>OV815489.1:49787976-52287976 GCA_929108735.1 Andrena dorsata
TTATTAATCAATCAGTACAAACTGGATGGCTTTATTGTGGGCGATCACGCATTCCTTAATTTTTTTAACTCCATCGTCCATCGAGGTGCATTCCATTGTAGCTACATCGTTATATTCTGTTGCTTTGTTAATCATAGATCTGCGTTTAGCACAATTACTCGAATGAGCAAATGTTTTCTGTTTTTTTTTTGGAAAGTAATGAATATGATGGTCGATTGATGATCGATTTCACTTTGATGGAACAATTACAGTAAAGAATGCGCGCGGAATGAAACGTCGATTACTAAATGTTAAATGCGTTGAAAGAACACTTGAGAAAGTTTCAAGCGCCTCGGTCTACTCTGTTCATTTATATGCGTAAACTGCATGACACATTGGCACAGTGTGGTATCTTCAATTCCAATGTAATACATATTTACCCGCATATGGCGAACAGCGCAGATGCATGATGAGTGATGATCATGTTTAAGGAATCCACGGCCACTATGGTTAACACAGCGATAGTGCCACACCAGACTGAATGCAGGTATATCGCGTAAAAATACTCATCGTTGTTCACAAAGTAGTAAAGGCTAAATATCTCTTCCCGTGGTCGTGATTCGTTCAACGGTATAATGATATCCAGCATTGGATTGACTAGTGGGAGTGTCACGAATGATACGTAAAAGGATAACAGAACTCCTGAAAAGTAACACGTAGTAACTGATCCCTATATATTTCTCACAAACATTTAGTGTGAAGACCACCAGAATAAAGTACCCACTTCTGTACTGGTACGCGATTTTACTTCCTTTCCCGGTAATTTCCTCTAATATATCGAATTCCGTGCACGTCACTTGATTTTTCCAATCACTTTCCACGGTGAGAAAGACTTTTCTAAACTAAAATATTTTAAATTTCTATGGTACAGCGTGTTTAACGTTCGTCTGTAAGTACAGTAAGTTGTACGTACATTTTCTCGGTTAATATGAAGGCTTAATAATTTTATGACACAAGCAGTGCTCGTCACAAATTGTGGTACAGTTTCGAGGGCTTCATCCAAACTGTTGTTGCGTAATAATACATAGAATTGCAATATCTACCGAATCACAGGCCACGATCGTGAGACAATATTATCTGATTATTATTCACTTCTCCGTTTTGTTTCTTTGATATTCCATCGGCAACATACAGTAACGAAATTGAAATGTTTCACTTACCGTCTGTATTAGGAACGTTACCATACTACCCACCATCACAATTACGATGGATTTGTTCTTCAAGTCCGTTTGAGACGGATATTGCCCAAGAAGTATTAGGTACTTTTTCAGTGGTTTGTAATGAGAGACTTCGAACGCGCCGCATCCTCGCCTTTCGCTACTCCGAAGCACCGAATGACCCGAATGCCCTGAATTCGATTAGGCTTTCGATTACATTTGAGTATTAGAATAAATGATTCCAGCGTTACTGTAATAACTGAAGATACGCGAGAATCTGAATAAATAAGGACTAAGAAATAACGTGACATTTAGATACGTTTCATGATTGCTATATCAGCACATCAATCTCAAAAATAAATAAAACTGCACTTTCTTCCCAATTACAGTAAGTTTATAATGAGAATCTAGCCGCGAAACAAATATGATTGTAGTACATGTGACATGCTTTCATCTTACTATTCATATTTCTGGATCTTTTGCTAGCAACCCCTACACCGAGACCAACGTGAATGGTTTTAGCAAAACTGTCCTGTTGCAACTATAGAGTTAGCTTTATACGGCTGAGAGGGAAGAAAGTGTTCCGTCAACCAGACGGGGGTGCTTTAATTTGTAATGACGTACTATGATTATCGGTGCTTGGAAACTCAATACTTACTTGGTGTAGAAATAACAGGTTGTCACAGATGATAGATCGACATCTTGTCTGGTACTGTAGTAGTGCTTGCAGTGTCATTATATAGTTTACTCGTCAAAGTTAAATGCTGATACCATTGAACGTATAGCCTGAGAAAACTTCTACCACTGCTGCCGGGTTGAGTGCAGTTGTCGGGTGGAACCAAGAAAAGTAGTTCTCAGTAGAGGGAAGAGACCGCGAGGAGTGAAGAGGAAGCGAAAATGGAGGATAATCAAACACAGTAACTATCTTTCTTTGTGTTGTAATTAAAAGTATTGTTTTCAGAATAAATTTTGTATTTTTTAGAAAAAGAGCTTGATACATTAAGTAAAACGACAAATGGGTTCGAAAAAAAAAATTATTCGCTTAATCATGTTAAAACACCATAAAATGGTGTCATAAAATTAGATAATAAGGCCAAAATAGCTACGGGGACCTGTCAATTTCGCTATCTTTCGTGTATAGAGACATGGTCGCTCAGTGTGCCTATGGGTAGAGGGGGAAGGGGGGAATTAGCTTCCAGACGCGACCGCGTCTGATGATATTTTATAACACAACTATTATATTGTTACGTATGTGGAATTTTTCCCATACGCCGCTCTCAACCATTTTTCGAGCTCGCGTCTACGAAGGGAAAACGCCCTAAAAGCCTTTTTGTTTATCACACACCACTAAGGGGGTCGTGATCTCGACCATCTGGACCACGACAATGCGAACGGGAGTGACACGACGACGACCCCGAAGGATTTCCTTATATGGAAAACTCCTAACGAACCCCCACTCATTTTTGGGACTATATAAACCCTTTGGTTTCAACCCTCGTCGGTTCAAAGCTATACAGTCACGCGTAGAGTCACGTCGTGTCACGCTCGTACAGAGTTGGTTATATTCAGTAAGATCGGGCTCGAGTCCCCGTCAGAATCAATAGTTAACCTCATAGAATCCGCCAGTTCGGTTTATATTCTATTGGGCATATTGTAATAGCCACTCTTACGCCCCGCATCGCCAGTGCGTTAACACCGTGCAAGTATTGGTAACTACACTATCTAATTATTAATCGCGACACTTACATTTGTATCATAATTGATCATTCAATATACGAATGGTGTTCACGTCTATATCGAGTAGATTCGTTAAACCCATCTCTTACCCAGCGATCCTTATAATAATTGTAACACTCACCCACTGATACAACTTTACCGCTCGAGTTGTATCGGCTTTAATTAAGAGTTACGAGGCATTACTAACATTTCCCGCGACTCCCTGATTTTTGCATTTGGTTCGTTCGCAACCTTTCATCCAAAACAAAGAATCTTCTCCAACCCAGTGGCTCCCCGATTTTGCATCGGGTTCGTCTACGAAACCTCACCTTCCTACGGCTCCCTGATTTCGCATCAGGTTCGTCCGTATCCTACAGCTCCCTGATTTCGCATCAGGTTCGTCCGCGTTCGACTCCATTCCTAGAGGCTCCCTGATTTCGCATCAGGTTCGTCCTCGCCGTCAATAATCCTAGCGGCTCCCTGATTTCGCATCAGGTTCGCCCGCGCACCTAACTAACAAACTCATAAACCATATTCCTTGGGAAATACCTCTCGCCGGCCTCTCGCGTTGCCGCAGCCTCGGATCGTAACAATATACAAAATTAAAAGAATATTCTCATTTTTTCAAATTTAGAAACATGTCACCCTTGAGAAATTTGCAAAATAAAAATTTGTTTATAATTTGACGTTACATAAATAATTTTATAATTTCAAAAAAATATTATTCGAATAGGAAAAACCTTCTACATTAAAATAAAATAAAGAATGAACCTAACGCGATATACGGTTTCTGAGATAAAAATTCATAAATACAGCTCGATTTCACGAAAATAGGGAAAACTACGCCCTCTGCTGTTTTACTGTAACCCGCTCTGAGAGCGGGTTAATCGGGCAACTCTGTGCCTAGATGCCTCGGGTTACCCGGTTATGCGGGTTAGCCTACGGTGCTGAAAACCGAACCGGCTTAGGGTTACGGTTACAATCCCTGGTAAACACAACTTAATCGGCATTGGTTTCTGCGGGTTTTATCGTGGCTGCCGGATATATCCGGCGTTAGGAGTGAAAGGGTTAAGCTTATGGAATTCCAAGAGTTTAATAGAGCAGTGTCGAAGCAAAAAGTGAGTATTAAATTTATACAATGTAGCAAATTACATTAAATGTTCATATACAAAAACATCTTTTTCTTTTCAAGTGTTTAAGGTTAGCGAAATGTTTATTCGTCAACTATTACAATTAAAAGAGATGTCCGTGGATAAAGCTACGGCAATTGTGGAACGGTATCCAAACCCGCGGATCTTGTTCCAAGTATTATGACCATTTGATTGCAATTCAATTTGACGATAAAAAACGTCAACATGGAGTAGCGATTAGTAAAACAATTTATCAGTTATATATAAAGAAAAATTTAAATTAATGATATTTTATACAAATAAAAATATTTTACACTTTGAAGAAATATTGAAGAATGGTTAGCGCTGTATGTATTAAATTACTCGTGTACTCTGCCTTCCTAGGCAGAGAGAATGATCAATTGAGGCAGTGAGAGCGACAACGGACCAACCCACAATAAAAAATTTTTTTTCCTATTTTATATGATTAGTAGAGCCTATTGGAACACATTATTGTTACTAACTCAATTTCGAAAAAAATGTGGGTTAGTCCGTTGTTGCTCTCAGTGCCTCAATTGTTAAGAGCGAAATGTCGGGAACAGGAATGCTTTGTTTATGGTGTCTGTTAAAAGTTAAAACACAAGGTGCGGTATAATGACAAGGTAGGAAGTATCAGAGCAGAGATGATTCCCGATGTAATCTTGTGCTCGCTAAATTCTTCTTTATGTATCATATCGACTGGTTTTTATCAACATTACTAAAAGCCTGCTCAGAATTTTCTTTCCCATCTTTCAGAAAATCATTCGCATTCAATTTCCATTTTTTTCACGGTCATACGACAAATTGAACGATTGAACACGTTTTCTAACACTTTGAACACGTGGTTCTTTATGCAGCAGCATTAGAAAGTCAATCAATTCTATGGAAATCGCACAAAACTGTGTAGTTATGAGATTCTTAAAATACGTAGGTACACAACACGCTATTGAATAACTGTTGAGCCATATAGTATGATAACTTTACTCGTATATATTACAAAAGTGTATATATATGTTTACTATGATATTAAAAGTTTCCGAACTGAATACCATGTGTCGCACTTGCTGTTAGTAGCCATAGTACATACTCTTTCGCCGAAATCATTGTATATACAGTAATAAAGACGAATCACTCCTTCGTTGAGAGTAACATCGTAAAATACGACATGCATGTCTTAAAGGCCTTAAAATAAAATTGAAGTATATGGTAAATTAGTTGTCACTTACGTTACGACGCGACGCGACGTACGGGCTTGTAGCCAGCCGTATTATTTCTATATCATTTTATACCGCTCCAAAATTCTGTATGTTCATCTCATACAGTCCTCCTGCAGTCAGTTGGCAGGGTTTGCTAGCCCTCAATTGCATTATGTTCATCATTTTTTGCATTTTCGCTGACATGCGGTACCATTTGGAGTTGTAGCTATTACAAGATCCTCGACGAGTTACACTTGGTTCGATTATCATTATTGCCGCAGCACATATAATTTGAAAACGTACATATGGTCGCGTACTTCTGCGCTGTAGTCCGAGAGTATTTGCCCGGGTAAACTGAGGAAGTACAAATGAAATTTCTGTCCACCGAAGAAAACAGCGTATCTGGCGGCTATTTTCATGTCATCCAGGTGCATAACCGCCTGTGAAAAAGAATGCCAGTGTGTTCATACGTTCCCCGCGTCGGCATTACCCCCGGTGAATCGTCTCTTACTTGGAAAGCTGTGACGCTGATGCCGATTATGTTAAATCCGACTTGAAGCAGGAAGTTCATTCGGTTCGTTGCATCCAGGAACTCAAAGAACCTCGAAACAGAAGGGAACGAGCGTATTAATTGAATTCTGTGGCATCGATCACTGCCTTTTGTCGCTTCGTTTTATTCAATCAGTACAAACTGGATGGCTTTATTGTGGGCGGCCACGCATTCCCTAATTTTTTCATGTCCATCGTCCATCGAGGCGCGTCCCACTGTAGCTACATCGTTACGTTCTGTTGCTTTGTCAATCATAGATCTGCGTTTATCACAATTACTCGAATGAACATACGGTTTCCGTATTTTTTACGAAATTAATGAATTTAATGGTCGAGCGATTTCATTTTGGAAGAACAGTTGCAATGACATTAACGATGCGCGAGGGATGAAACGTCGGTTAGTAAATTTTAAATGCGTTGAAGGAACATTCGGATAAGTTTTCTTCTCGGTCTTCTCTGTTCATTTATATGTGGGGTGAGTCCGGTATAGTTCGACTACCGGGAGAGTCCGGCCAGTGTTGATATTTTAAGACTGACGCAAGATAGAGGACTGTGTGTCATTCACACAAAAGAAATGAATGCGCTTGTTGACTTTATGCGAGTCTGATAGTTTTTAGACCCAGTTACAGTGGTGGTGATATTTGAAAGACAGGTAAGTTTATTTACACTGTTCCGATGTTGGAGGATATAATATGCATAAAACTATAGTGTCACCCCAACAATACGTATGTATTCGTTTTTAATTTATTTTGACAAGGTAGTCGATCATTCCCTTGATTATGGGATAGTCCGACCACATGTGTTTTTCTTATTGTAAATCCATCTGGAGATTCAGGGAGTGAAAATTCCATTCTTCAAGATACTGATATGTCGTTAAAAGACTGGGACGAAAACGAATGCGTGGGATGCGGAGAAAACTATTTCGAAATCTCGAAATCTGGAATAAGCGACGATTGGATTAAATATGTGTACTGGAGCCGTTGGTTTCGCGATATTAGATGCTCCAAGTACAAGAATGTTTGCGATTTACATGGAAAACTGAAGAAGAAATAACATATCAATTAACTTCTTCGTGTATTATACTTTTTGTAAGCTACACTTTTTGTTATTTTTCAAGGCCGGTCTCACTCGTAGTGGGTGGACGGTCTAAACCGCATGTCGGTTCGAGGGCCAATGTTTTTGGTTGAAAATGAAAATAAATATTTGTAATTATCGCACACTATAATTTATATATACCCTAAATTGCTTGGGCTTTCCTTTAGTTTGCACAAAACGACAAAAATGTGAAAAAGACAACGATGCTACAATTTCTTTTCCAAAAAGTGGTCGAACTCTCCCGGAATTACAATATAATATGCATGATACATTGTCACAGTGTGGTATTTTAAATTGCAACATTATATTTACCCGCATATGGCGAACAGCGCAGATGCATGATGAGTGATGATCATGTTTAAGGAATCCACGGTCACTATGATTAATACAGTGACAGTGGAACACCAGACTGAATGCACGTATATCGGGTAAAAATGCTCTTCGTTGTTCACAAAGTAGTAAAGGCTAAATATCTCTTCCCGTTCTCGTGTTTCGTTCAGCGGTATAATGATATCCAGCATTGGATTCAGCAATGGGATTGTCACGAATGATACTAAAAATGATAACAGAACTCCTGAAAAGTAACACGTTTTAACAGACCTCGAAATGTTTCTCACAAATATTTAGTGCCAAGTCCACTAGAATAAAATACCTACTTCTGTACAGGTGCGCGATTCTGCCCCCTCTCCCAGTAATCTCGTCTAATGTGTCCATATCCCTGATGAACACTGGATTCGCCCAATCACTTTCCACGGTGTGAAATACTTTTCTAAACTACAATATTTGAAATTTCTATGGTCCCGCGCGTTTAACAATCGTTTATTAGCGCAGCAAGTAATTTGTACGTACGTTTTCTCGGTTAAAATGCAGGCTTAATAAGTTGATGAGACCGGTAGTGGTCGTAACAAAATGTGGTAAAGTTTCGATGGCTCCGTCCAAATTCTTGTTGCATATTGATACATGGAATTGGAATAACTACCGAATCACAGACCGTGGTCGTGCGACAATATTATCTGATTATTATTCACTTTCACATTTAGAGCTGGTTAATTTTGCTTTTTGATAGTCCATCGGCAGCATAGTGTAACGAATTTGAAAATGGTCCACTTACCGTCGGTAGTATGAGACTTATGGAACTGCACGCCAACACAGTTGCAATGCATTTGTTGTTCAAGTCCGATTGAGTCGGGTATTGCCCCAGAAATATTAGGTATTTCTTCAGTGGTTTGTAATGAGAGACGTCGAACGTGCCGCTTCCTCGACGTCCTCTTCTATGAACCACTGAATGCCCTGAATTCGATTAGGCTTTCGATTACATTCGAATATTTGGATAAATTATTGCAGCGTTACTATAATAAATGAAGATACGTGAGAATCTTGTGAAATAACGACTGTCGTTGTATTGTTTGGTATCAGCACATCAATTTTAAAAATAAATAAAACCGCACTCCCTTCCCAGTTACAGTAAGTTTACGATGAGATTCTAGCCGTGAAAATAATATGATCGTAGTACACGTGGCATGCCTTTATCTTACTATTCATATTCCGGGATCTTTTGTCGACAACTCTACGCCGAGACCAACGAGAAAGCTTTCAGCAAAACTGTTCTGTTGTAGCTATAGAGTTAGTTTTATACGGCTGAGAGGGAACAAAGAGTTCTGTCCACCAGACGAGTGTGCTTTTAATTATTAATGACGTACTAAGATTATCGGGTGCTTGGAAAAGCAACACTTATATGGTGTGAAAATAACGCGTTGTCACAGGTGATAGATCGATATCCCGTCACGTCTCGTACTAGTGCTTTTAATTTCGTTGTATAATTTACTGCTCAAGATCTTCCAACGCTTCCGAGCACAGTTAACCGGTGACGCCAGGAAAAGCAGTTCCCAGTAGAGAGAACAGACCGTAAGGAGTGAGGAGGAAGAGACAGAGAACATGGAAAATAATCAAACACGGTAACTGTCTTTCTTTGTGTTGTAATTAAAAGTATTGTTGTGTGTGATAATTGTAGTATTCTTCTGGGAAATCAGTCGGTGCCTATGATATTTAACCGAACATTGTCGTAAGGGGAGTAGATATGCCTTCGAAAATTGTAAGTAAACATGCAAAAGTTAACATGGAATTATGATTTCACTCGTGTGCTTGTCATCAGCCGGTTCCACCCATTTCCAGTACCATTTACTACTATCTATCCATTACTATGCTCCTTCGTATCCTTTTCGGAAAAAGACACTGAACACCGGGTTACATAATATAAACAACCCCCATAAACATGACTCATGTATGAAAGAAGCTAATTCCCTTTAATTCACGAAAAAAGTTCACATGCAAATATTGTGAAATCAACTTTGCTAATTCCAATTGTATTCTCGGTCTCCGTTCGAACACTGATTGCTCTGTCACTTTTTATACTTGACATTCCTTTATTGGCCACAAATCAATTCAGTGCTCAGATTTTCAGCTTCGGTTTTAAGGAATTAGCGGGCGTTGTATAAGAAAAAACTATGAAGTCGACTTAAAACAAAATGTTTCATATCCTCCGATATTCCGTAATCTCGACCGATGCGAAAAATCTGAGCACTGAATAGATTTGTGGCCAATAAAAGAATGTCAAGTATAAAAAGTGACAGAGGAATCAGTGTTCGAACGGAGAACGAGAATACAATTGGAATTAGCAAAGTTGATTTCGCAATCTTTGCATGTGAACTTTTGTCGTGAATTAAAGGGAATTAGCTTCTTTCATACACGAGTCATGGGTTTGAAATCGTGCCCGGTGAGTGACCGAAACAGCTGATGAGAAAAACACCGCCACGGCGTGACGGCAATGTTACGTCTCTCGCGCACATTGCGTCCAGCTCAAAAATCCAGTAAATCAGCGACCAATATCGCCACGCGCTCACGCGCTTCAACTGCACTTGTACGTACGTCGTGCCTATGTGTTGTGAGACGTCCGTTGATCAGTGGTGAACCAGGAGTGACCATCACATCCGTGGAATAAAATGTAACGTCTCCACACCCGTGTCGTTATTTGATCTGCTCTCCATCCTTACGTGTCGTGATCAACGTCGAAGAGTTCGCTCCACTCATCGCGAGTGGAGTAGCTGGCGAAGGCGAGAAGTCCCAGATCACTTGGCCGGCCCTCATCAAGAAGATCCGGACGTTCATGCTGTCGGCTCAGCGTCTGTTGGCCAATTTAAAAAAAAATGGGCCAGGCAAAATTCTCCGTGGACAACGTCCAGGCGAGGATCGACACTTTGGAGAACACTTAGGCCCAGTGCCAGTAGCTTCACTTGGAGGTGGAGGCTCAGATCCCCGAGCTCGAGCACAAGGCCTATCTGGTGGACGAGGAGTTTGCCACCGCCGCGCCGAGGAGGAATCAGTGATGCCAGATTCGGGACGGGTTCCCTCGAGAATTTCCCCCACCTCGCGCCGGAGCAGCGTATCCGTGAGCTCGGCGCTTGGAGTGCAACTCACGGGCTCGCAGCTCCGGCGTAGTGTGCGCGAGGTGGGGGAAATTCTCGAGGGAACCCGTCCCGAATCTGGCATCACTGGGAGGAATACATACTGGGCGACGAAGGACTTCCTGGACGAAGGTCCGCGCTCGATTCGCGGGTGAGTACTTACTCGGAGTGGCAGGCATTAGCATAAAAATTCCATGTTTCATTTGTCATCATTAATGAGAATGTTAAGCAAAACTCACAAAGCACGTAGTTTTCTTTGAAATTTTTTTGTATTAACTTCAGTGAGTTATCGTAGTTTATGTGTAACGTACATTACTGTTCCAGGAAAAAGATTTAGTAAGTTGTATGAACGAAAATGTTGGACAAGCGGATCTTCCAAGTAGTATGCTTAATGTTATGGAATTCCAAGAGTTGAAGGGGGTATTACACCCTTGACACTCGTTTTTGGAAATTAATTCTGACAAACATACCGCACCTACAGGGCAGGGGTCACACACATATTTAGTAGTATTTGAATCATCAACACAAATTTGTGTAATGCATATACGAAAATTGTACAAGTTACACGCCGAAGCGCAGGTCATGTCATCAAACACCGGCACCATCGTGCGCACGAATTGCGGTCTAGTCATTTCAAACGAAAAAACCAAAGATTTTTTAATCTACAGTAAATTCTCGTTAGCAGCCCGTTTCTACCACGCGTTAGGAGCCCGGCGTGTATCCCCACCATTTCCTAGCTGACGGCAACTTCGGGTCGACTCTTTCGTTCCCTCTCGCTCGCTCATTGGGTTTTCTCACTCGCGCCAATGGCCGCGCGGAATAGTGTCCAGTCGCGTTAGGAGCCCGCCGCCAGCCCCGTTCGTCGGGCTCCTAACGAGAATTTACTGTATATGAATGTAGTTATCGCCCCTGGCAGTCCTAATCAAGTCCAAACATTCTTACCGAAAGCGCAGCTGTTTATAAACTGATGTTTGATTTTTTCGACTTTTCTTGAACTAAAACAAGGAGTGGGGAGCGTGTGTGTGTGTGTGTGTGTGTGTGTGTGTGTATTGGCACAATTGATATAATTTTACTACGGGCTATAGCAGCGCTGTTCAAGGTCGCTTACGCGTAAGCTTGGGGTTCTCCCACTCTCGTCCGCGTTGTCAGGGATACCGCGCGACGCTCACCACGAAGACGATTGCCCGGCTAGCTCGTCGTGGCAGACTTCTTAGCGTCGCGCGGTCTCCTTGACGACGGAAGGCACGCTGTGCGAGGAAAAGATTGGAAGGGGAAGCTGGCGCGTGAGGGGCCCCTACGCTGGACATTCTAACAGATACATTGCCAGTTAACCGGTTAAGGTGTGATCTCCTACCTGCGACTGGTCGCAGTATACAGTAGTTCCCCGTTATGAGTTCGACAAAAGGGGCTGGTGGGAACTCATAGTGGCTTGCGGACATGGTTCCGCGCGGCCAGTACCTAGCCAGTAGACGCTTTTGTGTCGTCTCGCTCGCTGTCCGGTTCTCACTCTCGTCCGCAGGCTTCCAAAAAGTGGTGGGGATGGTCGCCGCACTCTCATCGGGCCGAAAAAAGACACTCATAACGGGGAACTACTGTACTGGTGCAATGGGGAAGCATGCATCTGTTCTCCTACAAGCGTCTGCGATCGTCGGGTATGCGCCAGACGTAGGAGCCTGACGCGAGTCTGTTTGAGTACCAGCCTAAGCTACTCGAGACATAACACAATGCGATGAGGGTCTGTTTCCCATTACAGTAAATACTCGTTAGGAGCCCGACGAACGGGGCTGACGGCAGGCTCCTAACGCGACTGGACACTATTCCGCGCGGCCATTGGCGCGAGTGAGAAAACCCAATGAGCGAGCGAGAGGAAACGAAAGAGTCGACCCGAAGTTGCCGTCAGCTAGGAAATGGTGGGGATACACGCCGGGCTCCTAACGCGTGGTAGAAACGGGCTCCTAACAAGGATTTACTGTAGACTGCTCCCGTGGGGAGTCTAGCGACCAGTCGCACTGCGATCCATTGCCACAGTAGGACAGAATCCCAAGTAGTAAGGAAAGAAGTCAGAATTCAAAAGATATGGGAGTATGTATTTTTATATGTTACATGTAGACTACTAATATGAGCACCTAAAAACGGTAAAAATATCATGACGCCTACTTCTGATCTGTTTGTAAACACGTGTCTATGTTTGTATGTATTTTTCATGCAGAATTTTAAATTGCGTGTTTTAATTTTTGGTGATATAAAAGAAAAAAAATTTTGGGCCCCAAATGAGTAGTATCGATTCTGTTAAGTAATAGCAAATAATTAGTTACATACAGTTTTTTCCATAAGAAACCAATTGAAAAATTGTCAGCAATCATCCATTTTTTAGTTGCTTTCCGGGAACTTCTGAACAAATTTTTTGTTTGTTTTATAATCAACATAATCTAGGCCTTGCTACTGCGGAAAAAGCATTTGCGAATATTTGGCAGTGAGAGAACGGATTAAATACGTGTATTCTATGTCGCACAGTGGGGGTGAATCCTAAAAAATGGAAAAAATGCAACATCCTGTATTTCGCATTTAAAAATGCCGAATATTATTAAGAAAATTGATACTAAAAGTGTTTATATATAAGTTTGACGTTATTTTCTTAAATAACGTTAGTTCCAATAAAATTAAAAGAATTTGATATACATATACATATGCTATGGAAAGTACAGTGTTCCTATAGACACACGCGCGAAGTTCCATGATGGAGCGTGATGGAATTTTTATTTTCGGGGACTACTTTTTTAAACATTTAAGGGGGGCATATACCGAAATACGCGAATAAGATAAAAAAAATTGTTCTCTTATTCTTATTCCTGATAATTTGGGACCGAAATTCCTAAAAATATCGAAAATATAGACTTTATATTTTCGATATTTTTTTTGTTCTTCGTTTTTTCTTTTTAGTTTTTTTAGTTGGACTTCGCGAGCTGTTAAATAATTATTTAAATGCTTAAGGGCCCAGGGGCACCCTTTCCCGTTATCCGATCGCGCTCAAACTTTACACACATTTTTTTTTAATTATTTGGAACTATTCTGGGGGGTGCCCCTAAGAAAGTTTTGAAAAAAAATTTACCAAGAGTAAATAAGGACCCGCCTAATACATATATACAACAAATAGAGGATCGAAGCTGATTAAAATCGTTTAAAAAAGAAATTTGCACGGAAGTTCCCGGAACGCAACTAAAAAGTCGATGATTGCTGACAATTTTTCAATTGGTGGCTTATGGAAAAAACTGTATGTTACTAAGTCTTTGCTATTACTTAGCAGAATCGATACTACTTATTTCGGGGCCCAAACATTCTTTTCTTTTATATCACCAAAAATTAAAAGACACGGTTTAAAATTCAGCACGAAAAATACATACAAACTTAGACACGTGTTTACACAGATCAGAAGTAGGCGTCATGATATTTTTAAATATTCGGATCAGGCATAATAACAGCGACGCTGAGCCTCGCCCATTCTCTACTTTGCGTTTCTAACTCCACTGCGTTATATCAAATATTATAAAAGAATAAACACGATTTATTATTATTATTATTATTATAAATATATAAAAATACACAATCCTCCCACAAATTTTGAATTCTGACGCGTTTCCTTGTTTCTTGGCATTCTGCCCCACTGTGGCAATGGACTTGGTCGCAGGCAAGGAGATTCAGCCTAGGGCCAGTCGCTGGGTCAAATCTCTGCGACCAATCGCAGGCGACCAGTTGCAGGTAGGAGATCCCACCTTCATTAAGCCTCTATAATTCCGGGAGTTCTACGAATTTCACCTTAATCGTTTAGGGACATATTTTCGAAACCCCAAAATATTAGAAAATTTGAAAAAATCGAATTTCTGGGTGTAATACCCCTTAATAGAGCAGCGCCCAAGCAAAAAGTCTGTATTAAATTTATACAATGTAGCAAATTATATTCATGTTCAAATACACGAGCATCTTTTTCCTCTCAGGTGTATAAGGTAAGCGAAATGTTTATTCGCCAAATATGTTACAGTTAAAAGGGGTGTCTGTAGGTAAATCTACGGCAATCGTGGAACGGTATCCAAGTCCGCGGATCGTGATCGACGCTTTACAACGATCTGATTGCAATGGGGAATTAATGAAGAGTCGTATAATATGATAACTTTACCCCTGTACATAACAAAGATGTATATAAATTTCTACTATAATATTAACATTTTCTGAATTGAATATACCATTTGAAGCTCTTGCTGTTAGTAGGCATAGTACACATTCCTTCGCCGAAATCATTGTATAGAATAATAACGAAGAATCACTCCTTCATTGAGAGTAACATCGTAAAATATGACATGCATGTTTTAAAAGCCTTAAAATTGAAGTATATTTACCATTAGTTGCCACTTACGACACAATGCGACGCACATGCTTGTACTTATACAGCCGTATTATTTTTATATTATTTATTTGAATTTTATACCGCTCCAAAATTCTGTATGTTCATTTCATACAATCCTCCTGCAGTCAGCTGGCAGGGTTTGCTAGCCCTCAGTTGCATTATGTTCATCATTCTTTGCATTTTCGCTGACGTGTGGTACCATTTGGAGTTGTAGCTATTACAAGATCCTCGACGAATTACACTTGGTTCGATTATCATTATTGCGGTAATTAGTAAATTCTACCTCACCCTCCTCTGTTAGATAATTGAAAACGTACATGTGGTTGAGTACTTCTGCGCTGTATTCCGAGAGAACTTGCCCGGGCAAACTGAGGAAGTACAAATGAAATTTCTGTCCGCCGAAGAAAAGAACGTATCTGACAGCTTCTTTCATGTCATCCAGGTGCATAACCGCCTGTGAAAAAGAATGCCAGTGTGTTCATCGGTTCCCCGCGTCGGCATTACAGTATTGTCTCTCTATAGCCGCGTGTGTCGGGACCGGGCGCACGCGATTTGAGAGACGAGTAGTCTATTCGGCTTCTTTTGATTTCACGCTCGAGCCCTCGAGGGGGGTGGGGCTGCGAGAGCAGTTTCGTATTGGTTATGAACCTTTTTTCGGCTCTCTCTTTGACATCCGATACCCGATGCCGCGGGGCGATAGCTTCGCGTGTATAGAGAATCCGAAAACGCGCGCTACTTGAGAGACAGTACTGTACCTTCCGTGAATCGTCTCTTACTAGAAACGCTGTGACGCTGATTCCCATCATGTTAAATCCGACTTGAAGCAGGAAGTTCATTCGGTTCGTTGCATCCAGGAAATCGAAGAATCTCGAAACAGAAAGGCACGAACGGGTTAATTGAATTCTGTGGCATCCATCACTGCCTTTCGTCGCTTCAGTTTATTATTAATCATTCAGTACAAACTGGATGGCTTTATTGTGGGCGATCACGCATTCCTTAATTTTTTGAAGTCCATTGTCCATCGAGGTGCATTCCATTGTAGCTACATCGTTATATTCTGTTGCTTTGTTAATCATAGATCTGTGTTTAGCACAATTACTCGAATGAACAAATGTTTTTTTTTTTGGAAAGTAATGAATATGATGGTCGATTGATGATCGATTTCACTTTGATGGAACAATTACAGTAAAGAATGCGCGCGGAATGAAACGTTGATTACTAAATGTTAAATGCGTTGAAAGAACACTTGGGAAAGTTTCAAGCGCGCTCGGTCTACTCTGTGCTTTTATATGCGTAAAATGCATGACACATTGGCACAGTGTGGTATCTTCAATTCCAATGTTACATATTTACCCGCATATGGCGAACAGCGCAGATGCATGATGAGTGATGATCATGTTTAAGGAATCCACGGCCACTATGGATAACACGGCAATAGAGCCACACCAGAGTGAATGCACGTATATCGGGTAAAAATACTCATCGTTATTCACATAGTAGTAAAGGCTAAATATCTCTTCCCGTTCTCGTGTTTCGTTCAGCGGTATAATGATATCCAGCATTGGATTGACCAATGGGAGTGTCACGAATGATATGTAAAATGATAACAGTACATCTAAAAAGTAACACGTAGTAACTGATCCGTATATATTTCTCACAAACATTTAGTGTGAAGACCACCAAAATAAAGTACCCACTTCTGTACTGGTCCGCGATTTTACTTCCTTTCCCGGTAATTTCCTCTAATATATCGAATTCCGTGCACGTCACTTGATTTTTCCAATCACTTTCCACGGTTAGAAAGACTTTTTTAAACTAAAATATTTTAAACTTCTATGGTACCGCGTGTTTAACGTTCGTCTGTTAGTAGATTAAGTTGTACGTACATTTTCTCGGTTAAAATGAAGGCTTAATAATTTTATGACACAAGCAGCGCTTGTCACAAATTGTGGTACAGTTTCGAGGGCTTCATCCAAACTGTTGTCGCGTATTGATACATAGAATTGCAATATCTACCGAATCACAGGCCACGATCGTGAGACAATATTATTTGATTATTATTTACTCATACGTTTCCGACAACATACAGGAACGAAATAGAAATGATCCACTTACCGTTGGTATCATCAGGGTTACCATACTGCCCACCAGCCCAATTACGATACATTGGTTCTTCAAGTCCGTTTGAGACGGATATTGTCCAAGAAGTACTAGGTACTTTTTCAGTGGTTTGTAATGAGAGACTTCGAATGCGCCACATCCTCGCCTATCGCTTCTCCCAAGCACCGAATGATCCGAATGTCCTGAATTCGATTAGGCTTTCGATTACATTTGAGTATTAGAATAAATGATTCCAGCGTTACTGTAATAAATGAAGATACGCGAGAATCTGCATAAATAACGACTAAGAAATAACGTGACATTTAGATACATTTCATGATTGCTATATCAGCACATAAATCTCAAAAATAAATAAAACTGCACTTTCTTCCCAATTACACCTAAGTTTATAATGAGAATCTAGCCGCGAAACAAATATGATTGTAGGTACGTGGCATGCTTTCAATGAAGCCTTTCATCTTACTATTCATATTTCGAGATCTTTTGCTAGCAGCCCCTACACCAAGACCAACGTGAATAGTTTTAGCAAAACTGTCGTGTCGCAGCTATAGAGTTAGTTTTATACGGCTGAGAGGGAAGGAAGTGGTCCGTCAAACAGACGTTTGCTTGAATATATAACTACGTACTATGATTATCGGTGCTACGAAACTCTATACCTACTTACTAGGTGTAGAAATAACAGATTGTCACAGGTGATAGATCGACATCTTGTCTGGTTCTGTAGTAGTGCTTTCCGTGTCATTATATAGTTTACTCGACAAAGTTAAATCCTGATGCGATTGAACGTATAGCCTGAGAAAACTTGTAACACTGCTGCCGGGTTGAGTGCAGTTGTCGAGTGGAACCAAGAAAAGTAGTTCTCAGTAGAGGGAAGAGACCGTGAGGAGTGAAGAAGAAGAGAAAATGGAGGATAATCAAAGACAGTAACTGTCTTTCTTTGTGTTGTAATTAAAAGTATTGTTTTCGTGATAGTTGTAGGATTCTTTTCGGAAATCAGTCTGAGCCCATGATACTTAAACATTATTGCAAGGAGAGTATACATGCCTTCGAAAATTTTAAGTAAACACCCAAAAGTTAACATAGAATTATGATTTCACTCGTGTGCTCGTCATTAGCCGTTTCCATTTATTTCTAATACTATTTACATACTTCTATCTATCCAGTGCTGTACTCATTCGTACTCTTAGTATACATAGCGGAGACTATAGACAGTTTTCAGTAACGATGAAAAATCATTCCCTTAGTGACGTCAGCATCATAAAATACGACATGCAGGTTTTAACGATCTTAAAATCAAAGCCTGCTCGTTATTAAAATTTCTGTGCACGCCGTAATCCTTTGGTTATTATTTGCATTACACACCATTCCGAAATTCTCTACGTTCATCTGATACAATCCCCCCGCGGTTATCATGCACGGTCTGCTGGACTTTATCTTCATTACGTAGAGCATCTTTTGTATCTTCACCGGTGTCTGATACCATTTAGAGGCGTATCTGTCACGAAACACGTAAACGTGAAGCATTAAAGGTTCTTCCTTCTCTTGCATCGCATTCGTATAAAGAACGTACATATCATTGGCTAATCCCAAACTGTAATCAACGAGCGCTTGTCCAGGCAAGCTGAGCACGAACAAGTGAAATTTCTGAGCGCTGAGGAATATAGCAACTCTTAAAACTTCCGCCGGCTTGTCCAAATACAAGAGAATCTGGCAAACAAAAGCGTTTATGGGTACCATTAGGCTCGGCGCAGACGAGCGATGCGGTGTCGTTGCGATTTCGCACCGGTGACGCTTTGCGATTCGGTAGGTTTATATTTTTAAATGGACAATTATTAATGCAGTACACACGAGCGTGGGACTTCGCTACTATATTGCAAATGAATAAGGGAGGGATAAATGCAGTATCTTCTGTTATTTACTTTCAACTGTATTTGTTCAATTAATATGCAAAGATCTTTTGCTTTTTGATGCACATGTCCATTCTGCGGATTGCAGCGTTCATTAACGCTAAATCGCAACGACGCCGCGTCGCTCGTCTGCATCGGGCCTTATACCTATGCCTCTCGAGTCAGTATCGTAGGGAAAGAGAATTGTGTTTTTTCCTCACTTGAACGGCAGTGACGCTAATGGCGACCATGTTCAGTCCAACCTGAAGCAAATAACTGTTTCGACTGCTATTGCCAATGAGCTCGTAAAGCCTCAAAACGTAATAAAGGAACAAGTCAGTTGAATTTTATAAATTGCTCGTTACTTTGGCCAGATTTAATAGGATTTAGGTGCTACAAACTGTATGGCTTTCTTGTGGCCGATCGCATATTGCTTGAAGTCTTGGTACATATCGACAGTTCCACTTGCACGCTCTGTCGCTTGTTTAATCTGATATCTATATTCAGCAAAAGAACTCATACCATGTACATATCGACGTGCGTTACGAAAAGTAGCATGTTTCGGTTTTCGCTGCGAAAACTAGCACGTTTGAATCAGCCACTTCATCGTCGAAGTCATAGTCCAAGCGAAAAAATTTTAAACTGCTTTGTAACAACCTGCCCCTGTAACAACTAGCCCCGGTCTCCCCTACTTACCATTTGTAGCGATGAAAAGAAGCAAATTTGAATGGTTGGCTACAAAAAAAAATTATACCACAGCAACCGACACGATTTGATTTTTCCGGGCCCATATAAGTCAGGTATGATCGGATATGATCTAATCAAAATTTTGTTCTGATCTGATCATAATATAGAAGACGAAAGTGAGAAATAGTCAATATGAATGAAATAGATAGAAAGTTGAATTCTTTTAAACTGACCACGCGCTGAAACGTGATAGTTATGCAGTCTACAGTATAATCCAAAACGTGCTATTCTTCGTGGTCAAACCAGATACTGTGTTAGTTTTCGCCGCAAATTCCCAAATGTGCTATTTTTCGTGGCGAAACAGTATAACATGCTAGTTTTCGCCGCAACAGTATGAAATGTGCTATTCTTCGTGGCGAAGCAGTCAAATGTGTTAGTCTTCGCGGCGGAAGACGAAACGTACTAGTATTCGTCAGAAACGATGAAACGTGCTTCTTTTCGCGGCAAACCGAAACGTGCTACTTTTCGTAACGCGCATCGTAATGATACAGCGACAGACAAGTCTGTTCGGATGGGATAATCTCGGGCAGATGCACAGTGGCGAAGTTGCCCTAAGTCAGGCCTGCACAGGGTGCAATAGTTGTATTATAATAGTTATTATTTGCGATTAAATATCAAGTAGAATCTGTTTTATGTATATTATAAGAGTGTACACGTATAATAGAATGTTTTTAATATAGTATCATTCAAAATTTGTCATTAAACAGTTACATGATTATTTTTCTAGAGTCCTGTTATTTATTTCAACAATTTTACATTGATTTCAAGATACCCCTCGCACTCGTTACAAGCCCGTTTATAGCATGCGCTGTACGTCCGTTGACTATCCCCACCATTTTTTGGAATCCTTCGCACGAGAGTGAGAGAATCCGAGAACGAGCGAAAGGCTCTCTCGTTTTCTCTCGCTCGCTCTTGGGTTTTCTCACTCGCACCATTGGCCGCGCGAATTAGTATCCACAACGCGTCGTAAGCTCGCCACCAGCCCCGTTCGTCCCGCTTATAACGAATGCTTATTGTATTAGTTTTGGCCACGATTTCGGGCAAATTCGCCACAGTGGCACGATCGCCAGGACATTAGAAAGAAGATTAACAAATATTTACGATGCCTTACAGCTTTGGATAATAGATAGATACATATTTACCCACATACGGCGAACAATCCACAGGTGTAATGAACGAATACAATGTATGACGAATCGATGGCGATTATAATCATGACATTAATAATCGAACCCCACGCCATATGGAGATATACGGGATAAAAACATTCGTCGATGTCCAGGAAAATGTAATTAAGCTGAAATATGTGACGCCGCGGTCGGGTCTCGTTCAGTGGTAGAACGACATCCAGAAAAATGGGAGTCAACGGAATCGATAGGAATAACACCATACACGATGACAAAGTTCCTGCAAAGTTCACTTCGATTTTCAGTAGAGAAACCAGCGAGAATTACGAGGAAGGTACTCACTCCTGTATAGTAGAGCTATATTAGACCCTTTGCTGGCAACCTTATTCAGAACACTTATATCATTGCTGAATCTCAATGCTGCCCATTCCCCTTGCACAAGTTTAAACAATAGTTTATACTGCAAAGTAGATCCGCATGATTTTCCATTGAAATAGTAGGATTCCTTTATATAACCCGTCGAATAAATACCTTTTCTCTGTTCTTGTTGTGGTTGGTCAATTTTAACATACCACAGATAAGCGTGACTGAGATCGGGACACAATCCATCATCCCATCTAGATCGTTGTCGAGTAGCGATTTAATCAACTGAAAGAACTATCGAATGGAAAGTTTCTGCTATCATACGGTTTGGTTGCTCTGACTCGTGGTGTTCGTTACTTTAGTATTGTTCCTCCTGATACTTTAACAATCGTATCGCGAGAAGAATAAATTATACGCTCGCAACATCCCACTTACCGATGGTAGTAACAAACTTGTGAGACTGATTATAGACACAACCAATCTGATATTACGGTCTCGGTCCGTTTGTAAAGGAGACTGTCCCACTATTGCCATAGACATTTCAAGCGCCTTGTAACCGGGCACGTCCAAAAAGTCAATCTGTCCACCCTCGTTTCTCTGAAACACTGACCATTTTGAGCTCAATTCAGATCGACCAACGAACGATCAGGCTAACATGTAAACACATATAGGGTAAACCAACCTGTAATTCACCGCATACCAGTGAATGACCATTAGGCAACGAAATGTCAATTATAAATTTAAAAATATTATTATATGTTTATAAATGGAGTGTAGTTGTGCTTTTAATATCTCATATTTTTAGTTAGGTACACGTATTAAACAAACATTAATAAGTACAATTCTTATTAAAATTATGCGGTCATTTACTCGGCTTTTCATTTAACAATTTGGTCATTCACTGGTTGGTTTACCCTACACAGTTATTATAACACATGAAAAATTGTAGCCATCAACAATTGCCACTTGCAGCCCGAAGATAACACTGTTCACCACACACTGAAATCGCCCGAGCAGCGTTTCTGGCGACAAACACGTGTAGGGATCAAGATTACAGATCTGCATTGTTCTATGTTACAATAGGTTCGTCGCATGTTACTCTTATGTGTCGCTCGCGTTCTCTCGTTGTTTTTATACTCCTTTCGCGTCTCCGCTCGGTCTAGAACTGTCGCACCGCGGCCTATATACCGTGGTGTACCGGTGCCCGGTGGTGAGCAATCAGGGTGATTGGGCCCACCTACCGAACCATCAGGCACGCACACACTCGCGCACACCTGAACCCATCGATACGAGATACGAGCGTCGCGTGATCGCAACGCGAGATTTTTCTTGGTAAACATTTGCGACCGCTGTAGTCGTTGACCCATCAGCTGATGGCAAATATTTACCTCTCCGATCTTGGACTTTATTCCATTTTCCAAACCCTTAGAAGGTGATTAGCACACTCTAAGTGTTAATTGTATGGAATGTATTTTTGAAATATTTGATCACACTCTACGAACACGTCCTGGGAATGTTATTAACTAAAAAGGAGGGTCTAAAGTACTGTTTCTCACCATTCTTCTCCATGTTTCAATTCCTTTATTTAGAATCCTGCAAAATTTAGAACCTGCTGTGTCTCTTCGAAACGCAGGAAGAAAAATCATAAAGCGAACGCGTTTCAAGAATTCATATGCAACGATTGCGCCGGAGTCGCAAGCATAAAAGGAAATATAGGTTGCTTTGCGTGACACGTGCAGGTATTACTTACCGCACAGTGAAATTATATTGCTGTCAACCTACTGTCACCTATTCCATAGCCTCTATTGATTTACTTAGTGGGTCCCCTCTTGTGTTTGAACACTTCTTCTAGTGTTGCTGTGACCATTACGGCAGAGCTGTGCAACCCGCGGCCCGTTCCCCGACTTGCCTGCTCTGTTGGGCCGCAGGAAAACGACCCCCACCATACTCTTTTAACTCCTACACTACACTAGTGGGGACTGTGCGGCCCGCGGCGGCGAACAAGTTGCTCAGCCCTGCATTACGGTATGGTAGTACTATATAATACTACTACTATATATAACATAGTTACTGTCTATGGTAGTGAGGTCCAGGTGGGCGGTCCGAGGACGCTAGCCTCCATAGCGTCTAGGGATCGGTGAACTCGGGCTGTCCCGAAACACCTACAGGAGCGGTGGTAATGAGTGCGTGCAACCACTGGCGTCAATTCGCTGGTGTCTAGGGACAGCCCGAGTCCACCGATCCCTGATAGCGTCCTGTGTGCGCTCGGCCCTATAGGTCAGGCCTTCCCAAGTAGGGGAAATGCACTCCTGAAACACATGTTTCGGTTCTCCCTCCAACACTCCCTCTCTCAGAGGAGACAATAACGCCGCTAGGAAGCAGAGAGAGAGGGCAGTAGGAATCGCCCCACCTTAGCTGAAGGCGCAGCGTTGGAGGGAGAACCGAAACATGTGTTTCAGGAGTGCATTTCCCCTACTTGGGAAGGCCTGCTATAGGTGATGTACCACGGCGCGCATGGCTTGGCGTGTCGGTCCCCTTAAGGAGACTAGACAGTCGAAAATCGATTTTTTTATGGCATTTTCCAAAAGTACTATCCTTTCTGAATAAAATGCCGCTTGGTTTATAGTAAAATTCGCAAAATTATTGATTTGACAGCTAAAAACGTGAAGCGGCAACCTATAGCGTCGCCTTTACCCAGAAACTTTAAACGCGTTTTACTCGAATATTTTTTTCTCTTGGTTTTTACCTGATTGCGAACGAATGGAGGTTCAGATCGACTTGAAAAAAATTACAGGATGTGTAAAACATGTGCCATTTCCGACCAAACCTCTGATATGGTCCGTAAAAATTCGAAATTTTCATAAAAAAATTAAAAAGTCATCGGATTTTAGTAGCGCACAAGCAAGAATGAATTTTTCTCGGAAAAATCGCCGTTTTTCGGCCACCAATCGTATAATTTTGATTTAATTTCTGTTTTTATAGGTTTGGTCGGAAACTATGAATCCAACAAACAAGAATCACACCTTTAAAATCGAATTACGTCACATTTTTAGACCGATATTAAGGCAAAACGACGGAAAACCGTTAAAACGTTTACCCGTCTGCAGCGCTATTTTTAAACCACATATATATTTCTTACCATTTATTTCTCAATCTGTATGGTAGTAATAAACATTGGGTAAAAGGGTACACCTGGATGTGCTTTCATTTCTTTACAAATAAATAAAGGACAGAGTCTCTTTCTCACGAAAAACAACTGCCTAGTCCTCTTAAATAGGTCGCCTACTCCAGCGATGCTAGAACCATGAAGTAAGACATGGAATTTTGAACGACCTTGAAAAGAATGAAGAAATCTGTCGGTCTTATTTGCATAAAATATCGTCGTGCTGTATTTATTACCGTGCTGAAATTTTCCATGGAGAATACAAAGATCTTCCCGGCTGTTAAACAAGAGGGGATGTTGGACCTCTGCAGTAGGAATAATAACATTCTCTGCGTTTCCTTCGGTATGCTGTACCACGCGCCACTGTACCTGCGCGAGAAAAGGATTAATTAGAATATTGTTTCAGGAAAATCGTGTATATCTAACGATGCAATGTGATGAACATGACTGCGAAATGTGCTTACACTCTTCTGGCAACTTCAAGACTGTGGTCAATCAATCTTTGGCTTTGATAGCTAACATAAAGAAGATGAAGCAATTGACCGACAGCGTACAGTATGTACCTAAATATTTCTAACGAGCCCAATAACGCCACTACCTATGAAGAAAAACGAGAGTTTAATTGAAATTCGGGGAAATGCATGTATTCGCGGCGAGTGCCACTTACTCTCACCAAAGTGACGCTCAAGCAGATCACGTTTAAACCCAATTGTATAAGCTGGGATATCATGAATGTCGACTCCAGGAGGCTAACTAAACTTCGAAGAGGAAAAATTGAATTTTACCCTGGCGTAGCGTACATTGCCATGCAGGTATAGTTATTTCTAATACTAACTTCAATGCCTTACGATGCGTCTGAACGCAGTGCCCGATATAACGATCGCACACTTCTCTGTCACGATCAGAAGAAGCTCTGTTTTCGTTACAAAGTTTATAGAGTGTGAATTCCAGTCGGTGTCTATAGATAATGATTAATTTCAATTTCTGTTTGCGGATTATTTAATAAAAATTCCCTTCACCGTCAAATATTTTTGAGGATCTTACCCAACGACGGCCAGCATGCCGCATATGTATTGGACGTATATGATCAGCATTGTGTCGTTGGCAATCAGGACAGTGATTCCGAAGATGGATGTCAGAATACTGACAAACGTTATCCAGGCGAAATATTTCTTCTCGTCGATGAAAACCTCCGCCGGATAAAGCATTTTTAGGGGGCGAGTCTCGTTCAGAGGTGAGACAATATTAAGTAAATGTGGTTCAAATAAGAAAAGAATAAACGTCGCCAGAGTGAGATACATAAAGTCTGAAGAAAAACATTGAGTGTTATGTTTATGAGAATGAGCGCGTATATGTGGCACCCCTACAGCACATTTGTTGCAGAAATGTCTCAGTTGCGTTGCGGTTTAATCCTTAGAACATTGCACGGAATGTTGCCGAAAAGTTACAAGTAAATTGCTATGTCCGCCCTGTGCAACATTGCAGGATATATTTCTGCAACATTGTTTCGGGATTTTACAGCAATGGTAGCGCAACATTTCTGAGATTTTACAGCAATGGTAGCGCAACATTTCTGAGATTTTAAGGCAATGGTAGCGCAACATTTCTGAGATTTTACAGCAATGGTAGCGCAACATTTCTGAGATTTTACAGCAATGGTAGCGCAACATTTCTGAGATTTTACAGCAATGGTAGCGCATCATTTCTGAGATTTTACAGCAATGGTAGCGCAACATTTCTGAGATTTTAAGGTAATGGTAGCGCAACATTTCGGGCAGTAAGGCCAAAAATAAAAATAATGATACTTTGTATAACATACATATTATACACCGAAACTGCTGTAAGGGCGAGGAACGACATGAATGTGTACCAAATCATAGAAGAACAACGTGAATGTATTTTTTATAAATAGAAAATTTCTTTTACCCCAGGGAGATTCGAACCCGCATCCTGTAGCACCGTAGACGAACACTTTACCGCTGCAGCTACAACTGTTGATTAAGAATATTGCTTACGCATTCGAACTTATATTTCTACCGTGCAACACATTAAACTCAAATTATTCAAAAACGAAGATTCATTTTAACAAACCCCATTACATCGCCCTAATCGTGGAGCCCGATATTTCACAACAAATTCATTCCGACGCTTGATGTTGTATTAAGTTAATTCATATTCTGTTATGAAATATCCTGCGCAGTACAAGAAAATAATGTTTTTTTAGTTTTTAGCGCATTTTTAATACAATCGTTTAACATAATTTATTTTATTTTTTTTTATTTTCTAGTCTTTATTGTTTGTGGATTTATATTTCACAGCTCAGACTTCTTTACAAATATAATTTTTTGCTGGATACAGTTTAACAGTTTGCTTAAACCTTATAGTTCTAATTAACTAATTGTATTAATTACTTGTATCACATATTATCTGTGGTCACATATATTCCTTCGGATGTTGTCGGTGAAAAGTAACACTGGATTTTATTTGTCCACATATGTGATATAAGTAATTAATACAATTACTTAATTAACACATCTGGTTTAAACAAATTCATTAACTATATACAGCAACAAAAGAGATTTGTAAAAAATTGTTACACGCGCCAATTACTACCATTGTACATACATCAGTGTCCCTACCATTACCGTTTAATTGATTATATCTATTTAAAACGTTCCGAATTGTCGAGGGAAAATATCTAAATCCGGATTTATTGCCCATTTATTGCTGTAATCTTTCTCATATCTCGCGAGCCCTCGCAAGATATGAGAAAGATTTCAGCAATTAATCCGCAATAAATCAGGATTTCGCGGAGCGATCCCGAAATGTCGACACGCAGAATACAGTCTAAGGTTCCACAGGCTACCACGCATGGAATATTTGTGAACGTGGACATTATGTGACATAATGAATTAATACGATTATTTAATTAACATTACAGAGTTTAAACAAACTCATAAACAATATTCAGAAACAAAAGAGATTTGTGTAAAAGTGTTACACGTGCCAATTACTGTCAGTGTCACTACCATTGCCGTTTAATTCATTAAATCTATTTAAAACGTTCCGAATTGTCGAGGGAAAATATCTAAGTCCTGATTTATTGCCGATTTATTGCTGAAATCTTTCTCATATCTCGCGAGCCCTCGCACGTGTAACACTTTTACACAAATCTCCTTTGTTGCTGAATATTGTTTATGAGTTTGTTTAAACTCTATAATGTTCAATAAATAATCGTATTAATTATTTATGTCAGATAATGTCCACGTTCGCATATGTTCCCTCCGTGGTAGCCTGTGGAACCTTAGACTGTATTCTGCGTGTCGACAATTCGGGATCGCTCCGCGAAATTCCGGAATTATTGCGGATTAATTGCTGAAACGTTTCACATCGATTGTATCTCAATATATGCGCAATATTTCAGAGCAATGTGTGCGCAATATTCCTGAAACATTGCACAAATGTTTGCATAGCAATATTACACGGCGATGTGTGCGCAATATTTCTGTAACATTGCACAAATGTGGCCATTGAAATATTGCACGGCAATGTTTCCGCAATTTTGTAGTAATATTGCAATGCAACTCGCAACCAAACGGCAACATTGTAATGTACTGCAACTTTTGTGCAACATTTCAGCAACAAAATGTGCTATAGGGGCAGGGGAACATGCGGGGGCGAATTGGTATAGGGGAAAGTGATGCAAAACCGGGTACGCGGGTCAGACCGGGTATCATTGTAGAAAAACAATGATAATAACGAATTTGAACTTAGATTTTCAAAATTCACAAAAAAAATTAAGAAATATAAATGTCTGTGTAGTAGGTGCGTTTTTAATATATCGTCCACAATGTTGAATCGGCTATTTAATTTTTTTTCGTGAATTTTGAAAATCTAAGTTCAAATTCGTTATTAGCAGTCAGGAAAACCCCTGAAAATAATTGTTTAAATTATCGGAATGACTTAAAAGTCTATACATCAAAGCGTATGGGCTGACATGTTAATGAATTTTCACTTCTTTCACCTCCCATATCTCAGAAATTAATTGTCACCTCAACTTGAAAATTTGTCGTGATTGATGTCTCATCATAAGCTATCATTTGGCACAAAATTCAGTTCCAAAATTGTAGGTCCAAAAAGGGACTAAAAAGGCCTCATTTTGGGGTCACTGTTTTAGGGGGCGGCAACCTATACATATACCTATTTGCTTAATATGAGAATTTTTAAGAATTTTTTCAACAATAATTTACAGTTTTTATATAGAATTTTTATTACCTACCTTTAGTACAGTGTGTTAAGAGACTATAAAAAAATGAATAGAAAAACATGCATAAATTTCAATATATCCGAAAATATAGTCCGAAATCAAATTTCGAAATGCTGCACCTTTAAGTCGCAATTTTTACCTCCAGATAACATTAAAAAAAAAACACAATTAAAAGTGTATTTAAAAAATTGTTCCGTATTTAAAAAATTCCTACACCGTACGGATACGGAACTGCCACGGACTTGATATGTGTGCGGCGTGCGCAGAGCGTTAATTGCAAGCGATCGGTCTCCGCGGACAAAACGCAAATGTGGCGCCGGACCAAAACATTGTACTAAAGGTAGGTAATAGAAATTTGATATGAAAACTGTAAATTATTCATGGAAAAAATCTTAAAAAAGGCTTACTTTTCCGGCCGTCACAGTGGTGTTCCCCCTTAAACATAGTTTAATAGGAAGGACCAGGTTTGTATTTTGACTATTTTGACAGGGTGATCTTTAAAACACAAAGGCTTGAGATAATTTTAGAAACAATTCACTGGTTATTCATATAGCAAATTAGCGATTACTCATACGTGAGTTGTCAGATTGAATTAATTTTAAAATTGCCTCAACTCTTTTGGAGTAAAATATTTGATGATATTTCACGGGAAGGGCGGCAGATGCTTGTTAGCCTATGGTGGCCGAATCTTTAAATCCGCCCCTGGAAACGTGGAAATGAAAAGAAAAGTAAATTACATACAGGTGTATAGTGTTGCGTATAGTTTCCCTTGGCTCATGTACCTCTTCATGATCTCAATCTCCTCTATATCCGTTCGCTTCTTCCAATCGTCGTTCATTTGATTTAGAAAGTTCTCCAACTACGAGTTGGTATCGAACAATTCAGTTGGTAGACAGATTTCAATACATTCATCGGCAACTATATACCTTCTTTCTATTTACGATCAACACGAGTAATTTCGTGAAGCAGACTGTCGTCGTGATGACCGGGGGGATGCACTCAAACATATCTAAATCTCGAAAAGATCGTATCATCTTTACGAGCTGAAAAATGTTTTCGTCATTTGCGATTGTAATACACCACTTTGCGCTGTAAGTTATCGCGAAACATCTCGAATGTTGTCTCTACAGCGTTGTGACTTTATTCCGTAGCATGTAAAGTATGGCTGTAACGAATAGTCGAATAATCCAATAATTTCTTCGAATATTCTAACATTATTCGAATATTCGGAGCGATCGAATTTCGGATTGTATCGAATAGGAATCTTAACATAAACTATGTGTTCACAGTTTATCGTGAAATTCTTTTCGTATTGGCCTTTACAATTACTTGTCTTTCAAACGATAAATTTGGAATTTTATTAATCTTTGGTAAATATTGAAAGAAAAACAATATTCGAATACTCATACTTAGTTTTATCGATTTTTCGAATATTTGAATATTCGAAGAAATTATTCGTATTCGAAATGATTGGAATTATTCATATTCGAAATTATTCGAATTTTTGGAATTATTCGTATTCGAAATTATTCTAATTATTGGAATTATCCCTAGTAGCATTTATTGATGGCATTTTGATGGCCAACTAATTCCCAACTTGGGGATACTGTGGGCCAACCAGAAATGCTACTAGGGATTCGTATTCGAAATTATTCGACTTGTTAGAATTATTCTAAAAAATTATTCGTATTCGAAATTATTCGAATTAATCGAATATTTACAGCTTTAATGCAGAGTGAAGTGCCAACCAAACGATCTGCGTCAAAAAATTAATCAACTGTTCGATCGCTTGTACCAAGCTAACCATCGAATGACAGTGTGTCATTCACTTACAGCATTATTCATTACGTGACAATGTTTGGCACCTCATTATGTATGTTGAGAAACTTCCTAGCACTTCTATTAACAAACGTAACAGTTTTACCTGCAATGAGAGCACCAAAATCACAATGGTAGTCGAACATATGGATCGGATTTTTATTTGTCTAAGTTTCTGATAAGGCCACTGGCCCAGGAGCACCAGAAGGATCCTACCACGCTTGCAATAATCACCGTCGGTGAAGTCCATACCTATGTACCTAACACTGACCCTTGCAACGTCCTCGCGGCACTTTCAGAATCCTACTTCCTATATTTACCATTATGTCCGACAGAGTGTTGTCGGACTCTTTCTCTATTTCTTCAATTGCTAACTGTCATTATTCATCGATCGGCCAACTGACAGGGTACATATTACGGCATTATTCTTGAATTACGTCACTACTACAACGGTAGAATAGGAAATGAGAAATTTCTGCGGGCGGTCGATTGTCTTCCTCTTGGAAAATGAAGAATTCACGCCTCTCTTGGAACATTCAGCGCGTCGAATGCCATATCGCGTGCACTGCAAGACGTGCGAAACTTGATAATGGGCACTTCTCCGATTTCTCAAATAGTCGTCGGTATAGACAGAATTACAAAAAAGGAATACCCCTATATGTGCAGGTATCGAGGAGTGACAGTTTGATCGAGGACTCGGGTATGAGCGATTCAATTATTTATTATACCATTACGAAATACTATATTCATTCAGTATCGTTACAACGGAAACGCCGATAAAAGTATTGTTGGAATTAATATCAAAAGAAGGGCTTCTGTTGCAGAGGTTTATTTTATTTCAATAGCACCCAGTTGTCTTGGCGATAATCTGATTCTTCTTAACTTAACGGGGTAGTGGACTATTGGATACGTAACATCGTTAGTTTCTTTGATACTAAATTACCTACTTTGATACCAAATAATTTCACAATCTATTGCGGGCACGTTTGCGAGTCATTTGAAGAAACAAAAGCGTCGGAATGTATAAAATTGTCCAAGTGATTAATCGTTGAAGAAAACCCTGTACGGCGCCCCGCTGCAGGAGTAAGTACATACTTTGTATACCAAAATCTACATAGTGGAACTCTGCCCTCCTTAGTTAAACTGTCCTATCTAGCTTTTTTTTTCATTTTTTGAGATATGTTGAAATATTTGAAGTTCCACACGTCTTTTACCTTTTAAGAAAACTCTACTTGCTTCGTAAAGATTTATAAACAGTCCAATGTATTTAACCTAACTTTTTTCCAAATGGTTAAAATAGCCTATCTAAAACAATTAAGTAATTGGTACGTTAATAATACATTACCTACCGGTGTATCTATTACAAAAAATTATATTAGGCTATTACGAAATAATGACAACATGTTTTAATTAGGATGAAGGGAAATAAGGACGGTACAAAGTAAATGATAAAACATCAGTTTTCTCGGTTCTTTCAAAATGCTAGATAGGACATTTTAACTAAAGAGGGCAGAACTTTGCCGACGAATTTGAACAAAAATTGTGGAAGTTATACACGAATCAATTTTCCTCCACATTTTTACGCGAAAAATCGTTTTTAATCAGTTATAAAATGTTTCAGACACATCCAATGTTGATGCGGGAGTTTCACTATTGCGGAGGAAGGAATTCTACACGTCCAGTAAAAATTTGAAGTGCAAATATTCATTGGTTCAAGAGTTATGTACACCGTGTCTGAAAATGGTGTTTCGAGAAAACCGGCTTTTAAATTAAGTCTCCTATGCCAATACTACTCAATTATGTTCGTTGCTATAAGTTCTACTTATTAATTATTTGAATTTCTTCATGAAATTTTGTTTAAAATGTTCATAAAGGATGAGACTTTTAGAGTCAGTAAAAGGACAATCGATTTTTTGGAGCTGAAATAGTCCACTACCCCGTTAAATATTAGACTAGAACATCCGCATCGCGGGCTATTTAAATAATCCCTCGCATTTTAGTCTACCTTACCATTGGAAGATGGCGTCATTATACATCGCGCGCGACGAGATGATGATAAACGAGAAATTTTTCTCCGGAACTGAAGCAACGACCTGCAATCTGAATGCGTCCGATCTAAATACACGTAATATATAATTTCGTACGAAGCGATTCTATAACTTACAAGTTCAGCTTTGGAGAAGGCGAGGATTCGTAGTTGCAGATCGTAGCCCTCTAGAGTCTAGCCGAGGATGTACTTCTACGCGCGTCAGTTGCGGCGTTAACGCGCTGCGAGTTACCGCTCCAGTATCGAACTCCGCATCGCAAGTCACGGTTATAAACGTACTCGGGAGTTTGTTGTTCCCTTGCTCGCTGTGTTGTATGTGTTTACAGCGGTTTTTTTGTGTAAAACCTAACAAATCTTCACGATGAGTGCCGAGGAAGAGGTGCTACGGATCCAGAAGAAATTGAACAAGATGTCGAGCGGTGACGGGACGGTGAGTAAGTGAGTAAAATAAAGATACTTGTGTATCGTTCGGCGCACACCGAGGCCGCTCACCGAGAACGAAGCTCGTTTTCTCAGCTAAAGCACGATCATCACGATATCGCGCGACCGTAGATCGTCGTCGAGTCTATCATTGCTGGAAACTGTCGTTCGAAGCAGAAACGCTCGTTTACACCAGTTTGTGTACACTCGACGTTTTACGTTACCCGATGTACCCACTGTCTCGTGTAGGGCTCGAGTATCTAGCAATCTAATTTTAACGCCTTAATGAAGCTTCGCAAAGGTTCGATCTTGTCCGTGTTATAAAATGTAGCAGGGCACTCGTAGTGTACTTTATTATTCTCCGTAGTGTTAGATTCATTGTCCAGAACGTAAATTATGTTAATTTACTGTTCAGAGGAACGTGCGTAGTGTCTATAAGCGCCTGATAGTGTCTAAGAACGTAACAGAATGAAGTAACATATGGCGCCGAGTATTTAATTACAATGGTGTAGGATACGAATGATTTAATGATGATCGTTTTCTGTACTAATTTGAACATTTTTTTTTATTGCAGGGTCAGGAGCAAGCATTGGACTTGCTTAAAACATTGCAGAAACTACCCGTTGACTTAGAACTTTTGACTAAAACACGTATCGGCATGACAGTAAATGCGTTGAGAAAATCAAGCAGAGACGAAGAAGTTATATCCCTGTCTAAAACTCTTATAAAAAATTGGAAGAAATTTTTGTCCGGTAAGGAAACGAGCTTGAGACGAATGATCCGTGCGAATTAATATTATGTATCTGCATGTTCTTTCATGTAGGGTCTAATAAAGAGAAGGATTCTACTTCTTCGAGCAGTTCGAAAAAGAGGGAGGACAAATCGGAGAAGAGTAAAGATGACGGAGATCAAAAGAAGGAGAAAGATAACACGGATGGGAACGATGTTAAGATGAAAGAAGAAAAACCTAATAAAGATATTCAGAGGAAGCAATCAACGTTCCCTGCTCCTACTACAACAGACGCGGTCAGGCTTAAATGCAGGGAGCTACTGGCAGCGGCTTTAAGGGTGGATGGAACCACGATTGAGGGCTGTGCCTCTCCAGAGGAACTGGCTGAAGAACTGGAGGAAGCGATTTACGCAGAATTTAAAAATACCGATAACAGATACAAAAACAGGGTATGCCTCTAGTTGTTCTGTATTCTATGTATCCTGGCGTGCGTATGTAATTTGACTTTGTATGTTTGTTTAATTGCTCAGGTACGCAGCAGAGTTGCTAATCTACGGGACGCTAAGAACCCTAATCTTCGAACCAATTTCATCGCCGGTGCTATAACGCCCGCTCGACTTGCTGTTATGACTGCCGAGGAAATGGCGAGCGACGAGATAAAACAGTTAAGAGAACAGTTTAAAAAGGAAGCGATCAACGACGCGCAGCTAGCCACCGTACAAGGAACAAAAACGGATCTATTAAAGTGCGGAAAATGCAAAAAACGCAACTGCACTTACAACCAAGTACAAACGCGCTCGGCCGACGAGCCTATGACAACTTTTGTGCTTTGCATCGAGTGTGGAAATCGATGGAAATTTTGCTAATTATTCTCGCCCCCTTCACAGAGGTTTTCGATCAACACGGAGAGAAAGATGTATTTCGTTCCAGACCTACCTATTAATCAATACGTATTAGAATTAATGAGACATTATGGAAAATATATTGCATAAAATTTATGAGTCACGGACTGTACATTGATCGCTTAATGGTCTTAAATCTCTTCACAAGTCTCGAAGTAATCAACCTCCATTCTATTGTATATACTGAAATTGTAATTTACTAGGCCTCGGTTTTATAGACCTAACATCGAACTTGAAGGAAGCTTCGATAGATGAAATTGATCGGGCACCTTCACTTTCATTGATGCAACATCTATCATGTGAATAATGTTAAACCTAAACGTTTCATTTTCCATTGTACAAGTTTACACAATACTTCGCCTATAAAGGAGAAAGTTCTAAATTGTGGGTACAGTTCTGAAATACATGTATGTAATTAGAGTGTAGCATTTTTGCAATCCTTTGCGACGGTATGAAAGCCGAAATTTCGATCTCGTAAGATCTAGGAACGTTATGATCGCCGACGTTTCGTTATCATTTGAATTGCAAAATCTTTTGTTCCTTCAAAAATTCAAAAGTCCCGCACTAAATGTCTGACTAACGATTAGGGCTCGACTATGTTCAGAATAGAAGTGTTTGAAATACTGTTTTCAGCGCTGGATGTGTTCATTTCAAATAAATTATTTCAAATAATGTTTGACTTTAGTTTACAACGACGCCAGATTAGGAATAAAGTGAGTTAATCGAACGGTATATATTATCGAGGTGTTTGTATTCGAATGTTAGCGAATATGTTCGACAGTTGTTGCTATTCGCCGTGGTGTGCCGCCACTACGATCCGATACTTCTACATAGCAATTTAGATCGCACAGTTCACGTCGGTCGCGTACCTGTGCTTGTACACTGATTCCTAACCTAATATCAATCAGTGTCGTTTTGTATTACTCGACGTTCATGCGGTGCACACTTCCAAATGATTTTCAAATTACGTGGAGCTCGTTAGTAACATTATGTAAGGAGATGAAGCTGCGTGGTTCCACGTGCGTCAAATGACACCGTATGAGTACATAGCAGAGTTCGTCATGATGTAACTTTAAAATCAGGTGTTCCGATGAAGAAACAGAGGCGTCAATGGATATCCGCGATAGTACGAGTTAACAAGTTTTTGGTACCGCTTAATAATTTCTGGGTGGCACAGAGCGGCCGGCGAGTCTTCTCGAAAAATATCTCACGCGGGCGGGAAAAGTAAATCGTCGATTAAACGGTCCATTCAAGTTTCTACTTAGCGGGATTCCCAATCGTCATTATGTGCGAAGACGCCCATATTAAAGAGCAATGGCAACTGTTACAAAGCCTCCGCACCACCGTAGAAGGCTTATTAGTCGACGGTATTTTGAACGTATGGAACGTTTACGGCGGTTTAAATCGCCTCCACAGCGTAATGGAGCGGATATTCAAGCACGGATGTCGGATATTTAATCGAAATGTAAGATAACATTTCTCGTCCGTTTCAAGTTTACACGCAATGCACACCACTGTGACAATATCTCTAGCAATAATTGGCACTGCTGTTATTGCTTTCTTATGTTACTGGCGTTTTGTGACATTATCAATAATGTTGTTTTGTTTCCATTGAAGGTGTTCCATTACTTCTTTTTTTTTTTTATATCTGATACCCCCGGTAGTTTTATTTAGCGTCATCTGTACATGATAAACTGGTATAGCTGTAATCAGAAGGAACAACATTATTGCGCGATGCCGATATCGGGCATAGTCGAAAATAATGAAATTTGTTACAAGGGAGAACCAGATTGTTGGATTTTTATTCAAGGATTAAATTGGTTGCAACCCTCTTTAGCTGTATCGCCTGTATTATCTGAAATTGAGGATTATTTGTCAAACCTGCCGGCACGAATAACGTCCCAGAAAGACATGTTATGGCTTTATAAAAGGTAATCCGTATCTGTTAATTAATTTCATTAACGATACCGCTCGACGATACAATTCTATGTTTATGTTTGTATAATTTACCACAGCTTAGAGAATCATTCTTTGTCGCACAAACTTTCCTGGCTTTTGTCCGACAAGGAGCACTTGCTCTCCTGCTTCGAGCCATGGGCGTTTTTGTGTCAAGAAAATTTCTCCGAAGCCGCCTTGTTATGTTTGAGGGCCGTCGAGCGAAAACAACCTGCGCTGCTTACAGAAATCGATCCATCTCTGGTAAGTCGTTCAGGCGAGACCGTGCTTGATCCGTTGAAAGAAAAGGGCCTTTCATCGGAACACTTCTGTTTTCAGTACCTACCGTCTTGGATTTCTCCCAAATCGAGTCCAAGAAGGCATAGACGATCCTCCTCGTACCCGATCAATTTTCCTACTACGAATTTTAGTGCAGCAAGAGATATGAGTCTGCACATTGGAATATATCAATTAGAATCATTGAAAATAGCATCGGATAATACGGTTATGCAACGGAATGACGCAGAACCTGAAGAAAGTAATCATAAAACAGATTCGAAAGACATTAACGATATACCTTTAAAAACTTGGAACAGCCTGTCTGCACTGACTAAAAATTGTACAGTTTTGGGAACGAATCTCCCAGCACCTTCGTCAACTGTTGCGAACACTATCTCGCATAAAAGCAATGATTCAACTTGTTCGGCCGAGTTGTCGAAGATAATTAATGTTAACTACGCCGAATTAAAGCAGTCTGCGTCTACAATGGTGGGCAATAAGTTGCATGCGAAGCCAAGAACTCCTCTAAGGAAAGCGAAGAATAAAGCGAAGATGAGACAGAATCCGTCTACAAACAGATCCGGGGAGAGCCCTGTCGCATTCAATTACGAAGACTCGACGAACACGGTAACGGAATATCGCATTCCGTCTCCCGTATCAACTGAAACTGATGGGAATAAATATACACCGGAGCCCGCGGGAATCGACGTGTCTGTAAAGCCGAGGAGGAAGAGTTCCTTTTTGCCAGGATCGGCCCCCGAATTCACTGGGCCATGGAGTTTAGAAATCGAAGGTCAGAAGGATATAAGAACGCCGAAGAAGAGTTTCATGGAGGATGGAGGGAGCAGCGTTCAACCCATGGCGATAGGATACTTTCCTCGTCCGACGGAAGGTCAGAGCTTAACGAGCTTCTTAGCTTCCGCACAGTTTTCTAGAGCTAACGCCGAATTGGACAGGGAGAATGCACACTTCAGTGTTTCTGAAGCCATGATAGCTGCTATCGAGCAGGTGAAATGTAACAGGCAGTGGCGGCTGATGGAAGAAGCGGCCGAAGAGAGCGACGAGGAGATAAATAGTTTAAAGCAAAGGATACGATTGAGGCGCCGCCAGCGACAAGAGGAACGATGCAAAGGGAGAACATGGATTCGCGATTTGTTGAGCGACGGGAGGACAGACACGACCACCACTGATCAAAGTATTAGCCCTTTGTCAACTTCGTCCGATACACCGTCCGAAAATATTTCTACGGATGACGTAGAGGATCTGGATGTGGACGACGAGCGGAACGTAGTGAAGCTTAGGAATCCCTCTTTGTCTGTATCTATGGCATCGTTATACTCTGAGGCAGCAGATCTGTTTGAATCGTCTCCCGCGCACGGAACGGAGTCCACGCTGACCGAGAGCAGTATGTCTGCGGAAGGTGTAGCTTTGTCGCTGATTAGCCGGTTCAGCGAGAAGCAATTGCCAAGAGCTAGTGAATTACAATGGCTTGTCTCTGAAAAAGACGCGCCGCAGAGGTTGTTACCGTTACCGAAAAGTTGGCCGGTGAGTCCAGACGAGGCGGAAAATTCGCAATCGGTTTCGCTGCGTGGAACTACGGAATGGGCGCCGCCGAGACCTCAGATTATTTTCACACCACATCCCCCTCCCGTGTAAGTTCATAAGTTTCAACGAAAATTATGTATAACACACCTGAACGCGACTACATGTGAGGGAATTTTGCATATTTAGGCGGCGGACTCTTATAGCTAAACAGAATTATAGGTGCGCAGGCTGCGGAATGAAAGTGGCGGTAAAGTACGCGAACAAATTTCGTTACTGCGAATACGTAGGCAGATATTTCTGTACCGGGTGTCACACGAACCAAGTGGCATTAATACCAGGAAAGATTTTATCTAAATGGGATTTCAACAGGTATGCGCGTATTACGAGGCACGCGTAATGCATGGCATCGCGTGGATTTATAAGCGTTTATTATTCTCTGATTTAGATATCCCGTGTCGAACTTCTCGTACAGATTATTGGATCAGATGACGTTAGATCCGTTATTTCAAGTGAGCGACTTAAATCCACTGCTGTACAGGCGCATAAAGCAGCTCGATCGGACGAGGTTACTGCGTACGCAATTATTTTTCTTTAAAGACTTTTTATTCACCTGCCGATTTGCAACGAGGTAAGGATTCGGATCACATTCTGGACTTATTTTAAGCTACGCGAGTGCGATCAACATCTACCTTTATGTTTCTAGCGTTCAGAAGCTATTGAAAAAGGAACCGAATTATATACTGAGCGATCCCCATGTGTATTCCATTCAAGATCTAATGCACGTTAAGTACGGCATTCTACCTATGAGATTACAAGAATTAGTCCAGGTCTGCAACATGCATATTATAGGCTGTGAGGTAATATAATAATGTTGCGTTTACGCTGTCGGTTCGTAGTTTTAATGGAAATGGATTCTTATGTCTTTCAGTTATGCCAAGCCAGAGGATTCCTGTGCGAATTATGCTGCTCCAAAGACGTTATATTTCCGTGGGAGTTGTCGAAAGTCAGTAGGTGCGAGACCTGTGGTGCATGCTTTCATAACGAGTGCAAGCAAGACTTTAACAAAACAGACTGCCCGCGTTGTATTCGTTTACAGGCTAGACGGATGTCTAGGGAAGGGAAATTTTGACACACAATGAGATCTTATATTATACGTTTCTCTATGAAAATCGAATTCGCGCTTTGAAGTGTGGCGAATGGGACGCGAGTCATTGCTTCTGAAAGCCTATATTTTTTAAAACTGTAGATACGTCTAAATTTCTACTTATTGCGTTCAACGTGTAAAATTGATAGGAGATTTAATCAGAGATCTGTATATGATATATACATATATGCAACTGCACAGATTATATTTTAATTTTTGAAAATTTAATATATTTATAGACTCTTAAGGCGAATCATTCGATTGCTTGAAAAGCATTTCGTAAAAGCGAAAAATTTATTTCTATGTAAATTTTACATGTAGCAAAGACTGAGAAAATGTGATATTTAAAAAAAAAATTATAACTTCATTTCGCATAAAGTATTCACCATTCATTTCTTTTTCCACGTGTTACGTAATCGTTCATTTAGCATTACGCAAACTGTTGCCGTACAAAAAAAAAACAGATACTGGTAATCTGATATCTATTTGTGAACTTTTAATTTCGAACAATATAATTTATTTCAATACTACTTGGAAAATAACTCGAAACGATGTCACGATTATTTTGCAGTTCTTTCATTTTTGTACCTATGAATCTTAGCTCGGTAAGTTATCGCCCGTTATCCCTTACTAAATGTAAAAATGGCAATACCGGTTCGAGTACAAATGGGCCAGAAGAGTATTATCTTTGTACCGAAGAAGCTTCGTAACAATAGTTTTTCGTTATTTATAAAAGCTGTTAATACAATCGAAAATTATAATAAAATGTTGTGAAAAGTTTATGCACTTTTGTGATTTAAAATCACTGGGTAAGTTACATTATGGGATAAATTTTCATTTAAGGGCATCAAGCTGCTACGGAGCGTTCTACAATAGATACCGCGCACAATGAATTAAAAACCATTATTTGATTTTATTAAATTACATTTCTCTTACAATGGTTCCACATACACACGTCTTATAAAATAATAGATAACAGTACATTCAATGACGGTAAAAAAATATAATGACAATTATATACACCACCTAATTTCAATAAATCTTAGAACTGTATAGTATTCTTATTCGTAATGGCTTTCGTTAGAAAGAAATCGCTCTAAATTTGTCCTAATAATGTTTAGAAAATATGTACACATCCATAAGTGTGATCAAGTATATACAACTATCCTCGAGCTGATAATATATATCTTTCTTTTTTTCTCAATAGTAGGTCTAACGAAACTAGCTTGTTAGCGTACAAATTGCATAAATATTTCTACGTGAGGGAATTTTGATGCGTTTGATTGTACCCGATATTTTGAATACGTTACTTCTATCACAGGTGGTATTTCGTAAGGAAGAGTATGTCATATTTATTAAATAGGCGCGATTAGCAGCTATGGCATCGGTGAAGGTCTGAAGGAATAGATATTTCCATTACATTCAGATTGTACGCGTAATCGGTCGATTAATAGTATTAAATAGAATTTCGTATAGAATGGAAATTAACGAGAAACGACTTTCTCTATAAGTTATATATATATATTTGCATACTTGAATTTGTTCGTTTCATGCAACTTATTGATATAAATTAATTTTCGTTTTAAATTCTCTTCGTATAGCGAAGGAAATTCTCTTCGTCTCCAGTTTTATACCGTGAATTTTATACTGTGCGATGATTAAAACACCCTCATCATACTCGCTGGTACTTCGTGTTAATTATCTTAGGAGCATACAGTTTATCATCAGTCTATAAAATGCAACAACAATGCATAACAATACGCCACACTCTTTACACGGCTCGTTAAAACGTAAGATGCCGCATAAATTTCGATTTATTCATACACGTGTATAATACGTACCAATTCAATCTACGGCAATGACATAGTATTCTAGTTAGTATATGTATAACGAAAGAAAAAAAATAGTAAAAGATTAATCTTAATCTTTCCATGCATACAAAAAAGAGTTTGGACATACCAATTTCTTATCAGAATTATCGTGGAGTATAAAGCGTGGCGCTAAAATAAATTTCTCAACAAAAAAAAAAGTAAAATAACTTAAAAATACTGAGATTGTAGAGGAATATCGTTTACGAATGTTGTATAAATAATTAAAAAAAAGAGCGGAAAAAATGTGGTAGCTATTATCTGTACTTTTGAAAATGTATAAAGTTCGAACCGAGCTTCACAGTCATTTCATTGTTGCTGTCTGGGTAATCGGTAATTTCAATTTTGTCTCGTTACGATCTCATTAAATAAGCTAAGGTCGTTGGTGGTCTACATACTTAAGCTCGCGACCATCCTACTAATTCATGAATTTCATTACAAGCTACCTAACAATAATAATTAGGCAGTTCTAAGTGTTATTGTCGATCGTGTTTTGTTTCCTAATATCTATGCGTTTCCTTTCTTAAATCGCTTATATATCTAGAGTGTCTTTTAATGGCAGCTTTGCTACTTCGAAGAATATCCTAGAATATGGAAAAGCAAAATAATTCAGATATCGACCGTATTTTTAGAATAAACAATTAAGTGGTTTCGGCGCACTGGTTCGGTCAGTTAAGAATTTTAAAGCTAATTCGCAATTTTAAATTTTATAATTTTCCGACGTTTCGGTCTGCGGTTTAGACCTTTTTCAAGGAAAGATTTCAAAAAGTATTGCGTTCGCTTTAAAGTCACACGTTTGGTAGGACGCGTAACCCGCGAGTTGGTTGGAACGTGACTGAAGTAAACATAACGTGCGGAGACATTTAAAGGTGAAGCAAACTGTGGCTAGAAAGGAGTCAAACGAAAAACCGTTAAAAAGTCAAAACATATTTAAAAATTACCGATCGAACGAACATTTTTAACCTCACAACAAAACTGTCAAAATACCACTAATTGATGTTAATGTGGTAAGAGCCCAACAACATTAGGATATATGATCATGTGATTACATAATATAATTATGTATAATTGAGTTGATTTTATTGGCCAAATTGAAATGACAACTCTGTTGGAAAAAATTACATCATAAAGCCTTATAGCTTTAATAAAGTTGCGTAGTATTCTTGTATTTTAGGTGTTTCATAACTAAGATTTACGCTTGGTTGTTTAATCATATGTAACGTCTCCAACAGAATTCTGCGACTCCAATTGGCCTCTCTATCGATAATTTTAACATTCCAACATACTGCCCTAACAAAACACGCATTAGAATTTGATCACAGATTTGACTTTGATAATGTTAAAATTATCGATAAAGAGGCCAATTGGAGTCGCAGAATTCTGTTGGAGTCGTTACATATGATTAAACAACCAAGCGTAAATCTTAGTTATGAAACACCTAAAATACAAGAATACTACGCAACTTTATTAAAGCTATAAGGCTTTATGATGTAATTTTTTCCAACAGAGTTGTCATTTCAATTTGGCCAATAAAATCAACTCAATTATACATAATTATATTATGTAATCACATAATCATATATCCTAATGTTGTTGGGCTCTTACCACATTAACATCAATTAGTGGTATTTTGACAGTTTTGTTGTGAGGTTAAAAATGTTCGTTCGATCGGTAATTTTTAAATGTTTTGACTTTTTAACGGTCTTTCGTTTGACTCCTTTCTAGCCACAGTTTGCTTCACCTTTAAATGTCTCTGCACGTTATGTTTACTTCAGTCACGTTCCAACCAACTCGCGGGTTACGCGTCCTACCAAACGTGTGACTTTAAAGCGAACGCAATACTTTTTGAAATCTTTCCTTGAAAAAGGTCTAAACCGCAGACCGAAACGTCGGAAAATTATAAAATTTAAAATTGCAAATTAGCTTTAAAATTGTTAACTGACCGAACCAGTGCGCCGAAACCACTTAATTGTTTATAATATGGAAAAGCGTTGGTAAAGCTTGAAAAGAAAACGTATCGTATGCTTGTTGTAGCAAGGATGAAAATGTTTCTGTACTCACTTATGGCTGTATTTGTTGCGTACTGTAGTTAGAGCTTCCTTGTGTTTTCGATGTAGTCCTTGGTTTAACAAGTTCACAATGTCCCTTATGTTGTCAACTTTGTAGCCGCTATAATATTCTAATGTAGGTGTCCATCCTCCTAGATCTTTCATTTGTAATGCAAGAAGCAGCGCAGCCGCAGCCATTTTACTATCACTGAACATTATTGTCGAATAATCCATCAATGAGTACTCCAAAATATATCGTGCTAATGTTAGTGTTGGCATTGAAACTTTCGCGCACTGTTTGAAACAGAAGAAGGTGGCGTTACTACAATACGGCGGAAATTGCGTAAAATGCGGAACGGAATTTAGTTATTAAAGTAACTCACCCTAGCATATCGTCTAAGGAACCTATAAGAAAGAGGTATACCAAGATCGAAGTCTACTACTTTTAAAACGCTCATTTCCATTCTAATTAATTCTCGTTGCGTGTAAGCACCGTCACATATATACAAAAAATCTTCAACCATCGGAGGTATTCTCTCCTACAGAAATCATAAATTTTCATTAAACAAAGGTGCATTACGCTTAAAGAATAAATATCTTTCTTTTCTCCGCTGGGAATTGCGCTGGCAAATATTCCATACTTACGTCATATTTACTCGCTATGAAAAGACTCGCGGCACCCAGCAATTGCAATGTTTCCTTGCCTACAGTGACTTTCGTCAGGTACAGGTCAACCAGCTTCACAGCCAAATACAAAGTTTCGTGATTCAGTTCGAAAGATTCTTGAACTTCCACCATCCAGTCCACCAACAAGGATCTCATCCACCGTGAAAGGCACACTTGTCTCTCCATGTAATCTCCGATAGGGAACGTGCGTTCCCTATCTTTCAAGTAATTGAAGATATTCATGGCATAGTGGGAGACCTGGAACGGGTCCAGCCAATTCTCCGCGTCGAAGTCCCATTGAACTCCTTCTGGCAATTCTCTCTCTGGAACAGCGTCCAAACGTGCAGCTATTGATTTCTTCTCGATCTCTACCGGAGCCTCTTCGATAGTTCCATTTTCTTTCTCTGCTTTCGCAATCTCCGCAGCCTGCACAAATATCGATTGAAGCGTTTAAAAATTGCACGTGAAAATATCACCCGCGTAAACTGCGCCTAGCGTCCAACATCGCTCACCTGGATATTGCTCCTCCTAGACCGTTTCGCACTGTCGTCTCCCACATCCTCTAATGCACTAATGTACAAAGAACTGTCCTCCGATTTCTCTAAGTCTAAACTACGTCTTACATTTACAATTTTACTAGGTACTTCACTTTTCTCCTCGTCCTTCTTTACTGGCTTAACACGAGGCAATGGCTTTGGTCTGGCGTGTGCTACCTCTGGCTTCGTCGCAGCTGTGTCATGCGTTCTAACAGAACTTGTCTGGGTTGTAGGTTTAACTTGAGTAACTGTCGCCTTTCTTAATGCTTTCTTTGGTTCTTGCTGGTGTGTCCCCAGTGTCTTTCCAATGGCCTGTCGGTTAACAAGATGTTAGAACGAACGTAAGGACATCATTTTCAAACATTTAAAACACTTACATTCGTAATGTTCCCTAACGCGGATCTCTTTGTTGTTTTCTCCTTTGGCGGCGATGCCTCGGCTTTCCTTTTAACGCGAGGGTCTCTTCCGAGAACCGGCGGCTTGAGCAGAACATTATTTAGCACGGAATTGTGACTTCTCGTTGTTATTCCTTTCCTCGCGGTTATGTTAGTGGTACCTTGCTTGTTTGCGTTTAAAACTTTTGGTGGTGCCATTCTCATAAACGATTAAAATTTAAGATTTCTGGTTTCTCCCTGCGCAAGGAGAAACTATATATTAGTATAAAATGTGTTGGTGCTTTGTAAAAAATTCTTTAAAAATTACGTATATTAGCCGCGCGTTACAGGGAGACAGAATTTCATCTGTGAAATATCTGACGCGAAATGTATACAGTTTTGTAACAAAATATATCATTTTACGACCTACGGTACTAATTTCGTGAGTTGCTGTAACAACAAGGAGAACGAAAGTTCGAGCGAATATTTCACATAAATTCCTTCGTTTCTCCGCGCGCGAGCAAGATTCTATACTGCCTCGTTATTTGCCCGATCGATGGGTATTGAAATTGAAATGACTTTCTGTGATAAATCGAGAGATTTGCCCGCTTTTGTCGGACAATAGTTCCGCCCGTTGACTCGATTCATGGAACATCGCATTCACGAGGGAAAAAACGCGGGAACGTGAAGCAAGGACACATTATTGGAAGAAACACTTTGATATTTATCCTTTGAACTTTAGATATCGCCGATATAAGCCACAATAGTGGCTTCGGAAGGGCGAGAAAGTTTGCAAACAGACGGGGAGAAGAAATTGTTGGCGACTGCCATGAAGACAAGCGTGATCGCGGAAACAGTCGAAAACAATCGGATTTAACCAGATGGAAAGCGAAATATTCGTGGAAGAAGCAGGCTTCTTAACAACGAAGGAATTATAATAATTTACCTAAAGTATGCTGGCTAATATCGTATGTACTCTGGTACGCTGGAATCTCTCATTTATACAATTCTCGTGCCACTAGTACGTTACTGTAGTGTCCATTCGTCTCGCCAGAGTAACTGAAGTTGACGCTGGTTCAAATATCACAGTTACTGTTAGCGCCTCCTCCGATTCGTCCGCTCAATTTCGGGGATCTCCAATCGAAAGCTTGAAAAAAAAACGCGCACGCGCCACCTGATGATGGAACTCCAAATTAACAGTTACGTTTATTCAAACCGTATCGGTTTTTCATATTTTACACGATCGATGGCATTCGTGTTGTGCGTAGATCAACGGAGAATTTTAATATCATTAAATGCCTAACATCTATCGCGTGCAGGTCTCGGATCGTCAAACTTTAGAGAACCTCTATTACCGAGTCGTTACTTGACCTAACGCCGCACGACTTGTGTTCGGTGCAAGATAAATTCCAGATGTTGTATCGCAAGATCGATACATGTCTCCTATTGTTTACCCTATAACGTATTCGACACAAGAAATCGTCCACTACTCCGATTATTCGGCGAGCTTCCTGCTAGCACCGCACGGGATTACATAGCACCGCGTAAATGGCGCGCACTAAATACATGTAATAAACAGTTAACCTTTGACCCTGCCTTCAGTGATCCCTCGAAAGCAAAGGAAAGCAAATGCTCGGAAGTCCAAAGGGGCCAAAGGCAGAACCTTGGTCGATCGGCCGCCGCGATGACGGAAAGCGTTTCGATTCGTCGGTGCTCGTTAACCTAAGTCGAACATAAATCTCGGACTTATACCGTGGGAATCTGTGTCACCTACCGATAATCTACTCTGTATTCTCGTCGTATGTGCGCGTCCCCGCGTGTAACATCCTAAGCTTCGATCTCATTCGTTAGTGGGTTTCTATGGTAGACAATCGAGGATGCAGAACGAACGTCTCGTGGTCAAGTATATAACAGCGAACAATTGCTTCGCCTATGTGTCAGACACCTGGCTACGTAAATTGGAAACTAAGGTTGGTCTTGTATGCCACGATATGCCGATATGTTATATTGTAAAGCATGTGTTACGCGATACAACGATAGATAGAAAATCTGATATGCCAAAACGGGGCACAGGCTGATCACAGCTGATTCTTAGATCCACGGACGTCGTATTATCCCGCTAGATGTCGGGATTCGCTTCTTCCTCGATCGGGTCGATGAAACAGAGAGCCTTTAAAATCTTGGAGAGATTATGAAAATGAACGATCTTGCTAATGATTAATTGCGTTGCATCTGCCACTTTACTGTAACTTGTCTTTGGACTCTTATACCAATAAGATACATACTTCTTTATCGGAGATTCTCGACGCATGGTAACACGTCTGCCTCTCGATTATTGGTAGTTTATCGACGTCATTTTATGGATATCTTTTTTACGTTGTATAGATACATTCGTCTTCTTTACAGCCTACACGAGGAAGTAGAAGTAGATTTTTCGAAAAGTAATTTATGATGTTTATTGATATCCTTCGATATACGGATATAGAGTGATGATTGAGCAGTGAAATTGATTAAAAATTACAGGAGAATGTTATTGAAATAGTGCACAATGGCAGGACGTATTACGCGTCCTGTAACACAAGACCAGGTCTCAATGAAACTTTGTGTCTCTGCTCAACATTTGCCAGAAGTTTGAGCATCGAAGAAGGGGACGAAGTATTCGTGTCTTCCGTGAAAGATGTACCTCTTCTTACACAAGTGAACGTCGCGGCCCGTACCGCAGACGATAGAGAGATTTTGGTAGGACTCAGAAACATTTCATTAAGCTTCTCTTGCGCCGAATAAAGATTTACAAACGTACAAACGTCTTGCAAGAAATTACTAATAAATTCCGTATATCGAAATAAAACAAGGGGTGGGACGTTTCACAGGAATTGCAAATGGAAAAGTTGCAATCGACGCTGCTCAATCAAATACGAGTAGTGGCCAAGGACCAGCAGATCGTGGCTTGGGTGTCGAAATTTTCTTCCGTCACTTTTATCGTAGGCAAGTCATAGTTTTCCAACGAAGCCTTAGCATACACCTCGAATCAATTAAATAGTATCCTCCAATCGCATTGCGGTACTAATTACCATCAGCCTACAAACTGCTTCTAAAAACAAGTAATCCTTTCTTCTCGCGTAGAATCACTGGAGCCAAACTTCATGTACGGAAAGCTCGAGCAGTTCACGGAGATACACGTGGCAGACACGGCAGCGACCACGAAGACAGAATTATCAAACGACGACCTTAAACAAATCCCCACTTTCTCGAATCGCTTGCTGACCGCGTTGAGAAAATTCCTACCACTCGAGATGGAACGAATGGAGACCAAGACTGAGGAGAACGAAGCAGCCAGGAGCTACGAGCTGCTGCATAGCTTTCGTAGCAGAAAGAAACCAACGATATATCGCGTCCACCCGATGCCGAAAATCACGATCACCGAAGGGAGCATCTTCGACGAGGTGATATCTTTTCCTTACCACGTGCTGGTGCCAAGGAGTCAGGCCCCGAAGTTCACTGGCAGCTTCGCGGTTTGTCGGGTGAAGAAGGTACCGGAGGACAGACAGCACGTGAGCGTGACCAGCACGAGTTTCCTGACGAAGGACGATTCCCCTGTGCCGAAGCTGGCCACGGAGCTGATCGTCAGGCTGTTCGTCCTAGAGGATCTGCTGCAGATGTCCTCCAGGTTGGACGAGCGTCACTTCGACGTCAGCCAGACCCACAAGACTGTACACGTCTCGGACAGTTTGAGGGTAACTTTGGATCTGAGAACGGGGGCGAAAGTGAGCCTGTGGCAGGTGGAGGGTCTTCAGATTGCTCGTCCGTCCTCTATCGAGCTGTTCTCGTGGAGAAATTCTGTGTCCAAGGAGGTTTTTATCAATTACGTGAGAACACGTTCGACTGGTGGAGGACTGTTGCTGAACTCTTGCGCGGCAGTTGCTTTGGACAATGGTAGCCTATGCGTCGTGAAGATTTCGCCGGAGAATTGTACGTCTGCCGTGGTGGATGGGGCTGATTTGGAGAACCTGGTGATACACTCGAGGTCTGTGAACGAGATAAGCCACTTGCGATTGTCAGTGCGGCTGGATCAGGAGCATCATCGTCTGGGAAGGGTCTCCACTCGGTAATGGTCTTCTTCTTGCTTTGGTTTTTTTATTCTTTATGAGGGCGAATTATAGTGTTACCAGGAGCGGTTTTGGTGTCCCTAGTTAGGCTAACCAACGTCTGCCGCCCTTTCCGCGAAATAGCATCAAACATATTAAATTGAAGGAGTCGAGAGAATTTCAAAATTAATTCAATATGGCAACTGGCATCTGAGTCATTGCTAATTCGCTAAATGAAAAAAAGTGAATTGTTTTTTTTAAGGGTTTTCAAGCTTCTGGGTTTAAACATTTTCCAATTTCTTTCGCCCAAAATTTGCCGCTCCCCAAAATTTGCCACAGTCCAAAATTTGTCGCTACCCAAAATTTAGCGCTCTTCAAAATTTGTCGCTTTCGAAAATTTACTGCTCCCCAAAATTGATCGTTCCCCAAATTTTAATGCTCCTCAACATTTGTCGCTTCCGAAAATTTGCTGCTCCCCACCATTTCTCGCGTCCCAAAATTCGCCGCCCCCCAAAATTTGCCGGTCCCTCAAAATTTGTGGCTGTACTTCCGAATGGCCCCAGTGGCCGATCGACACGAGGTTTTGGGGGGAAGGGTGGGGAGGAGGTGAGGACCCTATATCTAAAATTGTTTCTTCGGGTATTTATTAGTTTCCGGAATGTCAATAAAAAATTGTTAATTTTTTTTTGAAATTTTTTTGGACAATAGTGCAGGCTCCCTATCCGGGAGCCCTTCCATCCCCCTATTTTTCATTTTTGAAATTTTGTAACCACGGTCTCGTTTTTGGCATCGCCGAACTCACATCGGTTCGCTGTCGTGGTTTCCGCGCCCCACGCACTAGTCTAGCCTCAACCGGTGGCCGATCTAGATGAAACTTGGTGGTTATTACGAGGAATGTGAACGGAGCCCAAATATAAAATTTTACCTTTAGCAATTAATGCGTTCAAAAGATACAGAAGTAATTGTGCATAAAAGGGTACACGTTACCGATTTTTTTTAATCACTTTACCACGGTCCCCCCTCTTAACAATATTTCTGTTGACATATACCGGCATAACACATTCCACTTTCCAACTTGTTCCGGGTATTAGTATTGGTTTGGGTTAGATTGGGGCGGGGGGCGCGCGCCCGCTCCCGGCCGCGTAAAGCATGGTAGCGAATCGATGTGAGTTTGGCGATCCTAAAAATGAGACTGTGGTTACAAAATTTCAAAAGTTGAAAATGGGGGGACGGAGGCCTGCATCAACGTCAAAAGAAATTTCCAAAATAAATTAACAATTTTTTATTAATATTTCAGAAACTAATAAATACCTGAAGCTACAATTTTAGATTTAGGGTTCACACCCCCTCCCTACCCCTCCTCCCAAACCTCATCTCGATCGGCCACTGGGGCCATTTGGAAGAATATCTAAATTTGCTACTATACAAAATTTGTCGCCCTACACAATATGCCGCTTCCCAAAATTTGCTACTCCTCAAAATTTATCGTTTCCCAAAATTTAGCGCTCCTCAAAATTTGTCGCTTCCTAAAATTTACTGTTCCCCAAAATTTAGCACTCCTCAAAATTTGCCGCTCCCCACAATTTGCCGCTTTTCAAAATTTGCCACTTCCCAAAATTTGTCGCTTCCCAAAATTAATCGCACTGCGAAATTTTTCGCTTCCCAAAATTTATCGCTCACCAAAATTCGTGGATTCTCCCCAAGATTGTTACTTGTGGCATGGTTAATGTAAGATTGACTTTTTCTAGCACAGTCGATGAATAATACAAGTTATACTTATTGGTACTCAATTATGGTGGCGGTTTTTGTGTTTTTTTAGGTGGTTTCATGATTAAATTGATCTACATGCCGTCTACTCGAGCCGATTTCGTATTTTTCCTTTCTTTAACTACATAAAGAGCGTTTCTGTTTCAGGTATTTGGAAACTATTCTGGCAAAATGTTACCTGTCGCTCGACCTCAGTCTCGGCCTGCGTACACGTCTGAATTTCGAGTACGATCGAGAAAACATCTTAATTTCTGGCGAGATCGGCTCAGGGAAGACTACCGTCTGCAAAATACTTACCGAGTATCTGCGAAGCACACCCTATTTCGCGCACACTCATAGCATCGACTGCAGATCTCTGAAAGGTGATTCTTCGAATTTTTTAAATTTTCATTCGCTGTACACGCTCGATTGAAACTCTTCTTTAACCATGTTCGATACTGACCAGCATAAACTTTTATAAAAGATTGCACACCGTTCTCGTATCTCGCTCTTATTGAAATATTAAACGCGACACATGTGTTCCGTTTCCTTTCCAAGGAAAAAAGGCCGAGATGTTGCAAAAGACGCTCGCAGCTGCTCTAACCGAGTGCGCCTACTACCAACCATCCGTATTATTCCTGGACGATCTAGAGTCCATCACAAATGCGTCGACGAACGACGAAGAAAACAGTCCGGACGCCATAAACGCCGCCAGGTACTTCCCCATGTGTTTTTGTAGTTCTCTAAACGGAGATTAAAGAGTCCTCGAAATATTCTGCCGTCAGGATCACGGACATGCTGGTGAACACAGTGACGCAGTACCAAGGAGCTCATTACGTATCAATCATCGCCACGTGCGCTGGCGTTAATAGGATCGGCCAGAAATTAAGACCAGCGAGGGGGTCTCACTTTTTCAGGACAGTTTTATCGATCCCGAATCTTGAGAAGGTACTCGATTTATTGACACTCGAGAAACATCATTGGATGTCGAGCCGCAACTTTTACCATTACTCGAGAACGATATATTTATCCCTCCGAAATAATTACGCGCTCCCTCATCAAGATCAGCAACGTCGTTTTACGTTCTACCGTTGAACGACTCACCCCTGTAACACAGCCTGGCTCAGGCAGCCAGGAGACCGTCGGGCGAGCCATTAGACAGATTAGCGAATCGCGAGCGCGTCTGCGATTATTGTGCTGATCTCTGTTCACCGTGTAACCCGTGCGCTCTCTAATCAGGTGGATAGAATCGATATTTTGCAATTAATGCTCGGGGACAAGTTGTACGTGCTTGGAGACGTGAATTGGGATTACTATGGAAACAAGACCGAGGGATGGATGGTGCAGGATCTGGTGGATATGGCTGAGAAAGCCGCGTTCGCCGCTTGGAAGCGTCGCGGTAACGAAACTTCAAGTAATTACGTGCAATCGGAACTGTAACTCGTTCGTATCAACTGCTAGCGAATTCATAAATAGAAATTAATTTTCCTTTGCGGCATTCCAAGCATAATGAGATAATAGAGGATCACATAAATCGTCAGTTACATCAATACATATTAAAGAATTATTAGCTTAAAGTTACACAGGGCCGCAGCGGCTCCAATAATCCGTTTAAGGGTTAATTAGTGTACAAACGCTAAACTGGAGTTATGCTTATCGTTATTAGCGACTAACGCGTTCACTACTTGGTGTTCAAGTATCTTTATCTTCAGAAAAAATAGAACTTCCTTTTCTTTGCTTGGGGGTTGATTTTGCTCAACATGTCTCCCGCTTCTGTATATCATTTTTATCAGAGTTGAAATTCTTTCTCGTCTGGATAATAAGTGCTCGGTGGTAATTGTGACGGTGTTGATTTTGTCGGGAACAAAAGCAGCCTCGAGGCCGCCTATCGTTATCGAGGAAGAGAACGTGTCGGTGGCGCTGAAGAATTGCACACCGATGTCTTTGCAAGGCATACAATTGTACAAAGGCGCCGGCCACGTTTGGTCAGATATTGGGGGGCTAGCGGAAGTGAAAAGCGCCCTCGTAGAGATCCTACAGTGGCCGTTGAAATACCCGGAGATATTTAAGAATGCCCCTATTAAGCTGCAGAACGGAGTGCTGTTGTACGGTATGCCAGGAACGGGGAAGACGATGCTCGCCAAAGCGATCGCCAACGAATGCGGTGTCAACTTAATCAGCGTCAAGGTATTCGCGAAAATCATTCGGTTTTAGCTCGAAACACGGACCCTCCACACACGTACGCATTTTCGTTTTAGGGCCCAGAACTTCTATCGAAATACATCGGTGTCAGCGAGGAGTCTGTTAGAAACGTCTTCGAAAGGTGCGTCTCCTAATTAAACTTCCTGAAGAGCAGTGCTTCACATCCCCAGATAAGAAAGTATATTTCTTGTAATTTCCAGAGCCCTTCGTGCCAAGCCTTGCGTCCTATTCTTCGACGAGTTCGACAGCCTCGCTCCCAGGTGACGCACTCGTTAACAATACTGTGATCTCTTGTCGGATTATAAAAAATACGTTTCCCGCGATTGATTTCAGACGGGGGCACGATAGTACCGGCGTAACCGATAGAGTAGTGAATCAATTGTTAACACAGATGGACGGAGTGGAGGACAGAGAAGGGGTAGCGGTCGTGGCAGCGTCTTCGAGGCCAGACTTATTGGATCCCGCCCTTTTGCGGCCTGGACGTCTCGACAAGGCACTGTATTGTCCGTTACCAGGCGAGGTATACGTTTTCTTAAACATTGAATCTCGCATTTCTCCTCTGATCGATTCTATTTCCACGCCGTTCACGCAGACCGACAGGGAGGAGATCTTAGCCGCCCTGTGCAAAGCGCAGAACGCAGACACGGCGGGTTTGGATCTGAAGCAAGTGGCGGCGCTCACCTCGGGCTTCACCGGAGCGGATTTGAACGCGGTCATCACCCAGGCCAGGCTATCGGCATTCGAGGACGCGGTTGCTCTTGCATCGGTAAGCGGGCAGCTAACTTTTGTTGAAAACAGGAAGGATAGGAGACGGAAGTGTTGCTGCATTTTATAACAGCATCCTTAGCATAGCCGTCGTCCGTCATAAACGATTCGCAATTCGCTGCAGCTTCTCTAATCAAAGCACCTCGCCACGGTGGCGGGGAGAGAAGAATAATGAAACGAACGCCACGTTGAATACCCGGCTAGAAAACGTCTCTCCCCTGTGTTCCTAACGATCCTCCCGTTTTGTTGCGCGCCCCGTCGTATCTCTCTCTCGCAATAATGAAAAGCATTTTAGCGCGACTCCGGCCGAGAATCATTTGTAGGGAGCTTCCGAAGTAAGATAGTGCGTAATGATGATAATATCGTTAGGTGTATACCGACCCCCCCCCCCCCCCCCCCCGTCCCAACGCCTCCACCCCCTCCATGTATATAGAGTGCCCGAGCTAGGTAGGCGGGTAGGTGGCGCGATATAACTGAGGAAACGTAGACCAGGTTTATTAGCGCACGCTGCCGAGAGCACCAGCCAACCCCCATCTCGCTCCACTTCATCCTGGCCTACGCCTCGATGAACGTCGAGGGGGTTATTATCTTATGCGTTATAATGATACACGGTTTAGGGCCTGCAGCGGTCCTGCAAAATCGAAAGGCAGACATCCGTCGGTCCTTCGTAGCCTTCCTCCTGTATCGAGGATGTCGGCTCAGGTGTGACAGATCGAAGGGTTCTCTTCTTTATCCTAAAGAGTTCGGCCTCCGAAATGGCAATAAATTAGACCTGGTCATTGTTGGTTTCGAGGATAACAGATAGTTTCCAGACAATATTTGGGAGGAAACATTAGAATATCACAAGGGGCCAAGGGGCCCTGGCACCGCCAAAGACGGGGCGTTGTGAGAAGAAAATAATTTTATTCTTTAAATAAATTTTTATAATTATTATTACGACTTTATTACTGTTTCATAGATATAGAGATAATGGAATTGGAGTAAAGGCGAGGCAGCAGTAGGCACTGTTAATAAGCCCAATCTTCGATTACCTAATGGATTTTATTGAAATTGCGTTAAAAATATTTTCAATCGTTCAATTCGGTTTCCCCCGAGTTTATATTCTGAGTGCGCCAGTGCGAAGGCGTCCGGAGACTTTTTTCCAGGAGGGTGGGGGCAAATTTGGAATGATCGTAAAGAAAAATATACCCCCTTGCTTTTTTAAAATTTAAAAATATTCCCTTTTTTAGTACAAACTTAGTAAAGATCAGTTTTGAAAAATAAGCAATTTTGTCTCAAAACCCCCCGGGGGTTTAACTGCCCCTTTTTCAAACCCCTCCGGACTCCCACGCGCCACTGCTTTGTGTGCTCCGCTAAAGTGTTTGAAGAAGCAGTGAAAAAGCTAGAGGAACTCCACAACAGAGACACTGTGTAAATCGCGAGTGGAAGACTGAGCTCAAGGTATCGTTTTGCGGTGAAATAGATTTACAATATATTCGTGCTCGACGCTTTATAATCGGTTCGACGGGTGCGCGCGATGGGGAGCCCATTAATTAACTTCCCGCGGGAGAAAACGAAGTTACGTTGGTACTTACTTACCGGAAGAACACGAATATCCAAACTGTACGTCTAATTAGCGAGCGAGTTTCCTGAGCGCGACGCGTTCGAAGAGGAACGCGTCTCGCTGATAAGCGATAGTATGCTCGTGGATAGACCCGCCCCGGGTGCTTCCGTTCAAGCCAGTAATTAACGCTTTCGTTCTTTGAATTCGATCGCAGGATGGAGAAATCGAGGCGGCTGACATCAAGCTTGCCCAGAGACACCTCGACGATTCCGTCAGGGCCACTCACCCCTCGCTGTCCACCGTCGAAAAGGAGAAATACAAAAGAATGTGAGTGCTTTTCGAGACTGTCCACCTGCTCCTATATCTCTTCTGACGTTCATTACGTTTGCAGTTACGCTAGATTCACGAAGAGCGACAATTTCTCGGAGGACATGCTGAGGAATCAGAAGGCTACCCTGGCGTGAATATACGCAGCACTGCGACTCCTATTTCTTTAGAAGTGATCGCAGGAATGAGTGTTCACGGAATAGACGGGAATAAAGGCACCTATTTTTTCATAGAACAAAACACCGCAGCGAAACAATTTCTACTTCTATAACCTTGGCTTAAGGTAAAAATCTCAAGTTCTCATCGCTGTCTCCTCAATCGCGATCAATATCCACATAACATTCGCAGCTCGTGTCCCTGCCCAATTTCGTCCCCTCAAATAATCAACGCGACCTTTCCGTATCGCGCCGTGTATTACGCTCCGCCAACAAAAGTACAGACAACTGTGGAGAGCGAGTTTAAACAGCAGCCAGCGTGTACACGCGTACATGCAGCTGGAGAAGCTAGATGCGGAAGGGAGGAGAGGTGAGGGCACCACTTTTCCTCGTTTAGCCGAGTGTAAGCGTAATCCGGATGCCTGCGTCTCTCAAGAAACTCAGCCACCCCCGCTGTTCCCGTGCCAGAGCGAAGCTTAACAGCGGCACGGCAACTTTTCGTATTAATAATCGGTATAATAATTAGTATTTTCATGCGCGACTTAGCAGGAAGGACGCGAGCTCGCGGCAGGAGGGGGAGGGGTGTCGGGAGGGGATCGGGTGCTCTGAACTTCGGTGGATCTTGATTTTAAGTTCGGGCGAAGGAGGCGCATATTTCACCGCGCTAATGTCCCGCCAGATAAACTACAATATTAGCTGCCTTCGCCCGTGATTTAATTTAACTTTGCCCCGGCGCGACATCCGCCTCTAGCTTTCGGCTGCCTCCTGCTTCAGCTTGGTTAACCGCCATCCTCCCTCCAACCTCCCCCGCACCCCTCGACATGTGTTTCTGGTTTATAGTTTTGGGGTGGTCGGATAAGCGGATTCTAAAGAAATTATATCCTCCGCGAGATAACGACGTCGATATTCTTCTTTCTTTCAAACTACGTCTAGACTAATAGAACAAGTGGTATTTGAATTTTAAATCGCTACGTCTTCGTTCATCCTCCATCGATCGTCGCACGGAAGGCGCGCCGTCAGAACGGCCTGGGGAAGGAGGCAAACAAACTTGCACTCGCGATTATTCCCAAGAAGAATTAGGATGGCATTCAGCCACGTGGAAATCATGGCGGCATTGTCGTGTATCCTTGGAGCGCGTAGAACCGATGCTTCCGCGTTCCTCCCGCTCGCCGGGGCTGTTCCTCTTCTTCCTCGAAGAAAACCCGGCGGAACGGAGAGGGGAGGGGGGGGGGGGCGCGAGGGGAGGAGGCGCGGCGCAGTCAAGAGTTTCCGAATGTCAAGGTAACGAGATTAGCGACGGACGAGAAACGGTAATCAGGGATAAAAATGCTACAACCGACGGCATTTACGCTAACTAATCTTCTTCAGGAGGCGAGGCGCTAACGGAGTTAGGCGCCAGCCAGTCCGGGCGCGTTTCCACGGGGGTTTTCGTCGCCCGGCCGGCTTGTTAGCCGGATAATTGGCCATTTTTATGCTAAGCAGACCCGCGGCTGTTACGACAGCCCGCATTCTCGGTCCTGCCTTTCTTGCAGCGACTCTTGTTCCCGACCGATCGTCCTTCGGATGAAACGCGAGCGGCTTCTGTTCAAAAGATTCTTGCTTCTGTGCGTCGCACGCCGGCGGCTTTAATTCTTCGGCCTAGTCACATCGAGTCGCTTCAATGTCCCTTAGAAGTGTCGTCGATTCGTCGCTAAGCAATTTATCTCCCAGGCAGCTGTACATTCTGATCAGCGTACTATTTCTCCACCCCTTTCGCCCTCTTTCTCTCGCGGCTGGTACAAGATAAGGGAGAAATGGCGCTCGGCGCCGCGGTAAGGCGATTACCGAATAGTGGAAATGCATCTCTCTGGTCAAAGTACGAGTCCACCTTTGTGGCGAAAGCCGCGCGGAAGAAAGGGGCGCGGGCGTTTGCGTCGAGGAATCTACTTCGCTTCATCCGCAATTATTCTCGATTAATAGATCGCGGTTGGGCGGAAACGAATTGAATTTTTGGAATATATTAAATTCGTTAATCGTACGGCAGGAAATAGTTGCTCCGATTAAGCGGCAAGGGCTTTCCAGTTCTCCTCTCTACTTCTCGCGAAATTTCGAGATTAAAGAGAAGATTGAAATTTCTGAATCACGAGATCACATTCGCGAGTCGTGATGCGAAAGGATTTCTCGACGTTGGCCGCAATTCGATCCTGGAATTATGCCGGCCGGAAGCGGAACAGGGCCGCGTGGCCGGGCAACGTTGGAAAAATACAAGATGGGAATGCAGAACAAGGAGGCAAAATCCATCTAGTGATTTCACAGGCAATTATGCCGTGGCTCCGCGCTGGCTGGGTTACTCTTATTTAACGCCAATGTGCACCGGGAGCACGCCTCAACGCCCTTGCACCGCGATCCCATTTGCGCGAAATTGTCAATGATAGAATGGCAGATTGAAAACGCGACATTCACCGCTTCCCCCGCTCCCATTCTACTTTTACCTTCGGTTTTTCTTGCCCTCGCCAGGAACAGCCTCCTCCTCGTTGTCCTGCCATTCCTCATCCTCGTTGACTATAATATTTCAAATTCTTCTTTAAGAGGAATTGCTAGCAAAAACGGACTAACCCAAATTGAAAAAAAATTTCCTATTTTATGTGATTAGTAAAACTTATTGGAATACATTATTGCTACTAATTGTAAGACTTACAATGTAAGTCAGTTTCGCAAATAATGTGGGCTATTCCTTTTTTGTTCTAAATGCCAACCTGAATTAATTGTTATATTATATTATATTATATCGTGAAACTCCCTTCCACTCGGAATACTTTCTTCGATCGTCACCCCTCTTCGAAGCGTCGACGTATTCTGCACCCAGAAAACCGGAATTATTACGAAAGGATAAATATTGGCGGACGGATGGATAGTCGGAAACATCGAGGCGATCACAGAGGAGAGAATCGCGCGTTCTAAAGTCGTGCTTGGAGAACAAACGTTCTCCGCAAACACGGGAGATTCCGTCTGCGAAGGGCGGCGGGGAGGGGGGGGGGGGGTGGCGAGACTGCCGATATATCGTCACGAGTAGTTTCTCTAATAAATTGCACTCGAAGCGTAGTCGATCCCTCGGAAGTGCCGGCGACACCTCTCTGGGCGTCGGTTGAATCGAATGAAAAGAAAGCATCGATAACTCGATTATCAGATACCCGGATAAATAGACGGCGGCCAATGCGATTTCACCGAGACCGAGTCTGCCGGCCACTCGAGCACACGTCCGAGCCTCCGGATGCCGCGTTGCAGAAGCGTCTTCCCGATGCTCGTTCCTATTGTAGCGATCACTCCCTTCCTCCGCGCCCTGTAGGATCGTTGAACCTTGATTACCAACCGCGCGATCTCGGAATTGAAAAATACAAATTAGCACACTGCAATTGTACAGTCCTAGTAAAGTCCTTCGCGTGCACTTCACCGTTTCCAACCCCTTCGAATCGCTCCATCCATCGTCCAAACTACCCCCTCCGCCCCGTTACCCTGCAAATCGAATCCCCGCAATCATCGAAACAAACCAGCTGAAGGATCCGCCGCGTTTACAAATCGATCATCCCTCGGAACAGTGGTCGAACAACCGTGCGGAAAGATCGACGGAGACGTCGTTGGTTGTCGTTGGACGGTTGCCACCCCTTCAGCTCGCCCCCGCTCGCTGCCCCGCAGGCTGCAGCCGATCCCGAGGATCTTTTGACAAGGACAGAGGGCAGTTGTGGGCGACGCTTTCGGGGTGTCTCTCTCTCTCCACCGCGATATTTACGGGGCGTCGAGGCGTGGGTAACGCTGTTTGCCGCAATTTCTTGTTTCCATTAGGTTGGCCGGCCTGCGGGGTAAATTCCACCCTCCGCTGGCCCACCTACCCTTCCTGCGGGCTGGGTTGCGCAACTTCGACGGGGGGGGGGGGGCGGACCGGAGGGCGAGGGAAACGAGGGTGGGGTGTGTGTGGATCGGTCGACAACGCTGGCAGGAGGGAAATGGTGCACACACAGGGCCTCCGCTTCCACTGTGCGCGATCAAATGACGCGCGCCAGCGCCCACAATAACTGCCTCTTCACGCTTCGCTCCTATCCTATTCCGGCCTCGAACCCCGTGGCTCTGCGAGTGTTCGACGATCAAGGATCGACGGGATCGCTCGTCGCCGGGGAACACGGCTCTCGCGGCTTGTTCCCGCGGAGCAGCCTGTTTACCGAGGAGGGGGTGATCGGGTTTTTTTTTTCGAGTGGATTTATGCTTCTCGGCTGGTTGCGAGGGTTCTTCTCCGCTGATAAACGCGAGGCAGGCTATTCGAGTCTTGGGGAACGTGTGTTTTTATGTAAAGGGAGCCATTCGACGATGAGAAAATCTTGTGTTAAATCTGGAAAGATGGAGGGTCAAGGGTTGCTTTAATTTTTTATATACTGTCGTGTAATATTATAGTATTCACGGGGCAGTTAAGAAAATTCTGTCTACTCGTTCAGGTGCCAATCGGGGGTCCGGATGAAAAGTCACGCGGCGATGGCTAGGTAATACCACCGGCGATGGGCATAATTTCTGTTTTTAAATCTCCGGCCGCATTTACCGAGAGTAATTGAATTCTCAGTGGCGAGATTACTTTAGCTTTCGCCATTTACTTCAGCCGGAGCATCTTGCCAGCGGAGCTCGGCCGTTGGAGGACGCTCCTTCAGCGACGGCTCAACCCCCGCGGGTTATTTAAGATAGATTATTATTCTCTCGGTGAGCCGAGCGACGGAGGGCATCAGCGAAAATGAAAACGCTATCGTTTACAGGGACGATTAATTGCCGCGAATCACCTTATCCCCGGTTGCTCCCTTTCCACACCCCTTTCTCTCCGCTTTTCTCGGCTCGAGGCGGTTGCACGGGTCCTCTTGTTGCACGGTGTTTGCCGCTGTTGAGATTATTCATTCCACTTTAAACAAGCACGCTTCCTTCGCGGAAACCTTCCTTATTTTTCCGAGGGAAAGTCGTGCCTGCGACTGTTTTTACGTATTTCAAGTTTCTTCCTCTCGTGATGGAATTACATGCTGCAAAGGAGTTTGAGCGCCGCATGTTCCACTCGATGCGAATTTCTAGCATTAGCCTGCGCAGGTGGGAGAAGTGTCGATGTACAAAATATACGGTGCAGGCTGCGTCGATGCGCGGAATATTAAAAGCACGCGTCGAAGGTATACGGGCGGGCGTAAATATGCGCGCGAGCAAGAATAGCATTACATCAATCGACGAGCCGAACGCATACGCTCTCGTAATGGGCTAAAAGCTTTACAAAGCGCACGAATAGACAGGTGAAGGGGGGAGGGAAGGGTACGGGGGTAAGGTTTTGTCGACGGCGGAGCTTCGCTTCGCGACAAATCCTTCCTTTGTTGGCCCCCTCATGGGGAAATAGGAGAGCGTAGAGAAGAGAAGAGAGAAGAGCGAACGGTTGCATTATATTTTGCCTCGGCTGCATATCCATTGGTGCATGGATTCCTGAGCTTGTACAGGAGAGGGGTGCTGTTGTCACGTGAAAAATAATTTGCGAACGAGACTAGTCCTACGGCGAAGCACACACATTTCCACCCCCGTCTTCAGTTTCCCTACTAAGACGTTCCGCGTGTCTCTACCATCCTTGCGAGAACAGATCTCCATTTGTCACTTGGGAATTATGCTGTTCGATTATCTTATCGGCATATAAGCGCCGTTTTCTTCTATTTTCATCCGGGACGGTAATCATCAAATGCTACGAGTTGGTTATTTTAGAGAAGCGACCTTGCCGCGGATCAATAACGCAGCACGTCGTATAATACTGTATCTCATAAGCAGTTAAATCCCACGAGAATTTCGGCAACGCGAGGTACACGCCATTCCGCAAAATTCTCAGTGATAGACTCGGTAAACGATTGGCAGCCACTTAACCATTTGCATATTTATGACGGAGTTAGCAGAAGTGGGTCGTCACGGAAACGATAATGACGAGCGAATCTCCTCGAGTTTACGCGTTTGTCAAGCGATTGACTTGCACTACTGGCGGCTTCCAGTCCACGCCAGCCATCGCGCCGACCATTTCAAGCCCTCCATCGCCTTCGAAACTTATTAGAATTCCCTCTGCGGAGCTGAAGGAACTGAAATGCATCCTGCTAATACCACCCTTCACTCCGCTTCCACCGCAAAGAAACTGGCGATCGCGGCAGCGCCCTTTAACCGAGCGGCAAAGCGGTCGAACGCCTTCCAAAAATCGTCCCGAAATTCAAGAGACACGGGGCGAAGATATCCACCGGCGATCAGATAGAATCGTGCTCCCCCGAAAATCGAATCCCCTCCGGGAGCTTCGCTTATCCATGCGGCCAAGGGAGATCGGAAGTGGCGCGCAGAACAGTGGCCCGATTTTTCCGCCGTCGGGAGAAGGAATTGGCTGCGGCGGGGCCCGAGCTGCGCCGCGATAAGCCGGGTCTGCTGAGAATCGCCGAAAGGAAATAAAATCAATTCGACGCCTCGGTCGCGGCCAGAAATCGCGCGCGCTGCCGGCGAGAGAGAGAAAAAAAAGAAGGAAGATTGGGAGAAGAGGTGAAAGAGAAAAAGGGAGTCGCTGTTAGCGGCGAGGGTGGAGGAGCTACCGGTATCTGACGTCGTGGAACCGGAAGGAGCGAAGCGGGCGAACGATACTGGCGTTGCCTGATGGGTGGAGCGCGGCGGACAGGAGGGTAGGCGGAGAGAAAGAGCACGGAGAAAGAATGTGTGTACGGCTGCATGGAGGGCCACTTTCGAAATATCAATTTGAAACAGCCGCGGGTATAGGTATGCGTCATACTTTCCACCGGCCATTATGGCCGGCTTTCCATTTTTATTTATATTTACCGCCGCCGCGAGCCCCTGCGCCAGCCGCGATTTTATATCCGTCGCTCTCTGCTCACCCGTTACAACGCGCCGGGAACGAGCGGCGAATCGAGGGGAGGGAAACGGCGCGAAGCCCTCCACGCCCGATATTTTACGACATTTTGTTTCCAATCCGCGGGAGAAGGTGTCGGGGCATCACCGGCGCCGGGCCTTATTCCACTTTTATGGCGTTAAATCGTGATGAAGTGTCCGTGGAATGGCTCTTCCTGCAAACCTTCGCCTTCTTTTTTTCTCCCGCCACCTTCGGACAGGACGGCGGACCTGCACGCGATTCTTCCTGGTCTCTGGAACATGGGAGATTTCCCGAGGAGAATCACTCTTGCTCGATCGATTTTCTTCCTCCCCCCGAATTTTGCCCACCTTTACGCTCGTTTTGGCAAGAAGGCCCTAAGCAGGCCGTAAACGTTCCATCGCTTTAAATAAAATATTTTCTAATGCATCAGGCCATGTTTGAGGCTTCAAACTTTTACTAATTTTAATCAAGCTTCTCGAGCGAAACCAGGCGCTCCTACCCTTTAAAAATTAATTCATCTCCGCGCTGAGTATTCCAGCGCGTTCTAGCGAGCACCCCTTATCGCGACATCAGTCGGGACCCCCATCAATCCATCGATTTTATTCCCGTGATCGCCCCACCCTCCGGCGGTCTCGCTGCTCATCTTGACCGGAAGTCCGCCCGGTCGCTTTCGGTTTTTCAATTTCGCATAATGTCTGGGCATGGTCTATCGGCGGCGCGCTGGAAAAGCGTAGCCGTGATAAGATAGCCGGTGGCCAATACCAGGGAATTTACGCTCGGCATAAGTTTACCTTATATATGAGCGTCCACGGGAAATGCGACGATGGTATCGGCCCGGGTCATGGAGATCCGTCCGTGAAATGTTGCCCTGGCTAGTATTTTACTACTTCTCGGGGCAGCTGACACCCCCCGAAAAGCTGGCGAACGAATGGAGATAAACTGTCTGACCGCGTCCGCGAAGGGGCCTCTCTTAAAACGTAATTTGTTACCAGCAACATCTCCGCGATCGGAGGGCCATGGATTTCTCAACTGGTATTCGCTCGATCCAGCTCTATTCACGTGGCAGATTTTTATTTAAAATACACCGGCAGCGTGCTCGCGCTCCAACTTCGGGGGTCAATCAGCCCTTCATCGACGAAACGGACAAATTATTCCCCATCGCGATTCTACCCCTATCTTCACCAATGAAATTTGTGAGGAACGATTGTTAGACGCCGTGGAGAAGTCGACGAGCCTGTACATTAAACTGCAAGTCGACGGGGATCCCGAAAACCCTCGGATTGTCTGCGCCACGGCCTGAAACAACAATAACCCCATTCAACGGCGGTGGCATTTGACAGTGGGGTCGGAAACAATGAAACAATCAACCCCCGCGGCCCCACCCCCTCCTCGAACGATTCGCCGGTGCGGGCGTGAAGAGGCCGGAAGTCAACAGTACCGGACAATGTCGGGCGGCGTCTGACTACCGTTCCTAATTAACCAAGTTCGCCAACTTCGGCCGGACTTGACGACCCTTGATGCATAATTATACCCGGCATTCTGCTCGCGATAGCCCCCGAACGCGATCCACGGCCAGGCCTTACCCCCGTTGTTTTCCACCGATCATCGTCCCTGTTACCCAGTTCGCAGCCGAATATTCCCCCGACCCAGTTTTCCCAATTGACTCGACGCGGAGGACACGCGTAATCTGATGGTCCCTGGTTGCTAAATTAATTGGAGGATCATTGGAATGCTCTGTGGGCGCGAGGCTTATTGTCTTACTTACAATTAGTCAATGTCGAACGTGTTTAAGTTAGGGCTGGGACTATTCGAATAATTTAATATTCGAATATTTTACAAGTACTCGAATGCTACGAATAAACTTCGAATATTTGAGTATTCGAATACTGCTATATTCGAATACTGATGTATTCGAATAGTATGGTATGAAGTGGGTCAAAATTAGCTTACAAGATTTCACCCTGACAAATGAACCTAAAGAACTTGATTTATAATTCACACCATAGGGTAAACCAACCAGTAATTGACTGCATTCCAGTGAATGACCATTAGGCAAAGAAATGTCAATTATAAATTTAAAATTTATTATATGTTTATAGATGGAGTGTACTTGCACTTTTAATATTCCATATTTTTAGTTACGCGTATTAAACAAACTTTAATAACTACAATTCTTATTAAAAGTATGCGGTCATTTACTGGGCTTCTCATTCAACAATTCGGTCATTCACTGGTTGGTTTACCCTACTATTCGAATATATCAGTATTCGAATACTTAAATATTCGAATAGCATTCGAATACTTGGATATTCGAATTATATTCGTCAAATAATTAAGCAACTGAAGTACTCGAATATTCGAATACCGATAAATTCGACAAATTGTCCCAGCCCTAGTTTAAGTGGCTCTTGAGGATTACTGTGTATTTGGGAATAGGTTTTAGAGATATTAATTACTGATGCAAGCCTTTTCCATTTCTCGGTCAAAGGAACGTGAAGCTAGTGCCATGGGAAAGCCAGATCTAACTTCTTCTTTATAGCATTTCATCGAGTTCTTGTTTCACAAATCCACGAAGAGGATTATTATTTTTAGTCATTTTGTCATTAGTTTCATGAAATTAGGCTCTCACGAGATAAGTTTCACGATATACAGTAATGCCTCGTTAGTATCGCGACGAACGGGGCTGGCGGCGCGATTCTAACCCGATGCGGACACTATTTCCTTAGAGTAGTATATGCTCTAAAACTATTCCGTGCAGCCGATGCCGCGAGTGAGAAAACCCCAGAGCCGAGCGAGAGGGAACGAAACAGTTGACAAGAAGTTGTCGTCGTCTCTTTCGTTCTCTCACTCTCGACCGAAGGATTCCGAGAAATGGTGGGGATAGTGAGCGCGATTATAACGCATGGTAAAAACGCGACACTAACGACGAATTACTGTATCTTGAAAAATCTCAACCCTCAATTTCCATTATTTATATTCAGTTGTTGCTAAGATTATTGTCCCATGATAGAAAAGTCTCGTGTAAAATCTCATCGTGGATTCGCAGCTCAATAGAGACAGAGGGACATAGAAGCTTAGGAGCATAGAGAGCGAGTTTAGAGTCGAAGAAAAAGTCTGCATGATCCATCGTGCGGCAGCAACGCTATTAACAAACATCTCGCCACCCTGTTCCCGCCCCTTCGTTGCAGCCCTAGTTTCGCTGCATTTTGTTATTCGCATAATCGGATCTGGGACGGCGATAGCGCCGGTGATTTCGGGTTTGTCTACGGTAACGCAGTTGTCGGCCCGACAATGCCACCCCTGAATGCCTCATTGTCTGCCAGGACCGACGCCCACTCAAAACTTCCACTCGCGCCATCGTCGCCCGTCATTTTCCGCAATCAAACGATTCGTGCGCTTCAGCCCTCTCTGTTTCTCTCGAAAGCGCTTATATAATTGCGCACCGACGCAATTAAAATGTCCAGCGAGGCGCGTATCGCCTCCTTGCTCTTGAACCGTTCGACTCCACGAGAAGCTGCTACGCGGCTCAGGGATCCTCGAGGAATCACCGAGGGGGGAAGGAATTTTTACAAGTTTTATGGATTACTCTCTAACCAGGGGAACACAGCAGCTTCCTCTGTACCACCCTCTCTTTATTTTCTTTATATTATACATACACGCAAAGCGTATTTATTCGGAACATGAAATCTTTGCCATTTACTGATCCACGGACTGTTAAGCAGCAGGCCAACAGCGACCGTTTAAAGTCTCCACCGAAAGCGCGAGGAACGACCGGAAGTGCGGAAAGAAGCGAGTCTCGGGGGAGGAGCGCGCGGGCGGGGCGGGTGGTTCCGATTCGAAAGTGATTACATTCGACTTGGATTCGTGCCTCCTTACCCGAAGGCTGCAGTCTCTGGCTACGTACAGAGCTCGGCAACGAGGACATTCTTCCCCGACAATACCTGCCACAATCGAGCGAGCAGCACTTCCGCGCATACTAATGGAGAGCGCCTAGACTCCTTCGGCCAGCCGTCAGTCGACGCCCCAACCAACCCCCTTTTCGCCCTTTGTGCGGGCCGCGGGAAACTTCTCCCAGCGCGAAGACAACCCCTTCCCACCATCCAGGCGAGAATTCCTCTGCGACTGGATGCGGATTTTTCCAGGCTGTCCCTGTCGAACGTTCGCGTTTTCATTCCCCTGCGCGCTAAGGTAAACGGGAGCGCGAGGGATCGGGGGGATGTCTGCGCGGGTGTTTTCGGGATTCGGAGATGATTAGTTTATATTTAGCTTCGTTTCGAACAGAATTATAATTCTATTCAGCTTCCAATTTATTTAATAGCGAATTTAATAGGAAATCTGGTTCGAACGTATGGAAGGCTCCTTTGCAGGAGGGTGAGAGGAGGGGTGGAGATCGGTGTTGGTTCGTTCCGAGGGCAAGCGAAGAGTTATAGAATCGCGGTGAAATTCGCTCGTGCGCACGGAGACGTTTCTGCCTCTCCATTCTGCTGTTATCTCGCCGCGAAGAAAGCGTGATTGCCTTTATGGGGGAAGAAAGGGTCCTTCGCGGTGGCGATAATGTCCTCGCCGTGGCGACGGAGGCGTCGCTATCAGAAATAAAACACGACGCAACCGTGGAGGGTGGGAGGAGGGTGCAAAGGGGACGGCGCGAAGGTTCCCTCCCTCTCGTAGCCAAGATTTTCCTCCGCGACGATTCCTCCACATACCATCCCCGATTAGTCCTACCAATTCGTAGGTGCCTCGCTGGGAATGCTCGACCTTTTCTCGATCGACCCCTGCTTCCTTTGGGGTCGCGGGTCAAGGACTCCTCGCCGAGGAATCTATATTTCTGAAATAGCGCGAAACTCGATTAACGGCTCGGGATTCCTTTTCTCTCGTCGAACAAATGAACAAGCAAAGCCTTCGATTAAGATTCAGTTTATTTACAAACGTCGCGTTATATTACAGCAATAGTTAACAATAATTGCGTGCATGTCGCTTCGGGGAAGGTTAACGCAGCCGAGGTTGACGCGAAACTCGGCGGATTATACGATCGCTACATTCTTCGTCTTCGTTTACGGCAAGAACGGTGGCCGAGGAACTTACGTACTGTATATACTGTAAAGATATGTTTCTATCCTTTAGATATGCTTTTATATTTTATAGATTACCGCGCGCCCCGCTGTACAATCCTGCAACGCGACACGGGGCACGGCGATTTCCTACGATCGTTACGATTTAGTATACATTCCCTATAGGTGAAAGTGTCCCGTTGGAAATTAGCTCCCATTCTGGTCTGCTGACGCTCGGGCGTCGATCGCCGCCGCCGTCGGTATCGAGATTCCGGGGGATGAAAGCAGGCGACGCGCGGCGAAAAAACGGACGCGCGCCTAATTCCATTAAAACGATCCCAAAGTCGAGCCTGATAAATCTACGAGAACGCCTCTACTTTACACCCGCAACGAATTCGAGCAATCCCCTGCAACCCTGGCGTTTTAAATTCCGAAAAATCATACCTCGAGAGAAGAATGAAAATTCCGTGCCAACGTACGACAAGCTATACGACTCCGAGCTCCGTGTCCACATATCACAAACGCTCCAGCAATCCTCCCCTCCCCCCAGAAATGTCCACGCTAACCAATTCACTTAGCGTCCCTCCCCTGATAATCCCCGCGCGGCGGCGCAAGCAATTACAAGGGGTGGAAACATCTGACAGGCGGCGGAAAAAGGAAGGGCAGAAAGGAACAGGCGAAATATTGGAAAAAAGTTGCAGTATCGATGCGCGCGACGCCGGCCACCGCGACGCAATGAAATCATCTCGCGGGGGCGAGTGGGAGGAAGAGGGGGGGGAGGGTGGTGGTATAACGCGTGCACACAGGTCCGCCGTCGCATCTACGTTAGCATTCAGAACGTTGTGGCTTATTTCGCATGGCCGGCTACCAAAGAAGAGATTTGCCTCCGCTGGAAGAGGTTTTTTTTCTCTGCTCCCGTACGAGCCTGGCCCCCCGCTCGCGCTCTGTCCTCTCGTCCCGATGCTTTGGCTCGCGGTAATATGTGCCGCGAGAGGGTTGGTTATCTCATCAAAATCGGACTCTCCTGGCATCCTGTACGCGCTCCGACAGAAAAGGACCCTTTCGCCCGCCTCTCTTTGTGGGATTCCGGCCGTGGCGTGTTATCGATTCACCGCCGCTATCCACCGACGGCTCGCGTAACGAATTCTTTGCGACGATTGCGCGACACTGGGCTTCTCGCTAGCAGTTCGATCTGACCGGAACGAAACCGGCCGTCCCTCTCCTCGACGTATCGCTGGCGACGCTCGACTTTCTCGCGAAAAACCGGACGCTTCCCTTTCAAACTCTTCGAGGGATTTATGAGGGCTCCCGGAGTCAAAGCTTCGACCCAGAGCAGTCACTGGCTTGTCAATTATGAAACTTGGCTTCGTTCTATCGGTCGGGGCACAGTACACCCCGCGCCGATTTAACCTGACTCACCCTCCAGTTATCGCGGGTGGAATGTAGCGAGATACTCGAACACGCAGCCGAACCCTTTAATGTAGGTATCGATGCCTAAGAGTAAAGCAGATTATCTTCGCAAACACTCCTTCCACCCGCGATAGTCGCAACGTCCCTACCAATAGTCTCGGTCCCCGAATCTTCGGGCACTCCTTCCAACTGACCAACGAAGTCCCACTGCTCAGTCGTCTCTCGTGTCCGCGGATCACTGCACGTTGGCCATATGCAGGCTCCTCGACCTAGCCGCGGCGGAGTTCCTCTGCTGCTGCTCCTCCTGGAACTGGCCCTCGTCCTCCTTCGCCGACGTGCTCAGGTTCGTGACCGTCGCCTGGGGGATCGGCGACAGCATCGGCGGGATCCTCCACCAGTCAGTAGTCGGCCACCCGGCCGGCACCAGGTTCCCCCGGAAGTTTAGATCCGGGAGAACCGGGAGCGGCCTTCATATGACGTGCCCGCGATGAGCGCCCAAGTTCGAGCTGGACGAGGTTAGATTCTGCACCGAGAACGCGCTCTCCTTCGCGGTGGCCGTCGGCGTCGTCGAGGACACGGTGCTGGGGATCTTCTCCGTCTGGTCGATCGGGGACGAGGAGGAGGACGAGGAGAATCGATCCTGGGACCTGTCCTCCTGGTGCCTGTCCGCGGACGACGAGAAACCGTCGTCCTCGAGCTTTCTGTATCGCGGCTCGTCCCTGCTCGAGTCCCTGTCCGACGGGAAGCCGTCGTCCTCCGGCTTCCCTGGGCTAGGGAACGGTCTCTCCTCAAGTTTCGCCGGCAAGTATGGCCTCTTCGGGTCCTTCGGCGGGCTGGGGCAGCCGCAGTTCGGCTGGAGGCAGGTGGACGTGGACAAGCTCGGCCAGGACATGGTCTGGTGGCTGGAGTAGAAGGTGCTGCCGCCGTACAGCGCCTGGAAGGCCAGATCCGCCGCTAATTTGCCGCTGTTGAACTCCTCTCCCAGCTTGTGCTGGATGGGGTAAAGCGGGTACGGGAACGGCGGGAAGAAACGGGGGATCTTCAGGTCCTCGTGGCTCATCAGCGCGTGATGCGAGGGGGGCGCCAACGGCGGCAGCAGGCCCCTCGATATGTTGCTTAGGGTTTCACCCGAGGACATCAGGGGCGATATCGAGAAGCCGAATTTGTTCTCCTTCTTCACCAGCGACTTGGGCTTCCTGCGGGGACGGTACTTGTAGTCCGGATGCTCCTTCATGTGAAGGGCCCTGCAACGAAAATATTGCAATCTGTTAGTAGATCTTGCCGCTCGATTTACGGGCATCGTCGGTCGAAAGATAGGGTTCATACGTATACTCTAATTTTTATTTCCAAATTCCCTGAAGCGACTAGGTATTCACGGGTATTTAAGTACCTTAAGGAGACATCCGCGTTATCTCGGTTTCCACGAGCTGCGCCTCGAATAAGCTTAGACAATGATCTCCACCTGGTATCTACCTTCGATAATCCAGGGGGAGCGCGTTATCACGCGAAGAATCGCACGGCAACGACGACGACACTTCAGAATTCAGTAAACTTTGCTCTCGACACCGTTATCCGTACAAAGGGACGTATTATCGTGGTGCTAGAACACGATACGGGACCACCGCGGGTATTTGTAGTAAATATCTTGTACACACACCCCGGCTGGAGGCGCAGTCGACGGCTCGGCAGGGGCTGCTCAAGCAGCGAGAGGGGGAGGGGGGGAGGAAGGGAAGAGTCAGAGGACCCGTGGTATCTGCGTCGCATAATACTCCATTATGTATCCAAGAGGCGCACAAACGCAGTCCTTATTTATGCCTCGCCTCGTGTAGATAAAAGAAAGCGAGAGAGATAGCCGTTTCACGGCCGCGGGAACACTTTTTCCCTGCCCCCTGCCAGCCGTTTCGCGGGCAATCCTAGCGGAAACGCCTACACAATGCGGGGGGGAGAGCACGCGAATTATTTCGAGCAGTTCATGGAGGGACTCTCCGTCGACGTTCCCGGCATGTCCGCGATCCCATGGGCGATGTACATGCTCCATCTCCCGATGGATTCGTTAAGCCAGAAGCAACGAGAGCTTTGCGCGAGAATTTCGCATTAACCTTCGCGGGAACAACAAGCGTCTGAGACGCGGAGGGATTTCTTTCGGAAGCGATCGAATCGCGTGAACCCGCGGATCGCGATCGAACCAGCGTTTCCGTGGAAGGTGGAGAACCCTGGCCGGTGGGTGAGAATTTTCCGATCCGCGAACGAAATTCCGAAATTTCGGTGTGCTCTCGGCGAGAGTGACGCAGCGGAATAATAATTCCGGGACAATGTGTCCCGGCAGATAGCACAAAGCGTAAATCAGCATAAACATCGGTAAAGCCCCGCCGACAATAATTCAGCATAAATGCATAAACATCGGGCGTAATCTTTACAATTCGCTGGGAGCCCTCCACCGCCATCACCGGCCACCACCATTGCCGGGCAGCAGCATCGTTGCCGGCAACACCGGCACACCATCGTTCGCGGAGCATCACCGCTCCCAACCGCGCGATAAACAACGCGTTATATCATATCGGTGGACATAAGCCGCGCGGTAGCTGCGCTCGCGGCCCCCGCAACAAGAAACAATAACAATTAGTCACGATTGTCCGCCGGTGCTCCGCGAACATCATTAGTGTAACGATTCGTCATAAATGTCATTGTGCCGCAACGATCGGGCGGCCACCCGCGATTCCTGCGCGCCGATCTTCCCGGTGAAATTCAAACCTTTCGCCAAATAGATCCATCGCGGTTCAACGGCTCGACGGTCGCGGTTCCTCGCTCCCAAATACTTTTAACGATACTTCTAACGTGAGACTACTTTTCTTACAACTTCTGTCCTCCATCCTCCAACCCCCGTTCGCAGCTGGCGCCCCGCGAATCACCTCGACTGCGAGTCCAACCCTTTCCTCCGAGTGACAAGGTGGTCGTTACTCGGGTGCCGTTTCCATTCTCTCCGGCTCTCCATGCCCTTCGCCACCAGCGGCACGAAAACGGGCACGAAGAGACAACGGCGCGAGAGGAGCCGGTGAAAAGAGGGTGGCGGAGGCGAGGGAAGAATCGTCGGACAGGCAGCAGCAGTGGCAGCGACGCAGCCAACGAACAGCCGCGGGGGCGAGAGCCCGGAGGGGGGGGGAGGTGTGTGTGGGAGGCGTAGGAGGGGGGCGGGAAAAGGGTAGGGGCCGGCAGAGGAGCCGCGCAAATCCTTTTAAATCCACACAATTGCGACAATGGGGCTTTATTTGTTATCTCGGGGGCCACATTGTGAGTCGCCGTGAACGAACGGACAGATTACGTCGGGCCAGTGACGGCTCGGCTCCAGGGGAACCCGCTCCTACCAGAAGCGCCGGCTCCAGGGGAACGACTTTTATCGGGGCCCCTCTCCTCTTTATTTTACGACCGTCCGACCCCCCCGCTCCCCTCTTCACGCGTCGGAGCCGTTACCAAAGTCGTCAGCGACGCTGCCATCCGCCAGAAAAGCGGATTCGCCGTTACACACCGTCTCTGTCCCCGAAATTTTAACCCCCCAACCCCGCAACCGCTCTCTTACCCTCGCGACGCCCGATCCACCCCCGCGACCCTCTCTGAGATACGTTTCCTGTGGAGCAAATGAATATCGGGGTTGCAAGGCGGTTCTTGGCCACTCGGCGAGGCTGTCGATTTTGTATTTACTTTGTTCCGCGGCTGGCGATAGAGGAGGCAGGTTTTTGCGGGAGATGGTCGAGGGAGGAGGTTAAAGTTCGTCGTTTTCAAGGGTGGGTTGTGCTTGATCGAAGAATCGAGGCACTGAGAGCAAAAACAGATTCATCCACGTTGAAAAAATTAATTGTCCCTATTTTGTGTGATTAGTACAATCTATTCGGATACATTATTGCTACTAATTCAATTTCGCAAACAAATGTGGGTTAGTCCGCTTTTGCTCTCGATTCATAGATTCCTTCTCTCGATCCAGGCGGACAGGGATACCTGTGGCGAGCATTTCCAAGGAGAAACGTGTTGTGATCGAAGGGGGAGGATAATTTGTATGGAATTGTTGAAGTAGTCTTTTTAAGGTAACAAGGCACTGGGGAAAACGTAAGCTGAATGGTCGACAATGCAGCGCCCGATATCCGATAATTCGGTTCAGATATAACGATATTTTCTGTTGCAGCAGTTGGAACGAAAGCAATATATGAAACTGTGCTAGGTTTCGAGCACAAAATTGTTACGGATCGCTAGAAAATGAACGATGAATGGCACCCACCCGGCTATCAACGACGAATTTTCTTTCACTTTTTTTTCGTAGATTCGATCGCAGCCATTGACGGAAAAACGGATTCAATGTTACGTTGGCTTGGTATAATGGACTGTCCTATCTGACTCTACTGTTCCTCTTCTCTTTTTTTTTTTTCAAGCATCGAGTAAAACGGACACTTGGCGATTGAAAGCGAATCGACGGTGACTAGCTTTGGAAGAATCGAGTTTATTATCCCATTATTTATTTTACGAGCCCCATCGTCGTGGCGGTTGATTCTTCCCTAGAGTTTATATTTCACCCCAGCCTCCTATCAATTGTCTATACTGCCATTTTTTCGAAACTCGAATTTTCTCGTCCTCTTTAAGCGTCATAATTTTAAATTAATTCTTATTTCACTGCTCTTCTCTTTCTCCACATTCCTTTCATTTCTATTTCCCTTTTACTATGCGATACGTTGTTATAAGTGCTAATTGCAAAGAGAATTGACTTGAGAATTGATTTCCATTCCAATCTTTAAATTTACAGCTGTAGATGTTGAACAGAAATATTTGGGATCCCTGGTAGTTGTTGCTCTAGCAATTTTCCTCGCCTATTAACTTCACCATCTCCGCTGGCGAAGAAGCGTAATTAAAAAGTAACGATGAAAGCTATTGATTAATAGAATCCCTTCGACCTGTTCATCATTCGTCCAGCTAAATAAACTCATAACAATGATTAAATATTCAGGGACGGTAATAAAGAGGCTTGCCCCCTTCCCGGCTCCGTAAATACCACTTGCTTCACCCTATTCCACCCCTTAGCTTAGCGCAGCACGCCCTTAGCTTTAGCAACAATGTACCGTATTATGAACTACGAGGTCCCCTTTCTCGTTTTTGATCCCCCACCTCATCGTTTATTGCAGATACGCTTCGATGCGGTAATTTTCGTTCGTGGGGTCACACGCGACTAAAGAGCAATTAGCGGGCGCAGAAAAATCGTGCAATGAGAGAAGAATTTTAGACAAACGAAGCAGAGAAGGAATTTTAAACGATGCAATGGAACCCGACGAATGAAATGTAATTTAACTCTTATGCTAAAACGAACGCGCATCGACCACTGCCTCCAAACCTTTACAACTTGGAAAATGTACACCGGGCAACGTATGATCGTATAAAATTCTTCTTCCGCATCTGCCACGTGAATTTACACTTCGTATTGGCATGGAATTGAAAACCACCCTCTACAGAAGGATGTTCGCCACCCTTTGCACCCATCAGAATGCTACTTAAAAATCGCAATTATTGCTCACCTTAATCTCTTCGCCTCGTCGATGAAAGGCCGCTTCTCGCTCTCGCTCAGCAGCTTCCATTCGGCCCCGAGCCTCTTGGAGATCTCAGAATTGTGCATCTTCGGGTTCTCTTGGGCCATCTTCCGTCGCTGGCCGCGGGACCACACCATGAAAGCGTTCATCGGCCGTTTAATGTGCTCGTTGTGCAGGGTTTTCGACGACATCTCGGCCTGCCTCTCAATCTCGACCTTCCGCGTAACAAATCTCACCGACTCGTCTCTAATTACTTCCCTCTAACGGTGTCATGTCTTCGCGTCCTTCCGTCAACAGACAATTCCCCACCCCTTCACTAGCCTCTTGTCTCATGCTCCTCGAATCTACTCCAGTCCTTGTCGAACATCCAAACACACCGTCCTCTTACTAACTCCTGCGATGTCCAATCACGTGGGCCGTGAAGATCGGCGTTTTCCACAGCACACGGTTCAGCGATTTTTATATTTCGATCACAGTGAAATCAACTACGTTGACAGACTCCCAGCGCCCTCGTTCTTTCAGTAGCCATGGTCCTCTTGCTTCAAGCCTCTCGAGCAGATCATCAACCCCTTAAAGCGCTCTCTAAACGGTCGCTCCTCGTGGTTCTCCAGTCGCCGCTCCAAAACTCCCGCCGTAACCAACCCCCATCGTTCTGGGTCTATCCAGCCACTCACGAGATCGTCCCCCGGCGTTGACTCTCGGCGGACGTGTCACCAGTGATTCAGCCAGGCCTCCGGTTCCGTTCAGTGCTCGGCTGGACGTCTCACGTTGGGTTCCAGCTCGCGTGGCAAGCGGCCAGGATAGCACAGAGTCGAAGAACCAAGGAACCGTCTGATGGGCACTGTGACGAGGACTGTGGCCAGGATCCGTCAGGACCTCTGCGACGTCGGGTCTGGGATGAAGCCAGGGTGGAATCGAGAGCCGCGGAGTAGCTGGAGGCTCGTGGGACGCGGTGGAAACAAGGATCGGCCAACCAGGAATCTTCCTCCTCTCCCACCATGGTCCACGGCTAATGGACACCCACGATTGGCTCCTTCGCCGACATGGCGGACGGAGGATACAGGCGAGTTCAACAGGTGGAGGTGTCCCCTCTCTGTTCCTCGTGCTCCTCGTGCCCCTCTCTCTCTCTCTCCTTGCCGTTGCTGGCTTTCGATTCCGGGGGGGGGGGGGAGGGGGTGCACACCGGTGTGTCTCTGTTACGCAGATTATCGTACTACCGTTTTTCTGACCTTTTGGGCGATCCCCGATGGTCAGGCCGCATCCGGGACATCCGTGGGTCCTGCTAGACAATACGTCCAGGATAGACTCTCCGGCGTTAAGTAGAATAGGTCCGTCGTTGCGCGGACGTGATCCAATTGCGCGATCGATGGGCGGCTGCCTATAGGAAGCATCGTTTCTTCTGCTTCAATATGCTTTTATAAGTCGTCGTTATATTGTTTTAATAACGCACAAATCGTAATTCAAAGTATGTTACGAACTTCGTTAGGATCCTTTTCATTCGTGTCACTCTCTATTCTCCAAGAAATAGAATTCAGAATTAAAAATACGATATCAGGTGGCATTAATTTTAAGGAATACTGCTTTGCTGTCAATTCTTTTTTCTCGCATTCTCGCGACGCGTTCCCTCGTGACAATGCACCGCGGTGTGCACAACAATTTCTCTCCCAGCTTTTGTCCAGCCAATGCTGAGCACAGGCGGGGCCACTTCTCGAAATAAATGTTATCAGCTCTGGCAATGTCTTGCCGGGAGAAACGGCCGCGGGGGAGGGGAACGGGGGCAGGGTCGGGGCTGAAGACGTCGCCAGTGATAAGGCGATAAAGAGAGGAGGTGTGAAACGAGACAGGAGGACTGTGTGCCCGGTGGTAACATCAAGGTGAATTCAAACTTCCATAAAGAAGCGACTGTGCACGGCCCTGCCATTGAATTTCCGGAAAGTTTCGAAATATTCCTCGGCCGCCGAAAGGGAGAATAATCGCGTGAAAGATAAATGCAAATAAGAAAGAGCTTTCGAAATCTTACACCATCTTCTGGATAAATAGAGAACCTTTCCCTGTTTATGCGAGCCGGTTCGATGAGCAGAAAGTGTCTCGTCGAAAAACTTTCACAAGGGGAGAGACTGCAGGCGGATCAATGGGAGGGTGAAGGGGGAGGGGGGGAGCAATCGAGGGTTCCAGCTTCCGCGGAGATTATCGAAGGCAATCAGCTATTTGTTCTGTTATTAACTCGATCATAAATTCGCTACACGACAGTGGCCACGTTCGACTGTCATTCTGTCAGCGTTCCTTTATCACCCCCCTCGTTACACATTCGCCCCGTGGTTCGTAGGGCGTGAGCGTGATTTTTATCGGTCATCGACGAGAATAAAAGCCTCGAAGAGGGGTCCCCGTGCCTCTTTTCACGCTCTCCCCCTCCGGCGTCCCACGAAACCCTTATCTGTAGACTGACACTTTCAATTAGTCACTATCGCCCTGGCAAACATCGCGCCTTTTTTCGCGAATTCCATCCCGCTGAATTATCACTACGGCTACGTTCGCGTCCCAAACCCGTGATCTGCATGAATCATTTCAACTCCCGCCCGCGTGAACGTTATCAAAAAAATCTCTATTTAAAACACCGGTGCCGTTAAGGCCACTCTTCCCAGCCTGAGGATCCAGCATCCCGCGGGAAGAGGCGCAAACTGCCCCTACACAAAGGGACAGAGGGAGTAAAAGAGAGAGAGAGAGAGAAGAGGTGGGATGGGGCGGCCAGGGGGTGGAAGGAACGTTAAGTGACTTTTCCACGCTCGTGTTTCTTTCTCCCTCGATTTCGATGATAGCTAAGGCACGGGGTGGCGGCGCAGGGAATTTCTCTATCAGCTCTCGCTCTCTCTTCTCCTGGCCCACCTTCCGTTATCGTCTCGGTCGCTCTCGAGGGCGGTGGGGTGCCACGCGACCGCTGATTATACCATTCATCGCGCGGCGTGGTCCAAAAGAGGGTTGCCAAGCGGACTCGTAAACGTCGTAGCGTTCTTCGCCCCCCCCCCCCCCCTTAACCACCCCCTCCGCTGCCCACTCCGGTCCCGCTGCCTACTACGGCCTTGAATGCTCCCTCATCAATGAAACAATCCAGCTTTCCGGCGGCCCGTCGCCGACGGCTCCTTAATTTCGGGATACTTGGTCCGCTGACGCCACCCTCTTTCCTTTCCGTACGCCTTCTTCGATCAATTACCGCTGTTTGTATTTGTTTCCAAACTGATTTCGCCTATTTCTCGACGAGGCCGCCCGCGTGCAGCAAGCTTCTACAACAAGTGGACTGCGCGGAGCAGAGCTTTCCGCAATCCTCGTTATGCTGGTGCAGAAAGAAACATTTTATGATATTAAGGGTCGAGAAATAATTGGAAAACTGCGCGTGACGACCGTTTGACTCTTCAATTAACCAGGAATTCCCACTCACAGTTAATCTTGAAATACCGATCTGTCACTTCTCCTTTAGTCGTCGCGATATACCTGCCAGACCGAATCTGTCCTTCGCGCGATGCGCATCGCGAGGCCTATGTTGCGGGACAAAGGGGACGAGGCATCATCGTCGCGATTGCTGAAGCGACAACAACGGTGGCCCGCGATGCTGAATGGTAAGAGGCATGGGGGTGCGAAGGGAGTGGGAATGGGTGTGTCGAAAAGCTCGCTGATTACTCCATTGTCGAGCCGGTTGTTTCAGTTAATCGCGACGCCCCGTGCCGGTTTGTTGCCCTTTTATCGTCGCCGTTCTGCCGACCGGTCGCCAGCTGCATCCAGCACGGGCACCAGTCGGGTGCATCGCGAAATTCAAGGAAACGGCGGGACGACGTAAGCTTCTTCGAATCTCTGTTGACAAGGAAATACGTACCGATGGCTGCTTGACGCGAGATTCAGTACTCGATGAAGGAAGCACGAGTCAAATTTTCAAGTTACATTTCATTCGGTACATACATTCGTGATACTCCTAGTAGATATACGGTTCACCATTCGTAAGTATGAAAAGTATCAGTGGCGTGAAATGGAGATTTTGAATCCCCGTCGGACCGCTTCACCCTTTAATATCGACCCCAGCTGAATTAGAAAAGCACGCGGCTCGGGCATATATGTGTTGAACATCGTATTTGAAGGGTAGGGTAAGTCCGGGACTGTCGGTCCTAACATAAAATGGCTATAGAAGCTAATACTGATATTATTTATTTGATTCAGAAAAACTGGTCACTATTTGTTTTAAGACAATATTTGCTGAAAATCAGGTTGAAAAGTGAAGTTATCACATCTGACCACCTCTCCCGGTGCTGGGAGAAATTATTTCCGTCGTTGGCAGAGACCACTCACATAATTCATGAAAAAATAAGAAAGAAGAAAGCAAAATTATTTATGAGTGAATACTATCACTGCTTACAGATTTATTGATATTTAATTTGTTTACGGTCAACCAATCAAGAACGTATCAAACAAAAAGTGAACTACCTACTGGTGATTAGCAAAGCAAATGAATACAACAAAAATAATAAACAAATTATAACTCGGCCATCTCTCGATTCTGCAGGGAGAGCTGGTCTTCGCGTTAGCTTTGCAAGGAGGAGTTAATATCGTCAAATATTTTATAACCGCATGGTCCCTCAATACCTCTACTATCATATTATCAAAAACATTAAACGAAAATTAACTTAGAAGTGGGTATATTTTAAATACGATTCTGAACACTACTGTTTTATAAAAGAGGGTAAATGTAACCACAATTTACCTTGCATAGCCTATTAATCCAGAAAAATACAGACGCAAGCGAAATGACGTTATTCATTCAACTGTCTGGCTCCTAAAGAAGCTATTGTTCTGTACCTTAACGCGCTCTCACCCATAGAGTCTGAATTATAGCGACTCAACCTGCCCCAACTAACACTCCCGGATTTACCCTAAGTGAAAATCACCGAAGGACACTTGGATGTTGCTCACAGGTGACGCGGTGTGGCGACTTGAAAGATAAAGGGACAGGATCCGCGGAAGGGCGTTCCCCGTAAACGAGACTCGATTGTCCGTATCGCGCTTCCACGAGCGTTCCTCGAGGCCCGGCAAAATCGAATTCTACTTTGTTTGGTCGAATACATATACACACGGGTATTCGGTATTCAGCGTGCGGCCGTCAGGCCAGGCGTCGCCGTATCAAAATAGAGCGCGCTACAATAACTTATTCGGCCGAACAAAATCGCGTGGAAGGGTAGTATTTTATGGAGTCCCGTTCGGGTTACATACGGTGAATACATCGACAGGCCGGGGAGGCACGGTGGGGCTCGCCCGTATGTGACTCGAATGTATCATAAACGCGGCTACGGGAGAGGGGTGAGCCACCCCCGTTCTGGCACGCACGTATACTTATCTCGGCATTTGGCTAGGAGACGATCCTTGGAAGCGTTCTTTGATATTCTTGAGGACGCGCGATCGACGGCCGAGAGCATCCCCTGTCCCGTGATTACCAGCCGCTCGTGGACGCGAATTCGCGCTGGACGTTTCTTGTTCGATGCTCTCATCCGCGAGGGTGTCTTTCGACTTTCAAGGTCTGTTAAATACTGGACACTTTTTAAGCTTTGCAATGGGAGGTTGAGGTTGCGAGAGGGTTTAACTACTAAGTAAGTGCATGTATGTATGTATTAAGGAGATTAGGCAGTCGTTTTCCGTGGAAGAAACACTTTCTTTTTAATGTATTTGTAAAAAAATGATAGGAAATCCAGGTGCATCCTTTTACCCAATGTTTACTATTATCATAGAGATTGGACAAAAAGTTGGTATGAAATATATATGTGCTTTAAAAATGGTGATGCTGACTGGTAAACATTTTAACGGGTTTCTGTAGTTTTCAGGTAATATTAGTTTTACAAAGCAACGTAATCCAATTTCAAAGTGGGATTCTTGTTTGTTACATCTGTAGTTTCCCGCGGAACTAATAAAAACTTAAATTAAAACAGAATTATTAAATTGGTGGCCGAAAGACGCCGATTATTTCAAGAAAAATTCGGTCGTGATTGTGCGCTAGTTAAAATACGCGACTTTTTAATTTTTTTATGAAAGTATCGAATTTTTACGGACCATATCAGAGGTTTCGCGGGAAATGGCACATGTTTTACACATTCTGTAATATTTTCAAGTCGATCTGAACCTCTGTTCAGTCGCAACTAGGCGAAAATCGAGAGAAAAAAAGATTCAAGAAAAACGCGTTTAAAGTTTCTGGGTAAAAGCGACGCTGTAGGTTGCCGCTTCACCTTTTTAGCCGCCAAATCAACAATTTTGCGAGTTCTAATATAAACGAAGCGACATTTTATTCAGAAAAGATAGTACTCTCGGGAAATGCAATAAAAATCGATTGTTCAACTGCCTAGTCCACTTAAGTAGAATTCATTTTCTGCGGGCATAGCTACGAGAAATTTTTGGAATAGTTTGGAATAATGCAATACATAAGGATAACTGAAGAATTAGAGTAAAGACAATGCTGCAGTAGATGCTTACTGTTATAAGCCTATGCATGAGATCATACAACTACGAATTAAACTAAAACTAATACAAATAATATAAAATAAAATGAGGTAGAGTGACCGACGCACAGTTGAAGCGCAGACGATTAGAATTAATCTCGATTACAACATGGACTAAGTAGGGCAGGAAGGAAGGAAATGAACAACTAGAACTGACATGTTAGGGGTTGTTAGGCGTGTTTAAATGTCTATGCTATTGATACTATCTAGTAACATGTAAGTCCTAAAGAGACCTAGTGGCTGATTTCACCGGACCCATTACCGATCGTTTCGCATTTTTCAGCGATTGCCAGTTCGATCCGCAGTTTCACGGCAGCGTCGCGTAAAGAGCATCTTCACGAAGGCTAATACCGAGGCCCGTGTACTTGGAGCAGGCATACATATATCGTCTGTCGAATCAGCGATCGACATCGCTCGACGCGGGACCATTCCTCACAATTAGCGGCGATTCAGGTGCCGTTTTACCATCCAGGCGAGCGAGCCCTTCCATTCGTCCGTCCACCACGGAACTCGCCGGCCCACGGATAATTATTTTCCGATTATGATTGATAATCCGGCGGCACGATACCCGTCCCGTGGTTATCTATCACCGTGAACGCTGTCAGCAGAATGTTAGTCATTGAGCCGAGCCACGCTCTCAATAGAATTTTCGTGACTTGGGAATCACCTCGGAATGGATGCAGTTGGCCGGTGGTAAGGTCTCTCCCCGTGTATAACAGTGTAGGTAACATCTACCGTAGTTCGTGTAAAGCTGGTCTCTTCCTTTCTTCTACGAGTTGCAGTAGAATTAGAATTAGAATTTTGTGTTCCTTTTAATTCGAAAGTTTCTAAAGAGTGATTTATAACAATCACCCCACAAGTGCCACGTGTTGCCGATGATTTTAGTCTCGGAAATTGTGATCCTATCGTTCGCTAGTTATTGTAGTCGTAGGTTAATCGTGTCTCTCCCCTTATCTCTCTCCACGAACTATCTCACTACTTGGGGTGTCCGTGTTAGATCTAGATTTAGTCCTTCCCCTTATCATACTCGACAAACTGTCTTACTATTTAGAATTCGGAGCTTCAGGTAGGGCTTATATCAGAGGAAGAATCGCCTCGCTGTATCGTCTCGCTATTACCCGATATTCGCTTCGCACCAGACTCAGAACCGACCACTTCCCTCGCCAAATACAACTTAATTCTCCCGCCGGACTACAAAAGCAGTGATTGCTTTCTCGTCCCCGCTGACCGCCCCGCGAAAGGAAAGCTTTCTCGCCCACTTAATTACACCCGGAGCCTCTTCGCGGGCACCGTGGCCCACGGACGGCCGTGGAGCCGTCGCGTCTTATCGCCCGTCAGGAATTACAATAACGTCTCGTTATCCGCGGGTCCATCCAGCGGGCAAGGGAAAGCCGCGAGGCGCACGAATTCTTTCTTGGCGGAGGTGTCTGGGGCGTGTTGGATAGCCCCCGGGCGACGTGGAGGGCGAGCTGCGACGCGAGGGGCCATTGTAATTTTGACGGGGCGCACGACAACAGCGCGGTGGCCCCGTGGAAAATAAACGACACCCGAGGAAGAACGGCCGAGGGAACGATTAAACGTCCGTCCGATGTCCATCAATATCGGCGGGGCAACGAAGGACGCTAGCCGACGAGCCGAGATTGCGCCGAGGTTTTGCACGCGACCGGCAAAGATATCCCGCACAGCCAATGGCGGACAATGCTGGACTGTCGGCATTATGGGGGACATTGTCGTGGGCTTGATATGAGCCCTGTTGCCTCGGGTATACAAGCTGCAATATCGTCATCCACCTCCTTCTCCTCCTGGTCTCTCCTTTCCCGTCTCCTTTCGCTCGCTACGGAGCCCTGCAGCTGGCTGGAGGAACCGATGCTCTTGTTCCGGGCAATCATCTGGCCATTCCTGATCGAATCCACCGTGGCAAGGGAACTGTGGGTATGTTTTATCGTAAATTGCGGGTTGTGTAAGCAGATTTCGTTGGTCTTAACGTGTCTTAAATTTTGGAATCTTTGATTACATACTGAGTTTTCGTTCTTTTTATTTGGTCAGGATTTATGAATTAGGTGCTCCCGATATCGCTACGCCGGGGTGCACGTACACACTCGCGATCATTGTTGGACGCAAATCTTCCGGCGGGGGTATGAATAAGCCTTTTATCTGCGTGACCCTGTCCGCATTATACGCGCATTGTAAGGGGGTATCTGTGACTGGTTTGTCGTGACAACGGCCCTTTTTCCAATTATCCGATTCGATCAGCCCTTTCCTTCTGACTGAGCGCGTAAAAAGGGACTCCGAATCCCTGAAAATATTGCAGTGTAATTTACATTCGTTGGACAACCGCGGGACAACAAAGTCGAAATGGGTTCATGATAGACACTGGGCGTTGGAATTGATTCGGTGAAAATGTAATCGAGGAGTGCCTCGAATGAGGAATTTCCACAAATTCTTTGTACAAATTCTCGTAAGGATTTAGAACAGCATTGAATTTCATCTTGGTTGCTTCGAAGTCCCCGAATTCCGTAGCGTGCTTAGAATTTCAGATTACGATTGCAGAGAAAAATATCTGTCTGCTGCGGAGGGACTTCTGAAAAGTCCCCTATCGCGCTCCTTCCTCCTACCTTGGCCTTGTGTAATCGATTTGCGGAAGTGCCGATAAGTAAAACGTTATCGCGAGTCCTTCTGTGGGAAAGATAAACGTCCCAGCAGCTTGTCTTTCTTTCTTATAAAAAGAGACCGTGGCGAAGGGCGATTGTCGTGAACGAAGGCGTTCTTCCCTCGATGGAGCCTCCATAGCATTCGATCCAACACACATTCGTTATTTGAAATTTGTCTGTTCATCGAGGAGTTTAGGTAATCATATTTAAAGATCTCTAAGTAGTTGTAACAAGCCCTAATACCCCTAGATCCTAATTCGATCCTAGACAGCTCTATTACTTCCTGGGAACCTGAGTATCTCAGAGAATGATTCGCGTGGCTGAGAGCCTCCAATTATATCGAGCGATCCAGTGCACCTAAAAATCCCCATAGCGACTTAATTTTGAATCAAGTCGAAGCCTTTCAGCGCCCAAGTTAAAGGCTCGTTGCTTGCATTTACACCCCCGGCGGCATTGTGCGCGCATTAAAACGCATCGCACTGACGAAGGATAACGAATAGTCCTGACAGGGGGACGGTTACGCGCGCTTTTTCACCCTTTCATGCCGCCAAGGAACTCGATCGCGATCTCGCCTCGGACCGCGGTTGTTAGATCGATTGTTTACCTTCCGTTTCTACTAACTAATATTAAAGATCCTCCTCGTTTGCGCTCATTCAGGGCCCGCTGCCATCTGGCTGCGACTAACAATGCCCTTGGCTGACGAGTCGAAAAAGCCCGCTCCCAAAGGCTTCTTTGAAACTATTAGCCCCGATGAATAGTACATTCGCGTTTGATTTAATCAACTTCTAATAGTCGAAGGAGGTGATAATTCGATTTCGAGATTGATACGGTGCCGCGAAGAAGCGAGTAATCCCCTCGCTGATGCAACGTCTGCCAACGTTTAAAACCTCCGATACTGTTTCTTTTCACTCGCGAGCTCATTCGAGCAGCAAGCTCCAGGCGCGGACGTAATCACGGTGCAATGGAAGCCCCGTGATATTTTATTAATCTTCAACGCCCTAGGAATCCAGCGGCTAAGCTCGTTTACAAATAAGATCGCCACAATGGATTCCTATTACGAAACTTCAGGAGTCCTCGGTGCAATTATCGCCGCCATAGATTGTAATAAGACTGATTCTTATATTTAAGCTCGTACGGCATTATCGTAAGTTAAGGTCTCACGAGGATAACGGAAATGGAACTGTCGTAGACGTTCGCTTCCGCGCGTTTTACGGACTTAATTGCGAGATCCCGCCCTCCCCATTTCGCGGATTGTTGAACGGTTTCTTGGATTCATGCATACGTTTTCATTCCCCAACTCGGTATAAATCCCGTTGATAATTGGGTCTAGTTACGCAGAAAGCTACCAACCTTCAAAATCACTGAAAATTAGTTAAACGAAGTATAGATCGCGTCAATTTTGTGATCTTTGTAATGTATTCATCTCGGATAGTACATGCGTAAACAAACAGTATGGGTAGTAGCTTGTCCTACCTATACCTGAAGCCTGACCTGTATTGTTAGTTGCGTACCGACACCGGTACAGAGCACAGGCACTCCGGCATTGTCGTAAAAGCATATTATAACTTTATTATTAGATTTAATTAAATATGGTGTTCCTCTTATTATAAGCCACTCTCGTCCTAATACTCATTCATCGTTGATCCAAGACACAGCAATCTTTAATTGCGAAAAATGATCAACCCATCGAACAACTCTTACATAATACAATTATTAAAACTATCAAGCCATAGTTCCATTTTAGACGTAAAGAACAAAAGCTACAGAAAATTTCAAATAATACTCATTATACTATTCACTATTAAATAACCCATTAAAAACATTGTGAAAGAATAACAAGAAATAAAATATACCCAATAGAAATGAAACTACTTCTCTTTAACAATTAAAATCTTCAATCTAAATTTACGCAGATTCAGATCATTTAGGATTGGTAGCTAGAAAGCATAACTACTGAGGCCCAATTCTCCTTATAATTGCCTACGAAAATACCAACGTCTCATAGTTCCCATACCTATTAGAACATATTTTAGAACATCAAAAAGTCACAGAATCCCGCGAGGAAGCGGAACGTTCTTTGTTCTGAGGAAACAGCTAGGCTGTAAATGAACTTTCAACCGAAACCCTCCGCGATAGGGGCGCTCTCATTGCCATAGACGCTTGTACGTACGTACGCCAGATAATATGATAATCTTCGGGGGAGCGAATTTTCACGAGCTCCGTTCCCACCGCCGGTGTATATATATAACCCAATAATATAAAATTGTCTGCCCGTATCCGGGGAAAAAGGGAAGTCCTTGCGGATAACGCCGCGGCGGCTTACCGCGACGCAGAGGTACGCGTTTTATTCTCGGCGGAAGAATGAAAGAAGGTATGGATCCCGATGAGAGAATCGAGTAAGAAGATTTACCGAACGATCCGGGCGAATTGACGGGCCCGGCGGGACGCCTAGTCGAAGCGACGGAAAGAATGGTAAAAGGGAGGAACGGGAAATTCAAATAGAATTTCTCCACGGTTTCTGAGCGCAGTTTTATGAAGTTAACGATGATACGACCACGCGAGGGTTGAAAGAAAGGGCTCCACAGGTTTCGCTGAATATCGTTTGTGTTTCGTTAGTTGTAACTTTAGATGGTTGGTGTCGATTATTAGACGCGGCAAGTTTATCCCAAAATTGAGATACATTAGGTAGTCAGGGAATTCATAAATACAGAGTTTCTGCATCGTGCATGCGGAGGGGGGGGGGGGGGGGGTGAGTGAACATTTGCTGCAAAGAAAACAGGATAGACGAGAAGGAGGAGTCTAAGGCGGGTTTGCGCGAAAGGAAATCGTCGGGAGGAGGTCGAACCACCTTCCCATATCTTATTTTGCTAAATTGCAGAGGACCATCTGAATATAACAGAATATAAGCTTGGGAATATAACAGAGGAAAAAGTGGAGGCGGGCGTACAGAGGGCGAGAATAAAAAGACGGGGGTTGTTGGCACAGGGGCAGATAAAGTTGCATCGAACAGGAGAAACTGGCAGCGCGTAAATGTGACCCAGCGGAACGTGCTACGTTGGCGTCGGCGGAAATGAAGCAAATCGGTAGATACCATGCAGGAACATTAGAGTCGCTATCTAACAGCGAGACGCTTAGAAATTACCAGACAGCCATTTACGACTGCGCGATGCTATCCTCTCCGGGGCGATTGCCTTCGTCGTTTCTACTCGCCAATTGATTGCCCTTTGAGGGAAAGTATATTCAGCGATTCAGATTATACTTCTGTTACGGCTGAACTTCTCTTGGATTATTTAAATAGATGCCTGGACTCGGATTTTCTACAGTCCAGGGTGGTGGATTATTTTAATTAGAATGTTTCCAATTAGGTGGTGGATTTTTTAGATTTTTAAATTCCGGTTTAGTAATTTGCATGGAGGAGTTTTAGCCGCGCTACAGAGCGATTTTTTTCAGCGATGGAATCAGAAATATTTCAGTCGGAGTATTATTATGTAAGAAGGAAGGAAATGGATGGGTAGGGTGAAAAGGAAGCCCGTTCTTTTTCACTCGGCTTTCCTCACTTTTGGATAAATATCGGCGAGGTTTTCAAATCCTGTTTGCCTTCGTTGCCCGGCCAACGGTCAATCCTTCGACTTCTCAGAGCAGAGTCATCCCTGTTTTCATCCCCATGCTAAGTTCTCGCATCGACGAGTATTTCCACCCTCCTGAGCTGCTTTGTGGTAGTCAGTGCTCGACAGTTCCCTATCACGGACTCGCGCTATCGATTCAGAATCCACTGCAGTATCGGCAGACGAGGAATTGTCGGCAGTAGCAACCTCGTTTACCTCCTGCGCTCTACTACAGATTATCTCCCTGACCATGCGGGACCTACCTTACTCGCTGATACTCTACTTTAGCCACAGTGGTAATACCGGAACCCCCTCTATTGCCAACAGTCGATACAAGATTAGTAATTACCCATTTCAAACAACCGTGCGAAGAATGTAAGCCCTATTCAAGCTTGCAAAGGTTACACTTCAATTACTATTTACAAATTCTAATTACAATTACTATCTACGATTGATCCCGTATCGAGACAGTAGAAAGGAGGGTGAGAAAGGGTAACATACACGAACGAAAACCGATCGCGCTTTCCCGCCCTTCAATTTCGGTCGCTTTTGGAGGACACAAATGCCAATCCAGATTTGTGGCAGTGTTGTTGCGTTAATTGTGATACCACAATGCCAGCCCGCTTACAATATAACAAGCTTATCAGGTTTACAAGTCCCACGAGCGAAAAAAAAGCGTGCAGCGTGGTAACGGCGACTGGGGCCGACTGTAGCTCTTTTATTTTCAAAATGGTTCGGACCACCGTGTCAGTGTGTCGACGCGCTTAATTGGCTCGTTATATTAATTGAATTTCATTACACGCCGCCGAGACAATAGGGCGTCGTTTGGAATACGCGAGAGATAAACGAACTGGACGCAACGGAGGCGCGCTCGAACGTCGAAAAACATTTCACGGTCGATTCGAAAAAACGCAGAAACCATTCAATCGGCAGCGATCGGGTGCGCGGATCGCTGTGAAAAAATATTCGGCGTGTACGGTCGAAATGTTTCGTTGGTTCCCGCGGGATTTCACGCCGATGTTCCTTCGCTAATTAAGAGCGATCTCGTGGCGGCCGATGACGTGAAATTTCGATACGGAAACGATCGTCAAGCCACCGCGCACATTCGCTTTCCACTTTTGGACGGCGAGTTAAGTTTTAGGGCAGTCTTAACGGCAGCAACGTCTTTTTAGAATAGGAATGATACCATTCGATAGGAAAGATGCACACTTTTCAACGCGCGGGGCCATTTCTTGCAAAAAATAGTGAATACTTAGCAGCATACGTTAGAATTCATTCATACACACCTTACGGCTTACGTTAAGAAGGAAGAGTAGGAGAATTGCGAACGCGGCGTAAACCCAACCCTTCCGTTTGTCCTGTTCTCTCACGATGTTGTTCCATGATGTAATTAGCTATGTTTAGTCATAAGCGAACTGTCACGACGGAAGGCTGGCCGAAACCAGAAGATAAGGGTCGTGAAATGTTTTCGTAGCTTTTCTTATAAATTTACACTCGAGTATTTTGAGTCTATAGTGCATTCAAACTACACTATCCAACAAAGTATAATTTTTTCGTAGTTCGGCTACTTAATTCGAAATAAAATCACCGGATCACTTTGTATATAGGGGAAGGTTGCCTATTTTGGACCACTTTTTTATTTTTCTCTCCTATACGGGCATAACACATTGCAGAAAGCAATCAGAAACGGGAAAATGATCTACATTTTATGTAGATTATATCATGTATTCAGTGTGTTAATAAAATAATTGATTAAAATAATATCTCAAAAAAAACTAAACTAATGACTTCGATCCATTTCAGGCAACCGGTTTCGTAAGTTGGACCACCGGTTTCCTACGTTGGACCGCTCCTAAAAACCAATGAATTTATATATACAATCGAAAAAACACTGATCAGGGCATTGAATAAAAATAGAAACAGGAAGAAGCAAGTATATTACGGTGCACGTAGTGCAATAGTACGTTGTTTTGGTGGGTTTCACATTTGCACAACGTGTATGAACCCAGGTGCGACACTGAAGACATCGTATCATGTCTTCTTCACTGTTTTTGCTACATAGGAAGCAATACCAGCTTTTATCTTTAACATTTATCTTTTTGTTTGTGGAGTGGGGCAATTGTTGCGTTTTGGGCCGGTCCAATTTCAGCATCTAGTGGTGGTCCAATATTAGGCAACTTGTAGGTTTCATAAAAAAGATATGTTTTTATTGTTATACATATGCGAGTATGGAAAATTAAGGACATGGATTTGTAGCTAAGACCGCACACTTTAGACTAGTATCATTTAAAATTGTGGTACTTACAAGATGTAAAAAGAAATCCACTTGAAATAGCACGAAAAATAATGATCGCGCACCACGTATTTCTCTATTTCGACGACGCTGAACGACACACAAATGAATAACCGTCTCACTGTTCTCGACTTCCTAAATCAGTGTAGCCGAAAGAACCACTGCAAATATATTTGTTTATCGAGATACACGAATGGTCCAATTAAGGAGCCGGTCCAATATAGGCTACTCTCCCCTATACATGCTCATATTTGTTTTATTTGAAATTTCTTATCATCTGCCCATTTGGGATAATTACGAACAGCGGGTTTGACGCTATTGCGGACGATCTACTGTTTTCTGTTAACATTTCGAAGTTTTTTATGTGTCCAGTAGCCCGGAATTATATTAGGAAGAATGTACGTACATATTCGTTGAAAGATCTTGAGATACGCGTGAAACAGTTTAAAGATAGATAAAGGTCAATCCGTCAGACAGCAAATAAATATTCAATCCCCCGAGCAACCAAAATTCGATCAAACACGAAGAAAGACTGTGCCAGACCCACAGCGTGGAAGAAAACCAGTGTTTTCCACGACCAATGGATCTTTAAGCAACTTAAGCATAATTGCGAACAGAAAGAGTTTTGTTTTTCTTTAAAAAAAATGATTTGTTTATTAAAGTATCTATAATTCTATGTGTTGTCTTTCTAGATAATGAGCCAATCTTTATTTATCTATGAACGAAATCTGATTAGAATCAACACTTTGATCTCAATTTAACTTTTCCCTTAAATGTTCGTAATTCCACTACCAGCAGTGCCCAGCACTCCAAAATCGAAAGAATTCTCCATGAAATGAACCACTCCAAAACTTAAACCCACGTCGTTGTACCCAACAAGTGAATATGTACCGTCATTTACAAATCGTGTCTGCAAGCTTCCAAATTATCCCCGGCTACCTGCAATCGGCTTGCAACGATTCGTAAATACATTTCTCTATCGTCCCCGAAATGGGGCTGCAGCGCTCGCCGATTAAACATCCCACCCCCGTGCGAGCAGCGGAAAAACGCGCGCGATCCTCGACAAAATTCACCGACGATCGCGTCGCAAGCGCGTCCATGCGTGAGCCGTATTTTTCCCGGGGGTCTCCCCGGTCGGGAGCGGCGAGGGGGTGCGGTGCACGTGAACTGCGAAAACCGCGGCGCGCCGGCGTTCCCAATGCAGCGCGCCACCTTCGAGCCGTTTTTCTCGAAATTGATTTATGCCCCTGACAGCTAACGCCGGCCATTGTGCCTCGCCCCGGCCTGTCATTGTCCATTCAAACAAATTGACCACCGGCCGCGCGCATTGTCGCTCCATTGAACAAATCTGCGGAGAGAACAGAGAGAAAAATGGCGTTGCGCGTCGGCCAGATGCCGGGCGGAAGAAAAGTCGCAACACGGCGCTGTCCGGGCCCGCTGCCAGCCGATGTGTCCCTTGTCTTGCCGCGGACTTTTCCCGCTCGAGAGGCTCGTAAATTTTCCACGGCCAAACGACCACGCGCCTCAGGGACGTTTGGAACGCAGATGTCTCGGAGGACTGCGTCTGTTGAGATGCAGCCTCATGATGTGGGAGGGTGGTTAATGATTAGACCGCGGATAGTCGTCAGGTGTAGGATGAGCGAGAGGGTTCGGAACGGTGGAAAGCGAGGGATAAAAGGAATTTACGTTAAGGGAGGCTGCTCATATAGCGGGGGCGAAGGTGCCGTTTGGTAACCAGCCCGTGAGGAATCACGTGCCAACCGCGAAACCGTAAACGTATTTGTGTGAGGAAATCCGCGTTGCTAGTAATTGAATTTAATGGATTTTGTAGACGGTGTTTGGCATCGTGTTCGGCGTTCAGCGGTGACTTTATAATTATCGGTTCAAGTGCTAAATAGGATTCTACGAAAAGGTTCCATCGTAGAGGATTTTAAATGAATTGAATATTTGATGAATCAGATCTGATTCCTGCTTGAAATTATAAGTTTCAAGGCTGTTACAAATGGTTTAGGATCTAGCCTCCCGAAGATGCTTTACGCAACGCCCTGAGTTTCGCAAAAACAATCTAAATGGAGAACCGAAGGTGCCTCGCCGAGTCTCACTTGGCGAGCCGCGTGAAATTCGTCCAATTCTCGATCCTTATTAGCGGAATTTAAATGGACGTGACACGGCAACATGTCCGCTTTTTTTTTCCCACGAGAAACGTTGGATCAGGTGTCCACCATTCTGTTCCAAACGAGCGCTTCTGGAAGGGCAGTTTTTGTCTCTCGGTGAAGAGGAACGCGATCCAAGAGCCAGTTTGAGCGGCGGCTCCGATTGGACGGCGGTTGGATGCAGGAAATAAAAAGGAAAGGTGGCTGTAGCCGACCGCCCAGCGTGGCCAAAGGACGCGGCAGTAAGTGATTCTCCTTGCACGTGGCCGGTGGTCGCCATATTGGTCTCACAATGCCTCTAACGATAAGAAGAAAGGCTTGTCCGACTCGTGCGGTATATATATACACACCAGCGTCTCTTGATCCCACACTTCGATTTCCACGACTTGGCCATTAAAACGGGCCAATTGCTAGTTCGTTCATCTTTCACCACGGTTACGTGAAACCGAAACATCTCGCGTTCTCCACTTTTTCTAACCGCTAGCTAGACGAATCCACGACCCGTGACCGAATCGAAGGCCCCGCAGTGGACGTTAAACCGAGCGGGATTGCGAAATATATTTTCGGATGGCGCACTCTCTGCCATTCCAGCGCAACGAGCAATTCAGGTCGATTAGCGGGAAGCTAACAGAGGTAGAAGCCTAGAAGCTCGCGATACTGTTCTAGCCCGTTCTACATCCACCGTTCTATACTCTTTGTACGCTTTTCGCTCCCATTATCGTGTCTGCCTACCCCTCCGTTCATTCTATTCCTCTCCTTCAATCTGTATTTTCATTCTACCCATTCTTCCCCCTTTTCACCTTTCAGACTTCAAATTCTTTTCCTCTCCCCTCCCTCGGAATTCTGCCGCCGCATCGACGATCTGACTTCTCTCTTCTCTGCCTCCATCCTACGCCCCCGTTAGCCCTCACACCCCCCCCCCCAACCCACCCCTCCCCGCCCCTCCCTCCCTCCTGCTCTCTGTCCCCAGTTTTCCACTCGACTCGTTTCTCTTTCTGCTGCTGCGTGGTACTTCCACCTTCGAATCGGTCCTCCTCTTTCTTCCCTATCGCCGTGACTTCCTCCCTTTTCCCAGTCACGAAGCCGCCGTCTTTTTCTTCCCCGGGGCTGCTTTAGAAGTCGACAAAAGAACATCGCGGCGGAGTCAAGATGGCGGTCGGGGATCCCGAGGTAGCAGAGGCACCGTTGCCCTCCTCCTCCGCCACCCCCGCCCGACCCACGGTTCAGCTCTCCGCGCTCTTCTTTCCTCCCTCTTTCTCAGTAACCTTCACCTCCTCCACCCACAGCATTGTTGCCACGAGCAGGAGAGACAAAATGAACCCGATTGTTAGTCCGGGAGGCATCATAATGAACGCCCATTCACCAGGAGACACCAAATGAGCTCCCGCGTCTTGTCCCGCGGCTTTGTCCACGATACTTTTAATTCTCTGCTCCCCCTTTGTCTACCTTCTGGAGGCTCCTGGGCTCGACCTGCTATTTTCTTTCTTCCTTTCCTGCCGCATCCCTGTTAATATATCCCTCTGTGTCTCTCCGCGAGACTTTCATTCCTATTCCGCGTCTACTTTCGAATCGAGCTTCGCTCCATGTGTCGTTCCTCCGTTGCCTTCCGAATCGAATTCCGAATCGGCTCCGTTACTTTATAGGGCCTTCGCGTCTGAGCAGTGCAAAAGGAAGTCACAACTCTTGAGACCTCGAGTTAACATCGTTCCCCTGTTTGAACAATTACCTACGCCTTATCAGGTCTTTTAAAATCGAGCGGGTTCAATTTACAAAACAACTCTTCATTCTCTGTTAGTTTACTCTCTATTCGTACACCCCGCGCGTTCCGCACGGCGTTCCCGGCTGCTCCTTCGCGGTGGCGCACGATCGCGCGCGGCCGGGAAAGGCGAAAGGAGAAGGAAAATATTATTGCTGATCCGCTTGGCGCGCGCGTCATGCATAAATGCATCGATCCGCGGAGGCAGGCTCTTCCTCTCCTCCTTGCCACCTCTCGCGGCTGCCAGCAGGCGGCTGTACAAACAACGATATCCATAATGTTCGAGTTACAAGCAACCGGATTAGCAACCGTGCCCAGTCTCGCGCGTATACGCTTCTTTCCCTGCGTTTCGCCGTGCCGGCGTCGCTCCTCTTCGATCGGAGCTAGGAGCCTTTGACGAGGAAGCGCGACGCGCGGCTGAACTGTCGATTCGAAGCTCTTGGGAATTACGTATGATATAGATCGTGTGGAGTGAATAGTCCTTGTAGAAAACACTATAAGCGCCGAGATTAAGAGTAAAATTTTATGGGAAAATGTTCTATGAGGCAATCGTAATACTGTGGTATGGAATTTTAATGCAATTTTCCTTTGAAAATAAGTTACCAATAGTGAAAGATGGGGACTTATAGTGCTTGCAAATTTAAAAAATTGTATATATATCTGTTGATAAAAATACAATTTTTTATTCTTGAGAACATCTTTGATATTTGTTGGAGTTATCTTTGCAATTTTCTGAAGAAAATGCGCCAAGTGTTGCGATAAGTGAAAAAGAATCAATGGCTCATTCAGTTTTTGCTAGAACTACTTAGGTGGAGCTCACAGTGTTTTCTGCAAACATATTTTTTTCTCCCGAATTTGGACTACACTGATGCAAAAAATAGAAAATGTTGTGATGCGTTTGGGTTATTGTATAGGTATTTAAGAATATTTAGCATAGAAAGCAAAGCAAATTTCGTAAATAATTTAAAGTCAGGGAAGTTTATTCTCTCTCCTGAAAAATTTGATTTTTAGCACTCGCAGTGTTTTCTACAAGGATGCTTCAATTATTGATATTATTGCGGAGCATTTAAATTTCCAACGAATAGAAAGCTTCGGGTTAAGAATGCCTACTTTCAAGTTGCATTATGATTGGGCAAGCACAGAGTTCTCGCGTGGTGCTTCGTTTTCCCTTTGCCAGCGAATTATATACACCCTGCCTTCGAAACAGAAAGAAGAGGCAGTCTCTCTCCCCCTGGATGCAGCCACTTTTTTTTTCAGAAGCCCTCCTGCGTTGCCCCATGACCTTTATCGGCGCGAGAGCGAGGAACGAAAGGAAAGCGTCATGAATCCGAAAGTTTCGGGGCTGGCACCGGGCAGGAGGGACTTTCCCTGTGCCTGCGTTTCCACACGGCGCATGCACCGTGGCTAATCGCGTAAAATCGAATGGGAAGTGATCGATACAGGGTCAATGCAGCCAGGAATGACCGTGAATTGCCTTCCATCCCTCGTGATCCTCGACGGAGGGAGAGACGCGTCCGTGAAGAGGCAAGGAGGGAGACACGGGGACCTCAACAAATTGACATTGTTCCCACAATAGCTAATAAATTGTTTTTCACGGTGTGCCTTTTATAACGTTCGGCAGGAACGTATCCTGGTGCCGTTCATGGCTCATCGGCCTCCCCGTCGGTCGCTCAGGTGAGAAAGAATCTTGCGCATGTTGAAACTCCGTGAACACGCTCCTCGAAGCTTCTTTCTCGTTAATCGCGCCGTTTTGTCACGTGGGGGTAGCCAAATGGCGTATTGTTTGGAAACGCGGTGGGAATACTTGCTACTTTCCTTTCTGGTGATCTTATAAACAGTGTTGGATTAACCAATAAGCAGAATAAGCACCATAGAAATCTTCTGAATTATAGAATCTAACTTTCGCTAGAAACACTTTTCACTCAAATTATTGGAAATGCGTAAAAAAATCTTACATTTGAACTTGTCTCCCCGTACAACGAGTAAAGTGCTTAGGGCCTCTAGAGGTGTTAACCCGTCCCTGCTTAGAAACCATTGAGATTCCTTCAAACAGTAACTAACAATCCCCAGTAAACATTTCAGAAAAAGAGACAGCCACGAGCACGAGTTTGCGTGATCAGTTTTTGACGTAATTAAAACGGAATCTTTATTTTGTTTGGACGCCCCGTCCGTCGTAGATCGACGTCTCCTCGATTCCTTCGTTCGTTACCCTCGGTGTCCTGGTCGAGGTAAAGGGGTGGAATCGGGAGAAAAGGGGATGAAGGAAAGGACGAAACAGTCGCGTATCGCGAAAATGTGTAGTCACGTTGTTATATTGGCTGGTAGCTCGCACGGAGCGCAGACACTCTCTCTCTCTCTCGTAGGCAACGTCGCGGCTTCTATAGCGTGATTAATTCTATTTACCTGGCGGCTGGTGCACCGGCGGATACACCCGTGGTATAATTTATCAGTTTGTCGGGCCTCATTGTCGACCGCGCCGCTCGTTGCTAATAGTCGGCCATTCAGGAATCGAGGGAACCCATCTATTCTTATTACGGCCGCCGTTGTACGATAGCTTAAGACACCAGCGTGTCCCTTTTCCCTCTCTGACTCCAAGTCTGCCTGTCTTTAGATCATCGTTGCATCAATGCCCACCCCGAATGGATAGGGGTCGGGCTGACGATTTGGGAAAAACGAGGGGAATTCTTGGAAAGTTCTCCCGCAAGGCCCTTCCTTTCCCACCGTTTTTCTGAGTGGACACTGAGGAAGGGTTGCTGTACTGTATTGGTTCGCGAAAAAAAACTACCCTGATAGGAACCAGACACTAATTATAATGAAATACGAAGTACTTAGGTATTGGTCTCAACGTTTTCGACGTTTCAAAACCCTTTGACGTTCGTTGCGCGAAACCGGAAACAGGGGGGTGAGCGCGCGCAGCTTCGCGAAAGGGGTGGCCTGCGCGACTTGGATTCCCGCCACTTGGGCCATTAACGGAGGCCCATAATCGATTAGGACGCGCACGTATGACCATGGGAAGATTTACTGGATGAAACAGATGGGGAGTTTCGGACGATGTCACCCCTTGTCTCCGGTAGTCATTAGCCCCGGCCATTGTTGATACCTGGGCGAGGGGCGAAGGGGGGTCGATAGGCATCGATACAAATCGATACTCATGGTTGATCGACTCCTGGCCTCGCTTTTAGGGGACACTTACGCATCCGTTTTGTTCACACCCGATATGAAATATGATATTCCGCGGAAAGCCACCCCTCTGCGGGGACGATTCAGAGACTAATGTCCCTAATTCGTTGATTAACATCGCCTCCTCTGAATTTCTATATCTCGAACGATCCCGTCGGATTAAATCCGGCCCGAATATCTTCGCCGGAATTAGAATTATCGAGCTCGCTTCGTTATTATCGGCTGCCAGCATTATCAGGCGTTCCTAATCAATGGTCTCGAAACCGAGCTAACTTTCAATTACTCTATTGCTCCGTTCACAACTCCGGTTGAATCTCCGATGCGACGAGCACAGAAGCGAAAAGGAGGGGTGGGGGGGGGGGGTGAAAAGAGGAGAAAGGGAGAGAGAAAGAAATATGTGTATATATATACGGATGAAAGCAGCTTTGTTTTCGCATCACCTTCGTCGCTTCCACTGTGCGATCCCGCTACTTTCGCCATTATCATCATCCGCAGCCTCGTTTCGCGTCCGTGTACGCGCCCCAGCAGAATGCATTGAATCCTCGCCAGGAGGCCCCCAGCTCATTCAATCGTTCCCGCGATTTTTTCCCCGCGGGGGAATACCCGAGGTCAGAGGCCATCCAATCGCGATTCCGAAAGCAGCGTCGCCGGCGAATAATCAGGCGGCGCGCGGAGGAATCCCAGGCGGATTAATTGCGGAGTTTCGGCGACGGAAGACACCGAGGCGCGAACGAGAACGGGGTACGAGCCGACATCCACGTCCGACCAAACGCGGGGACCTCCGGAAGGGGCTCGAAATAAATGTCGATACCAGATAACGGGAACATTCGACGATTTATGAACGAAGCTGACGAGCCACGATACTGGGTCCATTTATGGATAAGAATGCTCGATTGGTACGTTATGATAATTTTGCTTCTCGAGTTATTTGAATTTTAATGACAGGGTCGCGCAACTAGGGAAATAAAGCAGCAGTTCTCACTTTGTACAGAATAATAATTACATTACGCGGCTTGTTCTTATGTAGATACATTTTCTCGCAAAGAAATATGGTGCTCAGGTTTTCATTGTTATGGTATTTAATTGGTAATAGCAGGATTATTAAAGAGAAATATACCCTCTTGCTTTTTTAACCCATTTTATAATGCCAATTTAATTAAAAATTGAAAACCGGAGTTTAAAAATATTTCTTTTTTTAGTATAGTCTTAATAAAGATCAGTTTTGAAAAATAAGCGATTTTTTCTCAAAAGCCAGGACGCCCTGCGGACGCCCATGCGCGCAGCGTAGAAACTTTATAAGCTGACAATTGATTGCAGAGACAAATCTATTTAAACGCTGGTTTCTCAAATCGAATATGGCTGGAAGCTGCGATCGATCCCTGTCCTCTTCGTTTCCTCGGCATTCTTTCTCACGGATTTCTGATTGGAGGCAACGGTGCGTGTCGCGCGGACGAGAATATGATTTAAGATGCGACTCGTTCCGAGTGGATAGAAGCGGCCGGGCTCGAAGGCTCAGGATGATCGTGCAGAACGATCGTCGCGAGGATGAAGAGACGATGACGAGATGGAAAACCGACTTAATGAAGAATTCGGCGCAGTCCAGGCAGGTGTTGGTCAAAGAGTCACTGAATCGATTTATTTTCTGAATCGATCTAATCATCGTCGCCGGGTCCGAGCCCGATTAACGTGGGGGAGCGTAATGCGCGTTTATTAGCGCGGATAATTATGGACTGCCGCGGGACGTCGCGACGCTCGCACGTTTCCAGCGATTGCTTTCAATTGTGCGTGCCTTTTTTTCAGAATCATTCGGCGACCACCTGCAATCCCACGAACTCATTCACTGTGGTCTCTTACGTTAGGTGAATGCATTATACTTCACGTCCCAGTTGCGTAGAAGGGACTTTAAACATTCTCTGCAGTTTGCTTTGAATGGAAAGCAAGGAGTTCAAAGGGAGCACGCAGTTACACGGATGCCCCACGCATCGAGATGCAATTAAATTTCCTTTAGCCGAAGAATTTCTTCGCGCTCACTGGCGACATCTCTTTAAACGAGAGTAATTTCGCAGAGTGACATTCTACTTCGAGCTTTTAATGGTCGGCCAATTAATTCACCACCCATGACTATACAAAATTCTCCCGTTTGATTGGCAAGCACGTGGCTGGTCTAACACACTTTCGCAAGAAGCCTAGCGAGACCCGTTGTTTCTACAAGCGACGTTCGATCAACTTCCCACGCACTCGTCCCGCGACGATCGGGCCTTTACACTCAGCATCCTTGATCCGCATAAAACGAGGGCATTCAGCGGCATGTGGGTCGGCCCCGAAGCCACCGCATTGTCCGTGAAAAATTACCGAAACACGCGGCATAATCCATTCTTCTCCAGAACCGCTATATCCGCGTACTTATAATGGAAGCATCCTCCACCCCTGGTCTCGCGCATTTTTCCATCTTTTTCTCCGCGCCCCCCGTTCCCCGCTTCTCGGAGCTGTCTTCGTTCCACCCTCGCGCTCGCCCACCCACCGGTGCCTCCTCTCTCTCTCTCTAACTAGTCGTCCCCTTTCTCCTACCGCCACGGTAATTTATCACCGCTCATAACAAGGAGTCGCAAGTTTGTACATATTTCAGTCTCGCGTCCGCCACCCCCTCTCGCTTCTGCCTCCTTCGCCCACCCTCCAATCTCTGTCAACCACCCCCACCCCACCCCCCCCCCCCGTTTCCTCTCGTGCTCCACGCGGAAACAGCGGCGGAGGAACGAGAAAGCACGCCGCTCGAGGGTGGAGATATGGGGCGGAGGGGCGAGCAAAGACGTTATTATTTATACGAGGCATTATATGTCAGACAGAGTCCCTGGAATATTGTTCAAGACGTCCCGCGCATACATTACGCAAGAGGGAAGGGTGAAAGGGCTCCTCCCCGCGCGCTTTTATTACCGCAACCACTTATTTGTTAACATAATATACACATTACAGGGCGACGGATACGAGGCAGCACGCGCCACCCCGGGTCCTCGCTGCTCGTCGCTCTGCGTGGATAGCCCGACACGGTGGAGGGGATGGGCTTTTAGACACGGTGGACGATTTTTCGTGAATCCCAGCCACCCTCTCCTTCGTGGCGAGCTTCTTGGCTACTCACGAATCACGGTGAACAGCCACTTAGCTCGCGGGCTGCGATTCGGGGGAGGATTTTCTGTGTATTGTGCCGTGATCGCTCGCGTGCTTCTAATGGGACCCCGGCGATTGTGACTTTCATACGTCCGAGAATGAGCATTTCATTCTGTAGCGTGGCACCTGACAGGCGGTTCAGCAGTTTGGTTACCCATTACTAGAAAGAGGCAACGTAATTTATGGTATATACCTAAGTTTTAGGATGTTTGAATTTTTCGGTTAACATATCTGTTTTTCAAGGAGTAGCTTCCACGATATCTACAACAAAAACGAATCATTTCCATCAAATTACCCCCAACTCTCACACTATTCGGAGCAAAAGTTTATTCGGTATTCTGGAATAACTTCATTCTAATCAAAATTTGTATGCGAAGATTGTAAAAATTTATCCGAATAACGCCCAACTCTGCTGCACACACACTTCCACTGTGCAAGTCCCCCGGATGACTGGAGTAAGAGACCGCGCGCAAAACGGTAGAAAAATAACGATACTGATTCCCCTTTCGCGGAGTGCCGCTGCTCTACTTACCCCACGCTTCTTTCCCTCCCGGCGGGTGCGTGTATCGGTAATACGAGCAGCTTGAAAGCCGGCCTCTCGATTAGCGGCACGAAAAGAGTGACCCGAGCACGCGAGTGGACCCTTTCAAAACTGGCATGGCGCACGTATCCCCGGAATGTAGGCGCTCTCGAGATTCCCGGCTGAAAGGCAAAGCCGCGGGTAAGCCGCTTTGTAGCCTTAACCGTGGCCGCTTAAGAGGGTGGAAGTATATTATGGGCAATATCACGGATGAATGCCGGGCCAGCGCGAGAAACAGCCACTTGAGGGCGATAATCTCGTTACCGCGGGGGCCACCGTCGGGTCTTGTTTCTGATGTCCAGGCCGCAGAGTGTCCTCCGTGGAATGAATAAAAAAAATATATAACGGCGAAGGGTGGCGGGCGAGGTGTGGGTGAAACGGGGCAAAGCGAGACGGGGCGGAAATTATGAGGTAGAAACGGAGCGGAGGAGTGAACGAGCGAGAGAAGGAGAGGAGCGGTTAACGCGCGGTGGATGTAGGATGGAAAACGAGGGACCGCGAAGCGGAGGGAAGGAGAGAAAATTTGAGCCCGCCCGTTGGTCTAATGCCCGATTACGAGGACGTGAATGCGCTTGTAAGTGAATCACAGTCGTGATTATCCGAGAATTATTGGTTGCAGGGTGATGGAGAGGGTAATGTCTGTCGGGACGAAAGGGTGGGATGATTCGTGTGATTGTTCCTCGGAAACGCGTTGCTTTCTCTTGATTCGAAAATTTGTCGAGGATATACGCGTTACTCGAAATCAGCGTCAGACTTCACCACGTTTATTACCATCCGAAAATGACCGTTTGTGACCGTCCCGCGAATTCTGCGAAACGGGGGAACGCAGGGACCTCCGGAGCAGATGCTTCGCACCCTCGTCGCGTTATTCACGGTCCCGCCACGAACACGCGCGCGAGACGCTTTAATGCGGATGCAATAATATGGTAATAAAGCGAGCATGCGATTCTCGTTAGATCCTGCGACCCCTTTTCCGCCCGGCGGATCCAGCCGACCTATAAATCGGCCGTGACTGCCTGGGGCGGCTCTCGCTACAATAATCGAACGAGATCGAACGTTCCGGACGCGCGCGGTGATCCGCGAGGGGCCCCACGGTGCTGCGCGGACCGAGCGTCGGTTGTAAATCCGGATCGTAAAGATGTCCGTAGTCTTGTAGGAAACGGGGTGAAAATGGGCCAGGCAGTCGGTGCAGCGACACGCTCGATCCCATTGTCTGTCGGCGATTTACGAGCTCCTTTTCCCTCGGCCACTCCTCTCGATCAAGCCCTCCCTGCCGTGGAATCGACGTTTCGCGACGCTGAGGTCTCTATTCGGCCCTGTCATAAATATAGAGGCGCATTGTGGAGCACACGGGGCGAGGCTCGGGGCATGCATCTCGCAATCGCGCCGAGGGAAACAGATTTTTGCACGGCCCTACGAGAGAGACGCAGAATTTATGTGCTCCTCGCTTCGGGATGGCGGGAAAGCGAAGGAAGTGAGATATTGTGGGCACGTAACGACTGCTTTTTTGGATGGAGAGTATCTTGCAGGAAATTTCAGTGTAGAATGGTAAAAGTGCAGTAGGCAGGGCCATTTATAATGGGGCTATTTAGGGGGAAGCCCTATTTAGGACGCTAGGAATAACGTGAATTTTGGGATTTTTTTCTAAGAAACTGTTCAACGGATCTTCTTTAAACTTTCAGGGTATTTTTGTTCACATTTAAACAACAAGAATGAATTTTTTCGTTACAAAGTGGTGGGTATGAATGGATATATATGACCCGAAAACTGCCGAAATGTGTGATTTTCATCAACTTTAACTGTCTGTAGCGCATAGCTGGATTAACCGATTTTGATGAAATTTTCTGCACGCATATAACTTTCTTAGGTATATCTACAAAAAGCATTTTTTAAATTTTCAGTACGAGCACAGACAAAAAAGTTGAAAAATACGAAATTTGCTATTTTTTCGCTATTCCGACCAATTGCAATTTTTTTTAAAACGGCGGCAAACTAATCCTTCTAGCTTCTCAAAAAAACTCAAGTCATTTGGACCAATTTTAAACAAGTTACTCGGTTTTAAAGGGTGACCGAATACTTTTGCACGCCACTGTAAATAGGACTGCCTCATAACAGTGACGGATTTAACGGGCCGCCGATCAGCAGTTGCCGCCTGGGTCTCTGCTTAGAAGGCCTCCCAGGGCTCCTCCTAAAAAAATTATGATTTCATCCAAGCTATAGTTTTATTTTCTGTACTACTATACCGAACTCGTTTTTAGTAAACTACCTATTCACTTTCCCGGAAATATGGGCCCCTCAGAACGTTTGCCCCTGGACCTTTCTCCTTAAATCCTCCGCCACTGGCTATTAAGACACTTGCACAGCTTCTAATTACACCCTCGAAGGTCACCATTACCCACGTTTATCAAAGTACGAAAGTTTGCCCAGCAACCGGGCACGAATTTCTGACGTATCTCCAGCGATCCCTCCCGGGGGACGTCTCGATTCTCTCCCCGCCTTCTGTCGAAATAAAAATCAATTTCCAGCCAGCTCTCGGCGACCTCCGTCGTCGATTTCGAATTACTCCGGCCGACATTAAACGGCTCTTAACCGATCCGCGTTACACCGGGAGCCGGGCTCGTGGAGATCTGCCGCTTTCCCCCACAGAAAGGCGAAGCGGGTAAAAGGTGTGTACTCCGAAATCGAGCCAATATTTATGTAACAGAATCATGTCGCCCCGCGACACCGAAGCCTCTCCTTTTCGAAAAGTAAATAAGGATGGATCCTCGGCTGCTTCCGCGTGCCAGAACGAGAAAGAAAGGCGGGGGGAGGACGAAGAAGGCGAAAGAAAGGAGGGTGAAGGGAGGACGATGGGTATTATGGAAACGACAAAGGGAGAGAGGGGCCTGAAACTAGTGCATGCTCTGCTCGCGCCGAAAGGGACGGGGACGGTGGTGTTGGTGGCACAATACCGCGTTCAAATTAAATTTAAAGTGTCATCCCCCCGCGGCACGTCATACGAGGTGGGCATTGTGTTGTCGAAGATTCGGGGATGGTAAGGGGTGGCCGCGTTCGTCCGGGGGTTGTTCCTGTCGAACCGCGAGCCTCGTGATTTAAGAATGCGAGACGCTCGATCGAACTTCCCAGGAGATATAGAAGAATCTATGCGAACGATTTTCCTTTCCTTCTTCTCTGTTTGCCGCGGCGCACGGACAGGTCGATACACGCACGGCGGAACGTCGAGCGAGTCACAATCTGACGCGTTACGTTCGTCGAGCGATTCTTTCTGCGTAGGAAAAACGGGGCGACCAACGCTCGATCGATATGGCGAGCAATCTCGAGGAAGAAAGCGATCGAGGAGGAGGCTCGGAGATAAAGTCTCGAGGATTAAAAACAGAGACGAAGGAAAAGGCAAACGGGGGCTGGTGGCACAGAGGGCGGCGCGGAAGTGTGGAAGAGAAAAGGGGGTGGCGGAAGAAAAGATCCAAGCTCGAGGAATCGCGTTGGGGAGGAGGGGAGAAGACAGTGGGTCCGAGTTTTTTAACGACATTCTTATTTCTCCAAGTTTTCGCGACAAAGCGAAGGCCGTTTCTCTGGTGAAAGCCTGGGACCGGAAGTGCACGGGTGCAGTGCACGAGTCTGCGATCTGGAGGCGCGAAATAGCGGAATGGCGTCTTGGAAAAAAGTGTTACGAGATTAAATCGAACGCCCTTTGATCCTTCAGCGATTACAGAGCGCCGCGAGTGCGCTTCGCGAGGTTCCTCGGAAGAGATGCCGTTGCTATTCAGGAAAAAGTTTGATTCAATTGACGTTGTTGCTCGCCTCCGAGGGAACTTCGGGTCGTTGTTTAGTCGCGGCAGCGAGCACTGTTTCGCCTTGGTTGTAAATCAGAGAACTCGAGGCTAGGAGAATAACGCACTTGCATGAATTACGTTGCGATGCGAGTTGTTTGCGTTGTGAAATTTCAGTATTTATACGCAAGAACTATATATTTATAAGAAGATCTGCTTTATAAATTTGTCAAGAATAATATTTTGCTTCTTCATTTTCTTCGTTTAAACCTATTTCTCTCGAAAACGCTAAAAGTGGACGTACAATGTTTGTGCAATGAGCTATCGATATCTTCCTCCTCCGCATCGATAGGCTCCGTCGATTCGAGCGCCCCACCCATCCACAAGTGTTCTTCTCTGTCAGAATGGAAAGCGACGCGCATCCAGCACACCTGCGATAATAAAGCAGCAGCGGCAGTCGTTCGCGCAAAGTGCATCGAACCCGTACGCAGAAGCGTGCGGACCAAAAACAAAACGGGAGAAAGGGAAAAAGAACACGGACAAAAGGAACACGTAGAAGAGGAGGAGGAGGAGGAGGAGGAAATAGACACACAGTCGCAGGAAACGGGACGAGAAAGGCGCGGAGACAAAGGGGTGAATGGGTAGGGAAGAAGGTAGGACAAAAGGCGAGAAGAATTGAAGCGGGAGAGAAGAGACGCGAATAAACGGAGATGGGAGAGCAAGACTTGGCGCTGACAGAGAGAGGAGAAAGAGGAGGAGGAGGCGGGCGGATAGAGGGGGGGGGGGGAGGAGCAGAGAGAAATGAAGAGTGGGCGGAGGGAGAAAAAAAAACAGGCACTGGAAAAAGTTTTCCACGGATAAAGAGAGAGCGAGTCGCGGGCGGCACTTGTGTCAATTGCCGGTCGCTGTTAGCTTAACATTTCCATTGTTCCTGAAAAGGAGCGTGGGTCGAGTGCTATTTGCTTTCAGACGAGGACGGGCGCACTTCTAATTTCACTGAACAGAAAGCGTGTGTCCCCCCCACCCCCCCCCCACTGCCCCTCTTTTCCATTTTCCCCAGGCGAGGTCGGCGGCATCGATGCAGCCAATGCTCACTTTGCGCTCCACTCGCGGGCGAGTTGCGAGAGTGAAAAACGAAAAGAGAGGAACGAAGGGACGCGAGCCAGACGCGTCTTTCCGAGCGTTGTTGCTCGGGTGTAAATATCGCTGCACCTTTTGTCGCGGTATCGTAACGACGTAGCGGGGCGCATAATGGCGATTTTTTTTTTCGCGGTACAGGCTGATGGCATCGGGCTTGTTAGCGGTAATCGTAAAGACGCCACGCAGAATGGCCATTGTTTCTGTTTTTGACGGAGTGGAGGAGTTCTCCGGTGGAGCATACTTCCGAGCGCTGCCGATGCAAGTGCCTCGCTGCGGATGAGATCGGAGGGTTTGTTCGCGGATCGACTCGTTGCCTGATCGTTTATCCGTTTCGAGGTACGCTCGTAGTCGTTGAGCGTATTTGTGGCTGTTCTACTTTCTGAGCAACTGGGCAGGATCTGATAGGATTAGGATCAACCGAGATGAAAACGCGAGTTGCGACCCGCTAAACTATGCGCGCTACTTTAAACCGTGCGTTGGTACCAAAGTCCCAAGGGGATTGTTATTTCGAAGCTGCTTCTGAGCTCAGTGGTCCGATGTTTTAGGCAAATAGAGAATATTCAACCTTACTGTACTCGCTTACGATTCAGGATGACGGTAATATCTGCCCGGAGCTGTTTGCGACTGCAAACCGAATCGTAACACGGAATACGCAACGGACCACAGAGGATCCTGGATATACATAGCTAACCGAAGAAGTGTCCCTGCTACTGTGCCAGGACACGGTCCGTTGCTTGCGAATCGGCGCTCCTCTTCCGAGCCATCCCGGATCCTCAGCTGGGCCAGTGATTATCGAAGCCCTTTCCAACGAATCCTCGAGCAATCTGAAACATCCCGGGTGTAAACAGGTGCTAGATGGTACTCACCCGATACTTGGTTAAGTCCGAACAGAGATTTCGCTTTGGGGTGGGTTCTGCGGGCTCTATCCCGCTCACAGTTGTTTCGCAGCCTTCCTACAGGAGCCCCCGACTGTCTGAAGACCTGGAGCCGGGTTTGCGTGTATTCTAGTCGCGGGAAGGAGCTACAGAAACGCGCTCGGGAGGGATGAATGCGCCCGGCGCACGAGGTATTTGGGGAAGCGTGTCGTTGGCATGTATGGAAACGAACGAGTACATTTCGGCAAGTTTACGCGAGTTACGGGGCCGCTGGAGCTAGAGGGTGCTCTATCTCCCCTTCACCCTCCTTCCCGCGTGACTGGTGCATTCCAGTGTGCAGGCGGTTCCGTCTCATACGAGAGGCGTTTGAAAGGATCCCTTTGGGGGCTGGTTATGGTGGATGTTAGAGGGTATCGTGGATGCAACGACGACTCCGTGCGACTCGAGCGCGCTGGAATTAGGCGGCGGGTCTTTCTTTCATATAGAAGCTGTAGATTCCGCGGGGAAATCGATGCGCCGCGCGGCGCAGCTTATCATCGTTTCGATGCTACTGCAAAGTAAACGTAATCAGAGTATCCTTCGCACCCTCCACTCGAGTCGCTCTTGTAGCACGCGATAGGCCCCGGTAACATCACTCGAGGCGACCACTTCCAGCTAAAAAGAAGCGTGTCGCCCGCTTGCACCCTTTAAAATAGGCGATGTTCTTACGTCAACGACGGACATACGTGGCGAAGGGAAGTAGGTACAATATGGACGAGCACGCATGACAAAAACCCAGGCTCCATGGACTTCTGTTTGCACATCCGTGCCTGAACAAATACTGGCCCTGCCACATGCCACGCATCCAGCAGCCCGGGTACATGCAAAACGCAAACATTTATTATCAATCGAATTAAAGGGAGCAGCGCACAAAAGCCTCCCGAAAACTTGCGAACCATCCTTGCCCCCCCCCCCCCCGCGAACCCTTTTCAGGGAACCGATGTCTCTATTAACGCGACATGTTTGAGGTGCGTGTTACGCAATGGGATTTGAGAATTCGCTCTATGTCGCGTTGGCTAGTGTTAGTGGAATTCAAATTGTAATAGCGAATGTGAATTTTAATTGCTTGTGGCGCCGTTTATAGGAATAAATTACAATTTATTGTCGAGTTATTGGGCGTGCTTGATTGCAGATTTGCAGAAGGTTTAGCAGCTCACTGACAAGTCGGATCATATTGCCAGTCCACCCTTCCGGTCCCCTCGCCATCCATTACCAAGCGCCTGGCAGGCTTTCACCCTCGCCGCAAGAAGGTTAACAGCGATCGAACGTTTCACGGATGACAGCGCGACGTCGCGTGTACACGCGAGCATACGTCGCGGCTCATTGCAAGACGATTGCACTAATAGGGGCCCAGAAGTCGCTCTTCGCCACGTGGCCGAGCAGTTTCGAGTTGATTTCGTTATGAAAAGAAAAATGTCCCTCGAGGATTCAGGCTCGCCGATGCATTCAAGTAAATCTATGTAAGTATAGAATAGTACGAGATATTCATTGGATCATTAGGATTCATTAGGATTAGATCGTCAGGAGGAACTTTTGTGTTCAGCGTTCGAAATCTGAAGGAAAATTATCTTCTGTCTAAAGCCACGAATTGAATATTTTCCAATAAAAATTCTGGTAAATCTGCAATTCGGATGATGAATAAAAGTTGAAAAAACTATTCGTCCTGTACCTACCGGTAATTTCAGGTTAACTTTATTAAACGAATAATCTAAAGTTAAGAGAACATTTAATCAATCTATTATATAAATAACATTTAATTTAGTTAATGCCCAACGTTGGCTCAAATTCAGCAATCACCTCGCGATTATATATTGATACTTTCATTACCCAGAACTCTTGTCACAGAAAACATTTATTCTCAACGTGGAACGCCAGATTCCCAAGCTCGCCGTAAAAACACTACTTTTTTAAGACACGTTAAAGTTGCCGGTGACAAAAGAGAGGCGCACGGGTACGCATCGCGATCCAGATGCGCCCACTGAGCCGAGATCCTCGCGATAGAACAGGTATTCAGGTGATTACAATCCTACACCCACGCGGAGCCACACGCTGCGCCCATATTACACGTGCACACTAATCGGAATACGGGCATTATACACGCACGCTCTGGAAATAGGGACATTAAACACGTGCACACGCTGGCAGGAATAGGACTCTGCCTGGGTGTTGCGGCCGTTGCTACAATCGCGATACGAATTACACGGAGCAACCGTGAAGAATGCGGATGCAACGTCTTTATAGATCCCCCGTCTGGATGCGTCGCGGTAGTCCTGCGCGATTCATCATTCCCAATCTGGATTATTCATTGTGCCAGATAATTCTGACGCGGTTTAACGCGATTTGAATTAAACGTCTAAACGCGTCGTTGAAACCCGGCCACGTCTTGAATAGTTCCATCGTCGCCGAGGTTCCTCCCTTTTCATCTTTTTCATCTTTTTCATCTTTCTCAAGTGGACGTGCAGGATAAAGGGATAGCGGAATATTATGTTACACGTGTTAAATTTCATACGTATATCTTCCCTGTCTGTCTTCCTTTTAAGTTGATACTTTCAGTATCCCTGCTACTTCGTAGCTCTTCAGGGATGTCCCCTAGTTTCACTGGATCTTCTAAACTTCTCTTGCCTCCACTTGCTTTTCTTCAATTCGTTCTACACCCTTGTCTCCGCTTGGCTCTCTCCAGCTCCCCATTGACGTCTTTACTTCTTGCTACTCTTTCTTGGCTTTTCGTGGGTCTTCTTGATTCTCATGGTCCTTTGTCGGTTAACTCTTTTGTTCTTGGCTTTCTTTTGCCTCCCTTTGCCTTGCCCTATCTCGAGAGACCTTTCAGAATTTCTTCTGGCGCAATACTGCTGATTATTCTCTAGTTCCATAGAATTTTCTGTAACCCTTGATCTCTCTGCCGCCCATCGTTATACATACGTGAATTTCAAACAGAATTTTCTTTTCCGCGCGGTTAAAGCGCGGCGAAATCAGTCGCAGAGGCATCAGGATAGAAGAAACGAATCGAGTTGATCGAAGGAACTGGATGAAAAATAGGAGAGACTCGTTCCTAAGCCTTCCTCGTTCCTTTCCGTCGATCGATTAGACAAACCTGATAAATTATGCGGAAGCTCTCCCCGGGGCAGCTGCATCTTCCCTTCCCCCGCCCTTCGTTTTCACCCTCCCCCTCTCTATATCTATACGATGGACGACAATCGACAAAAACTGACGGCGGAACGACCGGGGCCATTGTTGGTCGCGGAGTGGAGACAGTAAACAGCCATTGTACGGAGCACAATGTGTTACTACGTCGGTTCGATTCCTTTTTGCGCCAGAATCGTATACCTGTCCTTTCCCTTCGCCCCCACCCCCACACACCTCCACCCACCCTTGCCGCTGCTACACTGATTTTGTCGTCGGACAAACCGATCCTTTCTTGATAACGCGAGCTCCCTTCCTGTCGAGCCAGAGACGGAATTATTTGGGCGCACGGGTCACTAATACAGCGCGTCCACTCAATTTCTTGGGTCGTCTGCCATTGTAATTAGAGCGTGCCGGAATTTCTTGGGACACATGGGACGTTTAATTAATTAAGGATCGTAGGGAAGGAGGCTGCGTGTTTTGAGTGGAAAGGCTACTCGATAGCAGTGAATTTCTTGTGAAGATTGATTATTGGTTAAAAGAAAGAGATATTTTGAGGAAATTCTAAGCGCTATTTATTTGCCAAGGAATAGATGTGAGATAGAGACAAGTTAGGAGAAAAGGAATATTGTAGTCAGACGAGCTTCTGATTCGACTATGTACTACGCTCCTTTGGTTTTTAGTGTTATCAAAGTGGCGAGGTAAGTTTTAACTGTTTAATTTCTGGTTGGTTATGCGTCTATACATTGCCCTACTAAATTTAGACTCACTTCTAATGCAACCATCAAATTTGTAGTCTTAGGAACTTTATAGACTGTATAGACTTGTCTGAATAGTTAAGGTTTTATTCCCCTTGCTCATAAGAAGAACGATATGTATGTTACAGAAAAATAATATTATATTTTCGATTAAACAGAAACAATCCCTCATTGAAATTGTTCGTTTTTAGCAACTTTACGCGTGTCTGACCAGTTACGTGTGGTACTACTTAATCTTAACCGGGGTTCTGTTCTAACTCCATAATCACGGCTTCTAATTTAACTCTTTCTAATCCAAGAGTACATTTACCCTTCATTCTATCTTCACAGAAAGTACCCAGAAGCTTTATAATTTTTCCTGCAACTACTACCTACAGTACAAAGCACCACTCTAATTATTTTCACGGTACGTGGTACCGTCGTATGGTGAAACGTTTCCACCAATTCAACTCGAAATCAACCCCAACCAAGCTTCTACCCTCAATCACGCCACGATTTCCAAAAAACTAACCCAACATCGTAAAATCTCGGCCCATCCACCGAAGACCATGAAATTCAGTTTTTAACCGGAGGAAAGGTCTCCCCGGGGGAGAGCGATGAAAATCGCGGAGGGATCAAAACACTCGACGCAGTGAGAGCGGTGGCAGGGCTGGCACCGGTGTCAGTGGCTCACAAGGATCACGACGCAGCCATTCGTTATCCTTGCACAATGGCCCGTACAATGGGGACTGGTTTTCGCGCACGCTTATGACGTATTACGGGAGAGAAGCGGAAACGTATGTTTTACCCCAGTTTCCCCCGTTTAGTGGGCATTTAGATCGCTCCACTGGTTCGTATTTATTTTTCCCCCCCCCCCCCCCACCACCGACAGCGCAACTCACCCTTACTCCCGTCTATCCCCCGTTTCTCTCCTTTCGACCAAACGACGAGGTATCTGTCTTCCTCTTTCACCCCCTCTCCCCAACACCCCTCGTGCCTCCGCTTCACGCTGACATTTATCATTCGAGAATACCGTTGGCATCGTGTCGCTCGATATTATGGCTGTTAACGTGGACGTAATGGCATTATCTGGCCATTGTTCGACGCAGGACACGATGGGGATGGGAGCAGGGTGGCCGGCCGGGGTGGAGGAGCGGCTAATTTGTGAAAATCAGACCGCCAGCGATCGTCGATACCGCTGTTATTTTAGTAATGACCTTCCGGGGGCGGGATTTTCGGCAGCATTGTGCTCCTCGTCGCGTAAAAATAATGGAACACCGGTGTACGGGGATTGGTGCGTCGGTTTGCGGTGCGTGGACAACGCGACGGCTCGCTTCGGATGATTATTTATTCGAATATCGTTAAGGGTGACTCGCGGGCTCCTGCGTGCACTTGGCTAGATTCGCAGCAGCTTCGTGGAGAAATAAAAACGTGACCGTTCCTTATCACGCGTCACGTTCCGCGGAGGAACAAGGGGGAAAGACTTTGGCCAGTGTCAATTAACGTAGCGGCGACGAAAGGCGCAGCAAGGGAAAAGAGTTTCGGTTGGGAGCGGCGAACTTCGACGAGGCCTCGGTGGAGCCCTGGCCAGAAAAGACAGAGAACAATAGCAGCCAGCGCGGCGGTACAAAAGCCACTAATTATAAATCCATTGTTGAGGCCGTTTTTTTTTTCGCCAACCGTACTTCCTGCCCGCTCCTGGTAACGCGCGCGCGCGCAAGAGAGAGAGAGAGAGAGAGAGAAGGGGAGGAGAGGCATTCTCTCTGTGCTGGCTGGTAGCCGTCGTAATGCTGGCATTGTCTCGCCATTGTCGCGACATTGTCGCACGATAAAGCGCCAAGACAAAGCCAGCCCACAAAGGTCCTGCCTCGCGTAACAAGCAGTCTTTGTCTTTCCTCTGGTAGGCCATCCTTGCCCTTCCTTCTTTTTACCTCCTCGCTACCAGTTCTGCCCCCACCCCTCTGCGCTTATCGAACAAGGATACTTTGTTTTTCCCGGGAAGGACATTCGACGGAGTGTTGCTCCCTTCGTGATTAATTGCAAGAATCTTACGAGGACGGGGAATCGTTAATGGGGATGCATTGGCCCCGAGAGAGAGGTGAACAGAGGGTGCTCGCGAAAGTAGAGTAGCTAGAGCTTTGGTACGACAGAGATTCTTAAGGGGTAACACCACTCTAGGATTTTCAAAAAGTCGATGTGTTTTTTTTTGTTTAAACGATACTTTAGGGTCATAAAACAATATGCCATTTGATTTATAGTTGAAAACAAATATTAAAAGGTTCAATTATCGATTTTGCCGCAGCGCCTCAGAGCGCGCGCTGAGTGTTCATAAAACTTTAAACGCGTTTTTCTCGGAACCAGTTTTTTCAAACTGGGAGGACGGATTTCTCTGAGACTATTGCATGGATCGATTTGAAATTTTTACAGTAGCTTCACAACAATATTCTCTTTGGAAGTACGTAGCCGTTTTTTGATTGAATGTAAACTCTTCTTTTTATAAACAGTTTAATGCTCATTTTTAGGGCAAAAAATCGATTCATTCCTTAAAAAGTGCACCATTTCCACAAAAACGTATTAAAAAAAAAACCCCTACGTACTTCCAAAGCCAATTGTATATAGATTATAATTTTTTTTTAGTTTTTGGTCCAGGAATCAAACATGCCGAGAAATCCGTCCTCCCGTGGCGGTGTTTTCAAAAAAGCTGTTTTCGACGACGGGCTCTGTCGCCGCCATTTTGTATGAAAATGGCAATAAAAAAATTGTTTCTCGTACTTCAATATGTGTTAAATAAACCCTCTGAACAGAAATTCTATTCCGTTTGTCATACTCTCAAAATAAATTGTCAAATTTGGGTCTCTTTTTCTGCCTCTAGAGTGGTGTTACCCCTTAAGGTAATCGTAATACAACTCTTCAATATCACGACTTAAAGTACTTTGCAACATCATACTTTATTTCATAACTACACTCATTTATCCTGAACAAATACTTCCAATCTACTTTGTGGGTTTTTTACCAATGGCGCACCCAGAGGGAGGGGGGCACGGAGCCCGGACCCCCCCCCCCCCTCCTAAAGAAGGGATTTTGTAAAAAAAAAAGGGAACCTCGATTTTATTCTACAAATAAATTTTTATAATCACCTACTGAATTTTATTGAACTAGCTTTACAAATATTTGTATCCGTTCAACTCGGCTCCCCCCAGATTAAATCCTGAGTGCGCCACTGTCTTCTATAATAGGCTTTCATCCGCAACATAGTTGTCTCCTAATTCTGATATAGCCTACTTCTTTTATCTTCTTCGGCAACATTTATCCCCCGCCAAATTCCATCCGTTTACCAGCTGTTTACCCTGTCCCCCGTGTATGCGAAAGCTGCCGGGCGCAGTCGATCATTCCGATATAAAAGATAAGTTCACGGGACAGGCAGCGACGCTGGGAGTGAGGAATATCGGCGATGGTAGACATGGGCTGCCGCCGCGAGAGTGCCCATGTCCCTATCAGCCCGATAACGAGTTAGCGTTCGCAGTGTTGTATGGTTGGCTTGAATGTGCCGCGACAATGTAGCCAACGTTCAGGCATTCAGCGATAGACAATGCGGGGAACATAATGTCATAATGGAGCGGGGCGCTCAGCAGGATCCACCAAGAACACAGCGGAGAGAAGGAACGGGAGAGCCGGAGGAGATAGAGAGTGACGGGACGTCGAGGAGGGAGCGAGGCAGTCGCCGAGGAGGGTTGCTTAGTGGCAAGGACTGTCGCGAGTATAGAAAAAGGGTTGCCAGGAGGACGAATAAGGGTGGGTTCGAGTCGTTCGGGGCTGGGAAAATTGAGTTTCGTTAACTGTCCATGATCGAGGACACTCGGGTCTTGGGCTGTCAGCGAGGGAGGAAGTTCCAACGATCCTGAGGCCGAATCTCGATCCACCCCCTCGAAGCCATTCAACGCCTATGTGAAATATTTTTCCACAGCATCGATAGTTTCGAAGATACAGAGGCTCGTATCGATCGAAATCGAACACCCTGTATTAGAGAGGCACTCCGCGAGTCCCCGCGGCTTCGTCTAATTGTCATTGTCAGCCGTTAGGTAAACCACCCTCTGTCGAAGACCGATAAGAGGGTTGCCTGCTGACTGCTAGCCGCCATTAGCGATCCACCGTCGATCCCTCTCTGCCACCCCCGCCACTCTTCCCCGCCCGTACACCCTCGATCGCCGATGGAATCGGGGCAACTAAAGCGGGCTGGAATCGTGCGACGTCGACGTCGACGTCTACGGATCCGCTTCTATAGCGGTCGCGTTCGCGGGGGTGTGCTCGATGTATGTATATACAGTCGGCGTGTTACGGGTATAAAATGGGGGATGATTAAAATAACGAGGCTGCGAGAGAGGGTGTCCTCTAGAGATCCCCCTCGTGCTCGCCCAGGGAAGGCGAGGCGAGGGAGGAAAGGGAGGAGGGGCGAGTCGCGTTGCGAATCGGGGTGGTGATGGGAACAGGGTTGGCGGGGAGGGGGAGGGGCTGATATTGTGCTGAAACAATGTGGCGCCCGACACCCCTGTCGGTGGTACCTCGTACTGGCGAGCACAACATCAATTGACGCCCTTGCACTGACTCTAAACCTTCACCCACCCCCCCTCCACCTCCTCGCCCACCCCCGCCCAGCGTCTTTCCAAGGCAGCTAGACACTGATGGCTGGAGAGCTTGGATAAGGAGGATGACGTTGCCTGCATCAATGGTCACCTCGCTGGCAGACCTGGAACTGTTGCCGCGAAGATTTCCACCGGGGAGAGATGGTTGAAAGTATGGAGTCAGGCCTCGCGGAGTGTAGCATACGGCGCAGAAAGAAAGTGAAAGGGGCAAGGAAGGGGTGGTTCGTCGAGTGGTCGTTGAAATTAATGCTGGCTCTTTGGAATCTGTGAGACTAGTCTGGATGGAGATTCTTATCAAGCATATGCATCCGGGGATTGAGAAACTTATATATACTTGTTTCATTTTGCGAGAGCGTATGCAAGGTGTCCTGAATTTTCTATCAAAAGATCGTGGAATTTTATCAGATTAGCCAAGGGTGTTACGGACTGCCTGACGGCGAATCGTTCTCAATTTTGTATAGCGGAACAGTTTCGTGAATAATTCCGATGGTTCGCGCGGCTATCGCATAATTAAAGATTCTTAACAACTTCCGCTTGCAAGCCTCTAGATATGATCGCGCGTTCCTGGTAGTTCCCTCGAGTGTACACGTCGAGTAGGTATTCCCGAGCCATTTCTCTCGTGGAAAGTCTCATTACGTTCGGCGAGATGGATGAATCTCGTTATGACTGCGAAAACTATGTAACTGGGGGGGGGGGGGGGAGGGGGGGTCGTAAATAGATTAAATTCGACATCCTGAAATTCCGGTGGTATAATCTGCGAGGGCCGGCTGGCTTGTTAAGATTACATTGATACGAGAAAAACCTGTCCCTCTCCTTGATCCATTCTCAAGCAGTTAAAACGTATCCATGATAAATACAAAATCTTCAACCCCCTGTTCTCGAATTTTTTTAACAAAATCCTAACTTCATTTCGCTGCACGCTTTGTCCAACCTTCTCCACACCCTTACAACGCATAGTATTTGCAACAATTATATTCAGGACTAAAACGTAATGCTTTCAAACGAATCTCCATTCACCGCGATAACATAAACCCCCAATTGTATAGTTCTATGAAAGCTTGCTACATTGTAACAGTCAAAACCCACGTATAATAAATGGAATTCAACACGTGCCTCCCAATTAACGATTTTCGAATATATCCTGAAACAGACCTCAGTACATCGTATCGCTATCCTATTCAAAAAATCAATTACACCACTCATACCAAAAACGAAGTGAAAATTCCCTGCAAATCCAACCAACTCTACTTCAAGCCCCGCGTTCCACATCGCCTTTCAACGCCCCCAAGCATCCCCCCCCCCATCGTCGTCCAAGTGAAACACATAGCAACAAGTCATCCACCACGAGATCCTTCCCTAGACCCAAACACAATTCGCCACATACGTGACGAGCAACCTGCAGCATCGCTGTCCAAAAAACCACCCCGTTCCCGTTAACCTTCCAGGGTGTCATTTCTCAGCCCTGGAACGTCTCATTACGCCCGGGGGGTGAGACGAATGGGATCTCGTTACGATTACAAGGGCGAGCTAGGGGGGTGGCGATCGTCGTCGTCGTCGCCAGGCAGAATGGACGACGAGCGACGTAACCAGCGTTATTTTTTTCTCCCTTGCTCCCGGATAGTGGAGCCACCGGGTGGTGGCTGCGAGGGAGAGACGAGGAGATCGAACGACGAGCACGGGGTGAGCGGTGAAAAGAGAGAGAGAGAGAGAGAGAGAGAGAGAGAGGGGCGAGGGGGGCAGGAGAAATAATTTAAAAGCTGAATTGAATTTTTCGTCCTCGGAGTCTTTCGTTCGGGCATTGGGAGGCGGACAATGGCTCAATGGCGATGTATCAAGGAAAGTCGACTCGCGGGAGAGGCCAGCATTGTATCGGCCTTTCCTCGTGCCTCCCTGCCTCTATCCGAGCGGCACACATTCACCCCGACATCCACGATTTCACTCACACCGACGCCTTCTTCGTCGGCTCCACGATGCAGGTCCACTGCACGCCCGCTCCCCCCTCTCGCCTCACCTTGATCCCGCTGGCTGTGCTACATCCAGATGTATCCTGCCGTGATGTTCGAGCGGGCGTACGCGAGCACGGCGCCACGACACAGGCACTCCGGGCACAGTGTCACAGGCGATTCCGTTGTACCAGCGGCTGTATAATATCCAGATAACGACGCCCATTCGCTCTCGTCTCCGTCTCTACGCGAGGGCCGGCGTTCCCACGTGGAGGAATCGTTCACCCTTGCACACGGGGTGGCCGCGTCAACGTGGAACGTCCTCGGATTAGAGCGACGCGAAGGTAGCGTAAGGTTGCCCGACGTATTTTCCTAACGTATTAGGGGTGGTTTTCCACGGGGTGCGAGTCTGTTTCGTTGGTAAATACGAGTGTCGAGAAGCTGATTCTCGACTGGGATGGAGGGAATATCGGAGGATAGGAGACTCTCGACTGTCGGGAAAGAAATGAACTACTTGAAACGCTTTTATTTAATAGCATTTAGTCTTCTAAGTAGTTGCTTGGTACAAAATGGTTAGAAAATTTTTTTGGCTGTTTGATCATTCAGCGATGCACCCCCCCCCTAAGTGTATAGAAGTTTCGAAGCAGAATCCCCCCAGCAATGTTATCCTCTTTAAACACACTCGGAGCAAACATCGACGCAGCCATGCACCGTTGGAGCTCAGTCCTCCTCGCGATTCAAGGAGCCGAATAAATACTGCCAGTACATCCTGCGATTCTTCTTGGGCCGAGCTGACGGAACTCGAGCCTCGGGGCATGTCGTGGCAGCCAACTAACCCCGGTTCCGCCCTTCGGAAGCCGCGGGGGAGGAGAGGCCAGGGCCATTCGTCTTCGTAGAACAAAATGCGGCGATCTACTTTCCTGACCGAATGCGAATCCAATGCAAATCCTACGGCGGATCTTGACAATGGGCGACCTAGCGATATGGTAATGTCCTCCTACGTCGATTTCAAAGATCGACCGTGTGTGTGTGTGTGTGTGCTCGCGCGTGTGCACGCCAGACCGATGTAGTCCACGTTACGCACACGACACTCTCCTGTTACGTACTCGTGAGAAGGGTTTGTGGAAGAGATTGCGAACGCGATACCGGTGGGCGTACGTGGATATTGCGTTGCATTGATAATGCAACGGTCGCGTACTCTTGCGCGGATACGCGCGATGAAGATTGTCGACGCATTCGACCGCTTCGGGAACGAACATAAAGCTTGAATGCGGAGGAATTGATGAAGAGCGAACCCCTGGCTTTCTCAGCAGGAATTTTGATTTTTTTTCCTTTCTGGGTGAATTAGACTTCATCTGCGGGCATTTGGATACCTGTTGCGACACGCGAGGTCCTGAAAAGACGTAAGATTTTGAGATTTAGGTGCCGTAGATTACATTTAACTTGCAATTAGCTTTAATTTATATGTAATTACAAGCTATTTCAGATTCACTGTAATTAGAAATTGATTTTAAATGAGAAGAGAGTATTTTTAATGTGTCAGATAGATCTAAGTCGTGTGCTGTCGGTTTAAAAAGAGAAACTACCCCTAACTCGCAGTGAAGGGGGGCGAGAAACGGAAAATTCCTGCAATTTAATTAACAGTTTCTCGTATTACCCTGGAGACTCGGGGCGAAACAAAGGGGGCCAGAAAGAATTACAGGAGCATAACTTTTCATTCGATCTCTCATCCCAGCCCGTCGCTGTCCCGTTTATCCCTTTGTCTCCCTCTCTGCTCTTCCGCCGGTTCTTTCCCTCTTCTCGGGGTCGTCTCGCGCCCGCGCGAAGAGGCGAGAGATCCGGCCACCGAAAGGTACAAAGGGTGGAGACAAAGGGAAGCGCCGCCCTCGAGATACTAGAACAATGGAGGCCGAACAAAGGGCTGATGCTGGAAATTTAACTGATGATCGAAAGTGTCCCCCTTGGACCAACTATTTTCCATCGGGCCTGTTCCCCGGTCGATAATGCTCATTCTTCGGGACACCCAACCCCTCCGCGTCGCCTCTTTTTTTCCCCGGGAATAATACGCCGTGGAACTAATAGGCCCTCCGGATCGAGCGAAAGAATGAATTTACGTCACCATGGTAATTATTCTCAGATTCCAAGATTTCTGTAGATCAAATTCTCTCGTTGCCTCTCTGGCGAAGCCGAGGAATAATTACCGGGTGGAAATGCGAAACGTTGGCCATAGGAATTTGTTTCTTAGCTGTTCAGAATTATTATACAAATGTGCTGTACGATATTTGACTCTGACACGATTCTCTACCTTTAGTCACTCTAATACGCTCTAATGCCACGGTTTCCTGGCATCTGGATTCCTATGCAAAAATTGCTGACGGTCAGACGATGCTTGTTTAGCAGAACAGGCGTGAACTCTGCACCCCGGGGAAAGAGTTTCGCTTAATTCTTCCAGGAATGTGGATTCATCCCTGGCAGATAAAATAAACAGTGAGACGAGTCGGATGCTGCGATAGTCGAGTATCGGTAGCTGGTCACTCCCTTGAAAAGAGTCAGTTTAATGGAGATCGAGTGTTTATGAGAGGGCTCGCGCGAGAGGGCCCAGGGAGACGGAGAGAGAAAGGGGAGAAGGAAGGAGGATACGCGTGGCAAAGTTGCCCGTCGAACCGGAACTCAAGAGCATACCCCGTTGCTCGTGTACCGGCTGGTTCGGAGTCAGTCCGATAAAAACTGTCAAACCACTGTGTACTCCTATGTACAGGGTGTAAAAAATGGAACTGTTATGGCTTTGGCGGGTGAGTCGCCTATTGATAAGAATAGACAAAACTATGCACAATTAGAATCGAAGCAGAAGCGTTGTAGGGACAATTCCATTATATTTTTTGGTAGATTCTATTCTCGATTAATTAACTCGCAGTGTGGGCAGGGCCACCTTTATCAATGGGCTACCTGGGCTATAGTCCGTGATTCAAGGGCGCTTAAGAATCAAATTTCTCTTCAATATCGGAGATAAAAATTGCTATCTGGAGAAATTGCACCCTCGGTGGCTAGGGCGCCAAAAATTTTTAGCCCAGGGCGCTCAAATTTGGTAAGACGGCCCTGAATGTGGAATATGGTTTAATGAAACAACACAGGAGTCTCGACAGTTTCACGGGAAGAGGCGTGGAAGAAGTTCAACGAAAGGAGAAGAGAAGGGCAAGATTAATCTCCTATTAATTTCTAAATAATTTCCCCACTTTGCAGACATATTTTCTACTTTATTTGTAGACCGGTGTGGTGAATATAGAGTGAAATAATAAATGACATTTTATTTTAATATTATTTTTGTTTATTTAGTTTATTTTTTCACCTTTGTATTAATTTGCCTTGCTAATCGGCTGTAGGTAGTTCACTTTTTCGTTGACGTGTTCTTTATTTGTTTAATAAATCTGTAGTTTTATTCACTCATAAATAATTTTACTTTCTTCTTTGTTATTTTTCCACGAATAATTATGTGAGTGGTCTCTGTCAACGCCGAAAACCATTTCTCCCGGCACTTCGGGAGAGGTGGTCAGATGTCACGACTTCAGTTTCCAACCCGATTTACAATAAATATTGTCTTCAAACAAATATCGACTAGTTTTTCTGAATCAGTATAAAATTCTGAATACATAGGTTTGTTCTCATAAAATAAGTAATATCTATATTAGTTTTAATAGCCATTTCATATTAGGTCGACGGGGTCTCATAAATTTACCTTATTCCATTTTTTACAAATACAATCTTAAAGACAATAAAAGCCACTAACATTTCACACACGGTTTCCTGCTACACCGTCTACCGAGGCTAAATTCTAGTCAGTACCTACCTTCAATTCCCCGACAATTCTAAATTCCGCCCACGGCCGCGAAACTTTCCAAGCATTGCGAAAGATTATTACTGCCACCGATGGAACAGGAGGACGCGTTGAAATGATCAGTCCCTATCAAACGACCATAACCGGCAACCTCCTCCTCGGGTTAAGCTCCCCACGAGACTCGGCTCCTGCTCAAGTAACGACATCATCCCCCGGGGAATCCGGCCGGGAAGAAAGCGGCTCCGAAATCAAGTCCGCGGTCTCGTCGCTTCCAAACACGGGAGGTCTCCGAGCGAAAAAGGAGGCGCCCCTCGTGATTCCTAATCAGAGATCAGTCCACCGGTGCGGCTCGGCTCGGCGCGGCGTCGCGGCGACGACAACGTGAACGACAAAACGTCGACAATGCCGGGTCGAAGGACGACGAGGGCCACCCCGTGACGTCGCACCGGGGGTTGTGTGTGTTCGTTGTACGGGGCGCGTTTGTACAAATGCAAAGGCGGGCAGGCGAACACGTGAAATCGATTTCAAGCAAATAATCGGATACTCGGCTTCGGGGTGAGGAGGGGGGGGGGCGGGTGGGAGGGAGGGAGGCGGCTACGAGGCTACGCGTGGTATATAGTACGTGTGTGTTCGTGGAAGAAGGTGGAGTGGCGGGTGAGAGTGGGTGGAGGTAGAGAGAAGGTTGGAGGAAGAAGAGAAGTCGCGCTGGGAGGACTGGGGAGAAACGGAGGAGGAAGAAGAAGAAGTAGGAGGAGGAGCGTAGTCGCATAATTCAGAATCGACAAAGCGGCAGATTATGGAAATAGAGTCCCCGACTCGGAGCCGCAGTCCTCTCTCTTCCTCCCTCCCTCGATGCGCCACTCTCTCTCCCTCTTTCACCCTCCCTCTTTCCACCTTCTTCTCCTCCACCTACGAGCCCTGTTCTCCTCTCTCTATCTCTCTCTCTCTCTCACCTTCTGCCAGCGTTGGAAGCCGTACGGTGTTACCATGACGACCATTGTGCCACTCTCTCTTCCACCTCCACCTTCACTCCACCTTCTGGCTCCCCCCTTCGTCCACCCACGCTCCCCAGCTCCAACAGCGCCTCCAACATCCCCCTCCCAAGCCGGCGACTACAGCGCCGCCGTCCCCGCCCCCCTCTTAGCCGCCCAACAACCGATCCAGCAACCCCACCGGTGTGTACCTCATCTCTCTAACGACTTGTTGTTAATGTTGTATCAACTCACCCTGCAAACAGGCCCTCTCTCGCTCCTCCACCCTTCCCAGCTGTCTCTCCCTTCCTCCTCCCGGTGTCTTCCCTCCCTCCGTCTTGCCCGTCCCAAACCCCTCACGCGCCATCCTGCGCCCGCTGTCTGTAACCCTAGCGAGCGCGTCAGTTGAGCGTGTGCACCAGGAACAGGCGACGAGAGGGTGGATATGCACGGAGGGGGTTGCGCTCTTTCCAAGGAGTGACTGGTGTTCGAATTTTTCTGCCGTTACGTTTCCCTGCTTTCGCATCCTTCCCCAGATCCTCAGCTTCTCGTTAGGCTACGTTCCGTCATGCGGTACATGAAAATCGAATTGCTTTGGATTCCCTTGCACAGCTCTGCTGCCCAATTCGTTCTATCCATTTTAGCCACAATGTGCCTCCAACGGGTAGCAAACTTTCAAGCTTCTCCCCCTATCGAAATTCAAGGAGGATACCTGACGCACACATATTCAGCTACACTTGTAATTCTGTAGGAGTGTCTATCACTGTCCTCCATTCCCACAGATCATCTGCCTCGTACAGCCTCGAGCTTCCTGTAGCAAGGCAAAACATCGCTTTAGGATAAACAAGGTTCATCATCGATTACCTCACTCCGCTCGAAAGGATTCGTCGGGAGGCCCAAAGAATAGGACGCGACACCGCATGATTCTGCGATACGGAGCTCCGGTTGCAGAAAATCGAGCTCGGGGGGGGGGGGGGGGGAAAAAGGTTCACGGCACGTCACTGTAATTAATGACCCGCCCAGTTGTTTCATCTCTGCCAAACGGAAGACGGTTCTTGCAACCGGTCCACCGGAAAAACATCGTTTACCGGCGTGACGTTGGCAAAGAAGTCTCTTTGCTCTCACAATCGGGCGCGTGCGGGTTGACAAATATTCAAGGGTTCGAGTAACACTCAACTACCACTTATCCTCGTATCACCACTATCTACCCTGCTACATCAGTCAAGCAACTCATTAACCCCGTTAGGGGAGAGTGGGGTAATGACGAACACCTAAGCGAGAAAGCTAATAGAACGAAAACTATGTGAGATACGAATTTGTATTTTATTTATAAACATACTCAAACTAGTCCTCTATAAACTACTCTAACGAATTTTGCAAAAATTTTAATAAAAATCAATTTTATACTGAAAAAGAAAAACCCTTGGTGTTCGGAATTACCCGACTTACCGTGGGGTAATCCCGAACAGAGTGCTAAATATCGGAGAAGTCGCACAGAAAGCGCGATTTCAATGGTCAATCCATAGAAAATGTTGCTACAACTCGTATCTAATGTATTTTTGAAACTCCTCTTCTTATGCGTTAGAAAAAATTGCAATTGGTCGGAATATCGGAAAAAAATAGTAAAGGTCATTTTTAAACTTTTTTTCTGAGCCTGTAATGTAAATTCAAAAATCCCTTTTGTACATTTAAATAAGTTTTATACATGCTGAAAATTTCATCAAAATCGGTTAACATTGCTCTGAGTTACAACGCGCTTAAAGATGTGTTCGTAATTACCCCACGACATCAAAAAATAAAAAGGAATTTATTTCAGGGGTTACAATCATGATTCAAGCCACGCCTTGGTCACAAAATGTGGGTAAAAAAGTGCTTTATTTCAACTTAAAAAAATCCCAATTGTGTCATTAATTCAACAGTAATTACATGCAATTGAAAATGGACAAAATGTTACTTGAAACATGATGAAAATAATAAATTGCGTTTATCTTAACTAGCATGAGCGTTCTGTATTTATTACTTTCTGCCCGACGTTGGATACGTCCTAAACTATTAGTTAGTGGAGAGGAAACATCGTTTTTATTTATTAAAACCCTGTAACTATTGTGTTCGGAATTACCCCGCGTTCGTGATTACCCCACTCTCCCCTACATTAAACAAAATTTCCAATTTCAAATCCATCAAAAGCTGTCTCTATCCTCCTTGGCAGGAATTAGTCTCCATCCCCCACGCGCTCTTACGAAATTATTAGGTACCAACTAATCACCGCGAAGGCCATCCAACCACCAAACAAACATCCCCTCTTTCAAATCTTATTCTCCCATTACACGCGTTGATCGCGACGCCAGGCGTCGATACCCGCGTTCCCGGGATATCTTCTTTCACGGCCCGGTGTATCGAGCCGCGTCCGGATGTACGTAATCGCGTCGACAATGAGCGCAGTTAAGCGTACAAGGTGCGCATATATCGGGACCAGGGTATACGCGGGGCGGGGGTGCGGACGGGGGGGGGGGCGTTGTCGTCGCGTTCCATTATATAATGACACAGAACGGATTAATCCTAGCGTCGGCGGTGGCGTCGCGGCGGTAACTCGGCCAGCATAATAGATATGCTCTTTCTTTGTTTCGTGCGCTCATAATGGCCGCGCCTCGCAAGAAAACGCGGAACACGGGGCATTATGCAGCCCGCCGACGACCAACGAGAATAAACCGGAGTCTGAATGGCTCTCTGAGTTTGTTTCCTTCCCTGTCCCCCTCTGTTCCCACCACCACCACCCCCTTTCACCCCTTTCTTTCTGCTCTTTCCTTTTCTTCTTACGCTTTTGTAGCAGAGATGCGCCACGCTGACTCCGTTTTCGTGGCCCCTTTGTCTCGCCCGGTGCAGTCGCGGCCAACGGGGGTGATCGGCAAGACCGATCGAGATCGGGGGCGGTTCCGTGCTCTGATTCGGTGTCACACGCGGGGAAGGGGGGGCAGCCCCCGTTCGCCGATACTCCGTTTCGGGATATCTCGGTTCCGGTGCAATTGACTTTCAACCGATTTTTCACTATCGACGCTTCTACCGAGCATCCGTCGAGCATTTTCCCAGCAGTATTTCAGAGAGGGGTTCGCTCGCGGGTGGAGAGACTCAGGGGCCGTTTTCGAAGTAAGTCGACAAGCGCGACGATTTATGCCGGCTCTCGTAGATATAGCCCGTGCAGGAATAGGCATAAAAGTCCTTGCGACAGGACTCGGGGCGAGAGCTGGGACGCCCGCGGCCCTGCGGAGGATTAGGTGGCGCGTGAATGGGAGAAAATGCGAATTGATACGGTCGTTAAGAAGACCCTCCTTTGAACCGTAGATCCGCATGAACGTACGCGTGCAAAGGAAGAGTCGCTGGGTGCGGGTCCACCTCGATCCTTTATTTTCCATCCTCCCCCTCCTTTTTCGTTTTTAGAGCACGACCCCCGCGCGATTTATCTCGCGTTTACCCCCGGCCTGCCTCTACTTTACGATTATTCGGGGGGGACAGGTGAGTCCTCGCGGCGCGAAGCTCTCTTCCTCCTCTTTCTCTCGCGAGCCCATCGACGCTAGAATTATTCTGTTCACGCTGCTTCTGGGAATAACCGAACAGTTGCGCGAAAACAGTAACTGCGTGGCTCGACGCGCGGGGCCAAGAACGCGGGATACGTACCTACTTCTATAATAATTCCGTTCCGATGCCTCTTGACCGATTTTATTCCAACTCGCGGCCAGGAGAATCGTCGAGTTGCTCAGAGCCCCGCTCCAATTGGCGGAGAAAGGGGCGAGGGAAAGAACTTGCGGCAGCCACAATGGGCCGCGATTTTCAGGAAACTTGGCCGAACGTAGAGGATACGCGTAAGCCGAAGAAATAGTTTCGTGCCCCCGTTTATCCCCAGTTGAGAGGTATGCAGGGCTGAAAGCCAACTTGGACCACGCGCGCTCGTTCGCTGCTAACTCACGAAAATGATCCGGAAGATCCGCGCGCGCGAACTCGCCCCCCTACCCCTCCGGTATCTGGGACGAGCTTCCCTGTCGGTCGTTACGCGAAAGAACCGTCCAACTTTCCGTTTCTCGTCCCGCCGCGGCGGCTCGGAGCTCTGCAACGAAAATCGCGCTCGGTCCTCCTCTCCAGACTAAAATGCCCTCGTAAACAGCCTAATCGAGTGACTCCGGCTGGAGAGGGCGGAGAGTACACTCGAAGTACCTTCGAGTACCTTCCCTCCCGCGTCGGGATCACGACCGGGGATTGTTGCCGTTCCACTGCCGGGAAACTTTCGAACTTTTCGGTCGCGACGAAGAGAGTTCGACGGTTAGTCGGTGAAATAATGGGCACATGGAGGGTGGAATTGCTACTTCTGCTGTTGGACACGCGACTGTTAGGGTTCGCGGGGAGAATAAGGTTAAAGTCTAGAAGAATCTAGCCGCTACTCCTACCCTCTTGTCAAAATACCCGGGGACTAACGCTAACAATAAGCAAGAGCAGAAAAGTTTCAAGCGCTGGGCGCGCCCGTCGAAGCAAAGCAGCGCCAAATTAGAGCTCCCCCCGAATCTCTGAAGCGAGCTGGGAGAAACAAAGACCGAGTTACCAAATTGTCTCAGGGTTCCTCTCTCCGCGGCGCGGCTAGGCGAGCCAGAAAAAGGGATAATTAGAGGCAGTCGAGATTCTCGAGACCGCGAGTGAAAAGGGCACATCGCGACGGAAGGCGGCAGACCGGCTTAGGGGGCACGAGGCTTCCCAGGAGCAAGTGCCAGGAACGATGGCCTCGGAGCCAGGATAATGGGTAATTACACGTCTCCCTCGTGCTTGGTGGGACGAAAGGCGGGGGCGAGGGGTGCGCGCGTGCCAGTTTTCGACGCCGACGACGGCGGGGCCCATTTGAATCTAGAAAATATGTAAATCCACCATTTATTAAGCCATGCGTTGGCGCTCGCCGTTCTCTCCGGCCGCGGGAAAGGGGATGAAAGGACGGGAAGGGAGGAAGACAAGTCGAACGGGGCGCGGCGAGTTGCACGTAGGCGCGTTAAAAAGCTACGGAAACGTCATTCTTCCGCGGGGACGATTGTTAGACGGATTCGTCCAGGCTGAGTGTGTTCCTCGCCCCCTCCTTGGGACATTTTTCTCTTGCCCCGTCGAAATGGGGCTCGTTTGCGTTAACACCGCGTGCCCGCGTGATAACGCGACGGGCTCCATTGTCCCCCGATTCTCGTCCCTGGTAAATGGATCTTGCGGGGGTGTGGCGGCGCGGATGCGAGGGTGCAGTAAGACGGAAGGGTAGTTTCGCCCGGTGAATATGGTGCGCACGGTTCGCTGCGACAAACGCGGCATAATGCGGCCCGAAACAATGGCCGTTTGTCGGCGAATTGTTCGTTCGATGCGTGCGACATACATTTTACGTTATTTTATATGCAAGGCGTATATACAATCGAGCTTCGGGTTTCGCGCAATGAAACGGGCAAGGGGGATGGAAACGCATTGTCCCCGTCCCGCGGTGACAAAGCCATTGAAATAAGAACGGGGAACGGGGATTGTGTTACATTGAAAAATTACATTGCCCGGATAAAGGCTCGCGCGATGTTGTGGGCTCGTTTCTGTTAGTCGCCAGCTTTATTTTCTTCTTTCACCGCGCTCCGTTATTGCGGCGGTCTTGAGCTGGAGCGTGAACACCGGCGAGGAGTTGTTACCACGGATAAATTAGCGTAGGTATTTTCAGAAATATAATAAATCTTGGAAATGGCGTACTGCGAAGGGACGAAGGATGTACCGGATGGTCTATTTTGCGTAGGTAATGCGTCTTGGTAATGCACCTTTACTCTTTACTATCAGGGAATCCTTGAAACAGAGCTGTAAAGGGGCACACACGCGGACTATCCGTGACCGTCCGTGAAAATTCCACGTGAAACGCAGTACACTTGTGGTGAAAGGGGTGGCCGCGGGAGAAACGGTGGCTGTCGAAGGGACAAGAGGGGCACCGTGGACGATAGACAGACCCATATCGAATCTGCATGCCAAAACCACCGTCTCCCCTGGATGCCAGCAATACCGAGGCCGATTCGTACAACGCGGTGGGCTCCTCTCCTTTACTTGGACGCAGTCAGGCGAGCATCGCGTGCAAGGGATGAAGTTTGTCGCGTGCTGGATAGAGAATAATTCCATTCAGCGAATTTTCCGACTGACCGACCGCTCGCTAAAGGGAGCTTTCGATTCCAAGGACTGCGGCTGAAAGTATGGAAAATTCTACCGATCCACGGCTTTCGTCGTGTGGTTGAATTCTCCGCGTGAATTATCGCTGGGGGAAGCCTTTTGCAACTATCTGAATAAAAAAGCAACGTGACAGAACAAGATTAATTACTGTATTAAATATCTCCCGGAATACTATGTATCCCCACTATATGTTGATTTCCGCTGGCTCAATATGCGTCAGAGGTGAATCCTCCATTTGCATTGTCTTGTTCATAAATTCCTTTTCAGCCGCTCTCCTCCTTATCTCTACTGTCTTCTTTCTTCCAATTTGTTATCTCACTCCGCTTCTGCACTGTCCACCCGTTTCCAATCAGCACTCTCCGTCCCCTCTCACTACACCGCAAAATTTCAGACCTCTTTCTCCTATACTTCTGCATCATTTTATAACTCTCTTCCTGCGAATGTTCGTTCCATTCAATCTATTTCCTCCATCAAATGTGCTGCTGTAACTTTAATTCTTAGTTATCCTTCGCTTTAGTTTCAGTCTATACTCTAGTTTCAGGGCTGCACAAGGAGCTGTTTTCGGCGCCTAGCGGTGAGCAACCCGCCTGTCCCGTTGCTAAGACTAGAATCGGTGGGGAGAACTGCAGTAGTGTACGTGCATTTGGTAGGACTTGAAGCCAGCCATATACACTGATGCTACGAGCCTACGAGGTTAGTATACTATTCTATCACAGTTCCCACACATGCTAACGCAATTTCAACATGGTTGCTACGTCGATTCCAAACCGTTTCTTAACATTATTCCTACCCTATTCCCACAAATTATTCCTATCATCGACGAAATGGTCTATGTTCCTACTTCTTTTCCACGCGCAAAGTTGATTTCACAATCTTTGCATGTAAACTTTTTTATTTTTTTTCGATTCTAAATACATGAAGTAAAGGTTATATTGGAAAGATAATTTAATTCTTTATTCGTTTTACATGAAATTATGTTGTAACACCTATCGTATTTTCTATAATACACAAGTCAGGTTATTGAAAATATTTTTCTTTATGTTATAGATAAAACTGGGGAATATTTCTCCGTGGACAGGAACTTGCAGTGAGGCAAATGATGGAAAGCTGTTGACCTCAACAATGTACATAAGAAGACATTCAGAACAACATGCTGCATCCTCTACTAGTCTATGAAGTTAGTATACTATTCTATCACAGTTTCCACACATCCTAACGCAATTTCAACATGGTTGCTACCTCAATTCCAAACCGTTTCTCAACATTATTCCTACCCTATTCCCACAAATTATTCCTATCATCGACGAAGTGGTCTAACTTCTTTAATTTTTTTCGATTCTAAATACATGAAGTAAAGGTTACATTGGAAAGATAATTTAATTCTTTATTCGTTTTACATGTAATTCTGTTGTACCACCTATCGTATTTTCTATAATACACGAGTCAGGTTATTACAAATATTTTTCTTTATGTTATAGATAAAACTTGGGAATGTTCCTCCGTGGACAGGAACTTGCAGTGGAACAAATGATTGAAAGCTGTTAACTTCAACAATGAACATAAGAAGACAGTGATTTTATATATACAGTGAAGTGATTATATAGACTAAGATTGAAAATATATTAATTATTTAAATACTTACATAAATCATCATTTGTACATGATTGTATCACTTTTTTGTAATATTTTGAACATGCTTTAAAGAAAATAAAGAGAAAAATACTATACAAAACTGTGTTATCATTGACAAAAACCTTCCCGCGAAAAATGCACAAAGTTGCAAAACTTGACTTCTAACGAGAACGCACAAAGTTGCTAACTGAAATTTGACTCCCCGCGAAAATGCAACAAAGTTGCAAAGGACAAAATTTTTGCAACAATGTTGGAAATGAAAATAGCCTGTTCGCGAGAAAAAAACCCGGTTTGCAACTTTGTTACATTTTTGCGGGGCTTCCAAATCCGGTGAAATCGAAATAATCTGAAGATGATATTGGAAGATTTTGGCGTTCAACAAAGTTGCTATCCGGAATCTGACTCCCCGCGAAAACTCAACAAAGTTGCAAAGGACAAAATTTTTGCAACAATGTTGGAAATGAAAATGGCCTGTTCGCAAGAAAAAAACTCGGTTTGCAACTTTGTTACATTTTCGCGGGGCGTCCAAATCCGGTGAAATCGGAATAGTCTGAAGATGATATTGGAAGATTTTGGCGTTCAACAAAGTTGCTAACCGGAATCTGACTCCCCGCGAAAACTCAACAAAGTTGCAAAGGGTCAAAATTTTTGCAACAATGTTGGAAATGAAAATGGCCTGTTCGCAAGAAAAAAACCCGGTTTGCAACTTTGTTACATTTTCGCGGGGCGTCCAAATCCGGTGAAATCGGAATAGTCTGAAGATGATATTGGAAGATTTTGGCGTTCAACAAAGTTGCTAACCGGAATCTGACTCCCCGCGAAAACTCAACAAAGTTGCAAAGGGTCAAAATTTTTGCAACAATGTTGGAAATGAAAATGGCCTGTTCGCGAGAAAAAAACCCGGTTTGCAACTTTGTTACATTTTCGCGGGGCGTCCAAATCCGGTGAAATCGGAATAGTCTGAAGATGATATTGGAAGATTTTGGCGTTCAACAAAGTTGCTATCCGGAATCTGACTCCCCACGAAAACTCAACAAAGTTGCAAACCGAGTTTTTTTCTTGCGAACAGGCCATTTTCACTTCCAACATTGTTGCAAAAATTTTGACCCTTGCAACTTTGTTACATTTTCGCGGGGCGTCCAAATCCGGTGAAATCGGAATAGTCTGAAGATGATATTGGAAGATTTTGGCGTTCAACAAAGTTGCTAACCGGAATCTGACTCCCCACGAAAACTCAACAAAGTTGCAAACCGAGTTTTTTTCTTGCGAACAGGCCATTTTCACTTCCAACATTGTTGCAAAAATTTTGACCCTTGCAACTTTGTTACATTTCCGCGGGGCGTCCAAATCCGATGAAATCGGAATAGTCTGAAGATGATATTGGAAGATTTTGGCGTTCAACAAAGTTGCTAACTGGAATCTGACTCCCCACGAAAACTCAACAAAGTTGCAAACCGAGTTTTTTTCTTGCGAACAGGCCATTTTCACTTCCAACATTGTTGCAAAAATTTTGACCCTTGCAACTTTGTTACATTTTCGCGGGGCGTCCAAATCCGGTGAAATCGGAATAGTCTGAAGATGATATTGGAAGATTTTGGCGTTCAACAAAGTTGCTAACTGGAATCTGACTCCCCGCGAAAACTCAACAAAGTTGCAAACCGAGTTTTTTTCTTGCGAACATGCCATTTTCATTTCCAACAATGTTGCAAAAATTTTGACCCTTGCAACTTTGTTACATTTTCGCGGGGCGTCCAAATCCGGTGAAATCGAAATAGCCTGAAGATGATATTGGAAGATTTTGGCGTTCAACAAAGTTGCTAATCGGAATCTGACTCCCCGTGAAAACTCAACAAAGTTGCAAACCGGGATTTTGTTTCCCGGACAGGCCATTTTCATTTCCAACAATGTTGCAAAAATTTTGTCCTTTGCAACTTTGTTGACTTTTCGCGGTAAGCTTAAAACCACAAAGGTTTTTGGACGATGGTAGGTTTGGAATTTGGATAGGAATGTTCTAGAGGATCTTTACAGTAATAATACGGTTTTCTAGAGTTTTTCCACTTTATTGTCTTTAAAATACATTTAGTGCAATGCACTGGAGCGATACAAGTATGTACAAATGAATATTAAATAAGTAATAAGTATATTTTCACTTGGGTTCAAAGTTTCAACTTCGTAGATTCAGTGGGGCACTCAGAATGTTATTTGGGAGAGGGGCGGGGGGGGGGGGGGGGCAGACGACGCGCGACTCCTTGATACTTTGTCTCGCTCCGTCTTTCAGGCGCTTGATACAACTCCGTTGCTTTTCTCTTGTTTCTCTCTTTGTTTGGGGGCGGGCCAGGACCTCGGCTGCTTAAATTGATAGTTTTCCCTTATTTGATGCAGTTAAGGTTGTTGTCAACGAAGAATGATCCACAAATCCTGTAACACACGAAGAACGAATTATAGTAACTTGTACGATCTCGAAAATAATATTAAAAGGTTTCTTACGCAGAAAATACGTGCGATATTACACATGCTTCGAATTCGAATTTGAATTTGAATGCGAAATACAGAAGGGCACGTAAAGGGACTACCCCTCGTTCGATTTACGGCCGATTTCTTCACCTTCAGTAATCTTCCAGTTAGAGTTATGATCTAGATAACTGCGAAATGATAGAGTTCTACTGGCTTAGAGCATTTAGATGAGGTATTTATTACTGAAGGTGATGAAATCGGGATAGCTACTGCATACATCACGCGCTAGAAGTTGGAGGACTCTAAGGAATTCTACGAATCATGGAGTTTTCGGACGGTTGTACTGGATCAGTAGTTCCACTGGGGCGCACTGATTGTGAGTGCGAATTTTAGCTAATCGGAAGCGAAAAAGTTCACATTCCTCGCACTCAGTGTCAATTCACGCACACATTACCACCGGTCATGTAGGTGTCCTTCCCCCATCAACACCGGCCGGGGAGACCTCCGATCCCTGCATTTCCTGTTCCAGAACCTATTCGGTTTCGGCATGTATACGCGTTTGTACGTGTCTGCACGATCTGCATTCCTTTATATCCGTTCTAATAATTATTTCAGTACTATTCAATATTTCTTTTGCGTTCTCTCGCATATGAACATCAGTGACCACCATGCGAGACAATTGCTATAAAATCTCCGAAACGTTGCGGAAAAATTGCTATAAAATCTCCGAAACGTTGCGAGACAATTGCTATAATATCTACGAAACGTTGCGGGAAATTTGCCTATAACATCTTAGAAACACTGCAACAATATTTCATACAATGTTGCACAGGGGCGGACATAGGAAGATTTCTGCAACATCTCAGAAATATTGCCTGCAATGTTCCAATCTTGCATCGTAACGTAACTGCAACCTTTCTGCAGCCTTTCTGCAATGTAGTGTGCTGTATGGGTAATTTCTGGTTTGCGTATTAAACTAAATATCAGGCAAATATCTTGTGATTGCTTCGTAACCTAAGTAGTACGTTGTCGATTTCGCGGTTATAATAACCAAAAATGTTGGCGATAATAGCAACTATAGCTACTACATTAATTAATGACGATGAAATTAAAGAATCTAGTTTGGGCTGCTTTTATTGCTTTTGGAGCTTCCACGAATAAACTGCTTAATTTTCCTTTGACCATGACTTGTAATTCTACAAGAGCCATCCTTTTTATAAAATTTTATAATAAAATTTATAATAATATAATGAATCAATAACACAAACAAAGAATGAATAAAATATAACTGAATTCAACTATAAATACAAATGAGAAATTCTTTTGAATTCCGGTTTTGGGTCAAGACGTCAAGAGTGAACGCTTTTACTCTTGAACGATCGGTTTTACACCTTTTGTTAATTAAAACCCAATCGCAAATTTATTTATAATTTAGCTAAATTCCTATTCGTCGATGCATTTCCCTTTCGGTTATCGATTTTTTGAAATAGCAAGCGTTGCGCTGATTTTTCACTTAATCAAACATCGGTTTATTTATTAAAAGAATCTCCAACTAATTTTCAAACCTCTCAGATTTGCGCAGACTCCACTTTGTTTCCATTTCCTTTCATTCGTGTGATCCGATTCAAATTTCGCGCTTTTATGCTCCACGCCGCCAGGTGGGATTTGCAACTGCCTCTAATCCGGATTGCCGCAGTTCCTGCGCGCCTCATGCACCGCAAATGGGAGAAATTCTAGAGAATCGTACGATGCCACCAATTTCATGTGCTCCATGCGCGAATCGGAACGCACCCATAGTAAACTTCTTGAGTGACTTTATTGATTTTTAAGCTGATTCTATCTGGAAATCCAGATCTAAACAAAAAATGAATCTATTGGTCTTTTCAACTTATTTTGCTACCAGTTCTTACACAAATTTGCATATCGTAAATGCATGTTCAAACACACATATTTTTGGATAAAAACGACTCAAATTTTTAGTTGTTTCTAACTAGAATCTAGAAATGTAGATCAAAATTCACATGATACTCATCAGTTTTTCCAAGGCATATTAGTACCTGGTTTTATTTGTATTCGCGACACATTTATGGTCCCTCGACCGATTTACTCAGGTTATTAAGGAGGCGTCGAATAACCGTTGTCGTTTATACCGTGAGCTGAGGTTTGATATAATTTTATTCATAAACCTACTATATCAAAAGCTTCCGCCGTATTAATTTTGCGTCGATCTTTCACAATCTTTGCATGTAAACTTTTTACATTTTTTTTCGATTCTAAATACATTAAGTAAAGGTTAAATTGGAAAGATAATTTAATTCTTTATTCGTTTTACATGAAATTATGTTGTAACGTATTTTCTATAATGCACAAGTCGGGTTATTCAAAATATTTTTCTATATGTTATAGATAAAACTTGGGAATATTTCTTCGTGGACAGGAACTTGCCGTGGGACAAATGATGGAAAGCTGTTAACCTCAACAATGAACATAAGAAGCCAGTGATTTTATATATACACCGAAGTGATTATATAGACTAAGAGTGAAAATATATTAATTATTTATATACTTACATCAATAATCATTTGTACATGATTGTATCATTTTTTTGTAATATTTTGATCATGCTTTAAAGAAAATAAAGAGAAAAATACTATACAAAACTGTATTATCATTGCAAGAACCCTCTTTCCGCAAAAAACGCACAAAGTTGCAAAAGCCAAAATTTTTCAACATTGTTGCAAATGAAATTGGGGTGTTCGAGAAATAAATCCCCGGTTTGCAACTTTGTGTGTTTTTCGCGAGAAGCCAAACAAAGATACAAACCGAAATTTGGCTTCTCGCGAAAAACGCACAAAGTTGCAAACCGAAATTATATAGCGCGGCCTCGTGTCTACGAATTCGAATCTGAGCTTCGAATTCCTTCAGATTCAACCGATAGTGACGAAGATGTATACAAGCTAATAAGTATGAATAATTTAAAATTCATTATCAATACGAATTATATAAAAAATTAATTAAATGTTTTTTAACAATTGTTTCATATGTTGGTTATTATTTGTTTTGTAATAATAAAAATAATAACACGCGTCCTTCCACAGAAGCCTCCAATCTTCTTTCTTAAACGTTGTAATGATTTTCCAGGAAGGTGAAATGCTCGCGAGCCACTGGGTAGACGGCAGCCTGTCTCTCCGCGAGTTTTCCCGAAATTGAGGGAACAGTACTTATGGAACAAGAGGAGCATCCATGGCGGGGCAAGCTCAACACCTCGCGGCAAGCAAGAAGGAGCCGTCCCAGCCCCGGCGACTTATTAAGTCGAAAACTCGCTACTCCCCCTCATCCGGGGCTAAACTCCCTCTCCCAAGGCCTGGCCGCCTTATCGCTGCTTCGCTTTCAATTTATTACCACTCGGCAAATAATTACCGACAAGAGCGGCGACGGCTCCTCTCCTGGCCTCCTCTCCTTCTCCCGCCGCCGTTCGAATAACGGCCGCGCCAAGCTCGCCTTATTGAGGCGGGGAATGTATTCAGAGGCAGCAGCAGCGTCTGAATCGTCGGCTAGAGAAAGGGACAAGGAGAACGGAAAGAGAGGAAAGTCATTCAGGTGCGAGTTAATAAAAAAGCATTTCGAGGCGACGCCAACGGATGCCAAGTGGCTGACTTGCGCGTCGTTCGGGGATCTCCTGTATGTAAAGACGTTCCGTTCGTTCGTTCCTTGCTCACCGATGCGACCGCGACCGATATTTTTCCCCTCTTGCTGGTCGCTGGAACGTGAATCGAGTCGTTGAGAAAAGGACAAGTCGGGCTCCTTTTGCTTCCACCGAGGGATTTCCTGAGGGAAACGCGACGACGAACGGGGGGTGGGGGGGTGCGTTTCGGGGCCGCGTGGGTTGGGAGGGAGCGTTGAATTTGATGGAAGAATCGGGGGATTAAACTGAGAGCCCGAGAAATGGATGCAGAAGACTGTATTAGGCCGATGGCAATGAAATTCGGACTGCGATTTCACGTAGAATTGTGGATCTAGGTTGTTTCTACGCTAGGAGTTTTAGCCCTCGACTAATCGTGAAGTAACTAAATAAGCGGAGATTCTAGGAGATTCTACTTCGAACACTTCTAAATACCGGTGAAAGGATTGGCAGTGCCAGAAGCAAATTAATCTAGAAGCAAAAGCTGTCTCCCAAAGCGATATCTATCCCCACCCTTCCCCCCGTTCCCTTCGGCACACCGATAAATCCGGAATAAACAGCAAGAGTTTCGAAACGCTAGCGTAAACAGCGCACAGCCCCGAACAATAAGCCACGTAACCGGCTACTTTCGCTGCGCTGTTTTAATTCACTTCTGAACATTCGCGTCTCCGTTCGCCGAGAAGAGCGCAATTTCATTGTTTACGCGACATGCATGCAGCGGGCGTGTTTCCCTCGTTTGTCGGCCGGGCAGGCTAGCTCCCTCGAGCGTACCGCTGCCTTTGTGGGAGAAAAGCGCTGGCGAAAATTCGGAATTTCGCCCTCTCCAAGTCGTCAGCCAGTCTGAGGGACGCGGGCGGGGGCGGGGGTGGGTTGCAGGCGAAGTTGCAGCGGCGCGTGCACACGTAATGCACATTTTTCAGGGACGACGAGAATTCCTCTCCTCGATTCTTCTCCCCCCCCTCCCCGCAACCCCTCTTTTCCGCGAGTCGCGTAAAATTCCCTCCTCCATCCCCCGTTGTTCTTTCCTCCCACCCCCCCCCCCACCCCCACCCCTCCCGGCCCTCTTCCTTCAGCTTTTCCTTTCGCGCGAGCGTTGCTCGATTTTTCGCGGCTGCGTTCGTCTAGATCGCGCCCGCTCGCTGCCCTCGACATTAAAATAATTCCGTTTCTCCCCGGTTGTTGTCCAGCATTGTGCGCGGTGTATCTGGTTGCAGCGATAATTCAAACGTTGTAATAACGACGCATTGTCCAGCCGGTGGAAAAGAAAGGAAAGGCCCGGGCATAGAATGCAATTAGGGAAACAATCCCGTCCGTTTCTGTCGCGCGGTGTCGTTGTTCGCGGAACGGCCGCCGGTTGCAAGGAAACGGACGTTAAAGCGCGACAACTTTCGAAACGAGGAAAAGTATATTTTTTGTCGGGATATAATAATTAAACGTGGCCGGACAATAGGGCGCCGAGCCGCCCGCGAATGCCGAGCCCTTCGAAGGCTTTTGTGGCCGGCCGCATTGTGGCCATAGAGGCCGTGATTTATAATGCGTTAATTGTGGCAGTTTTGTGCGGGCTGGATGTGTATATTTGTATTGAATTATCGGGTAGCAGGTTCACGGGTAACGGCGGGGGAAATATCGCATCGCTGATAACGCGTAGTTTCGTCAGACGCGAGATCAACCATTCGGATACTCGAAAGGGGCATTTACGAGCGATGACCAGAAGCGGTGGTTGAACGAGTTCGTTCGCCCGTTCCCTGGTCTCGAGAGGCTCGGGCAGCGGCCGTAGCCACGAGGCGAGCCCCTCGCCACCTAATTTATTGAAATAACGCTAATTTATCGCGTGGCCCGCGGCCCGCTCGGAACGCCTTCCAGGAATCCACGAAATCTATCGAACGGTTCCCTCCGTGTAATGCGCGCCGGTGCTCGGGGGACGTCCGTCGAGAATTAACTCGGCGTGACACACGCCTCTATATAAATTCTCCCAGAGTGGCCATTATCGGCCGCAGGTGCCATCCAATGTACCGTCGCAGTTTCACGCTGATGTACAGGGTGGCCGGCTCGATTCTGGCATACTTAATTGCGAGCACAGGTGTATCGGGCGAGCGTGCTCGCCCGCAAATTTGCTACGCGCGGCGGAGCGAGCGGGGGCCCGAGCGCAGAAGCGAATGGTAACGGAGGATATTGAACCTCGAACAATGGTGCCACGGCGGAAAAGCGCGATGGTACCGACGGAAGTTACGCGTCGAACAGGGAGCCCTGGAAAAAAAAAAGGAGTAGGTGCCTACACCGAAACTGCCGAGAAATCAAAAACTCAATGCGTAAATGGAGAAGCGGAAAGGTCGAATAATCAACGGGAGCCAGCGGCAGAAAGCCCCAGAGAAGTCGAAAGAAAACGAGAAATCAACCGCGGACAAACGAGCGCGGGAAAAGCGCGAAGCTGGCTGACGACCGAGCAACTCGAGCCTCGCGGACAAATCGCGGCGTTTTAAAAATCGAATAAAACCGAAAAACAAATCGTGCGGGTGGAGGGCTGGAAATTAAAAAGTCAAGCAAGCAGTCGAACGCCAGGGACCGGACGCTCGCGCGTTGGGATTTCAAGCTTCAGCTCGGGTGGGGGTGGGAGGAGGGGAGACCGGGAAAAGGGCGCGAAGGGCGAGAGAGGCGAGCGTGCTCTCGCGGGGGCACAGAAACTGGAAAAGAGGAAATTAAAAAATTCCAGCTGCGGGGTGACCGTGTGGGGGCAGGTCGGTGGACAGAATTAAAGATGGTGGACAGAGGGCGACGGGGTAGGAAGCGAGGTGGGAAAACGTAGGATGGGGAGGAGCTTTAATTTAGTGTCCAAGTGCACGCGGCCTCGGTATAAATATTTTTATTTATCCGAGGGCGAGCGTCTGGCCGCGCTGTGTACGCTGCGCGCCGGTGTATCCGCGGAAATAAGCCGGTAATTTACGTCCAACGGGGCGGCCACGGGGAATATGCCCCCGGTGGGAATTTTCGGGCGATTTATGGGATTCTGGCGTCGGCCACGAAAGTGGAGAATTAAAGAACACATTGTGCCCGGCGTGTCGCGGCGGCCCTACGCGTACGCGACGCTGCACGGGCTGGCCTCGATAAAAACGCGGATTAGAGAGAGGCTGCGCCCCGCTCGCGCGCTTTCTTCCACGCTTCCAAGCTACCACGCCGCAAGGAAAGAGAAAGAGGGCAGACAGGGTGGGTTCAACGCGCATTATCGCCGATCACCCTGTGTATATTCGGCGCTCGATCATGTCGGGGAAATTCTCGCTCGCCCCTTCTTGCCTCGGGGGGAGAGAGGCGGGGCAGGATATGTATTTTTATGGAGACGTTAATCACTGGCAAGTGACGATGGACTGGAGGGTAATTACTGCTTCTTTTGGCTTGTTTCGAGGGACGGTGCTAATATTGTCAAGCAGCTCTCGAATGCTGTAGGTTACCAGATTTGTCGTTCAAAAGATTTTACCTACGTTACAATTTACCCCGTGTTACAACCTGCCCCGGTCTCTCCTACCGGAAACGGATTTATGAATTGATTGAAAAAAAATTTCTTATCCTGCAATATCTACGTATTAACTATACTAAGTAATACATTGATTTGCTTGCGTTGGTTGGTTGAAAAAAATTCGCGAAAACACCCTTACTTTTCAGAATGACCGCGAGCGTGTTGACACCCTTGCCGGCTGAAACACCCTGTATTATGTTGCCCACCCCGCTCGCTCTCTGTGTTCCTCCAGCGGCAACCCTTTCTCTTGCGTTTCTCACTTATAAACAATTTTCAGCAGTGAAACGGCGAACACTCAAAGGAAATGCGCCGAGTGGGGCGTCCACGAGTTCCCTTAGCTTCGTGCTAATTCACGTGTGACGACGCGATAACGAGCGGGAGCGCGTTATTAGCTGGAAATTCTAGTGAACGGGGTCCAACGGCGGGGGGGGGGGGGCGGAGGGAGGAAAGAGAGAAAGAGAGGGAGAAAGGCAGTTAGCAGGTGGGCATAATGCACGTAATAATTCTTGCGCTCCTACGGAAGGATTGCTGTGATTGGGAATTATTGTTGATCGCCTTCCAATAAAATACAGAGAAATTCTTAGTGACATGCACCAAGAAATTCGTAATATTGCCATTTACACCAGTGCGATTGACGCCAAAGAATTGGTAAAATGACACACGGCGCCTAAGCTCCGCGGAAAATGGTAAATTCGATTGAAACAGCTAATCTGTTCACCACTGAAGCGAATTCTCCGATTCTGTATAGGCAGTGTGAACGGGCCAAACATATCGAGGCCCGAAACTCTTAAAGGAAGAGGTCCAATTGAGCTTCCGGTAGCGGGGCAGGCACGAGGGAACGAGGAAGCAGGACTTGACACTACCTGCTCCGATCGGGTGCCCTTTGTCGGTCGAATCTCATTGTTGCACGCCGATGGAAAAACGTTCGATGATTCCGTAGCGATCAATGACACGTCGGGGAGCCCCCTGGCCACGATCGATTGAGTTCCCTTTTTCTCATTCATTGCTCCGAATGCGTATCGGGCGACGGTAGAGCACGGTAGGGGGGGGGGGTGGGGGGCAGTCAGAGGGGAGGGATCCAAAAGGGGGCAGAATATTATTACCTTTCTTCCTCTCTTTTTTTTCCTCCTCGATCAAACCCTTTCCCGACACGAGGGGCGTCCCGGATTCTCGAGATAAACAATCCGTTCTCCGTTGCGACGGGACTTATTCCCCTTTCGTGCGGAAAGGAGGCAGGCCAGGCCAGTTTTCTCCAGCCATCGACGCGCGTGAACGAGTTCTGACCGGCGCACAGTGTTTCGCGTAATGCTCAAAAGTCAAGAATCTAAAGTGTTCGATCCAGAAATTCTTGTATCTTAAAATGTTAATAAAGGAACGTAGTTTTTAATGTTACCCGTCATTTCTGCTGAATTTACCAATTTGTTGTTAAAAATGATGCTTGAAATTTATTCAAATTTTCGGTGTGTTTCTTTAAACACGTGCTATTTGCCGAATGTTTATCTGATTAATTTGATTTTTATAAGTTATGTTGAGTTTTATATGACCTTCCCACCTGCCGCAAAACTTTTATGGAATATCAACAATTTGTCCCAATTATTTATGTTAAATGTTTACTATCTTTGACTTGAGTTTTAAAAAAAGTACCAAAAAGTACCTCACTGATTTTTTCTATATTAATTGAGGGAACATTAAACTTTATATTAGCGTCAGTTTCAACTGCCCGAATTTGCCCGAAACTGAAAAAATAGCCGAAATCATTAAGACGTTCTACTATTATTACTACGTAATAAAAATTACAAACTTAGTAGAAGAAAAATTTTGAATGTGTACGAAGTTATGATATTTGTCTCCCAAATCCGTATATGTAAAACGACCGCAACGGTTATCAGGTATTTCTGCGAAACTGACAAAAAAATTTCCTACAAAAGTGTGTCAGTATCCAGTTGACAACAAATTGCAAAAGTAAAAATTAATAAAACACTTTTTATTCAATAAATAATCAATCATCACCTCATTCTTTTTAACGGAACTGCATATTTTTTATACACCTATCGATGCATCTTTGTATTCTCTTTAAAAAAGTATTAGGGTACTTAGGTCGAAAACTGATTAGTTTAGATGCTATGAGTTTTGTCCCGAACGCCCATATACGCGAAACACTGTGCGGCGAACCTTTTGCCGCGCGTTACAGCGATCGGATAATCGATCGGGTAATGGTAGACGCGGCGCCAGTGAATTTCGAATCTCGTTTTTCTTTCCACGGGGAGATCGCGAAACGCTCCAGTCGATCCTAACTCCGCGGGGACAGCTGTCGGGGACGTTTTCGAGCGACGATCGCTCAAATTTTCTATCGAAGGAGATCCTCGTGTGACGAGAAACAGGAACGACAGACGTGGCTCGGGGAACCTATCGGCTCTAATCTCGACGAGGGAACCGCGCCGGAGTTCGAGCGCGTTTCAGAAATCCCGTCAACGTCTGAACGAGGTACCTATTGGCATTGTTCGTCCCGGCCGTTTGAAAGGAGCGAGTGGAAATAGAGCGGGGGCGGAATTGGCGCGGGGGAGTGGGCGAACCGATCGAAAGATTGTTTGGCGGGACGCGAAGAACGAACGAATCGAAGATGGATATAGCGTCGCGAATAGATTCGCTGGCTGCGTTCATTAATCAGGAAAGCCCCTTTTGCATCCGCCAGTGCCATAGAGATATCGATTGCCTCGGTTCAACGGGCTCTATACAGCTACTTAGTTCGCCTAGCAGCGCCTCCAACGCGTCGCGTCGACTCCGCGCCGGATTTCCAATGAACGTCATTAACACTCGTCAGGCTGTGCGGGAATCCGCGAGACGCGTGAAAACTCGCTGCTTCCAATGCTGGGGGGGGGAGGGGGGGAGGGGAACGCGGGGGGGGGGGGGGATTAGCCGCGAGTTCGATCGAGCCGAGCGACGGAGAATCGTGGACGTTAATCGCCTCCATTTGGCGGCTTGCTGACTTTGAAACTCTGAACGCGGGGATCGAGACGCGTGAAACTTTTCGGGGACAGAATAAGAATCCTGTGGTCTAGATTCCAATAGATAATTTCTCTTCTGTTAAATCTTCTTGTTCCTGCGATGATACTCCCTGCACCCCAGTTCCTCGCGAGACCGGATGTTCAAGGAAGGGGAAGAATTTTAAAGAAGAAACCGAGAAGAAGCTCGCGGTTATTGTGGAAAGGGTTACAAGGCCTCGCAGTCCTTGATCCGAGGAGAGTGTCCATCGATCGCCAGGACAATCTTGGGGTCTACGAATCGCCCGCACGTCCCCCTTGCCACCCACCACCACACACCCCCCCCCCCCTCCCCCTCGCCACCCCGTCAAAAGGCTCGCCCGTAGTTTTGCATTATCCCCATTACTGCTGATTCACACGTCCTCCTTTGTGGCCTTTGTGCGCGGCGACAATGCCGGACGGGGCTCCTCTTCCTCTCTTTTTCACGCGCTTAGAAAACGCGAACGTCCCGTAAGAGCGAGGCGGATGACAAACGACGCCACGCCGTACCCCCATCGACCAGATATAATATCGCGACTTCGGCCCGGATCGTCCTTGTAGCACCGATCCTCTCTGCAGATTCTCTTTTTGCTCCTCGGCCCCGTGTCCCCGACTGTCTCGGGCCCCGAATTAATTGCGATTAGGGGGCGGTTCTGCTTGGCCATCGAATCTGGACTTGACAAAGAGGATATCGGGCGGATATCTCCTGCTAAGCACGTTCGGTTCATCAGATTTCTATGGAGACTACTGTTACTACGACTATTGGGGTTTAATCTTCTTAGCTTCGAGCGTCGTAAGACACTTTTTAATCCTATGACGCTAGGTTTAATTAACGTACGAGTGATTAATGTCACCCCCAAGGGAGTAAATGAAAGAAAGGACGCGTCGTACGAGAGGCGACGGCGCTGCAAGTGTTCGCCGGCGTCCGACGGGCCCAATAACAGGCGCTATTTGCTACCGGCTCCGGCACAGGTGGTCTTCCAGGGCAATTTCGGGCCCGGCATCCCCGACAATCGAGTATCGTTAAACGCTGGATTCGATCGTCATCCTGCGAGTTCCGTTTCTTTAGCCGCGGCCTCGTTTTGTGCCTCTCCCCGCGCCCATAATGACAGCACACCCCCTGTCCTCCTTCGCCGCTACCTACCTCCACCCCCCTCTCTCTCTCTCTCTCTCTCTCTCTCTTCTTTCCCTCTTTCTCTATTTCTCTATTTCTCTCTTTCTCCGTTCATTTTCTCCGCGCCTTTCCACCTCTCCTCGCGAAGCAATCGTGACTCTGCGCTACGATTGTTCGGCGTTCGATCGCTCCCAGGTGGCCGACGACCACAAACGATACGCGTTTACGCGATTACACCCCTGGCACGCCGAGAACGAGAGACACCCGGGGAGAAAGTTCACCTTCACGTGGCTCGCCGTGCCTGTATCGGCTCTCCGGCCTTTTTCCGCTCGGCAACCAATGTGTCCTCGACAACGAATCTTCGCGCGAAACTAATTTCTTGTTTCTTCGCACTCTTGCCGCGTGAGCGAGATAATGGGAACATTGTAGGAGATTGTAGCTTCTCGGAAGGAGAGCGTGTCTGGTTACTGAACTTGTTGAACGTCGATGGAGCTCGACAACGAGGCACGAGATTGAGATGATCGAGGTGGACTTACAGTCCGCAGCGACGCAAGGGTGCACAGACGATGTATAGGAAAAATTACTGTTCTTTCCACTCTCCCCGTTGCGGTCTAATTTACATCGACTAAGAAGGGAAGTTAGGCAACCCGGAATACAAAACATGCAACTTGGTGTGCGAGTTGAGAAGTTCATCATTTTTCGTGGGATATCTCGAGAACGGTGCGAGATATCGAAAAGAAGTTTAAACAAAAATTACTTTTTTTGTTATCTAGAAAACTGTGCAAAAATGATTTTCGAAATATTCATACTTTTCGAGTTACCCCCACCATCAATCCTTAACTCGATAATTATTTTTACGCAGTCTTGTAGATTTAAAAAAACATGCAACTTTTAGTTAAAACTTCTTTTCGATATCTCGCACCGCTCTTGAGATAAATATGTTTGCCAACAAAAAATATGTTTGCCTTGCGCATGAAGTACCATACTTGCACACAAACTTGCATAAGTTTCTGAATTTATTGCCTAACTTCCCTTATAAACAAATCTCCATAATTCCCAATCCCAGAAATCCCTATCGCGAGGGGTGGAAATTAGGTGAATCCTCTCCCCCGTCGTCGACCGAGGATCCTACAATTCCAATCCATTAATCGATCGCAGAAACGATCCCAGCGTCGGACGGTTCTCCAGCGGCGATCGAGAGCGTTAATTTACCAAGCGTGATTCCACTCGTCACCTATCTGGCGTATCGGGGATCACCGTTGGGCCCCGGGGAACAGAAACAGAAGCCCCATTTTTCGCGGGGGCCAACAAAAGCGGTCCGTGGTTGGATCGTGAAAAGAGACCCGACGGTTCCCTCTCTCTGTTCCGCCTGCGTGCGTCGGATAGCCGCGCGGCAACCAGCCTTCGAATTATCGGCCTCGACGAATTTGATTACGGCTTCTGAAGGTGCCGTGGCGGCTCCGTACGGATGCCGGGTAGAGATGGGTGACGCGGCAACAAGCATTGTACATCGTTTAATAACTCCCAGTGGGTGTCTAGCGAAGGCCACCGGTGTTATTCGGGCCCGCTTTCATTCCGCCCTGGGAGACGCGGAATCCGAAAACCGACCGCCACGATTCAAAAGGGCCGGCGCTGGCCGATCGATCCACTCACGATTCCATGCTACCTCGATCCGGCCGCATAATAGGAGATCTTGAATCGTAATTAATATCGGCTGCCCTCGATGTGTTTATAGAAACGGGAGGAGAAAGCAAGAGGGAGTGAAATCACCAGCAACACCGGGTGATTGAGAAATAAAGGCGACGGATTTTGGTAAGTCGCAGAGAACGTGGATCGCCGTACGCTTATAGATTAATTTAGCGACAGCGTGATCTTATTTGATATTAATTTCCGAGGCAGCCGGTCTATCCCCAGTTTCCCTTTTAGAATTGATTTTCGTGGGACGCTTGCGGTCGCCAAGCACAGAGGATCCGCGATAAACAGAGACCTCCGAGGCGCCTACCCTTCGAAAATTCGTTTCCTACGAGCCACCCTCAGGCAGATATCGTCGCGTCGTTGTGCGAGCGATTGAAAGGAGGGTGTCATTGTTGTCGCGTCCGTGTGAGCAGCTTTTAAATCGCGCCCACCGTCGCCCGCGAATTCAATAAAGTAACGATTCACAGCGTTATCTGGATCCCGCAGATTGGGGTCCCAAAGCGTTGATCTGCTTGATGCGTGTGGACGAATATAACGAGCAGCATCGCGCACTTACGCCTCCCCACCCGCCCCTCTTGTGTGCTCGAAACAAAACGGGGAATCGCGGGTGGCCCTTGGATAAGACCAAGGGGTGGATTCACGGAAACAAGGGGACCGCGCGGGACGATCTAACAGTCCAACGCAGTGATCCCGTTGGTGAAGAAAATTTCCTGTTAGAAACCTGCGTTTCGATAATTCATCGATTCCTCCGTCACTGGGATCACCTGGATAGTTAAACTGACACGAAACACTGTTTCCAGGTCCGTTAAAAAGGGACCTAATCGCGCCGTAAATCCAGCGACGGGATATTTCTTCCCGGGACATTAATTTCCATGTAAATGGACACCCGAATTAAGATGCGATAGGGCACGGGAGGCTGGAAAGTGCGGAGGGACCTTCGCCGGTGGAATGCAGCTGCACAATGCAGCAGGTTCTCCGACGACACACGAGCCTTGAATCTATATCAAATAATGTAACACGTGCGTGGAAGCAGGCCCGTGTGGCTGGGCGATAGGGATTTCGTTCGATAGCATCGGTGAAATTAATTCTCGCTGCTTGGGGGACCCTGTTCGCCGATAGTAACACGACGAACTGGGGGTGGGTACTGATTAACCCTGAACGGATTAAAGCAGAGCCGCGCAGAACGCGTATTCGCGAGATAGTATTGTAAACGCAACTCGCACTTAACACGACTCCTTTGCGTCCCACGGGTTCATTATCGTATCACACGTGCCACTCACTAATTCTATGGAAAATTCGAGACAAATCGGTCGCCCGAGCACCGTGCAACGTTCACGCCAACGCTATCGTCGTCGAATTCTGTTTCAAGGCAGGATGAATTGCGAGCGATCTGGAAGGCCGTGTCGAGCAGCAAAGTGCTGTGACAAAATGGAACGGAACTCACCTCCGAATGGCGCTGGGACGCGGCGTCGGTGGAAGGCAACCACGTACGAGGATCCGTGCAGCGGGAGGCCGCGACCAGGTGTACGGGTGTGAATAGACCACCGGCTAATTTACATACACCGAAACCGTCGTGCCGGCTTCTCGATGGCCTGGAATTCCTGGCAACAAAGCTCCCCCGTTTTATCCGGCGGGTGTATCTCCTCCGCCGGCCGCCTGGAAAAGAAGAAACTCACTACCTGTTCCCCCTCGATGAGAAAGCACCCGCGGAAGAGGCGCGCTCTCCTCTTTTCGGCCGCAGTGGGTCTCTTGTCGCGGGGTGTGTCTCGAGCGCTTCCTTTACACGCCTCATCTGATAAAGAAATTTGTCAGCTATTGAGCTTCTACCGCCCGGGGTAGTTAGGGGGAGCACTCGCGATATCCGTGCCAGATAACGCGAGTAACGCCTCTGTGGCCTCGTTTGCGGAGAAAATCGAATATCGGACGAAATTGATGGCCAGGTGTCGATCAAAGAAATTTACAGCCAAGGATTTCGGACTGGTTTAATTTCAACCGGAAGACAATACTTTCTGGCGCTGACAATGCGCATACAAACAAGCAGAACGATTGCATTGTCGCGAAAAACGTCGCGTGGTGAAACGCTGTACAAAGCATCAAATTTCGATCCGTCAGGCTTTTGTTAACAACGCGAGGAGCGGGATTTATTTCTGAATCAGGTGGACGTTTGCAATTCGCGGCCATTCGAGCCCTTTTTTCACGGATTGTTCACGCTCTTTGCCTGATTCCAATTGTCACGCACGTGGCGGAGATCTCGCCGCCATAAACCGCAACCTCAACACGCTCGTTTCAATGGGGGCTGATAAAAATGGGGGCGTATGCAAATGCGCCCGCAAGAAACCGTCTTCTCTGTGCCTGGATTTTATATGAAATTTCTCTCCTTTCAACCTCTCATTTCTCTTTTACAATTTTATATTCAAAAACCAGCTGTTTAATCAGAAACATGAAATAGATTTTACGCCGCAAAAGCTTCCCTTCCAATTAATTACGCGCTTCTCTGTTTTCCAAGATGGATCCATCTTCCAAGAGAGGAAATCTAAATTCCCAGTGTAAAATCTCGACCTACTTCACCTTATTTACCATACACTCGACCGTGTAATACCGTCGATGTAATTCCTCTAGGTGCGTGGCACCCCCGTTTCGCTGAAAGAAGCCGGTGAAAAATAGAGGGAGGAGGGAAAGAGGCCGCGTCGATTTTCGAGTGCGAGCAACGAGGTTCCCGCCAGCCTCGAACAATCATCGACGATTAATTATGCCGTTCGCGGCTGGCTCGGAGATCGTTCGTGTAAAACGAAGCATTCGAGTCATCGACAAGCACCAATCAAGATATTACGCGAGCAAAAAGGGCTGAGCTATTGTGGACCGCGGAGCAGGCTGCTCCGCGAGCAAGTGCAAAATACTGCCGATGTATTCTGGGGGTTAATTTCCGCGCGAGGAACCAAGACCGCTTGATTCACTATTGTAGAAAAGATATTAGTGCCCGCGCAGGAACCTCGCTAACGAGTCGATTTCGAGAAGAGAAATATAAATCGCAGGTTTTCCGAACTTGTAACGTGGTGCCTGTAATATCCGAATGAACTAATTACTTACTCCTCCCGCAATTTATTACGTCCCATTCCGTCCAACGAAAAGAATATTAATACATTTTAATCCCTGCGTGTAATTGCTCATGAAGTCAGATGAAACCTGCCGGAGCACTCGAGAAAATACGCGGCTGCCTCGGAACCGACGAATCTGACGCGATTATTATTATAAATTTCCCGTCTTGCTGATAGCCCTCGAAGGCGAGTCGCGCTGCCGTGTCCCGGGTTTTCCGAATTACGCCCATCCGGAGAAGTAATTAATCCTTTTGGACGGGTGAAAAAGGCTCGAGTCCCGTTTGGAAGTGCGCGCACCGCGGGGTAAAATCGTCGACCGGAAGTAGAGATATCGTCGGCACAGGGAACAGGCTGGATGGCTGCTGGCTGCTGCCGTTGATGCTTCAGAGACGCACGAAAGCCAGGCTTCAAGGCTCGAAATTCCAATGGCGGAACTACGCTAATGAAGGCACCCGCGAGATGGTGGACGAGGCAGCGGCTGCAACCGATTTACATTCCGGTTAAGTGATTTAAGGCAACCAGCGAAAGGAGCTCTCGTCGTTCGGCTCGTCGTTGCTCGTCCTCCTATAATGAATTTAATGAGAAAACGTCTGTAGCGTCTTCCGAACAGCGGGGAGAGCGAGGTAAAGAGAAGAAGCTGAAGCCAGTTCCTGTCAGACGGCTTCGATCTTCGTTCCGGAATGAGCCGACGGGACGTGTAATTAGTTATTAAATTATCCCAGCGCCGGTAGCCGAATCTAGACAATCGTGCGAGCCGACTCGTGGCGATGTACAGCGGGGGAAGAAAGTGAACGGTCGCTCGATTCGGTAGAACCTGTTCCTTGGACGAGATGACGTTGTCGCAATGTCTACCTTGTTGGACTTTGCCTGCTCGAGTCTCAAGGACTTTTGCCGTGGTTACGCTACTGAACGGCAGCAGGTTGTTTCGACGATTCGAAAGAATTAGCTTGAATAAAGCGTTGATGAAATTCGTAAGGTGCTGTGAGCAGTCAATGGCTTAGCAGTATGTATCGAAGCTACTTCCAATGGTATCCGGAAATTTTATCGAACGAAAGCTTCACGATTACAGAGGCAGCGGGGAGGAAGCAAAAAAGCCGCTACGAAATGGTGAAAGCCTACGATCCAGCATCCTCATCGCTAACACTCCCCATAACGAGGCCCCGCGTGGACCACTTAAAAGTCCATCGGCAACAAAGGGCCCCCGGAATCCCCTCAATCAAATCCCGATCAGCTCTTCGCGCCCTCCCGAGCCTGCCGCGGCCACGAGGAATCAGGAAAGCCACAAAAAATGAAATCCAACGGGGCCAGCGCCTCCGGGAGGGGCAGGGTGGCGCGGGTCCACCGAGCGGAGCATTCCAAAGTCAGCAGGTACTAATGAAGTCGTGAGAGGTTGCCAGGAACGGTGCAGCGAGGTTGAACGTCCGCTTGGAAGGCTCGTCCATGGCCGAAGGATGGAGAAGGAGGGTTTCCACGGGATGATTTAGATTCCAGCTAAACGATCTGTCTAACCGTGAGGCGAGGCGAGGCGCGGCGGCTGACGGGGCCCTGTTCGGCTCGAGTTCATCGCTGCTCACTCGGTATAATGGATTTAATGAGAAGGTGGCCACCTCCTCGGCCGTGTCCTTACCGCCTCGAGGGTGGAAGCGTGTCGTCCCTTGGCCGTGTAAACGCGTACGAGAGCACCGCCGCGCCCCGACGACAGCATAATGGCCCTCCGGAGATCAGAAACAATGGCGCGCGGCACCCGGCAGGATAATGACGGGTGAAAATTGTCAGTTTGTCGCGGGCGGGGAGGCGTGCATGAGTCGGTAATCACCGTTCTCACGAGCGGCGCCTCGTTATCGCTGGGCGGAGGAAAGCGGCGTGCTGCCGTGCGCGTTGCTCTTTTTAGCGAGTTAGCAGCCGCGAACAAACGAGGCTGGTGCGCCAGCAACGATCCACGGATCCCGACAGACCCCTGCCAGCTCGTCTAACTGCTCGTTACCTCTTTTCTTTTATATCCACGGGGCACCGCACGTCATTCCTCGCGCTTTGTGGCGGCTGGACCACAACTTTCGACACCCGTCCGCCCGGGCCGCAGAGAAGAGATTCGGAATGACAACTCGTTTCTCACGGGTCTTCGCGTCGAACGGACTGGTAAGGCCCACTTTCGTCGATCGATCACGCTGAATCCAGTCGAATGTTGAAACAGTTAAATAAGGTGTCCTCCTTCCTTCACAGTAGCTCGATTAGGAGAGCTCACGGTTCCAGCTGGAGTTTCGTGTATACCGATCTTTTAAAGGGACCGCGGGGAACCCCAGCCCGCTGGAAATTCTCTCACAAACCCAACGTTCCTTTTACGTGCGACTTCGAAGGCGGCTCATTCAGCTCGGGGAAAAATGACCGCGCTACGTTCGCCCACAGGGAGCCGAGTGTTTTCACGGACACGGGGGCTGTCTCTTTGAGGTGCGAACGACTGAATGGCACGGATCACCGAGAATGCCCTGCTCGTGATCGCAGCTGTCGCTTTTCCAACACCGACAATGAGCCATGGTCCAGGACACCTTCCTCCGTTTTTTCCTCCTCTGGTTCACGCTTCGACCGCGTGTCAGATTTCGACGGATATTGTGCAGGACGGCGAGTTAAGAGTTAACTTGCCCGAACGGCGGGGCGCGCTCTTTGTTTTCGGGGATTTCGGAGCTGCGGGTCGCTCCTCGAATACCGATCTTGGATTTCGCGACCGGGCCCCATTGTTCGGACCTCGTGAATCGAGAACGAGATGCGTCCCATCGAGATTCGTCTTTATCGCCGCGTCTCCGCTCCTGAAATGCCAAAATTTCGCGGTGTATAAATGGGAACGAAATCAATTGGCCCCTTGACGATTAAACGCGCGCTGGAAATGCACCCTTAGAGAGCGATTGATTTCGTTCTGATTAAGGGAACTTAGGTAGCGCTGAAGAATGTAGAAAAGCAGTAATAAAAGTTAGAAAGCAAGTGGAATATTGATGAAAGAGTGATCGAAGAGAGAAGAGCGATGAAAAGAACGATCGTCGAGAGCGAGAACGCTGCGAGAATTCAGTCGTTCTATGAGAATAATAATCGAAAGCAGAAGCGCTGAAGAGAGAGAACAGGTTTAAAAGAATCGAAAGGCATAGATGTAGATGATCTACGAAAAGAAACGGAGAACAGAAAGAAGCTGTGGGGAAAGCGAGCTTGATAGCAAAATTAAAGAGCCAAGCAGGGATCGAATGAGCGATTCACACGGTGTTCGAGCCAACTTTCGTAGGATAATACTTAACGTTTATTTTGCTTTCTCACTTACAGTACAATATTTATAGGTTACTTCTGCCGCTTTAAGTGTAATTACTCGAATAATCGGTACAGTTTAAGACTTTATCGTAACGATACAAATAGAAGGGTTGACACACGTCGTTACAGCGGGACGTGAACGTTTCGCCAAAGCTCACCTCATCCTTCGATTAAAACACTTCCTACATTTCTTCTCTCTATCTCTCCCTCTCTCTCTCTCTCTCTCTCTCTCTCTCTCACGCACACACTTCCGCGAAACGTCTGTAAAAGCTCTCTTTCTCGCATGGCTGGGAGGAGCCGTTCAAGCGAACGACACGCGTACACGGAAACGAAACGACGAGAATCAACTAGTGGGGTAAAAAGTACTTGGTACTTTCGTCGCGGAAAGAAACAGTAACGAAGAAGAGGAAGAAAGAAGCGACGGGCTAGAGGTAAATGATATTTTACAAACACGTATCCATTTTTTGAGCGACTCGCAGTAATCGCCGGTTTAACAAACACTCGGGCCTTCGAGGTCCTTGGTGGTCCTCAGCAACTTGCGAAACGAAAAGTTCGTGGATTTAGTCGATAATAAATAACTAGTCGGGGGGAAAGTCGTATGCTCGACTGAACGAAACGAGGAAGAAAGGTTCGTACTTGAACGCCGAAGATCGACCGAAGGATCGAAAGATCGAAAGATCGCCTTCGATGCCCTTAAAAAGGAGAAACCAAGGGGGACAGGGACGCGTCATACTCTTCCAACGAACCAATAATAATATCTATGTACAGCAATTACGGCTCGAACGAGCGCACGAAACACGCGTTCTCCTTTGCGGGGTGTCTTTATCGCGCGAGAATTCTCTACCAACCTGCGAGCACGTTCGAGAACGAAACACCAGGGACTTAGTTTCTAAGGCTACGGATAAGGGACCGGTGTCTTACTTGTGCTTTCGACTGGTCGAAGCAGAAGTCGAAGTAGAAGGTGTCCTGTGCCACTGAGTCAAAACGGGTCGGATGTGTCGGACGCTTCTTCGCGTCCTCGGGTTCAGAGGGAAGAAAGGGGACGGGACTGAAGGAAAACCGTTTTCGAGCGTCGTGCGCGATAACAATCCTTGCTACGCTATGTACACGGGGACTATGTACAAATCTTTATAATTTCGCCCGGACGGGCGAAACCTATGTGATAAATAAAAGTCAGGCGCCTGGGCGCCCCAGGGATGGGGTAGAACTGAAGCGTTCCGATTTCGTTGTTACTCTCAACGATCTGCACCGTTGCTGGCCCTATTCTCACCCCGCAATGGGGGCGAACGCGTTCCATCGCTGCTGGGCCCAGTGACGAGGTGCTCGTTCCTTCGGGTGTTCCTCGATGGGTTCGATTCTCAAGGTGTCAGGGAGATTCTTTAACTCTTGTTCGCGATCTACAACGGGAGGCTATCTAGCGATAGTTTAATCACTCGGTACCAACGCTCGGATTTAGTGAAACTTGGAAAGAGCAGACTTGTATCAGGGTTTGAGCCTACCTTTTACCTCCAGTCAAACATTTCATCCTCAAACTACCATTTCCTGGCTATTCCACTGTTGTAACTTTATTCCATGCTCAACAACTACCATTCCAACCGCGATAAAACTTCCACGGTGTCCGCAAACAAGAACAAGGAACCATCCCTAAAGCCTCATCGTTTTCACGAATATGCCACACCAACAGTTTCCTTGCTGCTGAGAAGCCTGGTTCCTTTCTGCAGGGTCTTCGACGACGAGGACACGTTTCATACCCGAACACCGCCGGAACGTCGCACTTTCGGGCTGGACTCAGGGCAACTGCTCCTCGAAGATGGATCAGAGCTACGTTCGATCGGGTCAGAAGATGACAGTCAAGGGCCGTCGGAAGGACTCGTTGCCAGGTGTCGGGGCGGTTTGGTAGCCGCTGTACTGGCCCATTTGTGGTCCCAGCAGGCCGCTACTCTGAACGGGGCCGGGGTAGTAGGCGGGTAGACTCGCCCCGGGGCTAGCAGCCGAGGACGTGGACGTGGAGCTGGCACTGGACGAGCCCTGCTCGGTCCTCTCGTGCTGTTTGCTCATATCTGGCGACTCTGCCGCTGGCGACCTCGTCGAACCACCGCCGCCGACCACGCTGCCGGGGCTGGACTCCTCGTAGAGCTTGTGCTCGTAGCTGGGTCGGTTGTAGTCGGCTATAGAGGGCTTCTGGTCCATGTAGAGCTTCGACTGCTCGAAGTACGCCTTCGCCGAGTCCAGGTAACTCCGGTCCAGGTACGACTTCGGACTGGAGTCTAGGTACTTGGGGTCCGAGTACATGCTCATCGCCAGGGTGCTCGGCGGCATGTACGCCGCGCGGTACTTGTCGGCCTCCATCGAGTACTTCATCGCGTCCATCGAGCTCACCACCTGCAACATCGAAGAGGAACGGTGGGGTTGACTAGAGTCGCTTGCAAGTACGCGCCTCTTAATTGTGTATGCTCGAGGAGATTAGAAAATCTTTTAACCGCGAACGCTGTTAGCAGAGTCATGGGTGGTTGCGTGGGTCCGCGGTTGGAGCAACTTCGCAAAATAGGAAAAGACCCCCGCCTTCTGCGAACTCCGGTTGCACTGAATACAAGGTAATTATGCGCGACTGAATGGAAGAACGGAGTCTAAATTTATCCAAGACGAACGGTACCATTCTCAGCATACACCTTCTCCCTGTCCCGCTTCGTATCCCGCTCCCCCCCCGTTTCGAGCTAATGGAACCTCTGTCACCGTAACCTGTCCGCCAATCAATTATAATAAATCCATACGATATTCGTACGGGTTAGGTTCATTCGTGTTGGGGAAAAAAGGAGCTACCCGGGCGTCCCACAAAGGAAGGACGCCAAAAGGGGGTATCATTCGACTCGGTTCGGCTCGCAAATCGCGAAATCGGCGGATCCGCGACGGCCACTTTCTGGGCCTCTCTCGAAGATTTGTTCTATCCAGGAGGACAAAGCTGCCAATGGCTATAAATTTCTGGACGTTGTCCCGCCTAAAATCGCCGCGAGCCCCGACGGTGGACGGTCCCCGCCCGCGTGCAGCCGCGACGATACTTAAAAAGGCGAGAAAGGGCCCCGCGGGAGGAGCGCGTATTCCCGATTCTATAATTCGTGGACGAGCGCGGGACCCTTTGTCGGATCGTTAAGCGGCTTTGTCCGGATGATTTACATCCAGTCTTAGCCGCCTCGCGCGTCTCTCCTCCCGGCTACGTCCAATTGATTACCGCTCGGTTTCTCTCGCCTCAAAATCCGCCTGCGAGGCCCCGCGAATCGGACACCTCGCCGCGATGGATCCGGAAATTAAGTGTTCCCCTGCATTCCACCGCCCTTTGTCCGCCCGATGGGAACACGAGGTTCCGGGCTATTTATAGAATTACAGATGTCCAGGTGTTATTAGCCGCTCGGTTTAGCGGTCAAGGCTCGCGGTGTCCTCGACATATATCCCCGTGCGAGCCCGTTTCTTTCAACCTCGCCAACAGTTGCCGTCGTTTGCGCGCAACTTGTCTTCGGAAATATTCTATCCCCCGAGGAGTTATCCCATTCGGTTGCACCTACATCCACTAGCTAGCTACAACACCGAGAACTTGAAATCTTCTCACAAAATACCGTTTCGAAACGTGACTATTTCTGCCCGCAGCATCGCCTGTCCAATCTCCATTCGTCATCGAGAGCAAAGTGAGCCGGAGGTGACGCAACGCGGACCAGCCAGCATCGGAATCGTTACAAGGTTCCCAGCGAGCAGCAGCTCGCCCAGCAAACTTTCAAAGTACCAGCAGGAGAGATTACTCCCCCCGAGGAAGTTGCTGGGAGCTGCGCGAGGGGGTGGCCAGGGCGGACATAAATTCCAAGAACAAAATCCGCGCTTCAATCGACTGGACCTTCCGTGGCGACGTGACTCCGCAGCGAATCCGTAAGGACGCGATGTAGGTGAAATATCGATGAGCCGGTGCAACAATGACCCCCGGTCGGGTTTCTTTCCCCGGCCAAGCTTCCTGGTCGGGGAGAAGCCATTTCGAGAATAAAGTGTGCCCGTAGCGAAAGACATTCCACGCGTTACGCTCGCTCCTCTCTGCTCGTCCCTTCGCCCCCGACGACACATGGCAGCGCGGAGAATAGGCGCTTTTGTGAATGAAAACAGAAGAGAAACGGCACGGCGCGCGTTATTGTACGCTTGAACGGCGACACCGTGGTGGTGCAGGATAATTAAGTCTTGCTAGGCGAGGGCTAGACCACGACGAAGAAGAACGCAACTGGCAATTTTTTTTACAGCCACCACTGTTCCACTTGGGTGGTCGCGGAGTTTATCCGTCGAGGTGGAGGACGCTTTTTGGTACGAGTTGCAATTATTCTAGCCAGTTTTTCGAGGAGTTCCCGACGAGTCTGCTGGGAGACTCGGGGCAGTGTGTTACGTAATCTTCATCCTGGGGAACCAAGCCCCACCGCCAAGTTTCTTCTTCGTCGTTCGAGTCGCCATGGATCCTCCCGTCCTAAATGGACAGCCATGCAATGATGGTCCCGCGACGGCGATGACGATGCCGGTTTCGTCCCAAGGGACGATGATAACAGCACCGCGTTGGAATTCTTCGCTCGTGCTCGCTGGCTCGCCAATAATAGTCGCGGCTGTATCGCGTCGGTGCGTCGTTCCAGACGCGTCGGCCATTCAGCCGTTGAATGCAGAAATAACTAGCTATCTGTTTGTCTCCCGTACCCAGCTGCGGAAATTCATACACAGACCACGGTCTCCGGTTTCTGTTTGCGAAGCCACCCGGGGGCCCCTTTGTTGCGACAACGAATGAAACGTACCTACGCTCTCGCGTCCTCCGCATCGTCCTCCTCTTCTTTCTCCTCTTTCCTATATCCACCTCTCGCCGCTGCTCCTGCTGCTTCTCATCAGCGATCTATCTCCCCCCCTTTTTTTTCTCTCCCCTAACCCTCCTCCCGACCCCCCCGCGCCCCCTCGCCAGCATCCCGGACCCCACGGACGATCTAGCGAGCGTTTCGGAGCGCAGAGGAGGCGCAGGATCGAACGGCGATCGACGAGCGAATCGAGCCACCCTTGAGTCTGTTTGGAGTTTCCGCGTGGATGATTTTCTGGGGATGTTTGGGAATTTGTGTTGCTGTTCAGGGTAAGTAGAGCTGCGGGCGTCCTCTTTGCCTGATTTCGGTGACATTTAGTCATGCCTCTTTGATTCACAGTGAATTGAAAATCTGCTTTCATGGTTTGCTGTGTCGTTAATTCAGTATTCGTTTTACCGGTTCTCTTGGAAAATTCTAAATTAAGTTGGAAATATCGTCGAGCGCGAAGCCACGTGACATTTATTCCAAGACGATTCGCGTTCGAAAGAGGGGTTAATAAAACTTTGCTCGTCGGGGAGAGGCGATCCCGAAGAGACGCGCGAATACAGCGATAAATCTCGAGATTCCCCCGATCGGGTCTCTCGACGTCAAATTCCGCTGAATAGGGACACGAAAGAAATAACCGCGTGGGTGGCTCTTTTCCTCCGCCATCTCGATAACGCTCGTTCCAGCGACCGTGTCTCACGTATTATTCGTCCCTGACAAATCGCAGTCGTCGATGCTCACCCTTCTCGGTGGATCGACTCCCTTTCCTAATTGAATCGCGCATTGTCGTCCCGTACGCGATTCTCTTTCAATCCCCGCGGACGATGCCAACGAATGTCCTACCGTGAAACTGATGCCTCCCTGTTTACACAATTCTACGAATATTCGTGAAGGCAACCTGTCGCCACGAAATCAATTTATTCAGAAGTCCGGAGTAACGTAATGGCATGCAATAGTCTTCAGGACTTAAGAAATTCTCTATGCATTTCTACGCGTTGTGTTTGGAAAGAAGAGCGCCGAATGGTATTCGTCAACGGAAGCACCACGCGGCTTTCCCATTTTCCACGGCGCAACGGTACCGTAAGCTACCGATTGTGCAAGACGAACGTGCCTCCGCAGGGAAACGTAACGTGCCCCGAATCCGAGCACAGCGCAAACTTCTAACGCGACGTTCGCTTCACAATGCGTAATTAGAATTCCGCGCGACTCCGCCCGCTTTGTCGCAATCATCTAAACCACTCTTCCACTGTGCCGTCGAGCATCGCTGGCATTCGTTCAAGGAGGAAAACGCGAGCCACACGCGGCGTCCAACTTTCGTTTCGCCTCGTGTCGCGAACGGTGATCGTGATTGATATGGAAATCGTGACGCGACCGATTTCGAGATAGCCAGCAGCCTTTTGCAGACGCGCTGGACGTGTTCCGGGCGAGCGAGGCTGAGGGGTTGCGAGGATGAAGCATCCGGGAATATTGTAAATGGTTCTCGCTGGGGGAAACTGGTGTTTGTTGATAAAAAAACGTTGACTCACCTGAGCAGGTGCCGCGAGACCTGCGGACATCGCCGCAGCAGACTGTTGTGCAGCCGCGGCCGCGGCCGCGGCCATGCTCGCCGCGGAAAGCGAACCGTAAGCTGCCGCGGGACCGTAGTACGAACCCATTCCAGCCTGGCCCATGCTCCCAGCCATCCCTGCAACAGAGTATTTAAAGGGTTATGAGAAAACTCGGTGATGGGACGGTGATGGAAACTTGGACTGGAGAAATAATTAATAAACTGTTCGCTATAGTTTCGATGAAACCTATTAACAATACTACAAATACATATTAGCTTATCACTCCACCGAGTTAGCAGTGAAGCAACCATTAAGTTATTTAAATTATTTTCAGAATCTTTAACCTGATAGAATTTCGTAAAAGCCACCCACACCGAGCTGAAAATGCGCGCATCGAGCGCGAGACAAAAGCGGCCGGTTTTCCGTAAACGTGCCGCGCCGGTGCCGGACAATGCCGCAATCGGCGGAACCGATCGTTCCTTCATCTTCGATTTCAGCCACCCGACGATCGACAATGCCAATGATTAACCGAACAAACGAGCGTTTTCGTCGAGATTAATATCGTTGGGGGGGCCGCGCGTAAGAAAGCGCCGGCTTATCGATCATCGTCGTCGAACGACGGAAACGCGGCGAAAGAATGCCTATAGCTACGGAGCCGGCCATTGTCGGCGCGTCGTGGATCTGCACGGTGACGAATAAACGTCGCTGGCCAGTCCACGGAAGAAGGCCGTGGATGATTGGCGGCGAGATTTATGACCGGCAACGAGGAATTCACGCGCATCCGATTATTAATCGCGATTTTGTAACCGGCGCGTCCTGCGGCCTTCGCTCTATGGAATTAACAGCGGAGTGTTCACGTTCTTTTTCTCCCCCCATCCCCCCCCCCATTCGAAAGGAGCTGAATTCCTTCTATCCCGTGGTATTCTTATTATTCGCGCAGGAAGCTTTCACTTATACCTGTGTTACTATTCCCTGTTAAGAGCTTGGCACAATACTCCCGATAATTGGACACCCATCGTCGCTACGAAAAAAGGTAAAATGATAAGGCAGCGAACGAGGAAGCAGAGGGAGCCATATGTAACTTTATTGACTGTTGGTTTAACAATTAAAATGAAATCAAAAGAAAAAAATTATAAAATATTGTAAAATGTTTGGAATATTTTTATGCTAATGTTGACTTCTGGTAGCTTTTTCTTCTTTTACCAGATTTGACGTCTTTAGGGTGGCCGTACCTAATATAACTCGCAAAATAAGCACTAAAATTAATCGGTTATGCACTGAATTAGTACCTAAATATATGTATGTAGGAACACATACTGTAATTGCAGCGTCATGTGATCAATAATTACAGGAAAGGAAGTATTTTAGAGAATCTTAATTGTGTAAAAATTTATTGGACTGCCAACAATTTTACATCACACTCGGTGAAGGTGAGTCTAATAATTCTGTAAATGCAAGAATATCCACTAGAAATATCTAAGTAATGATGTACTGCAGGAATGAAATAGATTCAAATATTTTTCGTAATGAAAATAGCGTTTTTCTTTTAGCAATATACGTGTTCTCAATACCACCTACTGCCTCGTTCACATTAGTCAAGTTTACTGGCTCCAAGTCGCTTGAATTCAAGTATACTCACTTCAAGTTGGTGTTCAGATAGTGTCAGCTGCATTCAAGTTACTTTCAAGAGTACTTGAAGCTTGAAGCAAATAATTAAGATATCTAAAATGGCGTAAAAGGAGGGGGTATTTGCTTGTGCATAATAAAAAACGAAATTAAGAATGAATTATTGAAGATATTAAAAAAAAATGACGAAAATATGTTTTAACTACGCACGCCTGCAAAGTTTCAAGGCAATTGGATTGGCGGTTATAACCTGACTGTAAGCTGTCAAAATTTGGAGTAGATTGCATAGTGAAGGTAGCGATTGACGAACGAAATATGTGTTAGTTTCGTTTTGGCTGAAGGTGTGCGTGTGACGCGTATACTAGTCGGCTTACCAGCGTGACTCTTATACATACGTTCACACTATTCAAGTTGTATTTCAAGGCAAGAAAAGTTGGAACACTCTCTACTTCGCTTGAAATTTGAAAGGACATTTCAAGTGAAGTGAATAACAGGTTCACATTATCAAATTTACTGATTTCTAGCGACTTGAAGCGAGTAAACTTGACTAATGTGAACGAGGTAGAAGAACAATGGTTTCGAGGTAATGTTTGTTACAGATGGGGTCACAAAATGTGCGGAGTGACCGACATAAACTTTATTTGTCCAATATGTACATCCGAACGTGAAAAATAAAATATTTTAAAAGTCCAATTTCTATATTTTATAAAAAAAAACATTTATAAAGCAAGAAATAATAAAAGCACATGTGAAAATGACTTTAAAAGCTCAAATACATATACATGAATTAATCAATATTTCTTGAGTACGGGATATTAGGTACACTTTTTTAAGGACCGAATTTTTACATGTCTTACGTTTTGTAATTCCTACTTCAAAATTTGTAAGTTTCAACGATTCTAACTTGTGCTACATGAAGGATGAACAATTTCTCTTTACCTTGAAACGAATTGCATGCAAAAATATCAATTATTTTTCAATTCACAACGATTTAACTTTTGCTGGGTGATATTAGGTACGGTCACCCTATAACCCAAAACATGCAAATGTAATTTTTAACAATAATAATTATAGATACCTGCACTTAGTATAGAAATAGAAAATAAAGAAGCAAAATAAGATAATTTATATACACCTAAAACACCGATAACAAGTGGCACGTGTGCCGGTGTCGTGACGGGTGGGAAAAAGTTGCAGTCAGCTTTCGTCAGCTTTCCCATGAAATGAGCATGGTAGCAGCGTAATAGCGACTTTGAATTTCTTAACAGTCGAATGTGTACCGACACAGTCGGTGCTCCAACTTTTACAAAGTGAAAGACGTAGTATTACGTCACCGTTCGCGCGAGTGCCCATTATCGGAGCCAATCGACCGACCCCCCTTCCTCGGAATCGTCAGTGTCAATCGGAGTCAGGCGCGTTTTAATTACAAAATCGGCATCTGTCGGATTCGATCGCCTCGTCCCTTATCACCGTTCGTCGTAAAGTCTCCCCGCGGAATCACGGGAACAGATGTTCGATGAATCGCGGGCGCGGCGCACGGACCCCTTGCCCCTTCGGTTTGCACAGATTTGTTTGACGTTCCGGCCTCCCCATTGTCTTCATTGTTTCCCGCCTCGTACTGGATTACGTAATTCTGAATTTCTCCGGCGCGGCCGAGTCAAAGAAAAAACAGAGGCAAGCGGCGGAACAATCGCGCGAAATTATGATGGTGAATGGCGGATGGGGGTGGCACGGAGGAGGGGTGTCCAAGGGGGTGACGGGCGGCGAGCGAATATTCGATGCACGAAATTTCCATTTAGCTGTCGCGCGGCAACAAATAGTTGGCGCGAAATCGATGCCGCGACCGGAATATTTCGAATCCGACGAATTTATCGAGATTCCGGGTGATTGGTTTCGTTGCGTGTCCGCGAATCGCTAAAATTGCTCGCCTTTCGCTTTTCGCTCGACTTCGGCATTTGTACCAGAGAAACTGCGTGTAAGGTGCAGCCAGAGAAGCGCAGCCACGTGGAATTACGATTGAAGGAATCGAGTAGTCACGCGATGAGTTCTGCGTTTCTTTTCGTTACAACACGGGTCAAAAGGCATCGCGCCAGCCAGTGTCTCGACCTCGGTATCGAGCCCCGAAGGACTCGGGATATATCGTCGAATAATTCCCTCGGGCGCGGAAGGGCAGCGCTTCGTGTCGACGATTCATTGGGCGCATGCACGCGAGAGCATAAACATGTCGCTTGCTCATTATTTATCGAATTGTCTTAGCCCCCGCGCTATTACGCGCGAGCTCGCGCGCGATTGCGCCCGGGGCGCACTCGACGGAAGCACGTGACCGCCCGCGGGCGGGTTATAAATCCATGGTTGAGGGAAAAAAAACGAGGGACACGTTGGAGGCGATCGGAGGAGAGATTTGAAGAGTTTGCACGAGCTCTGTCGCGCCACTATCGTGCTCGATTTCGATGGAAAAACACCAGAATTCCATCTGCATAGTTTCTCTGCCTTCGCGCAATAATGTTGCTTGGTAGATAGTAACGACATCCCCTGGTTGGTTGCAGATTCGATAGATATTACTTTAATATAAGGACAACTGCTGCAAGATATACACGAGTAGAAAATACTATTATGCAGAAAAGTGGTATCAACCGAAGAACGGATGTGGAGGAACACTTACGCAAGTATACAGACGTAGAAGTTTCTGCAAAGTGCACGTTTGCAACATTTCGAATAACTGGACAGAAATGTGTCTCGAGGCGGCAACGCTATTTAATAGGAATAAGGAAGGATGTAAGTAGAAAACAGGGCCGAAAGTAGAACCGGCGTTCCCCCTTAACTTACGTCCTTAAGCTCGCGGCTCGCTATCTGAGCGAGCGGAAACCGCGGTCAGAAATTCCAGCCTAAGCCGATAATTTATCCCAGCCACCCACGCACTTGTCTTATGCGCGTGCCACCGTGCGAGGACGTGCTCGCCAACCTGGCAGCCAACGGAGAAGGAGAGAAAAAAAAAGGGTTTATGTAGCATAAGAAGGTGGGAGAGAGAGAAAAGGGAGTAGAATCGGTAGCCGATTCCCTTATCGCGATCTCAGAGTTCACGTGGCACCTTTCTCGCCCCCGTGAGTCGCCATGTGCACTGGCTAACAAGATATTTCGAACGATGACAAAACGTCCACAGGATCTGCGGTACTTAAAAAACTGAACCTGCATGCTTGTAGCAATTTCGATTCTAAGGTGCTTCCGCAGCGTCACGTACTAACCATAATGTGCGAATTTCTTGCTGCCAGCTTGAAAGGAACTCCCGAGACAAACCACGCCGCGCGAAAGTAGAAAGAGCACGAAGTAGAGAGGAAATAAAGGAGGGAGTTAAAAGGTAAGACGGGAGGACGTAGAATACGACCGATAAATCGAGGATTACCGATCACCGATCGGGGAGTTTCGCGGTGTCGCGTGGGCGGCGTGATAAATTCTAGCTTTAATCGGGCCGTTGCCATTGCGGGAATTAATAATTTTGTCCTGTTATGGCACGGGGGGTACCATAGTGGAGGGATCGTGAATGAACGACGGATACACCGTTCCGAAGAATATCCGTGCAAGTTACGGGTTTCCTCGATCCTTTCTAAAGCTTTCTGGAATTACAACAAAACAATAATCCTTCCATAGATAACTGAAGTTATAATCGCTTCTAGACGATCGATCTCTAAATGGCCAATTAAACAAGCTACACGACTTGGCTCTTTCATATGTCTTGGGGCGCAGAAAAATTTGCTCCAGAATGCGCGATGCATAAAATGTGAGACGCTCGTCAGACGGCTACGCGCTAGCCGCTTGATCGCGAAGTAGTGGAGGATGGTCATGAACAGACAGACGCCTGTCGGCAGAGCTGACCAAACGCGACGACATTGATGAATGCAGTGCGGTCGAAACGCAGGTGTTAGTCGGCCGACTGTTTGCCCAAGTGCATCGGGCACTCGTGCCGATAACTGGGTGACGAACGCGGGGAAAATACGGCGGCGGAACGCGGGCCTTTGACGCGCAGCGGGCGACGCGCGAACCATTAACGAGACGCTGGAGAAAATGGCAGAGGAAACGAGAGTCGGGCGGACCTCGAAGAAATCGCCATTATAAGACTTCCGACCACGGATTCCCGGGGGCATCGCCAGGCAACAATGCGGCTGAAACGCGAGCCGAAAAGATAAGAATATCAAAGCCATACCAGACGAACTGTTCTTTCCCCATTGTGCTCGGCCGCAACTCAACGCAACACACACCTTCGCTCCGTGGCAGTCCCTTTGGATCCGCAGGGATCAATTCCACCCTTGTCTTTTCGTACCATAATCGTATTGTCTCACTGGCATCGCGACGGCGGCGGGCGAACGGTCGCGGGAGAAACAATTAAACGGGACTTAAGAACCTCTGGTGACCGGGATTTTGTGAAAATCCAGGTAGAATTGAACTTTCAAGTATGTGCTTGCATGAGAGAAGTAGCAAGTTTTTGGGGAGCGTGGGAAGCTCAGAAGAAAATGTTGGAATAATGAAAAATATCAAGTGGTCAACCTACCCATTGCATGTTATAATTCGGTTTTCACTATTTTAATAAATTTTAGATTATAGTAGACCACTACGGCGTTCTACTAATTTTAGTGGGTGAAAAGGTTGCCTCACCAGCTCGGAGCGCATCCATGGGCACGCTAGGGTACGGAATGCTGTAGGGGTAGCCTTCCTTCCGCAAAGTTTTCGGCTTTCTTCTAGGCCTGTACTTGTAATCGGGATGTTCCTTCATGTGCTGCGCCCGTAACCTTTTCGCCTGATCGATGAACGGCCGTTTCTCGTCCTCCGTCAGGAGTTTCCATTCAGCGCCTGGAACAATGAGTCGTTTCGTTAGTTAAAATCGGCGAATTAACGAGTTCGAGTGCTTCAGTGTCTTGGTTCCGCTGAATCACTTCAATCTTTTTTTTACGAAACTAAAACTACCGAGGACTGTGGCAACATTCAAAGAATGAATAAAATGTAGCACGTCCACGAAGCAACCTTTCTGCTTTCATAAAAATTTGGTATGTATAATAGTGATAATTTAATCAAACGAAATAAAATTCGGGAAAAACTTTGCTCTGCATTTTTTATGCATTCTCGACTGCAGAATGAGTCTTGGATAGCCAGCATAGCGATCGATCATCAACAAACACGGTGAATCGCTCGACGCAAGAAGAGCGACGCGTCGCGACCGGGTGGTTCTCTGAACCGCGCGTTTGCGGCCCGTATAAAGCAGTTTGCAAACGAACGATAGGCACTTGGATAACGCGTTCGATCAATGAGTATAAAAGGCATCCGAACGCTGTGTTTACACGGTGAAACGGCCGTGTTGTGTGCCACCGCCGGCAGAACCAGCCGTTATGGCTGAATTATCGACGAGGCGTAATCGCGCCTCATTTAAATCCGCCTTGTCCGCGATCGTCCGCGCGGAAAATTGCGTTTTTATTTTCTTTCGTGAAACTCTCAGCTCGATCTTTGTATCCCTCGGTAGATACGATTGTTTTCTCCTCGCAACGATCGCGGCTACTTGGAAAAAATCGCGATTTCAAATCGACTGTAATCGGAAAGCACAGAAGAATCTGGTTATGAATTCTCGATTAACGTTTCGTAGCTCTTGTAGCAGCGTGTCTAAAAGGAATCCTACAAAGCCAAAACAGTTTTGTGTGGAATACGATGAAGTAGAACTGGAATGAAATGTACAGATAGTCAAATGGAGCACGTAGCTTTTGGAGTCAGGCGGAATATATTACATCTTTGCCCACAAACTTCTTAGATTATCCAGGAGTAGTAGATGTATTCTGAAGCCTGTGTCGAAGTTGTACATCTCGAATAAGTTATTCAAGAAACTTCTAACGCGTAGAGTTATTCTAGAGATGTAGATACATCGATGCATAAAGAAACCTGTTACATTTGCCTCCACGAACTTGTAGGACCCAAAGATTAACACTCGTCAACGTTCGGCGAATTGTAAATATCTTCCTAACGAGGCTCTGCTATGAAACAGCAGTTAATAAAAACACTGTGGAATAGCAAAAAATCCAACGCCCCTTGCTGAACGCTATTCGAATCTGCTATTCTACCGCGATTTCATTTAAATTCGGGAGCCCGTGCACGGAGAAACTACCTGAGCTGTACCGAAACTTGCCCGGAACAAAGCAGAGACGACGTAGGAGCGTCGGCACAGCATGCCAGGCCACGTTTCGAACAACAGAATTTCACGTTTAAACTGTTTTACGAGCGAGCGGGTTGCCTCGAAGGGAGGACGCGGCGCAGAAAAGGGAGTCGTTTGCGCGAAACAACCAATGTTTTCGCGGCAAAACGCTTCCACGTCCCGCACCCTTCTCTCTCCTCTTTGGTGTGGTTGTTCCTTCAGCGGTAGCAGGTCGATTGTTTCCCCGGAGAATTAATTACCACTTGTTGGGCTGCTGGCTGCGGCTGTGCGGACACAAAGCGCGAGGCGCTGGCATCCTGGAAACGGAGCTCGGTTTAAAACAACGCTACTGCGGAACGACGACGACGAAGCCGACGCTGAGACCGCGTGAAGTCCGTTCTTCGCGGCTCCAGCGACGAGACAAAGGGCGCAGAGGTTGCACCCAACCTCGCGGTGGAACAATGCCTGCCGACGTCGAGACGCCGGCCGTCTTTCGGCGTCGATCTTTGATACCGTGTTCTTGAGGGAATGGGAAGCTCTATGTAGCTTCGATTGGATGATATTTGATACGTTTGATTAGCGATAGGAACGTTAGATTCGTGGTGTTGATTGGAGTTGTGTAACGTCGGCGCGATGTCGAGTAACTCATAAATGGGATCAATCCTCCCAAGTTTCAAGATTTGACAAAGTTTTTCGACCACCAAAGCTTCCACTTAGAGTTAGAATTAAAGGAAGGTGGATCGGAAAGAAGGAAAAATCGGGGTAGGAGGCGGGGGAGAGTAATATCAAGAACGAGCGCGTTGCAGGGGACACAGAAGCGAGAGGAATCGCTCAAGGGGGATGAAAGTTCTCGATACAGAGGAAGAGATACACTAGCGGAAATTCGAGGCGCACCGGAGCAGATACGAGCCCGGGAGAGAGGATGGGATTCACGTTCGCCCGATGGATCTTTTACTCTCCTCATTATTGTTGCTGACAGCAGGCAACAACAATGGAAAGAGTTGCTTGGTATAGTGGAGCGCACCGAGAAAGGGAAGAAAGGAGTAGAGCGAGCTAAACAATACGGACACGTGGTGCTTCACAATGAACTCTTCCAGGAACGTCGGGAGGCAGAGGGAGAAAGAGGAGGAAACACGGAATCCGAGATTTTTGTCTTCCGGGACAATGCGAAGCGCTGATAACACATTCGAGTCTCGAGTGGTTGGTGTTGGACCATTCTTAATCCCTTTCCAAGGCATTCTGGGAACAGTTCGCTACAGAGAGATGGGCACCCCATTTTGAGGTTCACTCGCATACACGGGATCTACAATATGAATCGGTAACGAACGGTTAATCCACTGCAACCATTACTCGCACTTTCATTTCTCCTTCGATGAATGTGGCTCCACCGCCATATCTCCTTCGCCCCCGAATCTGTTATTTCAATTGCCGACCCCGAGGAGCAACCCCCCGCCGGCCTCCTCGATCCCAAGAAGCAAGTGTGGCGCGGGCGTCGATCGATCCTCCAGGACGTCCGGTCGCACGTGCAACGAACCAACGAAAAGGGGGTTTCCTTCGCCGCTATTTACATTATAGCCTATCCAATCGATACACGTTTTCCCGTCTAAAAGGCAGGTGGCACGGAGGAACAACGGCGGGGGTGGAAGTACGGGGCGAACGGGGGTTTGGTCTCGGGGGTGGGACGGCGTATTTGTTTAGAACAATGGCTTGCCAGCACCGACGGTATTAGTAGGTAGGTATTCTCGGCCAGTACTCCTTCCTTCTCTTTCCGTGCTTTCGGAGGGGGGCCACGACCACGACGAGGACGCCGACGTCGACGTCGACGACGACGACGATGAGGACCGAGCTTAAAGCACAATGGCGCCTGCTTTTCAGTCCTTTCGCTGGCGGACAATGCCGTCTATTTAACATCGTTTAAAAGTACAAAGCCTGTTAATTAATGGACGGGGGGAGGGGGTTGGGGGTCGAAGGAGAGAACTGAAGGCCTTGGAAAGAGGAACCGGAAGGCGGAGAGGACAGCCATGGCGACGGAGGAGCCATTGCCAGTGCGGCTTTTACCACACCACCGACGAGCTATTGCCACGGCATTACTATTTCTGAAGGCAGCCGGTATTAGTCCGCAGCTACCAAGCCGCTGGCTGCCTTTCCACCCCTTCGTGCCCCTCCTTTTTTTACTAGTCTTCATTGTCACCCAGGGGAAAACTGGGCTACTACCGCCGCTACTACCGGGCCACTGTTTTTTTTTCTCCTCTGCTTCTTCGTTTTGTCCCTTCTCTCTGCATTTTCTTCTACCCTTTCTCTCGCGTGTCTTCGTTGCTGGAAGAATGGGCGTCCTGCGCGTGCGCGTCAATGTCTGCTTGACTGAATGTCCCCGCGTGTTTGGGCTTTTGAGTCCAAAGGGAAGAACCACCCCTTGGGGATTTTTAGATCGTTAATTAGTCTGCGTAGATACTTCCGTCTGATAAATATTTCGTTGCACCTCTCATTCTTAGACAAAATGTAACACGTGGACAATGTGTTGATGGATGGTTGGGATATAATCGACCATGCGGAGAAACGCGATTGAGAATAGGATTGTGCTTTGAAGACAACTTTCGGAGAAACGAGGTTCTTCTTTACGTCGCAAACATCAGGCATTTCGCATCAGGGTACTCGAAAAAGGACAGTCATTGGTTTTAAATGGAGTTTTTTTTTTGATTCCACGGCTATCTTTCTACGAAATCGAAAAAAACAAATGACTGCGGAGCGTGTCGCTGGAGCGGTTGCTGCATTGTCGATCGATCGGCAGACCCACTCTACCTGGGAGCAGACTGTTCCCGACAATGAAACGTGGAAATTGGAAAACGTTTCCTGAACTTCCTGCCTGCGCGGAGACGCATCGCCGCGCGTCTAGGAGAAACGAAATTATACTTGGTGCTGTGCCGATGAAAAACTAAATGCAGCGTTGCCTTCTCACGTAACTCTGCAGCTGTGAAATGATATTCCAAGTTCGACTGTATCTTGTCAGTCATCTGAAATAAATGTGCTTCTAAAATTGGAGAAACTCGTAATCATTTCCCGTTTGAAATGAGAATTCAGACAACTTAATACGGCCGTCCTCGAATTTTTCTCTCGCGCAGCACGCACCTAGTCGTAATGTCGTATTTGCCAACGGAAGCCAGACAACTCGTTAGAATTAGATTCTTTGTGTACCAAGGAAAACTACTCTGTTACACGAATAATAGCGCAACCTGTTAATCTACGGTGCATGGAGCTCATTAACACAACCAACATATCTTTCATATCGAATAATAGATCGTTAAGGTCGATAAGCAGGGTATTGTTCCTCGCCAGCGACGCGAACCACGTGGACCTGTCATCGAGATAACGTTTCTCCGGGCGCTAATTTACGCGGTGCAAAATTTCTGACGCGTGGATGAGGCATAAATTAGAAAACCTAACGCTTAAAGCGATACCAAAACGGAGAACCAGTCCGACGACAAAGTGGCAGCTAATTTCTATCCTACAGCACGATTTTCTGTTTGCCTAGCAACGATTAATAGACTCGTTAATCGACTCGACCTAATTAAGCCTCTACAAATAGGAGAAACCTTCACACGTGGGGCCAATTGTGCTCTTTTATCCGTTCCACAATGAATTCCTACTTGCCGAGCAAAGTATCACAGCTCGCGAACATAATAAAATAACGCACCTTTAACCCGAGTGTAAAAGTGTTACACGCTCAGTGAGCATAGAGAAACTACTAACCAAAGATTGCACGTTGTGTCACACCCCGATACGTATTAGAAGCAATTCACACCGACGAATATCTCCGCCAAGAACACTCCTACGCCACTTTGCAGCGACATCTCCATCGACGGTGCGCGATCCGCGCCAAGTCGGCCGCGAATCAGCGATAGGCGTGGATCCAGCTCGCAGGAGGAGAGAGCTTTCAGCCTCGGGAGCTTAAAGCTTGCACGGGGACGATCATTTTTAATCACGCGGAGACAGAGAACGAGAGACAGAGGGAGGAAGGGTAGGAACGGGAGAGAGTGGCGGCGCGTGTACCTGTGTGCAGGCGTTTTGTGTTCCCTCCTTTGTCGCGACGGCGCCATTGTTCCCCGCGATTCTATAGGATCGCGCAGTGTCGGGGTCCTCCGCGAATTGTTTTCTTCGCGAGTCTTGCGCGAGATTCCCTCGGTGTCCTAGGCACGATCGTGTGTCCACTTTCTTCGGGATTACACGGGGGAAAGGGGGGGGGGGGCGCGCGGACCGGCCCCCGAAATCTGCCGCGTGGCCCTTTTGTTCGTGCCTCGACGTTGCTCGCGGTATTCAATTCAATTTTCCAGCCGTTAACAGAAACCCTGCGTCTCGAGCTGCCGCGCTTCCGAGCGCGGACGCGACGGGGACAATCGGGGAAGTGCGCTGACAGATGTAAACCGAGGCGAACAGAGATGTAAATTGAACGCTGCGTGGAGATTCATTTTCAGAGCTGAGAGACCGCGCTCTAAGTGGTCTAATCGTGACGCACTTTTCATTAGAAACAATTGATGGATGTATCAACCACATCTGTACGAGAAGAAAGTGTCGGAGCACCCAACGATCTTCCTGAAACGATCCCCGCGACGTTATACCCCGCTGGCCGGACTCAATTACTCAGAACTCATCGCGAGGACAGCCAGACGCGAAGCGACGATCCAGCCTCGTTCCCAGCATCGATCGCCGTAATTCCCCTTCGCGCGCTGGTGTCCGTCCTTTTCCTCTTTTCCTCGCCCATCGTCTAAAATACCCGGGCGCATTGTTGCCCGGTAAAAACGCACGAGTAACGCCACGCACTCTTACAATGCAAAACAGAGAGCGAGAGGACGCGTGCACACACACACACACACACAGAGGAGCCTGCACGGGCACGTCGACGGAGCGAAGAAAGAGGAAGAAAGAGGGAGGGGAGGGGGCGAGGTAGAAAGAAAATCGACAAAGAGGAGGAGGTGGTGGATGCGGCGTGTAGGTAAGCGCGGTGTGTACAAACACGGTGAAACAGGGATGCAGAGGCATCGCGAGGGCGGAGGAGATAGAAAGGGATGGGAGGAGGAGACTTGAGAAGGTTGGAGCGAAGCTTTCATCGTAATGAAGTATTTCTGCCCGGTTCCCGTAGCCTCTCTCTTCGTCCTCCGAGGTTCTTTCGCGTGCGTTAAAGAAACGACTTGTCGGTTTTGCGCGCTCATCGACGTTGAAGCGAATAGAGTACGCCGGGGGAGAGGGAGGGAGAGAGAATATTCATCCTCCCGCGAGGCGAAGGACAACCCTATTTAACCCTTCGAGGCCGTGGTACCGAGCGTTTTCTGCGCGCTTCCCTCCCCAACGGAGCCGCGTCGATTTCCCTTCTTCGCGCGTACAAGCCAGCTTTCTCAAGCTTTCAAATTGATTCGTCGTTTTCTGGCTTATCTCGGTAAACCGAGGGGCACGGTGTCGAAGCGGGGAAGCCTCTGTCGCCTTTATTTTCACATTTTCTAAGTGTCATTTAATTCGGTGCAGTCTAAACATTCATTAATAGAGTGAAGCAAAAAACGAAGGGAAGAACTAAATTCATTTACCGAAGGATAAATCTAAATTGCCTCGCAGCGTGCAAGTCGTCATGCACAAGCAGCCCAATCGATTCTTATTCAATTAACAGCCACCCCTAAGTCGTCTCGCTGGAAATACGACCGACGAGACTGAACAACCCCTCCCACGCGTCGAATCTACTCCAAGGAACGAGAGTCTCTCGGCGAGTAGAAGAAGGGCGCCGAGCGGAGAGGATCGAAGAAGTTTTCGAGCACGGACGCGTCGGTTACAGGAACATCCAATAACCAGATTAGCTTCGACCATTTCCCAATGGGCCGCTTACCCGACGCAAACCCTCCCTAGGTGCACCCTCAATCTCGGTTCCGTTACAGTTTTCGCTCGGGAGGATCGTGAAACGTGTCCGACTACCCGACTGCAAGATAAACGTGGACGGTCATCTGCTAATCGACGTCGTAAAATTGGCATTGGACGCGCGGCTATCGGTGACGTTCCATCAGCACCGTCCACGTCAAAGGAAGTCGCTCGCAATTGCACGCGCGTTTCGCGCGACATGTCGAGTCGGCGAGGGAGAGTACCTGGCGAGGCACTGACACCGTTCACTGCAATATTAATTATGGCTGGTGTTTGGTTGCATTGATTCTAGGCTTTGAAGACAGCGTAGCTCGAGTCGGACAGGTAAGAATTCGTACTGGACGATGGAAGGTCCATAGCTGTTGCCATGCGACTGCATTTATTAATTTAATCTGTAACATCGTGAGTGCTAGTATCGAGTTCTTTTTCGAGTCCAAAGAGCTACCTGCAATGTTGACGAAATATAGAAATGCACGTCCCAAGAATAAGGCTCACGTCTGGAATCGTCGGGCAGTGTAAACTTCGTTTTATTTGGTCTTCAATAAAGTTATATTAGGTTGCTACGAAAGCTGTGCCCGTTTCTAACTACAGGCGAGGAATGCCTATTCCCGGCAACACATTTTACTCAGAATTAAATTGTATCTCAACCGGCCAGACTTCCCTACACTTTGTAGACAACGTTCTGCGGTTGTATTTGCTTTCAGAAGCGATAAATTCGTTACTTTATATCCAAAGAGATGTTGGTGGACGCAAAATTCTCTAGCAGAATTTTCGTCCAACAAGAGTGTTTGAAATTACCATTTAGAAGCCGTTTCAGACCAGCTCATGCCGTCCGTTTGCTCAGGCTTGGCAAACACCGTCAACTTTCAGTCGGCCGACTGTTCAGTTGGATCGGAACCGCGCGTGCATTCAACTAGTTAGTCGGATAACTAAAAAGTTTGCACTCCGTTGCAAACCGTGGACAACTAAATGCTGGGTCAACCGCGGTGCAGCATTTGGATCTGAGCGCCTACGCGTGTCGCGGGCGCGAATAATAATCGAGCAGAGCACGTGTCCCGCTACCGGCTCCGGTGTAATTTCATCGCTAGCGATTCTTAATAAGTTAATCGGCTCAAGTAGATTACCAATGCGCGTCGAATCCTTATCCACTTCCATACAACATTGTTACGAACGATACATTACATCGAAGAAGCAAAGGACCCGCTCCAAACAAACGTCCATTATGATCTTGACCATTGGATAAATAAGTGGAAGAAATTACCAAGCTTCTACGAAATGAAAATAACCAAACAACGAAGGTACAATCCTCAACAACTACCTCTCACGACCAAACACCCTATTTCCACCAAACTACAATACGTTACACCCTCTCGCGTCTCCACTCCCCTGCGTCAGCGCGGAACCCTCTCGCGAGTTAACATTTCTCCCCGGAAACCGCGAGAGGAGTGACGGAAGAAAGCGGACCATGGCATTCCACGCGAGATTCCAGCGAACGAGTCGAGAGTGCTCTCTGCAGAGTACATCGGTTCCTCGGATCCTTTTGTCGTCGTTCGGCGACGGGGGTGTGGGTGGCGGAGGGTGGATCGCGCGGAGGAAGGAGCGATCGCGATGGAGGAGAGTCGCCGAAGAAGAGAAGCGGGTGGGTGGGTGTAGCGGGGTTGCAGGATGAAATTTGCAAATGCTCGTACAAGCCAGCTACGAGTGGGGGTTGGGGGTTGGGGGGGGGGGTTGTAGGTCTATATGAAGCAGAAATATACGCGAGCGCCAGGGATATGGCGGTAAAAGAGCGACGAAAAAGTGTCGCTTCGACAAAGGCTGCAAGCTGGAGAAGAGAAAGGGGGGGCGGGGGTGGGGTTGGCGGAGGGAAGGAGGGAAACACGCGAGGCGGGGGGTGGAATCCCGCGACGGAGGGAGGTGGGCTCGAGCGTGCGCGCATCATTTTTGCCGGGGAGCAGGCACTTCCCTTATTCGTCGTCGCCGGGGGAACGGGAAACGGGAAACGGGGGTAGAAGAGCCGTGGCGAGGAAGAAAATGACGGATAAAGAAGAAGCTTCGTGGGGCGAGCCGCGGGAACCGGGGCTTTGTCGATTCCCGGGTATTTAACGGAAATACCGGCCGGAATACCTTCGTCCCCGTTCGTCTTTATCCCCCTTTTCTTTTTTCCCTCGGTACACCCTGTCTGTACACCGCGAGCAGCGAATAATTCGAGCGTGTGCCGAGCCGCCGGACCGCCGCGCAAAGCCAGGAATTTTGAAAGGGGAATGAATCGCGACGAGGAACCTCGCGCAGCCTGCTTTTTCAGATTAAACGACCATGCGCGTGTTCGACACGGGATCATCGTCCCGTTTGATCGTTGTAAACGCGATTAACGCTCCGTTTCTTTCTCGCCCATCTTTCTGGCGAACGAGCCTCTGCTGTTTCATCGGACGGGGAACATATTCTTTGAAAGGGTACTGTTTTATATGCCTATAAACTGTATTCTAACTGTGTTCGAGAGGCGGAGAGTTGAGCGTGTTAAGGAATATGGAAATGTTTAAATTCGTATTCGCTTTCGACGCTGTCGCGGTTAAATTATCGCAGGTTCAATCGTACTGTGCCTGTCGCATACTTAACAGTAAATGATCCACGCGCGGGTAATCCGAATTGCGCTCAATTAGCGCAAAGGAGGCGATTCCTCGTGGTAAAGGAAGAAGTAAAGAGTATCTGCACACAGAGCAATCAGAAGAATCCACCAGGAGGAATCACCAGCCGTCTAGTCGTGCCTGGATTTACCAGACAACTTGGACAAATTGAAAAGGAAGACTCACCGAGCCTCTTGGAGATCTCGCTGTTGTGCATCTTCGGGTTCTCCTGCGCGATCTTCCGTCGCTGGAGCCGGGACCAGACCATGAACGCGTTCATCGGCCTCTTAATGTGCTCCACCTGCGGCTTCTTCGAGGTCGGGCCGAGAGGGCTGCCGAGGCCAACCCCCATGGGGCCGACACCCGCGCCACCAGGAGGCGACGTACCCGACATACCCTGCATACCGCGCAGGGTCTCCGTGAAGGAGCCGTCGCACATGTTGCCGCCGGCTCTGTAATTAAACGCAGCCACCAATTAGTAACCCCAGCGGGCACGTTAATGGGACACGCCCACGTGAAAACAGCCCGCGACGACCTCGAGTCCGAGTGACCCGAGGATAGCACACCTCGAGGGCATCGTCGAGTGGTCTATTGTTTCGACACACCGAGAGTCTCACGTAGCAGCCACGCATGCCGTCGGAGACGGACCCGTCCAAACCCTCTGATTTACGACCTCGACGACGTTATCTGGGATACTTAGCCTCCCAACTGTAAATCGTGGGAGCTAGTGGACGCTGAAGATCCTTAGCCAGGTGTAGTCGAGATCGTTTTCGTGATGGGGGTAGTTTTTCTGGGATTAGGTTGGCGGAATTCTTGCGGGATTATGAGAGCAGTGTGAAATTGGAACAGTTTGAGGTTGGAACGCAGTGTTCATGTTCTCGAATGTTTGTTCAGAGAGTAAAGAGTGGAGAGCAATCAAGCTACTAAATTAATCATGATCGAACAAGAATCAGTCACGGGGAAAGATACGATAAAATGTGTAAAATGTTAATGAAATACTCTGCAATGTGCAAAGTTCATTTACGTTATAGAGTCTCAACGAAGTAGAAATTATGGTAGAACAATCCGAAGGAATCCCTATAAACTTTTCTACATAATAAGATCTCCGTGTACTACTTCAATTAAACGTCTAATAAAAGCACTACTATACCATGGAATTAAAGATAATCTCAGACTATCTTCACGCTGAAACCTGACCTCCCAATTATTTCGATCCCCTCAATTACCCAGACAATTTCCTGCCACCGAAATCCTAAGGATAAAGTAAATTTCAAGCGGTCGCATGGTGATTTCCATAACGCACGCATTCCTCCGTCTAGGGGTGGCTTTTTAATTGTGCGCCAACGACACGCAGAAGAAGCGAGCGAGGGCACTCGTGCAGCCACTCCTCACGGTCCCGGTAATTGCTTATTCGTTTGCTCTTTGATTCACAAGCAAATTAATCTTATCCTTTTCTCGTATCAAAGCCATTAACCAATCTCGCCACGTTCCTTCCCTCCTCTCGCTCTTTCTCCCTCCTCCTCCGCCTTTTTAACCCTAAATGTCACCCTTCGTTTAGGGTTTCTCCCTCTTTCGCCATTCATCCTCCTCCTTTCCTTCCCGGAACCTCGGCTCTCTCGTTCTCCGTCTACGTTTCTCCTCTCGAACTAATACAATTACGCGGATCTCTCCTTGAGCATTCATTAAGAAAAAAAAACCTGTAGTGGTTGAGGGAGTTAACCCCCGGGGGCGGTAGTTACGATTTTGTAGGGTTAGAATCACCCTCGGGCCACCCTCGAGTGTCATTCAGCCTGGATTAATAGATACGTTGGTTAGCGACGATGGTGGGGCACGAGAGGGGGGTGGGTGGAGGGTGGAACACCAGCGTGGTTGCTTACGAGAGACCCCAAGGGTGCTCGGGGGTGGTTCACCGTGGAGAAAGAGAAGATGCTGGAAGTAATGGCTGTTGACAACGAGCGACGGGGGATTAGGAAGTGCTAATTGAATGTTTAGGCCCCGGCTCGAATGGCGCACGAGCCTGCACGCAGCAATTTATTGCTCTCCATTCGAGGATTTCTATCGTGACAGTACCGCCGACGGGATTCGAAGGATTCCGCCACGGTCCTTGAGAATAGTCCTCGGCGATTTGGGGGTTCAAGCGAGCAGGAACGTGAGAATATGTCGCGTTGCGTTTTAATCGGAACCCGTGGTGGCGAAATCAATGCAGCATCTTTGGTGAAATTAATAGACGAACGCGGGTAGTATCAGGTTTAAATTGTTGTTGCAACATCAGTTTTGGGGAGCAAAATTTGTGAAGAGGCGGGAGGAAATTCGTGTTAACATTGACAAAAGTTGTTTCTTTTAAAATATATCGGAGATGTATAGAATTTTGGGGTAGACAGATAAGTACGTATTGATTTTGCTGTAATATTTCCTGCGGTTGATTCTCTGAGCGTCGATGAAGGAATTTCGGAGCAACGATGTCGCCGACGATGTTGATAAATACCTAACCAGCCGTGTTTACACTCACAAGCGAGGATTGAACTGCTAATATTCTAGGCAATGCCGTGTTTTGGAGCAGCGGAAAGGTGAAGATAAGGAAATCGGTTGACAATCTTACAGGCTTAGAAACTACCATTACGCAGATGTTCAAAAGTAGGTACTTAATGCTAATAAAGATTTCTTATGTGTACTCTTCACGATTAAATGGATTAATTAATCGTTCAAAGACTAAAAAGTCAAAGTACAAACTCGTTTGCCTTCTAAATTAACCGAAACTTTTAAACCAAACAATAGCATTCTAATGAACGTTCAAATACACTACATATATACATGCTAACACCAGTAACTGTCAAGATAACCAAAGAACATTGTCAGCCGAAACGGTTGCTAACTCCTCCCCACTCTAACTCTCAGCTAAAACTGTGAGCTTGCCCCAAATTCGAAATTCCAGCTCTCCAAACTGAACACAATTTCGCCACCCAGGAATTTTCGCCAGAAACGACCCCCCAAACAACCTCAAACCTTCAAACATTCAAACTCCACACCCTACCCTGAGGATTCAACAAGTATCCCCGGAAAAAGCATACATCCAGATCGAAAGACTCACCTCATAAAGTGGCCGGCGGCTCGTTGGTGCAAGTCCAGCTCAATTTTGCAGCCGTGGTTGAGACTCTCGTCTCACCAGGTCCTGGACGATACCGTGGAGAAGTTGCGCGACGCGGCGAACGAAGATCGAAACGAACAACCAACAACAACAGCAGGTCACTGCACTGTCATACCAGCCGATCCACTTTTTTCAGTCTCGCTTTATCACTGTGTTCCACCGGGCACTTTTGTCGTACGGAGCTAGCGATCAGACGTCCGCGTCGCGAGACCGGACCCGCTCGGACGACGTCATCTTCGTGGCAGCCAGGGCTAACGTCGGCGACGAGGGTGTGCGGAATGGCATGGAAACGGAATAACCAGGGTATTTCGCGATCAACGACGACACACGAGGATGAACGCGGCGCGCACAGCGTTCAATGTGCCTTCGCGGACGATAGTTTTGGGAGTGTGCACGCACGACCCGTCGCCCCGAGCCGATCCACGGATTCCCTCGCGCCAGCGTTCCCCCTCTGCCGCGGTCGAAATGAGAAAAGAGCGAGGGGGCCAATGGCAGGGCTCCGTGGGCGGTGGGTACGACGTAAAAGCGGTATCGCTCGGCTCTCCCATTGGTCGGGGACCCGAGGCCGTCGATAACAAAACCGACCTGCGTTACCTCACCACCCCTCGCCCCGGATCAATCGCTCCGTCTCCCTCTGTATCTCGTTTTTCCATCCCGACTCTTGTCCACCCTCCCGCGTTTTCCTTGTTTCGCCATCCTCTCCGCGAATTCGCGACCACCGCGCGAAACATCTTCCGATGATAAGCGATACACTTTCTTGCCGCTGTGAAAAGCTTTTGGAGTCACTCGACAGCAATCTTTTGGGGCGATCCTTTCGGATGATTTTTGGAGTTCTCATGGTGAACATGGACAGCGAAGAGCGTGGGAGATTTGAACGAGACTTTCGTTACTCCTTGAGCTGAGAAAACGTTTCTATCCGGGGGTTGTGTTGCCTCAAATGGGGCTAATTTAGGTCCTGGGAAAGTGTGTTTAAAGTGTATCCTGAAACGAAATCCTTTCGTGGTCTGTTGTTGAAATAAAATCCCCTTGCGGGTCAGGGTTAATAGTAGATTGATTACTCGACACTTTGCCATTTTGCATTGTATAGTAGCCTAAATAACGGTTTGGAGATATAGGAAGGTAATCCTTCGAACCTGACGGCTCCAAAACAATCAGCAGGTCGACTGGGACTGTTTTGACTTGGAAATTATGGAGAATCCGCGCGAAGAAAATGTGGAAAGGCTTCCCGGACCCCTATCCTCCAACCCCCACTTTGGCAGCGCGCGACTAGTCGAATTTTCCAGCAATAATTTCTCCATCCTCCGCGATAATGGAGCCCGGCCTGTTCGCGTCCATGTAATACACCGCGTTGCGTCGCGCACCAGCGGATACTCGTTGGGGGTGGGTCATGCCTGCAAGACGAAGAGGGAGCGAGAGGAGGAACGCGGGGGTGGGCGAGCTAGAGCCAGGTAGAGCTACCACCTCCACCACCGACCACGGATACCAACTGATCCAGCCCATGCGTGGTGGGGACGTAGCTGAAGAAGGTGGGACGTCGCGAGATGGTGGCCGCTGGTATTGCCGAGTCCAATTCGAAAGAACGCTGCTAAGAATGGAAATAAGAAAGTGACTTCTCTCTTCGATACCAGTCACTGCCTCCCCCTCCACTACAACCCCTCTTTCGACCCCCCCCCCCCCAGATCCTCGCCGCCGCCTGCCGGGCTCCTCTCTTCACAGCGGTTGTTTCCTCTCGCTTCCACCAGCAAGAGGACATTGTGCTCCACTCCTGTGCAAAATGGTAGCTCGCGGCGTTTTGCTCTTTTAAGCGGCTAGATGGGGGGTGAAGCGGAGCTTCCACACCCCGTGCACCCCCCGCTGCCGCGGGGTTAACGTCGATAGGTGGTCTATGAGACGCGCTAATTCGCGGAAACGCGCTCATTTGGCACGAGTGATGCAGCACCTGTTCGCGATTCCGCACGCCGGCTGCCTTCTTGGGGGTGATTTCGGGGGTTGAGGAGGTTTCTCGGTACGGCGGCTTGAATGGGCAACAGTCTCGCCCGGGAGGAAGGAGCAGCTTACCTACGAGCTGACGCGATTTTCGACTAACAGCGCATTTATTAGTTGAATAATTCTATCGCTCCGGTGTTTGGATCTCTCTTCGCATATGAATCGAGTGGCCGGGGATGTAAACACTCCGAATGAATTTCAATTTCGAGCCCCGACAATGTACAGACGGCCCAAGTGACGGCAAGTACGATCCATCGATTCCGCCGTTTCCGCGTGTCGGTGAAAAGTGGCTTGAACGTAAAATGCCGGTGATTACAAAAGAATTCATAGACCGTCCGGTTTTCTCTATAGACACTCGATTACACCCTCCCTCGACCATCGACCGCCTCTTGTTTATTCTCAAGTGGCAATGAGGGTGCCTCGTCAACGGGGGGGTTGGTAGCGTTTCGGCTGGCCCCTCTAATCTGATAATTCCATCGCCACTGGTCGTTTTCCGTGCAATCGACGTCGCCGACGAGTCCTCGCGATTTGCACGGTCATGTAAATACAACGATTTTACTTGGAACGAATTACACGCGCGACTGATTTCGATGCATTAAACGGGATGAGTCGCGGATTCCCGACGCACCGAGTTAGCCAATATGCTCTTTTATAATATACAAGTGTAACGCTCGTGCACGCGTTTTTTTTCGCCACGCTGCCCGCGCGTATCGCGGCGTAAGAGCATAATTTGCTTGTAATTCTGGTGGAAAATTGCTGCGCGCCGCCGTTGGCAGCGACGCAAGCGATGGCCATTGAATTGTTTGCATGCCGCTTGGGAGTAATCGCGTCGCGGAGTGTGCGTGGCCGTTAAATGAATTTCAACACGCTTATTCTCGTTCTGGAGCAAAGCGCGAGGCGGACGTCCAAGGAGACAGTTTGGAGTCGCCAGAGGTGAAAGGCTTCGTTTTTAAGAGACGAGGCTATTAAAATAACAGAACCGCGCGGAGGAAGGACGAGCATTTTCGCGCTGATGAGGACACTCGGTCTCACTGTTTATCGCTGAGAAGATTTATTTCCCCCGGGCAGAGTCGCACGTGCTGACTCCCCGTGCACCGACCAGGGTGCGTCGATATTGTTGTACGCGTCGTGGAACATGTAACGTATGAATATCTAATGCACCCCATCCACAATTAAATTCGGACAATATGTTTTGTTTCGGGGAGGGGCACCACCCTCGAAACAGAGGGGTCTGCCGGGCCAGGCTCTCCCTGCTCCACCCCTCGGGATCCTCGACGTTGAATAACGCCCTAAGTGTAAATCTCACGCTGTACACGCCGATATGACGAGAGGCGATAATAACTTTCGGGGCGAATCAGGGCAGACCGCAGCCTCTGCCGCTCGTCGAGTGAAATTCAACACGTCCGCGAGCGCAGAAGAAGGATACCCCTCTTATTAATGGCCCCGCTTGGAGCCTCAAGAATGTAATTTATCGCCGCGCGAGTTCCTGATAGCGTGGAGTAAAAGTGCTCGAAATGAATAGTCGGGGAATTGATGCATGAGATGAAGCTCCTTGGAGTGGAATTCGGGATGCTGGGAGGTAGCCCTGGTATCTACGGATCTGCGTTACGGGAATAGTAATAAATCGAGTGGAAGCTGTAGACGGGACTACCCGGTGATTAGGAACTGATAGGTGAGGTATTGACGAGCTGGAGGCAGGAAAAGATCACCCTTTTATCGCGAAGCAGCATGCCAATCGACTCCGACAATGCCCAAGACAGCAAACCTGTGGACTCTAAAGACTGTTGCCTCACCTGGCGGTGGCCCGTAGTTGACAGTGGAAGGTGGGAACAACCGTGTCATCCCCGAACGATTGTCTCGAACGGTTCCCGCAGATTTGTGGTGATGAGTCGGATCGTAAATGCGCGCCTGCTGCGACACAAAGGACGGCCACCAGCTTGTGCAGCAGGCTGATCTCTTTAAACGAGCCTGACGCGAGATCCAACTGTGTCGGGGCGGGAGGACTCTGTTTAAGGGAAATGAAAGGAAATTTTATTGGCCCCCGGTGTCGGGCGACTTAAAGGTCGGGAGCGGGCCGAAGGGTGCTAGAAAACAGCGGTGGAAATGGTGGCCGGGGCTCCACCTTCGTCGGCGAGCAGCTGATCTCCCTGGAATCGACGATCGTCGTCTCCCGCCGACGGGTACGGCCTTGCCTTTCGACATTGTCTTTCTGTTTTGCAGAGGAGCAGGTGTCGCGAAAGATAAGCACAATGGGCGACAATGGGCGGCCACCGGTAAAACTTTGCTCGGCCAAAAGGCTGGTGGGAATTGCCGGCGCGCAGCGGGACGTCCTTTCTGGCCTATTGCCGACCGGTGGCTTGCTTGTTTCCTCCTTTACAGAGCCCGCGAGCGAGTAACTTGGGTGGGTAACAGTTTAATAAAAATGAGCGGTTTCGAGAGTTTCCTTGCGAAACGACAGCCCCTGGGGAGCTTGGTGGCTCGGCCACTTCGAGGAACCGTGGCATTTTCGATTTCAGTAGGGACTTAGCGGAGGCCAGAGTTTAGGGAAGGCTGAAGATCCTGTGGTTTGGAGTTAGCCACCGTTAACGATGCGAACTCGTCCGAGACCTATCCATATTCTAATTCCTTGTAATCTGTTTAAATGCTTCCTAATGGCCACCAACTCTACTACACAATCCTGCGCGGGGGAGCCAACTGAAGTGTTTAAATTCTTTCTGTAAAACAGCAGGATTCACCACCGCGTCCATCGAGGGTCCAAGCATCCCCGTGCATCAATCATACTCCATTCGCGAAATCTCCATCAGCGTGATCGTCGGCAATCCTTGCAACCCGGCAGATTGACGCAATGTAACCAAACTGAAAGACCGGGACCGCGTCATATTGTTTGCAGAAAATCACCTCATTGTCCCGGTAGCTGGCTGAGCCGTTGTTCAGCAACGGCAGAATAATCGTGCTCCTCGTGGCCTACAGGTGTTCCGGGGCTCGTGGCCCCGGCCAAGCCGCAAATAATTAATAACAGTCGAGCGACAAATCCCGGGCGCAGCGGCGTGTAGCCATCACGTTGGAACAAAACCGAACAGGAGGGCTAATGCCCGGCTAATGCTCGCGCTAAGCCCTTTAAAAGCGTCCGACGGAGGCCCCCGGATCCACTCTGCCACCTACTTACATGCGAATTTGCACCTACAAAGGCCACGGCCCCCCTCCGGTGCCGCCGTCGCCCCCGGGGATCGAATGTTGACGTGTTTTTCTCGAGCACTCCGCGGGACACGAGTGGATCGTTAAAGAGGTCAATCTGCTGGAAGGGAACTGTCGCCATTATCCCCATTATGACGGCCCTCCAATTAATTCTGCAAGGAGAATCGTGCATAATGGCGAGCGGTTTTCCGAGCAGCCAGCCGGTTTTCGAGGCTCTTACTTTGCCGGCTGAAAGGGTGGGAGGATGGCTCTTCGGGGGGAGGTTAGAGGGGACACTGAATTTGTAAATGATGGGCTTCGAATTGAAATGGCTGAGGTGATCGGCAAGGACGCCAGATTTCGAGTACCGGAGGGGGTATTGTGAGACCGGTCTCGTAATTGTTCGCGGCAGGCCGGTGGTTGTTCGGCGCACTGATTGCCAAACCATCTCCAAAAACCACCCCGTGTATTTCTACAGAAAGAGATTACGGAGGATTAGCCGAAGGATCGCGGTTCGCGCCAGCAGAAGAAGCATCTCCTATTAACGGGCAGGATAGACGACAAGGAATTCTCGTTTCCCCTCATCGGTCCCATTTTCCTCGCGTTTCGACGAAAGGGTGGGCGGGCCGGGGCGGCGGAGGCAAGTTCACCTATTTTCGCGGTACGGTGCGCGAAGAAAAGGGCCGTGCTTGCATCCCGAGGAACACAATGGGGACGCGAATAAACCAGACGAATGGCGACGACGATGGCGACAATGACGGAAAAAATCTTCGACTCCCCCATCCCACCTCCCCCCCCCTCTCTCTCTCTCTCTCCCTCGCCCGCGCTCTTTCGTGATACGTGGAATTGATGGATGAGAATACCGGCGACACGAATACAGAATACACCGCCGGTTGGTATTCCCAGCGCGGAATACACGACGGCTCTCAAGCTTTTAGCCCAGGCAAATAAATCGCGGGTTGCTAGGAGGCGACGTTCGTGGATAAATTCCCGTCTCTCTTCTCTTCTGCTCTTCCACCCTCCTTTCTCTCCTTCTCTCCTTTCCCACTTCTACACGCCGTGACACCTTACGGCCCTGACGTGTGCCGCCTACTCGAGAAGAATTCCACATTTGTGTATGCCGAGGTGGCTGGATCCATCCGTCGGTGGTCCGTCGAATTTTCCGCGAGAAAAGCTTTCTGTGTACCGAGGGTGTTGCCGCCGCGCGACGCTTGCGAAACTTTCTCTTTTTATCCGAGCCGAATTCGGGGCGTCGCGCGACGATATCGAGACGCGTGGCGTTTACGAAAGCAGCTTCGGCAGCGTTCCGGCGACAGAGCTGCTGGATGAGTAGGGTTGGAGTCTTAAGAATCGAGGGGGTGTTCTAAGGGTAGAGTATTGTGAGTAGATTATCTGATTGGTCCGAGTTACTTGTCGGATCTACGCTCTTTTCGTTTTGGGGTAGCTTGAATGAAAGTATAATGGACTTTGTGTCGGGACTCGATCAGCGGCGACAGTAGTTCACAGATTAGAGACCTGGGGTTTCGTACACAGCTATCTCGTTTAAGCAGCGAGTTATCCCCAAACACCTAGGTAAACTCAGAGTCTGGACCTTGAAATCCAGTAGCATCATCGCGGAACGATTCATCCGTTTCGTGGTGTTTAGCATCTGTAAAGCATGGATTTTCCACGAGTAGATTCTTTTACCATTGCACCTAGTCCATGGCAAGCCTGAGCACTGATCAAACTGAATCTAAATCTACGCATCGATGACAAAGACCCAACCTCGTTAAAAATATTGCCGGTCGTCTCACAATTTCATTCAACATTCACGCAAGCAGAATCCTGCGTCTACGATCCTTACAATTTCCGTAACTTCACTATCATTAGGGTAATTCCGGGAGACGCGGCCGGACTGGAGAGTTGGTCGAAACAATTGATTTCTAGAGAATTAATTGTTCTGAACCTTAACACATTTTTACATATACACAGATTTAGAGTCTGAATATAGCAACTCGACCAACTCTCCAGACCGGCCGCGTCTCCCGGAATTACCCTATCCACAATTCAGGTCCACCACCGTCAGTCGATGCGCCGTGGAAAACAAACTTACTTCATCGAGGTCGATTTCGATCGTTCTCACGATACACACTCCGGTCGATTTCGCTAGTCTATTGATTCCTAGCGAATTCAACGGCGCAAACATCGGAACCCAGCTTGTTTCCTTATGTATCCCGTTCACCGAGGGCTCTGAGGCGCGGAATAATAAAAGATCCTCGCAGATAAACAAGATAATGATCGTAGCGTATGCTTCTCCGTAATTTCGGCCTCGCTGGCAAACAACCAAAAGAAGGAGAGGCGAATGGAGGCTCGATGCCACGGATCATTGCACGTGGATGGGAGAGAAATCGGTGTCCCTTCGCGAGCAGGTGTATCCCCGTGCATTCACGTCGAGCAGACACGCGCGAACTCCAGAAAGAAATCCCGGATAAGCCGAGTTCAGGGGGCTGCTGGGGGGTGGCTTTCCTCCTCTTCCTCGTCCATCGGTCACTGGTTCGAGCTCACACGCGGAACCGTCGTCGGAAGTCCAACGTGTGTCCGTCTTTTTGTGCAACGACGGTTTCCAGAGATCCCCTCGTCTGAAATTAAGCTCCATATCCGACGGGATCCTCTTACCACATTATCGAACCCCGACTGTTCGCCTTGTCCCGCGAACTTCTGTTCCCCTCGGGTGTGCTCTTTGTCGTAGCGACTGTATTCCAAGGACATCGTTCCTTGGCTCCTCCGACTCGAGGAAGGCGAGGTGCTCGTAGGATGCAGAGGTCGAGGACCTACAAAACAACACGGAAAATTTTCAATGCATTTCCTCGACATCGACGAACACCAACATCCGCGTGGTATTTATTGAAGGTACACGGTCCTTTAAGTACGCAGCCACCGATACGCGCAACAACTCGAACAGCCAGGTTTCGAATTAAAAATGCCGATTTTTCCCGTGCGTACAATGGACAATTCCGAAATATCCGGGCTGCCGAGCGAGGAACGGTGGAAATGCAAATGGCAGAGTCGCTCGGACCGAACTTTTCCGCGGTTCGCAGCGTCGTAGCGTCGAGCGAGGAAAACCGCGGGGAGAGTGCATCGCGGCTGCACGACAACAAAACCGTCCCGGTTTTACGCTTTCACCGGTTCCGTCCACGCTCGCGTTCCCCATTTTTTTTCCACCCCGGATCGAGGAAAATCCGATTCAAGGGGCAGGGCTCTGTGTGCGCGCGTATGCATGTGTGCGCGTGCAAGTTCGACGCATCTCGGGACATCTCATTACGCCCGAAGAAAGGAAGTCGAAGCCACCGAGAGATCCGCATCACGGCGGTAGCTGAAGGATCTCCCACTGTTATTTAGCCCGTACACAATGGACGGGCCGTCTGCTATCCGATTGTTTGGTACATTTTTTTTTCCTTCCCACAAAAGGAGAGGCAGGAGGGAGCGGTGCACGCCGGCGAACAAGGAGGGAGTCAAGCCGAGTCAGTCGATCGCCAATTGACTGACGTTATCGGGCCATCTTCCAGATTAGGAAGATTGCTTAGGAAAAGGCTGCCCTAGGATATACGCTGTCTTGCCTTTATTCCTGGAAATCGGGCTATTGCTTCCCGATCGTAATTCGAGGCCAAGGGGGAATGACGAGGGGGAGGTGGCTGGCAGAGATTCGGGGTGCAATCTTGGACTCCTCTTGCAGTACGTTGGAAATTCTGTCGTCCGAGCTGATGGGGAGACAGGACAATATCGATAATGGAGCGCTCACTGTTCTCGAGTCCGTCGTTCCATATTTTAGATAAAGAAACGCATGATGGAGGATCTCACGATAATTGGTTTTTTTGCACTCCGAAGAGATTCTTTGGCAGAAGCATTCGTCAGTCTCCAGAACTTGATACTTTAAGTTTAAGGGGTTTCCCTGCCTTGACGGACGAAAAATGATGCGAACTTTGGGAATTTTTTAAAACAAAACCATTAAATATATTTACTTCCAACTTTGTGGCTTCATTTGTCAATCTTTAGAGAATGTGAAAAAAAATTGTATCTAAAAATAGTAGTTATATCCGGAGTTATAGTGCTTCAAGTAGAGCGTCGTACAAAAATCATATGCGCATTCTTAGCATAAAATCAGCCGTTGTGGTGGTCTGAAATAGAAAATTTAAAATTTATGTAATCTGCATGAGTATGGCTATCGCTCGAACTAGATTTAATGACAAATACTAAAAAATTTTTTAAAAAATGGCAGCGTCTAAAATAGACATCGAGTTCTGCAAAAAAATCGTTGCTTCTTTAAGTCGCAAAAGCCGACTTAGTTTTAGTAGGTACATCTACTAAAGATATATGCCAAGTTTTGAAGTAAATCGGGTGATTGGTTTTTGAGATATCATGTTAACCAATTCGAAATACATCGTTTAGAGAAAAACGCGTTTGAAGTTTTAGGTACCGTTTCTTCCTCATTAAATTTTTTTTAAAATGTTGCCTAAATATGTACAAATATAGGCATAAAGTTTTCAATTAATATAATTCGAGGGATTCTCTTTAAAAAAAAAAAGCAAATATCGCGCTCCTTTTCAGAACTAAAACTTTCAACCGTGCCAACGTTGAGCATTTGGAACTCTCAGCATGGCGTCACGTTGGAACTCGCATGGTCGCGTAATTTCGACCAGGGAAACAAAGCTCGTCGATAGCGACGGTTAATTTAACGCGAAACGGCGCATCGCGAATCGAGCCGCGTGAAAATCTGCGGAAGTAACGGGATTACGGATTGGATCTTGAACGTTAACCCGTGGATACGGGAGCTACCGATTAAAAAGCGGCAAGGAGAATGCGCAGGGGGCCTGGTGAAGTTTACATGGAAAACGGTGGGCGTCGAGGACGATCTCCGACAATGGCCCCGCGATCGGATTATCCGGTACATACGTTTGTTGCGTTACGCGTAACTTTAAATCGCGAACCGAGGGGGCATAAGCAACCCCCGAGGTACGGTCGCTCGACTCGCCACAAAGGGGAAGTTATTCTCTCGTAGATCTCTTATCTGCTTCGATCCTACGGGAAAAGCGTGCAACGACCCGGTAAAGTCTTCTCTTTTGCGGCCGCCCCTTTGTGGCTCTACTCGCGGTCTCACCCCCCTGCCCGCTTCTGGTTTTTCTAATTTTACTTGCCGGGGGATCGGTGGCGATCGGTCGATACGTTCCTCCGTTCATGGGAATGGAAAGTTTGGTGGACAGATCGAAGGTGAAACACACATACCGTCAAGGACCCAGTTCCGGATCACTTAAGATGCACAGGGAGCAGTTTCTGATCACCTAAAACATTTTACTATGAGCCATCAGATGGTCGCTATATAGCGACGACAAACCTCGGAAACCTCGAATGCCGAAGATAGCCACCGAGTTAGCCGCTCGAAATTCCATCATCGAGGATCACAGAAAACATTCGTATCCGTGGAATCTCGGCTCCCCAAGCGTTTCGATAGAAATACCTGTTCCACCGAGGCGTTAACAATCGGCCCAGCGAGGCTGAATGGCCGGACGGCGTTCCCGCCAAAAACGAAAGAAAAGAAGAGGAGATCCCGAAGGCGCCCAGCGGTCTCGCCGAGCGGGCGATGGAATCCGGAATGCGCGTGGGTTTGGATTTTCAGGCCATTAGGCCGTTTCTACCCACCGTAGGACTTGTCTCGTTGGACCAGCCACCCTCAATGAAACTTGACGCCTTCCGAGATCTCTCTTCCCTTCCTTCTTCTCTGTTTTTTCCCTCTCCCCCTCTCTCTCTCTCTCTCTCTCTCTCTCTCTCTCTTTCGAGCCTCAAACGCGCGCGTAAAACGTGTGGCCAGGGGATGAAAGAGAAGGAAAGGCAGCGAAGGAGACGAAGAGACGAGATTTCCTGCAGGTAGATCGAAGAAGTTCGAGACACAATGAAAAGGCGTTCCGTGTCACGTCGAGAGGGCAGGTGTTAGTCAGCACCCCGACACCCTCGCATAGAAGGCAGGAACGATGCCTGGACACGATCCAACGATTAATTCTTGCCCCGTTTTGCCTTTCATTTCGATGGTTTCTCGATGGCAAGGAGGCTTCTGGATCTCTCAGATTTTAGGTATTTACAGGGGCAGTTTTAGTTATAGCGAAAATTTTCTAACAGGTCATAATACAGATCAGAAGCATCCACATCTATCATATCGTATTCGCTCATTCACGTTTTCTCTCTGTCAGTTTTAATCCGCTTCTCAATAATCTCTGTATGTATTCTCCGATTATTCATGGACTATCCAGTGGGACATGTTCTCACAATTAAAATCTAATGTAGCAGGTAAACAGGTGGAGGGGCGTGCGGATGCTCACCGGGGAAAACAACTGCGAGCGGTAAAAATGGAACGAGGGACGCCATGGAATCACCGCCCCATACTGGCGTGTTCCGAATGGGAAGGACAGAGATTTAGTTTTGTATGTAACGTGGCAACAATAAATTCGTCGTGCTGTTAATAAATCCCATTGCCAGCGAGAAGAGAGATTCTGAGCCGCGGCACAAAGGCGCGGATGAACGAGAGGATATAGAGGGCGGCCCCTTTGCAGCATTTATTGTAGGAAGCAAGCTTAAGTATTGTTACCTGCTGCTACTGGCATTGTCACTCCCCCTTCTCTCCCCCTTTCCTTAACGGAATCTCTCCTTTCCTCCATCCTCGGCCTCTTCTTTCTCGGACCGCGGGGAGAACTTTCTTTCACGAATCCGTCGCGGAAACTCGCCACGGACGATCACACCGCTCGTTATTTTCACGTGGCCGCTCGTTGTTGCGTGAGAATGCTAATTTCCTTCGGCGAAGTGACGTTGCGGAATCCTGAAACTGAGGAGAAACATAAAGTCGGGTAAAGAATAGTGAATAGTTCTAAAGAACCAGATGTTGAAAGTTTAAGCTTTTCCGAGCACCAGATTTATTAAAAAACAATCTCTCTGTCGTCAAGAGGTGCGTCATGCACTTCGGTGCATTTAAACAAGCAACAAAGTGAAATTCCATCGTGAACAAACCTTCGCGTCAGATATGTAAAGAGAGCATCGACGGTGCCCTGTGGCCCATGGCAATCGCTCCACAAGGAGCTTCGAATATCTATCTTTCAAAACGATTAACCATATGTCCATAACCATATCCGAGCTAATCGTCCACGGGCGACCGATCGAACAACGTCCCTTCACAGATAGGCGAACAATGCCCGAGCCGTGAGTGTAAAATCGGCGCGAAATTGGCGCGGTTCGAGTGATTTGACATCGTCTATTCTGGCGATCGGCGCAGCGTGTGCCATTTCGATGTCGCTTGCACGGGGCCCTGGTCCACTGTCATGCAAAACCGCGACACAAATCTCGAATCACGATTCGATTGCCATTCATCGGGAGCCGGGTTAGCGACTGGGGTGGAGGCAGGCGAAATCGAATCGAGGCGAATCGATGTTTCGCAGCCCGTGGCACCTCCGATGCAAATGCATCGATTCCTTTCTTTCCTCTCTTTCCACGCCGATCGCTCTCCTTTTCTCTCTGCACGCGTATCCTCGTCCCTCCAAGTGTCCTTGCCCCAGCGCATATGCCACTTGCCCTCCGCTACAAAAAGGGGAGAAGGGCCCGCGAAAGGTGACGTGCGGAAGCAGGTAACGCGCACGCTTGCGACCGACGCCGGCACGCCGACGGACCCCGTCAACGACGCTATGAATAATTTCTAATCGGCCGTTAACGTTTCGCCCGTTCCTCGGTAATTCGACACGCGCGCCTCTTCTGGGGTGGATCGAACGGTTACGCCAAAGTTCCATTTTTTTATTCTACTGCCACTCTCTCTACCCCTTGACTTCTGCTCTTTTCGTGTTCCTTTTCTAGCTGAGCTCTTGGCGCTGTCGAACGAATGTATCGAACTTCTAAAAACAGATCCCTTAAAAATGCGGATGATTTCAATGAATGGTGATTTGGAGAAATTCAAATGCAAGCAAGGTAGTTGGTTGAAGTACCAGGGATATCAGTGTAACTGACATTTTCAACCGCCTTGACTTGCGACCCTTTCACCCTCAAGGGGCCCGATCTTGCAAATTGAAATTAATTCGACCGCCCCGCCAGTGCGCAGTGAAATAAATTTATTTTTCCATTCTATGCTAACTACCGCCCCGTTAATGCATAAATAGATTGAAATGAAACTCGACAAATGCGACTGCGTTTCGCACGCCGGTCGCAGGGAAATCGATATCCGTCGAACGAGACATCTGGTCGGGCGATTGGTGCGCGTTACGAATATAAAATTCATAACCGATCGGCCATTTATCGAGAATTAAGTCGCGCGGGATAGGGTTCGTTGAACGACAGCAGCCCGACGACTCAATCGATCTCGCCGACCTGCGAAACACGCCTACCGATAAATAATCGTTTATTAGCTGGCTGGCGACTCCAGATACGTCGTTGCAGCCTGCTACGGGGCCACGCCTCGATCGCGAGCGCGGAAAACGGCCGCGGCTGGATTGATTTCGCATTCTGCGCCGGCTAATAAATCGCACCGAAGATCACCGCCCATCCAGCCACCGTGCCTCCAATTCGGATGTTAATTTCTCCTTTCTGGGATCGACGCTCGTATGGAGCGCGCAGCAAATAATAAGTCGCGCGACGGCGGCGACTTTGAATTTCAATGAGAGCAATTTTCCTAGCGAACGAGAGGAGTCGAGCTTTGTGCGCCCCGCAACCCGTATCCTTCCTTCGTTTCGGGAGAAATGTAACGTAAAATTCGGTCGAGCGAGATGGGATGTGCAGCAATATACGAGACGCGTATGTTGTTTGGCAGATGAAATCTTGCGTGGAGATCGGGCAGCAAGGGTTGAAATTGGGGAGGGGTGAGTGGTAAAGTGTAATAAGGCAGGGGCTGTGTGGTAGCAATTTTCGTGAAATTTTATGCCGGCAAAATTAGTTTTGTACTTGGTGTTCCAGTAAAGATTTGAAGTACTTCGGAACCTCGAGGATATCCTAAAGTTAGTTACCATGGAAATCTCTATTTCCTTGTTTCGTTTCCTAAATCGAGGGTGAAATTCTCCTTGGGAAATTCAGAAGAAAGATTTGCATGCCGCCGAGGTGTGTTCGTGTCGCGTTACAAGCGAATTCGATAGAACGTTGCCGGGGTCATTCCCGAAGGGACGAAAAGCTGGTCTCTCCCAAGGGGACGTGTCCTTTAATAAGCTGTCCGCCATTCATCCCCGATCTCCCTTTTTCAATTTTCATTGACGCTCGTGTGGAGTGTGTCACGGACCATTAGCGCCGTAAATCCATTGATGGATTTTCCTTCCCCCGAAGAAAGCAAAAGGGAAGATGGGTCAGCGAGGACGATTATCTTGCACCTGCACTTTTCGCATGCTATTCTGCGCACCTGACCTGGAATCACTGATATGCAAATACGGGAAATTACACTTAAGCCACCGAAGCCTGTCACACTTGTAACACGAGCACTCTCGCAAGTTCACAGCGTCGCCCAAAATGTTTTCCTATCTAATTTCCCAAAACTTCCAACCTTCCAAGCCCTCCTGCTGCAAGGATCCTCGGAGATCCTCCCACAATCCTCGTTTCCTGTCCCCTGGTGACCGAACAACCGCCCACCACTTGACTTCCACGGTGACATTCGAAATCTCCCAAGACATTGGTGCCTTCGCGGCACAACCGTGCGATGTCCATTATTCGCCCCGGGATCAGGAGGGACAGTTCCCCTCGACCCGATAACTAGGTGCGCGCGTGACAGAAAGCAGTTTCTCTCTCTACGTCCGAGCGCATTCGACGGCATTGTGGGCGCGGAGCGTTGTTGCGGCCACCGAGACGAATTCCTGAAAACGGGCTCATCGCGGCTGGAGGAGCAGCGACATTGTTGCGCGCCTTGTTACGAGGAAGCCGACAATGCCGGAAGAAAGACCTGGCGGCGACGTTAAACGACCCCGGAGAGGAGGGTTGCGACGCCGAGGAAGAAATAAGTTGGAGAGAGCTGGGGCGAGGCTGGTCCAAGGATGCGCGCGGCCATCGGTGACGAAATCGTCCTGGCTCGGGACGTGATCCTCCATTCATGGGAGCACGGACGGGAAACGGTGAATGGAGAACGGCAGAATGGGCAGAACCGGGACGAGTAATAATTTCGCGTTTTTGACTCTCCCGCTGTTGGAGCTGTTGGTCCTTTCTCGGCCTCTCATAATATCCTTTTCTTCGGGCGCGACCAGATTGCCTTCTCAGCCACTCCACGAGCCGGAGAATATTTTTCTCCCGGTGCCTCGAAAGGTTTGTTCCTTATCCACGAATTTATGAATACGCGAAATCTGGAATAATGGTACCTACGAGGGGGGGGGGTGTTCGCAGAGAATACTTACTGGTGGAATAATCGGCGTTGAGGATTTCTTTAAGAGAGCTGCAGATGTGCTGGCGAATACTTCGGGGTGCTCAAGATATCAGAGTGTCATGAATATGGTGGGATTAAACTGTGTCAGTAATCGAGGATTGACGAATAATTCTCGAGTGTTGTAGGTTCGAGGTTCGCCGCGAAACTATGGCCCCTGTTCATATTTAACTCATTAAATATTCCCCCTCACCTGTCGATACCACACATTTGTACCTCATTGAACTACAAAATACGTCGTTATATTTTCAATTCAACTTTATCTTGTAACATTCTGCGCGTTCTTTTCAGTGCCCGCCGAGCGCAATTTACCTTAACTGGCGAAATGCCGCGGCGCCGGTGGTTTCCAATTTTGAAAATGCAATTGCACATGGACGGAGGGGGGGCGTGCATTGTGCCGCGTGTATCGGCCGGCAGTGTGCGTCGTTGTTTTTGTCACTCGCCATTAAATTTCCCCCGAAAAGCCCGGTGCTCGTCAAACGAGGCAAACAAACGTTTCAATTAGCGCTCGCATCGCGCACTTTTGCGAGCGGAATACGCGCGGGCCGTTTCACGCACTCGAAATACACCTGTTCGGCCGAGTTTTATGATAAATTTTACTGGCACGACCCGTTTGCCAGCCACTGTTCCCGCATTTATTATACGCCACGTCTATAAATTATAGCCTGTCTGCTAAATTCCACACGAAAATGTTTTCACCTCCCGTTTCTACAATTTTCAAGCTTGAAATTGCATCGTACAAAGGGCGATTGATCGAAAGGGCTAATTCCTACTCGCTTAGTCTTTAGAAATAATAAATAACTCAACTGGAGCGATGCACCGTAAGCGACCACGATCCAATGCAATTTATCAACCCCCACCTCGGAATCGGAATCCCCAATCTCCGACTCACCGACACGATCCGATCGTTTCCGAATCTTTTCCCGGATTTCCTTCGAGAACCTCTCCGAACTATGGCAGAATCACCAGCGAGGAAGGCCGATGGAGAGGAGGAAAGACAAAGGCGCGCGCGATTTAAGTATCGACGCAAACAACATTTTAATTTAAACCCTCGCAGTGGCCGGATCCGGCATTGTCACCGACTGGATATGTAAATAGACGGCCAACCAGGCCGTCGGATAATTATCCGTTTTTCCAGCCGCCGACTTGTTTGTCGGCCACTTCTGGCCTCCCCTCCACGCTGAAGAACCAGCACGATCACTTTTATCGGTGGATTGGATCGTCCGCCGAGGGCGGGGGTGGAAAACTCCGTGGCATTGATTAAGATATTCCGTGGCTCCGCGCGTCGAAGCCACCCCTCGATATGCCGGTTTATTTTCCCTCGCGCCATCTTCGACCGATTGTTCGCCAGGCTTCTCGTTGCCACCCCCGAATTTGCATTCGAGATTGATCGAACTGACGAGCGAAAGAAGCCGAAGAAGAAGACGCGGGGGGGGGGGGGATGGGGGATGATCTCCTTCTTCTATCGTCGCTTCTGCTTCCTCGTCGAGGATTTCTGACGGCGTATAATCGCCTAAATTCGACGTTTAATCTGCTCTCCACAAGAGCTGGAATCCTCGAGCGCGACACCGATTACCGGTGGCAAGAGATTGCTGGCCCTCGAGGGACGAGAGTGATTCGATTCGACGACACCTTCCATCGTTGAACAATAAACGAATCTCGCCAGGGTGAATAGGGGGTGAGATGCTTGGCTGCGATCCCGATCATTCCGAAGATCGTAGATCTGCTCGTGGAAACAGGAATTTGTTTATGGGGGTGGTTCGAGGGAACACGGGGTATTGTGGTGGTTGATGGACGTTCTGAGAGTTGCTGAACAGAATTGCTCGTGTTATTGTGACGTAAAAATTGGAATCATCCAACTGGGATTCAGGGGGTTGGGGATGGAGTCGTTGGCGTCGGCTCGACGACTATGATCTCCTGAAACAAGCAACCTAGCTCGCTTGAATGCGACGATTAGCAGGTGGATACCAGGACATTCGCGGCGGGATTACAAGGCCCGAGTATCCGGACCAATTTCGGCACGGTGACATCTTTAAAGTAGCGCTCGAGTACGGGAGCACCATGGTGACACGTGTTCCTGACACTTGTATTCTCGCGTTCCCTGCACCACGTATACTCCCGTGGAGTCTAGGGAGGGTGGCGGGGGCGGGCGGCTCGCCTCGAGACTTTCGACACCCTTATTTCTTCTCGCTTTTTCCCCGCTTTCTTCGCGAAATGATGGCCCTGACAGACCTGGTTCCTCTTTCTCTCGTTCTTCCACTTGGAATCGGCCTCGAATTGTGTATACAGCTCTGGAAACGTTAGCAGCCGATTGCGACGCCCTTCGACGCCCATTGCCCTCAGAAACGTTCTTTGGGTGGTTGTCGGCGACAACTTGGTTCGTACTTCGTTCGTGATCGTGTCCATTACGACTCTCTAGGAAGTTACCGTCTTACTTATTCCGAGAATATATGTAAAACGTGAAACAGAAAATCACACATGACGCTGTATGAAGCGTTCAGAATCGCCGAGAAATATTTCCAACGACCGTCGCAAAAAAGAAATCACCATTGTCTGGGAGATACTCCGTACAGAGGCTTCCGAAATAGAATTTCAACACCCCCATACCCGAATTTATATGAAACCATTGGCGACGCCGCTGTCTGAAGGCAGCCAGAGTCAGAATGCCGCGATAGAAACGATGAGCGTGGATTGGAACGGCTGAAGTCTGGGGGTTTGACGAAGCCACCGCGCAAAGAGGGGTAGAGAGAGAAAGAGGGATAGAGGAGAGAGAGAGAGAGAGAGAGAGAGAGAGAGAAAGGAGTTCCGCGTGTGGGGGTAGGAGCGGGTTGAAACTTTCGCGAGGAATAGGAAAGATATTCAGGGAGCCGCGGTCTAATTATGAGTTCGCGGGATAAAGCTGGCATTATGAGGACGCGCTCGTGCAGCGAGAGCGGGAGCGGAGCGAAAGAGAGGAGAGACAGAGCTTTTGCCTGCTGCTGGAAGCATAGAAACCGGTAGAGACTTGGAATTTCTGCGTATCCAGTCGCATGGACGGATGGATAGGCGGATGCAGCACGCTCGGATGGATGGTTACGAGGCGGCGAATATATACGCGGCATTGTCACGGCATATATGAGCGGTTAGGCGCGTTTCTGGCTAGGGGTGGCCGGAGAAAGAACGGCAGACGCGCACAAAAACCAAAATGTTATTCGTGATATTCATCGGTGGCGCGGCTCCATGGGTGCATCGGATAATACCGACACGGAGTAGGTACCGCTAGTAATTACCCGAACGACTCTGCATGTCGGGAGAAGCGAGAATTATATTTTCAATACGAAATGAATTCGTTAATCCCTCCATCTTGGCGAGACGAACTTCCTGTTCCAAGGCCAAGTAGACTGGCACTTCGTCTTCGATCATTTAAGAAGCATCGATTGGGTTCCACCGTGAATGACTTCTCGCTCGGGATAATTTCATCGAGGAGAAACGAGTAATTGCAAAACCGAAACAATGCCTGCCCAATATTACTCCGCGGTGAAAGGGTTGATACGATAATGCCAGTAACGTCAGTATATGTATATCGTAATTATAGCCAAGTCTCCATACCTCTGCTTAGACTCCGTTCAGTATACGCGAATACCAGCTCCCGTTTTTCTCCCTGCGCACCCCTTCGACGTCGCAGCTACGGCTGGCGTGCCCTCTCTGCCCCCTTTTCTTCGCTGTACCGAGCTCGTTTGTTCGTTTCTTTTCGCCTGGTTCACGTGCCCTTGCGCACCACCCGCCGCGATATTCGCTTTTGGTCGCGTCTCTGACGCCCCCTCCCTCCCCCCGTCGCGGGACAAAAGCGAGTCGCTGACGACATAACGCCACCTCTGTCTTCCACCCCCGCGATGGCAACCGCGACCGCGGCCGCGACTAACGAGAGAACGGGCGGAGAAAGGGACACGGCGACGCTGACAGACCAATAGAAACGTTAGATTCGTTTCAATATTCCCTTTGTTCGTATTTTGCCCTTTCTCGCGGTGTCTCGCTGTTTCGCCGAGCGTGTGCGCGCCCACTCCCCCGGCCGCGCCGGTAGAAAAGAGGCTTCCTCTTGGATTCGCCCGCGGATTCTCCGCCGGATGAAAGGAGGACGGAGGTGTGGTTTCTGTGGAGCCAGCGCGAGACTGCACGCTAATTTTTCTGCCGTTCAAAGGGCTGGCGTCGAAAATCTGCGCCTCCCCTCATTGACGATACGCGATTATTTATAATAAACGGCCCTTTCGCGGCCTGCCTGCCTGTCTGTTGACGATTTCGCCACGGGCCTCGCCCGTAATTACGAACAATCTCTTTCGCGACTGACGCTTGTTTCTGCACAGACGCATCGCCCAACGACGATGCAAGATTTACAGGCTGATGAAAGCCGATTTGTACTCGTTCGTTCTGCGCGCTCACGGGTGGAGGAAAGTCGCGGGGGTTGGATTCGACGTTAGGAACAGGGATGGGGATGCGGAGTCTCGCGGCCAAACTCCTCCGCCGTCACGATTAACGCAGGATTCCGCTGCAAGTCATGCCCTGGCCCAAAAAGGAAGAAACTAAAACAATATCCTTTGGACAGGAGGGGGGATGAGTCGGGCGAGCGTATGGTGGCAGGGAACAATTTCCAATCACCGGGCAAATCGTCCCGTCATTCATAAATTACCCGTTCGTTATCGATAACCCGATCCACGGGCAATCGGTGATTCCTTCAGCGGTGATTACCACGTCGAAGAATCGCCGTGGCTGCGATGACGCGGAGTCCAAAGGGGCCACACAGAGTCCTAAAGGTGTCGGCTCGACACGTTTCGGAACTGTTGCCGCGCTAACGAACGCCCATAAATAATAACGTTCCACGGGGCCCTTGCGTACCTACGTGGAAAGGTGGTCGGTTGATTTATTGCGGCGAGCTCTCGTCGGACGACGTAGCTGATTGGTGCTCGCAGGTGTTTGCTCCACGAACGATGCCACGCACCGTCACGTCAACGTGTTCCTCCTGTCATCCGAATCATCATCGATTGCACCCCCCCCCCCCTCCTCCCCCTACCACCGCGATATTTCTCGCCTTTTGGGCTTTGTGGATGGTAGCCCTGACGGATGACCGATTCGAGAGACGCTCCGGAAGTTGAAATCTTTGGGATTCCGAGGTTGGGATAAATAAAGCTTCGGGACGCGTGCGAAACTCTTCGAACATTTCCGCTTTCAAATATGCTGAGACACTTGAAATCCTTAGCTATGTACCCTGTCAAATGTTTCAGCCACCACTCTTTAATCCGTTATGAAGCAATCACATCGACTATCCCCATCGTGCATCTACCAAGCCGAATGCCATCTTGGATATTCACTCTTCCCCGTCTTCCTTCGTCAGACGTCGCTCGCCAGTGACAAAAGTGTCCAAAAGCAGCGGCTCGTTTAGCTTCCACGACGAGGAACAAGGAAAGTCCCGTTCAAGGAGCAAAACTCGCGCGCACGGTGAGCAGATCTGCCGGTAGGCCGGCAACGGTGCCTGTTCAGGGGTCAGTTTGATGCCTCCTCCAGCTGTCAGATACGTCAGGATAGCGCCAGATCCGATCTCTCCCCGCGGGGAAACGATAGTTGCTAATGTACGTCGCGGTGAACAAGAGGAACCACCCAACGCGCCCGATAGGAAACGATCGTTTCATCCAGCCTGCCGTGGACCGCAGCCACTACCATCGCTATGGCATGTCTATCTAGTTAAAGGAACTCGACACGGAGATTTCTGTCGAGCTGTCCGTCCATCGACGCGATGCGAACGAGTCCTCGTATAATCACGATGATTAGCTGGATGCAGCGCATTCTGCTTAGAACGGGCGAGCGGCGGAGGGATGGATAAACTGATTCCGGAGCGAGAGGGGTGGGGCTTTGGTCGTTCGATTCTGATTAATGAGGCACGAAAGCTTCGGGGGGGAAATGTTTGCAACTGTTGCGATAAGTATTCACGCGAGACTTTGTATCTTCTTCGTACAATAAACACATTTTACATCGAAAAAGTTTAGAATCCTCATTGCTAGTGCGACTTTTCACGAGTGTTCCCAAAACATCCATGCATCCAGCGAAATAAATTATACTAATTTCTCGGAGATCCCTGACAAGGACCCAGAGAACCCTCGCACCCGTCCTACGGACGTCAACGTCGGAAACCATATCGATTTCCCTTCAATTCATTCCGATTTCATTCGCTCATAATTCCGACACTCGCATATATGATTCCTCTCATTGTCGAGCTGTCTGGCGAATGTTCCAAAGCTTCGTGACTCCACCGGTGCGACACAGTCGGCCATGCCGATCGCGTTTCTTCTTTTTTTTTTTACGAGCGTTCCAGGCGAACGTTTCGAGAACCCCCTCGTAAACCGTCGATGTCCTTTTCTTACCCCGCGGTCCGCCGTGGCACCGTGGATTGAAATAACATCGAGCTATCGATACACAGCGGATCGTTCGCGCGCGGGCACGAGGAACGCTGGAAAAAAGGGGGGCCAGTCAGGACGAACGGAAGGCAATAGGAATTCCATACAATGCTAATTAAGGAAAGGGTTTATTCCCGGCCAAAGGGCACGAAAGGGAATTTGTAACACACGTGGATCACAATGAGAGCGTTTATGGGGCACAATGTCGCCCCGTCGAAGGGCTCTTCCTCCTTCTGCGTGCACCCCTTTCTCGGAGGCTCGCTCCTTTTTCTTTTTCTCCGTGGACGATCGAGCGATCGACTCCAGAACACCGCGCTCCTTCTGTCCCGCGACAATGCGATTTCTTCGTCCGTCTCGCGTCGGTGATCTCACCGTCGCCTCGCAACCGTAACCCTTCAGGGCCTACACCTGAGTCGATCTGCTGATTATTAGAAAATATTATTTCTGCATAATCGATCCGCGATCGTGCCAGCGCGGGACAGATGTCGATATCTAGAGGAACTGTGGCGACAAAGACCAAGGGAGATCGGTTATTCGGAGGAGCTCAGGCCCGTGGTGTCGTGTTACGACTGGCTTTCCCGTGAGAACGATAGCTGAATTTGATTGGAAATAGTGGTTCGTGGCTCTGGAATCTAATGGCTCGATCGCTAATTGATATTCATCGTTCGGTAGCCCGAACCTCGGTGGGAACGGGAATTTCAATGAAATCTTTCGGACACGATGTTGAGCGAATTGCGACAATCGTGAGAAAATACCGCGATACTTTTGTGTATATACTGTGAACGAAGTTTCAACGCTATCGAATTTTACTAGATTAGAAACTTTTCAAGTCTGACGTTACATTCTTCAGATAAAGAATTATTCTGTAGTCCATTCTAGATTCAACGTAATTTCATCCACGAAACTTTGGCCATCGGTCTCAATATCGAATCGAGGAGCGTATTGTTGCAATCTCATCTCTATTTTCCTCCGATTTCGCAGAATCTCCATTTGATACTTTCCCATTAGTCGACGAATATCCAGGACTCGTTGTACAGTCCATGGTATGGGAAATACATGGAAAGTAAAAAAGCGATAGGTGACTGTGTAGTTTTCCCCCTACGTTTAACTACTCCACGAATCTTGCATCCAATTAACATGACAGCTTAAGTAATCGGAGATAAATGTGTTGAGAAAAGTGCAAAGAACTTGTGCACCTAGATCTTCCTCAAGTATCCCCACAACTGCCTCTTAACTAACCACTCCAGAGAAGTAACGAGACCACAATCAGCGCCGTGGCCACTGGCCATCATACCTAAATCGACGATGCAAACCCATCGTCCACTCTCCCCCCGAAAAGGGAGCCCACATCCAGGCCGGTCCATTTCGACCGCGAACGCTATTTTTCCACGCGCTGGCATCTGGAAATCGTAGGGGGTGTAGCGGGGGAGAAACGTGAGAAAGAAGGCGAACGAGGGATGACTATTAATTTCTCTCTGGCACTTGGCCGTCGATGGTATGCATTAACGGCTGATTCGTGCCTTCGGACATCGAACGTCCGACGAATACGCGTTGCCTATAGATAGCGGCAGGGCGAGAGAAAAGGAGGAGGATAGGGGTAGCTCGGACGGCCAGAAAGGGAGGTGGCGAGCCAGAGGGCAAGGGGGCAGGTAGGGATGGTTGAACGTGGCGTTTGCAAAGATTGATAGGGCGGAATTCTACCGGTGGATTCGTAATGGATAGCCCGTGTCCGAATTCACCGATACCCGGTCTCTCTATCGTTCCTCATGCTCCCTACCCCCTCCCCCTTTTTCTCTATCTCTTTCCCCATGTACCCAATACCTTCTAATGGAATCCCCGATTGTGCTACCTTATCAAAGGGCTGCTCGAGTAGCGCGCCTCTGGCCATGCGATCCCGAGGGCGTCGATCCATTATTGCGCGGAGAGCTCTCAGGGCGAGATAACTTATTTTCTTCCGGTTACACCTACGCGATTTTTCCACCAGAATCATCGACACTTTCGCGAGGGTCACGCCTAACAGGCGTAACTTGTAAGTAGCAAGCGCGAGCTTCCGTTTGGAGGATTGAAGCGATTCGGAGGCTACGGGCGGCAGAGTGGGGAGGTATTTTAGTTCTCCTTTAGGAAGAGTGACCGGGTTCTCGCGAGGTCATTTGAATCTCTGCAACTTGTTCCTCGCGAGACTACCAACGACGAGTGAAGCGAACAAAGATGCAGCGTCCTCCCGAGGAAGAGCGACGAGGGGAGGGAAGCAGACGTGTTCTAAATTCGATCGAAATAATAAGGGTCTCGCGGTAGAAAAATCGTTGAATCGCTCGCGTTCCGCTTTCCCCTTATTACTCTCGGGCCAGCGCGGCGCACCAATCATCCTCGGTGACTTCGAGCTTTTTGCCACGGCATCGTGGGCACCGTTCACCCTCCGTCGCGGCCGTAAACCCTTTAACGCCTCGAAAGTTGAAAGTGAAATAGTTTAGTGGCGCGCGAGCGAAAGGGCCCTGACAAAGGAGCGCTCTCCTCTATACCGGGTGTCCCGCGTGAAAAAGAGAGGCCACGTCGACGGGAAGCTCGTAAACTACGAACGAGGCCCTCTACCATTGAAAGCAGTCCAGCCGTGATATTTCAGGCCGCGACGCGGCGTGGCGTTTCGCGCCCTCGCGCCTCCAACGTGTACACAGCGCCGTACCGGGCCTTTTATAGGATTCGTATTATGCAAAACAGCGCGGAACGTATCGTCTGTTGCGAATCGCGCCTCTCTGTACGCGCACGCCGGCTATTTATCCTTTCGGCCGATGGGCATATATTTTAGGTCTAATTGCCGTGACGCCGCGCCGGGGACCGCGGGCCACCTTTTCTCCGCGAGTGGCCTCGGCTGATGGGAGGGAATGTATCGGCCCGCAGGTAGAAATTGTTTGTAATGTTTATGGGGGCAAGTATCTGTTAATTTTATTTATATCCACCGGCGGGGGAACGCATTTCTCGCTGTCCGAAAGATCGATGGAAGCGAGCCGGCGTAAGCGCGAGACGCACTTGCGTGATACGTAATCGTGTCCCGATACCTGGAGGGGGTGGATTTCGAGCATAACACGAGGTAGTAGGTAGATAGGTATACGAAGGTGCAGTGCTGAAGGATTTACTTCCCATGTATCCCGAGGTAAAGCAAAGTGTGTGAAAGATGAGATTCAAGACATTTCTTACAATACTTTGGAATTAACGAAACTCGTAACGGTTGGCGAACTCGACCCTCTGGGATACTAACTCGATCAAGTGTAAGTCACATCCACCACCATAATTTCCATCTCTCTCGTTTTTTCAAAAAAAGAAACTCCATGTACGTTGGTCGCCTTTCAACAAGAATCCCCCGTTCCATCTGTCGTGCGAACAGTGCCCCAGTTTCCCCGAATTTCCTTATAATCGACCGTTTGCGCATTTCCCCGCGAAGGGGAAAGGGTTCGTCGCGTCTCAGCCCTCGGAAATCGCGCCGGCGACGACTCCAACCCCTTCGTTCATCCCAGCACAGACAAATCCCGAGAAAGGCCCCCTTAATAACGGTCACTACGGGATCAGCAGGTGATCCCGTGGAAATATCGTCAGTCGTTACCCCTTCTTTCCCGATCCGTGTGAAACTCCGGGGCAACCCTTCAACGGGGCAATTTTTTGCGGCGCCTCTTTCATCGAGATCGGCTCGGTGGTTCACGGACCCATGAGAAACCCGCCGTGTTTCGTTAAATCTACCCGCGGGGAAGCACCGCCAAAAAGGAATCCCGTAAACGTTAAAAAGCGACACGCGCGATAATGTATTCTTTTCTAGTAGAAAGAGCCAGCGCGCGCGCGATCAGGATCGTTCAGCATTCTCGGCCGTTTCTGCTGAAAAAAGGAGTAGCCGGAGAAATGAACCGTTCGCGCGCGCTATTCACAGGGAGAAAGGGCAGAAAATGAGAGGCTGGAATGGGGGAAAGAGAGAGGGGAACGGGGCCCGGATAAAATATTCGTGCGTGCATGGAAGGAAGGAAGGCCGTCTAAGGAGGAACGGAGGAAAGGTGATCGATGCATGGATGAAAGGAACGTCGAGGAAAGAGGAACCGTGGTGGGGCTGGCCGGGTGATTTTATTCGCGGGAGGCCCCGCGGTCAGCGGACCGTTTTCGTACGATTAATTCGGTTTTATGGTCCGCCGCGAGTTACGACAGAAATCGTGTAAATCACGACAGGGGGGTGGACACGAACGAACGCGCGGCCTGCGTGCAACACCCACGTGCACGCGGCTAATGCATACCTGCCGCGCCGGTGCGCACACACGAGTGTGCGTGCACAACACTGGCAGTGCGCCGACCTGTCGAGAGCGCAATAAATTCCACTTAACCGTTTTTGCACGCGTTAGCGTGTTCCGACGCGTGCACGCGTGCAAGTGACACCGCGGCGCCGCAACGCTCCGCGACGTCGCGAGCTTCTCGCCGAGGCTTTCCCCCGGGGGAAATGTTATGGTCGGATAGAACAGGATTGATGCGGAGGGAGGCTCTGATGCTAGAAGGCGGGTTTCCAATTAGTCATTCTGTTTACTCCTTTAACAACGATTGCCCACGAGAGTTCGTAGTTTATCGCGCGAAATACAGGAATTATAATGGGGGCTAGATACTTGTCGAGTGTATTACAGAGCGAACGATCCACGGTTGCACCCTTCGCGCCCCTTTTCGCTCTGTGCTCGGTCAAACGTCTCCGGGCCAACGTCGGTCCATTTTCCGCGGTAGCGAAGGAATAATGTATTCCATGGCGAAGGGAGCGCGCACAAGTGACAATGATGGTAGAGAAAAGATGGAAGGGAGTCTATCCATTGACCGGGAGAACAGACTTTCTCGTCTGGCGGCAGAGGAGAGAAAGAACGGAGGAATAATCGAACGTGGCAACCGCGCGGCGCGCTCGGTGCCACACTAGATTAATGTTATTTCAATGGGGGCTACGGGGTATCGCCATAACTGACCCCGATTTGCATTAGAATCGGAGCGGAATCGCGAAGGGACGGCCGAGGTACGACGCGGTCGCCTTTGGGAACGCGCCAAACCGTATGCGTGTTGTCCGAAACACATACTCCGCGTCCGGTTTTTCGCTGCTACAACCCTCCATTGCACGCCACCATGCAGCCAGTTTCCTTTTATCTGTCGTCCTTTTCGTCTGCCTCGCGTCAGGATTAAGATCCACCTCGTGCTACGGCATACAGAAAACTTACTCGCTCGAAAGAGGATCGCGCAACCCTTCCTCCTCCCCCCCCCCTCCTCCCCAACGGGGGCATAATCGCCGTTGCAGGACATTGTTTCCCTGTAACTGCTATTCAAGACCAAGTGGTCGCGAACCGACAAAGAGTTCGACATCGATACACCGAAGGAGGAAGTCGGACGCGGCGGCTTTGCCAACCGAACGCGCACACCGAGGATGAATGAGGCTGTTTCCTTTGGTCCGTGGACGTCGTGGACGGCAGCTATGCTTGGTATGTAGATTGATTTAACGTGGACAAGAAAAGAACTGACAACACTCGGAGGTGAAAAGAATTCCTCTATCAATTGAGCCTGAAAAGGAATTTTATCGCGTCGTTTAAAGAGGAATGTAAGAAGCGAGCACTAAAACCGTTAACACTTCGCTAATAAACCTAAGTGTGTTTTAATCTCCGAGGAATATTTTTATCGTTCTCTAGATGGACACATCGATTTCGTGGGTATCATGCGCCGACGGAAGTGACCATAAAGCTCTAAAAACACGCCATAAACTCCTTTCAGCTACCAGGGGAGATAAGGGTCTAATGCGATTCTATCTTCTAAATGCATCCGAGGACGAGGCAGCCTTTACGTTTTGTCTGACAAATCAATTCCCACCGAAATGGACACATAGGCCGAGGAGACTTATCTACATCAGCCAAACAACAGAAATACGATAATAGCTTGGAGGAATTATACCTCCCGTTGGATGTAAGATGAATTACTGAAATAAATGATGGGAATCTGTTCGGAAATGGTCTGTTGCTCAGACATCTTCCGCAATCCCGTGGAAGGGCCATTGATCATCTTGCAACTGTTACTCTCGACTCCTGGATTCTCAATTTTTTAATTAATGCTGCGTCTACATAGGGAATGGAGGGCGAGAAAAAAAGGCGCTCGCGATCACAAAAGAGGGTTTCGTGGAGGTACGGCGCGGGAGCAGGGGCGGAAGTGACTGGGCGAAAACCACCATTATCCGCGTAAGTTCCAGTAAATTGGAAACAGCAGTTTCGAGAAAAGAGGGCCCCGTCACGCAACGGTTTCGCGGAGGCGAGCTCGGCGGTGGTCGATGGCCCGGAACCTCGCATCGTTAATATCCGGAAAATCATGTCCGGTGGTCCGCCGTACCTACGCGACGCCGGGCGTCGAAAGTGGAAGACGCCCCCGTTCATTTTTCATCGGCCGCGGGAGAATACTTGGCAGCGGCGCGACAACGACGACGCCCTCGTTAATTCACGTTGGAGCCTCAATGGAATAATGCATGTCGACAACGGGGCGAGCCTGGGTTCTCATTAACGATAAAGACGGCCATTACGCGCCACTGAGCGTTTTTCACGCCCTCGAGATCATGCAAAACCCGGAAATTGGAACGATTTCTCCATCCATCCTTTTGTCCCACAACTCTGGGCGCTTGCGATAGGCGGAACGGAATTCTTTGATAGTGGATTAGATGCTGGCACGTGAATTCTGTTCTCTGGGTATCTGACTTCAACCCTGCTTGAAGGGGGGATTTTAAGAATTTTTTTAGAGATTTTATTAAAAAAAGTAAAATAAAATACTCATTATACATACATGATTTATTAGTCCATGAAGGGCAAGAAAAATTTATTCACAATACTTTTCGTATTAAATTATTTAAGATTTTTGAAATTCTGACCACTGCAGAAAATATTATAGTCTTTCGGGCTAATCTTTTTAATAAAAAAAAGATAAACAATTTAGGGCACTTTAAAGTTCAATGAATTTTTCTCATTCAAAATTTCGTTCTTATAATTGTGCATACAAAATTAATTAAATAAAATATGAAAAAGAATGGTCAGAGAGACTATAATGGCAACATTATTTTACAAGAAGCTCATAAAAATCACTGATTTTCGCCGTGACTGGAGGTATGTAACCCCTTAACACTTATGCAGGAGACTTTTTCTGATTTTAAATCAATTAGAACGAACGATTGCAAGTGTTACAAGAAGACAAGTTTCAACACACGTAACGGTCATGCACATTCCTTTCTTTATTTCTCTCTGTTTGCGCGTGTACGTGTACCTTCACTTGTGTAAACATGCGTGTATGTGTGCTGGAGAGTTTAACGCTCGGCGCACGGGTCACACAATGCCATGTGTATGGACACTATGGGCATTGTGTGAAGCGAGAGCGAATGAATATGCGCGCACGATGCATCAAAGAGTTAAGACTCAATGGCGGACCACACAGACCCCGGAATTGAGAGGACAGTCAGCTTAACGGTTAACGTATTATTATACGGTTGCACGTTATAGCCGGCCATCGGAACGGTTATCATTGTCTATGAGCCTTTCCGTGGAGAGAGGTGACCAGGGATACGTCTATGACCTTTGGCCCCGAGGGGGATCGTCCAAACGATGACCCGAGACGTGATTCGATAATTAAAGCGTGGATACATCTGTTTGATACGCTTTTAGTCATGCCTTCCATGAGCTTGGCTCTGATGTCTCTGTTAAGGAAGTTGCCCCCTTTGTGAAAGGGGCAATGAGAATAGGGAATTAAATTTTAGTGGCGATGAAAACTGTGAGCACTGCGGAGATTCGTCAGACACCTCGAAAGCTAATTCCACCAGGTGAGTCCACTTCTGGTAAAGAAGATTGCATGGCGTGTACTTTATACTCCCCTTCACAGTATTCTGTATTCATTCCCTCACACGCAAGAGTGTGTTATCGTTTATCGCACAAGTTTTCGCACGCATGTTTCTTCATTACATAAAAGCTTCGTAGCCACCAAGAAGGCAAGAAGACGTAAAATATTATTCCGCGCTATTCTTCGTGGTTTCCGAACCCACCCTCCCAGATAAACCCATCGTTCGACCGTTTCGATGATCTCGCTTGTTACATTCTTATGTACTCTAGTATCTTCCACGAACATTTTACCCGTGAGCCTCGGTACACATTCGATCACGGCAGAAAAGGGATGTTTATATAGTCTGGTGCAGGACATCGAGTCTCGTTTCATCGTTTTCTTTTCTCCTTTCTCGGCCCGTCGAGGGTGGAACATTGTTATCGTAATGGCGTCAAGAGGGACGAGCAACAACAGTGACCGGTAGCTCGGCGGATTCGTGTCTCAAACTGTTGGAATTATGCGGCTTTGACGTCTATAGGCTACGAACAAGTTGCTGGTATCCGTGGATAAAGCAGAGGGGAAGAGAGGCGTAGTTTCAGGCAGAGATATCCGACGAAGGTGAGATTTCTCCCTTGGAAATCGAAATTCCAATAATGAAGCACTGCGGTCTCCAAAAAGATGAGACGGATGACCACTTTGTGGATTTAAATACTTGGAATTTCAGTGAAATCAAAATAGAGAAGAGGGAAGTGTCTAAAATATCGACCAACAATGAAATGAAAACAAGCTCCAACTACAAAGCTACAACGTGATCCTCTTACACCACGCATCCCGTTGGATTTCGCCTATTGTATAAATAAACGAACAAAAAGGATAATGCCTTCGTTCCCCTCCGGTCCACAATTAAAGAGAGAAAAGGTAACAGCCTGCTTATCGCCGCGTCCATCGAGGATTTCCTAAATTGAGTTTTCCAAGTCGTTTAACAATCTCGATATCAAGCCGACTTGGTGTACAACTTCATATACGAGCCTGTTGGGAACAGGGAACAGGGGGGGGGGGAGCCGGGGGGGTTGAAAGGGCCGCAAGGCAGCCCTGTGGCCGTGGCGCAGCAGGGGGATGCTCTTGGAGTATCGGCACCAAGCTGTCTGCCGATGCAGCCTCGAAAAACCTGCCTGGACCATCCGGGGCGTTCTCGTGTCCGTGGACACCCATATACACCCGTATACACCCATGGGCCGAAGATAGACACGGGGAGAGCGAGCGACGAAGCGCCTACCTTCACGAACGTCCATGGGTCCATAGCGCTGCTGGGCCCCGGTGTAAAAATAGAAAAGCCAACCCGGGAACCCGTCCAACTGCATATTACTTCGGACATCGGAATGCACGAGCCCTGTGACCGGCCGACGTAGGGACGCACGTGTGTTTTACGCCTCCCTCTCTCGCCGTGGTCCTCCTCGTGGCCTCCTCTTCCTGTCGCTTCGACGTGCCTTCGAATTCTGCCGGCGAGAAAGAGAGATCGGTTGAGCGTAACGAAAGCAAAATGGCAACGATCGATTTCTATTTTGGGCCCTGGGCAAATTGATCGGGAGCTCTGTTGGCGGATTTATGAAGGATTCCGAATATCAACTAAGGATATTGGATAGAATTAATTTAATTAGCGTAGAAGAAGGATGCGTCTCGAGGGGGGGGGGGGGGGGGTGATGTAGTGCAGTACTCTAACAGAAGGTCTTCATCCCGCCCGGAGATGGAATAACGACGAAGCGGAACGAGCTAAGGCGATCAAAGGGAGCCCTCTATTTTCGTCTTCATTTGGCCGCGGCGCGGGTTTCAAAAATCGCCGACGGAGCCCATAAACGGCGCAGTAAAAATCGGACCGCGCATTCGGCCCGGCTTAATGGCTGATTCAGCAGGATCTCGTTTGTCGTCCATTATGGACGCGAGCCGATCGACAGTATTTTTCGGGTAGCATTGTGCGAAATTCTCCACGCCTGCCAATCGCCATCACAGGTACGAGGCACGGTCCTCGCGTGAGACGCTACGCACCCATCTCCTCTCTTCCTCTCTCTCTCTCCCCCTCCCGCCGCAGCCAGAAATATAATCCCACGAGCCGCAAAGGAAAACAGAATTGCCACGGGGATGCACCGATTATGCGGCCCTCGGATGGAAAGACCAGGATCCGGGGTTATTCAGCAGGCTCGCTCGAGCGCGAGATATTAGATGTTTTGGAAACATAACGTGGAAGGGTGAGAGCGGAAAGTTACCTTTGGATTTCTTCTGCCGATCAGTTTCCTCGGACGGGGATGAAAGAGGAACCAGAGGCGCGCCAAAAGCACGCGTGAATGGAGCTTGAAGTGAGCCTGGTAACTGCCTGACATCTGGTTCGCCAAAGAGAAGGAACCACGCTTCGTTAGCAAGGACTCACGGGCTCATAAAGGGACTTTCCTTGGTCGAGCAAAAAATCATGGTTCCGTTGTAACTGAATTTGTAATTAAGGTATCGGTGATCGTAGCGGATCCACGGGGAGAGAGTCCCGAATCTGAACCCGCATTTGGCCCTTATCACTTCGAAGCGGATGAATTATCTAGAGCCAAAGTTGCATACATACTCCGAGCAGGATATTTCGCCGAGCTACCACTGCCTGCGCGGAAAAAATTGGGGTACGTTGTTAAGGTACGCCGAAATTCTCACGGTGGTCAGAACAATGAGTCGCCCTTGAAATTTCTGCGAGTATAAAAGGCGCCACGCTTTCTTCTCCGTGACGGGAGGAATTTAATACGCTCGTGGACCAGTTTGATCCGCAAACAGAAGATCGAAACGCGGCGCGTTGGTAGCACCATAGGTAGCCGGGCAATGATGAGCCCGGTACAATGTATCGGGTCACGCGGAGATGTTATCTGGCTTTGATCGCAGGAAGGGTGCGCGTATCCAACCCCTTCCTCGAGTCTGGTAACGAGCCAAGCAGCCCCTCTTCCACTCCTTTTCCATTCCAATCAGTTTCAAAAGGAGGTACACGCTACTGGGTCCTTCAGCCTCTTCCACCACGTTGCATCTCTCGTGGGATCCATGGTCCACTGGCCCCGATCTCTCTCCTTTCTGCGGGGTCCCCCCGATTCTCGAGAAAGTATCATGTATCGGCCGCAAAAAAAAAGTCGCCGTATTCATATACAGATTGTTACATCGAGGATATCCTCCTCTGGCCGCGGCAAGGACGCCTCTTCTGGATCGTTGCTGTACGACCCTGCGCGCGGTTCCTCCACTTGGCGTCGGCCCGAGCGTGAAAGACGGATTAACAGGTACGAGGGGGTAATAACGAACCCATGCGTTGCGACGGTGTCTATTTCCTGGACAACCGATCTGTCTATGGCAAGGGAAGACAGATCTCTCTATGGCATTGTTGCCGGAGTTGTAGCGCTTTTTTGCTAAGGACAAAATTCTTTGGCTCGTAGAACTTTCACCTAGCTTAGGCGCGGTAAGCTGAATTATGAATATGAATTCATTTTCGAGGGTGTGATCTGTCTAATAGCTCTGCAAGAAATGCAGTCTCTGTTCAGAAATCTTTGACCATGTAGGCGATAATCCTAAATAGAGCAATTTATCTGCTGGATTTCGAATGGTTCGTCTCGCATGAGACACTTGCCACGATCGTTTATTAGAAACCTGTGGAGCTCTGAGTGAAGAGTCTACTTAGGACCCCTAGGGAAACTTTGAACGCAGCGACACCGCCGGGGCTAAAATAATCCGAAAAATAAGAGACTAGAGCGCGTCGAAGAGATTTCTTCTCGGCTCACCGATCGGGGTCGGGGGAGATGAGATCGCGATACTGTCTTCCTTAGACGAGAAAGCAGCCATTGTCTGGCTTATCTCACGAAGGTGTCCCACACGAGTGAAATCATCCAACGAAACAAAAGGGGCGACAGGGTGTCAGGAATGGCGGAGACCGTCGTGGAGATGTGCCCGAGGCACAATGCCAGGTATCCACCCGGGGGGACGTGGCATAAATATATAATACATTTATGTGGCGGTGTTCCTTTTCAAGGTGTTCCGCGACAGTCTTTTATTTTCGACCTTTGAGCTGGAGCTAGCAGGCCCATTGAGAGAATGGAAAGGACAGATCGGAGCCCGGGGATCGATGTATCTTTCATCCGTGGCGATCGATTTGTGCGTAGATCGCATTGTTTGCCACGACAGCTCCACACGGGGCTTAGGAACGATCCTCCTTCTATTTCCAGTACGTGTCACTGCTACCAAGATTACGATTCAATGCCGTTTACTCGGCCCAAAGGAAAGCTTATAAAAGGACACTTCGGACCGATAAAAGGACCTTCGAATAAAATACGTTCAATTTTCATTCGCTGACTTGTATAGATTCGGTAGTGTTACAGAAGCTGGCGTGGCTATTACGGTAACACCCCTCGCGTCGCAATTCACCGATTATCGAACATTGTCCTTCATCGACCGAGATATCCCCGACGTTTCGCGTGACGTTCGCGGATAATTCGAAGCGAGGAACGGGACTCGTCGTGCCAGCGAGCATGAAAGAAGATGCAGCATCGCGAAAAGGAGATCTTCTCCCCCCCCCCCCCCCCCGCATTCATCCCTTATCCAGAAAAATAACCGAGTGGTATTTCCTGCTGGTAAAGTGCGCGTGTGCCTTTTTCTCCCCGGAATTCTTCCTCTTCCGGTAACCGACATTATGAAGTAATTGGTGGAACGGCTCAACAGCCGGTGGAATTCCTGAAAGGAGGCTAACTCAAGTGCCGCTTCACATCAAAGCGGCCCCTTTTATCCGCGATTTTCCTCGAGACCCCGCGGTTAACGTCCTCGCTTTCCACCAAGGAAAACGTTCCTCGATCCCGATGTAATAACTCTTTAAGCGAACCCTTTTATTCCGCGAACGCTAGACGATTGAATGCACCAATTAACCGTGGCCCCCTTATTCCTCGTCGCATACGAGCGCCTCGATTCCGCAGGCACACCTCTGCGGCCTCTAGCCGAGGCTCCGCGGTCCCACACACCCTAACACTCCATCCTCTCTGGAAACTATACCAGATCCTAGGTGTATGGTGTCGGGAATATTCGAAACCAGAACGAGGAATCATAGTTTGGCTGTTGCCTGGCGGGTTCGGCTCGCTCTTTGCGGTTCCTCCTCACCCTGAGCAGGAGCCGACGTCCTTGGGGGACTCCCCGCTGGCAACATACGTAAACCATGCACGCTGCAGACGAGAAATGAAAGAGAGATAGGAGCGCGAGCGAAAAAGGGTGTTTGTCGAAACTAGCCTTCGAGAAAGGCGTTGCGGTGGACTCGAGACCGCGGTCCCGTACCTCCCACGAGGGATGCCTGGCGACGAATTGTTTATCGGTGATTGCCATGAAAATTCTTGGGTGCCCGGGTCATCCGTGAAACCCTTCGGGAATAGTTGATACGAAGTTGAGGAGCGTGAAGGAGTTAAAAACTAGGATTTGTATCTTTTATAAAAAGTATCCTCTACAATTCTGGGCCTCAATGAAGAAGATGAGTTCTGAGAATGTAATACAAGGGTGTTTTAAATATTAAGCAGAACGGTATTAATCGCAAACGTATTTCTTCTAAGCTTCCAAAATTCTGTGCCAAGTAAGAAGAATGTACGTGTTTGAAAATAAATTGTGTAAAACACAGGTTGAATAGAAGGCGAACGATTCATTCCTCATCTACGTTATATCGACCGACGTTTTAACAATTTCAGCAGAGAAATTCCCAAGTCCGGGGTCTGGTTTTGACGGGGTGAATCGAGCCCCCCGTGTGATCGTTGTTGGTCGAACGATCACAAACTAATGTCACTTATCGCGGTTCGCCCAGAGTCCCCGGTTTTCTCTCCTCCCTCGATTGGCATTGAGCCCTAACCAACAATTTGCGGACCCTTCGAAAGCTGGCCGACCGCGAATCGCCAGGCCACCGTGAATAAGAACGTATGCTGCGTGCACTTACCCCCTTGACTTTATGGGGACACATATGCGTCGGGCTTAAACGCTCGCACGGGGGGTGAAGTGCCGCTTCGAAAAATGGTCGAAGCTATCTTCTGTTCCTGGACCATCCTTTATATTTCAAACGTATTATTGCCAACAACGAGCACCGATGCGAACGATTGAAACACGAGAGGAGCGATATTTCTGAAGTGGGTATGAATTACTCGAGATCGCTTTTCCACCGAGATTAGATTCAGTTGTCCCTGAGCTACGTTAGGAAAGCTGCTAGCCATACGAGGCACACGTTGACCTGCCCATGGCTGAACAATGGTCGATCCAACGTTGCGAATGCTGAAAATGTTGAGCCATTGTCCACGAGCGGACGTACAAAGGAAAAACCTACGAATGGCATAGGAAGTACGGTCGCGTAGCGGCGTTTCTCACAAGCGAAGGTCTACCGCCACTTGTGGGAAACTCACGAACTTTCCTTCCTGATTTTCCCTGCCAGTTCTCGAGTCCCTTCTTCAGCCAGAGGTCCACGAATCTTTCAATGAATCCCTCGATTCTTTCGCGTTAGAATAGTGCCCAACAACGCAGGAATTAAAATTCGATCAGTGATTCCAATGAAGCTAGCACAGAAGCTTTGAATGTTCTCGATGGTTCCACAGTTTCGCCTCGCTAAGGGAGGTGTTTCGAAGATTTTTAACGGATGCTCGTCGAAACAAGAGATCAGGCGATCCCTTCGGAATGCACTATAGAAAATAGAAGGCTAGGGTGGCCTGTTCATTGATAGCTAGGCCCGAGTACGCTGGAAATTGGTAGGAATAAAGGGGACTCGGGTACGTGTCGGGGGGTGGAGTCGGTCTCGACGGGGTGCCAGGAATTTTTAAGATGGCCTTCGTTACGTTTCCTTTGCTTCGGGCGGAAAGCGTTTTCGAGGCGGAGTGGGAGGCTGTCTCGACCAGACAGACTGGCACCAGCAACTACATAGGCGTAGACTATTCAACTTTTTTCACCCTGGCCATCCTATCCAACCGTTCTACAAAGCAAAAGTGTCGAGCCCTTTCAATTCCTGTGTCAGGGGAATTGCCCGGGAGGAGAAGCAGCAACCCCTTTCTGCACGATTTTACCCAGGCGTGTTTGCTTAATTTTTGTAGGTTTTCATTTAAGGGTGGATCAAAGGCTAACTCCGGGTCCATTGTACCGGCAGCGGAGAATGCTCGATGCACAAGATTCATCAGTTCGCCTGGTCTACCAGTTTTAATTCCAAATCTTCCACATTCAATGGAAACACACGTATCGACACTATCGACGGTCTACTTGAGGGAGCCCTCAGCTCGCCACCCACGAAAGGGCATACGCCGTGGTGTATAGGTGTATCCGCGGCCGCTTATCGATTCAGCTGACGAAGACACGGATCGAAACGTGCGGCACACCCATGGACACATCCGTGGCAACAATAGGTTAACACACAGGGGCCAGTGGCGCAACTCGCGTAATGTAATTATGGTACACGAAGCGCGGAAGGTAGTCACCGCCATAATGGGCAATTGTCCCCGGCGAACGGTGCCACAATGGCGGATTTCATTGCCGTTAACAACTGACTGTCCAAATACATCGTGCAGCCCGCGCCAGGACAATGAACGACCGCTGTCCGGATCAGGTTCTCTTTATAGCTTGGACGTTGTTTATCAGCATCGCCTGGACGATGGTCCTCTCCTTCTGTCCACTCTATCTCTTATCCCCTTCGTCCCCTCCCCGTTACCCGTGATTCTAGTTTTTTGACGCTACCACCCCTCCGCGCGTCTTTCCTTGCCGCGAAACAACCCCTTGACAAGCCTTCAGATTTGTACGAGGATTATGTTGACCTTCAAGCTCGAATCTATTGCCTCCGACAGGGGACGACAGGTTCTGGCGTCGAGTGGGAAGCGGCGGTGGGGACTTTTGGAATCTCGGGCGATACAAGTTTTACGCCTCGCCGTGATCACCTTTCCTTATTTTTTTATATCGAATGCTATCGTTCCAAATGAGGGGTATTGTAATGTCGCGGTAGAATGGAGAGGAGACTCCTTAATTCGTAGCTTCTTTCTACGTTTCGGAAGCGTTCGAACTGAACGATCGTTACTCCCGCATCCTTACCGAAAAGTGAGCGGAGAAGACTTCGCCAGATTCGAGTGGCAAGACAGTGAGGCGAGCCGAACCACCGGTGCACCAACGTTCCCACAGCCGATCGATCAGGTAACCTTTCCTCGGCTCGCGAAATCGTGGAAAAATTTCAAGTACAGAGGCAAGCTGCCTCCGAAGCCAATCCCAGCGAGCGGACTGTTTACTCAGGACGTTTCCGCGGTCGGGAAAATTCAATGGCATCGCGGCACGATGCTCGACGAGCCGTTCAAAGTGGCGTTCGTACGACTACTATGGCAGGACGATGTACCGCGGCGCAGTTTGTCGAAAATTCATTGCTACCGGATTTCCCTGCGGCCATTGTGCGGCACCGAGGACTCGTCGTGTGGCACGCTCGTCCTCTCAGAAGGATCGTCCGCGGCAGAACTCGTTCGCACCCTCGGGATACCCCTGCGCTGCCGCGAGTCGACACTTATACTCCCATTAAAAGAATCCCCGTTTATTACGACACTCCACCGCCCCGCCATTCTATTTTTTTCCTCGGAATTTAATGGCCAACGTACCTACTGGTCACACGCGAGAAGCACCCGAAAGGGGGAGAGGGAAGCGAAGTGGACGATCCATGGCTGACCGATCAGACGAGTTTGTACCTCGGAATAATCGGCGGTCGCCCCATGCTCGTGCCTAGTTTGCGATCTATAAAAGCGCGGGAATGATTTGTGAGGGCCGACAGATGTTAGTCCCTCGGAGATGTTCCCTTGTTCCATCGCGGGTTCATCCTCTGCACCGGCCGTGCCGCAGCTACTCTACACTCTAGAGGCTCATGCCCGCTCAATTGAGCGTAAAGAATCCTCGCAAACATTACTGTTTAGGCCCTATGGAATATTCAGGGCAAATAATAATTTATTCGCAACAAAAGAGGCCCCGAGGATGCCGGCGAGCCTGTAAACAGGATGTTCACAAACATTGCGGATGTAAACTGGCGCCGGTGGTATTTCCAGCAAGGAGAGACCGATATCCCCGTGTTGGGTAATTTTCGGTGTATTGTGTGATCTCTAGGGTGTCTTCCCTTCGTCGACGGTCCTCACGTTTCCCTTCATTTATTTTTCTCATTTCTGTAGCTAAGGTATAAATAGATACATATACCGTGGGTGCGCGTGTATCCTACTATACTTTGCCACTTGTTTACTCTGATACACAAGTATCTCTATGGTGCCACTCCGTTTTGTGCCCCTTTCAACCCCGTAACCACCACAGTGTCAGCAATAATAATAATTCGCGCAATTGATCCGAAATCGACTCGAAAACAATCCGTCCACCCCCCTTTGGATTCTGCGATTTAACCACGACATAGAGGCGCGTTTCGTCGCTATTCCAAGCCGCCCCTGTGTCTCTCCCTCTTGTATCCGCCCCGCGAAAGGAACTCCGCTCCGCGCTACACACATATCGCCCCGGTTTTAATCAACTTCCTCCTAGCGAACGGCTGGCCGCCCCCTCGGCGCGCGCTCGCGCATAATGAAAGGAATAAAAGGCTCCTCGCTCGAAGACCGAGTCTTATCGGGAATCGAAGCGATCGAGCCGAGGATAATTCGCACGGGCGAACAAAACCCCCGCGATATTCGAGCGTGGCATAGGTGAGCGTAATTATATCCTTTGAAATCGGGCACAATGGCCTGCCGGGGGCAGTCATTGAAAGTCGAGTACCTGTGCCTCTTGTGAAGTTCCACCGGTGCGGCGGCCGCCTCTGTATAAGGCGGCTTCAGCCCCGCCCGTTAAGAGGGACAGAGAGGGCGAGAAACGGGCGAGGTGGGACGCGTTTAATGCGTAATTAAATTCTGTTCGCCACGGCTACCTAGAGCCGAGTCTTCGCTTTTTAATCCGCTGCCAAGCGTCGATGAGACGCGCGCAATCACGGCCTGTCCCGCCCGAACAGCGCCGCGATTATGCTGGTTTTTTCGGCTGCCGAGCGCCCCCGGCTTCCTTTCGGGGAGCGCGAGCGAGGCTGGAATTCACGGAAGGGTAGCTCCATCGGAAGAATTCAGTTTTCCGCGCGCGAAGTACCGGGAAGTTTTTCACATTTTCATTCGCGGAACGAATAATTACCGAGAATCCGCTTGTCTTCGCTGTGATTGTCCGGATTTTAATTAGCTCCTGACTTCGAAATTTTAATTATCGGGCAAGATATGCTACGGGGGTGTGTTGGGGGGCGAACGGGGACGATGACTACGACGGGGAACGCGACGGGAGGTCGGGGCAGGGGCTGAAGATCGCAGAGAAATTTTTGCTCGCGCGAAGTGATCGGAATTGATCTCTTCAGGACCGGGTTCAGTTAGCCGATTCTTGAAATATAAAGAACTAATTAGAAGTGAAATGGAGGCGATCGACTTGATCCAAAGGGAGCGAACGAGAGCCCCTAATTCGGTGCCCTTAATTCCCTCGATAAGGTGTCGGTGAGCACAATGATCGGCTCGATGGCACTTACGTCGCGGAATTACTCGGCCTCTCGTCTCGCATCAGCAGAATCGAAGCCAACAGAAGAACCACAATGGCATTATCGTCGTCTCTATCCGTCAGGCGAGTCCTACGAATGGACTGGAGGGCCTCTACTCGTCGGTCCAAAAACCCAGCCATTTTTCATCCCTCTTTCGCCGCGAAGGAGCGACGGACGAGAAATAAAGGAGGTTCGCGAGGAGATCAGTATCGATGGAACACTGTTTTTCATCGCCCTTTCTTGCTAACCCTCCGCTGCCCTCTCTGCTCGTAACGCTGACGAACGCCTATGTATACGCGCGGGCCCATTGTCCACGCAAATAAGGGCATTGTAATATCATTTAAATGGAAGGGCGCCGAATGTACGTTAATGACTCGCGAGACGGCGAGGCCGAACGTATTGCGCGTTATTTCATTATTTCCCGCACGGGGAGAGGAGAAAGGGGTTAAAAAAAATCGAGAAGTCGAGTGGCGACAGCCTCTCCTCCAGTCGGTTAATAGAAATCGAGAACAGCTTTGTCCATTTGTACGGCCCTGGCTCGCCGAGCAACTCGAGCATTGTACGAGGAGCCGAGTTTGTTCTGTTCGCGTCTCAGATCGAGATCTTAATAACATTTTTCCTGTGCCTGGGTTCAGCCTGAAACGGGCGAGGGCCGAGAAATCGATCTCCTCCCCTTGGAGGTTTCAGGAAAAGGGGTTGGTCTTCCTCGCGGGAATGCCAAGCTTATGCACATTCGATATTTTTCACCAGGACTCTAGACAATGAAATTTGAAAGCATTTCGAATGAACGTGACCAAATACGTAGGGGCCTCTTCGAGCTCTACTCAAGCATCCCCACTAAAAGTAACAATACCGCAGGACCAGACCTCAAGTGTGAAGGGATGAGACGCAAATTAGCCACTCGGTCTCCTCGGCGAACGTGACTTCGGGATATGTGAAAAAGGAAGATTGCTCGTAAATAACGAGGTGTTTATACGAAATTGCGCTTCTCGGAAGCCTCCCCCGCCTGGTTCTTTCGGGTTTCCGTCGAAATTTACGACCACCCCGAAGTCGCCGCGTCCAAACGCGGCAGGCTGGACGGAGACATTCAAGGAGGTGAAGCAAGAGGATGACGACGAGCAGAAGTAGCCGAGGACTACACTGACGTAGCCATTTGTTTGCTGTATTAATATCCCTGAAAGAGAGCAACGACCAATCGTATTATGCGTGTTCATCATTAATTGGACGACCGGCATTAAACTATGGTCGATCCTGGCGAATGGACTCGGATCAACTTTAACAAGGGACGAAACGTGATTCGTGATACCGCTATGGACACGTGCGGGGCCATTGGAGGACAGTCCCTGGAGGGAAAGAGAGCTGGTGCCTCTTCACTGAGGCACGTGCACGAGTTTCATGGCGATGGTCTAGTTTCTAGTAGTTGCAGAGAATTTCGAGTGTTGCAAGCTGGGGATTCGTGACGCAAGGGGTTGCTAAATTCCGAGTGAAAATTGCTGATCTAATAACATCTCTGCGACCTTTAGCGCCGATTCACGAACAAGCAGAATGTATTTTCTAAGTAATAAATTCAAAATACCAGATTCTTCCTGATTCTGAAAAAAACGTGCGATCATTCTTCCCCCTCGGATAACCGATGAATAGACCTCAGACGGAGCAATATTTCTCCATCTAACAATTATAACGATCCCGCGGCTTATCTCCATAAATAACGAAATAATACGGTCAATTCGAGTTCTGGAAACAGTGAAATCATTCATTTCACAGAGAAGCGATGGTTATGAATGCTGGCAGCGGTGCGCGCACGGCGCGAGTCCGCCTGGCCAGACTGTTTGGCACCATCGAACAATGCTAGCGCCCCATGTCCTTCGGCATGGGGTCCCATAAAGATTCTCAGGGCCGAGAACGAATTCTTCTGCTGTCCCAGAATAGTAGGCGCGCGGCTATCTTTCATTTCGTTCGACAGTGGTCGCTTTTACAGGAATCGTGGACGTTGTGGAAACGCTATTTTGACTCGGCAATAGACGATATTATGTACCATTTTAGAGGCTGTCAGTGAAAAGGATTTATGCGTCCACGAGGCACACCTGTTCCAGCACGCAGGTGACACGACTGATCGTAGAAAGTAATTAAAGGATCACCGTTTGAAACGGGAAAAATAGAAATTTTGGGAACCGTTCAGCGTAAGAATGGCAACGATTGGAAATGGAATCGCGCTGTGGCTCGTGCCCGTGGAATTCCACACGTAATAAAATCGGACGGATGAGGTGGGTCGAGGTCGCCTCATTGTTCGCGGAGCGCTGGAGACAAAACCGCTTCGCTGCACTGTTTTCGATTGAAATCGATTACCGGACGTGCCTGTTGTCGGTATCGCTCTACTAAAAGTGAGTAACCATTTCCTCCCGTGTTCTAGTGTCTTCTAATCGATGGCGTCAACTAGATCGATCTTCGGCAAGGGCGGCAAGACGCTTGCGGCTCGGGAATTTTGCTTAGACGTTCATGAATTCCATCGCACTGTCATCTTCTCAGAGGTGAATCGATCCAACAGTTGCACAGAATTCTTCGAAAGCAACGATACCCACAGGGCCCATCGAAATGGGAAGTCGAAGTTCGGGTCTCGCGCTCCGATCGGGCTAACGAAGTCGCTGCTTTCTTTCCGCCCCACAAAAGCAACAAAACGCCACCGCAGCAGCGTGAATTCAGGAGGCAACGTAAATTCTCTTTCGTGAAGAAGGACGAGATATGAAGAATGGAAAGAACGAAGGACCATCGGCTGGCCAATGTTTTTGTTATATCTGCCAACTCATTGGCCGCTCGTGGGAACGTCTTTGTGGCAAGCAAACGTGGCCCACAATGCGTGAATTAAAAGAAGCCCAGAAGCGGCTGTTTTCCTTTTGCTCGGCCGGGCACCGCGTGCGCGAGCTATATTTTTGTTTCCGAAATGATTTCCGCGCAGTCACTTCCTGCCCCGATACGTTCGAAATTACATCGATTCACCATCGACGCTGCGCATTGTCTGGCCAACGCTTTTGTTCGACGTTTGGTTACCATTATTCAGCTCCGTGTTGCGTGCAGCGCCAGAGAGACATTCGTTAAACGTGAATATTAACTGCTACCTCCAAAGGCCACGGTTTAATTGACACTTCTGGTTGACATCTTCTGCGTGGCTTTAGGTGCCAAAAAACTGGCAAGTACATAATTATTATGTTCGCTCACTCTACATCTCAGGAGGCTAATACCGAAGAAATCGGTACGTACCAAGGAAAGCAAGTCCAGCAGAGCCGAGCATGCCAGATACGGCTACATTGAGTGATACCACGAAACACGTTTGCAGTCACGGGCTGAAGTCATCTATCCGCTTGGCACCTTGATGGTCCGCGCGCGAGCCCGCGACTCCAAAACGACTCTCGAGGCGGAAGACACGGTTGTCTCGGGCACGAGCAACGAGAGTCGCTTAGAAATGCAACGAAATCGTCGGTCGAACTGGCACCGGTGATCGACTCGCCACGGGTGGGCCGTGTGGCGAGCGAGAAAAAGAAAATCGAGCGGCCACAGTCAAGGAAAGAAAGAAGCAAAAGAGCAACAGCAGCAGCAGCAACAACGGCAGCGAGAGCATTACTCGACTGGACGCCCACGGGATTGTTCCAGTATTATGCACGTTGGCAGGTGAGCCTTTATGCCGAATGGCACGTCATTTCGGTTACGACGAAACGATTCGACGAGTAATTGAATTCTCCTTTCCGACAGGCAACGAAAAATCGGCTCCTGGGATACGCCGCTCTCTCTGCCGGCGATCCTCCGGTATTCGCCTACCTCTGTCTCCTTTTCTCTGCCCAACCGGCGAGAGGATCATTAATTTTACTTTCGCCGAATAAATACGTTGATGGTGCGTGGAACATTTTGGCTACACGCTGGTATATTTTATTATCGATACTTTCCGAGTGGTAGGCTAGATTGTATGTCACGGATGAATAATACGATAAGTATGGGATTCTTGTGCCGTTGGAATCTAATCCACGAAAGATCGCGAAGTTTTAGGCACCAGATAATCATACAGAATTGTTGATTTCGTTTGGAATTTAAAACTAGCAGTGCGAGAATGTCTGGTGAGTTGTTACTTCCGGCAATTGGAGTAATACGAGAATCTACTCTAATATGCGATGGCTATTTTTGACACCAAACTACACTTTAACCAATTCGTCAGGAAGTATGGGTGAGCAAGAGGGGACTAGAGAATTTTCTGACGCGTCTGTACGTAAACGTATGCACGAGAGGAATAAAAGGTAGTGATGCAAAGTGGTCACGGCAGGGCGAAGCTTTCGCAGGTGAAGCGAAACAATGGATGCTGATGGTGTTTGATGGATACGACCCCGTGACCCAGCTAATAAGCCGCGTGAAAATAAAGAATCCCGATCGAGGACCGCCCTCGGGTCGAGCGGTCATCGTTAGGCAAGCGGGAATAACGAGAAGACAATTGCCACTTGGATCTGCAGGATCATTTTTCCTCGTAGGATGATTGACAAAATAATTACGTTGTCTGCGCGGACAATTAATGGACATTAGTCGGCGCTGCGTCTCCCAGAAACACGGCCCCGTCTTTCGACGAGAGGATTGATATATGCCCGCTCCAAGAGAAATGTCAGCGCGCTCGCATATGTTATTGGAAAGCCTACGAAGCGTCGAAATGCTCGCGAATGATTGCTCGTGCGTGTTGCAATGAAGTTTCCTACGAGGATACGAGGACAGTTTGCTTCCTTTTCATTCATAGGTCAAGAGTAATGCAGTAACTTGTAGGTCCATTCAGGCGAGATTACCATATTTACTCATCAAATTTATATCGGTGCTTATACAGGATATTTTCCTCTCTTTAAACGCGTCAAACCAGTCCACACAATGCAGGGTCCTTTCACAAAGTACTGTCAAATAAACGATATGAATTATTCCAGTTAGTAAAGGAATCTTTCTAGCGAAATTCTTTAGTAAAACACATCTCTTCGCGATTCCATCGGTTCAGCCGTTGCTATGTCGCATCCAGCGGCTGCATTTTGCAATATTATCTCCAAGTGCAAGCACATCGATCCGCTCCCTCTTTCTCTCCCTTTCTCTCCCTTTCTCTTCCACCCCCTCCCGTCCAGTGTTCCCTCGTAGAATCGTGGCTGCGTACCTTAACCATTCAATCTTTGAATCACAATAACAGCAGCGGTGATGTATAGCAGCGCGACTCTGCATTAACATAGGATCCAAATATGTAATCCCAGACATCGCTGGCGGCCATCTGATATGTTCATTATATATTATACCGCGAGATAGAGAGAGAGAGAGAGCGCAAGAGAGAGAGAGAGAGAGAGAGAGAGAGAGAGAGAGAGAGAGAGAGAGAGAGAGATAGAGATAGAAAGAGAGCAAGAGCAAGAGCGTGTAGCTCATGCACCGACGCCGCGGAACAAGTAGGTGCACCCTCCCCCCTGTTCTTGTATGCACCACGCTGCAACGCGTCTAGTTAGATGCATTTCAGGTGCGCACACGTGCACACGAATACACTCGAGCCTCGCTCTCTCTACTCGTCGTACTTTCAGCGCGCAATAATAAAGGGAAAAGGTGCAAGCCCGCCAAGGGATGACGGTAGAAAAGGGAAAGGGATTAATTATTGTCGCCTGCGACCAGCGAAATTTCCAAATTAAACCGCGCCACGGATTCTTCCGCGAAAAAGCATGGACACCGTCGTTGTACCGCTGTTTACTGACGTACATTCTTTCCTACCGATCCTCTACTTTTCATTCCCCTCTCTTCGTTTAACGACTCGCGGATCCCAGTTGCGTAATTTTTTAATCAAACTTCGCGCGATGGTACAGGAAATCATATTATATGATTTACCTGGACAGTTCAACGAACCATGAGAGACGCGATTACCGCAGAGAGGCTGAAGCAGATTTCATGCGACGGTGCAACGCGATCGAGCTTTCCGCGACAATGGAGAAAGTATAAAAATCGCGAGGCATTGCGAGCCGCCCGTGGGACTCTTTGTATGGAAATCGAGGATGATTTTCGGCAGGATTTATTTTAACGTTGCGGGCGCGATATCCGCCACGCGGCGTTTTCCATCGTTCGCGCGACGGGGGGAAAAAAAGCGTAAACGACGAAGGAAGGAATTGTGGCCGCGCGGATGGAACCACCATCGCGGACAGATCATCGGGTGTGGGCGCGAAATCGATCGCCCCACGTCCCTTTTATTATTAAATCTGTTTCATCGTCACGAAATAGTAGGCGCGAGGCTGCACTTTAGAGACATCTCCCGAGATCGTGGGATAAGTCCCGGCCGACGCGCCGCCAGATTTCCATCGGGCGATCGGGGCCCGGCTCGCGCGCGAAAAAATCAAGCGGCTCAGGAATGCTTTTAAAATGCTAAAATGATCGGTGGCGAGCGATCCACCGCGAAGGACACACCTTCGCTCCTAGTCGAGCCAGTCCGACGGAGGAGAACAGGATAACCAGTGACTATCCGCGGTTTAACCTGGAGCGTCGACGGTTTAACCGCTGCGCCTTGGATGATAGAAAGAAGACGTTAAATGTGTTTTTAATTCTGCTCCAAAGTGCAGCGTGAGATTTGCTGATTAGTAGACATAGCTTGGCTTCAAATGACGATTCATCTTGGACCTCTTAGGATCCTTTGAGTTCTTTAGTAACATAACCAATGGAGCAGACTGGGTTTCGAACGACCCGTTCCTTCGACCCTTTTGGAGACACGATTCGTTCCTGTATCGAGCACGAGAAGGGGTTCGGAAGCCTTAATTCACACAGGTGGCACATACATATTTGTATTCGGTTAAAAGCCCGGTCCGTGCACCTTTTTTCCTCCGCCGTCTCTCTCCGGCGCGGAGCGATAGAGCCTGTTCCGTCGGGAAGCATCATACGCCCACCTCGTGTTAGATAGGATCTTTTCAGCAGCGACCAGGAGCAAGCAGCAACGGAACAGGGGCGAGCCACCCGGTGCGAAGCAACGCGGCCATCATCCATTTCGCCCGGAATAAAAGTTTCATGGCGTGTGAGAGCGTTTTGTTGAGGCATCTCCGAAGTGTCGGCAGACAATGTGACACCGCGCCACACCGGTGTCCCAAACGATCCGATATATTGCGTTATCACGCGATTACGTAACACGGGGGACGGGCGCAGTGGCTGTCCTTTTCATTGCAAATGAATAATCGAGGATTCTACTAGATCCCACGGGCTTGTAAAAAATTATTCATTGCGGCGGAGTTTAGTGGAGGTCGTGAATAGAAGCCTTAACGTTACAGCGGGACGTAAGGGCCGACGGGGTTCGAGGCGGTGGGTGGTAAAAATTGTAAGCGAAGGCGCTTCACCTTCGGAATTGCGTAATCAACTTGGGTCTAATGCCTGTTAATATATTTTCCCTTTCAGCTGTGAAGTCACAACGTGTATGGAACGTCACCCGAGCCCCCAGAAGTTCCCGCGCAGCTTCCATATTAGAACCTCGTATCCCTAACTTCTAGAATTTAGATTCCTAAGGTAGACGGCTCACCTCGTCCCCCAACACTTCCATCGCGAGGCTATTAGCCTCCCCGACAACAAGAACAACCAGAAACTATGTAGTCTCGCGATCGAAGAAAAATAATTCCCCCCGTGAAGAAGGAGAAGGAGAACGACCGTATCCCCATTGTGCCGACGGAATCGCAAGATCGACGTTCATCACTGTCCAAGGTACGATCTGCCGGTCGGCCGACAATGGGCACCAATCAGTGGAAACCGTGGTGTCAAGTCACCTCTAATTGTGCCATCCTGACAATAGCGAAAATGACATGGGCGTGCGCTTCAACTTAAATCGTGGCCTGGCCTCGGTCGACGGTGGCGTCTAATGGGTTTTGTATTTCGTCGATTAACGTTTGCGAATGACATTCATAACCCTGCTCCCTCCCCGCCTGACCCCCCCTCAGGACCCCTCCTGGCCACCCCGAAGTGTCACCGTTCTGCAGCCGGGAATATTCATGGCTACGAGGCCTGTCGTTGGGGTCAGGCGGTGTTGCGGTACTCCACAGTGTCCGTGAACACCGACAGGACGGTTCTCCACCCTGAGAAAGGGAGAGAAGGAGATCGACGAGCAATCGAGAGGGAAGGAAAGCCGCGGATAGAAGCCAAGAACGCTCCTCCCAGATACACCAGAGAAACTGGTTCCATCCCTCTTTTCCCCTGGTTCCAATGTTTTTTCTTCCCTTTCTGTCTTCCTCCCTCCTTCCACTTCTCTCGCTCCTGCTTTCCTCCATTCCAGCGCCGCCGATGGGTTACCTTTTCGAAACCCGAAAGGCGAAAAAATGAGGGGGTCTGCGGGGCTCGGGAACCCCGCGCGCACCTCACAATGAGAATTGAGTTTCATAACCGGGGCCACGCGGGGCACAATGAGACGAAATTGCGTTACAACGAGGGTTCGGATTTATTATATCGTTGGTCCACGTGGTGGTGGGTTTCGCACTGGTGGAACATGTGTTTCCTTCGCTGTCGCGACCAGGGGAATAATTACCCCTGGCGCTGTGGCGCAGAGAGCGGGGAAAGGGGCGAAGAGAGACGGAAGGGTATCGATAATGGCCCCATAATTTCGGGACACCGACGTCTATGGTCTGTCACGCCTCGAGCCGCGAGAATTGAAAAAGAACGCCTGGAAACATTTCCGACATGGACCCCGCGTGGGACATTCTGCGGTGCGTTATTCTGCCGTCAACGTTTCGGCCGCGAGAGCCAGGAGCTATGCCTAGACTGACGGCTGGGCGAGGGTTGGCTGTATGGACCTGAAATTACCAGAATTGTGGCAGTGAACTAGCTTCGAAATACATAGAAGCGGCATAATGAAGATAAAGGCGTAAGTTGAACGAGTTGATAAATCCTATCTTAATTTCATCTGGATTTTATAAACCATCAGGCAGTTCGTTAAGTGGACCCAAGGGTGACAAATTATACCGTGCGAATCTGTCACACTGCCGAACAACAGACCAAAGGCCAGACCCACCTACTTCCAAAGCGGAACTATCGCCCATTCATAGCACAATGGTCATCCATTCACAGACACTGTTGCGATCAATGGTGTACCGTTACGAGTAACATTTCCTCGTGGCCCCTGATTGCGTGGGAAAACAAACTGCCATCGAGCAATTGCGAAAACCATCGATTATTTCAGGAGAAAGGAAAGCAACCTGTGTATTAAATTTACAGACAGTAAATAGCTCGAATCAACACAAGTGTCTACAAAGAATTTATAACACACCCTTCGCTTCAACCTCCTCATCTCCCCCAAAAAGAAACGCATCCTAGGATAATCAAACTCCACCTACACCCATCAATAACCCATTTCCCCACGAATATAAAAACCCACTAAAAACTTATCCCTCCATTCACCGCCAATTTCCCCCGAACAACCATCGCAAACCTGAGAAGAGATCCACCCCCCAAAGTCTCATAGCAGCATCCTTCCTCTTGAACCCAATGCCGCCTGCCCCGAATCACGCCACAATCGCACGACAACGACTCGAGGACGAAATAATCCGTAAAATCGGTCAATTAAACGTCCCGTTCGAGGAGGCTGCGAGTGGAGGGCCACGGGATCGGCGAAAGTCCGCAGGAAAGGCAAGAAGGTTGTGCCGGGTCCTTTGACGGCGTCGTTAGAGGGCAACGACGCGTGCAAGGATCGTCCTCCTGGTTACGCTGCTCTCCTCATCGACGAGGAGACGCGTCCCCCGTGTGGAAAAACCGCGAATGGTAGGAGGCAACGAGGACAAACAAAGCAGAGACACTGGCTGCTGGGCGAGAGAATGGATGAAGAGGAGCGGAATGGAGGAGAGGATCGCACTAATTCGAGGAGACAGTGATCGCGGTGACCTCGTGAAAAGCGATACGTTGTCCAGGGGTGGAAGAACGATTGACGACTAGGCGCATTCGTGTGTTACCCATCTGCGGATCATCCTACGAACCGATGGATAGGGATCATCGAGGGTTTCTGGGGTCGCAGACGGGGGGGGGGGGGGGAGAAAAGCTGGCAGGAGCAATGAATGACATAATTGAATTTCACGCAGCGCTGATTCCTCGGGTCCAGGGCCCGGGGCCGCGATCGTACGCAACCACGGACTCCCAGGAATCCTTTCCTGCCTCCGCAACGAGGATTTTCGAGGGATTTGACTTTCGGGACCCGATCAGAGACAGTCGACCGGAGATTCTTCTTAATCTCGAATGCCACCCTAAAGTTCGAGCTACGTTCCAAGGGCGAATCGAGTTGACGTAAAATAATTCTGTAATTCTAAGGAGTTTCGGTCCAGATTCTCAATCTTTGACAAGGAATACCGTGAAAGAAGGAAGCTCCGTACAGCGCGGTTCCGAGATCGATGGGACGTTCAATTCTCCCCGTAAATCGAGGAGCCGTTGACATTGTGCGCGTATAACGGTCTTGTAGAAATGTCAAAAGAAATTTTCCCTACTCGATATTACGGGAGAAAGAGAAGGCGAGCACGGGGAGAGCTGCGAACGAATTGTTTACAACGACGTCAGGTCCTACTCAGGCCGTATTGCTTTCCGTGGGATTGAAGTGCTCGTAAAACAAACCCCCCTTGAAATTAGAGCAGTCCTTGCGGCGTCCATAGAGAAATATACACGTACGCGTACACCCTGCGTGCCCCTCCTCGCGCGATACAATGTCTTCCCTTCACCTCAGCCCCCCCCCTGCCCCGTGAAACTAACACTGTGCATTACCATCACAATAGCTAGATTAAAAAAGAAGGGGAGTGGATACGCACCCCTGGTCCCTTACAGAAGGAAAGGGGGGGGGGGGGGGGGCTGTGGGGCAAGCGACGTGTCTGACACCGTACAGACGAGAGGGATGGAAAAGCAGAACGTTTTAGAAGCGGCCGAAACTTGCAGCGGGGTGCAACCCTTTTCCTCTTTCAGGTGAACCGATTGCGCGCGTAATCCGCCCTTGTTGCTAAGGTACATAGAAGGCGAGGAGAAAGGCGACCTGTGTGTCGCATCGATACACCTTGGTCCCGGATTATCGATTGCTCTTTGATTATCTTGGCTCCTCTCCAAACATACCGATCACCACAGCGCTAATGTTTGCAGTCTGTTTGGCAATTTTCTACGGGATCACGAAGTTAGTGGGGAATCGAGTATAAAATTTTCCAGGACTTATCTAATTCGTAACATATGTAGTTTGGAAAGATTTCATAAATCACCTCGGTGGTACTGGCATTGTCCATCAGGTGATCCACGCAGGCAAACGATCCTGAGATCGCTCCGAGGGGGGGAGAAGGGAAGAGGAGCCGCGCGCAATTTGTTCAGAAATGTTGTGACTGGTCGGGCCCGCTTTATTTAGGGGAAACGAGGAGAGAAACGGCTGAATGCCGCGCAGGTTGACCCCACAGTCAACAGTTAACGATTTTCAATGGCGATTGGATGTCAGCATCACTCTCCGCCAATCAGAGAGTGATGCTGACATCCGGACAAACGGACAATGGGAAAGCGCTAAATGCTCACGGCGCGCGTTCAATCCGGGTGAATACGAGCGGCGTCTATTGGGGGTTCCACCCCGCTATTACAGTCAATGATGGAACATACGAAACACTATTCATCCGACGCGCGTTTGTTCCTTACACACATCGTGTAAGTATAGAGAATCGCGCAGCCTCGCTGGATGAAGCTGCGAGCGAGCGTATGGTTTGCGAGTGACGCCTGTTTGTAAACCTTTCGCGCGATTTTCACCGACGAAACGCCCGTCGATTTGCGGTGGCGCGGTGTTAACGGCGTTAACGACGTTAACGCCGCTCTCGTGTCCGCGGCGAAATTGCGCTTCGCCCGGCTAAAAATACGCAAAGGGGTTGTTTTCGAGCGAACGTGCCTGCGACGTTGGCGGCGATCGATTATCCACTGGGTGTCAAGTAAATAGAGGCACGCTAAACTAGGAGACACAATGCAAATAAACGTGGAATAAAACCTCCCAGTAGCACAAACGGAATCTTCTAAAATCTCATCTACCTGGAAACGCAACTATCTAGAACGTATGTACAATGAATTTTAGATAGTATCAATTTTATTGATGATAGGTTGAAAAGTGACTCAGGGCATTCGTCAGTTTCAGCAACGCCGGAGACAAAACTCGAGTGTTCGCGGCGGTGAGAGTAAGGGGTGGGCGAGGGCCAAAAATCGGGCGTTAAAAAGCACACCAGGCGCCTATACGAGTCGCCACGACAATGGACTGTGCGTGGAAAAGTGTCCATAACCAACAGGCATGGGCCGCGACAATGGGCATTCGAAGAAATGTATGTTTGGGTCGTACAATGCCGGACAAAGGAACGATCTAAGTGCCTACATGTTGCACACCAGCGTCGGCTACAAATACCCGGATGTGTGCCCAATGGATCCTGACGGGAGTCGCATCACAGCGTGTCTCGGGGAGCCGTCTTCGGCGATGAAAGGAGAACGTTTCGCTACCAGATGACCGAAGAGAGGAAGGTATCGCTTTTATGGAGTAAATCGCCCCTTTCATCGGTGCAACTTGCTCCTGGGGGTAGGGCGAAGATTATCGAGTTCGAACAAACGCATCCTCTTTGTGGGATTACACGATTTTGGATTTCCGATTGCAGCCTGCGAGGTACAAAAACGCGCGTGTGTTGGCAGAAGAATGCAAAAGTAACTTGGATAGTTTCTTATGCGAGCACTATGGAATTAACTACAGAGAGACACTGCGAGACAATGACTTATTAAGTGTAGGGACCAGCGAAGTGTATTCGAAAACAGTAAAGTAGGGGAGACCGGGGCAGGTTGTAACACGGGGTAAATTGTAACATAAGTAAAATCTTTTGAACGACAAATCTGGTAACCTACAGCATTCGAGAGCTGCTTGACAATATTAGCACCGTCGGTTTTAGTGACCCAAACGAGCGTTATGTATTCATTTTGTGGTTATAGCCCAGAATTTTAGTTTTTAGGTTACGTAAGTAAATGTTGTCTCAGCACTTTTATTTCAATTAACCGGCATTAGAAACCGTTTGAATTTTTGCTTCTTTGTCGCAAACGAATCAGTACACATTGGTTTATAATAATGTATACGCATTTTAGTGATTTGATGTTTAGTTTCTCGTTTGCTGAGATAAAACGCAAAAATTCGACCTCGGGGTAAATTGTAACATGTTACTATACTTACTCCACTCCAAATGGTGATAAAGCAAGCTATTTGCTGACACACCGGAAAAAGATGCTCTAGACGAACAACAGAACAATCGAGAATCCAAAAAGTAGAAAAGAAAGTATAAAGGATAAAGTAAAGAAAGCGAAGAAGATTTTGATAGAATCAGATGAATAAGCAATGATTGTTTAACTCGTGTATATCAAATGTTTAATAATGATCTGTGTTTTCATTTATATTTTTTAGAAACGTTTATTTGTGTTCATATTTGTATTTAAATAAGTAAAACAGATGTGTTACAATTTACCCCAGGACTGGGGCACATTGTAACAAAGATTCAGATTTGTTTAAGATGATGCCAGATGTTAACAGTCCAATATTTTGTCACGTACTTTCACGCAATCAGTTCACCACATATGCAAGTAGTTAATCACGCAAATTATTTCCTGATTGAGGAAAACATTTTCGAGAAAAAACTGTGTAAACTTTTTTTGTTACAATCTGCCCCGGTCTCCCCTACACAAAATGTAATTTCACGAGTAAGGGAAGGGAAGTGTACGAGAGTCAATTATTCAGTCAGCCATTCTATTATTTACACAAATAGGTACGATTAGCCTTGACTCTTAACAGTAAAAGGCATCTTTGCCCAAACATCGCAAGCATGTCCCATAAAACCGTCCCTTTTACGGTTCAATTAAATCGAAGAAATATGAGTCTGGACCCTTGATTCTTGCCTCATTAACACGGCCCGGTACAGAACGAACGCGGCCTCTCGCCGAGAGGAACAAGCCGAAACAGAGGGCCTATTAGTGTATACAACGGTCGCGCAGGACGAAAGGAAGAATGGAAACACTCAGCAGATTTATGGTGCCGACATAGCCCAGAGGAAGACGGTCACGGGAAGAGGCACGATGTCCTTCCGTTTCAACGAATCACGGCGAAACGGACCGCAATATGGAAATATTACCTGATCGACGCTCTCCGTCTTAATGGCACAACGTTGTAAAACCGAATGACCGACCCCAAAGGCTTTCCGCGCTGTAAACACTGCTGTTCGGTGCTGTAAACACCCATCCGCGCTACCTAGAGCCCGTGGGTCACCTCCCTTCTCCCTGATGCTCCGCAATAAACGGCCCCGCGCGCGCACGCGTATTTCGCTTCTTAAAATCTTAAGTGGATTTTCGTCCGTTGACTTCTTGACGCTTGGACACGCGGGGGACTTTACGACGGGACTTTTTGACGCTCCGGACCCACCGGAATATCCCTGTCAGCGAACGAGATAGCCGACCTCGGAGCGAGTACCGTTCATGGCAAAAACTCTGCCCCCAGGTTTACAGAGGGAGTCCCGTTTTGGGCGCGAAGTTTGGAACAACGACTGCCAGATGCGCCACCCTTATCTATTACAGTGGTCACACTTTTTCTCTAGCGATTGCGAAATGAATTTCGAATGAAAACGCCTGAAATTCCCTCTGCAAATCCGTTGCCGAGAATCCAACTACGGAGCCAGCCACTGGACGACCGCCAGAGACGCCTCTGTCAGCGAAGCCTCCCCTGGTACCGCGCGAAGCACGGGAAAGGCCACCCCCTTCTTCCACGGGAACCGCTTTAATTAATTACTCGCTAGTTTTGTGCCCGCGACAGTCTCGCTCCCTCTACGCTTTGAGGTCCCGCGAGGCGATCGTCGAACAGACCTTCAGAAGCTCGCGGCTTCTCTCTCGCGAAGGAAAAGAAAGTTAAGCTAGAGGGGGTGAGAAAGGGCGCGCACGTTAAACGGCCAGGTATTTACAGAGAGGGTCGTCCCGGTCGGGGTACTTAGCCTATCGTCACCACCTTTTTTCAATGCCAATTAGCGTCGCCCACGCTCCGGTTAGTCTGACTGCGCGTAATCCCTGGCGAAGGAAGGTGAAAAAAAAGAGAGAAGAGAGAAAGACGGCTAAAGGGCGAGGGGCAGCGGGACCGTTGCGAGAAAGGGCCGCCACTTCCACCCTGTGGAGCAACCCGTCGCTTTGTTCCACGGCGATAACGACGAATTATGACGGTGAACGATGGCTACGTGTTCACGTAATCGCGCTGACGCGCCACGGAGAGAACTGCAAGAATTCGGGCGTCAATGATTTCTGTGAAACTTGGGGATTTTAGAAATTTTCTGGGGCACTGAGAAGATGGCGATTGGAAAATTGGAGAAAAGAGTGGTAGCTTTATGTAAATTCATTTTTGGACACTGGCGTTTATGCAAGCTGTTTAACTTAATCTTTCTGGGCACCCTGGTATACTTCGGAGCGCTTCGAGAACGTTCTCTGTTCTCTGGGCGCGCCACGGAAAGGAGCGCATTCGAAACGTTTCATCATTGAAACGCAACGCTTGTTATGGCCGCGCTCCAGGATCGTGGCCGCTAACGACTAATTTTCTCTCATCCGCGGAACCTTTATCCACGTGACTGAAAACAGTATCCCAGGAGTGCCTTACGCAGTCCAATCATCGAGGCCCCCTTTTATAATTTCCTGCAAAAGAAGGGCCGCTAATTTCTCTAATTTGATTGCGGCAACGGCGGCTCGCGGCTCAACGCTTCAACCCCCAGGAAAACACCGGCGCGTTATCAAGGGGCGCGATTTCGCGATTCGAAACGCGCCGACCGAACTGCCTCTCGCTCCCCCCCCCCCGGGCTCGTGCAGATTTTAAAATTCCGCGTGGCGCGCGTAACAAAAAAAAAGAAAAAATTCGCGCGCTAGTCGTGCGCGCACGAAAAGAGTGAGAACAGGAGCGCGCCAGACTTCAAAGGGCTCAACGCCAATTATGACCGAGGGAGGAGGGAACCTGAGAGAGAGAGAGAGAGAGAGGGGGGGGGGGAGATGGAGGAATTTCGCGAGAGAACCCTTCTTCGACGAGGCATAAAGCCGTTTCGCGCGACTGAAAGAAAAAGCCTTGACGCGAGCGAGCATTCGCGTTTACTCGCGCGAACGCCTGCGCGCGTGCGCGATGCGACTTATTAACTTGTTAAGCCGCCGCTCACTTGCTCCTGGATCGTTTGTTCTGAGCGTGTAACATCGAGGGGTTGAGGGGAGGGGGGAGAGGAGTAATTGATGAAACGCTGGATTCGTTTGCTGGTGAAGCTAGAGTGGCATTCGTTTGGAGCTTCAAAGTCTTCCTGCTTTGAGCCACGAGGAGACTTGTAAAAATTCGAACAGACCACTGTGCGTTCAATAAATGACCGCGTATGATGCCGACTCTGTTTACAGGAAATTTGGACCAGTGCACTGGACACGGTGCACTTCCCCGATATGCGCACACTACACTACCCCCCGAGATCCTCAGAGTTGGTCTATCCGCAATAGTTGACCAGACAGTTTCAATTTCACGAGTGCGAGGCTCCCAGCACGAAACTCTGGACGCCCTGTACAATTCCCGCAATCCTCAATATTAATAGAATAATGACTAATAAGACCCACGCGGTTGAATCGACGTTTCAGAGGGTAGAAGCGGCCTCCGGGGGAGCTGGGCGTCTCCACAACGCCACAAAGAAGGATTGTTCGTCATTGGCCGTTCTCCTCGCGCGATAATTAAGCGGAGCGTTCGCGCGAACGATCCCTACCCCGACTAATAAACATCCACCCCGTTTCGCGCGATCGCGGTCGCGTATTAACGAGCCAGCGGCTTCGAAGCAGCAAGCGCAGCGGGCGCAAGAGGAGCGCGCACGGGGGAGGGGAGGGGGGGGGGGGGGCTGAAAGGAAAGCGCGTGGCGCGTAGAGGGTGGTCGCGGGCGGCCGACAAAGTGGCAGGTCGTCGTACAATTAGAGTTACACGGTTCTCGCCTGCTTTTTGACGTCTTAACAGAGGCAGCCGCTTCAAGTGACGGGAAGAGGAGACGCAGTCGGAGTCGGAGCCGGAGTCGCGCCCGAGATAAAAGGAAGGGGTTAGCGCGGGAAAGGAGGCGAAAAAGGCAGACGCTGCCAGGAATACCTCGTTCCCTCTGATCTTCTTCCATCGCTGTCCTCCCCCGGCTCCCATCCTTCTGCATCCGCCTCGTTTCTTCCCTTTCTTCGCGGGCTGTGTGTGCGCACACTGCGTTTCACAGCTCTCTTTCTAGGTTGACACCTTGCGATTCTTGCGTGGCTTTCACCAGCGCGCCGCGCCGCGTGCAGCTCGCTCGCTCACCTCTGAAATCGCCCCGCTGAAAGCATTTAATTAAAGCGAGCCACCCGCTGATGGAACGGGGAAAACTGGGCTCCCGGGAGCGAGAACCACGCCGGGAAAGCGTTAGGGGAACGAGGAGCCGGCCGAGAGTTGGACGAGGAGGACGATAGGTGGCTGAAGGTGCGCGGGGGAAACAGAGACGAAGGAGGGTGTTAAACGTACGTTTCTATCTCTGTGTGCGCGCGTGTTTGCGCGCGCGTCAACGCGGCGAAAGGGGTGTTTTGCGAAACTGCAAAACATTGTCTCTCTCGCCGCAGAGGCGTGCAAGCTGCCAGGCATTTACTTAATTAGAGGCCAAACCGTGCGCTCGCGCCTGCCGTTTAGAGGGAGAGAAAAGCCCCGGGGGAGGAAGAAAGGTGGTTGAGAAAAGATGCTTGCGGCGCTCGTCCTTTTTGCGCGGCCCGTTTCAAGGACAATTCCGCGAATTAGAGTTCATCGAGACCGGAGGAATTTTGTCTCGCGAACCGTTCGTCGAACACCCCTATTACAGTCGGTAAATTCAATGGAAGGATTCATTATCACAGGTACATAAATGGAACGCGGCTGTACAGTGCACACCCAGCGGAGATAAATTTTAAGCAGCGGGTCGTTCCATAATCCCCCGTCTATGCTTAAGAATCGAGTAGATTCAGATGCCCCTTCGCAAACACCGCCCCAAGGAGCCGTTCCATTAAACAAATTCACCTCCGCGATCAATTAGTCGGCCGAGACACCAACCGGCTTTGCAGCCGCCTTCAAAGAAGCGGCCAGAAAGTTTCCGTTCCCCTTTTAAACCGCCCCGTCGCCTTCTTCTTCAAAGAATATCCTCCCATTGATCCTATCCTAGGTCTTTTCTCGGTCGTTTGTTTGTCGCCTCGTGACAATGCATCGCGAATACCGACGCGCGCGCACAGACACACAGATGCAAACAGAGCCTTCGACGCCCGCAGCGAGTGGACATCAGCATGCTGGTTGCTGTCTACGAGAAGGAGGAGGAGGAAGAAGAAGAAGAAGAAGAAGAAGAAGAAGCAGAAGAGGAGTAAGAAGAGAAAAAGAGGAAGGGGCAGCGGAGAGCACCTGGCAGAGATTCCGCCACCGAGACTGTGCACGGTATTATATTTGGTGACAATGGATGAAAAACATGGCTTCGCACAACTCGCGCACTCTCCTTTTCTGGACCTCCTTTATTGCCAGGGATAATGTCCCTTTATCCCTTCACAGGACCTAGGACTCGTTTCGGCATTGTCAGCTGACACTTCGCTGGAGCCTCGAGACAGAATCTATCCACCGGTGAGCTTTTCTCTTGCTCTCTTCCTTCCACTTGCTCCACCAGCTACGCGCACATATTTCGAATCGCAGACGCCAGGGTAATTCCATGCTTCGCGCGAAACGACTGCTCCTTCCTACACCTATCGATACCAATTGCAATGGATTTGGTGGAAGCACGCGCCGACCAGGTGAAACTAGACGGGCCTAGCTTGAGCCGTACCACTTGGAAAATTTCACGGTCGAATCGGGTGTTATTCAGTCTGTCGAAACGATTTCACCGTGGTCGTTAAATCACGGCGTGGATAGAAGAAACGCGCGAAAGGGTGGAGGAACGGAACCGTGACCGAGAGAATTACAACCCTGCCTAAGGTACACCCGAATATTGCTTGACCTGCGGAGCCCATTGTTCAGGCGTCTTTAGCCTGCGAATGATTCGACTGATGAAGACTATTAAGATAATAAAAGCAAACGGTACGGCTGGTGCATTGTAAGGAACGATGGCAGACGGTAGACAAACGCCTACGACTTTGTAGAAACATTTGCATCCGGCCTATTGTCCGTCGAATAGGCGGCAATTTCGTTTTACTATTCCGCGCAAGTGGATTAGGGTAACTGCCATTTACGACACGAGGGGGCTGCTCTTTTTCGACCCTAATTCAGGGTCCGGGAAAAAACATCCATTGTGAAAGCTAGAAACAGTTAGAACTGTTGGAAGTTTGAAGGCTCGGCCATCGATGACGGTTGACTTCGAACTCGCCTATAAAATGTAAATAGAACGTAGGGTACTTCTGCCTCTTCAAGAGTCACTACCAAGTTTCGGCAAACATCCCCATAAACCCTACCCCGAACAATTTCCCCCAGGACTCTGCTCATTGTCAGCGAGCTTTACAAGAAGACATCGCTGAAACTATCGGAAAGTTCTCTGGACAATGCGCAGGATTCCGCGAGCTCCAGCTGGACGCACCCCGACATTCAGAGACGTGAGCCGCAAGAATGATATTTCTCCTCGGATCGAACCGGCGTCAGGGATTTTTATTATGCCACGTACACGGGTGTCCGGCGGACAATGAATACAAATTCCCGGATAGAAAAGAACGCGCGAGCACAGGAGTGGACGTCAACGGCGGTGAAACAAGCGGCGCGGCGGTACAACCCCCTTTGCCGCCCGTCCATCCCTTTCCGCCAGGTTCCCCTGTCCTGTAGCGCGCCATCGAAGGCGAGGGCTGCCCGATAATGCCGCACAATGACGCCCGCCTAACCACCCCTCTGTCTGCGGCCGCGGCGACGACGGCCGCAGCGTTCATAAACGGGGAAAAAGTCGCGACGCTGGTGGTGCACGTACGTCAATGCTGCTAACCGTGCATGGATGAAAAGCCACGTATCTTATCGTCGTCAATCCGCGCACGAAGGCATTCAACGGCGCCTATTCTACCGTTGGAAGCGGGGAAAAATGCAGGACAATCCACCCCGGCACCGGTCTCCGCTCGCCAGCTGGGAACACGCGTGTACGTACATCCCGACAAACCAATGTAATTAAATGCACTGGGATATTCCAGATTCTCCGTTCGCCGCGGAATATTCAGCCGCGGGAGAACAAGGGTGGGGGGCCACGCGTACGATTGAAATTTCCCGCGATCCTGAAAATACTTGACTAATTGGGTGGAACAAGAGCCAGCGTTCGCGGGTTCGTTGCTTTGTGGGCAATTAGTATGGGTCGCGAGTGTGCACACTTCGATCCCAGGCCCGATAGGGAGGCTATAGATGACGCTATCACGGGGCAAGCTGCGAACTGAAGAGGCTGATTGACGTTGGATTCGGTTACAACACTGTGGTGCTCCAATGGCTCGTATATAATTCGAAGCGGAAAGAGCAGTAGACGAACATGCTTTCCCGCTTAATTCTATAATTCAGAGGCACTTCGTTTCTGCTACCTAGAAGACTACCCCCGAATCCTCGAAGCAGGGATGCAAACTGTAAACTACATACAGCGTATTCAATCTCCATGCGAGTGAATCCATCGCGAGCTATCCTCCTCATTATCAACGGACGAAGAGGACAGCAGGAGCGGTTCGTCTCTGCTCGCCGCTGGTCCACGCTCCCCGAAGCAACCCCTCCGGCGTGCAGCAGCACGAGCCCGCGGCAGGCTTAGCTCGCGATAAATTCGAAACCGAAACTATCGACAGGAAGGACGTGGAGCAGGGCGAATTTAACCAGCGTAGCCTTTGTCGCGAGAACGAGCCCGCCTCTGATGAGTGGTACGTAACAGGGGAGGGCCCGAGCTGCTCCCGGTGTATACACCGTTGAAAGAAGTCAACGTGGCTGGTTCTTGGACGTTGTTTTGGACGTTCTCCAAAATGCCGATATAGGCTTGTGCCGGCCTTCGTCGCATCGGGCGCGCGCGGATGACCATGCCGTAGATTCGAAACGAGCCGACGGAGGAGTGGAAGGGGGTGGCGGTTCGGTACCAGGGGGGTAGGTGGAGGGAGGGGGGCGGCAGAAGGGTGGTGGTGGCATTACAAAAGCGCGGAGGCCTTCGATCGACCAGTCATCTAGGCAACAATGCGACTGACAATGGGCAGCGGGCCAGCAGTGTTTCATTAAAACATGCATTGAATTCGAGAGAGAGCCAACGAATTGGCTGAAACCGAGAGAGCGGGGACTCATCCTCCCGAAACTCTCTCGGCGACCGCTCCTGGACCGGGTATCAGAGCCTCGCTCGAGTGTACGAACGACGGTCATGTCTGATTGAAATGTCGAAAAGTCCGTTTCTCTGCCTCCTCGCCCTGGACCACGTCCCTGTCCTCCCCCTGTTTCGGCCGTTTGTTCCCGTCGTCGTTGTTGCTGTTGCCGTTGTTGCCTCGTTGGTAAGAGAGAAAGGACCACGGGCAGGACAGTGGAGAGATCGAGGTTCGAGAGAGGAGAGGCCCGGTTGCCCGGGTTAAATTGGAATTGTCATGTGAGGGAGAGCGAGGCGAATCAAAAGAAAAACAACTTGTATAGGATTGAGTTTAATTGTGACCCATCCATCCTATAGAACCCGCCACCCCCCCGTCCTCACTAAACCCCCCCCCCCCTCCACGTTCCAGCCCCTTCTGGGCGGTATTCGCCACCGTCATCGTCGTGGACCAGAGAGTTGGCGAAAGCTAACGAAACGAACGGAACCGAGAGCCGACTGTGGCTCGCGGAGAAAAAGGAGGAGCAGAATGAACCGGGGGGGGCGAGGAGGAGGGTTCCGGTTTAGGGTGGAATGGAAAGGAAGGCCTATCGGAAACTGCTGCCGATAAACTGGTAATTACAAAACCGTTGTCTGCTGCTTCTAAGGAGCGCGGCCATTCACGGCCCCCCGTGCATTATTTGACGCGGAGTTTGGTCATCTTCAACCTCCAGAGGGGTAGTTTTGCATTTCGACTCTGTGACCTCGGCATTGAAACGAACTCCGCTCGTTAATAAATTCTTTCCCATGTTCTGCCTTCCCCGAGCGTAATCCAACGATTTTGCTTGAACAGAGAATCGCGGGCTTCGGTTAAATCTTTACAATTTATGGACTACAACGGCTAGGACGATCGAATTAACGCTGCAACGCGGCGATTAAGGATCACAATCAAAGCCACGACAAAAGATTAACACCGTTCTCGCGTCACTAATCGTAAGATGAAGCCAACCCCGACTACCCCGTGGCCCTTTCTAAACGGTCGCTGTGTAAAAATCGTTTTCTCAAATCCCCGAGAGGTTTATCGATAGGATCGATATTCCCGACTGTTGACGCTTGACGTGGTCGCATTGCCCCGTCTTTTTCTCTCTAAATGAAGTCCTTTGTTGACTCCGTCCGCAAGGACAGCCCTCAAGACAGTTTAACAATGAGCTCTCCCTGGACACAGCAACGCCACCCTCTCCTTTTCCATCAGCCTCGATCTATCTCGTTCTACCGTTCTTCATCGGCCTCGTTCTATCGTTCTCCTCTCTATTTTCGACATAACGTACCACCACTTATCCGTCTCTATCGTTCCCGCGGTACAATCGGTCCTCTCGACTCCCCGGCGCAATTTTGTTCTCAATTTTGTTCTACATCGTCTTCGGCCCCGACAATCGGCAATAAGCCGCCCAACTGAGATCCAATTTAAACCGTTAATTACCACAGAGCCCGGCTCCTCGCCCCCCCCCCTCCTCCCACATCACTTCCTACCGCCACCCTCTTGTGTCCGGCCACCCACTGGCCCCGCGCCACCCTCTCCCCACCCCTGCCGCCATTCACCCTTCGTACTATCTCTTCTCTACCACCCTCATTCTCCGCGGCACTGTATTTTTCCAATTTAAAATCCTATCTCTTAATTTCCTACGTGTCACCGCTACGTCTGGGGATTTTTATGGAAACGATGATATCTCCTCTTTTCACTGTTCCTATGCGCGAGCAGCGCGCCGATATCTGGTCGGACGATTCTATCGATGACTCTCTTTTTTCCACACCCACCTACCCGTCCCCCGCCGCGCACCCTCCTCCAGTGTTTCGCTCGCGACTCAGTCTGCCAGCACGAGGGAAATTGCGCGGGACAGTGATTCGATCCGCGACTGAAATCGACATACCCGACGCTTCGTCATTATGCCCATCGCGCGAACGCGTTGATCTCGTTCCTCCTCGCTGTAGCCGAGCGTCGTTTCGTCTGTGCTTCGTCTGGCCGGAACGCGAGGAATCGCGGACGTTGGGATCGAGAGGAGAGCTCCATCATCCTTCTTCGGGATCCATCGCGAAGATGCTATATACCTGGTTACCAGGCGCGCGGAGAGAAAATCTGATCGCAGGTGAATACACGGAAAAGAACGGACGATCTGCGGGGGGAATGGTTATCGGGATCGCGGGTGACCACGTTTCCCCGTGGAATCGGCGCCGGGGGAAGCAGTGTGCCAACGTCGGCCAGTGCTACCACCATCGCCACCGCGAACGAGCCAGAAGCCCTCGGTCTCCGCCCGGTAATATCCACACCAGCAACAATCACGGATTAATGCCATTGTCCGCGCGTATCTACTCGAAATGTACGGGCGCGCAGGTCTATGGGTATATACGCTGGTGATGCATCGACAATGGGGAGAGTGGGTCTGTTCGGCGACCCAACGAGGTATTACCGACCGAACAAGCATGCAGTTTGTCCCCCATTGTCGCCTCTCGATACAGTGGGAATAACGCCCACCCGCTGTATTTGCAGTATTCGGCACGGTTTCGTCCGGTTGCTGTTTGCCGTCGGACCCCGTCTTACTCGACATTATATCCGATTTGAAGGACGCCCATTGTGCCGGCATTGTGCGGCACGGCGATAGGTAACGCGATCGGTGCACCGGAGCTTGGAAAAGAGAATACGGATCCGCGGAATTGTTGCGTTTATTCTGCGGGATGGGGGTGAGAGGTTCAAGTACAAGTAAAGGGAGGGGTTCCATCGTTATCGGGGCAAAATTCTTCCTCGATGTCCTTGTACCGATTCCCTAATCATCTGATGTTTATGTACTGGCCTTTCGCCCTTGAAATATGGATGCAGAAGATTGCTAAGTAGACAGACACTGGCTCAACTTCGAATTAATCACGTTAAACGCGATCACCATGCTCTGTTCACCATGATAGGAAGATTGGTTGGAAGAATATGGAAGTTTCAACGATCGCGGGGGAAAATCGGGAATGGTATGCGTGGTGCACGGGCATATGGAGGCCGAGGGGGAGGTGAGAGGAGAAGGAAACACGAGGATGATCGCGTGCAGTAGGCAGAGCGCGGATTTGGCGCGGACCGAAGCGCATCTGCCTGTAATCCGTAGTGAGACCGCTCGTTGTTTCGCTGATCCCTGCATTGTGACGTCGCTTGTATACTTCATTGTTCCGCATTCGGCGTCCATTGTTCGCAGATTGTGTACACCTACCAACACTAAAGTCCCTCACCATTGCACTGGTCCACGCGTCCACGCGTGTACACGCGTTTCTCTCTTCCTACCGAGCTCTACATTACTCATTTTACCTTTCCCGATACTCGTACGAGGCGTCTGCATATTTCGTACTATTTTATTGTTAGCTCGCCGAGCAGGTTGCGCGAAACTACTCCAGTACTTTCCTTCCAGAATAATTGAAAGAATTTCTAAGGATTACCAATGTGTGAAAACTCTCTAAAAGCAGGGATCTGACGCATTTGTCTTCATTCGACAACGCCATATGGAACTACCTTCACAAGATACGCGAATAAAATTCGTTCTGCGCTCCGACTATAATACAGCCCGAACCATATTCGGTCGGAGAAGCCCCAGGAGCTCCTGCTGGCGCAGCTCCTTTTAACTCCGTCAAACAAAGAGTTAATCTATCCGCCAATCTATTCATTTCCTACATCCCCGTCCCAGTCTCTTTCATTTGCCCGATGCATCCCGAGCTCGTGGGATTAGGCAGAGGTGTTCCGAGCGCCGAAACGAGTCGTCTCGATCTGAGTGGATCAGCCAGAACTGTTTAGTGGCTCCTAATCGTCCCGAATCGGGCACAATGGGGGGATGCTGCACCGTGCGACACATGCCCCTTTGTAAACGCACGATATAACGCACCCCCTGCGATTCCCCGCTGATTCTTGACGACCGGGATAAGACAGCGTCGATTCAATCGAGTGGAAGTTCAACAGGGGTTCGGTTAACGATAGTTTTTTTCCCCCACCGTGGCGCGAAGTGCTGTTCAACGAGCTGGTACACAATCGATTCCAATTATTTCGAACACCCTGCGCGCCGAACGCGGTTATATGTACTTAGAAGCGAGCTTCTTCTAACTCCAAGGAGGCCTGAATCTCCCGAGGGAAGCAGAGAGTCACTCGAAGAGGGAGGCTACACGAGTGCGTTTCAGAGAAACTCTACGCGGCGGTAATACAAGCGACAGCTCGCGACGCTCGCCAAGCTAAGCGCGACCCGAGGTCCCCAAGACCGAGGTCCCAAAAGGAAGAGAGACTCGGAGGACGAGACAGGGGATCGCGGCTCGGACGTAAACCACGAACGTCTTCTTCGCCATAGGCGGATCAATAGGCCCTTAATATGAAATTTCGCGCGGACGCGCGTCCCGATGGGCGACTAATCCCCCCCTAGCGCCTCGCCCCCTCCGGGCCACCTATTTTTTCCTTTGTCGCTCTTTCTCTCTCCGTCTGACCGGGGCGCAGAGAGGCCTGAAATATTCGCGAATGCATAAAGACGTGAAATATGGCCGCATGAATCAGCTGGTCTTCCCGCGGAGTGAACGGGTCCGCAGGAGGGTTTGACAATATCCTCGCGGCGGCATTCTGCGCGGATTAGCGCCTCCAGGTTTTATGGCCCATTTTGTTTATGCACAGACAGGGCAAGGTTGCCCTTCCACACACTGGCGAATCACGGGGGGGGAAAGCGTGTGTGCACGCGAACGCGCGAGTAGCCTTTGTGAGAGCACGGACGACAGGCAGAGTCGCGAGGAATTTCTTTTGGAATTGGATAGCTTTCGATACTATGTTCGCCGCGGCGATCTGCCATCGCGCGGCGAACGTCCTCACGCCTTTCAGGAATATTCCTCCCCGTCCACCAGTGGAAACTGAGAAGCAGAGGAGTCCAGGCTCGGCACGGTGCATCGCTAATGGGGACCCCCTTCCAAACGTGGCGTCAAGGTGTTTCGGGGCATCGTTGTCAATTGGAGGAAAATTTCCATGGTGCCCCCTCGAGTACGGAGTCCCCGACGCAATCGGCGTGGAATGTTGTTTGTCCCTGTAAACGTCGTACCGCTACCCGAAAAATGTCCCTTAAATGGCCACGGGAAGGGAGGTCGCGAAGTCATTCGAACTTCTAATGTAATTCACACCAACGTGTAACATTCGTCACATGCCGAATGATGACAGGACAGTAACCATGGGATCTCGGCTGCCAAACACGGGTTCCCCCTACACTGGGAGCTGGACAGTCTGAAAAATTCGAGGAACTTCGTCCCCTCGTCGTGGCGCAAACTAGATTCTCCGAGAAACCAATTTAAGTCACTTCTGATCTAAGTTCCTAACGTGTATCCAACTTCTTTGCTGGGAAAATCTAATATTACTCGATTATTATATGATCCAACGAATACAGTAATGCCTCGTTAGTATCCCGACGAACGGGGCTGGCGGCGCGATTCTAACGCGATGCGGACACTATTCCCTTAGAGTAGTATATGCTCTAAGACTATTCCGTGCAGCCGATGCCGCGAGTGAGAAAACCCCAGAGCCGAGCGAGAGGGAACGAAACAGTTGACATGAAGTTGTCGTCGTCTCTTTCGTTCTCTCACTCTCGACCGAAGGATTCCGAGAAATGGTGGGGATAGTGAGCGCGATTATAACGCATGGTAAAAACGCGACACTAACGACGAATTACTGTACCACTAAATCCACACGCGCTGCACGGAGACCGCTCGGTTAAAGCCAGAAGCAATCAGCATACTAAACAGTGAAACGGGAGAACTTCTCGCTACTGATACTCAGTCCAAGTTCCTCCCGAAGTCTCTTTCGTCGGAATGTCCTTAAATGGTCACCGACTGTTGCCGACGTTTGTCACCAGAACCAACGGAAGGTGGAAAGCAACGATGAATACACGCAACACGCGAGTACGTGTCGTATTAACGAAGGAACAGTCGCAAGGTACACACGGGTTTAGTTAGCTAGGATAGGTTTACAAAGCACTAGCCACTGGAGGAGCCCCTACACTTGCAACCTATGCAAACAAGGTGGCGTATCCTGGCCCGTCGGTGGTGGCACGCCGTGATGTTTGTAAATGATAATGACCATTAGAACGTCGTGGCTGGTTTCGTTCTGGCACGATGATTCTTCCACTTAGCCATCGGCGGACGTGAAGAGCTCCCGTCTTGTGTTTGTTCGCGTACAAAGAAGCCATCGCCTTTCGGGGACCGCTGCAAGAACGGGGCTGCTAGATCGTGCTCGAATTTTTATCGCTGGACCATTGTCGAGGGCCCGGTCCTTTAGAAAAACGCTAGAGTTTACCGAGCCCCAAGGGGGAGACAGAATTTGAATTGTAGAATTCACATCTACTTGCCTCCGAGCAGAACTTATGTACCTACATCGCAAGGAGATCCATCAGTTTCTCTATTAACAAGCTATATAAAGCGATTCGATTCGACCGGAATGTTAACCAGACTGATTTGTTAAAGGTTTAATGAGGCCTGTGTCTTGAACAAAGAGTGCCCCATGGAAATCAGTCACGCATTGTCCCGCTAATACTTTACGAGGCAACCCGAGCGTGGGCCAGACGACTGACAGTCATGGCTGTTCGAAACGACAGCTAAGAAGATTGCTTATCCATTCCCGGTTGCGTCCTCATCGACTCGGCTTTATCGCCCTGACGAACGGGAATCGCGGAATTACACAGGTTCCATTAGCCTCGCGGACCGTTCGTTTCGTCATCCGAGTAACGACGTAATATCTCGTACGGGTGATAAAGCTCAGCAATCAGATCTCGGGGGCAAAGTATCGATCATTACGGATAAGCCGTTTTATTTCTTATAAATCGGGGCTAGCCTCCAAGACGTAACCGTCTCCTGCCAGTCTGGCGAACGAACGTTGCAAATAAATTATGGGATTATGAATATTATATCGGGTTAGAGTACTCGCAGAGATTGTGGCGTTGCACTGTTGCTGGCCATTCGTTTCATTTGTTAGATTTCAGTTTGCGGTCGTTGCAGTATTTGCACTTACGATCTCTGCGACAGAGAGAGCGGATGGCAGTGCTACCGCAAGTCGTTCCAGTTTCGGTATTTTCATTTTTCTACTGGTGGATTGCACGATAAAGACTGGAGCATAAATCTTGGGGCGATTGGCGTGACTTTTTGCGATATTTATGTATACTCAACTGAGGCCAATGCGTTTGCACATGCACTGTTCGGATTATAATATTATTGAATTTCGTTTCTGGAGATGACTGACAAGGGAACATCGCGAATCAAGAAATTTAAAATATTATGAAACTTTGTGAATATGCAGTTGTAGAGGATTTCCTCCTGATTACAACGCAATTTTTGTTTGCTATCCAAATTCACTCGAAGGGGGTGAAAGTAACCCCCGAAAATTCGGCTAAACAGACAAAAGTTCTTTCTTTTGATTAGATTTGCCATTTGGTAAAAAAATTATTTTGCAGTTCACGTGTTATAACACAAAATCGGAAAAGAACTGGAGTTTTAGGGGGCAATTCCACCCCCTTAGAGTGAATTTGGGCAGCAAACAAAAATTGCATTGTAATCAGGAGGAAATTCCCTACATATTCACAAAGTTTCAGAATTTTTTGATTTTCCGGGTTCGGGATATTCCCGTGTGAGATGCATACATATAATTTGCGTTTAATATAATGCTCGAAATTATTGGAAAATTAATTATTCAAACAACTCCATGCTTTGAAGGCTGCTCATACAACAGAAATGAAATATTCGGTAAGAAATACCTACATGCAGAGAGCAAACGAGTAACATTCGACCGAAACAAAGCAAGAGCGTAGATGTTACGTGTTTTACACATACTAAAGTTAATGTTCCCTTTGTCAGGACCATGTCGTTCGTATTAATGGTATTAACCACGCACCACGTGGAAGGTTGAAAAGTTTACGAGATTGAGCCTGTACCCACGAGTATTTAGATTTATAAATCCCGTGGCACGAAGGCCCAAAGTCATAAGCAGCTGTACGCCGTTACATATGTCATACGGTCCATTATATTCGGATAATACCCTGAAACGTTTGTTTCCGTAATCTGCCGACGATACGCTCTGTGATCTCCCTCCGGAGACAGTCTATTTACCAGCGGCACAATGCCCGAATACGCTTTTCTTAATGTAGCCGAACGAATTAATCTCACGGATTGTTGGCGAGCGAAATTTAATGCGGCGTTGTTCGGTAACGCGCGTAACGAATTTAATTGCGAACGAAAGGATACGTGCTTGGTCTGCACAATCGCCGGAGTCAACCTCTACGGTTTAAACGAAAATTACTTTACGACGGTGTCGCTCGTCACTGGATAAGATTTCTTCAAATAAAGAAAGCAAGATTTTTATGGACGTGTGAGAGCACCGAAGCCGACGAAATTGTTAAAGAACGCGAATTAGAACGGCACACTTTATTACTTAACGTCGATTACCAAGCACTTGGATCTCGTTAACGTTCCATCTCTTCGTTCTCGGTAGAAGGTACAAGGTCCTTCGAGGAAAACGGTAGCAGGGGACCAACATTTGTCCTCTGTTCAGGAAACTGTAGGTGCCGGCTTGTAATAGAAAAATAAACACCGCCTGCGCGGACAGCTTTTCCACAGAGGATACGTGTGCGTGGGCAAACAATGCTGGCCTAACTGGTGAAAACGTTGCTCGATAAACAAATACAGCCAGGAAAACCTGCATTTACACTTGGCCCCGCGTCAATGGGACAGTTCGAAAGAATTTTGATGACCCGTGACAAACCCACCTTTATCCTCCAATTCAACCACGTCCCCTTTTCCATCTTTTTTTTAGCAGTGTTGTACCAAACATTCGCCTGATACATTATGCATGCGCGTTAAACATCGTCGAACGTCGCTCACACGAGAAAAATAGAACGAGGAGAGAAAATTTCTACGCTCCGTGAATAGAAAAAAAAAACAGACGCGGTGTTTTGTAGAAAACACGAGCGTTTCAATTGGTTATGGGACGAGGTGTTAGAGTTGTACAGAGAAGTTCAGAATTGTGGGTAGGAATTTAAGTGATCAGTAAAGCTTTTAAAAAGAAGTAGCAACATTCTTCATAAATATATCTTGATATTCGTGAGAGGAAATAACAGCGTTCAGTTTCGAGCAATTACACATGGCGATGCCAAGATGAAATCTACAAGCACACTGAGCACCGTAGAACTAAAAAACAAGTCCCTACAAGTGAAATTCTGATTTCATTGAAAAATATTAACAAACTGTAATCTACGTGTATTAAAACATATTTACTCCCTTCAAATTTAACTCACAATGGTCATACACCCTGCACACCCCTTTTTCCGTGAAGAAACCCATTCTCCGCAATTTACCGCAAATCACATGTCGCGTAAGTCTTTCAAAAAAGAGAAGCGGAAGGGAGAGAGCGAGAGAGGGCGAGCCCTGATACTTCAGAACCACCACTAACGGCCGCAGAGTAAATATTAAACGGCGGAACGAGTCGGAAAATCGTCGTCAGAATCGGCTAATTAAATTAATTCGCGCGTCAAAGCCGCGCACGCGGAAGGGGGTAGAAAGTAGAAAGCGTGCTGATTTTCCTAGCTTCGGCCGCCATATTAGCTCCACGAGCGATACCGTTTATTATTTCCTTCGCACTCTTTCCCCCCTCTCGCCCTGTGCCCCCGTTTTCTGCTCCCTTCGCTTTGAACTTCGGATCAAACGCGCGACTTTGTCGCCCGGAGAAAAAAAGGTCGTAGCCGCGCGAAATGAAACGCGGAAGCAGCGCCGCTGCGGCAGACGAACCCGTCGCGCACAATCCCGCAGATAATTACGACGTCCAATTAGCAGTAATTACTGACCTCTTTCTAATTAGAGGCGCCGGCTGAAATATCGCCGATATATCGTTCCCTCGGCACGCGATTCGAGTGGCCCCTTCAACGTTCGTCGGGGACCCCGATGGTTAACTATCTGTCACCACCCTATCCGATACACTTCCAAGCATCCGATTTCGTACTTTTAAACCCGCCCGTGTCCTCCGCCGCCCTTCCGCCCCACGATTTATCTCTCCGCGCGATTTAGCGTCGTTCGATCGCGAGCAAGGGGGTTAATAATTTTATTCCCGCCGTGCTTCGCATTGTACGATGCCCAGACACGTTTGATCGACCGCCAGGGGTGCACCGCATAATTCGCTGATTAAAATCCGAGATACGCCGCAAATCGGGGGTAATTACGGGAAATAAAGTCTCGGTTGTGACTACGGCAGGGTGGTGAAAAAAGCCTGATGGCTCGGTGAAATTCGCGACGTTTAATGATACCGCGTTTGATCAGCTGATTCCTCTGTCGTCCGCGTTATGGCAATTGTGAGGCGAGTTTCTTGGATTCTAGTGTGTCGCCTGGCTCGTTAATTCGGGCTTACTGATCTTTTGCTGATCGAAATGTTAGCTATTTGCGTCGATACGGATTTGAGAATGAGATCTTGCTTATGTTTGCACGAGATTCTAAGGTGCTCTGGATTTATATGTTTCGTATTAGATACTGGATTAGAAGTTTCTCTGAAGAAATTGTTGAAGGGAGAATTGGAATGCCTACAGTCGAGAAGGAGCGAAGGAGAAGATTCTAAGGTGCTCTTGATTTATATGTTTCGTATTAGATACTGGATTAGAAGTTTCTCTGAAGAAATTGTTGAAGGGAGAATTGGAATGCCTACTGTCGAGAAGGAGCGCCGTCAGATATTCGAAGCACTCACGCTACACACTGGTAAGCTTTTGGACATCAGGCGTAACCACCATAAACCTCTCTGCCAGCTTTCTCGTGGCGAAATATGTTTCCAAGGACGTCACCCTTTGACGAGAGGGCTAGCCCCGACTGTCGTAAAGCCGAAAACTAAGGTCAGTTTATTAACCGGCCGGTCGTTACCTCTGACCTTCGACAATGGTCGATGTTTCTGTCGTCCTGGTCGGTCGGGGGAAAAAAGGGACGGGCCGATAGACAGTGACGTTGTGTACAATCTCGTGACCTCACGAGAGGCAACTCGAGGGCTGCACGACAATGGATTGCCACGTCGTATAACAACCCTCGAAGTAATGAGATTACTCGCAGAAAACAGTTACACTGGTAATATAAACACTGGGGAAAGTCGGGACACGGTTTTACTGCCCTTTTCTACCTTCTCTACCTGGCCGTCCGCTTTTCTGGGCTACACGTGGCAGGGGATGGGATTATAGCGGGTTTGAATGGTGTGTCCACCGATTTCGGGGGGTGTAATTCGTTTGGAAATTAATAATGAATATTCGAAGGTTTGGTGCCTTTGTCAAATTATGAGCCTCGAGTGGGCTAACGAGATTATTCGCCGGAGGAGCCGACCTTTTCTTGGTAGGTAATTGAAGAAGCATTCGCTTCCGTTGTCGAGGAGAAGATTAGACCTAGGCAAAGTGTTGGAACATTTTTAGCGTCCTCCAGAGTTTGTTGAATTTGATTCATGTTTCTTTTTTTGCACTTTCATGTTACCAAGAGATGTGTATAAAAATATCTATGTAAAGGGGCTTTGAAGCGATCTTGAAATACCTTTGGAAAATATAATAAATCCTGCTGATCCTCTTTAAATTTCTTGCTATTCAAAGAACAGCGTAACGGCCTTTGAATATTCCCGTTCAGGATAACAAAATAACGTGGACATTTTGTGTGTACGAAGATGAGCATGCTTGAAGACTCGGAAGGAGAATGCGAGGGTAGAAGACTGGTACAAAGGCTGAATCACTTCACGCCTAGTCGTGCTCTTTCTCTCTTATTGTTTATGAATTAATCCGAGACAAGAACCAGAGAAGGGCGAGTGCCCCAACAAATCCGGTCGTTTCAGAAGAAATGGCCAATAAACCGAACGCGCTTGTAATAAGCCAAACAGCCATAAATGGACATTATATTAAAGGTCGCACCACTGCAGGCCATAATCTTAACTGTAACTTTATGGGGCGGCTAGTTGACTTTTCCCTGGTCGTAGATAATTACAGCCGGCACTCCGAAAATAGCAAAACGGTCCTTAGGTCGATGGATTAGGCGCAAGAATCTATCCCCGAGCATAAGTTCCTTTACAAAATTCCAATATTAAACACAACAATCGGAGACCTTTCCCCAATACGTACTTTCTATCGCAATCCTTTCCCAACTTAACAATCTACATTATATTGCCGAAGTTGCTCGCGACACAGCACTAAAATTACATCAGCAATCTCCAACGTACACCAAGAACCATTTCTCATCTCACCCCTGCTCCAATAATACCCCCTCAAGCATTTCCACCCCTATTACGGCAAACCCTTGAATCTGGCCCGGCAAAAAAATCTGTTCGACCCAATCCCCCGAAACATACCGACGACTTTCTCACATCCGTGAGCCGCGAGCTGGGCGCTCCGACTCGAAACGCATTAGCGCGTTAATTATTCATCCGGGTCCAACAAATAAAGACGGCAACAGCCGCAGACACGATCGCCCTAATGATCGCGCCGGCAGAAACAACGTTCCCCGAGTAATCCTAATAAGTAAACGCCGTAACAGAGTTATTATTCATCCCCGGGGCTGTTGTCTATTGACCCCACCGAAAGCGTCTCTAATAAAATACCACTAACCGCATCATCAATCATCGCCGCACAATTGGAGACAAAACATACGCTTTTACGGTTCCGCCTGTCTCTCCCTCCCCTGTCTGCCCTCCTTCTCTCGCCCCTGCCGCGGTCCGCGCCTCTCTTTTTCTCTCTCCCTTCAACTCGAGCCGTTCGCCATACAACCACCGTGCCATCGTCATCGTACGGCGCCCGTTTATTCGCATTCAAACGAGCGAGGAGACACACTGTGTCATATACATTTTTTTTTTCCACCAAGCCGGAGAGCGGAGGTAGGGGGTCGACGGCAGTAAATCCGCGCACTGATTCGATTAATTTGTCCGGCGTTGACAAGCGGCTCATTGTTGCGCGCCCCCCACCAGCGTGGGCCGCGAATTTTCACCGAACGGCAGAATGACGATTTTCGATAAATCATCGGTGGCCCCGGCCGGGCAACGTACAATGCCATTGTAAATTGTGCAGGCTTATGGACAACTAGTCGCCAAATATACCGGGTATTTTTTCACATCCACCCCTTCTACGGGCGAATATTTTTCCCCGGCTTTATTAATGCCTGACTCGCGACCGCCCGATTAATAATGGCCACCGGCCAGACTCGGCTGATTCGAATTTTTCCAACGGGATTCCGGCCTGCACTTGTCGCGCAACATCCTTGTAGTGATAATTCACGGGGATAATTTTAATATCAGATTTTTCTGGAGATTCTGTCCCGCTTTGAAATTTGACGAAATATGGAATACAAACTGTTGTGAGTAAAATAGTGGAGCAAATGGTAGGATAGGTATTTGAAGAATATTAGAAGATAGTTAAATGGTAAAGAAACGGGCAAGAAAAAGAAGAGAAATCAGTACCTACAATAATGTGAAGAAGTTTAGAAATTTAGTTAGAGGAGAACAGAAAGTGTACAAAGGAATTTTCAAAATTCAAACACATTTATCGAGCGACCTTACTGCAAATGGTTCCGTTAAATCGTGTGCAAACAATACGGCCTCACTAAACACGTGCGTCACCTGAGACCTGCGCAATTAGAATCCCGTTCCGTTATTAACTCGACGAAGTCATAAAGTACCTTAAAAGGGGACGATTAATTTTGCCACTGTCGTAATGACGACTCCAAACAATACTCGACCTCGATACCTGACCACTAAATTGAATTTGAATGTGCCGAAGGGTGATTAACCAAACCACTCCAGGTATAAAAGTGCCCCAAGATTGAGAACCCTGATTGCTTCAACTTTCATTTCCCACACCACGCTGCTCCTATGCCTTCTACTTTATTTCTGTAATAAATTAATCTTCTCGTAACCTTATTATCACCCATTCAAATAAGCAAAACGTATGGAAATATGTGCAAACCAAATTATATAGAATATTCGAAATGAAAAGTACATCCGCAGTGTACTAATTACTCGTAGGTACATTAAGGCTGGAACAGACACGTCCAGTAATTTAGTCGAGTAGCGAATAATTTAGTAGTTTACCATTGTTTTACTAAGCTACTCGACTAAATTTTAGTGTCCATATACGAAAAATTACTAAATTATTTGCTACTCGACTAAACTACTGCACGCGTCTGAACCAGCCTTAATTCTCTAAATTACCTACGCGTATTTGACTCGCGGTTGCCATGGGAACCGTTCAAACATTCGCGCCAAGCGCAAGATACCGGCCGTTCGAGAAAGCACGCTTACGGTCTGATTGCCGTCCCAGCGGTTTCTCACCGCGGCGATATTTTCATTGTATCGCGTTTTCGGGGCGGCAGCTGGCAAATAAATGCAGGTTTACGTTGCCGCCGGTGGCTGGGCGCGACAACAATGGCACCGGGTGCGAAAGACCACGGCTGGCAGGATTATATGCGTGCAACGCACTTACCCTGTGCGCGCGATGTCCCGTGCCCTCCCGCAACAACGTAGGCGGAGTCGTTGATTTTAACCGCAATGGATAAATCGTTGGCCGCGAAACGAGGGGGCTGCCGTCTCTCCGCTCCATTCACCGTCGCCCCGTCGTTATTGTTCGAGAGAGAGTCTGCCTCTAGCGCGCGAGAGCCACTTCTAATCATTATTGTCACCAGCAGTCGCACGCCGCACGGAGAACGCAACACTCTTTCAGCTCGTATTCACGGAACTAATGACCTTTCGCGGGATCGCTCCGAGCGATTTACGAACGGCGACACGACGTTTCCTCTCGTTAACGAATCGAAACGACCGAGACGACTTGGAACCCGCCAAACGACTAGCTCCACCAGCCATGGCACGCCAGCGCTCCCGCGCGTCCTGTTGCCGCGTTCCGCAACCTGTCAATTGCGGTGATGTTTGGTTAGATTAGTATCGATCGAGATCCGAGGTACAGAATAGCAACGTGAGCGAGACGAAGTTATACCACGCGATCCACGGTGTCTGTTTAAGATTACGGAACCTTCAACGCGATGATAAAAGGCTTCGGTGATTCGCGTAGGCCAGGATGTTTCCATTTAATGAAGCAGATCGCCCGAGGTAATCGAACCGCGTGAAGTGAGCACGTACGAGTGACGTCACAGTGTCAGCGCCACCATGCGTTCTCTTCGTGCCCGTTGTAATCGGACAGTTGCAATAATCGAACGGACTGAAAGCGGTGATGCACACCGATCGCGATATAAATTAGGAATTCTTGTGCGAATGTGAGGAAACGTGCCGTGTAATACACGAGTATCTGCAAGCGATGCGAGAGAACGGATCTGACGACAGCATGCGGACTGCAGGACGATGTTTTTATTTGTAATCGACCGAAATAATCGAGCGGCCCGAGAATCCAGACAACGCGTGACGTCACACGGCAGCGGAACTGCTTGTACTCATCGAGCGCGGCTAATTAAAAAATGCAAACCCTCGTTGAGCGCACCACTAACGTTAGGGTGAGTAGTTAAACGATTAGAAGTTAGATGTTCGAGATTTTTAGAAACTATTGATACAATGATCGGCGCTTAATGGAATTCGAGTAAAAAAACAAGTTTATTCGAAGGAATAAATGCAGAAATTGATCTTACGGTCAATAATACCGTTACGTTTCTTTCTACGCGTTCTGAAACACTTTTATACACCGCTGGCAATACAGAATAACGAAATGTCAGGGAAACGGGAACCAAAATGTTGCTCGCGTAAAGGGGTTCCCTTTTGGCACTGTAAAAAGTTCGACGTGCTGACAAAAGGGTGGTATCAACAACGATGGAATGGTACCTCTCCATAGAGTATGACCCACTCGACGTGAAAAAAAAAGGGACCCCCTCGCGTTTTCATTCGCAGGGGGCAAAGGTCAATGCCTGCACGCACTCGACATCGCGAAACGTAAGAACGAGACGCATAATGGCGTCCGTAAAAAAAGGAAGGAATCAGAAAAGGAGGCGGAGGGTGAGAGAGGAGAAAGAGGGGTAAGAACCCACGGCCCACTCGAAAACCTCGGTCATATTATGCCAAAAGCCCGGGCAGAATCTTGACTCGCGACGATATTTTTCAAGTGCCGGAGGAACCAACCTCCCTCCGGCCTCTCCCTTCCTTCGCCGAGCACCGATAATGCTGAAAGAAACATTTATGCGCGAACCCTCGAATGTTTTTCCAAAGCTTTATGCGACTAAAGGGCGATCGTTGCACAGTGCTACTCGCCAACCACGCTGGTGCCGCTTTACAAAAGCTCAACTCTAATTTCTCTACATATAATTCAACTACCGCCAATTCCTCCTATCGCTATTTACATTAGTATCCGAATCGAGCATCCCTTATTCAGTATTTACAATATTATTCCAACTAAATGGATAATATTTGAAAATCCCGAAAATCGACGGTGCATCTCACTCTTTCCTCAGCCGCCGACTTGGTCGTCGATTTCGCTCGCTGCGCTTGCTACGTACGCGCGGATACTTGTACCGGCTTCTGTCGCATTTATGTATCTCGTAACGGAATCCTCAAAAGGGTCCCGGTCGCGGGGGCCATTAAAAGGTTTACATTCACGAGCTTCTTTCTCTCTACGGTCGAGGGTCAAGGGACGTGTTTCCCGAAAGAGGGTAGCCGCGAGTGTCCACAGAGTGCCATTCCGCTGGCTCTCCCCTTTTCCTCTTTTCTCCTTTCACCTACGCAACCCCCTGAATCCACCGGCTCTGAAGCATCTCCGTCTTTCTCCCCGCGCCCGTCTCCCGGCCCCGCATCCGCTGTTCCCTGTATCAACCGGCACCGGTGAAAATTATTATATCCTGCGTCCGATTGTCAGGCGAACCGCCAGGACTGGGTGCATTCATCCCCTTGCACTTGATGCGGCCATTGCATCGCCCGACTTTCGTTGCAGTCGCTGCGACATACCCGCTGAAAGGCATCTCCTTGATACGCGGCGGATATTTCCGTAAATACTTGCACGAGGGCCCTCGTGGAGAGAGCGGCAGAGGGACGGGATAATCCCTGCGCCGGAAAGAAATTAGTGGGGAAGGAAAAGGCATCGTTTTGTGCCGCGTAAACACTCGCGAAATCTTTACTTGCCTGCGCTGCCGGCTGGGCTCGCGAGCCCAGGGACATTATTATATCGCGGCGGGCATTGTGCGGGTCGCATGAAACGTCGTTGGATTTTTTTAATTGTGAGCCGGTTCGAGGATCTTTCGTTCGGAGGAACGATGGGTCAATGACGAAGGCGAGCGCGGGAGCGTTGAAGTTTGCGTATTCCGCAAAGCTTTCCTTTTCCCCACCGTTGTCGGGCGTTGTAAGGAAGTTTTCCGTTGTTCCCTCGGAGAATCGCGCGCTATAATGCACACGCGAGCGTGAGAATATTAAAATTCACCACAATATTCATTATTTTCAATGCGGCACAGTGAAAAGCCTCCGATTGTTCGCCCACGAGCCCACGTATGAATGACGAAAACTCAGGTGGAAATATATTTATATAATCGGTCTCGCAGGACGTCGGATTCTTTTTTATTATCCTTGACTCGTTTCCTTACTGTGTCACAATGGCCGCCGGCAAGAAAGCCACCTTGCAGCGCATTGAAACAAGTTGAATATCATTTAGGTACGCGCGTTTATTCCGATTCTTCTTTACGCGATTCGAGGTTGCTGTTTCAATGGGCTTTGGAGAAAAAAATCCTTCAACGGAATATTGTTCTAAGCCACCCACCCCCTGGGTTCTCTCGGAGGAAAAGTTCTCGCCGCGGAACAAATTCGCCCCGGCGATTGTCGAGCTTGGAAATAATTGTCGTTCATCGTTGCTGGAACACCGGGGCGGAAGTTCAGCCAAGGAAATTCGCGCGAGAATAAGGCGGCGGGCTTTGTTTGAAATGGGAAAGGCTTGTTGTTCGCGGCGGCCCCTGAAAACGGGCCAAGAAAGTCCAAAAGGTCCATCACCCTCGACTTTCCGCGCGTTTTCGACGACTTCGTTCGAACGCGCCGCGAGACAATCGCGCCCGATGGCAAAGCGGATTATCCCTTGATAAATGTAGAACCCTTTCTTGGCCTGCTTCGGAGGGCCACCTAAGTGGATTTCTTAATTATTTAGTTCGAAAGTTTCCGCGGGGAGTTCTCTTCTGGCTGGAAATGTCTTGGAAGTTTGCTGGAAAGGACACATCGGAGCGTCACACGTTAGACGAGAAACGTCACTCCCTTCGTAATGCTTGGTGTTTATGAAATTCGGTTAGCACGAAGAAACAGAGCGAAATTGTTCGGCACTTCGTTGTCGGGTTATCGAGTCTTCCATAGTTAAAATGTCCTACCTAGCATTTTGAAACAACCGGGAAAACTGAAGTTTTATCATTTCCTTTGTAGGGTAGATACGCCGTTTGTGGTCACTTTAAGGTATTGTACCAGTTTTGGCCACTTCTTAAAAAATATAATATTTTTCCGTGTAAGTAAGAAATGTAACCTTATGTTTCTGGCGGTATACTAAACAAAATATTTATGATGTGAAATTCTCCACATAGGTAATAATGATCTGCAAGCAATTTAAAAATAAGATAATTAAACACATGGCCTCAAACAGTGCAATGCCCACAAACGGTACATCTACCCTACCGCCCTTATTTTCCTTCATTCAAATTAAAACATGTTATCTTTATTTCGTAATAGTCTAATATAATTTTTTGTAGTAGGTGTACCAGTAGGTAATGTATTATTAACGTACCAATTAATTAATTGTTTTAGGTAAGATATTTTAACCATCTGGAATGCAGTTAGGTTAAATACATTAGACTATTTACAGATCTCTACGAAGCACGTAGAGTTTTAACTTCATTTTAACTTTACTTAAAAGGTAAAAGATGTGTGGAACTTCAAATATATCAACATATCTTTAAAAATGAAAAAATGCTAGATAGGACATTTTAACTAAAAAGGGGAGTATGACTCTTTTTCGAAAGTGCAGTATCCATCGAATTCGATTTCTCTCTTCTTGACTAATTATCGAATAATGATTTTCCACGGTACCGCAAAGAAGCCTCACAGTGAGTGCTGCAAAGTCTACATCCCGCGAATACGAAATCGTCGTTATACAACACTGCCCGTTTTCATCGTAACAGCGAAAGCCCCAATGCACCCATTAGCAGCGAAAAAGGGTTGGGCGGTCGAAGGAAGCACGTGGCGTGGTCTATTCCCTATTTTTCAATCAATCTCACAATCAGCCGCGTCCGAGAGGCTTCCGGTTCTCCTTCGGCGCAGACGGCTCTCGGGCCCCTTTGTACTTACGCGAATGGCACTTACGCGCAGTCGTTGGAACGAAACTTAATTAACTAATCATCGAGAGGAGGGGCAGATTCGTTGGATGTCGTTACGATCGCGTGGAATCGACGATAAATGCAAATTACTCCGAGGACCGCGGCGTTTTACGGCATATGTTGCCATCCGCGATTCTGCCAGCGATCGTAACGACGCATCGAGCACTGGTTATTACCCTGCTCCCGGGGCCAAATGTCCGGGAACACTATCGAACGCTTTCACGGTGGAGTGACAAGGTGGGCACAAAGAACGAGACTTTAATGCTACTGCCAACAGTCAAGAGGAAACGAATTCTCGTCCCGCCCCCTCCTCTCCGCGCGGTTGCCATCCCTTCGATGCTGTTCGATTCTGGCGCTACTCCTGGGGATGCCACTTTTCCATTTACGATCGCGACGTCGAGCACCGACGTCGAGGCACTGCGAGAACAGTTAAGTGCATTATATCATCCCGGCGAGAGCGCTGCTTGGTCCGCGAAGTGGACATTGTTTCAACCCGTTCGACGAAAACAATGCAACCCAGAGAGGGGGAATCGAGTGCTGTTACCTTGCAGTACGTTGAAACACTTTTGCCTACCAGTCAGGGCCGACAATGATCTCGTTAAAGAGGCCTGACCGGCCCACTTTGCTCCGATAATGCTTTTCTTTTCAACCTCCTCTTTTCAACCCGCTCGCCCCTTGGTCGTCGCTGCGATTGTTTCTCGACGGCCCGAGCCTCGGTTTGTCAGTTTCTCCTTTTGACTTTTCGGTACACCGAGTGCCTTCGCAACCGATGCCAGTCAAGTGGGGTTGATGCCGAGAGGCAACTGTGACCTTTGCTTTCGTTTTCGACGTGCGTTTCCAACGATCTCCCGGGTATTTTCATCGCGCATACAATTCTGCACCCTTCGCTTTAGTCACGGTATCTGTGAAGAGCACGAAGCTGTTCGTGAATTCTATAACAACCCCTTTAGCCGTTCCTGTACGCGCGTACAATGCGGAGTGGCGGAGAAGCGAGGTCAGGGCGATTCACTTTGGATTTTCATAAAAAAAATAAATGACGACAATATCGGAGCTACCCTGCCGACGAATCGTCTCATTGAAATTTCCCATGGCGGGAGAAGACAGAAAACGGCGTCGAGCGCAAGGCCATTTGAAAGGCGAGCCGTGACTAAAGGGCGGTCAAGAAGTTCGGGGCCGGAAACGCTGGGGGGGAAAGTGGAGTTCGCGCCCTGGTTATCGGTGTACACGAGAACCCATAAGAGTGTACGTGTAATGTACACACTAGACCGAAGGAAAGGAGAGGCGAAAGTGCGCACCCTACTGTGGAAACGGCCCAACAGAGCCAGCGGGGTTTCTTAGGGTGAAAAGAGTAAAAAGGTCCCCGCGCCAGTACAATTGGCCTCTAAACAGAGGGTAGTTATAGCGAAACGCAATGCCCGTTGGGGTGGCGCGGCGGACTAACAGAGATCCTTCTCTCTTTTTCACTCCTTTCGGCTGCTAACCCGTGTTGTGCCCCATAAAAGCAAAGGGTGGTCACCTTCGACGATTCGGGGTGAGACTTTTCAATGCATCGACCGAGCGTGCATGGAGAAAAAAATGTATATACCCATATACATGTATACGCCAAGGGAGTGCGACGAGAGGTGTCGTTTGACGAGAACCTGACGTCTCTGAGCTCCTTCTCTCTTTATTTTCATTCTCTTTTTCTCTGCTCTGGGTGGCGGCTTTCAATGGCCGCTGCGCCGGCTTCTCCAGTGTCCCAAGGAAATTCGAGGTTACGAATTTCGCTTCGGGACCCGCGTCTCGCTATTGTCCTGCAGCTGGCGTTCGCCCGGCGCGGCGTGCGAAACGTCGATGGATTTTGATCCTGATCGCTTTCAGGATCCATTGGATACCTGGCAGCCAATTGATCGGCGCGTCGAGTCGAACCGTGCGAGACCCGGAAAGAATCCAACTCGAACAATAACGTCGACTTAGGTACCTCATCAGCGCAGTGGGAATAACTTAGCATTATTCTATGGTTGCTTGAAAAATGTTCAATGTTTTAATTCAAGCTTCTACTGTTGGGGATATTAATTAGAGGCTCGTGATTACACATAGTCGTTCGATGGTACAGGTTCGTGGAAATGACGAGAATAGGCTGATTAATGAAATTCATAGAGTCATTTATTACTTCGATTCGCCGATAATAATAAATATATGCACATATACGATAAGAGACATTGTTCCTTCGATTACCTCGACCCTTCAGTGTCGCTCGATGATAAATTTCTCTGTGCTCGCGGAAGACCGCAGCGAACAATCTTTTAGAATGAAACATCTCCGTCCGTGTGAATTTCGATCGATCGTTCAACGAACGTCGCTCACGATCGCGATGGAAAACAAAGAATAACAATTTATTTATAACAAACGCAACGATACAGGCTCACTTAACGTCTACGATCGCGCCAAGATCATCCCCTCCTCCCTTATGGACTAGCGTCTCGCGAACATTTGGGACAACATCGAAACGCGCGCACACAGAGGCGTGTAGGTACGAACGCGAATGAACAGGGCAAAGAAAGTACCGAAAACAACGGAAGAAAATTCGATTAGACACGATCGTTTCCCCCCCTCATAAATAACCCTATTACACGGTGCAACTATCATTAGCGTGTGTGTTGAGTGTGCGTGCTCTAGACGTTAGTTTACAACAAGAGGTACGAGGCGACATTTTCCTTGAAACCCTACGGAAACGACACGTACACGTGTGATTGGCCGTCTTCCTGGCGAGCGCCCGCGCAGAAGCGCGCTTACGACGTAACGAAATCACAGTTAACGACTGTGGCCCGCTTACACTCGGGCCACGGCGAGACGAGAATTACTTCGAGGAGAGCTTAGTAAAATAGCGCCGCGAGCAACGAGCAGGAAACGCTTCCGAGAAATCCACTTTATTCGATTGCACGTGCCGTCATTCCTAAACATGTATAACTCAACGAAACTCTTCGGTTCTTTTTACACCACAAAACGATCGGAGTTGCCGGCCTCGTGCAACGAGCAGCGAATAAATTCCTCGAACCATCCTCTGTTCGTCGCCGGGCGTCCTACTTCCGTGACAGGCGAAAATCACGAGGATACCACCCCCTCTCCCCTCCGATTCGCGAAGCCTCTTCGATTTAAAGACGGAATATCACATCGCGGAGTCTCTTTGCCCGTGAACGACAGCCAGACCTCTGGATCCAGTTCGTTCGCCGAGGACGGAGCTCTCCAGAGATCTTGCTCGTGATCGGCCGCGCTACCGGAAAGTCTTCCGGCACCAACAACGAGCCCCCGAGACTCGAGCCCGGTGTCCCGGGAGAGCTCGTGCTCCCCTGGAACAAGCTGAGACTCGCGTCGAGCCGCGCAAACCAGCCAGACGCACCAGCGAAACGAGGATCTGACGGTGACCGGAATCGTACACCGTCCCACGGGTAGGTATCCATTCGGTAACCGGGGGCGAACTGGCCGGTTCGCTCGGCGCTTAGCCTACACGGATTGTATATTACGTACTATTTACATCCGTATAAACGATATATTAAAACGAACGGTAATGACGCCCGAGAGCCAACGGGGCAATGGCGCGTAAAGCTTCGTCCAGTCGTGACCAGACAATCCCACCGCGGAGACGGACGCGTCCCGTCCACGTAGGTGAGGCCTGCGCGAAATCAAACCTGCTAGAACAATGGATCGTAACGCCATTCGGAAACATGCCCGTGTAGCGCAAAATTCGCCGCGGGGGTTGCTCAAAAGCTCCCGCCGGTCAGGTTTCCTCGTTCGGGTGTCCCCTTTCGATTTCGATGATCGAGCGACAGGTAAAAGGCACATCCGCAATTAGAAAACATTATTTGAAAACAATGCTGCTCCACCTCTCAGGAGGGAGGGGGGGGGTGGGTGGGGGCGGTCTATTCACGATGCACCGCGGCGCACAATGAGGACCCCCCATTCAACTAAAGCAAAACGAATCCGGCTCCTAAACGGCCCTTTTGTTCCAGCGCATTAATATGCTAATTCAATTATCCGCGTCGTTGCTGGCGAGCCTTCCCTGAACGGCGGACGATCCCCAATCGACCGTCCCCGTCCTTGAAAATCTCGCCTCCCTGTCCGCCCCCGATCTTCGCGGATTATGCATTTCCTCGGGAAAAAGGAGGAGAAAGAACGAAAGGATTCTCACGGACGTGCCACCTGGGCCCCGTGCGTCGAATCGGCGCCGATCCCGCCGGCCCTCGAGCGCAGCTCGAAAATATAAATACAACGCCGCTGGGTTCCCCCGCGCGCGGGAGGACATGCTTACGTGTATCGCGGGTGGAAAGAGTATAGCGAGGTATTTTTGAACGGTATCATTAAGTGTATCTGGGCAAAAAATGTTTATACTGTAAGCTACATATTGGAAGTTTAATATTTCGAAGTTTGAATATTTCTCCTTTGAATGGCGAAAAATTCAGGCACCCCTCCTGGTGCAGCTCCGAAAAGGCTATCGGTAGGGTGCAGATAGAAAATTAACGTGTTAGTGAGCGGAAACTATAGAGAAAACACTTCCCTGGACTCTCGATACACTTTGCCATGCTTCTATGTTGACCCCCAATTGCTCTTACAACCTCATTATACTTCTTTTTACCCACAGCATAAATCACATATCAAAGAAACGATTAAAAACTAAGCCTGCGCAGTAGCGCGTCGTCAGAACGTCGTGTGTTCCTCTCTCTCTCTCGCTCTCTCTTAATGTACATCGACCGATCCGCGCCTGTCGTCGCGGTTCCTCTCGAGACTCACCCGGTGAGACCGTTTCGTTGCGCGGATCGCGAACGTTCTGGGGCTTAGAAACGGCTCCACGGTCGTCTAGAATATCACGGAGACCGGTCTGCGCAGCTGCTCCAGGTCCAACGTGGTGGACGTCGTCTGCGTCGGCATCTGCTGATGGGACGACGATATCGGCGTGGATCCTGGACTGCTGCCGGGGCTGCTGGTGGTCGTGACGATGCTCGCCGAGCCGGACGAGGAGGGGAACATTAGGGATGGATGCGACGCGGTCGTGTGGTGGCCAGTTTGGAACAGTGGTCCCAGATGAGACGCCGTAGTCGGGTACGGCTTACCTGGTGTCGTCGGCGTCGTGTAGAATCCGGAGTAGAAGCTGCTGACCACCGCGGCGGCTGATGCGGCGTTGTTGTTGGCCGCGTCGGCAGCAGCCGCGGCCGCTGCCGCGCTCGACGATGATCCCGTGCCGCTGCTGCTCGCCACCAGCTTGCTCAAATGGACTGCGTCGAAGGCGGAGCCGAAATACGGCGGCAGAGGCGGATAATCGAGCGGGTGCGGGTGGTGATGATGAGAGACTGGGGCGGCAGGAGCTGCGAAATATGGCGGCAGAGGGAAGCTGGGGAAGCCACCCGGGCTCATCGGGCCTCCTTTGCCTGGCACGGCGGAGACTGACATCTTCGGCTTCCTTCGCGGCCGATACTTGTAGTCGGGATGCTCCTTCATGTGCATCGCGCGTAGGCGCTTCGCCTCGTCGATGAACGGTCGCTTCTCCGTGTCGGATAGAAGCTTCCACTCGGCACCGAGCCTCTTCGATATCTCCGAATTGTGCATCTTCGGGTTGTCCAGGGCGATCTTCTTCCGCTGGATCCTCGACCACACCATGAACGCGTTCATGGGCCTCTTGATGTGTTGCTCCTGGGACGTGGGTGCCTGTTGACCGCCCACGTTCATGTCCTGGCTCACGTGGTGCACCGAGTGCAGGTCCATACCTGATAGGAACCCGTAGCCGTGGTGTTGTTGATGTGAGCTCATCATCGTCACGTCGCTTCTGTAGATCTCGTGGACGAAGCGATCGATATCTCCGAGGAGTCCGTGGAATATGGTGGCGGCTGGAACCTGTCACCGGTTCGAGTTGCTCGTCAAACTTCACGCACTCACGAGCGGACTACAGCCGGGCTCGATTAATATTCTTCTTGTCCTGTCGTTCATCCACTAAAGGTGCTGCTCCGTCTTCCTCGCGGAAGGATCGTTGAACGAGGAAAACACAGTAGTCGGCAGAGAAAATATCCACGAGTAATCGGGGAACGAGTGGTTGCTTAGGTGCAGGTGTCAGCGCGGCAAACGGTCGAACGTGCTCGAATGGAGTGCCGGTGTCGACTGAGCGTGGACTGCCCGTAGGACCGGTCCACGACCTGCCAGAGGGATCCATTCTTCCTCTCTCTCTCTTTTCCCCGAACTCTGTCCCTGTTCACCCAGGATTTTGAGGGCGGAACCGACGCAAAGCGTCGTACGCCGCGCCCACGAACCGACCCTCTTCACGCTATTCGTCGAGGTTGCCTGGGTGCTACGTGTACCTTTTCTACCCTTTCTCCCCACTAAGTGACACCAGCACACCGACCAGAAACAGCAACCCCTCTGTACCACGCTGAACTGAGGAGGGTTGATGCTGCTGCTGCTGCTGCTGCTGCTGCTGCTGGCTCGGAGACCACGAGCTGCAATTATTATTATCGATTACCTCGATACGATGAAGTACAAATAGCGTATAGGCTGCCCCGTTATTGACTGGCTCTCTGTTCGTACACTGGCGCGCGCGCCACCCCCGATATCGCGCGATAATTGGTTACGCTCGCTCCCACCTCCCTGCTCAACCCTTCTCGACCGCCGCGAGGAGAACCCGAAGGATTCTTGGTCAACGCGTTCGAGGATCTTCGGCTGGATTAGGTTCCCTTTCTTGTGCACTCCTTGTTCTGCTGACTGCGGCGCAGTGTAGGTTGTACGAGGGGGTGTATTGAGGATTTTTCTGTCGATCCTTCGGTCCTTAGTCGAAGTGGTTGATGGATTTATTGCTTGTTCACCAAATTGTCCAACTCCTCGCGTTATCCGAAAGAATCAATCCTGTCGGGAGCACTGTTATCTAACATGATTAGTAGAGAATCATTAACATCGTTTTCTTGCAAGGCGAGTAATCTAAGGGTGGTTTCGTTTTAGTAATTAATTAGAATTCGCGCGTTGGCGTCCTCCTCTTCTCTCCTCCCCGCAGAAACAATAAGGGGTTGAAATCTGCCGGTTTCTTTCCTGTGGGAAATCTGGGGAACAATGCAAAAAATCTCTCGACGACAGGCACTTGGATTAGAATGGAAAGCAACAGCGGCGAAAGGAGCGAGCGGTGCCCCTTTCCCAATCTCGACTCACCGCGCCCTCCGCTCCCAAAGGACATTCAGCAATGCGAACGAATAAAAGCTCTCTTTCTCTCTCCTTTCCTCTGTGTCGGTGAACTGCATTAGTCGTTTGTGCTTTTGTGCTCGCGGAGGCGAGCGCGTACGCGGTGTCTCCTTACTTCGATTCTCGAATAATCGATTAAGCTTCCTGCATTTTGCAACGGGACATGGGGAGTTAGACCGACCGGGGACGTTGGAATAGTAAATCAGAATATAAAGGGAATGGATTTGCCTGCGATGATTTTACATCGACTCAGGTACATTTCAGGGAAAGAGTCAACTTTCAGAGTGATTACTGTGCCACTTCGGTCGGAAATTGACTTTATTTTACAGAAATAAAATATACCATAATGCCATCGCTTAAATACTCCTCTGCGATTAAAATCATATCAGTGGAATCTTCGCAACTTCCTACAGCGATCCTGAATTTTAATTGCATCACTGCTAGTAAACTTGGAAATATCCCCCTAGAACCAATTGCCTCCAAAATTCTTCCCCATTTAAAAAAATCGTCGATGGCGTTCGCCGTAGCAGCAGGGGGGCGTAGCGCCGCTGAGAGAACGGTAAACAGAGGGAGGAAGCGATTAAAGCGCGAAAAGAGGGGAAAAAGGGAAGTTGGACTCTTCCTGGAGGGGGGAGGGAAAAAATCCGTCGACGGATGGTCGCCATTCCGTCGGGCTAGATTCTGGGAAATACATGCACGTCCGAGGGAGCGCACACAGGCGCCGGCCGGCCGCTCACACACTTCTTTCCCTCTGTATGCAGTTGGGTGCAAATTGGTATTGAAAAATCTCGAAGTCAATTAAAACTCGAGATACAAAGGATTTGGCGAGACAAAATACCAATTATCTCGTGTCCTCCGTCTGTGCCGTCCCTTCGACTCCTTCCCTCCCAGCAAGGATTGGGAGGTGGGCGAGCAGGGTGACTAGCGCGCGAGGGGGTAGGGTGGCGGAGGGGCCGAGGGCGCTTACAAGAACTCAATTCCATTAAGCATTGAAGTGAGTAAAACGAGGTAGCTCAGCGTGGATGGGCATCTATATAAAGCAGCTCGCATCTCGGTTATCTACCTAATAAAGGTTCGACTGCCACCCCCTCGCGTCTCCACCGAATCACCCCTTGCTTTCCGCCCACTCTCTGCGACATAAAGCGTGGTGCCAGCGAGGTGTCTGTGAGACAATCCCCCGGGATGACAATGCTTATCCCACGTATGAATGCCAGCGATGCTTCCTAGGTAATTTAAGTATAGCCACCCCCTCCCCGCCGCCGCCACCCCCTGGCCGCAACTCTCTTTTCATCGCGTTGCCATCCACCTTCGGCGTATTCGAGGAAGCCGCATATCTTCGGCTGTGCACGTATGAAAACCCGTTGTCCCCGTTTAATTATTGCCATTAGCGACGAAATCTTTTCGCAGCCCCCCCTCGCCGCACGCCCCCGCCGCGCCGCGGCGAGTCAGCCCTCTATCCGCCCCTACCGGGTTCTGTGAATTTCGAATCAGCCAGAGATCCGTCTGGGGAACTCTCCGTTGACGTTTTTGTGTGCCCTATCGAGCTATTGCCAAGGTCGATCTCTATGGAAGTGCCGTGAGAATCGCGGGGGTACGAACAATGGCAGGCTTTGTCTCGTCGGAGATTACGATTTCGAGAGTGTAAGCTCGCGAACGCGTTTCGATTCGCTCGCTCGCGGCTGATATTCCTTTTCTTCTCCCTATTTTTTCCTTTACTTTCGACCCTATTTTCCTCGTGATTTGTGCGTTACTGGAGCACCCCCCCCCCCCCCCGTGAATGGGCGGATTAATGGAGCAGTTACTGTCACTCCGTCTTTGATTGCGAATATATTCGTGACTGATGATTGGGGGCACGGAGAATAGATGAATGGCGAACGCAATTAACGGTTAATTGAAGTCTCAACAATTAGTCATATAGGTACGTGCAAGCGTGGAAGTAGGTTCATCGATGCTATAGAGCAGACCGCAGGCCAACGTCAAAGTTGGTCGTCGAGTTCGATAAAGTCTGACAAACTTTGGGTGTGTGCGCTTCAAGATTCTAAGTACAGGGTCCCATATCTTACATCAATCAATTTCTTGCAACGTCAGGTGGAAGAGAACTTGTTCTCCTGAATTCTTATAGGATTATCGAAACAATCATAAATGCTGGACTCTCGAATTCTGTTATCCGAATTATCCGTCCATGGATCACGAAGATGAACGATGAGTCAGCCGACCACGAAGCGCACGCAGTCATTCGATCATCGCGCTATATCAGGGTGTCTCTGCCACCCGCAAATCGGATCCAAGCGGCTGGCAAACGATGGGCGACTCGTGCTCTCCCGGAGATCACGTTGAACGGAGGGTGGTTCTCATCCAGGTGGCAAAATCCTGGCTAATTAGTAATCGTCCTCCGCCTCTGTTAAATCCGCAGGTGCTCCGTGTATCCAGACAGGACGCCGAGCGTGTAATTCGGATGTGCCGGATTATCCGCGCGACGTTTCGGCGTTGATCCTGCAAATTAAGTCGACGCGGTCGAGCTGCAGGAATATCAAGCTCGCCGTAGGATAGGGGGATGAAAGAAGGGGGACGGGGGGAAGGTGGGTGGTAGGTAGGTCGGTTGATCCTGGAAGCAGGTGGGGCGGAACGGAACGCAATCGCAGCGTACTTTGGGTGATTATAGGCAATCGTAAAAGTACCAGAAAAGCGGCGGGTAAGGGAGGAAACAAGACAGAGAGGAAGGCAGAGGGATTGGAGCGAAAAGGGGTGGAAGGAACGAGCACGAGGGATACACGGGCCCATGACGGTGCCACGTCGCCACCCCGACGTGCATGCTCGAACGCGTTGCGTAATTAGCGACTGCCTCTCCGGTTTTGTGGGTGGGCGAGGGGGGTCGGTGGGCGGCCAGGATGGCGAGGGTGAAGTGGGTGCACTGTTACCGTGCGTCGGGATTGGGGCACCCCCCCCCCCCCCCCTAGAGAACACGTTCGAGCAACTGACGACCGGTTGAAACCTACCGCGTGCGTGAGCACACGTGCGATCTACAGGGTGGTTTTAGATGTAAGACGTTTCTGATACCATGAAGCATCTACTATTTGAAGTATAAAGTAATAGGAAGATACCTAAGAGTGTTCGAATACGGAAATTTTCGAATAATAGAATGCTGATTTTTTTTAGCAAAAATAAAGGAACGATTGTATGGACAAGATTTTAATATACATAGGTGCTCCACTCTTTGAGCTAACATTCTTCGTGTGGCTGAACCTATCACCCGATCCGTGCAACTCCCCCATCATCGAATGTCTGAAACGGCATATTGAAGTAATTCGATTGTCGTATTCGAAACCACCCTGTACGATCCGCCGAACCGACGAGTCACAAGTTTGATGGCGACAAGCTTCGTCGCGGGTGAAATTAACGCTGCGCGGCGCCTCGCAGCTACTTCGAGGAAGCCTCTCGCACAAACGGCGCGTAACGATCAATTATCGAGCATAACGCTCGACTGGGAATCATTACAAAGCACGGGGACGGATTTTACTACGTAAACAACGTCTTGGAGGGCGCGACTCTCGCCGTTAGTTGACGGCCGTGGACCGGATTCTCTCGAGTAGGAACTGCGGGGAGGGGGGTGGCGAATTATGCGGCTTGTGGCGTCGACACTAATCCTTGTCGAAACACACCCCGTACGTGGGCGACGAGGGGGGAGGGGCAGCGAATCGCGGTGCACAAGGGGGTGGCGAGAAGGGCCACGGGTAGACCGACGTAGACGCAATTAATGCAGAAACGGGGCGCGGACGTCGGGGGAGTTCTCGAGGAGAGGGCATCGCGGTAGCTATGCCATGCCGTGAGACGTAATGACTAATTGAGATTGGAAAAGTGGAGGGAATAATACGATCCGGGTGGTCACGGTAAAACGCACTATTTCTTTCCTTCTCCACCTTCGTCCTTCCGTTCCCTTCTCTGTTTCCCCGCCCCTCTTTCGTGTCGATTACAAAGGATCTCTCGCCTGCAGGCACACCAATGGAATTACGGGCCGAGTTGTCGCGACGGGATCGGATCCCCCGGCTCGATTTTAATGCAATCGATTTATCGGCGCGCTCTCGAGCGTCTCGAGTAGACGGATTTATCAATTTCTTCCGTCCGTTTTTTGGATGGGGGAAATTTGTTCGATGACGCGGCGTTCGTTCTGTCGACGGTGCGATAGGATTCATTGAACCTCTCGCGAGCCCGGGAATTGTACACTGGCCGCGGTTTCTCAGAACCATGCGAGCCTTTCCAAGAACGTGTGCACGATATTTCGTTATTCAGGGGTAATTTCAACGGGGCAAAGTAAACTTCCCGCAGCTAGGAATTCTATTACCCAAACGCAGGAAAAAACAAGCGTACAAAAGAAAGCCTTTTAAAGACACGTCTAATTCTATCCCCTACATCCGGTGGCCCATTTACCGTGCACAAAGCGAACATCAAAAGCCATCATCCCTCGACGACCCTCGACCACGTCGAAATTCCGAAAAACACCCCACTGGATGACCCAAGTGGTGCTTCCTCGATCCGAAACGCTTGAGCGACGTCGAAGTCCACCCTCTGTGTGACCAGCGGGAATCCAACAACGTCCCGGCCGCTTCCGAGGCTTATCCATCAGCCCGGAGACAATTCCGCCGCGTGTTGCGACACGATTTGTCACGATATCGCGGCGACGGCGGTTCGCGGCATCGATATTGTGCCGCGGACAATCCGCATCCAAGAGCCAAACAACGAAGCAAGCGAGCAAGCAAGCGGTGAAGCGGGGAAGGAAGAACGGAAGGAAGGACGGAAGGAAGGAAGGAAGGAAGGAAGGAAAGCAAAAGCGAAAGGGGCCAGGTGTAGGGGGGCGGGTGGTACGCTGGGAGGGCGAAGCTACCGGAGTAACCAAGCCAAGAGATCTCTCACACAAGGCAGCCGTCGCGCGAGTGTTCTCCATTCGTCGGCGCTGGGCTCGTCGGCATTAAGATAATTACTTTCCAGCAGGACGTGCGCACTCATTGTTGCCGGTACCGCGGCAGAATGGCATTATGCATTGTCAGGAAGAAAGTGAGGGAGTGCTAGAACGGCTAAGGGGGTTGGCGGGGCCGCGGTGCGGGGGATGGGGGTGCACCCCAGTCGGTGTACCTTAGCCCGTGGGTGGAGCATTATTCCGTCAGTTCCATGTTTCGCCATTGAAACTAGCGGGGGGGTTGCTTTCCGTTCCTCGAGGAAGACTGGCGACGGGCCGAGGAGGGTGGGCCAGCATCCACCGATGTATCCAACGGCTTTCTCTCACGGCGACGCCATTAATGTAATTATTTCCAGCGTGTGTTTCGTTCAGGGCCGCGAAACGTTTCGCGGGAATCGAGACTGATCAGCCGGCTGCTGCCAGCAGAAAGATACCAAGACATCCTTGGGGGATGCTCGCGGATGCCTTCGCGGCTTCCTCGTTTTCCTTCTCTCGCGTTTTGCCCCCCCCCCCCCCCCCCCGTCGTGCACGTTTTCGTCTACCTTTCTCGCTCGTTTCGCATCGTTCTCGCCTCGTGCCCCCTTCGTCTTGACACCACGGCATGATGATTCGTCACAGCGGCGACGAAGCGTTAAAACGAGACGCGCTTGTCGGATTTGTGTCCCCCGCTTGTGCCACGATGATAATACCCTGATCTCGCGTAATGGGTTTTGCCCGCGGATTGTTGCTTCTCGATTCTTTGCCGCGCATTCGGTGGATGGGAATCGTGGATTCTTCTTCTTTGGGACTGTTGCGAGCCTCTTTTATTCTTCGTCTTTGGAAAGTTGACCTTACCGGGATTGAGTTTTCTTTAAATACATTACTTGGGAAGTTAGAAATTCTACTTTAAAAAATGATACTCTGATATGCAAACGTGAATTGTGGACCTCGCAGCAAGCGGGGCGCAGCTCCATCTTTACCAACTTCGAGTAAAGTAGAAGAAATGGGTTATAATATTATTGCTTTGACTTAACATTAAAAAGAGAACATTAATAAATAGATAAGTGAGTCGATAAGTTCTTATTTCTATTTTTGGCGAATTTTTCAAAACATAATGTGTACAGGTTCAAAATATCCATTAAATCGCTCATTTGTTATCGGATTTGCCTCAAAAACTGTAAAAAATGCACTTGCAGCCCTCTTGCTGTAAGGTCCTCAATTGTTTTCTCCCGCTTCCTTAAAGGCGCGAAGTTGCCTCACTTTCAGACAAGTATTTTAGATAGTAATCTCGTCAGGATGACTGACTGTCAAAATTCTGGTAGAATGGAATTTGGAAAATTGTAGGAACAGCTATGCAAGGAAACTAAATTCAATGTGAAAAGTTGAATCGTTTGGGAAAGGGTACAAATTTCAGTTCACCTTACATCATGTCTATTGCTGGTACTTTCGTCGAGGAAGATGGCTTTGGGTTTGTGCCCAGGCCAGATCGTAATAAGCACAACAGGCCGCTTAATATTGTCAGAAGGTACAATGCAATCATCGGTGCATGTCAGGACGAACATGTCTTTTCAATTTTTTTAAGAAACTGCTACAAGAAACTGTGTCTTAGGTATACACTAACCAACAACCACAAAGCATCGGTGCAAGTGATATCTTGGGGCGCTGGCATCCAGTCTATCAAAGTTCCAAATAAATCCGGAGTTTTAGGCGACGTTGTTTTAGGCTTCGACGAAATGGATGGTAAAAAGTCCTACAGTTATAGCAAAATCACGTGGCCACTTGTCTCAATTCTTAATACAAACTACGAGATTGACTCCCGTATCGTCTTCGAGGATTCGTAACATTCGTGGAAATATAATCAGGGTATTTGAAGAACAGGTACATAGGGAGCATAATCGGACGAGTGGTGAATCGAATCTCGCGCCGATGCGGATGCGGGTGGAACGTCCAGCACGACTGTAGTCAGTTCAACGAAGGCTTCTTCGGATTCGACAACGTCAATTGGCAGTCTTTCGTGCTGAACAAGCAAGTGGTGCGAAAGTTACCGTAAACGAGCAGTCTCGCACAATTTCAACAGAGTTGTTTGATCAATTAATTTCGAGCGAGATCTCTTTCTTTGAAAGCGGAATTCAGTGGCTGTTATACTGATTAAACAGGTGATGTCCCATTTGAGCCGAGCAAACAGCGAAGGATATCCAGGAGATATGTTGACGCAGGTCAAATACTCTTGGACGGATGATAACCAGCTTCGTATTAGCATTCGCGCGACTGCAACGCAGCCAACGCCCGCTAATATCACTACTAATTGCCTGATGAACCTTGCTGGACACGTACTCTATCATAATCCTCTAATTCGCATATCGAAACAGAATTTCTACCCCCTTTCCCTGGCCTCTCCTAAGTTTTTAGCTTCTTATAACTGTGGCCTCCATTTTTTTATTAATACAGGCCACTGGCCCAAGTGAATTGAAAAAGCACGTGGTCTCCATCAACGCCGGAAGTTGGACGTTCGCCGACATCAAAAACAATTTGCCGACAGGTGCTATATATCCGGTTGATCATACAGTCTACGATCTACGTTTACCGACCCAGTTGACCAAGCATCAGCTTTACGTCGTACCCGGGGGTGGTTACAACCAGAACCTTTGCATTACGAGTCCCAGCTGCTGGTCGTATCGTTTCCACGCTAGGTAAGTCAACGAAAATTCTGGATCAAATAGGTACTCTGTTTAGTGAGAGCACACTGGATCTTTTTGGCAACTATCTGAACTTCGGAGCCATTTATTGACTACGCAGTACCGTATTGCAACTGAAAATTAATTCCTCTTAGAAATGGGACGGTATAGGGAAAATCGTGAAAATCCTTTTCTGGGAGATCAATATTTTCTAAGGTTCATCATTTTCATTGATTACCTGCTACGTTCCCTTGACATTTCTTCACTTTCTATCAAAGAGTTTTGCACCCCGACTCGGGAAGGACCCTAGAAATATACTCCAATCAACCAGGTCTGCAGTTTTCTACTGGGAACGATTTGCCAGACCCGGATCTTGTTTACCAACCCGATTTCGAAGACTACTTTGGGGACGACAACGATGTTAGACCATTAAAATTTCACTGTCCGATCGAGATCTCTGGGAAGATTAGATAGTTTGAATGTAATTCGTTGCAGGGCATCGATGGGGAGCAGAGGGAAATTTGGGGGAAGGACGGTGTCCGATACCGAAGACACGGTGGGTTCATTGTGGCGCCACAAAACTACCCCGACGCTATTAACAACAGCGATTTCCCTTCTTGCATGCTCTTCCCTGGCAAAGTTTATGCTCATGACATCACTTACAGATTTGGCTTACTTTCGCAGTGTTAAATATCTGAATATCATTCAGCTTCTCGAAAATACGAATATTTTAATTAAACTTACTCGAGATGACTATCTTTGCTCGCACTAAGGTCAATGAACCAAATTCAACTCCTTGATTTATAATACATGTATTTATGAACCATTTCGGCTGGAATAATCTTCGCTTCCGCGCTAATTGTACAAAACTATCCGTAACGATCTCTATTCACATATTCATTGTAACAGCAATCGCGTATGTCACCCTTTGGTACTCAAACCACTAATTAAGGCTGCACAGCGATTGCCTATAATTAAATTGTACATACTATCGTGTCGATTAACGTAACTATCCTTACGTAATTCTCTTTTAATTGTCGCGAAGGCACTTCGTTCGACGGTGCAGGGAAAACTGTGGACAGGATCTCGATCGATCGTAGCCCAGGCTTCCTGCACCATTCTGTATCGATTCGTCTCGTTATCTGCTAAGTTGTCCATAAACGTTTATAAATATATAAAGCTATATCTGTGTATGTATACATTCCTCCATTTACTTAGGCTTAATAGAAAAGTTCATTTTTTTTGTACATCCCTAGAGTGTTATTTCTACGTATTTATTATGTATCGTATGTTATTGCGGGCGGTAAAAACTTATGGCAGAGATTCTCAAGGCAGTTTCAAGTTTTCACCTGTTCCTCTCTCGACTAAGAGTTAAGCTTAAAAGACAAAAGGGTATGTAAAACAGACGAGGCAAAGGCAGTGTTAGAGAAGGATCATTTGCAACTGCGACGCAGCAACATTCTACCTAAGGGGAGAAAAAAATAAGAAGGCAATGATTTGGCAGTGGAACGACACAATTCTGGTTACGAATGAACACAAATTTAAAGCATCCGCGGCTTCTCCTCAAGATTGACCTAATTTAACAAAAATATCGTGTTTGTAATACTCCGCCCAGCGTACTCTCGCCCCATTTCGGATCGCTTTCATTTCGGTGTCCTGCGTGGCAATGAGGAAATTGACTAATAGAACTGAAACATTGAACCCTAAACATTACTCCGTCACTATTACGTGAACTTTGAAGGTGAGAGGCCTCTCCCAGACTTCGTTTTCCTCGGTGGTGCCGTTTCGCGATCGTCCGTGGATCACCAGCCTGAATTGCCCGGGCTCCTTCAATCGACTGCGGAAATGTAGCGCCCAGATTCCGTACTCATTCCGAATTTCGAAATGATCGTCGTCGTTGCCTCGAGCTATCCTGTACTCCATGTCTTCGTCCTGCGAAGCAGCCAAAAGAAACCGTGAAATTGTCAACGTTGGAATCTACTTCAAGCCGTCGTCAAAGCTAAACAACCTCTCTAAGTCTTTAACTATATGTACACCCCTACACCTTAATTCTAATGAACTGAAATAGGAACTCTTTAAGCAACCTTGATAGCCGGCTGCAGTTTAATGATTCTCATTCGGTGCCTAGTCTGTCGCAGACTGATCTTCAGAACATATTCCTCGCCATGATGATGCCTCTTCGCCCTCCTCGTGAATCGCCTCTTCATGACTTCCCTTCGTTGCGTAATAAGTTCCTCGTCCACGGATCTATTTCGTGCACTCCTTGTGTGTCTTCCTTTACCATTAACCTTTTGAACACGTTATTCGATATTTTCATCGTTGCATTTTAAATAAAAGAAGAAAGTTGAAGATATGCGGAACAATATGGTGGAAGGGAGAAGCTCTTTAAATAGAATACCTTGCAAGAGAAGCAACCTTCCGTCGATATCGTCTTATCATCCGCTGGTGGTATGTGATAAGGATCGGGATTGATCACGAAGGTTGGCGCGTTGCTGATGTCCTCACCATAGTGTCCCTGCGATAGTGGGTTTATCGTTGACAGACAGTGGCCCTGGTCGAATAAAATTAGAATATATTAGAGTTGTTTTTGACGAGATACTTTTAAAATCAGAATTCTTCTTGCCGAGGTTCACTTAAACGATTCACGGACCTGTCCAATTCGCTGGTAGCCAGTTGGGCATCCGCAACTGAAACCGCTTGCTCCATTTGGAGTGCATCCGAATGCACACGGGCTGCCGATGCACCCAGCGCTCACCTAAATTTGTTAAAACTTCCTTTCTTATTTGGCCCTTTAAACTTATAGAAGAACTCCAAGTATAATTTAGATTAAGAGTGGATTATTGAAATGAAACTGAAGTGTCACCTGAACACAAATTTGCAAGTTACTGTCGAACTGATAGCCATCTGGGCAACCACATTTGTAGCTGCCAATGGTGTTGATGCAGGTGTTATCTCCGCACGGTGACGTGCTACACTCGTTCTCGTCCATGCACTGATTGTAATAAAGATGCTGAACGAATCCGTCGGGACATCCACAGCGATAGCTTCCCATGAAGTTCTATGGGTCCCATCCACGATAAAAGTCAGTGAAATCTTTTTGCAAAAGGACGAGTATTGTCAAAATAAATGACACATATTCTACCTGACAACCATGGTCGCACGTCGCGTCATCGGCACACTCGTTTTGGTCGACGCAGAATCTTCCTGACGGATCGATCTTGAATCCTCTTGGGCATATACACCGGAAGCTGCCCAAGGTGTTGACACAGGTGCCTGGTTTGGGACAAGTTCCAGGCTGCTCGCACTCGTTTATGTCTGTAGGAGCACAGAATTATGAGCCACTTTACTGTCACTGCTTACTACTTTCTTTGGTGTTCGATAACGAATTCGTACTAATTACGAACCGTGACAAGCATCGCCATCCTGATTGTAACCCTCCTGGCAGCCACAAGTATAGCTGCCCTGGGTATTGATGCAGTTCTGTTGGCATAAATGATTCCCAGTCGCGCATTCGTCGAGGTCTCTGCAGCTGACGCCGTCGGGGTTCAGGATGAAGCCAACTGGACAGGAACAGATGAAACTTCCTTCTGTGTTCTGGCAGTTGTACTTGCACGGCTTCGGCGTTAGCTCGCATTCGTTTATGTCTACGCATTGAAATTCAATACAAAAGTGAATCTTAGCTACCGTGTACAGTGAGGATGGGTGTGATTTTCCGTCTCGAGGGAAAGTGCTTGAGTACTTGCCAACGCATTGAGTTCCAGACTTGTCAGCCTTGTAGCCCTTATTGCAAACGCATCTGTAGGAACCGAGTGTGTTGATGCACAGTCCGTTGTTACATAAACCAGGAATAGTTCTACACTCGTCGATGTCTGAAAGAAGGGAATTTCCAACTCAGAATGTGTGTAACAGGGATCTTCTGCTTGATAACCATCAAATTTCTTCTTCCCCATATCAGTACCTTGCCCAGTAACAGAGAAACCTTTGTCCAAGCAGAGTTCGTTGTAATTCTCCGAATCCTTCGAGGGGCAAATTTCACAGTGAGGTCCCCAGGCAGCGCCCATCGTGCAGCAACAGTCTGCTTTGGTCACTGTCTTCAAGTCTAATGTCCTTGCGGTGCACCTTCCTCCGATCGTTTGCAAGAAACAGTAGCCCATCCTGCGGTCTAGATGCAAATCAAATGTTCAGTCCGAATTCAACTTTACTTAACAATCTGCGGACGTGTCTCCGACGGTACCTATACAAGATTTCCCATCCTGACTCTGCTCGAAGCCATCGTAGCAGAGGCACTGATAACTGCCCTCTAAATTCACGCAACGACCGTTTCGACACAGGCCTGAGTTTATCGAACACTCGTTGATATCCTTGCACTCGTCTGTCATGCCGATCTGCTGGTAGCCAGGTGGGCAGATGCACATGAACGACCCAATCAGGTTCTTGCACTGATACTTGCAGTTATTCGCTGGTGTAGCACACTCGTCCACGTCTGAAACAATGATCAGGCATCTTCGTTGTATAAAAAATCTGTGTGAAAGAGGATTCTCTCAAAGCCGACGCAGCCTCACATCATCCAGAGCCAAATGCACTGAAAGCTTAAGAAGATGTTGCAGGACATACCTATGCAGTGGCGTGCATCAGGGGCCAAAGTGTACCCATAAGGGCAAATGCACCTAAACGAACCAAGTGCATTGTGACACCTGAAGGCACACTGATTACCAAGTTCCAGGCATTCGTTCACGTCCTCACAAATCTGATTCACCCCAGGCGTGAAACCCTCGTTGCAGGAGCATTCGAAGCCCCCGTCGATGTTCGTGCACGTCCCATTGCCGCATATGTTCTGAACGTTCTGACATTCGTTGTTATCGACGCACCGCCTGCCGCTCGCGTCCAGAACGTATCCTGAGGGGCACTCACACCGGAAGGAGCCGTCGGTGTTTATGCACTCGCCACCAGAACAGGCGTCTTGCATGAAGAGGCACTCGTTCAGGTCGATTCCAGTGTCGTCTCTGCCTGGTCCCTCGGGGCACAGTCTCCTGAACTCCTCTGGATAGAGACAGAGCATGATAGTCAGTCACTATGACTAATCTTTTGAAGCCAGTGGTGCACCAGGTCTTCGAAACTAGGTATTTGTATCAGAAGGACATTTAAATCAATTTACCGCTGCTTTCGAAGGGACACTGCTCGCAATATTTCCCCCAAGCCTTCCCCATCGTGCAGCAGCAATGCTTCTTCGTCATCCCACCTGCCCGAGGATAGGAACATCGTCCTCGAGCGTAACTGTCGTAACAAGATTCCTCCCTCACATCTATACACCTCATCGAATTGGGTTTGTCGCTCAATCTAAATCCAACTGGACACTCGCAAATCACTCCGCCGTCGGTGTTGATGCAGTGACCGTTCTCGCAAATCCCTTGGGTCTCCACGCACTCATCGACGTCTACGAACACAAATTTCATTCGCATTTGTTGATAGCTCGTGTGGCTCAAGTTCCTTTCGTTAGTTCGGTGTTTCGATGAAGTGTTTCACCTACCAACACATTTCTTCGTGGTGTGATCTAACTCGTAACCAGGTGGGCAGGTGCAGATGTATGATCCCATTAAGTTCTGACACTTCCCTGGTGGTGGACAGAGTCCAGGTACCTGACACAATTGTTTGTTGCCTTAAGGGATGTTAATTTCGACTGACCGGAGAAAGCTTAATGCCATTTTCAAAAGTATACTGGCTAGGTGACGTGTGTTCTTCGATGGAAGAAGATATTATTAGGGAATTGGTGTCTAATTGATCCTCGCACTTACCTCGCGGCACTCGTCGATGTCTCTGCAATGCTGGCCATCCTGAGCCAACACGTATCCATCAGCGCACTCGCAATTGAACGCACCGATCGTATTTCGACATCTTCCATTACGGCAGAGGAAGGGCATGATTCGACACTCGTCGATGTCTATCTCACAATTTGTACGTTTTAATTATCTTCGCTAGCATTATGGAACAAATGCATTTAAATTTTCAATAACTCACCAGCACAATCGTTGTTGGGGCTCAGCTTGAATCCCTGGTAACAGATGCACTTGTAAGATCCAAGGGTGTTCACGCAACTACCGTTATTGCAAATGTTCGGATTCCGCTGGCACTCGTCAATATCCACGCAATTGTCTCTATCTCGCGTCAATGCAAAGCCAAGATGGCAAACGCACTGGAAGCTGCCTTGCAAGTTGTTGCAGGCACCGCTGTTACAGATTCCAGGCCTTTCGTAGCACTCGTCGATGTCCACGCAATCTCGTTGACTGATTCCGAGCTTGTATCCAGCTGGACAGTCGCACTGGAAGTAGCCTTGCTTGTTTATGCACTGGGCATTCCCGCTGCAGGGATTTGGTATCTGTAGAACAGAAGCAACTTTTGAAGGTAATCTATGGGGAGCTTGGTTTTAGAATCATAGAGAAGCCAGTTCCAAGGTATCAGCAAAGAAAATTTATACTATGCGCAAAGTTCTTCACCTGTAGACACTCGTTCTCATCGATACACTGATGAGAATCTTCATCATAGACGTATCCTCGATCACACTGGCACTCAAAGCTGCCAGGAGTGTTCACGCAACGACCGTGAGTGCACATAGTCGGCATGAGAGAGCATTCATCGATTTCTTCGGTGTGATTCGTTATAGGGTTCATTATTTGACCGGGTACCATGCCACATAGAATCTCGTGCTCGCCTGAAACAGATTTTTTTGTTGTCTGTATGCACATGTACTATTTTGATTTCAATGAAATTCTGGAGAGTTGGATATCGTCTGTTCTTACGAGTCCTTTCAGCAGGGCACTTCTCGCATGGACTACCCCAAGCAGCTCCCATGGAACAGCAGCACAACATTTTCGTTTGTGGATGCAGCATGGGGTTGAAGCATTGACCAGATTCGTATCCAAGATAGCACGATTCCTTCCTCATATCCACGCATTCCTCTGATAAAAGTGAACAATCCGGTTATTTCTGAACTCTGTGTATACGATTACTTATTTGAAGATAAAGCAATATTGACGCACTTCCGCCTGGCATTGCCATGTATCCCTCTGGACACTCGCAGTGGTACTTTCCTTGATCGTTGATGCAGTATCCTACACCACATATTTGCGGGTGCAAAGCGCATTCGTTGATATCTGTGAGAAGTTAGGAATTAAAAGGATCAAATACCTAACTCGACTATGACGACTTGTAACATCAACTACCGTTATTCTGAATCATTACCAATGCAGCTCGTCTTAGTATCGTCCAAAACGAAGCCCTCGTCGCAGGAGCACATGAAGCTACCGAAAGTATTGGTACAGTGTCCGTTTTGACAGATGTTCTCGTGCTCCTCGCACTCGTTGATATCCTCCAGGATGACGGTGATTCTATTAGGTCTGTAGCCAGGTCCGCCAGGACACAATTCCTCGAACTCCTTCGTTCCAACTTGAGGACACTCCTCGCAATTATTACCCCATGCGTTGCCAACACTGCAGCAGCAAGTAGCTTTGGTCACTGCAGAGGCCATGTCGAAGACACATTGCGGCTTTCCAGTGCCATGCTCGAAGCCAGTGAAACAGAACGATTCCCTCCTATCTGTTGTATAAAAGCACAGAAACTTCAGTACCATTTGTCACTCCTTACCTCCCAGTAGCTTCACTTTCCAAAGATCACTCACCAACGCAAGCGTTCCCAGCCTCCACCAGATCGTAGTTAGGCGGACACTTGCACACGTACTTGCCCTGAGTGTTTATGCAAGTACCATACTGGCAGGACTGCGGATTCTCGCACTCGTCAATGTCCGTGCAGTTACCACCGGAGCCATCCAATTTATACCCCTCGTGGCACTCGCAACGGAACATGCCGAAGATATTCTCGCAGCGTCCAAACACGCAGAGATTGCTGAACATCTCGCACTCGTTTATGTCCACGCACGTCTGCTCGTTATTCTCGTCGGGGTGCATGAAGCCCATCTCGCACTCGCAGCGGAAAGAGCCGGGGTAGTTGAGGCAGTGGCCGTTCTCGCAGAGGGTGTTGTCGTTCGCGCACTCGTCTATGTCCTTGCAAGTGTAACCATCGCCCCTGAAGCCGGCGTCGCATACACACTGGAATATTTAGGAAAGCCTTTCTAAAAGTCAGCTTCCAATGGCGTTCCACCGAAAGTATCCACCTGCACTTTACCTTGAACGATCCCTCAGTGTTGATGCACTGGGCGTTAGAGTCGCAGCCCCCGTTATTGGTCAGGCACTCGTTGATGTCCCTGCACTCGATCCCATTACCTACGAAACCCTCGTGGCATGTACACTCGTACGAACCTTGAGTGTTCTGACACTCGGCGAACTCGCTGCAGGTGTACGCGTTCAGGAGACACTCGTCGTCGTCGGTGCAACCAGAGCCTGCGTCCGGTTTCACCGAATACCCCTCTTCGCAGCGACAGTTGAAGGAGCCGATGGTGTTGTAGCATTCACCGTAGCCGCAAATGTGGGGCTGCGTCGAGCATTCGTCCACATCTGGGAATGTGTAACGTTCGAGAAATGTTTATTGCACGGAGATAGAGATAATGTTAAAGGTTTCAGAGGCACAATAGTCTTTGATCGTCTGAATGGCAACGCAAGTTTTGCAGGGAGTTTTGTGGAAGATGAGTTCTGAAATAGTTAGGAGTTGAAACACTTGGAGATCAATCTTTATAAGATCTACTGATTCTGTCAAGACATAGATTGTCTCTTCTGTACCTATACAGGAAATTCCATCTTTCCCAGGCAGCAATCCATCCGTGCAAGTGCAGATGTAACCGCCAGGAATGTTGCTGCACTTGCCACCGTTGCAAATCCGTGGATTCTCCTTACACTCGTCGACGTCCACGCAAGATCGACCATCGAGATTCAGCGCCATTCCGATGCTATTATCAAAAAGATCGCATAAGTTACGCTCCATACTTGGATACCAAGTTCTTCACTCGTTGTCTCGATGATATTCAGAATGACTCACTTGCAGGAGCAAGAGAAACTGCCAGGCGTGTTCAAGCAGATATCCTCGCAGCCTCCATTGTTCGTTGCGCATTCGTTTATATCTTCACAGTGGGACTTCAATCCAGTTTGCTGGTAGCCATCGTCACAAATGCACTGATAAGTACCCATCATGTTCTCGCAGACGCCGTTCGAGCAGATCCCACTGGTTCTCGAGCACTCGTCGATATCCTTGCAGGATTGCTTGTCAGGGCCTAGCTCATGTCCAGGTGGACATTGGCATTTGAAACTGCCCTCGGCGTTAATGCAGGTCCCTCCTCGACACAATCCTGGGGTTTCCTCGCACTCGTTTATGTCTGAAATTCGTGATATTTCAGGATTAATTTCGGGTGAGACCTTCTTCCGAATTGGTTCTTCCTTCAAGTTTTCATTCTTCCTTGTTAAACACTCTAGTGCCACTTACCCATGCAAATTTTCATTATATCGCTGCTACGATACCCAGGGTTGCAGTCGCACTGGAAGTGACCAGGGGTGTTTCTGCACGTGCCGTTTCCACACACACCGTGCATAATCTCGCACTCGTCGATATCTGTATAAAAATAATCAAAATGCCTTCGACTATCCTTCATTATTTCAAAGCACCCTATGTTCGAAAAATAACCAGTGGTACATCTACACCACTTATCATTTCACCTCTCATGAATCAGTAATCAAGTAATCGAAGCATGCAGTGACTCACCATTACACTTGATCCCATGCTCGTCCAGAGCAAAGCCTTGGTTGCACTTGCAGCTGTAACTGCCGACAGTGTTCTTGCATCTTCCATTCAAGCACATCCCAGGAAACTCGATGCACTCGTTGATGTCCTGCTTGTCTGTGAATCCGTCTCCCCTAGGGCACAGCTCGTTGTGCGTATGTGTTCCTGGTTTCGGGCAAGACTCGCACCTCTCGCTGCCCCAGGCACGGCCCACCGAACAGCAGCAGAGGCTTTTGGAAAACTGACCCTCGATAGGGTTCGAGCACTGGCCATGGCGATACTCCATGAAGCAAGTCTCTTGCCTCGTGTCTATGCACGTGGTATCTGAGCAAATAGACAAAATATGCTGTAGAAAGATTAATTGGAATTTATTTATTTAACCATCCGTTCGGATGGTTTCACGTTTTATTAACAAAACTCACGCGCTGCATCTAACGTTAATCCAGGAGGGCACTCGCAGCGATAAGATCCATCGGTGTTGACGCATGTACCACCACCCTTGCAAATGCCGCTGTTCAATTCGCACTCGTTTACATCCACGCAGTCCTTCCCACCGAATTTCGCGTACCCCTTGGAGCACTCGCACAGAGAGTGATCGCAAATCTCGCAAGGACTGCCCCAAGCCACTCCCACGGAGCAACAGCACTCTGTTTTCAATGCCAGTCGTGGCAAATTGTTCTCGCACCGGCCGTCGATCATTTTGGTCCAGCAGGATCCTCTCCTGTTGTCTAAGGCACATTTCCATTATTTCGATATGGAAGCTCAATTATGGAAACGAGTATTTCGAGAGGTTCAGTCGCCTCCAACTATTCTAAATTGTCGGCAATTCTTTATACCCATGCAAATGTGGCCGGTGTGGTCTAGAACGTAGCCAGGGGAGCATTCGCATTCGTAGGAGCCCTGACTGTTCACGCAGATCCCGTTCAAGCAGACATCTGGCCCCAGTTCCTCGCATTCGTCGATGTCCTCGCACATGTGATTCTCTGTATTGAACCTTGTGCCGCTTGGGCAGATACACTGTTTCACGAGAATTCTTATTACATACGAATAACTAATTTTCACTTGTAACTACTTGCCTGGAAGCTGCCAGGGTTGTTTCTGCACTGGCCACCGCTGCACAGAGACTCCTCCAATTCGCACTCGTTTATGTCACTGCATACCTTCCCTGTGGCGTCCACTTCGTAGCCACTGTCGCAGATGCAACGATATGTTCCCATCAGATTCTCGCAGCCACCGTTCACGCAGATGTTGGGATTCTGTGCGCACTCGTTGATGTCTGTTCCGATAAGAAATAATCATGTATTCGAGAGAATCCACGTAATCCAAGCTTCTCGTTCAGTTACCGTCTCCATTGTAAGTCATTCCAGCTCCATGCGGGCACAAAGAATCGAATTCACTGCTACCAGGAAGTGGACAGGCTTGGCAGGTGCTTCCCCAACCCATAGGTTGCCCTAGGATCACGGTGCAACAGCAACAACTCGATTTTGTTACTGCTGTCGAGGTAGGATTGGAACACTGCCCGTCTCTGTACTGCGAGTAGCACAAGTCCCTCCTTGTGTCTGACAAAAGTAACGATGTTTAAGTGCAGATTATTTCATTTTCTCGGATGTCTATCGACTCGGTACTTCGGTATCAATAAGTCGGAAAATGTATTATCCAGAAGCAATGATTAATTAGTTATATGGGAAAGGTAAGTTGACACCAACCTAAGCAAGATCTCCCATCTGGTCCCAAGTTGAATCCGGGATGGCACTCGCAACGGAAGCTGCCAGGTGTGTTGGTGCAGCGACCATTTTGACATGGTCCGCTTAGGCACTCATCGATATCTAATTAACGATCAATTTTTCAGTTGATACTATTGAAAGCTCAATCTCGTTGTATGTGTATATTTCACCTAATATCTTAAGACTACACCGTCTTTTAGTTGAAGGTGCTTGATGGAAAAACAAGCTGTTATTTGTAACACTCACCAATGCAGTGGCTTTGATCAGGCCCAATCCGAAAGCCAGAGTCGCAAACACATTTAAAGGAGCCCTCCATGTTCACGCACTTGCCATTCTCGCACATCCCACTCGTCGAACATTCGTCCATGTCCACGCAGAATGTGTTGTCGCGCGAGGGGGTGAATCCAGATTGGCAAATGCAGTGGTACGAACCGGGGGTGTTCTCGCATCTGCCGTTCAAGCATATCCTTGGATTGTCCGCGCATTCATTGATATCTGCGCACAAAAACTCGATTACGTTAATTGAAAAGAAGAATTCCACGAGCATTGATCCCGTTACTCGATAAAAATACTGAAACCCACCGATGCAAGTATTCTTCGTAGGGGACAACGTGTAACCATCGTTGCACTTGCACTTGAAGGATCCGTTCATGTTGGTGCAATGTCCGTTGTTGCACATGCCCGTGTCCTGACACTCGTCGTGATCTGTAGAAGAAATTATAACACCTCGAAGACTCGCAGTCGTGATTTTACACTGTACTTTAACAATTCAGCGTTTAAGATTGAATACTTTTGAGAGGCGAACTGCCGTCACCTCTCTATGCCCGAGATTGGTTTGTAAAGTTACAATTACCAGTGCAATATCTGCCCTCTCCCGACACGACGAATCCAGGTGGGCACTGGCAAGTGAAACTGCCCTCGTAATTTCGGCACGTGCCACCCTGACAGTAGTCCAATTGACACTCGTCGATATCCTCGCATCTGCCAGCCTTCTTCGTGAATCCGGGATAACAGTCGCACTCGTATCCGTCCTTTGTGTCGATGCACTTCCCGTTTCCGCAAATATCAGGACGCAGCGCGCACTCGTTTATCGCGGTGATCGGCTGCAGTTGTTGCAAGCAGAGCCTGTTGTAATCGTCTATAATTGAGTAATAACACGGGTCCTGTTACTCCCAGTTACCGTGAACACCGTCCCCGGTTATCTCCCGGGGGCCTTGATAAGCTCTGCTTCAATTTGGAAATCCGATCCAGCGCATCGTTATCAAAATTCGACGATCTACGTACCACTTCCAAGATTGGGACAAATGTAGCACTCGTCGCCCCATCCTCGCCCCATGTTCTTGCCGCAACAGCAATCCTTCTTGCTCAGTCTCATTGCCAATCGATTTTTGCATTGACCGACCCTGTTCACCGACGTGTAACACAACCCTTGCCTCCCATCTGTAATTTTATTTACCAAGAATTGAAGAGCTGATTAATGAACTCTTATTTTTTGAGCAGTAGAGTGTCTTCAACTCAACTCTCGCTAGGTCTTCAATGAAAATATTCATAATTTTTAATGGCATTACCTATACAGTATCTTCGATCCTGGCTCTGAATAAATCCCGGATTGCACATGCAGTAGTAGCCACCGTTTGTGTTTATACATCGTCCATCGGCGCAGATACCTTCCTCCTGACACTCGTCTCTGTCCTTGCATGCATTCGTCTCGGGATCCCTGGCTTGTCCCTCGGGGCACTCGCAGGTGAACGAACCAGGCGAGTTCACGCACTTTCCACCCTCGCAGAGTCCTGGTATTGCTTCGCACTCGTTGATATCTGGTGATTTTTGATAGCATGAACCAAGGACCAAAATGGAAACGCGAAAGTGGGAGACGGGCCTGAGGCGATTAGTAGTGGAGGAGTTGGATGGTCGCATACCTTCTGCTTCGACTATAATTACTCACCAACGCACTGGCCTTGGTTGGTCTTCAAGTGTCCTAACTCGCAATCCAACCTGGCGGGGCACCTTTCGCAGGGGTGGCCCCAACCCTTGCCCACGGTGGCGCAGCACAACTGCCTCGTGCAAACCACACCTTGAAGATTCGCCAAGCACTGCCCATTTTTCACTTTCGTGTAGCACGGACCAGTCCTGTGGAAGTAATTGATCAAGAAAAGGTCCCTCTTAAATGGAATATTGAAACAAGATGAAATTGTTCACCTGTAATCGGTTTCGCAGCGTCTTCCGGTGTATCCGTAGATACAAGCGCAGCGATCTGGACCGATGCATCTTCCTTGGTTTAAGCATGGCTCCCGGCAGATTGCTGTTTCATTAAATTGATCGATGAAAGAACGGCTACTCTCCTCGACGGGTTAACAATCACGCGAAGGATTTAAATGGGGTGGAAATGTGAAGAAGCTATAACTCGATTCTTTGGCAACTCACGTTCGTTGCAGAATTCTCCTTGATATCCGTTACGACACTGGCATCTGCCATCCACACAGTTGCCATTTATGCAATGCGCCCTGCACCTGCCAGATTCTCCCCTGTCTAACGCATTACCATTTTCATGCGTGGAAGCTGTTATAGAAACAACGGGTCATAGTGGAGGAGAGAAATTAAGCAGTGACTTAATTTTATTATTGGACATAGTAGCAAAAGGCTGAGGGAATATTTAGTCACCTTTGGTTTGACTGCTACTGCAAGACGAGGACACGCTGCCACCCTCGCACAGACAGATATTCGGCCTAATGCATCTGCCCAATGAGCCGCATCGCCTGGTGCACACAGCTAAAAAAACCATTCGTTTCTTCTACTCACACAATTTTCACCAAACTCACCCTCATACCCTTCCACACTTCAAGTCCATAAAAATACACTTGAAGGCGTAAAACAACGCCAGAAGTAAGAATCTCTCACGACTCCTAAACAACGAACTCAACGACCTATAGGTACTCAACCGAATTACCAACAGAGAAGACAATACAATCAACAGGAAGCACGTAACAGACCATTAAAGCAATTTCGCCCGAGGAGTCGATGATCGTGTCCGTATGAACGCCAATTCGTCGGTTGCGTAATTGCGCGATGATAATCGTAACTGAGAAGCCACGTTCGATCGCGGGTGTTCCTTTTCCGGGGCGGCCGGATAACGGACGCTAAAATCGAGTGTATGCACTCGAGGTAGATGGACGTTTATGAGGTCATGCCCAATTACAGGCGTGTAGACTGACACGTTGGAAAATTACGATCGAGGTTTAATTGAAAATTGGCGCAGCCCGTACTTACGAATCACGCAGAGGCCTGTCTCCAGCTTCTTCGACCAGCCCGGGCAACAGTAATTCTTGTACCTTGACCTGCACACGTTCGGCCTAGAAAATTACGTGGACACGTTGTACTCCTTCCTTGATTGGAGATCGATGATAGAAGCAGGATAATAAGAGCATTTTCAGATCAATAAGATTGGCTTCATTGGAAGCATGGACGATGTTTCTAATGATCAATGTTGTGGAAGAATCGCAAGCTGAATCTTCTTCTTTGCTAAAGAAGCCTCGCGAGGGAAAGGTCCAAAGTGATCGCCACTGATTTTTATTTATCTTTGCAAGGTGTGCGGCCCACGAAACGTAAAGGGTACGTTGCCAGAAGAGTCACCCTCGTTGTTTCGCGGGATTTTCACGCGCCTCGCTGTTATGTGTCTCACGGTTGTCGCCCAAAGATCCGCGATTCCGCGTGATAAGGTTGAAACGGGGTCGCGGCGCTATCAGCAGGCGGAAACGCTACTTTTTTCCCCGCTGGAGCGCGGTGTCGTGCTACGCGCGCCGCGCGCAAGAACCACCGTGAAACAGAAAGAATGGGAAGAGAACGTGTGGTGTGCCACCTCGGAACAAGGCGGCCATTCACATCGAGCGACTCGTAATTAACGTCAGCTGCTATAGGCAGTCTCTAAGTACTTCCACTTACGCGCCTCGGCGCCGCGCCGGCGTATTTAAGCGCCTGTAAACGCGACCCCTTTTTTTTTAATCGTGCTCGAAGATCGATCGCGATGGAAATTTCGAAATCATCGACAGAACCGATTCGAGTGGAGCAAAACGAGCAGCGACAAAGTATGTAGCCGGTAGACGAGAAGTTTAACGGGTCTTAAGTGCGATCGGCCGGAGATCAGAGGCCTCTCAAGAGCTGACTAAAATAAGCTGAAGATCGAGTGTGATGAATCGAAGATTCAACAGCACGTTGGGGGCTGTCGATCTTTCAGGTGTAGGAATTGTTACAGAGATCCTTGTAATGTGTGACATCAGATACTTGTTGCATTTAGTCTAGAGTACTTATCACAAGCTTCCCCCCTTGTTATCTTGTAAGATGCCAGGGAACGCTGCAGCACGATAACGGGAGCAGTTTGTAAGAGGATATCAGAGTGTACACGATTATCGTGCCATCAAACAGCGCTAATTTTAACCCCTTTAAAGCTAACACGAGCTCGGATGCAGCATGTATGTTAACATTCTTAATTGCGTATTAAAAAAGGTGATAGGTACGGAAGAGGAAAAAGTGGAGCGAGCAGTAAATAATGCGCGTAGCTCGGTGTTACTTAAGAAAAATCAGGAAAAGAGAAAAGACCGCAAGGTAACGCCCGTCGGGAACGGGTAAAAACGACAGAGATTGATTTTTATGGTTGGGATTAATTGGAAGATTATAGTTTACCACGAGTCTGGAGAGCAACGAGAATTATTATCGTCGAAAATTACGCGAAAGTAGCTATTGAGGCTGTTCCAAGCAATCTCTATGCAGATCAGCGGCCGTTTCGGGGATTGGTTCATTACCAATTTGGAAATCGGCTCATTATATCGTGGCGCGATCGTATCAGCGTGGTGTAATTTTAACACCCGCCCTAATGATACCCTTTCTTAACATGGTACAAGGTGAAATCAATGTTGCTAGATTGATGTCTTCTTCTGAAGCCTAGCGACTTCTCAGATATACGGATAAGTACACCGTGAAGTCCTTCGTATCCACTTTGAAGCATTCCGTGGCGTCCTCATTTCGCAATAATTTACTAATTCAATAATTCCTCAATAATCCCCGTTTCCTCCCAGATAAACAGACAATTGTGGCAATTACGGCTTGCATCGAGACTCCACCGATTCCCCGCGGAATCAACACCCTACCGGCCATCCTCCCAATTATCAAAGGCAGAGGATAATAAGCGGCACAATAAATTTCTATCATAACCCGTTGATATTATCCCCGGCTGGTTTCGTAACACCGCGGTCTGGCCTCAATAGCCTCCTTTAATCTCCCGATGGTGTCTTTTAATTTAAGAGACCGTAAATAATGGCCCCTCGCTGTTTGCCCTACCTAATTCCCTTCCTCCGTTTTTTCCGTGCTGCTGCGATGGGAGCCGGTGCTCGCCTAGCGTTGTTTTGCCCAACCTTTAAGCGCAACGCAGTCGCCTTTCGATCGCTTTAATTTTAATGGTCTGTAATCCGCCATCTCGAGAGCCATTCCAGCGGCCGTTTCAGATCCATTAAGTGCACTTTCCAATTGAACTTTTAAACCCACACCCGCCGCTAAGGCTGTTTAGACACGCATCGGGTTTGTGCAGTCCGTTTATTGGATTATTGCGCGAGCGTACGTACGCGCGCACGCGCGCGCCAGCTCGGTTACCGCGAACCACTTTGCGAATTGAAACGATGAAACGCGAGAATTGTGTTTCCGAATTGTAACGCGTACGTTATTCCGTTTTGGAGGGATAAGTTGATGAGTGACACCGGGAAGCGCGACGAGCTCGGATAAAGAAATACATATTTGAAGGCATAAAGGATATACATAAATGGGTGGGTAAGTGGTGAAGCCCTAGAGCATAACAGCAAACTTGGAGCTGAACGTAAGAGTAAGCCCCTTATTTATGAGAGAAGTATCGACGTAAGAACTCTACAGGCTTTGAGAATAGGCCGAATTTGAAGACTCCGAGGGGTGGTTCCGTCTCACACAAGCTTATGGGGTCGAAAATAGGATAGGACCTATTTCACGCCTAATGGGATCATCACTTATATAATTATTCACGGTTAGTCTGCCACTTAGATTAGGTTAAACTAAGTGGGGGTTTACGTAATGCTCGCGGGAGGAAGTGAAAGAGGAACTGAGAGGGTGGAAAAGTGGCAGCTTTATTGCCGTGCACCGGCAAGTTTCAGTTAAAGTCACGCGGCGAGCGCGACGGATTGTTCGCCAATTAAGATCGATTCGCAGAATGGGGTCAGATGTAACTTCGATTCGGAGATATCGCAATTTGGCCAGATAGAAACGATGCCACTCCACGCACGAACCTCGAAGGGTTCTTCAACCCCGAATGAAACGACAGCGTGCGTGACGATTAAACCAATTCTAGAAGGAGTCGCAAATAATGCACGCGATGTGCCAATAATTAAATAGAAACTCTAACGAACGATAATGAAATCGACGTGATTCTACGTCCTCAACAAGATCGCGAATATCAGCGTCAAAGTCACTACTTGAGAGGAGACAGGCTAGTTTCTTATTCTATTCTATATTTGCGAGCGTCATTCGGCGCGATAGAAGTGGCTGGTAGTAATATTCTGTGAGGAGTGTACCGGAAGCGATGCTGAAGTAATGAAGCTGTCAGTGGTGAAGATTGTTAAACCTACCGGTGGGCAGAGAGCTGATAAGAAACTGAGCCACCCGTTAAATTGTCTTCGCTTTGCTCATCATCCTGCTCGCCTCGAATTTTTCCTGAATATTCGACGTTAGGTGAGGCTTGAATCCCCTGCTTTTTTAATCATTCAACATGACAACCTTCGTTTCACGATTCCACTACGTTCAAAGAAGAAATTTCTCGTCTCATCTAACACGAAGCTTTCTCACGGTTAAACATAGCGGCGATATCAATGGAGAATGAATAATACGTTTATCTGTTTTTTCCTCGAATAGTATTCTCTCGCCTTGATTAATTGCTGCGGTAGTATGCGATAATAAAAAGTCGTGTTTTTATCAATAGCATTCGATAACAGGCGTGCAAGAAAAAACATGGTGTACACGTTGAAAGGGGAACGACTTTTAAAAGGAATGTTTCAAAACGTTTTCCACCATCAATCCACGCTCATTCATTAAGATATATCTCTGTATTACATTCATCCCAACATTCTTCACTGCACTTCGGGCGAAAAATGGCCCCTGTCCTTAACAGCCCTACCTTCTAATCATTCAATAACACCTTCAAAGCGGAGGAAGCTCCTCGCGTTGCTTGCAAGATACCAATCTACATAAACTCTCGATAACAATGAAAAATCTCGGCAGCTTCTCGCGTTCGCGAAGCAACAGACATTCGGATGGCCCATTAACGCTCGAACTTGCTTGCGTCCGAATCTATTAAACGCAGATTAAACGGCCCGTTGGGAGAGGCAGGGGGGCCATTAAATGGTTTGCCGAAGCGTCGACGCGTAACTCGTCGCCGGCTTATTAATTCGCTCTAGAACGTTTGTTATCGTCGCGTTTGAAGAACTACACCCCGATAAATGACAAAGTTCATCGATTGTAGGGCAACGGAGTTATCTAGCGTTTAGCCGATTACACGGCCGCGGCTGGCCGGCCTTCTCTCTCGCACGGCCGCCACGATTTTTCCGCGACCCGCCCGTTCACAAAATGACAAGGAGGAAAAGCTGTTTTTAATCGCGTGCCGTTGCCGCGGGTTTCGAGCGACGCGGCGATACGTTGGACGTACGATAAAATCGATGTGACGGTGTTAATGGCGCCGCTGAGCATCAGCGGCCGGCTGATGTCACGTGAAATGTGTTTCTAATTGACCGTGACAAGATACCGGCTAATGCGCTCTTATTAACGAAAAAGTCGCTTAGGCGTGAAGCTCTCGTTGCCTCTATCCCGGCGATTCGCTCGATTTTCGGTGGCCTTCTTCCTCAGGGTCGATTATCCCGCGATAATGCCTGGAACTGGCGCGAATTTCTTAGATGATGCCTCTGTTGATCTCCGTCGCCGCTTTGGCAACACATACGCGGCTCATCCGTCCACTTTTCCCGCCCATTTTCTACCAGGCCACACTCGAATCCGATGGGAAAAATCGACCGACCACAATGGGAATTACGCTCGTTTCCTTTAAATGCCAACAACCTCCGGGGACTCGGCGAAACCGCCGACTGGATTGACGTTATCGCCTTGGCTAATACTCCGTATTAAGTGAAATCACGAGATCGTCGTGCTCCGATTTTACTTATTTCCCCGTATCGAGATTCACCGGCTACGGACGCAGGAGGAGAGATCCGCGCGGTCCCACTATCGCGTGCAATGAGCTGCCAAGAATCTTTTACCGTAACAAACTAGTTACTCTGGTCTCAGTTATACGATACTCTCAGTAATGTCGAATACTTTTCCGCGAGAGTGGCTAATACCGTCAGTTGGGTGGCTTTGTATAATAAAGCGCCACTGGCTTCCATTTACGCCGGCATTCCGTCCACTTCTTCATACCTTCCTTTTTCTCCGGCATTCCCTGTCGCGAGCTGATCGAAAGAAAAATCACACCGAGTATGGAGCGGACGCTTCACTTTCGCCTGCGCGAACAATACGCAGCGTTTAGTCCAACCCCTCGTCTCATTAAACACGGAGAAATGAATGTAACGTGTCAATAAAGAAGATAAAAAAAAGGACATCTCAGTCATCATGCTCCAAAATCGTTAAGTATCCTTCGCAGCAGCGTAGCAACCGGTTCGATGGAAAGAAACGGGACACAAAAAAAAAACGTCCCGCATGAAATATCAAAGGATTTTGCGAAATCGCGGATCTCGATCCACCGACGCTAATCCGTAGGAGCGTCTTTCTGTCGCCTCTATAAGCCGCGATAACTCCTAATTGGGTTATCTCGCGCGTTACGTTACACTCTCGCGATTCAATTCGACATTTTTCGAGCCGCTACAGAAGCGACGTTTCGTGAGCAATTTTAATAGCCCACCATGCCGCGAATCCAAATGGATGATGGACCATTATTATCCATCCATTAGGCTCAATTGGCCGTGGCGCGCGTTTCAAAGCGGAAACGGTTTCCGTGATCGCCTGGGAATGGTGGCTTGGACGTTTCGTCAGCGCGATTTAGCCACTTCTCGGCTGACCTTCAAGGAGCTGCGCTTAATCCGAGCGTATCCCGCCTCGCGTAATTAGCCACGATCCCCGAGATTAATCCGGAAGAAAACCCGACCGATTAGCTTCATCGCGATCGCATAGTTGGCGGCTTTTGATGGCGACCCGTCGAGTATCTCGCCGCGCTGAACGAGCTTTTGAATTAACCCCAGAACCGTGCGCCAGCTGAGCAGAAACTTTGCACTGCAGGCGATTATTTATGTACAGCTCGACTTCCATTCACCGATAACGCGATTGTCGGAGGACCGAAGCTAAATTTCACTCCGACTTTCAGGGTCATGCTGAATTATTAATGAATTAAACTCGCTGTTAGTTTCTTTTCATATTGTATAATTTGGTCGACGAGCCATTTTATGAATGTGTTCAAGTGTCTACATGTAACGATTCACTTCGAGATTATATAACGAGATCGAACGCTCGCAACAATTGATAACGTAATGATTTCATCGAGTTGTAGGCGACTTTATCGCCCACGTATTTTGCTAGGTTTCTTTTGACCCGGCTTTTTTGAAGTAGCCGCGATCTTTGTACTTCCCTTGATCCCGGGGTGAAGTTTTCAGTTAGCCTAATGGAAAAATCCGCGGAAATCGGTTCCGTGATGTCATTACGTTCTGTATATTTGCCAGCATCAGCATCGAAGTCACTGTGGATGCTAAATTTAGAGAATAATATCTTCGAAACTTGCTACTTGCGATACGTAATCAAGCGTTATTAAAAGTAAGTTAAAAATGTCACGTTCAGATTTTTACTACGATATTAAAATAATTCACAGCTAGCGTTGTTTACGAACGTACGGAAGGCTAAGTGTCTCGCGCAAGGATGGTTTACGTACTAAAATAAATTCCAGGCAACATTTGAACGCATGTGAACGGTTTCCGCAGCACGTTTCGAGGCGAATAGAACGAAACGACGGACACGTGATAAACATTACGCTGCCCCAAGACGCGCGGCGTTACGTCATTCGAATGAAAAAAGAAACTAGAGCAGAAAGTTCCTTGTCGAAGCGATTTCACTGCGCTCCTGTCCCACACGGCAAGTAAAAATAGAAACGAGCTGGAAACAGCTTTATCACTAGCATTCCCACGTCTGGCGGTTGGTGACTTGTCAAACGGGCCACCACTTGCGCCGCGATACTTCGATCACGAATCCGCTCCATCGATTCGTCCCCTTAATCAATGCTAAGACGCCGTTCTACCTTACCAATCAGCCGATTTATGATCCTCTATCAGCGGAGACGAACGATTAAACGCCTTCTATTTTCGGAGCTCTCGAATTCTTCGGCAACCCACAAAGTTTGCAGTGATCTATCAAGGAGGGGTTAAAAAACTCTCCCCCAGATCTCCCTTCGCTCGCACAGGGAACGAGAGTAAAGGAAATATCCTCGATTACCCATAAATTCCATGGAACACGAGGCACGCGGTGCAACCCTAGTGATCACAGCGTGGAAATTACTGTCCCGCTCGCGCGATACCTCTATCGATCAGCGATCGAGCGATCACCGATTGCCCGTTAGCGCTTCACGCTTCAGAATAGCCGATAACTCGACGATACTCACCCGATTGGTGGTACTGATTGCAGAGTGTTATCCAGATCCTGAGCGGGGCTGGTGGTGTATCGTTGTCCCGTGGTCGATGCGCTTCCAAGTACGATCAACAGCAAGCACGTCGCGAGGAGCAACCCCTCGCTGGGCATTCTCCTGGCCATAGTTGACCGGCGTTTCGGTGTGACGACAAAACTGTTCGCGGGGGGGGGGAAGATCGGCACGGTGTTCGTTAGCTCGTCTCGCGATCGATGGCGGCTCGTTTCACGCGCATGATCCTCGATCGCTCACGGCACGGAACGATTCAACGCTGGCCCGCGATCGACACCACGATCGGATTCTCGATCATGGTTCTTGGCTGACTGGGTGCTTGGTAACCTGACACTCGCGGAACTCTGTAACGGATGCGCCTGTTTAGAGAGATTTCCGAGCCTGACGAGTGGGGTGGTTTCTGGGGTCGCCGGGAAACGAAGGTAGGAGCCTCAGTTGGAGCAGCACCCAGCTAAACTCGACTGACTGTGAGTCGGACGCTTTGAGTGCGTAGATTTAGGAAAAACGGGGGCGCTTTATAGGATGTCTATGACAGTGAATCATGCGTAACTATCTTCTGTCAGTGGTTTTCCTGATAAGCAAGCTTGGAGAAGTGAATATATTATGGTCGCCGGCTTTTCTTTTTCGATCATGAATATACGTATGCACTTGTGATGCCCCTTCGTTGCAAATTGAACTCGAGTGTGGGAATATTCTGTATATACTCGTGAATATAGTAATTCGTTTCTTGATCGTTCGTTTTGTAAGAGAACCGAGAATTTCGCCACGTAAACGGAGTCGACGGACAGCGGGCGATAATTGTCGCGATTCCGCGCGCTAGCTATGCCGCCTTTCCGGAAGCGCCAAATTAGTACGACGAGATAAATGGAACTATCTTCTGATATAAATATCCACAATAGCTGTTTCTCTGCCACGACGAGAAGCAGTGGGGAATTGCGATGTTAGCTTTCAAGTTTGACCAGCATTTTAGTTAGAACTTTCTGTCTCTATTTCTTCTATGCCAATTGTGTAGGTATCCACCGATACTTTGCATAAATAATTGAACGAACAACCCTCTTGGACTCCGATAAAATTGATTATCAAATATCTCTAAGAGAAATAGGAGAGTTAATTTAGTTTAATAACTCGTTGTCTCGAATTTGATCTCGAAAATGAAAGAGGCTCGGTGGAAAAGAGAATAAGACGATTTGAATCGACGTACCACGCACGTACGTTGGAAATTTGCCGCGCGGAGATCTACGCCCCGCTTTCACTCGTTACGATAACGTAAAAGCGGACCGAGCAGAGGCTATCATTAAAATTCCATAAAGCTTGGTATGCTCGTGCAAACGTCGTGCAAAAAGAGATCGGTCTGGTTCGCACGTTCTATTACGACGTGAGTGGATCGAGAAGGCTGTGACGAGAGATATTGACGCGATAAACATGATTTTAAAATGCTTCCCTCTTACTAGCGATCAATGATTACTTTTCGACAGGAGAGCTGGACAATCCGTTTCGATCACTTCAAGTTTTCCTCGATGTATGCAGTTTATCACGATGATTAAGCAATACACTTGACTTTTTGCTTCTTGAGTACCTACTTGGTTTTTATTCCCGACGAGTGGGGTTGATTAAATTTCTTGTTTCCCTATTTACGCAACTTTCTTAATCAACTAAGTTCATATAATGAACTAATAAACTTTTTGGAAATGTATCCACATTGAAAAGCATAGAGACTCGAGTTAAAACTTCTAGCCTTCGATGTCAAAAGCTCCAAGTACTCTCCTCCTTTACGTTAAGCGTTAAGATAATAACACCATGCATCTTAAGAAACCAAACTGCGTATGGTAGTTGGAATCGTAACTCCACGAGAAAAGCCTTCAACAGTAATACATTCAACAACTCCACCCTCAACGCTCCAATTGCTCATTGATATCATACCTGTCAACGAAACCATCAACATTACACCTCCGTCAACTCGACAATATCACCAGGTGCACACTCCAATCTCAATCTCACCCATACGTATCCCTCCGATAACGTCTGATCACCACCTGACACCCCGGGGAATAGGAATGCAACCCAATCCTCCCCAGATAATTCACCCCCACTCAGGCTGTCCAAAATACCGAATTCGCGAGATCTCGATGAAAGATGAGAGAAATGGAAAAGAGTCGAGAGGCCCTCGATGATTAACGAAAGGAGTCGCCAGGAGCACTTGGCGCGGTTTCTCGCCGCAGCACGTTCTCACTGTGAGGGACACGAGAGCAGCGAAGAAACGAGCCCCGAAAAGATGCGCCGACGGGACTCGAGGCGAGACTGGAGCAGCAGATTGTGGAGAAGCCGCTCCGAGAGAGGGCTCATCTGGAGAGAGAAGAGTCTCTCTTCCCTCGTCTTCGCGTCTCTCCTTCCCCCCACGCGCCCTTTCCCTCCTTTCCCTGCCCGTTTTCTCGCGGCCACGTCCAGCTGACGACCGAGAACACGAAGTGGAGAGGCACGGATGGTCCCAACCCTTCTTTTTCTTCGTCGCTGTCAACACGCTGCGCGTGTGTGGAACGCGTGTTGAGGCACGCGTGAAAACACCACCATGGGATCTGTGTACGAGGAAAACTCGACAGCACGATGTATAACGATTCATCTAGAGACAAATTGTGGTGAGATCATCCGGGCCAGCTTTTTATGTTGGGAGTGCCTTAGCTCCTTGGGCGATGAAGGTGGTGTGGAACATCGTGGGTGAATTCGATCGCGGGAAGAGGCAACGATCTCCCATTGATCGTTTGGAGCAGGAGGGGACTTTCCTGCTCCTCTGTCTAGAGAAAAGTTTGTCCAACTTGCGCTTCTTCAGCGCTTCTCCTTTCCTTTTAGCTGTTTAAGGGAAGTGAGTCTTCGGGGGAAGGGCAGATACTTTTGGAGTACAGGGAAGATTTAAGATCGATCGCATCGGTGTGGTACAAAGTTTCCCATTGCAGTCGCATTTCGTGCCTTTTCTGTGGGCTAAATATAGAAATGTCGAAGATTCCGAGTGGCACAATGAAGGAAACGTTTCGCAACGCGGCGCAGCCGAGCGTTATCAAACGAGGCTGAAGATTCGATTGAGAAACACGAACGACATTGGCCTCTGTGTTCTGGACCAATAAACGCGTTAAGAAGCCATCACTTCCGCCCGCTTCCGATTAGAAACATCCATTGTCAGCCGACAACTCTGCAAAGTAATTTCGCAGTATCGATCGCGTGGCGTTTTGAAGCAGAGAGAAATAGAGCTGACTAATCGATCCCTTCGTACGTGAAAACATGTTATTGCGCATGAAACGGCTACACTTTTATCATCCTGATTGCATGCTATTCAGGAGGAAATGCGACGTAATTTTAGAATCAAAATTAAGATTCATGTAGCATAAAGCAATCTCTGTCCCCTAAATAGTCCCCCCAATGAGTCGACAAAATTCTCTCGTCCTTTTCATCCTCGTTATGTTCTACCCCCCTGCCGGCCATCGAAGTTGTCGTATGCGGGTGGCGACGATAACAATGAGACGCGGAATGCCTCTGCTTCGCTCTGAGATGACACACGAGTCCCTCGCTTCTAACTCAGATACTCCAAAAGAAAATTCGAACTCCAAGGGACCCAGAACTTTCGTTCGTGTTAAGTAAGAAGCTACCACGTACAGCTACCACCCGACAAGATTGCATCACCAGGTTGCATTACGAAGCCCTCGTGGCACGAACGCGAGTTAACGCAGTCCACGACACGTTAAAACGGAAAGTAAAGGCGAGAGATGGCAGAAAGCTAACGGGGTCGTATAAATCGCGGCGGAACCTTTGGCAAGCCGACTTCCACGACAACGAAATGCCCGATGAATGCCTCGTAAAGCACGATTTTCCATCGCGATTCGCGACGATGATGAAAACCGTCGGCCGTCCCTAATACGGGGCGCGTGATTTTCAAGGCAGAATCTGTGGATGATTAACGACAGCTGCGTTAATCTTTTTGCCAGCATGCCACGGCTTGTTTACTGCCACTAAAGCGTAAAGAGGGGTCGTGGGACTGGTGCGGGAAGTTTCACCGACGGCGGCTTCCGTTTATCACGGAAGAGTTAAACTAACGCCATGGAGGGTTGTATTTTATTCCCTGGTTCCATCCGTTTTATAGGCTCCACTGGAACCAGGAGTGAAGTTGATTGATAACCTGGTATCGAGTAATCGAGAAGAAGTATCCAGTGGGTGTCACACATGCTTTTTCGCTTCATCCTCGATTATTTTGCGGGAGAAACGTTGGAGGTTCTTTAGCAGCCTCTGCCAGCTTGATCGCCTAACGATCAGGGACCCCCGGCACATATTCCTGTCCTCCCGATAAATCTTAATCATATCATACACTCGCTAGCAGGTACGTACACGGCGGATCGCTTAAGCGTGTCGATGGTCGTGTCTCCTCGCGTGTACGTGCAAGCGAAACAGATATTTACCAGGTAAATCGTCATCTGCAGGCCGTAAAGGCCGTCACGCCACCCTGATCGTAATTCGTCCCGCGACAGACGAGATCGGCTAACAAACACGATCGACAGTGATTACCAGTCGACTGCCAGCGAGGCGAAGCGCTGCTGGTTGCAAGTGGCCGTTGTGAATAGCCTGCAACGTGGATGCACCTGTAATCAACGCGCACGCTGCATCTACAGGGTCTACAGCATGTTCTGTAAGCTGCTCCGCGAAATCCCCACAAACTGGAAGATCAATGGCTTCTTAACGCTTCGCCGTCTCGGCCTAGTAAAATCCCCAGCTAAATCCTCACGTACCCGATGAAAACCATCGCAAATGATGAGTCAAAGTGCATCAAGGTGCGCCAAAGGTAAAACGAGACGGCGGTCCATTCTTTGAGAGCGCTGTACCTTGCGCCTCTTCTTGCTGTTAACCTAGACCTCTTCCCCCGGCTTCTCTCGTAGTTTTGTAATAATCTTGCCAGACGACGGGGGACTGGTTTTGGATGAAAAATGAACGGAACGGATCGGCGTGCTTTTCTTTTCCGCGGCGAGGCGTCATTAAAAGATGCCCCATCGTCGGTCCTCGCGGTTAACTATAACTACCAAGTGGAATATGCAAAAGAAACAGCTTCCGTTCGGTGCTCCGGACACGGCTCGAAACGTATCGCGCCACGGCCCTGACCGACTCGACCGATTCGAGATAGTCGCGATGAAAAATTGGTTCCGGTTAAAACGCTCGCCGAGGAATCGGCGATTATGAACGGCCAGGCGCTTCGCACGGGTTGCAGTTTAGAAAATACGAGGATCTTGATGGGGTATTTCGTGGTATCTACGCGAGGAATGCTGTAGCGTGCGAGTGGTTATCTTGTATCTTAAAGGCATGTATTTTAAGGAATTCTTACAACGTCCAATTGTCACTTTCTTACACGGATGCGTTCTTCTTGGCGTAAGCTGGCTGAATATAACGCTGTTTTGTGTTTAAGGGTACATTTTAGCGTTCCTTGAGAACTCAGTTTAGCACTAGTGTAAGGACAGTGTTAAATGATCTAAATTCGCTATAAAATACATCTCATTTACGTTATTTCTTACTCCTACGCGATGAAGCATCACCTTTCTTTGACTTCACACTTTTCTTACCACTGCGTGGAACGCTCACAGGCTTTATGCTACCGGCGTATGCCTTCCGTGCTTCGTCAGTGTCCTCTAATAAAGCTCTCCTCTCTTTAAAGGAAACCGTGTGCTGATTGAAAAGCGTCTGATACTTCTGCTTCTGCCTATTTAGAAGACCTTGCAACTCCTCGAGAAAATGCTGATAGTCTTCCTTGGCGTAGATAATGTTCATCGCGCGGCTGGTTCTCAATACCTCTTCGTCCTGCTCGGTCTTCACCCATGGGACATCCTCTTCCTCTTCCTTAACCGTGTATAACGACAGATCCAGCAGAAGAAGTTTCCGAAGCGATTCAGGCGGTGTAGACGTTCTCGGGTCTAAACTGAGCATTGAAGTCTCTAAACAATCGATGGATGATCGAGCACTGTCTCGTTTCGCGGAGGACCTTCTGATTTGAGTCGAAGATTTCCTTCTGACCTCGACTGCCGAGGAATCAGGTTTGAGCTCGTGTTTGTTTAAGAAAGCTTGCCTAAACTCTTTACCACGTTGCAGACTGTCAGGGTTTTCCTTCGCCCAGGCTTCTTTCATCTGTGCTATTTCCTTCTCGTTCGATTTGTCTTCGGATACCTGTTAATTAAAGTGATTAGCCGCAAGAAACTTACTGATCAGTGAGAATTATTCAAAGAGAAAAGATGGTACCTCTACGCTACTTCCAGAATCAGTGATCACCTGCAGAATCCAATATGGTGGTTCGAGAGCTTGATGACTATCGACAGACGGCTTCGAGCCTTTCTTCGACTTCAACAATTCAGACTTGGACAGTCTACCTGTAGCCGAAGCAAATGACTTCGTTTTAACGATAGAGCCTGAAGGTTTTATTCTAATATCCGTCACGGCAGCCCATTCTGACATTGTTAGTGGCCAGCTGTCGTCGAGAACAAAAGCCTCCGCGTAGTAAATCCGATGGTTCACCGATTCCTCGCTCTTTTTACTTCCGTCGACATCAGTAGCGACATCTGGCCCCTCACCACTCCCATCCCCATTCAATACCTCACCACTATTAACACCGATAACGCCACCCCTAAGATTGCTATCTCTACTATCACCATTTACCCCAATTCTCGCTGCACTCGTCTCTCGTTGAAGCCTCAAATACACAGATGGCAGAATGACTACCGATGTTCCATTCACTTTACACAACACGTTTCCCTCTTCATCTGTCACTCTAAATTTGATCTTCACCTGATCGTAGGACGTGCAAAGCCTAAGCGACACGATGCTGGGCTTCACCACCCGAATGATCCACTTCGAAACGTACTTGTTCTTGTTTGGTATGTACTTGCTGGTCAGTTCCTCGCTCACCAAGACAGGAAGCACTGTCGTCGTAGAAATCGGCACCTCGTCGTCCAGAAGATAGAATAACGGCTGTCCCTTTACCGTGATTATGTTCATCGTCCAAGCCAACTCTTTCAACACCTGATCCTCGCTCCAACCGTAACCGAACACTGTGTACCCTACATCAACATATTGGTAGTGAGTCGGTACCACGTTGTTCACCACTCGCAGCATCTCCTGACCAGATTCATTGTTGAACACCCGTAGACTGTGCTTAGGTAGATCGACGAACAGGTCAATGCCTGCGGTAACGATCTCTGTGGCTCTAGCGTTCACCACGAGCCTCGCGATAGGTAGCCACTGGTTGGGCTTGACGTTAGCCAGCGTCCCAGTTAATTCTTGCGTTTGAAGAGTTTGCTGGAAGTCCTTAGAGAAAGGATACATATCGTAGAGCCTGTCGTGTTGTCTGAGCATATTCCTCAGCAGTTGGTTAACCAGAGATTCCCGTTTGTTGTAGTTGAAGAGTTCAGTGACTTTCAAGAGATTGCTCAGAACCTGTTGGTGTTCCTTGTGGCTGGGATCGTGGATCGTCTTGTATTTTCTGATCATCAACATTTTAAAGAACGACTGGATAACAGTGGCCGCGTAGTTTCTGTCAAAGCTGTTTTCGTTGAACGAGTCCTCACTGCCAGGATGTTTATTCGCTGAGCCTGAGGATATACTGTATTCCCGCAGCGCTCTCAGTATCATGCCGATTGTGTCGAGACGTTCCATACCGATCGTGAAGTCGAAGAAGAATATCCTCAATGCTCGCACGATATCTGGTACCTGGCTCGCGGGCATGATCTTCCGTATTAGAAGCACCTTTTCATCCATGATGTAGTCGTGTATCTGATTGTAGAAGATCTTGCTCTTGTTGTTTATGGTCTGGACAGGTGGCATGTAGCTTTCATAGTAAGCTTTCACAGCCTCTGGATAGCTCTCAGTGCCAAACGACTGATAGGCCCTGCTGGCGGCGTTGCTGATGTGCTTCACCATGTAATCGATCGTCACAGACTCCATAGACATCAGCTGATACATCCATCTTCGGCCTCCCAGGTGGAAGATCGTGTCCGAGGAAATCGTCGTGAAACAATGGGATTCTGAGCGACAGTATACTCGGAGCAAGTGCCTCCCTGCTTCCAGTTCCATTACAGCAGACTTGCTCCCAGCCGTTGAAAGGAGGACCAAGCAGTTGGATTTCTGAGCTCTCTCGAACCAATTGTGCTTCTCGATGATCAGATGATCTTCCTCCGCGATTGGGACACACGTGGTATTGCTTGGATTACCACCGTTTTGGGACTTCAGAGAAACCTGGAACGTGGAGAAATCGATCAAGAAGAACTTCTCTTCCATAGAATCAGTGAAGATGTATAGAGGTTCGTTCCTGGTCTTCGACATTGTCTGGGGCCAGCAGAAAGTGTCACTGAATACAGGTTCTTTAAACGTCGCTCTGGATGGAGAACTCTTTCTACTACCCCTTTTGCTAGTCTTCTTCGCTTCTGATCTCTGATCACCCTGTTTGGAGTCTAAACGATCCGAGATCTTCGCGGTGTATTCGAAGTGATCGAGCTTGTAGAAGAATTGGACGTTCTTCACGAAAGGCTCCATTTTATTGAAATCAGCCCAGAAACTCATGTCCACTGATACATCTTCCTTCGATGCCCCTTTTTGACGGTCTTTTGAAGTGTCACGCGATTTGTTCTTCCGACCAGTCTTCTCTGGCAACGCTTTGTTATGAATATCTTCCTTTGGAAGGCTTTGCTCTATTTTTACGTGATGGTAACTATTGATGATGCTTTCTTCGTATCCTTTTAGGGGACTGACAATTTTTAAAGAACGAATCGGTACGAAGTATTCGATGGGGTCGATCAAACCCTCATGAATCGCCCATTTTAGCCAACGGTGGAGTTTCCATCTGGCCAGGGGAGGCTTCACCTATGTTAGTTGGATATTTTTATAAAATACTCCAAGTGAATGTACCTATTATGAGATTAAACGTACATCTTTGGGATCTAAAGGAACGTCACGAGACTGAAAAACGTAAATAAAGTGGCTCCAACAGCGAGTCAAGCCGGATACAGCACCACAAGGCGGCTTTTTCATATTCACACCAAGGAACAAAGTCACTGGCTGTGGCTTGCTTGGTATCTTGGGCTTTTGAGCGCTGCCTTTGGATCTTTTTGACCGACCAGTGCCTTGAGACTTTTTCGAGGAATCAGTGGCTTTAGACCTCTTCGTCCGTGCGGTGTCCTTAGACATTTTCGTCCGTACCGTTTCCTTCGACTTCTTCCCCTCGTTAGTTATCTTAGATCCCGGCACTTCTGTTTGCAAAGCGTCGAAACTATAAACAGATTGTAAAAGTAACAAATACACGCGACACGGGACCAACCGAGATTATCCTGCGTCGCGGCTTCCGCTTCCCATTCGAAATGGTCCGCATACTTCCGTAAGAAGTCCCATTTGTCTTGGGGAGACAGATAGTCGATGTCCAATTGTAAACAAACCCACCCTGAATTGAATAAAAAACAATGTTTTAGATATTCCATATCCACTTTCATAATATTCTTTTATCGCGTCTTGCTGCTATACTTTTCTCACGCTACCGGTTAAACAAGTAACAGGATGAAAATCCACGATTTCATGATGCTGAGACCACGTCAGGGAACACAGTTTTAACAAAGCCTTCGAAAGAACCATGGGCCACAGTTCGAAATTATTCGCAGTGCGGGGTAAAAGTGGCAAGCCTTCAGAGTTCACTGGTATCGTGTCGTCCACCACGATACGACGCCAAGATCCCAGAAAATATACTCGTACCATATATTTTCCTTTGATGAAATATACTCACAATTAAAATGAACCCACAATAATTTATTCCTTCTTGAGAGAGCCAGGTAAATACCATTTGGATTTACGATTGGCCGATGTTGCGCCCCTTTGCCAGCTTTATTCATCGAATATACATTCATCCAGCCTCGCCAAGATTGCTGCCGCCCAGTCCAAATGAAATGGCTGGTCTCACCACTTATTTCCAATCCATCTCGGCCGCAGTACTGAAGATTTATTAGCGCGGAAATAAACCATCGCGCGAACTGAAAGTCGTTCCTAATTGAACCACGACCACTTGCACACGTGCCATTCTTTTTAATTGATTTATTCGGAGCAATTGTAGTATCGCGAGGGATCGTGAATTGTGTTAATTCTTTCGGGAGAAATACTCCCTTTCGTATTGACTTTTTCCACTATTTATACCTACGCTGTGCCATACAGAATACACAGAACAAAGAAGAGCTCATTTGTAGATTTTGAGAGCTGAATATAGAAATACACTATCTACGAGTTAACACAATCTTCGTCAATTAATTGAACGTACCTCGCTATGCATAATATGTTTGTTGTTTGCGATTAGGTCTGGATACTCTGAACTGGAGGTGAACAATGTCAATGGTTCCTAAATTCACATTACAATTTACTCATTGAAATAATTGGGAATAAAATACAAAAAAGGTGTACTCTGGACAATGGGGATTAATTTCAAAAATGATTTTGCTCCTACAGTAAGATCCTTTAAATCCTTTGCTCTTATCCATTCGGAAGGTGTCAACGATGATGGTAATTGAACAAGTTGGGTATCGAGGAACAATCCATCTGTGCCATCTGTAATTAACGTTGCAGATAGATCTTCAGGAAAATTGTTATTTTGTTGCTTGTTACTTTTAGGCGTTGCCCAATTCTCGTTGTTTAACGCCACATCGGACCATTCAGGCCATAATATAGAATCATTCGGAGTAGAAACTTCAGACGCGGTCTTCGCAATTTTTCTGGATGTCGCAGCAGACATGTCTGAAACTTTCTTTTTTGTCGATAAAATAAAACACGATCGTTCTTGTGTTTTATATAAGCAATTATTTAATAAGGAACGGGAAATTTGTAAGGGATTGCATAATTGCTGGCTACAGTCAAAACAAAATCAACTGGCCACTTAAATAAAGCCATTTCTCCAATTGATTTTGTTCCGACTATAAAGTTAGGATTCTGGAAAAAGTATATATTTATTGAGTCTCTGTATTATACATAACTATATGAAGATGACATGCGAATCTACGTCGGAGGTGGACGCTATAAAAAAAATTACAATTTAAAGAAACCCTATCTCGTTAGTAGGCTACTTTGTTATCGTGCCGTCGCACCCGTTAGAAAATTAAACGTATTGAAAGTTGTATATATATATATATATATATATACCTATATGTAATCTAGTACAAATGTAATCTCTACAAAAAATAGTATCGATCTCTCACTATACAAACTCAATAACGAATCAATGTGTACTTTGATTCAACTCGATAATAACGATGAACGATGAGCTTGTACGTGTTCATACATGGTATTAGAACGAAGTTTAATTCGCGGGTTAAACGCAGTTACATATTTTTCTCAACAACAAGAAAAATAATATCTACTCGTACGCACAGGAATTATACAATTAGTTCTCTCGTCTTCCCGTTTCGTACGGTGCTAAGTAGGTATTTCTTCAATTCTTCTTCAACAATGTTTAAGATATAACTTTATAGTCGCTTAATTAGGCTCGGTTCTTTAGGTTTATAGTCAACATTATACATAGTTGCTTCTTCTATTTTTTTTTTTTAACTTTTATACACAGTGAGTAAGCGCACAGGGTTTTCAGCCTCGAAATACACGCGCGCTTAATTAGGTCGATAGGATTGCATATCTTATTAAGGCATTGTTCCATTCTTCCTTTTTTCTTCTCATCGAGTTACATTAAAAATTATTGACCGAAGCGTCTTTCCTGATAATCGTCTTATCACGTATTTAGAGATAAATAACATCGAGAATTTACAATAATTTAAGTTACTTATCGGTAGATATCTTTAAGGATATAAATACAGTGGAATATTTCAATGGAATGTTGAATATGAGATTCTAATGGAAGTGTGTAATTGTGTTTATCATCCTTTTAAAATATTGTTGGAACACAAGGAGATCAGCCGATACAGAGCGACGCTGTATCCAATTGTAAGTCGAAGAATTCGTATAGAATGAATTCACATTTATATAGGTAAGTTTGTTAATAAGTCCCACCGCTTTGGAATATAGATATTGATATAAGAATTTAGTTAGGTACTATCGGGATTGAAATTTATCAAATGTCCATCGCGATCGATCCAGTCTATCCGCAGACACGCGACTAATATCCCGCATTGTTTGGAACGTGCAAAGTACATGAACGACGAAAGATAAAATTGGTAACGTTCGTCATAAATTATTAGAATCATACATATGTATCGATTTTGATTGAGTCGCGAGAAAAGCTCCACCTTAACGTACGTTGGGCAACGTACAACAGAGAACCTAGTGAACCTAAAAAGGTACACGCTAATCAACACCTTATTTTACTCTCAGTATTCAACGTTTGGCACCTACTTCATTAATGTACTATCCCACCATTTAAAAAAATAATCGATCACCACACAAATTGTACGATATCGGATATGCAAAAAAAGTAATACCAGGATTATCACAGCAGCGTGATACCACCCTGAATTACGTAAAAGGAATGTTAATGCAATTCGTGCCCTCACCATGGCAGTGTTTGTCATACGTTTGTTATATGAATATTTTTGTTTGTCGTGAAATATTTCACCACTGCCCAATTGCTGCTACGAATATTGTACTTCGATAATACTAATCTATAAAATTATTCAAAGTTGCATAACATTTCCCGAGATCGTTTGAACGTACAACTTAGGCTCGTATGTACAGATTTTGGCACCACATTACGGGCACTCAAGCAATTAAACATTCTTTAATTCCATGGAGGACAATGTACTAAAGTGTTTAGTACGAAATTCTAAGTAAAAAGTGGGCAACTAATACCAGTGGACGGTATAATAGTACCTTGCAGTTTCCTAGAATTTTAGTCACACTCGTGCAATGATTTCATAAGCTATGGTCTGAATGTATGAGTCAAACACCGAACGCAACGCTTCGTAAATTGTGAGTCAATAGAATAGGAGTCTCGTGGGGTTCCATGCAATTATTTTTAAGTTGTTCTTGCCATTATATAATATTTTAACACATTTTACCGGGGCCTGAAGCTCTTTGATCTTCCATTCGGCCCGCCTGAAGCCTCTGAATTAAAGCGAAAAGATCTTCCTCGGGAACCGTCGACCCCGCCTGTGTTCCATTAGATCTTTGGCTGTGCTCCTCCTCAGCATCTTGCACTGTTGACGCCGCGGGTAAAGGACTTCGCTGGTCCTCCAAACGCGAACCCTATTTGCGTAATTCATTAAAACAATCGATTCCGCGAATTTATAATAAAACATCCCGATTTGTGGTATTTTACCTGGCACCTGACGAGCATTTCGATGAACGAATCGTCGGCATCTTGGTTGCTGTTTAGACCAGGTAAATAAGGCAGCGTTACTCGTTGCTCGTCCATTCTTTTACTTTGCATTCCAGCGATTAGCTCTAACAAGTCTTCGCCATCCCTGAAAACAAAATTGAAAAATTGTAATATCTGTGGTACTACTTATTACTGTATTTTTTTAATACTTACTGGTCCTCCGATTCGCATACTTCGGGTGTAAGCGCTCTAAACTTCTGACTGCGGTTTGTGTTTAACGCGCAACGTTGGTCATCCATTCGACCAGATTGGAAGCGAGAAAGAAGATCAAAGAAACTATCTTCTTCTTTTTGAGAAATTTGCGTTATATTATTACTTTTCTCTGTCTGGGATTCGGCCTGCTCTTTTAACTTTGCATCTGGTGTGAGCTGCGGGCAAATATTAATTATGTTAAGAACATATAAAACATTATACACTATACGACTTTATTGTACGTAATACACTTACTTTGATAAGATCCAAGTTATCCATACTCTGCCGTCTCAGTCTATATCTACACGGTGAAGACATATTAAAATTTGATCCTATATTGGTTGAAAGTTTGTGCCCAATATTTTCTTTATTATTCTCGTGTTGTTCTTTTTCCAATCCCAAAAGTTTTTGTAAGTCATCAACATTCATTTGTGCCGTAGCTTGCCCCATTGGATCTTCGAGTTCTTTTGAAATGTTTAAGTGCAGTTTGGCATAGTGCAATGCCTTTTCATGGTTCCCCATTGCTGCGTAGGCATTGCCTAAAGACCAACAGGCACGACCTTCGCCTACTCGATCTTTAAGCTGCTGTGCTATTTCAAGATGCCACAAGTGGTATTCTATCGCTGTTGGATAGTCCCGAAGGAGAGTATATGTATTTCCCAGAGAATAGCATGCTTGTGCCTCTACCTCTCTATCCCTTAATTCTTGCGCAAGGACTAGAGTTCTCTTGTAATGTTGCGCAGCCTTTTCAAATTCACCAAGAAATATATGAGAATTTCCCAAGTTGCTGTTTGCCCTCCTTTCAGCAGCCTTATCACCAAATTCCTTGGCAATTTTTAATCTCTCGTTATGATAATAAATTGCTTGTTGAAAATCTCCCAACAGGTAAAATGTATTCCCTAGATTTCCACAGGCTCTGCCTTGCGCCGCGGAATCTTCCAATTCCTTCATCAGCTCCAAATTCTCTTCGTAGTACCTTACGGCTTGTTGCAAACACTGCCTGACATCCTCTGAAAATTCTCCAGGATCCTGGTGACCTACTCTACCAGCCTGTTTTCCTTTAGCGTGATAAACATTTCCCAAATTGTATAAAGCTCTTCCTTCGCTGAGCTTATCTCCGATTTCTCTTGAGATCTCCAAGTGTCTCTTACAACAGATCATAGCCTCGTCGAACTTTCCCATAACTTTCAATGTATTTCCCAAGTTCCCGCTGGATTTAGCTTCCCCCAATTTATCTCCCATTTTTCGTGCGAGCGTCAAATCCTCTTTATGGTACTGCATTGCTTTCACGTAATCTCCGAGGTAAAAGTACGCATTCCCTAACTGGCTATAAATTGCACTCAATATCCGTAAGTCATCGGTACCAACTTGAATCGCGGCTTGAAAGAACGCCACGCCGGATTTGCAATCTCCAGCCTTACAAAGGCGCTCGCCCTCGAGCGCCAATTCAAGGCACATGTTCCACCTTTCACTATTCTGTCGAGCAGAACAAGTACACCTGTCATATGCCTAACTCTTATTTCTTCAAATATGATTCTACAGGAAAAAATAAGTCACAGATGCAAATTAAAATCTTCTCACGTCGAGCTTCATTTTCAAGAAAAGTTGTGCTTTACTATATAGCTTTGATTATCTAATACAAATAATACATGCATAATTATGTGTACAAATAATAGACGAATATTTAAAGCTGCTATTCTTAAAAACAAAGGGCTCGTATAAAGAAATTCTGTCCCATATTTTCAACTTATTTCTGCGCGTAGAATCATCAATTTCCCAATTGTAACATCAATTGTAATTAATCCTGTGCATGCTTATAATGATCCGAGGATCTTAGAATCTCCAAATACAAAAGCCAAAAGAAGACAGTCACAAAGGGCATAGTACACGATTGCAATATGCTTCACTTAGAAAGAAAAAAGAAAGAATGTGGAATGGGTCTTGGAATGATCATGGGAGTGGCTGGGCATGCAACTTCAATGAACTGATTGCAAAGTATTATTTCATATTCCCCTTTAGCAGAATACATGATAATGTTTAACATGCTCGTAAAAAGCATAGAATATTCATTGAGAAATGTGCGAAGAACATATATATGGTAGGTCAGGTGAAAGGATGTGTACACAGTCTTTGGAATTTTTTATTTCCATCCATACATATTCCCTTTTATTTACGGTGATCTTTGCGAAGTGAGACAGGGACAAAGAATAACACAAAGAGAAACGACCGATCGGCAAGTGAACGCGTTAATTGAACGCAGTAATGCAATGACAAGACCAGTATGAGTCACGCGAGGAAAAGTGGCAATTATCATCGTTCACTTACTTGCCCTTCCGACGATAAATTTCCCGTGCTCGCGCTCAGGGACATTGTGCACCTTTTCCCTTTCCTGCCCCCTTTCGAATTAACAATCGATCTTGCAGATTTACAGGCCCGTGATTAACATGCGAGTCTTAGGTACAAGGGGAGCTACGATAGTAATTCAGAGCACACAATTTTCCGCGCATCCTGATCCTCAGGTTTCACAAATCCGAGATCCGTTTCACTGGCATAATCGGGTCCGCGTGCTTTTCGCGATGGGAAAATGCGCGTTGCTTTTTCCCTCCAACTTTACGCCCGATCGCTACACTGTCCAAACGCAACTGACCGAACGGCGAACATTCAGCGTCCAAACAAATGGCGCTGGATGGATTTCACTTGCACAACGTCCAATAGCGGGACGCTGGTCCTTCGGTGGCAAATGGAAATTCCCTATAAGTTCCAGCTGTCACAAACGCAATCACAAACATTTGCCCATGTTCACACGGCTGGCATCTGATGCGCGGCCATCCCTTCTACAAAGTTTCCGTGAACACGGTGGGAGGCGAAGCCACGACATAGGCTCTCACCCGATGCAAATTGGGAGGGATAGGTTGCGTGCATCTCTGATTGTGAGATTCTTCATCTCTTCATTGATATTTGGTGGCCGATCGGCGAAGTGTGACGCATCGCAAGATTTTCTTCGATCTCGCGGATAAAGTAGGCGACACAGTAAATCGGGCGACAGTGAATCGAACGGGACGATATTACAGTGTGAAGTGGAGAAGGGAAATCGGCCCCGGGGATGGTTTTTCGTTGATCGTTTCGAATGGATACACAACCTCTCTACTGAACGGTTTTCATCTCACTTAGGCTTTGCTTTCTCGTAAGATTAGATATTTAAGAATAATTGTAGTCTCTTTCGGTACCATCGCGTACTCTACTGTACTAAAGGGTACATTAGATTAATAATGAGCGATGGTAAAAAGGTAGGTGAAAATTCCAGTAGTGAGGTTGTTAACCAGTTTCGGAGCTGTAGGGATCTAAGCGATATCGTGCCCCTGTACACACCGCGCGCACTTTATTTGAAACCAGTTGCAAAGATAAATGTGTCTGTTAATCTTCCCCAACTGAAAGTCCCAGGTAAAATGGTCAAGGATCGTAGTTACCTTCAATTCGCCGCTCTAGTACTTCCATTTCCTCTGGATAGTATTAATTCTTTCGCTATGCCCAAACGGCAAGTACGTCTGTGACTGTTCGAACACGATTGCAAAGCATTTGTATCTTGTATCGTACAATTTACTCTATCTGTATTCTCGATGGAGTAGTACGGTTGCTCTTTAATAGCTAGAGACCATTGGACAATGGGTAACCATAGTTGTTCGATGCTAGTTCAGTAGCGAAAGGATTGAAATTTATGCTTGTGTTCAAAGTTTGATTTCCTTTCTATCTAATGGAATCTATTTACTGTATCTTACGCAATGTATCTTATATTTCTTTACCCATTATGTATTAATGGAATTTATTTCTACAAACCTTACCCTACATTTCTTCTGTGTTTCTGAACTTTATATGATAAATATGCAGATTAATAACGTTGATTATTGCAACAGGGAATATATGCCATTCTTTTAATCTTGTACAAATCTATAATTACACATAATATTTTTAGCATAGTAGGTTTTTACAGAAAAATTAACTGCGCTATAAACAGGAAAAACAATATCAACATGGGAAGTAATGGAGAAGATACGTACCCTTATACTACCGGACGAGTTTGCGTCTCTGAAGGTAGCCAAGAGTACGCTGGAGTTTATCAGATTGGAGGGAGACTTGCAAGACAGATGCAGGCTGCAACGTGTGCTCGCGAGGCTCGACTCGCAGCGTTTAAATCTGTCCGGATTTCCAAACATTTTGAAAGTTCGCGCAGCGGAGGTGAAGGATGACTTTCCCACGAGACACAGTTGGGATTCTTACTTCAGAGATGCCAAGCACATGAACGAACTCAAGCCCGGAGAGAGGCCAGATTGTCTGCATATAACGGGCTTGCCCGTTAAGTGGTTCACAGAAGATGCTGCGACTGTACCTAGCGAGCCCCTGGTAGCGAAAATCTTTAAGAAATGGGGGACGCTTAGAAGAATTGATGTACCTGCTGCTGATCCTTATAGATGTAGGATGCGCCTTGGCACAAATATAAATAAGTTTAGTTACGAAGATGGGATATTTTTTGAAGCATATATTCAATATGTTGAATATATGGATTTCGTTAGAGCTATGGATGCGTTGCGCGGCATGAAAATACTTAAAAAAGAAGGAGAGAATGCATTCACGGCCGCCATTAAGGTGCGCTTCGGACTTGAAATTTTTCATGTAAATTTTGTAAAACACGAAATCGCGATTATGTAATGTAATTTATTTACTTTGACTATCCTATGTAGATCACTTTTGATAAAACAAAGCACATGAGTGACAGCACTATTGCGCATAGAGAATTCGAAAGGAAGCGTCTTATAGCACAGGATACAATAGCAGCCGAAAGGATTCGTAGGAAGGAGGAAGCTGAAGAGAAGCGCCGCGAAGAGCTAAAGTAATTAACAATAGGATTGGTAACAGTGAACGTAACTGGAATTACGGTAAATATTTTCCCTTATAGGAAAAAGGAGGAGGCCGATGCAAACGCGAAAGAAAACCGACGGCAAAAAAGAGAGGAGAAACGGAAACGGAAGGTTCTCACTATATTTCGTAAAAAGGAAGAAGATAAAGTGTCTATGAAAATTGCCAGAGAGGGGCAAAAACTAATAAAAGCGCAAAGGCAGCTCGAGAGCATTCGTCTACTGGACGAATTATTCGACAGAATAAAGGTAAAATTCTAGGAAACTCTAGCAGTGGAAACACTTATCCTCGTGAAATCAAACTAAATACGTTTTGTATTTTAAGATAAAAGTGGAAAATAATGAAATTAAAATAGATGATGTGTCTAATACGGACCCAAGGAAGGAAGATAAGAAAAATAGTAAAGCAGATGGTGCCGTTCAAGTATTAAGTTCAGACGAAAATACGAAGGATGGGAAAAAAGATAAGAAACTTAAAAAATCGAAAAAGAAGAAGTCGAAGAAGGAGAAGAAAAAGGTAGGTTTCACGCTTTCTTCTTGTGTACAGTATCTATAATTACATGCTCTTAATCATGTTTACAGAAGAAACATAAGAAGGGAAAGGAGTCTGAGAACTCCGCAAGTGCGAGCGAGAACTCGGGCGCAGAAGAGCAGACAAAAAAGTTGAAAAGTGTTTTAAAACAAAACGTAGCATATCCGTCTTCGTCAACTGGTAAGGATCGTCGACATCGAGAGATAATATCGGGTCTCGGCCATAGTTGATCCTATCTGTTTGATTTTTCAGCTTCCGGTCCCTTAGAATCTCTCCCTTACCCGACCATATATCCACGCTTTCCACAGCCGTGGTACTACGAGGCAGCACTGCCCATGATCTACCCCGCTTTGTCCAGAGGTATGCCCAGGGGTGGGCGTTTTCCACGCGGGAGGGGCAGAGGGCTTCTGTGGCGTAATGCCGGAAATGCTCGAGCGCTTCACACCTTCAATCCTCACTTGTACAACGAGCAGTACTACAAGTACTTTGCTCACTTGGTTGGTCAGGATTATCATTCGTTCGAATACAGGAGTTCACGGTCGTTCAGCAGATCCAGGTCAAGATCAAAGTCAAGGACGAGGTCGAGATCGAAGTCAAGGTCACGGTCGAAATCCAGGTCTGCTTCCCGAAAGAGGTCCAGATCACGCGGTAGATCGAGATCGCGGTCAAGATCAAAGACGAGGAGTAGATCGAAGTCACGAAGTCGACGGCGCAGTAGAAGCAAAAGCAGATCCCGCTCGAGAAGACGACGAGGAAGATCGAAGTCGCGGTCGAAATCTTCCACGAAGGTGAAGTCTCGGTCTCGTCGGTCACGGTCCAGAAGGAAGTCTCGTTCGACCAGTCGCTCCAAGTCCTGGAATAATACAAGAAATCGCTACAAACGTAGGCGAGACAGATCGGCATCGAAGGTGAAGATCACTAGGGCGAAGTCGCGCAGCGCATCACCGAAGAGAAGATCTCGAAGCAGGACCTGGTCCATGCCAAAGTCTCCCGGCAGAAGAAGCTGCTCCTGGTCGAAGGGTGTGGATCCTGTCAACGACAAAGTGGACTCTGACAAATCTGTGCCCGCGGAGCAAGGGGAAGGGGCCTCGAACAAACAAGCGCCAGAAACTTCTCAACTGGAAAACATAACATCCGACTGACAGCAAATGAAGATGATTTCTGTGTCTCCTGTCTTCAATTCTATCACGTAGAAGGAATGTTTTGTGCCGTACTACAGTGTACAAAGCTTGTACGAAACCGTGTTATCGTATTCGCGTACACTCGCGTCTGTAGTATGTCTTTCATAAAAAAAAAAGGTGAGGAGATATATTTTTGTTTACGTGATAGCTCTTCCTACGATTGAGTAATTAACTACAGTAATATATAATAAGAAGAGATGCAAGAATATTGCCGGCATATAAATCCTATGGATGTTTTAAACTCTGAACGTGTATTATATAAACTACAAGAAACAAGCTTCATTGTATATATGTCATGAATGATGTAATTCTGTAGTATATAATTCCGAGAAGTGATCGGCGGGAGTGATGCATTTTTAATTCGACGTTAGAAATAAATATGACATCGATATAATATTATAAGCATCGTTTTATTCAATTCGTCTTACTGGAGTAGATTATCGTGAGTTCGAGCGACTTTGAACGAGTTTCATTAAGTTCGGATGAATTTCAGATTATTCGGATAGGTCCGAGACAGTTTGGCAGGTAAGTCAATAGAAAGAAGGGTTCACAATTCGACTTGCAAATTTTATTCGTTTTCGGCATGAAAATGCATTGGTTCATAAACATTGTAATCGTTATACTCCTATCCCTTCGTTAGATCGAAGACCGATTTTTAGCAGCGTTCCTCGGGGATACACGCTGGGATTAGATTTTTTTTTATCGACTGGTGCTCGCTTGATATCGTTACCCTCGTCTATGATTAACAGGATCGAAATTCATCATTTCTTTTGTTCACTTATTAGTGCCGTAATCAGCACCGTGCGCGTATCCGCTCGATAGGACCTCTCTTTCTCAACACGGTTGTTTGACTTTAAAAATATGTGCTACATTTTTTTTCTTGTTTTCTCATCGCTATATTAATAATATAATAATACGTATATATACATCTCGCGTTGTTAATCGCACCCCCGTATGTTTCAGAATAACAACTCGTTCGTTATATAATCAATGCTCCACAATGATATTCAATCTAATGGAAGATTTTTATCATTCTTGAACATCATTCGCTTTACAAGTTTGTGTTTCTTTAACGTTATTGGCATTACTTGGTTTACGTTTACTGGGTTTTTCTGGTTTCTCCTCATTTTCTTCATTTAAATCGTCTACCGCTACGGTATCATTCGGAATTGATTAGATATTGACTACTTTCAAGATTCGTTGCGTGGGAATTGTTTCCTTTAAAATTTATTGGTCATCAAACGATAGCGTTCTCCTGTTTCTCGCACTCGACGATGTTCCCCCAATACCATTCGCGATCAGATTGCTAATTTCAACGATCAAGTTATGAATTATTCTCTCATCTTTGGGTCTCGCTTGACCAACATTGGCTTTCTTTCAGAGGACGGACGCTATCGTTCGCGACGATTGAATCGGTGATTCGAGAAATTAACTGATTCCATATTTTTTATTTCGTTCTTTAATAACAAATTATGAGCATCCTTTTCTGTTTACAATGTATCTATTAGTAAACGGCCTGGGGAACCGTCTTCGTCGGTTTCTATAAAAATGAGCAAGAGTGAGAACAAATCGTTACAATTAAACTTGCATTAAAAAAAATTCCATCAAAATGAGCTTCGCAGTATAGTTTAACTAGGGCGAGGTTCATTCTACTACCGTGAAAAGGGGTTTTGTACGATTTCGTTTTTCCTTGAATCACCGATGCAATTTTGCTTGAAATAATTTTGCATCATTACACGCTCGTGGAATACAAGAGGCATCCATTCGACTTATCGATCTCGTTTCATTCATCTCGGTGTACGTTCTAAAAACGAATCGTCCATTTTCCAATAGCGAAGCCCTTCAACTTCGCTCAGCCACCCTTGTAGGTACAACGAATTCAACCGAGTATAATGGAAAATTCACGGAATTCTAGGTTTTCAGCATGGAACCGACCGACTTTAATTATTATATTTGTGAACATAAATTACCGAATTCTTACGAAAAATTTCCACGTTCAGCTGCCTCTGGTTATTCGCTCGTTGATATTTCATTTAAAAAAAAAGTATCAGTTACAACCACTGTTTCGTTAATAGAAAAATAGCAGAAGTTTCTCTCAGTTTCTCCAAATTCGATGGACACGCCGTGTATTTGGGAAATGAACGACTCAAAAGTACAATCTTCCAATTGAGCAAGCATCGCATGCTTCACGCCAGTCATCGCCCGATAACGTAGAAGTAATAACGCGACACCCTGTGGGTCGTTTCGTCGTAATCTAGGTTTTCTCAGATGTGTTGGCACATTGAAAGGGCACACAAAAGACACAGCTACCTCGGAGAAATCCTGGTGGAAGGACCCGTCATCGATGCGTCACGGATTTGTTAAGGATTTGTCGTCACATAGAAACAACATCCTCTCATTCATTCTGAATGATTGCCGATAGAATTCCAATATATTCCACTGTAATGAATCATTAAATATTTTATTACCGCGCCACAATATATATTTAACAATAACTCTGTCTTCGTACACTCCACCATCGAGAATGAAATGAATTTCTAAGTGTTACATAATCCTTCAAGTCCTGAAATTGATTCGTTTCGCGTGAATTTCAAGGATACGTTGCTCCATAAATTGCATCTGAATTTCGTAAAGCAGGTCCGTGTGTATTCACAGTTTTGAATTTGCAACTGTCACGGCATTTGGAAGTGAAATCCTTTCTGGTTGCTTTGTTTCAGGGACACCCGTGTTCCGTGCAGATTCTCTGCCAACGAAACTCCACGAACTTACATAATCAACCTTACAATTGCAACGTCAACGACACTCTCGTCCAGCCGGTGCAGACAAAAACGTCGCTAACTAAGCATTGATTGAAATATCAACGCCGCGGAGCGAAACAATCACGGAATTTTCCGAGAACGTCAACAGCAAGGTGTCTAGGGAACCGTATTTGAAGCAACGCGATGAAGCCAATGATTTAGGTAACAGGGCTACTTTCCATGGCACTCCTTTTACTTGCTTAGACATATAAATATAAATTTCACCACGATTCTAAACTTAGATTTCGACGGGGTAGAGGGTGGTAACTGGAAGAAAAGAACTCGAAAGAACGCGGCTCGTAAACACCTAACTCGGAGCAGGAAAGTTTTCTAAATCGTGCATTATTTTTTTATCAATTTCACGCGTCAATAACTCTCAATGATGAAATAGAACAATGTTCAATAGAGATTGCATAAAATATTCTTCTATTCATGTCAATAACAGTAACGGTATGACCGAAATACTGAAATAATGTTGCAAGTAGTATGAATCCGCCATAAGTCAAACATTAACGCTGAGGCGTTAAAACCACTGGAGCCGAAAGAATATTAGGATAATTCTTGATTTCTGTCGATGATACTGCACTGGGCTCACTGGAGGAAGTGTTCGGCGATTATAACGATTCTTTTTAAGTTTACAGTAACATTAACCAGCGATGACGCGTCGGAGAACACTTTGCTGCGTCTTGTGTGTGTCCGCTTTCAACGGTAAATTATAGGAGATAGAGAGAAAGAGAGAGAGAGAGTTCGTTAAAAAACACTATTTCCCCTTAACTCGTGGTCACTAAATCACCCTATAGATTAATAGGTAGTACATTACTTAGTCATCTCTTGGTCATTTTACGTTTACAGTTAGACGGCGACAGCCCGCTAGGTAATATTTGGTAAAGACCTTAATAAAGTGTCTGAGAGTTAAAACCGTTTTAAACGCTACCGTTATTGACCATAATAATAATAATAATAATAGCAACAGTAACAAATTATTAAACGTGGTAATAACGTAGTAATCGCTTGAACAACAGCTTCTCGGACTGTAATTTTAGTTGCTTTCTCTGCATTCGTTTTGACTGGAATTGCTGTTAAGCTGGCAATCGCGTTCACAGACGATCGATCGAACCGTTTTCGATTTGCGAGTGGTTCTCCGCGCCGTTTATCCTCTTTCTCAGCCCTCGTAGTTTGTGACCCATTCGCTGGAATTTTCTTCCCGTTCGTTTTTGCCCCTACATTCCGAGAATCACGAGTTCGATTCGCAAGCGTCACGTCAGCCCGTCGCCCGGAAATTCGTTCGTTATAGTTAACCGCAACAGGAAGGAAGAAAGCATACGAATTACGCCCGGCTCTTCGTTCGCTCTTCTTTTCCATCCCCGTTTGATTACACTGCGCCTCGTTTTCTGTTTCCAGATTCCAGATTCTCTTCCGCTCCCTTCGCTCTCTCCTCAACTTCTGTTCGAGTTACGCGACCCATTTTTATGACTGACAGCGCCGACGACCGGTGACACGAACGATTTTCGCGAAATGAAGCCCGCGATTGCGCGCATACTATTGCAACGGAAATACGAGCAGCCTCTTTTATGTTTCTTTGGACAGAAGTGAAGCGCACCATTCTGGTTGAACGTGACAGAAAAAGTGTTGCAGGTAACGCAGAGTCGTCTTCTGATTCGACAAAGTAGAAAAACGCAAATGTTGAAATGGGTGAAAATATTGTTTCGTTACCTATGAAGAGCTATGTCTTTCCACCTTGAAGAGTTGAACTTTAAGCCCGTTGCAAGATACAGTTTCTACGAACTTACTTGAAATGAATACGGAGAAAGATCGTGGAAGGTAAAATTAATATTTGCATCACTCTTATTATCAACGCTTAAGGTTTCACAGGGGAAAGCACCCTCATCCTCAAACACAGAGCACGTTCGATCGCTCTCTCCTTGCCCCGATATTCTCATACCCATTGAACGCACAAAATACATATGTACACATATATAGTACAACATTTAAACATCAATGAAACGTTCGATGAATGTGAAAACACGGTGCCGAAAGGTGCCGGTCGAATTTGCCACCCGCAGCGCAAAAGCGCCTTCCATTCTCTCTCTTAACGTGAAAGTATGTATAAAGTCTGTTCGAAACAAAGGCCATAATACAAGTTTCAATATATATACATACACTATATACTATAATATCGTGTATATTACATGATATAGTATACACATATGTACAGGTATAAACATACAAATCAATCTCTGCGTATTCATGGTAGAAACTTCGCCTAGCTGAAATACTTTCCTTATTCTGAACGCCACGAAGAAGTAGTCCTTGTAGAAGACTCTTTAACTGCAACAGTTTCCCTCAAACGATAGTATGAAAAATGTAGTGGCTTACTGAGACCGTCAAGAAAAGTAACGAAGCGAAAGTTCTGGGCTGTATGTACCCCCACCGAAAGGGACGAAGAAACTAGATGTGGAAGTACTGCCGTTGGTTTTTGGAGAACTATTTTTTAATACCGTTCAAAGTAAGAAACATTCATTTCAGGTAAACGAAGCCCTTCGTTCTGTATACACATACGGTATGGTTCTTTTATCTGTAACATGAATATATCGTATGAAGGATAGCCGTGAATGAAACAGTTTCACTCGGGCAATGTAGTGATCGCCAGTTAAAGTCCTTTCCATGGGTTATCATACTATATCCTTCTGATCACGCACATATTTTTGTGGTGTAACGTCACGTTCCCACAAGTGCATCTCGCGACGCAGAACACCCTTGAAACGGCTCCTCGACGCGTGTTACCTTTGAGGAGTAATCCTTTTTTAAGAAACGATGCTCTGATACATTCTCCGCCACGTACTGCACACGCGGGACCGTGGTTTAAGGGTACGTCTATGGCCAAGCGCGAGACGAAATGCGATTCTCTTGTTTCTTCGTGGTTCCTGTCTTGTCACTCCGTTTCCCTACAAGTTTCCTAATATTGTTCGTAAAGCTTGTTGTTGAAATAAAATCACGGAAGGCGTAAGTGTCGATGTTTATTCGTGGATCACTTCGACAGAGGGAGATGCAACTTATTTTCCCAGGGAGTATGGCTCGGTCGCGTGATATTGTGTGATCTCTACCGTATCCTTCTTTCAGTGATAATCTCTCTCGGTGTAAAGAGCGTCAACAACTATTACAGTCTCATCGAACTATTCGATACTTAAAGGATATTGTTTGTTTCCGAATGCTAGGGCCACGATTGGAAAACTTTATGTTTCTTCGAAAGATCGAGATGCAACTCTCCTATTCGACTATATCTTTTACCTATTCCTTTCGGACTGATCGCGCTCTGTCGTCGGGTTCGCAATGAAATTGAACTCTCCCGACACTAGCTGCTCGAACCCGGCAGAGGATGCTAATTTCTGATTCAAAGCAACAATGGTACCGATCAGTCTAACGAGGCCGCTGAACCATTAACTAAAATTACCGATTCGCTCAATTACTGGCGAACGATAGCGCGCGAATAGCGAAATTCCTTCGAAAATCCGGAACTCCGTTCGAACGATTGGCGTTCCCGTTGATCGAGCAAACAATCGCCTCTGTTCGACTCGGAATCGAGCAAACACCGACGACGCGTAGACGCGCTGCGTTCTTTATCCCCACGATTTCCAACCCCCGATTCCCCATTTATCCCTCGCGGCAGAGCCGCCTCTCATTGTCCGACGTGTCCCTCACGATCGTGCGCCATGCTAATCGATGATCTCGATGATTTACCTACAGCTCTCGTATTTATACATTACGTAATACTTATAGAACCTGTCTCTATCGCCTAGTGCTCCGATATCGAGACCGTTTTTTTTTTATTTTTCTTACTTGGCGTGGTCTTCCTGGCACTATAATGCACTTTTAAGAAATCTATATAAAAATATCGTGTGGAATTGTGTCCAGTACGTTGAGCCGCGACAGCGAGAGAGGGAGAAGGTAGGGAGAGGCTTACAGAGGGGGTGAGAAACGCAGTAGAAGGCGAGCGGAAAGTGATGGATCGAGATTTGGAAATAGATTCGAAGAGAAAGAAATGGAAGTGTAGACGGTCCTTCAGTCGAGAACAGAGGGATAGTGAAAGAAGAGAAATTCGAGGGGGGCGAGGGTGGGGGTAGCCAGAGATGGGGATAGAAGAAAGAAGGGGGATGAGTACATTGGTGACAATTGTGTCTTTTTTTTTTTCTTTTGGTCCCGTTTCGCGTTTCGGAGTAGCCGCGAAACAACGCTTTCGAAAAGAAACAATGACGGACAAGACAAACCAGGTCCCAACATTTATCCCGTAAACGAACACCCGAATCATTTCCGGGGGCAGACTGTTACCTTCTCGTCGATCGACTGTCTCTTTTTTATTCTTATCCGAGCGTGTACATGTGTTTTCACTTGAAGCAGGTGTCCGGGGGCTAAAGTCGCGCGACCCTTTTCCCCCGATGGATCGATTTCGCCTATTCATATGAGAACAGAGAGATCCAGTCTGCCCCCGAGAATCTCGATTATTTTATTTATTATCCGATGGTTTACGTGTCGGTCGTGCGGTTTCGTTTCTGTTTTGTCCCTTTTTTTAGTTCGTTTTTGTTTTTTCACGCTAAGTCGTCGGTAGTGTTACTCTCGGAGGTCTGAACATCCTCAGGATTACTGATCACGGTGTCGGAAAGAACGAATTATGCACGTCGGATGCGCGGACATGGAACGTAATACGCTACGTTACGCTCGAAATTAATAATACATTACGAATGAATGTGTCACGGAATATCATAACATAGTATATTATCAATATTCGTGTGCCTGTCTTTGTCTGCTGCTCTTCATAGCTCGTTTCTCGTGTGTTTCTGTATATGTGCTGTGTGTGTTTTATATATATTTATATGTATATATGTATACCCGGTGGCGCCGTAGAAATTAATCGCAGCATCGCGTGACGACGATTAATTCCGCTGGCGCTGCTCGTTTTCTCCCGACCACCCTAGTCAACTTCAACTGTTTAGTATCAATTAACGTAATTAACTTTATAATACACCCGCGTGAACGTATACGTCGCGCCCGGCGATATCGATTCCCCTGTATATCGGGTATCGATGATAGCGCTGCAACCGGGCTGGCCGAACGTCACGCGACCGGAAGCTCGAGCCCTTTCAACGATTTATTACAACAAAGTCAAGTCTTGGCCACGTCGACATCCGGCCACCCATGCAGCTCTCACCGACCTCGCACAATACGAACACGCGAGAAGTGTGTGGCTGGCATTCAGGATTGAACGAAACGGCACTCTGAACAGGAAGTGGTAAAACTGAAAGTTGTCTTCGGGAAATGCGTTTCGCAGGAGTGCTGTGAGCCACGAGCGCTCATTAACCAAAGTTCGTGGAATGGAAAGCTCTCGGTTTGTAACTCTAAGCAAAAGCTAGTGACACGTGCCAGTATCTTTCAGGGAAATGGTGCTTTACTGTGAATTTTTTATCATTGCACTTGCAATTTAAATTTTGAATAATTCGAAGTTTAGATCCTCCGACCAAGTCGTAACTTTCGCATTTTCTATATCAGTGATTTCCTAGATGTGTAATAATTATAACGTGACACTGCTGTTGCAGTAGTGTTCGTTGCAGTAATTTAGAACCTCCTGTCCAAAGCAGCATTCCATATAGCCCTACTGCCGACGTCGAACGAAATGTCGTTGGCAGATCGATTACTTCCCATTTGTCTAGTCGTATTTCGTTTAATTAAGCCTATCTTGCCGTGGCAACGGCTTCGAGTGTGTATACAGGGTGGACCAAGTAACCGCATAATTTCGCAAATATTAGCTTCATGGGAAATCGCTGTTGACGACAGTACTCTAGATTAAAAGGGGCCACGTAATGAACTCTCCAAAGTCGCTTTATGTCCTGTAGCCTCGTGACAGGGTCACTTCGAAGTCCTCCTGCAGATCGAATTTATCTCCGTAGTAAGAAATCTAGACAATACGCAAGGCTGTCCCAAACAGTGGGCCCGCCCTGTATTCGAAACGACTTCGAAACGAACTCGAGTATGTAGGAAGACAGAAATTTCCGAGGACCTAGGCTCGATCTATCGTACATTTTAAAATTTAGAAACCACCCCCCCCCCCCCCCCCCCCCCACAGCTTTATTAGTATCTATGCCAGAGCATTTCCTTGCCATCGTTTACCTCTCCGTGAATTTCACGCCAGCGATTTTAAACCGAGCAGTAGATGCGCGCCGCAGAAGTTGCAACAGTGACTCCCCGACTTTCACCTGCAAGAAGTTGGGTCAAGGTTACGCGAAGGTCAGCTTCTTGCACATGATCGAAGTCGTTACAACGCCGCTCACACTTTACGTTATAAAAATAAAATTTTAAAACCTTCGAAAGCGCCAGAGATAAAAGAAACACTGCGCGGTGCATCCCTTTTGAACCTTGTCGGTTTCGTCGACAACAATTTTCGATGAAATCAATATTTACGACGCCTGTGTGTGTATGCATGTGCGACGCGAGTGGTCCATTCCGCACACATTCACACACACGCACACACGTGTACACCGCTGTGCGTAGCCCGTTTATAAAAAATTTCCCCCTTCAGTGGAAACGTAGCCTTTGTACCCGTGCGCCGTGTACATACACTTTGTATACACTAACAATATAATATCCTATGTAACCTACGGACGTTAAAGCGGATAAGATCACTTTGCGTTCTCCCTTCGTCAGCCCCGGGCGAATACTTCTTCGTGGTCTCTCCGTGGCCCTTAAAGTTCGTCCAGCTTGATTCGATTCTGAAGTGGGTTGAGTATGAATGTCTTCTATGGTTTCTCTGCTACGGAGGATGGGCTCTTAAAACGCTGAGGTCCTGCGACGTCGGGGATTCCTTCTTTGGCTCGAGTACAGTTGATCATTTCTTGATAGTGGAAGCAGCTCGTTCAGGGGGTGGATGTCGCGGGGTACAGTCACGAAGCGAGCAACTTGTGGAAGTTGAAAGAAAGGGGGAGGGGCAAGCTTCTAATCGAATTTTAGTCAGTTGCCCGCGCAACGTAGTTTCTTGTGCAGCGATGAGGTTCCTTCTTCTGATACACTCTTCAAGGGGTGGTGATACATATGTATATCAAGCAGCGTAAAACGTATTATTTCGTGACTGCGGCTCTACAGAAATGCCCCGAATCTTCAGCTATCTCTTATTCCATTCGGCAAAAACGTAAGATGCGTAATAGACTCGGAAGGGGAGCAAGATAGCGACGATAGGGGTGACTCGAATGCTTTAGCCGTTTTAAGGGGCATACGTGACTAGGAATACGTTCCCCGCTGGAATAACTTAAAATTTTAGCTGGGGATGCACCGCTCGGACGTTATCGGTTCTCCGAAAGCGAGCCTTCCTTCTTACTCGTGTAAAGCGCTCGTAAAATATTCCCCCGTTAGTTTTTCATCCCCTCGCCGTCGCATCCGCGATTCAGAGCAGAAATTAAAACTTACCGGCGAACGCGACGCCCCCCTATTTGTGTTTCACACGAGTATCGGCAACTTATCACCTAAGACCGGTCGAAACGAGGCGTGTTCCGTTTTCTTCGAAAGGAAACTTCACTGTGCTTGTCCTCCTTAAGAGCCACCCTTCGTTCGGGGGGGGGGGGGAGACGTTCTCCGCGCGCGCGCTCTCCTTCTTCTTACACACACGTTTTGTGCCTGTCCGCGTCCTTCTTCACGAGGTATACAGAGATAAGATGGAGTTCGTGTGTCGAATATATATTTAAATATTAAGAAAAAAGTTTTCAGGCACGCAAGTTGGGCAGGGGAGCAGCTCGCAGCGAGTGGAAGATGACGCCCGTACCTGTGAGTCCCTCCCTTTCGTTATACACGCCTCCAAGAGTCTCGAAACTTGGATCGATTCTAAAGTGTCAAAGGTCCCTCCTTTTAGCATCTTTGTGTACGTGCATTTAGTTCTCGTTAGTAAGAAGACAGTCAATCGGGAAGAGGATTGGACCCGTTGTTTATGCTACTGCAAGACTTTCGTTTTAACTGCGATTATAAAAGTAGGCGAGACAAGTTTAACCCGCCGACGGCCGCGAGGTTCAATTCTCCAACTCCATTTAAACCGATCGACCAGTTTGAAAAAAAAACCCGGAGGAAAACTGTGGAAATCAAGTTTCAACTTCGCCACGAAGTGGCCAGATCCCAAACGCCACGAGATCGTCCGAGAACTGCTTAAACTGATTTGTCGCAACTTCTTACTCACCCCTTCCCGATTTCCCTCGTACAAAACTCGATTTCAACCAGAGATCCTCCAAACAAAAAAAATACCTTCCTCGCTAAAAGGTACCCTCCGCCTTCGCTAGCAAAGGGTTGCCCAAAACCCCGGAAGTGAATTCCCTCGCCGCCAAGCCGACGTTAAACTATCGTTGAACTCTGCCAGCCGAGGGGCTCGCGGATGTTCAACGGATTCGCAATGCACCGATGGACCTGAAGAAACTTCCTATCCCCGAGAGAGTACGGTGTGTAGAGCCAATCGCGCGGGAGGGACTCGAAGGTAGACGAGCATCGGCTGGGACCACCGAGCATCGTGTCGGGGGCCCTTAATACGAGTGCTGCGGCTGCAAAGACGAGACTCAGCTGTGTGCAGACGTGTCGGAGCCCTGGCTGTTGCCCAGCCCCCCCATTCCCGGCTGCGAGGTGAGCCTGGTGGACGACTGGGAGGTGGTCGTCGTGCCCACCGTGGAATGCGCCAGAGTGTGGTGCTTGCCGGTTTCTGGCACCAGATGCGGGGTACGGCTGGAAACCGGGGGCAGAACCGGACTGACTGGCCAAGGATGGGTGCTGGGCGCGCTGGGGACGCTCCTCGAGTGCGGCAGCAGGGGCGAGTTCGACAGTGGATGGTGCACGTTGCTGCCCGAGATTCCCATCGCGATGCTGTTCCCAGTGGGGACACCGCCAGCGCCGCCCTGCGTCGCCATCGCCACAGCTGTGTCAGGGTGAAGGAAGTTGCGTCTCTGCTCCATACGGGCCAGGCACTTGGTTAGCTCCCCCGGCAGCAGCTCCAGCTGACCCTGAAGACCGGTCAGTTTCTCTTCTAGGCCGATCAGCCGGTCCTCCAGGCCCACTAGACGTTCCTCCAGGGCGTCCTGGCGCGTGCTCATGTCTGACACGATCTCGTACACTGTGTTCTGCGTCTGCAGGGTTCAGGAGACGATCGGTCAGCGCCAGGGATAGGCTTGCAATAACGGGTTCTAGCTAGAGTTGACGGATAAATGTAGGGGTTTGATAGCATTCTGGGTAAATGAAATTGGGGAACATCTTTCTCGGTTCATCTTCTTCTGTGTCTCAGCCCTGTGAGTCTGTAGGTACAGCGATACAGGTAGGTTAATTTTAAGGACGTTACTGCTTTGGGTTGACTAGAAGCGATACTATTTCTTTTTTACTTCACGGTACCCAAATGCCACCAAACTGGACATTCTCTTTTGGGAAGTTAGCAGGTTGGGGATTTTGCTTTGGGGACACCCGGGTCCACCGGATCGAGATCCACCAGTACCACGGACAATTTGCCAACGATAGGTTGGCGGCGGTGGGCACAAAGAGGCGATTGATCGATACTCGCGATACGCGGGGCAGCGTTTCATCGACGCGGCCGGCGGGGGAAGTTTAATTGAATTCCGAGTTACTTGCGTGCGGGTGGTACCTTGGCCATATCCGAGATGGTATTGGCATTGTCCATTAATTTTCGCTGATCCATCTTGACTTTCCTGAGTCTGAAAGTGTTCGTTACGGATGAGGATGTTAATTGTCCTTGGCGGCGCGGTCGCCGGTTAATGGGCGTCAATCGAAAAGTCAGTTATCGACTTACGCGTATATAGCCAACAGAAATTTCCGCTGATGCGTTCGGAGACGTCCCGGATTGACACGTTTCACCAACCTGGTGTGCTTGTAAATTAGCCACGTCTCGCGCAGCACGTTCGCCGCGGCGTTTTTCAACTGAAACAGAACATTGGCAGCTCGATTATTCATCCGGCACTTGTTGTTTCGCTATCAACAATTGTACCGTCCGATCGATCAGTTTAATCCCTTCGTGTTACGGCTCGTTTTCAGTGACTAGCTTCTGTCCGTTACGGAATCATCAATAAAACGAATCATTTTCGGATTACTCTACTGTGTGCTTGGGTGCTATCAGTCTGGGTATCAGATTTCGCAATGACAACTTCGTCGAACAGCGTGCAATAGTATTCATTCTGAGAGTTTTGTTGCTTTCCAGTGGTTTCGTAACATTTCGTGTGGTAACTGTATTCACAAGCTCTCGATATTTGTCTAGTTTCGTGAGAATAATAATTTGTATTCATGTCTTACCTGGTCCCTTCCCTCTATTACGTGAAATTTCACTGAAAATTCAAACAGTTTTTACAATATCCCTGGATTTCAATGAACGAAACAATCCTTGCGGGTAATTAGAAGTTTGAAATTGAGGATTCTAGAGGCAGTTGAAGGATGAATATGATTTCTTTTATCTAGAACCATTGGCAGATATCGCCGTTGTAGGGAATTAAGAAAAAACTTGGCAAAAGATTTTTCTACTCTTCTTTCCGTCCAGCTTCTCTCATCCGCGGTTAATTCGAATTCTAAAGCTCGTGGATAAGAATTCAATGCCATTGAATCGCGATAAAATAAGTTCGATCTTGGAAACGTCCAATAACCGGGGGATCGACGGGAGCAAGTGATCGGAAACGCGTTTATTTCGATGAGAAGCGAGAGTATGAACGTGAATTATCAGGAGAACAATAGAGCCACTATCCACTTACCATGTTTAAGCCGCGCTCCCGCTTCTCTTAATACACAGCACAAAATTTATTTAGTCTTGTGACCACAATCGACTCCGCAACAGTGATCACTAAAGTCACGTCCCTGCATGTGCAGTGACTTTTCTTCCAACGCGTACGAATATCTTTATTTGAACCTTTCGAAGGTCTTACGCATTACCCGTTGCACACGCGGGAACGTGACTGGATCGTACGTGGGTCGCTCGCACAACGGTTGAAAAGGCACCCTCGAGCTTCTCTTCGGGGTCATGCATGCGACCACGCCGCTACTCCCTGGTATTCGCGAGGTTAATAAATATCGCAGGCTATTTGTTAATTCAGTAGCCGCGGCTAAAGTCTTCGATCCAGAAGTAGACACGAGATGGTTGTCCACATGTAGTTTGTTAACGGTAACGAGCCTGAATACTTCATAAGCCCGCCGCTCGGGACAGTCTCTCGTTATTAATCGCCTTGAAAATTTCCACGAGACCTCGAAAGGAGGCGAGTTCACCGCGTGAAAGAAGTTCTCGGATCGATTGTGCCCCGAGCATTCGAGCTTTCCTCGATCAGGGGATTCGAAAACGATTTCCTAACTCGATCGACAGCGGCCGATCCGTCCTCTAGTCCCGTCACGTTTCTTTCTTCCATCTTTCAAGTTTTTCTGTCGCTGGGCGAAGGCTGATGCAGCTTTTGTCGCGCACGATGCGATTCCCTTGTTCGAGGACCGTACTGGCCAGCCTCAGCGGCGATCGATCGCGACACTTGGACCATCAAGAACGGATAGAAATGACAATGACACATTAGGCGACGCAAGGGAACACGAGCGACGCCTCTCGCTGAGAACTTGGGTGGACTTTGAGCGCCGAGCTTTCTTAGGTTTGACTGCTGTCGCACATGAGTTTAGTTTAAGGAAGATCAATCCTTTTTGGGTGATCAAGTAGAGATGATGCAAGGCTTTTTTAAGGGCTGCTGTTTTCCAGCTGAACTGGGTTGGATGTTCAATTCCTGAGCGAAGAGTTTAGTCGCTGAGTGTGAAATGCATGTGGCGCATAAAAGTCGCAATTTTGTTAGTAATTGGGGTTGAATCAGAATGCATCGGAATTTTAAGTACAAGTTGTTAGACAGAACAAAGTGCATTTCCTTCTTAAATTTCTTGACGAGGAAAGCCCGCGCGCTATTACCGCTAGGCCCGATGGAATTAATGCGTTCATTTCCCGCCACGTCTCAAGAATGTCGCGGCCAATTGAGCAGCCCTGGAACTTAACCGAACCTCGTCTGGAATGATTTACAGCGCTATTCCTTTGACGAGGCTCCCTCGAGCTTCCAGCGGCATTGATGCGAATAGCTGGGTGCGTCAATTTCTTAGCATTCTACATCGTTTAAACCACAAAACAATCAAAGAACAGGACAAAGTGACGACGATCCACCTCGTTGTACACATCATTACCTCAACCTGAATCAGCACATAATTCTCTTTTAAAAGCAACGCAATCTCTACAGCACATACTCGAGACTGAACACAAAAGAAAGTTTACAATAATATTTCACAAACGACAACCGACACAAAGATATTAAAACACATCGTGCTGGTCACGTGAATATATAGATTTCGTGGACTGCCCGTCCACTGCCGGCTACAGAAAAACAAAGTAACGCGTCAGCCTATGATAAACAAACGTCATCATATTCCTCGAAGCTTCCCCTACGAGATGTACAGCTTTGTGAAACTGACGCTACGTTCGGAGCAACGTTAAAAAAGTTAAAAAAAATTCTTCGCTTTTTCTCAAATATCTGCAAAGTTATTCTAACTTTTTGAAACGCACATCTCGTGGTGGAAAGTGCGAGGAGTGCGATGACACTTCTCATCACTGGACGATGCACCGTTTCGTTTTTACGCGGCCGACAGTTGGCGGACAGTCCGCGAATGGAATTGTCGATAAACCACGGTCACAGGAGCGGTAGCAGAACACGTACGTACAATGCTGAAGGAAACGATCCTCGCAAGATGTACGAGCAGATGCGTCTTACCCTTTTCGTTAATTGTGTATCCATCATAAAGTTATGAACGTGCTTCTCCGCCCTTGTGAGCTCGAGCTTCCTGGAAACAACCGCCACCAGCAAGGCCGTGCATCCGGCGCCCTAAAAACACCGTGAAACGTACCTGTGAACTCGAAGCTGCTATCCGTTTTACATTTAATTACGTGACTAGCAGCCGCGCTAATTACGAACTAATTTAATAGAATCTTCGGAGTTTCCCTGCCACTACGACGTCCGCCTGTAAACAAGGAACAGGTCCAAGGTGTGTGTGCGCGCGCTAGAGCTGTCCGAGTACGCAGTTCGAAGCAGTTCACGCAGCTCGAATAGATTCCATTGCTATCCGAGCTGCTTGAGACGCTCCAAGTACTCTAGCTCTAGCGCGCACAGTCTGTCGCAAACAATGACTTCCTGCATATCCGTTTCGATTCTTTTAAGAAAATCCATCCCAGGCCATTAAAAGCAAGTGTTTGTTTCATTTCCCCGACCAATTAGCCGCGTCTCGAATTCTTCTTCCTCGCAAGCCACGTTGCCTCAGTTACAGACAGATTTCACAGATTTTCCAAGCTGCTAATTAAAACTATATTCCCATCGCAGCGCTGTGCCCCGAGCAGACGCGTAACTCCCGTTTCTTCGGGCGAAGTATCGCCACCGGAGAAATGCAAACGCGACGATAAAACCGACTCGCCAGCAGAGCTCCATCGAGGCCAGCATCGCAATAAGCAGAAAAGAAAATCAAATCGATCGAGTGCAAGGCAATTCTTACAAGCTGACAGTCCCGCGAACAACGTTCCCTACATTGTCTCCTCTGAACTTTGCGTGTGACGTTGTATACGTTAGGTTGTAGGAATCGCTTTGTACAAAGAAACGACCGCGATGTCGACGAAACCGAGCAGTTGGACACGTCGTCGCTGGGCTTCTGTGCGATTAGGCGCGTTCGTTGGTGCAGGATTTCACGGTAAATTGACCGCGATAGTGACTAAATTGCTTAACGATTCACGGCTGCGACTCCTAAATCGTGGAATCAGAGTAGAGAGCAATAACAATAAGGAAGCGGGGTATTCCCAACGGGGAAATTAGACTGGCTGTAGCGTTTATCGTGACGGAATGTTTCAAGTGCACCGTAACTCGGTGCATCGCTGCGCTCGATAACCCTGTCGCTTTCGCACTGCTAAAGTTCAGGATGCTTCTGGCTCAAGTGCAATTCGAATCAAATTTTTCTAAGCTTCGATAGCTTCGGTCACTGATGAATTTCATTGGCAACTACGCATATAAGAAGATGAAGCTGCATTCTGCACGACGTATGATTCGAGGGATATACTGATAGGGTATTTCATTTATTTCTTTGAATAGGTACAATACTGACTACTTAGTTCTAATGCTAGCTAGCTCTATATGTAGTTTCTGTTTGCACCACGTTAGGAAATTGTGCGAGAATTCTATTTAACCCTAGAAGGACTTTCGGGGGTCTGAATTATTTTTGGACTTGTTCGCAAGTTATTTTCGCTGCTTTCATAGTCATTCCAGGGTTAACTGGCTGTGTGTCGATTAGCAATGCGTTTTCTTAACGGATTGCCTTAACAGGAGCAAGCAATGAGTGCATATATTATATATCTCGGGAGAGGAGTCCCGATTATTAAACTTTGAGTCTAGCCTTACCATTATTCCAGTGGAAACGGCTATACCTCGACCGCAGTACGTGTTGGGTACGATGTCACCGAAACCGACGCTCAGAAACGTGATAGCAATGAGCCACATGGCATTAAGGAGATTCGCGTGCTCCTCGTCGTGAAACCTGGTGCCACAGAAGAGAAAACAGGGTGAAATATTAGGGAACGTTTAAGGGTGGGGGGGGGGGGGGCAAATAATCATATTTCCTACTGGCTAAATGTTTCGTCGTTTAAACGAGGAACAGGGTAATTTCGTCGTAATCTCAGTGGTGTTCCACTTTCATTAAAAAAGGCGTCCCTTCAATGGCCTCGAGATACCACATTTTCTACCATCTGTAATCTAGTTTTCTAATTCACAATTGTCAACATGCGCGTCTTTTTAATCGTTCATTAATTCCACTAACTACTTCCTCAATCATTTCTCAAAATAACGCATGCCATCGAAGATAAATTACAAGGAGACGCGTCTGAATATGCACGGACCACTTCCACTTACGCATCTCATAATTCTGAACACACGCGTTCTGTGACAAATATTTCGTAAATAATTCTTGAAGTTTCCGTTGTGATATTCGTATTTTACGGCCCAATTTACCTTTCACGAGATTCATTGTCACTCGAGTTCGCGTAGGAACCGTTAATTTCACAATGCACAGACGAATCACGTTCCCCGAGACCCGGGAACCATGTTCGCTGCTCGAAATTCCAATCTCAGGAGACGCCGTTAAATCGATTCCGACTCGAAGGATTAATTACGCGGATCCTGTTATGTTAATGCCATTGTTTTAAATCACGAGCCCACCGTTCGTTGTAATGCATGCAACGAAGCCTCTTCTTCTCCGCGAAATTCATTATCGGAAATCGAACGTCAAAATAACACGCGCGGATTAATCCCCGTCGTTAAACGGAACGTTCTAATGGGACGGATAGCATTACGACAGATCCCTTTCAAGGGCGATCCCTTTTATGTCTCGTGAAAAGCTCCACTTTCAACCGACGATTCAATTTATCAATTAGATCGATCCGCCGCTACATTCTCCACCGAAGATTCTTCCGGTTTACCAAGCAGTCCGCCCTCAGACATCGTTAAAAGTAATTTCGTTCGTTATACGTTTCAATCGTCGCTTACCCTTCCTTTCTTTTTTAATTATCCTCTGGCATTAAGCTGCACGATTGGATTACACGACGCAGCATGCCGCGGAGCTTCGGAAGCTAGGCACCCATTCGGAGTAATTGAAACTGCGAAAATGCAAGCGGCGGAACAACGGGGCGAAGATGAAATTTTTGAAAACGGGCAAGAAACGGCAAACACCTGGTGTTGAATAAATTGGAGGAGGAAGCGAGCTCGGTCGTCACTTTTTTAAGCAGCTGCTGAATTGTGAAAAGCCGCGAAAGTGTAGCGACGTTGAAGCATGGGCTTCGTGGAAATATTAATTTTTTCATAGAGCTACAACGTCTGTCGAGTTATTACTGGAGGAGTAATAGAGAGACGGGAATGAAATTTATTGACGGGCAGAGGAGGATCATTGACACAGCAAGCCTTAGAAAACTAGACACTTCTCGATTCATATAGACCTCAAGAATCATCCATCTGTGAAACGCGCAGTGAATAAGCATTTACCGTCTCACTTTCCACGCGACAGGATCTTATAAATTCGAAATAAATTTAGGAGAAGGTCCCCTGTGTCCTTTACGTACTACACGAGGAAGTGTCGAAGCTTTCGGAAAGATACCATCTTTCCGAAATTCCTTTTTACGTGGAGATGTAATATTAAGAGGTCTCTTTCTCTCGTCCCACGGAAGATAAAGGGACCGTAGCTTCTTCATTTTAGGAGAAGTCGCCCATAAATCCCACTCTCGATGGAAGAGCTCGATTCCATCGATATCATGGCGTTATTTCAGCGGCGAAATTTACAGTGTCCTTCGAACTTTACTGCCACGCCGGTGAAGATCTAGATAAAGTACAGGCTCTATCGGTGTTTCCCCACGTACACTGGGAATAAGGAGCGGCAGGAAGCTTTCGGCTCTGTGAATCTGCGAATCTCGAGGGAATAGGCATTTCCCTCGTGCTTCTTTTCCAAGGGAAGAGGAAAGCGGAGGGTGTATCTACTCTCGGACCGGGCATGCCTAAAATTCTAATTCCGCGCGAAACCAGGTCTCTGGGGAGCACGAGATAGCTGGAAATAAAAACTGGAAGAGGACGTTGCACGGTCCCGGGAAGGACACTCGACTGCGCGAGGAGGAGCGTATTAACGTTCCAGGGAACAGAATCGGCTCACCTTCTGTGCAATTTTAATAAAACAAGGAAGAAACAAAAGAGTAACGAGTAAACTTCCGAAATAGAGTGACTCGACTTTCGCACTCATTTCCCATCTCTTTGAACCTAACCGAGTTCCCTGATACTCACACTTCAAGCCACGCGGTTTATTCAATCAGCAAACCGAATAAAGACGAAATTCTGAGAAATCTCATTCTACGGAGACACTTCCTGTTTCACCGCCAAACCTCAGCTCAACAGACGAACGCTTTAATAACCCCAGCTCGGCGGGTGGATGAAATTTCCTATCTCTGGGGACACCATCCTGGAATCGTCGACCATCGTCCCTTTCGTGGCCGCGTGATAAATCCCCAAGATTTCGTCGAGACCGAGAAATCAGGAAGTTGTACGAGAGGGCGCGTGCACTCCCGTCGGCGAAGAAAGAGAATTGCGTGACGGTTGAGGGGAGCTCAGCTTCTGACAATACAGCTCCGATAACTGATTGAAAATTCAGCGGGGCCATTCTCGACGGAGCGGACGGAAGTTCTGCGCTCGGTCGGCGTCTCGTTTAAGGGAAGAAGACCGGAAGACGACCATTCATCGGTGCCGGGTAGGGGCGGGGGGGGGGGGGAGGGGAAGAGAAACCCCGAAGGTTTTATCGAGGCCCGGGGCAACGGAAGAAAGGAACCGGAGGATCCGTGCTTACGCGGCCGCGGGAGCAAGGCCAGGCCTTACACATCCACGAGATTGATCGTTTCTGTAGTCCCCCACGACTCCCCAAATCGTGCTACTCGCGGGAGAATTTAATTATACGCGCGAAACGGCAATCTCGGCCCCCTAGTAAATCTTCTATCGCTGCTTTAACAGCCACCGATATCCGCCGCGGAGATTTACGCCTTTGTCCTGAGGGGGGGAATCCTTCCACACCCGATATCGTTAACGGGCGAAAAAGTTCGAATTCGCTTCATCTCTGGCGTGGCGGGAGCTCCGACGAGATTACATGGCAGTTACATGACAGTGGGGATATTAATATTCGTGAGAAAGAAACCATCACGTTCTGAGCTGAATTTCTATCTAAACATCCGTCGGTTTTAATCCCGGCGATAATTGATTTCTACCATCGTTCCTCGCCATACAAACAGGAAGTGAGCTTACTTTCTTTCTTTCTTACCTCTCGCACTGGCGCAACGTCCACGAGGCGATGATCCACAACGAGACCATGAAGACTAGCAACACGGTGCCCGGGCAGATGGTCATCAGGGTCTTCAGTACGAACCTGGTGTTGAAGTTAATACGATTCAAGGCCCCTATGCTGCGCGACGAGGCGTCCGTGAACAGCTTCGAGTGCAGCAGCATCACGCGACAGATGAGGTAGAGCCTGAAGAACATCGGCAGCGACAGAGTGACGTCGTACGGCACCCACGTCGAGCCGAAGTTGCCGCCCTTGTTCGCCAGCTTGGTCGTCCACAGGAAGTAGTATTCACCCGGGATCGGGTGGACCGCGCAGATTAATAATTCGATCGAAATCTGCCCGATCCTCCGCCAGGTCATCGCGATCCGCCAGTCCTCCGCGCAGTTATCGATCATGAACAACTGTTGAAACACACGGCAAACTGTTACTACGATCGCAATGGTAACTATGTCTACGGATTTACGACTGCATTTACATCGGGATAATATATGATTATGGCATCTGTTTTTCTGTAGACATTTCGGGCTGCCATTTATTGCCGATATTTCTCTCGTATCGGCATAGATGCGATCTGGAGCCTTTGAATAGGATTATCGTAACACACCGGTGACGCCCCATTCGCGGGAAAATGCGTGGCGAGTCTAGATAAGTCGCATTATTTATCCGCTTCCGTATTGCCTCCGTTTCTCAAGCTTTCGTTTTTGCATCGCGGCTCGCGTTCGTGCTCCACCATCTTTCGTGGCACCCAGTAACATACCGAGATTAAAGATAGAATAATCAGTGCAGTAATAAATTAAAATGGTAGACTTAAAGGATCATTATAGAAACAGTCGATTGTATACGTTGGAAAGACTCAGTGCAGAACACGAAAGCACAGCGTCATAGGTATTGTTGAAAAACTAATTCCTACTCAATTCCCGCGACCAAAAACATTTGCGAAAACGAAGAAAGGAGACAGACATCGATCGGTACACTTTGATAAAATCACTCATGACGTCTGCAAACAAGAGCTTTAGGGAAAGTTATAAGAAAACGATGATTGTGATTGCTGAAGTAAGCTAGTGGAGAAACACTGGAGGTTGCAACGCTGAAAGATCTCTGAAACGGTCAACGAAATCGAAAACCCGACTGCGGTACAGTATCGTGTTAACAAACAGAGACAAGTCCATCGCTAAATGTGAAAGGGCGCGGAGGGTTTCGACGACGCCTCGTAAAATCTGCGAGCTATCGTAGCCTGGCGTTCGCGGTGCATCGAGTCGTGTGTTTTACGAGAGATAATTCGTTAGAAGGACAACGCGGGATCGCGAAATCCCGAGATAGCAGCTCTTTATTGCACCCTCTGTATCGTATCGATAAAACGAATCACAGCGGCACCGAATAGACCGTGCAGAAGTCTGAAAAAAGTGTGTGTTCGAGATAGGGAGTGCGAGTCACTATTCCCACGACCCTTTACTCGATTTCCACCCTTGACGCGCGACGTTCTGCATTTTACAGTCCGCTTTGCAGCTCCCCGGTATCGTCATGGAAGTATGCTTCGGGACCATCCCCGGTTTAAGACCTTGTAGAATTTTCGTTCTACCCCTTCCGCGACATCCATCATATAGAGTTTAACCTTTGCCACCTGGTTCGCTTGTTTGCATAAATGAAACACGGAAAGCTTTTCCTTGATCAACTGTAAAATCCAAGCTGCGTCGTATCGTGCCGGGTAGATTCGTCAAGCCTCGCGATTATTCTAATTACGTGCTTCAAGTATTCAAGCAACGACATCCTCGGTATTCCAATATTCTCGATAATCGATACGGAGCAGCCTTAGAACTTTGGCAGGAATTCGAACAACGTTACAACTTCTTCAAGCAGAGGCTTTAATGCCAGAAGGAAAGGAGAGAGAAAGAATAGAAGAGACCAAGGTTACAGTACCCAGGACCGATTAACGAGGTTTCCCGCTATAGATAAATGAATTACGAGTCCTGCAACAATTTGTCTGTCTCGTGGCAACAGAAAAAGCATCGTACCTCGAATTGGCACCCAAGTTGTTCAAGAAAGAACATTAATTTTCTTCCGACCAACTATGAACCCATCGCGATTAATTGCCCGTCAGCCTCACTTCCGCCACTATCACCTCCCATTTTCAATTCATCAAACGCCTCTCATAAAATATTGTAACCCCAGCCTCGGTCCAGCCACGCTCCAAGGTCCACGGAGTCTCAATGCTCGATTAGAATCCTCGAAAACGTTTAATGCCCAAGTTCCGCAAATTTTTCGATGGCTGGGTACGCACTTCAATTTGCTAATAACGACGGGGACACGGTCCAGAGAAGCGGGAACGTTCCTTCGAATCGAGAATCAATAAACTCGCCAACGGTAGAGAGGGCGAACGATGCATCAGGGGATTGCTACCTCGATCAGCAGACCGCTCGGTCTCCTCTCGGGGACAACCCTTTCGTTTCGTCGAGCAGCCAGGATCACCTGGCGAATCTGCGCGCATGCAAATCGTTGATAAACGACAATCAACAGGTGCTGAAAGGTCAACGGGCTATTAGGCTCGAATCCAAGCGGTGGCCGTTGCGAGACCTTCGCTTACTGGCCATCCTCGCGTTCATTAACGAGAGGCCTGTGCACCTTTTGTTACTTAAACTTTGATTAATCACGCTGAGAGAATGCTCGTGCTTCTTTTACGTTGCATTCTCTTCCCCCGGGAGTTAACGATATTCATCGATTCGGCCAATCAGCTGCTCCATATCCCGAAACGAGGTAGATCCATTTTCCTCTTCATCCTTCGTCCACGTCACTCGCAAAATATTCCTATCCGTCGAGGTATTACACTGTCATCCCAGGATAACGCGCCCGACTCAGCCATCGCGTCACGGAACATCGAGGGCTATTCCTTCGTGGACAGCCGCCGTCACGAGCCCTCTGTCGTCATCTCGAATTTCCAGCGAAAATATGTCGGCAGCCGGGGCCCGATATCCTGGCCAGTGGATGAAATCGAGTGGGAACTGCGAGAGAGTGCACGCGTATCGTTTTTCCAATACGCTGAACGTCGAGATCGTTACCGTCCACGGCAACGGAAGGTACTCGGCGAGTTTCGTTAACGCCGATAACGTCCCGCTTTCGTGCTTCTCGCGAGCCACGATAATAATCCCCTCTTTTGTTGCGCGAGATAAACGGGGCCATGGGAAACAGCGAGATATTTCGCATGTGCATCATTGACAGACTCGTTTTATGAAACCCGGTACGATTTCCAAGCGCGATCGAGCTCCGCGGTGATCCGCTACCATTCGTTTCGATAGATTTCGCCGGAGCAGCGTGATTTGGTGAATAGCGTGCAAATTCTTGTGTAACACATTCCCCAAGTTCTCATTAATCTGCATAGCTTCAGCTTAAAAGAAATTTTAGCGATAACAAGCCGGTGGAGATTTGCGAGGAGGTATGTTTTCAATCATATTGGTTCGCAAAGCGCGTCCGACCATGGACGATGCTTTCCCTTTGCCCCCTTGCATTTCGCCCCTCCCTCACGTTTCTGTCATACGAATCGATCTTTATGCGTACCATATCATCCATTATAAAGGCTGTATTAGAGAACATACTGTACAATGCCTGGACGACGAAGCTGGCAGAATTTCGCAAACTATGTTGCCCCTGTCTTTCCGCGGCGCGTTCATCGCGGGATCTTGATTACTGCGTCTAATTAACTACGAACTACAAAGTTAAACGAAATCGGGGGAGGTTTCTTTGATGCAGATGACCTGTGGCAGACTGCACGCAAGACGGAATAGGAAAATGTGGTGGACGTCACTGAAAAGTAATCCTACGAACTCGAGACTTTCGAGGATTGCCTCCTAGCTTTCTCATGAATGTATGTACACCGTTTCTGGATAACGTGACCCGTTTATATCACGACCGCGAGCAAATCGGCTTTCGCGTACGCGTTCCGCCGGCATTCCAGCGTCTTTCGCCGGGGATTACTGTCCCTAGATCTGAACGGCCGCGGAGCGTTATGTTTAATTAAGCGGAGAACGTTTAACCGCGATACCGTGAGGGTACCTGTGGTTAGACGTTTATGCAACACGGACGGCTTTCGACGACAAATCGACCCACGGCTGCTTTTCTGTGGTTTCTTCTGATGGCGGGAATATCTCGTCGCCTTGCTGCAAAACATGGTGACGATTCACACGAGGCGAGATAGTTTCTCGTATTTTCACTCCGGGGATAGTAATTCCACCAGATTCAGTGGATTATTAAACTGGAACTCTATGTAACCAGCGATAAATTCCGACGAGTAAATAATCGAGAAAAGAATATTGAAATTCGTGATTGAATATTCTATAAAAACAATCATTTGCGTGCGTGGAAAACAATGAAACATTATCGGAATTTCGCAGATTAACGGGATCCCGAGATAATACCGTGTAATATACTGCCCCCTACTCTTTCGGGAATATTTCGCGTGATTTAGCATCGTTAAACATTTCTGTGCGAATTATTCCTCGATGCGGCTGCTTCACTTCCCGCGAAACGCGGAATGGTCCGGTACGAAACGAATGGGGCAAGTGGCTGTCCCCGGCTTCGTTAAAAACATACTGTCCTGCCTGTGTTTTATAACAATGTTTGCAACAGTGTTTAGCACGGTAATTGGGAATTCATTTCAGCGAACGATTTCACTGCGCAGTATTCGCCGTCGACGAAACGAAGCCCTGATATTAAAAACCCAATAGGAAATTCAATATCCAGCGCGGGAACTTTCTGTATAAACTTCGCCGCGACTGATATGCAAACGGCAGGTAATACGAATGTCAGGCAGAAAAATGTTTATCGTCCACGAGCCGTAGCTTCGCCGAATAAGAAGGGAAAAAAGCTATCGGCACCGCAATGGGGAGAGGTCGCGATGGAATAATCGAAGCGGAATATTTATCATATCGTCCGAGCCGCACAAAAGACAGTCTTGGGGAATTGTGTCACGGTCATTTAAGCAATTTCGGGCCGCGTGACAGGTCGAGAACCAATATCGCCCGATGCCACGTCCTGCCGGAAGAAAACATTCGACGTTAACGAAGTGCCGATCAAATGTGACACGGTTAAATTGAAATTTCGCGGGTGCGCCGCGGTAAAGCCCACCGCGGGATCGTTCCTGCGTCAAAGAATCGAGTCTCTCGCGCCCATTAAAATTTCCAACAATCCGGCTGGCTTATGGTTCACAACGTTCACTTCCAAGGGATTAGCTGTTCGAGAACACGTCGCATAGTCAGCCACGAATCGGTTTATGACTCGGCGCTTCTCTGAGCTCGGTAAGCCGAACGCTCTGTTACAAGCGTGCCCTATGGAAGTGGCTCGTACCGTCGTGTAATCTACAAGTTTCTTCATTTTACAGCGAGCCTCGTGGTTCGTCGGCGAGGAAAATAGGGAGAGATGCTTGTTTGGAGTGTGTTACGTGCAAAGATGCAGCGCAGAGGGGGGAAAGAAAATCGATCGGGAAGAATTCCTCCACCCTTTGACTCTATTACACTCGGAAGGCCTTTGTGTTGTCTTAAGAAACAGCTCGCCTTGTACGTGGCCCTTTTCACCGGTTTCTTATTTGGTGAGCTCCCATTCGCCAAGTGGACTTTCCGCAAGGGCGGCAAATATATCACGAGTGGATCGTTGCTCCAAGTCGATTCTTCGTAGCTGAGAAACTACACGCGTCCTTTCATCCAAACGAGCTTCGAATGTTTCGCGAAACGTAATCGTGCGTATACATCCATGCCTGTGGAGGAATCGCCATCGTCGTCCAGGGTGTCCCGAGGCAGCGTTGAAAATAGAAAGGCATCGTTGTTACTGTCTTCCGTTTCTCGTACCTCGTTCCAATCGGTTCACCAACGTTGTGGAAACTAACGACACAATGATCCCTCGCTTATCGCGCAGCTACTCGGCCCTTTTCTACGGTCGCGGCTACAATTTCCTCGAATTTAGATTCGAGCCACTGGTATCGACAACTGTTACGGCGGTGTTAACTTATGGGACGCCCCTCGGTGTAAACGTCGCGTGAACACGATAACGATTATTCAATCGCCTCCGTTCGCGTGCGAGCGTGAAGCGCGTCGTTCTCCGTGGGGGACGTGTTACTTCGTCACGATGCGAGATACGAAAGCGTTGCGACAGATAACAGGTGTCTGAAGAGGGTGACTGTGAAAAATGCCGACGCGAGTTCCGTGGGAGGGAAATTTCAGATAACTCGACGCTAAATGACGCAGAATATTCAAGGAAGAGGGAGCTACGAGGGACGAGCTTGAATGATACAGAAGAACCCATTTCCACGTTTCAACGGGAACGAGCGATCTTGTGTACAGTCTGATAAACGATTTCACTTAATATTCGTCGAAGCTAAGGGGTATGTACATTTTCCTGGCACACGATCCTCTTCGCGGCGAGTTGTCAGTTTGAAGTTTACACGGTTATTTAAAATAATTTTTTCCCAGCGCTCTGTGCTCACGCACTTTGATCATCGAGCGTGGTCTAAATCGCGGACGAGAGTGTGTGATTTTAGTTTCATCGTGGATTTACCGAACAGTCTGCGCGAGAACAATATACAATTTGTGTTTCTGCTGGATAGAGTTCTCGTCAATATTTACGACACGGGCAAATCGTGTGGGGGGATCTGTGCGCTGAAATTAACGAACGCGATTAAATCAGTGGCTGTGGACTTGCTTGATCCACTGAATATCGGCGTGACATTTCTGCTTCCTGTTAGTTTATAGTTGGGACAGGATTAAATGGTCACTAATGGTTACCTGTAGGGGTGCAGGGAAAAACGAGAGATGTTCTGATGGGGGTAGCATCATAAATATACTTTGAATGGCCAGTGGAGTTTCTTGTGACTATAATATTCTTGAATTGGACTACTGTATATAGTACATTAGAATTCACTATTATTTGCAATACAATATGTTCCACGCCTAATTAGCGTAATCATTCCCATTCAAACTGTTCCACCGACTTACGAAGGATTTAACTTTCTAAAAAGCATCATTATATTTACCTAAAGCAATCAGAGGATGTTTAACACCATCATTTTGCCTATCCCGATTAAACGCAATTAAAACCGCTGTTCGGCGGAATCGACAGGGCATTTTGGAAGACAGACGACCAGTTTATCGATAAACGAAAAGGACCGACTGGTTCGCTCGCTGGTGCTTCTCTCTTTATTGGAAACAGGGCTTTACTCGGAAATAATAAGCACGAGAATTGCGTTACAGGATAAATCGTTTAACCCCGGCCGCGGATTAGTAGCGAACAACGGACTGATGTTATTTTCTACTGTCAGCGATAGAACGAGCTCTGTTAACCCACGTCGACAACACTCGCGTCCTCTTAATTCCCTCAGTTCTCAGGCAAACGACTATTCCGACAAATTCTGATAAACTCTACATCGATTATCCATCCTTTTTCTGGTATTCAGGGATGACTAAAATAATTGAAGGAAAAACTGGAGAATTTCGCAGACGTTACATTTAATTAGTCGACATTCAGTGTGCAATTTGGCGAGTGAACATTATAGTTATCAAGCTTCCTAATTGCAATTATAATTTTCAAAAGTCAGAAGTCCAGAAGTTTAGAAAAATGGTCAATCCTTTACAGACCGCGTTGCTATTTGTCACAGAAACTTTGCCCCTTTGTCAAAAGTTTCTGAAAGAATTCACAGTTCGTCTGACCCGCTAAGAGGCACTTTTCATTAAGTTCGATACTACTTGGGTGGGGGAGGGCAAAGTTTCTGTACGTGGTTACCGGCATTCGAGGGAAATAAAATACGCGGTGTCCAAGACGTGGCGGTTCCAAGTCGCAACGGGGACGGCTTTCACGGTTAAAATCACACCGAATGTCGCGTGGAATCGATAAAGTTTATCATATACCTATTTCTCCGCTCGTCCAACGAAACACAGCAGATGTAATAACGCGCATGACAGCTCTCGACCAATCGACCGTCTTCACGCCCGTCCATGCGTCGCATTAAAATCGACAAAGGGTGCATGCGAGTGATACGGGGATCGAATCGACAGCGGCTTTGGCCGTCTCGTTCACCGATCTCCCTTATTCTTTGAGCGAGGCACAAAAAGGAATAGAGAGTAGCCGGAGTTAAAGTGAAAAATCGTCGGGTCGATTTAATAATAACTTTTGCAACCAACTGAGCGTATCATTTCAAACGTAGCCCCGTGAACTCGCACGTGGAGATGTGTTGTAAACTTAAGTTGAATTTCTTGGAAACTGATCGCAGAAGAATTCTGTAGAATTTTCCGTAAAATTGGAAACGATCCACGAAATACGTGATTCCAATAATTATGAGGAGAATCTATCGCACACTGTTTTGGGACACAGTAGAAGAGCACTTTGTCAATAGTTTGAATCGTCTACTCCTAATTCCACGGAAGTAGATTTTCTCCCAGCGGACTAAATTCCGTGCGGAATTTCACGGAGTGACTGTAAGTCGGTTTCCACGTGTAAGAACTAGTCATTCCAGGGCGTTGCAAGTAAATCCAACCGTAGAAGAAACGTATATCAACTGGGCGCAGTGTCGGGTGAGCGGCGTGTTGCCACTTGGATCTGCAAAAAGGGCCGCGAATAATGCAGCCCCCGTGAATCCCCGCCGGAAAATACGCTTTCGCTCGCCTCTGAGGAACAGGAAGACGGAAGTCCGACTCCGTCTTATTCAATCCGGTGGAACGGAACGTGACTTCCTTAAAAACTTTACAGGATTTGGGGGTGAGCATCCTCGGACCGTGGTCCAGGACCCCCGAAATCCATGGAACTCGTTCTCACCGAGGTGTAAGTCACTCGCTCGATTTGACGCAGAATGTACTCTCTCCTCCGAGTTAATTTCTTTCCTGCTGCAATTCTTTGGAGACTGTTTAAATCAAGGGCAGTTGAAGGTTTTATTCTTCGAGGAATTTCACTGGCGAAAGTTACATTTTACTCACTGACATCCCACGGAATGGGCGTAACTCCTCCAAGTTCAAAGCCAGCAATAAATAACTCGGGCAGGGGAAGCAAAGAAATGCCTTCGGGACGTTATAAATCGATCAATTCTCGTGATAGATTCGGGTCAAGCTGTCCTTTATAAACAATCACTTTGCATTTACCAAGCAACGAGTAGCGGGATTAAATCTTCCACGTTCCCCGAGTGTGACACGTCCTTTTTTACCCGAGGGAATATACGAAACTCGAAGCAAAGGGTTATTATTTGGATTCGGCAGGCAGGGGAAGGAAGCCATGCGATGTCCCATTGAATCTACGATAGAATGGGTGGGAAGGGGAGCTTATTACAGGTTCAACAGCGTTCTCATTGAATGTGCTCGAGGATTACACGGAAGTGTCGACGCGAACGGCGCCGCTGGAATATTCATGCTCGGCGACGACCTGGCATCCGACAAGAGTTAGCAGGAGGATTTTACGCCCGGAGTCTCAGCCACGCTCGTCTGAACTTGAAGCAGCTCTTCACTTTGGACAAATCGGTTTCACGGCGCACGTGAGCCGCGCGATTACAGCGTTTACGAGCGACGATCGATGTCGATGTCGTTCCGCGCGGAAAGAACACGCTCCGCCGTTCCGCGAGCGCGAAAGACCGAGGCGTCGGGCTTTACGAGGCGCGCGAACGCCGGGGTAACGATCATTTAATCCGCTTCAGGAATCACTTCCTTCGCGGGTCACGCCTTCGTCTTCACAGGCTGCACGGATTGCAACGTATGCCAGCGATTCTCAGGGATATCCGTAGCTCCGCGCGATCTGCAGTCGTTAAACTAAACCGAGGTGCAGTAAATACCTTGAGATATTGGAAAATTCAACGTGTCGTAAATCCGCTGTCGTAACAACGAATATAGTGATCCATACAGCGAGAGACGCTCGAGGGCTCGTGCTGCTTTACAGTGTCGGCAGCGTTGCTTAGATGCTAGGGAATGGAGAAAGTGTGCCCGAAGTTACGACATTCTTGCCGAGCCGAGTGCACAGTGCATTCAGCCCAAAGTTACAACGAAAGTAAACTCCCCTTTCCCTTCGACGACGAGGAAGAAAAGTAGAACCGACGGCAAGCGGGCTAATAAATTTCCATCGATTATATGGTGAAGCTTAACGGCATCTGCGTTGCGGAATGGCGTCGAATAAAGTACTGATCCCTCACAGTGAGACGCGCAGCAGCTTTTCAAATCATTTCGAGGGGATCGTAGGCGATCGGCTTTGATCCTCGAGAAAGTTTTCACCGACACTTTGTCCGCTTGCAAGGTAGCATTGCGAAACTGGAGCAAGAAAAGCCAACGGGATATTTCCTGGTGAAACGATGATCGATATGCAAATTACTGGGCTTTAGGACGTGGTTTGTGTACCGTCATACGCCAATGAGACTAACCACGACAGAGTAAAGTGTCTAAGTCTCTGTACACCCCACGTACATTATTCCCCTAGCGTGGCCACGCAGAGACTCTTTTATAGTCACGTTTACACTATGTTTTAACAGCGCTTTTATACTGTGATCGCAATGTGCTCCTACCAGTACTCTTTACCACGCGATTACAGCGTGGTTTTAGTGCAGTTACGTAGAGTGTTCCTTGTATCCTGCTTCGAACAGCAGGCCCATAAATATCGACAGGACTGTGTGCGATTCGTGTATCGTTTAATCGTAGATAGCCAGCCGCGATATTCACGTTTCATGCCGAACGGGCTGGTGCGATAATGAAATTCATTTGACTTGATATACGATCAAGAGATTAACCCGATGGGAACCCGAAGAAACCCTTCCCCGTTATCGCAGCTACGAACCCAGGCCACGGCTCCCCGCGCCTGACTTATGACGGTTTATACTACTGCGGATGGACTCTGCCCTCCGTTGGCCGTGGGAGACTCCGTGGTCTATCATCAATTACGAGGGAATTCATCAACTGGGACCCCACGATAAGAGGAGCAAACTGGTTCCGTTGAACGAATCAGATATGCCGAAAGGGGAAACCTCCATTCGCGGATACAAATGAGTCGGTAATTAATCCCTCAGTCGCTAAGTTCTTCCGGCCAGTGTGCTTTACACGTTGCAAGTATTCCTGTCTGTTTTATTCAGCGGTGGGAGAAATTTGTATTCTGACAGGGAATTAATAACACTGCCCGAAACGAGGTATAATAGAGACTAGGATCATTTTCAAGTGATCGACGAGGAGAAAAACTGTGACGCGGGGATCTTCGCGCGTTACTTTGTTTCACTCGATGAAGAACGTAATGACCTGGTTTTTCGATTATTATAGTCGGCGAAAATATTATATTCCGATGTATATGTAGAATTTGAACTTGCGGCTTTTAGCGACAGTAGATGATAGAAATCAGACATTCCTTTTTAATTTAGAAATGTATGAACTTAAGGGAAGATTGATTAATTTTCTACGAGTGTATAATATAGTTTACTAACTTTAATTACAAGATTGCTGTTAAGTTGATTTCAAATTAATGTTCATGTTACATCGAGTTCCAAGCGCGTCTGACTACAGACCGCCCACTTCCACTCGCGTTCTCGTTTCTTCCTTCCACGCTCCGTTCCCACGCAATCCCTTTCAATAGCTAATTACACCTCGCTGTATCTTCTACCAAATTTCAATGCACTTAACCAAACTCGTGCTAGCAAACATTCCTATTGTTTACCAAATAACCGCATTCAGGAACTGTATAGAGTTCCTATAGGATCCCCCAAGCATTGTGTTCCGATAATAGCCCGCGACAAACGAAACCATCGAAAGAAGGGGTGGAGCTTTATCAAAACTTGCAGCACGTCAGGGTAACACGATCAGGGGGAAACATTTTCCTCGTGCGAGTTCGTTTCACGCCAACATCGGCTTCGCGGAACAAAGAAATTCACCAATAAAGAAAGTCGTGCTGCGGGCGCGATTTTTCGAAAGACTCGTTGCCAACGTGGCTTACAGATTTCGGGCAGCAGCCCGCACTCCCTAATCTGGCTCGGTTAGGCCGGAAAATAGGAGCAGTTTCGCGGAAACCGTTGCCGTTTTGCGGTATTATGCCGCGAACGTGCAGCTGCTAACGCAGCGTCGCACGATAACGCAATTAGACCGCGCCCGGCGCGTCCGTCATCGCGAACAATTCGCAATTTTCTCGCCGAGGTAGTGACAATCGAGTTACCTCCCCCTCCTCCCCCCCCTCTGCGATTCCGTATAATTCGATAGGAATTCTAGGCCGTGAACCGGTTCTGTTGCCACCGCGATCCTCATAATCGCGACATCGACGAACTGTTCGGTGGTTGCTGGCCATCACGCGAAATTACTGGCGCGATTCAATTCGTGATAAATACTGACATTCTCCCGTTTCTATTGGTAGAGCGAGGTACTCGTAGGTACTCGTAATTGGTTTACTTTACGATGGATTAATTACTGTTTTTGAGGTGTAGGAATTTAATCTGTAATTCATGTATGAATAGTGGAGGTATGTGAGGTAATAATAATAATAATAATAATTTATTGCACAGTAGACATTACGGAAGTAACAAGAAGATAGAAAAAATCAAATATATATATAAGGAAACAAGAAAGAGAAAAATAATAGAGGTAGAAATTATATAAAAGTAGAAGTTGAGTGCAAAATGCGAGGTACAGTTGTCAGCTGTTGTTAACCTATCCACCTAAAACTAAAACTAACTAGCGAGTAAGGATTTAAGTCACACGTGTGACGTTGAAAATAACAAGAGTAAGAGTTAATTGCTATTGTTGATTAGCAAAAAGAATGGTACTGTATGTTTGAAAGATAAGGGGGTGGCTAAAGAACGAGTTTCAGAAAGGAGTTATAAAAACTGGAACAATAGGAAAATGAGCCGTAAAATCTACAGGGAGGAAGTGCTACTTGTTGTGATTGTATTTTAGAATGAATAATTTGTTTGTAGGGGAGACCGGGGCTAAAAGTTCCGGGGGGTAAGTTGTTCCGACGGTTCTATCTTCAAAATGAAAATAGCTTTGTAGGGGAGACCGGGGCTAAAAGTTCCGGTTCGGAATCAAGTCACACGGAAAAATAATTTAAAGTACAAAGCTATTTTCATTTTGAAGATAGAACCGTACGGAACAACTTACCCCCGGAACTTTTAGCCCCGGTTTCCCCTACTTAATGACAAATTAGTGTGTTACGGAAATGATATAAAAGAGAGGAGTCTTTGAATTACGAATTCGGAAGTAGGTGAGGGTTTTGGGTAACTTAAGACTTGAGGTTCGAATGGGGTTTAGGGGGAATCAGACGGAACGCGGCTCGGCGAGCTTGCTCGGCTCGTCCAGGTTCGGCAAGTCGTCTTGGCGAGCACGACTCGGCGAGCTATGACCGATCAGACGTGGACCGGCGATTTACGCGCAAAGATCGCCGAGCCACATTCCGTCTGATTCCACTTTATGGAATAGATTTCTTTTACACATTTGCCGGTTATTGTTGGAATTCTGTTTTCCCTACAGATTCTTGGACAATCCTTGTCAGACACATGGCGAATACTCAAGTTATGATAGCTTTCACCGTATTGTGTCACTTTAATTGGTCATTGTTCGTGGTTCTCTTTGTCGCACGCCATTCCCGTGAATGCTCGTATCCGTTCTCCAGGGAAAGGAATGTTATGCGACTACTATGGGCGGCGATTTGTAAACAGGAAACGCATTTGAAGGAAGGATATTCTTGAATTGTATCTCGTTCTCCGTTTATTCGACTCGTGCGGGTGTAAAACTCGCATTTTCCAAATTGCATTCGGATATCCAGACATTCGTTCAGCTACTATCCCTGTTACGCGATCGTCCTTGGTTTATCTATCCTTCCAAACCAAGGCTCTTTCTTTACTACCCTTGTTTATATATTTTTTCTGACTGCGTGAATTATTCAGAACACCGACAAATTTTCGTTTACAGCCTGGATATTTTCTCATCTGATATCCACAGCATCAATAGATGGAAAACAAATTGAAATCTCCGAGCAGAAATCGAAATGAAATACAAGCTGCGAGTGCTCAACTGAATTTTTCCTATATGCAACACACACTTTTTCAATTTCCTGATGTGCAAACTCTGGCCGCATACGTATCATTGTTCGGGAATAATGACATCACAGCCTTCAGAGAATTATTCCTGTCATAAACTTGTAAATCGTTTAGGCCATAGTGACTATAAAACAAATTTACGATCTACGTTAAGATTCAAACTTCCTCGCAAGTAGAACAGCCATGAAACATGTAGTCCGGCTCAATAATTAAATCTCCCTTGCTTGTCTTCGTGCAATAGACCTTATCTGTTCCCCTTTGTCTCCACGAACGGGCCAGAGTAGATACAATTTTATGCATTGTCTGACTGCCCGCTGTATCGTCATCACCGCCACTTGAAACGCGATAATTTTATTTTTGATCGCGATTAAACGAGGTGAAAATGGCGCAGAATCTCTTGCAATTTCCCAGTGAGCTTTTAGTGTTGCACCGGATGGCGCGGTATAGAGCGATTTGCTTTAATATTCGAACATAAAAGCGAGCCATTGCCACGAATACACCTATCCAGAGTGGCCTCTATTATGTAGCTGTGTCGATCGCAGTTCGAGCAGACACGTAGCTTCGATCGTTACTACGAATAACAATACGCGTTAACAACTCGCGATTTTTCCTATGTCCGTCCTATCAGAGGGCTCGTTAAATTGTATCTAATAGCGAATTCAGCTCGCTTGCCATTCCTAATGTCATATTGAAATGAGCTTCATGAAAATTCATGCCGCCAGCGGTGGAACGAACACCGAGAGTAGAATTCGACGAGCCATTTATTTAATTGCGTCGTACTTCAAGCGAAATAAATTAGATTCGAACCGAACTTGTCACATCGAAAAATCAAGGAAAAGAAAAATGGCCACAGCTGTCCGATTCACTAACAGAGTCATCTTCACTCACTTCCGACCACGACAAATTATCACGCTACCCGTTCATTATTCACCCATGTCCCCCGATTAAAGCCACTTTTGTGCCGTTGGAATTTCACGGTCATTAATCAGGCGTAATCAAAGGAGGGCCGGTGGCTTGGGGGACGGCGGCAAGTAACGGGATCCCTGGAAAATTAATTTTGTATCAATTACTCGATTAATCATCATTAGTTCATTATCACGGGTCGGTGCATGCTTGATAGCACCGTCGATTTCACGCGCCCACGAGTCGACGGCTTCTCGGAGCACTTTCCAGGAGTTACGACAACTGCCCTAGGCGCCCGAACAGACACGAGAGAGAGAGAAAGAGAGAGAGAGAGAGAGAGAGAGAGAGAGAGAGAGAGAGAGAGAAAACGAGAGGATGTCTGCAGTCTCGTTACACGAGAGAATCTTCGTACCAGCGATTACCGTTCGATTGCTTCTTAACGCCTTCTACGAGAGCAATCGGAAATTTTGCGAGCAGTTCTGTTGGAAATGCTGGGGAAAGTGTCTCTGGGCGACGCAGACAATGATCATGGGCCCTTCTTAAGGGCAATTTCGAGCGAGTTTCTTTAGGATTCTATTCTTTAAAATTTTAGGGTAATGTGGAAGAACTCGTGGACACCTTAGGGAACAATTTAGAGGCAATTCCTTTAGAGTTAGTTTGAAATTTCGTTCGGTTGGTCGTGATCGTCGAGGGAGCACCGTTTCTTTTTCTCTCAAAGACGTACAATAAAAGTGTTTCTTTAAAATGGCACTTCAGAGAGGCAATACAAATCCATACAGGTCTCCCGAGTCCAGCATAGCTTTTCACTCTTATATGGGAGAGATTACCTCTACAGGGTTTGTAAAAGTGTTGGCATGCACGGCGCAGGGACGTGTTACATCGAGTCTATTGGATTTTTCATACGCACCTGAACTTCTAAGGCATGGTAAGCAAATATGAGGCCAATCAGTATCACAGTAGACACAGAGATCAGGGTTTTCAATGCTGTCGAGTAAAACGAGGCCTGCAACATAAAACATCGTCCTCCATGAATTCGTTCATCCAGCCACGGTGCAATGCTCGTTTGCAACGAGCACTTAAGCTTAAATCCTTTGCAATAAAATCAACCATGCAATATTTATCAAATGTCTTCTTCTTTTCAAGATTTACTTCATATTACTATCACATTCACGTACACCCATATCCTTCCGAGGGTGGCGATATTCCCAGCGAACCTGGGCCGCAAATTTAACCACATATTGAATCCGTCCTTATCATAAAGTGATTTCAAATTCACCGTATTCTGCCAACTGATCGAACATTTCTCTGCCACACGCACGTTCGCCGGGACTTCTTGCGGGAGCGTTCTTGCCAGGGCCTAATTACGTCCGTTGAACGCCAATGTAAGCACTCAGAGACAGGATAATGAAATATTCAGACGTCTACATAAAGTTACTTATTGCCGCCTCGTAAAAGTCGAACGCCGCGACGTGAGCACCGTCAACTCCGTCTTCGAGGCTCGTAAAAGAGGGCCGACAGTCGGTGTGTTGCCTCGGAAAAATAAACTTTCCTAACCCTAACCGCGCGCCCTTCTCCCCTCTCCCTTCCGCTTTTGTCCGGGGAGACGAAGGTGCCGTACGTGCGGCGAATATCGCGTGAAAATTTCAACCTGCACGGCAGCTTTATTATTAAAATTTCTTCTGCTTCTAGCAAAAGAGATTGCTCTCATTTATTTTATGGTGAGAAACAAGGATGAATGTTACGGTTACTTAACCCCCAATTCCGAGATAGCTCGCGAGGTGGGGTTGATCTGACTCTGACACAATGAATTAAGAATGGGGCGTGCTTGTGTTAATTCCTCCTTTCGTCTCACACACATTTGCATGGAAATTTTTCATGTACAGTGGATGTTGAAGCCAAGAGTTCGTTCGAACACGTCTGTAATTTTGCCTAATTCTCTCTTTCCTCCGCGATGCGAAAGGTCTCGCTTGTAATCGCGTCTGGCAATGAAGATTCAAGGAGCCGGAAGTCCTAAAAGGGAGGAACGAGGAGGATTGTTAAGGTCTCCAATGAAGAACCCTCGAATCACTCGAAGCACTCCGCGGCGAGTATTCTCTCTGTAATTAAATCGAGACCGTCAAGTTGGGGCAGGACTGATCCCGCGTGAGTGGTCGGCGGAAGAAACGGTGAAAACGAGCAGAACGTTCTCAGGAGGTACTCGAGCGAGCGTAACTTCCATCGCGGGTAGGACTCGAGCTCTCGCTTTTCTATTTTTCCACGCCACAGCTGAATATCCTCTGTCATAATGGTAATTCTCTTAACGCGAACGACATCATCGAGGCTTTCACAGCCGGAGTTACTTGGGTGAGCGGCGTGGTACTCTTCCAGGGGCAAACTGTGCCATTTCTAAAGCGTTTATCCTCGTTTCCCTCGTTTCCCTTCATTTTTATAAAAGCTACTGAGCTTCGTGCTGCTGATTGTTGATCGGTGTTGATGGTTTTAACTTCAACTTGGGTAGTGTAAAAAGAAGCCATAATTCGTTTATTCTTCCAGAGAAGTCGCGCTCGAAAGGACTGAATTTGATTACTCCTTTTATGGCACCCTCGTTCCCTCCGCAGGAATTACGCTGTTAGGAGCTTGAGGTAGCATAAAACGCGAATGCAAAGGAATCGGACGCCGCGAACTGGGGCAAATAAAACGCCTCGAACGACAGAAAATAAAGCCGAACAAATGCATATCAATCTGACGGAATCAGAGGTGGAATTTCCTGTTCGAAGCGATGAACCAAGTTTTCCTTTTAATTAACTCCACGCTAGCGTCAAGGGGAAGTCGTGGTAATTTAGCAAACAGCCGTCGGACTACAAGTTGAAAGTTGCCTGGATGTAAAATTGTTCTCGACTGCGACCACTTCATCTAGAAGTGATAAATGAAGCTGACCATAACGGAAATGATAAATGCGTGGGGTTTACCGATTGAAATTATCCAGAAACAATCTACCGGAAGCATCAGAACCCAGAGATTCGATTGAGTAATATTCTGATTTGATTGGCCTGCTAGCGACGCTCGGCGTCCAGTGGCCAGATTCTGGTTTCGCGGCAGTGAATCTGTGGCTTCCATAGTAGCAGCCAGTCAGTTAATTAGTTAGTTACACGTAAGTGGAATATAAATTAGCCGCAGAGCGGCGTGAAGCACGCGCTCGCACTGCTTGATTCTGGTATTTGCGTTAAATTAAGTTAATAGGTTCGACGTAATAGCAGCTGGGTCAAAACGGACCATTTACAGCAGCATTGTATATAACTTGAATTTTTTAAATACGCGGTGTAATAAAGGTACGATTATCATTAAATGGTATGGGAGACGTTTAAGCATTCTTGTAAGTGGAATAATGGTGCCCAATGATAGCCACTTTTAGCTATCTAGAGTCTAGTTCAATTTTTTACGAAATTCGAACAACACACGTTGTCAAAGTATCTTGTCGAAGCGGGTTATAAGCGAAAGCGACGTGAATGTGGATACACACAGCGGCCGTACTGCTATTACACCGTTTTCACTTTCGTTACACTTTATTTAGCACGGCAAACGAGCCAGAACGATTCCCCGTAAACGCATCTTCCAATAACAGGTTATCGCCTCTTCGAGATGACCACCTCTCGTATCCCGTACAAAACGGTCCCGATCGATAACGTGGACGATCACGAAAATGGATCTCGCCCACGTTGTAACCCCGCGTCGAATTTATTTTAAGGGTACTGTCTGTGGAAACTGCAACCTCCCCATCACCCACTATCTCTTACCATTTACCGCGTAGCCGTATTATCCAGCGATATATATCCAAGCTAATCCCCGACTAATCCGACTGGGGAGAGTGCTGCATCCAGTAGACTTAGCTTTTAAAAGTGACCGTACTTATGCGTAAATCCGCCAGCGGGACGGTAACATCGTGTCCACGGAATTTAATTAAAAATTTCGAATAACATCCTCCAGGCCACTCGCTTTGCTATCAAGTGGAAGAGCTGCGATACATATATCCGAGCGTGTACAACTTCTAGTGGTCATCAAGTGTTCCCGAGCCACGGGGTTCGTGTTTTAAAATTGCATTTTCGATGATTGATGCGCGCAAACCATACCCGACCGTTCGCGATTCAATTTTTCGAGGAGCCCGTCCGGTTCGAAGCGACTCGACTCGCGGGGCGAGTGTTGTCAGTGTTCCAGGTGTTGCCCCGCGAAAATCCTCCTCCCCGCAGTATTTTCCATCTCCGCGATCAACGGGAAACACGTTCTCGCGCGTTATACGGCGCAGGGAGCCGCTCGCCGAGGCGGAACCGCAATTTTGGACGTCGCCCAACGATAGACGGGGTCTCTCCTTCCTTTCGTCGATAATGCCGTAGGACTTAATCCCAAATCCGCAGCATTGCACTTTCCTCGAGTGGACTTGCGAAATTCGTGAAGAGGGATTACTGATTGCAAATGAAATTGAGCCCGGGAACGAGTCTTTGTCGTTCGATAATTTGTTTTGCCCCGCCGTATTGTTGCCCAGGAGGGATCTGTTCCCCGTCGAATAGCGCGATTCAGCGTTCGTTTGTCGAAAACTCTGAAAACTCTGCGCGTGTCGTACAGGCCTCGTGGTGCACAATTGCTGTCCTCGGCAAACCTCCTATCTCCACGGCTACTACCCTCTGGCGCCCTTAAATTTACCCTCCGCCCATTCATCGAGCGCGGAACAGCGGCTGCCGAGTATTACGTACTCAATAATCCAAAATTTCCCACCGTACCGATGCAATTATATCCGCCCACGCCGACTGAAATCCTAAACCTCTGAGCGCGTAGGTAGCATCCACCGCCGACCAAACCATCCTTCCGTTATAATACAATTACAGCAGGCGTATCAGTTCGTTCAAAGAAGCTTCGTGCGCCGTTTAATCGTAACGTGACCACGCCAGCACCGTACTCCCAACGTAAATCAATCCTAATTCCACGTGCCTGGCCGATAATGGGCTCGAACGACACCGATACGATTCCGCTATCGTTCGAATCGATTCGACCTAAAACCACGGTGCTCCTTCCCCTTGTGCTGGTTTCGCCCGTGCGTACGGGCCACGCAGATCCTGAATTCCCTCTTGAACGAACGCTGGTCGGGTTCAACCAAACGAGGGAGAAAAAAATGCACCCCGCTGCGAGCAGGCTCGCGGAGACAGGAAGTCCGTTTAACAGGTCGTCGAGTCTGGTCAAATTAAAATCGTTTTAATACAAGAATCGCCTCGAGCGGGTGCTTGCGCGTGCATACGGGAACTCGCGCCGCAGGCTGCTTTCTCTCGCTTGTTTACCCGTCTCCACTTCCTTCGGCGCTCGTTCTTTCCACGTTTTCCGTTCTCCAGCGTTCTTACGAGCTAGCCAGGAGATTAGTTATCGTTATGGTTCGCTGATATCGCTTGCTATTGACGAGGCTCGAACGAGCCTGTCATTGGACCTGTTAATCGCTCGCAGAGCCTCGGCAGACAGCAACGGGAGTGGATATTATTTTTGTTGCTTCGAGACTGTACTTTGGTGAACCGTGGCGCGTTATTGATTGCTCTAGCTGCTAGCTGAGAGTGGATATTTGATGTGCTTTTTTTGCTCGTTGAAACGGAGGTAGCCGGTGAAGAATTCTTTTTCAAGCCGTGAAATATTTATTGCGCTTCTGTGCATGTATCGCAGCGGCCGCAAAGAAACATTTCGCTTTGTACGCTGGGGGGCGTACGACTTCCCGCCTTGGTAGCCAATCTCTGTTTCCTTTTCAACGCGACGACACGTCGATATTTCCAGGCGACCCGCTAAATAGAACCGTAGAAAACAGCTTCGACAATGGGCGCGAATGTCGGAACGGTTCTCACAATTTTCTAGGGGTTCGATCGATCGTCGTCACACTTCGGAATAGCCGGGGATTCGTGGATCGCGTCTATCAGACGAGGTATCGGATAGACTTTACATCTTACGGGAGTTCGTGTCACGCGAACTGATATATCGATCCCACTGAACGCTTCAATGGTTTTGTCGCTCACTCTAGGTTAAACAACGGTAACTCTGCATGCTATGCTCAACTCAATTAGAGAAGCCGGAGAAAGTCAGTGAAAGTGCACCACTCTTAGACTACGCCTGTCTCACATCACAGATTATAATTCGCACGTCACAATCCACGCAATTCACAGCTCATACTTAACAGTTCACATTTCACACTTCATACTTTAAACTCCTCATACATCACACCTCGCACATCACCCACCACACATCACAATTGCACATCCGACATCGTCAATCACACATCACACTTTAAACTTCTCATACACTGCTTTCAACTTAGAGACCAGTCGCCTTACGATCGTGCACAATACGGTAAGTATATGACAAATAAACGCGGCGATTCGAATTTGATTGCAGGTCCAGAAGCTGTAAGACTCACAACGTTTCTATGGTGACGGCATGATCTGTCGGTGCGCATGTCGGGTTCGACCGAGGAAACAGTGGCGTTCGGTTACGCCCTTGGAAATTAGTGGAATACTGTCTCGTCATTGTTTGTTCGGCGAGACACTGTCCCCAAAGGAGTATGATGAATTCCAATTGTTCGACACACGGTGCCCGGAGTACTACAAGAGGTCCTAATTGTTGGACCTTTCTTAAGGGCCGACAGGAGTATTTGCATATCTTGATGGACGATGCCGTGACAATTAATTTGCTTGGTAAGTTTACATTCCTTCGTTGACAATCTGCATTCCTTTGGGGATTCGCAGAATACAATCTATTCACAGCACTTCAGCCTCTTCAGCAAGGTCACAAATTGACATGACATGCTCCGCGACATTTCCAAAATGTTGCAAATCGATACCGTCTGCTTTACAGAGCCTTAACAATGTTGCGACTTCATTTATAGGATCTCTGAAGTATACAGCATAGCTGTAAATCTCCAAAAAACAGACTTATCACTTCCCTTTTTAAAAGCTTAAGATACTACCGTATTCATTACGAACGTCAGTCACTTCTTTTTCGCCTATCACACTACCGCTCCATGTTGTGCTTGCAATATCGACTATCGCGCACGCCGCGTCCAAAAATTTGCACGACAGATAGTCGAAGGTCCGCCACTAGGGCACGTCAGCCTTCGACAAGGACGTCCCTCGCAAGTTACGGCGGCTGTGGCTGGTGCAGCCGCGATTAAAACCCGAACGTCCGAGCGCGCAGTAGTATAAGCCTGCGAAAAGGGTGACACGTTTGGACGGATTTTTTTCGTGGCCCGACGGGCAATCGTGTGAAATATGATTCCGAGGGAAGCGCTATGAATAGTTTTGTCGCGGAAACGTAACACCACGGGAAGCTGGGTGGGTACAGGGTGTCGAGTACGGGGATTTTGCGTTCGAGGATTTATATTCGACACTCTATCTTGTGAAATTGTATTCATACAGCCGCACTTTCCATTGTTTACTATCGATTCTTTTATTCCGGTTTCGCTGCGTGGCGTTCTGAACGGTCGTTTCGTGGGGATTAAAGATGAAATCGGAAATGTTTGAAACAAGGCCATTGAATTGATAGAAAATCTCACTCTTCTCCCTCCTCGTAAAATTTCATTGCTTCAGCCTTCACAATTTACAAAGTCTCAATTTTTCGACTAGTCTTCCACGTTACGATTAATCGTTCCGTACGAGGGACCCTATAGAAGCGTAATTGACGCACTCGTACATCCTCGATCTTGCCGCGTAATTAATTATCAGAAGGGAGCGCAGGCGTTACGTTCGACGGTAAGATAAATGGAGCCGTGCCGTGTTTATCGAGAGGTGGGTGCCGCGGTGAGAATTATGTATATATTGGTGGAATTTTTCGAACCTGGTATCGTGCGGCAGCGTATATTTAAATAATTTCCCGCGGAGCTTCGATTCAAATCCGAAGCGACAGATCATATTTTATCGTCCTCAGACAGATTGGATTTATGCCCTCTCGCGGAACGTGTTGATCTCTCCCGTTACAAAAATAGAGTTCCCGAAGGTCTGAATTCTGCCATAGTATTCTACAGACCTACTGATTAATTAAATAGCTGTTACCGCGGCTCTGTAGACCTTTCATGTTACATTAATAGTCTCGCGACGGATCCGAGCCACAATTAATATCACAACTGTACAGGTCTAGGTTTTAAAAACGATCCTACAATTTTAGTTAGTATTCTCTGTTACATTATTTTTCATTGCGTTCATGGGGAAGCTAATCGAAAATCAATCGCCGAGAATCTTTTTAGATATTTTATTCTCTCTACTTCTAACTTTCCAGGAAGACTACACTGGATTACATACGGGTATTGCAGCCATACAGGGGGCAATTCTTGATACATCAAAAGGCATGGGAAAGGAGTTACTTGGAGATAGATATATGCAAATAATAACATGTACAGGCCCTTGGAGTATTCCCCGATAGAGGGAAAAAAGCGTAGCTTCTTCCATCGCTTATTTTCTTTGACAACGTACCGTTGGGAGATCGAACGCGTGCCAGGAGCTTATTGGACGAAACGTACAAAGAATTTCCCGGGAACGTGCAACTTCGTTAGAGGAGGCTGTTTGTGTATTTACTTATTCATGTAGGCACTAAGTAACGCAGAATATTTTACCATACTCGTGTTTCCGAAAAGAAATGAATTTAGACAAAAGAAGTTGCCCATTGCTTCGTTTCCATACATTCATCAAACAGACAGGCCAAAGGATTCTCAAAGTCATCCTAATCTTCAGGCTTGATCCACTGAACGAAGGGCAACATCTTAATCTCGAGCATGCCTTCCAGTTGATTTATATTCTTTGGCAACGCCGCTGGCATATCGTCGGCTGGAAGCTGCTCTCTAAACTGAAAGAGGTTCGAATGGAAATGGCAGCCGAATCGCAGGCGACACCGATGCTTACTGAATTTTTCAAATGAAAATATACGTCGACCGAAGGACCCCGCCCTGTTCTCGTTTTGCCATCTCGGCGCTCCCCTCCTCTCGCAGCGCCGATACGCTCGACATCCAAAATCGTAAATTGTCGCCGAGTCCCCTGGAAGTCCTCCTAGTGTGGTGTATTTTGAATTGCAAAGCAGAATGCGAAGTAATCGCGCCGATAGCTGGCGGGCACGGTCGCGTTCACGCCACTGCGTTCGAATGCCATTTTATTCTAACGCTCAGAATTGCGGAGTCATTCAAAGATTTTGTTGGATTTCGTACGCCTGCTCGCGTTTAGTTATTTAATGACACGATATTACTCGGGGTCCTAACGACGGACTTTAAACTCTCATTAAATCAAAAGAAACTCACTTGCACTGGCCAAACTTGGGCAGCCAGTGTAACTGGAAAATAAACATGACAAACGACTATACACCCGAAGCATTATTCTCGCATTTCACTCGAAGCAAACATCGAGCTGTAGACTGTAAAGACTAACACAAAAAGTATCGTCGAGCTTCTCGCCTTTTGCGCAATCGCCGCAGGATCAAACTGTGATGAAGTTTTCTTGCTATCCCGCGGAATGAATCGGGGGGACGCTGTTTCACCGAGGATTTTCTCTTCCACCGTCCCGCTCGCGGTGCCGCGAGCTCGTTTTTCCCCCGCGAAGTTCAGAACGGCCCCTGTTTTCTCGGTTTATTCATTGTCCCATTAGCGAGCATTAACGGTCCGAGTGTACTTCGAGGCATACTCGTTTCTCGCGCAAAAACGCCAGTCAGGCTCGCTAATTGTAGCTCTTTGAAAACATTCTCCTCTGAAAGAAAAAGCAATGATGCAAATAACCACGATAGAAAGCCGGTTAAATGAATTCATCTGCACACTCGTCTTTGAAGAGAAGATTCGAAACAACCATGATGATTTAACATTCGTCGTGATTCACAGTTTAAAATTATGGTACCTTCGAAACAGATTAAATGCGCCGAATCTGAGAGGATCGTCAAGTTGTTTTAACCGAAACGAGCGAGGTACGAAAATTTTATTACAATAGAAGCGTTAATTAAGCGTACACGTGTCCATTTGGAAGCCGTTGCTTCGCAAGATGGCGCATGAATGAATGTGACGCGGTTCAAGGGAAGGCGGAAAAAGAAGAAGCAATACCTTGCAGGCGATTGCAGGGGAATGCAACAGGAGAAAAAGATGGAGCGCCGGCCTTAAAAGCACGGCAGCTCGGCCGATACGGTTATAAATAGAGGCGGGAAAATGAAAGGAAAACAACAAACTGCTCGACAAACATTGCCTTTGACGGGGATCTTGTGTGATCGAGAGGAGCCCCTCTTTATCTGCCCCTGGCTCGTTAATGTCACTTTACTTTCCTTTTTCTGTCAACGTAATTCGCGTTTTTCCGCGGAATTGCTTTCAGCTACTGCCCCCTCGCCATCTTACTGTAAAAGCGCGTGTCCATGGATCCAGCAGGGACGCGGCTGGGAGAAACCGTTAATCACAATTGTGCTCGTTACTCTCCCATCCAAAGAAACCAATGCGCTTATAGAAAGGCCAGCTTTCCTCTAGTCACAAGCATCAATGCGAACAGACGATGCTGCGTTAAGGTATGTTATCCTATACTCGTTTGGAGGCATCGTTAAAAATTCAAAGTCAATTTTCTCGAAAATGGAGCGCGATATAAAAAAATGTTACTGTTTCTTTTCGATTTATAACAAGTAAATAAGTCGAGAAAAGCGAATATAGTTTTTTTATATTGCGCTTCATTTTCGAGAAAATCGACTTTGAACTTTATGACGTTGCGTCCAGTCGCGTGTAGGAAAACCTATCTTTAGAGAATTCTACTTGGCAAAGAAAAATGATGTTTTGAAGTTTAACGGAAATGGGCTGGACAAGTTCTTTCTGAATTGTGTTCTTGTAAGTTGAGGACGGAAGAAATGATTCGAGTTGCTTCGACTGGCGATAGCTATAGTGATTATCGTATGATTCGAGCGCTTCTATTTTATTCTCTTTCTGACACGTCTTCTATTTCGTTTTCGTGTTCGATACCTCGGTTTCTGCGGCCGATGGAGGCTCTCGCGAAGCCTCGACTTTCCGCCAAAGCTTTCGGCGATGGCCTGGCGCACAGACTTTCTACGTTATGCAAGGATTAGGATCGCCGGATGTCGGCGTCTTCGTTGTAGTAACGTGATAAAAATAGGTCAGAGTGCTTTTACCCTGGCTTCTGATACGGATTAAAGAACAGAGTCGGTGCACTATCTTATCTTCTCCGTCCTCCGTGACTGCACCAAGGAAAAGTTCAATCTACGTCGAACATGCTCGAAGGTTAAGATTATTCATCGTTAAAAAGAACATGCAGACACGCCTAAGCCTAATAGAGACACTTTTAGTCACCGACTGCGAGCGATATTGCGTGATTGAACGTTGCTAACGTAATCTGCGAGAGGATTAATTACATCTGTAATTGTCATTTGAAATCGTCAACTCCTACAGGAAAATATCATGTCGCAGTGTTGCGCGACAGAGGAATTCGAAGCACAAAACGGGAATAATTAAAACTGAAGCATCGCGTGAAATATATATGGGGAATAAACAACGTAGGTAAATACTACTGCAATTGGAAATTTTCCACATTTTCACCGATTGTGCGATCGAAACACGATTGGACGCATTCGTCGCGAGAATATTTATCTGGACATGTCGAAATCCTGTTCGGGATTTAATTCATCGAAAGGCAATTGTAAAAAGCAGCTTTATATGTTTTTGCTGCGTTTTATTTTATTATTTCGGGTTATTTGACCATGAATGATAAATATCGCGAATGAATTTTCCACGAAGCAGGCTGAATCTATTTAGAGGCATTCGCAAAGACGTCGATTATCTTACAGACTAAAGCACGAGGGTAACTTTCAGAATATCCTACGGAACTTCTCAACTTTGGTACCAAAGTTCTCATGGTGTTTTTTATTATGAAAGAGGCAGTTAAGTCTTCTCGTCTTAGTGGACCATCCTGTATATTTATGATCACCACGAAGAACCGAAAGGAGCGAAAAAGAACGAAGAAGGATGCCTGACAGGAACGCTCTAAATATAATGACCGAAGCCAGCCATAAAAACAGCTGACCTGAAAACTTTCAGTTTGATGGATTCGTCCTCCTTACGGAACGGCGATATACTTCTCACGCTCGACCCTACCCTTTTACAGCGTATTTAACGGGCAGAAGGATAAAAATCGCGTTTCTACCCGGTGCTTCCTTCAGGCTTAGCATTTTCCATCGAATGGGTCAGACGAATACGTAGCAGAGAAGTACCAGAATCCCGAAACTCACCTGCTCGGGAAGTCTTAATCCCCTCGTCACGATCCATCCTGCTAGGATCCCGACGTTTATGGACACGTGAGCACGATCCAAAGATTCCAACGTTCATACGTTATCGTTCTCCTAGCCACGGTTCTATTGTTCCTTTTACCGCACGATACATGTGTATTCGCTTTGATAAACAATCTATCGAAGGCGGTGAAAATTTGATGGACAAATTTGAAAATTACCAGGCTTACTTCTCAAGGAAATTAACATTGCACCATTGTGACAATACCTTAACGATTACTGTTGCGAGTGGAAAGAGAGACGAGTCAAGATCCCGGTTAAAGAAATTCAGGTTGCTAAGGGTGCGTTTCTAAGAAAGCTTCGCAGGCGACGCTTCGAGTTTTTCAACAATGTATAGTCTCGAGAAATAAAGGTTCAGTAGAAAGGATGCTGGAGGAACACCTTATAATGCACTGTTTTTCTGCTGCGACATAATCCTTTCGTCGACTTTTACCGCCACCATCTTAAAGTAGTTTATCAGCGCCCAACGCCAGCCGGATTCCGACAGACGCGGCCCGAATTCCGGATCAAAGCTAATGCATTCTGTTACTTCGTGGACCACGCTTTCCGGCTTTGATTGAAATCTACAGAGGTACGCCGCGACAGCAAAGGCCAGACGGCTTTGAAATTATTCTGAAATTATTCTCAAGTCCTGCATCTCATCGCGGTCTTTGTACTTACGTTCTATCTAAACTGTACCACTATTTGTATTTAATGCAGCGTATTGAAAGCACAAAGTATCAGATAACAGAAAATTTGTTACTTCGATAGAAGTTTCAGATCACTCGAGGCTAAGAAATTCCACGATCGCGTTGACATTTTTACCGATGCGTAGATCTTAGAGGAGAATGGGGAGGAAGGAGGGATGCTACCGTAGAGAAGATCATGATACGCATGGGAGTAAAAGGGGGTGGAAGGCATTTTATCGCGAGCGCAAACCGGTATGGGGAGAATTGTTAGCTCCGTAGGGGTTGCATCGTTCTGGTGGAAAGATCGAGGAACAGGATGGGGGATAGGAATTAATAGAAAAGCGTCTAGTTGCCAGCGTTCGCGACCCTGGCGCCAGAGGGAGATTCAAGGGATACACGCCAACGAGCATGAACTAGTTACTTAAATCCACTACCACCACTACCCCGTTCTTCACTGGCGCAGTGCCAATGATACGCGGCGCATGTGGCTGCTACCAATCTACCGCGGTTATCTCAGGAATCTCGTATAATAATATGTGTTACGAGAGCTTTCTGTCCAGAAACTGAATTTCCACCGCTACCTAGCACGTGCAGGAATTCGTTCGCGACCGATTCGGCTGATTAACCTCCGTTTCTTCTTCTACACAATCCCCGCCGCGGATCACACAAAGCAAATGGCAGTATACGGAAGGAAATCAAAGAACGGCCTCGGTGCTCGGTCTCAGCTGACAGATTACGCGTGATAGTGAGAGTAAATGACGGAATTTCAATGGCACTGTCGAGAGGAATTGGCACAGATCTCCAGAAAGCACCCAGAATCTCACAGGTTTCGCTGGAGGGTGGCCGTGCACTCGCTGCATTCGAATGCATCGCGCTGAAGTGCATGGAAACGCGCACCTCGTGGTTGCTTCGAAATTCTCGGGTTTCGCGAACTCATAAGTCTCGATGTGTAAACGTGCGGGTTCATGGGATCGTAGGAACACGTGCACCGACGATTTATCGTACAGAATATTGACTTCGCTTCATTTTGTCGTAGCTCGTTGCCAAGAAACGGAGAGCACCATCGTCTGAGCTCCTCCGCTAAGACAAACAAACCAAGCCGCCGCCGAGTATTCGCGATCCGCGGCAACCACGTTTACACAGCCGAGCTCGCGGCTCAATGCTCGATCTCGCATTCGCGTTATCAGATCTTAATTGTCGCGCGAATGCTCCCGTCGAACAGTCCCGCGTAGCGAGTAACGCGCGAAGGGCGGGCAACGGGTAACCAAACACAGTTAAACATTTATCCCTGGCTGTTTCACGAGAAGTTCAGTTGTTTGACTTCGTTAAGTGGCGAGTCACGCGTCGGTTCTCCGCGGGCGCGTCTGGTGAAAAAGAACAAACACTGGGAGAATACCCCTGCTTGGAGATTAATCCGCGGCAATTAGCGAGCTGCAGTTGGGAACTCTTTAATACTTTCTTGGTAATATTCTCTTCTGAAGCAACTCACTGGTTCGGTGAGCTCACTCCACTTTTATGTGGATTCATGGGAGGTTTGTGGTACACTTCTTGGAGGTAATTATAGGTCGTACTGTAAGAGTGTAAGAAGCGAGGTCTTCACAAATTCTTTAGTGTCTTCCTTTATAGACACGATACGCTACAGTTCTTAGCATGCACTATAGTTGGATTTCATAAAGGGCTGTTTATACAAAGGTATGGCCAGTGAAGTAGAAGAGTGGACGCATTTCTTTGAGCAAAGGGGGAGAAGTCAATACTGTAACTTCCTTATCTACTCAATCCCGCGAGGCTTCCCTTATAACGAGCTGGCTGGCAAGCTCTACTTTATAATAACATTAGCCACCTGTCATAATTACTGTGCTCAATATGACCGTGTTAAACGAATTAGAACTCCAACGGTCTTCGAGTTTAAAGAACGTTGTCGAGGTGAACAGGGCAAGAGAGATTACCAAACGAACCGAAGAATCTAATTTAAAACACCGCTGTGTGAATTATTCATAGGAGAAATTAATAGTATTATAAAATATCGAGCTTCCATTTCCAACAAATTGATGTCACGGGAGCGAGGATTTCTTGTTGAGGGAGGAGGTAAGCATTATTATTTCGAATTGCAAATGAACGTGAATATATTGCTCAAGATTATTTAATGAATTTTGAAGTCTCAGGTATTTGTTTGCCAAATTGGAAATGAGAATTCAGAGAATTTACCGTGGAATTGCAGGCGGTTTAAAAAAACTTTAAAAACGTGCACTGGCTAGGACGAAAATTTATCTGTTTAATGACTCGATTCATTTCGCTCGTTAATTTCCCTCGGACATTTTGATATGAAGAGGAGAGCCGATATCATCGGTGCATTCGAATATCGACATCGCTGTTTCGTATCCTAAGTATTGGCTTATCGAGCACGTCGTAGTATCGAGAACAATTCCATCCAGTCTTTGCATTTAATTATACAAGGGTTCCATGCCACTGAAACCGTGCCAACATCAAACACTGCAGACCGTTTCACGCGGCACAACCGGTGCTTTATAGTTTATTTCGCTCTTGTGCACACGTTCACGTCGTTACTTGAGAAGTAATGGTTTCCATGAAAAATACCACCCCCTGGTAAACAGAACGTTTTGTTCGCCCTTTCAGAATGCGCTACTTTCCCACGTAATCTCTCTGCGCAACAAAACACAAATGTTAGGAAGGAAAACATTTTTAATAATTCCAAAGATGCAAGACCTTGCTCTATCTCTTAGGAAATTCTACGAATTCCAGAATTAAAGCTGCGAAACTGTACAATGAAAACACCCACACTTCTCCCTTCAGTATTTCCAACATTTTCTCCTTTCATTTCCCTCTGCTCATCAATCTAATAGATTAAACGCCGTATGCAACAGTGTTTAAAAGGTGAAAAAGGAAATACACTAGCCATCTTCACAAAGATTCTACTTCTCATAAAGACGGCATTTTTCACGGAGCCTCAAAGAAACGAAGGAACAAAGGAAAAACGAAACTTAACTCCCTGTCCTTTTCCAAGGCGGGCTCCGTTCATTTCCAAGATTTTCCACGTGCTCGCGATTTATTTCTCGTGCTCGCAGGAAGACACGAGAAAGCTGGAGGAGACACTCGGACGAGCACGATTTCAACTCGAGACACGAGCCGGTGTAAAAACTCGCGACCAGCGAAACGACCATTCCCGAACAACAACACGTAATCGAACTTCCGGATATACGCGGAAGCTGTAGGATCTTTTCAGCAAGAACGATGATGCATCGCGGTTTCTTTGCCCTCCCCGCACATGCGTTCTTCTAAAGTGTCGTCATTGAAATTCAGACGTATTTATGACTGCTTTCTCGGCGAAACGCTTCGAGGAAAGTAATTCCAGCGGTTCTTGTTCGCAGTAATCGCGAAGTAAAATGGAAAGGTGAGTCGCATCGACATCAGCTCGTCGCACGAAGAACAAACTGGGGTTGTTTCTTCCTCTATCTCACACCGGATATGCGTGGGTACACGCGAGAACACTGCCATCGACAGGAAAGCAATGCATGAAAAATGAGATAGTCATCGGGGAGCCTGGCATTGACTTTTCGATTTTCCAAATTTCCTCGCGCGGGAGATTCTTCAGCTCTATAAGCATTTGCAAGTCGATGGCGCGCGCCACTGCATAGCTGCGGGAGGGTGTAAATTTTCGGATTCTTTCAAGAGCTGCACCCTGGCAGCCGAATCTGATAACCGTGGGCGAGCAACCGTAAATATCTCTGCGCGTTCCTCGAAAATCGTAACGTTACGTATACGGGGTGTAACATTACCGTTTCTCTCCGCGATAATGTAAAGAAAATCCTACACCCTTCCGTGGCACTTCGATCGCCACCGCTTCCACGGGAATATTTAACCGAATTCAATATAAACCTAGTCACTTGAACGCATCGATCTGAATTGCTAATAAGATTCTGTAATAACCCTTTCCCTTTCATCAGGCCTCCACTTGTAATCCCTTAATCGCCAGTAATGCAATTTGATCCTTAATTAAACGACGGATTTCGAGATGCAAATTGGAAGCTGTGGCTGATACGTTTCGCGGCGAACTGAGGGGGAAATCTGACGAATTCTCTTACACCAAGCCTTCCAAAGCTTCCTACCAGTTTTCGCGAAGAACGGACATAAATTTTCCAGAGGATTCCAATGAACTGGTTAATCCTAATTGCTAGCGTGACAGTAATCAGGTTGAAAATTATTTTAACGATCCTCTCGTATCAGTTTCCGTATTATTAACTAGGAGACACCCAGTATAAGGGGCACCCGTCGAGCAGGCTTCCACGATATGTATGATTTGGCCCAGAATCCCGTCAGAACGTTCGCGGCAGAAAGAAAGGGAGCAATCGAATGCACCCTCCTGGCCTTCTTTCTCGGGCTAACAGACACACAGACATCTCTCTCCCCTGTCTAGCTGCGACCCCCACCCCGACCCGATATACCAATATTGTTAATCTATTCGTTCGTTCTTGGCACGGGATCAGACGAAAGATTGCTACGGTCAACAGCGTAATTCAGTCGTCACCGGCGTCCCTTCTGTTCACGCTAAATTTAACCAAGTTCGAGAGGACGCTCGGGCGAGGGTGATTAGGCGAATAGGCGGAGGGAAAACATCAACTTCGTTAGAGGTCCTTTGAATAGAAAAGGGGGACAGAGGGAATTTGAGCAATTTGAAAAATGATTACTACAGGGGAGCAGGGTAAACAGGCCAGTAATTTCAGCTTCGCGGCAGCCAATTTGTTTCACTCGACCTGCACTTTTCGCCGCATAATTGAGGAGGAATTCCGTCGTGTGATTCCACGCCTCTCCTCTGTGAACAGAGCCTTCGATGCTATAATACGGCACGCTGCTAACGAGTGGGCAACGCTGATGTCGAGCGATATCCGTTCGACTCGTTGCCAGGTACAGTGGAACGGAATGCGTCGTGTTTAAACGCGCGCGAGAGTCACAAGCAAGCGGAGGAAATATTTTCGCGAGTAACAGGATGCGCGATCCGGAAGTGTTCGTGTCACGAATTCCCGCTCTTCCATCCATCGATTCAGCAGCCGTTCTCGCGCCATGTGTCAGGACCTCTGGCTGGGTGGAAAAGCGTAAGACGAATGGCGGGCTTTTAAAAGACTACCGTCTACGTTATCCGCAAGTGTGACAATTCGTGGCAGTTGCTTTTATACGCCGTTGCTTTTTTCTTCGGTGACTACTTAGTAACTCGTCGGTGACTCGCCCCAAATTCGACATTCTAATTTCCTTCATTCGCGGAACGAATGCCACCCTCGCCGCGATTATCCTGTTTTCGGGAAACCTGTCAGCGATGGGGAGAAGGCGAACGTCAGCCGCAGGCACGCGTGGAACGAAAACGAGGCAGCAACGGAAAGTAGAATGCGCGACTCGGAAGGGAATGGCAAAGGGAATGATCATTCCCCGCCGATGATCGCCCCCGACACTTAATTACCATTTAGGCTTGGCACTTAATTGCGGGGGAACGGGCGACTTTATTCCTTCCGCGAGGCAGCAAAAGCGACGCTTTCAGTGGAGACATTCAGCCCGATTGATTCGCCCGATGGCGGGCCAAGTGCGAGTTAATTGAACCAGAGCCCGTGTAGCGTCGAATTAACGTCGAGAGCTGCAGAATTTCGGGCGTTTAACGACTCGGACGGGGCACGTGACCCGCTTCGAGGATGAGAAAACAAAACGTCTTTAAGATCTGAGACGATGTTTAGTCAGCGGCGTCATCGGCCACTTCGCCAAAAAGTATAAGAGGGGCGGGCGTGTCGGACACGTTTCTGATAATTTCACTGGCGATTCCCATTCACGTTCACTAAAAGAAACAAGATCGGTCGTATTTATATAATCTATCTACTTTCGTTCCACGAGCCTCTTGTTCCACGTGCAATTGCTATAGAAGGTTTAATAAGGGCGCGAATGATATTTCAAGTCGGCCATAACGTGCTCTATAAAAACGTTTTTTATTCATCGCGTGAAACAAAGCCAGTGGGAACTCGCGTACCCGGCGAATGTGAATTTGCGTACCCCGCGATGTTTACGAACCAGGGAAATGTATTCGGAATGAAATTCTGTCGTAACCGAGTTATGGGTTCCGGATAATCGTAACGATACCGCCATCCTAAACCAGTAATCCCGCGTCTGTGAAATCTAAATCCAGTTGACTGTTGCGTATCGGTCGTATTTGCATGCAAGAATTACGCCCACAATCGCATTTGCATCAGAATCACGCGACCGAAACTTTTATCAGACAAGTCCCGTCAGCCGAGATTGAAGCATCCAGATAGCGGGTGCGTTACGCCGAGTATCGAGGCATTAAGCTGTAATAATGTTAATCCGCCTCATGATGTATCCCCTGGTTACGCTCATTAATTCCGCGAAGCTGGGCTTCGACTTTGAAAACTTCCACGGGCTTTCGATTTGCATAAGAAACGCTTCGGGTTTCAGCTCTGCTAACGAGATAGCCGTGACGAACTGAACGGTGCCCCGAGTTCCCTGGCTGAATCAATTAAAAACTTGCTGAAAAGTTGTAGTCCGCTTTTGTTGCTTAATGTTCCGAGCTTGAGTGATGGAAATCACGACGTATTTATTCGTCTGCGGGCGTAGCAAGTTCTAGCAGGTATTGTTAGTACTACTGGACGTGTTGTCGATACTCTGACATTTATGAGTTAAATTTTTTTGGAAGAGATCGCAATATCCCCAGGAACCAGGTATCTTAAATTCAGCGTCGTTCCCTCGAAGACCTAAGCCTTCGCCTGTACCTCTAATCGTGTGATTCGGAGATAAGGTGCAATCCCCCGAGTTTTCTAACAGCCCTGAAGAGATGACAAAGATCTCCGGGTCGTTATCACGGTCCACGAAAATCCAGACCCTAATTATCGAGATGATCGAGTCACAGCTGACGTCTGCCACCCTCGATCATTAGACTCGGCCTAGTTTGGACGGCGAAGGGGAGTTCTCGACCCGCACACAGCCTCTACAACGGCAGACGGAGGAAATCCCCATGTCTAATCCCCCATGCCCGACACCCTCGCCTCCATTAAGCCTACGGCGGGGCTGTTGTTCTCGCACAACGCTCGCAGCACTGGTAAGACAGCTCGGGTACCCCGTGGTCGCCAGTTGCCGTCCTGAGAACATGCTTCCAAGGATAGAACCTCAGGCTCTAGGTGCAAGTATCTCGTACCCAGATATAACGTATCCATCGCCGGCCACAATCCCTCTAAGTACCTAGTTAGCCACGCACCAGTGGAAGCCATTGAGCATCCACCGATGTTGACAAGTTACTTCTCAGAAGACACTTGCTACCTACTAATCCCATCGTGGGCATTCACTCGTCAGTAGACAGCCCCCAACAGAAACATAAAGTGATCTGAATGAACATCTGCCCGTACCAGTATACTGCCCCAAGTATCCCATTAATCAGACCCTGATAACCACACCGATTCCCAAGATCCCTCGACCCCTAGAACCCTCCAAGCAATCCGCCGCAAATGGTACCCTCCTCGAACAAAACATTATCTGACCCATTCGCAGCTACGTGCCCGCCAGCAGTGCTACTAACTACGGAAGAATGTCCATCATCGACTCACCTTGGTGTAGATACCGGCGCTGGACAGTTCGTTCTCGATGACCATGACGATGATGCCGAACATGCCCATGACGAGGGCGTAGTCGCTGATACGTTTCCGCTTCTCGAACAGGGCCTTCCGTCTGCCCAGCCGGTAGCCGACGTTCGGCTTGTGCTTGGATCCGGGCCCGATGCTGCCGGATGGGCCCTTCAGCTGGCCACCGGCGACGAGCCCGCGTTCCTCCATGTACCGTGGGTACTCGGAGTGGACGCTAACAAGGGCGATGCCGGCGTCCTCGCCGGACCCGGGGGCACCGGCGCTACCACAACCTCCGCCCCCGCCGCCGCCCCCTGCGCCGCCCACGCCGCCCCCACCGGCCACGCCGCCGCTATTCTTCATCGCCCCCGGGATCGAGAGAGTCGACACTGGCTTCCGTAGCTGGAAAAATCACCGGTACCACTGTTACCATTCACAGTCAATTTCGAGCACCGAGGCACCCCTGTGCCCGTCCTTCGCGCGCTCTTCCTCTCAGGGTGACTCTAGAGACCGAAGGAGACCGAAGGAGACCGAAGGGCTCGGTGATCACGACTTGGGTCGCGTAAAGGGACGGGGGGGTTGCTCGATCGATTCGGGTCTTTCTGGTAGTTATCGAGATTTCAGCGAAGGGGGAAGGTTCTATAGAAACGTAGAAAGTGTTGGGCGTCATAGCGGACGCGAAGTTCTTCGCGAAAGTATTCTTAGGGCCGAGGGAAACGTTGAACGGTAGGGGTAGAAGCTTTTCTCCTGTAATTTGGGAAGATTTGATATCCCGTGGGGAGCGCGACAATTCGTATTCGTAATTAACGCCAGATTTAGTTAACAGCAGAGTAAAATCGCGGTTCCCTGCTCGCGATAAAGATTCTTCGGATTATCACCGAGTAAAGCGTTCACGCGGACGGTGTTATGGCCTCTTCGGCCGTCAACCGCCACACACACCGAGTCGTTTTGATATTGGCGAGGCAGGGGGGAGTGAGATGCGGAGCAGCCGTAAAAGCAGTGCCTGTTTTCGAGTTATTTTATTCCCTATCCCTACGCTTAACAGCCCAGACAGGAAGAGCAGAGGGCACGATGTTGGAATACAAATGACGAGTGGTTGACGCGTCTCGCGCGTGTTTTGCGTACAGCTCCATTGCGGGGGATTGTTCGGATTTAAGAACGATATAAGGCCGGTACAGCTGTAGGTGAAGTTTACGATCCTCGCTGTTCCGGTATCGAAATGGCCGTGGGACGATATACCGTCGGGGAAGTCGAAAGCGATGAGGGATCGACGTCGAGCAAGTTGACGACGGCCTGCATCGTTCATGGGCCGCTCTTGACGAGGATCACGCGGAAATCCGGTCAAGGAGGCGGCGATCGGCGTCGGTGTGTGTCTCGTAATCTCGATTCGAATAGATCGCTCGTAACGTAAACGCCCTCCGACCGGTCAAACGAAAGCTATTCACTTCGATGGAAAATATATTTGTCGGCGTGGCACGTAGTGTACGTGTACAGAAAAAGATGGCGTGGAATATAATTTCGAATGGGATACAGATTAAGAGAAAGCCATTATAATTTCGTTTTAATTTCTTCAATTTCGAATGGCTCTTAGTACCCCTCATTTGTAATATCTGCCTTGGAATGGTTCTCTTCGAACGGCGTTACCATTAAACTTTCACGCGCAGCGCATTCGCTGGCCACCCTATTAGTCGAAAGGGAAAAGCATCGCGGAGACCAAACAACATCTACCTAGGGCTCTTGTTGAATGAGCTAACCGAGGAGTGAAAATTCCGCGAGACGGCGTGTCGTTCAAAAGTTAGCGCTGCGCTCTTAATAACGCGTGACAGGGAGTGCACAAATGGACCATTCGCGAAACAACAACGGAGACCGGAACACGGCCCCCATTCAAGACAACGAAACTGACCAACAAAGAGCCCCGTATGCATGGGAGTGTGGGTAATTGCATGGTCGAAATTGCAGTGCGTACTAAATAGCGCGGGCACACGCTAAGAGTGACATCGTAACGTAGCTTATTCAGCCCCTCCGAAATTGGGCATCCGATTTCGCGATGTTCCTGGTGCATTACAAGGGACGACACGAAACCGAAGAACGAGCTGCCATTGATTTCGATACGAAAAGAAAGACAAGAGATTCGGAGACACGAGGAAAATAAAAGTTTGATCATCCATTGGGAATATGGGAGCATAGAAATATAATAGAAAGGTAGGGGAGAGCGGGGATAAACGTAACGGCGTCATGAAAGTTACGAGAAAGATACACAGTATCAAAGAATTGTTTGAAGCTGGTTATACTCTTTTATCGTTAGCTACTTAAAATATGTTTATTTAAATGTTTGTTTCAATTGTTTCTGATAATAAATAATTCTATTTTGCTTTGTAAGAGGTGTTTTTACTTAATTCTCCTCAGGCCCAGATCTAGGGGGGGGGGGGGCGCAAGTAGGATAATTGCCCAGAGCAGCAAATTTTGGGGGCGACAAAATTGGTAGACAAATACCTACAAAAACTCTACTAGTCTACGAGGTTAGTAAAGGATGACGATCTTAAGAATAAGCAACGACTGAGAATACCGCCCTCACTGCTATCCATGGACGCAAGCATCTCCCTTCAACAGTAGCTATTCGATCTGCTAGCCAATGTCCCGCAGCTGCAGTGTCAGTACCGAATAGAACGTGTCACACTCGCAAATATGTCGCATTAATTTCGTGATGAAGAAGCAATAAGAGCACCGGTGCTCTGAAATAGTTGTAAATACGTTAAAAACACTGACTTTACGTTCGTGTTAACATTACTAACACGCAGGACCTCTGTCCACTATGAAATACTTTATCGCGAAATAAGCACTAACTCTACAATCGCACTTTACGGTTTTAAACATCTCTCAACAGTGGGAAGATGTGTTCGGACTCGAGTAAAGTGTTTCCAAAATAGTCCTCTAGATACTGAGTGTAATGTAATAGAATTTTGTTAAAGGGCCTTCCACAGAGTCCAGTAATCAATGAAATTGATGCAGGAACCGTGAAATCGCGAAATAATATCCACTGTGACTGCACAGATATTCAATGATCCGAACACCGTCGCGGACGAAGTCGAACTGTTAGGGCACACCGTTCGGCAATGTAGTGACTTTGGTAGGGGTTGTTGATGTTTTTGTCGCGCTCGGCTGACTCCCAGCTAACTTGAAAATCGTCAAGGCCACAAATAATATTATATAGCAATGTCCATTACAAAATGTTCACTTTTCACAACTACAGTCGTGCACCCTGCACATTCTACACGTATTTTTATCACTGCGATATGTGATCAAACACTAGGCAACGCTTCGTCAAAAAGTCTTCTAGATGATAGGTATATTCCAGTGAAATGTTGTTAAACGCTCTTCTATTTAATCCAGCAGTCGAACGAATTGATGTAGAAATCGAGAAATCAGGAAATAATATGCACTGTGACATTCACAGATATTCACCGATCGGATCACTATCGCGGATAAAGTGGAACTGACATTGAGTACTCAAACCTTTCGTCAATGTTGTCACATTGGTAGAGGTTGCTGTCGACCTCAACTGTTTCCCATGCAAGTTGAAATTTCTCAATTTCTAATGACTCGACTGTAATAATTACTGTTAAGAGAGAAGATTTGAAAGAACTCACACGAAAGAGTTCAACTTCACAAATGTAACTCGTATTCGACACGTTAAGCATCCCGTATGCATTGCAATTGCATCGATGCACCCCACGACACTCATGCATCATGCAACTTTCTGCGAAGCTTATAAGAATTAGATTTTACTGTAAATTTCAATGTCGGCGGTGAACTAATACTTGGGGCAAATAGAATCCAATTCTTATTACTTCACTAGAATGATTAAACAGTGCATTAGAAACTTGCGGGAATGTCAGTAACAGCGTCAATTTGTAATACTTTACGGCGTACCAGGACCAGATCTAGGGGGGCGCAAGTAGGGCAATTGTCCAGAGTGGCAATATTTGGGGCGGCAAAATTGGTAGACAAATACCTACAAAAAATTTTACTCAGTGTCAAAAAATATATTTTACAATACTTCTTTATGATTGAATACAAAGGGCGGCAAAACTCACTTTTGCCCAGAGCGGCAGAAGAGCTAGATCCGGACCTGATTCTCCTCAAAATAATTAGTGTTACTTTCGTCACCATGGTATGAATGGTAACAATGACAGTCACTGTGGAAAATTGCCATAACTCTTTGACTACTTATCATGGAAGGTTGAATTTGCGGCCAAATGATAGACCAAGAAACACACTATCTTAAGGTATAATTTTCATTTTTATATCTGTAAGCGGTAATTTTTCAGCTAGGCGAAATATAAAAAGTGTTACGTTTGTCCCCGCTCTCCCCTACATATTAAACTCAGAAGTGTACGAACGGGGAAGATTGCATTAACGTTGCACAGCCAAGTCGCAAGGGTGGAATTCACTAAAAAATATTAGACATTAAGGGAAGGACGTGTGCAGATGCATGGAGATAAATGCGAGATACACAGCGGCCTGGAAATCCCGATCCCGAGGGCGCACAATGCTCCGCTCTCGACGAGTAATCCAAGTTAAACACGCGGAGCTGGGCTAAAAACTTAATTCCCGGTGATGAATTTCCATTGCGAAAGTAGGGAGCACCGGCAGCACTTAAACAGTCCGCTCCCCTTCTAATGAGCGGAAGATGCAGCTGCAGCTGCAACGACCGCGCTACCGAGACGCCACTTCATTTGCCGCCCTCAAGAATATCAACCTGTCCCTTTCAATTCCGCCCGTTTCAATTACAGTCGTGCTCGAAATCGTAACTCGCCTGCAATGATAGCTGCACGCTGAATCCTGCTTTATCAGAATGACGTTTTGCTAAAGATTATATCTGGATGCCGAAGCGGTCTTGATTTCTCGTGGAGGATAAAGGAGGGGCGAGGAATGGCTTCCTCTTAGAGCTTAATAGTTTGATTTCCATTAGAAAGTAGTAGCTGCATACCACTGTCACGAGATTTGACAAATTCTCCTCCTTCTTTTTAACAATCCACCGTTGCATGTTCTTTTTTCTAAGTGGCAAAAGTGAATCGCTGGTCCAACCGGCGGAGTTCTCGACCTTTATCTGTATAATTGGAATAGTTCAGTGTTACAGGGAGCCGCGCCTGGCTACTTTTGACTATCGAATCAAGCATTTCGACGTAAATTGCCGGTTTACCGCGGATTGCATCGCGGTACTCTCGGGGAACGGGAGTTTACCGTTCTTTCGCGGGAGCGAGCAATTTTATCACGCACAATCCTGGCGCATGAATATTCGCGCGACACAAGATTGCATTCTCCCGCGGAACGTTTTATCACGGTTGGAAATAGAAATTCGAGCGGCACTGCTTCCGAGATCCTCGCGTGTTCTCGCCTGGCGAAATTTAAACGACGCCCTCTCGTTTGTTTCCGAGGCGTGGGGAAAAATCTCACGGCATTCCTGCGGGCGGCTTTCGGTGGAATAAAATTGTTAGCTGCGGTAACAGTGGTATTACGCAGCTAGTGTGACTCCGCTTTCGACAATGCGCAGAGCGATAAATAGTATTTCTGACGTAAGGGAGTGCTATCTCCCTGCAAAGAATTTCATCCCTCACAGCCCCATTCGGAGCACCCACGCCCCGCGCCCGTGTCAACCTGCGGGGGGGGGGGGGAGGGTGGAATCGACTCGGCAACAAAGTGGATAGCAAAGTGATGCGCGATCCGCAACCGTGACGGGGATAATTATACTTCCGCGATTATAGAATGCAAGGCGAACGATTTCGCAACAGCTGACCTCGTGACCTTTCGCGCGACACAGAGGGTGGGGAGGGACGTAAGATGGGTCGTGTTATTGGGAAAGGACAGAAGGAGGATACAGAAATGGGGATGGTAGCCATGGAAACCACCCCGAGAGGGACTACATCTTCCTTAATCTAAACCTTGATTGGCTAAGGTAATCTTAAACTTGTACCCTCGATAAAGTTCTCACCTTGAAGCCACTTTCGACGATTTTCAAGCGGGCGACCGCTTCACGGGCGAGCACGCGAGACCGTGGATGCGCGGCTCCACCCTGGAAAACTTTAATCGCGTACAGGGGCGAGAGATTATTCTGGATTCCGCGGAATCGAATCCCATTGGCAAACGAGACTCGTAGGTCGGTGTATTACAACGATCCCGTGCGAAATTCCGTGGGAATTTTCAGCATACGGTTTCCAAGAAACCGCGACCTCGTTCGGCTCTGCCAAGTTTTATCACACTCGTCGGCCTGTTACGCCAGTAAATATTCGGTTTTTTGCGAGTCTCGAGTGGAAAATCGAATCTGGATAGCCTTGTAAAGCGAGACCGCACCAGCCACGCAATTTCGGATCCTTTTTATGGTCATCGATCTACTCGAGGGAGGGCTGTCCTCAAAGACGATTCCCGCTGCTTCCCGCGCGATCTCGAATTTATTCCCCCAGTAAAACCGTGAAAATTGTGTCGACGTTCGGTCGGGATCTGGGTTGGAACAACACTCGCAAGCTTCGTGACGAACGTAGACCTCGTGCCCTTCATTGGCGAGAGCTACGCGATTCACCCTAGCTCTCGAATAATACTGATTGCGAATACCATCGATGGTATAATACCAGCGCCGAGTTGATGTCGAATCTGGGTTAATATAACGATTGCGGGGAAACTGTGGGGTATGTTACGATTTTCAACCAAAGTAGACAGAACACTATCCTGTAAACCCCTCCAAATACACGAGCAAACGCTTCAGATTCAATGGTTCAATGTTACGTTATGCATAACCAGCCTCTAACCCTCTGGATAAATATGACCAAGGTAAAATTTAGGCATACATTCGGTGTACCCCATTTACCTGAATTTAATGAAAACCAGGCTTCCCAGCAGAAAGTGTTCCAATCAACTCGAACAATCTGAGATTCGAACTCGAACAAACGCACAGGCTGTAGATTCGATCGCGATTATTTCGCGCGAAGCATTTAATTAAATTCCACCCGGACATTCCCCCGTAGTAGGCACGCGGAGCTCGTGATTTTACCTCGCGCCCTGCTAATTAGTATTTCGTGCGGGCCTGGGCTCGCCCAACGATTCCCGATCGCTCCCCTTTTATCGATCCTCGAGAATCTTTGACCATGCCGCCCTCCACTCGAACGCGAATAAAGGAGAGGCTGCCGCGCGCTCCTGGAACACAGATGGGGAATCGATCCGATCGTCTGTGTTCACGTCTACGTTTTCCACCCGACACAGGGCCATTTGTTGGGTATCGATGCAAAACGTCGATGCGATTCGCCCAACGAAATTACAGGAACATGTGTCGCTGTGCCCCCCCCCCCCCCCCTTAACCCCTTTGGTAATGGAGGACGAGATTCAGTGTTCCTCAACGTTCCACCTTGAGTAAAAGTTTAAAGTCGTATTCTTTGACGAACCGGCTGAAGACGGCATCAGATAAATTTTAATTTCACCACTCCACTACTCATCGACATCCCTGCACGGGTCTCGTAACTCCCCCTGGCCGAAATTCTCGTCCCACTTTCGGCCAGCGATAAAACACAAAGTTCGCTAAACGCCGTAAATCCAGCTCGAACGACAGAACGTCGTCGACAAACAGCCGCGCGCCTGCTCTCTATTAAATTCAATCCCGTCTCAATTTCAGTTCTATAATAGCCGCGGGAACGTCAACCCAGGCCTGCGACTTGTATCGCGCTTCTGCCACCTCTCCTTTCGGCGTTCGGATACCGTTTCCAACTTTCTTCGTTTCTGTTTAGCGGCAGCTACTTCCGAAGATCTGCCTCGTAATCGGGAAACTTTATTAATGACCGATTTACTGCCGCGTTATTCCAACGCTCCGTGGAGATCCGACGAGACTCGTTTGCAGGACTTTCGGAGCAACTTTGTGACGAGCTTAACACTTTACCTGCGGGCATTTTCGGCGCGAGCGTAAGTTAACCGCGGGCGCTTCTTGCAATGCGTGAAGAGCGTTGGCAGTAGGTGTCACGAATTCGTGACGCCCGCCGATAAGTAATGGTTGGCCGCGGGAATCACGCATACGTGACGCCCGCTGATAATGGTTGGCCGCGGGAATCACGCGTACGTGACTCCCGCAGGTAAACTGTTAAGTAGAGAAACGTATCTGGGTGTTTGGTGCATCTGGCGATTTGGTGTATCAGGAGGTGCTAAGTTAGAAAGGAGCCACAGAAGTTTAGGCGTTTAGCATATAGTAAGGAGAAAAACGGGGAATATCCATTTTTCGTGATTTTGCGATTTATAGCATATTTTGTTGGTGGCAACAGGGACTGCATAATTGTCGAATCACAAGGGGTTATAAAGTTCAAACACTCTCGTAAGATAACGCGAAAGATTTGATGTACCTATTGGTTAAAAACAGGAAATGTCCACTCTGCATAGGCACAAAATACGGAATGTCCCTATTCTTTGCCTAAGCATAAACTTCTGTCGTCAAGGTAAAATAAGAAATTACTTAATAAGAAAATTATATAAGAAAATTAAATTTAAATACCTTGTTTCTTTACTGATAGACTAAAGTATTAAAACTTAATTTTCTCCATAACGCTGTTTTGTAACATCCCCTGTTTCCTCCTTACTCTTCAAATACTTTAAAAGTCCCAGTAGATTCCCCCGAGATCTGTGTTTTTTTGAGAAGTCACTGTAAACTCGGAACATTGTTTCATTCTGTTGATTCATAATATACGACTCATGGAACAATGGTTTATCAGGTTAATTGTCCAGTGATTTGTTGAACTTTGCCCGTACAATTTCAGACGTCTTTTTAGTTTCGTGCCGGATGAGATATAATAGGGGTTGAATTGAATTTATGATATTGCTGTTGCGTGCAGTGCACCGGCGAATTTATCGTATTACTTTATTGGTGTGAATTATAGAAGTTCGATAATTTGTCCGGGAGAAGGTCTGCGAAATAAATTTCGGGACGAAGTAGGATACAGTGGTAGAATAAAGTGAGTAAATTTCGCTGGTACGATTAACCAGATGAATTCGGAAAATAAAGTTCAACAGGGTGAAAATTGTAATTGCATCATGGGGGACATTCTTTGCTTGGGGAGTTCCAATTGTTCCACGATCCCTTTTTTCTTCTCGCGCCTACACTGATCGAGGTGTTAATGCGGTGAAACGCTTATCTCTACCGGGCTGACCAGTACGGTATCATTCTACTGTTCGACGATCAACTTCGCGAGCTGGGAGGATAATCTCGCTAATGGAACCTCCGGGCACGATGTTCGTGAAGAACATTGGTGTCTTCCCGTAGACAAAGGATGGACGGGACACATAATCGATAGTTGTGCCTTGGTGTTCGTGAATTTAATAAATAAAATCACAGCCGAGTTAAGTAACAGGATGGATTAATACGGTCGCTCGTTAAGGCAAATATTAATACGAAACGATAATCGTCCTCCTCGTATAACTAAATTCTCTGGCAAATATCGAGCGATATTACCGGGCTACCGCGTGCGAATTTTTCGCCAGAAATTGTAACTGGATCGTAAAGCTCGGCAAACGTCAATAACTGAAAGGATTTGCAGCGGATCTGCGTTCAGAATATCTTCCCGGGTATTAAGCGATCTCGTTCTAATTTCATGTATATATTCTATAACCCCCGCCCTCTTTGCATTTTAACGGCGCGAACGTTCTCGTTCATTGAATTTTGACAGCCTTTTAAGCATACCTCATCCGGACCTTTGAAGTGTTGCAATTTTCCCTTCAGCCAGGTGTTCACTAAGTTTGTGCGGTTTATCGAAATTGCAATCTTTTGTCATGAATAAATATTCAACTACGGCCTCGGTATAAATCGATAAACTTAACGTGTCATCAACCCTTGTAAACCGAAACGGCGGATTACGTTCGATACTGTTGGTATTAATATTTTCCTAATTACTTATAGTCCATTTTATTTTTGTGTTAATGGTATTCAAGAACGGTGAACTGTATTTTAATCAAATAGCTTGCCCTTAAATACTTACACTTTTCCAATTTAATTTCCATCAAGCTGAGGCCATCGGGGGATTGAAACCCTCGATCGACGAACGTTGAGGAGGTAAAAGACAATTGTTTGAAACGTTCAGCGTTCATCGGCGTATCAAGCGACGAAATTAAACGAAACGGTCGACAGGAATTTCGATCCGGGGAAAGCAGGCGAAACAGGTGTACGTTCCAGTCGACACTCGAGTCATCTGTAATCGACACGCGGATCGTTTCTCAGGCGGAAAATTCGCCGCTCCTCGCTCGATCGTTTTCAATTAGCGACCTGACGTTTCGAATTACTCCCAATTACCCGAAATATTCCTGCACCGAGTGGCGAACGGTTCTGCGATAACGCGTCGCGCGGCGATTTGTCGCGTTTACCAGTGCAAACAGAATTCGCGCTATTCCACCCTCTTGCGTGTCGTTTTTCGAAAATTGTTCGCAACTATATACATACCGCAGCGTATCGCGAGTCACGAATCATCGGTCAGCCGTTCAGAGCGCTAAATTCTTCTGAACCACCCTTTTACATAATTTTCCATCTGACTTTTGCGATAAAGAGTGTCGTATAGCGTTCAAGCACGAAGGTGGGATCTGATTAAAGTAGTATTATGGAGTGGAGGAACATAACGATTTTCATGAACACGCCGCGCGCACACGAGCGTGATTAATTATAATAATTAATCAGACAGAGTATTAATAATTAAATTCCCCAACTTTTCGACGGACAAATACGAGTGAAACGAACATTCGCCACGCAGTAATACTGTACACACCGTCTGTAGAAACACACATAACAATTCCTGTTTGCACCGTGAAATTTCACGTATTTCGCGGATATCGAGGGGTACGAAGAATCTTCCTGCGAATTCGCTTCATAAATATTTAATTAGCGAGCGGAGTGTGGCACGAAGTATAATAAAATCGCCTTAAATGACGTTGAGCCATTAATATGTACGAGCGAAGTGATAAACAGCCTTGATGAATGCAATATTTTCCATGAATCTACAGAAACGGGTATTTACAAGATAAAATGTGGAACTGCCTACTCCATAAATCTATCACGAAGCGTGTTCCTCGTCGGTCAATTATGGCAAGAGGGATTTATTCAAAGAAGTCAGTGTCTGAACATGGAATTATCACTAAACTCTCTGGACAATGGCGGGGATGGAATGCGTCGCCACGAAAGACATCCAAATTTAATAGCACCTCGGTCGCCACATTGTTTCGTTCATCGAACCAAGGGTTCCGTTTCGTTTCGTTTGTCTTCCGATTCTCCTTACTCTCTCTCCTTTTCTCGTCTCGATGCAAGAGGATTTGGGTCAGTGGCGCGGACTCGCGGGATATTGCTCGCGAACCGAGAACAGGGGTTGCAATTATCGTGCCAGCTTTCCCAGCTATTGCGTTCTTACGAGCGGGCATTTTGTTTGGTTTTCGTAACCCTTCGGACAGATTCGTGGCTACGCGGAGGACCACGGTGTAACCGCAAATTATGCTCGTGTTACGCGTGCTTTTGGCGTGCTTCTCGTGGTCCAGCTTTGAAAGCACTTTACTTTAGAGTCGCTTACGGAAAGAAGTTATTTAAGAAACGGCTTGCCCGAGAAACTTTATCAAATTTCTTTGGATAGCCTTCATCTGCGCTTTCGATATTTACAGCGATTCCCTCAGTGGTATAATAAATTAAATAAACAATTCTAAATTAGGTATAATTGAAGATCTGATGCATCGACACCACAGATGACGTGTAACCTCATTTTTACACTCGTACGTCAACAAATCTCGACTGCCAGTCGATTAATCCTCGATTTCGTGGTCTCCTGAATTTCCAATTAAGCGTGCTCCTGCACCAACGAAATCTTGGGACACCTCTTGGCACCGAACCGTTCATTCTCCGCTAAAGTAGTTTCAAATACGTTTAATATGCTCCCGCTGATACGCGCGCAGCGTCGAAAACTTTGCTTGTGCAGTAGCGCTTCAGGAGTTCCAGTCTGCCAAGTTGACGCGCACAATTACAACTACTGAGATTGATACGCTTAATAATTCAATGATCTACCCCGCGGATTGTTTGTTGGCTCTTCAACGGTACCAGTTCACCCGCGGCAGCAGACAATCTGCGTAATGATGTTGATGCAGAATCTGTCGATGCTGCGAGTAAAGAAGCGGCTCCTCTGAGCTTAACGAGTACTGCTGCTGTGCCATCCTGCAATCTGCCAGTGAAAGGAAAGTTTCTTTCGCTTTCTTCTGGAAATCTTACTCGCTGTTCGAAGCTACGTTTCAAGCTGTGTTTGTCCTTTTCCTTCCACCACTTCAATTGCCATTCTCGTGATCCTTGCCTATACCTTAGCAGTACTTCGTGTCGTTTCGCCTGTTCGAGGGCATCGTAAAGATGAGGAATCGACTTATCGTTCGTGCTCGTGGCAAATTTATTCGAAGGCTGCCTCGCAGCAAAAAACAATAATATATCTAACGCGGATATATGGCCGTGTTCCTTCGAATGAACGACGAACAGAAAATTGGATGCAATCCCCAGACAGGCTTTACCGTCTATCGCATTTGTTCTATCGATATTTCGTTTACTCCTCATTTCTCTCGATTTCCACGGAATACCTTCGCGCGATCTGCATCGCCGTCGTTGGCATTCCGACGATCTACACCACCACAGACCGCTCCTCCGGGTTATCTCATCCTAAATCATCGAATTCAACCGGTGTCCCGTTTCGAGTGACGAATTGCCTAGAAAACTTATACTTTAAGTGGAGTGGAAATGTTGTTCTTCACAGTGACGTCTGTGAAGTTTCACCTACTTGTTCCAAGTCTCGACTTGCAGACATTCTCTGTGGATCGAACGGAGATATCTAAAGGTCACTCTTAAAATAATTTCCCAGAAAGTATGCGGAAGCTATCAGTCAAGTTTGGAACAACTACAGAGAATCGCAATTCTAGGACCAGTGAGTGTGCACCAAAATGCACTCGCTGTCTAATCCATCAGCCTCCAAAGTCGTACTCAGTTTTCCACGCCAAGACTTCGTGACCAGACTCCCCCCGGATTCATCAAGATCGTGGCAGATGTCTTTTTCGGGCAGGGAAACCTCTTCGAGCCGAGCGCCTACTTCAAAGGGGTGGCGAGCCGTCGACCCACTAGCGCGTTAATTAAGTTTACCCTGTACACCGACGGTGAGGTAATCCGCGAGACCGAGAAATCGTCTTAATAACTACCCCCGGCCAATTAAACGGAAGATGACTCGAGGGACTCGTCATTTAGCTAAAATCTAGCGCAGCCGTCGAAATGATCAAGAATCGACAGTTGGATTTCGTTTCCGCGGGAATTTCCGGATCTGCGCGCACTCTGTGTTCCTCGGCACGCTGAAAGGGTAACGGCGAGTGTTTGCCGTTCGAACGAGGGATGAAAGCCCGAAAAAAGGTAAGAAAACACAAAGGAGGCCTGGACGGAACAATGGCTGTTGCTTTTACGCGCCACAGGGCCAGGGGTGGTGTTCGATTCTGGAGTGGATTTTTGAGTGTCCTTTGTTCCTCATTGATTCTGCGTGACAGAATATTCAAGTCTGTCAGACGAGGCTTGATTTCGGTAACATGTTGCTGTTGCCTCTGGCGATGTAGGCGAGGGTTAATTATAATATTGAACGAACAGGCACCGCAAGTTTCGAAGAAGCCATGGAAAGCGTAGATTCTAGTCAAGTTCTGGGTAACAGAAGCTATAAAATGTAGGGAACGACCTAGAAGAAATTAAATCGACGAGACAAATTAGCCTTGAGAGAATTGCCCGACAGTGGATCGGCTTTCGAACGGCAAAGCGAAACTTACTGGAATTAAATGACAGCGGAAATGAAAGGAGTCTTGTTCGTGGACGTGACGAAAGTGAGAGAGAAGAAGTTACGGTCGCAACGAGAAGCTGCTTTTAAAAACACGAAACCATCGCACGCGCGGCCTCTACAAAGCGAAGAATTTAATTAACCTGATCTTGCACCGGATGGCTGATTATTTTGCAGTTGCAGTCGCGTCTTCGTCGGCAGGATAAACTTTATCGAACACATCCGGAGTCTCCTTGTTTTTCTATTTCAATGGCAAGACTTTTCAAAGGCACTAAGGCTGTCGCGTCGCTGCGACATTAATTAAATCTCATTGACCTATCGTGAGTGATGTAACGAGTGAAAAGAACGAAACTTATACTACATATACCGAGCTTTCGGTGTATACAAGAGTTTTTAGATCAACGTGAAGTTTGGCTGGGAATTTCAACCACAACTTGAGGGGTTATACTTACATTAGTCAGCCGGCCGAAAAGAGGCAAATGTTTGTGATTTTTTTGAAAAAGGGGAAGCATATATTTGTACAGAACTTTTTGCACTCAAAAGAGCAACGTTTATTACGTGTTTACGTTTATTATAAACGTAAATATTTATTATAAACGTAAATACGTATTATAAACTTAAATATTTTTCTACGAAACAATTGCCAAATGTTGTTTAAATGTTGCTCTTTTAAGTGCAAAAAGTTCTGTAAAAATATAAGCTTCCGCTTTTTCAAAAAAATTCACAAATTCACAGACTACTTAGGTCTAACCCCTTAATGAACTAATAATTATTAACGATTGATTGTATACAAAGGGCATGCAAATGGAATTCGATGTCATAAACTTCAATACAACTAAAATGTAGTAAAATGTTTAAAAATAATTCCTCAATACATAAAGTGACACATAAAAAGAAGAAATAATCGAAGACCATTTCATACGATTATCATACGGAAGCACCCTGTTCCTGGCACAATTAGCGTCCGCTACGAGGAAAAATCTCCACCCTCCCTATTCTCGATGCCTCCTTAGGAACTCAGGCAGTCCCCCGTCTCGCGTTTCTCGCCAGGATAACGGCTCCGTGCGCGACATTACGCTAACAAACATTTCCGAAGTTGGAAACGTACATAGTACCTTGTGCCCCACGCTTCCCTTTCGTCGGCGAAGTAATTCGAACGAGCGGCCTGGCTTTCACCGTGCGGAGGGGCTGGAAAGCAAGGGGATGAATTCCTTTCCCGTTGCACGAAATAGGAATTACCATTCCACCGGCATTTTTCCGCCCTCGACCAGCAGCGACTTTTTTTCCAGCCGAGCTGGTTGCTTCGCGCGCCTAACACAATCGGGCAAAGGTCGCTCCCGACACGGCCATTGTGCTCGGACATATTGTGCGAGTCCCACAGCAGATTCTAATCTGCATACGAATGAAATCCGTTAGCCTCCCAGGGCAACCAACCGTCCCTCGAAAAAGGTAAATAAGAAGAAGACCGTGGCAGTGGCGCGCCGGCTGTGTCCTCTCCGTTTCTCCGTCTGTGGCCACGGCAAGTGGCTCTCATCGCGTGTTCAACGGTTAAGTAATGCCCGATGGAGATCTCCTAGTCGCTACGGACTCTTGGAGGACCCGAAGGATGACGTTCTTAAACGCACTTCTCCCTCCTCTGCTTTCATTTCTCGTTTGCCGAGCTTCTCTACATTTCTCAGCAGCTGTTAAACTCTTTTCGGTATTTTTATGGCACTCTCGCTTCTTCCCTTTGTATAATAAGATCGCAAGACTTGTAGGTACGGTTGACAAGAATCCCGTATCGTTTTTCTTTTTTGACTATATCTGTGCAAAGATAGAGCTTTGGTATACGCCCTTTTTAGGTTATTCCGCTGCCCTTGTTTATCTGCGTCGACGAATGTTTTATTCTCGCTTTTGAAAGAATCGAGGCACGGTATTAGGAGATTTGTGTTATCTACGTGGCTCGACTACGTGGACGAAAGTTTTCTCATAAGCTATGGGGATGATATTGAAAGTTCTGGGAGCCTCTCTAATTCCACGAGGTACCCAGTGAAATATTTGCTTCGGGTAGGGCGGAGGCGTGGGAGTTGGGTTCTATTTATGACGACATCAAGAATACGAGAAAGAGAAGTACCTTTTACACAGACAGAAGACCGTAGATCACTCTGTCTTACGCTTTAATCAACGGAGCATCTCATAGATAATGCATTAATCTTTATCTACCAACTCGAACGCAACATCCAAGAAACTTACAGTAACCGTTCTCGCCCCGCTCGGTCCAGTCGCCAGTTAAGCTCCATTCCGCTCCCCCAGAAACGAAAAAGAACCTAAAGAGAAAGTCGCCGAACGTTAATATCGTCTGGCACCGCCGAAAATCCTGAGAATCGAAACTAATAAACCCGACGGGCGACAAGGCTCCGGAGGGTGGTTAAATTCCGCCGCGGGCGAAAGAAGAAAGCGTCACCAGCGAACTTCTCTGTAACTATCGTCAGCGAGATGCCTCGCCGATAAGCGTAACAGTGTTTCCGCAACCCTGTTCGCATCTCCTGTGTCCTCGGGCACCCGAGGGTGTCGCAGCGAAATGGTAAAACGTCCCCGTTTTGTCTCGCTTACAGGAGTGCGCGCGAAAACGTTCCCCGGGTCGCTTTCGAACCCCCTGACCCTGGGAACGTGCTTGGACTGGGGATTTTAATCCTGGTCCGCAGCGACCGAGGCAAATTACCAAATAGTTTGGCACGAGACGCGGCTTCTCTTTAGGCTTCTTTTTAGGCCTCCCCTACCTGGGCCAAAATTCATCACCTCACTGGCCAGCCGCACACATGCACCGACGAGGGCTGTAGCGCAGTCGCGCAGGACGCGAAAGAAATTCCGGATCATCTGGCCGATAATCGCGAAGCTGAATGGAAGAACCGGATAAATGGGTAGCGCGACGCCAAATAGACGGCCGGTCGCGATGCACCGACGTAGCTTTGACCCGATATTAACTGGGTCCGATGGAAATTGCGGTACGAACGGGTAGGGGAAATGCGTTGGCCGAAAATAAGGGCGAAATCGTGCAATCGGTGTTTCTCGTACGGGGCGTCGCTTTTGGGGACACAGTGTCTAGGTGACTGCGAGGTTTCTATCGCATAGAATTTTAAATAGAACTTGGACCATCGTCTTGGACGAGGATCTTTGGTCCTAATCCAGAGCTCAGTCTCACGCATTATTCCCACCCTCTTACGTGACTCAGGTACGGTATTCGAATCAATAGCTTCTGTACGAAAGAGGAAAGCATGGTGAACGGATCCGCGAAATGTATTCCGCGAGTCCAGATTTACTAACCTTGCCAGTGACATTTACGTATGTCGGCCAGCCTCCTCAAGTGAAATCCGTCGAGCCGGGGATGTCGGTGTCACTGTTACGCAACTCTCTTTGTTTATCGCCAGGATGCACTTCACTAAACGTACCGCATTCCCTCCGCCGCATTGTGGCGTATAATCGTTTGTCAAGGTTCACTGATTCACTCATGTTTATGGGTACGTTCCCACCGTTCATCGGTCAGCCGTGGAGGACGTGCAGGAGGATACAGAATCACCGAACAACACCGACAGTCTCTCTCTCTCTCTCTCTCTCTCCCTCTTCCGAGGATCGATCGACGGACCTTCAGGAATCACGATTTCGTTCTGTTGAACGGGCCTTCGTCTGTCTGGAACGACTCGCCGACGGTGGACAAGCCGACGAGCATAACTTCTCCCCGTTGTCTGGCGACCACGATTCGATCCGTCCCGCGGCCGCAACCTTCGCCGAGCTCGCGAACTCCGGCCTACAGCCGCGAGAATCGAAGACCCCGAAGCCGAACGATATCGATTCGTCTTCCGTGTCGTTCCCCGCCTTCTTTCTCCTCCGTTATCGGCTCCAACAGCTCTCCCAATGCCAGCAGCGTTCACGGTGAAACCGCTCGTCCTCCCTTCGATTCGCCTCGAACGTCGCGCGCGCGAGGCCCGTTAATATTTCAGAATTTTATTGATCAGCGTCGCGGCACGACAACGCGTCCGCGACTAGCTGATAAGCCTCGGGAGATTCACGCGGCAAAGTCCACCGCATGGCTTTTCGTCGCCGTCGATGGTCCCGTCTCTATTACACTGTAAATTATCGAGTCGTCAATCCATGGCGACCGAATCTTCGTGAACTCGCATGGTCTGTGATCGAACGGAGAACTGTGATATTCAGGTATTCTTTTTCGCCGTAACGATGTCGTTCGGCGTAACGAGCACGTCTCTTCGAAGCATGCTTCTTATCAATAATAGATCGAGGAGGGAGGGGATAAAACGTGGCACTATCGGCCAGCTGGGAGATTCATTAAGCTATGATTTATGGGAGCGTCGAGGTAGAGAATGGTTTAAAAGCTCGGATAATCCTTGGTCCACTGTGTTAGATATTGGGGGTGTATTTCATCGCCGCCCTCTTGGGTGTCTCCATTATTTTACAGTACAATACAAATTGTTCCGGAGGGGTGTTCTTTTTAAAGAGACAACTGTTATCAGCGAGATCATATTTCTTCTCAAGGGCATGGTTTTTGGAAAGGGAAGTGAAATCAGTTTTTTGCAGGGCATTACGATAGCGTTACGAATGCATGCAAAACTTCATTCGGTTTTCATTTCATTTGCATCCGATCGCACTGAATATGCAAATTACCTGCCTGCCGTATTGCTCGCGGTTTGGTTTGCCAGCCGTGGAAAAGCAAAGTGTCCCTTTTAACTCGGCCGCGTTTTTATCATATCGAGTGGTTGAACAAAAAGTTGCGTGATCAGAGCACAAATTGCCTGTCGGCGTGTTTCTCTCACTTTCGTGACGGATCAAATGTTTCCCATCGCACACGCACAAGCATGCACATCGGGCAGAAGATCCCACGGATTAACGCGAGCCGCTTTTAGAATGTATGGTCACGCGTTTGGCGGACGATGAAAAATTTACACGCGTCCGATCCTCACTCGTCTATCGCGAAATTATCTCTTCGAGGGTGGAAACGTTATTCTCGCAAGAACTTTCGTGGATAAATCCATCAGCCCCACTTCAAATCCCTCTCCACAACGCAAACCTGGCGACTCTTATTCTTCCCACTGCTGGGAGAGTAATTTTCATCGAGGAAGCAGATGCAATGCATGCGGAGGATTAAATTTCGCTGAAACTGTGCAACACTTCGCACGATTACCTTAAGAGGCTTTTCCACTTTAGTGATACTTCCATTTCGCTTATTTAGGATCATTTTGTTTAACTGGGTATGTATTTAGAGAGACGGATATAAATTTGTGGAAAAAATTAACGCGTCTACTGCCTCGAGCGAGTAACCACAGTTAAACGAAGCTTTCGAAAGGTACAGTCCGAGAGCTCCAGTCAGGACGTAAAAAAAAATTTAAGAGTTCCGAGGGTTAAGAGCTCAGCCTTATTTCATCGTAAAGCGTATCGCGACGGGCTCACGGGATTTTTTTGCTGTAGATTGCAGTTAGATCGTCTCGCCGTTCGTCGGATTTGCGCGAGCTTATTTATGCCTAGAACGGTATATAATAGAGCCGGGACATGAATTGTCTACAATTCCGTCGCGTTTTACGACCCCCCGCCCAACTTGCCCGCGGAAAATACTCCCTCCTGACTATAAATACGAGGGATCGCGGAAACTAGTCGACAGAATTTACCACCAACAGTCTTTCGATAAACCAGAAGCGGAAGAGGAGAATGGCGACGATAGGCAACAGAAATTGATGCGATGGATTGCTTGACCGACGGATTCATTCGATTCCCCTCTCGCTTTCATCGCCAAGCTCGTTCGAATTAAATCACCATGATCGTTTTAAAGCCCCCCCGCACATGATATTCCATCGCGAATGACGAAATCTCTGCGTCGAATAATGGATGACACTCGGGACGATCAATTTCTCGTTCGACGCCTGTCCAGTATCGATAATGGCTCGAGCGCGACACAGGCGGCCGTGAAAATCACCTTTCCGAATTTTTCATCAGTCCCGCCGAATTTTACTGCCAGCCGATATCCCCTCGTAAATTGGTCTGCGTTTCGGGCGCTTCTCACGGTCCATCGGCAAACGCGTGTGCTCCAATGTCTAGATCCCCTGCACGTCGAATCCCGTGCTTCTAATTGAGAAATAAAACGGTAACAACAACGCTATCGATCCTGCGTCCTGCATAAGAGCAGTTAAAGAAGCTTTTAACGCTGAACAGCTGAGCCAGTGGTATAAGCGGACCATAGTTTTTCCCTTCTGAGGCGTACCGATAGTATTCCAGTGCGGTAAGTTTCTTATTGTTAGTCTACTGTATAGAAGGTAAACAAAAACTTGGGAGCGGTATGAAAAGAAAGTTTAATTGCGGATAGTGGTAGTTGCGTGGGGAATTTGGTGTCGGATACTTCGCGGTTAAGTACAGTTAACGTATTCCTGTCGCGTGCGTAAAGTTCGGCGCTACTTCTGGCTTCCTGGTTTTAAAAGGTAGTTGAGTTTGCCCCGCGCTTCTGTTAAATTGAAATAAGCGCCGAGGAAAGAATGACGTAGATATTAAGTACATAGGCAGGGATGTTTCTTGCGTGATGTACCGTCAAATAGAGGTGAACGCGATCGAGAATCGAATGTTTTAGATTATTGGTGCCCAACGGTGCATGGAAGAAGGTATTCCGAGGATTTCCCCAGACACCGCCACTCGTTCCTGTCCCGGTGGAACAAAAGAGTTCTACGTATCTTTCGGCTGAATTCTTGGAGAGGAAAGTCAAGGGGATTCTGCGGCGCTAGCTTTTAGAAGCTATTACTAAGCTTCTAATTCTTTCTTATAAATATAAGAGGAAGCACTCTCGCAGACTTTTTGCCTCTCTGTGGGGGTTTAAAACCGGCTAAAAGTGTCGGCGCTTAGTGGAGGAATAAAGCCAGGGTCATACCTCTGCAATCTAGTTAAGTAATGAGAGAAAAACCTTACTTCGTATCGTAATAGAAACACTGCGAGTAATGGAGGGTTAACGAGATCATGGCTGGTCTGTCTTTGGAGAACGGGGTCACCGATTAGAACACAGGCTCTCGCGGTCGCGTGGCACTAATTTTTCAGCGATTCATGGTGGAACATTGACACCAGGAACTTTTGTAAACTTCCGCCACTCTCGTTCATCGAGGTTAGCAGCGAATAAGTGACTATTGGAATCTTATTTTTTAAACAATACATATCAGTTACCGATTCCGCATCATGCCTACGGTTAACAATTTTCCTTTGTAGAATATTAAACCGTTTATCAATAATCAATTATGCAATCCCACGCAACAGTATCCCAGCGTGTTCCAATTAATTCCCCCGGGTTTGCTCGTGCGCCGTCTAAAAATTGCAACGTCAAGTGTCACGCGATCGTAGATACAAGGAGCCCAAATCGTTATTTCTGGCCAGGGCATCATTAAAGTTAATGTATCCCCGATACATCGATACCGAGCCGGCCATGCCCGAGAGGAAACCTTCCGTCCATCGTCCCCCGACCATTAGCAATGACGGTAATGTTGCTAAAATCCGTCCCAACCTGACGTTCGTCGGTATAAACACGCGCGCGCGCTCCCCGAAGGCCGGCTACGGTTCACCAATCAAGTTACGTAATGCAACGAGGCGGCGGTGCGTCTTGATTTCCCCCGTAAATCACGATTCGATGCCTTTATTTAGAGTCAGCCTCGCTGCGGATTGGATATAAAAAGAGACCCGACCTTCATTGCACTTTAAATCAATCGAATCCAGACCTGGGGAGCGAACACGATTGTGGCCCCCGGGTCGTGTTTGTATTTGAAATTTTGACGAAGTTCGGCAAACGGCCCGATGAACGCCGTGACCGCTTCCTCGGTCGCTGATTTAACTGACCACGAAAGGAAAAGTGAAAGAGACGGAAGGTCATGGGTCGAATATTTTACGAGCTTCTGTTTACGTGGAAAGAAACAACGACCACTGCGTGCTTGTCCATTCAACGTGCAATTCTTCAACGGGCAGGAGACATATAAAGTTTCTTTCAATAGCACGCAGAATATAATTCTGTCCCAAGATGTTGCGCGCGGATGCCGATAGATTCTAATTGATTAAATCGAGGAACCGAAGGGACTCGGCCCTGGACTCTGTTCGACTATTGAACAGTAATTGAATGAACACTGCCTGTTTCTGCAGATATCATTAGCTAAAACTCCCCATGAGGGAGCGGATCGTGAAATAAAAAGTAACGATCGCCTTATTAAGAACGTCGCCGTTGCCCAGCGGTGTTATGTATTCAGAGGTTTAGCACGCGACTCCAACTAATTAAAGTAGTCGCTTATTTAGAAGTTTCGCGGGGGAGGGGGCGAAGCGCCGTTAATTATTCGTCGGCGGGAAGACTGATCGCGTCTCTCAATTTCTGTCTGAATAAAAAATTCTCCCGCCCTTGCTATTAATACTTTCAAGGTTTCGATCACGGCGAATCGAGCAGCCGAGTTCCCACGAATAATTCATGAAATGCCTGGCCACCAGTCCCTTTCCTCGAACTTTTAATTGTCGGGCGAGACCGTTTATAACTGGCCACTGGGAACACCGCGGCGCTGAATTATTAATCGACTCGCGGTTTCGACGGGGATTTGTCCCCAAAAATATCCGCGAGTCTGCGAGCCTGACATTAACGTAGCGTCTCTACGGAGCTGGGAGAACCCGAGCAACTCAATATCCATACCTTTTATTCGTGGAATCGCTATTGCAGATAGCCATGAAGAGCGTAGTGCCGCCCTTCTCTAGCGCATCGAATTCGTTATCCTCGTTGCTACCCTTTGTAGCTTCTGTGCAATTACGATCGCTGGGATTTATCAGCATTCTACAGCGCTTCGAATTCATCTTCTCTCTTGGTGTACCCTCTACGCATTCAAGTAACCGTGACCGTAAGAAACAATAAGAAACGCAAAACCACCACCCTCCTCTGGCACTTGGAGGTCGTCATCGTTACCGCTGTCCACGATTTCGGCGACGAAAGAGAATCGTTTCGCGCGCGTCTCCGGAAACTTCTGCATCGCTCGGGGCCCGAACTCCGCCGCGCCAAGGAACATCGGAGCGATCGCGATATCCTTTCACCATCGAACCATCGTCGCACTGTTTCCGCGACTTGATCACTGTTCTCTTTCAAGAGGGACCGGAAAGTTCCTCGGACCGTCACTCCCCGGAGGATCGGTTCCTTGCTTCCCACTTTTCCGGCTCGAGTTACAAGCTCTCGGCGATCAGCCGACGTCTACCTCGCGCGGCAAGCCGGTGATCGACGAGCGGGGATCGATCCTCGCTGCTCCTTCTTCGGTTCGTCCAATAGATTGATCTTCACCCACCACCGCGTGCCCAACACCCGATCGCGGCGGCCGATGCTTTCTGTTACGTTGAAATAGCGCTCAGTCGGCGTGGTCCTGTTCGTCACGAGGCGATTCCCAGCATGCGCGCTCAAGATCCGCAGGGACCTCTTCGCTAACTCTTTGATTCTTCGCTGACTCGGGATCACAAGTTCACTGGTAAACTTGGACGACACTCGCGGGGCCAACGGAGACGGCGTCGGGCGCGCATCTCGGTTCGTTCGCTCGGGATCGCGACACGTGAGGTAAAGGTGCGCGGAGCGAGACGAAGATTAAGAGGTAAACGCAAACGGAACGTGAAACGAGGAGAAGAAAGGGGAGAAAGAGGGGAGGACAGAGAGGGAGAGATGAGGGAAGGTAAAGACGGGAAAGCTCCGGTCTGACGTGGCGGGTAGGATTCGAAGACAATGGGAAAGGATGCGCCTTTGACAGGCGAACGAGCGAACGGGCGAGCGGAGGAGCGGACGAAACGGGCCACGACGTATCCGAGCAACCGACAGGGTGAGGCTGTTGGTCCGTCTCGCGGCTCGGCTGTTGCTGGATGGAGATGACGAGATATGGTGGCTTGGAGAGCGAAGGGTTCGGGGGCAGGGAGGGAGAGAGAATGAGCGAGGCGAGGCGAGGCGAGCGAGAGAAGCGTCGGTGGTGAGCGTCCGCCCGCTGTGACGCTCCCGACAGGACTGCGTCGGTCCCCATTTATTCCTCCTTTCTCCCTCCGCCCCGAACCACCCACCGCCCCGCCACCCATCCCCGTGAACCGCTTTGCCCCGTTGCGCGCCCTCGCCAAGCCGACGCTACCCCTCTTTGTGTTCCTGCCCTCTCTGTGTACAACGCACACGCTTCCAACCACCTCTCTCGCGCTTAACCGTGTCTTTCTCTCGTGTATTGTTTCGGCCTCTACCTTCCCTCCCACCCCTGTCCTCGCTTTTTCTCCCACCTTTTGTCGCCTACTCCCTTCGCTCGCACATCCCTACCTAGTCCCACCGGCGGCATCCGCGTGTAAACACATCTGCGTGCCGGCTAATTTTGGTTATCGTCCTAAGTGGCCAGCGAAAGCTCCAACACCGTCGGTCTAATGGGCTAATAAATGCTCATGAAATTGCCCTGCCGCTTTCTTTCCCCGTTTCGAAGCACCGTCGCGGCGTGTCGGCTCGCCGTGCTTTACTATGGAACGAAAGGGGGGGGGGGGTGGTTTTGCGAGAGGGTGCGGTGTTGCGACGCTCCGAGCTTGCATTCCGGGGGTGGAAACTTGGTGGAGAGATCCCGATCGTTGGTATTAAGATTCCGGGGGAGCGGAATTCTCTCGTTAATGAGATCATCCCCCTTCTTTCGGATGTCGTCGAACCGAGCTGGTTCGCGTCTCCGGCGAGTTTCTCGCTGGAAATTCGATGGGATGTTCTTTCTTGTAGGGAGTCACGTTCCTAATTGGAATCGCGCACCGTGTTAGTCAAATAGGCGTGAAATAACCTTGAATTCTTTCACCGTAATCCCTCTGTTAATATGTTGAAAAGCTCCAAGTTAATAAACGAACTTTGCCAGCCTCTAATATCAAACGCTCGAGTAGCTTGAGGTCTCAGACAACTTCAGTCACGTCCATTTCTCCAGGATACTTGAAATAATGAGGTTGGAACCGAAACGAATTTTATTTATCCCCCAGCCTCGCGGTCTCGAATATTTCGAGTACCCAGTCAGCTCTGCCGTCAGCGATTTATTTCCCTTGTCCTTCTTGGAAACGTTCCTCCGCGTTCCAATCGGGCAACCCCGCCTTTTGTCTCTCTTGGCCGCATTGTTTCGCGGACCTTCCACCACCGAAAGTGCCTGAATAGGCCCCGCCTCGTAAACATCCACCGTTCGACGCAATTTCGGCTAACCACCGTCCCGTTTGTCTACTATTAGTCTCGGTTTTGCCGTTTCCTTATCGAAGATCCGTATACGTTGACCGTGACTACTTACGGCGTACGATTAGCGGCGCCCGCTACCCCGTATATGTCGCAAGGGGGTGATCCGTATTACAAGAGATGGTGGGCAATCGAGGTTTCCTAAGATAACGCGTCGCGGATTTCATTCGCCCACATTTGGCGATTGTTAACCTAAACACCGTAGCACGTTCACTTTTAGTAATCTCCAGTTAAATGATTGAGTGACGAAATGATGAGTAAAAAGGTGGGGTAATAAAAATTCTAACTCTCAGTGACTCGAAAAATTCGTTGGATTCTCTGGAGACTATCTATGAAATGTCCCCTCCCAGAACTCCTTAAATGTTTCTTACGATCGCAGCTCCCAGGTCAAAACTGCTCTTTTTCATGGCCCTCCGTCGACTGTTTTCCCGCGACTAACCGCCCAAGACGCGAGTTTCTCCAAGCAGGCGTCTCTTCCAAGCCCGTTACTTCTTTCTCCCTTTCCCTGTTCTTTTTCCGCCGACTATACCCTAGCTTCTGTGCCGACGTCTGTTGCCGCACTCCAGTGGACTTGTTTCTGTGATGCATTTCTGAGAAATGTTCGAGTAAACCCTTTTCAACATGCCGACAGACCATCAGCTAATGTTCGAGATAGTACACGGGGGTGCAGGGATATCGAGGGGATCAAAAGCTGGAAGCTTTAAAACGGATGCCGGCGAAGGAAGGAGAAATAAATGGGATCGGGGCAACGTTATCGTTGGCTGCGTTAATCTGGCATGTGCTGTCTTCGCTCTTCGAAACTTCGCTCTTTTAACGTCGCTACTTTGTCGAAAGCACGGGCTGCTACGTAGGTATGCGGATGTCTGTGACCAGGAAGGAAGCTGGATGTTGATAAAAGAATTCCGGACGACCGGCGGCATCGATAACTCACAGACCTGGCTTCCAGGAAGATAGATCCCCGGTGCTTCGTCAATGACTATAATGGCCGCTCATTCTTCGCGAATTTTTGCGATCGAGACTGTTTGTTCGCTCGTTCTCGATGACGAATCCGTTTTCTTGTGCGCGCTGCAACCGATCGCGGGTTGTAATAAGTGGCGCGAGGGTTGGGGAATAAAATTGCGCGCAAAAAGAAATTGGGAACTCAGAATAGAGCGAAGAAGTGCTCGTCTTTCTTAAACAGTGATTACAACATATTGGATATAAATTTGTTCACGAAGGATTATGTTTCGCAGCCGACGACTTAATGAGGGAATTGTTATACTTATTCTTTTAAGCGTGTATGGATTAATCCTTACGCAACCCCCTATATGTATGCAACCCGAGGGTATCAGATAAAAATGACGTTAGAGGTAGAAGCCGAGAAATGCATTGAAGGTTGTAAAACACGACGGAAATTCTTTTAAATCGCGTGATTTATGTTCACCGATAACTAACCGACGTCTGCTAGTCGCGATTCCGAATGGAAAAAACGGTTGCAATCCCGGCGGGAAGGTAGTAATTCGAGGCGTCCACGGCGATCGCGAAATCTTTTCCGCCCGGTTGCGTGACGTTACCTAACCGTACATTATCATTTCCCGCGCGAACTCGCGGAAAGGAGATTGAAGGATCGATCGAGAAGCGGCCTGGCGGCTCGAAACTTCCAGCTCGGCTGAAAATCTCTCGTTTTCCATTACGCGACACCGTAACCTAGACCACAAATAATTGCCACTTAACATCCCCTCTCGGTAATCCCGTCGAGAACGTTGAGGAATCGATGTCTCCGCGCATTTTGTAAAGAAACATCAGGAATGCGCCAGCGAAGAGGGGATGAAATCTGGACGAGTTGCGAGGTCGATCCGCGAATAAAATGTTTGACGAGGGTCGATAGACCGGCAGCCACGCGTTGATGAAAGTTGGATGGGAGCAAAAAGTCACCAAGGCACACGCGAGCCAGTTATCCCCCTGATGAACGAGGGTTCGGGTTCAAGTGTACGAGGCGGAAAGATGGAAAGATAAACGGGCGCAAATGGGGTGCATAATTGATCTCATCATGCTCTGTACGAGTGACACACTTTCACCCTACGGTTACCGTGATTTGTAAAAAGCGAACAAGTTGAATGTCCCAGAGGATACACCAAAAACCTCTGCAAAAAAGGATACATCCGTTTTGTTTTTCTACTTAAGGGGATTAATTTTGTCCGGGAGACTCATAGTACGTTGACAATTAACGTTTGTTGATTCTCAACGGAATGTACGATTTCATTCCCATTTAGAAACTATTCAATTTCATAATTCATTATTTCATAGGAAACCCTATTTTCTGATCGCATTTCGCATATTCTCGAAGCACGAGATCGTCGTGTATCAGGGAGAATTTCTTAAACAATGAGACGTGATGTTCATATCGTGCATGTTCCGCGGCATCCAACTTCCGTGTGACAAACTCGGTTTTCCCGTTTATTCATACTACCAACACGCGTTCCCCCTTTCGTACCAACACGCTACCACCACTGACTAATCCTCCTCTCATATGTTAACCATGTTGCGCTCCGTCGTAAACTTGGAATCACACGTGTATGTACTGCTGCTGGGGAATGATTTTCCACGCGCGCTGGGTGGTCCATAAAGCTGTGAACCTTTTCCCTGGCGTGTGCAATGATTCGCACAGACTACTGCGCCGCCGTCACTTACATGTACGGTTTCAATGTGTGAAGTGTGCAGGCTGGGGCAGCTGAAATTGCAACCCTGATTTATATTAATATTGTTCTTAGAGGCAAAGTGGTCACGTGAAAAGTAAATACTTTCAAAGGGGATGTAAAGTAATTGGCAACCAAAGAGCTATCATTGAAGAGAAGTATTGAAATGTAATTTTATCATTTAACCATGCCTTTTAACCCTTCTAACCCCTTCTGACGCGTAAAATATATTAGCCACGTTACTGATGTAATAACTGGACCTTTAATGCCTCAAAAATTCATTTCACACTGTTCCTGGTAAAATATAGATAGTGATTTAATGATAGATTAAAAGCAGGTTCTTCGCGTAGTGCGTTTCAGTGAATTCTTATCAATTTTTCTCCCCGATTTCCTGCCACGATTAAACCATTCCGTGCTTTTCTGCTGTTTGCGTGGGAGGAAGCGATTTCAAATTCTGCCGAAATTCTCGTTAAATCGTATCCTCAAGTAAAACCATTTGCATTTTGTTTAATTGTTCTGCTCATTAAAACTTTCCCCTACGTAGCACTAGATTTGAGTGCTTCAGATTTCTACTTTCTCTTTTTTTCCTGGAAGCAGGTGCATATTTTTTATCGTGGCTCTTCGATCTCTCCTACAGTTTCCCTAAAATTTTGTTGACTTCCCCAATAAAAATCGAACTATTGGAACCTAAAGACAGTTGATTTTCAATTTAGATTCTCTTCCTGTGCTTCGAAAAAGTATACATATCAAATGCTAGCACTGATGTCTTTTCAAGTCACCCTTTCACTGCTCTCTCGCGAGCTTCCACTCTTTCAGGGAACTGGCTCGTTACACTCTCAAGGATCTCCCCCGACTAATTGACTCGTGCGCGGCTCTTTCGAACTTTGACGTCCCATCGCCACATGCACATGCTCGAACAGAATCCGCGGAGGTCACCTAACGCTCCACGTTGCAATCCTTGAAACCCGAAGCACTTGTGCTTTACTCCGAGGAACGATGGAGAGCAACGAAAGAGCAAACAAGTCATTATTATTCGTAACCGCGAGGAAGGTATCCCCGCGATCCACCGAATTTCACCCACGAGACTTTTTCATTCGAACGTTCCCTGCAATCGTCAAACAAACTGGAACTTCGGTTTCAACTTTCGATGCACCGCAACCGAAAACAAAAGGAACGGGGACAGAACTCGTAAAAACAGCGACAGATTGGTTTACAAGCACTGGAGGAGAGCAGGAGTTACACTACCACAGGCCATGGTGTTCCAACAGGAACGTTTCACGTATACCTAACGCAACAAATGCCAGGGTGGGCCAGGGGCCGTTTAAACGACGCGTCTCGGTGGCCGTGGAGCTACAATTTCGCGAAACAAATTGGAAAGTGTCGTGTCGCGGACTGCTTCCACCCTCTAACGAACGAGGTTTCACCCTCGACGTTTCGTACGCCCACATGCCCCTAAGATAATTGGCTATTTACTTTTGCGACGTGGCTTAATAACCGACGTATCTATCCTCCCTTCGCCGAGGATTTGGAAAAATCACCTTGCGGATCGCCCCTGTTATTGGCTACCCTCTGTATCTCACCAGGGAATTCGTGGAATGTCGGTTTAATAAAGGCAGGCCCCACTTGCGCTCGACAGAATGAATTTGGGTTCGCTTTATGCCCAACAAAACGCCTCTGATAGCAAAGTGTCCAGATTATGGATGCCAGGTTCTGTACGAGGCAAATTTCTTCCCCAGTGCCGTTTAACGATCGCCACGCGGCAGATGTTTCGGCGGAACATAATTTTCGGCGCTCTGCGGCCGACGCACACCACGATAACATCGTGCACCGCCAAATTACACGAGCAATTGTGTTAAAATAGTCGTTCACCTTGCGGTGGTTTCGCCCACAACTCTGCGGAACAGCGGAACGCAGCATTCATTGCGCTCTGCGGTCGAAAACAAAAAGAATCCGTCGTGAATTCGATGGAAATTAATTTTTCCTGGTTTTTCGAGCTTTGGGAATCGCGCGGGCGGACGAAGTGGGCCATGGACGTTGCTTTCCAATTAACGATTCATCGAAACGTTAGAAACGGTCTTTTAAAGTGAACCTATGGAGTGTCGAATTCGACAGATTTCCAATTTACGTCTTAAAATCACGATGTATTTATTTCGAGTGAATGTTTCCTCCCATGAACCCACCCGAAAATAAATCCGCTGCTCTGCGAACTTAATTAGAAGCAATGTCAAGGTGGCGTCCAATTAGTGCCACTCTTAATTAAAGAATAACAATGAAAGAAGGTAGAGGGGTCCAACGCGTGAAAATAGACAGTACCAATGTCAAGCATGGCGCATCAGCAAGTTCTTGTCCTTCAGAGCAATGTCAGCGTAAAAAATACTCTCTTTTTAAATACAATCTCAAGGTTTACGAGAAACCGAGTTCTTCACGCGAGTCGTATCTATTTTCTTATATCAAATCTGCAATGACAATCGAATGAAGCCTCAAGAGATAAGCCTCATGTCGAAAGAAAAGTTTGACAAGCTCATGATGAACGTGACGGGCTGTGTTATAAGCAGTTTGTCTGGAGCGACCAAATTCAGACATTGACGGGTCCATTGTGAATCGGATGCCGAGCTGGCACGTGGGGGAATTCCAAACTTTCGGGATGCCACGAAGGAAAACCTAGCTAGCGAACTTTCGTTGCCGCTTTTTACGAACACGTTGGTCCATTGAATGCGAGGCATCGTCAGATAAAAGGGTATCGAGGCTCGTCAAACGCTGCCAACTGCTGCGTACCAATTCGCAAACTCAGGAAATATCCAATACATTTATTTATTTATTTTTATTTATCTATTGATTTACGGGACGGGCCCATTAAAAACAAAGTATACAACAAAGTAACAATAAAGCATCTATTTGAAAAAGCGTCACGATATGCGTATTTATTTTAATAAAATAATTTTTCAGCGAACCCCCTCATACATTCGTTTTTATAAAACACTTACCCTGAACGCCATAAATACCAATTCCCACGACAGCCACGTTTTCCGTATTCCCTTCAAGAGGCAGAATTTCTTTGCTACCTAGCGGGGGCCGCCAAAATTTTCTAGGCAACCCCTCGTTCGTCCCTAAAAAAGCACCCGATAAATTTCATAAATCGCCGAGGCGTGGCACACGGCAGCACCAGCCAGTCCTGTTCGTTTGTAAAAAGAGCATCATTCGCGAGAGAGAATTACTTAGTTCTTCGTTTCAACTACAGAAGATATGCGCTGCTAATTATTTTTCTGGCCGTGTTAATTATCCCGCCCCGTATTATGTCCGCCGCGATAATGAGCGAAAGAGGATAATGGCATTGATGGTGGAACAGTCATAATATGCGCGATATTTCCTGTGTATTTTTTCCACTGTGCGCCGAATTATACTGAAAAGATGAAGAATTAAGGGGAAGCACATTCGTTTGAAGCATAGGGTGGAATCAGAATGTCTGCGCGAATATGTTGCCACGCAGGGACGAGCTGGGAGGTTCTCCGAATGTCCAAGTTTAATTATAACGATGGTACCCGGACATTTCGTCGCTTTCGCCCGCGGGAAAGCAGTCTCGCGGCTTCGAATCGACGTTCCCGCGATATCGGTATCAATAATTCATGGATAAGCCGACGTATCGGCGTTATTCAAAGGCATATATGTACAAACAGGATTGTCACCGGGTCGAAATCTATATTGAGAGAGAGAGAGAGAGTGTGTGCACCGTCTATTCGTATTGGGCTCATCGATTTACATAAGTCGTGCTACGCGGCTGGTGAATCGATAACGAGCGAAAGAGAGGTGGATTAAGGCTGAACGCGAGACAGTATTTAGATCATATCGGGGTCCGTTAAAAATGAACGGTGAAACACGTGTATTCCAAGGCATTCCGTAGCGTCAGCTTGCAGCAATCGCTGGCTTCGAAGGTAGTTTGCACATGGCGTTCCAGGATAATCATACCTACTATTCGAATACCCGTGATTTAGCTTAGGCAGCCATTTCTGTCGAAAGTGAAGCATTTATTTTTCAATTAATTACAAAGAAATAAATTGAAACTCAGGCTTTTTCTTCGACACATTGTGTATTAAAATCATAAACTTTTAAAAAACATGTTTGTTTAGTCAAAAATATGGATTATGTATGATTCTACGGTTCCAACAACATAATATGTAAAACCCAAATCCGATGTGTAATTATTCATCTGCGAGGGCCGCCCGGAATATGTTTTTCGATGCCCGTATTATCGTGGCGCAATTGAATTCTCATATATCAGCTTTCCAATTTAAAAGCAGAGCACACACATACGTCGACAGAGAGCAATTATATTCAGTGGGCCAGGCCTGGCTTGGAATTCGCGACGTCGGAAAGCCAAGGAAGTTTTATGGCTCCTCGTAGGGCGATTCCGCAATAGTGTTTCCTCTTTTTTCGTGCTTCGAAAGCGACCCTGGAAGGAATAACAGGGGAATGAACGGCTCTGCCTCCGGAACTTCCATCCCCCTGCTTTTTCAACGATCGTCCTCCCCGCCAGCCGCTGATCGTAACGCTTTTTTTCCACGCAACGAGCAAGAAAAACGTGAAACTTTATGGAGTGCAGTTCCGGATATTCGCGCTCCAGACATTCGCCACTTCTTTCCTATCCTGCATCTGTCTTTGCTCTGTCTCCCACATTCCTATTCCCTCCGTTGTTTCGCCCCGGTTTTGCGACGGTTCTTCCTACGGACTCATTTCAATCTCAAGACGCGACGCTGCTCGGAGAAGCAAACAGCTTTTTCCAATGGAAATAATAGCGACAAGGATCGTTATTTAGCGTCCATGCATTCATCGCTGATTCTTCGTAGTACATTGCACGAGTCCTCCAATTACCAACGGGTGCTTGCGTTACAAAAAATTCTCACCCCATTCAGGAAGTAGACAGAACCTAGAAGCTCCGAGTTTCTTACAATTCCAAGGCGCAAACTCATTCCCTGCAACCTGCTATACATTCTCCATTCTTCTACTTCTGTTGCGCCTTTTATTTACACGGCTACCGCGTTTCGCCTTTTTAATTCAGCATTCGCTTCTATCCCTTTCATGTGTCCCCCTTCATCCCCGAGACTTTTTCAAGAGAATAGTAATCCTCACCTTCGCCACTGTTTTCATTCCTCTTACCCCCCATAATTTCCCGGTCCTTCATTTTTCCTTATCTCGCCCTGTAATTTTTGCTACCCTGTCTTTCGACCTACCCGTACGCTTGTATAAACTTCTCCCCCTCGCTCTTTTCTCAGTGCTCCCAAGGCCATTCCCGCACACACGCTTCCTTCGCTTTATTTCCTTCGATGCGCGAAATGTTAAAAAATCTAGTACTGCAACCCTCTGGGATCGATCTCGCGTTTCAACCCAGGGAAACAAGTGCACATGTGCCCGGAAAACGCTTCCTTTTGCAGTCATATTCCGCCCGTAGAGACGCGCGTGCAGACGCTCGCAGGTGCGCCAGCTCGCGACGCGAGATTTATTACCGTATCTCGGGAACGAGGCGTTTGCGGGCACAAGTTTCCGTCCACTTTTTCCACGGTTTTCGAGCGTGGAAACGACCACGCTAAAGCGTTCTTAATTAATATTAATACCTCGAGTGTATATCAAGCGACGGAGTAAGTTAAACTCCAAAGACCATCCAATCGCGACAGTTATTTCACGGTGGATGGAACGCAAATGGTGAACGAGCGCAAAACGAGATGGGACGATTCAAGGGGTTCCGGCTCGAACTATACAAATATCCACGAGCCTGGAGCCCTTACGCGCCAACTGATCCCGCTATGAAACGAATAACCGTATTAACGGAGAATTAGGCGGTGCAGCGGTCGTTTCGATCGTATGCAATCGAGTCTCGGTGCCTGTTACTACGCATCGCACCGCAGCGACGAACGATACGCGTTTAAACGGGGAACGAGGTTATCGGAGAAACAGTGTAACAACAATTCCCCGCGAAAACTCTCCATTCAGGCCTGATGAACGCGGCCCAAGTTGGCGTCGACTGCTATTGTATTTGCGCAGGGCTTGATCAGATATCGAGCTTCCGCTGGATTACAAGGCAGATTCCATGCGATGCCCGCATTCCAAAAGATTGTAAGGGCGCGCTGTAATGTTGTTTCCAAGTCAATAGCGCCTCTGTTTCATCCTTTGAATTTATTGAATGGGGAGACGTGAAGGTGTACTCGCGTGTTTGTTGCGGCACGCTGCGCTTCTCCTACCACTTCTAGTACACTTCCGCGAGTTTCCTAATATCCATAATTCCACATTTTTACATAATACACAGAGCAGAAGAAATCCTACTCCCGCGAGTACGTTAGACCCCGAACGATTTATGAGTCACTACGATCTACCCCCGAGTCCATTAGCCAGCGCGAATGTTGAAAAATCGAGGCTTCGAAGCTAATGCACCTCGAGACAAAAGGAAGGGAATAATAGTGAGAGGGGATCAAGCGTAACCGAGATAATGGCGTGCAATTTCTTCCCTCGAAGCTGTAACCCTGCAACTCCGAGATTTCCTGGTTCGAATAGGAGAAGAGTAGGAAGAGGAGAAAAGAGCGGATGCCGCGTGGAGAATGTTGGCGAAACGAAGGTGGTCGAGAGCTGGTGGAAGAAGTCGATCGCTGGAAAGTTCGTCTGGCTGCCGAGGGACGAATTATTTTCTTCCAGCGGCGCGGTCCGCCGCCATGGTTCATCAGTCGCCGATCGATTCACCGCGAGCAGTCGATACGCGGACGAGAAACGATGATGCATCCGTGCAATATATCATCACGTGTTGCGTGACAGGCCATGTTGATGTAACGGGTTCGACGGTGTTACATCTGCTCCGCGTATCGAGGCGCATCGCTGCTCGGGGGACATCGAAAGAATTAATGACCGTGACGGTGTTTTCGCCCGACTATTTCTGGCACGTTGCGATGTGACGCTCCAACGCGACGAACTATGCATAATATACTGAGTGTCACGTTGCTGGCTTCGCGCGGACGGCGGGAAACGTTGACAGAATCGAGAAATATTTTGGAGAGAAAGTGGAACGACTTCGAGGGGGATGTCTGTGGCATTTCTTCTTCTACTGCACAAACACTATGGACTGTAATTAGTCGAGGTTACTTAAAGTCATTTTGCCAATTAGTGTACCACGTGTGCAGTAACGAGACTGTACTTGGAAACGCTGATAGGTACGTGAAAGGATGATCTTCATCTGGGCAAAAAGGTTCCCTTGATTTTGAGGACAGGTACTTTTGAAGAATTGTAGCAGTAATTGGTGGAATGTCCTTGGCGGAGTGGGGCATCTAACGCAAGCTACCTGATTACATAATGGCGAAGGATGATGTAAGTTCAACGACCTAGTTTCTAAGGTATCGAAAGACATCGGGATTTGCTGCTGTAAGCTTGCGATTTCAAAGTTTGCTATGATTCAAGGTACTTTGCAGTGAGCAGAAATATTAGCTATATCATAGACGAGCCAGCTGTATCGGTAAAGCATAGGAAGTAATGGAGAGTTACAGCACCTGGGGGAAGTTTAACGTCACGTTTCAATAAGAACACTTAGTCAACGAAAAGAAATTGATTTCCCCGAAGCCCGCAGGGCATCGAAGGAGCCGCGGCCTTCGTCAGGCACACAACGGAGAAACTTTTTTAATGGAGGAACTTGGGCGAACTCGCTCCATACAGAGTCGGATCAACTAAATCGTCGCAGATTATAACGAAATCTTCGCCGTCAAGTATTTAATACGTGCCGCCTTGCGCGAATCGGTCTCTGTTCGAAAGTCTCCTCGCCTCCTTTTCAACGTTAAGTAGTAGATATCAACGTTTAAAGCGACAGAAGTTATACGCCGAAATCAATCCTCCATCCAGCAATCTCACTGTGCATTTCATTTTCACACTGACAAATAATCACCACACCCTCCACAGATGATACCCAATCTTCTCTAATTAAACCATCACGTTCGTGAAATAGTTACCAGCAAACAACAGAACTAGGGTAAAGTATCCAATTACTGTGGGGTACCCAATTACTGTGCCTCTAGTTTATCATTAAGGATAATTAACTTTATATTTATCGAATAAAAGATATTAAATTTTTTTAGTTAACTTCAGTTAATTATTTATTTGTTAAAATTAAACATGTAACGCACAGAAGTTCTTAAAATACAAAAAAAATGATTTTACTTTTTTGATAATGAATTCGAAAAATTTTCTATGAAACTTGTGAAAAAGCTTAAGAAAATACTGAACGAATGAAAGTCAATATTGAGTAAAATAAACCGTTTTAGGTAAGATTCACAACGTTAATTATATTAGTAAAACATATTTAGATTATGGAAAAACAAAACAGCGATTATCTATTTGAATATCTGTATTTATTTTAAACAAATCCAGTAACTGAAACGAATTTGGAAGTAGCGTCATTTACTGTGTACAATAACTGGACTAGTTTTTGCACGTTGCGTTAGTTACTGTGTCGCTAGCACTGCCGCACATGTCAGCACATGTAAAAAAGCTCTAACCTCTAACGCACCTCCGATTATATTTTGAAAGAAAATTACGGTATATATGAACAATTTATTATAGTGGTCATCCTAATGTGAACTTTTAAGTGACTTATTATGATATTTTATTTTTATTACAGAAAAATTTAACTTAATAATGAGTGTTGCTAATAAAAAACGTAGGATGCTGTACAGCACAGAAAACATCGATTTAGCGTTGAATGCTGTTGACGGTGGGATGTCAATAAATGCTGCAAGCATGAAATATGCGATTCCCCGATCAACATTACATAGCAAAATAAATCACTTGTATAACACTAAGAAACCTGGGCCTGTTTCCATTCTGCCTCCTGCTCAAGAATCACTACTAGTAGAATGGATTTTTGAATGCAGTAGCCGAGGTCATCCAGTGACTAAGATGCAATTATTAAATAGCGTTAGCATATTAGTGAGGGAAATGGGAATCAAAACTCCATTCAGTGAAAGTGGTCCTGGGAAAAGTTGGTATTGTGGTTTTTTGAAGCGTAACAAGAATGTCTGTACCCGAATGACTGAAAACTTAACCCAAGCTAGAGCTGCAGTATCCGAAGATGCTTTAAAAAAATGGTTTTCTACTGTAGAAGCTCATTTAAAGGATAAATGTTTGCTCAATATTGACTCATCTAGAGTATTCAATACTGATGAAACTTCTCTACCATTGAATCCCAAGTCTAATAAGGTATTGACAAAAAAAGGAAATAAAAATGTGTATTCTATTATAAATAATAATGAAAAAGAAGCCTTGACAGTGTTGGTAACTGGAAATGCAGCAGGGCAACTAGCACCTCCTCTTGTTATGTTTTCTTATAAACGCATTCCAAAAGAAATGTACGAAAAAATGCCATGTGATTGGTCCTATGGCACATCAGACAGTGGCTGGATGCAAGGAGAAAGCTTTTACGAATATATTACTAATGTATTCTACCCCTGGATCATTAGAACAAAAATAGCTTTACCCGTCATTTTATATGTCGATGGACATGTTTCACATCTCACACAACCTCTGGCTCAATTTTGTGCTGCAAGTCAAATTGAACTTATTGCCCTGCATCCAAACTCTACACATATTATCCAGCCAATGGATCAAAGTATGTTCCGTCCAATGAAAGCAGCTTGGACAAAGCAAGCACATGAATATCGTCGACAAAATGATTGCTTAAGTGTATCAAAAATTGATGCTGCACAGGAATTAAAAAAAGTGTTCAACAATTTGGATCTCAAAAGTATTTTGAGTAATGGCTTCAAGGCATGTGGGCTGATGCCATTTTCATCTAGTGCAATTGATTATTCTAAAATTTTTCAACAAACGAGAGCACCAAAGCAATCGAGTGAGCAGCCAAATGATCGAATAAGTGTAGAAGAAAATAATATAGATTATTTAATAGCATTAAAATGTATCGAAGAAAGCATTAGTCCTACAACTTTAACAGCTTTTCGAGCAATGGGTGATAAAAACGAATGGACTGGTCCAACTGAAGACACAAGTCTTTTTCATGTCTGGAGTAATATATCCAAGGCTGTTAAAGTTGATGGTATTGAACAAGAATGTTCAATAAAGAAAACTGGAAACCAGGATATTGACAATAGTCAGATTGATGACAGTAGAAGTAGCAGTATGGGTATGCATGATGACAGCTTGATAGTAGAAGAAATGTCAAAGAGAAATGTAGGCCTATGATTCAATATTTTTACTTTGTTTGTTAGCGTTCTTTTTGCTATATTTATACAAATTTTTTACATTTTGAAACAAGCAATTGATATTTACAAATTGAAGTTGATTTTACTTTTTTTATTTATTTTTTTAATTTAAAAAAAGTAATATTTATAATTTTTACAATTTTTTTATATAAAATTTTTATAAAATATGTTTACATTTATAATTGTAATTTGTGTTTTGTATCATTTTATTGGAAATCAATTTACCTATTCTGTAACATGTTTTGTAGGTGATAGTTTTACAATTAGATAACAAGAATGAATCCAACGTACTAAATTCTAGTCCAAATGCAAACATAAGTTATGATTTCGTCATTAATGAGGATGGTACTGTGATAACAGAGGATAGAGATTTATCATTAGATATAAGTTATGAAATAAAAAAGACTGAGCATAGTGATCAAAATATTATTAAGGAACTGTTGAGTGAGAGCCAAGTCACTTCAGATGTGCAATGTGCAATTGAAACAGAAGACTGTATTATTAAAAGTATTGTGCAAGCAGAAAATGAATCTACAAAATCCTCAAGTATATTACTTGATAAAGTTCCCCCTGTGTTCAAGAAGTGCCTTTTTTGGCCTAAGGAAAATACGTCGTCAGTAAAAAAAAGAAAAATGAAAGACAAAATACCTTCTGTTATTACTTCTGAACTTGGATTGAAATATTTACAAGAAAAAGAAGACCAGAAAAGAAATTTGGAAAACCAGAAAGCATTAAGAAAAAATATTCAACTTGAAAAAATGAAGATAAAAAAAGAAAAAGACGAGGAAAAGGAACGCAAGAAAAAATTAAAAGAGCAACAAATGAAAGAAAAAGCAGAAAGTAATAAAAGTAAAAATGCTCCTGCCAAAAAAAGGAAAAAAATTGTTACCAAAGTTTTGTAACCGATATTTTTTGTTTCAATAAAATATTAATTAAATTATAATTAACACGTTTGTTCACATTCATATCTTAAAATCAAGTTATTATTAATATTATTGCTACTAAATTTGATTAAAGTATGTTATCTATTACATTTTTATCGTGTACAGTTATTGGGGCACAGTATTCAGGGAGGAAGCACAGTAATTGCAGCACAGTATTCAGGGTGGAGCACAGTAATTGCAGCACAGTATTCAGGGTGGACCACAGTAACTGAGGCACATTAACTGATCTTTCGAGATTTTAGGCACACAGTAACTGACTCCAGAACTGTTTTTTTTATGTTTAATAATATCCAAAGAGGATGTGATATTTGTTTCGTGGAAAAATTTATATCGATAAAAGAAACATTGAAATTTATCTTTAAATTCTTAAGACAATTCAATTTCATTACTAAAGTTATTTTTACTAGCGAAAACTCCGGAAGTCCTGCAACAGGGCACAGTAATTGGATACATTACCCTATGATGTTATCTCAGAGTCACCGCTGGTGCAGTACCATTCCGCGTTCCAAAAGGGAATCACAGAAGAGGGAGGACGCTTTAGCACTTTCGCCGGTCACGCGGAAAGACTTCATCATCCCCATTCATCGCAGTGCATTACTCCACGCGCACATGCCTCCAGTAACGTACAAGTCCAGTCTAAAGAGCATTAAAACTATGGACTCGACGTTCGTCCAGAACGCGTATGAGACAGCATAGAGGGTATCATTTTCAATTGCGTGGTCTTCAAATTTCGTGGTCAACGTGACGTAAAAATTGAGCCACATCGACGTCTCGAAGGATAACTACGTCAGCATCTGCACTCGTGAAAATCGTTAAAATGAACTGGAAATTCTTAATCGGTAAGGGAAAGAATCTCGGCGAGAAAGTACCTGCGATTACGTTAAGAATTTAGAATATTGAGCGCGATATAAATCGTTGCAAAATGTCTGCTACAATTATCCACCTCGTTCACTGCCATCAGCCAAGATTTTCGCGAGCCGAACCGTGAAATCAATTTGCCTGAATAATTTCCAGCGAAAGGGAAACGAGACGTTTCGATTGTACTCCATTACAAGCCCGGCGAACTGGAAGAATCGCGATCTCCGCCATCGATTTCATTGTTGAATATTTCACGCCGCGTATACCGGCCACTTTGTTGAATTCCTATCGATCATCCCACCAACCTGGTATTTAATGGAACGCCGGGCGCGACTTTAAGAAACATCCACTTAATAATTCAACGGAAGCCGTTCGCCGGACGAGTATGGTGCATGTGGTAGTTTACGACACTTCCTACGCTTCAACCAGCGCTAGCTTCGTACTGCTTAGCGGAAAAATAAAGCTGCTGGCCAGTGCACTTAGAGGGCTTTGGTTGGTGGTTCGCCTCCGAAGAGACATAAGGCACGCCCGTCTTCCGCGGAAGGGACACGAGACTCCGGGGAAAGTGAATTGTGTCGTTTTTGGTCAGACCCTAATGTACAGTCAGGATGGGTTTGACGGATTTTACTGGGAGCGTACTGAGTCTCGTACATTGTCATCAAAACTTTTGGGGAGACTGTAATTTTCAATATCACCGTGAAAGAATGTGTGGTCAGTAGAGAAATCCGTGCTTGGTCAAACGATACACGAAATCTCGTGAAACTGGACCCAGAAACAATTGTTTATCGAACAGTCTGGCTATGGAAACTTGCAACAAACAATGAATCAGTGCTGGAAAGCCTGAAGCACGTAGTTGACAATGTTACATGAACATGTTTCCCCTCTGGCGAAATAAAAAATTATAATTCACCATTAAAAACGAGCACCGCCTGCGCGCGTTCAACGAACACGAAAGATTTATTCGATTTATGCGCGGTGTAATTCTACCTGCAAACGTCACGTACACCTCGGAATGCACCGTGCAGCACCGGGCCAGTATTGCCCTGGCGCGTGCATGTAATGGAACGTGATGCAGTCGACGTTGCACTCGTTCCTGGTCAGTACAGTGTCTCCGTAACCATCGTAGTCGTTGACAGTACAGGACAGGCACGTGTTACGTGTCCCCCGAACCATCACCGTGCGTTAATTTTTAATCTAGAACCTTTCATTCGAAATTATTCCGCGATACGTGGGACCTTTTGCCAGTGTAACGCATCGTTGAGATGGATTCAGTGAAAGTCCACATTTTTTTTTTATTAAAAAATCAGTTTTTCGATGGTTCGATATTCTTTACGCGTGTCGCGGATGAAAGCCAACGGTTTTGGGGAGAATTGATCGTTTGGTGGAAATGAGATTCAGCCGAAAGCGTTGGAACGATGATCGATGCGTGACTACGGTAGGATGGCGCGGCGGAATGCAGCGTAGTAGATGCTGTATTTTCCGGTCGGCCAGTAGTATATCAGGCGGCGTGTCAGACGCAGGCCACCTTCGTATCATGGGCGAAACAATGATGTGAGCAGCCGAACCATAATAATGCGACTCGATCGTGCACGCATGGCTACCCTATTACTCACGCGACACGACTAACAATTTCCCCGCAGCTGCCCTTAGCGTCGACACGTTTCTCATTTATGGACGTCTCCCTTCCCTGTTCACGTCGATGCAAGTATTCGCAGAATCTATCTCCTTGGTATCACCGATCCAGCGCATCCAATCAAATATTAAAGTCGAGTGTACTAAACAGCGACAGCGGCCGGTTAAAATTAACGTAATTAATCACTTTTAATCACACATAATTGCATGCGCGAATTCGGCTCAATAACCGTATGGAAATTTGATCGCCTGATGTTCGACCGTAATTACTAAATATATTTTCGACCACTCCATTCTCGTTCTGTTTCGAAAATAAATCGGTGTTTATTACCACGACTACAGCAAGTCCTAAATGGAAACTGAGCGATAAACTGATTCTGTTCTAACGAGAATACTGATTAAAACCGTAGTAATGTCCTCGTTTATCTCTAGATGTAAAACGAATAAAATGTCGTAGCACGATTTCAGAAGGCACCGCTACAAAACCTGTCTACCCAGTGGTGAACGCGAAAATGTTTCGAAAGAGCGGTGAAAAGTTATAAAAGTCCACGGCGTTCAAGAAGCGGCAGGAGAAAGCGAATTATTAACTCTAAAAAAATATTGTGTCGTCGAAGGGAACAAGCTAGAGGAGAAGGATTCTGTAGGCAAGAAGGAACGCTTCCCTTTGTCCTGGATAAAGTCGTCGAGTTCAGCTGGCCGATGCCTAGAGAGATCGTTTCCACAAGTCTTTTGTCATCGGGGCGTCGCTTGTCCGAGGATAATAATCGCGGGGCAGCTGCGGAGCGACGCGACGAAAAAAGGAAAGTGGTCCGCCGCCAAGAGACGAAGAAAGGGAGAGAGTAAACGTGAGAAGAAACGAAGAAAGCTGGAGGGAGGGCAACACGCGGCAAACCGAGCCGTGAATCGTTGCGGTAAATAAAGGAACGCGTGGAAACCAAGTCACCACACGACGAGGTGAACCTTCATGATCTCCGAAGACGCATGAAAATGGAGCAGCGACCCTTTGCAATCTCGTAAAGATAGAAATTCCTCGACCTCCTCGAAACCTGCCCTTCTTGACGCACAGCCTTCACTCAACCACACAATAAGTTATTACCAAAAACGATGTTCATTCGCGCCAACATTTTAAGGGAGGCTCGACTCCGCCCTCCATTCTTCCGACGTCGAACGATTTTTCAAACTGCACCCACCAACGCTCGAATCCTTATCAAACACGTGAACCTACTCAGCCAGCCCGTTCGCGCTCTATCGCCCCCCTCGAATCCCGCCCCCTATTAAGAGCCCCCTCCCCGCCGCGCCTATTCACACTTTTCACTTCGATCCGCACACTCGCTGGCGCGTCTGAAAAAAGTCTTTTATTTCTCCCCTCGAGTGGCACGCGAAACGCCGGATTTTTCAGTCGTCGCGGGATCGCTTTATGCTCGCCCTTGTGCCGCTCCCTCCCTATTTTTTTCTTGCCAGTGGTTTTAGGCGTTGCTTTTCGCCGAGCGGTGGTATCCTTGAAATTTGTCCAGCGTAAAATTGAACGTCAAAGTGGCCCCCTCGCCGCCCTTGTTTCCGCGACGGCGATAAAACAGTCTCAGGCTCTCGCCGGTTTCCATTAACCGGGTCTCGAGCGACGCCCGGTGTTAGTTTGCGCGAAATTATAATGAGCTCGCGGTATATTACCGGCTGTTCTAATGCATCATCGGGTCGCGTTTATTATGCACGTCGCGGCGACGGTGCTCCCGGCAATTTCGGTAATAGACCGGGCACGGATTTTATCGGCAAGCAATTTCCACGGGGGTCGAATGTTCCGGGCGCGAGACGCGGCCCGCTCGTAAAGCAGCAAGCCGTTGAATTTTTGCGACGCGTCGTTATCGAATAGGCGAGAGGATTTTATGGAAATTTTCGGGAGATCCGGGGCGACGATTTAATGGCGAATCACTGGCTTCGGCTTTATACTCCTTATACTGGGACCGTCGGCGTCAACGTTCACGGATTTATAGGTATCCTGTGACTGGAATGAAGACGCTCGCGTCCCTTCTGCTTCGCGCAGAATCATCTTTCACTTGACTGCGAAACTAGTAGTTGGTCAGTGAATTGAAAGCTTAAGAATCTTGAATTACAGTCGAATTGCTGATCGAGCAGAATTTTCCTCGACTCTGCTATTCAATTAAGCAACGGGAAACGCTTCACCTATTTACGCTAACATTCATCTATTTAAAAGGCCGCAGCTATGCCATCTCAATTAATCAACCGATGCAATTCATTATGTTTGGTTACCTAAACAACGATTAACGAATCGATTAGTTACAAGCAGACACCGCTCCCGATTAGTTTAAATCGCAATTCCGTGTTCCCGATGGCCATTGACCAGTTGCATTTTCAGCTGATTAACTACCAATCGGACTCCCAAATCGAAGCAGCAGTACCTACCTACCTACACAATTTGAAACTGGAAAACCTAGCGACGATGCAAGTGCAATACTGTTAAAGTAACTTCGGGGGAGAAATAATCGAGTGTCGGGGCAGATTTTTCTACATGGAGGTGATATATATTTTGATTATAATAAAATCGCAGACTCAAGCACGATCGCGCGTCGCCATAAGCGTCAGTTAGTTCTCGAACGTCCACCAACATTTTCCCCGGGAATAATTTATCTAAACCGAATTTGCTCGACGCGACAACGTGTCTCTGAGACGGATCGCTTCTAATTAATTTCTAAAACCCACGGTACAAAGGGCTCACCACGCCTCTTTGTTCTTGCACATCGCGTTTCGCTCGATGTAAATACAACGGGGGCAACGAGGAAGCGGACATACTTCTCGCGATAAAACCCGATTAAATTTCCACGGTTGTACAGTTGTACGTGCGGTTCCCGTGCCGCGACTGCTTCTAGTGCTAATAAACGGGACGTGATGTTTGTAGAACGTCATCCAAAGGTGTTTCCTTCGTCGGTGTTTACGGACGTCGCGACAAAAGCGGCGTTCTGTCAATTGAAAGCAACTGGTATTTGAATTCGACAGCTATTCCATTCGAAACATAATTAGTCCCATTGGATTTTGTGCTTCGCACACTTTGAAAGTCTCGACTCCTCTAGCTTCACAATCCCGTTGATATATGCTATTACATAATAATAACCCGTAAACACGCTAATTAACAGAGAGTAGCAGAGAATAAAACACGAGTAGCCTTTTACTTTAATGCCTGCTTTACTCCTGGAGCTCGTCGTTCAATGTCGGTTCGGTAGGCGATCGTCCGAGTTAAGTCACATAACAACGGTCAATATTGGGTCTCGCGATCTCAGAGGACTGGCAGCGAAATCCTTGATGTTAGCTCGTCAAACAACATAACGGGGATTCGCGGTGACCGGGGACACCAGTGCATACCTACTTCGCGCGTCTTTCGCGAACTGACGGGCCTTATCGCGAAACTTCGGATACGAGACGCAGCATGCCCTGCAGCTACCGCATGTAAGTACACGTACGTTCAAACACGCGGCCCTGTAGCTCACCTGTGCTAGGTGAAAACTCTGTCTCGCGACAGGCTCGTCCATCAAAATTAACTGCGCCATTAAGCTCCGCTGCGCTCGTCCATTAGGATACTCAACGCGCCGGACAGATTCGAGTGTTAATTGCTGGATAACGGAGTTTTTAGAACGGCACTTGGCAACTTCGAGGCACTTTCGCGAGGCAAATAGCGATCTTTAACAGCGGCATGTAACTGTGACAAAATATCACCAATCGAGCGTGAGAACGTTGAATATCAATCATGTTCGTCACATGGAACCGCGATAATTAATGGAACCGATCGATCAAACGCGGACACGTACCTAATGCCTTCGATGCAGTTGGCTCCTCGCGATTCCATTAAGGGATAATTGAACTGATCATTATACATTGACTACATCGCACGAATTTCCCCGTGGAAATTAAAAAACAGAAGCTAAGTAGTACCCACAGCGTGTGAGTACAATCTCGAGGATTTTAACGCCGAAGCAGTCCAGCGTCCGAGCAAGACGAGCCTCGAAGCGATCGCGCTGTGAGGGGCGTTCTGAATAACGGTACGCGAGCACGTTTCGGTGGAATCGCTCGTTTCGAAAAACCAGTCGCGAGAGTTCGTTTGGTTGACTGTTCTCGGGCAGCGGGGGGTAAAACGCGCTGGCAAACGAGCCGAATAGACGACGCCAGTAAAAGACGCGAGACGGTAATCCCACGGCGTTATGCCGGAGAACTTTACGATGTCCCTTTGCCGTTCGCGGAATAAAAATTCTGCGGATCGTAAATCCGGCGGGCGCGGGCGGAGTCAGTTCCACAAAGCGCGCGGAAAAGCGGCGAACAAAGGGGACGTGTGCGAGCGAGCGCGGCATTAAATCCCGCCACGCCTCGGATACGCGTTGCCGTTTTTCTCCCGGAGCAAGAGGAAATGCATGCTGGTGTCTGTACAACTAATTACAGGGTCCAGTTGTCGCGTGGGGCGCGCTAGCAAGCAGGTGTTCCGGGGATGAACGCGTCCCTTGGGCGGGTGGCTTCGTTCCTGGATAAAAGATAAGACGATTTTGCAAGACCATCGACTCGGTACTCGGCTCTTCGTGGGTGACTTTGCATTAATCTGCATCGAGATCTTCAAGCCTGATGTCTGGGCGATGCTTGTTGCAGTCAGCTGGGCAAGATAGTCTTACCTTTCGACGCCGAATGCGTTCATCCTCAGAGAGCTTTAATAAAAGATGAGACGTGAAATTTCACGAACCTCGCTTTCGATATATCGCCCGTTCGAGAATACAGGTCAGGGATTGGGCGGGGGAGGGTTAGTTGCTAGATTGGCTAAATACTTCATAGCGTGGTTGGTGAAGAGTGGTGAGAGGCATCTTTCTATGGGTCAGTGACGCTAACTACGTGGTCGGAGACATAATCGCAACGTACGCACGATAAAATGCACGTGCTGCGTTAATATCGCGCGTACACGAGCGTCGAGGGCAACATCGAAACCATGACACGATACAGAAACGGTTCCATTGCAGGGCAGCTAAAATTTGATCGATGAAAGTATCGTCGAACTCGATCCTCTCTCTCCTAGAGATGGAGCTACTCAAGCCACGCTCTTACATGTGCAAACAATTATGCAAAACACAATCTCAGACACCTCTAGCATATGGTTTATCTTTGAAGATCGACGATATTTAGAGTGCTTCAAGAGTGTTCTCCACTCGCCACTGCACGAGTAAAAGGTCGGCTTAATACTGAGTGGCAAGCGTCTCATTCAAATTTAAGATCGAACAGACAGTCTTCCTCGTCTTTTAACTGTCCCTTCCAAGGAAACACGTGGAAGCCGTACCATAGTTTCAATCTCACTGCAGCTGTATTCTTTTGGTACCAATGAAGCTTACACCGATATTTCACGATGAAATTATATTCCAAGTCTATGAATGCACAAAGAATTTCATGGGAAATTTACTTTAATTTGAAATAACTAAACTACCCACTCTCGTAACCCTCTTCTAAAAAGGAAACGAGCGAAAAGAATCCCAAAAGAACACAGCCCTCGACGAGGGATGGCGACGCGGGTGAGTGCCATTTTCTCCTGTGGGTGTACGATGCAAATAGAATATATCGTGTGTGGGTGGTATAAGATACATCAGGCATTACGGCTTATCGGATAATCGTGCCCACCGTCTTGACGTAGTTGACGGTCTCAGCGGTCGCCTCGGTGAGGGCCCTTCGGAGCCGTGATCGTCGGACCTGCGACAGCGTACGTGGACAGAGTACGACGCCCTGCGTACCGGAACCAGACCCAAAACCGGAACCAGAGCAGACGAACGTGGCCGTGGGCGGCGGCGGCGTCGTCGGCATAGTCGTCAACGACGATTTGCACCACCACGGGAACTGGGCGTGTTTTTAGCACGTTGTTATTCGTCACACAAGTTCTTACATTAGGCACAGTGGTAGTGGTACAGGTGCAGAGTGTTTCAACGAGTGACAAAAGACTAGGCTGGCTATGTATCAGATGAGAAGAGACAAGGTGTGCACGCCGGGTGATTGGGGGAGAGGAAGGATCGATACTTGGAGGGGTTGATGCGGCTCGTTGCGAAAAGAAACGTTCGGCGAGACGTGTGCCTGATTCTGAACACTTGGAGGAATGAAGCTGTTCGAACGCGCGGGAAGATTCCCTTAGGTTCTTCAAATTCCCCCGATTGCAGCTTATGGGCCGTGGTTAGAAATGTTTGATCTTTGGATACAGAATCGGTGAAAGTGGGTAAACTGCATGGGCCCGAGAAAATCACTGGGACCCCACACGGAACTATGTAGAATTATTAGCCAAAGTTCGATAGGGAAGCTTATGATTTGGAGGATTTGCGAGTCCCCTACTTGTGTGTTAGAACAGCTTCATCGCGATAGAATTGGAAATTAAGCACTCGCACGTCCGGGTTCCCTTCGGTGCTAACGCCTCACAAAGTATCGAGCTTTCCCTCTGTACCACCCGCATACAGAATGATCCGCTCGACCGGACGGCATCGAAATACACGGATCACGAGTCGATTCGAGGGCGTACGGTCGAACGGATCACCTTGTACATCGTGCGAAAGCCGGACAGACAGACAGAGACAGTAAAGAGAATGTTCATAGAGAAAGCAGACGTGTGTCGGGCGCGTGATCGTTGCTATCGATTCCGCCTCGTCTCTCGTCAATCCTTCTCTAGGCCTGTCTTTCTTTACTCTTCGATCGCGGTTTCGGCGGCGGCGGTGGGGGGGGGGGGGGAGTGTGTGTGTGGGAAAGTGAACTGGAGGCACGACAAGCGTGGAGAACTTAATGGCGTTCTTCTATCATCTATGCTTTGACCACTACGCTCAGCGCTATCGCTAGACTAAAGGGGACGCGGTTCGGCTACAACTAAAGATTTCTCGAGGTTACTTCGAGAGGGTGGTGGTTCGGGGGTGTGCCGGGGCCAGGGGGCGGGGGGTGTAGGGGAGTGCTCTGGCGAACAATCGAATGGAAAAGCTCCTCGGGGTCGCGGCTACGTTTCCGGGCATTATGAGGTGAACCACCGCGCTGGCGACCCGCTCTCAGGAGCTTAACGATGCAAAAGAACGCTAATGGATGATGCGAGCGGATTGCGTGGCAGACTCATGATGTTATTCGTATTGTGTTCTACTTAAAGGTCTGCCAACTACGTTGCTATCTACCGGCCAGGAGGGTGACTCGCTGACAGAGCGAAAGAGTGAGAGAACGAAAGAGTGAGAGAGAGAGAGGGGGGGGGGGAAAGAAGGGAATAAGGGCAGCATGGGAAAATCATCGAAAACACAAGCGAACGATTCTGCTGAAGTGGACTGACTGTGTCGCGCGGAGAGATTTGTATCGTTGGTGAAATCGCTGGCTAATAACGGGGACGGGTTGAAAGTTTAATCTTATCCGAGGACCTGTTAGCCTACCAGCTAAACTGGATGTAAGGTAAGCCGATTGGCTGGCTAGTCAGCGATAGCTTAATGATCGCCAAGCTCAGCCACCAGACCCAGAAAGCTATTTATTGCGAGGATTTCCTACGTTTCGACTCGACTGTGGCGAATTGTTACAAGGGTGCTCTCTGGCACCGAAACCCGACGAAGCTGCCGGGGGGTATATATCTCGCGGCAGAAACCTTCGAATATCCGAAGATGCAGCGAAGCAAACGTGGAAGTTTGGAAATTCTGGGACACGAGCCGCTAGCTGGCGCGCTTGTAAATTACAGCGTTAAGGGCAACGCGGAACAGTGGACGTAGACCCGTTGCAAAGTATTCTCTTGGACGAAAGAATGCGCTCGTGTTCGCAGGGATCTGTGAATCCAATAATACTCGGGCTACTTCGCCGCAACCGGCGGATCTGCAAAACTGCAGGCAAGCAGCTGGCAGTGGTTTTTGCAGTGGCAACTTCAGGGAACTGCTCTGAGGGCATTCTGAGGAGGAATTCATTCAAATGCACGCGATAACTTTCCACGGATTTCCGTTGTTAACTGAACTCTATCAGCCGAAGTGTCTTCTCCATTGAAAAATCTGCGAACGCAGTGTGTCAGCCATCATAGGGTTGGCGAAAGTATGTTGTCCCATCTTAGGGACCATTGGAGTCTGAGATGTCGGAAAATAGACTCCCTGAGACAATCTCTGGCAAGCTCAATATTTGCGCCCTCGATTGTAAAGGGTAGGTACCTTTCTCGTGTGCTACGCGATGTCGTCAATAGGAAAGATAATATTTCTAGTGATGCGACCCAGAGAGGGAGGTAATTCTTCAAAGTACGATCCTGTTATCGTAGGGGAAACGACAGCCTCACCGTGGAAGATGTCATCAGCAAAGTTCCCAAGGAAATGGTACTCCAAGATCGGAGATGGGGAAACAGTTCGCCAAGATCAGAGGCAGAGGAACGATTCCAAAGAAACAATTCAGCAAATTTAATTCCCCCGTTCAGGGATCGACTCCGCCCCCCCCCGGGAAGTGGCAGTGAGAGATAAGTATCATCGCTTTGCCTCGCAATCTGAGATGTCAAGATGAAGAATCACGAGGGTTCGCGCGAATGAAACCACCTTACGAGATTGAAGGGGCTGGGTCGCTTCGCGCCCAAGGATCCGACTTTTTCCTTACAGCTGAAAGTCGAGCGATCAGGGAGACTTGCAGAGAGGGCTCGAACGATATTCGAGACGCGATTAGTTAACGTTTTTGCCTATCGCTCCGTATAATCGTGGCCCTTCAGTAGCAAGTTAGAAAGGCAATCCAGGTTAACGGCCTAAGAGTCGACGTTGATACCGTCTTTATGACGAACTACTGAAAAGGTGCCTTTAATGAAGCCATGATTACATCCTCATGAGGGTATCGCTTCCTTTTCTCTGAACTTCGGAAATTTCGCGAGGCGAAAAGTAACCCGGAGGTCCTTAGATAACGTAATATGCAATGGAGCTACACACAATTCTTGACTAATAATTCCAGACTAATTTTCCTCTGTAAACAGTGGCCTACTCATACTTTAAGTCACTCTTTGGTCAACATGTAAATGACGGAAAGGGGATGACGATTCTACCTGGACGTTTATACTTAAGGGGTCATATACGTTTCTCAGCGCTGAAACGTAGTCAATGTTTGCAAGTGATTCAAGCATAAATTATTAATCCCATTGGTTTAATTCTTTTTGTGTTTTACAGGCATATGTTTATATACCTATAGTTATATACCTCAGGTATGAGAATTGGAAATTTTTAAAAAATGTGGATTTTTCCGAAACAGCATTTTTCAAAACGGTGGGCATGATAACTGCCTCACCGTTCATCCGATTAACTTCATCATTTACACACATATTCTACATAAGATTCGTTATCGTGTGACGTGAGCTTTTTCAATTAAACTGAACCATTTTTTAATAACAAGCAAAAACGTACGAGTTTTATAGCGAAAATCACGATCCTTTTCTTCAAAGTGCTACAATTTCCGCAATTTTTTTTCTCGAAAAAATGGCGCCTACACACGATAACTATATATGATCCCACAGATTGTTAAAAAATCGGTGAATTTTATTTCAGACCACTCGTACGGGCTGAATCATGCCCACCGTTTTGGGCGGCGCCAGAAAACATGTTCTACGCCACTGCCCGCGGACGCCAGGTTTTTAAAAATTTTGAAATTTTCATACCTGTGTTATAATCTATAAACGTATACCTATAAAACACAAAAAGAATTAAACCAATCGGACTAATAGTTTATCCCTGAATTACTCACAAACATTGACCACGTTTTAGCGCCGAGAAACGTATATGACCCCTTAAGACTTTACACGCGTCCCGATATTGCCCGCAATTTGATCGAGCGAGTTCCACCGAACAGATTGCCTCGAAAGTGGAAAATATTTCTCCAAGAACGGAGCAGCGTGTTTGGAGATGTCGAACGAACATGTTAACGATTCCTTGGAAACTTTTCGTCCGCAGTTTCCAGACGCATTCGAATAGTTTCCATTGGTCTATTGGAAGCGGGTCGCGGTGACGGCGCCGGATCCTAAATATTTGAAACCGATCCTCGTCTGTATCCGAAAGTGCAATGCACCGCGATGGAATCGGAAGTTCTGGAGCATCGCGACGGTTGTCGCTGATTTCCGAGACGGAATTTCCAACAGAACTTGCCGCAGCTGGCAATGAGAACCGCCTGAATTCGAAATGGCAGCCCCGGCGTACTTTCTTGGCGTCTAATTTTTCGAGATCGTTGAGAACGAAGTGCTTCTGATAAGAAAACTCTCAGGAGAGAATTCTGCCAGTGTCGTGGACAGTGACAGCGAATTCTGAGTATACTTATCGCAAGCATAAGTGAAGAAAGCTGGAATTTTATAGAAATTTATTTTACTACAATGGAGCTTAAATCATTCATCTAATAATTATTTCTCGGGAGAAGCGACACACACTATCAGCAGTAGTTATCATTCGTCTTAAGTTTGATAACAATTCACAATTTAAAAGCTGGTCACTAATAATTGGAATCAAAATTGATCTTCGATCATTTTTCGAACAAGCCCTCCAATTCATCATCCATTCAATGTAATCGAAATTTGATCAATTTTAATAAGAGCACTACAGATCAGAATCAAAGTGGCGACATTACAGGCAAGGAAGACTAAACTATTTGCCTTAATTTCGCTAGAGTGGACGGGACACTAAGTAATGCCCACTAAATCTGCGTGCGGACAGCCGCCAGATAGCAATTCGATCCGTTTATCGGGCAACGACACGCTCACGATTCGTACAGGGGAAAGGCGACTAGATCACATGAGAAACGTCCGATTCAGACATCAATGAAACTGTTTCAACGAATCACAGTCGATGCAGCTGAAAATTAGAGGTACGTGTTCCGCATTATTCCTTGACGAGCCCCGCTTCGAAAGATAACAGAGTTAGAAAGGAAACGTTCAACAGGGGATTCTATCGACATTCCATGATCGAGAGACACCGACGATTGCTAACACGTGGGGCATTGCTTTCGGTCTCTTTGATGAAAACGGTGGTTAGAGGGAACATGGCGCCCTCACGTGTTTACCGTGATTCAGATGAATTCGTGGCTTCATAGTACTTCAGGAGCTTCATTCGTAATCTAGAAACGCAAAAGTAAAAATAGGTACTTGGCAGTTGATAGTCGGAGGATTACGCGATCCAAGACCGACTAGTTATCTGGTGTTTAAAAATGAAGTTCGCCGGTTGGATCGAATGCACTCCTCGCTGGCAACCTTCGTGAATTATTCCATGAATGGAGGATCATCCTGTGCGTTCTCACGAGCCACTGCTACGTCAATAAAAACCAAGACTCGCATCCACAAAAAGAAGAGATCTAAAAGATTCAGCTCCCTTCCTGTTCAGTTCCTGATTGTCCCTTTCACCCGATTGTTTCCATCGACGATTAAACGTATCCTTTTTACTCCGTTTTCCTTCCACGTGCCGTGGGAATCGTCTACAGAGACCGGCAAAAAGAAGGCGAATAAACGTACTCGATAGATTTACCCCGGCGGTTTTTACTCGATCCCTTTAATGAGGGTTATTCAACGGAGGAAAGGGAAATTGATATCGGACCTTCGTCAAAAGAGAGTCTCTTCGGGAAATTGGTAGGTAATTCTCGTTCAGTACTCCTTCAGTTGTGCGTGATAATTGAGCGTATTCACTTATCCTCAGTTGTAAATTCAATAGCACAGGCGACATTTTCTGCTCAGAATGTAAGCAAGGTAGAATTACCCGACGTTTCGACACTTTGACTACCAATGTAACTTGAAAGAGTGGGAATATAATTCGTCCCAGTTTCCAGAATCACTCTATGCAAACACAGAGCATTATGAACATTCGGTACGTTCTGGTACATATTCTGCACGTGTGAATCGGTCGCGTTGCATGTGGCACGTGCATTGGTTGCAGCAGCGCGCCCATAACGCGGAGCAATCGTTATCGCAGCGAGCAGAGTATAGCTACGGTGTCTTGGTGCAACCCTCCACTAGAGTAACAGGGGAAATGCTTAATCTGCGGATTAACGCGTACGGCTCAGACACCGCAATTGTTTGAGACTGCCACGGGAAACCTTTATGCGAGTTAGTGTCAACAGTCTCGGAAATTTATAGCATATAGTCTGAGGGGATCAACGAGTAATCCATTCTGCCCGATCACCCGATCTTCGAGCGCGATTAGGGTTGCTTCAACTCCTCGAAACTCATCAGCTTCACTTCTGGAGTTATCACTTTCATGTTTATATAACAGTGATTAGGTGGAGCTTTGGCGAAGCACAATTTAGTTTTGGTATTCAAAATTCTTTTTGCACCTCAAGTGGAAAACCCTCGAAGCAACTTCGACGTTAATAGTTACATATTCGAGTAAAGCCGCGTATTCACCTGTGCATTCGCCCCGAATGTGCATTCGGCGCGCATTCGGCGTGCATTCGACGCGCATTCGGTGCGCACCGATTTTTTGCTCGTGCGGCGCGCATTCGGCGCACGTTCGGGAATCGTGCAGTGTTCATTCACAACAGTCCCTATAAGCACCGATCCAAAGAACGAGGGGAAAAGTCTGTATTGTATACATTGCTAAAAAAAAAGGATTAAAAGAAGGAACGTTGGTGGACGAGGAAAATGTATACCATCAGGTGCAACGAAACATTTCTACGTGATTTAAATGCTGAAGTGGGAAGCAACCAATTTCAAAACTTCACGAGGATGTTATCGGAAGATTTTTTTATTACATTAAATTATATTCGCGATAAAATTGCAAGACAAGATACTGCCTACAGAAAAGCGATTATGCCGGAAGAAAGATTGGCAATTACTTTAATATCATACCACAGTTGTGGTGCTTTTCTTAATTTTGCCCTTTTCCCGTCTATACGAGCTCTTTAGACTCTCCACTTTCCTCTTGCAATCTTCCGCCTCCGTTCCGATCTCTTGGGCAATTGTACACCACGCGTCGTCCTTTTTTAAAGTATCGAAATAACGCGGGTGTCTGGAATTCCATAAGGATTCGTGTTTCTCGAATACCTCAAGGAGCTTGAGACAAATTTGCGGCGTTCACTCCATCATGGTGTCGTTCGGACGCGAATGCATGGTTTGATGGACCGCCAGCAAGCGGATCGGCGCGAATGGCCCAGCGAACGCTCGGTCCATACATTGTATCCGCACTCGTCGTTCGCCGCTTCCCGAATGCAGGTCGAGCACCGAACGCGCGCCGAACGAGCAAAAAATCGGTGCGCGCCGAATGCACATTTGGGGCGAATGCACAGGTGAATACGCGGCTTAATGTCACTGGACTTCACTGAAAAATGTTAGAAGTATAGTAAGACACTGGCTATTTACAGTTCAGCCTCTATATAGAGATCTGAATGGTTTTCTCAGAGAAAAACAGTTAATTAAATAGGAGAAATACACTGAGAGAGTTTAGTCAAAATTGGGGACAACTGGTAGTGTTTAAGTGCCTTTCAAGAGGTGTGACATGGGGTCGTTGCAGAAAAGGGTTAAAAATCGAAGTGGGGACTGTAAAAGGTAGACAATTAGAATCTGTTTAGTACAAGAAGGGAGTTCTACTTTCACCAAGAACACTCGTATGATATCTTATAGGCTTCGTAAGAAATTTCAGCCTTCCCTATTCCAGGGTCTCCAAAGGATATTTAATGTATCAAAAGCACACGGATCATTTTCAGGACACAGGCCGATAGATTTCACAAAAGAGAATTCCCTGGCGATGGTCGTGCATAAGATTGTCTGCACGCGATAAAAAGGTAAAAATCGCTGTCCTTGCTTTTAAAGTCCTGGATCCCATTCGCTTCATTTCCCAGGATGCACTCGCACGGACGGGAAACACATACACCGTCTCAGATTTATAACCAACCGCCTTATTATGGCTACAAGACACGAAAGTTACTTCGTGATCTCCCTGCCTTCACGTATCGAAACTTCTTAACTATTTCATGGCTGTGCACATTAATGTTTTTTGTTTATTAACGACGCGACGTCCAAGGAAATAACGAAATGGATAGTGTAAAAAGAAGAAGTCTGAGCAGGGGAAGACTTCCTGAAATTATGGTTTGAATTCATAGTATTTAAAAGAAATAATTCTGTCTATCAGTAAACTGATCAGTACAACTATCCAAGTAACGTGTTCAATTTTACATAAAAAAGATTTAAAATTTCCAATTATATTTTAAACACCGATCAAATTTCAATCTTTCTCAACATGTACATTATTCTATCATTAAGCATCGCGGTAAAAAGTGCAGCTGTTGCCACGAGAAACACTGCAGACACTGAGCAAGTAGTATAGGTCGGCCACTGGTCAGTCTGCGCAAAGAGCGACAGAAATATATATAGAGTCATTTAAGGGTTCTTACTTGTCACTCCTTCCCATAATTATAACCCTATTTTCCTGCCAACATTATCCAATCCACTTTTCTCCATAAACAAAAGAAACAAAAATGGCAACCACCCAGGTGCGTTAATTCAAGCATATATCACTCCCCAGGAATTACCTTTCGCGCATCAATTCAGAAGACGAAATGTAGGGAGCTAGGAAGAGTCATCTGTTACGGATGAGAAAAAGGGCCCAATTACCCACCCTGTCACGGTTGAACGTCAGGAACCTTGATTCCATGCACGACATGCCCCAGCATGATTATAATCCGTTGGCTTCCGTCCAAAATCACGTACAAAGCCATTTTCCCTGGCCTCGTGCGCCCCGATGCTTGAGGTATCCATACGATACGAGGCGTTTCGCCGCGCCAAGGAGAGATAATTAAACTAACAATGTCGCGGTCTCTCTTCGCCTCCGCTCTTCCCTGCTTCTCTAAGCTTCTTTCTCCCTCCCTCTTCGTCTTTCTGCCCCGGATCTCGTTTAGTGACGACCGGAGGAGATACCGCTGCACCGATGGCAATGAAAAGTTCAGCTCATTGAAATCCATGGTTTCCTGTTGATATTCCGCTGTTGCAGTCCAATTGTATCCGTTAAATCGTGAAAATGATTTTTTGCTCCTTCGTAAGGGAGATTACTACTTGCAGACACGAATGGTTTGATTTGTACTTGTATCAGGTACTTTGCACAGTTTATACCAGACTGATTTACGTCGTAGATACTTTCTAATTTTCCAATTCCAGCCTCGCTAATCCTGCTATTGAAAGTACAAGCTGTAGTTAGGATCTACAGTGTTCCGTGGTAATTGGTCACGCGTGCAGTTCTCTATTTAACTCGTGGGAGCCTCAGCAATCTGTGACTGTGCATTTCCGTGGCGATTATAGTTCCAGAAGCGAGCCATTCTTTGCACACGGTGCCATCTACTGCGTGGCTGGTTACAGGGGCGTTTTATCAGCGGGTCTGATAAGCTTCTTATCGTGTGTCGGCTTTTTCCTCCGTTTCAACGTATCTGTCGGTACCCGGGGTGGTTTTGTTGCTCGGGGGCTGCTTCCGGTTGGTGTCCCAACCCTCTGTTAGGTGGCAGCACGAGCGCTTTATCGATAAAGAGGACTGTTCGGGGGGATGAAGTTTAAACACTTGCATTCCTTCTCCCTTCCTTACACCGCTCTACAAACTTTCTACCCCCGTATTCTGCCTCGCGGAGGAAAGAGAATCATAATTACGAACTTTACGAATATCCTGCCTTATTCTATCAATTGTGCAGGCAACTTCGGAGCTATAGAAACGAAATTAACAAACATTCTATTAAATTCCCGTGGAAAGCTTCTTTCTACCCACTCGCCCCGCAAACTCCGCGATCTACGCTCTTGGAACTTGCACTCCTACCTAGCCCACAAACAGCTGCTGAAGTTTTACGGCCCATTTTAACGACAAGCCCGCGGCCATTCAGGCGTAAGAGTAAAGAAAGGAGAGACAAGAAAAAAACCAGTGGGCGGGCGGGTTAGTTGGACAGCCAGTCACGCGTGCGAAGCAGGGAATTGAAATTCCCCGAGGGTGGGCGGTTTAACAAGGTGACAGCACAATAGGAGGCCAAACACGAAGAAAACACGGGACGCAACGCAACTAGGTGCATCGCGCTGGGAGGTGTGTGGTCGGCGAGCAGTGGTACACAGAACAGACACGTGCTCTGGATCTTTCCAACAACGATCGGACGGGATCATCAACGATACAAGCAGCAGAGACAACGACACAGCGGCGCCTGACAACAGAACGTTTCTCGCTTTCTTCCTCTAATGTATTCGTCGTGTGTCGCGCGCACGCAAGGCGACGAACGTTCGCGCGGAAAGAATCCTGGATGCCATCCTGGGCTCCCCAGAACGTGACTACATTGGAAAAGGAAACACGGCCGCGCGGTGCCAAGCGGGGGTGACTCGAATAATTTCCGAAATTTCTAGCGCAGTGACATTGCCACACACTATGTCCCAAAGTATTTTAAAGCACCCGAGGCTACATCAACAAGGAACTTATTCAAAAGCGCCGCGCTCTTCGGGAACCCTCCTTGACCCACATCCGCTATCTACGAAAATCTCCACGCAATTGAGCCGAGAAGTGCAGGGAGCAGCTTCGTCATAATTCACGGTGAAGGCGGTGGGGGGGGGGGAGGGGCTGGATGTTGCAGGTGGCACCCAGGTTCTGGCCGCGCGGCATGAAAGCATGATAAACGCGCACAACGATAAAGAAGGGAGAGTGGTTTCGAACAATCCAAAGGAGACGGCTGGTGTGAACGCGACGGGTGGAGCGTGTGCACAGGGTGGGTGGGGGTGCGGGTGCATGGCAAACCCTTTGTTTGATCGGTAGCGCGTGGAGTTGAGGCGTACCTGTCGGAATTGTCGAATCCCCCCATTGATCCGCAAGGAGTCCGCAGCAATGCCGGCGATTCCGTCGCCTGGCTCGCGCAGCTGCCGCAACGAGGCAGCACTCGGTGCTGTGCCAGAGTGCAGGGGGCAAGAACATCCGGAACAACAGCAGGCCGACGCTTCCGGTTGCGAGCTCTGCCGTATTATGCGTGCGCTTGGCGACGTTGTAACGAGAACCGGCGGCGGGGGTGCCTGGCAGGGGCAACAGTGGTGGCCGCTCTTCACGCTTTCTCTGCAACACAGGTGAAAGCAATGTTACTGACAGCCACGAGGAAAGAAGTCAGGCAGTAAACTGGCCTAGTGCTAGGCCAGGCGTCGATGGAGCTTACGATATGGTCGTTGACCTCTTGGTATGGCCTCTTTCGACTGATGGGTTTTAGAGTATGTTGCGAACGTGTTTAATGGAAGTAGAGGCATTCTGATGGCAGAATGCAGTTTGTTACTTACGGTTTCAGGTTTCTAAGGTACTGTGTGATCGCGAGACTCTGAAGACTCTGTGTTCCCCTTGCAGACTTTTGATTTATAGTCTACACACGACGTTCTCCGTACCATATGAGACATATAACGCCAAGATATAATAACATTAGAATTGTCAAGGGAAATGTGTTCTTAAAGAAGTCGAATTCATTCGAGGAACTCCCCAAGTTTCCCTCAGCTCCCTAGCCACCAGATTCGATAGTACTGTACCAAGCAACTTAAATTCTGAAAGTTCGTGTGGGCTCCCCCAAGCAATTCGATCATGTGTAGTTTAATTCAGATCGTTCCATTCGCAGATGAAGTAACACAAGGATGCTTGATGTGAAGTCATGATCCAACTAATTTCCCTTACAGCAAGAGGTGGCAGACACGATTATATATTCACGCACTTTATGGTTCATAATGCCATGTCCCAATTAAAATTACATTAAGCCCCTAACTACGCGCTCCCTTCTTAATAGGAGCGCTAAGCTCTTCGCCCCCGACGTCGGACTTCATTATAACATCACGATGAGCACCACTTAATAAGGTTATAATATTATCGCGGGCAAATCGATCGGCCCAACGCATCGCACCCTCCCGCTAATGAAGTTTCGCCTAATGAACAGGAGACGCCATTGTCAACTTCGGCCATTGGGAGGTAATTATCTTATACAACTGGTAAACACGTTGAATGCCAACAGAACTATCACCCACAATACGTTGTGCATATATATGTGTGTACAACATATACATTGAACTTGAGCAATGCCTGCCGCGCGGGATAGCCAATGGCTACGTATCGATACGGACCATCGCGATGGATCGGCATAATAATCAGCCGTACATAGAAGAATTTCAATATGCTAATTACGGTACGCAGGCATTATTAGGTTTAAATTATTCTGTCCGTTATCTCCGGCCGAAGAAAGTCCGAATTTAATGAACTCCTAATATTAATACGAGATACCGTTGCGTACGAGTTCGGCAATGGGCATCCCGCTGCAATTGCATCCGCGGGGACTAATTTGCAAGTCACTCCGGTGGTTTCACGCGTGGCAAATATTAGCCTACAAATAAGGAGGTTAACGGGTACAAATGTGGATCGCGTTGCTTCGTTGCAAACAAAACTGGAATATGCTAATTACTTTTCGCATTTCATTAAGGACAGTCACGGTGTTCGCGTCTTAACGGCATTACACCGGAATTTCGCAGAAGGTCCGCAGTTGCGCGGAACGGCTTCTCTTCTCGATTTAATGCAGGCAATTTTGAGGGGAACGATACGAAATTTTGATGAAGCTCCTTCCTGACGCGCTTTGCTACCGTTTCTGTAAATCGCATTCCGAATTCTCTGTCGACGATCGGTCTTCGCCCTGTGTAGCGTGTGATCGTTATGCTTTTTCAGAGCTGTTTTTGAAGAGGGCCACGTGCAGGCGTCGAGGATTTACCTCAGAGTTTCTCCTTCCAATTTTTCTCAAGCCCTTAAGATACTCTCACGGAAGAATATGACGGAGGATCCTGGAAAAGCCGGCTTCATCCTTTACCGTACCGGCGTTACTCTAAAGGTCTCATAGTCTCTGTTGGATATTATATGCGAGCCCATATGTTATTTCAATGAACACACCTTGCACGCCCCTATGCTCTCTGCGTTTCAACTCGCCGTTTTGCGCAAGCTTCACTCAGAAAACCCTTAGAAATTCATTAGATTCGGCTACAATGTGCATTCCTGTCAAAGTAGTAACGTTCATTCCGGAACGAACATAGATATCCTGCCACTCTGTGACTTCCTTGTGATCTATTGCGCTTGAAATATCCTTAAAATTTCGAGATCGAAATAATCCCTTAAATCCTACCACCAAAGCCCTGTATTCCACTTCCGCCCAGTATGTTGAGCGTTAGCTCGTTGCCGGGCCACCAAGGACGCGTAAGGGCGCCTTGCATTTTTGAAACCTCATCTGGCAGACACTTGGTTTGTCAGTCCGCGCCTCGTAGACCTGGGACCGTTGTAAACACATAAATATAACACAGACAGAAAACAGACGGCCTCGCGACAACCAGCACACGGATTCACCAACACTTTGATCAGTTTTCCCTTTCTTAGTTCTATACCATCTACAACCAAATCAGTTCCGCCAATAGACAGCGTTTCCTACCACTGCGTTTTGTATAACTCCACCCCTAAAGGGCATCTTCGACGTAGTCTTGTCCCCAGCGAAAGTGTCGAAGAGTCAGTCAAAAACCAAGACCCACACGGGTAACATAGGGACTCCTACAACTCTTTGTAAATTGCCATAATCACCTTTGTTCAAGTTTAGTTCATTTTAAAAACAGTTTCATTGTTATTGTTAAATGTGCGGTGCCTCAGTTCATTAAAATACAACCTGCAATCACACTTTCTCCAGTGATCTCTCGTGGTCGTAAGACACCGCAGAGAGAGTGACGTTGCGCCGTCGGAGATTTACGACCTCCAAAAACAGGCGACGCAATAGCTCACAACACAGTATATCCAACAAAGACCAGCACAACGCCGATGTATAGAAACATTACAAGAGGCTCGAAATCCGATACCTTCGTATAAAAATACGAATACCCTCTTTCCCATGCTATGTCAATCCAGAGACTGCTAGCTATCGATAGACCCGACCGAGTAAAGAAGCATCCGGAAAACATTGCCAACAATCTCTATCCCTGGAGACCGAGGACATCGCTGTCGAGTCTTCCCTCGACCCTTGAAATTCGAGGTCCTCGTTGGTAGCTGTTCTTCCTCGTATGGTTGTGTAGCCGAGGTCTCCTCGTCTCTCAGAATTCGATCTTCGTTCTAGTAAGAGCCGACAACGGCGTCTCAAAGGCGGAAATACGCGCTGGGTCGTTTGGCCCGCAAGAAATTTCGGTTACGGCCAGATAGAAATAGGGAGCTGGCTTCCGCATGGACGGTAATCGCGGCGGAAAGAGAATCCTGGCAGAACATTTTCCCAAGGATAGGCTGGCTTTTATCGCGGCTACGATTACGCCGGAATTGCGCAAGAATACCGGAGAAAGTGGCCGATTTTGACCTTTTTCTCCACCACCTCTTTCATGCGGAACACGAGATTCCTCGATCTGGCGATTCTTTTGACGAGAGCCCAAACGATTCGTCGCTCCAACGAGCACCGGGAAATCATCGGGGGCTCGACAGTATTCGACACGGATTCCTTTTGAGATCCTCAAGTTTTTAAATTTCAGAAAGAGGCAGGGATCCTATATGCATGTCTGATGGAATGCTTTTCAAACAGCTGCATAAAAAATCGACGAGTCAAGGCATCTGTTTGTGAGATACTTACTACTATACTTCGTTTGGGAGCTTCAAAGATTCCGCGACAGTCTAGCAGCACGGCCCCACACATTTTGAAATTTTGATCACAAAGTTACCATGGAAGGTACTCAAGGGGTGGTGTTGAAAATTTCAAAGTCTTGCGCACACAAAGGGACCTGAAAAATTGCTCGAACGATCCGATGGGAGATCGATGGAACCCTGTGATAAATGACGGTTCAGCGAGGGTGTCGTTTACATTTCATATTTCTCTTTCTCCTCCCATCGTTGTACGGGAGTACAAAGATATATTGTCCAGCAAACAACTCCTCAACGAACGGACAGAATATAATACAAGCGAGCGAATGAGAGCGATTGAGAAGATACAGTGCCGTAAATAGAGTTGGAGCCGGTGAGGCGAGTAAGATGACTTCCGTAGGATATACCTATAGAGAGAATCTAACCCGGAATACGGTGTGTGTCAGATGTATTTTGAATAGACTGGAGACTACGCGTGTGACGGCTCGGCGAGGATGAACGAGCCTGGTGAAATTATTACTCAGCATAAGTCACCGTTGGCTGAACAATGTTAGCTCGCCTTGCACCCTCTTCGGGTAGCCTGACATTACGCAGCGCCAACTTTAAGATCTGTGGTCCTTATACTTGTCACTCTTTGTACAGCTTTCGTTATACGGTGAAGACTCTCTTCTCTTTGTAGATTTCTCTTTGCAAATTTAAAATGCTTCGTGCCGTGTCAAAGACTGTTTCGCAAGGTTCAAATGTTAAATTATTAGGAGAATTCTAATTAGTCACTATCTAGTAAAGTTGTTCTCGATACTACTATAAACTACATGTTATCCACTATATACAAACGCTCCTTATTTCCCTCCTAAGTGACTGCATTACACTAATTAAAAGCCAGAAATTGCCTGGAGCATCTGGCACATCTCATAAAGTAGGTACCACCGGTCCTACCATGATTCCCTGAATTATAGCCCCTTTCTCCCCGTGAGCCAGCGCGCGGCACTTTGCTTTACGACGTATAACGATATAGGGGTTGCCGCGAATTCGGAAATAGGAAATAGCAGCCATTCCTGGCAACACAAGTTGCTGGATCACGGAGGATTCCGAAACGGGGTCGGAGCTTAACACTCTGCGCCGTTCCATGGAAACCTTCACGCGCAAAGCCCTTTTCGGAAACAGGAAACCGACTGAAGTTATCGGGGGGAAAGGGGTGAATTGCTCACCTAACAAAATTCCGTGGGAAGAATTTATCGTTTATCGTCGCTGGGAGCTATTAGATCAACTATATCGAAAAATCCTGATAAAAGCTAGTTCCATAGAGAGACCAATGCTTCACGAGCCTCTTTTAATAAATCGCGCTTCGTATTTCCCAGAAAGCGTATTCGTTCTATGAGAAATCCCAAGGACTAAACTTTTAGAACCTAGTAATCAACTAGAAACTATAAAAATAAACTTGCCAGAAATCGATCAAGCGACTTAGAGTGAAACTGGCGCAATTATTTAACAGGAGATAAGAGCACGTCAAGTTGGCAGTTACATTAAGCGACCCGCACCACGTGAACGTTAGGGATGCTAGTGCTCCGAAGGTTCGTTCGCGTTACATTCTGTAACAACTCCCCTTCGACATGACTGGGAACAATGTCGGAACTCCAAAACTTCGCCAGTTACATAAATTGAAACTTTCCCCTCAACGCTACCCCAAACAGTCCCGTGCCGCGCATTCTGTTGAGTTAGAGATTCACCCCGTAACGGCTAACGCGGCCAGCTACCCCGGATAACAGATAGGGGCTTGAATATTTCCAGGAACCCGCGATTAGTTCGTTGACTTTAATTACAACAAGACCGGTCCTTCAGAATCGCACGATTCGCTTTCATTCGATTACAAGCTACTGCTGAGTGGAGCACCAGTTGGAACGCATGTACGGAGATTACAGGTGACTATCACAGATAACGTTGTTCAAAGAGGAAATCCGTTCCACCTCGCAAGGCCTTTCCCAGGAATTTCTTGAACAGGAAGAAAAACTAATCACCAGATGACACTGCCAGCGAGGAACCTTCAAAAGCAGGAGTAACCCCCATCCTCCATATACACATAATACCTTGAATACGCATGTACATACACGATACAAAGAAAACAGCTGACCCAGTAAAAAGCTGGCTGGTGTAGTGAAGTGACGTTGAAACGCCCGGAAACGGGAAAAGTGGCACTCACCTAGAGACGCTCCTTGCCAGGTGCAGAGCCGAAGGTGCCAACGAGTCCCTCCGGTCGCAACGGCACCGGTGCTGATGAGACGACTGCCTGGACCGGTAAATAGTAGGGACGACCGTTTGCTGGACCTGCGTTTGCGGCGGCGGCTGCGGCGGCTGTGGCGGCTGCGGCTGCGGTTGGGCCTCGTAGTCCAGTCTGCAGTGAAGCTCGATGTCCGGTACCGATCGCGTGGCCGGATCCTCGTTGGTGCCGCTCTCCTCGGAGCCGCCGAGCCCCGAGACGGACAACTGTGGCGAGGCAACCAAAAAAGTTGCTCGATCCTGTCGCGTGAGCACCGGCTTGCCCTGAGACGCCGCGGCAACCACGACCGGCGGGGGTGGCGCCCTGCTTAGCAGGGCGGCCGTCTCCTCGCTGGAACCATAATCGGTACCGTTACCACCTTCCTGGGAGCCGACATTGCCGTTCGTATTCATCTTGCGGCCGGGTTCTCGGCTGTCGCGTCACGTGGCCATTTCCTGTAACAGAAACGACACGTGGATTCGTTAGTATCATATTAGGAGCAGGGGTGCTGGTAGAGAAGTTGATGGTTGAGCTCTCGATGTATGTACACAGTAATATGTCAATGTAGGTAAAGGTTATGCATCTTAGATAATCGATATCGTGGACAGGGAGCGCGAGGAGCTTTAGATTATTTCTGCTACGTTCTGTTAGAAGAGATCTGAACTATACCCCAATCAGCCTGCAAACAGGTGAAATGCTAACCTAGTCTTCGAACCGCTAAGCGGCTCATTCACTTATGTGTAAAACGATTTCCCGCTCGCTAGAAGCGAGTGTGACACGGGGTTCTTCAACCCCCGGTGATTCAGCGGAATCCAAGGATCAATGTTACGGAGTTCCCAAGCCACGCGTGAATATCGATTTTCAGCGTCGATGGACAAAGCGGTCGGATATAGTTGTCCTTAGGAACTTGGAGTATCGACTGGTGTTGGTGGCAGCCGCCTCTCTGAACAAGCAGCTTGTGGCTATTCGTTTTCGCTTTCTTCTTGCCGCTTTTTCGCTAGATTTATCGTTCGTCACGCTTTCGTCGCGCAGTCTTGCCACGTACCCATTCAAACACACAAGCTTGACCAGCATTCAACTCCCGTGTTCGCAAATTTTCTCGTGATTTTCTGGCACATGTGGCGATTTCAAGTCGAGATTTCATGAACGAGTATACAAAATTAAAGACATTTGTTATAATTAGAGCTACTGCTAAGTTGCTTAGATTTCAGTAGACGCTTTCAATATTTCTGCAAAATTTGATGTATCTTGCGTTCACTGGACCATCAGTCGCAAGAAAATCAATTTACAAATCTTAAAAACTCCTAACAAATCCATAAAAGTCATAGCCACCAGCTCTCGTCACGGTCCTTAGAATATTTCCACGATATTTGACCCCAAAACTTGAGGACTTTCACTTCTCCAGATCCAATTCGCTGCCTCGGGTGTGATCTTAACTTCTTAAGGGAGTTGTACAACTTTTAATTGGGCCAGTTTTAATTGGAGGGTTGGTTACTCGCGATGAAACTTCTAATGGTAAGCAAGACGCGTATCGATCACAATTTCAACTAGTTTCCAGCATAGCCTTTTTTCGTTTTTCCTCGTCTTCATTAGAATAGTTCGATTAGGTTGCAGATGGTACGAAAAAAGGTGGCGTGAATTCCCATTAACATTCTCTGCAGGCCTGGAAGAGACAAGTCCAATTTTTCAACAATTTGGCCGCGCTCGAAATTTGCATACAACGCGGCATTCATTTCGACATAGCTGCCAGTTTTTTCCGTCGGTGATTTTATTCATTATTCCTCATTTACGTTCGCCGAATTGAACGCGAACGGGGATTTTATTTCCATGATTCGCTGGACGTTCTACGTTCATGATCGCGTGTAGGTCAGTTGCTCTTTTCGGTTCCATTTAGAAGGAAAAGGTGACTCGTGCAAGTGGAGTGCAAGAGAGAAACGAGATAGAAGGCTGCTAGGGGAAATGGATCGTCAATGGTCAGACACGGCACACAATAAGGATTAAAGCCACATTCACAGATTTAGTAGCAATTTCATTCAAGATTCAGTTTTCTCTACTTAAACTGGTAAATGGCTCCTTAAACTTTGCGTTGCCACATTACCAGCTTCGTACAGCCTTCTGTATCGATCGAATACTTGCAACTTTTAATAACGTCGGCGAAGAAGATTGCAAAATACAGGAAAACAGTGAGCTACATACACTAGCTTCTTCACTGTACTATATTTTCAAGAAATGGATAGATAGATCAGGCCGGACGTCAGACTCTGGATTCTTTGGATACATCAGGTACCTCTAGTTCGTTTTATTTCGTTCTTTGCACATAATTGCTCCGCGTTATTAGCTTCCTTGGCAATATTTCACTCGCGACGTAAACAGGGAGGATATTGTTTTCACAAGATATTCAGGGGGTCTAGAACTCATTTATATTAATTTATTTCCTACGAGTTTGCTTAATCTCTGAAGCTGAGGCGTTAAAATTTCCCTTTTATATGCAAAAGTGCTTGCCCCGATAAGTATTACCTAGCTCACGTATTAAACATGTTCAACGTTCGCTGAAGAGTTCCTACAGAACACAGTCAATATTATTTTCCCTCCAGGGAAATCTGAATAGTTGAATGCATTTTCGAAAATTGATCCAATACTTCGAAGCTCGGTAATTCGTGTATATTTCCGTTATATTCCATCGAACGCGCCCACGCAAATACAATCATCAGCAATTCACCAATCCTCATACGCGAACACCGATTGCGGATAATAATCAAGCTCGAATAATAATACTCGCTCAAAAATGTTAAGAATTTTTTCGCCTTTCAATACGAGCTTTCAATACGAACAGTTCCACGAAATATTCCGCATCCATCGCGCCGTGTCGTTGCAACGTGACGGAACAATATCATACGTTTCAAGTAACTCGCTGGGGATTTCCCTGGGACGAGAAAAAAGGCGAGGGTGAAAAATTGAAAACGCGAAGCTCCGCGAGGCCGAGCCGCGTGGTAAGTTTCTAAACATTCTGGATGTTGCATTTGCATTTCACCGGCGACGGAAGTTATTTTCGTGCTTGGCGGAAAAGTGGACGGGTCGGCGAGTAGCATTCCCAAGAAAGCAGCACGACTCTGTGTAAACATTTCTTGGTCGACTATTTGAATAAACATAAACTCTTTTAACACTGAGCACGTCGAGGCCTGACGCGCTTTCTTTCTCAAACGTAGCCCAACATAACCGCATCACTCATTCATTCATGGAAATAGGTCAGTAAAAGTAAATTCGACTTAATAAAATCAACTTCTTACATCAATTTCTTATTAATTATTCCCACCTTCGGACTCTTATGCGTCTTTTGTGCTTTCTCCATGCTTTCACCGGGCAACATGCTGGTCAAAAGGGAAGTGGACGGAGGCGCCTGGCGCAAGAAGCCCCGCATTCACCAGAGACAATTTCGTCGCCTTTTATCGCGCACGGTTACGAAGCAAAGCCCCAGGGCGGTAGAACAGTTCCACGTGAACGTTCGTCTGTTTATAATATTGTCACGACGAAGCCGTACGCATTAGGAGCGGAACGGCGTACGGACACGCTTGTTGCTTGAAAGCTTGCAGCTCGTTTGCTCTGGTCGCGGCTCCTCTCGCAAAGCGACACCGCAGTAGTCTCGTCACGAAAATAGGTCCCTGTATGTTTGCGCAAGTGTTCGTGCTTATCCACGAGGCTTTCGGGCAAAGAACAAGCCAGGACTCCACGTTCGAATGGCTTGCTGAATGTCCACAACTGGCTTGCTGATTGCCTTTGATGACAGCGCGTCTGGTTGGTGACGGATGTTTCAGCAACGAAGGCTCAGGTACTGTATCCATTATTAGTCAGATGCAGTGATCGGTAAGCTTGTTTAAAGACGCCGTGCATTCACTGTTTCCGTTCCTTTTTATTTCAAACTTTATAGTATGGATGAGCTGACGAAAGCAAAGTTTTCGTGCAAGTAGTATTATCGAGTAGATACGGACGACCATAGTCAGACAACCGATATCACTGAGTTATCGAGTCCGATTAACTTGTTGCCCATCCTGTTAGACTCCATTTGAATAAATTCTTGTGAAATGGAAACTCTTTGGGGATTGGTAACCGTAAAATAAGTAGATCAATCCGAGCATAGTCGGACGTATCAGGTTCCTGAACCTTCCAATTCTAATCCACTGTTGTTTTTACGACTGCATAAAAGATACCGTTCCTTCAACAAACAGACTGTTCTCCAAACGATCGTACTCGATGCCAACCAGAAACCACTGTAAAGCTGTACATAGGCACTCCTGTGTGGAACACTTAACGCTCTACTTCCGTAACCGTGCCGCGGTGAATTTAGTGTGGTTTGTAACAAAATGGAGGCGAGTAGACCCTTTCGCTATAAATCTCCCTCTCCCCATAAAAGGAGAACCGATGCCGTATGCTTCCGTTCCCCCGTTTCCGGGCGTACTCCCTCAATTCGTCTGCTCGGACAGCGCACAAATTGTCTTTCCCCCGTCACGATGAAAATTCCACTCGTCGCGGCAACGACCTCAGCCAGCCTGCAGGCTCGTTAAACTGTACCGACTGATGAGCTCCAGGGAGCGAGAGTGACAAATTAATCGCTGTAACAGGGGAATCGGTGCCGCTTTAATTCGCCTTGAAACTAGCGACCAAGGGTATTCTTAGAGTGTGGCTCTCGTCGGCATTATGGAATTGGGACATGTAAACCTGAAGGACAGGCACAACGGCGCACTTGGATGCCGTGTTTGACGCCGACGTTCGCTCGGGATGGCTGTCCATTAATTAGAGCCGCGAGGAAAGTCCAAAGGACAGACTTCGTTCCGAGGATCTTCCTTCGAGAGACGCTGATCCGCGCTTCTCCCCTGCCTCGTCATTACTTCATTAAAAGTGGTCGGTTCATTTTTTCCTCTACTATCATGGAGAAGCTCTTCATTCATTTTCCTTCGTTTGTAGGTCTTTCGTCAAGTACGGGAAGAGTTCCGGGACCAGACATTTGCTAGTGACGTCAGAAAAGTTTTCTCCTCCTTTTTCAGAAATGTATTCCTAAGCCTGGGAGATTCGAAGCCCCGCAGAAATTGTTTGACAGTGAAACAGTAAGAATTCTTTGGCGCTCGTTTGCGACACAACAGTGCACAAGCTTCTCGGTTTACCAAGGAACGGAGCACACGAACCACGCCGCTAATGAGCACTTTTCACAGAGTTCCAAGCTCGTTACAACTCCTAATTAGGTATCATTCGGCTCTCTCGGTGGTATCGCGTCTCTGTTTAATAAGAGTTCGATAACACGGCGGGCGAGTCGCGGGCAACCAATTGAGCTGGAAGGGAGTCGGGGAGAGTTTGGCGTTCCAGTATCGCGTTGAGTCGGGTCGAATCAGCTTGCTCTTATTAAGTACGCGTGAAGTTAGAGCCAGTGACAAAGATCAACGTTGAATTTAGACGAGCCACGCTGATCCCTGTTGCGCAACTGATAAACACTGCGGGCTTAACATTACCGGATTAACTTAATCCAATTGTTATTCGCATCACAGCAGTTTAAGAGAACAATACTCCCGAAGAAGATCGAATACTTTGCCTGCACAGAGTTAAATCCCTTCAGCTCTCGGATGCTGTGCAATTTCCTAATAGACGCGTGATTTTCCACCAACCCCCCATATTGTTTGCCACTCGCGCGATCGCCAGTGGAATCGAGGAAACTGGAATTTCATCGAGTCGTAGGAGGAACCTGGGGGTACTCGTAAAGACACATCTAGCCGTCGCTCAGGCAAGGAGGGGGCGAATTCCTTGGACGGAAAAATCCTGGAGAGTCTCGAAGCTAAACGCTTCCACCCTCGCAGCTTCGTACAGCCGCCAATAAAGGGGGTCGAACGTAAGGGGATCCGACTTGAGGCGGGGCAGAATGCAACGAGGGGAAGGCAGATAACGGCGGACACGACAGTAAAGTAGCCCGAGATGAAGAACCGGATGGAAGGGTGGCGGAATTTCAGCCGATAGCGCGTTTCACGCGGGCGCCACGCTGGCATGGGTGTCGCTTTCGTTCCGCTTCCGTTCGCTTTCGCTATCTGAAACGGTGCGCCCGATATTTCAGGCTGAACCGCTCGATTAGATAGCGGCACGCGCAGCTGCCGCCGCGAAATTTCTCACCTGCAACACGGAGGCTTTCTTACGGGAGAGGAAGGATACTTCTCTTATTAGGTCAAACAATTGGGAAGGAGATTGAAATAAATTTTAAATGGAGAGTTGGAAATATCGCGGCTAAGGACGATGAAATACGGTGGATGGTTCTTGCAGAAGTCCAGAGTGGAGGATAAAAGACTGACATAAGGGGTGAAGAAGAATACACATGCGTACAAGAAGGAATTAAGTCAATCTGTCTCCAATTACAAGCTAGCAGACTTCGACACTTCCTAACTTGCGGTTTCATGAACTACTCGCCTAACAGGCATCGAAAAACTTTTCACTCGGCGAAGCAAAACTGGTGCCCCGATTCGCGTGGAATGCTAAAACTGTCCCTCCAGCTCTTCGCCCTTCACTAAGTGTCTTTTCTTTAACGCGCGGCCTTAGTTCTGCGTCACGTTACAGAGTCTGTTTAGTCGAGTGGTAAAATGTGGGAAAAAGTTGCTCGATAGTCAGCTGCGGCGAAGTGAACGCGAGAAAATAGACCCGTGTATCGCGTAAAAACTGGAAATAAAACATATGATCCATGTTTAACTCTATTTTTGTGAATGTACATCGAGTTATTGTTCACCGAGTTCGCTACGCAGTGGCCGTTACTTTTTTCTAGCATAAGTTGCGACATGTCTAGCCGCGTAATGGGACAATCAGATTCAAATTCCCGAGCACAGCCGAATCGATATTCTGTTAATAGTTTAATCGCGCAGCTGTAAACGTTACGCTGGAAAAATTACGAACGCATGGTTTATTCAGAGCCACGTATACACAAGGACAGCGAGTACTATCCTGTCAGTCTATACGTTCATTGTTATATTTGTCATACGAAGCATTGTTGCGGTATACTCGGTCTGACTACTCACAAACGTGCAGTCGGGCTGTCGTTCACGAAAAATATCCCCGATGCTCAGTGGATCCTACGTTCTGCGAGACCATACCCAAATCATGAACGGAAAACGGTGGAATCCCGGTTAAATATTCCCTCTCGTTGATTTATGCTCGACCACAGTTCCCTTCGACGCGCCCAAGTTTTCACAGGCACACGGACACCGTGTCGCCCGTTCCCCCGCTTTGAATTCAAATTAGCTTGAAATTAAATTGCAAATTCGAGAACTCCGGTATCAGCGTACCTGAAAGTTTAAACGAAGCCGAAGATTTTGCAGCGTGTTGATAACGCGACACACGTTCCCGCGAATCTGCCGTTTAGAGGCAAGATTCCGAGTATCTGGCGAATGGCGAGTCGGTGTGCAGGATTTACGACAGATAGGGATGGGGGAGAGTTTTGAAAAGAGTTATGTTGTCACCAGCTGTTCGTGCGGCGAAAGATACCTACATAGCTCGATATCGTTTTTCCTCCGGTGACTCTTTTAGTTTGCAAAACACCCTTTATCAGATCGCTCCATTGAACCAGAATTTCAGTGGATTCGTATGCTAAATAAAATAGCTCGTGTCTACGCCTTTAAAGTGGAAAGAGGCAAAAGTGAATACCAGTTTTCCTTCACAATCCCACGCATCCGTTCAGGGACACCTACGCGACCTTAATAGGAACACGGCTTGAATATTTTTCAATCGGGTTGCTTTCAATGGCTGCAAAGCAAAGGCTGTAGTCCGCAAAGCAAACTTGCTAATAGCAGAGGCCGAAGGGTAAATATTTTCAAGCAATGGGTTCATCGCGAAGTCCCTATCGCCACGAACAACTCCGGCGAGATAGAAACGTTCATCGGCTATGCTTTCATATCGATGTTTGCGATCGTTTCTATCTGGCGATTAGGTATTGTCCGGTGATCTCTCTTTTATCCCTGCGGATAGCTTAATGCGTCCTCCTCCGGCGACGCCGACGAAACGTCGCCAATGAAACGCGCGAAATGTTTACACAGGCCTATCTAATGGTACGGACCGCGATCGATATGCTGCCATTTCTCGCTTACGTAATGTTGCACCCGCGTTCACCTGCGATCTCGCGGGAATGGGTCTCGCACGCACGCGTCAGCACAATTGTGCGCGATTCTCGCGAGTGATCGCCAATTGTCATTCGAACCGCTTAAGAAAGGCTCGACGGTGAGACGATCTCATTAGAGTGAAGACACTACCACTTTCACAAACAGCGATTAACGTGTTTTAAATTTCTCATCGCTCCTCGCCCCCTAATCATTCGAAACAGAAATCTACAAAAGTCGAAATGATATCCAGATAACACAGATGCTACCATATGTTGCGTTCTATGGAAGCCAGCTTTACACGCGGGACGTGATGCTACACCCTGCTTCTTCGCAAAAAATTCAATGTTAAAGCCCAGGTGATGAGCCTCGCTGGCATAAAGAATCCCGAGGGATGTTCGAGACTTGGAAAAGTGCGACGCAGGCCTGCGTTACGAACGAAACTTCCCACTTTCCAGAAGTTGCGACCAACAATTCACGGCTACGCGGCTGCTTTTGTGCACGCTGCAATTCAAAGGTGCTTCAACTTCGACGCGATTTAACGTTCCCTCCAATGCGGCAAACGAAACCAGCGGTTTTTTTATTCCGCTACGAGATGATCGGTCGACAAAGTGCACCTCGGCAGTGCATGCGAAGGGAAAAGTGCGAGCTTGGATGCATTCTGAATATTCTACGTGCGCGAAAACTCAGAAATCTGGTTCGATCAAATTCTACATTAAACCATTGCCAATTGCTCAAAGTTAGTTCTACGCGACACTGTATGCTGGAGTTTAGGACACTGTTGATCCAGTACATCGATATTATCCACAACCAGCGAGCATTGAAAAGATTCCAGCTATCTCTCGTGATGTTCCAGTTGCACGAAATTTCCAATGTGCAAGTTTGTGGAGGGCACAACTCACCCGCGGAATTCGCTCTAATTAATGTGCACCTGTATCAAGGATCAATGGCACCTAATTAATGTGCTCTAATACCGCGAATCATCTATGGCCTGCGATACGAACTTCAAAGGTAATGTGCCTGTGGGGCGAGTAACCATTTTCGTGGATTGGAAACGGAAGTTTCGGCGAGGGAGTTCCCTTGCAGCGTTGGAGAACGCGTCGGTGGTGAATTTTATCGTAATGCTAATATTATCGCGCAGACTCCGGCGTCTGTGCTATGAGTGCACCTTGGGAAACGTGGCTGTAGTTTCGTAACATTTTATTCCAAAGATTATGAGAACTAATTGGTTCTTTGGGACTAATGTTTCCCTCACTGCGGCGTTATTCGCGATACGCGCTTTGTTCCTTGTCCGAACTCTCGACCGAAGCTGTTTGCTTTGAATACAAAATTTTCACGTGTGCATACCTACCCCTATAAGGCTAACATAAGTAAATTATTCAAGAAGCTTCACGCTGCTGCGACTAAGTGACGCATCCTTAAACGTTAATGAAATTACCCTATACGTGTTTAATCTAGAATGATGGAAGGAGTCATTGTCCGTTGCCCACCGTCCAGGATGCCTGCTTCTCCCGAAGACGCTCGAAGGTAATTAACGAGTGTTGGTAATTCAAACTCGCGAAACATGGAAACAAATTTTCCACTCGAGGGATCGAGTTGCGACCACTTGCTGCACGGCCAGCTTGCGTCTGCCCGTTACGTTTAATAAACTATCCAAGTAAGATGCTTGATTAAACAATAAAATTAGAGGGTTGAGTGCGGTCGCCGGGACCGCCACGGATTCCATCTCGAGCCGGGTTAACGTGCTAGAAAAGTGTTCACGGTCGCGGGACTTCGAAATCAAGCAGGATCGATGGACGATCGATGACGCTTATCGAGACGAAAGCCGTCGTTTGGCAGGCTGCCTTCGAACTAGACCGCGCATAATGAGCGTCCATTAACTTAATTAAGCAATATGGCAGGCAGAGAATGGAGCCTCTTCTCACCTGTGCCCACTTTGTGGAACAAAGGAGAGCCTTGTCCGCCCTCCGAGCAGATTGCGCCATAATTCAGCGCGGCTTGTCAGTAGAATGAGGCTGGTAGAAGTTCATCGATCCTCGGTCAAACGACGGCGGCCGACGAGCATTGGAAAAAGTTTCACGATTAATGACCGGTCGACGGCCACTTTGATAAATATTTTCGGTTTAATCGATCTTTATGGCAGCAGGAAGAATGGTTACGCTGGCGGACCACCGATTCGTATAATTCAGCGAAATGGCTGCATAAATTTTACGTTTCTAATTGTCTCCGTTAATCTCGTCGTTCGTTGGAGTGCTGCCGCGTCTGGGTGCTACGTGACGGAGTTTTCAGCCGAGACGGGCAGGGAACTGCCGACCACTAAAGACAATTAGGGAATCACTTTTGTGGACAATTCGGGAGATTGAATGAAATATTAGGAACGAGAGAGATATTATTCGACAAGCAGAGTGTTGAAAGTAACATGGGCCTTTAAATCTGCTGTTCGGACCACTTTTCAATGAAATTCTCGATGACTCATTTATGTGTATAAGAAAAGTAGAGCAGGGATGATAAACGAAGTAGTCTGGTCAACGGTTTCGCAGCCACAGGGGGCGAATGGACTCTCATCGCAGAAAATGAAGCCACGCTCGGTATATCATCTGCCGGGATCTTATACTCTTTATATAAACCACATCAGATTACACTATTTTCTACATCTCCAACGACTCTATTATGTCATAGAATGGAACCTGCAGGAAATGTCAATTTTCTATTTCTAACTCATACTTAATAATCCAAAACGCCGATGTGGCTGCAACCTGACATCCACGAAAATACATTCGGCGGAAGATCTTAATTGAATCAACGTCCGTCAGCCGCAATTAAGAAGTCTGGCCAGGAATGGAACGTGCATAGTGCAACGGTCGTCCGGTCTGACCCCACCTGACGCGATCGTTTTTAGCGCACCGATTCGACTGACGAGCTCCCAATTATGTAATCGGGAAACGGCAACGACGTCGTAGCTCACCGGTTCTCATCGAAATCTCGTATTTCGGGAAACGGCATCTGGGGAACCATTGTTATTCATGAATTCCCCGACGGAAATTTCTTGCTTACGTTCATGCCTGGTACTCATTAGCGCGTGCCCGCTTTATTCGTGTTCCGGGGCATTAGACGGATTTTAACAAACTAATGCAGCGAGGATTACTTCGAGCCTCTGTTCCGTATGAAACCGAAGAATGATCTCGATGATGTTGTGATAATTATTCGATGATCTTTCGACGATGATTCATATCGTTCATATGTTTCGACGAGATTTCCATTATTGTTAAATTATATTTCAATGATTTTCGAATGTAGTTTTTGATCAGTTAATTATCATGATTGTCATGAAACGTTAACCGATCCTGTTTATGCTTTTGCAAGTAGATAACAGGAACCTCGATTTGATTAGATAATGACTTACCGTCCCCACTTGTGTCATTCTATTATAATCGGTTATTGATATCAAATAACGATCCTTCCCTCAATGAAAAATGTAAAATAAACGAGAATTCTTCTCCAATTAGACAGATCACGTTCGTTCACGTTTTTAATTATCTCCAACCGTCCTGTATATTCTTTCATTCCTTTTCAATCCCCTCCCGCTGCGTATCGTTCTTTCCCTGACTTTAATTAAACGTTGCGTTTCTCCTCCCCGCTGTTTCCAGTTGCTTTTCATTTAGTTCGAAAGTGTTTAACGTGCATCATCAATGCTCCGCAGTGTGTATTTATATAAATGTGAATGTTTTTCTTTATTCTGCCTCTTTTCTCTCTTAAGGATACGAACCGCATAATTATTACGTGGAAATTTATATTTTGGCAGAGGAATAACGCTCGCAATGAATATGTGAATTAAGACACTTCGAGCTTCTGTCTTTCAACGCTGTGCTTCAGGATTTTGACAAGAAAAACCCATTAAACTGTAGTATCCTCGAGTCACTCCTCCTTTTAACATTAAGACCTGCACTGAATAGGTGCATCAAAGGGGAAAGTCTTCGAGTACAGTGCGTTTTTCAATTTCTGTAATGCTCCTCTTGATATATATGTTCCTACAATGTCCTGAAGCTCAAGCAATTTAAAAAATTGCGCGACTACAATTGTCTAAATAAGGAAAGTCGCATGTTCCCATGAAAATTGTTTAAAGCACCGGAATAAATCATGCAAAGCTAACTAACTATTTTATTTTCTGACTGCACTGCTTCTCACAATGTCTCTCATCATTATTCACTTCATACCTATCGCGCGATTGCCACAAGACTATTTCTCTCGCTTAAATTGTAATCAATACTCATTAAGCCCACGCTAATTTAATTAAATTGCTGCGGTATGTACCGACGATTCGAACACTCCCCTTCTCTGAAGCCAACAACAGTCAACTATCCGCAACCTAAGTCAATCTTCTAGCCAAATGAGAGACCTCCATTACCATGCACCATTTATCACCGCCGGTTCTGGATTCCCTACAGTTTTACTTACAGCAGACAAATGTTTCTCAGACAACGTGGTCGAGGGAATGGTTTTCAAGACTTGCTGGAATCGAAAGCGCCAACTGACACTACAGCCACTACTCTGGAAAGCTGTGGCAATGTGGACGCGCACTTTCCGAAGAAGCTGTATCCAGCCACCCTCTCGAGAGAAACGGAGGAAGTGAGAGAAGTGGAAGAAGAGAAGGCGAGGGGGAAAGCCGTGGAGAAAGAAGGCCGGAACAGAGCGAGTGCCACTCCTGCCGGGAAGAAGCAGGAACTTCTCTCCGCAGGGTTGCTATTTCGCCACAGTTGGACAGCGAGTATTGGTACAACGACCGTACCTTTGGCAGCGAAATAGATTTAACACGTCTAACGTTGTTATCCATTGTTATCCCGATGGGGATGCTGAAGCTAATAAAAGTGGAGGAGTAACAAAGTCTCTTTTTAGATTACAAGCAACTTGGAGATTCCCAGCTAAGAGTCGTATTCCTTTGTTAACAAAGACATTAAGAAGCAAGTGAATCTTCTACAGCGCTTTAAGTATGTAGATCAAAGACCTCTCTATTTTAGAAGCAACATGGAAGCGCGCAATATAGGTAACCCACCAGGAAGCTACTAAATTCTTCGAAATGTCACGATCTACGCCCAACTGTTTCTCTCGCTAAGTTCAATTGATCGACCAGAACGAACCGTGTCGAGAAGGAAGGAGCAAGAACCGCGGGACCGTTTAAAGCCATTAACCCGACGTCGAAGGCTTTCCTCGTATCGACTCCGATGGTCGGAAGCAGGTTCTTCGAACTTGCCGGGGTGAACACTTTAAAACTCACCGTGGAAACTTTCCGGGCACGCTCTCCTAATTCACCGGCGCGCGAGAATGTCTATTGTGCCGCGGAATCACGGGGCACCTAGCTTCTGACCTTTTCTCGCGACCAACCCCCGCCACTCCCACCCGCGGAGGGCTGTTTTTTTTTCCACTCTCACGTGGAAGAGAGGAACGAAGTTCTGCAACGCCCCGTGGCCACCTCGATCGATTAACGGCGAAGGCAAAGTGCTGCAAACACTTTATCGACCAGTGAACCTCGCTGCTCGCAGATAGTTTCCATTTACAGGGTTTATCGTCGCAAGGGAAATGAAACAGAGGGGAAATCACGTGCAATACAGCAACAGCGTCGATAGAAGCAGCGAAGGTACAGCAAACGTTACGACGAGCAGTGCTAATCGAAGTCAACTGGTGATTTTCTATGAAAATGCTCCCCCAACGACCACAGTAACCCGAACCAAGCAGGTGGGGCAAAAGTTCGGTGACCTTTCATCAGCATCTCCCGTTTTCCGCGAACCCCCTCGACCAGGTGGAAGCTTTTAGGAAATCAGTGTCCGAAATCACTGGTCGGTCCCGAAAGTGTATTATTCTATCGCAAACAAAACAGGCCGGCAAAGCGATAGCCGGCCACGTTTTCCCCCGCGTCAATCCAGCAGCAAGTAGCTTTCGCAGCGAGCGGACAGACCACCACCTTTCGCTGTCAATCGATATCGCCGACAATTGTCCGTCCACCGATTCGTTTCTAGGCTCGTCGACGGCCTGTTCTGAACTTAATCTTCGACGTATCGATTCGCGCGGCGCATTACAATGTACAACCGTGTTAGCCGGCGATCCGAAATAACCGGGCAAAGTTAGCCGCAAGCTTCGAGAGCTGCTTTCGCCCGTGTAATCCTATTGTCCTTTACATGCTCGTCGGAACCATTCATTTGAGAAATACCCGGCGAATGAAAACGCGCGCCCGCTATCCGTACCCGTTCCGCTTTAATTCTTTGGAGGCAATGTTTAAACTCGTTTTAATCCCGCCGTCCGCCGCCTGGAATTACTAAAAACGTGTCGTGAGCTGTCCCTTCTGCGGTTCGAGGCAACCCGATGGTGTAAATTCTACGGATATTCGAATTGATATGGAATACGTCGTCTGGATAACGTAGACACTAGTGATACCTAACTACTATCACCTGGAACTTCCTTCTGAGTCCAGAATTGTCGTGGGGTCATTCGAACACACACACGCCCTGAGGAAAGGAATTGTTTTAACCTTTCGAGAGATCGATTTTGAGCAAAGCAATTAACCCTCGTGATTGAGCTCTAACTCCTTGGACGGTGTCCGAATCGCTTTCGTTACTTCCCAATTGTACGTGGCCACAATATATACATAGGTTGACCCATTTTAATACAGAAACGGATATCGAAGTTGAATGCCACTTCAACCAATGCATGACGGTTATTGAATTGAAAAAGTTGAATATGTGAGATCTGAGTGAGATGAAGGGCGCGATTAGAATTTCAGAAAGAGATATCAATAGATGGAGGTAACTAGAGTAGTTCGAGCTCACAGTCCACTATTTTTTTAATGGAATCGATAATGTTCTAACGCGCCAAACCGTTCAATCACATCGTCTATTTACATTCGATTGTCGAAGCAGCGTTTTGCGTGTTTGCAATTGAATTCCGCTGGTCAGCAAATCCTTCCAACTCGCGAATTTCTCCTCGCGCTTTTCATACCGTCTGTCGATGATCGAAAGTTGCTACTCGAAATCCACGCGATTTCCTGCCTCTTCAGGGGACGTCAGTCATACGTCGTCTATTTTGAGAACGCACCCGTGGCGAAGTCTTTAAATAACAATCGAAGTGGCGTGACGCAAGTCAACTGACATCACTTAAATGACACGTAGCACCTTCGTGGACTTGCAACGTTCTCACCTAAAAACCTTGAGGATGACCATTCCTGCGCTACAGCAATTTATCATCCGTCATGTATTTCGAGGCGTCGCCTTGATTCTACGAGGCTTGAAATTTGGGCAAAATCGTAAATAATTTCGCCGCAGAGGACGTGAATGTTGAAGATTTTCCTTTATAAAAACTTAAAAATAATAAAGCACTACAGTTACATTTTACTGCTAATTATCCAACGATTTTTGCAATTAGCTCTGCCACTGCAATGCACGTCACGGCCGTGTACGAGGGAATCCTAGACATTAATTAGTCAATAAACTTGACGTACACGTAGCGTATACAACGTCACACGAGTTCTACGATCGATCCACGGGGCGTGCATACCAGCATGGGCCTGCATTTCGTTCACCTATTACGTAGTCAAATACAGATGTTCGCCCGATCATTGCGCCATGCTCAGTGGAGCGATATGACATTCCAATAAATATACAGGAAGCAAGTCAGATTAAAGAATCACAATTGGCTGAATAGAGTCGATAAATTTCTTGATTCTCTATATGTGAAATTTGGAAGAATCAATCATAATTCCGCTGACAATGAGTGAAACACCGAGAAACTAAAATTAAAACTTTCAACCTAATTTTTTTTAAGAAGTTCTCCGAACGCATTCGCTAATTCAAGGAATAAAAGCACAAAGTGCCCGCTAATTTTATCTACGGTTAGCATCAGTCAAGTGCCTACTACCTTAACTGACAACTCAAGGCTGAACTTATATTTACACATCTCATAGGAAAGATCTGCTGGAGAGATTTCTTTGAACGGCGAGATCAGTGGCTCCGGATCTCGTCTCATCGAGAAGACATCGCAAAGTAGCAGGCTTGTCTTCCCAGTATCTCTTTTCGCGATGCAATAGCCATCGGCTCGTCGAGACATCGCGAGCGTACGTAACATTTGCTTTTACGAACCTGAGCGTTCTTCTCGGTATATAAATAGGGACAGGGATGAAATTTCCGAGAATGCTTTATCATCCGGATCCTGGGCCCGCGTGTAAAAATAGACCATCTCTCGGCTGTGCGGGCTTTTATGCGCTGTAATAGCGTTTCCATCGTCGAATCTCGGCGAGCATCGCGTCAGAAGTGCATTCGTTGCTCATGGAACCGCGGCTGAATGCGATACATATCGCCGGCATCGCGTTTCGAATCTGCTCGCGTGTCGGGGAAGTCGCTTCTGATAAAGGGCAGCGAGCTCCGTTCGCCACTTTTTCCTTCCCGTTCTGACGAAGAGCCGTCATCCCTTCCCTCGGGGAATCGACGGGAAATTGTCTCAGAAAAAGTTCCTGGAAGCTTTAAACTTGCTCGAAGCTGCCCCCTCGTTACGATAAAAAGTTAATCAACTATGAACTTTCGCACTTGTTCTTTACTCATCATCGCTGACGACAGACAAACTTTGAAGGGCGGTTAGTGGATAACGCCCCCGGTTTAAAAGGGAACACTACAGCTGCCTCAGCGCAACGTGAATCTAACGTGGGTGGAGCTAAACTCGAAAAGCTTGAGGTTACGATGAATTTACATGGATTGACTTTGATGTGACACACGGGTCATCTTTTTGGAGCCTCGGGGAGCACCCCGCTTACATACAGTGGAGTGGCACTTTTACTCTAGCACATCTAAAATTGTACACTACCTAAATCTACGTGTCCAAGTGTCCTGAAAGTGCCACGACATTGCCCGCGGCGCGGACTCGTACCGTTTGCCAAGATGACAGAAACCTTGAGACTCCCTCATCTTCCCGCCAAGAGGAAAATCGTGAGAAGCTACTTCTGTTTAAGCCGGCCCCTAATTTCCCCCAAAATCCCGTTGTGTACAAAAAGGAGTCCCACCCCCTGCGCTCCGATTTAATTATGCAAATCAAATCCCCAGCGAAAACGCGTTCGTCTTCCACTTCTATCGCGTGAAGGGTCAAGTCTGGGCAAACGAGGCGCACACTCATCTTCGCAAAGCCTCGTCGGGCCAAAAAGTCCGCGGATTCGCAAAAAGAAAGCCGCACGAGCCGCGGACGAGCGTGCTTGGCCCATAAATACCGCGAAAACCCGCTTTGAAACAAACATCCCGCCCGCGTAATTCGTATTAATGGCTCGCTTTTCAAGGACGGCCGCGCGAATTCGTTCCTGAATGGAATCTTATCGTCCACTGCACTTTCTCCTCCCCCGTATTCTGGCTCGCCTCGGGCGAGTCTCATACGAATTATGGCACCAGCGTAGACAGGGGACGTCGGTCCGCTGGTCAAAGTCAGCACCCGCACACCTGCGGTCGCTGTGAATTTTTTAATTTTTCGTCATGCACGCTGAAAAGGGACGAGATCCAGGGCCAGATGGATCACCGAACCCACGTAGAGGAGGCCGAATCGCGATGGACGTTTATCGAGACTTGAGGGGATGAAAGGAGACGGACGTCTCTTCATTGAATCTAGGTCGTCTGCTGCAATCCGACCCATTGGTCAGGTTTTCTTTCCCTCCGCCTCTTCCGTAGCGAATACCCAGTCGCCTAGGGAGGTTCTACAGTAGATACTTTAATTCTCGTTGCAACGTCGTCGAAATTTCCCATCCGTTGCTCGGGAGACGCCGCTTTACATTTCGTCTCGCGGGAATTTAGTTTTCGCGTCGTCTCGACCCTTCTCCCGCTTCCTCTTGGATCTTCCACATCCGTCTAGGAAATTTGAATATCGAACGGCCAGGTCCTTTGGAGAGGAGCATCCCTGACCTTGTACATCGTTAAAACGAGATCTTGGTCCTGGAATCGGGTAATACATCGAGATGTCTTGACCTGTAATCCATTGTTAGTCGTGTACTGTGCCTTGGTACTGGACGAAGCTCGTTATACATTCTGGAGAGTAAATACACAGGGCAAATGTTACGTGTGTGCGCGTAACGTTTCGAGTATACAATATTCGGTCTCAACCGCGACTACCTGACCTATTTGTTGGTGGATAGAATCAATCCTCCCCTGCATCAAAAGTATAAGTTACTGTTGGCAATGAACAATTTCTGTTTGGAATTTATGCAGCCACAAGTTACTCGATTAGAGTCTGAGTAGGTACAGGACGATCCTGAATCTGGCAAACGTCTTCCAGCTCGAGTGTTGACAAAGTTTCCTTCGAGGTAGCTTGATGGCTCTTAATAGTTTGCTTACTGGGGTAGGTAGCTTGACTCGCAGTTTGGTTCCCGGCCAAATTCCTGCCCGTTGCTGTCCTTTTTTCAGCTGCTCGAATTTAATGTCAATATTCAATATCAGGAGGAAACTTCAAGGAAAGTTTGTAGCTCCAGGGATGAGTGGTGTCGAAGATAGAAATATTTTACCCCAAGCTACACGCGCGATGGTCCATCGATTTTCGAATCTCATTCCGGAAGAAGTTTCGCCGTAGATTTAAAAAGAGAGCGGGAGTTTGCAGTGGAAAAATAAGAAATAGTTTGATGCTAGATACCAATTTCTCCCCAAGACCGTGTCAAACAGAAATCTCCTTTCCCCCGAGGCCACATAATAACATCCCGTTCAAGCTAGTCGCGTTTCTTTTCATCGTTACCAGCCAGGCGATCGTTTTTCCACTGAAATCGCGCACGTGCCGCGAGCCAGTTGGACCTGAATTAACGATTCTCAGCCACTATTCATCGTTGCTCTTCCACACGTATCAACGAAGAGAAGCCGATATACATACAGTGATCCAAGGCGACGTGAAAGGCCTTTTATCTCGTGGCCCATTGAACCGATTACTTTCCTACCCCTCCTGCAGATGGAGAGGAGATTGACGTCTCTATTTTTCAACCACTTCAGCGAAGACACTCCAGAGAGTAAGATAGATTCTCTCTGAAACTTCGAGTCATCTTTGAAATTATGTAGGTTTTGGAGGATACAAAGGAACTCTGCTATATTGGAGAATATATTAGCAATTCAATCAGACGAATCTGTTTCTCCCTACATTTCACGCCGATTCTCCAGAATGTTCCCCATCTGCTACCTTACCGAAAATACGGACCAACTACTTAGAATTCGTATTTCTAAACTGTTTCGGAAAACTCCCAATGCCGCAAACGTGAAAGGGCCACTTTGCACGTTCGTGTTTGGTCTCGCCGCGAATAGATAGAGTGATCGTCCCATGAAGGGGACTGCTAATACGCCCTTTCAAGAAGTTGCTTCGCTCTCGGATTGAAGGCTATGGGATTAATGCAATGAAGCGGTCGGCTCAATCGCCAAGAACTAAATCCAATCAAGGCCCCTCCACCTTCGCCGGTCGATCGGGAAAAAGCCCGATAGCCAGGTGGTGGGGAGGGAGGAGGCCTGGGGGATGATGACCTGTGTCTAGAGCGCAATCGAGGATAGGCAATCGTGAGTCGATCGAATCGGATCGTTGCATACAAACGACCGAAGACACCTACCACGCTAATGCATTAAACTGGGAATCGGGGCCGATTGCCATCGTTTCCAGGGATCATTAGGAATGTCAGAAAATTCTGTCTTTCCCTTCCGCCAGGGCAGTTTGAAATTGAAGAAATGTTCGATTAATTCAATTGTTAGTCTGCCGAGTGTGAAGTGCTAAGTTTACAAAGTAGATGAAGGATTACTTTTTAATTCTTCTATTAAGTGATAAGCTTCTTCCATCATATTCTGAGGCATTGATATACTTATAGACACCTGTGATATTTTCACGTATTATATTTCATAAGCCTGGAAATAATTAGTAAGTCCTATCGCGCACTGTAGGAAACTTCTAGCTGTAACGAAAACCAATTACTTTGCGTTACTTCCTACCAAGGACGTCTGCGCGATAAGTTTTTATTCAGAGTGATTTTTCATGCAAATGTCAGAGCTGCGACATCGCGAAGTTTGAAACACGAAATTAGAAACGTTCGCTCATACTTTTTTAAGAAAGCCACGTGCCCAACAACCTTCGAGCGTAACTATTTCCTATGGTATTGTAATTCATCGTATTACCTTTCGAATCTATTATTCACAGTCATGAGATGATGAGACGCGTATCGATTCGAACTGCGAAACACGTGAGCCACCTGGATTCAATTCCTATGCTTTCCAGACAGTTGTTTCAATGGGGGAGACGGGGGCGTGTATGAAATTTTCAGCAAACAGAGAACAAACCGTGTATCGATTTATCGCGGCGCAGCCGACCGACGTCGGTGCATCCCGGTAAAATTAATCGTACACCGAATATTCCTACAATTTTCTAACCCCTGTCGATTCGTTAACGTGTCAGCTGCTTGGCTTCCCCGCGGAAGTTCATTATACTAATGCGCAAAAAGATTGCACGGATATCGGTTATCGAGAGCTTCTTCGATCGTGCATGATTAATTCATCGCCAGGTTTATCGAAACGCTGCGGTCCGTGGCGAGTGGAAGAATCGTGCAATTGACGTTGATATGGAGCAGCATTAATATTTAAGCAGCAACGCAAATATTTACGGGTGAATGTAGGTTATACGAAAGAACGGCGTCAATACCCTAAATTTGTATTTTTAGATACTGAAAGGATCAGTGGTATCGATTGTAATAACGGCGGCGGACTTTGAAATCAAAAGAGACTGCAGCTCCCCTGGAAGCAATGGCACAAGAAACTGAGTGCAGGAAACGTTGCAAAGTTGCGGCAGACCACGTGACAGAACACCTTGCATTTCGTAACACTTCGATTCCACGGAGGAAATGAGAATTGGTTCTGCACGGATCAAATTCATTCAGGGAGATCCACTTTTTTTTCTGCGCGGGGGTGTTTCAGCCCCGAGACTCCGGCAAATTAATTTAAAGCTTCCTCCGCTGGATTTTCTTTCCCCTGCAGCACAACGAGCAACTTCCATGGGGTTGTTTCAATGTATTAATTGCATGCCAGGCTGCGAAACATTCGACGGGCAATTTAATTTCATTAAAGTGATATTAATGTGCCTCTTACCATACGCGCCGGCTCTGATTACTTTAACGTTTGATATATTCATTAAAATAGAGCAAATGATCCCGCAATGGATCGAGTATCTTCGTTCGGATTAAATGCTCTGATACGAATGAGCATTACGCGGGAAAATTGCGAACATCATCCCGTTTGTTTGTGATTTATCCAGGAACGTGCCTTGCTCCACTTCGAGTAAAACCGTTTGGATTCGTATTAACGTCGTGCTCGGCAGCTTTGATATTAAAACGGAATCTGTGTCGTAGAAATAATAACGAAACAGAAAATTTTCAAAGCATCGTTGCTTTCGTTCCGCTTGCTCCTGTTTCCCGTGCCTCGTTTTCTTGCACGGGGCGGAAAGCTGAGAACGTGTGATCATAATGCGGCTTGATAAATGGATAGGAAAATCTTCATAGGAAATACAATCGTTTTCCGCTACAATCTCAGGAAAAGAACAGGTTATTTTATCCAATTTCTTACAAAAGTGGATAATAAACCTTTTTCAGCCGCTTTGTCTCGGACAAAATCGAGTTTGAGGATGCTTGGAGGACAGTTCCATGCAGTCTCGTTCAACCAGGCACGCAGAGCATATTTAAACTGAATTTCCCTGAAAACAAAGCATCGTATACAGAAAACCTTATTCCACGGTTCCGATACACTCTTTTGAGGAGAGCCGCGTTACGTGTACTAAGAATTAAACCAAAAACGAACACGATGAAGATAGAGGTAAACTGTTTGTCCAGGTTCTAATGCAATAATCAGGAAATGACCCCACCGTCGACAAGGCTACAAAGGACGAGGTAGAATAAAAGATGGGGATTAGGTTGAGTTCCCCTGCGAAACGACTCGAGTCGTTTAACAAATTTGTAGAAACTTCTATTCCCAATTGTACGAAAGCCTCGCGGTGGCGTGCACGCGGACAAAGAAGCGAGGAAACCGCCAAGACCATCGTTCACGATTTCTACACCCTTTTTCGTCGACCGCGCTCCTCTTTTGCACCTTTAAGGCGTTGCATGGCGCAACCGCGAGAGCAGTTAAAAGCATTTGGACGGCTGTTGCACGAGACGGCCAGAAATTCCCGTTAAGAAGCAGGAAAACCGCGTTTTCACGGCAGCCCGGCGGCCCGTGCTCGAGCGAGGGCACGGAAATTTCACGGGTCGACTGAAATATTTATATCCTCGTTGGCCCGGCCAGCACGGCCCAGTGAAATTTTTTATAACACGAGCGATGTAAGGAGAACGATATCAAAAGACGCCCGACTCTCTTCTCCTTTGGTAGGAATTCAACGTACATCTTTAAATGTTTTATTCCTCGGACAACGAATTACCAGCGATGCCATCGAATTCGGGGAACGGTAGCTTTAGGAGAATAATGGCATCTTTCTCAGCCATGGGATACTGTATTTTTCATGTGGCGGGATGAAAGTCCGTTCTGGGAACAATGCATCTTCGTAAGGTCTGGCTTCTTTATGAGGGATGTTTTTAGTAAGATCTAGTTGCTACAGTTTGTGAGTGATATTGATATAAATTGGTGCACCATAATTGTAGATAGCCGCGGAATGGAACAGTTGAAGTTCCGTTTCTCATTATCCATGTTCATTATTTTACTGAAATAATTTGCAATGATGTAGCCCGGATAAGTTTCCGAAAAATGCGTCAGTATGCAGGAAGCTGGAGGTAATATGAGTCAGCTACTGTCTACGAACACAATACACGCAATCGATCATCGGCGTTATTAAAAAAACACATTGAACAACACGTTGCGCATCGGACAACGATTGATTACATACTACTAATTAAACGTGTATCATAAATCATACTTTGAATCTTCCAAATTCCCGTCAGATTCACCGAATTCCCTTCTTCTGTACGAAACGAATACCTGTAGCACGAGTAGTATATTCAGCATGCTCTGACATTTCATACATAAAATTAATTTCAATTCCATGATAGAAATGTCACATACTCGATCTCGTGACATTCTATCGAACATGAATAGACAATGTGACGTTTTTACGAGCAGAAAATGGAAGGACAAAGTGTCCCGTCCAATCGCCGATAGACATAGAACGGTTCTCTTCTTCAACAAAGTGGATAACGCGGCGGTAAAACTCGTATATCATGGTATCGTAAATTTCCCTAGTCATCGAGCCACCAGAGCTATTATATCGCTCGACACTCAGGACACCAATAATCCAGAAAATACATTCGGAACGCATGTGCTTGCTGGAATTTCCATAGCAAGCTACCAAATAGGACTTACGAGGGACGGGATAACAGGTGTTCGCGAACTACAGAAGAAAGTTCACTGAATTAATGTAATCCTGGCGGGATTGGTGTTTAAGCTACTTTCTGGAAGCTGATTACACACATTTTAGGGGATCTGAGATAAGCACCTTATGACACATAGAATCTCAATCATTTTCATTGGAAATTTTCGTTGGAACTTGTTACAGAATAACTAGGTATCTGGCCACTTGAAGTTTGTAACAAGACTCAGCCACTTCCCATTCAGGATAATGGTTGCAGTTGTTCGGAAAAGCACAAGTCAGACACAGTAGATTTCGACCATATACCAATATTGGCGAATTTATTGCAAGGACGTGGGCACGTATAAGCTGATCCAAATTCAGGATGTGTCTGCATTACGAAACAGGTTCGTAGAACTTGCAGCGAAACGTACGAACGTACAATTTAATTCCCCTGAACGCGACGTTTCGAGGAGCAAAACTCTGGCAGATGTCCCCTAATAATCATCCCGTATGGGAATTGATGCAGTTTGGGAATTTAATTTCACCTCCAGCGGATAGTCGAACTCCGGAAATGGGAAGAAATGAATTTTCGGATAAAGCCAGAATCTCACAGAGAGTAATAATAAAAGTGTTATCCACGAATTGGAAGTAACTGCAGCAGAAGCAGCACCAACCTGGAAACAAGAAGCGACGAGAAAATAAGGTGATCGTAGAGGAAGGAAAATAAGATGATCCAAATCCCCCAAGTGGGAGCTCAAGCTCCCAATCGAAGATCGAATCACACAATCGAGTCCGGGTAAGAAAAGAAACCTCGAAATCTCTTCTCGATCGACCCTTGAGTGACTAAAGAACGGGCGAGCTTCGCCAGAATTTTCTTCCGCCAACATCGCGTGGTGCTAATCTGGAAGAATCTTCCTCAAGACTCTAATCGCTCGCTCTAATAAGCGGCGAAAAACCATTTCTCCCTCCGATCGAACAACACTCAATGTAGGTCAACAACGGAGATCGCTCTGACGAGTACGTCACGTGGATTGAGCTTTTTTAATTGGCTTCAATTAAGCGTGATCGAAGTTCGCGCTCGCGGCCACACATCGATTCTAATTCCTCTATGTTCTATTGCTTCGGTCGTTCCTTGGTGGTGGTGGTTATAGGCGAGGGACATTCGCGAAGGCTTCGGTGGTGAGAAGTTTCTTAGGAAAAATATGATCGTGGTTTTTTAGGAAATTCATCGGGGATAAGAGGCGCAGAGGCAATCTTCGTCTGATTAAAGCTTGTAGGTGAGCAGAATTTTAAATGCGAATGTAGTTCAACATGTTGAATCAATGTCGATGTAAAAATGTCAGGAGTGAAGGAATGAAGACACGAGTTTCATAACGTTTAATGTACACGATCGTTACACGGGGGAGGGGGGTGTAACGTTTGCATATGTTTATAAAAATTACAGATCGTCGCGTGTCGAAGGAGAAACATAATTGACATATTGCATGATTTACGTCACCCAGCTCGACAATTTTCTAGATTTCATTTTTATTGAAGCTCGAAGGGAACGATATTTCACGTCGCTACCCCACAGCGACGCAAATACGAATGCTTATTTTTGTCCGGGCACAATACAGCCCAGAATGGATAATTTGTCGATATGGAAACATCGATATCAATTATCCCCGTTTTCCTTCTGTTTTTCGTTAAACGTGTTCGTAACGGAACGGGGGTGGAAGGTCAAACTCGTCGTTTGTATTTCGCGGTATCTTGGGCGGCAGGTTGCTCGTGATATTGATTTATGGCCGCCTGATAATCAAATCCGATCGCAATACGCGCGTTTCGAATCGACGGGAAACGGCGATACTGTTGTTTAAATCAATATGCCGGGCACCGTTGCGGAATACAAAATTACGCCGCTTTTTAATCGACCAAAAAGGGTAACGTAACCTTCGCAAATGTGGGTGAAAGGAAAACTGACCGTGATACAAAAAATCGGCAAAGTACCTATCAGTCTTTTGACATGCCTCTCTATATACATTCCATTACCAAACGTTCTCTTTCCACAAAGTGCTCAAGCATAACGAGAATTAGATACTATTGAACCATAATTTCTATTCAATCAAGCTCGCCAAACAATGACTCCCAGTATCGATTTAGGAACCTAATGAATATCTCAACGGTCGTAAATCGAGTTTCCTTGAGTGCACGAAGGAACAAATGGCCATCATCAAGGTGAGCAGTGAATGTCTCACGGAATCCCATGTGCCGGGTCGGAGTATTTCCGATGGTATCGATCGTCCAATAATTGACTTTTTCATTTCTCCAACTATCATTCGCGAACCTGAACCAATCGATCATCGATCGACCAGCAAACGAGAGAAGTTTTCGAGCGCTCGATCCCATCGGAGGGACTTAGGTACTCTGTCCGAGGGATATAAATAATTCAAAGTTGTTGCCTGTTGATTGGCCTAATAAACCGTGAAAAATCCTGCCTTCGGAGAAGGGGGCGTATAAAATCGCCCGTTTAAATTATCCCACGATTAAAGGAGAGTTTGCTACGCCGGGCGAAAACACGAAACGTCCATTCGCCGCGAAGAAAGTTTGCAACGATGTTACGGGATTGAAATGACCGCGGGGCGCGTACGCTGTCACGGTTCTTACATTCGAAACGCTGTCAGAGTTCTGTGTTGCGCGCCGCTCGAAATGTGCCAGGACCTGCCCGTGATAAAGCAAATTACGCGGCGCGTTGAATGGGGACTTAACCGGAGCACAATGCCGGACGTCCGGCCGGGGAATTTAAAATCGACGAGCATTTTCCCGTGAATTCACGCGGAAGATGAAGCATCCTAGGGGGGTTTCATCCCCCGAAATTACCTTAAGCTGCAGGGTACGTCCGGTCTTCCTGCTGGAGATTAAGCTCATAAACAACGTGTGCAACGATGTAGTCACGCGACGGAAAGCGTTCGAACAAAGCACTACTGGCGAAATTGTTATTTTCGGAATTACAGACCGCTTGAGCTGGGTGATTTAATAAATAACAAACTAGTCATGACGATAGGATCTATTAATTACAGAGACATGTTGCGATGGGCTGCTTGACAATGAACTGTAGGCAAAGGTCATTGATAAAACAGGGCTTCATTGACGTACCTTAAACGAACTGTAATCCGATAATACCATGTGGATTGCGAATGAAAATTGAATTGGGAATGTAGTATGCAGTGTGTTTAATCTGCTGAGTGTGCGTTCGTGTGGTAGAGATGCAATGGAAATTTGAGGAAATTTGATTATAGTCTTTTGTACTTTTATGTTGGTCGCAGCATTCTATGCACAGCCTGCTCGTAATATCAAGTAGCAAACGAGTAAAAGTTTGAGGAACTGTGCTTAAGAGCTGGAGGTGCAAGCTTGGAGCACGTCCTGTAAATAGAGTACTGTAGACATCTATGTTTTCCTCTTTTTAAATAACTTCTGCTCTTCTGGGATCCTGAATTACTTCAGGTTCCCTGTGCAAGGAATTCTTTAGTCTTTCCTTTTTACTTTTACGGTAACCGACTACTAAAACCGTATCCTATTTAAAGAATGCAAAGTGACTTTAACTATCAGAATGCAAGAAAATGTCAGCTTTAACTAGAGATAATTTATTTCCAAGTAACGGTAAATAAAATTAGAGTATTCATCATACACCGCGGCATGCACATTTTCCGCTAAAACTGTGCTTCTCCTTCGAGCTAATTTTATTGCGTCCAATAATTTCTCTATGGGATGGTGGCTTATTGTTGGTTGATTAAAAAAAATCTATACCTCGTGAATTCACCTGCAAACTTATTAAGATTCGTGTTTTATATAATTTATGAAGATTAATGTATGGTCAAGGACTGTTCTACACTAATTATTATAATGAAAAAACTGATTCATTGTCTGCCAGAAAAATGTCTCATAATTCCACTTTAAAGCTGCCTGAATAAATGAGATGCACAGTATGCATCTCCTACATCGAGGGACATACACATGTATACTAGAAACGAGTGGCCACATGCATAGCAAAAGTACAGAAGAATTTCACTCGGTTACGAGACCACGGAGACCAACGTCAATAAATTTTTTATCTTGGGAGCTGAATATATGAAGATTTAATAAAGTTTATCGTTCTATGAATTTGATGTATTTAATATTACACTCGAAATACAGCAAAACTAAAGCTGACCGTATAACAAAATTTCAGTCTGAAATTGCGGTTTTCACTTTGATATCTTACCATCCGCCTATCTGCATAGAAACTTCTCGTTTGTGGAATTCATTTGCAATTCTAATGCCTCAGCCCTCTACTCCAACTGGTTTGTTTGTATTTTACGGACTAGTCAATATAAAAAAGACAGCATCCTGCACAACAGAACCCTCGCGTGGACCCAACTGGCTTGTCTCGCAGCGACAGTTCAGGAAAATCGAGCTTCGTGAAGCAGTTTGATTCTATCTGAAAAGTTCGCGCCAGAGTTTCCTCGAGAGAGGGGACCACGGTCCTAGAAACTTTCCCGCGAAGGTAGTTGTCAAAATGTTCTTGCGACATCATTTAATCTTTAGGAGTCTTCCAAAGACACCAGGGACGGTCTACTCCATCAGTAGGCTGTCTTAATAAGCTCGAATTCCTCACAAAGTGTCCTCGAGTATCCTCTTAACGACAAGTGAAATCGGGCAATTTTAATCAGACACTCGTGCTCCCGAGTACCCTGTCAAACTTTCTCGAAAACTTTGCAGCAACTTCTCGATATTGTAACTAGTTGTCTACAGTTGGAACAAAGTGAAACGGACGTACAAGACTACACACATATTTAATTACATTACTCCAAACATCAGTTCCGACAGTTCCTTTGTGAACATTTACAGATATGCAGTCTCTGTCTGTTAACAAGAAAGTTAATTAGTTAATTACTGCTACTGCCATTTAATAAAGTCTGATTTTTGCCGTTACATCAAACGCATTAATTAATTGGCCCTTTCGTAATTGGTTCACGTCGACGCCACTTTACCAGCACGATTCAAAATCCCGCCATATGCGTAATTAAATAGAGGATCAAATAACGAGCTGGCACGACATTTTCACCGAGGATCGCCTCGTTTGTCGGGGTTTGGAAAAATGGTTTCCAGGCTCACGGTCCGAGCGCGCAAATCACGGGCGGTGCGGATCGAAAGCGATAACGTTCGCGGAACGATGGTGAGGAAAATGAGCGAGTTCCACGGTGCAATAAATGAACGGAGTTAGAGCTTTGGTGAGTGGGGAGAAAAAAAGGGGCAATTGAAAGAAACAACAACAAGAACCGAGTGGAGAGAGAGAGAGTGGTCTTTAATGAGGCCACTTTCCGTAATTAGAGTGCACCCCTTCGTATTAATCTCGATTCAACGGCCTTGGCATTAAATTGTATACCCAGTAGAAGGGGATGCTAACGTCTTCGCCCAAGTTCACTTGAATCTTGATCTTGAGACTGAGGTCGTGTCTTAATTCATTGATGAATAATATATTCTATACTTAATGCAGTAACCCCAACCAACCATCCACTTTACTATGCATCTAATCATGCAAAACCGGAGCGAGTCGTTAGTGCCTCCTTCACAAGCTTTCTCACCAATCAACCCTCTGGCCCTTCATCACTTCCCATACCACCCCGAAAACGTAAAACGGGCGACAGGATCGTCATCCGTCTCAATTCATCAACGTCGAAAAGAATTAAACTGCAGCTTTCCTCGCCGTGCACAATCCTCGCGATGTAATTTCCCTGATGCGCGTATCACCCGTGGACCGCGGTACGGACAGGCCACGACGAAAATGGCTAAAAGCGCAAACAGACTCTCCAGACCAGCTATCTCTAGTGGCTGACAGTTACGTTTAATGCACGACACAAGCCGCCGATCATCGTCGCTTTGTCCGCGTAATATCGCGCAGGGACGTGCACGGTGTCGCTAACGCACGATAAGCCAGATAAAAGAGTCAATCGATAAAATGAACGAGGAGCTTCCCTTTCCCTTTCGTCATTTTTTTTTTTCCCCCTCCTGCTCATTTTTCGTCGCTGAAGGACATCGACGTGGCAACGCGAAATGAATAATAGAACGCCGAGAGCGGCCCGGAGAGGATCACTAGATTTGCACGGGGGAATGTTTGCAGTGACGGGGCAAACACACAGCGGATCTCAGCGACGAACAAACTCAAATTCGGAGGATCCCGTTTTTGTCACTCGTTCGCTGACCTCCGCTTTCATCGAACGATTCGAACTCTTCCCGCCCACCCGCTCGCACCCACGGGCACGGTTTTCGATGGTACGCGAACTTCGCTGTTGTTTGGTATTTCAGTTTTTCCTCTTCCTGCAGTGTTTGAGTTTCGCCCGGGTTGCTTTTCGAAGTTAAATCCGAAGCTTTGTTTCCTCGTGTAATCGACGGTTCCGACGTTGTGCTATGTTCGTTACTCTATTCCCAGAGTATTGATCAACTGCGGGCGAGAAACAGATTTCGGAAGATTATTATCGTATAACCGGGCTAAATTCGAGCGGGTATATAGACGTTGTATGGGCTTCGCGCGACACGATAGCGAAGGGAAGTGTAGTGGGAGTGTGTGTAACAAAGAGGCTGGTCACCAAGAAATGTTGACAGTGTTGACACGCGACAGCAGCGGAATTGACTTTCATAATTAACGCTAGCCATCCGTAATTTGCGTTGCGGGACTAAATAATGGAGTATGGTCGTGTAACCGAGAAATTGTTCACATTCGCAATCTAGAATACCGAGAAGGAAAGTATATTGGAGCCACTGCCTACTATGGCAGCCTACGGAGGCTTGCATCATTAATCCGCAGAATCGATGATACCCGCGTGTATAGATATGTATTTATGTTATCATTAAAATATTCAAAGCGCCGTGCATCGAAATCGACATTTTGAAATGACACGAAGGAATCGCAATATGACAGTCTAATAAAAAATTCACCGCGTATTCATTTCGCTGTGCAGACATCGAATGGGGTCCATGAAAATGTCAGCCAACGAATTTATATCCGCCCGCGTTATCCATAATCCTCGAAATTCCAATGCCTGTTGCACCAATATGTACAATTAATTGGACCATGCTCGCAATTTCTCCTCGAGCTATTACAGAATAAAAAATCATTGCACTCGATTCAATCATCGAATATTTTGAACCCGAATGAACGCCCTAAATTCTGTTAAACTCGGGGCACGCAATTCAACTGTTAAACTTGTAATTGCGCGGAGGATAAGGGTACCTGCCAGTTAGAAAATGCGAAGTAGAAGGGCCCCATTCTTTCCAAGAAATTAACTTCTTCAGCCTCGTAAAGTCCCTCAAACAGCCCATTCAATTACGACCCAAAGCGTTTGCCTCAAATCGCCCTGAAGCTGTTCAATGGAAAGCCCCCCCACAAATACGCTTCAAATCTGAGCCGAGCAACAACCCCGAATCACGTCATCTTGAATCCAGCTCGCCCCAAAGTTTAGTGAAAGGTGAATGGATATCGTGGAGTAGGCAAGAAACTCGCGATCAACGGACATTCGTGGCGATCCCGAGCCCAGCGTCGAGGCGAGTCGACGCGTGCAAAGGTGGAATAAGTTTCTTCTCTTCGACGGGGAGCTGAATAAAAGGCGCAGAGGGACGCGCGGCGCTTCCGCGCGATCGACGTCGCGATAAATCTATCGTCGTTCCGGAGTTACACGCCGCGGAATTGACGTTGCTGAGGGGAATTGAGATTAACGAGGACCGATAACAAATGGGGTTTGGTGGCGGCGAAGTTCAAATCAGGTGAAAGACAGACTCCCGGGAAGGGAGCGGGGGGGGGGGGAGGGTGGGCGGTGAGTGTCGCGGAGAAAGGGAGAAAGGGACAGCCGGGCGAGCGTCGAAAAAGAAAGAAAGAGGAAGACGGATAGCGACGGAGACACGAACTCCAGAGAGACAGGGAAGATAAAAGTGGAAAAAGCGGAGGAAAAATTTCAGAGAGAGTTTCGTGAATGGGGGAGAGACTGAGTGAAAAGGTGGACAATGTGGACAAGGTGAAAAGTGGTGAAAAAGGGGTGGAAAAAGGCGGAACGTGCATAAACTTTGAGAGGCGAGGAGAATAGGGAAACAAAGGGTGACAGAAGGGAGAATGAAGGAGAATGAAGAGGAAGGGAACATAAAATACGGTTTGTGAAACGTGGATTTTATTGGAGCTTATTCAAGTTGAATATAAATTGACTATGCTGCGGAAAATCGTACGTGTAGCGGTGCACTGGTATAGATTCTATTCGCATCACTACAGGTAGCAGGGCAGATACCCAGAATGTACGGTAAACGAACAAATTTACAGAAATATTAACAGGGCAGCCTGGCGAGGTGAGTGTAAACCAGGACACAGCGCAATTAGTACTGGGAGTGTGTGACATTACGCCGATGTCGCGCGACGAATGATTCGAGTCAACATGGCCATATCAGGTGGAAACGGCGGGCACGATAATAACGTGTACAAAACCAGGCGGACTCGACGTCGCGATGGTTGATCGCGGTACAGGGACTTTTACGCTGCCAGTCATCGGCATGCTGCATTAATCTGTTTGGCAATGAGCGGTCAGCTGAGTTCGCGTTCAGAGATCGAACAAATCGATGGTCGATCGAAGACTTAAAAGGTACCCCAGCAAATTCCAAGCGAAATCTAAAAATTCCTCACCAACAAGATGAAATTCCATGAAAACGAACAGAACAACTTTACGCTTTGACTTTTCTTCGATAGAATCCAGTGAAATTAGAATAATGGGTAACAGCTGAAGGTACTATTATCCCCCTTTCCTTTTTTCCCCAGAAATCGATTCAAAAGCGTTGGAAAAAAAACGGACAAGCTATTAATCCCGCAGTTCAATTTTCAAAGCTTCCTGACAGCTTCCTCGACCTCGCCTCCAGAATCTGATCTGCAGTCACGATCCGTAATCGCCTTAAAATCGAGAGTTTCTGGCCCCGTAAAGTCTTCATAACTGGTTGGACTACATTACTTTCAACAGCCACGACCAAACCCCTCGAGCTATCCGCCCGCGCCTACGCCGGCTTAATTTCATTTTCAATTTAACTTGCCGCAGGGGAAACTGTCGCGGTTCGCTTTACGTTTCGGTGCACCGAGGTAGTATATCGATATAATTCGCGACGCCGAGTTACGGATACAACGGCGAGCCAAGTTCCCCGAGTATTAAACAACGAGCGAGTGAACAGCCTCCCCCTTTCGTCGTTCCAGCAGCTTTAATGCGTTTATCCTCGCGGTGCGCAGCTTTAATTATCACAGAATCTATGCAACATTTTTACCTTCAACGCGTAACACGTTGAAAAGTTTAAGTAACTCGACAGAGGACACCCGGTTACAGAAACAATTCAACTTCTACCATGGAGGGGCTAGCAGCGTCTCTGGCACGTCGATTTGATAATTGATAGATGTCCGCGGTCCACTTTCTCCAGACATTTTTACGTCTATCATCATCGAACTGAAAACGACCAGACTTTCCTCTCTGTTGACTCTCGAAGGCGCGTTAACCCTGCGCAAATAGTCTTCAACGACTCTTCGAGAACTAACTTTTCGCGCTACTGCGATCCGTGTCCCGAGTTCCTCAGCTACGATCGATTCTCGCCCACGGCAAAGACGATCGACCGGGAATGGCAACGCTTGCCAAATCGTCGAACGACACACGCTGTCGGACCGGAAAGGCTGTTGCTTTTTCACGGGGCCGCCTCGGCGAGTTCACGGCGCAAATAAATTTCGTCGATATCGTCTGCTTGATATTTACGGTGCACTTGTCGGATTCCGTTTATGTCCGCCGAGAAATATGTATTCAGACTCGAAAATACGTCGCGTCGAGTGCAAAATATACGGCCGGCGTAAGATTTCGTACAACGGAAGTGCCGTCTAGATTTCGTGCGGGACTCAAGCCTCCAGGGAGTTGTCAAAAGCTAACTTCGTCGAGTGTAGTTTTACGTCTGAGTAAACATTGCTTAAATACCACTGGAAATAATGTCTTCGCTAATTCTTTTCGCCTTCTAATTTTAAATTTTTCCTTAGAAAAAAAGTAGAAGATCGAAGAGGACACGGCGTGCATTGATTTTCAGTTACGTAACTACGGTACACCGCGTATTTGCTTTCATTAATGTTTCAGGGTTCGAACATTAGCGTTGGCATGCATCGTCCGGTTTATTTACTGGCGTAAGCATTCGGCAAGCTGTTGCGCCCTGTCAAAGTGAATTGGAATTTGCTTAGACGCGCCGAGCCACGGTCAGAAATAAATCAACCGCGAGAGGACTGCGACAGAAAATTTTCCAAATAAGTACAAGAATTAAATTCTACACTTACTTAATCACTGTTCGATACGATACTTTTGGGGTTTAACTAATTAATTTCGATGACCTAACAAATTCCCGGACCGATAAGAATTCCAATATACATACACGATTTTTTATAAATGCCTGAAAACATTAACCAGAACAATAAAATAAAATTGATTCCCGAGAATCCTCTTCCAATTGACCTTCAGTCAAACACGCTCCTTACTCAGGAGCCGAAAATTCCACGGCAGAAATATTAAGTGCCACGTAACGATGCGCAGATTGGTCGATGAACATATATAACTTGGAAATGGTCCATCTTGGAGTAAATAATATTCATTCGGCTGATTGACGCGGACATCTTCGGCATCGTAAGTAGGCTAGCTTGCAGAGCGTCTCGAGGTTGCCAGATATCGAGTTCTCTTCGACTTCCCTTCGAATTCTGGTTGCTTGTCTCATTATAAATCCCATTGATGAGGTAAGTGGCGCGGAATTTCGCTAATGTAATTCTAGGACGTTGCTGCACCATTTGTCCTCGCATAATTACTGCGAAATACTGAGCGATGTTCGGCGGGCGAAGTGGATGGAATTAAGGCACACTTCGTCACGCCGTGTCTTCGCGTGCAAAGGTATGTCGATTTAAGACGTCGTTTCTTACGTGCAGAACGGAAATTAGGTTGCGGGTAATAAAGTCTACGAGACTCCGAAATTAACTATTCACACGAGCATGGAATATTAAGGAACTTTTTAAGGTATTACGTGTTCCTCTTTTGTAATTAATGATTCCACTTAGAACGTTGGAGGCTTTCCTTCAGTATTTTCTTTGCCATAATTTCAGCGAGCTTTCCATGGGACTATCGTAAATTCCATTTCCTTAGAAAACAGTTTCTTACGGGGGCTTAAGAATCGAATTCTACTTTAAAAGTCAATCTTCTCAGGAATTACTTTATTTGCACGACCTTAAACCATCGTGTCATACATTCTGCACCTGCGACGTTTACAATCTCACGAATTTTCCAATGAAAACGCATCGTTAGTACAGAATATTTTCTTGAATCTACCATCTTGACGATATTATACGTCTTAAAGTACGTTTCAAGGTTACATTCGTATTCAGTGAAATCTTCCACCCACCAAGCCTCATTAAAGAATGTTTCGCAAGTATCTGTCATACTCACAAAGGCGCAAACAAATGTCCGCAGTTTTTCTCCTGAATGGCCGACCTAGATATACCCGTGACCTTTAAATGTTTTCTTTTATCAGATAGCCTTTTTACAATGCGTTTAGCCTGTCGGGGGATCTGGTTGCCAGATAAATTTCGGACAACCTAAAGTTTTCTACAGGTCTCGTGAGCAACGAGACGGTTTCGCGGTTTGAAGGATCATCGAAATGGACAAATTTCTTCGAGCATAAAACGGATTGTGCGCGCGCGAAATTGCATGGAATTCCACAGTCATATTTGTTTTCAGGCTGCCCGCGGTGGAATTTGAAAATCTCTCGGGAATATCGAGCGTGGTTGCTCAATTCGCAGCGAGCAGCAGAAACGCGTCTCGAGAAAAGTGAAATTGAATCGCACCGAACTTGAAATACACTCGATGAGATGGTTAAACACTAATGATCGATTCTGTATAAAATTCATCTCCATTAAGCAGCGAAGCTAGCAATCCGCGAGAAAATAATTGCATCACTTTTGAATACCTAGGAATTGAATGCAACTGTTGTTCAGGCTCCGACCAGCAAATTGATCATCTGCTCGTCGTGAGCTTGTAACGCTTGAAAAAATAGGCCAGCAGGTATCTTATCATGGCGCGTGAGCGTGGACAATGCACAGGAAAACTCTCGTTACGTTGCATAATTGAAAAGAAAAGGAAAAAGGAACGGAAGAGGGTGTCTCTAAAGATCTCGCGTCGTGGAGAATAAAAGAAAAAGGACGTATTTTTTACCGGGATCCATTTCGCGGCTGGTTGTAGACGTTTTATATTTTGACGTTCGAAATGCTGCGCACGATACCCCGGAGAAATAAACGAAATTTCCCTGAAAGCGCCGGGGAGCATGAAGTCTCTCATATCACGCGATACTTTTGCGTATTGTTTGCCCGTTCATGCTGCTCTAACCTCGGAGACCTTTTAGGCTGATGTAGTCTAGAACCTGAATTTGTTAAGCATTGATGAAGAACATCTCGCTATGCAGGGGAGCCGGAAGAATGTATAAAAGAAACGTATAACAGAACGTATAAAAAAACTTATTTTTCATGGAAAGATCTCCTCTGTTCAATTTCATTATAAATTACGCACACCTAAAACGATATCGCTTCTGAACTGACGAATCTATCGTCTCTGAGACTCAATACCCGCCCGCCCTATTTGATCATAAATTTCCATGATTTTTTCATCAATCTGATCTGCGATTTCGTGCACGTGAACGTGTCCTCGTTGGCGGAGCTTATTAAGACTCGTAATAAGGTCATTCGTCAGTCGGAATGCGAAGAAGCGTGCCCGAGACGCCTCTCTCTCGGGGCTTTCCCAGGATTTCGTAGGTCGCGACAATGGGGGCGTGCTTTCTCACCGAAGAATCGTGGCAGAACGTCGATAGTCAACACGCGAAACCTCAAATACCATGAGAAACTATTCCCACCCAGAGATCAGAGTGCACTCCCCTGCCGCCTAAGCGAGTGATTCTGATTGACGAAGAGTAAGCGCCGCGCCCCACTGTGGAAACAGACAGAAATCTTAAGGGAAGGTTGTCGAGACCAAAGATCGGCCAATCCTGAACACGACAGTCGGGACGTTTTCCCGCCCAGAGACGGTAAACTTTAATATTTCACGGTTTAATGTAGTCGGAGATGCTGACGGTAGCTTGCAAAAACAGAAAAGAAAAAAGGGCTTCGCGGAACGTGCACAGGCAAACTGTCCTCTTCAAAGAGACAAACTTTTTTCTTTATCACAGTGAAAACAGCGTTAAACTATGTAGAGCGAGGAAAAGAGATGTACAAAAAATTGACGACATTCCCCTTTCAGCGAGTGAAGAGCTTAATGGCCACCGTGGACGTCTCCGCGCTGAGTATTGATATTGTATAACTAGGTTATGATTACCGTTGCGAACCTTAGTTTTTGAAGAACCGAAGGATGGCATCCTTTAACCTGAGGAAACTGACGTTTACTGATAACAACACCAATACTGCAGTTTAGTACATTCGTTATAGCGCAACTGATAACGAAGGCAGCACCGAATACCAGCGGACGAGCTGTACGAACGCAGACGCGCGATAAAGGATATTTAGAGCAAACTGCCGCCATAAATCCCACCATAAATATCGTTAGACATGACACCAGTGTTCCAACCATTTTCCAAATTAACGAAAACGTAATTCGAACGCGGGAATGATGCAGGTTCGCCGTGAAACTCGCTCGCATTCGCCACAGAGACTGATACACGCGAGAGGCTCGCAAATTAGGATTTACGTGGGGCAGAATGAAACGTACCCCCCCCCCCCTCCCCCCGTCGTATCCGACGCGAGACGCGCTGCAAAAACTTCGCCAACAGTGCAGACAGCGAATTTTACGGACACATTCGCAAATCATTTCGCAGATGCGTTATCGATCGTAAAACGGTGGAAACGACCGCGACCATCATTCTGCCGCTGCAAAATTCCAAAGCCGTTCCGTGATCTTGAACTCGCCCGCGCTTTTCGAGAATTCCCGATTAAATTTTTGCTTATCGATTTTACCCGCTTTTACCCGCCAAGGCCTCCCTTGCCACGGCGATACGAGCGTTCGTTTATTTATAATTTCCCGGACTCTTCGTGCAACTTCGATGAAACTTCTGCAGCACAATTTTATTGACTTGCGTCGCTGACATTTATGCCGCACAATGTTCACGCGATCCTACCAGATGTGCCTGAATTTCTCTCTGATATTTGTAACGAACGTACCGACAGAAATATTTCATTTTTACCCGTCCAGCGCGTAGTTAACATCGCAGTAGATCGCCTGCCATTTTATACTCTCATCAATTTAATAATCGTTGAATCATATGGATGATACGAGGTATAGATTTGAGGAAGGGAGTCTGAGCGTGCTGATTTTAATCTGGCGTAATTGAAACGTTAGATGAGTAGGATATTAAATTTGAGTTGACCTGACAGTGGAATATTATTCGATGAACTACATGGTTTCGATGGAAGCATCATTCCTCAGAACTTTTTTAATTCCGGCTGCTGTACGTCGTTGCCCTATATATGCATGGCTAATAATGTGCAGTCATTCCGCCTGTGACTCGAAGAAGTCGTCGACTCGGATAAATCACCTTTATCCGATCTGCATACGGCCGTAACGAGCTCATCAAGAGAACAGCGTTATCCTTCTTAAGCGAAGCGTCTCGCGACTCAAGCACAGATTACATCGAAAGACACTATGTATAATTCAAGCAGAATGGAAATGAACAAACCAAGAATTTTAAAGTATTAGCATCGTGAAAGCCAGAGACAATTTTACATTCTTGTACAGATAGCATCCATTTCCTCGAAATTACCGTGTGCCTGGAAATCTGGCGAATCTAATATTCAAACAATTTTGACATCCCCTTGGGTCTACAGACGAAGATGAACGAAAATGCTCCGAATGGATATTGAATTCGTGGCAAGGGGAACGTTTCAAGTGGAACTCGATAACAATGAAATCAGCCAGAAAGTTCGAAAGTAAATCTGCCATCGAGTTCGAGGATCCGTCGCGGTTTTTTAAAGCTTTCGAACTAAGAGCCGGACCAGTTATCTATAATCTTTAATGTTGGTTAAAATCTATTGAAACGTCATATTCAGGCGAAGCCTGGCCAAAGGCCGATAACTCATTTGAATCTCTGCCACTCAGAATAGATCACTTCAAGTTTAATATATCGAAAGGGGAATCTAGAATTGCTGCAAGTCTCCAAGTATAATCATGCTAATCAGATCCGTGCAGTATTGTCAATCGGGGTTCTTTGCCAGCGTGGATTCCTCTTTGGATTAAACCGCGCAGAAATAAGCAAACGCGACATAAACAAACGCGGGGAGGGAATAAGGGACGTAATGAATTCTCCGTTTAGAGCGGAACATGTAAATCGAGCGAAGCTCCGCGCAGCGAAAACGATGCTCACCGCGAGGAACTTAATTTAATAGGTTTCCAGAGTCACCAAATAAACGTGCAAACGAGTCGTACGAGAATACCAGGTTATCTGAATTATGCATACATCTTTCGTTCCCCGTCTATGACTCTGGTAATCGTGTACCAACTTCCTTAAGCAACTGGATAGCGCAAATTACATACAGTCGAAGAGCGGGATGATAGTGGAGTTTCGTTGAGTCCGAGATTTGGAGTAATTAGTCGGCAGACAGGAGATATCGAGTCGACCCGGCAAATCTTTATTCACTTCGATCTCTATCGCCGTTTCCTGCGTCGTTCGTGATTTTCATTGTTTGTCATTTTGCGTCGCCGGTGGCCGAGAATACATTGCAAAACCCACATAGCTAGCCCGAAGGGGAAAAGGAAACCGGCGAAACGTTATCGTTCCTCGTGACAAAATGAATATTTCACAGTCCGTAATGTTCCGTTTACCGTTTTCATCCCGTAAATCATTCCTTGGCGTCGATCGTTATAATGGCCACGCTACAGTGAAACCTATTAATTTGCAAATTAGATGCGAAATGAATTATTGATCGAGATTGCGTGGCCATGCCGAAGGAGATCGCCGTGACGTGTTTCGCCCATAACTCGATCATCCGATTCAACCGTCAATGTTCGTAAATCTTGAAGTTTATGATCAACATTGTCTGTACGGAAAACGTGTAGCTAACGGTCACTTTACGAATAAATTAATCAATTTATGGAGCACACTGTATTTCTTGTTTGAGAGGATTTCAAGAACGCACAACTAACAGTTAATGCCGGTATCTTGGTGAATATGTATTGATCATTTGGGGTCAGCTCGTTTTATGTACCAAGCTTTGCGCGTTTATTTCGTGGCATTTTAATTAACTTGATGTATGGCTTATTTACACGGCACGTTTCCGCGGTTTCTTTACCCATGAAATATCGTTTAACTTGTAATGCACGGGTATACTACTCTCCGCAGTCTCGTATATTATTGCATTATTAATAAAGACTAAAAGGCATCGTGGATAGCACAAAAGTAAGCGGAGGTTTAAATCACTATAGATAATATAGGAAGTTAACAGGGTTGTAACTTTTCTCATTACTACCTATACCTTTTACCGCTTCATTATCCAATGCAAATCGTTGTAACTATCCTCGTCACGAAATTCACGATTATCTTCACATGAAATATAATATTTTTCATAGAATCATTTTCTTGTTTCAGATCCAACGATTCACTGATCGAGCATACGCGATGGCATGGCAAATCGTCCAGTGCAAAATAAGCAATAGAGGTCAAACCTCATAAAACTCTGAGATATTTAGAGCATTAACAGGGCGGGATATAATCGGCGCAGCCTGAAACCACCCTTTAATGGTTTAACGATCCTCTGTCCTAGCACAGGCTTTGCCTCGATTACGCGTTTACGCACATTTGCGTAGCTGCACCTTGGGATATCAAGCTGCCTTTTACCGAAAGTGACGTTCTACATTCGACGATCACGTAGCGAAGGGAAGTCAGGCCAGACTTTGATTTGTGAAGCAAGGGGATGTTTACCCTTGGGTGGAGATTTTACTATCTGTTACCCCTTGGATATCGAATGACAAATTATCGATACTTGACAGATATGAGATAGGAAGAGTAAAAACGAATTTGGATCTGTTGCGGAACTGTTTACAAAGTTTGTGAAGTTTCCGACATAAAAACATTTCCGATTCGATTCCCCCGGGGGTGTGATAGCAGGGAGCGGTTTTTCGTATGCCACGATGTAAATAGAACGAGAGAGATTTATAGGGGCCTGTCGCGTCACACTTGCGTGAAAGACGGATAACTTGTGCGATGTTTAGCGGAGGGAAAACGCGTGAAAGCCGTGACAGGAAATGCGGATAACGGCGACAGGAATCAAGCTGCGACGTAACTGCTTCAGCGATCGTGGGTATGAGAGAAATTTATATTAAAAAATTCGAATAGATCGGGATAGAAATTGGAATAGATCTGTTGAGATCCACGAGAAGGGAAAATAGCCAACGATTCACTTTCCTATGCTAGCATCTAGAAACCGAAAAGCGACAATTTGGGAGGTCCAATAACTCGCGGAAGGTCAAGAAAGCTTCGTCTAAATCTCACAAAGCCGCCTAACGGACGCAATAATCGAATCATTTCTGAGCATCAATCTCAAAACCTCCACTGTCCCCAGCGCCCACGTGAATGGAACCCCAAAGATCCTCTTTCCGTTTCGGGAAAAATCGTCCACGATTCGCAATGGCACCTGATTGCGCTGAAGAAGACTGACCCTAACCGATAGAGACATCGACAGAGGACGGTAGCTCGGTTTCGCCGTCGATTTTCGGCGCACACTGGAAAATTGAAAAATGTTCGATCGCATCGAGCCGTGCCATCCATTAAGTGAATCGACTCTCAATCCCCCCCCTTCTTACCCAAAAAAGAAAAAAGAAGGGAAAAAGAGAGGACGGCGCCTTTGTGAAGCTGCTCTCTTCTGCGGGACAAATTGAATTTCGTCAACGAGCTAGAGAAAGAGAGCGAGAGAAGATCACCGCGGGAGGGCGAGGGAGTGTGCCGAGGCGTGGCAAAAGTGAAAGAGACACAATTTATTTTTACCCTGGACGCAGCATCGCCGGAAGGTGCGGCTTTTTTACTCGATGCAAAAGGTCTCGGTACTACTGAGGGCTTTCGAAAGAAACCAGCAGATAGGGAGCGGCGAGGGAGAGCCGCGGCGCGACTCGACACCGGAAGAAAGTTCAAAGTGCCTCTCGTCTTATCCTCGAGAAATGCAGCGCCGCTTTGCTACGTCTGAAGCGTTTCTGTTGTTTCGCTAGGGACTCCGAAAAATTGCGTAGCGAGGTGGCTGCGCCAGCGGCGAGGGCTCTTTGAGGTCGCGAACCGTCTTACTCCGCGGAAATTACAGGTTGCATTGTCGCGGACGCGATCATCGAATGCGGCACGAAGCGTTCTTTGATGTCTGCGCGGAGGGAAATATACTAGCGCGTGCCTGGTGCCAACCCTTTTCTTCAATTTACGTTTCACGTTGGCCCACGATGAATCACGGCGATGACAGCTTCCTTCGAACGGTAACTTTCCACGTCATCGAGACGTAAATGTTAGAATCTTGCAATTCGCTTTATGCATCGAATTTCTCTGATCGAAAATAGTTTCTTGGCGGATTCCTGCGCGTCTGAGGCGTACGAAACCAATACAGGACGCAATACCTAAATGATATCCGATTCCTATTGTGAGAAATATTGTTCGGTACAGGGGAACGTTTCCCGTTCTCTTTGGTTAAATTTAAACCCTGTTTATTGTTACGTTCGTGTACGGTGTCGTTGTTACAGCAGTATCTCGCCCCTTTTCCCGTAGCAAGAAAATATCACCGTCAGCGAACGTTATTTGACGTGTGAAACCCTCTTCTTAACGAGTTTTACTGGCGTCGTTAAAATATCTGCGTTTATGCTCTGCTATTATTTACACCGATGTTATGGGATAAATTTCGAAAACACGTTTCGATCCGATATCCGACAATTTTATAACACGCTACGTTCATCATAAAAATGTAGTCTAACTTATTGAAAGAGGAAACTATGGTACACCTGATTAAACCCTCGGCGAATAGACAGCGTCGGGATAATTTGTAATCATCAAATTCTACCATGAGAGATAAGCAATTCGTGTAGGAACTCCACATTGAAGTCTCGATTACAATCGGAGTGAGCCTGGACTGAAACCCAAGTAAATCACAAATGGAGCTTACTGAAAATCCTAGGGGACCATTATTCAACTCAACAGCAATCGGTAACAAATACGGGATTTTAGGGACGAGATAAAAACGATTAAAAGTTACTTTCATTTCTCCCTTCCCCGTCTCTTTGAACGACTAAAGCTGACTCTGCTTGTGTCAGCTTCGCCAGCCGTGCTACGTTTACACGTCTCCCCTGAGATCTGCCTGAAATTGTTGGTCTCAAAGCACGGCTTGACGTTCATAAATTCCGCCTGGCTCAATTTAAATGCATGCACGAGTTTTGCATGTATTACTTTTCATTATCAGGTCTTTGCGTCTCGTACGTACCGCGGATTTTTTAATGAGAACCTTTGCCGAATTATAAATCAGGCGTCGTGTTTTCTTATGCATCTCATTTGAATGTTTCCTACGTTTGATTAAATTTTTGGTCATGTAATCGTCGCTTCTCAGCCTCGAATTCAGACGAAACTTCTCTTGACGAAAACGTTCGCGAACACTGTTTCCGTCCGTGTTCGCCTTGGTGGAGACTCGGTGTTAGTCCTGAATTTGTGAAACAGTTTTATCTTTGTTAACTCTCCACCGAACCGTTCCACGCAAGAATCAGGAGATAGGGGAAGATCAGCCTGAACACGCGAGCTCGACATCAATCATTGGATTCGAATCCGATAAATTCTCATCCGTGGCATTGCATGAAAAACACACCATGCAGCTCGTTTGAGATCGTTACACGTGACAAATTGTTGTGTTGCACTCGAAATAAAAAAGATATAGGGTAACAATCCTCTATTACTTCTCTCGGCTTGATTTTTGTACCAAGCCACAGGCACTTCCCCCAACAAATAATAATATCAACCACTGCAGACCTGAGAACTCTCTTTTGTACCCAGCATACCAAAATTTGAAATAGAGCACAGCATGCGGGAACTAGCTGTTCGGTGCAACCTAAAGCAAACACACTTTTTAAATTTATCCTCTCCCACTCTGTTTTATTTCGGGAAGGAGCAATATGTACATCCAAAGGCACGACATATTGCAACCATATTGCGATCAACTCGGTCGAACTCGAATATGTTTTCGCTTCTTCTTCAAAAGTAAACAAAGCCTTCAGTGGTCGAGGGGCTCACGTTAACATCATTTCGCTGGCGATCGCTTCCGAAACGCAAAAACAGGCGGGTGTGTGTGTTTACAGAACACTTGAAATTCGACTTCAAGTTCTCATAATGCACGATCGTAAAAGAGAATGCTACTAAGTGGTCAGATATACAGCTATAAATATTGATGAGTAACCGCGACATTTAGATACGAAAATAAATCCAGCCGAGATAGACAGAAACGTTATCGAACTCACCTGGTCTTAAATAGAATATTTAAATTTTCACCGTTGAACGGAGAAAAGTTTGTTATCCTGGCCTTCCCCGCATTTATTGTTTCAAAGCAAAACTGCTCGAGACAGAACGATGCTATACAGTTTTTCCTGGATTCTCGTTGCATTGTAAGGAGAACGGTTTAGGAAAAGAAAGATAAACCGAACTTCAGAAGTTCGATCGATGCGGAGAAGACTCAACGGGGGAGGGAAATCTAGTTACAGGGAGGAAGAATGAAAGGAAACGAGCAACAAAGGATCAAATGTTCCTCGCATGAATAAACAAGGATTTTAAATTCTCATCATACAGAGCAATTTCATTACCATGACCGTTTTTAGATGAACTTTACCAGTATACATAATTAGACGCTGTTTTAAGCGAAAGCAGACCAGTCCTTGAGAAATAAGTCTCGCGAAAATTTCGTTTAAAATTTTATTTCGAAGATCCCAATCATAGTGGCGAAGTTAATTTACCCTTTGAGATATTTAAACTTCCCCCTCCTTCCGCGCAAAACCCCGAAATTATTGTCCAACACCGAGATTATTTCTGTGCCGTTTTCTAATCGTTGCGATTCAGGGTTCAGCGATTCTCTCCCGGTTTCGTTATTCGACAACTCGCCCTTACTGATGCGTATCTGCTCTCCCAGGAATAAATTTTCTTGGGGTGTTAAAGCAGCCACTATTTCTCTCTTACAACCTCTGTAACTTCCCCTAAAGAAATATATATTCCATTCGTTTTATCGTTATCGCGCCTCCTTTTAGGGAGGCCGTAATCCGGGGGAATAAAAAGTTCATTCGTTTCATTTATCAATACATCTTCGTCTCCCTTCCCTGATACGTCACATAAAAAGTTACGCTTCGTGCTTCGTTATACGGTTCCTGTTCTGTCGTGTTACCATTTTTCACCGTTCTATCGCCCCTACAACCGTCTAATCACTCTAATCTATCGCTTTTGCCTTATCATACCAAACTCACTCCCGCGCCATTTTACACGCTCTGCCCCTAGTGTATCATGATAGTCATATCGAACTAAGTAGTTAACTGTTACGTTTAGTACCAACCCCGCGCAGAGCGCCCCAGGGTTGTAGATTGCATTAAGCCGGGTAAGTTCTTCATTCCAAAAGGAATCGAAAAGTTCCGTATAGTTTTACAATCTGGAACCTCATTTTCGAGATATGAGCAACAACTACTTCCGGCGCGCGCTGGTTAAATATTAGACCAACGAGCGCGCAGGGGCACAAAAACGGATTGGCATATGAGGACCAGGAGTGGACATGAATATAAATGCCTTGTGGGATTGATAATGAGTATTTTTCCACAGTTTGCAGGTTTGAAATGCATAGCCTCAATGGCCCCAACTTTTACGATCTACTTTTATAATTTCAACGAGACTTATTATGCAGCCGGAGGCAGTAAAGTACTCGCAATCAAGCATAGTCAGGAAAATCTCTTGCTTTATGTAGCTTCACATAAAAAGGAGGAACTCTCGTAACGTCATACAAGTCAGCATGTTGCAACATTTGCATGCAATGTATACGATATGAATATTTCCCTTTTTTCGACTCTCTGAGATCGGATGTACGAATACAACGGGAGTAGCTACTAATTTATTCCAATCTGTATGATCCTTGACTCCCTAGTTCTCGCTCACGTATACATTGCCTTAATAAAAACGCATCCAGTTTTACCAACCTTTCGCTCAACTTTTAATGAGAGTCTGTGTAACCTTTACACTATCGAAGAGAACAATTATCCCTAGAGAGGAAGGGGCGTTTAAAACCAGATTTCAACACTCTTTGCTCTTTTAACCCGCCCAATGACAACGTCGGTTAATCCCTTGTTTCCCGTAGTTATCGTCCCGTTCGTGCGACGAAATAAATTACGTGCTTCCGAGCTCTGTTCGCGCTCTTTTCGCAGCGAAGAAAGACATGCAGAGTTTCCCTGCCGGTTGCATACGGAATACAGAGGCCTTATCTATTCGTGGCTGCCGTTAATAAAATCCGCCCTCTTTTCTGACCACTCTTCGAGTACATTAACCCCAAAACTAGCCGCGATAAATCGCCTCGACTCAACAGTTCTTAATTAACGAACAGCCTGAACCAGCATACGTGGGTGGTTAGTGGACATTATACAGGATGGTTCGATAGAATCAATGGAATTAATTAGCTAAATGTGAATGGAGCTAAAAAGATTTCAACATATTCGAAGTCAGAATCGATATACGTAAGTCTTCGAATAAATAACTCGAATATTTTGAGCGCTTTAAAAATTACGCGAAAAATTCCATTCGTTTGAACGATGCCTATTGGCAATTGGAATGCTGGAATGAATTGTAGAGGTACGTCAAATATACATGCGAAAGGAAATGAAACTGAGTTATTATGATAAAAAGTGATCTAGGTCATAAGAAAAAAAAACTGATAACGTTTGAATTCATGCCGTACCTTCCACCAATTAATTATCCCAAAATATATACTTCACTTTTACTAATTGTTTGTTATTATCCAATACGAAATTAAATCGAACAGTTTGAATATACTAATTTACAATAACAGAATGAAAAAGCGCAAAGGGACACGAGTTTACAGCCCAGTTTCCCAACCATCCGAAGTAATTTACAGAAAAGTGATCGACCTACGTTACTAAATTTGGACATGAATGCTACGTTTATATGTTCAAAGTTCGAATAAAATTCAGTTTACTTCAATCACGGTATAATATGTATAAAAAGGAAAAGACAGTACAGCTCGCGTCAATTCATCATCTCAGAATTTCTCAGAAATTGATTTTAAAGAGAGCGAATGGGACATTTAAAAGACCGTGCGCTAAGAAGAACGGCACCTTACGCGAGGCGCGGAAATTAATTCGCGATAAGCTGACGCGGCCGCGTGCGATGCCGCGAGGCGGTGGCCGTACGAAACGAAGGATCGAGGGCCGGAAGATGACTACCGGTGGAGGAAACAGGGCGAGGGTATGGGGGTGGGACAGGCGGGCGGGCACGAAACGTACATTACGCCGAGTGAAATACCTGCCGCGGTTTATTTTTCCGGGCAAAGTCTCGCGTGCCAACGGCGCCGTCCCCGCCGTACATTGAACTCTTACCTTAGCGTCCCTCTGCATCGAGTCAAGAGTGCCAGAGCCGCGTTCTCATCCGTCAGCGAAACGCTGCTCCTCCGGATGCATGATCCCCGGCCCCCGTTTCGATGACAGCCGACGATTGAATCCAAGAAACGCGAGCGGTGATCCTGCCTGGTAGCCCTCCGTCAGTTTGGTCGGTGTCCGGTCCTCGATTACGCGGCAAGATTCAACTTCCCGGGATCGCGTCCGCGCACACGAGAAACTCACAACAACAACACTGCTCGCCGCTTTGCCACTGGAACCGTTACCTCCATCGAACGTGAACCGGCCTCTCCGTCCGCGCGGTAAAGCCAACGCCGCGAATTTCGCTCCGAATGCGAATCACGCGTATAGAGCGGCGAACGCGAGAGAGGACAAACTCAAGAGAGAGGGAGAGCGAGAGAAGGGCAGCACGCGGGCTACCACATCGGCCGGCCGACGAGACATACCACGATAGACTGAAAACGGGGGGTAGGAAGCGTGGTTGCCCGTCGCGACGCCCTCGTGCCTCGTCGGCCGGCTTCGGCGGACCTCGTGTGCCGTCGCTGGTCGTCTCGTTCCACGCTTGGGGCCGACGCACTCGCTGTCGTCGCCATTCGGGTCACGTGTTCCGGCGAGGGGTGAACGACGCGAAAGCTCTGTTCCTTTGTGCCGCTTCAACTTGTTTTCTTCTATGAATTTCTCCCCGAAATTACGCTGAACCTTTGGAGTATTGGTTGGAAGGTACGTTACACTGATACCCCCGTTAATACTAAGGTATTCTAGCTTCTATTCCGATACTTATGCATGGCTCGAATGCACTCGTTGCGTGTAAGTAGGTGTGTTGGTTATGGGAACGCGTCGCCAATTGTATTTCGCGCGGTTTGCGAGGAGCGATCACGTGACGCAGAGTTTGAAGTTGAAAAGAAACAGTAACGGCGAATGAAGTGACGCGCTGTGCTGGAATTGGAAAACTTTTAATTATGGGCAAATGTACTGACATTTAACGTATAATTGAAATACCACACAGGACGCGACTGTACTGATAGTCCTTTTGAGAAAAGGGTTAGTAAATTTAACAAACAATTTCGTTTCTCCTGCATTGTCAGCTCGTTCGACAATCATTATATTCAAGGTTTTTTTACTAGCACGTGCCATTATTTTTCGGAAACAGTCTAGAATCTCTTTTTAGATGAATACCTACTCGCGAATCTGTTTTAGAAACAAGTTGCTTATTGCACATTTTAGCAAAGATTTTCCATAACCTGTAATCCTATCGTAATATCAGTACAATGCAATCGTCTAAACGCGAGGCAGTTGTATCATTTCACATTCCCCTTTCTCTGGGAACGAATAACCACATTTCGAGCGTTTCATATACGCTGGTTTCCCCAGCCTTAATATTCGCGGGAGAATTCAGAGCGGCGTGGAAAATATTAACGAGCCCCGGCGTTTATTCGTCTCGTTGGCGTTGCTGGTCTCCCCCAATCTGTAGAATTTAAAAGCCCTCTAAATGACTATATTTTACGGTGCTCTCATAAAATGTCCTCACGTATACCGGTACGAATGGCTTGCATAAATAACGTGACTCTACGAAACACAGTTATCCCGATACCAGAAGATTTCCCGATGGACTACGGTGCTGCCCTTCGGACAGCGACACCTAAAGGAAACGAGGCTCGCCAGGACTTCTGAGAACACATCATCCTGGAAATTGAAACGGGTGGCAGTGAATTTCGACGACGAGGTGGTGAGTGAAATACCTTATTCATAAATGTCTTAAGGGCGTAGGTTACCCTCAACAGCCAAAAATCAGGCCCTTCTTCAAACACATATTCTGAAATAATAACTGAATATAGAGATAATTTTTCTTTTAATTTTTAATCGCCATTTCGATCACTTTAATGGCAAAAAGAAATTTTTAAATATATTTACTGGAAAAAAGTTATAAATATAAATGTGAGAGCGTGTACGCAATGCACCGTCTGATGATGAACACGATTCCGGACAGGTGAATTACCTAAAGCACAAAGTAAATGCATTTTTATAATCTGTAAGACAGTCTCTATCTTGTGTCGCAAGCAAAATTTTGATAAACAAATTAATGTTTTATGTTGGTGTATATGATTTTAGTAGGAAAAACATTTTTTATCTTTTCAAGAATTTATATTCAACATGTGCTCTGGACACATTGTGGGGAATAGTTCCCCGCACCTCTCTGTAAATTTTCATTCAAATCGTTGAAGCGGTTATCGAGACTTTATGTTCACCGTTTTGGAAAACGTTGTTTCTGGGAAATCGCGTTCAAAGTTGGACATGCAGTTTTGTCGCTATTCGATCTCATGTGCAGGCTCTTACATTTTTTATTGTATTTTTCTCCATTTTTTTGTTTTCATGGCCCGGTTGCGCCCAAAGTACGTAGAAAAGATGGAGCTAGCGGAATATGCAAAAATCCTAAAAACAAATTTTCGAAAATTTTGAGGGTAACCTAAAAATATCTCTGCTCTGCGCGTCTGCGCCAGTACAATGGGTATAGATCATTTATATACATATTTCCATAAATATATTATAATTGCTCAAATAGGGTACTCTAGATCTGCTATGTAGATGAGATAATCGGTAAAAATAAGATAGTTTACATCCTAATATTTGAAAACGACTTTACGCGGTGAACTTCCACTTAATCGTTCACTCAAATCGCTACTTTTCTGCTGTAAAAGAAACTCATTGCGGATACCTGCGAAATATTGTCACTAAAAATTGAACATAAAGCGTCATCTCAACGAGGCTTTTATCTTTTAATATGACATCAAGTTTCGTGAAAAACAATGTCCTCGTCAAAACACGCGAACTCCCGTAAAGTCTACTCAGAGCGTTCTTGACGAAACCACCCGTAAACAAATTATAGCCTACCATTTTCTTGACATGAACATGCTGGAATAAGATCGCGACACGTCCCAGAGATTTTATCCAGTGTTCAACTACCACTCTACGGGGCGATTAAAAATTTTATACGATTACACACGAGACACAGGGGTGCCATACTTTGTCGTACCCTCTTATTACTCGATGGAAGGTACCAGCTCCATCAAAGATAAAGGCATTATTATACAAGTCTGAGCACCAACCACGTGTACATTTACACGCTATTTTACTCGAGGTCGAAAAATTCTCGAAAGAACGTGTCGATGGTCGAGTGATTGGCTCCTCGTTTAATCCCTGGCAAGATTTATCAACAACATGCTGCGAGAAATAAGGTTGGCCAAGCGGTTGGACGGTCGAGCTCGTTTGCGATGCTCCCTCTGAAAAATCGCGGCGTCAGTCGTAGGATCGGCTCGCCATTAAATCTGCGCGGAGCTTTATCGATATCACGGCACACGATCCTCGGCGGTGTCGTTCGCAGAACTTCCCTGAAACTTTGAAGCGACCTCGTTTGCAGCCAAGCCGTTTCGTGACAACGGGGTAGAGCGCGCGAGTGCCTAGAAATTTGTCTTGTGACGGAAACTTTTTCAGGGCACAGAGCCTCGTCGCGACCCGAATGTCGGCTTTCGTATGGGGGGGAATTTTGTTCGCTTCGAATGTCAGGCCTGGAAGTTGTGTCACAGTGTCGCGGAACGCTGTAACGATCTCTGTACTCTATCGCGGAGCAGGTTGCGCGTTTTCCTCGTCGTCGATCGTTCACGCTACATACGCGACGACTCATCGTCACAGAGGAACTCAAAAGTGCAAACGCTGGTGGCATGAATTATTGCTGATAACGGAATGGCAGTCGATGTTAAATTATCGGTATAATGTGGCTAAAGGGAACGCGAAATGCAGAGTGGAATGAAAGTTGCATGGGCATCGGTGACGCGCGGTGTTCAGTTGCGGTTGATCATTGAGTGGTAGAGTTTGAAATTGGGCTGGGGAATAGGAATTCCTAGACTGATAGGGCGGAATATTCGCTGTATAACCGGTTGAATGCTACGAATTTGATGTGGATCACACAAGAGACGAGGTACACACTCTGTTTGAAGTACTTACAGGGCCTCCCTACCTTGACGGACGAAAAATGATGCGAAATTTGTGAATTTTTTAAAACAAAACCATTAAATATATTTATATCCAGCTTCGTGGCTTCATTTGACAATCTTCAGAGAATATGAAAAAAAATTGTATGCAGAAATAGTCGTTATATCCGGAGTTATAGTGCTTCAAATAAGCGCCTTACAAAAATCATGTGCGCATTGTTAGCATAAAATCAGCTGCTGTAGTTGTTTGAAAAAGAAAATTAAAAAATTTGTGTAATCTGTAGGAGTGTGGCTATCGTCTGAACTAGATTAAATGAGAAATACTGAAAAGTAAAAAAAATGGCACCGTCTAAAACAGACATCGATTTCTACAAAAAAAATCGCTGCTTTTTTAAGTAGCAAAAGTCTAATTTTGCAAAAACCGACTTAGTTTGAAGTAAATCGGGTGGCTGGTTTTGAAATATTATGCTCACTAATTCGAAAAACAACGTTTCGAGAAAATCGCGTTTAAAGGTTTGCGTACCTTTTTTTTAATTAAATTTTTTTACAATGTTGCCTAAATGTGTACAAATATAAGCATAAAGTTTTCAATTAATATAATTTGAGGATTTCGCTTGAAAAAAATCCGAAATATCGCGCTCCTTTTCAAGCCGTCAAAGTAGAGTGACCCCTTAAACAGAATTCAAATTAAAAGCAAACGCTGTAAGTTGCTTACTTCTCAAAGAAAGTGTCTTTGAAGTTCATTCTCGATACAGTTCCGTTGCCCGCGCTACGCGCAATCCACCAACAAATGATACCATGAGAATGCATTTACCTCACCTGCATATCCAGCCGCAAAGAGATACGTAGCATGCAACAGAGGGCCATGTATCGCAAAAGTAAATGCAAAGTCGTGCGCAAAAGTCCTCGCTCGGGAAGTGGCACGGAAGAGGGGACGATTTATGGTCATTAAATAATGTAGCGAAATTTATTCCGTCGCTGCCGTTCTAGGAACTCCTGGCGTTAAATTTCCACGGCACGAACGTGTGTCTACGATTGCGATATTAATGGGCACCGTGTAATAGGGATCCGATATAACTGGCGGGCAGCCAACAATCGACTCTCGCCTCACTTCATTGCGAAATTCCGCGGCCGAAGAAATTGCTCGAGTTTCGTTCGCCACGTGTTGTACGGCGTCCGATAGTTCCGCCCTGCGTGTGGTTTTCACGCGAGCCGGTAGGGAACCGAGGCAACCGCGGCGCGATGTTTCGCCTCTTGCCCTGTGCTGGTTCGATGCCATTAACGCGGGCTGCACTATTTTTCAAGCATCCTGAAAAATTCAGACGCGGCGAGAAAGTTGCACTCTGCTCGCTGCATACTCTGTATAAATTTCCCTCTAGCCATTACACTGGCGTTAAGGAGCGACAAATCTTCTTCTTGCGATAGAACCAACTTCTACCGATATGTTCTTCTTCTTTCCACATGGTTACCATCGTTCCAGCAATGGCTACGCCGCCACGAACCCACTGCGGATTCTGTCCAGCAATTTGTCATGCTATATATTAATCGTTCCAGAAACAGCTTGGAATAACGTAGATTAAGCTTGGAAAATTCTACTGTATCAGTGCCGCGCTGCGTTCCACGAACTAAACCGTTTACGTTACAACAATTTCGCCGTAAATCCGCGGCGTTATGTCGCGGGGGGGTTGAAAGATCCGAGGTCGGAATCGCGACGTTATCGCGAAACGCGCGGTGGAAACTTTTCATCGGAGCCGGGTCACTGACCCACAATCGAGAGATACTCGGCCGGATAGAGCACGCGATGCATTAAGACCGAATTTAGTCGACGTTGATGTGCTGCAATTCGGTGCATGCATAGCCCGAGCTGCATATGCATTCGCGTGACTTGCCCGCCTGTAATAAGTGAATTCGCGTTCGTTCGGGCCGAAAAGCTTAGCTGACAAACCCCGCGCTCGCGCTTGGGTCATTCAGCTCGAAATCTGCCTTATTTTGAGACGATTTAACGGCTTCCCGTTGGGACACGCCGGCCAGGGACCTGCTTTTTAGACAAACTGCATGCAACGCGAATTACCAGACGTGAGGTATGGAGGATCCAATGCTGGGGCTGCATGCAGGTTCGCGTGTGCACACCCGGTCATTGATTTGCACTGTGTTTACTCGAACTTTGCCTCCTGCTTCGACTTAATACGTTTAATACGATTTCAATCGCGGGTGAACATCATTTCGCCTGAAATGAGGGGTTTCTTTAAAACTCAGCAAGTATGTCGATGGACATTCTTTTCGATTTTAAGACGTTGAATGCGTCCGTCAATTTTCATCTGTCAGTGCACGGTTTTTGTCCGCATTTCGATTACATTAAACAAGAAATGTTCACATTCGAAGAGGATATAGTTACGAGTTCTGTATGACGCACGTGTTTCCTGCATCCGCATGTCCGTCAGAGTTGATGGATTCGTCGAGAATGGTAGGTGAAAATAGAAATTCATTCTGGTATACCCTTCCATTGTCCCATTTTTATAAAAAAAAATTCGATGCCGTTCCGCGAGTTTCACGAGCACGGTGGTATCAATAACGATCGGCGATAGTGATAAAAGTTCCGTTCAGGATATAGTGATGCAAACACTTTGCGAAGACGCGCGGCTTCTATCATTCTCAATGCTGAGACCGATAAAACTTTCTATATATTCCTAGTATCCGCTCTGTATGAGTGAAACTCATTTAAACTTTGCTCGTGAGTATCTTAGGGAAGTATATTTCGAGAAACTTTCACATCTGCACATATTTGTCGGAACATAGTTCCGACATCGATCACTTCTTCCCAAAATATGTGCACAGAAGAACTGAAATTTTGCACTTATGCTTCGGCTACAGGAATTAAAATAAAAAAAACGATTCTTCGGAGATGTAGCTTTATAAAGTAAGTCAAACAGAAGAATCTCATGTTCCACGATTTGTTTTTCGTTGCATTTATTGAAATTCCACTATTAGCTTGCCGTAAATTTAATTTGCGTTTAATTATGGCGTAATTAATTTTTCCTCACGCTTAAATGCCTGCTTCTCCGCGTAATTACCCCGCACAATATTGAATCCCGTCCCGGCGAACGCGCTAAAGGTACTTTGTTCCGAAATTAATCCGCAAGAGGTTGTCGAATATACCCTTTTTGCCAGATCGTCTCTTTTCGCCGCGGCCCAACGAATTGCAACCCAAGTCGTCTCCTATCTGACAGAAAAGAAGATTAGATTACTTAGAACTGGCCCCTCGAGTTCAGCCGTAAAGAGGTTTATCGTGGGCTGGCAAGGGAAGAAACGTAGGAAGAAATTCGACGCGTCGCTTGTCGATGTCGTAAAAGTGTCCCAGTGTTCGTTACCGTGGGAAAAGCCACGGAACAACAGCGTGGACGTTAAGAAAAGTCGAGTTCAGTAAACTTTCGAATGAAACGGTTGAGTTATCGATCTTCTCGTTACGTCACGTTACCCCTTTTTCACCTGCCAGACCACCTACAGTCGAACTACGTACACTGTGCACTCGCGTTTATGTCGTACAAATGACGGCTGGTCCCGATGGGCTATTCCGCATCGATCCGTCCCAGTGTCGGTTTTCGTGAGAGAATTTTTAATCGGGGGAAAAAATCGGAACAGCCCTTCGGTAAATGCACGCAATTCCGCGGCGAGCATGAACTTTGTTGTAATCTGATTAATGCGCGAGAGCAGCTGGACGCAAGATTTATATTTGCTGAAAGGCTTTAAAGTGTACTCGACGCGATGGGAAAAGTGGGGCGATGAAGCGGATCTTTATGAAGGGTTTCGCGAAAGCGCAAGAGAAGCTTTGAAGCTGAAAATTGCGGAATATTCATTTTCCATTTCTACCGAAGTCGCGATGCGAGCATTTACAAGAGGGTCTCTGGTTCTTATTGACGACCCCATTTCACACATTTTTCACTTTGGAAGATACAAAGAAACGAGGCTGCCGCGCTGGTGTTGCCAATCAATTTCATTCAACTTTTGCTTCGGTGAGTGTACAGCAAAAACAGTGAGGTAATTCCCAAACAACATCAAATATTTTTCTACAATATGCCCCAAGGTACACCAGTTAATTCACTGGTTACAGTGGTTACAGCATGTAATTACACCCGTTCTTTAGCCTTTGCCAAAAATGTCCGATATGCAGGCTTTAAAGCTCCGCGACCCGATCTGAGCCATTAATTCAAATTTACAATAAAGACCAGCCGTTAATTGGCAAAACGATGATCGCCCAGGTGACTCCATTGTATTATCGTACAATTAACGACAGCCAGATAGCGCGAGGGGGTGCTGTCGCCAAGTGCTCGTGAATCGATAATTCATCTGTCGAACGACCCAATTCCTCATTTACGACCATCCGAGTGAAATGGTTTCCGTCTTGATCGATGCACGTCGCCGATCTAATCCTTTCCACGAAGTTGCTGGTTCAAACCCCCAGGAGACGTTTCACCAGGTAGCCAGGGAAAGCGTAGATCGCGCAGGCGAATAGCAAGACGAGCAGCACGCACATCACGCAGCATATTATTCTCCACTTGTAATAGCGGCAGACCACAAAGCGGAAGGCTTTCCATGGGTTCCGAAACCACGAGAACGAAGTGTCCGGTCGACTGTAAATTACAGGGAACAGGATTTACTCGCGGGATTGATTTTACAGTGAAAAATCATCACCGTTGCTTCGAAGCGGATTAACTAATGCAGATTCCGACCGTTACTGCTGCACGTTTAATCGTGTACCGAAGGTTTAATGGTAGCCAATGAGGAGTTTAATTACAACAGAGAATCAACAACGACTGGGGGAACGCGGGTTCTATTGACCCTTTGAATTCTGTTCTGCGTTAAGGCAATGTTTGCGGTATTGCTTGCCTATTGGCGCGTTCTTCTTTGATAAACCCCATACATATTTATTAGAGATGGACTGGGGGGTTGAGAATTAATTGGAATGTAGGTTCAGTGTATTTTAAAATTTATGATGGTGTAACGACTTCTGAAAAATCTTGTGCAGATAGTAATTCGATCAGTCCTGGAATATTCAGTGTTAGCACCGTGATTCGAATACTAATAGGACGCGAGCTAATTTTATCAATCGACCTTTCTTTGCGCTGAGACCAGACAGTCACAGATTCGAGTGGATAATAGTGGATTGTCCAAAAATACGTTGCCCAACGTAGATGACCTGATTTAACTCCCGAATTATCTAAATTACCAGTTTCGAAAATCTCCCAAAAGGATGTAAATTCGAAGATAACGAGTAGCTTTCTATTTCGTAATTAAGTTTCTTACTTCGGAGGGGGAAGACTCTGGGGTGGGTCTCTTCCTTTGCCCGCAGGCTGCCCGTCGGCTTCCGTTGCTGGCAATATTGACATTTCTAGTTCGACTTTGCCCTGAATCGATACATTGCTCCACGTGAATTTACTTCGACGTATCACGATTATTTCTTAGCAAAAACTAGATTAATATTTCATAGCATTCGTGACTGGAAAAGAAACATTTCGAGCAAGTCGCTTCGATGGCAACTGAAAGCTCCGAATCTACCAGAAACTATTGTAACCAAATGTCACAATACAAGATAATAACGTTCACTTCTATTAACGTTAATGATTAGAGACATTTTACAATACGCACCGCCTGAACAAAGTCCCCCGTTCCAACGCTGCTCGCAAATGGCCACCACGCCTTGATCCGTGTCACTTTGAACAGATCAGTGGCTGGTAAGCTGGGATCGAGGAGTTTCAGGGTGCAATTCTTCGAGTTTGCGCTTCCCCGTGGCATTCTGGACAGATCCAACGTCAAGGCACCTAGGAACAGTCGATTTTAACCAGCTACATAGCTTCCGTTGCGCTCGTTAGCGATTGCTAATTAACGCGGGGATTCGAGTGGCCCGCCATACCGAGGAAATCGTCCGGAGAGAAATGATCGCTGTCCCAGACTTGCAGATGTAATTTGCACGGCAGTTTGTCCTCGGTTTCACTCGTGCTGAAGACAGATATCTTTCTGCGTACGATCATAGCGCGCTCGCCCTTCGAATACGTGACACGGTATATGAATCTCCAGTTGAAGTTACCCTCGCCGCTCAGGGAATTGTAATGGACGTCGGTCTTTTGGTAATCATCATAAGTAATCCAGCTGGAATCGATCGTTAGATATCAGAAAATATGTCGCCTTCCACATAGCTGCAAGAACTGCTGCCTTCTTTTCCCGGCCTATGGTTACACTGTCTACCTATCAGTCTAACAAATTTATCGAATCCCAGATTCCCGATAAACCTCTAAAATCCTTTCGGCGAAGCTCTCTCGAAACGGACGATTTAAAAGATACACATTTATTCGCCGGCGGCATCCTCGAGCGTACCCTTTCACGAAAATATCGGAGCTCTTCTCGCCCGTAAGAAATTGACTTTCAACGAGAGGCACGTCCTCGGTATTCCAAACGATCACGCGAATTTCATATTCCACTGGTACCGAGGGAGTGATGTCTACCGCCGGTTTCGGGGGTAGCTCCTCGGATTGGAACATGTCGATCCAGAGTTCCAATTTTCCCTGAAACATCGATCGAAAATACAGATCACGCTTTTAGAACTGACCAATGAATATTTAGGTAGGCGAGAGACCGTCCAATTTGCGAATGTCGCGCTCGAGGCATTCTTCTGATAAATCAATCGGCTAACGGAGCCCCAAGTGCTTTTAGCCGGTTGAAAATTCATTGCTGACATCGTTTCCAAATCTATTTCGGTTCCACGTTAGTGGCTAATCAGACATTCAAGAGCCGCGCGTTCAGAAGACCAGCCGCAATTCTTTTAACATATATACTCCACAGCAGCTTTGTTCCTATTCGCATATTCAGCTATCGAATGCAGAAAATCGTTTCTTTCATCACCTGCTCCAGTCCAGGTTTCGCGATGTTAAAAAGCGGCCTCCTTTCAACGTGCTCGGGCACCAAGGCACCCCCGCAAATTGGGAAATCTTGCCACTGGTGAAGTACATTCAATGCCATGCATTCTTCTCTGTCTGAATAGGAATCATTTATCATTGATATAAAGAAAAAGATCCGGTTTGACACGATTCCCATGGCATTTATACCGGAGCGATTAATTTTTAAAACGCACCGGCTCCGTCTTTCGGGCGGTTATCGATAAATGGGAATCTCTTGCGCCCTATTTTCACGTAATCGTTTCTATATTCGGGTGGCGGCAGGTTATTCCTCCTGCAAAGCTGCTCGAGTATCAGCGTCGGCTTCTCGCGATCCCTCCAACGATTGTAACCGTCCACGCTATAGACCCTCGATATGCCGCAGGTAGCGCGGTGCCTGCTGTAGAATCGATTCTCCAGGTCGATCTTGGTCTCTCCTATCAGGTCATCGCCCGAAGTCGCGTCGTAGTCCCATACTTGCACGATCAACATGTAGTCTCGAGGAAAAGTGGCCTCTATCTCGAACAGTCTAGCAAAGCACGTTGAAATTCAATAGATTTCTTAGCTTCGTGAATTTCAGTCGGCGTTTCATAGTGATTGAGTGTACTTGAAATACATCTACTAGAGAACATAATGCTAAAGTTTGACTGATCTTTAGCTTCTCATAGCAGAGGAATACGTAGTATCACATTCGTAGATCAGTATCATGCCCCTAATTTATTAAAAGCTAGATAAAAGATGGCAATTTCCCAAGAACCCGTGACAAAGGGTTACCAAAATTGAAACGCCCGCGTACCGTCCAAATGTCGGGTTTAGCTGGTTAGGTATATAATTCTTGTTGTCGTTGATAAATGTTTTTCCAAGCCTGACGCACAGATACGGGTCAGATTTTCCGCTGAGGGGATCGTTAGGCTGCAAGTTAATGCCTATGGGGAAGATCGATTCGTTACCATCTACTCCTTGCGGCTAGGAATCTACGGGGACGCGTGCTTGTCGATGGACTCACCCTTCACGACGTACAGTCTGACCAGAAGCTTAACTGGCTCTGGGGACGGATAATCATCGCACAAACCGTTAACCGCGCTCCTCCCGCTACTCGTCTTGCATGGAAGATTCTCTGGGTGCGGCCAACGATACACGCAGATGCGTCCCTGCGAATAAACTTCACATCTCCATCCACGAAATGACAGCGATTGACAAACGAAATTGACGAATTTTTTGGTCGTTTTAAGGAATAAGTACCAGTTGCTAATGATTTTCGAGCACTTTGTTTTTATGAAATATGCTCGATGATCGAAATTATTCCGCCCCAATTTCCAAACGATGAATTTAAGCCAAACCTTGAACTTTCCAACATAATTGTAGCTGTCGTAATCGGGATTCTCGAATTTCCGTCCCTTCCATAACTCGAACGTCCTGAGACGATCCTGGAAACCGGCGAACTGCGGCTGCATCTCCAATTCTCCATTGTACACCTGTTTTCCGCCAAATGAGACAGCTGAGCTGATGAAAATACGCTAAAGCGTGGGATACCTTGAACGCCGCGGCGAACTTGCGATCTTCGGGAAGAATTCTGCCTAGCTGTCTGCTCCTCTCCTCCTGAAAACGCCTCGTTGCATTGCGGGATCGGTGGTAAATTATAAAATATCGAATCATCCGCTTGACGGATTTCCTTCTGTCGACTCACCTCCAGGGAAGCGAAATATTTACTCCACCAATCGAGCGACTCGTCATCCACGGAAACCACTGATCTCATCGTCTTCTTCTTCTTTCTAATCCCAAGCACACGGGCTAGAAGTTTCTTCACAGATCGTAAGATCTTCTGGATCCTCGAAGAGACATCCTTCCCAGCCATTTTCTTGAACGGAATTAGTTCCTGGTTTTCGTCCTTAGATGGGTCGTAATCAATCGACAGCGGCACTTGGGGGAAATCATTAAATATTACATTGGACATTAAAGATCGAAGGAAAGTGTTTGTACTCTCCCTGTATATTTTTGCCTGGAGTATTGAAACCGTGTTTGCCGTTCGAGTACGAGGCAGGTTGATTGACAAATCCATTAATTACCGAACCGTGGAGTTAATTTTGGCTGCGCCAGTTCGGAGCCAGATAGTTAGCATTTTTAGACATTACTCGAGTGTCGGAAAAAACGTTTATTCCCGCGGCGGGATAAATGTTCCCGTGAACTTTAATTAACAAAGTTCCACGGTCGCGTGCAGGCTGGAACTGGATTTTCCATAGCGTTATTAACTTTTGCAAGGAAAGTTGCGAAATCAATGTATGCGGGCTGTTGAACGACCGAGCTCAAATATTTAGCAACTTTTGAAACGCTGGGGAACCAGGTTATTACTCTCAAACGTATGCTCATATATTACAGTAGAAATATAGCTGGGAGGAAATTATTTCTACGATTGTACGATCTTCTAAACAAAAACTCACGAATGGTGGCGGTCTGCCTCCTCGTCCAAGGAGATTTGAAAATCGATTTCGCCTCGTGTATTTGTGCTTCGTAATCCTCCTCAGTTATTAATTGCTCCAGGAACACATGCACGCTCGGTATGATGCAAATCCCCGCGTACTTGAAGCAGCCGAAGCCTCGCGAATCATAAGCTTTTATCGTGATGCAGGGATAGTACATATTAAGCTCCGGCATATCCTTTGAGAAATTTATATGTCATTCGAATTTATATCGAAACGTTTTCTAACAGTGGCAGGAAACGCCATTACGAAAAACAATTCAAACTAAGAGGAACAGAATTGTTTTTCATTCGTGTATCAAATGTTTGCACTTCCCTGATGCTGATTGTGAGTTTCATTTCGCCTGGGTCCCTCTCAGGGCTTGATGTATTTAAGACGCAATAATAATAGTGAAGAAAGTGACAGTAGTTACCAAGTCGACCATAATATGAGGCCCCTCGAAGTTGCTGAACTTCTTGGCGTTCTCCATTACCTCCGACTTCACGTGGACTCCAGCGCATTCTATAATAATCCTAGGCTTAAGCACCGGCAGGTAACATATCTTCTTCATGTCCCGTACACCCCAAAATATGACTTCGAGCCTGAAGCTCGCCATTTTCGGCCTGATATCGACAGGTATATTGTAGATCGTGTCCTCTTCCGAAGGGTCCATCGCTCTGTCCACGTCTTCATCCGCTTCCACCTAACAGGGCACACAGATTTTCATTTGCATTTCTTGAACTAATTTCAGCTTGTCCAAAGACAGAGGCTAGTGAACGAAATGTGGCGGCATTCATAAAATGGGAATTTTCCCATTCATATTTCACACGCGTTACTAGTTATAAATCTAGTTAGGAGGGAAACAGCAATCTCGAAATTAATCCTTAAAAATAATGGCAGAGGGAACATGAGGGGAAGGGCAGGGGAGCCAGTGGTGCGACGTGAATATCGATTTGTATCACAACTCTCACCTCTATGAGCTCGAAAGCAGCGAGCACGGAGCCGCTGCAATCCCTTTGCGATTTAAATTTGTACCACTCGAGTTTCGGAGGGAAATCAGGCGGCGAGTAAGTTTCCTTCGCGAGTTTAACTAATGGAACGGCTGTGCATCTTCCGCAGAACTCCGTGGTGCCCTGAGAATTTCGATTTGCGAACAGCTCTAGGTAAAGTGTTATAACTCGAAGCCATTCGTAAATTACTTTGACGTCGGGCTCACTGCGTAATTTAACGTATCTACCTACGAACGCGCAAAGCCACGATGCGTGCTCGGGGATGAATTAGCAACGTTACTCACGCATATGTCCTGATCGAATACTTGCAAGACTATCTTGGGTGGGTGCAGCTTCACGTGCTCTTTCGTTCCATGCACGGTTCTCGCTGGTAGAATCAGAGTCTGGTCCCAGAATGGATCGAGAGTCTGCTTAAGAACCTGAAAGCGCAGATGAGTTTGAATACACTAGACTAACGCTAACTAAGTAGTAGACAGTTTAATTGCTCTCGAGTAGCGTGCCACGAATTTGGGAACTTGTTTACAATGGTATTCATTCGCGTACATTCGTAACAACAAAACTTTGCTCGCTTATCGGGAATAGTGGGTGAATTATCGACAAACCAAACTTACTTTCGTGGCAGCCGTGTAACCGTGAAACGCAACGCATACAAAAGGATCCAATAAGCCCGATGCATCCATCCCAGGATCAAAGCGACCTTGGAATATGTGAGCGCGTAATTGGAACGCCTGCAATGCAAAACATTGATGTTCCGAGGAACTAAAACTGTTTCGTTCGAAATATTGCGGGATGAGATGACGCTAGAATTTCTGGGTCGCTATCAGTCGTAACAGAAGTCGAGATTGTCATGCTCGCTCAACAGCTTTGGCAATCGTCATAATTGCAACTACTTAGAGACTGTGAAGTCGTTCGACTCAAGTTTTAATGAACCGCTGATGCTTTTGATTGTTTTGAACGAGACTAGATTCATCAGCAACGATATCTCCGCCATGAAAGTTTCTTTTTAAACGGGAAGTGGGAATAATTTGAAAGAGTGAAAAAGAATTTCAACGGTTAAAACGCGCATGCAATTGCATTTAGAAAGGCGTGTTCGCCACGGGATTACTTTGCACTCCCACAAAGGTTTCAATTACTTTCTACGTTACTGTTGGGGTGGATGGATACCGTCATTACGATTCATTTCTTTAACGTCGGTAACCTCGTTTAACGAGAGACATTTTAAATACATTTCCCGCCAATTTCTTACTCATTTGAATTTAAATAGCATCCTCGTTACCATCGTCGTGATAAATTAACAGCTTTCACGGTCTTAAGCGAATAATTCATGTAACTGTAATCTCCTGCAGAATTGTACCAGATAATTTCTGAACAAGCTCGTACAGTATAATTAAAGCGAGTTCTATTAACTCGTTGTGCCTGTGAAATTTAAATCTACAAATTCTCAACGTGCCCAAATAACTTGAGAAAATAATTAGTATTGACTTTTTCTCGCGAAGATGACTTGAAAAGAACCACCCTCCTTTTGACCTTACAACCCTTCGGTTGCGTCATTAATTAAATCCGTGTCATCTCTGAATGAAGACCGCGAAACTCGACCCTGTTCCAAAATTTCAATAAAGAATTCATGTCATACCGAGGATTGAGTGTACTCCAAAAACTTTGGAAATGAGTCGACACCCGTTTCATAGTCCACTTCGTATCCTGGGGGAATCGCGGACCAGCAGCTACCAACGTATTTTGCGTTCCCAAGCCAGAGGAAAAGCTCCACTTTGCAGGCCGCGTAATCAGCCTCGACATCTTCTCGCGGATCCCTCATGAAAATAATCATTTTTTGGCCACATCTCTTCCCTCTTGCCACCGCCTCCTCCGAGTAAATAATTTCCTTGGCCATCAGTCGCGCGCAGGCCACACGTTTCGAGCCGGCTATCATCCAAACGAAAACGTCGGGAAGACTGTGCTGTGGCTGATAAATTCGTAATCAGTATAACCTGCTCTCGGAGACACTGATACTTCCATCGAGTTACTCGCGGGATGGAAAAGCTCAAATATTTAAGGAATTCGGAATATGCATTTCCACGATGAAAAGAAGCCGATGTCTCTACATTCTGCTTTCAATGGTGATTTCCGCTTGGGAATCTCCGCGGAGCACAGGGAGAAACAGGAGCTTTTATGACTCCGTTCTCCTTTCGATCTCATAAATCACTTCCCCCGTATCTCGACCAAGCATAAAGAGAGAGAACAAGGAAAGTTTGAACGGTTTGTTTAAAGGCCCTTCTGGGACCCCAAGAAATTCTCAAGACGAGGAAAGAACAACAGAAATTTAAATTAAATATGTCCCTCCCCCTCAAGAAAAGGTTCTCTGAAAATTCTCCAAGAAGGCAGAAGTTTGTAAGACTACTCGTGGTTGTTATTCAACTTGGGAGATTAATCCGATGAGTCCGTAATCGCAATCAAGGTTAAACTCCGGTCGCCGGTTTCTCGATGGAGTTCCATTGCCCCGGCAGCGATTTTTTTCAAGAAACTTTGAAATAACCACAGAGCTCGACTCACGTCTTCCTGTAACTTCTTCATTTTTCCTAGATAGTGGTACGCGTGCGCCATCGCGATCCTCAGGTAGTGATTGCTGGGAAGTTCCCCGTTGATCTTGATCCTCTTCAGGATAGTCTCGATCTCTTTACGGCAGAGGTTCACGCGATGTCGATCGAGCTTCGTGGTGCCACCATCGTCGTCGTATCGACCCGCGTCCAACGTATGCAAATAATGGATGCAGTGACTCTTGAGGGCGCGAATCGTTTCGTTGTACAGCTTGTAAGCTTCCGGTTCCTCCAACGCCACGAGGCCGTCCAGTTCCTCCAACCTCCCTTCCTATTGCGGGGAATTAAAATTTCCCTCGTATCGCTGCCCCACTTCGGAAACAAACTTTGCCGTTTCTCTGTTCGATTCGAGATTGTAATAAAATATTTCTTTGGGCCGAGGGAAGTTCGTTGGATCGAGCAGCGATGCTACTTCGTGGAGCTTTACTATTTCAGAGCGTCGATGGTCGATGAATTTGCACCGAGCTCTTAGGTTGTTTGTTATCGAAATCTCAACTCGTGGACCTTTGTAACAAGACTTTTAACGCTTAATTATTTCAGTTGCTATTTCAATATTCTATCTAGATGGTGGTTTTGCAAGAATCTTATAGAATGGTGAAGTATAAAGAATTACAGATAGATCGATCCATCGACAAGTATTGAACGAGTAGTACTTACAAGGAACTCGGCAATGAAAGCCAGGCTATTGCTATTGTGCATTCTCCACTCGAGGTTCGGCCACCAGGACTTGACGTAGAGGCAGGGTTTTCTGGAGCCAAGTGGCAGATAATTATATTTGCGATCCAACGATCCGGTCATCCGTGGTGGGGTTCCGCTCTCGAAATCCGGTCGCCGCTCCGGTATACCGTTTCCTGTTGAAAATTAATCACATTTTACGGAGGGCGTCGCGCACGACGCAAACTTCCCGAGTATATTAACACAAGTAATTGGGAGGCCGTGGACAGTTGGAATGGAATGCTCGAGTGGTAACATAGATACGCCGATTCTCGACCATGCGAAAGGACTCGCCGAGCAAAGTATGCACGTGAATTCAATACCGTCGTTGGTGTCCTCGAAGCATTGGCTGTAAGGGAATTGTCTGTTGCCTGCGTTCCCGAGGCTAACCTCGAAGCTTATTGATTTCGACGAAAATTTTCGACGATCGATCAGGCTCACGTCGTACACCACAGCAACCAGGCAGTATTCGTCTGTATCCCACAAGCTTTTCTTTGAGAAAGAGAATTATTGGATCATGATGGCGTTTCTTAGCAGAATTTAGTTATTCGAGTACTTCAGAATTGAATTTGGAATCCTGAAGAAGGCTCGCTTTCCAGTGAGTTATTCATGAAATTCACAAAGAAGCTCGCAATAAAGTTTGCAGTAGAATGGTCCAACAATGAAGGGAATCGACGGGACAATCTCGTTAGAAACGAAAATCGATCACAATGGACGTACCTCGATGATAGGAGCCGTAGGCTCTGTTTCGATACTGATACCGGACGACGCTTCTGGGTCTTCCATCTCAGTTTTTAGGGAGAGAAGAACTCTGCCGCGATAGAAAGGAAAGGATGTCGAGCATTTGCCGAAACAGTTGTTCTTTTCTGCTGACCCACAGCCGTAGAAATGAAGGAACGATGGCCCGAAAGTAGGCAGGAAACCTTATAAATGTGGCGAGATAATACATCAAGGTACTTTATAGATTCGTCTCTGGGAAAAAGCGAATGGCCACATAAAGGATCCTTCCCTCTTTTTACCAGACAACTAGGACAATTTATTGCGCAAATATTTATCGTGCAATGAACATTACTTCAGCCTCGATCGCTTCAATTACGTTAGCTAGTTATTTGAATTTCGTTTATGAGACAGCTCGATTTTTGCGTGTTTGACTCTTCGAGTCGTTATAACTCTAGGGTGCATCTCTGGTATCGACATGTTTACTCATTCATTTAATAACGCGTCCCCATTAGTGGAGGGATAAATATTTAAAATGCAGTAAGATCTTCGCGAGAGATACTCACCGTATTCCCCAGAATGCGATATCCTGCTCATGTTAAGGATGTAAGAAGCCACCACACATGTTTGACAGCTGTTGATACGATGCTTTATGGCAATTCTGACGCGTTGACAGAGGGACGGAAACATTTCCTTGAATGTGATTCTCTCGTTAAACCTTGGCCGGTAAGTCTGCCATGCTTCGCTCGTCGATCCCTGCAAATTCTCTCAATAATTCCTAACCGTGTGCATGTGCGTGCACCTCGGAGCTCGATTAGGTCAATACAAGAATTATTTGCTTTACGGATACCGTAACAGCACGCTGTTTACAGGGCGCACGAAGAGGTACGCGAATGAGTGATTAATTCCTCGTTTCCGAAGTAGAAATATCTTTCGTGATATATTTTCGAGAACATGATTTTTTAATCTCTAATTACCTAGTTCACTCTGCAAACACGAGGTGTTTTCATTATTTTGCGAGGATAAACCGAAATTTAAAAGCAACAAATATTGCGTGCACGTGGAATGGGGAATAATAAGCAGAGAGGAGTATAGAAAATAATAAAGGAAACGTCAAAAAAAATATTTATAGAACGTAAAGTTTAGAAAGATGAATTACACTTTTTCTTCGACTGTGCCGTAAATTGCTTTTCTCCTTGCTTTATTTACGGTTAACGTACCTTCATCCCAGCGAACGATATTTGCACGTATGGATTAATATTCTCGAAATCGCTTTTCATGCACACGCTGCTCATGTCGGGCAGTCCGTCCGCCCGATAAATCGCAAAAATGTAACGCGCGTGCTGTCTAAAGAGCAGGGACTCGCCACCAACGGGCAGCAAGAGGTTCCTGTAATTATTCGATCTCCGTTAAACGGTCGACTAGCTAATGTCGCGAAATCGGGGCTGGCTCGAAATCGATTTCGCGCGACACGCCGCGCGGAACACGATGTGTAACATTAAAATGGATGCTGGAACGCGGCGATATTTCCCGTCACGGTGACGGCAGCATGCAATATGTATGTAGATGAACTGTTACGCGAAGGAATTATGAGAGAATAAGTAAAAAATTTGTAGCAACAAGGCAGCTCCAGCATTATGAATCAATTTAATATACAATTTCTTTGCGATAGGTATTCGAACGCCTTTCGTCTGCGAGATTCGTCAAATATAAGTGCGGAAATTCGGCGTGGGGTTCGGTAGGATAAATATTCGAGTGTCTTTTAATGGAAATTCCTAGTGTGCAGTGATTGGAAAGTGACTATCGATTTGAACTGTAATTTTGGCACAGTACCCGTTTTAATCTTCCTTAACTCGATTCAAATTTCATTATCTCGCGATATTAAGATTTCACGGGTTTTGGAAGCAAGAATTTTATATGAGAATATACGAGTTGAGCGTTGCAATATATATGAAACATACTAGAGGTTGGATATACGTTCAGGATTTTGATGTGATAAATATTACAGCACTTTTTAATAGGATTTGTATGAGGATGATGGATGGGTGAATTACTTATTTGACGTATAATTTTAGTACAGCTGACATTTCAGTAGCTTTGAATTAGATTTATGGCACTCTGTGATAGTTTTAATTACTCCGCGATGTTAAAATTTTATGGTAACGAGGTACATAATATTTTCGTAGACAAATTGGTTTTGGAATAGACACAGTTCTTCAACTGTGATCTTCGGAATATTAACTATTACGTGCTTTGGATTGAAAATTACCCTTCGATGTCGTCTTCACCCTCCGTTTCTGGATATACTTTCATTTTCTCCCCCTTTACATTAATTGCGATGTTACATTTAACGTAACCATTAGCCCCTGCAGCGAGATCCTTCGGGTTGGTCAGCATCGCCCACTTATGATAGTATTGACGATCTATCCAAGCAAATGTGCAATAATACTAAAATTTATTTGGCGAGACTTTCAATTTTGCCCGTGAGCCGTGAAACTATAAAAACAGTTAGATATTTTGGTGCACCACCTGGTTGGTCCCAGACTAGGGCAACTTCGAAACTCGTGCTGCCATGAAACTTTAGGCGAAAGTAATTCTTCAAATATACGGCTATCATGATTTTAGTACTCAACAGTTGGTCCAAATTGCAGAAGAGGTCGAATACAAAGTACTGAAATTCGTTGAAAATTTTAAAATGAACGTGGCTAACAGAACCTCTTCAAACTACTGTTTTATGATATTACGTCGTTGTAAACTGGCGTGTCGGTTCGTTCACGAACCACAGTTTTTCTCTTTCGATTGCCCACTTTGACCACCACCATGGGATTCGCATTTTGCGGTAAATACCTCGCTTCCAAAATTGTTATGCAAACTTGATAAGGGTTGGATCGAAATCTTCTGTGACCCATCGTGCCTCGATATATTATGAACTTTTCTTTTGTTTAATATAGCCTCTCTTTGTTTTACAAATCAACAGACGCGGTCGCGTCTGAAAGCTAATTCCCCTTCCCCTCTACCCATAGGCACACTGAGCGACCATATCTCTATACATGAATGATAGCGAAATTAACAGGTCCCCGCAGCTATTTTGGGCTTATTATCTTATTTTATGACAGTCCCAGTGTTTTAACATGATTAAGCGAATTAATGGTGTCGACCAATAGAAAACGGGGACCACATTTGCCGATCACTACCTAGATAAGAAATTATAATTAAAGCCTATGTAATTTATTGTTTCATCTTTAAGTAAATTCACGTGTAAATTAGGAGTTGGTTATTGACACGAAAGTTGACAGATTCTAATAACGTGAGGTTATACTACAGATATCATTAAACTCGCAAATTTTACAATAAAAATACATGGATCCATGCAGTAACTTACTCAAATTAATTAGAAATATATACAGAATTATAAAATAAAAAGAAAATATTCATTTTCTTTCATTATTGTAGAAAAAATCGAAAATGGTTATCTGGTTCAATGCGGTACTATCTGGATTTTCAAGCAGTGATTTTTGGGAGTTTAAAAATGAATCCGATTCAATGCGGTTATCCAGATCGATGGATGAAACAGGATTTTTCAGGTCCAAAATTTATCAGTTTCTATCAGGAATTGCCATTTGTATAAACCCGAAAGGTTCGTATCTGAAATTACGGATTCTATCTGGAAATGCCACAAGCTCTTTCGTGTCTGTCGCGATCCGGATTATCGGCAATCCATATTATCCGGATGCATATGGTGTTCGAAGAAAAAAATTTTACCCGGTTTCCAATGGATCGGCGGATAGAAAATTAATGCAATTCCTTCCAGTTTTACGAAACTCAAACTTTGAAATAATTGATTTGGTTCGAACACCGCTAGGTGGCCGCGATACTGGTAACTCCTCTCGCGGCAGCGATGTGCGCATAGGTCCACTGTTAACGAAAACGCCGAGATTGTTCGGATCAGGAAATACGCTTGAGTTAACAGAAACACAGAAAGAAGAGAAGATCGTTCAATTATTGGGCCACCAACTTTGATTGTGAACGCTTGATACTTTTTGCTTCAGGATCAGAAATTTGCGAAACAAGCGGGGAGTTTCAATTCTACGGTACAACTTCCCTCCCTTTTTTATTTATAATTGTTTACATTCTTCTTTACTTTAATGCGTAAAATCGATGCCGAAAAAATGTTACAGGGGTAGACATGAGTAATGCCGCGCTGTATAGTTTCGGTTTGCAACTTTGTGCGTTCTCGTTATAAGTCAAGTTTTGCAACTTTGTGAGTTTTTCGCGAGGAGAGGGTTTTTGCAATGATAATACAGTTTTGTATAGTATCTTTCTCCTTATTTTCTTTAAAGCATGTTCAAAATATTACAAAAAATGATACAATCATATACAAATGATTTTGTCCTAAAGCGGAAGTCACAAATCGGCGCGCACTTCAGTATTAAATGAAGTTTGCTACTGATCCCACTTTTCGCTCAATGTTGTGGAATCCAATGGGTAAATGTTATTGCTTCGCCCAATAGGAAAAATTACTTGCTCTCTCTACTTCCGGTTTCGGTCACTAATGGTGTCGACCAATAGAAAACGGGGAACACATTTGCCGATCACCTAGAGGATCACTAGCAGTAGATATCCCGATTTCTTCACCTTCAGTAATAAATGACTCATCTAAATGCTCTAAGTCAGTAGAACTCTATCATTTCGCAGTTATCTAGATCATAATATTTATTTGTATAAAAATATATCTGATTAATATTATTTAATACACTTTTTTCTTCGTATAAATAGCCATTGTGATAATTGGCGCCATTTGTGTATATCATTAGTTTTATAAAGCTATTAATTTACGGCAATATTTTTAAATGGGATTCTTTTTTATAGGATTACATATATACTTGGCGCTCATTTTTGTACCTTTTTTTTAAAAAAGGTAATTTTGTGGGGATAACTCTAACTGGAAGATTACTGACGGTGAAGAAATCGGCCGTAAATCGAACGAGGGGTAGCCAATGCGGTACATAATGCGCGCTGTCCCTTGCATGCGTAGTTATCCCTTTACGTGCCCTTCTGTATTTCGAATTCAAATTCAAATTCAAATTCGAAGCATGTGTAATATCGTACGTATTTTCTGCGTAAGAAACCTTTCAGTATTATTTTCGAGATCATACAAGTTGCTATAATTCGTTCTTCGTCTGTTACAGGATTTGTGGATCATTCTTCGTTGACAACAACCTTAACTGCATCAAAGAAGGGAAAACTATCAATCTAAGCAGCCGGGGCCCTGGCCCGCCCCCCCCCCCCCAAACAAAGAGAGAAACAAGGGAAAAGAAACGGAGTTGTATCAAGCGCTTGAAAGACGGAGCGAGACAAAGTATCAACGACTCGCGCGTCGTCTGTCTCGCCCCCCCCCCCCGCAATAAAATTCTGAGTGCCCCACTGAATCTACGAAGTTGAAACTTTGAACCCAAGTGAAAATATACTTATTACTTATTTAATATTCATTTGTACATACTTGTATCGCTACAGTGCAATGCACTAAATGTATTTTAAAGACAATAAAGTGGAAAAACTCTAAAACACTGTATTATTATTGTAAAGATCCTCTAGAACATTCCTATCCAAATTCCAAACCTACCATCGCCCAAAAACCTTTGTGGTTTTAAGCTTCCCGCGAAAACCCAACAAAGTTGTAAAGGTCAAAATTTTTGCAACAATGTTGGCAATGCAAATGGCCTGTTCGCAAGAAAAAAACTCGGTTTGCAACTTTGTTGAGATTTCGCGGGGAGTCAAATTTCGGTTAGCAACTTCGTTGAACGCCAAAATCTTCTAATATCATTTTCAGACTATTCCGATTGAACCGAATTTAGACGGCCCGCGAAAATGCAACAAAGTTGCAAAGGACAAAATTTTTGCAACAATGTTGGACATGAAAATGGCCTGTTCGCGAGAAAAAACCGGTTTGCAACTATGTTGAGTTTTCATGGGGAGTCAAATTTCGGTTAGCAACTTCGTTGAGCTCCCCGCGGAAACACACAAAGTTGCAAACCCGGACTTTATTTCTCGAATACCCCAATTTCATTTGCAACAATGTTGCAAAAATTTTGGCCTTTGCAACTTTGTGCGTTTTTTGTGAGAAGGTGTTAGAACATAATTTCATGTAAAACGAATAAAGAATTTAATTATCTTTCCAATTTAACCTTTACTTCATGTATTTAGAATCGAAAAAAATTAAAAAAGTTTACATGCAAAGATTGTGAAATCAAGTTTGTGCGTGGAAAAGATGTAGAAACATGGACCACTTCGTCGACGATAGGAATAATTTGTGGGAATAGGGTAGGAATAATGTTGAGAAACGGTTTGGAATTGAGATAGCAACCATGTTGAAATTGCGTTAGGATGTGTGGGAACTATGATAGAATAGTAGACTAACCTCGTAGACTACATAGTAGAGGATGCAGCATGCTTAAAACGAACTTAAGAATACACAACGACTGAGAATACCGCCCATAAGATTGGCGCCGCGCACTAACGAGGCAGCTTGCTCCATGATCAAGACTTCGACGCAAGATTAATACGGCGGAAGCTTTTGATATAGTAGGTTTATGAATAAAATTATATCAAACCTCAGCTCACGGTATAAGCGGTAACGGTTATTCAAGGTAATAAAATGGCTTGGAAAAACTGTTGAGTGTCACGTGAATTTTGATCTACACTTCTAGATTCTAGTTAGAAACAACTAAAAATTTGAGTCGATTTTAAAGGAATGTCAAGTGTAAAAAGTGGCAGAGGAATCAATGTTCGAACGGAGAACGAGATTACAATTGGAATTAGAAAAGTTGATTTCACAATCGTTGCGTGAGAACTTTTTTAATGTTTTTCGTGAATTAAAGGTATAATTGGAATTAGCAAAGATGATTTCACAATCTTTGTATGTGAACTTTTTTCGTGAATTAAAGGGAACTAGCTCCTTTCATACATGAGTCATGTTTATGGAGGGGGGGATTGCAATTAACGCAAAATGTATAATTAGGTAAATAATGGTAGAATTAATTTAATTCGAACATGTTCACTAATAGGCAGCCATACATTTATTATAATATTGGTTTCCCCCTAATTACATTCGCATTGTGTCATACGCAGAAAGGCTCGCGATAGATTTTAAATGTTTTCGATAATATTACATTGTAATTTCTACCACTGGTAGCATTGTAATCTTATTTTAAACTGAATCGATAACGTTGGGTGCGACACAAAAATGGTATGGGGGCTCGTGAGGCCTTCGAGCGTGTCACACAAAATTACGTTGGGCGATAAATCTATCCTATATCTGGTCTGTGGTTTATCCTGTATCTTGTTGATGGTCAGTTTTTAATGAATTCTTCTAAATACAGTCGATAGATTTCCTAGTGGTTTTGGAAAACTGGCTTGTTCCATAGACGAAGTATAAGATAGACCCATCATGCAATGTAATTTTGTGTCACACGCTCGGGGGGCTCGCGAGCCCCCTTACCATTTTCATGTCACACCCAACGTTATCGATTCAGTCTAAAATAAGATTGTAACGCTACGCGTGGTAGGAATTAGAATTCAACACGGGTAAAACTTAGATCATTTGAAATCCGCGATTTACAAATCGAGCGCCACGGAATTCGGACCTTCAGAAAAATTTCGAGCAGCCACATTGGGCGCTTAATGATTCTGGACATTGATAGAAAAAAGGAGTGGCCCCTTTGGACGTAATTAAACTTGAGAATTGTAACTCGTATTCAAAGGATCAAGCTTTGATTATAAAAATCAAGAAAAATTATTTGGAATATTTAAAACGCGATATTAGAACTTTGATCTCGAATTTGAAATTTATTTATTGCTTTTGTCTGTATTAAACATTTGGAAGCACCCGCCTTAATGTTACTGTTCACGAGAACTACTAGTATGTATTCATGGTCACTGTGCTCGCTACAGCTATCTATACAGACAGGAAGCTCTTTCGGTAGGTTCACAGTAGTCAAGGACAGTAGTACCGAATAGAATGTATTACACAAACAAATATGTCACTTTAATTTCACGATCAAAAAGCTCGAATCAAAAGACTCTTATAAGACTCTTATAACTATATATAGTTCAAGATGCGTAAAAACACTGACTCTACACTCGCGTATGATACTATTAACACGCATAGCCATCTCATGTTTTTAAATATAAAGCACTACACGTTTTTAAATGTCCCTAAGCAGTGGATCAAAAAGTTTTCTAGATACAGGGTGAATTGCAGTAGAACCTTGTTAAGCGACCTCCCACATGGTCCAGAAATCGATGAAATTAATGCGGGAATCAAAATATCTCGAAATAATATGCTCACGCGTTCACTGAGGTACGATCACGATCGCGAATAAAGTTGGACTGGCAGGTTCGGCCATGGTGCGACTTTGGTAGAGGTCTTTGCTTGTTAACGTTCCTCGAGAAGTTTTCTAGGTACTGGGTTAATTGTAGCTGGGTAAATTAATCCAAGAATCGAGATATCGCGATTTAAGATTCACCATGGCACTTTAATCTAGTTCACGTCCGATCACGATCGCGTTTCATATATAAAGTTACCATCTAATGGTATCTACGTATTTAGGAGTTCGCGATTTGTTTGGGAAATATGGCACCAAGATTGCTATTGGAGTCTTTTTTTTTAACATTATTGGAGAAATAAAATGTAATTGTAGGAGCAATATTTAGAATCGAATCTGGACGGATGGAATAGAGATTAACGAAGATAGATGATCGCAGCCAATCGGCTAGTTTTACGTGTCACGTAATTAATAATTCTATTACAATATTACTTGTGATACGATTTGTAATTACGCTCCAAATAATACAGATTGCCCAGGTCTCACCACGTGGAGGCGCTGCGAGTGGAGACCCACCCTAACCGCGGCCCATCCGCCCTCCTTTATGCAAAATTTTATTTTCATTTTCATAGATCCCCCTGATGCACGGTTGCAAAACGATCCTCGATCGCTCCACAAGCGGGAAACAGGAGTCCTTCTGTAAAAAGCTACCGCGATGAATCTAAGCAGAATTGAAAACATTTCTTTGTTTCATTCATTAAAAATTTTATGAACTTTCTGGAATATTTCTACCATGATAATTATTCACTACATAATTGGGAATGAACCAAAGAATTAATATTTTCTATTCATTAATAGGAAATATGCTAGTGCATATTTGCTATGTCTACTTCAATACTAATAATTCCTACGTATACGAGCACTCGTATTTAATAATTGCTACTTATATTTAGTTACACACTGCAGTGTACATATACCTTTTTTCTTAAAAACTACATAATTCTATGTGACCACTAAACACGGCTTACCTAAACATATACATATCTACTTAAATTTAAATAATGACCGGCCTAATGAAAATCTGAAATTGTCATGTGTTTCTTACTTCCCTCGATGGCCCCACGATGTTACCTGCAACATTCTCAAAAGTATTAATAAAAATTCCTTGAGGTTTGATTTTTCATGGATGAGGAACCTGCAATCCTCTTGTTGCAATATTCTTCACACATAATATTTCTGCAACAGAAACTTTCTCAGTGGCTTAATACCTACAATCTATCTCGATTAAGTAATGTAATTTCAACAGATGTAGTCCTTTCATTGAATCACTATTGCCCAAATATTGAAATATCAGACAATTTGTATTTAAACAAGTTCCAAAAAATTTCCTTTAAATTCCAGGCAGCCGCATGGAGCGCCACGCAATTCGGACATTCAGAAAAATTTCGAGCAGCTGCATTAGGCGCTTAATGATTCGGAACATTAATTGAAAAGAGGAGTTTAATGAAAAAAGAAACGGCAGCCTCTATGGACACTTAACGATTCTCAAAACTGATAGAAAGAAGGAGTGGCCCCTTTGAGAGTCTTATAGGATGTTCCTATTACTGCCATTTATTTATTTTGCTTAATAAAAATGTAATGTATAAAGAATAGTGTACAACAATAATATTATTATTAAATTGTGACTGTTCTTATTATTATTAAAATTATTGTTGTACACTATTCTTTATACGTTACATTTTTATAAAGCAAAATAAATAAAGTGGCAGTAATAAGGACACTGACAGTAATAGGGACATCTACGCTACTTCTCAATTTTAACGAAAAAAGAAAAGGCAGTCACTATGGGCGCTTAAGTATGCCTAATTACAAGACAGAAGAACAGCAGCCGCTTTGGGCGCATAATAATTCCGAATTTGAATGTGAAAAAAGCAGCCTACAAAGCAATACCTACTACTAAAATACAAATGGGGGATCACTGTTATAAACTTAAGGCAACGATTTTCCACCACGGTAAAAGTATTACCGATGGTCATTACACGAGTATGGTAAGGGGTAAGGGCACCACGTGGGTATCCGTTGATGATTTACGAGTAGAAAAACAAGCTTGGCCACGAAATGCTAAAAAAGCATACATATTATTCTTCGAAAAGTGTTAATAATTGTGGTTGTGAATACAGTTCAATGTTAAATACGTTCAGCGCCAAAGGCTGCTTTCAGCGCTATAAGCTGTTTCGCGCACCATGTACTGTACACAAAGTACTATACATATATAATATATACATACTTTGTAAAAAGAAGTGAGGTCCTCATAAAAAAACTTCAAAAAAGTAAAAAAATACGCCAAGTACATGATAAAATCGAGGACGGAAAAGTGTAAACACAAAAAAAATAGAAGAAAATATACATTGTAAAAAAAGATATGAAATCAAAATGAGCTGCAAGTACATAATAAAGGTGCTTTCCACCTGCGCTTAAGATGACACAACTACATATACACAGCTAAAATGTTATGTTCATACATTCCATTACTCATATCGCCGACATTTTAATAATGTGAAGATAAAATGTAACATCTAGACATTTGCCTAGATGTCCGCGACCTGGAAGTTTTGGCGTGGCCAGGCAAAATCAAGGTGTCGATGAATAAGAATTATTTAAAACGTAAAATAATGAAAGTGTACTCATATTTGTCAGAGTTTTAAATTGACAAATTATCTGAAAGCTTATGAGAGGAAAGGTATCGGTATCGATGAATGATCTTGGAATTATTTTAAAACGCAATATAATGAAAATGTACTCATATTGTCTAAGTTTTAAATGGACAAATTATCTGAAAGCCTGCGAGGGGGAAGGTATGGATATTGATGATCTGAGAATACTTTGCCTGGCTACGCCATGTATTTGACTTCCAGGCGGCGGACATCTAGGCAAATGTCTAGATGTTACATTTTATCTTCACATTATTAATATGTCGGCGGTATGAGTAATGGAATGTATGAACACAACATTTTACCTGTGTATATGTAGTTGTGTCATCTTAAGCGCAGGTGGAAAGCACCTTTATTATATACTTGCAGCTCATTTTGATATCACATCTTTTTTTTACAATTTATATTTTTTCTATTTTTTTGTGTTTACTCTTTTCCGTCCTCGATTTTATCATGTACTTGGCGTATTTTTTTTACCTTTTTTAAGTATTTTTATGGGTTGCACTTTACTGCGCAGTAATCGAAGTTACTTTCATGCAGAAAGTAGCAACAACGAGTACGCGTTAATATTGCAAATTTACTATCAATATAAAGTGCCGAATTGCATTTACCTACTTTTTCAGTGCAAATTTCGTTTCAACATCATCAAATTAAGCAACAATCGCGGATGAATTTTGATCAATGCCAAAGAATATTGAAAATTTATAAAATTAAAAACTACATTTCTTATCAATCTGAAAATAATATGTACAACGAAAACATGTGTCGGGTGGGTAGGTGGTGGTAGTAGGAGGAGGATGGTGCAGCCACTTAGGGCTGCTAGAAAAAATGATCAGTAGCCAGAAGGACAGCTGATCATTGTCCACTCATTAAAGCAAGAAAACCGTGAGTGGACCGTTTCTTTCTTTCGCAACGCTAACTTATTACAGACTAAAATCAACTCCCGAGCATAGTCACTAGGACTTTGGACTACTCGCAGCACTAACTTCTCAAACAACTTCAAAATTCCCGGATGGTGCTTCATTACAGAAAATTCTACTATACTCAATACAAATCCCGAATAGCAAACGAAGAAGCTCCCAAGGAGCTACATTACTTTAACAAATATAAAAAGCTACCGAGAACCACCACGTGGGTGGTTTCATTTTTCGCAACACTAATAAAAATTCAGTGCACCTGTGTCTCGCAATACGCAACTCTAACTTTAATTCGCTGCAGCCTTCCTGAAGGCTGTGTGGGGTCCCATGTGCAGCAAAGCCAGCTGCTTGGGACTCCTTTTTCCCAGGAACATGTCTTCGGACATGTCCCAGGACAGTTTCGGGGCATTGGGGTCGTAGCTCTAATTACAAACGCGATCAGTCATCATCGCAACACTAACTCAAAAAAGTATTATGTATCAAACTAGGACGAGTAATTAAAAAAACACGATCAGTCGCATCGTAACTCTAGTAAAAAGAATACCACGAATCAAAAGTAATGCAATGAATCAAACTCTAGTAACTCCAATTCAAAATACAAGAACAATCTCAAACACAATCGCGACTCTTTTTTCGGAACACTACAAGCAACCACGCTCGACATTCATTCGCAACGCTATGCTGGAACCAAACGCGGGGAATATTTGATTCGCAACGCTAATTCAAACCGTAATCACAATTTAATCGGAACACTAACTGACCCCGTAATGTTTTTCGCAACCCTAATTGAAAACGCGGTGTGCTAAGTTTCAGGGAGGGGGTGTCGATGGGTCAGCCTATAGCCAACCAAACTACTACTACTACAACTACTGGCGAGCATAATGGCAAAGTAATACCTACGAAGAATGACCCTGCATCCGAGAATACAGGGCCATTCTTGGCCTAGCCCACATGATGTGGCCTTTTTCTGGCCGGGCTATCTGCGTCTCTTTGGCCACTTCTTGCTTCAGGCGGTCAGTCCTTCTGAAAATTAATAGCGTGCCCAGGCCCGTCCTGCCGACCGCGACCAGCGACAATGTGCAATGTCTCACTGGCGTCAAAAAGTCGACATAGCGAGGCTAGAAGCGAGGGCATACCCCACTCGCGCTAGTCAGGCCGTCGACTTTTCTCACAAATTTCCTGAAAGCAGGTCATCGCGCGGGGGAATATTGCGCGGGGGAACATGAGAGAATACGACGACCTGCCCCGGCCCTACCTACTTATATTTAAGTCACACATTCGTACCAGAAGGTAAGTTACCTATCCTACACAACACCTATATTTAAAAAATGGCAAAACAGTCTCTCAAACACAATCATCAGTCAACCCACTCCACGATACTCAAGCATTTCCGCCCGGGTGCAAAAGCCTACACTAGAGAGACCGTCCCGGGACGACTCCGTCACCCGAGCTTGGCCACAATCACACTCTAATAAGTACGTACCAGTTTTCACTGAAATCGGCTGGCAAAGGCCGTGACCATTGCGTGTATGTATGATTTACATAGCAATTAATTATTTTCAATTTTAAACAATGGATTACTTGATGATGCGCATTGTACGTATTAGGTATATACATAAATCGTTATTACTTTCCCGTTTGATTGTACGAGATTGATTAAGTTTCATATTCCAAGATTATTTACTAGAATGATCATCGTGTGCAACAAGGAATATGATACAATGGTATTCTTATTACCACGAATAATAATATAATGTTATAGTTTCGTTAACATGGCCTTTGATGAAAATTTTTCACCGACGCAAATTCCACCGCCTAACCACACAAACACACACAGGTGGAAAATGCAACGTGCACGATACACTAACGCAATGCTAGCCGCCAAAATGTAATTATTTAGTAAAGAAAGTCATCGTGCCCTATTGCTTTCACCCACCCAAGTAGCGCCTGGGCACGTGGATGAGTTAAAAGGCAATAGGTACGGAAAGATATCCTGAAAATCCTCAACTAAAAAATATGATTAGTCTGTATAGTGTCTAGCTAGTATTCTTTCATTTCATAGTATTAAGGAAAGTGACTCGACTTTCAACTTGTGAATAGTTTAAAGTTTGATAAATAAAGAAGGACTCTACTTTAGATTGCATCATTAAGGAAAATCACTCTACTCGACATTTAATTAGCAAGAAAAAAGACTCTAAAATAGAATTATTTAAGAAAATTATTCTAAATCATCAAGATTTTACTTTAAGAATTTAAAACGAGCGATTCCATCTTCAAAGTAAATTTCATAAATCAAGATAGTATGTTCTCATGCTAATTACTTTGAATCTGAAATTTGCCCACCCTCAATTGTCTTCTTGCACATGGAAATTAATTATTCTATTGTGTATGCAAACGAGTGACCTTTATAAGAAAGAAATTACACTATTATGTCTATTATCATCATTTAGAAATCAAGTTACTTTTGAACACGTAGTATCAGAAAAATAAAAGAAATTCAAGTCATTATAATCGTCGCAATGACGAAATCGGAGGGCATCCGATTTTGCCTCTACATATTAAATAAAAATGATCGTAGCTGTGGAGTTTGAGAGTAGCAAACTTTTTCACTACATAAAAATTAGCATTCAGCCGTATTGATATTCATACCAATACCTTCTGAGCTGCTATGCACCTTTATGTGCATTATTTAATAAATATCTACATCAATGTATGATCAATAAACATTCCCGGTAGGAAGCGTTTATCTTGGAAATTTGGATTATAATTTGATTCTATTGAAAAGGCGCGGTGTACAAGAAGATCCTAGCCCTCGTCTAATAAATACATATACAGCCAAAATGTTACAATTCACGGGCATGGTTACCATACCCGCGGTCATTATGCTCGCCAAAGCATGTATACAACCGGTCACTCGTGTCGATTCGGACCAAACGTCCTACGACATGATTGAGTGACCAGAGGAACCATAATGCATGCGCACTCACATTTCGCTGTGCCCCGGTGACGGAGACGCCAACACCCCTGCTACTGATCAGGGGAAGTCATCGAACTCCTCAGAAGTCAGGCTGTTCAGCTGCGTCCAGACTGGAACGAAGGAACAGAATACGATTACAATTTGTTTCCACAATTACGATTGTTTGAACTCTCATGAAGAATCGCGAAGCAATTCAAAACTAACGAAATTTTTTAAAATTTAGACATTTTATGAAAAAATTAACAAAATTTTTTTCTTAAAATGTCTAAATGATAAGATGTTTCGTTAGTTTTGAATTGCTTGGTGAGTCTATTCTAAAAATTAATTTTTCTAAATTTTTTTAACTTTTTTCTTTCTAAAATATTGAAGAATGAACTCTACTTAAAAGCAATTTAATAAAATGCATACTTACATCTTTCCAGTAAAATTCAGCGCACAAATCTCCTCTTCAGCTGACGGACTGACTCTAATTTCCGCTAACGAGTTTCGCTTTCAAATGTAAAAAAAAAGAAATAGTAGACCACCAACGCGCCCGAAAGATTCTGGTGTCGCGATTCGAAAATGAGAGCCGCGACGCTCGTGATAGAATACAAATTGCGTAAAAAACACTGACTCTACCCTCGCGTATCCCGAAATTGTTAACGACGCTCTACTATGAGCAACGGTGCTCTTCAAAACGAAAAACTTCGTACGTCATAAACACTGACTCTATTTGGCCGCATTGCACGCGGTCACAATCTCTGAAAAATAAATAAATAAAAATTCGTTAATTATTCATGTCTTCAATAGCATGTCATTGATCAACTACGCAGTTTCTGTACATAAAGAACAAAACTTGCATCCAAAACCGAAGGTAAATGCAATTATAACAGCTTCATAGAGCTAGATTCTTAAAAATCATTGAAATATCGTTGAATTTTACGTAAACGCGACGGAAATGCAATAGAATTCGATCATTCCAATATTTCGTAAACATCTACCGACGCCATTTTAAAAATTTTAAACAAATCTGATTAAAATTATTCAATTTATCATAATTCAATCTTTTCTCATTTCATCCCGATATTAACCGACTGCAAAGTTACCTATCACCTTCACAATCAACAATGGTCTGGCGCATGGCACGTCAATCACGTCTGAACGTGGCAGGACAAGTTTAGACCTGCACTCCAGACGCGCGTACCGGGAACGCGCGATCGTCCTTTATCACGTTGGAGACTTTAGAAGTGCAGTTTTGGAGCGCACGCCTAGATAGAGTGTACGCTCCAAAACTGTGAAAAAGAACTGTCCCTCTAAAGCCGGGTATTGTTTCAATAAAATAACAAGAATAATAAGTTTACCACACGTATTGCCATCTCATTTTTCCAAGGAATGAAACCAGACGCCATCCAAGCACCGTTCAAATTAACCAGCAAGTGTCATGGCGTTGCCTGCCCTTGGCTTTCGACTCCCGCCTCAACGCCTGTATCCTAACGATGCAACAAGTTTGAAAGAAAAGCATTAAAACATTCGTAAGGCAATTAAACAACAAATAAACTTGAAATATGCCCGGAAAGGGATGTAATTGAATACCGAGACACGATATGTGTGCACTAAATGTGCAGAAATATCGGTAAGGCAACGAAGGGAATACGCGACGAACATCTAACGGTTTTCTCGCGATATTTAATCAATATCGAGACGAAACTGTATTAACAGGAGCAGCAAGCGACGATAGAGAGTAAAGAAGAACACAAATAATGACTGGAAGTAATTATATGAGGGTAGATAATGTACGCGTACCATTTAAATACGCAGCTATCTATCGAAGCGTCTTAACTCAACGACGTCCACGGAACGAATGACCTCCGCGCCGCGTCGCTGTACCTCACGAATATTAGCTTTGGTGGGGGGAGAGCAGGCAGGCGGCAGGACTCGCGAGGCAATACACGCGTACGTATTTACGAAGTGTTGGGATATCGTCACCGAGCCATGTAAACAGAGGTGACTTCCAAAGGTAGCAGCGTTCAGTCATAACAAAAGTCGTTTCTACACACACGTTCTGATAACAGTAAAATAGAAATATTACGCGTGATACATTTCCTTCGTTTATAAAATATCTAGCATCTACATACAGGAGTGTACCTACTTTAATTAAGCTTGTGAAACTTAACACAGATGGCTTAGAAAGTATATATTCGAAAATTACATGCGTGATATACACTTTCTTATTGCAAAATTTTTTACAAGTTTCGAGAATGTCGCGATACTAATACTGTCTTAGCATTGTTACATAAAATGAATATTTATTCTTTATACAGTGAGCCACGAGAGTATTCGAACGCTCGCTATTAAAACTGTAAACAATAAAAATATACATGTTAGACTAAAGTTCTAAAAGTAATGTTGTAACTACTATAAGACGTTAGTATCGAGATTGTACATACCAAATTTGAAATGAATCGGATAATATTTGTAGAAGTTATGAAACATTTATTGCAATGATGTACTGCAACAGAGTCACAAAAATATTCGAACCGCATTAATTATATGCACCATATTTTAGATTAATATTCATTTAGGCTACCTTTTGCTCCAATTACGCTTTTCAGACGTTGTCGCATGCTGTGCACTAGTTTTTCAATTATTTTAGAATGCCGTTCGAATACTTTTGTGACCCTGTTTCAGTTTGGTAAATTTGGTATTATAATATATAATCTCGATTTTGATAAATCTCATATATATATATTCAACATTCAACAGTTTCCGAAATATTAATAAAAAAAGATATTTTGGCATTAAACAACCGAAGCGATAGTGGAAAAATCCGTAGCACAAATAGGTATCGCTGCTTTCCGTTGTCATCTTTCCGCGTCAACCACTTTCCAGACGCATTAATTATTTCGCGGTAAAATTACTCTAAGTAAGAGCCGCGGTGCTCCGCAAAATATGTAGATGGACGCGAATAAAGCGGGAACTCTACGATCGCGTTACGCGCGATCAAAAAGGATCTTGCTAGACTGCAAGATTGCTACGAAGACTGGTTGCACTTGGAACCTTTTCAAATTTTTCGCGGTGACTCTACTCGACTCGAATTATTATTCGGAATTGTAAAAATCGCGAGCAAATGTTGTATCGATTTAATTTTCTGATTTTAAGACAGACACATGCACGTCACCCTATCTACGATTACCTTGTATGGTCAGCTCATTGGATTCTGCTCTTTCCAACACATATGCGCGGCGGTTAGTGGCCCGTTTCATATAATTGGCATTCGTTTTAGAAACATTTCTGCGATATTATTGTGAGCAGGTAGTACCAACAATGATTGTCATTGTTAGTCAATATACCAAATTAATGCCTTCTATACACGCCTTTTTAAGAGAATCTAATGACTCGAATGTAATTACTGTTGAGAGAGAATATTTGAGAAAAACTTACACGAAAGAGTTCAACTTCCGAAATGTAACTCGTATTCGACACATTCAGCATCCCGTATGATTGTGAAATTAAAGAATGCTCGATTTGCAGTTGCATCCATGCACCCCACGACACTCATGCCACTTTCTGCGAGGCATAGATATAAGAATTAGATTTTACTGTAAATTTCAATGTCGGCGGTGAACTAATACTCGGGGCAAATAGAATCCAATTATTATTACTTCGCTAAAATGATTAAACAGTGCATTAGAAACTTGCGGGAATGTCAGTAACAGCGTCAATTTGTAAAACTGTTCGGTGTACGATACGTGAAAGGGTTCTGCTACACGCAAAGTACTAACAAAACAATTTATCATCTTGCAATTTATAGCTTGCACGAGCTTTGAAGACATATCATTTTTGAGCGCCGTAGTGTCTTGATCCCCGAAATGCATTTTCGGAGAGAAATCCGCATGAGTCGTTGACAAATCGAGTCAAAGCATAGCGTAGCGAAAGCCTATGTCAAACTCACACTTTAAACTAGTTACACGTATAAAAGCACGCAACACACTTTTCAGCATTTCTCACCATTTCAGAGTAGTTGCTGAGTTGGACGCTGTGCATGTGTAGAGGCCGCCAAATTCAGTCCTGAAATTATAGGTCGATAACACAGTTTGGGTAGCGATACGCTCATCCATAAGGTGTTAGGTCTATCCTATACTTCGTTGATGCTTGTTCTTCGCTGATAGGTTTCCAAAAAATTTCAAGGATCTGCGCATAGGTAGCGACACCATAAGCTGCTCACATAGGGTGACTGAATCATAGATGTCTACAGCGTAGAATTTCGGGAGAAGCAGGCTGTGAAGGTAAAAGAGGAAGCAGGCAGGGTGGCCAATAAAACAGAACGAGATCGGTCTCTCTGTTTTATCGACCTAAGTTATTGATTCTTCAGTCTACCCTTTCTACTGTAACTTCCTATGATTTTTACTGTAACTTTAACTAATAATTGTTGAACAGTTTGACAGTGAAATAAATGATATCTACATCAGCTACAAATTCTAGAAACAAAGCGGTAGAGAGTAAAGGGGAAGCATATTTTTTTAATCACCACTTCATTACTTATTTTAATTAACATGAAAAAATAATTCAACGAAGCGTGCCACTGTAATCGAAAATCTGCAGAGTTGCGATGTCCACGAATGCCCGGTGCGTCGAATTTAACGCTGACTTCTCGAAAACAATTTTTCCAACTTAGTGAACCGGATAACCAAATGAATCCAATTAAAACTGCCCCGCGAAAATTTCACGAAAACTTCCGCTTACCTTGCAAAATTTACGCGCCCACAATTCGCCGACATATTTTTTGTGGAGCTTGAATGGTACGCATGGACGTAAATTAATTATCACGGAGGAGGATCGTCGAAAAGTTCCTTGTGAAACGTGTAGATTAAAATCGAGGCACTGCCTCTTATATGTCGCGAATGACTGACGAGTCACCGGAAACCATGACGTGTAATTTTCAATTTTTATCCACGATTTCCGTCCGACAAGAGAGACCCCCGTGTAGTGGCACTTTCACCCCCAGTTTCGCGTCACCAACTTCGAAGACCAGCCTGCCAAGCACAAGTGTGTACTTCACACGCCAATTTGCGTAGCGGCGTGTAAATAAAAAAAGCTGCGCGATGACGCGCTTCAACTTATTTCACGATTGTCACAACGACTATCGATCGACGCATTAAAATTAATTCAGCCGACTCGCGCGTTGATTTGCACTTGCACCCTTATTTTTATTTCCAACTAGTGATATGTCATCTCGCTGAATAGAGCGATTCAGCCGAACCGTGCTTTGGAAATATTCAGGAAATTCCGCAATATAAGTCGGCAGGTGTTATTAGAGACTTATAAATTATACGGGCTTCTAATCGCAGGAAATTCGTGCGGAACTTCGGAAAATTAGAGCGGCGAAGCCTATAATCCGAATTATTTTTACTTTCGGTCGACCCTGAAGAATGGAAATTTCATATTCCCCAATCTATTAACCATCAGAGATAGTGTTGTATTCAATTGGTGTTCGCCATTAAATTTCCAGCGTCACGAAGGCCGTTCCCTAATATTGTCAGGAATCACGGTATCGGTGACACGCGTCGCAGATATCGCGCGCAGATAGAAACGTCACGTTTCGCCCTTAGCCCAGGCTCAGTCTATGGGGGCGTACACGCAACAGACGGGTGGAATAGCGAAGGGCGTACGCGCAATTCAGACGCTATTATAGGCACGCGGTTTATTTCGACACGTGTCTTTAGCGGGGCTCGAATTGCAGTCGTTTGGTATTCTAAGTACGAACTTCCGACGTGTTGCCGCAAATCGTGCTGCACATTTTCACTAATTGTCCCCGATGATTTACCGAGAAATACGCGCGAAATCAAGATTTCTCGGGAATGGAAATTACATCCCCAAGTCTGGCCGAGGTTTCCCTTTGACTCTTCGCTTCCTCCCAAGCGATCCAACTTGGCGCACACGCTAATTGCATACAGTGTGGAATAGCGATGGTTCACTGAGCCTCTATTGACTAATGAGATGCTAGCAGTATCAGTGAATATCAGAATTTAGGAAGTCGCGATTCTAACCTCGCCTGAAACGTCATCAGAGTCGATAGCCGCCGAGAGTGTGAACGTGTGAACGCTGCTAATAGCACGGAATTATCATCCAACCGTCGTTTCGACCAGTAAGGACGCTGCCTAGCGGGGAAAGAAGGATCCTCCAGCAGGGGGATGAAGGCAGAAAAAACTTGTATTCCAGCACGCATTAGCGGTAGAGGCTTGTAAGTTAACCCCGCTAACTCGTGGAGGACACGAGCGCGGAGCGTGCCCCCTGTGGGGGTTACGCCATTGGGGGTGTTCGTTATATTCCGAGTCCTTTTGAAAGGGTCACGTGCCCGCGGCGTCCCCCTCGAGCCGATATCGTATTTGTACAACACGCATCCATTATTGCAATCCGGCTGTTTGTGTGTTTTGCGCACTCTTTGTACGACGATCCTCCGCTTGTGCCCTCCCCACGCTTGCCCGCTCACGCACGCCTTCGTTTTCTTTCCGTGGAACGGCGCCCTCTCGGCTTTTCGCACACTTGTCCTGCCGCTGCGAGCGAAACGCGGGCCCATTATTGTGCCGTGAAACAATGAGCACTCGCGATCGACGGACCACTCGACGTGAAGAGAAAGAGAGAGAGAGTAAACCAGCTCTTTCGTTCCGCCGGATCACGTGGGAAAACGTCGTCGTCGTCCGCGTCGCCTTTTTTTTCGGATGAAAGGGAGAATATCGATGGGAGTGCTCGAGCGTACGCACGTGGGAGAAGTCAGGTTTTCGAGATCTTCGAGGAAGGTTCTTGCCAGCCCCGGGGGGATCAGGCTCGATGCACTCTGCGGATTCAACGCTTCGCGGACCTTGCTTTCGTGGCTTCGAGTACGCTTTACTGGCATCGATCTCCTTTGATAGAGGGGAGTAGAGTTGCCCGGAGTAGGTTAACCCTGCTGTATTGCTCCTATACTTCTAAACATAAGATCAGACGATATTCAGAAAGTAGAGACCCTTCAGACCCAGTTCCCACTTTGTTACCGAAAACTACGTTAACAAGGTTCCGCAATAACACTACCTGCATCCGAACTACTTTCTCTGAATCCGAAATTGGAGCTTCATCGAGAGAGACGTGCTCGACAACAGAAATGACTATGGTCAGACCTGGTCACAGAGCAACCGGAGCAATTGAAAGTATTGGGACGCCTCGGCGTCACCCTGGCATCGCGTTCGAGCCTGCCGAGAGGGATTCGCGTAGCGCACTCCATGGGTGGCTGCGGGCATTTCGAAGTGAGCTCCATCGTCTAAATAGCGGAACATTATCCTATCTCCCGCGGTGGAGGACGCGAGGCCGTGTGGTACCTGCTCCGTCCGGCGGATATCATCTTCCTTCGTGCAGGATGGCTGCGCCGGTTGTCGTGTCCATGCCCGAGCGTGGATGATGGGATGACGGACCGCGGGCGTGTCCGAGTAGCCGATACCGAGGCGCGTGATCGGGAGACCTCCCGGGGCCGACCACCCTCGAGGGGCCACGAGGGTCGACTTGTTAGCCAGACACAACGGGCCCTCGAACTAACGGAGCGCTCCTCCAGCGCGACGACAGCTCCGAGCCGACAATGTTTCTGCGAGGCCAGCCGAGAGAAACGCTTTGCATCGGCCGGCCTGCATCAGTTCTCTCGTATTCCACGGGTTCGTGACTCCGTTGGAAGATCGACGATTCGGTCGAATCGTATTGGAGCACCGGGAATCACCTGGCGAAGTTTTGTTCGCCTTCGTGGATCGTGGGTGGTGAGCTGGGGGACATCTGGGCCACTCGAGGCTCGAGCGTACAGTGGAAGATGTTGATTGCCAGGGGATGATGCGAAGAAAATTGCATTGGTCTACCTAGCAGGAGGTTCTACTTGCAACCTGCCTTCTGCTTAATTACGTATATGATATCGTGGATCTGTTTTGCGACGGTCAGGCTTTAGGGTCTACCGATGAACGAACGTACCACAAATAGCTCAGGCTACCCGTTAACTCGGACGCGTCATTTTTTGAATAGGATATGAGGTGGAAGTTCCAGAAGCGGCGGTGAAATTTCAACGAGTCACCGGGAGATGTATTATCCGGTGGCCGCTATTGATCGCCCGCGCTGTTTCAAAGGGTTTCGGCGTCGTTAAACAAATTTTTAAGGTATCCCAGGGGACTCCTAGGTCTCTACGAAAAAATGTTATTATTGGACGGTTTCGACCGAAAGCGAAACCGTGTTCGTCGAACCCGCCTTAATGAAGGTACATTCTTCGCTCGCCCTCCGATCAAGATATCTCCCGTATAAATTGAATGCTTTTCACCGAAGCTCAATCAAGCCGTGCGCGGTAGTCGAAAAAATACTACTGGAGAGTACGATCTCGATTAGAGGGGACCTCGACGGTCGTGCTGCGGCGTGCCGCGCCGAACTTTGTCTCTTTTCCCGCGATTATCTTAAAAACGAGACGAGTTTGCTGCGAGCAACGACCCCCCTGTACAGCGGAGGTGTACCTGTGCCTGGAATCAACTGAAAACCAAGGGAATGCATTCGAGTAAGTTACGGAAGCTGTCTCTTCTTAAATTCATACTTTGTTCATGATCAATTGCTTTCAAAGAGGACGCAGCCACGATTCGAGGGGAATTTTTTATGAGCCAATTAATCACAGGCGGCTGAACTTAATTTTATTTTTAGTTTCATAAATTACTCCGGGCGAAAAGTATGTTTTGAGGCATCGCTCAATTTCCATGGATGCAAACGCGCATAACTCGTTCGTCCACTTAAAAATCCTGGATAGAGACGGGTGAAAGTGGCTAGGGGAGAGATAGAGAGAGGGAGAGAGCAGAGAAGAAGATTCAGTTTAGTCCCCAAATACCGTACAAACGGAATGTCTTAGGACACCGCCCACGGGCATGCTAACGAAGCTTAAGGTCGTTATACTCCTTTTAATTAATGGCCACTCTCGTCTTCTTCCGCCCGGCCTTACTCTCGCTCTCCGTCGTTCGCGATGGCAATCGCCACCTTCTCCGGTTCCTCTTTTTCTCGTCAGTTCAAGTGCACCAGTGGCATAGAGTGACTTTCGAATAGAGAGCTCTGATCTCGATTTTCGGCTAGAATCGTCAGTCTTCCTTGGGCAATATTTCAACTATGTATCTTCGTCTGTGGTCCAGTGTATATCCGGTAAACCGCGTGACAATGTTCTTTATCTTCTACAATCGGGATGGGGGAGTTCTTAAGCAAAGAGTCTTTCTTAATCATCTGCCCCCCCAGAAAGTGTGTCTCACCGCAAAAGCATTTCCGTTTCTCCTGAAATTCATCTCCCGAACCCCGAATCCGCCTATTCTCACGGAACGAGCATAAACAAGTGCAGGCGAACGCGGAACGTGTGGCCAAAACCTGATTCCACGCGGGCATCATGCCGGTCCCTCCGGAAGCCGCATTTCACGATGCCACGGTCGGAGCGGGGCAAAGCGTAATCAACGCAAGCACGCAAATTAAAGTCTCGTCAGGCTCGACCTCCCTTCGCGCGTCCCACTGACCTGATTTCGTTTCCACGCGAAAAAAGGAAGCCGACAGGCCGGGGTCTGTGGGGCTCCGATCCATCCGACAGTCGCCGTGAAAAAGGGAAGAGCTGCTGGGAGCAGAAGAAAGAAGCGAGGCGGATGTAAAAGGAAGGCGGAGAAAGATCCACGGGATAGAGGAGAACGAAGAAAGGACGAAAGAGGAGGAGGCGGAGAAGGAGGTGGGGGAGGGTAGGATGAAAGAAAGAGAGACACTCGAGGAGAGCCGGGCGGCCGAGAAGAAGGAAAGGGAGCAGAGTAGGAGGGGTACAGAGAGAGTGTTTAAGGGAGAAAGACGAGGAGATGGCTGGCGGAGAGAGGGAAAGAGAGAAAAAAGGGTCAAACTCGTTTTCGTTTTCGTCGCTAATTAGACTCGTTAACCGCCTCTTCTGGCGTAGCAGGCGTAGCCATAACCGGGCGACTTCTCTTCGGCTCTCTGAGAGGCCGCCGAGAAGCGAACGGAACGGCCACCAATGCTCGGAGGCTAGTTTGTTCTCGTCGCCCAGTCCTCCAGGGTGCGTTTGCCTTGATCGCCCCTCTTGGCTATTCGACATGCGTGCAGCACGCGAAATTGCAGCTGCACCCGGGGCTGGCTGCCTCTCTCCACCTTTCCTCTCTCTCTCTCCCTCCCTCTCTCTCTCTCTCTCTCTCTCCCTCTCTCTTTCTCTCGCTCACTCTTCCTCCTTTCTCGTAGTGTGACCGATTCCACGTGTACATGTGTGTCAGGGAAAAGCTTCGAGGTTCGACGCGACACCGGTGCTGTTGCTGGTGGTGGTGGTCATGGTGGTGGTGGTGGTGGTAGTGGCGGCGGTGATGTAGTTGACGCGGGATGGTCGGTTTTCACGAAACTCCAAGAAGCTATGATAACACCCCCGGCACCTGTTACATCGAAATTACGCCAGCAATCTCGTATTCGCAGGTGGCCGGGTTACGCGTGTGACGAAAGAACACTTAGGCCTCATTACGTCCGGCTGGACCGATTGGTCATCCCGACGACGTCCGTGATTGTATCTGTACGTACGCATTCGGATCGCTGTTATGTCGGTCGGGTGACGTTAACACGGGTGCCTTGGTTCGCTCGCAGCGCGAAAACTGTGACACTGGCCTCTTTGAGACAGCCTGACGGTACCCTGAACTCATGTTCAAGCTTATTATACCTCGAAAAGAAATGGTCGCTCTACCAAACCGCGGTATCTTGATGACCAGCTGTATGTCACGAGACCATGAAACCTTGTGGAATTAAACAGCGTAAGTGGACAGAAGATCGTGGCACAGATTATCACTCGTTCCGGCTCTCCGCAGTTGAAGCCTCAGATAATCAGTTTTCGAGGATTCCCTGTCGCTGATCCGACCGCGGGGACGCGGTAACGCAGAAATGGCGGTGGAAATATCTGTTACCAGCCGCCTGGACGGCGATGACACTTGCGATGGCTGTCACGGTTGCCCGGCCGTCCCATTGACTCGGCCACTATTCTGGCTGCATCCCTTCAAGGAAAAGGTCGATAATGATCGCGTCAAGCCTCACGAGCTTGTTATCCTGGGTATCGGATATCGCAATGACGCCGGTAATGACGGCTAGGCGGACTATTCCAGGCGAGTCCCGTGAATTAACTTTTCAAACGGCAGCTCGAAGTTTGGGATCGGTTCGGATTTATTCGACTAGCCGATTGGCGCGCGCAGCTGCGCGTAATTGTCGCTGTACTTGGTCCCATCTCGGTAGTCATGGTGTCCCGATAGCGACGAGGTGTCGCAACACTCGCAACTGCCCGTGTACCAGCCTCGCAGCCTCGTGTTTTATCGCGAATTTCTCACTTCTCCGCCGGAGAACGTGGATTCCGAGGAGAACTGTATCTCGTTGGCCGACATTGCGTATCAGGTGGAAAGCCAGCGACCATCACTCACGATCGCGGCGCATCGAGCGGTTTATCGTCGCTTATCCGCGGCGAGGGTAGAGAAAGATAACGATGCAATCAATGGGCCAATGGACGGACGTGACGAACCGAAGTATCTCCGAAAGCAAGACGGAAATGGAGGCTCGAGCAGTCGACGGTCCAGCGGATGATGAAACGTGCGGGAAAAGGGAACGCGCGTCAGCGGAGTGGCCCATCGCTTCCACCGTGAAAATAATTAATCACCTCGCCGATAAGAACGTCGATGCTGACAGACGCGGATTGGTTTCACGAGGGATCGTCTATCGTCCCTCGAGGGAAACGGTTATGCCAGATCGGCATGCCATCGGGAATATTCGAGACTAATGGTGGCTACCTGACGAAGAAAACGAAGCGTACGAGTGGAAACTCCCCGTACGAAGGCGGCCACGAATCGGCGTTACCGATCTGGAAAAGTGACGGGTCACGCGTACACGACCGCATCGCGCGGCGAATCTCTCTTTCTCTCCACGGGAGAGAGGGATCTCCTCTCTACGAGAGAAGGCAGATTGAGACACTCTGCGGCTACCTGATCGACGATAGAGGAATGGTGAAATGAACACCGGTGCACCGAGAGTGGCCAACCAAAGCAGATAAGGATCATTTTTCAAGGCGTTACACGATGAAGGGACTCCGGCTTGATAAATGAACGAGCTGCCGCCCGATTTTCCAATGGCGCGTCCTCGGCGAACGGTGAATATGAAAAATGAACGGGCCGCGTTGGACGTTGGTATATCGAACTGTCGCATTTTTCCCCGGAAACCGAGAGGTAAGGCCGTGCTGGGCGCGTTTATCTCGAATACCATCATCCTCTAGAGTAGATTACATTACTGCTGTCCGCTGGTACATATGTATGATGTACTGCAAATGGAATCGCTACCCCTCATTCAAGTCCTACGATTTTTCTCGCGCTTCTGTAATTATCTGCATCGACGGGCGTCGATAAATTAGCCCTCGATCCGCTTCATGATTTACACGCGAATAATTTCCATGGGGGACAGGCTTCTAAATTGATCGGGGACCTTCTACGTCGTAATTTCGTTGGGGACACTTATCTGGCCAATTTGGAGCACTTTCCAGGGCAACTGAGGCAGGTCGGCTGGAACAGCTGAGAACTGTAATTTCTGTGTTGGTCGCGGCTGTCCTTGATGTAGTGCAGGCGTACGGGCGCAGGGGCGCGCGGTCGCGCGCGCTCGCTCGTCCGATGCACGATATACCGTATTTCTTACATAAAGCGGACATTGACGTTCGCCATAGGGTCTAATACTCGCGGTGGGCGGCCATATTGGATCGTGATATGGGCCCGCAATTAAGGCCGAGTAGGCCACCCGGACGAGGGAGCGCGATAAGGTGAGGTTCAGCGTCTCAGGGCTAAGCTTGACCTTCTTGGCCCCCTTCGCTCGATGCGCTTCCCAAAGCGGTCCGCGCTGGAGGTTAGGTCACGATTAAGCACTGATTGGGTGGGCCTAATAACCGGGGACCGTGCTGTATGCAGAACTTTCACCGAGGGAACGTCGCTCCTCTGACGGATTAAAAGAATGATTTCACGTGCGCCAGCCTTCGACAGGGCCGTCAGCAAAGTGCTCCGAGATTCCCTAGGTTCACCCTTGGTGAAATTCTCTAACGCCACTTAACCTGTAGGCTATGCTACAGGGAACATTATTTTTCAAACGCAACAAAGCGTTATCTGCAAACTTCGATGCCAAGTATGCTCCGCTTAACTGTGTTACTGTTACGGTTCCTAGATTCCAGTTCCCCAATTTGCGTTCTGACTACGGCAAGTCGAACCTACATCTTACCCAAGACCAAGAAGGCAACATGGGGCAAGGGCAACGGCGAGGCTCACGGGTCCTTCAAGTGTTGTCGCTGCCCACGATCAGATAAACGAGCGAGTCTCTGGTATGCAAATCCTAAACGAACTAATGAAGATTAAGAATGCCCCGGGTAAAGGAGTTCGCCTCATTTCTAAAACATCCTGCGTCCCCCTTTGAGCCCCTCCCGAACGAAGAGACACTGGGCCACGATCCCGGGGATTCCTGCAAACGGGCCACTGGCCATTGTCTGGTATCGTTTTAACAGTGTCAGGCTGGCGGACCTCCAACGGCGAAATTTCAGCGACTATGAGGTGAAATCTATTGGCCATGGGTCCCGTCATCGGCGGGAGGGGCCCTTCTGCCCCCCCCCCCCCTCCCCGGTTACGGTAGCCGGCCGAGATTATCATCTTCAACGGTAGCGGGCGCTATGAGGGATTCCCTCTTAATAGCTCCTTGAATTTTTTCGGTCCGCGTACTCGCGTCTTTCGGATGCTTCCTCGTGTCCTTTCGTGGAAGCAGCCGGTGGATCCGATCGTTTTGTAATATTTCACCCGGTTCCACGGATTCCCGTTCCGCCGTGGACCCTAATTTGGTGGCGCGAATAAGGACGTCCCTGCTCCGGGGCCCCACGGGTAACGCACGGTGTTTTTGAGTTAATGAGAGGAGCCAGAAGATTTAGGGGCCGATCCAGGCCCCGAAATATGGGAAGTTGAGACGTCGGAGGGGCTATAGAACAGGTGACCGCGGAGGTGGTCGGTCCGTTGATGCTGGGACAGGAACCTTTTAGGAATATGGATCTCAGGGACGGTCTGATTCATTTCATTCCTAGTAATTGCAATCTCCGCTTCTCCAGAAGCCACTTCTTTGGCTATCTTCCTCCAGCGAACCCTTAGAACCGTGCCCCTCGTAGCCAGATCTTCCCAGGCTTACAGATTTTTCGTAATTAACGTTCGAAAACCCGGCGGGTGCGCCGCGAATACCTCGAGTCCCGTCTTTTCCGCAACGATTCGGTGATACGTAAAGTGCATCCAGCGGAAGCTCGAATCCCGGCGCTTTCCTTGCGATTCAATGGCAAGGAGCCAATCAACCGCGGAGAAGCAATAGATTATCGAGTTGGGGGCCGATAACACGTAAATATACACGCAGGCGAGCGTACCCATCGACGTGATCGCGTGGCTATATCGAACCGGCATCATTATCCAGCCTGTTTATACCGCCAGCATCATCGCAGTTATCGCGAGCGGTTTTCCCAAGTGGTTCCGTTCCAGCGAAACAGATCGGCGGATCAGACTTTAACGTGACGTTCGCGGGATCTCGCGGAAACTGGGCCGCAAAAACATACGAAGGAAGCGACAACGTTTCTCCGGCGTGTATTTAAGTACCGGCGACCGCGACACTAAATCAAACATTTATTACGCGCCCGACTATTCCCGTCACCGACCGTTCAAGCGCCTATTTACACCCACGGGCGATCCTCCTTCCACTGGCGCGATTATCCGCGAGAATTTCTGTGCCGCGCGAAGCCAGAGGGAAAGTGAAAGGGTTCGTCCAATGGACAGGCTGCGCAGTCAATTTCTCTACCGCCCACGCAACGGGTCCAATTAAAAAACGTCGATAATTCAAGCCGGGGCGCGGGCTTCATCCCAGAGAGAGAGTCTATCCTGGAGGAACGCGAGCTCGCTGACGAGACATTAACTTACGAACGAGGCCTGCGGTGGGGTGGAGGCTAATCCTGGCGCAATAATTACACCCACGATGGAATTTATTCGCGGTTATCGCGAAACAAATGCGCCATCGCCGAGTGGGGGCCCCCCCAGCCACGTCCTTCTAAGCGGCGCTAAAACCTGGTGCATCCAGAGCTTGCCCCCAGGGCTGCACCGGGGCCCTGACTCCCCCGCACGCCAAATGAACCATAGCTGAACTTATTTCCACCGGACCCATCCCATTCACTCTCAATCTCTCTCTCTCTCTTCCTTCGCCTCCCTGCCTCTCTGCCCCTTTCTCGGTTCTGCGGCTGTTTCGCTAGCGGGCCTGGCGCGGCCGCGCGAGGTGATAAATCACCGCGCCATAAACAACCAATATTTCTCGTCGAATGTTTACCGAGTACGCTTTAAATGCCTTGTTAAAACAAACCTACGCCCGTGCGAGGTGGACTGTACGCCCTTTTTGCCCTTTTTGCCCTTCTTGGGCCCCTTCTCCGTGCGCACCCTGGCCGTGCCTGGCCGACGGGTATATATCACGGACCCAACGTAAACTCTTTGACCCCGCGCGAAACTCCCCGATGGAAAAAGTCGACAGAGTCCAACGGCGACCCCGTCCCCGTTGGTCCCGTCCTACGTACACCCCGGGTGAGGCTCGTTTCCCACGGGCGATTAGAGGATGCGACCTTTTTACGACACCCTCTTTGTCCCTTTTCTGATCCCGCGGCGTCGCGGGTGCTCGGAGCTGTTTCGTTGGGTATCGATGGTATTTGCGGGGTAGTTAGTTGCGACCGGGGTGCATAGAATGGGGGTTGGGAGTCGGATGTGGATCGAGGTAATCTGATTTTCAGGTACCATCCGAGTTCCATTGAAGCAAGCAGAGGTATCGAATCCACGAATTTCAAACTTTTTTTTTCTACCATCCCTGCGCATACATCCTGTGGTATTTTCCTCCGAGGCATCAACCCGAAGTTAAGAGCTCACTCTGTAGAATCTCGAAGTAGAAACGAATAGCGCTCGTGGCTATAAATTTACTCCCTCCACATCTAATCACTTCCACGGCCATTTCTCAGGCAATCGGAACCTTTCGTGACCGAAATTAATTCCTCGATCTCTATTGATTTTTTCCCTAAAAGAATAACCCCGGCTCGGTCGACTGTTTATTATCGAAAAAGGAAGACGAATCGAAACGATTAAATTTCGAACGTGAACGACTGGGAAGGGACGCGCCACTTTGTTCCAAACCGCGACCAGCGCAAGCAATTTGAATGTTAATCGAGTCGGTCGGGGCCTGTCCAGTCTCATTTACAGCCTCTTAGGGGGAGGTCAACGATCCCCGTGTTAATGTGTCCGCGTCCTTCGTGGAAAGTTCAAAAGCCGTCGGAAAAGAGTGCCGGTGCACGTGGGCGTAGCCCGTAGCTCATCGGTCGATTGAGTTATAGCGCGTTAAGAACTCGGAGACCGAATGCGCCAGGAGGAAACGAATCTCGGCCGTGCCGCGAAAGGACTCGATACAGGCGAGATGACGCTAGGGACGGATACACTCGTATCGATATCCCGCTGCTCATTGCGCGTAAAGTATCCAATGGAACACTTGAGAGGCGATGAAACTCGTTATATGCCGGATAATATGATTGGGTAATACTCGGCTCGGTTACGTAAAACGGTGTGTCGGATTAATTCACGCACGAGGGTATCGGAATAAAATCCAGCTCTGCTATTAAGTAGTATCATTCATGCTCCGAAGCATAACCGAGGCACGACACTTTTTCCCCGCCGTTTAGATTCGAGCGGCGTGAAAAGAGCAACGTTTCGCGATAACCGGCTAGGAATTCCGCGGATATCTGATTTTCGAGCAACAGTACAGAGGGTAACTCTCGTCGAAGATATCCACAGCGTCGTGTAACGATAGTTTAATGACGCGCCGGTGATTTATTTCGCGTTTCTCGCGGCAATAAACGGTCGATCAAAAAGTGAGAGAGATTTATCAAGCTGTGCCTCGATTACGAGAGGGAAAGAGAGAGCTGGGGGTGGGGGGGTGGGTGGGGAGGAGAAGTCGCCTAGAGGTACACTCGTGCCCGGGCGAGCATCGAGACTCCAGATACAACTTTGCTTGAAAAACACACTGTAGACACAGCAGACATGGCCACTGCCGGGTTATCAACCGATCAGAAGTAAATCTCTCGACCACTGTCAGCCAGAGCGTTCGACAGGCACGATAGTGAATTAACTTCGGAATAAATGGTGCCTCCTAGGACGGAGATTCCATTCACGAAATTTCTCGCCAGCCCCTGTCCTCGCCACCGATAAGAAAAAGAATGCACCTACTTCGTGGAAAAATTTTGTACACCCTTTTTTCGGCCTGCTCGCTACACTTTGGCTCCTTGTGCGCCGGGGATCAATGATCTTGATAACCGGGCCAGCAAAGGCGGGACTTTGGCCGCTGACTGCTCTCTTCTTCTTCCTCTCTGTCCCTCAGCAACCCGGAATGATTAATTTCGTAGGTGTGCGTTTGATGAATCGGTGATCTCAACGGTTGTTTAATAAATGATCGTTGGATTCGACGGATTTCCCAGGTATCTTGCGGGCGAAGTGGCGAAAGCTCGATGCACGTTGCGCGCGGCGAGTAATAAATTCGACGACAAATCGGCAAGGCTGGGGATACTGTGAATCCTGGGAAATTCTTCGAATGTTCCACGTAATGTGTAGAAACTGTGAAGCTGGGAAGGATATCGAAAGGGCGGAACGATGGTAGCAGCAACTGTTGTAAATGGTAATCTATATCTCGTACGTCCTGTATCCATTATCCGCGAAAAGTCCGTGGGCACGGTAGCCACGTACGCGAAAAAACCTTCAATTTGCATCGGCCGCCATTCTTCAGCTCCTTTGAATTCCGTCGCTATAGCGACCTTTGTCCGGATCGTGCTACAATGGCCACTATCTTCTCCCTCGGCTCTCCGCTCTTCCTGGAGAAACCGTCGCAAACAAAGAATCCTCCCTGCACCCCCGGGAGAAAAAGGCCAAAACGGCGAAAAAGGTCGATACACGAATAAGCGATGCGCCGGTTGGATAATCCGAGAAAAAAGACCGCGAAACGTGAACTCGCACTGTGCTCCTTCCCCTTTCTTCCTCGTTCACCTCCCCCGCCATCGTACCATTTTACGTGCACAGAATGGATCGAAGTGTGCAACAGATTTTTGGAAACGAGAGAATGTAGACGTTCCCGCGAAAAGGAAGTTTTATTCGTTTCGAGTGGCATACATTAATCTCGCGCCATTTATACGAAAGCTATAAATCGTGAACGCTGTCAGCGTAGCTGCGATTCCATTGTCGACACCCTAGCCATATAAAGTGACGTTGAATTTATTCTACAATAACATGAAGGAATCCCTTCGCCGTGAAAGGTATCACGCAGGTGTTCGAGCATTAAACTATATCTGCCACTGTAACAGTTCTCTATGAATAGCAAGTACTCGTGTACGCAGCAGTTATCTACTGCATCTACAGCGCTCGTTGTCACGTGGAAGGCTGTATGCAAAACTTGCACCGTTGACATTCTCTCAACCGGCGATTTCATTCATTGGCGATAGTTTCTCATTTGGAAAGTGTCGGGGGAAATCGAATAGGTGTGGTGGAATAAGCATTTTCTCCCGCGCGAAAGAATTTAATGGTAATCTCCACTTATTTACTGGGTTCCGAGCAATCTTCCCGTTTGTAAATGCCACGTACTCCCACGTAACTCTACCGAAATCACGTGTCCGCTGAATCCGAGCGCCACCGTCCTCCCATCGACCGAATCGAACATTGAAGAGCACACGGTCGAAAAGCCCCGCGCAGAACTCGAAAGCGCAGCAGATCGTAACGACAGGGCGAGCAAGTGACTCGTTACCGTAGGGGTGGTGCGTCCACCCTCGTGCCCACAATCGCCGTGGCCGCCACAATTTACGGGTGGCCGGTAAAACGATTCGCGCCCACCTTTTGCGAACTTTTGCGAAATATTCGGCGGGCACCGAGTGGAGAGGGTGGTCCAAAAAGGTGGTGGGTGGGGTGGGAGGGGGTTAGGAGGGGGGTAGGGGGATCGGTAGAGACGACAAAGGAAACAAAGCGAACGGCGTGACTGCGGTGGCCAATGGGAGTCCCGTGCGAGGGGACATCGGGACCGAATCAGTTTATGCGCGACAGGTTCTGGAAAGAGAGAAAAAGAAGTTGGAAAGGAGGAGAAAGGGGGAGAAACGGGAGAGAGCCGAGGGGGGAAAAGAAGAAGACAGAGGAGGAAGAGAGCCAGGGGCCAACCAGACCGTATAGTTTGCCAACTCTCCAACCTTCTGGTTCGCCGCCATGGAGAGACATTATTTACAACGGAGGTCTTTGGTAGACAATGCTGTGGTACCAGCGGCCATCTTTCGTTCCTTTTCTGTTCTCCATATGCAACAGCATCTGCCCCGGCCATCCCATCGGCTCTCTTCACCGCCGGAGAAAAGGGAACTGTTCTCCTCTCTTGTCTTCTGTTTTGCCTGGGACCTAGCATGAAGAGACAGAGAGGAAACTCGGGAGGCCGCGCTATCATTATCATAAACTCGCGGCCGACATCTACCCGGCCGTAAAATATATCGAGCCACCGAGTGTCAGTTTCCCATAGAATCTGGTCAGCCCCCGACGTTCCCCGGTTCTGCCAACTTTGGCGAAACCTTATTGTCCTTCCTCCCTCGGCCGCACGGATCTATGGAAACGCTTCACTCCCAGTCGCCGCGCCGCGCCGCGTCGTTGCCCGTGAATCTTCCTTCCTCCCTTTGTTCCGCGAGAAAGATTTGCAATATCGACGGGACGGGCTTAACAACCTTCAAGAACAACGTGTCTGAACGCCAGGCCGCATCCTTTACCAGCATTGTCCCTCGGCCCTGCGCAAGCTGCCACAGACGGACGAGTTTCAGCGGCTCATTTCGATTCAACGGATACGCTATGATTAGCCGGGACACGGTGGCAACAAGGATGATGCTCCCTGCTCGTATTATAGATCTTATCATCGATCTATCCCTCGGCGAGGTGCTGTGCAACGTTCCTTCAGCAGGTGCGTCCTCGCGGCGCGACGGTTCCATCGAACTTTTTGCCCCGGTGAAAGCTCGGGCAACCATGTCTCGCGCAATTCACCAGGATCACCTGGTGAACGGTGGCCGTTTCGTCTTCTGCAACTCGGTTCGGTCTAATTAAAAGGCAATTTCTCATTTTCTCATTGTGCACGGCATCGGGCAACGATATCAAAGGGGGCCCCGTGGCCGCCCCTTCGGTTTTTTTTAGCGTTTCGACGGGAGAGGATGGGCAGCCAGCTACCGGTGACTGGCGGTAGGTCCATCTCGATGGCTGTGGCCGAACGAAGAGCAGTCCCGGAATACTGGTTTTCTTGCCAACAGGCCAATATACACGGGTAACGCGTGCCTCTGCCACCCTGTCGGCGGCCATCTGCTGTGTCGCGGGCAGCTTCCGGCGAAGACCAGGCAATCGAATCGGCCGCGGTGGGCTTATCGCGAGCGGGGCCGTAGCGAGCGGGCAAAGAACGAAGGGAAGAAACAGATACAGAAGACGCGACGGGTCCCCGTCGTCGGCTGTATCGGCGGAAGCGTAGCATCCAATGCAATGGCGGTGGAGATGCAGCGAGCGGTAGCAGCTGGCTGGCCTGGCCTTCTTGCAGTCAGAAAACGAGTCGCGGCCTCCTCTCCACCGTGTAACATCCCTGTGTGCGCCCGTCCACGCACACAGGCCGCCGGTGCCCTCCACCAGCCAGAGACAGTCGTGTATATATCGAGTTGGCGAGAGACGATTGCCGGACCCTGGCTCCAAGAGCAGCCGCCCCAATAAAAACTCCGCTCCTCGAGGCCCTCTCGTTGTCTCCTCTTCTCGAGCTTCTCCTCGTCCTCGAGGACAGAGACTGTGTGTGAGAGAGAGAGAGAGAGAGAGATTGAGAGTAGCAGAGAGAAAGAGAGCGATGCAGAGAAGCTAAATAGAGAAGGGAGACACGAGGACGGTAGAGAAGAGGGCTTCCCTTCCTCCTTTCCTTGCCGCAGCCCCCTCGTTCCGTTCTCCCTCTCTCGGAGGAACCGGGCGCGGTCCACGTTCCGACGTTTGACAGAACAAAAGACTATCGACCGAACGCCCTGAACAGCCGTCGAAGGCTTCCTCTTCCCTCGAAACTGGCCTTCTGCTGACCACCCCTCGTTCCTCCTCCCTGTCCACCATCGACCTGTCCTTCGTCCTGCTGCAGCCCTTTACACCTTCTCTAGGTGGTCGAACACGCACGCATGTGCGCTACCGTCGCCCTCTCTCCGAGGGGGTTAGGCATTTCAGGAGATCGAGGGGCTCGAGGGGAGGCTTACTCTCCCCCGGCACGAACGGATGCGTGCACATCCGCGCGGTCCCACCGCGTACAAATTACTGAAAATTGGTCCACTTTTTAAGCGGCCGGGCCACTTCGACACCAACCGGATACCACCGACTGGCTGCCGACCGTTCGAGATGTCCGACGGTTGATCTTTTCCACTGATCCCTCGACCGTACCGTTCACGGCCCTTCGTATCGTTCTTGTTTGCAACCGGGTCCACCGGTGATCCGAGAATGCGACGATTTGCAGACAGGTCGCCCCGCGATTGGGTCTTCCACTCTCGGTTTTTACGTTTTGCGGAATCATTTCGATGATCGCCGGCCAATTGAAATGTAGGGCGAACACGGGCTGCCCTCGACTAATTGCAAATCTCTGTTTTGTAGGTCTCTCTGGTTTCAATTAGTCGTCCTTGCGTGCAGGGTGTTGAGAAGTGTGCTCAGGGTTTTAGGATTGCATGGGATTTATTAGAAAAATCGAAAGATGGTTCGTTCATATAAGATTTCGAGGGGAACACGTGGGAGAATAATTTCGTTCTCGTTCTAGTGACACAGGAGTTGCATAAGAACGAATATATTAAAGGGAATTTATAAGAAATTTCTTTATTAGAAAACAACATTACCAAGTTCTCCAAATAATTATCTTACATCTTCGCGCGTAGATGTCTGAGCGTTGACTGTATTAATACTACTTGTCTGACTACATCCGCCCATACCTACTGTCCCATATATTTCTCCACAATTTTCGCAACTTTTCCTCGATGCAGGTGAAGTCTGCAACCCTCACTACCAAGGCGTACCACCTGCAGCTCCCTGAAAATGACAAAATCCGTCTCCTAAATGGCGTTCACATAGCCAGAAAACATTCCCTCGTGCGTGCAGTTCTCATTACAGCCGGGCCTTCCATTACTCGTGACACTTGGACGCCCTCGCGCGCGACTTAACGACGCTTAACTAATTAACGTAAAATTCGATCGGTCATGGAACACGAGAACCCCCCCTCCCCCCCCATACTCACTCTCCCACCCTCACTGTCTCTCACTCTCTCCGACTGGCGTGTACACACTCGGTGGACACGGACAACCTGTTACTTCACCCTCTCTTTCTCTCACCGACCGGAGAACCAGATATCACAGCGCTATCTCGTCGTGGTGGCTCGTGTTAAAGGTCGGCCGATTTCCACGGACAAATGAAGTTGGCACGGTCGTGTAAACACCTGTAAAGGGATTGGGTAACCTGCAAATTAACCGCGCGTAAGAAGTCCGTTATTTTCCCTGCCAACTGCCGTTCGATCACCTTGCCAGTCGATCCACACACACACACACGCATAAATCTCCCCCTTTGTAGATTTCGATTTCCACGGTCCCCGTGAAAAATCACGCCGCAACCGTCGTATAGGGACTGCGACTTTAATCGCTGATGAAACGTGTTCCTTTCGGCGCCCCGGCCTCTGTAATTCGCGGCGGGAAACGTTTCGCGGCGCGTCTCGGTGGAATCGGGTTAATCAGCGGATAAGGCGATCGAATCGAAGGGAATTTATGCCCGTCCGCGGGCGCGTCGCGAGAGATAAAGTGCGCGAGGCGGAGGCTCGCGATCGCCAATAAAAGGGGAGGACCAGATTCTGGGAGAGCAGCTGTCGCCTCTGTAAAAGGCAGCAGGAGCGACGACTGCGTTTCGAGCGGCCAGAAAATACGCGGAATTCATGGATGCACACGTCCCGCTGACGTTTCGGGGCTTCTTGCGGCCAGGTATCCCCCTCGTTAGCTGTTTACACATATGCCGTCTCTGTACCGTCGGCCAGGTCGCAAATTAGTTGTAAATAGGGCGGGCGACAAAAGAGGCGTAAATTGGGCGTTTCGAAGAACGACAGTGGTCATTCAGTGCTTGCATTAGTGAGGCTCGGAATGGGAACTTGAATTCGTGAGTCCGCTACGCGACGACGTAAGCAGCCCTTGGACGTGACATGTATTGAGGCACGGGTCGGAAGTTCAAGGACTGCAACTTCAAAGTCAGTTCAACTTCAAGAACCTCTCCGAAACGCCTCCTTTAATACAAACCCTATTTCTAGCTGCATCGATCCCCTTCCCCCGAGAACTTTAAAGGAGGAATAGAAATGCCCTCATCTCCCCGCGCTATCCGGACCGCGGACGATCCGTCCTCTTCATGCACGCGTGCGCGCGTTAACACGCCTGTAAACACGCGGCATCTCGAGCGCATCGCGCCCTAGCTCAGGTGATATTTCGAAGTCCCCGTGGCCGGGGCCCGGCCATTGTATCTCCTGGCGCTCATTAAATATTAACGAGAGTCTCAATTTCTTCATTTCGTTGATGAGTCGCCGCGCGCCATCCGAGAACCCGCATATAGATTGAAAATTAACTTATATGAGCGCCGACAAAATATATATACGGCGTACGCGGCCGCGGCCATACAGCGTGCTGCACTTATACGATTCCAGGGCCTACAATTTACACGAGAGGTCCCTATGTTGGTATAACCCCTAAGTAGGATACCTTAGTCTTCTTTTTCATCCGCCTCTCGACCTTCCTCCCCTTCTTCGTCTCCCTCCCCCAAGCCTCCTCTTCCTCCTCTCCGTTCTCTTCTTCTTCTTTGACCATCGAGCCTCTTTTCTCCTCCGGATCGCGGGCTTCCCCCACCGCGGCTCACGCACCAACGTGAAATCCTTAAATACCTAATTTGATGCTAATTAGAACTCGCACTTGCTCCGCGACCGGATCTTAGCGCAGGCTCGCGTGCGGCGGAAACGCGACGCTGGGTCGGCGGGGGTTGGGCAGAGTCGTAACGCGGTTATTGATATATTTCAAGGGAGCAAGAAAACCGAGTCCCCCCCCCCCCCCCCCCGATCGCTCTTGAAGACGTTCATTGTAACGCGGGCATGACGCGGACCCCGAATAAAATTCGTGTTTCATGGGACCGTGGACAGCATAACTGTCGCGCCCGTGTCTTAACTTTGTCGGATGTTGAGCGCTAAAGGTTCATTTTCAGCGCGAATCCGGGGTCTCTCTTTCGTTGCTCCTCGGCGGGGCTTAATTTGCGATTCAATTAAGATTGAGGACACGCGAGGCGCGTGGGCTCTTCGAGGGATTACTACTTCACTTTCCGGCTGGAATTTAGTACCTTCACCTTGGAATCGTTCGAGCTCTGATTTCTATAGACTTGATAACAAATAGGCAACTTGAATTCACCATAAAGCCACGAACTTTAGTATTATTTTAATTGGTAGAGATTGAAACATGGGTTTATTGATTGCTATTACCTCGAAGCACGAATCGATCATGCTTATGCAGGGGAGAATGATCGGACAGGCGATTATGAACGAAGAGTGGCGTTTCAAAAGTCCAGATGTACGTAACTATTTATTATACGATAATAGTCGCACTCGAATGCAGCACATTAATTTATCTATACAGTTTTACATAATTGGTTCAGGCTTTTTCTTAAGACGCTGACGTACATTAAATCATCGCTATGCTACACATGCCTAACACGCGACTGACTGCCACTTGTCGACTATGCACACTATGCCCGTCTCGGCGTTTCCACCGAGGCCGCTTCTGCCTCGGGTTTTGCGTCGCAAAATGTGGATGAAAGTAGAAAAAAAAGAGTGTCGCGAATGCTGTCGAGTAATTGACGAGATCTCTGGTTCACTGGTTAAGGAAGATTGCACAGAAATTACACGACGCAGAGCTCTGTCCCGGCGAGGAAACCGTTCGCTCTCTCTCGTCGCCTGCAATGACGCGATGTATCTATATAAAAATTTATACGTTCTCGGTCGGTACGATTAAATTTCTTCTTCTCTTCAGTAGGAATCCCCGTTTCTATCATTCGTACGTCGAAGGACTTCAACGGCTGCGAACACGACGCGATAGAAAGTGGCATTTTCAGCGAGAACATGTACGTTTCTTTCATTCTGTGTCCATCACTTTGCTACACATCGATTTGCACTTAAGTAACTTAGATTTCCCAAGCCTTTATCTCGAATACACCTTACGCGAGGTATAAGCTCGGTATCTGGCTAAAAATTCTGCGAGTTTGTGATCTTCGCTAATCATCATTCTCACTAATGTACATACCGTGTCGTCGGTGGTCGAATGAGTGTACTTTGCACCGATCGAATCCAAAGATCGCAGACTCCTCTGAGGAAATGCAAACTTGATCGAATTCACAAGCTTGGGACACAAGTAAGTAGCAGATTTTCATAAGCTGCGATTAATTTACTAATTCACCCCAATTGACTTTCATCACCAGGGTTATCTTCTCATCAAACATCCGGTAGGCTGATGTAAATTTAGTCTGGACGAAAATACAGATGCCATATTTACTTGCTTCAGCCAAATGTACAATCTTGATTTAATAATTGCGAAATACGATTTCCTTGGATTCGCGCGGCGCCGTAGAAAAAACTCGTATCTTAGCTACTTTTTGGCACGAGGAGAGGAACGCCGTTTTAACACACGTGTCGCTTGTTTGCTTGCGATTCTACCCGTGAATCGCCGTCGTCGATATCAAAAAGTCTCTATATTTGGTTTCGGCTAAAAAGGAAGAGAAGCAGCGCGCGAAGTCGGGGCCGCGTGTTGGGAGGGGAAAATCGAGGCATCGAAGCGAAACATTCGTCCATTCGTAATTACACACCGCGCATAAATTCTTGGGGTAATCGACTGAGGGATGATTCTTCGTCCAAAAGTGAGTCGAGGATGCGGAGTGAATTATTTTCATACGAGACTCTCTTTCGCAGAAAATCGAGGCTGACTTCGATTGGGCGATACTCTCTGTACCCTCGATAGTTTCCAAAGTCGTTTTCCTTGAAAACGAAGGGCCAGACGAAAGAATATTATACCGCGCTCTCCAATTATTTTATCGCGATGAATCATTTTTTTCCTCGATTTAGCACGAATTGCACCGCACTCTGTACATTTCGTGATGCTTACAGTTGCAGTCACGGCCACGAAGGGTGTATTAAGGGGGTACAGGATTATTAGACACGTAAAATTGATGATTTCTTGTGTGTTGGATTGCTTAGGTACCAAGTAATTGTTATACCCGTAATTTTCAGTTTTTTGTGGACTCGATTCCGAGTAATTGCCAAAAAAATTGCCGGAATGTTCAAATTTGTTGATATTATTAAGCGCTGAAGATGGTCCTACGTAGTGCTTTGGGGTGAGAAATTTCTACACCAAAATCTACAACATGGAATTTGACTGGCGAATTTAAACCAAAATTGTGAAAGTTACACACGAATCAATTTTTTCCACACTTTTACGAAAGAAAATCGTCTTCAATGGTTTATAAAATTTTTTACAAACATCCAATGTTGATGCGGAAAATCCACGTTATAGAGAAATGAATTCTACACCTCCAGTTAAAATTTCAAATGAAAATATTCGTTCGTTCAAAAGTTATGATGTACACGGTGATGTACGGTGTTTAAAAATGTAGTTTCGAGATAAACGGCTTCATAATTAAATCCCGCATGCCAATATCGCTGTGCGAGGCCGTTACTCGACGGTGCACTCAACTATTGTACGTTCAGCGCTATAATTTTCGTAATTATTCGAATTTCTTCATGAAACTTTGTTGTAAACATTCACCTAGGAAGATACTTTCAGAATTAATAATAATAGAAAATCGATTTTTCGAGATTTCAATAGTCCTGTACCCCGTTTAAGCACAAATGCTGCCGACATGGCGGGAAAACGGACCTCGGTTTAAATGGTTCGCGCGAAAGCGATCATTTAAAGGGTCGATCGTCGACAAATGAAATAATCCAGCGATATAATTAAGCGGTGAGACGAGGCACGCCCATTCCGTCGGGTCCCCGTTAACGTGGCGAGGCAAGGAACGCCGCGCGACATTTTTATAATCGGACTCGGCCTTTCCCCTCATTTCTGATAAATCGCTAAATGGCACCCCGTTCTCCGCACACCTGCCCAGCTCGCGCTAGCGAGATAAACTATCGCCTAGTACCTTTGGTAATTCGGATGTGCATGGAACTATGATTATTATCACTGATTACTTAAACATAATCCATCGCTCGATTGCTGTCGACGTTACTGGCCGATACGCCTGCTCGGCTCGATCGCCGATAGCTTCCTGGTGAGGGCATTCTAACTACGTCTAGAAGATCGTGGTTTTCACTCGGCGGCGTATTGTTTCGTGGCGTTACCGATTGATTGAGTGATTGCAATGTAGCTTGTTACTGGAAATAACGCTCGTAATTGATGAGCGGCCATTTGTTCTTGTCACGTATGATTGGCGTTTGGTGCTGGCTGATGCTGGTTGAAATATAATCGTCCGGACGTGTGGGATTGGTGTATCGTTTCAAGTGATCGCAATAGTCGTGAGGGTTTCACAGGGTTTGTAGGAAAAAAGGGCAGCTGCCCTCGTGAGCCGAGTGTCGCATCGATTAAGGAACAACTTCGAAGATACACCCCCATCGAATTCCCGAGTATAATTACTCCTACAGGTCTTCCTCCGTTCGAGCAGCTGAGAAACTCAATCGTCCTCTCACAAACTTGAAAGCACTGTACTTACTCACCAGGAAGATCGTCAGCAGTTCAGCGAGTCCTTACGTCGAAAGCTCTTTCGCCTTGCTGCTCAGGAGAGAATCCGCGTGAAATTCAACTAAAAACACCATTCCCCTACCCTCTCCGAACCTGCGCGAGACTCAGAGTCCGTCTCTTTCCCGGCGATCAGACTCGAATTTCTGAAATAGACGTGAAACGAAAATCGCGCGACTTCTCCCTCCCCTGAACGCCAGCGCGTCGAAAGTCCGTTCCCAAAGAAGGACATGGCGATCCTTCATCCAAGATGGCTGGAAAGGCTGCTGTAGCTGTCCTCCTCCATCTCAAGCCGTCGTCAGTAAAGATCAGAGAACGAGACCTGAGAGGAAACGCCGGAATGTAGGTGGTGAAGAGCGTGCAGCTCCTCCATCGAGGTCGACGGCATGCTGTTGCTGTCACCTAGGATGCTGGCTGACGGTCCCACGTTCGGCGAGCCACCAGTGTTCGAGGGCACCGGTGTCCCCGGACACCCTACGTTGCTGACCGTCGTATTGCCCTCCTGCCTCATCATGTTCCGTCGCCATTTCGCGCGGGCGTTTTGAAACCACACCTGGGGACCGGCCAGAATCGGGTCGTTCAGAAGCCAATCTGACTTGGACCTCGCACAGGGATCGCGGAAAAAAAGGGATTGTGTACAGTTGTCGAGAATCAGATAGAACTCTCGAATTTCAAAAACGCAGCTTCAGTATCGAATTTTTCGGTGACAGTTTTATATTCCCCATCGGGTTTCACTCCCGGCATTTTATTCGATATAGAAGCGGCAGTTGTGAATATTATTTCGGCACGAAATCAAAGTATCCTCGTGCTGGTACCGTAAAAGGAGGACCACAGCCGAGGCGCGGCAGAGGGGAGGAAATCGAAGATGAAATTTATGCCCTACCTGAAGCACCCTCTTCGAGAGACCTGTCTTCTGCGCCAGTTGCTTGAGGTCCTTCGCATCGGGGTTCTGATTTATAGCAAAATAATTCTTCATCGTTCGCAACTGATGGTGCTTGAAGCTCGTTCTCATGCGTTTCGTTCGCTGGCTCTGGTGCACGGGCCCGGGGGAGCCGACAGACGCGTCATACGCTGCCAGGGATTCCATGGACGAGGACAGTTCGGTAGGATGGAGTAGCTCTGCAACAGAATGTGATGAGATTATAGAATACCTAACTGGAAGCACAGCAAAGCGCGGAGTTCCCTGCGTCGCGGCTGTTCAACAGACAGTAGACTACTGATAACTTCGAAATCTAACTTATTCAATGAGATCATTCAGACATCCCAGGATGTATTATCTTGGGAATACGACAGAGGGCAAACTTGCTTCTTTGACTCCCGTCCGAAAGTCAGAGTACCGAGAACTGAAACAGAAATGAAGGCACCGAAGACGCCCTTATAACTGACGAATCGCGTTTAATTAATCGAGGATCCGAGGGGGCGGGGTGGGGCTGGGTGAACCTGGCGAGTTTAATCTTCCAGCAACATCTTCGACAGGACCACGGTCAGGGTTTGTTAAAAGAGGTTAAAAGTGTGCGCGAGCGCGTGTACGTAGGCCATACGGCGCGGGCTTTCGCGTACCTATTACAAAGATTTCTTAATCTGATCGGCCCAGAGGACGCGCGAAAGGAGCCCGGCCGTGTCTGTAAAAAGACGAGACAGCGGACAGAAAAAAAGGCAGGCGTCGATCGAACGATACACAGAAGGCTCGATGGTAAATGAGAGGATTCTCTTCGATCGTTGCTGAATGCTTGTGATCCATCAATCGATAATGGCCGACTATCTAGCGGTCGTATCTGGCGATTTGTTCTTTCGTTTGGTGACAATCGCGGATCATCACTCTTGTCAAGGTGTCTGTCGCCTTTCATGGAAAAGGAAAGAGTATTCAGAAATTCTCTGCACTAGTTTCTTCTACCTATAATATTTCACCATAAATATTCGCAATACTTTCTTTGTAACCCCCTCATCTCCTCCACGCTAAGACCGATCTGCTCCCACTGCCTCTCGCTGTAACGATCATCGACCAGTGATCCAAATCGACCACGGGCCAACCGGTCCATCGATGCCCCCGTGTTCTCCACCGGTCTAAGCGAAACGGAAAGCTCGGTGGTCGATCGGTAGGAGCGAATTTCCGTGCACGTAACCGCGGTAGCAGCGTCGCGGCGGAATAAAGGAGAGGCACCTGGACGACGACGACGACATCGGTGCAACCGTTCAGTGCCGTTGCAAGTTGCAGTTGTTGCGCGCCGCCGGAGCGAAGGAACGCATCCAATAAATAAGACGACGAGGGTAACCATTGAATTCAATCGAGAGAAAGAACGGGTTCCGGCGACGTTCGTGGACAGCCGCTGGGCCCTGGGGGAAGCTGGAGGGCAGGGGGGGGGGGAGAGCAGAGTCACCCAGAAGTAAATCCCCGAGCACGTATCCGCCATTACTGTTTATTGTCCCGAACTTCCATTCCCTACGGACGACGGGCTGCTCTGGCTCGCGATCCAGAAAAGAGAAGAACCGCTCTCGCGGACGGCCACACCGGCGGAGGAATTCGTTTTCTTAGCCAGAGGTGAACGACACAGATTTTTGTTTCCAGCCGATTCGCACGGAAAACCATGCTTGGGATTCGACGCTCGTAACGGGTGTTCTTTCGGCAGCTCGCCGAGTCGAGGATTCGAGGGAGGATACGGTACCCGTGGAAGCTGGATGGCTGATTGGTAGCATTTGAATTTAGTAACGACGAGGCAGCTTCTTGCGGCTCTATTCTGGCTATGTTTTACTTCGATTCGATCGTGTGCCTCTTGGATGCATCTTGGTCCCCCGCTGGTTCTGCCACGGACGCCTAGAAGACGAGACTTGGAAAGACGGACGAAACTCCGCAACGTAAATCCTCCCTAAAGTGTCTCCAATCAGAGGCTACATAGTTTCTCTTCGAACCCATCGATCTCTTTTCTCCCACGAGTGAAAAAGTCCACCATCCACGTCGCAATCGCCAGGCAATTCCCCAAAGAATCGCTTTCCCTAGAAAACCAGCTCTATGAATAAACGCGAGCGTGGCCCCCTGCAAAAGGAATACACCAGTTTTTTTTTCTCGCGAAACTGGCCTGGTTCCCAAGCGTGGTAGCTGGTCCCGCCGGCAGGGTGGCGGGGAGGCGGACGAGGACGGTGGGATTTGGTGGTTCAAGAATGAGATTACAATTTGTCAGGAGCGGGCTAGAGGCCGAAATCACGCGGATGGCACGGCCGGCCGAAGAAGTCCGAGCGAGGGACGTCCAGGCGAGCAAGAAACTCACGCAGGCGGCATTATAGTGTTCCGCCGGCCATTCTGCTGGCAGCGGCCACGTATTGGCCACGGCAGCATTCTTTTCCGGCCAGATCGGCCAATCGATGCATCTCGCCACCGATACCCATCTGTCACTGTCCACGGGGCCTAGCCTTTCCTCTGCTCGTCGAGCGCGGCTCGCGCTGAAACACGGCACGTCCAGCGAAATTGCTCGAATCGGCGCGCGGTTCCACCGCTCTTCCGGGGCTTCGAAAAAATTCCAACCGACTTTTCGGCTTTGCCTGTCTGTCGTTGGCAAACATATCCAATTGATCACCAGCTGAATTTTGCTTTGGTTCTGTAAATTCGATTGAAATGAATTTTTGTAGCAGTGGTACTCACGCGAGCAACCCCTTCTTCATTCTCCTCTGACTTTCATCATTTCTCGGATATTTTAATTTTAAGTACATGTTAGTACCAGTTACTACTTAGTGCCCGATATGATTACGGTAAGTGTGAATATTGACTGAAAGAATACTGTGAAGTTACGCTTCTGTTACTAATCGATATTCTCGATCGTCAAGATGAGGGTGACTCTCAGTTTCTCACCCTAGAACGTTTTGATGGGGGGGGTTCTACAGAGAATTTTCTTCTGTTTGTTTCAATGATAGAACCTAAACTAATCGTTCAGCATACAGGAGCCACAAGCATTTAGGTGGCAGTGTTTTCAACGGCCGAGAAACGACGGCCTTATCGCGGTGGCAATTCCAGCGATTCATCGAACGCGCCGGCCGACGTCCAGACGGAATAGTTCGGGAGCTCTCTCGAACCGGGCAAAAAGTGTCCCAATTATATATAAAGACAATAAAACGCGAACCAGTTGGCCGGTTCCCACCCCGACCATGGGCTGCGTCCTCATGGACGATTTTATGGCTGTTGGTCGTAAATTCCAGCCGGTAGTCCGAAAGTGATTCTCTTTGATCGCGCGTCGATTATAAAATAGCTGCGGGAATCGGGGCAACGGACGACTCTTGAACTCCTCTGAAACGTCGTAAACATGGTGATGCAAATGAGATGCTTGATAACGCGGACAGAGATAAAACGGGACACGTTCTCGCGCGACAAACGAGGGTGCTTTGCGCGGGCGTTAAATGGATTTATCGCCCGAACGACTCGCGGAATCAACGCATCGATTTTGGGAGGGGGATCATATTCCACAGCGCTGGTGTCGTTATTTCTACGTTTAGTTGACAGGGTGGTTAAAGTTTTTGCCGTTGGAGCGAGCGACGGGGGATGCTGTTCTACTGAGATGATGGGATATTGGGGCACTGGGGCCCTGGTGTAATAACTGTACAACCCATTTCCCTCGTTTCTCTCCGATCGTCTCATCCCACCTTCCGCGGTTTCATTGGGGCCAATTTAAATCGAGACCAATTCGAAAAGCCGCCTCGAGCCGTGGCCCAGGCATTTGCCAATGCGACGACGGGTGTTCGAGCGCGTTATTTATTCTGCTCTCGAGAAAGAAAAGCGATTTACACGGCTCGCACATGTCCTCCGCAGGATAGAGGCGAGGCGGTTGTTCCCGCGTCGCGCAGCCGCGTGGCCCCATCCAAGGATCAATTAGACTGCCGGTGAAATTTCGCTGAAGAATTCCGTGTGTGCCGATGAGAGAACGACTAACGAGGCGCGCGCGAACAATCTACAGCCGATTCCGCGGGCCGCGATCTCTCGAAAGCCCCGGCAAATGTTTGCACGCCGAAGGAACCAGCCATTATACTCATTGCTCGGCAAATAATGCAACTCCCCCGACTAACCTGTTCGATTCGAGGGATGGAGGGAAGTCTGGCAAGTGGGAGAGAGAAGTAGCTAGGCAGGCAGCAGGGTGTGGGAGAGAGAGAGAGAGAGACATGCACAGACATACACGCGGAGAAAGGAAAGAAAGAAGGCGAGTGAGATCGCGAATAGCGTACCACGTGTTCCCATGGTTTTAATGCCAACGTTTGAAAGCACACCCCCGTTTACCATCCGGCCCAATTATCCCTCCGGCAACCCCTTCCATCCCTCGCTTACGTTCCCGCGTTGTTTCACCACTGCCAATTACACGTATTTGCGTCCTCGGGCCGAGGAGAGCCGAGACTGGATTCTTGTGAATTCTTTATTGTTTCGACTGCGCGACGAGAGGAACAAAGGGTCCGGCCGCGTTTTCTTTTCGCCCTGCGCCCCCACCCCCGGCCGTTTTCTCCCTTTTGTCGTGCGATTAATCAATCGGCGGGACGTTCGGGTGGAGGCGCGATGTCGTTACTGTCGAACCGGATTGATCGCGTCTTCTCTCCGCCGTGGACAGTATTCGATAGAAGGGAATCGCTCGATTTACTTTCAGCCTGTGCGAGCTTTCTTTCTACTTTAATGAACGTTAGGCTTGTGTCGAAGGGTTTCGTATCGATCCTGGGTTCAAGGCAGACATAATACTTGCTAAGACTCTCGATGAAAGCCTGCGTGGACTGTCTCTTCATTCGAGTTTGTCAGCACGAAGAGTTCTCCGAGTAATAGGATCGAAAGTTGCGTGAGCGTTTTCTTTTTCCAATCATCTACCTATGTAGTTTTAAGCGCAGAAGATAGAGAAGAAGTACTTACCGAGTGCTCCAGCAGCTAGCCTCATCGTGACGGGTAGCTCGGAGCCGGTGACTTCCGACAGCTTCCTCTTTCTAGGACGACCCTTCTGCACCGCGCCGGAAGAGGTGATCGGGCTCTGCTCCGAGGCGCTGTAATAAGCCGGAAGCGGCGACACCCCCGGCGATCCGATGTCCTCGATGCTGCCAGTTCCGCTCCCATAATCCCCCGCGCAGCAGAGCAACTCATAGTGAGGTCTTGGGACCGACCAGCTCGTCATTCGTGAACCTTGCTGTCGAGTATTTCAGTGGCGACCCTTCGTTATCGTCCGAGTTCGATGAACAAGCGAACGCGATCTCGCCCGCGAGAGAAGGCAGACGAATGGCCAAGCCGCTTTCCGCTCGATCGGATCGACGGATCGATGGATCGACCGTCTACCGTGGCTCGCGCAGCTTTATCTTTGTCACTTTTTAATCTGAACGGAGGCTGAAGAAGACATACGCGCCTGCATCGGTCCGAGTATCTGATCTCAATTGCCGTTGGTATTCAAGATCCGCTAACTCTTTCGTAATGATTAACAATTTTCAACGCTGTCGTTGCACTCTGCAAACCGATATGAGCGATATAGAGAGATGTAGCTTACAACATTTCCTACTAGGCACTAAGCCGTACATGGCAAATTAGTCGGAATCCACGTCTACACCAGATCCGACTAGTATTCGAAATCTCTTTGACAATCAGGAACAGTTGGACGCCATCCCCTTCTCGAATCTGACTAATTCCATCGGTACGCCCCTTATTTGTCCCGCGAGTCCCATCGAGATCACCGCTGAACGGGGATTAATAAGCGCACGGGACGAGCAGTTGATGAGCCGTAACGATCGATCCCATCGATCCAACCGGGAAGCGGCACCGCGACGTCTTTTCCCTTTACGAGAACTCGCGACTCGATCCCGTTTCCCCGGATTGAAAAGACCGGATTTTCGCCCGCGCCCCGAAGGGCTGTCATTACGCGGGCGAAACGAACGATAATAAGTGCCGTACGTCGACGCGCCTCGTGTTTCTGTCACTCTCGTCATCAAACTCGTTGATAACAAAGAAACGGCCTTCGGAGGATGGTAATTCGGGCTCGTGTTTCTCACCTACAGTAGACCAGGCCGTCCCTCTGCCCGAAATGATCGCCCTTGTTCAACGGGGTGCCGCAGGAGGCACAAGTGAAGCAGGCCACGTGGTACACCAGATCCCTAGCGCGCATCACCAGCTCCGAGGCGGAGATGCCCGCTCTGCATCGGGAACATCTCGAGACGGCGAACAACCTGGCAACAGAATTTCCGGCGAAATTCATCGGTGAATCCTGTTTCAGCTTCTGAGCTTGAGGGGTTAGTGGTATTCGGGGGGAGATTATGAACGTAGTTTTGGAGTATAACTACTACTTGCAGTGCGCGGGATTATATTGGAGATTATAACTTGGGTTTCTTAGACCTTATCCATGAAGCAGTTGCGTATTTCAAGGGAATAATTTTATGTTTAGATTCGATTCACTGTTTCACCTGTTTTTTTTTACGTTTATACATTTTGCTTCTTCCCTCCGTGGATGCGTTGTATTTTATGGTGTTATTGGTATTTTCTACAATCGGTCGCGTCATTATTATTCTTAATTACTTGCGCAAACGGTGGGAGTAATCCCGGGCAAATAAATAAATCAAGTCAGTAATGGCTTAAAAACTCCAGCTACATTCACTTATCGCTGATATTTATACTCGTGTGAATTGTATCGGGTGCAAATAAAAGCATCGACGGGTATATGCGCGAAATTATAAAATTTAATTACTTGCAGAGCGGCGTTTGACATTTTTCACGGTCTCCCATCCACAAACATCGTAATTTCATGCGTGATTTTTCAGTGCAATGGTGCCAGTTTGCGGCCAAACACTGGTCGATAGGGGATTAAACGAGTCTGCGTTCTTTTATATTATATTTTTAAATTTCCGCGGGAAGGTTACTGTTTTATTTTATTGTGCACCAATTTACGCTAAATTATTTCCACCACAGAAACTTCAAATTGTCGTAAGAACTTGTTAGAACCGCTAGCAATTTATTTCATAATTACTTCTGAAACTATTTTCCAGTCCACGAGAGATTCATTAAATTCCACACAATCTGGCACTGCGTCACAATATTCAACATCGAAGCGACAGAGAATTGAACTCTCCTAAGCAAACCATCGTCTACAGCAGTGTTGTTCCAACAGCGAGAAGCTTAAATGATCCCTGAGATATCCTGCAACTAGCAACGAGTACGGCTGATGCAGTCCCTTGGAACCACATCATCCTGGTATCTGTCTACCGAATCGGCCCTCTGCCACGACAAAACCGTTTCAATTCCCCGCTAGAGCCACCTAAGAGCAGCTTCGTTCAGCCGTCGTTCCGGGTTCCTTCACGGCTCCAGCGTCCCCGATCACGCGTTCTTCGTAGAATCCCCTAATTACAAAATCAACGATCCCGATCGTCGCTCGAATTCATCGATCCTGCCTCTATTCCCCGTTCGCGCGCACGTGACCCCCGTTGTTCGTGACTATCCGCTCGGACCAAAATCGGAGAACAATGCAGGTACTCCCCTCCCGACGTGCGTTTTTCTTCCACTGATGCACCATAACGCTGCGCAGGGGGCGGCGGGCGGTGGCGGGCGAGGGGTTTCCTTGCGGGCTCTCATATCGGCCGTCGACGATCAAGGCAGCGTTACAGTTTCCGAAGCGCGAAAACCAAATAGAGACAAAGGGGTTGGCCTGGATATGGATCGTTGCATATTGCATGGGAGCCGGTTGTATTATTCTCTAACGAACCAGCAGCCGTTCCAGCCTGGAGGAATACCGGTCGTACGTGTGTTCCACCCTCGCCACGGAATCCTCTGTCATCGGCTACGAGCGCGAAGGAGGTGGAGCAGGGCCATGGTCGATGGATATTTGTAGAATGTGGCAGAGAACGGGGGCTAACTTTGGCCTCTTCCATTCTCTTCCTGGGTAAATCGAATCTTTCGGGGGCCTGCCATTATGCATTCGAGAATCTTTAAATCTTTATAATAGAACCTCGACTTGATAGGTGTTGGTGTTGGTTGAAGAGTGTGTTATGAAGGAGGAAACACGCTGTGGCGAGCATAATTCAAATGACCTTTGCCTCTTTTAATTCATTTATTCTAACGAACCTCAGAATGCAGCTAGGTGATAATGTTCAATCGAGGCACGCGTCGATGCTGTGTTCGTATTATTCACCGATTCGTAGGAATATTTCCGGTAGTGAATAATTCATATGGAATTGAATATTTAACGTCGCCGTTCCTCGACGAAGCTCGTCAATTTAACAATTTCAATCCGCTTAACGCGAGCCATCGGGGGAAAAATGAAGAGAAGAAACCGTTCTCACGCTTTTGAGGGCTCGACGAATTATGCAACGCGTGCTCCTCCGCCGCGGCCGTTAACTGCGCTCTGAATTTCAACGAGAGCACAGCGCCTCCGTGGGCAAAAACACAGTAACAGATTCGCCGCATCTAATTACCGTTTCCACAATGGCCGCGTTTAACTTAATTAATTTCATTCATCGGGACTTTGCATTTTAATATCTTAATCTACGACGCCGTAGACGGCTTCCTCGCCGACTTCTTCGCCACCGAGCGCGCGATGCAAGGGGGCTGAACCGGTACGATGAAAATCAGATCCGCGAGAGTACTTTGCTTCACTTCGCTGGCTATCGTCTCCTAGAGTTTAGAGAATATTGGTCCAAACTTCCCGCAACTTATGCGGCTGTTCTGGAATATTCACGGGCTCCGCCTCGTTGTATCCTAATGGAAGATTATGAGCACATTAATTACGCTCATGAACGGATGTTCACGATCACTTCGAACCGAACCCGAGCAAAGTAGAGGAACAGCATGAAAAACGAAGTGTCGTCCGGTAGCGTAAAGGTACTACCGAAAATCGTGACCGCGTGTTTTTATCGCGGCGAGTATATCACCAGCCGTGGAATTTCAGGTCCCGGTTCGAGCTACCTAGCTTCCACTGGTTAGAGCTGGCCATTAGTAGACATTTTGTGTGGTCCGGGCCAAGTTTTGAGCGGGGCGGACGCTCCTATGCAAATTCGCGGATACCCCAATAAATACTGAAACGGGAAGCCGTATGGCGGGCCAGGGGAACCTGGTAGTTGGAGGATTTTGCATTAATTCCGCTCGTCATCCCGGTAATTCGACGTATAATGGCTCGCTGCGCGATCAGGACCGCTTTGTTTCGCGGGACGAACACGAAGAAAAGGTGCTCGTCGATGTCTCCCTTTCGAGTTCAAAGTGGAATCTGTTCTGATAAACAGAAACAGTATTTACATACACTGGCAGACTTTCCACGAAATCTGTTCTGCAAACACAATGGCGATCAATGCTAATGTACCCAGGGATGTCTCTTCCTCTTCGCAGAGGTGCTTTGAAACAACTCCACCCCTAATATCTACTCACATTTTCCTGAATAGTCAAAGCATCGAGCTCAAAGGAGTCTCCTAACCGTCACGGATGCAAACCAACCTACCCCCCCCCCTCCTTGCCAGAAGCGATATTTCACCCCTCACCCCCATGAAGATTCCTCCAATTCCTCAGATTTCGTCGCAGGGCAAGACATCCCTCGGCCAACGTCCCCGCGTAATCCTCTTACGACTACTCGTACTAACCTATAATAATCCTCCTTGCAGTAGATGTTGCCGTCCCGGGCGAAGCACGTCAGCTCAGCAGCGAGTGGCACCCTGCAGTGGCAGCAACGCAAGCAGCCGCAGTGCCAGGCACGATCAGCAGCCCTTAGGTACCATCGTTCGGCTATCTCCCTGCCGCAGCCCCCGCAGCCGAGGATCCCGTCGCTGTTGTTGTTCTCGACGGTGCCAACCTGGCGATTGCCGACGACACCATCCCCTGGAGGGGGTGTGCTGCTCCCGCAGCCGACTTCCTTCAGCATCTCGAGGCGAACGGCCACAGCCACCAGCGCATTCTGCTGACAAACGGTTCAGGTAACGTTCGGTCATTTAATGCTGTTCATCTGATTCGTGGCAATTTGAAAAATTACTACTGTTCACGTTCACCCTATTAGGGCTCGCGAGGGAAGGGCTCGAAATGTCCCTCGGCGGCTCCAACTTGCTCTCGTAGAAAGGTAACGTAATAGTGATTAAATTATTATGTTTCAAACAAGCTACATTCACTGTACGGCGCAAAGGGGTTGGTAATTCTATAGCGTGAAAGTAAATTACGTATAAAGTAGAAAAATAAGTAACAACGCAACTAAGGGTAGATTCTCCCAGTGTAACCCCCCGTGCTCGAAGAATCCCCCGCCAGAAAGCAGCAAGAACTCGCATCGCGAGTTGACAATTCTCTTGTGCGCCAGAGAACACCGAAAATAAAAATGTTAACGTACTTTGCCGCGCGCGCGACACGGTCTACCCTCGAGTCCATCGATTTTCCTCGCCGAGTTTCTCTTTTCCACGTCGTACAGGGTGTCCCTATGAAAAACACGGTCTCTGTGCGACAGAAAGAATTCGCGTCGCATGCGTCCAGATCGCTTATTTCACGAAACCAATTTCGAGGGATGAGAATTTTTAAAGTCATCGACATCACCCCGAGGCTCCCACAAGTGCTCCCCGTTTTCCGACCTTTTTTAGGAACACCCCGTATTTATCCGACAGAAGACTGGAGCCCACGGGGCCACTTGTCCCCCATTTCACGGTGGAAATCCTCCCCTCCAAGTCTGTGAACTTTTTCTCGTCGTCATCGCGATGACGAGGTTCCAAGCTGAAGGACCTCGCTCCTCCAGGAGTGGCGGCGTCGCAAGCCAGCCGCATTCATTCAGGACACTTCTCGGCAGCGGCAGCAGCAGCAGCGCACGCAAGAACCGATGAATGAAAACAATTCGTGACTGCTGTCCCGTTAATGAATGACTCCCGGGGTAGTGGCTCTCGGTTTCGAATCGGCCGCGAGCTAATTAGTAGAACCTTGCGGATCGCCACAATAACTCAACGTCCTTTACGAGCTCGGGCCGCACGTGATTTCCGCAAGTTAAATGGAAGGTGACGTCGCCTGGAATCACCCGTACACCTCGTTTTACCAAGGTGACGCCGTTTTGCTGCCGCTTGTCGCGGACGTATTAGGCCGTACGTGTGCGCGCTGATTTACAACTATTCTCCCCTTCCTTTCTGTCCCCTTTCTTCCCGCTTCGTCGTTCTTTTCCCAATTCGATGACGATTCTGTTGTTCCATTCTGCTTGGGAGGAAAACGGGGATCGCGCTGCCTTTGGCGAGAAGGCTTGTCTCTTCAGTCGCGAGGGCGAAGGTCTAGGGTAACTTGTCACGGAATCATTATTTTGTACTGCGAAGATTGGTATGGCGGTACGTTGTTCGTGATTGATGGCGCGAAGATTCTAGACTCTGACGCATTTTCATTTTCTATTTTGATGATCTGTTGGTCGTTGGCTTCTGTCTGGTTTCCTCCAGGAATGTGCAATGCATTGCTGATGGTACTGCAGCTGTTTGAAACGTTTCATGTAACGCTACTCTCATGTTTCTCTCGCACTGTCTCTCTCTTTCGGTGCGTTGAAGACGTGTCAACCTCCAGTTGCATGAAAAAGGCAAGGAGTTATATCTTCTATTACACCAAACTGCTCCACGCAATTGAATAATACAGAAGCCAGATATCGAGTACAAATATTGTTGTATTAACCCTTGTTATATTACCACCCGCATAGATATTCAAACACAGAATATTTCCTTCATTCCCAATCTCTCATCAGTATCACTCGCATTCTCTGCGCGAGTCTTGAAATCCACCATGCATCGTCGAATACCATTAAAATCTCAGCGATAGAGCAACTGGCATAACCCAAATGGAAGAATTTCCCAAGTCCCACGGATATGTGTGTCAGGTGCACGCAGCTGCGCCAAATTTACGCCAGAAAGTCCTTGCCCATACCGTCCTCTTCGTCGATCACTCCGGATCCGTTCGTCGGCACACAACGTCATCCCTCGTCCCGCGAAATTTTAACGATCAGCCAGTTCGCCTCTGTTCTTACCTACCTGGGCGTTCGTTCAACCAGCTGGAAACGCGTTGGTGAATTCCACCGACGCTGCTGGCAACGTCGACGTGTCTTCGGCTCTCTGTCGTCCGTCGCTTGCCTATTCCCGTCGCCACGAACGAGCCAGCAGCACGAATTTATCCCTCGAACCTGGCTATTTCCATCCGAATGAGCTCCAGTAACCTTGAACCAGCAGCAGCGAGTTTTTCCACCATGAAACTTTGGATGATTGGTTGTTGAACGGGCGAAGGAGCAACGCACGAGTGTCCGTCGGAAGGTGTCGCGCAACGACGTTGGAAAATCGAGATGGAGGGCGAGGAAATCGGACGATCGAATGAAACAGTCTCTGAACGAGCACAGACCACTAGACTCTATTGACATGGGAAATTGAATCCCGTGAAATAGTCGTGATGGAAAATCAACGCACAGTCAGAATTGCATCTATCTCGCAGCAGTGAGATTCGAAGAAGTGGTCCATTAAATTTGCCTAATGAAACGCTGATCGACCTAACCACCTTGAAAGGAACTGAAAACCCAACGATTCCATGCAAGAACACCGCAGAAATCAACCCAGGTAATCGCTAAAACCCCGACTTTTGCGGTTAACCGAAACGTCAGTCGGAGCGTGACGGTAATTCCCAATTGCCCACAAAATAATCACAGAGACTTCCGAGTCACGAAACGAGGCGCCCCGACCGCGATCTATGTCTTCCGTACGATTCCCACTTCAAACATGATCCATCTATCTACCGACAGCCGCCAGTTCATCATCATCCTCGTCGATCGTCCAATTTCCCTCTTCGACCACCTCGTCCAGGCTCTTCGATCACCCTAGGTTGTCTACCTGTCCGCTGTCCAGCGTGTCCCACGGCTCCCCGAGTCCTCGAGTGCTCCTCTATCACCTGGTCCTGATCCAGATCATCACAGGACCGTTGCACAGCGCGCCGTCGTCTAAACGCACGTATCTAACACGTCGCCGCGCGTCGCGTCGGTGCGCCGCGTCAACTCACTGCGATCGTCGCCGGTGTTCGCGTGGACGGGTCCGCGGGACCGGAAGGCGCCGTTTTCGCGATAGAGGAGCGCTCCTCTTTTTGCCCGGCGAGGAGAAAATTCTGCGTGGCACGCAGGGAGGAACGTATAAGGTCGACGGTGGCGGATGACGTTGCACGCGAGGGAAGCTGCTCCCCGTCGGCGTAGTAGTACGATCCTGGGCTGGCCAGCCAGGGCCAGGGGCGGACGTCGGCATGGCAGGATAGAGGGGTTGGCCCCCGCGTGCAACCGCGCCGCACGGGGTGGGGTCTTCCGCGGCTTCCACGAGGGGTAGAGACGTCGGGACGCCCGGCGTTTGCGCGTTGCCACCGCCGCTTCCCTTTCCTTGTTCCACGCGACGCCTCGCGACGTGTCCTTCCCGCCGACGCCGTCACGGGCATCGACGACGCCTGCCCTGCAGTCGAGCCGACTGTTGAACGGCAGGTACGCGACGGTAATCATACTTTGGGGTTTGTTTCCACGGGGTACGCCTGGTCCAGGATTCTAAGGGTGGTCAGGGTAGTAAGAGGTTCTTCGATGGCACTTGCGTATCGATCAATTCCGGGCTTTCAATGGCATTTCGGTGCTGGACCATTTTAGTATGCAGATGGACAAATATGTGTTGGGTTAGGTCCGGGGAATTTTGCTGAGAAATATTTTGTTAACACAATGACAAGCTTGCGATGCAGGAGATTAAAATCTTCGTTTCTCGAATCTTTGTAGGGCTTCAGTTTTCACTGTACGTGCAATATGTTTCGCACGAAACTCTATCGAATGCTAATCGATGTAGTCGTCATGATCGCAAAAATAGTCCACCGGGGATGAAAATGGTATCACTTTCACGCGAAAGTTCGTTTGAAGAATTGATGGAGGAGGTGGATGTTTCGCCGCGAATGAAATTCCATCCAGAGGTGTCCGCGTGGCGAATGCAAAAAAAAAAAGCGTCGCCGAGTTTGAACTTGTGAAACGAGCGGCGCGTTCTCGTTCGAGTGTATCTCGAATACGACCGCGTGACAAACGGTCAGCGATATTAAAATCGTCGCGGGACACGCGTTTTTCGCCGGCGCGCCGGACTGGAACATTGCCGGCCCGTTTAAGTAACAATTTGTACCTGTATGCGTGACTGACGCGTGACTAACCATTCGCGTGTCACGTCATTTCTCTTTTGCCGGAGAAGCGCTCTTCTCCCCCCGTCTCTCTCATTCAGCGGCCCCCCGATTACAAATTAATTGAGAGTGAAACGCGAACGCGCGGTAAGCACGCTTTGAAAACGACGTCGACGGCCACGGAGGCGCTAATCATGAATAATGAATGCCGGGCCGCGTCGGGCCGCTTAGAAACGGCTTCGACCGAGAGATTTCGAGCAATAATTCCCTTCCCCCTGGCCACGGAGTTCTGAAAGTCCAGTCGAACTTCGCTTTTCAGACACGCGACTCGTGGCTCGGTAGAGCCGCTGGCTTTCGAGGAACTTCCATGGATAATTTTATGCCGAATTGAATAGACACAAAATTACCTAAAATTCTGCGAGCAATATTTATCCTATTCTACCCAAGTTGGCCGAACAAACTTGGTTAACAGGTCCATCGAAAGCCAGCGGACGCGAACAAAATCGCGGCCAACTTGGTGAACGAAACGAGACGGGATCAGCCGAGTTTCTTGCCACGTTGCGTGTGCACCTGTTTTTACCGATGGACCGTGCAGAATTCAGGAACAGATTTTCTCTTCCGCGCGCAACGGGCCCCTGAGAGCGCCCTTTAATTGTAATCGAAGGCGGCGCAGTGACAGTTAGATGTATTGTCCCCCGCGACCAGTTCTGGGCTCGCCTTCTTGCAAACGGCCGACTATATTTGGACGGGGCGTCGGGAACCAGTAGAGCCGCGTGTATTTGGCGTACCGACGGAAATTCATCGTCGAACGCGACGGAATCGTGTCTCTGGTTGTGTACAGAGAGGAGAGGAGAGTGCCCTCCTTCTCTCTCCCTCGATATATGCCATTAGGTTCATTAACCGCGGGTGGCACAATCGTGTGCACGAGCCTCTACAAATCGGGCCTCGCCTTTTGTACGCCGTTACCACTGGTCAACAGCTTCTTGCTCCGTTTCGGGCTCTCGTGTCCGCGAGATTTCACGGCAATTACGTTCGATGACTTTCTTCGCATTAACAGCGGGGCCCGCGTTTACGGAAAGTAGAACAATAGGGAAGCACGATGTTCAGGCATGTCGAAGCAGCTCCTTCTGCTGGAGATCGATCGCTTCTCGCAGAGAAAATTTTCGCGAGCCTGGAACTGATTACTGATGAGGAAGTGGTGGGTTCGTAGAAGAATTGGTTAGGAAATTTGGGACTTTACTTTGGTATAGAGTTGTGGGAAATCCGAGTGTACTTAACAGGTAACAAAATAATCAATTGAATTGCATTGGAGCTAAATAGGATGTGGAATAGTATTCTGCGAAATATATTCCTTAAATCGCTGTTGACGGTTTACAAATCACTTCCCTCGACCTCGAAGAACGCCTCCAGGAACGAGACATCAGCCTCCCTCGAGGCAGCGCCGCTCTCCAATCGCAAGAACCAATTCCACCAATCGGCCAATACTCTGGCAAGAATCAATCGAACTGAACGAATCGACGCGGCACAGATCGCAACCCCGTTTCCCTCGAATAAGCGGCGAAAAAAGTCCGCCCTCAATCAAGCAGCTCTCAGTCTGCTTGGCTCGCAATCTTGGGGATTACGAGCGGGGGAGGGCCGTAAGACGTCGAGAGCGACCCTGTCAACCGGGAGGGTGCACGAGGAAGAGACCAAGACGCATCGGGGATGCGACGTCATATCGATCAGGAACTTTCGAAACGGTCTAACGGAGGGACGGCTGGAAATGTAGCAATACTAACGAAGAAGAAGACGAGTACTAGGTCTATCTCCTCTCCCTCGCCCCTCGCAGTCTGCATCTCTCTCTCGGGGAGAGGGAGACCTTCTATCTCTCTCCCTCGTTCTCTCTTTCTGCCCTCGCGTACCCCGAGCGTCCTTCTTTGGCCAGTTGGAGGGGAAAGCGAAGGTACAGTAACCCCAGATCCAAAGCAGCAACCTCTCGGCTAGGCGCGGCCTTCTGACGCCCGCTCGATAGAAACCTAACCGGTTCCAGCCAATGGGAGGACCGGACGAAGATAAAGCCGTCGTCCCATTGGTCGACGTGCTATTCAGACTGACACCGTGCTGATGGGAAACGGCGAAGGAGAGGAGTTGGAGATGGAATACTGGTCCCACCAACATCCACGGACCAGGGATCCGTGCCGTGAATGGGAGTCATCTGGTGGATGCTGCTCGAGGCTGTTTTCGACGACGCTCCGTCCCCGAGGAGGATTCTTCGTGGCTCGGTCGCGGGACTGCTTGCCTGGACTTTGCGTTAAATTGGGTCGCAGTAACGGGGGGTTGCCACGAAACGTGGGTTTTTTTAGGGGAGCTGCTTCTTAGGAGCGACCTTCTGGAAAAACTGCAAGCTGATGAGACGTAGTTACGGAGCAGCCTTTTTTCTTGCACTCGACTCCACGGTACCTCGGCATATCCTTTGAGGTGATTACGTAATTGGGCAGTTGTGTAAGTCTTTTGAAAAGGCCACGTGATCTTGCTCGAGGAATTGGGTTGCACGTATGCTGTTTGAACTGTATGTCGTCGAGTTTTATTTGTTAAACGTTTGTTCTGTGGGTGGCAGAGGGAGATTCTGGTATTCTTCCAGCCGCGAAATATAATTCATTTAAAAGCGAAACATAGATATTCTTGCAAACATATTTATCCTTCTTTCCCGCGTTCGTGCAAGATTGAATTCCTATTTGTCTGTTCAAAGCGTCTGCGATCCATATTAGCGCGACAGTAATTTTATATTATAGCGACATCATTGCCTATTAGAATTCCTACGTGTACAAAGATGTGCGTATAAGTTGATAGGCTTGTTAATATAAATTCAAAGGCGGTTGGAGCGAATTGGAGCGGGAGCATCCAGAGACATGAAACAGCCTCGTGCTTCAAATTTACACAGTGCAATAAAATGGAATTACATATCGCTGACATTTCATGCTCCACATTTTTCTTCTTCCAAGAAACTGTCCAAATACATCATTCGAGAAGCGGTCCAAGTGAGCCTCAAATAAGCCACAAACCTTCATCAACTTCCTGATATTACATCACCGTGACATCTTGAATTTCATAACCTGGCAAAAGATCAAGCTAAATCTGTTCACTCCAAAATTCTTGTTCAATGTTCCCCCGTGCAGTCTCCACCTAGCCACTCCTGGAAGAAGTAAATCAGTTTCCCATTCTGTAGAACAGTAGAAAGGCTGCAAGTTTCAAAAACTAATGAAACGGTGATCCGTCAGCTCGGCGTCCCGAAGACCTAACTGGAAATGTCATCAGCGTACTCCGGTCCGTCGTCGACACCCTTCGCCAGTTCCCCATCGGCCCACCTTTCCAGCATTCTGAGCTCCGTGTCTCCTCCGAGGTTCGCGTTAACCCCGTTTCACTGCGAAGCCCTACGCGACGACCACCGTAACGAGATCCCCGCAACGTAGCCGAAGGGATCGAAGAGCCGGGAAAGCCGCTAACGGATCCCGTGCTCGGCCTCGAGCAGAGGCGCAGCGCATCGCGTCGCGGCATGGCCCGATCGCATTATGTAAAGTACGGTGCGCCGCTCGCTAGGTTATCTGCCGGTGTAAGAGTAAATAAGTGCAAAGATATAACGGTTAATTTCCGTGTTAACCGCGTTTTATCGCGACGTCTATCCGCAGTGAGCCGCCCAAGCAGCAGGATGCCGGCTCTTCCAGTGTGAATCTGCCGCGGTCGCCTCTTCCACGTGTGTCTATCGTGTCTGGCCCGCGCACACGGGCACACGCACAATACCCGGGGCCTCCCCCCCCCCCCATCCCCCTTGGAACACACGCGGCCGCCGGGCCTCCGGTGTCCCCGTGTACGTGCACGGCACGCACACCTGCCCGCCCCGGGGTCCCCCTTTGATCGCAGAACGTGTATTCCACGCGGTCTCGCGTGTTACTGTGCGTTTCTACGTTGCTCGAGCTTGCATCTCGGTGGAGGACGTAGCCAGAGACACACCAGCGGGACGACGGGAGAGAGAAAAAGCGCGCGGCGGAACGAGGACAGGGTGGGGGGGGGGGGAGGAGGACTTGGAGGAGGGAAAACGCGAGGTGCGTGTGCGCGTGCATCAAGTATATTTATGTGCGGCACCGTCACGTGGGTAAGGATCGTAGATTGCGGCCGGGACACCGGTGTTGGTGAATGAGGCTGACGTGGATAAATGGTGCGTTTCCCCGCGGGAGACGTATACCCGGTGATCTTCCGGGCCCTGGACTCGGCTACAACCAGGCCGATCGGTGCTACGGGAACTTCAGGAAGCGTGCTGGTCGATGCTCGCCGCTGATCGCTACCGAGCCTTCATGCTGGCCAGGAGGTTCGCGGCGCTGCGTTGTCGCATAGCAAGTCCACCTGACGGCGAGACTTTCGGCTGACAATAAATCGACTGGGACTCGAGTTCGATTGATCGATAGCTGCTACTATAGTGGAACTGAGTATTAAAACCTGGCAAGAATCCGTGAACGATTTAGAATAATTTAGATAGTTAGACTGCTGCCAGGAAGTTTAGCCGTCGGTGAAATTGGTATTTTCGAGCTGTCAGCTGTTGGATCAGCGGAGATCGACGAAGCTGGCTGGCTTGGTCTGGTCGGGAAACTTTTGTAATCTGCAATCTGAATATCACAGTGTGAGAAGAATCATGCTTCAGTGGCTTTGTAATGAAACACGCTACTTAGACTGACGTATGATGCAGTAAAAATGAGTTAGCTAGCTAGCTGAAGATTCTTAACCAGCTAGTGACCTTGGATATCGGCGCTCAGATCTCGAGGCACTTGTCCCGTCTTCCAGAAAAATGCTGTCCCATTCACCGTGCACGTTAGAGGATGATAAACGAAATTAAGTGCTGAGGCATGACAACGTGGAAGCCAGGTTGCTCGGTGATTCTACATCAGCTCCTAGGATCGCGTATCGGAATAGGCACCTTAACTGAGGATCCCGAGCGAGATGGGACTCTGAAATACATATTTCTGGTGTTCTAAAGAACAACGCGCGCCTGATAGACAGGCGGCGTCGATGGAAGGCGCGATCCGCCAGGTGAATCAGTCGTGTTTCATTCAACTCGTGACGGAGCAAAGCAGAACACCACGGCGAAGCTTTCACCGCAACGTTCGTCGAAATCTAATTAACCCATCCTCCCCATTCAGAGAACAGGCCGGCCACTTCATAAACACAATCAGCACCGTGCAAGCTTGTAGGCAGTGAATCAGATCTGGCCAGATAGCGATCCGTTCCGCGTTCGGCTTCTCACTTTTTCACGGATCCTGTTAAGTTCGTCTCATTGTTCCCGGGCGATATGCCGGCCTGTCAGGCGAAACAGAAGGCGACGGTTGGCAACGGGGGATGGCGGGGCGGCGAGGGAGGCGAGGGAGTTGGACGGGTAGGAGGAATAAGAAAGCAAGGCAGGTCAGGCAAAGCCAGTATAGGGTTATCTGATCGCGAGCGCGCGAATATCTTCTCGGCTTCCGGCGCCCAACCCGTGATTACCGCGTCGATTGTCTGCAAATGGAAGCTGAAAAATGCATCTCACACTCTATAAGAAAACCATAGTTCCCTCGCCCACCCTCCGCCTCCCCTGCACGGTAGCGCTGCGTTCACGGCGCGATATCTCGGTTAACATCGTCCCGGCCCACCTGCTTCGGATCTCGTGGACATGCTTAGGAATCAGCGAACATCACCGGCTAGGCTCTCTAAGAATTATCCTGGCAGATTTGCGTCTAATTAAAAGTAGGTGGTAAGTGATGTAGCTTCCTCCGAGGTGGAATTAATTAGGCACATTCTTGATTACGTGAGTTCCCGTTAATCGAGTATTCTGCGTTCCATTCAGTTGCGCAGCGACGATACTCGAACAAAGTTTGTTTGTAGTCTGTTATCTAGAGAATATTACAAAGTCATTAGGCAACCGTGCTACGCAAGTAGAATGATAGGAAGCGATCAGACGTCGATCTTTCTCCGGCACTTAGCCGCAGTAGTACAAGACGGCAGTCGACAGACAGCGCGCGTACATTGGAGGAAACGAGGTCTTAAAATCGGCAAACGTCTATTTTACTGCGTCAGGGGATCTAAAACGAGTTCACAGTGTCTTCGTTAAAAAAGAAAAAGCTGGCTACCTGGATGCGTATGCTTCTGCTCCAAGTCATCCACATTTTTCTATGGAACGAATATGAATTATTCTTACTCGATGCTGGAGTCACACTCTGTGACCGTCGAGTTCCAGTAAAAATGAGTCGAGCTGAAAAGAACGGCCCAGAAGAGGGGGAAAAAAATGAAATGGAAAGGCGGCTGTTGGCGAGTTGCGCACCTCATTGTCCGGGCTTAAGCGTGCAAATTCCTCGCGCTGTCTGTTTAATACGAGATTCCTCGTATTTCGTTTCGCTCCTTGAACCCGAAGTCTCGGCTCAACACCGAAGTGTATTCTCGCCTCTGATTTTCGAGATAGAGCGTGCTGTAACTGGGGCGGGCCGACGTGGATGTCCGCCGTAATTGATTTCCATTTAATTATATCCGGGAATCATAATCCGCCTCGAGGGCTCCTGAAATATATTCGAAATCCTACGTAGCCGGAGCTGTCTCCCCCAGGCCGGCTGTATTTTAATAAAATTTTTGAGAACGCGGGAGAGGCATTAGAGCTTCGTTATGCGGGATTTTCGTCTGGAAATTGTAGCGAATTTTAGCAGGACGAGTTTAATAATTATCGTGGTATCAATTTCAGTACGCAGAATTAATTGCTAGGGAAGTAGACTCTCGTTTTCGAGTGTACATCGATGTTCCCTTTCGTGCTCCACGATTCGTCGAATTTTATAAATATTCATCGTTGCGAGGAACATCTTCTTCCGCCTTGTTTCCTGCGATTACTTGCTGCTGGCTCTTCTAAACCTAAGGAAGGAGTTAGTTCTTCCAAAACTAAACTTCGTTGCTCTCTAACTTCGAGCAACTCTCGGAGCCCTACGAATTCCCTCGGCGCAGAGTGCGAAGAAACCAAAACCTCCTTCAAAGTCGAAAACAGACCGCAACGACGCAAGATACCGCGTAATAACTCGTCTCCCAAGCAAACAGCTTGTCCAGGGAAATCCACACCAATTATTCCCCACCTCGGCAGAGGGGGAAAAAAAGATGCGGGATCGCCAACCGACAATGTATCAACGTAACAGTACCGTTCCTCTAGGATGCTTCCATACCGCGAGCAGAGCGGCAAATGAAATTATAAAAATTCCTTAAACAGCAACGCTTTTTCCCCTCGTAATATAACAATGTTCCTCTCACTGAGACCGCCGCGCCGCCTTCAACCGTCAGCCATTTATCAGAACGCGATACGTCCGCGGCGTTTTCCACTCCCCCGTTTAAGGAAACGTAATCCTCCCTCGCTCGTTTTTCCGTCGGCGGAGCGCGGTTTTTCCTCTGCCCTCCTTACGCGAAGCCAGCCTTTCGCCCTCTGGCAGTTTTTTCCCGCTCGCGGATCGCGCGAAAAATCACATGTCCTGGAAAGCAACCGCGAGGCTGCATGCGCCAAGGCAACGCGAAACCCTACGCCCATAAATACGCGTCCCTCCGCGCGTTTTTCCCTTCCGGCAGCTTTCCGCCATATTTATGACGGTGAAAACGAGGCGAAACCTAGGCCTAGGCGGGGTAAGCCCCCGGAGGAATGAGATTCTCGTTACTCTTGCCAGCGCGGTGGTACGTTCGGTGTCGGGCATCCGGCGCGGCGGCGCGATTTATTTGAGCTTCCGTCTTTATCGTAGGCCAGGATCACGGCGAAAGAGGATATAGACCATAACCACTTTGCGCGTCGGCTGGCTTCCTCGGCGAGTCCCGTATCCTATTATACGCGAAAATGGTCGTAGGAGGGGCAGTTGGAACGAGAAAGAGGAGGAAAAAACGGGGGAGAGAATGAACGCGGTGGACTCATTAAGAGGCTCGATGATAAAGTGAATTATGGTCACTCGTGGGGGAGAGAAAGGGGGAGGGGGGGGAATGTAGCCATTGCGAAGTGTGATCGTAACAGTGTTTCTAGCTTGTTGCCTGCGCGCCTTCGCGCTTGTATCCCTTCTCTTCCTTCCTGTTAGATTTCATTCAAAGTGGAGATCCATTGTTCCGAATTGATGGCTGAGTTGGTTCCAGCGGGGGATGGTCGAAGTTTCTTCGTAACACTGTCAAACCCTTCCACCTCCTCGCATGTTATTATACACCCTATTTTGAGTTTCAGATATTATCAAAAGCACCCTTTGATTCCCTTCGAAGCAGCTGTTATCTCACTGCAGTCGGTACATGTGCATAAATTATTCCGCGCCTGTCAGAGATCGTCAACGACATCCCCCATTACTCGGCATTATCCCGAGTCTCCCCCCGGCTTTATTTACCTGGCCGCTTACCAGTCGGAAGTCATTAACGACACGTGGGACGGGAAACAGAGCGAGGGGTGAATCGAACGTCTCCAGACGCCAGGAATCGACGACGAAAACTTGGATAAACAAGTCGAAGCTACCCCATTCGGGACAGTCGTCAAAGAGGACAAACGAGAGCGTCGAGTGGCAGAATGTTGACGCGAGCCAACACGGAAGGCGGTGCTCGTCTGATGTCGCGGTGAGCTTCGTTTCACCACTCTAGCTAAACAATACAAGGGGCTTGTATTTTTGGTTGCGTCCGGGGGGAAATAATTCTGTAAGGGCTTCTATTGACTTTGCTTCTTTAACAGTCTCTTTTTTGCGACTGTGTAATCGACTATACTCTGTGTGGAAATGGGCACTTTAAATATAGACCGTGCCTAGTTGCTAGTGTTACCTCTGAAGCTATTCGTGCACAATTCAAATACAGTGACTTAAAAGCTTGTTCACCGAGCAATCCGGGACTCTTCTAAATTCGTATGAGCAAACCTGTGAGTCGTTCTATATTCCATCACGCTTGGACGCCTATTTGCCATGCTTCGAGTTTTATCTGCCAGCCCCCGCTTATCACGCGAACGTGGCATTCATCGACTCCTCTGTTCACGGTAAATCCAAGATTTTATCTTTCTATGCGTTTGGCGCAGGTCCTCGTATATAATCGTCCCACCGCCGGAATGGTACCGGATCGTCATATTCTTCGGCACGATTAAAGGACCGACGACTTTTAATCCCAGGCCCGAGCGTCCACGGGGAATGCTGGAATACGATTCCAGCATAAAGCGACGACTTTATGGTTATTCGACGTACGATTCGCTGACGGGTTCACTTTGTGGAAGACAACGGGAGGAGGAAGAGGAAGAAGAGAGGCGGAGGAAGACGATGACGAGGAGGAGGACGAGGACGAGGACGACAAAACGCAGCAGCCACGCCGGTTTTGCTACCTGAACGCATACCCCCAGCGCGAGCTTTCTTTCACGTAACGGGTGACACGGTGCAAACGGAGTCTGGTATGTCTTCACGATTGTTTTCTTCAACGTTTGCTGAAGTTACGTTGTCTACTATAGAGGCGTGTATGATAAGGAAAAGGTTGCGATAAGAACTTACTTGCACTCGTCTTGTAAAGTCTGTTTCTGTTTGTTTGTGGCTAGATTTATAATTGAATATTCACTAAAACGGTAAGTGCATTGGATTGATTCGAATAGATTTGTTAAAACTTCAAGGTTTCTGCGAAACTCATTCTTTGGGTACATTTAATAACCGTTCAGATACTGCGCTCTGCAGTCAAGCAGCATTTCTCAAATAAACTGCAAACTTCACCGTCGTATGTAACCATGCATCAAGCCCAACTTTACCATTTCTCTCTTCTTACACGAAGTCCTCGGGTATCAAATGATCCAATCATTTCCCTCAACCTGATACTCGAATATATGGATACTATTTCTAAACTCCAGCCTCGCGACACCTCTACATGTACTTAATCACACTTTAACTACCCCATATACCACAGATTCGAAATTATTGTCGAATTTTTACGAAATTCTTCTCACTGCTTCGACCTTTCCACACAATCCAGCAAATCTTTATCAACGATTCGCTACGTGAATCGAAGGTGGAATTAGAAAACGTAGGCGACGCACCCTGTAGACAGCGCAACAGAGGCATAGACCACAGAGGGAAACGTGGCGTGCTGGGAGTTGATGTGTGGCCATTGTGACGGAATTTTGATAACGACAGAGAACACCACGGGGCATCCCGCGGCGCTACCCGCGATTCGGACGTCAGACATAATTCTCGTAAAATTCTCGGCTTTATGGTAATGTTCCTCTTCGTATTGCCGTGGCAGGCCGCGTCAGCATCGAATTTTCTCCTCTCGCTGCGCTGCGTCGTCCCCGAACCGGCTCGATGATTTTTTCTTATCACGATCAGGCGGACAGCTAGATGATTTTCTGGCCGGATGGCGCAATTCCCGTCCCACCACGCCATGGGAATTTGGACCCAATGCTCCTCGACAGACCGACGTAGAAAATGGTAAACGGTGCTCACCCTTTACATTCAAATTGAATCGTCTCGACTTAGCGTAGATATTTTACAACTCCTATGTTAGCTGTCCAAAATCTGGGTACCTTAGATTATTAACTTGCATTCAGACACCGCACAAAACGATTAGAGAAATCATTTCTCATCTTCTACCCAGATAAAGATGTTCTCAGGGTTCAGAAGTTTAAGAGCATTCGTGAGGTAAGATTTACTTTCCGCCGCGAAGTGGCACTTAGGACAGCCTTTGGACACCAGGAAAATTTTGGAAACCCGTGATCTTCACACGAGTACCACGACTTACCGAGTTTCTCATAAATTCCTCCCCACGGTCGGGGTCGTAACGCGCGATAAAATCTGGCCAGGGTTACACGTAACGCCGAAAAGTCCGCGTTCCTAGCCTGCGCCGTCTTGATCCCCGTTCTAACCGTGAGTAATCAACTTCATCTTTATCATCGTCCTTAAGGCGTCGCCGCGGGATGTCGACCCATTCCAGTTCTAACTTCGAAACAGGAGATAAGCGCGAGGAAGATTAAAGGCTCCCGCGCGTCCACCCTGCATTTCCATTTTCCTGCGCGGAGGGAGAGAGTTAGGAGAGGCCTGACAATTTACGCGCGACTCGCGCTTGTCGCTGACGTTAACTCTTGATTAATTCCGTGGGCTGCTATGAGACGCCCGATAGCCTGTTGCTGTAGGATCGAAGTAGGTACTCGGATGTGTCAGAGCGTGATGTGGAGTCCTAGTTTTCGATGTTGAAGGACAGAGCTGGATTTTATGTTAGATTCGTGGTGCTGCCGCCTGAAAATCTTTCTTTGCTTTCGACTAGCTGTTATTTAGAAGATCTCATTGCCGTCTTGGGTCTACTTTTTCAGGGCAATTAATCGCCAAAGTGAGATCGTCAATTTCAGATGAAGACGTTTGGGACGATGACCCGACAATTTCTTGCGATAACACGGCCTCCGTTGATTGACAATCGTGGCAGATCGCGCCGTTTCCCGGACTCCTTTTTCGTTTCTTTCCCCTCGACGGGGAGGGGAAAAATCGTTGGCTGATTAAAAGGCCGCTTAGTATGCTCGGAGCAGGGCCACTGATAAATAGCTCCGCTTCTTCCGCGCTCGCAAAAAGCTCGCTAGCGCCACGACCCATTCATGCCGCATACGAAACCATATGTGGCGTTGTCCTCAGCGTTACACTTACACGGGATTCCAGACCCGGAGGAGTCTGTTACTCGCGCAGAATTTACATTCCTGGTGGGATCTTCTCTGCATCGAGCTGAACACGATCTCCTTGGCGTGTTGGAGCAACAGTTGCAGTAACATTAGCAGTGGAATTCAGAGGAATGGAACCTTTAGAGCTCGGAGAACCGGTGTCGGGTGATATAAGGTGATGGAGAGGCGCATTACAGCTGATTCATAATTATTTCGATCTGTGATCAGTAGAATTAGTTTACGCGAGGCAGAAAGAAGGAATAGGTAAGAAAATCGAACAAACTTTGGGAATTTATCACATACACAGGTTTCTCTACAGAATTGAAGTAAAAACTCGTACTACCATTAAGGAAATGTAAAGGCAAGTCTTCCGAAGCACAGTACATAGGACCAACCCCTCTGCAGTCCTATTCCACCACCGAGCACTTCACCCTGCATCCAGTAAAACCTAGAAACTCGACAATTTTCGTTACTCGCCAACAAAACGTGGCACACTTTCCACCGCCATTCTACAACCCCTCTGTTCCATCATTGTCTGGGCGTAACAGAGAACAACAGGACGAACAGAAATAGTGCTCTTCTCGTGCGTCGTCTCAAAGCGTGTTTCACCCGTTTGACGCGTGATACGCGGTTTCAAAAGCGCCTCGAGGAAGCGGGGAAAGTCGAGCCGGGGTCTGAAAAAATCATACGATTCACAGGGAGAAACAGAGGGAAAAAGTAGGAACTACTCCGTCAGCCGTTTCCGTCCGTTTCGTGCGCGAAATTCAAGTATCCACCTCCTCCCGTGCCTTTTTCCGAGAATCAGATTCGACCGTCGTAAAAGGGCGCGAGGATCGCAGTGATGGGGGTGCGGAGGGGGAGGGATTCGAAGTTCGACGAAAAGTCTGCTGGGATGGCGGGGGTCGTTTGGTCGAAGCTAATAATTAAAATGCATCCGAAGGAGTTGTAAAGCCTTAACGACGTGCGGGCGCGACGGATTTTTTGCCACGTATCCCAGCGTTTACGATACAATTTACTGCTTATTTAATTTCCCCTTCTGCTCCGTTGATTCAGGCTCGTCTGGCTCCTTCCGAATTAGCCCCCTCGATCTCTCGCTACTGCCCTCGGTGCCGATGGCTGCGGCGACCATTGTCTTTCATCGCGCGCATGGTGTCTTCTGGGAACCCATAATCTCTCCTCCTTTCTCGATAATTACAGTGATCCGTTCCCGCAACCCTTGCACACTTCGTCCGTTTATAATACAACTCGTAATTAAACGGCTCGGGTAATTTCTTTCGCGTAAGAGCGGAGGTTGGTGAAATTGCTCGGTAGCTAGAGAGATTTCCAACAAACGCAGAAGCCACCATCGATAATCTCGTTCTGCCAGTCGTCTTTTTTCGCTCCCCCGCCCCCCTACTACCGATCACCCTGGCCTCTCTTCGACTTCTTACGGACGCGTCCCGAGGATACGATAAATCATCTCGTTTCTCGGACGAGGTTCGGCGGAGCATTTTTATTTGACAGCGGCAGCCATGTAGCGACTTTCCAGAGGCTACGTGCACGGCGAATTAAGTACACTGTATCCGCCCTCGAGAGGCTGTCAGGTGTTCCCGATAGACCGACGACAGCTTATTAAAAAAAGCTGTTCCCCTCGGAGTGAAACGCTTCGCTGAACTTTCGTGGGAAGCGCTTTTCGCTGTGGAAAATTTCGTGAGAATCGTACTTCCTCGTTCGATCGTTCCTAGAACCGCTTTTTCCCCTGCGACTCTGATACGCGAGCGTCGTGATTCTTTTCTCAAGCGTGCTCCGGACATTTTTAGTACGCTTTACTCGGGCGTACTTTGTTAGTGATCACCATCGGGAATATACATCGAAGGGTGTAACAAATTTACAAGGCTCTCAACCAGATATATTACCCATTTGAATATGCTATAATTTAAACATTCCCAACATAATGTTGAAGCAACCCCCTCCTCCAAGCGTTCGATTATGCATCCCTCAACTTGCGTCGATCAATTAGAAAAATTCAGTTGGCGGTGTCATCGAGGGCGAGCCTGGAGTGGCGCGTAGATCGCCAGGAGATGCAGAGGCGTGTTTCCCTAGCGAGTTCTCGCCCTTTAATTAAACGAGCCGAGCTCGCGAATGGAGCAGGGAGGCCGGACGATAAGAGCGAGCGAGAGAGGACGTCGCGGGGAGGGTTGGCGAGGCGCGAGGAAGGGAAAAGAAGCGGAAGGAAAAAAGAGTGGAGGGAAGAGGGTGGGGCAGAGCAATAATTACTACTGGGCTCACAGTTTCCAGGCCCGATGCCGGCGAGCAGTCATGTAAAAAATCCTACGCCACCCACACCGCGAGCGACGAGGGGCCAGAGGTTAGTTATTCATGCGTCAAGGCGCCACCGCACAAGTTATTCGAACCAGACCGTGCGTCTCTAATGCGTGCCTACGAAATTCTAAGCGGTTCTCCTTCTCTCTCGTCGCGCGGAAACCGATAACTCTCGCCACGAACCCTCCCTGGCCGAAGCATCTTTTGTCGAGGCGGGGTTGGGGTGAACTCGACCGATGTCTTGTCGTTCCTGCGCGAAAACCATCGAGTGGTGGTGCTCGGTTATTTTAGAAATTCATTCACAATTTCTCGATCGGATCAGGAGGCACTGGGTAAGGGCGCGAAGCTTGAAGTGTTCTGAATTGGTGATGTGGTACACAGATGTAGTGAGAGCCAAGTAGCAGGCGTTCTTTGATGTCGCAGGGATGGTAACCGTGTTGCTTCTAAGGAACAACTTGTGGGTTGCATCGTCGTAAAGGTAGCACCAGAGGCTAGGAATAGCCCGAGCGGCATGGAAGTTTCCAGCGTGATGAGATGCGAGGCAATCAATGCGCCATCAACTCGCTTCGATTTACGGCTACATCGTCACGAGACCTATTCGAACGCTGGGATCGTTTTCCTTCCACGAGCTGCCCCCCTTACACATCCACCACTAAGTTCGACAGATTCCACTTCGCCTGGCCGACGGCTATTCCCTTGCTCGAGAATTATTTCAATTTACTATCCTACCCCGCGTGTCTCACCTTCGGTACCGATGCATCCGGCCTCTCTTTTATCCTCCTTTGTCAGCGATCCCTATCCACGAAGGGCAGGAGGAGGTGATTTATGAAGACGCGTCTATTATCCACTCCGCGCGATACACCACGTCTGAATGGATCGTATCGCGGTCGCCTTTGAAATATTCACAAGTCCCTTTTGTCTCAGGGAAGTGGGTAGAATAAGGCACATCGCTCGTTCAATAACAAACTCTCCAATTTTCATTATCGACCTTACATCACCCAGGTACGTCACTTTGATGGAGCGTCAGTTCGCTGAATATTTTCTGAACACCGGCGACGACTCGACGCATCCACGGAGAGGACACGTCGATATTCAACTCCCATTCGCCGGGGCGGATTTAACTGGATCGGGCAGACGGTTCAGTACTCGTGGGCCATTAGCCGCAGCCCGTAATTTACGTATTTGTTCTTCAGCTTGTAAATCTTGTGGCAGGGTCTCGGCCGCTCCTCTTCCTCTCGTTCCGTCCCTGTTTAGCCGGGGTTGGAGGCGCCAACGATGGAGCTGACCGAGCCAGCCAATATGGATAGGAATGCGTGACGTTACCATAATATTAATAGTTTATTTACCCAGGCCCATACGTCACTGTGTCCCACAGTCAGCTTCGTGTATTAGTTAACGTCCGTTGCTCTTGCTCCGGGCGACTATCACTAAATATTCTACTTCGCGAAGACGTTGACAGGGGGTGAGCCCGCGCAGGTATACGTGCACGCTCCGTGCACGTAAGCACGATCGCCTGCAGATCTACCTACGCGCAAGCCTGCCACAGCCCTGTTGCGCGTAGAACAGTCGTATAGAAACGTGCGGACGCTCTAGCTTCGAGTGTTCGACGGTTAATATTGATGGCGGGATATGGGAACTAGTAAATAGCCTGCTCGGGTTTGCAGGCGATTATTTATACCATCGGTGGTAATTCCGATCGGATTTCCATGGAACCCCGAGGTTGCCAGATACCCCTGCTACTGGACGGGACACCGTGACCGCTGAGTACCGTGGTTCTGGGAATATTGAGAAGGAAAAGGTGGGCAAATCCGTTTCGTCATGCAACGTCTTTTATAAAAAAAAAACTGAAATTATAGTCTCTTGTCGTAACATCTATCAAATATCATCGAGGTAGCCAAGAGATCCTTTCCCCCCGCCGACAGCGCACCTCTCCGACAAGTTGCCCGAAAAGAAGCCCGCCCCTCTTCTTTGTTTCGCCAGTGAATTTCAATCTTCCCGCCCTCTGTCGCGAGTCACGAACGAAAATTCCGGAAACGCTGGATCCAAGAAAGCCCGAAGGGACAGACAGCTCGCAGCAGTGGCAACAAAAGAAACCGTGACCCATATTATAGAGTCCTCCAAATTCAGCCTCGTCAATTTCACAGCCGCACCCTGTCATTAGCCCCAACATTGTTGCAGCCCGATCGCGCATCCATCTCGATACCTATCCGTCCATCGTTCCTACGGAATACTCCACTAGAAAGCCAGCATCCATCCCTTCCTCCCGATCGCGTGGTGGTTTGCTTATCTATTACAGGCAGAACGGGGCCCCGAAGGGATCCCGTACGAAATCGGCGTTGCGTGCCTTCCGAATAAAATGGCGGGTCAGGCCTGTTTCCCGAAAATCCCATTGCCGGCTGTAGGTCCGTTTCGACTGCTCGCCGCGCAGTTTCCCAGAATACGCGATCGGTAATTGACGGACGCGGTGGAAACGAACCGCGGGCAGAGGGAGAAAAAGGTCGCCCCGTAATGATACACGGGGATACGTTCAATTATAGTGCGGTGCATCGCGTGTGCACGTCTAATGTGTCGCTGCTTGTGCACGTATATATGCACGATACGTGCTGCACGCTTCTAAGGCGAGCTGGTTCCCCGGTTTCTCGTCGTGCTTGCACTTCTTCTGAATCTCTCAGTGGCCCATGGAATCGCTGCCAGGACCCACGCGTCTGGCGGAGGCGAGCAACTATGGGATCTGATTATGACTAATTACCGCGCCAGAAAGTGCAATCACAGCGACTGCGGAGTCTTTTACGACACGGTGGCAGGACAGTAGGACATAACGATGACTGGTGACCGATTGCTGGATACAGCCAAGGAACCCGGGGCCCGGAGGAAAGAATTTGCCGAGTAATAGCTTGGAGCCTCCGACTATTAAACCGCCCGGTTACCGTCGACTTTTCTCCGCCTCGTTTCTTCTCCCGTCCTCGGTGGCTCCTTTCCTTTCACGGCCTGGGCCCCGGGTGCACGTAGCGCCAAGGGAAGCAGGTAGCCTGGCCCCCACAATCGCCGGTGTGTGCCCTCTCACCTCCTTTCGTGTCACCATGGATTGCAGCGGAGAGATATTAAAAGGCAGTTTAAGGATGACTGGACGATGACTCATGACGCTCCTGCCATCGGCTGGATTCGTCCTTTTTTCCTGCTCTTTCACCGCGGCGAGAGGCGTCGAGGAGGTGGGCCCGTACACGGGGCCCGTTGACATCCTCCCCAGAAATTTGCCAGTCACCGCTGGTCGCAGCCGGGACCTGTACGATGACGGCAGCGATTCGAGCGAGGCAACGTGTCCGTGAGAGTGGAATCCTGCGTACGGAAGCTCCGATCGCTGATTTCAGCCGCCCGAAGGATCCTTCGGAGTCGAGAGAGGGTCTTATCGAAGGTCGAGCCTTTTCGTCGCGCTTCGTTTCTCCTTTTCTCTCCGTTTCTCTCTGCCCGCGGTGAAACCGGGCGGGGGGGGGGGGGGGTGGGAGGCAATAATTTATGTTTGCCGGCTGATGGGAGAGATCCTTTTTCTTCCCTCTGCTTCTCTTCTCGAGATAAGCCCTTCAGAGACGCTGTCCACTGTGTTGGATGCAATCGTTACCAAATCAACAGACCAATAGACCAGCGAATAAGAGGATACTCAGTGTGCATATCGATCTCTCGGTACAGCAAGGAACAGAAGAGCGGTAAAACAAGTCCTCGTCGACCAATCCGACAGATAATCAAATATTAAAGCAGGCACAATACAGAGATCGCCTATCGCCGTGTCGAATCACTGCCGAGTACCTGCAAATAAATACCCGTGCCAGTAAATGACCGAATCGAAGGGTCCATTTGTAACCCGGCTGGATCGTCTTGGGCCTCTCTCCGGCCGATGATCCACATCGGCTCCCCTTTCTCCGCCGCCGAGGTATCAAAGGGAGCCGACCGCTCTTATCTCGCTGCGGGGTCAAAACGTCCTGGGTGGACTCGGGACGAGCTCCCAGGGTGGAACAATGACGGACTATCCGTGGTGGCCACCGTGCGCCATTGTTCTTTGTTGCGGCGCCCGATCATCCTTCGCCAGCCGGAGGAGACAAACCGCGATCATGTAGTCCGATCTTGGTATCGGTCTAGGATCGAGCCCGCTCTTGGTCCCTTTACATTTCAATCTATCGCCGCTGTCGGTCACGTGCTCGCAAACGCGTTTCTAGGACTTTACGCGGCGATTCGAGGGTCCTAGTTCGCCGGTGTAATGGCAACTTTCAGCGTGCTCCGTAAGAACTTAATTATTGCAGATATAAGGGTCTGGAATAGCGCGGCTCGAGAAGCCATACAAGGACACCGCGATCGTGCTGCTTAGGAAAGAAGAAAGTACAGTTGCTCTAAATGTGTCTCGACGATCTGTGACACAGCTAAACGTTAACTTTCTCAAGTCGCCAGCCTGACAGCGCGTACCACAGCTTTAACAAGATTGAGGCAAAAAAAAAAACGCTGCTCCATACGCGGAAAATAATCCTTCGCCGAAAGTGACATCGCGCAATGATCCTCGTTAGAGTCGATCGGTTCTCGCGTGACGTCGAATCGGGTCGCGTTCCTCTCACCAGCAGTCGTCCAACAATGTGGCTACCTTTCATCGCCAAACAGAGAACCACCTTTGTGCGCCATCGGCTCGTGGCTTGCCGTCACCGGCGTTCGTCGAACCGTCCAGCGGATATTGGCCGTTCGATTACGGATGCCGCGCCCGTTCTTTCTCCTCGCCGACAGGCGTCTCTCGGTCCAGTTTCCTTAGAGCTGCTGATTCACTTGGAATCGTAACGCGCCGGCAAGTTCGTTCCTCCTTTTTCCACCAGCAGCGAATTGCCAGGAATTTAGAACGCTCGCTGGACGATTATAGGAGTCGAGATACGTGACATGCTTCTCGCTGCCGCGCGGTATGTCTCCGAGGCCTGACCGATGCTCGCGAACGGAGCAGCGTTCCCGAACAGTCCTGTGCGATAGACCTCGTCGCTAACCACATCCTCGTCTGAGGGAAACGTGAAGGAGGATATGAAAGGGCACGGTAGTCGGCGGGATTGTAAGGGACGCCCGCCAAATCTCGCAGAGTAATCGCGACGGTGTGCCAGGAATCGACAAGAGGAGGCTAACGAACACGCCTCCGGTTTGTTCGGCGCGGCGGTCTCAAGTCGGGCGAGCTCGTGGCAGAAAATCGTTAAGGCCATTATGTCGCGGAATTAAGACGTGAGCGCGGATCCGTCGCGGCACATTAATCATTTCTGGATGCCTGGGACGAGCGGGCGGCGATCCTTCCGGCGCGCAGAGGGCCTCGCATTGTGAGCGCTGGCATGCGTGCCCCTTCAATGCCGTGTGATTACCTCGCGCCTCGTGCTCCGTGCCCGAGCTCGCGCACCGAGCCACGCCGTCGGCCATTATTATCGCCGTGAATCGGTCCTCCGGAGTTCAACGCGAGCGATTGCGCAACGTGAACCAGCAGGTGGTGCGATATAACAGATCGTAAAGGCAGTGAGTTGTTTCCACGGGCCTGTGCGCTGCAACATCGAAGAGGAGCACAAAGGAGAGGCACGCTGGGACGGGGGCTGGACGGGAGGCGAGGAAACTCGATGATCCTTTTTGATCTTTGGCGGCTGGTGGCTCGTTTCCTTTGGCACCGTGCTGGAGATGTTCTGGGATGCGCGTTGGGGTGATTGAATTAAGCAGTTGATTGGGGGAGGGATTTTCGTGGTGGAATCGGGGGTGCTGGGAAGCACTTTGATTTGGTGATTGAAATTGCGGAAAATTGTGGATAGGTAGATCGCAGTGGTACGGTGCTTTGGTCTCCAGGATGTGTAAAGAAGTTGTAAATCTTCTTCAAACTAGAAGGAGAAAGTATGCGAGAATCTCCGTTTATGTATGCCTCTTCGGGTCGCCGCGTAAAACAAGTAGAAGTAATGAGTAATAGTCAGACGCGTTACCCAAGCAGTATTCAATCTCACGCGTAATCGATGGATCTTGGAAAACGAGGCGTTGTATGTAAAAAAATTTAAAATAAGACATCCTGCATTCTCGTGGTATCAATTATTTATTGGAATAATAGGGCGAATTTAATAAAAAGCCCTTCGTTGAATCGAGAAGGGTGTACGGCTTCGGCGATTTTTCGTAGATAAATCAAAGCGATTGCCTTGGTAAAAACCGATTACAGTTATCCACGCGACTACAGGCAGCCCCAACAAACAAATGGGGTTCTCGTGAATCTAATAACGCCAGCAGGACGACTGTTCAGGCGCGAGTAAGTATTTGGCCAAACACATTTTAATCCGTCGAGCAAACAGGCTCCAGGTTGAGGGAAGGGTGGCTTGTTTAAGAAGCGGACGCGAGTAATTGAGATAATCGTTGGAACGGGGGAACTCGACGGCCGGTGGAGGCAAAGTATTAACCTAGACAGGTTAACTCGTGCATCGTTGCGATCCTTAACGTGCGCAGGTTGCAATCAGGTGTATTCGATACTAACCGCAGCTTGAATTTGGTCGTCAAGGCTATTTAACCCTTTAGCGCCCAGTGTGACGTATACGTCACATCGTTTTCAGTCGTATAAAAAAATCGATGGTCGATAATTTTGGGTCCCGAAACGGTTCAGTTCTCTAAATGGCTCCGAGATGCAAGCCACTGATGCGTTTATCGCTGTAAATAATGTTTACTATAATGATGGAAACGTTTCTGGCGACTGCATGTTGGACATTTCTCGATAACGCCAAACGTTTCCTTTAAACAGTTGAGAGTAAAAGTACTTTTTTACATTTTATTTGGTAGATACGTGTAAATGAATTGTTATACTAAAAGAATAATGCTTGTAAAGTTTGATTTATGAAAAACAAATCGCTTTCGTAATCCGTGTATTGACGTACTTAATTTGACGTATATGTACGTCACATCGAGAAAATCATATTTCGACTGGCTTTTTGGGGGAAACCACGATGAAGTGCATGCATTGGGACCATTTTTCAGTTACCTAATCGCAAGTAATCATATTTTTCTGCCGAGTAAAGTGTCTGGGCGTTAAAGGGTTAAGAAAAATAGAATTATATTTCCCCCTTTTAGGTTGAGAAAGTTTTGCTCCGTTCAATTTTTCGCGAACCTTAAGACAACATGCATTCAGATGTGCAGGTGCTTGGTTTCGCAATGCATATCGATTAACTTCATTTGCACACTTGTTTCTGAAAATTTAGTTACGCGAAACCAGCATTGCCTTCCGCACTACCGACTTCGTACTTACTTTCATTCCATCTTGTAACAGCGTTTCTCCGAGTCTTCTATTTATACGAGGCTGAAAGTGGCGCAAACGGAGCGAAGGGAGGCTGAATTCTGGCAGGACTTTAATGCAGGTGAGCTGGCGAGAGATGCGAGCAACCCCGCTGATTAATGATGGGCAATCAAAGACAGCGTTAGAGCATCAGCAGCGGGTCATAAAGGCAGCGTTTAACATCGCGCGATGCCTCATCATTCCTTTGCTATAAATCAGTCTAAGCGGATCTCGAATAGAGGGAATGGACTTTTTCTCGATGGCTACCTTCCTCCAAACCCGTCCGCTGTACCGTCGTGCATTCAGCGTCATATGCCTCTCTGGATTACGTCACATATTTCTCACGCCTTAGAAATAATATTGTTGTAACCCCGACGACGTCGAACTGCACAAACAGCTAATTAAAGACCCCGCGACCCGTTACATTCCTAAACCTTCATTTATAATCTATGAAGCCTCCAATCTTGAGTATATTCATTATCTAACGAAGTTATTGAAACAGGCGCTGGTGTTTGATGTAATTCATTGCGGTCCCAATTTCGTTAGATTAACGTCCGGAAATGCTTTATAAAGTAATTACTGGCATACCAAGAGAATTTGAAACATTTGCTGTGGGATGCTCGTATCTAAATAGTTTGAGTGTTTCATTCTATATAGAACAAGCAAGGTTCATAGGTATATAGGTCAAATTCATAGGTAGAATTCGAGTACAAGCGATATAGAGATAGGCAGGCAAACAAATCGATAGCCAGACTTAGATGGAAGCAGATAAAGCTCAAGAGACAGACAATAATTGTAGACAGACGATAATTGTTGACACGTGGGGATGGGAGATAGGAAATCTAAATCGATTCAGCTACCTATTTCCTGATGATAGAAAGGCTTCTCAGATTGAAAAGAAGTCAGTTGAATCAAGTCCCAGCACGCAAGTAGAAATACCAAGTAATAGACGAGCGCGTAATGGAAGGCTTTAATTAATTCGTACTACGCGAAAGCGAAGACCGGATTTCTCCAACGACTGATCGCTGCGCAAATATCTAAGAAAAGCCCAGAATCCTCGATGCAACGCCCCCTCTGCCAAGAAGCAGCATTCACACCGTTGTTATTCCTCGAATCAACACGCCCGGAGGTGGTTGATCGTTAACGACGAGCCGCCGTGACATTTCACAGCGGGTGCTCCCGCCTGATCCCGAGTCACTCTGATCCTCCGACGAGAGAACGACACCAGCAGCGCCAAAGGGACAGAGATGGAAGAAAAGAGCAGGAGAAAAAAAGAGATCAGAATCCCCCAAGAAAAACAGATCCAGCTACACCGAGCCACGGGGGCAGAGGGGAGGGAGAGAGAGAGAGAGAGAGAGAAAAAAAAACGTGTTTCCAAGGAAAACTCGGCGTCTCCGTATGATTCAATGGTAGCCGGTGCAAAAACAAGTAGAAGGGGGAGCCGCGAGGGGAGAAGTGCAAGCGATTCGTCACAGATATTATTTGAAGGGGCTCCCTCTTGAAGCACGGGCACAATACAAGTCAACACGGCTGTCTGCGTAATGAAGTACTTTCTGGAGGGTAGATCCCGCCTAACAGAGAAGAAGAGGTCGGAGGGGAGCCACGGTAATTGGGGGGTAGCCCACTCTACCCGCAACCCCCAGGAGGGGCCACGAGAAAACCCCTAGCATATGCTACCCTCGATCGGGCCCCATCCTCTCTCGTTTGTCTCTCTGGCTCGGCCCCCCTTAGCGCTAATCCTGCCGATCTCGATGTCGAGCCCCGTGTAATAGATAAATAAAGGCTACGAGCACCAGTGCGCCAATGGCCGAAATCTGTTCCGCGTCCAGAGGGGTTACGAAGAAGTGAGCATCGTCGGTGTCAAGGGTTTTCGGGATTTCCAGCAGGGTTTTCCCGGGGTATTCGACAGATCTTGATCGAGAGATCCGAAAGATTCGCGCGGCGAGGATCGAGGAGTGTCTGCTGGTTGCTGTTTGGTTGATTTCTTAGCCTGGGGGGGGGGCTCAAGACTGCAGGCTTGTTATTTATAGTGCGTGATACTGATTTATACTGTTTGCCCTGGTGTAAATCGTGCTCCTTTGGAAAATTGTTTTAATCCTTTTGCACGGTTACAGGATGGCTTTAGTCGAGGGGGAAGAATCAAGTGAAGATCGTTAAGGAATGACGAGTTTTTTTTAACAGAAGCAATATCGGGGGTTTAATTAAGATTTCCTCCCTTCACACGTGTAACAGTGTGTTCCAAGAACTGTTCGTTAAATGTGACCTTTTGTCAGTCCCCCTGGAATGGCCCACGTCCCTCGATTTCCAACAACTAAAACGGCGAGCCTCGACGATTCCGAAAAACGGAAACCGTGCTAACGAATCTCTATCTTCGTAATCTCTTCCCCCGCGTCAGTGGAATCGATTGATGAGTCTTTGAAAGAGAAATCAGGCGGAGGAAAATTGAAAACGGTGATAAGGGACGGGTTTGTTTATTTTCTCGTATCGATTCATGGAATCGCCGGTTCAGCCCAACCCCTGCCGGTTTATCGTTGCTCCGCTGCGTAGACGTACGTGCACCCCAACCCTTCTCTGATTCTGATCGCCAGCATATGAAGACATCAAGGGAATTTATGGGCACCGCAATCAATTGTCACCCGACCACCCTGTGTACCTCTTTTTTTCATACTTTTAACGGGCCGTATGTCGCGGATCGTGAACCTCGATTCCTTCAATTACCGTCTATTGTGCAGTTGGTTCACTTAATTGCGTGAAGCGATTCGTCTCGGTGACGAGGATGGGATTGAAAGGTTTACCAGTTCCATCTCACCTCCTGTTTCCACGGAACAATGAAGACAAAGAGACGGAATACCATAAAACACAAACAGAACAGCTTTTTTAAATCACTTGATTTTCACGCAAATTGAATTTGTAAATTCATATAACATTCTACTGAATAAGGGAGAGTAGAGTAAAATGGACAGCCTAACTTTGGAGGGTGATAACATAAAATCGGAAGGAAAAAAAGACACGGAACTTCAGCAGGAGTCTTAAGTGGACCTTAGACTATAAGAAAATCAAAGACTTTGTTAAGAAAAATATTTGGCAACAAAGGAAAATGAGATTGAGGCAAGAGAAATATTCGCCTCGCTCAAGTGGTAGGTTAAAACGAAACACCCATTTGAAGACCATGTAAACGTACAAAATCTTTACGTTTATCATTTAAAAAATATTCATTTATGTCAAAAACTATAAATATATGTTTTAGGTATAACTATTATAGACAAAATATAACAAAAATATATATTATATACAGAAGAAAAAATATTTTGCCAGATAACATGAATATTACTGAAAATAATCAAATACCTATATCTCCACAATGGACGTCATAAGTGTCCATCCACAGCGATTCCCCCTAAAACGCGACGGTCGGAAGCATCCAATTGGCAACACGACGGAAGTCAGCCTTATTAGCCCGGAAGCGGATACAGAACGTCGGCTGGCAGTCGCGATCACCTGTCAGATCCACGTGACCGTCACGGCTTTTCCGCGACAACGACGAGCCAGCCCCTCTGCCCGCCCTCCACCCCCGCTTTCCTTCTTCACCCTTACGTTCACGTCGTATTTCCACGTGACTTTCATGTGCTCGTTAGCGTCGGCTTTAGGTGAAATCGAGAGCGTCGACGTCACCAGTGCTACGAGCTGAAAGAGAGGAGGCCGGCAAAGAGAGAAACAGAGCGAGGGAGAGGGGACGCGCAAGGACAGAATGGTGCTGGGGAAATGGTGGGAAAACGGGGGGGGGGTGAGGGAAACAGAGGGAGAGGAGGGAGAAAAGAGGGTGAGAAAGAGAGGGGAACGTCGGCGAAGTTCCTCCCTAATTGGGGTGGAACGACGACGACGACAACGAGGACGACTGGTGCCCGGGGGTTAAAATCGGAGCTGCCGTCCTCTTCAAGTACAGACCTCTTCTTCGTGACCGATTGCGTGGCTCCGTGAACGGGATTTTCAATTTTATCCCGCGATCCCTGGGCACGGAAGAGGCACTTCGATCTGCGCCAGAACGGAACACGCTTGTTTCGAACATCCGTTCGAGAATCGGACCCGCCAAGTCTCCGGCCGACATTCGTTTTTCAATTGGGGAACGAGTGCTTGGGACAAAGCAACGTCGGGCAGCGAGGGAAAGTAAGGAGATAATCTTTATGGATGAACGGTGGCCGGTCTTCTTCCGGGGACAATCGAGACTGCCGTCGTTTTCGATCGTTGTGAATGAACGTTCGAGGGAAGACTCCGTTTGTAGCAATCTGAAAATTAATGGAAGAAATCAGTGGGGTAGAGAGTAGTACCGCAAAGTTTCACGAGTTTGCACAATGGTTTACTACGACTACTGATCGGCTATGGTGTTCAGAAGTCAGCGAACTTTTCACGGACGAGTCTGATTCTGTTTGCTTTTTTTTTTGGTGGAGGGGAGAAATCGAAGGCAGTGCAAAAACGAAATGTTGTTTCTCGTTGCACAGGGGTGGGTGGGAAGCAGAGGCGCAAAGTCGGCTACGATTTACGCTGCGAGGGGGATGGGGAGTGTTTGCATGGCCAGCCAGCCGACGGACATGAAAATGAGCATAATATTTGGCCACGTAATCAATCAATTAGCGCAGGCAACGCGCATCACTGGCGCGTATTAGTTTACCGCTGACTGGCCACCCCGGTTGCGATCAATCGAATAAACAACCCCTGGCGCACGATCCGCTCCAACGGCAGTTTGAGGATCGTGCAAACACTTTAGACCGTTGCTGACGATAACCGCGAGATTATTCTACGATCCGAGTATGGATATTTCACCCTAAATTAACTTACCTATCGAGGATGAACGAGACTTATAGGTTTGAATACCCTGGGAATAGCTTCGAGCGCCTTCTTTCGCTTCAACTCGTCCTCTTGATTAATGCTCAAGAAACGTCAACACATTTATCGACCTCCATTCACGCTGAACGACCCTTCAAACGTAGCATTCACTTACAGATCCTCCACCTAGACACTGAATTTCAATCTCTTCCTCTGACCTCTCACCCCCAGACAGCGGCCAACAGAATCTAGCCTCATCGCTCATCGGGAAGCTCGTCGTTTTCGCCGATCGTCGACGTGTTTATATTTAGCTGCCAGTTCGATGACCAGGCGATAATCGCGAAGCGATTCGGGGCGCAAAATCGTCATGGGCGACGGGATATACTCTCACGAATCCCCCAAGCGATTCGGCTGCCTATTTATAAACACACGTCACCCCATATTAACCGTCGGTGCACCTTTTGTGAAGCCCAACACTCGCTACGCACGAAACCAAATGTAATACCTGAAGCCCGGCAGCCTCTTCTCGGGGAATGCTCGAGGCGAGTGGCTGATTTGCGGCGGTTAACACGTGGACTTAATGCGATCACTTCCGCCATTTATGTTAAATAAGGCTCGCGTAACGGTGACTGATTTTTTTGTGCAGCCTCGAAACCGCGGCAAACGAACCGCGGCCCCAATGAATGCGGAGGGTCGAGCATGCTTTCAAACGTTTCTCCTCCTTTTTTCATTCGTTTTTTGTTTCTATGTATATCATCGTGTGAAGGTAGGGGGGGCAGAAAGCTTCAGCGTTTGGCGAGTAACGCGCACGTTATTGAGATGTAATCGCGTTCGAATGAGGAATGTTCTTTTCAGATAGATAGACGAGGGTTTCCGAGTTTCTCCACGGCGAGTGAAAGATTTTCTGAATATCTACTAAAATCTGTACAAACCTCGTATTGTGCCGCTGCTATACCATCGATAAGGCTACTGGAATCGCGGATCGTTGAATTTGAAAGTGATAGGAGGCGGTCTTCGCTCAATGGTTGACTCGTACTACTATTAACTTCTGTAACTGCAGTTTCGCTTTCTCGATACGAAAGGGAAGAAACGAACGTATTAAAATGAAGACAATTTATTCAGCACTGTCTATTCCTCGTGATTTCATCCGTCTCCTTTCCATTTACCGAACGCCTCGTTCGAATAATCCTGCGGTAACTCTCGAAGTAGTAAAAGAAGGCAGGTATCCTGCACCATTGCTTGCCTTAATATCCAAATCTTCAAACATGGTGTCCACACCGTCGAAACCTCCCCGTGAAAGATTTACACCCGGTCCACGTCTTTTCCCCCCCCGCGCGAACTCCTCGCAAAATGTTAATTCACGGCGTTTGTTTCTCACGGCAGCCGGCGTGGCGCACGTCGGGGGCCAGTATCCTTTGAAATCCTCCGGTCTGGTGTCCCGCTGGGACATAATAAGGCTTATATCCATTCTTTCCACGGCCGATAACCCAGCCAGCCACCCACGAAACCGCCTCGCGAAACGTCGACGTCGTACGGCCAACTCGCTCCCCCCCCCCCCACTCCCCCCAACCCACGATCCTCGCCGCCGCCACCAGGCTTTCCCTCCATTTTCCTCGCAGTTTGTTATTCTGAAAGTCTCTTTTTAGCCGTGGAAACTCGACACAGCCCTGGCAACCCGGCTCCCCTCGCCTCCCCGCCCCTTGGAGTAACCTCCTTTCTCCGCGTCACCCCTCTGCAGCAGCCCTCCCGCCCCTTACTCCCGCTGTCTTTCACCCTTCTTCCTCCTCGTCGTTCTCTCACCTCGTCGCTTTTTCGCTCTCTCCCTCGGCCTCGCTCGCTCTTCAAATCCACTCACCCCTTTTTCCTGTGTAGATTTCTACCACGCTTCTGCGACTCCCCCCCCCCCTGCCTCCCCCTTTCGTACCCCCCACCCCCTCTGTTACCAGCAGTTCTCACCCTTCGTTCCAACAGAGGCTAACCTTCCTTACGAAGAATGAAATTACCTTCGTTACGCGAAACTCCGTTCGGCCCAACCCCCGAACCCGATTCCTGCCTCTCTGTCTCTCTCTCTCTCTCACTCTTTCCATCCCTAGTTCCCCAGCATCCCCCTTCCTTCGCCCTCCCCTCAGGCTCCTTCACGACCCGGGAGGAGAATATATACGGGGGTTGTACATACACCCACACGTAGGAGAACACGAAGTGTGTATTATGTGCACACGGACCGCGCGTACACCACGTCAGAGGGACGATTTTATTGCGCCATTTTTCCCTCATCCCCCCAGTCGGAGTCGAGTAGTCGCTCCTCTCGGGGATGCTACGAGAAAGTAATGGCTCCTTCAGAGACCCGCAACTCAACGCCACGTGACACTCCCGGGATTTATGGTCAGCCGTGCCCGGTGCCTCCTCCGCTTTCCTTCTCCGCTCCGTCTTCCTCGGTCCCGTTCCTCGTGTTTCTGGTACTTTCGTCCTTACAAACCCTCCCCCATCCTTCTTGTTCCCCGACCGCGAGCTTTCTCGCCTCTCTTGTCGCGCGTTAGCGCGGGTGATAAATCCGCAGAGGGTGGATGATGATCGAGGAGATTACGCGGGTACACGCGACCCGGAGCCCGGGGATTTTCGATGCAGGGCCTGAGTTATGGCGATTTGAACGGAGTTTCGGCGAGAAGTAGGGGAATGCGAGAGGCGAATGTGTAAAAATCAGCGTCGGGCAATCGTGGAGCTTTTGGAAAATTGAAAGATATCCATCGATGCTGAAAACAATGAAAACCATTGTGACGCTTACCCCAGAATACTCCTTCTCGGAATAGAAAAGATTTCATACGAAGGAGGAGAAACAATCTTCGAACGTCTCGTGAACACCCATCCCCCGTGAAATCAATATTTTGCCAGCAGAGCGCGATGGATTGTTACAGAAGAAACGCACTTGGTGACTTGCACCCCTTGTGCGCGCAGGAGCACCTGGGTATCGTGTACCCGGAAGAGAATTATTATCTGTTCGTCGGAAAGATAAATGGAGTTCATTGATAGACCATCAATTGTGTGTTGCCAAAGGGGATGGGCGCCGCTATTGTCCAGCGGAAAGTACCTTGTCAAATCTGTTGCACGGAGATTTGCCACGCGATGCGTCTGATACATCGGGGGTTGAAGTAACGAGCCCAGAGGGGGTGATAATCGCTTCCCCTACTCGCCCAAGTGTACCGACTCACCAGTTGCTCCTTCGCTGAAACTTGGCTGGCTGATGATCGCACTCATCTGTGTGATCGGAGGACCATTATCGCCAATACTTATTTATTAGACGGTTAAGACTTATACTCACTCTCCACTCGCTAGTATCCTACTTAGGGATGCCTTCGATCACGCGATACCGCGCGATAATTAAAATTTGAATTTCAACTAAAACTAGAGGCAAAAGAAACGTATTAAATTGCATAGCATAATCAATCTCCCGTTCAAGCTTCCCTTTCCCCGACGATCAGAAGCCACGAAACATCAGCCCAGTTATGGAAGGAACGGACCATAAGCCGACTAATCGTTCCCAGAATTCGCTGCATGTCGCGGGGGTGTTCCGTTTACAAGGACGCCGCGCGGTCGCAGGCCGCTTTTGAAAATAGCTCGAATTCCGGAACGCGGCCGGTCTTCCTTCCTCCACGCGTCATTAGCCGCGTCGCGGCGAAGGAGAGCCGAAGGAGGAGGAGGAGGAACGAAGGAGGGAAGAAAAAAAAGGTCGCGGCGAGAGGGAAGCCGTGCTTTCGGGACTTGCGCGCGGTTCACACCCCTGCAGACGGATCACGTGTCAGCCACGCAACGACGTGGCGCCAGGGCTCATCTTGTTTTCGAGCTCCCTTCTCGCCGGCCCTTTGAGGCAGACCGCAGAAATCATCGACTCTCCCTGTGAAACCCTACGCAGCGCGCAGAACGATCGCAACACGTGCTGGCCTCGGTTTCCCCGATCGGCGTGTCGACTTTCATTGTTGGCCAGGGAAAGGAACGGGCGTGTCGAGCTTTTGGTAGTCGAGACGCCTCGCGGACACGCGGTTCCTTCAGCCAAAACACGGCAGGAACACGGGCCTCTCGGTGTTCCTGTCGGGACCGTGAAACGGGATCTTCCTGGGCAGATTGATTCGAGGCGACGGTTCGGGTTTATTGATACATATTCACGATTGCGACAGTCTCTTTCACTTCCTGCGAGCAGGAGAGTTTTTACTAGGCCCCTGGCTCATTCCCCCGTTTATTTGCCTAGGTATTTAAAGGATACAAAATGAATAATTGAATCCATTTTAATGCCGAAGATCGTGAAACACGGTCGCTCGAGTCCACCGAAGAAGAGCGAGTCAAATGGCTCCGCCGGCGCGGAAAAACGTGTACCGTATTAATGAGAGGCTATGGGGATCGTTTGTTCGCATTAAAACAAACATTTCATCGCAGGAAATCGTTAGAACCCGGACGGGAATCGCGTCGGTTCACTTGATGCCCGCCGGACGTGTGCACAGTGCCTCCACCTCCGGGACTAAGACCGAATGGATCGTAAAAGTGAAACGTAAAAAACGCAGAAACGCCCACCGTACGCGATGCGCCGAGGAACGTTTTCTTGCGACCATTATTCATAAAATGCTGGCTGCCTCCGCGCCGTTTACTGCGTTTTCTTCCTACGACCCGGACCCGCGATGACCCTGTCGTTCACGCGAGCTTCCCTGCTCGTTTCGCCGGCACGCCGAGCTCCCGAAGCTTTACAATACCTACTATTCCCTCCCGCTTCGTACTTTACACGATGCCCCGACGAAATCACAAACCCATGCATTTCAATTCAGCGTACTGGAAGGTGCGCTTCAACGTGACGTCGGGTCACGACTCCCAAAAGATCGCTCGTAATTTAGTCGAGGGAACAGTTTCACGCGTCCGCGGCCAAGAGCTGTCCTGGAAATCAGCGAAACGGAGGTTCGGGGGGGTCAGCGATCAGCAAGGGCGCAGCAGGTGTTCCAGGCTGATTTTACGACAGCCCTTGACCCCGACTAAGCCGATCGGAATAAGTTTTCCGGCTGGCCTGAGGATATATACCCTGGTCACGACACGTAGGTGCCATTCGGACACCCTCCGCCCCCCGTTTCGGGGCCCCGATTTATGTGTGGCCCCGATCGGACGAATAACGATCTGTAAAGAGGTTTGTAAAGTTGGCGGGTAGCAAGAACCCCGTGGCGTGGCGGGCTCGGCCCTCCCTGTGTGAGATCGAGGTATCGACGAGGCTCGCGCCTCGTCCGAAACTTTGTCGAGCCTCGTTCCTGCTGGATTTATTCCGCGCATTATCCTTGGACACACCTGGGGAGGCTCTCGTGGGCCGGGCGTTCGGCGTTCGTAGGAATTGCCGAAGCGTTAGGTAATTTATATTTCCCCCGCTATTTATTTTTACTTCAGCGATGGGTTGTTTGCCAGGGGGAGGGGTGTTTTGAGTGTTATCGATTTGTGGGGTGCAAACGTGCTTGAATTTGGTTCAGTTGGCGCGTTCTTGATTATCCTTCGAGAGGCTGTTTCGTAGGTCTTTGAGTAGTAAATTTGGGGAAATATTCTCGGACCCAATTACCCACAAAGGTATATTTCTTTTAGGTAGAATAATTGTGTTAGGTGTTACGTTCTCACACGATACTGTTAAGATTCCGTGGGGAGATTTAAAGAAACACCAGTTGCAACGAAATGCTCTTGAAGCTTGGCGCGAGGGACATGTTTTTCAAAGACCCGTGGCTCTTTGTAAAGCCCCGTGTCAGACGTCATCAGCGTCGCGAAACAGCGCCCCTGTCCAATTACAAGTCGCATCGGATTCTTTTTCACGGCTGTCTCCACCCACTCGAGGCTCAGACACGGCGAGCGAGGGGCTCGCAGGGAGCAGAAGGGGGGGGGGGGAGGGGTTTGATAAGAAGCAGATCGAGTACGATAGCGCGCGAGGGCTTTGTGTCGCCGGAAAGCGACGCGAGATCATCGATCATAGCCAGGCGGATATGAATGGTCGTACCGAGTCCCTCGTTGCTGGTGGTTCTCCCGCGTCGAGAAAATTTGCAAGTCGAGAGAAAGGAGGGAAAGGCGACGTTACTCGGGACCACACGCAACTCGAATATACAATTCTCGATTCAACGCTCTGCCCTCCGCTAGACGATGAAGGGATTAATGCCGCTCCTCGGATCATGACGAATCGTGGGGAAGTTACCACAAGTGCGTCGCTAACGAAACTTTGACGTTTGAATCTGTGTTTGCGTGGCACTTTTCACACATTCCAGCGAACACTGTGTGTCCGTAAACTCTTGAATACCTTTCATTAACACCTTCCCAGTGATTTTTAATTACTCTTTCTTATTTAATCATTTTCACAGCACAATGGCACTGTCAAATCCCATATCCTCCACGTTTACCCACACCTAATAACTTTACATACTCGAAAATGTTTAATGCATCTGCATTCCCTCGTAATCTACCCATCCTACGCGAGCAGATGTTGGAAGAGTAGCTGCCGAAGATCCGTTTCGCAAGGTACTCGTACGTGCAACCTGTCAGAATGGAAACAATAGGGCTGGAAAGTTACCCCCCATTCGTTCCTCCTTCGACGTGACCTGGAAAGCACGCATCAGTTGAACGCGAATCGTGGGGGCGAGCACACGTATTCCTCAAGCTCGCGCGGAGCGTGGAAAAAGCCGGCGGAACCCCTGAAAACGCGGAGGTGCCGAGCCATTTCTGCACACCCACACGGCGTGGGCCCCGAGACAATCGCCACCTACGAGGCCATTCTTCCGCGGCGGGCCCCGCATAAGCGAGATCACGAGATTTACGGTTTTCTTGAGTTACGGCCAATTAATTAAACCGCGAGTAAGAGGGATCGTCTCTCTCGAACCGTAATGATCCACCGTAGACGGTTTCCAGGGCTCCGCGATTTCGGAGATTAACCCTCTCCCGTGCGTTCGCGATCGTCGAAACGCTCGAGCTTTCGATATTCCCGCAGCCACATGTTCCTCTAATCTAATTCGTCCATACGAGTGTAGCCGGGTACGAGAAGCTTTCCATTCCGAAATAGAAAGCATCCCCCGACACCTGCCCCGTAAGAAAAAACGTCTCCAGTAAATCCTCGATGGAGCGTCTAGGCGCGAGACAGGCATCGCCACTAATTACGACTAATCAGACGCCGCTACACCTACTCCAGCGCGTTCCACGGGCTGCTGCCAAGAAAAAAGCTCGCGAGGGGTGCAGCCGGGGCTAAATCACGGTCGACGAGTTATTTTGTCCGCCCTGCGGCTGGATATCGGGCCGGTGGGCGCGATCAGACGCGCAGCGTCGCCTAGCTGGGTGGTCCCGAAAGTGGGTATTCCTGTAACTTCCTCAATGGAGCGGCTCCTTGCGCGGGCGCTCGGATCGTTTTCGACGGGGATCGTCGGATTTCGGATGTAGGCGCGACCACGTCTAACCGAAGTGCGAAGGTCCGGTGACGACCTAATGAGCAACAAACCCGCTGCCATCTGGCCACCAGCTTCGGGCCTAGGCCTGACGTTGCTCGTGGTTACGGGAAATTAATGTACCTCGAGAATTAATGATCCGGCCCTCTTCCTGGAAGAGGAGCACGGAACCGTTTCGGTCGCGTCCACTGGATGGGGCGAGCCGAATTTCCGTCTTAGACCAGCGTCGTCGCCAAAATTGTTATAGTTTCACGCTGCTCAGGGTTTGTTGCATTGTCGAGCGCTATTAGCGTGGAACTCGTGCTATTTGCGGGGCGGATTTGAATTGAGGCAATCAGAGCAACAATGGACTAACCCACATCTTTTTTCGAAATTGAATTAGTAGCAATAATGTGTTCCAATAGGCTGTACCAACCATATAAAATAGAAAGAAAAAAAATTTTAATGTGGGTTGATCCGTTGTTGCTCTGACTGCCTCAATTGTAGCTTGATCGAAATTTCTGGATACTTTAGAGATAGAATACTTTATCTGTATAAGGGTACTCTTATGATGGAGCTGAGATAATAGCGAAGAAAGAAATATTTGTTTCTCGACGCTTTTATCATTTGTCATTTATATAGTCATCTCGCTCTTATCGTCGCTCTGATCGTTTATCGCAGCTCCAACATAAAAATACCCTTAATCCTTCGTGGTCACACGGGGTGTATCACCCCCCCCCCCCCCCCAAGAGCAATTTTGAAGTTCATATGTCGCGCCTTTACGACTTCCAACGGGATTTAGAGTATTTTGAGTATAATTAAATAGCTATCAGCGTGTCGAAAGGTCTGTTATACCCAGAGTATCTTCAGTTTAAAAACTGTTTAGCGCGCTGGTATTGTAGGCGCAGCAATTACCCCAAAGCAAACAGTCGTCCCCGAAAAAAGAATGGAGGACAGTGAGAGAGGGGAGAGGGAATAGCGCGGTCGCTGTCAGACGGAACGAAACAATGAACACGGGGTCGGGAAGCAATAATTCGAAGCGTTTTGCTCGATTTTGAGGCTGTTCCGTTGGCGGCCGACTCCGACAACAAATCGCGGCACGGGACTGACCGTATGCATATACATATGCAGCGTGTAACGAGTTTCGCGATGATTTACATCCCCGTGGCCCCGCGCAACTAATCTGTATTTGTTTATTTAGTGAAACAGCCTCCGAGGGGGGGAGAAGATCGGCGATGCAACCAGGTCCGGTCTCTCCGCTCTCCCTCGCCCTGTGTTCCTTCCCCCCTTTTTCGCTGATCTACGCGGTGATTTAGGGTTTCGGGTTTCGATGCACTCGCCGGTCCGTTGTGTTTACCATTCCGCTGAATTTATTGCCAGAACCCGAAGCAGATAGCCGGCGAACGAGCGAGAAAGCAATTGGATTCGCACTCCGATTTCCTCGCACACGCTACGCGCGATTCCCTCGCCGAATTAAAAACACTCGAGTCGCGTGCAACATTGTGCGACCTAAGCCCCGCATCGATCAATCTCGCGAAGAGAGCCTAGCGAAGCTAACGCGCTGACTCGATATTAAAATACTACAGAAATGTTCCATCCTTGAAATTCCGCAACAAGATTCATCGAACTGTCAGTGATTTGTGGATTTCTAGGAGACCCCTTCGCACATCAAGCTTCCTCAAAACCGAGCTTAAGACCTTGCCGATTCGTCGTTGCACAGGTTCCATCCACCAGCCAACCATCGAAGCTTCGAAAGCTCGCGGTGCATGCGGGCTAACTCGAAGGGGGTGCACGTCGAGGGGGAGGGGAGGGGCGGGATTATGTCATTAAAGCGGTTACGGTTCACCGAACTGTCAGCCAGGATCGACCCAGCCAGTGTGTGACGCGTGACGCGCATGACAGACGCCGCTACCAGTGGCTGTTGCACCTGTGTTCCCGTTGTTATCCTCGCTTTGTTGCGTCGTGTACCTGCTCCACTCGCCTGAAATAACACATCCGAAAACACCACGTGCGCCGGCCACGCATATACCGTGCGCCACGTTGTGTGCATCTACGGGTACGTTCGCGCTGCTCCGCTTACTAACGAGGGTCGCTCGCCTATAAGCTGCCAATTAACGGCCTATGAGTCTCATACCAGATTGGCCATCAATTAATTTAAATTCTGCGCCACCCCCTTCGGAGGCCCAGCGTATCACCGTCTACGGAACACCCTCTGTCGATCGAGGGACACAGATGCATTACGCGAGGCTGTGATTAGACCGTTAGACTGTTTCATTCGTTGCTTCCATTGTATTCTGGAATTTGATTGGGCAGGTTACTGGTGGCATTTTATAGTTGTGCGTTCGTGTCTTTCGTTGCTCTGTCTATCCGAAGGTATCAGCGATCAAAGACAGCTCTCCGGCGATGAAGACGCCATCCGTTTCCCAACTTCTCCACCCATCAATCATCCCATACAAAGCGTTCAACCACCATCCAGCCCGCCCACGATTCCTCCCGCGGGAAGACGCGAAACGAGGCGAAATATTTGCGCGATTACGTGGTCGGAATTATCGGTAGGTCAGCGCTGTCGCGCCCGCGAATAACGAGAAAAAGAACGGTCTCGCCTCGACGGCGACAGTCGACGGTTCCTCGCAATAATGCGTTCCGATTAATTAGCTAATAAGCCGCCTCGTTAGGGATAAATGGCATCGGCGTTGGTGGCGCGCAATTGCGTCACTCGATGAAAAACTTACGGTAGAGATGACGCGCCCAGATGTCTCTTCCTCGAACCAATTCGAATTCTAAGTCGGAGTTGAAAATTTTGCAATTCTATGTTTACGCGGGCACTGGCATAATTTATAATTCTTAGTAGCGATACATTTAATTCAATTCGCACGAGGTGGTCGAATAAATTTTAGTGTGAGAAAAGCGCAGCTACTGTTTGTTATTTCGATTTCACTAATAGAAATGTTGAGGCGTTTATAATTTACAAGTGAACAGTCTCGAACAGTTTAGCCGGTTGGTGTCGGGCAGTTGATTTTCTCCTATTGCCGCAATTAACACGTTAATTTGACTGGCAGAGGCGTGCTGAACTCGGACCGTGATAAAGGAGAAACGAAGGAGAAGCGGGCGGCCGCTCGAGTTCCTGTTATAATCCCTGTTACGGTATCTCAGGATCCCGCGACCGGTTTCTGGACGAATCCATTTCGATTTTCATACGTTTCTATTGCCCCCGGGGGCTTATCAGTGGCCCCGAGTACTCGTAAAACGCCGTATTTACGTAACGCTCAGCGTATATTATTAATCGTTAATTAAACCGGTACAAAGCGGCTCGATAAGATACCATTAAAACAGTGGTGCACGCTCAGAGGGGGCTCGCCTTTGGTCGAACGATATTCGGGAGGAAAGTGCGGGAAAGGGAATGTTGATATCAAATTGATTTTAACTAGTAAGCTATTAATAAACTAGCGAACTTGTTCGACGAAAGGCGAGCCACCTAAAAGTGAATATTAAAGGGGAACTCTGTAATGAATGCTTGATATGGTAACTCAAACACTACTTATATAGGTTAGTACCGGGGAGTTGGGGCACTTTGATGCAGGGGACACAATGAAACATTAATATTATCTTGATATCTAGAGGGTATCACCTTATAATCTTATATTATCTTTCAAGATCATAGAGTATACTGTTTTGTGATCATTTTTTGAACTTCTGACTGTTTCTAGATATCAAGAGAATATTAATGTTTCATTGTGCCCTTTGCACCAAAGTGCCCCAACTTCCCCTATACTTTATTTCTACTTCTTTGAATTCACTGTACCTACAGTTGCAGTTGCAAAATAAACTAAGAATGTAACTTGTCTTCATTTAACGGTACTAGACAGTTGTTTCTGTCCAAAATGATGCATATCTGTTTCAATTAATTACACAAAAACAAATTGAAACTGAGACTTGTTCTTCAGTGATGAAGTTTATTAACATCATAAGCTTTAAAAAACTTGTTCCTTTAGTAAAAAATATGCATTATGCATGACGCTACTGATGGATCATTAAAGAGGCTTTTAAAAAAAGTTCCATCGGTTTTGCAGTGATAACTTACAAACAGACTGTAGCGAGCAATGCGTCGATTTTGCTGGAGGTCGTAAATCTCCTCAACGCAATGTCACTTACTCTTGCGACGTTTTACAGTCACAAGAGCTCGCTGGATTAAAAACTGAATGAAAGGTGTGTCCTTTGATAAACTGAGACCCCCGATTAACAAGTAACAAAGTATGGTTTATTATATTTGAGACAGCCCTGTATTGTACAGAAAAGTGGTGTCGATTGAATACGCTTGGCGTTTTGTTGGCTTTTGACGCGGAGGAGCCTGACTTCACGCAGGAAGACTATAGAACCTCCTTGAGAGGGTGTGTCTTAGAAAACGAAGAAGTGGTCGAAACTAAATTATTGGTGAATCGCGGTGTGGAAATGGTTCGTGGAAAAGTGCACAGGAACGGGAAACCTTAACAAATAAATCAGTCCCATGAGCCGTTGGTCGCGCGGCCATCTGTTTATTATCGCGGCTGTCTGGAGACCCTTTGGCCGTAACGCAGGTAGATCGCCTGAATTTTTACAAGTACCGCGACACTATGTGTTTACATCCCTCGTATCAAGTCTACGAGGCGCGGGCTGACAGACCGAATGTTCAGCAGATGTGCTGTCGAAAAGGACAAGGCATCCTTGTGCGTCCTTGGTGCATTGGTGAAACTAACGCTCAACACGGAGGTTCTAATCGATACAAAACCAATTCGAGCATCTTGACAAAATGTGTAGTTTCGGACCAGACCTAAATTAAGGTTTAATGATTGTTCTTTATGAAAAGAAACTAAAACCTTATTGGATCCTATAAGAGTTTTTACGTATAATACGTAAAGTGTGAACGGTGAATACGATGGGTAGTGTGCGGTGTGAACTATGAATAGTGAAACATGAGGTTCACAGAGTAATCTCAGGAGTGAGCGGGAATTAATACCTGTGATCTATGAATCCCGCCGCGAGAAAGTTGAACCTGCAGAGGCAACGTCGAAAGCGCAGAAATGAGCAAAGAAGCTCGATATCGGAGGGGGGAAGGAGAACGACCTGGTGAACGGAAGGCAAGAGAAAAGAGAGGAAGCATCCTCGACGGTGGAGCGCGTGTGACAAACAACCGCGTGGATTCCATGGTTCCACGCGGCGCGCAAAGTCCGCGCTAATTAGCGGTTCACGACCGTGCCGAAAAAGAGACGACGCGCGACGAGCAGAATAAGAGGAGGAATGAAAGAGGGAGTTCGGGGGAGTAGGAAAGAACGGAATAGAAAGTAAAAACCGAAAAAGAAGAAAGCAGCGGCATGGTGCGTACGGCCGGAGGAAAAACGAGGAACGCTTTAAGATGGCAGGTCGACCGGGCCATTTGAATATATCGGCGAGGGACAGTGAGCGATGTTGCACCTGCCGCCGCGAGTCAGTGTAATAGCTGAGAGATGTCACGGCGGTACAAGCACAAGCAAAATTCGCAGCTACTCCTTCGCGCGGGCTCTTTTTAGTCGGCGAGATGCGTCGGGGAACGTGCCGCTCCGGATGGACGATTAGTTGGATGAGTTGCAATGGACTCTGGGGGTGGACGCTTGCATACGAATGTCTTCTTTAACCCTCCGCTTGACGAACCGCAGATGAAACTACATACGTGTCCCGGACGCGTCTCAAGCACGATTATCTGCTGTCAACAGCGTCAAGAATGCTTGGCAGCTCAAAGTTCTCAGTCAGTCACTTTTCTTCATTCGGTCCCTCCATTTACACGCGAGGTTTTCATACATTTTTACAGCAGCGAGTTTCACGGAAAGTTGCCCCGCTCGCCTGGCTTCCTTCCGCCAGGGGAGGCGAAGAACGACGCCTTTGAGCGCGAGACGAGAGAGGAAAGAGGGAAGCGGGAAGTGCGCACGGCTTTTGATATACAGTCGGGGCGATCTTCACGCCCGCGCCTTGAAGTCTGAATTATTGGCCGCGAAGAGCGGCACCCCTTGTCGAATGGTATCCGAGCGTGATGCAGGGCGTCGAAAGTGCTCGGTGGCAAAGAGAACCCACCGGTGCCTGGCTGGGTTCTACACCAGTCCACGGATGGTTTCACGTTCCTGGAGTAGGGTCGTCGCTAGGCTCTTGGAAGCTGCTCGAAGATTCATTAGTTCTTCGAGAACTATGTAGCTGTTTGAGTGTGAAAATCTTACTTCTCGAAACTCCTGTTTACGTTCTAAACGAGGCTGCGCAATGAATGATACTAACTTACACATTTTGCAAATTACTAACCTCTCCATCGCCGGCAAGCTCATCCCCGAAGACGCGCCAGCCCCGGCGAGCGCAACGTACCTTCGAGTGTCTACGAAACTGTCCTATCTGTTCGATTCTCAGCCTATTCAGCGCGGTCACCCCTACGCCGTGGCTCGACAAAAAAAGAAAGAAAGGAAAACAGGGGCAGAGGGAGAGACCGGGAGGAAAAAAACTTCGTCGCCTCCCGAATCCTCTTGTCGAACGGTATCCGAGCGTGTTGCGGGGCGTCAAAAGTCCTCGGGCAAAGGGTTGCGGTGCTCGGCACGCTCAGAGGAAACGTTTCTCGAAGAGGACCGCACAAACGAGACGAGTGAGTCCCGACTCGCGAGAGGAAAGTCAAGAGACAGAGAGAGAGAGAGGGGGGGGGGAGAGAGAGGGAGAGGCGAGAGAGGTTCATCGGGGCGTGGACGAGGAGCCTCCGGAGACCCGCTGGGAGGCACTAAAAAAATCAAGGAGAAGAGTTTAATGAGCGGGTAGCGGCGAGAAATAATAACGTGACGAGGTTTATATACAAAAAGGGGCGGGGGGGGGGGGGAAAGCCGGAGGAAAATCAACGCGACGGCGACGCGACAGCGAACCGCCTCGCGCTTCGTATTTTCGTTTCCGTGAAATGCTACCTCGATAAATTCAGAGCGACGCTGGATCTCCGCGCCGTCGATGAGAGATACTGCAAGCTGAGAGAGAATGGCGAAGTTGCCTTTCAGTAAATGATCTTTGAAATGTGGTCAGAAAACGAGAGGCACTCGTCTAGAATTCTGAAACGAAAATGCGTACTACAGTTCTGACGATCCAAGTCTCAAAAAGGGGTTGAAAGCCGTTTGGGCAAACGTGTAGGTTCAACTATCTAATTGGTTAACTACACCTTCCTTCAAGAAGTGTGCCCCAAAACTACTTTGAAGTTTCCAATTGAAAAACCCATTCGACGATTGCGAGACGAATCCGAAAATGGCCCCCGTCGAAGTTGCACGATAAACGTAACACTATTAGCGAAAACAAGGGCTGTTCCGGTTCAGTAGGTGATCTTTAGGAATTAATTAATGGAACACTACTACATATAATTTAATGGGACCTTCTGCATTGAATTAAGGATGTCTTAAACTAAAGAAATAAATTTCACTGTTTCATAATTAATCATTGCAGACGGAACAGGGGTGTCATTGAAGTCAAGGCGTCAGAAAATTTATCCAAATCGGTGGAACCTGTAGCACCTAAACCATTGGTCTGAAGTAAAAAACAATACCAGATAATTAAAGGGCATGGAACTCACTCGTAGAGTACCTAGATCAGAAAAATTAAAAAAATTATATTTTTTGAGAAAATAACGACCCTTGAAGTTTGAAATCACTTTTTCCCTATATTTTTCGTCCTTTCAACGCGTTAACACATTATAAATTTTCACTTTTATTTTATTTAACTGGTCTATCCACGAGCCAGAAGTATATTCTTCAAAATAAAAAAGTTTCGGTCGAATCCGATAATAACTTTTGGTGATTCCACGGATTTTGAGAACACTATTTCAGGAAAAACGCGTTTAAAGTTTTACGCGAGTGCGGAGTGGTCGGTTGCTACCCATTTTCCGCTACTCAAACTGCCTATAACTTCGGGAATTTCATGAATTTTAAAAATTCCTTTTAAACACATATTCCTAAAAGGTTGAACATTCGAAGAAGGAAATTAAAAAAATCGATTTTTAGACCGGACCTTCCCTTAAGGGGAGATTCTCGTCTAAGAGCCTAAAAGTAACTAATATTTAAGAATTTTATTTAAAAAACTGTTGGTTATATTGGATTAAACTCTTTTGCGATATAAGGAGGCATCGTTAAATTTGCAGAAAGTATTGTTTTTATGTCGATCGTTCTCATTATTTATTAATTGTTGTGGAATCTTGTCCACCTTTTCGACGAGGTAACTCCTGTTGGCGGGATGTGTAGCACCTATCACAGTCATCCGATTGCAAAAAAAAGATAGTTTCTTAAAGTTAGATAGTTTTTGCTGAGATTGGACCACTTTAAAGAAAAAAAAAGAGAAATTGAAAGAGTTATAGCGTTTGAAAGAAACAGTAAGTTTTTCCTCAGACAAACTTTTCATATTATTCTTTATATCGACGAAAAAAGTATTATAAATAAAAACTAAAATTAAAATATTATGTCCATGTTCTTTAACGTTAAGAAAATTTTCTTCTTTTCGTAATCAGATGAGTGTGACACCTGACGCCAACATCACCGAAGAGATTAACACGATTCCACAATAATTAATAAATAATAAGTATCGTCATAAACGAAAAAAATTCTACGAGTTGAAAGATGTCTTCTTATATCCCAACAGAATGTAATATAATATTAACAATAGTTTTTCAAAAGAAATCATAATTTGCAGGTGCTGTTACACGAGAATCCCCCCTTGATAAAGCGGTGGCGATGGGGGGCGAGGGAGGGGTAGCCGCATTTTCTTCTCACGTTGGAAACAATGCCCGCGGAGTCGTGGGCTTTCGTCGGGCGATAAAACGAGAACGCCGGCCGTGCCCTCCGTTCCGCTCGCATTCGGGGACCGTTCGTTCTGCCGGGCGATCAGGCGTGATCGAGGGACGACCGGGAGATTCCTAGATCCTCGGCGGACGATGTCAGGTCCCCGGGCCGCTGTCCTCTGACCGGTTCCAGGGGATCGAGACGTCGATAACGCGAATGATCGATGCCGGGGCAGCGGGCGACAGCGTTTCTGGCCACTCGCCGTTGACAGTGGGTATACGGTGTCGATCCACGGCGACGTCTCATTTACTTCGTTAAATGCATCGTGACTCCTTCGCGGTGCCGTGCCGTCCACGAGGACGGGCAACGGTCCAACGTGGCCACGGTCCGCGGATCGTTTGTTAAACGCGCACCCGCTTTCCGGTATTTCTGGATATTCTTGGGTGTATTCATCCGGCTGTTTTTGTTGGACCACGGACCGGCTTTCTTCGGGAATTCTGGTACTTCGCCCGTCGCGCGTTGTATTTTCAGTGTTACTAAGTGTACAAGGATGAAATAAAGACGGTCTAGAAACGAACGCGGGTCTGTTCTCGTACCTTTTACCTTTTACCTGTCCCTGATAGTATATGGTCGAGAAGATCGGTTGGAATGATGAAAGGAGGGCCGTGTCGGAGCTCCTGGTAGAAACAGGAACCTTGTCGCTGGTCTTTCAATGAAAGTGGAATCTTTCGGATTGGCTCTTGTTCCCAAGAGTCGCCCTTGTTGATACGGGATTTACAATAATCTGGGGACGGAATCGTGCTGTCGGGAACGTGACTGGGAACGGGGCAACCTGCGTGGGTGTGGAGACGTTCACTGGTTCTGTCTGCTCTCTCGTCTGTGTTGGATCGTAGGGAGCCACTGAGAGTGGCTCGAATCGAGGGGGGGGGGGGGCTTTTTAAAATGCACAAGTCTCGGCAGATTTATTAGCGTGACTTACCGAAAGTGTGCGGAGGTGACCCCCTCTGCGAAATCACATTCGCGAACCATCTACCTCGAGCCTGCTTCTGGACTGAAGAACATCGAGGCCTCGATCGAACTTAATTTCACCTGGCCCGAAGATGATTCCGCTGTTTTTTTCACTCCCGGCATCCTCTCCCGTCCGCGATTTTTATCGATTCAGAAATGCAACGAATAATCTTCACTCGAAATCGCCTCGTTCCATGCGTCAGACGCTTACTCAGCGTCAGGCACAATGCAGCTGGATGCATATTGTATGCGCGCCGTCCTACCTTGCATTCTAGTTTTTTGCATTTCCGTTATCCTTCTCCGTGCCTTTTCTACCACAAATAATTAATATTCTCCCAGTAACGAAGGACTGCGCTCACGTTCTTTCATATGAATTGCCATTGTAAGACTCATCTCTGCGCATTCTCTAATAAGGAGGCTTCTTTCACGAGTGTAATTACGTTATCGCGTACCCTTCCATCGCGTTCACGAATCAACTCGCTATCGAGGAATGATCTACGAAACCGCCCTAGAGGAAAGCTATCCAAAAAAGGAAGCTTCTCATTAAAATTTGCATCTCCGATACCAATGACGTGGCCATTCAATCGCTACTGAAACACTCACGTCACGTGCCCACTGTGCGGAGACGAAGTTCCTCTGTTTCCACTGTTTTCAAGGACTATATATAATAGTCGGGAGGGGGATGATGAGGTGGTTGGGCTGCGAAAGGAAAGAAAAAGTCGACAGAGGCAGCGAAGTATATTGTCAAAATATATTCAATGAAAAAATCATCTTGTAAAATTAGACAATCGTTCCATTCGTTACAAGGATATTGATAATAGGAGTGATAATAATAATAATCGCCGTCATCATTATTACCTTGCCTAAAACAGAACCGCTACCGAATGCAATTATAATCCCTACAACCTATAGCGGTGCCTTATGAAACTCGAGGAACGTCCTTTATTTACAACAATTACGTGAAATACGCCAAGGATTCGCGATCGGGCGCGATTCGATCCGCCGTTCTCCCCTCCCCTCCTCATCCCTGTCTCGCGTCGTACACTCCTTTTCCGTTTCTTTGAGCAATAATTATAATTACACGGTCGTTCTCGCCCTCGACGCGCCCGAATTTATTTATAAATAATATATTTATATTTATATATATATATATATATTTATATTTACTCGACGTTAAAACCCAACGTTTCGCGCGACACCAGAGCACTTTTTAATTAACAATTTTTCAATGGCTCTACGCCGTCGAACGTCGCGCCTCGGCACACTCCAGCGAATAATTTGTCGAGACGCGCGTCGGCTCGAATCGAGCCACTCGAACGAGCTTTCGTCACCTAATTCACCTAACGTTAGGAATAATAATAATAATAATAATAATAATAATAATAGTAATAGTAATAATAATAGTAATAATAGTAATAATAATAATAATCATAGTATATATTATTATGTACGTACATATGTATATTTATATGTTCATTTATTTATATCGTTACGTAATACGAACGAAAGTATTACATCTCCCCCCAGCGTCCTACCCGCCTCGCCCCTTCCCCTCTCTGCCACTGGAAACGTTGGATTTTCACACAGCACTGGTAAAGTTTGTAACCCCTTAACTAGGCTTACCTTCAGAACGCTTATAACCAATAAATAGACGTCGACAACTAATTACAAAACGCATTCCGATCGAGGCAATGTCGGAACGCCTCGTCGAACCGTGTGTCCTACTCCTGTGTAATGCGCGCGTTTCTTCCGCGCGCTTTCGTGTGTGTGTGTGTGGGTGTGTGTGTGTGTGTGTGCTGGTGTGCGTGTTCGCGCGGCGAAGCCTGCCGAGTACGAGGCTTGCGATTCGGGGCAAGAAAAATGCGTCTGTCAATAAAGATACACGCTGAGCTTCACCGTGCCGGGCTACAATAAATACAACGCTTTATATTCATTCGACTATAATCGACCCTCGATCCGCTATGGTACAATCGCGCGGCCTCCCCCCCAAACTCGATCCGAGATTTAAAGTCCCCTCTGATCGAGGAGACTCGCGCCCGTTTCTCCTGCCGTCGCCGTCGGCCGCCGATACTTTGTTACGCGACGCCTCGACGCACCAGCACGACGAGCTTACCGACGATGAAAGCCGTCTGTCAGCAGAGCGGCTGGAGGAACGGCTCGTTCCGATCGGGGGCGGCCAAAGCAGCGGCTGCGTCGTCTAGTAAGAGAGTTAACGCTGCAACGATCTGCAGGGAGTCCACTTTCCGCTCGTCACTGCGACGTCTCCCCATTCCCGAGCCATCGACGCGAGCCCCCGGCGAACGCTAGACACTGTCGCGCACTAAGGAGCGCGACAGGATTAAATTATTCACAGCGTCGCGGAGCTCCGTGGAGAAATGGGAACCGCGGGCTCATCGCGTGGAGAGGGAAGAAGGCAACCCTGCCCCTTTCCCTCGCGTCGAACTCGTGGATCCTAGACGCGGGGAACACGGACGCGACCCTCGACGAGGTCCCGGCGCCGATTGGTTCGATGGTCCTGGCCCGAAAGCGGGATTTCGGGGATCACGCGCAGTCCAAGGACGCCAAGGACGCGGGACTGTGCGGTCCGCCGAGCATGAACGGAGGGCTCATCGGCGGCCCTCCGCTTCCGGTGCTGTTCCCATAGAGCTCAAGGTCGCCAAGGGAACCGCCGTCCACCCCGCCGTCGCATTTGTCCGACTTCCCCTCCTGCTTCAGCACCATGCGCCGCCATTTTGCGCGGGCGTTCTGGAACCAGACCTGCGAGCAGAGAGAGAGAGAGAGATTGCATGTGAACGGTGAGGTGTCTGATGCTGGTACCGAGTCTGATCGAACGCTCCTTGTACTCCCTGTTTACAATAATACACACAAATAAATGCACGACAACCAATGAATCTCTCGGCTTCGATCCACCGTTCCGAATTCCCCCGGAAGAGCACCTCCCAGCCCTCTAACACCCCGAGTCACGAATCCCTCGAAGAGTAGCACTCCGCTGCCGAAATACGGGGATGAAAGAAGCCACCCTTAACCGGAGCGAGTCGTTACACGTGACGCCCGCGGAGAAACGCGGCGAGCAGGACAAAAAGGAAGGACGACACTGTCGCGGGACGAGGACCAAAAAGCTCGCGCGCCTCGTATGTATCTTCATCGACGGGGCTTTTACACGGGCGCGGGCGAGGAGGGCAGGGGGAGTAATTTAAATGCAACAGCACGCGCGCAGGGCACGTCAGCGGTGGCTGGCCCTGCTAGGATAGCTACATCCTCCGTACAATGCGACAATATATAATGCGACGACACACACTCGAGCACACCTCCCCCTGGCCCTCCGACCCCCCACCCCCCCGTGTTTCGCCTCCGCCGGGCTCCCCTCGTGTCGGCTCTCTACCCTCGGTGTTCCCGATAGATAAAAGACGGCCCCGATGCACGGGATCCCCAGTCGCCATTTTCAAGATAGTCTCCTCCCCCGCGGACTGAAAGCCAGGAGAGACTTCCAACCGACACAACCTCGGCCTCCCCTTCGCGGTCGAAGCTCGTGTACACGTACGAGTGTTCCTCTCCGCGGCGAGTGCGGACGCACGCGCGCGCGCGCGCGCCACAGAAAACACGTAGGCGTTTGCAGGCACGAGGGTCTCTATACGTGCACATAGAGACGAGAGGAGAGCGGCGGCGAACGCAGCCGCGGCGAACGAGCGAGTATTCGTGCGTTTCGCGATCAATATCAAGCAAGATGGCGACCAAGAACCCTACGCCGCACCGAATACAATAGGCCGGCGAGCTCTCCTCCTCCCCTGGCCCGCCGCACCGACCCCGCCGCTTCTTTTCCCTTTCTCTAGATCTTCTTTCGGCTGCCGCCGGCGCCATCGAGTCACCCACGCGTCTGCACGGATCCTGCGGGACCGATCCTGCCCCAGCTTTCGCGCACCGAGTGCCGAGGATCTCGACGGTTTCGAGGATTCCACCCCCATCGGCCCCGACGGAGCGGGCCCCTCTGCGTGGTTATTTGAGGAGGTGGTTTTGTTGCTCAATCCCGGAGGACGCGCCGAGGTGCCGCGAGGGATGCGAGGAGGAGGAGGAACGAGGGTGAAAGGCCGCGTCATGTCAGATTTGTCGGCGCGGAGGAGGATGCGTGAATGGGGGCGTCGCGACCGCTCGCGATATCTCGCAGGGTTACGCGAGAAAATTTAAGGGCTGGATCCTTCGTTTCGACGGGGGCGCGTGGCTCAATGAAGCTTTTACTTACACGGGTGACGGGAATTCTCGCGAAAAGGCGGAACTCAGGATTCAGGAAATTGTACGGCACATCAGTGTCCCTATTGAAAGATCTTTCCCCGCTGCGTCTCTACTCCCAGAACTGAAATCCTTCAAACTACACCAACCTCCCAAACTACTACCGCAGCACAGAAGCCGCGCAGAGTCTCCAAGAAGATCCGCGAAACCCTCCAGCCTACCAGCAAAACGGTCCCGCCGAAGTGACGTAGATTAATTCCCCCATAAAAAATTGGGCCTGACCGCGAGGCAACCGGAAGCAATCTCGACGTGGGCCCCGCAAGACCAGAAGCCCGACGACTAATCGGCCAGAGAAATGGCCCGTGATTTGGGCCTGTGCGGTGGCCGCGATAATCGTGGATCCGCGATCGATGGGCCGGGGTCGAATCAAAGCGGCCGCCGGGCCCGGGCAAAATAGATTCGCCTATGTAATTTAACGGTAGTGGGTTAACGAGGGCGCGCTCGTTACCACAGAACTTGGTCGACTGGGGCGGATTTTGAGCAGCGGCGGATTGACGGAGGGCCATAATTACGGAGAAAGGCCACAGGCTCGTCGACGGAAATATCGCGCGGCCCATGCGGTTCTTTTACCTCAACGCGCCGCCAGCAGCACGCACTAATTGGGAGAAGCGCGCTCGCGCGACCGGGTAAGCGCGTGTACACGCGTCTCGACGGGCGCGCGGCCGCGCGCCGTTCGACCGTCACACGTGAATATTTTTATAAGAGCTGGTAACGGGGCTCGTCAGAGGGAGGGGGGGAGGGGGGGAAGAATAAAAGAAAAACGATCGAAACCACCGGCTATCCATCTTCCAGCCGCGATTTTTCGCTGCACCTTTTTTACCGAGCCCTGGAAAGCAGAAGAGCCGCTCAGTGACCTTCTCCCTTCGTCCAATAGGCTGTTCTTTCCGCGGGGAACGATGGATATCTGACCGAAGTCACCGAGAGACTTTCTACCGTCTGCGTTTGGTTTTATTCTCGTACAGAGTCGGAGGCTGTGGGCAAGTATTCGTGGAGGAGACGGTGGAAACCGCTGGCAACGGGTTTTCTGCGCGTTTTTAATAGCTTATCGTCGGGGGTAGAGGGTGGCGATGGTTACGCACAGGTAAGAGTCCACTATGAGTTCCTTAATCGCGGAGATTGCTCATTAATGTTCACGCGCTACCGTGGTCCGAATGGAAAAGGTTTTCGATCGTAGATAGGAGTCGGCCAGGAAACGGGATACCAGAGATAACACTTTTGCCCGGCGCTTTTCGCGTACACTAACAATCCCTTCTATCTTTAACCTCCCACCGAGTGTTCAGCGTTTCAAGTGCCGCAGAAATAAACGTAACACGCTCGTATAAATTCCAAAGACAACCGCGGCTGGAATCGACACGGCGCGAGCCACCCCAACGATACAATCTGTCCAAAACGACGGCCCCGAAACGTCCGCATGGACACTTTTAGCGTCTATGAAGGGCGTCATGCGTCATTGACGCCGCGCACTAATTGGAGGAGGCCGGACGCGAATATTTTTCCCGCCAAGCGACTCTGTAAATTTCATTTTAATTGCGCGTCGTGACGAGCCCCGTGGCAAGCGACACCTCGATACCATCCAAAGCCACGTCGCTCGATAGCGTTCCGATCCGATTGATTGCGAAGCGAAAAGAGGATTAAGAATCGCTGCTGATTAGTAGAATTTGCTGCAGCAAAACTGTTGGAACAGTACTTAGAAACTTGTCGCCATTCGATGTAAACGCTGAAGAACGTCTAGGCACTTAGACTCTGCGCGAACGTCGCCGAGGAAAGCACAGTGGATCAAAGAGCGAGACGTTCAATTGATTGGGCAGAACGGCGCGCTGGTGTAAAGGGAAGGATGACGAAGCTTACCTGCAGCACCCTTTTTGGCAAGCCAGTTTTCTGGGAGAGTTGCTTGAGATCCTTCGCGTCTGGATTGTGATTGATCGCGAAGTAACTCTTCATCGTCCTTAACTGGTGATGCTTGAAACTCGTTCTCATTCGTTTTGTTCTGCTGTTGGAACCAGGTATGCCGGGAGTCGCCGGCCCTCCTCTACCGAACGGCATATCTATGTAGTCCGCGTTCAAATCTGCAACATAAATCCCCAACATCCGGATTATGCGTCTTAATTAAACACCGATGTCGCGGGTATTTTTGAAGCCGCCCGTATCGGCTGTATCAGCCAGGGGGATCTTTTCCGGCGGCCAAGGGCTGGGCCAGTTTAGATTTATGTTTCGGGTGGGTACGCTGTTCATCTGCTCGCTACCATTCGCGTCGATATCGCGGCAATTGTTACTAAGCAGGAGGATGACCTTGGCTTGCGTTGGAACAAGTGTTCCGAAGTTGATTCATCTATTCGCTGCGCAGAAAGCTATCGTAAATATAGATCCTTATCTATCAGGGAGGGAATAGCTTCCATCGCGAGGCCCGTCTCCGGATCCGCGAAGCTCCGCCAAAAACGCGTAGCCCTCGCGACTTCGAAACGCGGATACTCGCTCACTATGCGCCCCCGTGGCGAATAAAATTATCGACGCAACAATTGCGGGGTCTCCTCGATGGAGACAACGCGAGGAACGAGCCGTCGGGAAGCGAGGATGCCGCTGGTCGCGACTCTAGCGCTGTTTGATGTGTATCACAGCTCATTAGCTCCTCGAGTGCAAACAAGAAGGGTGATAGCGTATGCGAAAGACCAGTGGATACACGGCCAATTACAACTCTATGCAGCAAATAGTTCGTAGGCACGATACCTCATTCCGGTATACCTATCTTGTCCGAGGGACTCGGCCTGTCCAGGAAGATAAAGCGACGCTTGACAGTCGCCCGAGACGATCGTGAGCTCGAGAGTGGATGAATCGACGGGATCGATAAGATCGAGATCGATACGGTATCGTCGACCGATCTATGGAAGCTCGGAAAACAGAGTCGAACAGTTTTTTCATTCGCGAGTCTGCTCCTGGTGGCGGAGTCGACGATCGTGCGACTTGACGATCTCGATTCGACTGAGATTCCATAGAGGCTCTATGAACACATTTAATTAGAAGAGGACTTAGTTGAGGACCGATTTGGTTCCGTGAGTAAGCTCGAAGCGTAACAGACTCAGTAGTTAGTAGTAGAAGCTCTACTACTATCTTTGCGTAGCATCTTGACCCTAAATGAAGACCTCTCACCTAACCCTCTAATCCCCAAACTCGAAAAGGGATCCCCAACGTCTCATTCGCGAACAAGTTCAGAAATTACCTCTTCCTCGGCTCACACAGACAAAAATCAACGAGGACCAGTAAAAAGAGAACGGTCGAAGCGTTCCAAGAGGCTGGGTGACCTTGCCAGAAAAAAAGGCCCAATCAACCAAGGTCCCCCCCTCTCGATTCCCCTATCAAATTATTTTATTCCCGGCGATAAATTCTCGCGCCTCATCCGACCAGCCCCTCCGCGACCAGCAAAGGGAACAAAATAATCGCCCAGTCATCGGGTGGGTCCCGACCGCGACGTTGTGGCATCATCGCGCGGCAAGATGCACCGCGCTGCACACGCTGCGCGACGATCTTTTTCACCGAAAGAGGGGAAAAAAGGAAGGGGGCGAGCAGCGAGAGAAGTGGCACTGGTCAGGGTGGACGTCACTCCGGTGGTTTCGACCGAGCCACGGGTCCACGTCGGCCTGATGGAGCCGGCCGGTTCCCACGGTCGGTCAACAATCGGAATTAAGTTCTCGACGGCCGAGGACGCGGAGAGAAGGAAGCTGCCGGGCGCCGCCCACGCGCGACACGTACACGCTTCGCTGGGATCGGGGATTCGTGAATTTATGTCGCGGCGACAAATTTTATCAGGGTTCGGTGGCAAACACCGCACGCCCACGCGCGCCCGTAAATCACCGGCGACGAGGAGAATGTCCCGGGGCTCGTGTACACCGCGATCTGACCGCGAGCGCGAGCGGGAACGCGCGCGCTAAAGCGGACCAACAGCGCCGGGGACCCGGTCCGCTGCCGCGCTCGCCACGAAGATCCGTGGCGCGGCCGTGGTCGCCCGAGGAATTTTCGTACGGAGCAGCCGAGACGCCAGATTGCCATCAGCGGAACAACCGGCGGACCAGAATAATGAAAATCCTGGGGCAGGTAGTGGCACAGAACCGCCACGAGCAACGACCAGGCGCGTTGATACTCACGCGGAACAGTCGATAACTCACCGCGATCTTCCTCTCGTTTCGCGGTTACAACGCTTTGGCCGGGCGACGGTGCTAAATTAGCCGCGTTACGCGGACAGCTCGTCGTGCAATATAATTAGAAGGAACGTCCACGGCGATATCTGAACACGCGTCGCGAAATCTTTCCCGGGGACACCAGGAAGCTGATTTACTGGTGTGTCCTTTGTGCATCGAGCGCGGGTCACCGTCAGGGATAGAGGGAGGGCTGTTGGCTGGCTGCGCGGCTGTCTCGAATCTGATGGACACTGTCGCGACGAGGATGGAGATGATGAATTTGATAGTTCGTTGCGAAAACCGTGGAACAGCTAAGTGTAGGAATATTAATTAGGGACGGAGCTTGAGGTGTAATGGAAGACGAGCCACGCTGCTGATGGTTATGTAAGTTTGTGACAAACTGCAGTTCGATGGGAATGTATCATACGCGGTTGAAGTTTAGTATGACAGTTAGAGTTCTCGCGCTACTAATTCCTCGAGATAGGGGGTTCAATAACATTCCGCGGCTGTTGCAATGCATCCATAATTCTTTCATGCCATTAAGCAAATATTTGCCCACTTCACGGTCCAAAAAATTGTATACCAAATCGCCGTGATTACACGCCGGTGCTTTCTAATTGCAAACTTTGATCAATGCGTGACGCACTCTAGTACGGTCTGCCCTGGCCTGTGTTTTATTGTAACATATAATTTACAGGAGGCCTAGAAACCTCCGCCGATTCTTCAAAATAGAAGAGAGCCAGATGCTATGGAAGCTATACGCTGAAAGCGCTGCATCAGTGTCTATGCACGCGCATCGCTGTCTTCCTACCACTCCATTTAATTTTCAGAACAAACCGTCACCGCTCGATTTCACGCGGGGACCTTTCCCGAGATGCGTAGCAACCTCGATACACCTCGTCGTTGGTACAAAATGTCTCTCCGATCTAACGCTATGATTTTACAGAATAGTACGTCGATTAACTCACCTATGTTTGCGGTCATAGCTTCCAGGTCCTTGGGTTTCCTCTTCCTGGGCCTGCCCTTCTGCCTCGGCGGCGGCACCACAGCGGCGCCATTGAAGTACGGTACTTTGGGGGGCGATCCCGCGTCGGGCACGGATGGCGTGGAGGGTTGCAGCGGCACGGGGCTCACGTGGCTGTGAGGATGCTGAGGGTGCATCGAGTGATGTGGATGCGGCGGATGGGAGGGATGATGATGGTGATGATGGAGGAATTCTGGCGAGGGGAACGGTTGACCAGGGTAGTGGGGGCCGGGCGGGTAAACCGGAACCGGAGGGCTCTGAGACGGGTGAAGTTCAGCGCCCATCTCGTAGTGCAATCGACAGAGCACCGCGCCATCCCTCATCCCGAAATGGTCACCCTTGGTCAGCGGCACGGCGCAGGCGGCGCAGGAGAAGCAACGAACGTGGAACACGAGGTCCCTGGCTCGCATAACCAGCTCCGAGGCCAGGATCGCTGCTTGACATCGGGCGCACCGTTTCATACTGCCGAACATCCTGGAAAAAATGGTCGAGGTGGTTAGTCCTGAAGCAGTTAATTCCCACCGCGCGTTCACCGTGTAAACTCGAATGGTTCTAATAAACCGATGCTCTCATCGAATATCCGAGGCCAGTGTTCCCACCTTCACCTTGGGTGGACTTAATTTAGTATCGAGATTGAAATTGATTGCTCGGCTTATCACGGAGGTGCAACGTACTTGCAATCACACTCTCCAATTCACGGCGGAGCGAAGCAGAGGTGAGTACCCCTGGATCGAAATGAGACTGAGCTCTGCCACTCCGTTCATCCAGCCCGGACCCCCCAAACCCCTCGAAATCGGCAGGCGATCGTGGCGCCTACTCAAGATCTGACAACCCGTCCCATTGAACAGCTCCGCGAACTTTGCGACACGGTAGATTTTTCGAGCCGAACCGGCCAATTAACGAGCCAACAAATCGAGCAACGTCCGCCGACACGCCGCGTCGGCCATAACAAAAATAACCAAGAAATTATCGTAACTGCGGGACGCAGGCGGCGCCCATTTTTCCCCCATTCACTTTAAACGATACAAACACACATCCACGGGCCAGAATGTTTCCCATCGTCCTGATATCCGCCGTGTCCCACAGATAGGGTTCCGTTAAATCGAGAAAAAAGACCGCGGGACGCAGATAAAGGCCACCAGACGAACAGAGAGAGAGAGAGAGAGAGAGAGAGAGAGAGGAGAAAGATCATGGGTGGATGCCAACGAGGCAGAGAGAGGGAGAGAGGGAGAGAGGGAGCGAGGGCGGGAGACACGTAGAATTCTCGTTGATATCGCCAAGGTAAGGAGGGACACGTATGGTAACCGCGGAGGAGCAAAAGGCCGGAAAGGGAAGGAATATACCGATGCAACCGGCACCGTGACATCGCTACTGCATTAGCGGCACCCTGCAGTCTCCATTACCGAAGCCGGTCGACTATCTACCCGACATCCACCACGGCTACCTACCTAACCACCTATCTCACTCTCCACCTACCAAATATATTACGTCCCCTTCGGAGCCGTACTAAAGAATCTAGATAGAGACGTGGCCGATCTTATAACCCTGATCCACCGCGTTCGATCCAGTCCCAGGGGTCTGCCTTGCCACGTACCCACACGCGCGCCGCCTCCTCAGGGGGCTGGCAACGTGCGCGCACGAGTTTTCGGTCGACCAGCGTCTGCCTGCATTACTTGATTACGAAACGCTGTGGTGACAGGCGGATGACATGGGCTGGGAAGCCTCGGATATATATCAATTCGCATGGAAGATTGAAAATAACCAAGCGATTCCCTAGAATTTATGCGACGATTGGATTTCAGGGAAATGGGGAATCGGTGGGTACTGGAGTTTAGGGTTTCCGCGCTATGTGCTTCCTTGTCGAACAGGCGAACTGCGGGTTGCGAGGGAAGCGTTTTTCCTTAAACATTCCCCTAAATCACGTCACGCATGTACCGCGAGACAATGATTTGGCGGAGATCACAGATATTGACGGAGTGAATGGGGAAATTGCGGGGAAAACAAAAGGAGGATGTGGCTACACGAAATCGTGCATGCATCGTGGAGCAACGATCTCAGCGATCGGAAAACCAGAAAACGGAGAGCAGTGATCAGATATCGCCGAGGGAAAAGCAAGTCGAACCTCGTGGCATAACGAGTCTCGTTGTTTCCGAATAGACCAACGACTGTGCACGTTCAGAATTATTCTGGGATCTCAAACAAGCAACGTGTTAATTCTATACATACCCTGGTCTACTCAACGCTGGCGCAAAATAAATAACTAGAACTTTTACAATCTTCCACAGACTATCGATCTAATGAAACTACTCGCTGCCAAATTCAAGTACGACAACTCCTTCGATCACGTAACTCCACTGACCAGACTGATCCAATCGAATTAAAAGAAATTGCATCCCGAAAAGGAATCCATTAAACAGACGCGCTTCAGGATCCCATTCAAGTGTCGACGAGAGTTAGCGACAAGTTACCGTCAACACCTCTTCACAGTGGCACGAACGAAACAACCTGAGCGCCTATACAAGCCCGTCACTCATTCAGGACACTGTATCCCGAAGGTGCAAAGGTTGCAGCGGGTTCTGAGGGCCGAGCGGAGCTCTCGACTCCGAAAGGACTCGACCTGGTCCCCAGTAAAACCTAAACCTAATCTAATGGATTAGCCGCAGCGTGGTCCGCAGGACCGTCGAGGGTCTCTTGACTCGAGGCACATTGTTATCGGTCCTGATCCTATTGACAGCCCCAATCCTGCTACACATCCTGCGCGCACAATGGCCACAGTGGCCTGGTTTGCGCCCAGCGGAGCAAGACCGCGGTATTTTCACCTAATCGGATCCGTCCAAGCGTGTTGGGTAATCGACTGGCCCTATTCTGCAACCACAACGGATTCACCTTCGACCAAGGTAGAAACACGCGAGCTCCCGAAGGTGCGCCAGTAGGGGAGCTTTGTCTCTTCTTTTTCTTTGTTACACTGTGCGCGTGTTCCTAAAACTGTTTTGGTTATTCCCTGAGACTTGGCGATGCTGGATTACACCGAATTCTCATATACATTAATTTACTCAGAAGCAACGAAGGAGATGAACGTAACAGTTGCTAACAAGTCCCGCCGTGCGGACCCACCGGCGAACACACTTGCTTCATTAACCCATCAAGGCTGCTTCCGCTAATCGCAGCTCCGAACACCTCCGGTGCAAGGGGTAGAGGGGTCCCGCGAAAGCGAGCCAGGGTGGAAAAAAATGCCGAAAGGAGGCTGGCCTGGAGGGGGGCCAGCGGCGAACGGTGTTATTCGGCGATTCCTTGCTTTCCTTCCTCGCCGAGCGTGTCTTCGCCCGTCGGCCTCCCCACGAGGCTGCCCCGGTCGATGGATGAATGAACGAGCTCTCGACGACCGGGAATAACCTCATTCACGGTTTCCATCCGTCCTTCCTCGCACATCCGTGTTGCAGGCGGTGGGGGGGGACGCCCGCAGAGTTTTACAAGATGCGCCATATGCGATACATTATTATACAATGTGAGCGCGTATTCTAAGCGGGCACCGGGAGGGTTTCAGGCGTGTTCGACGCTCCTAAACAGAGGAGCTCTCGGTGTGCCCAAGCCGCCACAAAGAGTCGGAAATCTTTTATATACGCGACTGTACTCGCGGCGGGGACCACTTGCCGCGCGTTCGCACACTCGGCACCCGTGGAGCACGTGGATTTCTCCTCGGCTCTTTCTTCCCTTTCCTTTCCTTCCCTCCTTTCGAGCTTCCTTCGCCCCGGCCGGTCCGTCGGCTTTCTTTCGGGCCCTCCTCTCTTTTCTTCCTCGACGGCCCTCTCCCCCAACCCCTCGCCGCCCTTGGGGCCCCACGAGATATGCCCGCGAGGACACGAGCCCCGCAGAGGCCGCGATTTCTCACGTGCCGCCTCGGGGAGCTCGCGCCGCGCCGTCTTCATCGCGACCGTTGCGCCGACTTCAATGCTGCCCCAACTGTTGCGATCCTCGCCTCTTCGATATCAACGGAACGAATGTATTTCGTACTAAAATGCACTAAAAATCCACCCCACAGCAAAGTGCCACGCGGGCAAAGCATTTAGCGAACGCGTCTGAGATTCCACGGGCTCCGATCTCCGGTCAAACCGACGATTAACGCCCGAAAGTCGCCAGCCCTGGCCAATTAAACATTCCTGCGATTTCTTCGTAATGTAGCAACAAACTCGGAACCGTCCAGAATGCCAGCTTGAGCCATTGGTCCTTAAATTAACTCCGTAACGTCGTTAAGGTGCAAATCGGCGTGTTGGGGCAACACGCCAGAGGCTGATCGTAGAAGTAATTAACTCTGCAGGCTTGTCCGCGAGTGATTTTTTAACAAGCGCCACGCGGTGGTACAGAAGCAGAGGACCAAATGTCCCGTAGGTGCTCGTCCAGCGACTGTATTCGTTGGTCCAGTCGTAAGTTAAGCCGCGTTCTCGCCACGCTTCTGACAAGCCGCGGTGGGATTAAGGGCCCACGGCCTCGCGCGATGCTGTAAATTATTATTTCCACGATAAAGCCTGTCCTCCTCGGCTGGAATTCCCGTGGACGGCGTAATTAATGCATCTGGCGATAAACGCCCCGCTTCTGTCCTCCCTTGCCGTCGCCGGCGCGGTCTCTCTAATCGAGAAGATTCGACCGATCGGCCTCGTCCACTCGGACGTGACCGGGGTCCGCAAGCGGGAAAACTGTGCCTCAGAAGGATCTTTCGAGGTGTGTCGCGTATGGAACTCGCGCGCTTCCTTTTCGAACGTCCTCTGGTTCTTTTGTTCTATCGTAAAGGGGTATGAATCGTCCACCTCCCCCTCTTTCAATTATTTATTAAAATAATTTGGCCTCGTTGCGAATTGCCTACCTATCCTCCCTTTCTTCTTCGATCTTCCTGGAGACTCGGTCATCCCACAGAATTTCTATTTCGATCTCAATTTTTTCGAGCCTCCCCAAACGATCTAACCGCAGCTCCTTCGAACCAAACACCAGCGAATTAAGTAACTTAGCAAGTGGCAAAAGTCACGTCAACGGTGACACCGAGAGAAGCCGAGGATTGGCCGGTCCGAGGGACAGCCAACGCCGGCGCAGCAAGACGCGAGGGATAATATAATGCTGTGATCTAGATTAATGCGAAACGCTGCCGGCAGCGTCCCACGCGCAGCGGTGTGTCCAGCGTATCCAGCGGTAGGCTGTCGCTACATTATTCATAAAATAAAACACGCCAGCCGACGGACAGACGAGAAAATCAACGAAGATGCAACGAGCCGAGGCGAGCAAGCGTGAGCGGCTGTTACGAGATTATGCGGGAACCATTCGACGGCCATCGCCACCGCTTCCGGCGACTCAATCCAATAATAGAGCGATACGTCCACATCGATATCGTAATTCACCCATTTTCCACCGTCCGCGATCTATGTTCCTCCCTCCCTCAACGATTCCTACGAGACTCTAATGCTTTACGTCCACTTTCTGCGACAGGAGTGGAAAGGAAGGGTGCGAAGTTGTCGTTTGACTTATTATGAGAAACTGAAAACAGCGCGTACGTGTAACTTAAAGCTATGCTAACGCCCGAAAGGGTGACGGAACCTTCGCCCGAGCTCGGCACACCGGCAGAAAGCAGGGGAAACAGCAGTTCGATCTGTAAACCGCGATGCGCAATCTCCGCGCTTAAATCCCGCCGGTTGTCGTATTCGCACGAGGATCCTCGCCAAAGTGGACATAAACATGTCATATTCCCTGTATCAACACCAATAACTTGGCAATGCGAAACAAGTTCCCTATCGCCGTTTCTCATCGCCATTAGCATCTCCCGCGGGGCTCGCCAACAAAGAAGCCCAAAAGGAAAACGTCCCTCGGCTCGCGCACCGTGAAAACCCGCCGATGTGTCGATAAAAGAACGTTGCAACGTTCATCGAGTGGCCATACGGAACAATGGCCAAGGGAGCTCCGCAATGTTGCGGCGTTACGCAATGCGCGTTGCATTTGGTCCGATTAAAGCAGCGTCGCGTTCTGACCGCCGATAATTGCAATATCACCGAGCCGAGGGAAGAAAGACAGCCTCCAGCGGCGGAAAATTTGTATCCAGAGTGTCGTTTTCGCAGCCTCGCGGCTACCGTTGTTGGGCGATCTAACAAACGCTGGGATCGATACGGCTTTAACTTCCTAAAGGTACAAGTGGAACAAGATCGAATACGAATTGATCCGTCTCTGAACATGGCCGGGCTGTCCATTTACGAACACCCACGGCCCACCGGGGCAAATTTATTATCCCGCGGTTTCTTTCGCTTTAGGAAACATCGACGTCGAGAGGCACGAGAGCTACGGTCGATCTCGCAGCGAAGCTGCGGCGCAGCCTCGACCGCGGTTTTGATTAATGTCGATGCGTCCATCATCCACTCGGATGCCCGGCTGTAGCTGCTGGACTGGTAAAATTATTTATCGGACGATGGGAGTGTTGAGAGTTCGCGGGCTCGCCGCGAGGGATATATAGAAAGCTTGGAACTTCTGAGAAGGGAGATTGATTAGTCTTGGCAGCTCGATATATGTGGCGTGTTTGTCTGGAACGCATTTAGGATGTTTAAGATAATTGCAGGCTTAATAGGATTTCCCTTGGAAGATTGTTAAGCAGTTTTTAAAGATCGAAGAAAGCTTGTTAATTAAGTATCTTTGTACCTGGGACCTCTAGAATAAACATAAGTTTAGGTATTACTACAAACTCGATCCTCCACTTCCGGGAACCATCAGGAAATGCCTCCTACTATCTAAATTACAGAACAGCCTTGCGCCCCAGCTCTAGCCTCGAAAGGAATCCGACTTCCTTCAATAAATTCCCCATAAAGTTTTCTTAAGAAGAAACTCCAATGTTTAGTTTCTAACCAGCGACCAGTCTGCTCCTAATCACCGGCCATAAAACCCTCCACCGTGATATAATAATCGCGGAATAGCTTAGGGAGCGAGCACCTATCTCCCGGACAGTCTAATCTGATTATTGATCTACGAAGCAGAAGAAGAGGTAAAAGGGGAAAGGAGGCGAGGAAGTTGGCGAGAAAATATAAACTCGACGGGAAGACACGGCGCAGCGCGTCGCGTGATACGCGGGGTACCTTAGCCAGAGGGTACGTAGCTCATCACCACCAGCGCAATAAATACGCGCGATTACAATGTTGCGCGGCTGCAATTCAAGCAAGCCCCCCAGCAATCGCCTGGGGCAACAGTTGACTCGGGAGACTTTCATTTCGCGTGGATTATTCCAGTTACATCCCACAACTTCGAGCAGTCTTCGAAAGTTTAAGTAGAAAAAGAGACCGCTGTTCAGACTTCCAACTGGGAACTTGCAGCTTCTAAACAAGGACCAATTCTACTAATCAAGATTGCCAATTATTTTTTCACCCAGAAGCTAGCCAGCTTGCTCGACGATTAAACCACCTGAGAAGTGGTACACCTAGAACTGGAAACTCGAAAGGATCCTAGCCAGCTTAGAGACGCCTGTGGCAACGATCCAGCGACAATCTAACCATTCATCTGCGCGCTCAAAGGGCACAGAGAACAGGAAGGAGAAAGAAGGGTAGTCGGAGGAGGCCGAGGACCGCGGTAACCCGATACTTTTGCAGGGATGGTTTATGTGGTGACACTCGCAATTCCGTGGTGGACACACGACTCGTCGTGACCTTGTGGGGCCCTGCGAGATGGACCCCCTGCCGAGCTACGCCGAATCCTCTTAAGGAGTAACGATGACCAACGGCCCAGCCACTCGTAAAAACTCCATACGAATTCCCTGGCGAGGTGTATGCAGAACGGGGTTTATATGCGCGAACGTGTCGCTGGCATCCTGTACGAATTAAGGGCCGTGAGATCTCGGTCTCTGTGGACCGTGAAAGGGTTGGAAGAAGATGAAGAATGGAGTGCAGCTCGAGAAACAGGGTGGAGGAAATAGAACTGGACTCGTCGAGAACACTGACCGGTGTTCCTATCTCGAGAATCTTTGACGCCACCTAGGTGGTAGGAAAACGTAATTGACTAGGCTAGAGACTCGAGGATATTCAAGTTTGGAGTAGGTCGAGCAAGGAATAGCTCAACACTGCGCTGCGTCAAGAGCTTCTCCATTTTGTCACGCTGAACTCGAGGGGCAAATGAAACGATCGCATTCGTGCAAGAGTCGCGCGGGATTATCAAGTATTAATAGCGACGGGGTTGAAAAATTGATATGAGGGTAGTTGTAACACGAACGGGACGAGTGACTCCTAGCGGGGCGCCGCTGCCCGTGAATCTGATAATGGCAAGAAGGTATATCGCCGCACCGAGGAGCTATCATTCGTGTTCTCGCTGCGTCCGCTCGCATCCTGCGGCTGATACATGAAGTGTCCTGCGCGCAGGTGTCGCCGGACAAATACGCCCGGTCCAGCTATCTCTCACGGCATCTACGACATCGAGATATCGTGCTGGTCCCTTTCTTTCTCGATGCTTCAAATAAGCGATCTATTTGTACCCCGAGGCATGGACGCAATAAGCCCTTCGTTTCCTGTCGTTTTATGGGGATGTTTGAGAAGTTGCTCGAGAGGAGACAGCTGGTTCTTTAAATTCTCTTACTTTAGTTCTGCAACTTCTCGAGCTTGTACTCAAGAATTACCACAGGCTTCGCGATTCCTATCGTTCAAGCCGTCGTCCAGTCATTTCCACCGATCCTTTCCACTTTCCGTCAGCTGTAGCTTAAAAATCGATCGCCCAACGATCCTTTCCCAAGCTACCAAAGGAAAAACACCGCCCGATGACCCGACGACCGATAAACCCAGCACAGAAGACAACCGCTATTACACCCCAGGAATGCAGTGTCTCGGGGGTATCTTCGAAATCGGTGTTTAAAGTCCGCTGCCCAGCGGTGTCTGTCTCTTCTTTACGTCCTCTAATCAGTCCCCTCGCGGGGGACTCACTGATTAGACCGCGGCTGAGATAAGAGGAGCCGTCCATCGAAGATCGCCCGTTATCTGTCCTGGGATCTACGGCCGCGTCCCCATGGAATTTCCCCCTGGAATTGGGGGCCCCAGGAACAGCCCGGCTCGTCTGGGACATAAATATGATAGAGTCATGACCTGGACCCAGGGATGCACGCACGGTAGACACGGCGAGCGGCCGCGGTGCGTTGCACGGTAACATAATACGCGTGCACAGCCTCTCTCGCACTTCTGGGACATGCATCATCGGTAGCCGTCCCGGTGTCGCAGTATTTCTCGGCCCCTTTCTTAGATCGTAACACGGTGGAGGCACCGAGTTATGTCCCAGGGCCTCGTTATCGTTGCGCCAGCCGATCTCTGGGGGTGGTTGCTTGCGTTCTGATTAATGCCGCACACTTTGGTACCGTTGCCTGTTCGCTCCTTCCTCTATCGAGTCCCCGTCGCCACCGTGTTTGTAGTTTCAGTTGACTTCGTGGGGGACTGTGGATTTGAAGATGATCGAATCGATGGTTCAAGGTGTGGGGGTGAATTTCATGTTTTCTGCTTGGAAATTGTTGTTATCGATCACTTAGAGGTTGGATCTCGGTGCTAGGTTACTGATCAATAGTAGAATACCCTTCGAAGCTGCTGACCAAACACGTTCTCAGAGAAAACCTGACGACGAGAACGGAGACGCAGCCGAAAATCTGGATTGGGCGAACGGGCGTTCTCAAAACAGGTCACATCTATTTTCGTGAGAATGTTTCGGGCGGACTGGTCGTGGCCACTCGTGCTCGTCCTTTTTCGAGCAAGGATTCTCGCGCGTACGACGCGAGCAGGGGGTTCCAGCGGGTCCCGAGAGTCCGCGCGGCGCATCTTAATTATGAGGGCTAAATTATGAGCGAGCTCCCGGCGCTGAAATATTTGTGTGTTCGCCGGCCGAGGGTTATGGCTCAATTACCACTCGCTATTTCCTTTGCGAGCCGTTGATTTAAGGCGACCACTTCCTGCGCCCGAAAGGACGTCCTTTCGCGATCGTTTCGCCCCGGCGAAAGTCGCGAGAAACTCGCTCGATCCACGCCTTTAACGAGGCTACTACCGTTTGATCTTTCTCGATCCATGAAACCCAGCCACGTCGAACCCTTTGCCGCCCCGCTCGTCCTCCGCTTCTTTTCCTCTATCTTTGAATCGCTCGCCGCTAATCCAGACAACGAGGCGTCCCCTATCCCCTTTCAAAGCTTCCTAACGATTGTCTAGCGTGCCTTTGGCGGCACGGCAGGCTTATTCCCGGAGATGATTCTAACGGGACTGGTCAAAGGATCGCGAACGCGTCGCCAGAAATGACGAAACGTTACGTGAAACGATCCCGCGGATCAGATAAAGGGTAATTGTGAACCTTCGAGCGGTGGCCTTCGCGTGAGTTCATCATCGAGGGATTGAGACGTTAAGCGGGAGATCGCGATCGAAATTTAACGCGATCAGATAAGGGGCTAATTACACTCGACTTCGGGAGCACGGTCGCATCGGGAGGAAATCGTAAAACTTAGGCGCTCGGTGTCGAGCTGCACGCACCTAGTATCTCGATCTAAACGCAGACATCGCGTAATGTTCAACTTGTTGCTGGTAGATAGTCATCGTACAAGCGGAAAATTGTATGATCGCGAAGAGATTCGTGTTGTTAATCGATAATGATGTCACGTGTATCCGATCCCGTACGAAGACAATTATGTAATTGGAATTATTACCCGAGAATAATCACGTTTTCTCTAGTGATCGCAGAAGATTCAATGCAACGTCTCGATTAATCTTGGAACAGCAGGTCCCCAACAAATCCCGAATGCTACCAGCTGTGCCAAGCTGGATGACCCAGGAAGGAGAGGAAGGCCACGGGGGAATTTCATTCAGCTAATTAGAGCCCGCAGGAAGACAATGTCTGCAGATGAAATCATGAAAGCTAAATTCAGTCATCGGAGCGGCGGCGAGCACGCAGCCTTATCCGCCGAGACGTTTACAGCGATATATACTTTACGACTAATATCCGAGCGCAACGAGACACCGTGCGCACCACCATGTAACGGAGTGTGCGCTTCTAGACGCCGCGGAACCGCGCGAGGGCGTCCTGCCAGCACACACGCCATGCCCACGATGCATGACCACTGCCACCGGCTGGATAGCCAGCCTCCACAAACTCCAGGAAGTCGAGAGCAAGCCCCCGATCCTTTCCCTCCAAGCTTTTTCGCTTGTAATTATTAACGCGTCCTCCTCTGCGCGAGTTTCTCCTGACAGTTGCGATTTTCACAGGTCTCCAGCCAGGGTCAATTGTTTAGAGACTCGATGCTCAAATTTTGCCTACAACGATCATTCAGTCAAGATTTAGGGTAACTCGGGGTAATATGCCACAGTTAACTTTGAAACGCGATATCTTGCAAGTATAAATAGATACCGGGAAAAAGATAAAACTATATGAAAGTGTAACTAATTCTGTGTATTGACTAATAAGTAGAGATATGTAACTTTTATAGTTCAATCAGAAACGTACAAATACAAAAGTCCTCGAAAGTGGCATATTACCCAGGTGGTGAGGTAATATGCCACAAGCTATAAAGTGCGAACTAATCACTTAAATTTTGGAGAATCAACAATATTTTACACTATTTAAGCAATTAGTAACTAATAACAATTATTTGAACTCAATGAAACGTAAAATATATTTGAAACCTAAACCTAAACAGTCTCCAATTTCTACGCAGTCTTCATGAACCCACTTTTTGCAACATGTAGTTTTTACCCAGTCACATTTAGGTCCTTTTTCATCATAATAATAGAGTACGCATTTTGCACAGTAATTGTCATTTTCTGCATCAGTCGAATCGACATAAGAAATACAAGTGGCATATTATACCGACAAATATGTGGCATATTACTCCAAACGGCCATAAAAAGAAGGATGGAAAATCTCTCCACAAAGAACATAGTTTTAACGAATGTTTGAGAGATTATAAAATTCGTTTGTTAGTATACTTTATCATAATCTATTGATTTTTTGTATAACTGTTCACACAAATGTATAATCTGCATTCTAGTTACAGTATGATATTAGATCAAGCCGATAATTTTATAACTTACCAGGATTTATTGAAAATAAAAGAAGATAAAAGCCAAAATCTGTTGTCGTCTTAGCAGTTACACTAAATTGAACGGAATTAGTGCAAATATAACGCAATCTGTGCATTATTTAAAAAAATATTGAGAAGTGGCATATTACTCGCGGTGGCATATTAGCCCGAGTTACCCTACCTTTGATCTTAAGGGAGACTAGTGGTCAACCAGCCGAATTGTGAAGGGTGGTCTACTTGGAGTAGAGGAGCCGGGAGATTCTAATAGCAAAGTTTTACAGAAAGGATTCAAGTTACAGTGTCTGTAGAATTCTGAGGGGACTGGATTACCAAGGAGGATAAAACGAAGGGGAGCGACATTAAGTTATCCGAGTGCTGAGAAAACAGAGCCATAGGCGACCAACGAGTAGCAAGATACTCCACCGAACCGGTTCAAAATTATCACTGGTTCTACATGGAATAAGTGAATTTTATGCGCTCATATATCTTTCGCGCTGAAAATATGATGACGTCCCAGAAACTGTAACTTATTCACAGAATACAACGGCATTAAAGCCTTTATAGTTACGCTTCCAAGCCACCTTTGCTCTCGCCTATCGAGACTCGAGAGAGAATATTCCCTCCGCGCGAGACGGAATTCAATTTGAAAAACTGCGCAGGCTAAATACCGACCCACTTCCTCCTACCTCGTAATAATCAGTTTCCCCGTAATTGTCGGCGCAAATTGTACGTTGCCTGACAATTTCGCGGGAGTTGAGAATCGTGCAAATCGCGAAATGCACGGTTGGAAATTCGTGCAGATCCTCGTTCAAGTTCATACGTTCGCCGTGTACAAAGAGCCACGCGATAAATTATGCGTGTCCAGCGTCCCACGTGGCGCTGGTACGAGTTTGCTCGATAAATAATGAGTGGCGGGTTCGCGGCTCCTCGTCCCTCGCTCCCGAAAACCCATCCAAGGTAAGAGACGGAGGGTTGCCTGGCGATGATTTCGACTACCAATAGCGAAAATAAACCTGCAGGAACGTGTGTTCCAGCAAATCCGATCTGACGTACCCTTCGGTACGCGGAATCGTTGGTAAATTTAACGACCCCTCTGTTCTTCTCGCGCAACCGTGTCGCCGGATATGCAAGTCCGTCGCCTCTGCACGTTACGTTCGGTTCGAATGGAGACTACAGTTCTTCAGAGGTTTTGGACAGGGTTCGGGAATTGGCTGATCCATCTGTGAGCACGTAAATCGAGGGGGGTATTATTGCCGTTAATTCTCAGTGGATACGTTACACTTTCAATACAAGAAAGCAGTTTTCAAGAGGGTGGAAGTTATCAATTAATAGATAAATGCTAATGGATAAGAAGCGTGGAGGCATCAAGTGCTCCTACGAACAGGAATTGATGTATCAACCGAATGAATATCACTTATCAACGGTTTCCCCGCGAATAACTGAACTCTGAATCAGCTTTCAGTTTCTCCAGGAAAGTAGTTTCTCCACTGTGAAATTACCCTGCTTGCTGTTCAAATTATCGGAGCTATCAGTGCAACGTTAAAGAAGCCAACAAACGTTCAACATCAGCCGATCAAGGAAGTGGCCAACCAACCTCGACTAAACTCGATTCACGAGAAATCTGCTGTAGAATCCAAAACACTCAAGGAAGAAATAATACCTGCGTATTATCAAATACCAATTTCCCTCAGAATAAAAACACGAAAGATTCCCCACCTCTAAATTCAAGATCCCCGAACACCCAATCCTTAACACTTCAATCAGTCTTCCTTCCTCCCAGCCTCAACACCTCGCCAAACAAACTGCTGTTCACGCATAAAGCCAAAAGGAAGCCCCGAAAGTGGCTTAACCCTTCACCCCATTAATTATTCCCCCGCGCTGAACCCGATACGGGCCAACTGGCCGCCGCCCACGTAACAAATCTGCATCGTTTACGGGCGAATTTGCCCCGGCGTGGGCAAGAAATTCCGAAAGGTCCCCGAAGCGAGACGGGGGCCCCAGGAATTAATTACCAGCTGGCATTGAACTTCCCTGGGCGCGCGCGTACAGCCATCATCGTCGAGCGTCTCCTCTCGAGCATCCAACAAAAGCGCTCCGCGCGCGCTCGCGGATCTTGTAGCAATGTAGCGGGTAGTTCATTAGTCGCATTAGAGCAATTTATCAGCGATCAGGGGGCTGGACACGCTTCGATTATCCCGACGCTGCTCATATTAACGACGATGCCAGCTTTGAACCGACGTGCACAGAGAAAAAGAGAGAGATAGAGAGGGAGGGAGGGGGGGGGGGGGGACCGACGACGACGAGAAGAAACAAGGCGAGTTGGAAAGAAACGGAACAATCCAGGAAGCTCTTCACAGCGCCGTGCAACGATCTCTTTACGCGCAAGCAATTTTTACGACGAAGCCACCGGGCCGGGCCGAGCTAACACGCGAGGTGACGAGGTACTTTCGACGTTATACGCTCCCAGCGAGATGCGCGTTAATATTTCGCCTGGAAAGCGGCTCGTTAGGACTCGTCGAACACCGTCCACCAACCGAAAAACGGATAAACCTGGGACAAGGCACCTGTGCTATGCGGCCGATGCTCCCCCTGGCCCTTCTTCCTTAATTACATCCTGTTCGATGTCAAAATATCAAGATCTGGTCACCGGGCGGATAGGGAGGCACTCTTTGTTACCTCCTTTTTTGCCGAAACTGGAGGACTCCAGGCTGATAAGGGGAGATAGCGGGGAAAGCGAGACTGTGTTCGGTAGATGGTCTCGATTCGCCAGGATATTTTGGGCGAATGGTTGCCAGATATGTAGGGGCCTGATGGTGGTTCGTTCGGAGGTACCTATATCGAATTCGGGGAAAATGGAGGGAGCCGGTATGCACCGGGCTGGAGGGGAGCATTGCAAGGGGAAGTGTCTGGGTTGGGTACAGTGGTACCAGCTTTAATGTAATGGTACTAATGGCAACCACTTTCTTGTCATAAGCAGATACTCCCTTAAATTTGCAAGAAATATAACCTCTCCACCCAGAGTCCACCCTACAAGCGGTACCATTCGATTCTCCAATGCCTCCCTTTGGTCCCCTCGCGAATGCGAATCACTGTTTAGCTATCATGCGCCACCGAGCTCAAGTCAGACGTATCTTTCCTCGAGTATCCCATCGAGGCGCGAGTTTTCGCGTCCAGGCATCAACCCCCATCATCGTCAACGCCGTCCCGCTGCGACCCGTTGATCCGGTAACCCGATACTAGAAAGCCAGAGCGCGTCGCCAGGTCCGATCGATCGGTTGGAGCGGCGCACGAGGCGTTGGAAAAGCGGCTCCAAGGCTGCTGCTGGAAATAATTCCTTCCGATGGAGCCGCGGCTGTTGCGAAAGGGTGTCACGCGCGTAAAGCCGCGGGTTCACTGGACGGACACGCGAACGCGCTGCCTAATAACAGCGGCGAGACCACGGCGACAACCACACGTTGGCTACGCGGCCAACGGCGAGATCGCACATGCGAGCCAGCCAGATAAGGGGCAGGGGAAGAGAGAAAGAGAGAAAGAAAGAGAGAGTTTCGGGGCCCGAACGACGCGGACGGTTGTCGTGACGGGATGTCCGCGCTATATTCCATCTTGGCTGTCACTCTTGTATGACGGCGTATGCAGTCCGCGCGGACCGTGGTGTCTGCACGCGCGACTTCCACGAGGAAGCGTGCTGCGCGTCCATGGGACTCGCGTGCAAGGGCTGCTCGACGTGTGAACACGACTCCACCACGCCTTCTGCCTCCAGATATGTATACTACCTTCGACCGCTCTCTGACACTCTCTGGCTACGCTGCACCTCGAGCTCGTGAAATATTCCCATGGACTGCTCCTTCGGGGCTTAATGGATCGATGATTATTAAGACGTGTGTACTCGATTCGCGGGAGTGCAGTTGCTGGAGTGTCTTGTCTGTTTGTAGGCTTTCATCTCGACCATTGTTGAGGCACAGGTCACCGAACCAGCGCGCAAAAGTCGAATGCCGTTTGATACTGGTGTAATAGCGTTGTCAGAAGGCCGGTGGATGATCCGGGGGTGATTCGGAGCGGCGAGCCGCTCGGTGCAGCCGCGTAATCGGCCACCGCGACATTTGCATCTCGGGCACGAAACAACGAAACAACGAAACAACGAGTGAACGTGGTCCGTGCGTGTGCAAAAAGCTCCGTAGGGCTCGTCTTACACAATCGCATCAACGGCAAATCTACGTACTCAAATTTCAAAGCTTAATTTACGGGTGAGGCGCGAGTAAATCACCGGGAATCGCGGCGACGAATTTATTCCTTTTCCTAGCGGATATCGCGTATCGCCGACACACTATCCGCCGCGAATAGAGTTCCTGCTGCGACGAATCAGTGCGCTTCGATTTGGCACTCTGGTTAAGACGTTCGGGGAGTAGGTAGTCGAAGATATTAGTGACTGCGGGCTTCGTCAGATTTAAGTTGGCCCTTCCTTGATTTACTTCGGTGTGGTTGAATTTTTAATATCCCATACGATTAAAGCATTCAAGTGTCCGGTACGGGACTTCCCCCCGCCAACTCTAATCTCATCTCTGTCGCAGGGTGTCTCCTCCGACGCGATAAAGCCAGCCCCTTATCTCGTAGGATCTCGACCGTGGCTTCAGAGATCGGCTGGCGCGATTTTCGAGGCATACCACCGCGTCCACGAGCGCGCAGAAGCGCGTAGAGAAGCAAAGGAAACGGTAGAGCAGAAAGACAAGCCCCTGCTGGGTGCTCGACTCCTGAAATTGCGAGAAACTTCGCAACCAACGGCACATAAAGATGAAAAAGTCATCAGAAGATCATCCCTCTCAATCCTTATATCCTTGAATTAGGAACACTTAGAATCCTAGAGCACCTCGCCGGTTTTACGCGACATCCTGCCTTCGAATAAACTCCACTCCAATTCCTCTCGCGTTTATCAGGCCGCTAATTAAAAAGGAAAAGGGAGAAGAGGAAATTCATCGTGGCCGCAGGAGGTCAAGAGGTGACAGGGAAAAAAGACGGGGTGGGGAGTGCCGAAGGGAAAGGCAAGTGCACCGAGGACATCCGGGGATGACGTCCGGCCGCTGCACGTGTATATATCGTCCCGTCGCTCGTGAAATGTAGATCGACGGTGATTTACTTATCAAGAATCGACGCTTCGCCGGAGGTAAATGGTCGAGTCGTGACCATTAGTCCACGAAGCTGGGCCCCGGCTCCGTACCAGCTCTGTGTGTGCGAATCGCCCAGCGAGGGAGTACGCTAATATCCGCGCCGTGTGAGGCCCTCCACGGCCGCAACACGATGTTCCTATCCCTCTGCTAGCGTCCTTCGATATTCTCCGGATATTCCACCCATCAACCATTAAATTATTTCGCGCCGCGACCCGGTCAGGGACGATCGAAGGGGCGCACGTTGCGATCTCGGCTCGTTTTAATCTAGATCAGTCGAACCTCTACAGATCTGTAGGCCTGGTAGAGAAGCCTTCTTCGTTCCCGTTTCTTTAAGAATGTTGCGCAGATAGGTACCTTTGTGGAAGTATGATCGACAGTTGCCTTTGAAGGCGAACAAAGGCTCCCAGCGATTTTCAGTCGAAAATATTACGTCCGCGGCGACAGTTAGAATCACACACACGTATTTATTGCGTCCGAGTCGCCACGCTCGGCTGGGATTAGTGTCTCGAGGCGGCGCGAAATATGGCAAGACAGGTGATTTCCGCGTATATTCCCGCCCGTCGGGGGCGCAATTGTTTCTCGGAATGGAAATCACCAGGCACACACCGGACGAAACGTGAGAGAATTCCTCTTAAGCTGTGCCAAGTGCACGCGCGCCTATGGGAATATTTCGCCTGTTAAAGGAGCCGCTGGAATTTCCGAGACACTGCCGCGCTCGGGCCGAGCAAATTCTACTCTTTCCCGGCCCTCCGGAAATCGGCACGTTGCACAACTTCCTGCGGATTGTTTATCAACGATGTCTGCGGGGGAAAGTTGATTAATTGGGGAGTGGTTCGTGTAGGAACGCGAAGAGAGCTCTTGCTCGTCGCGGGGAACACAGCTGCGCCGATGGACGCGTGTATCCTACTGTTTTCCTGCTTGTACCGAACCTGGAAATTCTTTCAATATTGTAATACTTCGTACCTGAATGTGTACTTCGAAGTAATTATTTTCTGGTTAATAAGTGGCAAGTCGAGTGTAATTAACTCGATAGACTTGACGTCCTACAGTTATCTAACTCCATGTTGCTTCTTCACTCGCAACTCTGATCTTCGTCAGAGATCGCAATCTTTAATCTCTAAAATAGTGTACCCCTAAATATAGCTACCGAGAATTAAAGCACAACCCTGCAAGCAACTCCAAAGCTCAGATCCCTCTCTTGATTTAACGACGCACCTACACCCCCAGAGAACGCTCCCCTGCGATCGCGTTTCTAAAGCTCACATTCTTGCAACGATCTCCGTTCTTTACGCCAAGCCGATTCGCCGTGCAGAAACGAGCCCGTATCGCATTGTTTTCCGTGGCGGCGGCGCGACGATAATTTTTTGTTATTCCAGCCGTCGCGGCGAGGCAATTTATTGTCAATCGCGTGTGCGCCGATAAAACGGGCCCTTATCGCCGTGAAAGAGCCTCGGGAGGCCTCGCGATGGCAGTTGCACAAACTGTGTCCGCGCGTTTGAATCGGCCCGAGGAGATCCTGAACTCGCGTCTTCGAATTGGCTCCCGGAATTGCAAGAAATTTCTTCGCGCTTGACTTGCTGCCGTGGCGAGCACAGAGCCGACTATTCTCGGCGAGGTTGTAACGAGCAGGCCACGATTGCGTGGGACTGCTCGTAATTGAAATCGTGCGACATGTTGCGGAAACGCGGAGTAACGTAATTTCGATGAAAACAGGGGAGGTGGAGAGACGAAGGTGGAAAGAACTATCAAAGAAGATTGTGAGTACTCTGGTGACGTTGATGATCGAACATTCCAGCAAGGATCGAGGAACGGTCGTCAAAGATTGCAGTGAATCTTAAGGTTGCAAATAGAATTTCGATCTTCGGAGCTTGCAACGCGAAGTGCGCAGGCGTCTGATTATCTGAACGCTGTTTGATAGAATGGAATATTGATGCTCTCGGTCCAATTTTGCACGTCAATTATAGAAAAGTGTCAGGTGGCGAATGCAGGACAAATTCTCCATCCACAGTCGACAAGGTTACATAGATATATAATCGTTCTTGATTCTAGAGCAACCATGTAGACCTAACCGCAGAACTTCCTCGGGAAACATAGCCGATAAACGCGAGAGACACGGCACTTTGCGGTTTCGCTTAATTGGTTTACCGGGGAGCATTATCAGCTGGCCTGGCGAAGATTCATAGGTATCAGTGCGGTTGCAGATATCGAGTACAGTCGTTGGGGCAGATATAGCGAAATTGTGAATGAAACGAAGCGCTTTCGAGGGTGCAACAGACTAGCATAGTCGGAAGTGTTAACCCTCAGCTGGTGGGAGGTAGCCCAGCTAATCGACAGCTGTTTCGAAGTTGGCGCCTGAAAGGATCGAACGGAGTACGCATTCATCCACTTGTTCAATTGGCTTCACAGCCAGCTACCTCATTCAGCCAAGGGTTAACCAGCTTAATAAACGTGATGTCCATCGACTCACCGATAGTAGTCCTTCTTGCAGTAGATGTTGCCGTCCCTGCTGAAACAGGTGACCTCGCCGTCGAGGCCCTGACGGCAGTGCGAGCACTGAAGGCAGGCGGCGTGCCACCTCCTGTCGACGGCCTGCAGGTAGAACCTGTCGGATATCCGAAGGCCACATCCGGCGCAAACGACTCCGGGGACGTCCTCGGACTGTGCCGGCGGGGTGGGTGGTGGTTCTAGTTTCGGGATAGCGTGCAAGTGTTCCGTGGTCTGCTGTTCTTGCGAGTGGGTCTGGGGATGTAGATGGGAATGGTGATGGTGGTGGTGGTGGTGGTGATGAGTCGTTTGGGGTGGCATGCTCAGGTCGCTAGGGTTCTCGAAGCTGCCGTTGTTATTATTATTGTTGTTGTTGGTCCTGTATTCCTGGCCACCTGATCGACATTTGAATGCTTGGTGAGCTGATGTGATGATATATCTAAAATCTGAATAATTGCAGTGTCTACTATTCGGGTGCGGAACAGAGTTATCCAAGATTACTGTACATGTCTCCGATGAAAGAGAGTAAGGAAATGCTGTTTAGAAACAGAGTTGTGGTACCAACCTCCGGGAGAGTCGTAGTCCCTGGAGTCGTAGGGGGTGGTGGAGCCGTCGTAGCAGTTGTTGTTGGTGCCGCAGTGGGTCTGATGCAGGGGCGTATGATGGGGCCCGTGATGGTGGGCGGCAGGAGGGCTGCACGGCAAGGTGGTGGGTCGTGCAGCGTCGCCCATGGACGCGGGGAGGCAGGGACTTAGGTCCCTAGCCTGGTCCACTGCTCCGGGCCCCCCCGCGCTACCGGGCCCCCCTTGACGCCCCACAGCCAAGCCGCTGCCACGCTCCTGCGAGCTGGCCGGCTGCTGGAACAAACACCAAGCCAAGCACTTTAGAAACTGTTCCGCTGCAGAGACTCGGTCCGTGATCGTCGACGTTTTTCGGGGGCAGACGGTTGCCCAACCTACTGTGCATTGATCATCGGTGATCAACTCTCGCGGGCCACCGTGGACAGCAATTGCATAATGCCGAAGGCTGGTGGCAAAAACTGCAGGCGGAATGAAACGGTTGCGGAGCAAAGTTCTACGGATTGCTGAGTAATCGCGCCGCTCGGTTTCAATCCGTTTAAATCCACGTGCCTCCTTACGAGGATAGTTCAAAGTCGCTGCGCGTTCGCCTTTTTAAAGTAGAATGATCTGCTTTAATACGAGCACGCGGTGGCAACGTTCCAGGGCCCCGTGGAAAGGAGATTTAGAAAATGGGAGGAGGAGCCAATAAAGTATGATCGTTACATTGATACTTCGTCATCGGATTACAGCATATTCCGTGCTTTTACCACTGATGATTATCTGCGGGCCACGGATTACTTCATGTTTTCGACTCTGGTAGATATATGGAAATTAGACGTAGGCTGACTCACGAATGTGTTCACCAAGGATTATCACGTTCGCTCGTGTAGGTTATATGTGTACGTCTTCTCTGAAATTAGTAAGAACTGCCCCCAGCCAGCAATATACGTGCATGTGAAACAACCAGCAGGAACAGTTAATTGATCCTCAGCATCGTGTCGTAGCGTCAGACGATTATCCAACAGGTCCCCTGTTTTGCAATACGATCTCTCTCGTCGCTCAACATCGATGCTTCTCTGCTCCTCGTGGTCCAGCGATAGCACCACCAGAACCAGCTTGCAAGCACCTAATACGATACATCCGCTCGAAAATCCTCATCCGATACCTCCGCTGTGCCCCGAAGTAGCGCGGCGGAACCGTGACTATGTTTTACGAAAACGACATCGTGAGAAATCAATGACCAAACACAGACAAACGCAGTGAAAGTACACTCGGGAATCGTCCAATTAAAGGTTCAAAGAGAAAGGAGCTCGAGCCGGTGAGCGGATGGGACAAAAGGCGCCAAAAAACGTCGCGTCAAGAGCTGCTCCCTGAAAACCAGTAACCACCGACGATACCTGAAAAAAGCTCATCGGTAAAAGTAACCGACGCGCCTGCCTAAGATGGCGAGGAGACACTTTCCACCGAAGGTAGACGTGAAGTGGACGCGAGGAGGGACTGTAAAGGACATCGTCGGGAGACGTCGCGTCGCCCCGGCCCGTCAGCACGACGCGAACGGAATAGGCGAAATAGGACAACAGCCTGGGCAGCGACGAAGACGAAGGAAGGCGATGGAAGGCGAAGGAAGACGGGGAGGACGGTGTGCCCCCAAGTGACAGAGGATTACGGCGCGGTTGACATCGGCAAAGGGCAAGGGGGCTAGAGAAAAGAGGAGAAAGATAAAGAGTGGCACGGTGACGGCGGTAGCTGGTCGCCTCTGATGGATGTCGTGAGCCGGTGTGCGCATGCGCGCGACCCTATAAGGCGCCCACAGCCGACCAATCCGAGTCGCCGCCGTGTTTCAACTGTCAACGCGGCCGCGCTGCGCCGCAGACATAAATTACGTGTGGCGAGCTGCCCTGGGTCCTCTCTTTCCCGTCCCTCTCCTTCCGCCTACCCTTTTTTTTCCTCTCTTCCTCTTTCCCTCCCGCTTTCTACCCCGTCTCTCCTCCCCCACCCCGGCCGCCCTTTCTTCCCCATTTCCCTCTCGCTCCCTCGGTATTTCTCCTCCGTTCTCCCGCGGAAAACCAATGCCGCGCTTTACGACACCAGATACCGGTATTTATACTGCGCCTCGATGCAAGCGGCGCGTTTGTGATCGAGCCTACCCAAGGGTGGTTTAAGTTCTGCCGGTCGGACGTCTCGAAGATCGTTCAGGCCGGCGCTGACGAATTCGAGCTCGGATTCCGGCAGCGGCGCGGAATTAATTGCTCCTTCGGCCCCGGCGTCGCGGTCGTGTGGCGGACCCGGGGGATTCCCCGGAAGCTTCGCGCGGCTAGGGAATACTGAGCCCTCATCCAATTATGGAGACTAATGGCGATTTATATTCGGGTAACCCTTGTTACACCTACTTAAGTCGATTTTCTGTATGACTTTACGAGTCAATAAAACGTTCGAATGCTGAATAAGTGCCTTATTATTTCACCCCTTTGCTCGCCCCTCCCTGTAAAATGAGATACAGCGATGACGATCCCTCGTGAAATTCGCATTCCGTTTGCAACATGCCTACTCCTTTTTATCGATTCACCCGAGGATGAGTGGCTCGTAGAAGGACGCGCGTGGAGCATAAAGAGATCGATCGGATAAAACAAGTGGCGGCAAGGGAGAAGCCCAATAGAAAACGCTGACTTTGTTCGTTGCGAAGCTAATTTTCACCGCGCAACGTAACGGTTACGTGGATGGACGGCTGTTGTTTCTTATGTAATAAACCGGGTCGCTGAAAGAATCCTAGGAACGCGAGTTTCCAAGATAGCTCCTACAACGTATCGGCAACTCCGCCGCGTTTCCATCCAAGATCATTGATTAAGCTCCGAATGGAACTTTGATTGGGCGACTTTCTTGCGCCGCCTTTTATTCAGGGCACCGCGCGGAGCTGAACTCGATTCTACGGACAAATATCATTATTTTTTTCAACCGGCTGACGGGATCTAAGATTCACTAACTGGCACAAAACTGACTACCTCGGGCGATGACGAAGGACGCTGGTTGCGGTATCGGAGCTCCACTCGTTTCTTTCCAAGATATCGATGTAATACCTAACACTATCTGTCGTCTTTGAATATCCCGCTTGAGACGATCACTCGCAAGTCTACGTATCGTGATCGAACGTTATTAATAGCCTGTCAACGTTAATTCAGTAATTTAGTAATTAAGCAATATTCAAGTCCCGATGAATCGCGCAAGTAGTCGACGCCAGATTCGTTTATTGTCCCGAGTTTAATGTCATTATTAACCACCGCGAATTACCCGAACAATGCGCGCTCTTTTTCCGAGCAGTCAGGCGCGTTTCTTAACACTCCATTGTGTCAAGTTGCGCTTACGAAGAAGCGGTGCGCGAGGATGTTCCTTGGGAGCTGAGACAGAGGCGCATACTCGGCCGCTTTTCTTTCGACGTGTCTCAATGAGATTTCCCAACCTTTCCTCTCGTATCAGGCATCAACGGTAGAAGCGCCAACAACGCATGCAAATAGGGATACATATATTCCTTACAGCGTCGCGCCGCTGGAAATCGTGCCTCCATTTTTCCATTCGCGTGCGCGTTTCTCACCAGCGTTTTTTGCCGTCACCCCCCGTTTCAAAGCACGAGTACACAAACTACGGAGTATTATTCCCTGTGCGAGAATTTCGCGAATGAACAGCGTAATCCTTATGCAGATAAAGAGTTGCCTCTCCGTAGCCTGAATGCTTCATTACTTCTGCGCGGTTCACGCGAATTCTGACGATGAGAATGTTTACGATACTGAAGCTGATGACAGTGCACGTCTGCCTCGCAATTTAAGTTGGTAATAAAATTCCCATAACTCGCGCGTTCTAAGTTGCACGACGCGGGAACAGAAAAGCATTCGCGCAAGAATTTCCTTTACGAAGTTCCCAGACCGTTGAGCATCGATGTACAATAATAGGAACTCCAGCAACTTTCAGCGCGCAATGCAGATTAGATCGTCAATTTCTATTACCGCTGAAAATATCGATGAAGTAATCGCGGACACTTAGGAGGGGCCGCGATGTTTCCGCGAACGGTAGCGCCCTGTCCAGAGCGGGGCGAGCTCCATTTCCAGAATTGCGCCGCGGTTTCGTAAGCGTTAGAGCCGCGTCCGAGCGGCTAGACGACGGATCGAGTACGCCCATCCTATAAATTTCCCACGAAACGACCGGTCGATCGATCTTCGCTAGCCGGCGAGAGATCCTTATCCATCTGCCGAGAGTGGACCCGCGAGGAGGCCCTGGGCTCCGGCGCGGACTGCAAAACGGACTTTCACCGCGAGCGAACTTGCACAAGACTCCGCCTTTTTCATTTTCACGAAACGTGAAGTAAATAACGAACGAGCGCGGAATCCGCCTCGCGGGATGCCGGCACGAAAAGCCGTAGAATGCCGACAGAAATGTCGCCGGACAGCCGGAGCCGCGGCGCGACTCGTCGATTGTGCTACCCCCCTCCCCCGACAATGGTCGAAACCGTTTCGAGATATCGACCGCCAATTGCAACCGTACGTTACACATACCTCCTTCCCGGTTCTGTTTCGCTCGTCGTATGTGCACGAGCATGTTGACCGACCGCGGCATACGATAACAGTATGATTTAGTAAGTTCGCGGCGTGACTTTGGGATTGATAAGGAATCGGTGATTCATTTTTGCGCTGGCTGCTGTCCGGGGGGGTTTTCGTGCAACGTTTACCGCGATACCCCGTGGCGAGATGTGGGGAATCGGTGTAGGGATATGAGAAGATAAAACTGTTGGTATCGAGCGAGGAGTATTAGAAATCGAAGAAGATTGAAAAAGGAATGGGGAATAGGGGAGCGGAGATGCGAAGGTGTTCAACGATTCGAGTTGGAAATATTTCTGAGGAAAAGCAGCGAAGGGAGACCAGGTAGTCATATTTCTCCTTTTCCGCGGTCTGCGTGCAAGACCGCCGATCCCGCCCACGCAAAAAGATCGATCCCATCCGCAGATCCACGCGAGAGACCGTGGCAGCGACAATTCCTCGAAATATCTTCTAAACCGTATCTAATGAAATTTATTTCACGGTGCCTTATCGCGGCAGCGAGGAAAACCGCCACGCAATAAAGTCGTGACTCGGCTCCGCGGCTTTTTCTCAACGCGGCGGCAGCTTTTTCCCTTCTTTTCGCGGCCAAGGAATCGAGGTAATTGGAGCGCGATTCTTTTTGTCGAGCCCCGCGATCTCTTATGATTTATGAGAATCCATGGTCGCATGAATCGTGCAACGAGCATCGCCAGCGACGAGAATTTTTCCGAGAACGGCTCTCACCGTCCGCTGGAAAACGTCGACGCGGGCCTGATATCACCGTCCCTGGTGATTTAACGATGGGAAAACCGCTGGAATCGATCCGGCCACCCTGGGAAGGCCCGGCGAGCAAGTCTGCTTCGATGGGGGAAAGTTTCAAGGACTCAGACTTGCCAAGTGCTCGGGGAAAAATGTTCAAACGCATTTTCTGTCGACCTATAGTGTGCTCCAAAGCTTAACCGTCAGCTACTCGCAAAAATGAATGGAAAAACAGGCGGGAAATTATGCGTTGCTTCTCGGATAATAAATTATCTTTGCGCCGGGAAACTTGAATGGAACAAAGTGCTTATAAATCACAGCATCCTTTAATTCTCGATTACCTCCCACCTTCGCATTCAAAGCTTCTAGCCCTGTCCCCAAATTCAAGCAACTGCTCTCGATTAAATACTGGGGTGGAGAATAGTCGTATGAAAAACCACTCCACGTTCCATCGTTCCTCGACAAACAGCCAGCAGCGACAAGAGCTTTCTCGATTCTATAAACACGCGCGTCCCTCCGACGTGTCGGCGCGTATCAGCTTCCCTTGGCCGGCCATGATAGTGATAACAATAAACAGCCTCGTCCACTCTGGCGTACGACTGGCCCGAGGCTGTGGTTTCTCTGTTAAAACGCGTGGGCGACGGTTAACACCGCAGAGGACCGATAAACCGCCTCGCTATCTGCACTTCTCCGCGCGGACCGGCTACCAACACGCCGGGATCGAGCCGCGAAGCGGACAAAAATATTGGGCCGTGGCTACTCGTGGCTACTGTGCCATCTCCGGTTATTCGGCGACGGTAGCAGGAATGTGAAAAAAAAACGGGGGAAAAAGTGGATGCACGACGAGAGAAGTTGGACGGCGAATATGTATGCACCTATAAATTCAACCCCCTTGAACCGGAACCCGCGTGGCATTTGCGCATCGAGTATTGGAGGATTCGATGACTGGTGGAGTGGCTGGGGGGGTGGTTTCGTTGAAGACACTCGAGGGAGGATGGATTTTTCCAATGTTGCGCTGAGAAGTGCCTCCTCTGATTTCGTAGCTCCAACTTTTTTAACGATTTAGTGGAAATATTGGTGAATTTGTTGGAGTCTGATTCTTGAATGGGTATTGAGGTAGTTTTTGACATCGTTTGATGTGAATTTGTGGCGTTTTGGGCGGACAATCAGACGTTGGTTATCGACCAGCAAAGCAGAGAGTACAATATTGAAGTATTTAAACGAGAGACCCACGACCTTTCGAGAGCACCAATGTTTCTGTGACTCGAACACAATTTGACTATCGATCCGCTTGCACCGTGCTCGCGAAATTTTGACGCGCTTATCGCGGCGCCTTTCCGCCGCTCCAGCCACTCCAATCACCGTGATTATTAATTTCTGTTAAAACTGACGAGCCTTTTGCGCGCTTCTATGCCCGATTGTGAAAACCGCGTTTCGCGAGTCCGATGAATCAGCGAAGCCCAGAACCAACTCGCGTTTCCGTTTCGAATTCGCACTGTTAATTTTTCGCTTCTCGATTCTGCATGCTCGAATCTATCGAACGAGTACCAGCAACGAGAATCGAGGAAGAATCGGAGGATTCAAACGGGACACGACACATTTGGTAATAAGTGAAGCCAAGACCTCGCATATTAAATTGAATCTTTCTGTCCTTGCAATGCATCCGGTGCATTATTGCACAACTCTTAGAATCGAGACGCAACGAAGGGAAATGATGTGGTTTGATTGCTTCGGTACAAGAAGAAACGTGACTGCAATCGAGAAATCACGAATTTCGATGATCTGTCGTTTTCTTCCAGCGAAATGAGTTAATTGCGTAAGAGGCACTGCTTAAAAGATCTTACCTAATGACAACGAAATTCCAAAGTAATAAACTTTGTTCAAAATTATTCTCCAATGTAAAGACTTTATCGGGTCTGAAGGAAGCAAACAACTTATTAAAAAAAGGACAGTTGGCTAACAGTGCTCGAAGTTTTGACAAGAGATGAAGCACGCGATGGAGTGTTCGTGAGTTGTGATCACTGACTCGACATGGTCGAAATGGAAACGTGTATTGAGAAGTTGACGCGAGTCACCAGAAAACGATTATTTAAATGCTGAGAGCGATGAGATGAAATGACACAAAGCGGCGCATACCGAGCAGGCCAAGAATCACGACCCGACCCCGAGATATTGCTTTCCCTCCTTCGCCGTCCACTTTACGTTCCGCGAAAATTCAGACCGCGTCTCTGTTGCCAACCATTGCGATTCACCTATATATTAATCACGCCCGAACATCCTAATCAAACCGCTGAAAGAATGAGTGAACGCTACTGACAGCAAAGCATGATGAGCTCCAAGATTTCGCAAAAGTACTTCCACGCGACAGAAACACTTTGTACTTGACAAGATGACGATAGAACCACTACCACTTTGAACAGCGTCGAAAGATGCTTTTCAATAATTCAAAGAAACTATCACAAAATGGTTAGCGATTAAACGACGGTTTAGCTCTGCATACGTAACTCGAGTACACATTGGGAATATCACTTGGAGACTAAACAGTTTATCTGAACTGGCGCATTTTGCTAAGTAAACTGTAGAAGGTTTGAATGAGCGATAGAAAGAAATCACTTTTATTCCATTACTAGGTATCAAAAATCAATAAAAAAAATGCGGTTGCACTGTTCGTCCACTAGAAACCACATAGGGCGAATTCCACTGACGCCCAAATCGCCCGCGATTTTCATTAAATCAACCTCAAGAATTTCAAAGTCGATTTTCTCGAAAATGAAGCGCAATATCGAAAAATTGTATTCCTCTTTCTCGACTTATTTACTTGGTGTAAGTCGAAAAGGAACAGTAACTTTTTTCATATCGCGCTTCATTTTCCAGAAAATCGTCTTTGAAATTTTTCACGTTGCGTGCACCCGCGTGTAGGAAAACCTACCTTAAAGAAAATCACGGGCGTTACGGGAGATTTGGGCGTACCGTCAAGGACCCAGTTCCTGATCAGAACCCAATTCCTGATCAGTTTAGTATATAAATACAAAATAAAAAGTTTATCACGATACAAATTTATTCGAAAAAATTACTAAATAATTATGAAGTATTTTTAAATTTATACGGAAACATTTGATAGCTCACAGTAAAATGTTTTAGGTTGATCAGAAATTGCTCCCATTGCATCTTAAGTGATCAGGAACTGGGCCCTTGACGGGAGGTGGATTTCGTCCATAAAAAGACGACACCTTTAGGTACCTACTCCGTCAGGTCTGACCATAAACCTACATATATCACTAACAAGCAGAACTGTCTTGCACATTCTTCCCCAACCTCTGGTGACAACGCAGTATCGAAAGAGCAGCGATATTACTATCAAACTTCTACAGTCGCAAGTAATTTTTCATATTCCAGAATCTTGCAGAGAAGAAGTTGCCGTTGACAGCCCAGAGTAAAAGCAGGGGAAATGGGATCGTGGAGCGCGTTTGCATCGAAGGTTCGTGACAGGCGCAGGTGGATTAGATCACGAAGAAGGAGGATTCTGGTGCGCGTTTTGACGTGTTATTAAAACGCGGGAATGGTTTGAACGGCGAGCCGCGATGCCCGCCGCGGCGTCGGCGGACATATCTCTGGCCAGCCGGCTAATAAATTACGCTCGCACAAACGGACCACTATCACCAGCAGACACGTTCGTGCCACGATGCCCTTATCTCATCGAAGTTACAATAATCACACTCTCTTCGGCCGGCTGAGCCCCGGCTCCACGCTGACGCACGCGTCCAACATCGCGCGCAATGGAGAACGATCAAGAGCGTCATGAGACCAAACGACGCCCAATAAGATGCACGATATCGGTGATGCGCTTCACTTGCCCTCTCCAGAGGTGCCAAGAAAATTTTGGCTCCCAAGATTCTGCGGTATTTTCGCTAGGACCGATTGGAGAGTTGAAAACAAGATTTGAGACTGTACATAGTAGTTTAGGCAGAAGGGGAAAGTTCTGCATTCCCAATCTTGAATTTTCAATGGATCTAAGGAACGCCTCTCATTCTTCCCTTCAGAATCTTCCTCGAGGAGAACAGCATCCTCATAACTCATCCTTGCGGGTACCTCCAACTGGCTAAATAAACCAGCGAAGAATGCTCGAAAAATTCCATCTCCGCTGGCCATAATTCACAAGCAAACTGTCGCGGAGTCTGTCACTTATTCTCGTGTTTTGCCACGACCGCAGCTCCGAGCAGCGCCGAATGAGACATAGGAAAATCTGCTTGCGCAAGCGCCCGCGAGAAAATCGACCCTCGCTCGGCGGCATCCAGTTAGGTATTGGAGCGCAGTCGAAAAACCGTTTCCCCTCGTTCCACCGAGCGTTTCATGCGATAAAATAATCGCTGGTCGAAGGAGATTAGGACGTTCGACGCACGGCGCCCGTGGACTTTACGCGATAGTCTTTAATCGGCCACGATATTTCGGTAAACAAAATATTTACGCGGTTCAGCGGTTGTCTCTGGTTCGTGAATCCACTATTTCCGCCCTGCCACTCAGAAATCTATTAGATTAGGAATTAAAGGAACGGCATCGGGCTGAAAACGACGATGCCCGAGGATGCTCGTTCGTAGGCAAGGCGACGGACACCGCTACCGGTTCCTTATCGCTCGACGGAAATTAATTTCGCTGGAACACGAGGCTGAGAGAATCTACGATCCCCCTAATCGCAATTATTTCGCAGACATTCGAAGGGTCTGAACGAAATGAGCGATTCAAATCGAGCAGAAACGCGTGAATCTTTTCGTCGAGTGCAGAGTGGGAAGCCGTGGAAGATTAAGCGATTATTTGTCACAAATAAGGAGCTGCGGGCGCATCGAAGGAAAAAGAGTTTGGGAGAATAAAGATTATTGTAGCAGTCGACTATTCTTTGAGCGTAGTAATTTTAGAGAAACGACGCCGACTGTCTGTTCTTTTCCTTTCGCGCGACGATCACGGCTTTAGTTCATCAGCGACAGAGCAAGGAATTAGATGGAAGAACGTGGCTGAAGGCTTCGAATGGCGACACCCGTCTTCGTTTCACGCGAGTGTTTCGAATGCCCGAACAATGTACGATCAGCGAAACCGGCGTTCATCTTCGAGGAATGTTAATTCCGTTTTAAATGGCCGCTCAATGGCAGCGCCGTTAACGGGTACACCTTGTAAACAAACGTAATTGATTGTTCCGTGTCACCGTGTTGGCCGCTAATTGAACCGATGCATTAACAGCGGCTACGCCGACCAAAGGAGGTGGATAGAGAACGCCCCAACGTCCCCTTCACCCTCATCCTTCCACAAATTCACCGTTTTCTCAAATTAAACATCACTCGGCAGTTTTGTAACGATACAGATACTATGATCGAAGGAACTGTCACAAATTTCTACCGATTCCGATTTGTAAAACGCAGCGATACAATGTCCATCTACATTCTGAGCTTCCCCAATTATACACTAATTACCTATTCGGAGCGTGAGATCTCATTAAACATGCATGTACATATAAAGTAGCATTTTGAAAAGCAACACAGTTTACGATTAATGCCACATTAATTAGTTTCCTCGCAAAAACCTTCCCACCTCACCACCGAATGAATCTTGAAACTAATTTTCTTGTAATATCTTCGAACGCATCTATCCTACTATCTACTTAACATCTAACAGTTTTATATCACTTTTCCTACGGACCGTGGATTTTTAGAATTCTCGCGACGAATGACAGAAACCTCGAAGAATCGGCGAAAAATCAACAGTCAAGCACATCCCCGCGTGATTCTCCTCGTTCTACCGTTGACATCCCAAAAATCAGCGACCTTGCCAGAGATCCGTCAAATCCTGGATCGTGTGCACAGGCACGAAGGCCATCTTAGTCGGTTTTTTTCTGTCGCCACCGATCTACAACTTTGCGGATCAAAAAACCCGTTTCGCCTGCGTCGCTGTGGCTCCGTGAATGTATCACTTGGGCGTTACGTCGCCGATGAGCTTCGGAATTCATCGGCGACCAGTCGTACGAGCGCCGATATTCCAATTACAGAATCAGAAGCAGTGAAATCATCGCACCGAATTATCTAGCCGGGTATTTGTTTACATTAAAAGGTACGTACGAGTTCGCTACGCGTCGGCTTCGATCGGCCGTCGATGTTGAACGCGAGCTTTTAAATGAGATCGTGCTGTCTTTGGTGGAAATTATTCGGAAGTTTGCTGATTTTTAGGGCGCGAAGGATTAAAATTGTTGACAGTTGATAGCGGAGACGGTGTCTCGTTTGCAGTATCGCGACGTATTCTGTGTTTTAGCAGTTTGGAGATTTAATTCCCTTCGAAATATTGGACAGTTGTAGTGGCAGTGGCTTTAACAGTGGTTTGGACGATTGGAGGGTCAAAGTTTGGAAGTTGAGGTAGGTATAGAGATTGTACTATCTTGAAATAAGCCCACGTAAGACAACACGTGTCAAAATGTGAAGGACTATGCTTCGTCGAGTGACTGATGAAGCGGAGAATGATTTAGAGGACGTAATACTATAAAACAGCCCTTAACAAAGTCGAAATGTGAGGGAAGCTAAAGCGAACTCCGAGAGATTAATCATCCGTGAAACGTAGCAAAGTACGAAACATTCAATTAGCCCGCGATAGTCGAAAGGGGTGGCGAAGCACAAGTGTCAAGTCGCGAGAGGGCAGACGCGGGGGGAGATGAAAGGGTTGGGCAAGGATCATCATCCACAGATCATCGAGGCCACCGAGACACAAAGGACCCCTGTGCCGGGCCAATAAGCAAAGGAGAGAGAACAGAGGGATGACACTCACCCAGTGCATGCCGGTGGTAGGAGGGGCGCGCTCCTCATACACTCCCATCAGGGTGGCTGCTGTCGCGGGGTAGTTCCCGCCGAGGGTGCGCGACGCCGAAGCTGCTTGGGGGGGAGTCCCGGGGGATCCGCTTGCCGATAACGCGGAGATGGCGTCCGCTGCGCAGATTCGCTTCTTCTGCCTCCTTCTTCTGCCTTCACCACCGCTGTCACCTTGCTCTTCGCTGGTCCCCTCGGTCCAGCAACTTATCCCACGCACAACAACGTCACCACGAACTACCTCGGGTCCCCCTTAACTTTAGCGAGCGACCGCGGCGAGGCAGAAGAACCGACAGTTGTCTAGCGAGCGAGGGTAGGACGCACGCCCTCGCGGGCACATCTCGCCGTCAACTAAGCACCCCGAGAATCCAGCTACTACCGGCCGGCTGGGAACAGTACGGACGCACTCGATCAGAGTCACCGCTGTCCCCCTGGGACCAATGTACACCCCTCACTGCACAAAATCACTGATCAGGGACAGGTTCATCGGCGCGTGCCGTGGCGGCTGGACAGAGTCCGTGTGTAACGTGCGTATATCCTGTCGCAGAATCCCTGGTCCCATATCGTCGGGGACCGGTCGGAAAACCGCTTCACTGAGCACCACAGGGTAGACGAAGGAACGATCGGGGCGAGCGAACAACACCCGGCTAGTCCGCGCACCTGCACTCCAGAGTATCTCTCAACCAGCCTGCCCGTGGTGTCCGTACGCGAGGCTTCGGGGTAACCGGGGATCGATCTCAGTTCGCGTCTTCCAGCGATGGGAACGACCTGACGCGGACGTATCAGGCCTGTTTCATGGCGCATGTGCCCGGAACTCGACGAGACCCGACCGACCGCGACACCGTCCACGAGAGCAACGACGCCAGGAATCGAGGTAACGCGCGAGCACGCCGCGCCACGGTAAATACACAAGGCCCGTCTCTGCCGTGGCGAAGCCGCGATGCGGAGTGAGGGAACCGGCACAGCTGCAACTGGTTCCAGCCGGGCGCAGCGCCGCACAGCGGCGGAACCGCGGAAGCCGGGACGACAGAAGGAGGGGCGGACACGGTTCCGCGAAGGCCGTCCCACTGGCGCCCCTGCGCCCCTCTGCGGGCCAACGACAAGCACCGCCCCTGCAGGGAACCCCACGAGAGAACCCACTCCTCCCCTCCTATCCCTGCCTTTCTGTCTTGTCTGTCTCTGTCGTCGCGCGACTACGCTCCGCGCCGCTGCGCCGGAGAACCGTCTGCGCCGAGAGGACAGCGGCTCAGCTGCAGCGCGCAGTGGCGTAGGCGCTTATGCACAAGTTTTAGGTTTTTCGCTTCGCGAAATGCATGAAACACACGGTATCCCTTGTGGTATAACTGACTTGGATATTATTATTGTTCACGATGATGCGAGGGAGCGTTTCGTCCATCACCGTGCACCATACATAGCGCACTGGCACGTATTCTCAGTGAAAACGTGTGTGGATCGTGTATCTATGATTGTAGATTAATAAAGCGCAATTAAACTCACATAAACTCGAGCGTGAATCCCCCTAAACCTTCGGCCAGAATTCACGGTACATTACGTTCCGCTAAACAGCCTCGCCTCGCACTTATCGCTCGATTCGTTTAATTAAGGGACAATAAAATCGATAAAAAAGAAGCCTCGAGCGCCACGACACTCGTCAAAGTACTCGAGTGCCCAGACACCTCGTTTTCGCTCCAAATTGAAAGCCGAACGTTCACGCCCCGTCATTACGCTCGTTTTGTACGTGTTTCGGAGGAAGGAAAAAAGGGAGTCCGCCGCTCGACGAATGATTCAACCACCGGTGCCCTTAACCACATGGCATTTGCATAAACAAACCAAATTACACGGGGAGGCGTCTCGTCGCCTTTTGTCACGCGAGACATCGCGGGATCGTCGTTTAGCCGTGACTTTTTTTCTTCCGTCACGAATCAGAATCACCGAAAGGGGATGAGGAGCAGCGACGGGTGGGCAGAAATGGGAGTCGAACGGTAGCGGTAAAATTCGCGTCATCGATTCGACGCCTCGAGGAGAATCCAGAAGTCAGCGGAGCAGGCAGTTGCATCCGGCCACGCTTTCTGCGGTCTCCATCGGGCTTCTGGGTCTTTTTATTTCCCTCTCTGGAAAGTCGATTCGGCGGAACAGTGGCGGCCTTCATCTTTTTGCCCCGACGTCGATCGAAGCCTTTGTACACGACATTGTTCGCTCGCCTCTCTATCCGCGACCGACTCGACGCTTTTTGGCCCACGATTTTCTTGCCGTTACACAACGATCGAGTCTCGCTCCGGTGTCCACGATAGACAGAAATTGTTGGACGTTCGATCGGGCCCGGTTTCCTTTTCTTTTTCCATCTTCACTGGGTCTGCAGGTTAAGGTTTACATTCTCCTCTCCCTTTTTCATTCCCTTAAGTTACCTGTTTTCGAGACTCTGCCGCGTTCGCTCTTGCGGACGTGAAGTTGAATTCGCGATACAATGACAGTGGAGTTAAGGAGGTTAGATTATTATTCAAGGAATTTCCAGGACCAACATACTACTTCCCGATATTCGTCTCCGTCCACTCGATTTCCCCTCGATCCTGCACCAGCAGAACTCTCGATTCTCCCATGGATCTCCTAACCTCGATCCACTCGGGGAGACCGCGGCCAGTCTCGGACAAAAGGCGCAACAAAAAGGGGTGTTCGTCCTTTTTCCCCTGTAGCCGTGGCTCGAGCGTAACGCGCCCACCGCTTCCTTCCTCCTGTTCCCGGTGTTGCGTCTCCTTGCGAGGTGAAAAAACGACAGGTCTCGGCGAGGAACTGAACGGAGAGGAAGATGGCTAGCGGAGCACGGAAGGGAGAAGGACGAGGCGAGAGGAGACGACCAGGTGAAACAGAACGACGACCGTCCGATATTCCGTCATAAAAAGGAACCGGTTTCGTTTGCAACGTAGACGGAAACCGTCGGCCCTGCTGCTCGCTTCGATAACGCCGTCGAATGATGGAATCCGTGAAAACATCTCCTCTGACCCATCGTGGCGTGTCCCAGCTCCGTGGTGCGATTAAAATCCAGTGTTTACAGGGGGGGCTGCGCGAGGAATGCAGAAAAACACGTCGACGAAGCGGAGATGTCGACCCGTGGGCCGTGCTGTCGCGTCGCCCGCTTTGATTCCTCGGAGCTGTATGTTCAGATTTTACGGCGAGATCGATCGTCGATAGAAGATCGTGGAACGGTAGCCAGAGGGGAGTTTGCGCGATCACGCTCGGGAGCCACCTTTATCGGGGACGATTACCCCGCTTCTTCGAGACTATCTCCCTCTGGGTGTCTTCAGACGTCGCCTGGGTTTAACGGCTTCTCTCCACCCGGTAATCATCGACCAAGCGCGAGAGGTGATAGTGATTCAGGTAGGTACCATGCTGATTTAAGGTACCGCGGCATGCTGCTCGAAGGCGAGTTACTGTCATCCCAGTGGAGTGATGTCCAGGAGGATCGACGGAGACGTGTCGCACAGTCCCGAGTCTTTGGGAACGCTATAGTTACCCCTCGCAGTTTAAATATCCTCTTAAAATTCACTTCACCAGATCCCTCGCTGAAAAATCGAAGGCATAGCTGGCCGGCAATCCGAGCCGAGTCAGAATTTCGCAATCTCGGCCGAGTAACAGAAAAACATGCAAACGTAACGGTGCAAAGAAACAGTTGGCGACCATTCGCGGCTCCGAGGTCTGAGAAAATCGTCGCCGCGAAGAGCTCGGCCGCGGGGCGAGGGAAACAGATCGTTCTATATATGTATAGAAATGGGAAATAAAACGCAGAAAGAGGAGATGAGAAAAAGGTGAGAAGGGGAGGGATGCTGTTAACTTGACGCGTGAGTACTAAACACGCAGTGACGGTACAATGAACCACCGGCGCCCCATGGAGAATGGGGCCCCGCCCGTTGAGAACCCCCCATGAGCGGGGACTCGAGCCGGATAGCCGTGAAAGAGCCCCATGGAAGAGCGCAAAACCTTGCGTTTCGGGGGTCTCGCCGTGAAACCGCTTATACCTTCGGGATCAACGTAACCGGATGAACTGTTAAAATTTGTGTTCGTTCATTGATAGGCTCACAATGCCCTGTTCTCGGCAGCGTTGCGGGGCCCGGCTTCCTCTGTCCCCTGCCGGTCTATTTGTTGCGTTTCGAAATAAATTGACCGATCACCGTGCTGCTTTCGGCGCCTAATGGTGCCGCTGATGTCTTTGGATGCTGGTGAACGTCGGTTTCGAGCCCGTCGTTATTTGCATTTAGCGGTAACGAGTGTTTCATAGGGGTCTGGGTCTGGAGTAGAGCATCTAGATTCTAGAGTCTAATTTGAAATATGAAACTAAGTTAATTTTCTGGGTCATTGAAGTTGTTTAGACGGACCCATTTTTCAGGGGCACGTTTGAATCTGGAGCAGTTGCTCGCGCCGTTTAGAATACACTGATGAATGATGACTCCCCATGAAAGGCAACGTCGAAATAGAACAACTTTTAGCTCTTGCTTCTCGTTTCGCTCCTAACGTCAGCTAAAACACCTCTTGAGCAGAACTTTAACGTTAAACTCCAACGGCGAACCTTGACCAACTTCTGGCCGAGCAGCGAAATCAGCAAAGCGACAGAGAGTTAACACCTCTTTTCGCCGTGCGAGCTCGCCGCCACTGACTCGTGTGCCGCAATTTACGTCCAGCATTCAGCAAACGGCGGAGTTCCGGAGCTATGTAATCAGCGGCAGCGAGCGCAACAATTTCAACGCGCGCAAAACCAGCTGGTGACTCTGCTCTCCGCAGAGGCAGGCACGCTCCGGGCGGAAGAAAACGCGAAGAACGGAGCAGAGAGGAGGAATTAAATGCTTGAGACCGAGTACCAAGCTTTTCCTCGTACGTTTTCACCGAGAACAACGTGGCACGCGGGCGAAATAGAAAAGCCTTCCACCCTTTGACCCGGAATCCCTGTTTCTCGGCTCGGAAGCCGCTGTTGCGCTGCAGACTCCTGTATACCTACGCTCTCCCGACATCCCCCTCTGTTGCGTCGTTTTCTTGTTGAAAAGCGAGTTAGACACTGGGGAAACTGGTGCATGGAGAGAATTCCTCTGCTCTTTCAATCTGAATAGCAGGGGATGAAATCCACACTCGAAAGCAGAAATGATTACACAAACGGGAAGAATCAAAGACACCGGCTGCAAGAGTCAGACCGCAACACAAACCTCGTTAGATCACAACGATTGAACTTAAAACCAAAACCAAACACAAAAAAAAGAACACTGGCTTCACCCCCACCGCGAAAGCCTCGGCGACGAAACCAGCCACCCCGGTGACAAAGCTCAGCCAGGAGAAACGGAAACGGGCAACGGGGTGGCAGAGGGTGCGCGTAATACAGACATCGCAAAGAAGAGCAGAGCAGCACGGGGGCCCTGAAATGCGGCAATTTCAAGCGGGGGGCGGCCGTTTTTCACAAAGCTACCCGGGCGCACCCCTAAACGGTCCACCCCGTGCGCATTGTCGGCATTGTCGGGGTTCGTGTCTCGCCCACAAGCACGCGTCCAGGCTCTCCTGTATAGCGAGCAGAGTCGAGGTCGATGAATGACCACCGTGGGCCAGTTACACGCTCGCCCTCGACAACGATATTACAATGTTCGAGGGGGCCTGCTCCTACGCTTTTCTCGGCCCGGTGGCCCCATTCGGGAAATGTTCCTGGGCCCCCATTGTGCCCAGAACGGAAATCGTCGTTTTGCACGAACGTCCAACAGTGACCAGCGCGGTTGCAAAGTATAGGAAACGCGTGCTGATCAATGGACACCGCGGGGATTACGGGATTTCGTCGATTCTGATCCCTCCAAGTGGACAGTCGACGACGACGTCCGTGGGCCCTTTTGTTGGCGGAAAGTCTCTGGCGAGTTGCTCGACGCGTCCTTCACCGCGGAGAGAACGCGGAGATTCGTGATCGTGGGCGTGCACCGCGTGCCGCTGTGAATTAGCCTTAATCCGCGGGGATAACCAAACAAACGAGGGGATGTTTGTTGTCACGGTGATTAACGTTTTTAGCAGTTGCAAGTTGACTCGCTGGGTAATTCCATTGCGCATTTTTCGTGCGATTTAGCGAAATCTGTTGATGAATATTGGTACAGTGGGATTCTGATGAATTTTGATGTAAAATCGGTATTTAAGCTATTAACCGTTAACGAGTACCACGAATATTAAAGTGTGTAGGATGTATTCTTATCCAACTGACCGACAGATTTATCCAATAAACCAATTCTAAAATTCTCCTATTTCTTCCAACTCCAATCCGCTGATAAAACTACAAGTAGACACGATCTAATAATCTGCGCCAGTAGACGAGGGGTAGCAAAGTGATGATTACAAAGACCCCCGGAAGAAAATCGCAGTTTGATAGGACACCCAGGGCCCCAGATCTCGCCGGGAGGATTCGACCGGGGAGAATAGGAACCGGCAATACGTCCCCCGTGCCGAATTTCAAAGCCGTTCGCGAGCAGGAGCGAGAGGAGGCCGAGGCTTGGCGCGAGTGGAGAGACTCGAAAAATCTGACGTGTCCCGAATCTCGCTTAATTAATAGCCTTACGGGGGCGAGAGGGGGGGGGGGGTGGGTGGGGGCGTCGTTGCCCCGAAGGACCCTCTCCGCGCTGCTCTCGCAGGACTGGTCGGCAAAGGGGGCACGTGCAGGCCACGTGTCGGTAAGAGGATATCCGTCGGCGCTGCTACCCTAAGCGACCGCCTTCAAGGGAGAAAGACGGGACGAGAGGGGGCACGGGCATCGTTGCACGCCCGGTCTCAAGCTCAGGTGCCTCGGCTCCTTCCTCGTTCCTCCCTTTCGCGGCGTTGTACTCCTTCATCGTGCACCGTGTAATCCTGGAGAGAGAGAAAGGGCGAAAAATAAAGGAAGGGAGTCGGCCGGCTCCGCTGGATTTCGCGCGTACACGCGCTGGCGAGCGTTAATCCTTCGGGCGAGGCGAATTCGACTTCGATCCGTGCCCCCTTTTTTTCGGGGGGCCTCGAGGGCTCGTGCCTCGGTGGAGCGGGTAGAGCTCGATTGGTCTTGTCTCGAGTCGATGGCTCCGGGGCGACGGAGGTCGGAAGGTGTGTTGTGTCTCGCACGAATCGTGGAGAGCCGTGCGGAATGAGATAATTGATCTTTGAAAATGTTCAATGCCATTCGGTAGCGCTGAGTTACGTGCTGGAGGTAGCGAAACGAAGCGAGAATGAAGTAAGGTGGAAAATCTGATGAGCCGTGTCTGGGCCGAAGTTCTGCTTGGACAGTTTGACGGTTTAATCCTCCGTGTAAAGCAATACGAGACGCTGACGAGAGCCGATCCGACGTGTAAGGGATATCCCGTAAAAAAAGCTACGTCCTACACCCCGCAACGAGCTCACGTGTGCCCTTTATTGTGGGAAACGCTTCGGAAAGCTAGCAGCCACCCGTTACGTTCATCCTTCTGCTAAAAAAAAAAGATGGCACGGAGTCCAATTTGCCGCCACGAGCAAGGGGAAAACGCCGAGCCATTACCGTTTACGTGATATTACCTTCGGGGGAGCAGAAAATAGCACAACCGCCGGGGAAATGGTAATCTTTTGTAATAAAAACTATCACATATTCTCTAAACCTTCCTCCTTGAAGCGTGCATTTGTCGCGAGCTGGAAATTTACGAGCACGGTAAGTTCAACAGGTTCATAAAAACGAAGTAATGTATACAAGACGACTCCTCTTATCCCGGAGGGTGGAAGAAAAAAGGAGACTTACCACCCACTAATTATGTAACCACGACAGAGAGAAAAAAACGCCTACGTGATTGCTCGACATTTTATTATCCGGCTTATCACGGGAGGGTGCGCGTTTTCCCAACATTTCGCCTCCATAAAAATCTCATAAACAATGCGATCAACCCCCTGTACGTGGGTCGGCGCGCAACCCTCCCACCCTCGGTCCCTAGTTTCGTGTTACAGACTTGCAGAATTCATCCATCAAGCAGGAAAAAGCCGCGCGCAACCTGCGGCATAATGAAAACGACAGCAAGCTGGCAGCTCGTGATTGATAAAACGTCAAATTAGTTAAGCAAAATCCGATGATGGCGCTGAGAGTTGTCCATATGAGGGGGGCGAGGAACTCGTTTCAACGGCGCGACTAGCCACGAAACTAAATCTATCTGTTCCTGTCGAACACTTCTGCGCACTGTCAACGTGGACAGTTAAAGGAGCAATTGCAAACATTCTGATTTGGTCACTGAATGGAAGGCACAGATCCCCGGGCGACAAATTGCAATACAACAACTCTCGTTCACACGGGATCCTATTTAACGGCGTTTATTAGCTGCTAATGACGGTGCATTGTGGCCGACCAGGCCGTGGTATGCTCTTCCGATGACAAAACGCTTTCGACGCGTCGATGGGGGCGCTTAAGGGCAGGGATTTAGGAAATTTCGAGGATTTCAAGCCGTGGCCGACACCTGGATCCCAGGATCGCAGGTGTCCCAGAATCCCTCGGGAGGACCTCCTAGAGATCACTGGATTCAATGGCTCCGAGGGCACAAAAGGGCGTGACGACACACTGAGCGTGCCAAGGGTAAACGGCTGATTTCACGCAAATTAACCAAAGCGCGCCCACCAACGTGTCCTTAAATCTTTAGCTAACGACCAATCAGAAGAAATAAAACGAAAGTACCAAGTTAACTCTTGCCCCTTCGTCCTTACAATTCAACACAGAAGCGAAGAGCTTATCTACAATTACCCCTCACTTTTCTACCCCTAAATTGAGTATAGATCGTACGGAGGAATATCCCTACGAATCGAAGCAACTTGGTATATCATTCCGAAATTGCCCAATTTGCCTCGGAACAGAATCCCGTTCGTGTGGGCGAGCAAACCAACAACAGGAGATAGAAATTCCGCTAAGAGTGCGTTAAAATAGGTTCAACTGAACCCCCGCAACTGTCAGCTCCCCGAAAGCCAAAGTTCTGGTCAACGTCTCACCTCGAAAGTGGGCTGCAAAATCTACCTCCTCCCGTTGCGTGCCGCGTGCAGGCTTCGAAGTGGCCGGTTATTTATGGCTGGATGTATTAGAGGTGGATATAAACGTCGGTTATTGCAAACACTTAACAGTCCGTATATCAATCAGACGCCAGCCACGGCTACAGCCCTCCTCGACAGAGAGCGAGAGTGCAGAGGGTTATACGCCGGCGTTGCGCTTCTTCCCAGCGAGGAGCAGCCACGATCACGTAGGTGTGGGCATTCGCATTTTGGCATGCTCGACAATGTAAACGTATGGACAGTTGCATTAACGGCGACAGCCCCGGGGGTACATCGATGCGAAAGTGATAAATATTCCAACTCCAACGGCGAATGAAGCGAGCCGGACACCGGCGCGCACTCTCCCCCCATAGCTGATTTATGGATCGTTGCTGTCTCGTCTTGAGAACTAGTGGAGGCTGGGCTTCTTTTCCGAATGAACCACAGTTTCCTAGCTGACTCGTGGAACGGGGAAACAAAGGTATACAAGAGATTGAATTGGAATGAAATAGTTATTGTTAGTTACGTGGGTCTACAAACTTCTAAATGTCTAATTTCGGATCACCCAAAAATAAGGAAAGAAAACCGTCCCAATATCATCATAGATATCCTCCACCCCTTTCCAGAGCCACGGCCACGAAAGCCTCCCCTGAGCCTCTGAAATTCGCCTTAAATCCATCCGAAAACTGCAAGTGGACAAGCGCCTCGCTGCGTCTGATCCAGCTAGAGCGGACCAAAAGAAGAAGACGACGTTCTCGGGGCCTCGTCCAGACCCCCCGTGCCCTTCGCTTCGGTGATGCTCGTAAATAACACGCTCGACGGAAGGAGCAACGGGGCGAAAGGGGAGAGGAATATGCCTGGAAGCACGGCGAAACAGAGGGAGAGAGGGAGAGAGAAAAGGGGCATCGAGAGTTGGCCAGAGTCACATCACTACCGGCCGTTTGATAAGCCCGATAAGACGCATAAAGAATGCTTGTCCCTCGTGTCCCTCTCTTCGTCGGCCGCGCCTTTCCCCCGTCACTCTTGCCAGCTAGTGTCGGTATCTTAATGTTCCTCTGTCCTCCCCCTCTCCCAACCCCGCGCCCTCTCTCTTCATCTTGCCCATTCTCTTTCCCGCGCCACTCTGTTCCTTCTTCGTGTTCTTCATCGGCACGGAGAGTGCAGCGCCCCTTCCCCTCGAACCCCTCTCCCGCTTCTCTCTCGGCTTCGCGTCCCGGCCGATGCTATAAATTATGCGACTGCATCGCGGGCACAGCTGCGACGACGGCTTGTCCTGATCATCTTTCCCTTTCGGCGGCCCCTTGGAGATCCACGCTAACAGTCGGACGTCGTTGATACCATGGAAATTCTTCGTTGTCGACTGGACCGCGATATGATCGATCGCGGGGCAACGAGGAGGCGGAGGGCTCGCGTTTCGCTCGGCGGTTTTGTATATATACCATTGATACGGGGCGATCGGAACTCGATCTGGAATGCTTCTGCGCGGGGAATCTGGGCAACTTTTAGCGGTCGTGCCTCGAGGGCGAGCGATCCAGATCGCTACTTGTCTTGGGGTAGAAACAGGCTGCGCCTGTTGCACGATTTTTTCAGGAGACGATTTTTCGTCGCGCCCGTTCAGACCCGAACTTATTGAGAAACATAGAATTTCGATACGCTAACTAGTGACAGAAACTTGAACTACGGAGAGTAGGTCGAAATCCATCGAAGTCCATATCATTATCAGTGTTTATGTAGACATGTTGTGAAAAACAAGTGTTTTTAAGGGGTCATTCCTGTAATCACGGCGCAAAATTCGGCAACATTCAGGTTTTTTTCTCAGTGGATGCAATGAATAACAATGTCAAACTATTTTTTTCATTTATTAAGCTACTTATAATGTATACGGAACAATTTTTTAAATACGCTTTTAATTGTGTTTTTTAAATGTTATCTGAAGGTAAAAATCGCGTCTATGAAAAGACGGCGGGAGTGATTTCAGCTCACAGACTCATCTGAAATTAAAAAACCAAACTGAATCTTAATCATTATGAGTACCGCTATCGCGGGTGCCAGAATTAGCCACGTAAGTCAAAATTCAACAAAGTTGCGCGCATTCAAACTTCAGGTAAAAATGGAAAATTTCGAGGCTTGAAGTTTGAATACGCGGAATTTTGTTAAATTTTGACTTACGTGGTTATTTCTGGCACCTGCGATAGCGGTACTCGTAATGATTAGAATCAGTTTGATTTTTTGTTTCAGATGAGTCTGTAAGCTGAAATCACTTCCGCCAGAGGGGTATTTCTTTCCAAAGTTGCAATTTTTACCGCCAGATAACATTGAAAAAACACAATTAAAAGGGTATTTAAAAAATTGTTCCGTATACATTACAAGTAGCTTAATAAATGAAAAAAAAGTTTGACATTGTTATTCATTGCATCCACTGAGAAAAGAACCTGAATGTTGCCGAATTTTGCGCCGTGATTACAGGAATGACCCCTTCAATTTTTTTAAAACTAAATTTTTACTTATTCGATTAATAAAGACTTATTTGGAATGTTTGGTGGGATCCGGACGTACTTTCAATAGTTTGCCAACTTACCACCACAGCACTGAAATCTAAGCCACGCCTCCACTAGGTTTCCCAATAGTTACCATGTCGAGGTTCTAACATTGGTCTCTTACAAATATTCTTATTTAGAGCGTCTCAGAAGCTCGGATTAAAATGAGGAGCACATTATCAACATTGTTCACATCTAAGCACGATTTCTATCTATCAATAACTACGCGTTGATGCTTCTACCCCTACTATTTCATTATCAAAGTCGCGATGTGGTGGCTTCCACTCCATCACTAGCGCCACGGACCCCCCCCCCCCCCATCCGGTAAGGCAGCCGCGAATCCAGCCGCGTCCGTCAAATCGATAGATTGCCGGTGGGATTTAAACCCCCTGCCCCGGACTTTCGCGCACGTGGACCGCGCACCTAGCCAGGGAACCACCAGGCGTGCACGCGCGCCCGCGTTGTTTAATGGTTTTCAGAGGAGCAGGCCGAAACGGGCAGCAGGGGACGGTCGTTAAAAAGGATTTCCCTACGATATATCTTCATTTACGCGCAGTAAATAACTCACGTGTCCCCTGTGTGTCGCGACGCGGCCGTCGAGGAAATTGTGTCAGTGTGATAGGCGTTGGGTTACTTTTTTTGCCCGATGTAGTCGTTCCTTTCGAAAAATCCTCCGTAACCGGGGAAGCCGCGGTCTCCTCGCGCCGCGACGTTTACGATCCAGTAAATTAAGTGCGGAGAAAGCACACGGTGTACGCGGCTTTGGATCCTTGAAGAGCTGGAAAAAAAATCCGAGGTTATCGCGACGACATCGTGTTCGAGGACTGCGCACTTCGCTCACACCATCATTTTTTTTCCTCCGCTCGTTTTATCGTTCTTCTCTAGACGAAACTCTGGATCCCCTCGTTTTTGGCAGCCCAGTATCCTCCTTAATCGCTCCTAACGCTACGTCGCCTCGAGTAACTCCGTAGCGGTGGACGTCCTTCTGCAAAATCACTGCAAGTCGAATTTTTTCAGAGAGTTAGAAGGGGAAGTACGTACGTACGTACGTACGAAAGGTCATGCCTTATCGCGATTCGTCGCGTAGATCTTAGGAAAACAGGTGGGAAACGGCGAACCTTTCGTGATCGAGCCTGCACCGTCATCCACTTCGCGCCTTTATTCCTCGCCAAAAATTAGTAGGCCGGGTCGCGCGCGGGTCGGGTGCCGTCTCTAAATATTTTCTTAGGTCACGACGCCCCGTTCGACCAGCCCCTATATAGCCCCCCCCCCCCCCCAACGGAGACAATGACCGAGCAAACATCGAATTATCCTTTGCCTTTCGGCTTTCCTTCCTTCACCTGCGAGATCTACCATCGATCTTTCCAGGTAAGCACGGCAATTTTGCGAGCCATCCGCTCGTGAAAGGAGCAACGATAGATGACATTTTCCCTGGGACGTCTAACTATCCACCGGGGCAACTAGAATGTAATTAAATTTACTTCAGATTTCTGCCGTGATATTCAAACTCAACTGCACCTTTGAATCGCGCTCTATGGATCCGTCAGAGGGAACAGCTTCGTAAATTGCAGAGGAGCTACTAAAATACATCGAGTAAAGCGGCAGGAGGAAGAAAATTAAGTTCATAAATATCTTAGCTGTCTGATAACGAATCTGTATCACTGTATCTAGATTCCGAGAGAAGGTATTGCTCGCTCAAGTGAAACTCCTCGGGGAAGAGGAGGAGCCATACGATCACAATATTAAAACAAAAATTCCAAGCATCGCATCGTCAACCCTCGACAAATATTTTTACCCTCCCGCCGGCCAGACTGTTTCGAGTTCCCGATGCATCCAAGGAGATAGCAACAATAACTCCCCACGGGCATCTCCTCGGCGGATTAGAGGCGACCAGCGGTTATCTCGGAGGCGAATCGTTGTTAAGCCTTATCTGCGTCGTCTCCCGCTTCACGGGCCATTGACTGAAGACTCCCGAACATCTGGACCGTACAGATAGTCGTGCTTTGGCTGAATTCTGACTCTGCCCCGTTTCCCGGAAGCATCTATCTTGCGACGTGGCGCTTAAAGCCGTAGTGGAGACGGTGGAACGCTATTTAAATCGCCAAAGTCGGGCGTAGAGTGAAAAAAAGCACAGCGAAATCCAGTCGGAGAATAAATTGGATAATTAAATGGCAGATACTTCGGTAATGGGGCGAGCTCGAAAAGAGGGAAAAATGTTGCGTTTCAAAAGGGACGCATCGAAATGGACTACCGCTGTCGTTGCGCGTAATGCTGCCAAATCGGTTTGAATATCGATGATTGATGCGCAACTGGTCCAGCAGCAGCCGCTAATAGTGACTCGCGCTGTCGAAATTGCTTTTAATCAAACGTTACGGTCGCGACGCAGCAGAACTGCAATTTACGAGAGGTCCAGGCGCCTGACTGCTCTTCAAGGACCGATTAAAGTCGTTAGGTGTGCGAAAGAATGATAGGCGAGACGAGTGCACCCGGGTATTTTTGCCCCTTCGCCGGCCGGAAATGATTCGGTGATTTTGGCGAAAACGCCGGAACGGCTGACACGGCCACCATCTGTCGTCGCTTAGCCCGCTAACCATCCTTGTCGGAGGGGAGATAATTAACTCTTCTGCTGTGACAAATGCGGCGAATTAACGTCTCACCTTGCACGAGTACCCGCTCGCACATGAACAATCCACTGGGAGTCTAATAACTCAGGAACACCTCAATCCACATCACGAATGGAGGCCAAAATCTCCACTATGAATACACGATTGTATTAACTACTTCCTCGCTTTCTAGCCTCTTCCAGTTGAATCTATGGAAACAAGGGGAACGGGAATAAGGGTTAGCAAATCTTGGGTTCTCAATAATCGTCTGAGTAGAGTGCACCAGATTGCACGAGTGACGTGTTGAAGAAGACGACACCGTCCACCGTGAGAACGAGGAACGAGAAGCGACCGAGAAGCGAGACACAGGTGTAAAAAAGGATTCCGCAAACAGGCCGGAGAAACCGAAAAATTCGTGAAAGCGGGGCCCGATATCACGGGGCCAGGGTAGCTCGGGACAGGTAAGGGGGCATCAAACTCGCTGGTCCCTGGCCCTCTACAGGGGGTCTAGTCACGCTGACATGTTTATCACGCTCGTTTCCCCGGGACTCGTGCCATGCGTTATGCGAGCTCGCCGTGTTATGCTCGAGAGCGTAAGGTTCGTGAGGTTTCACGTTACTGGCGACACAATGCCGCTATACGCGTCTCCGAGCATTTTTCATCTCCGGGGAACGCGCGCCTCCCGGTGTCCACCGGCGGCGGAACATTCGAACGTGCCTGCTGGATTTCCTTGAAACGAAACGCCAGATAACGGGCGGACGTAAACGCTTCGGCTCATAAACCCCGCTGACGTACGCATCTCTTCATCAAATACCATACTGATAGAGCAATAAAAATTATTCTGGCGTGACTGTGAAAATTTTGCGGTGAGATTTAAAACAACGAAACGTGTTACGTAACTTCCATCTATGCTGTGACACAATCGTATTGTGGACGATCAATGAAAACGTCCTGGAAATTATAGCAAAAGATTCTGTAGGCAAAACTGAGACGATCATGAAGAGTCACTTTTTTCGAAATTCACCTTCGTTGCCTGGTAAATCGCTGGCAAAGTTCGTTGCGCGCGCATCACCTTGTCGCTTGAGTAATGGCGCGCGACATCTGAACGCGATGCGCGCGCATCGAACTTTGACTATGAATAACTGAAGAAGGAGGAACTTTATGGCAAAAAGGTACTCCACGAAATCTTCTCGTTTTAATGCCAAGAATCTTTCAGTGTGAGTAATATTATTCGCAGATGTAAAGCTACATTTTCGTAGAGCCGTAAAACGATCCAATGCGACTGATATCATTGCGAAAATTACCTGGTGCTACGTTATACGTTCGTTTGCAATCGTTTTATAGGATCCTATATCTGTTTGTGACATCGAATGAACGTCGTTTCGGCGTGTTTTCGCTTTGAGAGAGGCCAAACGGTAAATCAACCGCTTTTCAGCTTTGCACAATGAATGTAATGCTCTTCGATTGTATTCTCCTGGCCGCGTAAGAGGTATCATTCATTTTCTGATTTATCATTCATCATTTGTCTACCCAGCGAGCAACGATCCTCCAGGAATCTTTTCCTCCGTTTTTCTGATTTCTGTGAACGCACACGCGGCCGGCCGGCTTTTTCGCGTAGGTACAGGCGCGCGTAGAGACACGGAGCGCGCCTGAGGCCAGTTTCACGGAATCATCGCGATGAGAATTACAACGGCAACAGCGGTTGAACCGTTATAAAATCCTCGGTTGCCCTTTGTCCGTTGGATTTCTCTGGCCATGAATGGTCAAACACCAAATTTCAAATATCTTATTGAGTAAATCGCTATCCCTTATAAGCTTGGATAAATCAACCTCAATGATCGCCAACTGCCGTTGTACACGCAGAACCGAAACAGACACTCAACAAAAGCTTGCCGTACCCGGTAAACTCTGACGCCACCCGATCGAGCAACGACTCCAGCTACCCGTTCCTCAGGCTCGAACCTTGCAATCCCGTTGATTCATCCGACGCGTCATACTACTCAAGCTGCCGTTGATCTCTCCATCAAAATTCCTGCTTAAAATGTCTTTTTACGACGATAGTTTTACGATCCACGCGCGTTAGCACCGATCCTCTCGCCCCAGGGCCCACCGCCCCGCCAAGGTGACGGGTGTACACGCGCGATTCGATACCATCGCCAGCAAACAAGAACCACCGTGGGTCAGAGAAACAATCTACGTGCCCGAGGACCACTCAAAGCTAGATCTGGCAGGAGGGTTGAAGGAAAAAACCAGTGGCGGGTCGTTCGACGCTTTCTATCTGTGGCGATAATCCGCGAGCGCATGTACTCGGGCGTCTGTCCGCGTGACAGTCGACTCGACGAGGACAGCACGGGGAGGTTAAGCCGCGGCCAGGCTAATACCCGATATATCTCCGCCAATATCGACGTGGATACCTCGTTCCCTCTGTATCTAACTTCACCGCCGGTCGATAAGGCCCCTTATTAAGTATCCTATAAAGTGCAGCCGCGCGTTTTCCCGTCCCCGACGCGAAACTTTCGCCCGTCCTTTAAGGACCGACTCGACCAACGAAAGGAAGGGTAGAGGGAAAGAGAGAGAGAGAGAGAGAGAGAGAGAGAGAGAGAGAGAGAGAGAGAGAGAGAGAGAGAGTGGAGAGGGGAGGGGGGAGAGAGGATCGAGGTGAGGAGGCCCGTAGCACACGAGCGATCGGTGATCGACGTGGAAGGCCCATAAACGCGCCACGGAATGTTGGTCATCGTGCCGCGCAAGGGAATCGGAATCGGTGGCAGTACAACAAATCAGCGATTTTATTCGGCATAACTGCCGCCCGGTTGGGACCGACAGCTCTTCATATAGGTTATCTCTTTGCATTACGTGGCCGCTCCAAATGCAGTCTTCAAACGCTGCTGCGGTTTCCAGCCGGGAATGCGGTCCCAATCGTCCAGTGATACTCAAACAGGTCTCTCTCTCTCACTTGCTCGGCTCGGCTGGCGGGATCGTTTTGGTTGTGAAACAACGTTAGGTAATGCGTTCTGACGGGGGGGACTCGGGGATCGTTAAGGCTCTGTGATTAGCGGCGATGCTCGACGGGAACGGGGCGAGCTTTGTTTGGCATGTAAACTTCTGTATTGAGTGTTTTCACTTACACCAGCTCTGCTTACAACTGGCTATCGGTAATTGATATTGAGCTTTCAGTTGATGCTGCTTTGGAGACACTTAGGTGGGGGGGTGCAGGTCTTTGCGAGTCCTTGATCGTTACTTAAATTTACTAAGGCCATGTTACTACAATCTAGTAAGAAGATAATTCCATCCCCCAACCGGGCAGACACAGAAAACCGAAGACGAAATTCGTTTCAGAGGCAGTAGCTACTGCAAAGGACCTTGGTTCACGTGTTTAGGACAATTAGGAAACCCTCAATCGCAACCCTCCACACTAACGTTAATTTAAATTGCAGATTTAGAGTGCCAGGTTCGGCCAAGTACCCTGGGTTTACGTTTAACGAAACTTCAGGACCTGCAAGGACTTTTCGCCAACATCGTTTCCGCTCGTCCTGGTTTGAGAAGCGCTGCATGAGTCCGCCGTATTTCGTGGCGGCCGGCGCTGACGTGCTGCTAGCGCAGCGGGTACGGTGCGATGCCGCTTGTAACCGGCGAGCTCCAATCCCGGCTATGCGACATACCACGATATATAACGCGGAGCGTATCGTGCACACGACTATTTTCAACAAATCGACCTGGATGCCCCGGCCACGAGCATCGTCTCGAGGACGACGTCCTTGAACGCCGCTGCGCCTCGAGTAACGAGGCCCTCTGATAAGGGTTGATGTTCCGCGTCATCGCTGCGCCGCTTTCTGTTCGCGCCGACAACCGGGAAATCTGTCCCTGCTTAGTGGAACAAATGTGGACGACCGAGGGAATCAGTATACCTGGTCGATATGGAAGATATACCTGAACCTTGGACACTTGAAGGTAATCGAGACGCAGGACGAATGTACATTGTCGAAAAGGATCATTCAACGAGGAGAGAAGTTGAAAGGAAGAAACGAATATGGTTATTGTAATTGAGATTTTGGAATACGTGAAGAAGCTTGAGATCTTTAGAGATCCAATATTACTTTGCAATGTGTACAGAATGTTTTTAATAACGAGCTGACCGATGCCGTGTCAAATCTATCAAAGATCTGCGTCTGGAATTCCCGTTCCCGAAGAAACACTACCTCCTTGGCTTTGCTCGTGGATTTCGTGAAGGCCGGATCCTCGGCAGAGGATTCACCTGGCGCAAGAGTGACGCAATCCGTTAGGATTCACGAGCGCAGCCTAGCCTAATTAATATTTGCAGTTAAATCTGCGATCTAGATCTGAACGAACCGCTAGCTATCCAGCCAGCCAGGGTGTACCGGCTCCTTGATTCCGTTGTCCGACGACCAGGCTCTTCTTCTACGGACTATCCAGGAGATAGCGTCCGTGTGAGTGTTCACTGACCTGACGAGAACCGGGGCTGATTACGATTACGAAACAATGTGCGACCGTAAATCTTCCGGGCGACCATGCCCCGCCGGAAGTGGCTGGGAAAGCTCTTAAATAATCGCGATCTAATTTCACCAGGGCCTGGTCGCGGCCATTTTCTCTCGATCGAAGGATAAATTCGATGCAAGGACGTTGCGAGGCACTTGTGCAATTCTCCTACGGAATATTCCAACATCGCTTCGTAGAATTCATCGATCTCCCCGTTCTTCGACATCGGAATTATCCTCCAAGCCCCAACTTTTCAAACATCTAAAACAAGTCTCTCTTTGATCTTCCCAGCACCCATCGGTGCTCCCATTAACCCAGCTCATTCATAGCAGCCGCGACTGGAAGGAGGCTAGAATTTTCTCTTCCCACTCAATTTCTTCGATGTTTAATTCATCGTACAGCAAATGAGCCGGGCTCCTCCTGTCGGACACGCGGGGGTGCTCCTCGTTGAAGACGAGTATAGGCAGGACAAAGAAGCCTGCGACATCGATGGCAGGGGAAAGAGCGAGATAGCTCGAGGGAGCCGATGATACCGGCAGACGGATGTCATGCGTTTAATTACCAATCAGAGACGCCAGGATCGCGTGGTTGATTCCTTCTCGCCTGCTTCCCCTGGCCGGAACTCGGTACGCGGTATTTATGCGTAATAGCCAGCCGAACCCGTGGTAAACCCGTATGTACACGCTGGAGAAGGTACATTTGTTACAGTCGAGCTAAGACGCGCGCTGACTCCTTTTTATTATACATCGTGTGTGCCTGGGTGTGCACACAGGTGCGCGAGCGTAATCAGCATCAGATAGCAGATCTCGATCCGTCGATGACAGGAACACGGTATCCCCGTGGTAATCGCGCCGCCGTTGCCTTCCCGTTCGCCTTCACGGACTAAAATTACCGTCTTCCACCTTTGTTCCTCCGTGTTGCCACGATGGGATTCCTTGTTGCGAGGATCGCGATCGCGGCTCGCGCCTCTATTATTCTCTTGCTTTTTCGGTGGGGGACGAGGGTGGCGACCTTTCGCAGCAACAGCAACAACGGGGGAATTGGAGTCCTCAGGGGTGTTGAATGGGCGTCTGACCACAGCTGGTAGTGTAGTATCCAGGTGGATATGCTTGATAATACAGTTCATGACTTCTACGTGGAAAACACCCACTCAGGCGCAAATGTCAGAATATAATTATTTGAAGAGAACGAATGCTGCCACAGGCGCACGGAGAATCTGAGACCCAAGCACGCTCAGCAATACCAAAGTCAAGAAAGGAAAAGTCGGAGGAAAAGTGTATGATTTATCGGAAAGATCGGTGAATTTCCAGTGGCGGAGGAACGAACGGTAGCACAGCGATGAAATAACACGATTTGCCTGCTTATGCAAGATAATTGCATTCTGCAGTGAGTTATATCGCGTATCTGTTCGTGCTAACTTGCCCGTGGCAGAGCACGGTTAATTTTTTCGCCAGGAGCAGCGGTTAACTTTCGTTTCGCAAATGGAGCGACCGTCGAGATAAATGATGGAACGTGTCGGAAGCGATTATTACGATCGTGGAGAGCGACGTTGCTGGGCGATCGGAGATCGACAGTCCAGTCGAATCATCGGACACCACAGATTTCCCTTTCTCTCGCCTGTTCCTGAAATCACAAGAGGATCTATGGTTCCATGGAATACGACGAATCACCGTTTCTAACGTCGGCGTTTTTCCTCGGCAACCTCTAGTACCGGTGTTCATCGACGCCAAAAGACGATCAGAGCATGCAACGAGGCGGTAATTCGAGCAGAAAAGTTCCGTGGAACTGCATTTGCAAACCTTTGTCGGCTCCCGATTACTTTAATTCCGTGCGTATCCCTGGCATTGGTTGTTGTAATTGCCGGTATCGTTAAATTTCACGCGCGAGCTGTTCCCCGTTGCTCGTAATTAAACGTGAACGGCACTCGTCGAACGCAGTCATTGCTGGGGAAAGATTCGTTGCATCGGAGGCGTGCACCTACGAATTCTCGGTTCGAATTAAGGGGCTCATTTGGGGAAAGGAAGAGACAGAAGTGACAAAAAGGCGAGGTAAGCTTGCAATTGATGAGATTACTTATTACTTGTTAGTAATTGATCTGACATGATCGCCCGAGGTACTGTTATTTGCCTTTAGAATTAAAAGGAGAATTGAAAGATTTTGCACTGCCCAAAGTAGGCGAAATATACGACGGATAAAACAGACACCGTTCCCAGAACACTCTGCATGAATACATTAACCGAAGAAATGAAAAAAGAAGCAAGATTCCGAGAGAATCTACTCGGCAATTTATACAACCTCGTTAACGAGTCGTCGTGTCCAAATCCAGAAGCGGGAAAAAACCTTCGAACAGCGTTTTCTAATTTTTACATTTGCAACGTGTATTCGCTGGTTCGCGGCAATGAATATTCATGTGCGGCGTCGAATTTCAGGAATCTTCGGCCGTGGCTTCTTTTCTCACGTTATCGGCGCGATGCATGGAAACACGATGACGCGGGGTCCCCCAAAAATGGCGATGGAACTCGGCGACCGTGTCAAGGGTCGCTAATTGCGCGGACGGGGAGGCAAGCGCGCATGAAACGCGCTCGTTTCCCCGACGAATAAACGTACATTAGCCGCTATCGCGGCGACGTCCGGCACATAAGCAATAACAATTACGAGTATCGCTAATTTTATGCGCGAGCCATCGCTCATGTCCGCGGAGGGCAATAAATACGCGCGCGGGTGGCTGAGTCGCGGTCGCTAGATCTAGTTCGTGGCTTCCCATTAAACCGTGGTACGAACCGTGTCCCTTCTGCCTTCCTTGCGTGTGTCTGCGCATCAAGAAACTTGGGCAAAAACTGTCTACAAGGTAGTGCAAATTCTGCTATGAATTTTAGCATGTTGCTGCCAGGGGGGTCGCTGTCAGAGGCACTAAGTCACAGGTACATCGAGCCCCCTGCTGTAATTGCAATAGAAGATCTATTTTCTAACCGTAAACCGTGAACACAATAGAAGGGCTGTGCACTGATCCACGAAACTTTATTAAAAATTTTATTAAAAGTCATTCATAAAGTATTTTTTTGTTTTTACTCTCCCTCTCCAATTTCATTCATTTCCCTGCCCCCCTCCCCAATTATTGATTACTCGAAACCAAATATCCAACGAGCAAGAGGGTCGTTATTTCAAAGGAAATTCCCTGAGCTGTTGCAGCAGCGAGGGAAAAGCTTTGCGAGACCAGCGAAAAGCGATCCGCCTATTCGACAAGACACGTAACATTTTCCCACGCGCACCGTGCATATCGCTTTGAATTATTATTACACACATAGAAGATCAGCCGATACAGCCGGGGCTGGCGAGCACAAACCAGAACACACTCGAACACGTACGCCTCCGTTGCTCCCAGAAAGCTCGACGTGCACAAGGGGGTTACGTGTACGCGTACCGTGTATTATTCTATCGAGGGAAGCCACGCCGGAGGTGCGTTGGTGTATCACAGCCAACAGTACAACTATGCCCGCTTCCTTCCACATTAAATCCCGCGAGCGAATCGCGAATCTACCCGGTGAATTGCCCCGGAGCACGCACCAGTCCCTCCGTTCGCCCATGGCGAGCTCAAGCAACCGCGCGGACCGTAGCTCCTCGGGGTGAGAACCGGAGGCGTTCATCCTGATAACGTTATCGATAAGCAGAATATCATTTCGACTCCTCATACGAGCGATATTAATAAAAAAGTGTCTGACGTGTGCATGAGAATGCGCAGCGGGTGCAGCGAGTCCTGGAATTTGTCCCTCCTACAAGTGGCTGAGTTCATCGCGAGTTCAATCTGCAAGTGTATCCTGGTAGGATATACAATTAATCTTGACATAATAAGCGTTATACAGAATGCTATTAGATTCTCAGTGAACTCTGGCATTAATACACATTATTGTACCACAGCTTGATACAAAACCAGCCTCACTTTCCTCCAATTTTTGTCGGATCAAAGTTTTCACCGTCAAAGTCACATCCTCCTGCATGCGTTTCGTAATGGACCGCGCGGTCCCAATAGGACTACATACCAGAGTGCCGCGAGCTGCTGATTAATCTGCAGAGATTAAAGCCGGAGTAGTTTGAAAGGGCGACGCCATTGAAAAAAGAACCGATCGATCGATCGCTCGAGTCTCGCTTTGCCCATCGTCTTTCCCACACGACAGCGTGCTTCCGTTTTCATCGTCCGGCTACCAATTAACCGAGAAACCGTGGGTACCCATCGAAATTTCCCTTTCAGCGGCCGCACGGCAGCGCGCAATCGTCCAGCCTGTATCCGCGCGTCGTTAACGTGCTGCACCCGTTTCGTCGCGGCGGGGTCCATTAAAGCTCCGCGAGCCATTTATTATCAGAAAATCGCGGATCGCGCGGCCATCCGCTAATGGAATCATCAGGGGCAGACCCAGCAGATCGCCGAGAATTAGGCGCGGAACGCATCGCAGATATACAGTCTGCCGGGCCTAGGCCCCGCGGCACCGTCTTGCACTCGCTTCGCCGCTCATAATCTCGCATATTTACATTGGACGCCGTGAATAAAACTGTTACATTATGCCCTGGCATTCCCACGTGCGCGATCTCTTGGTCCACGGGGAAAAAAGAGCGAATAAAAGAGAAAGAGAGGGAGCGAGACGAAGGATGGAGAACCAGACTGACGATTTTTGTCGCTGTCTCGACTGTATAACGCGTGGGTCCTTCCCTTTCTTCCCTTTTCTCAGAAAGACGCCGTTCCGACGAGCATCCTTGGGTGATTTTGCCGAAGGTAGTTTGCGCTCGATAAGGTGATAACGATTGATGAAGGTAAATTCGATTTCGCGTTGCCGCGGGGATAGCTTAGCGGAGGGATTTGATTTTTCGACAAGTAAGTGGCGAAAGTAGGTATATAGGTAGGCACTTGGGTAATCGAGTCTTACTTGATGTGGCAGGGCGCAGGAAACGACCATGACTAACCAAACTCTTCTGCCACGATTACCGAGCCTTGCCTGGAACCCGACCACACTACACCAGCCACTTTAATCTCACGCGTCGAAACACTTCCTTCCCTTTCCTTCGATCCGTCCAGCATTGCGGATCGCAGTGTAACGATAAAACGGTCCATTAATGCCGCGATGCGTACAAACGGTTCTCCATATCCGTCGATCTGCGGGTGAAAAAGGCGAGCGATAAAGCAAAGTAACACGAACCGATCCGTGGAAAAGACGGCCGTGCCGGTCCCGCTGATAGCCGGCCGCGGAGGCCTCCGCACAACTGTTATTCGACAATACGGCATATCTGTTTCCCATCTTGCATAGATCACACGCCTCTGACCTCTGTAAATGTTTGCGCCGCCGGAGAAAGTAACGTGTAAAAGTCGCGCTTACGCGTGCACGCTTATCAGATTAATTACAGCGAGGAGCGGACACGGGCAAGACGGTCCGGTCCGGTCAGCCATACGATCAGCCCGTTTTCCGAGTATCGCTCGAGCCCAAGTGTATTAATTAAGACGTGATTAGGCCGGCCCTTGGCCTTGCTCCCGCCGTTTAACTCGCCGGAAAAGGAGTCGTAATTGCGCGGAAAACGAGTCCAGATGATGTTCGCCAACGGGTCTCGATCTCTTCCTTCTCCCGTCTCGTTCCCTCCTTTTTTTTTCCCCCCGACGCGGCGTAACGTAATTGCTGGGGATAGAAAACAGTTGACTCTACAAAGTGGGTGCCCGAGCCTCAATCACCGGGGGAATTAATTTGTCTCGCGAGGGAATGAAAGTTGACAAGCTGGAAACTTCAGCCAGAAATTTCATTCCGCCGGCGTATTCCTCCTCTGGATACGATCTCCTTTTGCAGTAGCCACTTGGAGCGCAGAACAGGTCGAGAGACCACCTAAATATCACACGCATACCAGAATGCTGGTACAAGCTTAGTGGTCGAAGCACAATAAACCGTGATCGAATTGCGGAACAGGAATTCGTTACCAATTAGCTACAATAGAAAATCCAAAGGTGGTTTCCACTCTTATCCCCGCTCCGTGGGCGATCCCGCGATCTTTTTATATCCCTCCCTCGCCGTCAACCCCGTTTCCTGTTCGCCTGCAGATAACGCAACGCTAGGCAGGACGCGTACAAAAGCGTGCACGCGGCGATGCTCTATCGTAAATCACGTCTCGTTATGCCTGTAAATGTACGTCTTATTTCGCAGGGAACGATGGAAGCTCCCTGATCTCGGACGGCCATGGCAGGGCGGTAAAAACCAACGCGGCAGAAACGGGGCTGGAATGAGTGAGATACGTAAAGCGTGGCAGTGGCATCGTGTTTGGGCGAGAAAAACAGCACGGCGGCGACGCGAGGAAACGTTATAGTTGTCTGTTTACCATGAAGCAACGCCGCGCGCTCTACAGACAGTTTAATTACACGCTCCAGCAAAAGGTTGATGCACGTTTGGCGGTAATCTCTCGAAAATTATGCCCCGGCCGCACGCTACCGACTTTAGGCACATAAATTTCACGGCGACGCGCGGCTACCAACGTTTTCAGCCCCGATACCCGTTCGAAGGATCGCGCCGATCCTCGGCGCGCCAGCACTCGCAACGCTCCCGTTGATTTCCGTCATTGACGCTCTCTTTTCGCTTTAGCCCTTCGTTTTTCCTGCTCTTCGCACCGCCGGTCGATAGGCGAGAGGGGCGGCGATCGGACCGTTCCTCGGCGAGCACGCCTCGCCAACGAGGAATCGCGAGCATCGCTATTTCCTGCCAGAAATTAGCCGTCGATGATAATTCGCGGGTAATGGAACGAGTGTTTGCTCCGTGGAGATCGTTATTGGGAGAGTGGAAACGGGGTAAGTGGCTGAGACTGCGCGCGGCTCAAGGTGCATTGGGTTTAATCACCGATGTTTAGAAGGAGATGGAGATCGAGCTTGCAATAACAGCGGCTCGGAATAGTTCGTAATGGACAATCCTGTTTATATCCTAGCCAGGGTGCGATGAAATTTTCTAGAGACGCGATCAAAGATGAAAACGATCCTTCCTTGCCGATAGATAACCTGGCTGCTACGTGTTGGAGTCGTGGACTGTCCCGGGACGCAGACTTCTGGGCTCCTTCTGGTGTCCAACGCGTCCCTAAATTGATAGCAACCGTTCGAAGGGACATCGACGTCACGGAGTTACAGCTGCTCGGCTGAATCCCCGTGACTTTAGGAAATTGCACGGGGCAAGGCAGTACTTGTGTAGGTATCGCGCACGAGGCAGGCGTGGCGCGTCACGGCGCGGCAGGTGCTTCGCGATGCGCTACGCTAAGCAGCATCGGCGCAGCCCCGGTCAACGAGCCATCGACAAGAGTCTCCTTAATAGGAGGGCCCCGGCTTTATGGGCCACTTTGTAGGGGCAATTTCACTTTAATGGGTACGCTTCATTTGATCGAAGCGTCCCATGCGTCAGAGAAATATGCAAAATACGGTGCTTCGGCGCGTCGATTCGATTTTCTCCTTCCGCACTGCCCCGGTCATGCCTTTTTTTATTACTCTCGGCGCGTATCTCCGTTGTGCAACGTGCCGGGAGCTATCAAGATCTACCGTAAGAAAGGCATCCCTTTTATTCACCTTTTTATTATGTTGTAAACGTAGACTGACAGTCTGATCGCGTGACCGAGCAAAATGTAATAACGGGTGTCACACGGTTTGTTCTGGCAAACGTTTGGTCGCGACCATTTCGGCGGGGGTAATTCGTGGTAACGAGCCTCTTAATCGTTGCTTCGGCTGGTGAGAACCCGGGATGTGAATTGAATATCCGGATAACCTTGATGGGAATTTGCAGATCGTACATTTGAGGCTGCTTGTGTCGCGTTTGGGTGAAAAGAGGAGATCGATCGAGTCTCGCCGGTGTGCCCTTAATATTCGACTATGTATTTCGAGAACAATGCAGAGACCGAACAAGTTACCCGGGATGCGATCGAAATGCAGGTCTCTTCGGTTCGCGCATGCTCGCGCGGTCTTAATACCGTAACAAAACGCTTGCAAAAAACAGGATACAGAAACACGTTGCACAAGGGAGAAGGTGACGCGGCGCCCGTTCTCTCAGAGGGATGGGCAGTATGTAAAGATCGCATGCTGCCTGAACATTTAGCATTAATTGCATATCGGTTTTGGCAGGTGGTTGCCAGTCATATAGGATAAACATCTCCACTCAGTGACCGGAACCTGTACCATAGATGAATAATTATTAACTGCAACGTACATCCCAAAAACTGTATCGAACGCCATCTCTATCGACTCAGCTTAATATCGAAATTCATCGTCCAGTCGATTCGTATAAAGATACGCCGCGGAGCGGTACAGAAACGATTCGAGTGCCGATTAAATGGACTGGTTACAGAGTCAAGTAAACGTGATTAAAATATTGAAAATTAAAAAGGAGGACGAGCTTAATCCAGACCATCTATCAATTTCATGAGAAATTCTACGCAGAAGCAACGCTTTCGAGTGAATAATGGCTCCCTATGGTTGGGAAGGCCACATATTAATCAACGCGAAAGAAAATTACCAAAGATCAAAGAGAAACGAGTCCCACCTTTCAATGTCTACACGTCCATGAGAAACGCGCGTTGCTAATAGTGGTCTAGATGAAGACGACGGTGTTCCTAGGACTCCATGGATAATGGGATCGTCGAGGTAACCATCGCGGTAGATTAAGGATTAAAGAGAAACGGATTCCCATCGAGTACCCCATGATTTCATGAAAAATGCAGGCTCGGAATAATGGCAACGGAGTAGCAGAAACAGGAAACAAAGAATGCCGAGCAACCGACAGCGAAATGAACAGCATCGAGGCAGCGCGCGAGACCGATGAGCACTACGAATTATTATTATAAAACCGGCTGGAATCGAGGAAACAGCGGTTCGACATGGTTTACCGGATCGGTGCCACGGGAACTTAACGAGATCCCAGATTTTTTAATTAATACAGTTGGCACATCGAGAGCTGGGAACGAGGAACTCCCGTGCGCCTCTATCCTGAGAACCACGAAATAATGCCGGACGATTATGTATGCGCCGGTATCTGCCTCGTGAATCGATCATCATCATCAAGTTCAGACTATCGTGGCCTTTATGAGTTCGCGCGTGTGCTTCTAAGTCGCGAAGCTTTTGCGCGTTATGGATTCATCAGGGTCACGTCAGCGAGCAGGAACAATGGGGATCTCGCGGAGGACTATTCACGCCTCGTTCAATCGATATTCTTTTACACCATCTCCCCCAACCGTTGTTGCTAAGTGAAAGAACAAACGACACATGGGAAAATGAGGAGATCTGGAGGGTTGCTAAAATCGATCGTCAATTGAGGCTATCATTTGGCTAATGAAATTGTTGACGTTTTAAAGTCGCTGCTTAAAATTTCTACTTGTAGGTACATAGGTATGATTTGTTACAAAATATAATTGCTAAGGTGTATATTAGGGTGGTCCTTATTTTTCAACTATAAAATTTGTATTGTCTGACCCTCTTACAATCTGCTATTTGACAAAAAAAATATCTTCGTATTTTTTATTTGTATATTTTGATATATAAAGGTCGCTCAAGGACTTTATATTTCGCATGTACATTTTCAATGCCACTGAGCGACCATTAATCCTTAATATATTTTAACAAAATTTTAGGCGAAATTCTTTTAAACTATTTGGAAGCTTCTGAGAGGGTCAGAAGAAAATTTTAAAAACTTTGATTTTTTACCATACATATAAGGACCACCCTAGTGTATATTATTAGTGCATAAAATATTAATCAATGTTGCACAGGTCAGTACTTTAGGACGTAGATCAACAAAATACTCGGTGCAAAATCACGTTTTTGTATCGCCGTTTTGTGTATATATTTGTAGGATTGCCCAAGACGCTATAGAATTAAAATTGTGCTGTATAAGAAGTGGTTTAGGCTGAAATGTCAATTCCCACAAAATTGTGGGTTACGCCACTATTGCGCGGATAGCCTCAATTAGAGTCGACACGTGAGCTTACGCGAAAGTTCATCTACAGATGATTCCTCGAAGATGGCAGAAATTGTACAGCATATTCCAACGAGGGGTACAACAGCCCCATTCGTTACCAATCATCTTCTTCCCCGATTAGTCCGTTCGCCAGCCCTTTATCTTGCCGAAACTCTCAGCTAGCACGATTCCCTGAAGGGAGTCATTGGGAGCGTAATTCCGTGCACGCACCGAGGGAAACCTTGCACGGAATTTATTACTTAATAATGTCAAGCCGTCCGCTTAATTATTTCGTGCCGGGCAAGCTATCTCGCCGGTTCTCGCTCCTTCCGTTTACATTTTAACGGTTCTCCACTTCCTCCCGGTCTCGATCGGCCGGCAGACCGGTCGTCCCCGCGCGTCCTGGTCTCTTCTGCGCATGGAAATCGGGGATCTAGCGCGCATGCGCGGTCGGTAGGCGCGCGAGCCAGCGAACGGCTCAAGAGCGCGCAACCACGCTGCGTGCCTGGTGCCTTGCTCGCCGACCAACCCAGCCGCGCTTCACGTGTGATCTCAAGCAGAAAAAAAATGGTCTGCCGGTCCCGATAAGATCGTCTGGTTAAAGCCAAACAAACTATTCCATTAATTCGTAAAAGAAGAAATTTTTCGCCGCTGCTCCGCAACGCCACGGGGATAGAAGTGAACGCGACCAATTCTGTCCGCGTCCCTCCTCGCGCCGGCCACGTAAGCCCGTCCCTCTCCGTTGCTGGACAGACGAAATCTTTATCTGGACGCGCTTAGTCAGCGCCTGATGATTATTCGGCAGCGGCGGTGGTGGGGGATGTAGCTTGTGCACCGGATACGTCGGAAAGAGCAGCGCTCGCGACGGCAGGAAAGCGTAAAGATGTGTATACGCGGCTTGTTTCCTTCGGTCCGTGAAAGACAGAGGCGATGGAGAGAGAAAGGGGAACAGGCGGGCTGTCAAAAATCGTAAAGCTTCCTGACAGCCCTTCCTGGGCCCCCGACCAGCGTTTTGGCTTGTATATCGTGTTGTGATCGCTGAATACATTAAGCAGGCGGCAACAATGTGATACTGCTTTAACGCTCCAGCGATAATGCTCGGCTTGTTGCCAGTAATATTTTGGACAACAGCGAGGAGCAGGTAGGCATTCAGACCGGAGTGCTCGATGGCAACGATAGGGTAATGCGGTGTCTTGTACATTTATCAAACTACCAATGTTGGAACGTGTACATTTCGCGAGACACCCTGAAAGATATCACCCGTGCACATATACGCTATTAGCTGCCTGTACACTTTGCCACGACCAGCAAAGTAAAAGATCCGCGGTTCATTTTGAACCACCGCCGATAAACGTCAAACATTACGATCCTACGACTCCAGCTACCCGGGCCTCACAATTATCGGGCTTTCGAATTCAACGTACCAACCGCCAGTGGCTGTGATCTGCTTTTGAGCGCTTTGAATCGGTCGAAATAGCCCCGTTAGCGACTGAAAAGGCGTCGAGAGGACACGGCGGCCGCCTTTGATGGCCTCGCATTCCGGCGAAAATGGCAGCGTAGTAGGAAGCCAGCCACTCGTCCTGGATCGGGTAATCCGGTCATTTGCAGGTTCAGCCGTGAAAATGTGTCCTTCTTAAATGTCATTATAACCCGGGGGCACCGCGTGCAGCCACGAGAGCTCGCCCCTTTCTCCACGGTCGGCCATTGTGCCCGTGGATAATCTTCATCGAGCAGCGGCGTATAACGCAGCACGCGCTACCCATTTCCAGCCTTTTCGCGGAAAGCCCGTTCAAGATGAGCCGCCGGTGCTTATCAGGCCCCGGTAAAAGCGATTAGCGCCCAATAATCGCGCTACCAGGTGGCGAGGACCGCTGGCCATTGTCCCGTCGATCGTCCAAACTCCAGTTTTGTACGGACCGGTGGTGTAAGGTTTATTGGGTTGTTAGAGAAACCTTCCGAGCCCCATCATCCAGCCAACCGGCCGGAGAGCTTTCGACGACCGATGGCCTGAGAGATTTTACATCGATACTTCTCCAATTAGGGGCTAGCTTACAAATTGGAAGCAAACTGTGAACGCGGTGCTAACAAGAGCCACAAAATTTCAGCGTCGTCAAAGAACTTCACGGGCGTTTATCGCTTGATTTGTCCAGGGACGAAGATACTATAAAATGTTACATGCTCCAGGATTTTGAATACTATCTCATCTCGTTACTGTAAGACACGCAGCATGTCTTGCTGCGTCTTTTCTCGATGGCCTCAAACGCCGTCTTCATTAAGACACTATCGAGCCTCGCCAGGGACGAAAGCAACACGGAATGACAGAACTGTAACAGCACCGGCCAGACCAGTACAGCGCCGTTTTAACCCGTGAAACGCGTTTCGAGGCTCCCAGTGAACTGGATAAGGCACGGCGGGAGAAACAAGTCCCCGGGTCATCCGCACGGTAACCTATTCCGTGACACGAGTTTCTCCTACGAGACTTTTCACATCTCCGGAGCGCTCCGTCTACCTGGAGGCTGAGTCGTCGAGCGCGTTCTGCGAGCCACAAAGGCGAAGGCTTATTGGGGTGGACGGCTCATCAGATAGCATTTAACCGTGGGTCCTTCGAGGGACGAGGAAACGGCAGTCCTGGCTCGGACAATATAGCGTGGCGTTGTGTGCGTGGCCATAGGTAAAACGCCACGCGACCAACGGGGCCAAAGTCCCTGTCGACCTAAAAGCCCATAGTTCGCACTGGGCCCGTAGATGTCCGTCGGATAAGACGACAACTTGAATTATATTCACTGGCGCGACCCGGGTACATATCCAGGGATGAGTTTCGGCCGGCGAGATAAAGTTAATAGCTTTATTAACTGTGGGAAAGCTGGCCACGCCGCAGGAGTCGCGCGTCAGCTTTTCTCTTGTCTCTTTCCAGGCACCAGATCCAACTTCTACGCGATGATTTCGACGATCTCGAGCAATTCGATGCTCGGAGGTAGATCGACTGTAATTTTGTGGTTTGAGGAAAATTTGAAGGATTTACAGAAGCAGACGCGTGATAGGGCGATTGAAGCTCTCGTCGTGAAAATTATTGTTGCAAAGTTGAAAGTTTAATTGCTTCCAACTAATTACACTTTCGGGCGATAGCTTGCCCGTTTCTCCTGGTGAGCTGGAACTTTTTAGAGTGTTGAATGTTGCGTAAACTTGGACTTTAGAGTTTGCAGAGTGGAGTGGGCAAATTAATCCTGATCATGGGAGGAGTTTGCCGAGCTGAAGAACTTTGGCTACTTTTACGATGTCTGCGAGGATATCTACATTTGCTGTGTACTTTTATAGCTGGTGATCTTTCCATTCCATGGAAAGTAACTTGGGGAAATTCATCCGGAGTCTAGGATTTACCGCTACGGAAATAGATTACAGCGTGGTGCTATCGACGGTGTCCACTCTTACTTTTTGGAGAGGTGGGATGTTTACAAAGGGTGTAAGAGGATACCTTCGAGGGTGTTAGATGTTGTGTGAACGCAAAGTCTGAAGTGGCAGAGGATGATATTCAGCCAAACACGGTCCATCGACCCTCACAGCTTTTAATTACTGTCACAGATCCCACGAAAATTGAATCACTTAATGTGTTTTTCAGTGTTGACTTAATCCGTAAGTAGGCGCATGGGGTAAAGGCAAACTTTCATTGGTACAAAAATACGGAACGCATAGGTTTGCGAACTTGCCGCTCCCAATGATGTTATTATAACGAGAAGACTTTATTTGAGTTTTGTATTTTTTGTAAAAGTAACAAATGTTGATTAACAAATATACTTGTTTTTACTTTTCCAAACCTTCTGATTTACCATAAATATACAAAAGAAGTTGGGGTCCCAGCTGACCCCATGCACCCACTGTGTGATTTTGTCAGTGCGCCTACTTAAGGGTTAAGAAACTCCCAACTGTTCGATCTTCCCACCTCATCCAACAGTATACCACCTACTGACATGAAAACTTGCTCCAAAGCGGACCAATGCCCACCACTAAACCCACCCCCAAAATCCACTTAACGTCACGCAAAAAAGGCTCACGATATCGGGTTCTATCTATCCACCAAAGATTCCCACAAGCTCCGAACTCGAAGCAAGACCATTGAAGAGGTGGCTGAAGGTAGCTGGCAATCGCGATCGAGGCTTTTCCACGGCAGATCCTCGGGCCCGATTGGCCTCGTCGCGCCGAAATATCCCGGCCCGCTAACGAACCGGCCAATCCTTTTCACAGGGCGAGCATTCTCACCCCTGTCGAGCGGAATCTCGACGTGCAGCGACTGTTCCGTGGCGTACCGAGTGGCGTGGCGCTCGTGCTGCACCGACGTCGCCCGCCGATGAATCGATACGGCACGGAATCGAAGGGTGATCGGCATGATAGGCACGGGATCATCGATCTTATCAGTTTCGCGCGTAATTACGCGTGTTGGGCACACAGCGAGGGCCAGCGAGGTCTAGCGAGGGCTAGCGAGGGCCATTGTAACCGAGGGCCACGCGATGCAAGTGGCCTTAACGAAGATATCGGGACCCTTGGGGGCAAGGGAAATGGTGAGTGGGGGGGTAGGCGGAGGGAGGGGAGCGAGAACCCCTTGCTTACAAGCTGGAAAATCAAGGCGAATATCAAGAGCCGTGGGGCAGGTCTGATTGAATTTCCTGTGGCAATAATTCTCCGCTTTTACACGGGCAACGGGCATGCCTCCTGCCTCTCCCTTCTCTCACTCTTCCACGCTCCCTCCTCTCCCTCTCTCACCGTCTGTCTGTCTGTCTCTCTCTCTCTCTCTCTCGTTCTCTCGCTCCGGCTGCGCCAGGTTGTTGTTGTCCGGGGTAAAAAGGCGGATGCTGTTAGCAGCGCAATTAATATCGCGCGAAATCGTATATCAGCGGGCGGGTTTACGGTTAGGCTCGCAGGTAAAAGCTGCCCCTCCTCCCGGGGGCTTATTTATAACTATTTAAACGGAGTGGAACGCCGCGGCGAGGGAAAATGTCCGTCTCGCGGGTAGACAAATTGGGAATGGCCGCGGCGCTAATGCGGTAATTAGTATTCGTGCTGGAGCACCAAGATCGGGATCTTTTCTTTCCTGATTTGCTGTTCCCTACCCCCCCCCCCCCCCTCCCCCCGCAACCGTTTCTTTTTTTCCCTTATACTGTTCGATCTGCTTTATTTGTCGGTTTGATCGTGCCGCCGCGTGTTGTAACCCGTATTTTCTGCAGCGAGAGAAATATCGGTTTCTGTAGCGAGAGAAATATCGGTTTCTGTACCGAGGGAAGCAGCGAATACGTTCAGCCGAGGCTTCATAATTGCAATTAGGAATCAGATCGCTACTACAATCTCGGAGGCGCCTCTAAGCTTCTGTTTCCATCGTGATTAAACTTAAAAAGAAGTTGGAACGTAGTGTTTGTGCCGGGACAATACGACGAACAAGAGTCCGAAAGCTTAACCGGGACTTGAGGTGGCAAAGTTACGACTATCGGAGCAGCTCGTAAATATTTTCACGCTTTAATATCCAGTTTTCTCACGATACCTTTTCGTGAAACCCAAAAACCGAGCAGTAAAACGAAAATTTACAACGTGCCTGGAACACGATCCTTTCCGTCGTCTCGCGTCGCCCTGCCTCTTCATTGATCCCCGTGCAATCGATTCGTCCGTGCAATAAACGAATAAAACGGTAAATTTCTCGACATTTCGTTGAAGCTTTTGTCGCCCAGGGGCGAGCAAGCCGCGTCCTTTTCGGCCCAGCAACAATGATCGCCTAACAAAGTGACTGCGGACGTCGTCGCGCGAAACAAGGAAGCAGAATTTATGAGTTATTATGCGTTTAACGCATCTCGCCGCTCGCAACAGCGCGGCGTAGTTGGACGCTCACCTAAATTAATTTACGACGCCCGGTGGACTGACTTTTCTTCGGCGTTATGGCATTCCTGTTCGAAATAATGGCCCTCGCCGTGGAACGATATCGAGATGACGCGAGCTATGTAAGTGCATACTTGCCTACAACGTAACACGTAATAACGCGTTTACGTAAGTGTTATTGTTACGGCATTGCGTAACCAGGCAAGCTTTCGTTAGATTAACGATGCACGATTATCTCAATATTTCAAAGCGACAGTTACGCTAAATATTCACTTACGAGTAACACGATGCTCCACTTGTACCGTTCAATTAGAACCATGTACCCGAAATTCATAGTTCTACAGGGTGGGTAACACTAGTGATCTCCGCGTATATTTTTCGCAACGGCAACTCCGGCAATCGAAGAGGTGTTACCCTGAGCGTGGAAGCGGACAAGCTACATATGTCTGCTAAAAATTCATCAAACACTTTTTAATTAATTATGCATGATGCTCAGGTGGTCGGACAGTAACCGCAGCCCCGTTGCAGGCTCGGAAAAAAGGCGAGCGCGCGCAACCCTTAGAGTCATCCAGCGTGAAGAGGGCGAGGACACAGCAGGCCCCGAAGGATGCAAAAGCAAAACTAACGAGCACCTTTAGCGAAGATTACCGCTACCCCGTGCTCGGCCAGGGAATTATCCGTGCCTCCCTCGTTTTCACGGGGTCGGCCGGTATAATCATGGCGTATTATTCAGTCACCCCTCTCGGCGGCTGGTATCTGCCCGGATCGAAGCAACCGAGCATCAAACTGGCTTACGTTGGCTACCAGAAGCTACGGGGCAAACACGACCGCAAACGTTTGTGTGCCCAGCACTATAACTTCGTCCCTAAAATAAACGATGCGCTCGCGGGGAGGGGGGGGGGGCTGCGACGGGGGCGAAAGGATTGCCACTCGGGGGTCTCTCCGTCATGAATGTAACACCGCGTCACGCATCGGTGATGCTGAGAATCGGTAATCTTCGGGGCACACATGACTGATCGCTGGGCAAACGGAGGTGGAACGCGTCCTGACAAGTGAAGAGAGCACGTGAAACGGCGATTCTGGGAATTGGATCGGACGACATCGGTGACACGATTTTTTAAAATGTTTTATAATTCAGAGAGTTGTGGAATAAGATACGAAGAAGGATATCTGAACTTGACTTATGGTTAGAAACAATATATGCACTCTTTGCACAAATTACATATATTGACTGCACCATTTTTATATTTCTCGATCCCAAGATTATAGTACAAGCACGACCAGCATTTAGCGAACCGTTTACCATTAACGAGATAAGATAGCTAGCGAGACAAATAATTTTAATCGTGAAAAACATCTTTCCCCCACAATAAAATAGTAATTGCAATTAACAAGTCAATAAAAGTGTAGATTTTTTACTGCTTCCCAGGTCTCGTCGGTAAAGTTGTACAAAATATCAACGCCGAGGAATACAATACGCCGTGAATATCGTTGGCCGGGCTAATTATTTTTTATTGCCTTCGCGGTGAGCTATTTTCATTGCTGATTTACTTCCTAGATAGTCGGGGACAAGATGTATTAAAAGCACAAAGGTAGAGGGAGAGAAAGAGGCGGAACATTTTAGCGACAGGACACGTCATCGTCGCTGTCCGCCCGACGTGGATCAATCTTCGTAGATCATCAGCGATCCTGCGGCGACGATAACGACGGTCTCCCGCGTCGCGGCTCCGAACTTTGGCAGTAAAATCGTCCGACGAATCGACGACTGACTGGCCAGGCGATCGGATACGCTCGCGAAAATCGATAAATCGTGTTAAACGACGCCGACCGAGGGGAAAAAAGCGACTAAAATGCAAAGCGAGTAAGATCATCGATTAGACGTTGGACTTGTGGCAACGATCTTACAAACGATCCTACGTCCCTCCACCCTCGAGCAATAAAACGTCACCGAGCAAAACGAGGCGATTTCTCAACAGGTAAGGCGACCAGTCAAACTGCAATGCTAATGCAGCGTCTATTTTATTAATCATCGAGGGGCTAATTTACGAAATATCTGAAACGTCAACACGCACCGCGGGCTTACTTCGGATAGGTGATTGGTTCTGCGACTGCTGGGACCACCCCGTTGGTGAACCGAAACATTATCATAAATATCAGAAGACCGATAAAATCTCTGATTAATGCTGAGGCTTTCCTTACAATATTCTATTAGGAATAAATCACTTTTTAATTCAGGCCAGTGTATGATAGCAGAGAAAATCTCAGGGTAAGTCCTTCCAAGAAACAAGCTGATATTCGACGGTGAAAGAGCGAAAGGGACAGGAGGAAGAAAAAAGCGCGATCAAAGGGGTACAGGGAGGTCCCGATACGATCGAGAGCAGCGGAATCGCGATACTTTCTCCTTGGCCGGTAGTAACACGTGTCCCTCGTCTCCGTTGCAGCCTGATCCCGCGGAGTGAAACGAGCGCGACTTGACAAATCCGCCCGGCTTCCCGTATTTATAAACACTCTCACGCTACATGAATTTAAAGCCACCGCGAAAGAACACGGTGACGAAGCACGTCTACTCGCGCGTCTGCTCGCGCGTCGCCCCCAGAGAGAGCTCTTTCTACTTCGACTGGCGCGCTCTCGCCTCCCTTTCTCTCCCTCCACATAAATCACCCAGATTTCTCTTCGGCTCGTCCGCGTCTTAGTTACGAGATCGCCCGTGCTCGGATCCGAGCCGCCTCGATCCAGGAAGTCAGCCTCTACGCCGTGGAACTTTTTATCCGTGGGAAGACGGTATCCGCTGTCTAATCCATGCTTAATTAATTCTTCCTTTCTTATTCCTCAATTCTCCGCCTCCTCTTCGTTCCTCATACCGCTTGGACCAAAGGATACAGCGCGACTGGCGCAGCGTTCCCCTGCAAAACACGAGGATCTACGCGGCTGGATTAATTGGGGCTGCGCGTCTGATCAGACAGCTCGGCGGATGCTGAGTGATTCAATGTTCCTCTTGGCAAAATGTTCTTCCGCGAAGCAAATACTTCTCTTGTGGGACGACTGTGCTTTATAACAGGGCCACACCGCGCGGCCTGTCCGACGACAAAGCTCGATTCAAATCTTCTTCCTTCTGCTCCTCGACGATCCACGCACGAGGAATAATCGCCCGGAGTTGCCCAAGAATCGGCGTGGTTGCGAGTTGCAACCGGATCACAGGCGAGCTCTCTCCTACACAGAGAGAGCTTCATCTCGGAATAGACCAGCGAGGCTGAGGAACGGAGGAGCTTTCCGAGTGCGAAGAAGAAGGTCGCAGGCACGCCACCCTCCGCCTCGTCTCCTTTCTATCGGGGAGGGGTTGGATGAGCGTTTGAGCGGCGCGATTCCGCGGCTACGACCCTCTTCTCTCCCTCCCCGCCGTGTCTCTCCTCTCTCCTTCTGTCTCGCTACATCTCAGCCGTTTTTACGACGCTTTGAGTCGCGGGCGTCGCAGCGGAATGCGCTAATGAGGACTTGGCTACCGTCACACTTCCCCCTTCGCCGTCGTCGTTGCACCCCAACTGCACCAGCGACTGCGACCTCCGCCACCCGTGGATAACTCGTTCTCGTTTTTCCAGTGCTTTCCTCTCTGTCTCGCAGTGACGATCGTGACGCTCTCGCGGCGATTCCGCGCCGTATTGATACGCGTCGGCCAGTTAATTTTGGTCCTGGCGGTGTATTTTTGGCGGCTAGGGGCGGAATCGGCCTCATATTCCATCGGGGATCGCCATTTAAAAGCATTCTGTGGCATTTGGTGGTCGACTTCGTTGGTGAGAAGCTAGTAACATATTTGAATGTTAGTAGCACTTGAAAGTTGATAGTTGCAGCAATGGAAGAAGTCACTCTGGTCATTTATAAAAATTGTTCTCAGCCCCTAATGCTTCAAGAAGATCACATTGCTATCGGAGACATTCAAATCACAGAAAACTACCAATTACTGACACCTTCCAAACACTTGCCCTATCTTTTACAAGCATGACCAATGTAATCTTTTCATACAGGTGAAAATAGAGGATTTCATCGATAAGCGAGTATACTTTGGCGCCCCTATCTTCGTTGAAAAGAATCAGCCTTTCCGTGGTTAGGGAATTTCCTTTCAAGGCGCGCACGGCGCTGCCTGAAGTGGGTAAGCTCGAAAGCGCAACGCGACTGCAGGCGACTGCATCGAATGCAACACTTAACGCACCTTTCGTCGGGCGGCCGTGTCATGGCGTGAAATCATCTACACGGCCCTCCAGGATACGCTGAATAACGAGCGCGGATCTTTGCTTTTTTCCTTTTACTTTTCGACTATCCGCTCGAACGCTCGTGCACGCGCGCTTCGCCGTCTGGCCGTGTCGCCAAGGGGAGTGTGTATCGCCGAGACGCGGGAAAAAAAGAAGCAAGGGAGTCTCTTAATGGTACTACATTTTAAAGTGCCCCAGGGACGAGAAGTAAGAAACATTCGCTGCTCTCGCCTTTAAACTGCCCCTCGGTTTCGCGGCAAATATTATCCTGCGGCTCGAAAATTCTCCAGCCACAGAGCCGGTAGAAAAAGGCTGAAATAAGAAATTAGAGGACGTTGTTCACATTTTGCAAAATAATCTGATGGTAAACTCTCGAAACGTCCACCGACAAACAACACCCGTGTAAGCTGATTTACTTTCGAATAATTCATTTCGTTAAACCTCCGCCATTTAACACCCCTGCGCTCCTCGATCGCTTTCATTATCTTCATCGCTGAAAACAGATTCCCACCATCTCTGCTGTTCAACCACGCAATCTGCTTGTTACATTATTCCTAAATCCTGCCGCGAAGCGGGTCCCGATTTACGGAAGGACGTATCTACCTCCATCTACCCGGTAACGTGCAATTTGCGCGGCATAAAGCTGCAGACCTCCGTGAAGAATCCTCGAATTCTCGATGGAAATCCATGCCGGGATCCGGCGGATTTTCATCGAAGCGCGTTGCACCGGCGCACCGTGAAACAACAACCCGAGCCGTTGCATTAATTGGAGCGGTGTTTAACAGAATTTCGTAACGTTGCATCACCGGTGTGCTGCATCGTTCGTGCGCGTCCGCGGAAAAGTTGCACACGGTCGGGGCTAAATATTCATGAAGCGGCTCGGTGTTTCGCGGGCGTAAAAGAGAAAAACGCTTTTTTACAACGCCTTCGATATATCTGACGGTCGAGAAAACGCGATTCCTTAGAGGCTCGCGGTCTCGCGGGAGTGAATATTCTAATTTATGTAAGCGGCGCGCAACGGGATTGGCCGAGGCGTTTCTTTGCAACGTAACTTTCCATCCGCCGTGTCTCGCGGATTACGGTCTGGTTGAGATGCGCGAATGGCCCCCGTGTAACGTATAATGACGCAAAAGCGGCATCGCCGTTGCCGCGGCGCCAGCGTTTATAACCCTGCAAACAATTTATAATTACTATTTCACCGCGCCGTTTGTGCCCTCGGCGGGCTACAACTTTCCGCGTCGCGGTTATTTATCACCGATAAAGTCCCTCGGTGCTCCAACGATTCGAGAAAACCGTTTCTACGAGTGATGGACAAAGGCCTGCATCGAGAACCCTACCTTTCAGCGTCAGTTCCAGGAATATTGTAAAGCGTGAAACAGATATTTGCGGGATGCAGCTTTTGATAGCAGACGCCAATACCAATCTCAGCTCTGCTTGTGGCAAAGGATCTCAAAGGACTAAGCGATCCTACAAATAGATGTAGCCCACTTTACCCCACTTCCTTCTCACGAGCCGCGTTTCTAGGAAGATCCGAAGGGGAAGAAACGAACGCAGCCGGATAAAAACGATCGAGCGGCACTTCCATGGTCACAGTGTGTCCGTGCATAAAACCGCCATCGACCTATGCGTTCTTCCGCAAACAAACGCGTGAAAAAAGCAGAGGATGCGAGCTCGAGCGAAGGGGAACTTCGTCGGTTGGCGCCAACACTTGCCATGCAGTGCATCAAAGGACGCAGGCGCAGTCGCGTGCGTTGCTGTACAAGGGACAGGCGGGCAAGGGGTTTCCAACCGTAGAATGAAGAAACGCGCAGCGCTTAGGCTGCACTTTTTTGTCGCGCACCGTATATACAGGGGTTATTGCAGGTACTTAACAAAATGCTTCCCGCCGTTCGCAAAGCAAAAGTTCAGAAGCAAATCTACCAATCCTTGGTTTAAGGGATCTTTCCACTGTGACGGCCTGATCAAGTACCGCTGTTTAGAACTTTTTTTGTCACAAAAAGAATGTGTTAATTAAATTTAAGTTTTTTTTTCTATTTATTAACATATGTTTTGGGAATACAACAAATTTTCCCCCTATTTTTTTAATGCTCGTTCGTCCCAAAATAAGACGCCTCGACTGCGTGGTCGATTTTGGAGGAACCATGTAGTATCTGGGGCGGTGGTATCAGGGAGGTTTGTAATCAGCATGACTGTCACTACGGCCCGAACTAGAATCACACATTTTCGTTGTTTTTCCCTTATCTTTTACGTCGCAGAATGATTAAAAAATTTAGCTAATTTCGATAGTTCAACTTTGGACGTCTGCCATTTTGTTACTTCTTCATCAATCTAATTAATTCCAGCACCTGCCATAGCGATAGACATACGGATTAGAAATCTATCTCGTTTTTTTGTTTCAGACTCACGGTTCCTCTAAAAATGGACCACGCGGTCAAGGCGACTTTTCTTTTACACATGCATATGCACCCACTTATTTTGGCGCAAGCAAGCATTAAAAAAATATGAAAACAATAATTTTGTATTCTGAAAGCACGTATTAATAAATAGGAAAAACTTCAATTCAGTTAACACATCCTTTTTGAGATAAACAAAAAGTTCCAGACAGCGGTATTTCATCAGGGCGTCACAGTGGAAAGACCCCTTAAGGGGACTAGGCAGTTGAAAAATCGATTTTTTTATTGCATTTTCCAAAAGTATTATACTTTCTGAATAAAATGCCGCTTGGTATATAGTAAAATTCGCAAAATTATAGATTTGACAGCTAAAAACGTGAAGCGGCAACCTATAGCGTCGCCTTTGCCCAGAAACTATAAACGCGTTTTTCTCGAATATTTTCTTCTCTTCGTTTTTACCTGATTCTAAACGAATGGAGGTTCAGATCGACTTGAAAAAATTATAGGATGTGTAAAACATGTGCCATTTCCGACCAAACCTCTGATATGGTCCGTAAAAATTCGAGATTGTCATAAAAAAAAGTAAGAAGTCACCGGATTTTAGGAGTGCACAAGCAAGAACGAATTTTTCTCGGAAAAATCGCCGTTTTTCGGCCACCAATCGTATAATTTTGATTTAATTTCTGTTTTTATAGGTTTGGTCGGAAACTATGAATCCAACAAACAAGAATCACACCTTTAAAATCGAATTACGTCACATTTTAAGACCGATATTAGGACAAAACGACGGAAAACCGTTAAAATGTTTACCCGTCTGCAGCGCCATTTTTAAAGCACATATATATTTCTTACCATTTATTTCTCAATCTGTATGGTAGTAATAAACATTGGGTAAAAGGGTACACCTGGATTTGCTTTCATTTCTTTACAAATAAATAAAAGACAGAGTCTCTTTCTCACGAAAAACGACTGCCTAGTCCCCTTAACCTCTATGTCAGATGCGTCGATGAAGTAAACCCTTCCTCATAACCCACCACCGAAATCACCTTCCACGCTATACCGATTCCTTAGAAGCTTGTTTACCGTGACCAGCCAAGAATCGCGCAACAACTGGCTAGTGCGAGCCAGACTTAAATGCCCCGATCAGAAATTCCTTGTTACAGTGTTCCAGTGGTGGTTAAACGTCACGACATTACCATTCGACAGTGGCTCGCCCGTTTCACGATGCACCGGTTCACGCGATGTTACATAATGCAGCCTGTTCCATAATTAATAATCTAATCCGCCCGGTGAATTTCGAACGTGATTACGTGCAAATTGGCGGGTTCATGGTCCGATCCTCTCGTCTATAGGCGTACCCGTGTATAAATTATTTATGTAATATAATATATCGGCGGTCCGTTAGAGGTGTTTACTTATCGGTGCGCACTGACACCGGCTTAATTGCCGGAGCCGCGCGAATCGATCGAATTAATTATTGCGGCGAGCCCAGCGGCCGAGTAGACGCGCGGCGGATACGCTTTCTTGGAACGCGTGCTGCCGCGCTGTAAACGCGGCCGGACGATGGTCAAGGATACACCCCCGGCCCAGACGCGCCACTTTGTCATGGCGTATTACGCCTAGGCTGGCGGCGCCTATGCCGCTGCTTCCTCCCAAAGGCGCCCATTACTCGGCTTAATGCACCGAGTTCGCTCATTTTTATGCGCACGATATGTGCCTGTGCCCCCTTGCGCGGCCAGCGTCGAGCATTACACGGCTTACCGCATCCAACGACACGAGTGCACGCGAAATTTACGAGACAGCAGTGTCCAACTTGGCGAGCCTCCGGCTTCCCTCCTTTCCTCCCTTACTCCCTTGTCGGTGGCGTTAGACGGTCCCTTCTGTTCCTCTGGTCCGTATACATGCGCTGGGTGGGCCGAGTACAGGGAGGTGAAGTTTCCTTCAGGCTACCAGTCGTCAAGTATGATTTCTGGAGGAAGACACTATATAATGCCGCGTTCCCACGTGTAACAACGCGCTACGTATGTACGTAGGTACATACTCGGTTTCTCGAGAGCAACAGCTAAACCAGCCGTAGTGCGCGCTCTAGGAGTATTACCATATCAGGGTACAAGCATTGTTTCCCGAAGACGCAATGGCCTTGCATGGCCGCTGATCGAATCAGGCCGCCCTCCAGCCACAATGCGCAACCTCTTCTTCTTCTCGTGCCCGTTCCTTCCTCCGCTTCTTCCTCGTCTTTTTGGTTGTGTCGGGGTCGCGGCCACAGCGCCAGCACCGGCTGTGGACACTAGTTGCATGTCGCTTAGCTGTAAACGTGCGGTTACCGGGCTTCGATTAACGTCGATCGTCTCGGTGGCTGGGCAAACGGGTGGTTATCTCGCGATGGATCGATGGCAAAATGCGGCAGGGTTGCACGGCCACGGGGGAGGGGCAGGGAAATGCCGAGCCACGGAGAGGTCGAGCTTCTGTTTGGTCATTTGCGGCTGCGACGTGCTTCTCTTCACTTTCCGTCGTTTCATTCGAATTTATCGAAGACAGAGATGCTTTATATACGTTCCCACCGTAAATATTCAGGTTACTCGCAGGTAGAGCTGCAGTGTGCAAAAAAGTTAAATTCTGATCAATTGCTAAAGGAACGTTTTTAGTTATGTATTACAATAATACCCAGTGCATTCGTGTCTATCACTGTGCACTTTCATTTATGTATTACCGTCGTTTAGGGTAGAGAAACTTTCATTCCTTTTGCGAGGTACATTATGGGTCGTTATACTGCATCGCGGTATTATTGATTACGTTATAACGTGTATTATGGTACGATAGGGTGCTCCATGGGTGCACTTGTAAATTAATTAATGGCGCGCATAAATTATGCGCGATACCGGGGATCGATCGGCAGACAATGATAAAACGCTCTGCATACAGGATCGTCGGAAGCAAGGTCAGGCATTTCGTCATTAATTTACAGCTCAGGCAGGGGATGATAAAATCGTCCGTTGGCGAAGACGAGCATCCTTGACTTTAAACTGTCTCCTCAGGAGAGACCGTTTAACACGTAGGTATCTGTAACACGCACCGCTGTCCAATTAATTATTCCCGGTCGTCCACGATTATTCCTTTATCGATTCGTCGACAGATTAGAACTCGTGACAAATTTCTCTAACGAAATTTAACCAACTCGCTTTAAGCATCACTGGTTCCAGGAATTATAGTTCAAACGTTTCAACATTCCCATTCATTTAATCTGCTATTCAACTTCAATATCTATCGACCTAAAAATCCACCTAATCAAAATCCTCAGCTCCAACACGTTAATCGTAATTAAGAATGACCCTGTGGCGACGCGATAACGAGTATTTTCGCCAGAGACAAAAACCGAACCCTCGCAAAATGCAACCGCAAAGCCCGTGTGTAATTTCGGGCGCGCAGGAAGGAAACCGAAAACCGGCTCACAGATCGATCTAGATCTGTCCACCGGAAATGCATACGTTTCTATGATATATACACATCCGGCGCCACGCCTCCTCGCCTCACCTGCTGCATGATGCCTTACACGATGATGATAATAATAATAATGCTCATCCGCATCGTCGCGGACGAGCATTCATAACACACATCTCTGGGGCACGTGAGCGATAACGCCACGGTTGTTGTTAAACCGGCCGTCTTGTATAACGAGCACGAAGCTCCTCGATGTTGAAACATTGCGATAGCGTTTTAGTCCCGAGCACATCAACGTTCCTTCAACCTTGCCGTTCGAGGATCCTCCACCTCCACTTCTTTTTCCATGCGAAACCCTGCAGGCGAAATCTTGGGAACGAGAATCTTTCAGCTTGGCACTCTGTTCTCCGCGGACGACAGTCCGTATCGAAAACAGTGCGATTTTAGAGAAAGAAATCTCTTGGAATGGAAATTCTTGGAGGTGCTTTGTGACCATATACGCAAATTCTCACCCAGGTAGAAAGTGCAAATTGCAAGTAAAAGAACGAGTAGCACATGTTAACACTGTAACCCGTCACTACAAAGAACTAATCAACCGATTTCGCAGATCCCGCTTGAGCAAGTTGAAACGATTATCCAACAAGCTTCTAATTAGTCGCTCCACTTTCTCTAAGCAATCTTTCACCACTCTACATACAAATTGTTCAATGTAAACGCTGTCTACACCCTTCCTTACAATTGCTCCGCAATTTTCGACGATTCTATTACACACAACCGAACCTGGGATCGTTCTAAACAAGCTGCAGGAAGGAAAGGCGAATGTTCACACCGGGTTGAATCAATTTTCACTTTCGAGTCGGAGGATTTGAGGCTCGCAGAGTCCACGGAAAGATGACGGGACATCCAAGTTATTTATACACGGTGTCGCAGTCTTTAATCTTACTGGCAAAATATCAATTCCGCGGCACGTAATCGTTGCGCACGATTTCCTTTGTAACTGCTGGTCCACCTACGTTCACGTCTAATTCGAAGAACGGCCACGAGCGACCGCGTCGTCCCGTCAATCCTACGCCAAAAATACCATCGCGCTGTTTAACATATAACAACCGAGACGTCGTTTGGTCCAAAGTGGAATTCAATATCGACGATTGCCCTTTCAACTTCACGTCGTTAAAAAACCACTTTTTCTAATCCCAGAAACGCTCCCCCCTCACCCAGCAAGGCGATTGCCTTTTAAACGAGATCGTTTAATTCTGATCAAGGGGGAATCTGAATGTCAAAGTCCCAATTAATAGGTGGATCCGATTTATTACCTGCCTGTAAACTAATTAGGCGAAACAACGGGACGAAATTCATCTAGGAGCATCGCTCGATGATGTCTCGGAAACTTAATGACCCCGTAAAAATCCGAAAGGGAGCAAAAAGTTCGAGGCAAGTCCAGTAGCTGTCTTCTTGGACAACCGGAACTCTCGATCGGGTCGTAAGGAGGGAAAATGGCTGTGGGCCATCGTTAACAAGGAATCGGTGAATGAAAAGGAGGAGGGAAGAGCTATAAAAATCGAGCACCGAGGAATCTGATCAGACACACGGAACGGAAACAATTAAATGCTTGCTTAACCCTCGCTCAATGAAAACCGGGTCATCTTTGACTCATTGTTGTTTCGGTTCTATACGTTTACGATGAATTACGGGCTCTACTTAACCGATACAAAGTTTAGAAGCGAGTTCTGCCATAAAAATTTAACATTTAATATATCCCACTATCCACAAGGCCATCTTCCACAGTCTTCGCGTTCTAGTTCACTATAAGAACTCTACGCATCCCCCAATTATTTCCAGCTGCCAATTTTGCATTACACTATACGAAATGACGATCGTTTATCAGAGGACCGACTACAACCTTCCATTATCGCTAACAGAAGAATGGCGGCGCCGTTAACGAGCAACAAAACGAGAACAAATGCAACAGAAAATCAATGACAACGAGTCTGATCAAAAGGCTCGGCGAGGGACATCGCGTAGAGCGGAAATGGCGATGGTCGCAACCCTTCCCGCGCTGCGGAATCCCACGGTGTTATCCAGCGCCGGTGGTAGAGCTAACAAACATTCCGAGTTTTCGTTCGTTAATCCCTCTGGCATAACGACAAGCTCTTTGCTCCTCGTTTTTTCTTCCCCTCCGCCCGCTCGGGCAGGCCACTGCCAATTTGTGGGAATATTCTCGATGCGCCTCCGCGAGGAAATCGCGCGGGTCTCGCACATCCTCGCGCCAGCGAATCACGGGAGGGAGGTCTTGCTGGTCCCACGAGCGCTCCTCCGCGCTGGTTACACGCGAGAGCACCTCCTCGCGACCAGCATTAAGCAAGCATTATGATAAGTGGCGTGTTCGCGAGCCAATTCGCGGCCTCTGCTGTCCCACGCACGAATTTCAGCCGACGCGACGCGACGCGTCACGCCAACCCAAAGCTGCACATTTGCCTCTTGCCCAGTTCTCTGTTGGCCATTGCCACCTCTCCGCTGGACCATCCACAGGACTCTTAATTTTTCGAGAGAGCATTTGAATTTCCACGATTAGGAGTTCAGTTAAGGGGTCATTCTACTTTAATCGCCCGAGAAATGAAAATTGTTAACTAAGCTACGGGCGATAGCCATACGAATCTTTTCAAATTTTTGACGCTATAAAAAAACATATGAAACAATTTAGCGTGTCACATTGACACTATAAAAAAACATGTGAAAGAAATTAAAAGCAATTTTTAAAATTTTTGTTTGTATAATATAAGTGTAGCTTAATGAATTCCAAAATGGTCTATTTCATTATATGTTGTATTTAATAAGAAAATAATCTTTAAATATAGCTTCGGCCGATTTATCGGCCGATCAAAGTAGAATGACCCGTGCAGTATGTTACAGGGTTCTTCTGTTATCTGCAGCTATAAGAGATTTGAAATTGCAAGTTGAAAATATGAAAAGAGGGTGAAAGGCCACTGCCTGTTTCCTTGGAAAAAAATGTAAAATTCGTGCAGTATGGTTTGCATCTCTCGTTACAAGCCCGAATATTGACGGAATGTTAACAATGTTTCGCCACGAGCGGATCCTCGACTAATTTGGCAAACGAGGGGAGAGCACAATGGTTCGCGATGAATCGCAACCGAATCCCGAGCGCGACACGATCGTTCACAATTCAATCGAACGTGCACGATCTCCTGAACTACATTTCACGTTTTGCAAACAATAAAACAACGCATCGCGGGCACGCTCATGAAAAATTCTAATCGAAAAAATTTCTCTCGGTCCGACAATGCCGATTCCACGATTAATTGCGAGACTCTGCGATGTTCCAGCGTCATTTTCGAGGCATCACGTCCGCGCATTAACCCGTTCTGGATTCCGCTTCCGAATGAAAATCAGACCCCGATTCAGGGAAGATAAAACATTTTCTGCGCGTATTTCAATTAAGCTTACTGGTGGCCAAAGATTTTACGGCGATATCTTAGCTGGAATCACCATAAAAAACGAGCCATATTCCTAAGGGGGTCGCTAGGAGGATGAAGGCAGTAATTTGCTTAGTGTTCGGAGCTTTTCGAGAGGCATTCGAAACATTTTCACCGGCAGAAATTGCTTCCGGGGTCCCGTTACGCCCCGAGCGGATCGGTTCCGCGGAAGAATCCCTTTTTTTCCACGGAGATGATGCTCGCACAACGATAATCGGGCGCAGGAATCGTGCGACACTCGCGATGAAGAAACTTAGTGAATGAAAGGAAACCGGTGGTGGTTCACACGAGGCCGGGGCACGCACGTCGCTGCCTTCTGCCTCCCCCTCGACCATTTACCTTAAAGTAAAGCGATTTCCTTTTGCGCGTTATGATCCCACAGAAAACGCTGCCCGCCGACGTATCCACCAGATTATCCTTCTGTACATACCATTACCTCGACACGCGAGCGAGGGGGGAAACGAGCGAGCGGTGAACGGTCGCCAACGATCAGGAAAAATTGCGGCTGATGAGTCCGATACGGTGCTCGAGGCGCGCAGACTGCAATGGAATTAACAGACAGTAGACACCACTTTTATCAACGAATCTATGCATCTACAAATAAGAAAATTTGTTGGAATTACTCGTGGAAAAATTAATGTTCGCTTGGAAACTCGAGCCCTAATCTTTCTCTCTAAGTATTCTAGTTTGGATGAAAGTAAAGTATCCGAAAGAAACTGGTTCTTAAAAGTGGCTCAATTGAAGTACGCAGAAACACTAACGGATGACTAAATTTTCGTAACTTCCCTTTTCAAATACTTCAATCGTACCGTGGCTGCGCGTTTCCGAGGAAGTCGTTAGGCGCGTTCGCCGGGGAACAGAATCTCGTTAAGTGAATTTCGTTTCCGGTTACGTAAACGTGATCTGTGGAACTGGTGGAAGCAAGCGGAGGAGAGAAAGAGGTACAAACAGCGCGCAGCCAACAAACATTACTAGACACATATCAAAAGAGAATCCCCTTTCAAAGTATCCCCGTCCAGGTTCGAGAAGACAAAGGGGAAGATGTGAAAGAGCGGTTGAAAATCGATCATCCTGAGGAGCATCTCTGAATAACGACTCAATCCACATTCCTCCGCTGAGGAACACAGAGAGGGCCCCGAATAATCTTATCGCGAGGTGTTATAGGAAGCCGGTCGTGGTCTCACGGCCGTCCACAGATAAACCAGTAAATTTGACTTTTATTGAGCAATTCCTCGAGAACCTGTCCGACACGTACACGGATCCAGAGGCAATAGAGGGACAAAGAGGAGGCGACGCGGCCGGAGCTCTTTCGCTACAGTGCCATACTTCCTGTCCAATCCCTGCTTCATCGGTCTCTCACGAATGCGTGCCAGACACTAGCCACCTGAGATCCCGCAGATACGAGGAAAGCGGTCACCCAAGAAAAAGGCCGTACCTGCTTCCACGGGCGTGTTAACAGCCGAAGCTCATAAAGACGTTTAAAGTGGCCTAAGAGAAAGACGGGGATGGTGGAGGGACGCCACCGACCATCTCCCTTTTTCCACTTTGCCCATCGATTTTTCGGAGTCGCCAGACGCCGACGCCGCGCCGCGCCGCTTTGAAAGGCGGCGACGATGAATAGGCCGTTCACCGATATTCATTCGCCTGTGTGTATACGGGGTGATTGTGAAGGGACCGCGGATGCACCAACGCTCGAGAAAGACAAGAATCTTATGGATTCTCGGAGGGAGTTGCTCTCAGATTTTAACCCGAAAAGCGAGCAACTCGAAACTGTCGAGTGATCTAAAGAAGATCTGAGAGATCTGAAGATTTCAAGTAAACAAGATTGTAATGTTTCAGAAAAACTCAATTATGAAGTACTTCATTTTTCTGCTTGGTAAATCCAGATATATTTAAATTTCCGAAGACTAAACATTAAATCTTTACCACTATACGACCATTCCAGACGGTATTAGCAACAGTTTTACAACGTGCCCGATCAAACGGTGTCGCAATTAAAAGTTGATTTACACAAGAGTCACCGCGCCGCCGGTCCGTTCGCATCGTCGTTAACAATAATATGGGAGGAAGGCGCAGCATGCAAATTTCCGCGATAATTGGCGAACCCGTGATTCGCGCGGTGGTAATATCGCGATGGAATCGCGCCGGGCGAATCGATCACCGAGCTTTTACGGCTGGGTTCGGGATTACGCGCAATTTGTCATAGACAAGATCTTACGTTTCGTCGACGATCCGCCAGCGAAATCCTCTATCTCCCGCGAGGTTTTATGATCTTATTAGCAGGATCGCGATCGCTAAATTTCCCCTGTGCATTGGCGCTTGTCCTAAAACAAGACGTAACGCAATGATCGGAAACGAATTAGCCGGCGCGATGGATCTGGCTTGGCCACTCTCGTGGATCTTCGCGATCTCCTGCTAACGGAACCGCGAGGGGTAATGATTGTACATACTGTCTAGGTGTCCCCTGTATCAGATCGCGTTCGAAAACGGCGAGAGTTTCCCTGAGACCCCGAGTTTTATCGGCGCGATCAAAGGGATCGAGATACGACACGAGAGACATTGACACGAGCCCGAGCCCTGGTGTCATCTCTTTCTTCGTGACAGCTTCACTATCTTGTTCTTTTCGGGGGGCGGCCAATCCCATTATCTAGCTGGCTGACCTGCTACCCGGGCGTAAAGTGGGCAGTCCTGTCCAGCAAGCAATCTTCGATCTCTGACCGATCGATCCCCGTTTCTTGGGAATCTTCGGGGAAACAGCAAGCCCCACTGTCATTCATTCGCTATTTTTCAACGTGTTTCGTTGTGTTTATCAAGGACTTTCTGGCGCGAGGGTTCTGAATGGGATAGCTTTAACGAATTCCCAGGCTCCCTTGTACGCCATGGAATACGTAAATCTGTTCGACCGTTTCGTAACGACGTCCCAAGGAACATTGGTCCTCCACGAAGTGGAGTAAAAGGAAGAAGAAGAAGAATAATCGAGCGTCTCCGAAGGAGACACCCATGGTAGCCTGTCAGCGGGCGTCAGGATGATTCTACGAATCGATTCGTTAGGTGAAGTCTCGGCACGGTAAATAATTTGACTCGTGTATGTATAATTGAACGTTACGGGCGTTCGTGGACGTGAGGAGGACGACAACGAGGCCGTGGTTGCGCCATCGAGAAGACGAGTCGTTACCGAATTATTTCGAGGAGAGACTGACAGCCGGTACCAAAGCGCGATGGTTAGGGGGGCCTTCACGGACAATGCGAATCTGTAATTATAAGCGCGCCGTCTTCTACTGCCAGTCCCCTCCCGTTCGCTCCTTCCCCCCCCCTTTTTTTTCTTCACGTAAAATCTCTTGCAGCCCCGGTATTATCGCCTTAAATCAACAGAGCCGCTCCTACGGGTACCAAGCGTGCGGCCCAAAAAGAAGCTCCGTGGCCCGGGCGATGGGGCAAAGGGGGCCCCCGAAACCGAGGAGATGGCACGAGAGGGACTTTAATAGTAGGTCTCGCTTAATAACCCACGTCCCGGGGCCCAAACTGATTGTCATTGCAGTAGATTCGATCACGTGAGTCGGCACTGTCGGCGTAATATGCCAGTGGCGTACCGTGGCCCTTGGATTCGTGCAAGGGGAAAGAACTGGAATCGATCAAGTTCATTTTTTAGTCGGGACTAATGGGCGCAGCATTGCCATTCCTTGAAAACATGGGCTTTCAGGAAATTTGTAGAGACGCTGTGGAGATTTCAGTGAAAATGTCTTAAGAAGCCATTATCATCGCTTTTGTTTGACTTAATTGGTGCAAATGCAGAGGAATTATAAAGGAAACTGATTGAAATTGTAGGGGTGGCGAATTGTCTAGGGGGTTGATACTACTGGATACTGAGGAGTGCCTATGGATGTGAATTTAGATATATTGATGGGATATTAATACTTTTTAAGTAAAGAAAGTGAAAATTTGGTGTTTGAGATGTAAGCAAAGAGAAAAAGGGAATCTTATGTTGGATTCATTAATAACATTAACTTGTGGATGTCTATCTAAGAAGTGAGAGAATAGGGTACGGAGGGATCCTCCTTTATTAAGATTACCTTACATTCACCAAATGAAGGAGATCGTAGCCATCTAGCGACCAAATCCGGAACTCATTACCATAAAATAACGCCGACGACTAAGTGACTCGAATGTAACCTTGATTATAACTGACAAGCATGTTTAGAGCATAACATAAGCACATTCTCTATAAAATGGTAATTTTAGAAATCGAAATTGTGCAATAAGAATTATTTTTGTCGATAAAGAAGGAATTAAATCTAACGTATATGTAGTGGCATCTCTGCCCCAGAAAACGAACAAATGTTACGGATGCAGAAGAGGTATAGGCATCGACGAAGTATAGGATAGACATATCACGCAATGTAATTTTGTGTCACACCACAGACGAGATATAGAATAGACATATCACCTTATGGGACTTGGTGTCACCGCCCAAACTGTGTTACCGACCCAAAATTTGAAGACTGAATTTAGCGACCTCTGTTCATGAACAGCGTCCAACTCATGAACTACTCTGAAATGCGTTGAAATACTGAAAGATGTGTGGGTGCATGTATACGTGTGATTTGTTTAGAGGGGAGAGTTTAACATAGATGGGGTGGTTTCGCTAAGCTACGCTTAGACTCGGTTTGTCAACGACTCACGCCGGATTTCTCTCTGAAAATCTATTTCGGGGATCAGGAGCCTATATGGCGCTGAAATATGGCACTTCTTGAGAGCTTATACAAGCTATAAATTGCAAGATGAAATCGATTTTTAGTATTTTACGTCTATTGGAACATTTAACTAATATTTTCATGTGTAGTACGCCGTAAAATATTAGAAATTGACGCTATTACTAACATTTCTGCAAATATCGGCACTTCGTGTGTGTCTAAATAGACGGTGCCCATTCTACGACACATAAAAATCATTGAAAATAATGAATTGCTTTTTTTCGTAGTTTTTGGGACATGAGGCCCCTAAATCTCTACGTTTCATTACAAATTGATTGGCTCTGACCTTATTAATTATTGAATGGATTTAAAAATTATAAAAAACATCTACGATGTTAGTACACGAGCGTAGGTATCGCCTACGAGCGCTTAAACCTTACGTTAAGATCTAGGCACACATATCAGTTCTGTCTCAGTTCGCGTAGAATTCAGGTACTCTTCATTACTTTCCTCAATTACTTTACTCCAAGTATTTTCCATTACAGTCATTAAAAATAATCAGGATTATATCAAGTTTGGTGCCATTTTCATGAAAAAAAACACTAGTAATCCATTAGTGATATTTCTATGATAGAAATTCGCATACTCATCACTGAATGGCCTATTCCTGACTTTGTCCTTATGTCACTACCCTAGCGTTTATGACACCCGAGCCGCGTCGTTCGAAAACTTTTACCTAAGAACCCATTGGGGTCGTAAAAAAAGCTACGCGTTACCGTTCAACCGATTTCAAGAGAGCGTACAGTGAAAAGGCCAGAATCTTGTGACCATCGAATTTTAACTTTCTGAGTACGAATACAGATCCGACACTGGAGGGAAAAGATGAATGAGTATAATGGTCTTGAAACGCTGCGGATTACTACATATGTACATCTGAAGTATTCAGGAGTTATATTTCGGTTAGTTGCCTCTTATAAATCATAAAAAAGGAAACCAGAAAAATAGATTCTGAGGTCTGCAAGCGCATTGTTGGACGTGGCCGAAACCGTGACGTCGAGCCCGTCGACATCGCTAAAAGAACGAGATGATCGGCGCCCGACTCAGAGATGGGCAGGAAATTATTTTAAATAAAATATTGTGTTCGAATAAAAGGCAGAAGATTTATTCGAAATTCAGTAAATAAAAATCAACCAGAATTATTTATTATTTGAAACGCCATAAATAAAATTTTCAATCGCCGGGAATTCATCCGAAGGGCATAAATAAAATTTTCAATCGACTTCTCACTTGCATGTATATTTGTAGCGAAGAAGCTTAAATAACTCTGATTCGCGCGCAACCTCGATGAGCCCCGATTAATTGAAGGGGGTCAACGGGGGTTGTAAGGCCCCGCTACGGAAATGCCGACACCGGGAATTACGCGTGGTACCCATACGACGTGTTACCGTGATACGGGTAAATAAAATGAAAGACTGCATATAATTATAATGGATTACCAGTGAACGGAATATATATATTTAAACAACCAGAACGTTAACAACAATGACAACAAGAATAATGAGTATAGAAATATAACTGTCAGCCGACTCTGAGCAGTTCACGGATCGTCCTCATTTCCGGAGGAGACCGTGATTATACCGGATAAGAAGTTATTGACTCCTCTATGGAGTCTCGGAACGCAACCGTGCGTATCCGACTGAATTTTGTAACTGACTCCCCAACGGAGTCGTTCCTGTTAGCAACCAGAAATCCTCCCTCCCAGGCTGATTACTTGGTGGGTCCTACGATCAATGCACTTCCTATTGGTCGTTGCATTGCCAAAGGAACGGCCCACCCAGCCCCATAGAGAGGGAAAATATAAATCGCGGGCTTCGACTCGAAAAAAATAGCGTTAGCGTAGCGTTACCACAGACGAGGAATAGATCCGAAGGGCATAAATCAAATTTTCAATCGACGGGAATTCATCCATAGCTTCGGCTAATTTTCTCACTTTTGTTTATATTTGTAGCGACGAAGCTTAAATAACTCTGGGCGTGGCTCGAAGGCCCTCGAGCCTCAAGCGCCTTTGTTCGAAGCCGCCGGGTCCTCGAGGATCAAGGTGTACATATCGTTCAGCACATCGTTCATACAATGTCGCTCGCCTCGTGGACCCGGCGCGGCGGCTTCGAGCAAAGGCGCTTGAGGCCCGAGGGCCTCCGAGCCACGCCCAGAGGTATTTAAGCTTCGTCGCTACAAATATAAATGAAAGTGAGAAAATTGGCCGAAGCTACGGATGAATTCCCGTCGATTGAAAATTTTATTTATCGACCTTCGGATGAATTCCCGGCAATTTAAAATTTTATTTATGGTTTTTCAAATAATAAATAATTCTGGGAATTTTTATTTACTGAATTTCGAATAAATATTCTGCCTTTTATTCGAACACAATTTTTTATTTAAAATAATTTCTTGCCCATCTCTGAGTCGGGCACCGATCATCTCGTTCTTTTATCGATGTCGATGGGCTCGAAGTGACGGTTGCGGCCACGTCCAACAATGCGTTTGCAGACCTCAGAATCTATTGTTCTGGTTTCCTTTTTTATGATTTTATCTTTAATGCAATGTATGCGTAGATTGAACTTAAAGGGCAACTAACCGAAATATAACTCCTGAATACTTCAGATGTATGTAGTAATCCGCAGCGTTTCAAGACCATTATACTCATTCATCTTTTCCCTCCAGTGTCGGATCTGTATTCGTACTCAGAAAGTTAAAATTCGATGGCCACACGATTCTGGCCTTTTCACTGTACGCTCTCTTGAAATCGGTTGAACGGTAACGCGTACCTTTTTTTACGACCCCAATGGGTTCTTAGCAGGGAACCGAACCCTAACCCGTACCCGGTTCGGTACGCCGTACCGCCGACTAACCCGCCTAACCGGGTAACAGAATTCGTCTGTAACCCGACTAACCGGGTTAACCGGGTTAATGCGGTTACAGTAATATTGGAAGAATACAGGGGTTGGAGTGCGTATTAAGAAGTGAGAAATCTTCGACTTCCTCTATTTCTAATCAGATCTTTCGCCGATGACACTGACACCAAGAACGACGTAATTTGGAAAATAATGAAGGAAATTCCATGCAAAATTAATTTCCATAATCTGAGGCTAATTTCGTTAATAATAGTCCGATTTGCATGAAATTTGGTATGGTTATCATCGGAAAAACACAAGGAATCCATCGACATCACTTCCATATCGATACAATAAAGACTAAAGAATTATTTTTTTCTGAATCGGGTATGAACCCTCGGTCGACCTTAGCGAATTGGGGTCGGCGCCCTGCAGTTAAGGGGTGTAAATGTGAAATATCTATTTCAGCGTAGTAAGAAATTCTTTATTCTTTATCGTATCGATATGGAAGTGACACCAATGGATTCCTTATGTTGTCCTGTTAAAAATCATACCAAATGTCATGTAAATCGGACAACTTGTACACATGCAATTTGTATTCCTTATGTAAAAGTAATCCAATTTACATGAAATTTGGTATGATTTTCATCAGGAAAACATAAGGAATCAATTGGTGTCACTTCCATATCGATACGATAAAGAATAAAGAATTTCTTTTACGCTGAAATAGATATTTCACATTTTCACCCCTTAACTGCGGGGGGCCGACCTTATTTCGCTACGGTCGGCCGAGGATTCATACCCAATTCAGAAAAAAATAATTTTTTATTCTTTATCGTATCGATATGGAAGTGATGTCGATGGATTCCTTATGTTTTTCCGATGATAATCATACTAAATTTCATGTAAATCGAATTACTTTTACATAAGTAATACAAATTGTTTGTGTAAAAGTAATCCGATTTGTATAATATTTGGTATAATTTTAATGGGGAGAACGCCAGGAATTTATCGGTGCCACTTTCATATCGATACGATAAAGAATGAAGAATTTCTTAATACGCTGAAATGGATATTTCACATTTTCACCTCTCGACTGCGGGGCGCCGACCTCAATTCGCTACGGTCGGCCGAGGATTCATACCTGTTTAAAAAAATTATTTATCCTTTATCGTATCGATATGGAAATGATGCCGATGGATTCCTTATGTTTTCCGATGAAAATCATACCAAATTTCATGTAAATCGGACTATTTTTAACGAAGTCAGCTTGAAATCATATAAATCGAATTTCAATGGAATTTCTTTCATTATGGTCCGAATTACGTCGTTCTTGGTGTTAGTTTCATCGGTGAAACATAAGGAATCGATCGGTGTTGTTTTCCCAAAGATCTGATGAGAAATGCGGAAATCTTGGACCCCCATCGATGGTCGAAAGCCCTAAAATTCGGTGAGGCACTGAGGGGGCTTGTCCTCGCTACGGGGTACCAGGCCGCATCCATTGACGGGCGTAGCTCCTTGCCTTAAATGACTGTCTACTAGACAAGACTGTCTTATTTCGCCAGTAACCGGCTCGTAGCGGGTTAACCGGGTTACTTCGGTTTCTTCTAGAATTTAAGAACCGTTCCCTCGCGGTTACTACGGGTTACAGAAACCTTCCTTGGTTAACCGGGTAAGGGTTAGGGTTACTAGGCGGTTCGGATCCCTGGTTCTTAGGTAAAAGTTTTCGAACGACGCGGCTCGAGTGTCATAAACGCTAGGGTAGTGGCATCAGGACAAAGTCCGGAATAGGCCACTCAGTAATGAGTATGCCAATTTCTATAATAGAAGTATCACTAATGGATTATTAGCGTTTTTTTCATGAAAATGACACGAAACTTGATATAATCCTGATTATTTTTAATGGCTGCAATGGAAAATACTTGGAATAAAATAATTGAGGAAAGTAATGAAGAGTACCTGAATTCTACGCGACTGAGACAGAACTGATATGTGTGCCTAGATCTTAACGTAAGGTTTAAGCGCTCGTAGGCGATACCTACGCTCGTGTACTAACATCGTAGATGTTTTTTATAATTTTTAAATCCATTCAATAATCAATAAGGACAGAGCCAATCAATTTGTAATGAAACGTAGGGATTTAGGGACCTCAGGTCCCAAAAACTACGAATATAAATTTTACAAAAACGTTTCAATTCATTATTTTCAATGATTTTTATGTGTCGTAGAATGGGCACTGTCTATTTAGACACGCGCGAAGTGCAGATATTTGCAGAAATGTTAGTAACAGCGTCAATTTTTAATATTTTATGGCGTACGACACGTGAAAATATTAGTTAAATGTTCCACTATACGTAAAATACTAAAAATCGATTTCATCTTGCAATTTATAGCTTGTATAAGCTCTCAAGAAGTGCCATATTTCAGCGCCATATAGGCTCCTGATACCCGAAATAGATTTTCAGAGAGAAATCCGGCGTGAGTCGTTGACAAACCGAACCAAAGCGTAGCTTAGTGAAAGCACACCCTCTATGTTAAACTCTCCCTCTAAACAAGTCACACGTATACAAGCACCCACACATCTTTCAGTATTTCAACACATTTCGGAGTAGTTTATGAGTTGGCCGCTGTTCATGAACAGAGGTCGCTAAATACAGTCCTCAAATTCTGGGTCGGTAATACAGTTTCGGCGGTGACACCAAGTCCCATAAGGTGATATGTCTATTCTATATCTCGTCTGTGGCGTTACAATCTGTTTCGAGACTTCACCGGTAACGTTGCATGCGACACTGAAATGGTAAGGGGGTCCTAGGACCCCCCAAACCGGTGACAGAAAAATACATTGGTTGATAGGTCTATTTTATTCGGTGGTCCTCCTCCCCGTCGTGCGGCCTTCCCCAGTCAGGAGGCCACCCTGGAGTTTTTAGTGGGTGCAAATCCCCCATATCCCCGCCCCTCCCCCGGGGGAGATTGTAACGCTACGCGTGGTAGGAATTAGAATTCAACACGGGTAAAACTTAGATCATTTGAAATCCGCGATTTACAAATCGAGCGCCACGGAATTCGGACCTTCAGAAAAATTTCGAGCAGCCACATTGGGCGCTTAATGATTCTGAACATTGATAGAAAAAAGGAGTGGCCCCTTTGGACGTCTAATACTTTTCAATTTTAATGAGAAAAGAAACGGCAGCCTCTATGGACGCCTAACGATTCTCAAGACTGATAGAAAGAAGGAGTGGCCCCTTTGGGAGTCTTATACTTCTCAATTTTAACGAAAAAAGAAACGGCAGTCACTATGAGTGCTCAAGGATGCCTAATTACAAGACGGAAGAACAGCAGCCGCTTTGGGCGCATAATAATTCCGAATTTGAATGTGAAAAAAGCAGCCCACAAAGCAATACCTACTATTAAAATACAAATGGGGGATCACTGTTATAAACTTAAGGCAACGATTTTCCACCACGGTAAAAGTATTACCGATGGTCATTACACGAGTATGGTAAGGGGTAAGGGCACCACGTGGGTATCCGTTGATGATTTACGAGTAGAAAAACAGGCTTGGCCACGAAATGCTAAAAAAGCATACATATTATTCTTCGAAAAGTGTTAATAATTGTGGTTGTGAATACAGTTCAATGTTAAATACGTTCAGCGCTAAAGACTGCTTTCAGCGCTATAAGCTGCTTCGCGCACCATGTACTGTACACAAAGTACTATACATATATAATATATACATACTTTGTAAAAAGAAGTGAGATCCCCATAAAAAAAACTTCAAAAAAGTAAAAAATACGCCAAGTAGTGCTTTCCACCTGCGCTTAAGATGACACAACTACATATTCACAGCTAAAATGTTGTGTTCATACATTCCATTACTCATATCGCCGACATTTTAATAATGTAAAGATAAAATGTAACATCTAGACATTTGCCTAGATGTCCGCGGCCTGGAAGTCTTGGCGTGGCCAGGCAAAGTCAAGGTGTCGATAAATAAGAATTATTTAAAACGTAAAATAATGAAAATGTACTCATATTGTCTAAGTTTTAAATGGACAAATTATCTGAAAGTCTGCGAGGGGGAAGGTATGGGTATTGATGATCTGAGAATACTTTGCCTGGCTACGCCAAGTATTTGACTTCCAGGCGGCGGACATCTAGGCAAATGTGTAGATGTTACATTTTATATTCACATTATTAATATGTCGGCGGTATGAGTAATGGAATGTATGAACACAACATTTTACCTGTGTATATGTAGTTGTGTCATCTTAAGCGCAGGTGGAAAGCACCTTTATTATGTACTTGCAGCTCATTTTGATATCAAATATTTTTTTACAATTTATATTTTTTTCTATTTTTTGTGTTTACCCTTTTCCGTCCTCGATTTTATCATGTACTTGGCGTATTTTTTTTACTTTTTTTAAGTATTTTTATGGGTTGCACTTTACTGCGCAGTAATCGAAGTTACTTTCATGCAGAAAGTAGCAACAACGAGCACGCGTTAATATTGCAAATTTACTATCAATATAAAGTGCCGAATTGCATTTACCTACTTTTTCAGTGCAAATTTCGTTTCAACATCATCAAATTAAGCAACAATTGCGGATGAATTTTGATCAATGCCAAAGAATATTGAAAATTTATAAAAATAAAAACTACATTTCTTATCAATCTGAAAATAATATGTACAACGAAAACATTTGTCGGGTGGGTAGGTGGTGGTAGTAGAAGGAGGATGGTGCAGCCACTTAGGGCTGCTAGAAAAAATGATCAGTAGCCAAAAGGACAGCTGATCATTGTCCACTCATTAATGCAAGAAAACCGTGAGTGGACCGTTTCTTTCTTTCGCAACGCTAACTTATTACAGACTAAAATCAACTCCCGAGCATAGTCACTAGGACTTTGGACTACTCGCAGCACTAATTTCTCAAACAACTTCAAAATTCCCGAATGGTGCTTCATTACAGAAAATTCTACTATACTCAATACAAATCCCGAATAGCAAACGAAGAAGCTCCCAAGGAGCTACATTACTTTAACAAATATAAAAAGCTACCGAGAACCACCACGTGGGTGGTTTCATTTTTCGCAACACTAATAAAAATTCAGTGCACCTGTGTTTCGCAATACGCAACTCTAACTTTAATTCGCTGCAGCCTTCCTGAAGGCTGTGTGGGGTCCCATGTGCAGCAAATCCAGCTGCTTGGGACTCCTTTTTCCCAGGAACATGTCTTCGGACATGTCCCAGGACAGTTTCGGGGCATTGGGGTCGTAACTCTAATTACAAACGCGATCAGTCATCATCGCAACACTAACTCAAAAAAGTATTAAGTATCAAACTAGGACGAGTAATTAAAAAAACGCGATCAGTCGCATCGTAACTCTAGTAAAAAGAATACCACGAATCAAAAGCAATGCAATGAATCAAACTCTAGTAACTCCAATTCAAAATACAAGAACAATCTCAAACACAATCGCGACTCTTTTTTCGGAACACTACAAGCAACCACGCTTGACATTCATTCGCAACGTTATGCTGGAACCAAACGCGGGGAATATTTGATTCGCAACGCTAATTCAAACCGTAATCACAATTTAGTCGGAACACTAACTGACCCCGTAATGTTCTTCGCAACCCTAATTGAAAACGAGGTGTGCTAAATTTCAGGGAGGGGGTGTCGATGGGTCAGCCTATAGCCAACCAAACTAGTACTACTACTACAACTACCGGCGAGCATAATGGCAAAGTAATACCTACGAAGAATGACCCTGCATCCGAGAATACAGGGCTATTCTTGGCCTAGCCCACATGATGTGGCCTTTTTCTGGCCGGGATATCTGCGTCTCTTTGGCCACTTCTTGCTTCAGGCGTCAGCCCTTCTGAAAATTAATAGCGTGCCTAGGCCCGTCCTGCCGACCGCGACCAGCGACAATGTGCAATGTCTCACTGGCGTCAAAAAGTCGACATAGCGAGGCTAGAAGCGAGGGCATACCCCACTCGCGCTAGTCAGGCCGTCGACTTTTCTCACAAATTTCCTGAAAGCAGGTCATCGCGCGGGGGAATATTGCGCGGGGTAACATGAGAGAATACGACGACCTGCCCCGGCCCTACCTACTTATATTTAAGTCACACATTCGTACCAGAAGGTAAGTTACCTATCCTACACAACACCTATATTTAAAAAATGGCAAAACAGTCTCTCAAACACAATCATCAGTCAACCCACTCCACGATACTCAAGCATTTCCGCCCGGGTGCAAAAGCCTACACTAGAGAGACCGTCCCGGGACGACTCCGTCACCCGAGCTTGGCCACAATCACACTCTAATAAGTACGTACCAGTTTTCACTGAAATCGGCTGGCAAAGGCCGTGACCATGCGTGTATGTATGATTTACATAGCAATTAATTATTTTCAATTTTAAACAATAGATTACTTGATGATGCGCATTGTACGTATTAGGTATATACATCAATCGTTATTACTTTCCCGTTTGATTGTACGAGATTGATTAAGTTTCATATTCCAAGATTATTTACTAGAATGATCATCGTGTGCAACAAGGAATATGATACAATGGTATCCTTATTACCACGAATAATAATATAATGTTATAGTTTCGTTAACATGGCCTTTGATGAAAATTTTTCACCGACGCAAATTCCACCGCCTAACCACACAAACACACACAGGTGGAAAATGCGACGTGCACGATACACTAACGCAATGCCAGCCGCCAAAATGTAATTATTTAGTAAAGTAAGTCATCGTGCCCTATTGCTTTCACCCACCCAAGTAGCGCCTGGGCACGTGGATGAGTTAAAAGGCAATAGGTACGGAAAGATATCCTGAAAATCCTCATCTAGAAAATATGAGTAGTCTGTATAATGTATAGCTAGTATTCTTTCATTTTATACTATTAAGGAAAATGACTCGACTTTCAACTTGTGAATAGTTTAAAGTTTGATAAATAAAAAAGGACTCTACTTTAGATTGCATCATTAAGAAAAATCACTCTACTCGACATTTAATTAGCAAGAAAAAAGACTCTAAAATAGAATTATTTAAGAAAATTATTATAAATCATCAAGAATTTACTTTAAAAATTTAAAACGAGCGATTCCATCTTCAAAGTAAATTTCATAAATCAAGAAAGTATGTTCTCATGCTAATTACTTTGAATCTGAAATTTGCCCACCCTCAATTGTCTTCTTGCACATGGAAATTAATTATTCTTTTGTGTATGCAAACGAGTGACCTTTATAAGAAAGGAATTACACTATTAAGTCTATTATCATCATTTAGAAATCAAGTTACTTTTGAACATGTAGTATCAGAAAAATAAAAGAAATTCAAGTCATTATAATCGTCGCAATGACGAAATAGGAGGGCATCCGATTTTTCCTCTACATATTAAATAAAAATGATCGTAGCTGTGGAGTTTGAGAGTAGCAAACTTTTTCACTACATAAAAATTAGCATTCAGCCGTATTGATATTCATACCAATACCTTCTGAGCTGCTATGCACCTTTATGTGCATTATTTAATAAATATCTACATCAATGTATGATCAATAAACATTCCCGGTAGGAAGCGTTTATCTTGGAAATTTGGATTATAATTTGATTCTATTGAAAAGGCGCGGTATACAAGAAGATCCTAGCCCTCGTCTAATAAATACATATACAGCCAAAATGTTACAATTCACGGGCATGGTTACCATACCCGCGGTCATTATGCTCGCCAAAGCACGTATACAACCGGTCACTCGTGTCGATTCGGACCAAACGTCCTACGACATGATTGAGTGACCAGAGGAACCATAATGCATGCGCACTCACATTTCGCTGTGCCCCGGTGACGGAGACGCCAACACCCCTGCTACTGATCAGGGGAAGTTATCGAACTCCTCAGAAGTCAGGCTGCTCAGCTGTGTCCAGACTGGAACGAAGGAACAGAATACGATTACAATTTGTTTCCACAATTACGATTGTTTGAACTCTGATGAAGAATCGCGAAGCAATTCAAAACTAACGAAATTTTTTAAAATTTAGGTTAGTTTGGGTTAGTTTGGGTTAGTGTCTAAATGATAAGATGTTTCGTTAGTTTTGAATTGCTTGGTGAGTCTATTCTAAAATTTAATTTTTCTAAATTGTTTTAACTTTTTTCTTTCTAAAATATTGAAGAATGAACTCTACTTAAAAGCAATTTAATAAAATGCATACTTACATCTTTCCAGTAAAATTCAGCGCACAAATCTCCTCTTCAGCTGACGGACTGACTCTAATTTCCGCTAACGAGTTTCGCTTTCAAAAGTAAAAAAAAAGAAATAGTAGACCACCAACGCGCCCGAAAGATTCTGGTGTCGCGATTCGAATATGAGAGCCGCGACCTCGTGATAGAATACAAATTGCGTAAAAAACACTGACTCTACCCTCGCGTATCCCGAAATTGTTAACGACGTGCTCTTCAAAACGAAAAACTTCGTACGTCATAAACACTGACTCTATTTGGCCGCATTGCACGCGGTCACAATCTCTGAAAAATAAATAAATAAAAATTCGTTAATTATTCATGTCTTCAATAGCATGTCATTGATCAACTACGCAGTTTCTGTACATAAAGAACAAAACTTGCATCCAAAACCGAAGGTAAATGCAATTATAACAGCTTCATAGAGCTAGATTCTTAAAAATCATTGAAATATCGTTGAATTTTACGTAAACGCGACCGAAATGCAATAGAATTCGATCATTCCAATATTTCGTAAACATCTACCGACGCCAGTTTAAAATTTTTAAACAAATCTGATTAAAATTATTCAATTTATCATAATTCAATCTTTTCTCATTTCATCCCGATATTAACCGACTGCAAAGTTACCCATCACCCTCACAATCAACAATGGTCTGGCGCGTGGCACGTCAATCACGTCTGAACGTGGCAGGACAAGTTTAGACCTGCACTCCAGACGAGCGTACCGGGAACGCGTGATCGTCCTTTATCACGTTGGAGACTTTACAAGTGCAGTTTTGGAGCGCACGCCTACACTGCATTTCATATAAGAGCATACCGACGCCCCTACCGATTTGCGACCGATCTGCGCAGCTCCCACTACTACCCACGGTTTGAATAGCATGCGATTGGTCATGGTGGTTTCTAAGGAATAATTAGTACATCCCAAACGCGGGACCTGACCGTTGTCAACGTAAACAGTGAACGAAAAGTTAATAGAGAGAGTAAGTAGTGGGCCGTGCGACGGAGAAAAACATAGGAGTCGAGCATAGCAACGCCTCCTGAGGATCGTGCCTGCGCGAAATCGGTATGCTCTAATCTGGAATACAGTGTAGATAGAGTGTACGCTCCAAAACTGTGGGAAAAACTGTCCGTCTAAAGCCGGGTATTGATTCAATAAAATAACAAGAATAATACGTTTACCACACGTATTGCCATCTCATTTTTCCAAGGAATGAAACCAGATGCCATCCAAGCACCGTTCAAATTAACCAGCAAGTGTCATGGCGTTGCCTGCCCTTGGCTTTCGACTCCCGCCTCAACGCCTGTAACCTAACGATGCAATAAGTTTGAAAGAAAAGCATTAACACATTCGTAAGGCAATTAAACAACAAATAAACTTGAAATATGCCCGGAAAGGGATGTAATTGAATACCGAGACACGATATGTGTGCACTAAATGTGCAGAAATATCGGTAAGGCAACGAAGGGAATACGCGACGAACATCTAACGGTTTTTTCGCGATATTTAATCAAATTCGGGACGAAACTGTATTAACAGGAGCAGCAAGCGACGATAGAGAGTAAAGAAGATGACAAATAATGACTGAAAGTAATTATATGAGGGTAGATAATGTACGCGTACCATTTAAATACGCAGCTAGCTATCGAAGCGTCTTAACTCAACAACGTCCACGGAACGAATGACCCCCGCGCCGTGTCGCTGTACCTCGCGAGTCGCGAATATTAGCTTTGGTGGGGAGGGGGGGGGGGGGGAGAGCAGGCAGGCGGCAGGACTCGAGAGGCAATACACGCGTACGTATTTACGAAGTGTTGGGATATCGTCACCGAGCCGTGTAAACAGAGGTGACTTCCAAAGGTAGCATTGTTCAGTCATAACAAAAGTCGTTTCTACACACACGTTCTCCTAACAGTAAAATAGAAATATTACGCGTGATATATTTCCTTCGTTTATAAAATATCTAGCATCTACATACAGGAGTGTACTTTAATTAAGCGTGTGAAACTTAACACAGATGGCTTAGAAAGTATATATTCGAAAATTACATGCGTCATATACACTTTCTTATTGCAAAACTTTTTACAAGTTTCGAGAATGTCGCGATACCAATACTGTGTTAGCATTGGTACATAAAATGAATATTTATTCTGTATACAGTGAGCCACGAGAGTATTCGAACGCTTGTTATTAAAACTGTAAACAATAAAAATATACATGTTAGACTAAAGTTCTAAAAGTAATGTTGTAACTACTATAAGACGTTAGTATCGAGATTGTATATACCAAATTTGAAATGAATCGGATAATATTTGTGGAAGTTATGAAACATTTATTGCAATGATGTACTGCAACAGAGTCACAAAAATATTCGAACCGCATTAATTATATGCACTATATTTTAGATTAATATTCATTTAGGCTACCTTTTGCTCCAATTACGCTTTTCAGACGTTGTCGCATGCTGTGCACTAGTTTTTCAATTATTTTAGAATGCCGTTCGAATACTTTTGTGACCCTGTTTCAGTACATCTTTGCAATAAATGTTTCATAACTTCTACAAATATTATCCGATTCATTTCAAATTTGGTATTATAATATATAATCTCGATTTTGACTAATCTCATATATGTATTCAACATTCAACAGTTTCCGAAATATTAATAAAAAAAGATATTTTGGCATTAAACAACCGAAGCGATAGTGGAAAAATCCGTAGCACAAATAGGTATCGCTGCTTTCCGTTGTCATCTTTCCGCGTCAACCACTTTCCAGACGCATTAATTATTTCGCGGTAAAATTACTCTAAGTAAGAGCCGCGGTGCTCCGCAAAATATGTAGATGGACGCGAATAAAGCGGGAACTCTACGATCGCGTTACGCGCGATCAAAAAGGATCTTGCTAGACTGCAAGATTGCTACGAAGACTGGTTGCACTTGGAACCTTTTCAAATTTTTCGCGGTGAGTCTACTCGACTCGAATTATTAATCGGAATTGTAAAAATCGCGAGCAAATGTTGTACCGATTTAATTTTCTGATTTTAAGACAGACACGTGCATGTCACTATCTACGAGTACCTTGTATGGTCAGCTCATTGGATTCTGCTCTTTCCAACACATATGCGCGGCGGTTAGTGGCCCGTTTCATATAATTGGCATTCGTTTTAGGAACATTTCTCCGATATTTCGTGAATATGGTTTAGAAAAGAGCCACGGTACGAGGCTACTTCGCGAAATATCGCATAGGGTAAAACTATACAATACGCCCCATTTTTAAAAAAACATCTATAAAACCAATATTTTTTAATAATTCTTTAAATTTTTTGTGTGAACACATTAAGTGTTCATTACTCTTCACAACGGCACCGAAATTGTGTAAAAAACATAACTGGAAATAACTTTAAATAATAATTTTTCTGACCCTTACATGGGGCGTTTTGTAACACAGTCGTCAGGTAAAACGCCCCACCTCTGTGACAAAACGCCCCGACATAAAAAAGTGATTAATTTTTATTATTTTTATCAAAATGTTATAGAATGTATATTATAAGAGATATTATTAACAAAAAGAGAACAATATTGATTAAAATTATTACATTATTGTTTTATTCACATTTTCCCGGAAGTTATCCGCGAAAAGAAAGGAAATAGGTTAGGCGTGAAAAATATGATTTCGAGGTGGGGCGTATTGTAAATTCATTGCTGAGGCATATTGTAAATTCTGGGGTACAAAACGCGCCGGTTTAAATTTAGCAACAACCTAGTGAAAAAAGGTTTGGGCAATAACAATTTAAAGAGGTTAGTTTGTCTAGTTTCGAAATATATATGTGAATTAATCGCAAAAACAATAGTGACTTAGAAAATTGAATTTCTCACATACTAACCGCAAATTATCTGAAGGCCGAAAATATAAATTCTTGTATATGTTTCTAAAAGCCGTAATATTTGCTCGTATTTTTATTGCGGCAGTTGTGGCCAACTGAGGCAAATTCGAATATGACGATCGTGTCGATGCATCATGGTTTGTATACGTAAAATAATGGTGGGGCGTTTTGTCAAATGGGACGTATTGTATAGTTTTACCCTAAGTGTTCCCGCATGTCGCGCATTTGTGTTGGAACGACCAGAATCGAAAAAGCTGGCTACGCTACGTTTTCTACAGAAACTATTTTGTTCTATTGCGTGCACTCACGTTCTAAAAATTATAAAGGGGCGTACCGTTCGCTGTCATCAAGAGTACCGCATCTCTGCAATCTTGTTACCCCTGACCAGCAATCCTGAAACATTCCAGTATCGACGCGATAACTCGAAAATCAAAATGGTCATGAACTGGTCCTCTGTATAAAGCCGTAATAAGTTGTACCTAGCAAAGCCCGCCTATGAAGGGCGAGCCCACCATGCGCGAAATCGAAATCAATGATCGAAGGCGAATTGTATCTCTAGAAGAGTGCGTTTGGCACTCTTATAGTTAAAAAGACCGAGACGGAATAGAAGCTTATCGCTCCAGGTACGCAAGTGCATTTTAAAATAGATGTCCAGACCGAACCAAACTCAACGAAAGGTAAGTTTGGCTCGATCTGGGCCCTTAATCTAGATCGTAGGCTATAGCCTTGATTTCGTTTCGCAAGTCGCAATGCTTGGGAAACGTTACCAAGTTCCAGGCACACCAGCGCAGAGGTACCTACGAAAATGACCCATTTCTACGAAATATTTCTGGTCCATGTTCAACCAATGCTTTGCGTATTTTTGAAAATTTGGAAACAGTCTTACGACTAAAGTTCTTAAACTAAGACTTATTGCGAGGCTGATTTTAATATTGTAGCGAGCGTAGTGACCAAGACCCAATATCAACTGCCATTCTCAGTTATTATTATTTGTATGAGAAAGACCTTCAAGTTATATAGTTGAAAATCCTTAAGAAATTAATGCTTTCCATTCCCGTTTTATTAAGAGAATCTAATGACTCGAATGTAATTACTGTGAATAGAGAACATTTGATACAACTCGCGCGAAAGAGTTTAACTTCAGAAATGTATTTAACTCGTATTCGACACATTAAGCATCCCGTATGATTGTGAAATTAAAGAAAAGTAGTTTAGAATGTTTGAAACGCGACGTTAAAACTTCTATCGCGAATTTAAAATTTATTTATTGTATTTTTCTAAGCGTATTAAACATTTGGAAGCACACGCATTAATGTTACTCTGAAATTCGGATAATAAGGTCCACCCTAATGTACAGGGTCACAAAGTAAAGTTAATTCAAATTACACGGTATAATAAATTTAAAATTGCAACTACTGTTGCTAATGTCTTAGGGCGTAGAGATAAATTTTGTAAATAAAGATAAAGTTAAATTTAATGTTTAAATAAAATTCTGGGTGGTCTGGTAGAAATATATATAAGATTAATGTAGATAGTGTAATAATAAATAGATAGATAATTATAAGAGATTCATTTAATTTAATTTTTGATGGGTAGTTGTTAATTATTCTGGTAAAATACAAAGTATAATTATAATCCTCCCGAACAATTGAAATAAAGATAAGTTAAGAGAGAAGATTTGGAACAACTTACAAGAAAGGGTTCAACTTCAGAAATATAAATCGTATTTAATACGTTAAGCATCCCGAATGATTGTAAAATTAAAGAAAAGTAGTTTAGAATGTTTGAAACGAAATAAATTAAAACTTCTATCACTAATTTAAAATTTATTTATTAGCGCACGCATTAACGTTACTATTCACGAGTATTAGGTATGTATATGTCGACGTGCGTTACCAAAAGTAGCACGTTTCAATTTTCTTACGAAAAGTAGCACGTTTCAATTTTCTTACGAAAAGTAGCACGTTTCCGTTTGCCACGAAAAGAAGAACGTTCCATCGTTTCTGACGAATATTAGCACGTTTGGTCTTTCGCCGCGAGGACTAACACATTTGACTGCTTCGCCACGAAGAATGGCACATTTCGTACTGTTGCGGCGAAAACTAGTACGTTATACTGTTTCCCCACAAAAAATAGCACATTTGGGAATTTACGGCGAAAACTAACATATGATCCGCTACAACTACTTTTCGTGACAAACCGCTCAAACGTGCTAGTTTTCGCAGCGAAAACCGAAACGTGATAGTTTTTGTGAGAACGAAGGCAAACGTGCTACTTTTCGTACCGCGCGTCAATATATTCGTAGTCACTATGCTCGCTACAACAATCATTTTGTTCGATAGCATGCAGAAAGATTGAAAAAATGAAAACGTATCACTCACCGTTCGTTGAACGCAGTCTCACTGCTATCCATGCAGACAAGCATCTCCCTTCAGCAGTAGCTATTCGATCTGCAGGCCAATGTCCCGCAGCTGCAGCGTCAGTACCGAATAAAACGTATCACATTCGCAAAACCGGTGCTTTGAAATAGTTCTAGATGCGTTAAAAACACTGACTCTACGTTCGTGTTAACATTACTAACACGCAGGACCACTGTCCACTATGAAATACTTTTTCGCGAAATAAGCACTGACTCTACAATCGACTTGGGAAGATGTGTTGGAACTCGAGTAAAGTGTTTCCAAAATAGTCCTCTAGGTACTGAGTGTAATGTAGTAGAATTTTGTTAAAGGGTCTTCCACAGAGTCCAGTAATCAATGAAATTGATGCAGGAATCGTGAAATAACGAAATAATATCCACTGTGACCCGATCACCGTCGCGGACGAAGTCGAACTGTTAGGGCACACCGTTCGGCAATGTAGTGACTTTGGTAGAGGTTGTTGATGTTTTTGTCGCGCTCGGCCGACTCCCAGCTAACTTGAAATTCGTCAAGGCCAGAAATAATATTATATAGTAATGTCTATGGCAAAATGTTCACTTTTCACAACTACAGTCGTGCACCCCGCACATTCTACACGTATTTTTATTACTGTGATAAGGGTAGATGCGCCATTTGTGGCCACTTTAAGGATTTCAGTGACTTTCATCGTAATTATCTTTAAAATTGTACTTCAAATCAGGAAACTAAAAGCTTTACTAAATTTTACACTATCTTTACTATTAATGTCTAAGTTACCGTTAACTAGAGAAATCGTTAAAGAATTAAGAGAATTAAAAAAATATAAGAAATCTATTTTTCACCGTTTGTGGCCACTTGCCACTTTTCGCGTAAGTAATAAATGTAACTGGTGGTATACTAAACAAAATATTTACGGGTTGAAATTCTACACATAATTATGTGTCTGCAAGCAATTTCAAGCTAAAAAACGCGATAATTATGCACATGGCCAAAAACGGTACAATGGCCTCAAACGGTACATCTACCCTATGTGATCAAACAATATTCTCAATGTGTCTCGATCTTAACTTTTAATAGTAAAATATTATTCACCAATATTCATTCAAATTTGAAAGAAAAGTTATATCGAGGGCTCCCGCCATCAGAGCTGCAAGCATATTCAAGATTGTCGAATATTCTACAGCACAATACTTATGTCCCGATTTTTCATAAATTTTCGGAACCAATTGCAATAATCATAACATACTTTCTAAGCTATGTTTAAACTTGCATCCAAAATCGGATACTGAGCGGAGAATTTTTAATCAAAAGTGTTAACATTAGATAGAAATAGCGATGGAGACGAAACACGGGTATTAATAGTGATTAAAAATGATTAGAAGTAGAGATATAAGGTAGATTAACCTCAATTGTAACGGAATCCAAACATATGTATCTCACCAATCGAACGTTTGCCAAGCGACTGATGCTCCCCACCAACATACTTAATTGCTGTTTGCCGGAACTTGGACGCGGGGGGAGTCTGAGGCAGTTCCTATCACAAGTTTCCTTCCTAAGGAAATGTCGAATATCAGGAAACATTTCAATTCAAATATATTCAATTGGCTATAAATAATACACGAAAATATAATGTTGATTGATGGTTAGTTTGTCCCCGATAGATCAACGCACCAGTTTCAACGCCGTTTCTGCCTCAAGCATCGATATTCTATGCAACTAACACTACAATAATATGATCGTACAATATACGAACAGATTCTTTTTTATTTTAAACGTTTATCGCGATTGTTAAGCGTTATTTTACGCACCGAAACGTCGGCGTCCTGGCGTCCTGACACTGCTTTGAATTTTGCGAAAATCTGCTTGTTGAGGGCGCTGGAAGATGCGGCAATCTACGGCAATAGAATATGAAATTTTCCCGCGCATATTTGATTAGCATTATAACTTGTTTAAATACCTTGGAGTCCGTAAATAATTTTATGAACTTCAGTTTCTCATTTAAATTGATGACAAACATTTATTTACCGTGAATTTAAATTAAGAAATCGAGCAAATGTTCAGATTTAAGAATTTTTTTGTATCATAGGTGTCGCGTATCACCATCTTGTGAAGCGACGCCTATATAAGAGAATCGAAGCAACGTCGTTAGATTTAATACCTTGGTGAGGTACTTTTGTTAAAAACAAAAAATGTGTAACGTTATTGGGGAATAACAATTTGTTGTGATTGTGTAATTAAAGAAACGCTTTTTTTTAGAAGTGACAGACACGGCATAGAGTATAGTCTTATGTCAGTCATCATTTACCTACAGAGCACCGCATGGTGTTCGATATATGAAATAGTCCAATAGGACATGCACGCATGTCTACCGACATATATATATTACGCAAAGGTACTACTTCGCCGAGTGTTTTAGAGTTTTTGTAATAAAAGAAGAGACATCAATATTGACAGTAAGCCATAGAAGTAGAGACATGTTGTCGCGAGTGTCTATAAATGTTGGCCGAACGTTGCTAGTAAATACGAATTTAAGATCACAGGTAAATCAAGGTTTATCTTTCGTCGTGGTTATGTTACTGCGCCTTAAATTGCTATAAACAAACATATTATCACGTTGAAATGTAAATCTGTTCAGAAAATAGCTAAATGCAAGTTCAGTCGTCTCGCTTGCAGTACGGTGAACGTTTCGTCGAGGGGCAAGTATGCCTTCGGTATTCACAAACATTCGAAATTTATTGGCATTTACTCCGTTCGGCATCAGAGCACCGTCGATGCGCCGAGGACGAATGAAACTGTAATAAGTACACCGAAAGGTACGAACTGTTGCGTAATTTTTAATTAAATGCAAATCTTATCAGGCGACCTTATATAAAATAGAAAAACTGTCTTCAGATCCACCTGCACCACAGATTCAAGATGCAGTGCAAAGCACGAGTGAAACTGGAGCAGAGAGGGTTCTTATCAGCGAGTTACCAGGTGAAACAGCTTAGAGCCTCCCCAAGCAAATACTTTTATCTATGAAATAACCAACGAACCGTGAAATGCAAAAATATATGCTTAAGTTTTATAATATTTCATGTAGATCCGCCTGCACCGCCAACTCCAGAAATAGTAGAAGTTCTTCTGCATCCAAATGGAGAGCCTACTTTGACAAGTATAGGATTGGGTGGATATACTCCTAGTGGAATGATACAATCGTGTCTAGAGTGGCTTCACATTGGTTGCGATATGCCGTGGTGGTCGACGATCGTAGCAGGCACAGTGTGCGTCAGGCTGCTAATATTTCCATTAGTAATAATCGCACAAAGGAATGCCGCAAATATGAGCAATAATATGCCAGAAATGCAGAAAATACAGGTGAAGATGACAGCAGCTAGACAATGTGGAAATGAAGTTGAAGGTATGAAAATAAGATTTTAACACGCTGATAAATAAGAATAAATTATAATTTCATTTTCAGCTACTATACATGCACAGGACTTAATGAAATTTATGAAAGAAAAGAAGCTTAATCCTATGAAAAGTTTAATAGTAGCTACCGCACAAGTATGTAGTTTATAATCCGTAAAAGTACTTCCAATAGTTCCGAAAGTATCTACTATGTAACGATAATGAGTGAAATTCTTTCTTATGTATTCACCAGATCCCAATATTCATTTCATTCTTTGTGGCTCTGAAGCAAATGGCTAATACTCCTGTAGAAAGTTTAAGAACTGGCGGTTTGTGGTGGTTCACCGACTTAACAATTCCCGATCCCTATTATATACTGCCTGTAATCACCAGCCTAACAATGTATACCACAATCGAAATGGCCATGGTAACAAGTGGTAGCATGGCTAGCCTGGGGATAGGGAAATATGCATTCAAAGCGATACCAGTCGTTATGTTACCATTTATATTAAACTTCCCAGGGGTAAGAAACACTTGTTATTATATGCTAGCGTAAATAAAGCTACATTTCCACTATTAGAATTTGTTGCATATGCCAAACCGTATTGTTTCAGGTTATTTTGTGCTACTGGGTATCAACAAACTTCATTTCCCTACTCCAAGTTGGCGTTTTAAAAATGGAAAGAATGAGGGAACTGTTTGATATTCCAGCTTTGATAAAACATAAAACAGAAGAGCTTCCTATGGAACCAAAAGGCTTTGTGCATGGATTAAACGAATGTAAGTTTTGGTAGGAATCCCAGGCTTCGTGTTTAATGCATTAATTGTCAAATTCTTTTCAGCTTGGACCAACGTCAAAATATCTAAAAAGCTGCAAGATAAAAAGTATGCAGATTCGATGCAGTTCAACAGAGCAGGAAAAGGTCCTTTGCGGAAGACATTCAAATATGATCCAACAAAAAATCCACCCACAGCGGCAGCAATTTTAACGAAAAAAAGATAATACCTTACATGTAGCTATCTGTAGATAAAATTGTAATATTTAACTTTGAAAGATTATTATTTGCAACGACTCTCCGCTCTGATAATAAATTATAACAAACCCAATTACAGACCTACGATTAACTACAAATTGTCTGACAAACTGGATAATTTATATCTTCTTCGGTCACTTCCGTTGTACTATCAATGCCATTAAAAATATTTTAGATAGATATATTTGGTGGAACGTTCGATATATTGCTCAGCGAAATCTTACAGAATTTATATGTAGCTTATAAGACTATTAACATTTAAGTCCAATACACTGATTGATGACTTCAAGTAGATGGCTGTTCTCAAGAGCTGCTGCTACTCTTTCCTTATCGGCCAGTTGTTTATTTACTGCTGTTTCCGAGACGTGAGTACCTGGTGTAATTTCGACGTTAACTTTGAACCTCGATGGCAAAGCTCGCAAAAGTTGCACCCGAATTGATAAACCAATCAATGTTGCCATACTACAGTGCGGTATAGTCGGAGTAAATTGTATATGAACTTTGCTTGTCTTATTATCAATCTGTAATAAAACATACCTATCAACTAAAAGAAACTACCATTATTAATGTATTAATGTTACCTCAATAAGTGTTTGTTCAACTACATTCAATTCTTCCAACGTTAAGGGATGTTCAGGATCATTGATATTTCTAATGAGATCTACAAATTGGAGTAAGTAAATGTTGCATATGGACACAGAAATTAGAACTGTCGAATCTAAGTCTATAGAATTTTTAATAAAACCCACCAAAGATCTCGCGAGAATCAAATTCGTCCGCGACATCCTCGTCTTCGTCTTCTGCGGTAACTTGTCTATCGTCTATCTTTTTGTATAACTTGGGATTGATGTTCTCCAAAGTGTCACCCATTTTTTTATTCTCAAACAAACATTGCTACGTAAGATCTACTGCTCACTCTCCTACTTTACATTCGTTGAAAGAGCCTAATTTTGTTATAGAGCATACACTACTGGAGGTCTCATTGCCTTATGTTGAGTGTTGAGTGTTGAGTGTTGACCAGTGTTGACTGAGTTGACTAAGCTTGACTGCCTCGAAACTGTCGCCAACATCACGCGGGAGAGAAAGGCATGTGCGAACTGGTGCGAGAGAGAGAAGTATATGTCCTAATCGACCGTAATGCGCATCGCCGATATCGTGCGAGAGAGAAAGACATCGTGCGAGCGAGAGAAGTATAGATTCTCAATACTTCTCTCGCTTGCACCATGTTGGCGACAGTTTCAAGCTTTCAATGAGACCTCCATGTCTATGCTCTAAGCTAATTTTACTGCTATTGGTAGTGTCGAGGTTCTATCAGAAATTAGAATGCCCTCGATGCGTAGTAAAACTGTTATGAATAAACAGATTATAGAATCTGAAAAAAAAATCAAACGCTGTGATTGGTCCTTTTTCACGCGTAGTACTATTTCAACTATCTTTAGTACGAAACATCACTACGTACACTATTCCACTAGTTATATTTTATACGGACTACCCACCTTCAGAGTGCGCCTGCGTTGTAATGGCTGCGTACAGTGTTGGCACATGCTTGATTTTTTAGTAATGATTACTTTAATACATTACAAATAGATGAAACATTATTCAACGTTTCATACAAAACATTTGATAATACAGTGAATACTATATAAAAAAATCAATTGGCGAGTTTGTTAATATATAATAATAAGGTAAGGCTATACTCATATTTTCTAAATTTCTTCATTTCCTCGTTTTCTCGATTATTTGAGATTTCTACCCGCAAAGAATTTTGGTTGCAGACTTAAGATGGCTACATCACTTGCGGAGCAACTAAAGAAGCTCAGAACCCCACAAACTAGTATATTGCAGCTGGATAACAAACGTGCCAGCTTATTGTTCGATCCAAAAGAAGCTGCAAATTTAGACAGAGAAACAGTCTTGAGTATCGGTCAGAATGGGTTGCAAGAGTTGGTTAAGTTGACCGACCTGTTCCTAGAATTCGAGAGAACGCTCTTTGCGCAGAGCTCGCTAAGTCTCGAACGTGCTGTACAAGATGTTAAAGTTAACAAGAAGTTAGATGGGGAAATTGAAAGATTTCTAATTCTTCTTTCCCCTTACTTTCTGTTAAATAATTCTCACAAAGCACTTGAGTGGTTGATATACAGATTTCGCATACATGAATTCAATAGAGATCAGTTTTTACTGCTAATTCTACCATACCATGAGACTCGAATGTTCGTTAGAGCACTACAGTTGCTAGATCTATCAGACGCGGCCGATAAATGGCACTGGTTGGAACCTCTTCAAAAACCTGGAGTTCCATTAGCTTCGGTCACTCTAATCAATCGCCTCAGCTCTGACAACGGCCTGTTAAAGCTTATTTGCAACCATGTTGGTACCGCTACAAAAGTTTATTCCGATCGAGCAAGCTCTTTGAGTACATTGTACGCGTTTTACAGTACTTCTATATTAGGGACCATTGATCGATCGACCACCATTGCCGAAGTTCAGATAAATCACATGCTACCAACCATTCTGAAAGGCTTGGAAAGTTCTGTTGCTGATTTCGCAGCTAGCACTTATATGATTTTAGCAAGACTAATGACGAAAGTGAAACTCAACACTGAGACCACAGAAAAGCTACTTTTAAAAGTATTTAAAAAACCGTATTTAAAGGAAGAGGCTCTGACTTTGCTGTTTTTTCTGTACAACGCTCCGGCATGTGAACTTACCACTGTTTCAAAGAGCCTCGCTACTCGATTATCCGAGTTTTCTTGGTTTATTCAATCAGCGATAAAGCTTCAGTCCTCCAACACGAATATATTAAAATTCATTGTACCGCTGCTCCAAACCAGCTGTCGCGTGGTTTTGACCGATCCGATGGGAACGTCGCGCGTTCAGAACATGGTGAGCGAAATACTCACTCGAATAAAGCTGGATAACGGTGGCGTGGATGCCATACTGTGGAATATTCTGGAAAAGGAATTTCTTACGAGGAACGTATCGAGCGAGGCCAAAGATTTTCTGATGCGGTTGTACCAATGTCTCGAGAAGACATACCCGGAAAGATTCGACGACTACTTGAAGAGCCTTATGAAGCGCGGCGACGCGGATAAAAATTCCAAACTGGCACTGCAATTTCTGACTTCCTGGCATTACGGGGCCAGAGACACACAGGACTCCGTGGGGATACTCGATAGACTGATCCACATCAGTCCGCAGCAAAGAATCGTAGCGTTGCAAACATTGGCAGAGAATAACGTGAATATCCCAGAGAGCTTCCAGGAGATGATGACGAACACCTTGCAAGCTCGATTCACAGACAGCGAGGTAAATGTAATCAAAGCTTTACTCTCCGTCCCTACGGAACGTCTGACGAAGCTTCTTCCTGTAGATCTGTTGATCGATGAGTTGAAAGTGTTGCTATCGACGTGTCACAGCATGACCAGAAAGGTGTTAGCAAAGCCAGCGTTGAAGATCTTGTTAGAGCTGTGCGAGGCAGGGGACGATACTAGTGTCTTCATCACGTCCCTGCCGTATTTGTTTCCGAACGATGACGCAGACGTGAACATTGCGATGGCAGTACTGAACTCGAACTTCGGGAAGAAGAATCCTTACATGCAGCTCGTGCAAAAGGACCTGGGTATGTCGCCCAACGCGGAGGCGGTCTCGTCGGCAGCTTTTCATAACATATTAAATTGGAAACTGCTGCCTCCGACTAATAATATACTGAGCGCTATGAAGCAGCAGATTGCTCACGGTGACGCAGCCTCCATGTTCTTCAATTTAATACTCCTGGGGTCGGTGTGCAGAGTGCCCGTCGGTTCTCTGCAGCCCGAAGTTTCTAGGGAGGTTATCGAAATGGCTACGGAGATAATAAAGAAGTTCCCCCAAGTGAAGATGCTGCAGAACTGCAACAACATAACGGGAGACAATATACAAACCGCCATCGAGCTGACATCGCAAGGTGTCCTGCCGCTGCAAGTCGGCACGTACGTGCTGGAAATGGTGCACAGGCGCCTCGATCTGAAATTGAATTCCAAGTTCGACTTCGAGAACAACCCACACCGCAGCAATTTGATCCTTAGGCTCCTCGAAATGTTCTTCGAGGGGATAGACAACAAGTACTGGTGCAAGCATTACTCCCGATGCTTGCAGATATTCTTCCAGATACACTTCTCCACGGTGAAGGACCTGCTACGATTCCTATCCCAGCTGTACATAAAACCAGTCAGAGTGCAGACGTCCTATCATTGCCTGAAGATAACTCTGGTGCTCTTGAATGAATGCAAGTCCATGCAATGGGCGTTCGAAGATAAAGTCTTCGTGACGAACCTGTTACTATCCCTTGCCAGAGAAAACAACGATTGTCGAACGGCGGCGCTGGACGTTCTCAAAAAGCTCACACATACGTTCAGCTTGGTAGACAATCCGTTGTCAGCATTGCTAAAGCAGTTGGTGATTAGGAGTCCAGAGATATCCTTGGATCCTGACCAGCTATCGCTGACACTTTACGTTCTACTCTCGCCAGACCCGGATGTCTGCGGACAATTGAATTCTGGCTTACGAAAAAAGCTTCAACAGGCGCAACAATCGTTATTCGACTTCGTTATGGACCCGGAGACTGCTATACATATCAAATCGCAACTTTTGGACATACTGGTTCACGTTAATGGGCCGACTATAGTTCAGCAGCTGGCACCCCTTGGCCTTCAGCTTCTACAGACCCTAACGACCGAATCTAACACCAAATCAGCTGGGAACGTGGTGAAGAATATACTACAGAGATTCAACAGCGTAACGGTGGCAGCTCTGACTCTGGAGCCAGTGTGGCAACTGTTCGAGGCCAGTGTAGTGGAGCACAAGGCCGAGATAGTCACAGAGGCCAGCGCTCGATACTCACCGAGCGTTATCCTCTTGAAGCAAATCGAGGAGACATTCTTCCGAAGCGCTGGTAAAATGTCCTCCGAGCTTCAGGAAAAGATCCTGGCTAAGCTGGTGGACGTGGTCACTGACTGCAACATAAGCAACGTTATTTCTACGGCCAACAGAGCGATCAGGAGGATTCACATGGACGCGCAACTCGTGGTCAACGAGCTGCAAAATATGAAGAACCTCAAGGACACCGAACAGAATGCTACGAAGGCAAAGACGAAAAAACGATTGAGCGTTGTACGTTCGCTACCGGACCCAACGATAATTAATAGGAGGGAGTGGAAGCGTGGTGTAACGCTTCTGGAGTTCGTGCAACGAGCTAATAACATCGAACGCGAGGAACTGCTTTATCCAGTTCTGTTTGACTTATTGAAGACGTGCCTGAGTTTCGAAGAACAGAGCCCTATAGAGTACACCAATCAGCTGCTGTTGTCGACCATCCATCGACTCGCGGTGAAGAAATTGCCCATAAGGGACGCTCATCTGCAGGTGGACTTGATAACACAATGCATCAGGACCTCGAGGAACCCTCAGACCCATCATCACGCGCTGTTGGTGCTGGTGGAACTCTTGAAGGTCGTGGACATGCGTTGCGCTCTTTACACCATCATGCCCATATTCACCTTCATGGGCAGCTCGGTGGTGCGCCAAGACGACGCTTATTCGATACAGATCATCTCCAAAACAATCGAGACCGTGGTGCCCATAATAAACGCAGCTGAGAACGAAACTCACGCTTGCGAAGTTCTAAGGACATTCATTGTTTCCCTGCCCGACATCCCCGAGCACAGGCGGACACCTTTGTTCGTTAAACTCTTGCAGCTGCTGGACAATCATTTCCATCTATATTTCCTGCTGACCTTCGAGAGCCACGTCATGTCAAGAATCATGCGCATCAGCGATCATTCGACCTTTGGTCAGAGATTGGAGTTCGCCCAACAGGTGTCTCAGGAGTTTCCACCTTCCAGGCTTATACAAGTCTGCGTGAAGCTGGCACAGTTCTTAAAGGAGCTGCCGATCGACATAGAAGAGGAAGAAGACAGGAAGGCAGCGAGGTCCTTCAAGTATAAGCACGTCTTCGACGTGACCAACAGCATCCCCAGAAACCTGAGAAACTACAAGTACACTCTGGTCCAGTTCTTAAGCAACCTCCTATCCTCGCCGGACTTCATCAACCGAGTCGCAGAGCTCGACTCCGCCGAAGTGGATAACTTAAGACCGTACTACGATCAAATGATCGTCGAATTGATTCTGCTGATCCAAAGTACATCGAAGACCGCTGATCGGCAGCAGGGCAAACCGTTCTCGAAGTACTGGAAGGTGCTTCTACATTATTTGTACGATGTGTTGGATCTGATCAATAATTTACTGCCGAATGCAATCTTCTTGGACAGCATCAAGCGTCTGATGGACCGCGATTTAATGACAGTCAAGAGAAAAGCCCTGGAACTTCTCAACACGCGCCTCCAGCAACGGAAGTTCGGGGAGGAGGATTACGCGGACTTGCTCAGCTTGATCGAATCTTTGTTGAAGATCATCGAGGTTAGAGTGAAGTCTGAAACACAGGAACAGGAGATCGTCCAGCAAACCGTTCTCATCACCCTGAAGCTATTGGCCAAATTACTAGCCACTGAACACCCTTCTGTGTTCAAACCTGTAAGTTCCTCAGAAAGGCTTCAGTGTTTTTATCTTTGTAGGAGAACGATTCCGAACTTGCAGAAATTCTCCAACGAATTACTATTCTGTTTTAGATCCTGGAGATGACCACCGAACTTCTTCGAACCAGAGAAGGACCAGTGCTAGGCAGCGCTGCACTGTGCGTCGCAGAATTGTGCAGCTCCATGCGCATCCACGCCATTCACTCGCTGAACAAGTTCGTGCCAGCGATCTTACAGCTACTGGAGACCCACTGCCATCAAGGTGTGCCCGACGTGATAGTCGTCAGCATAGTCAGCGCGCTGCAGAAGATAGTCGAGTCCGTAGGAAACTTCCTGTCCCTGTACTTGGACCAATTGCTGTTCCAACTGGCGAGGTTGAATTCTCTCTACACCGACACGGAGCATCCAAAGATCGGTATCGTGGTGTCGCGTCTGAAGGCGACCACGCAGAAGCTGTCCAGCTGCGTGCCTCTACGTGTACTACTGCCAGCAGTGAACAGGACCTACGCCACTTTGCTGACGAAGAGGTCGTACCAGTGTATACCGGCTCTCATGATCGTCTTGGCAGAGTCCTTCAGCAGCGTGCAGTCGTCTGACTTAGCGCCAGCCATCCCAGATCTCGGCACATTCTTCTTGAAGGTCTTGCAATTCCGCGAGGACATTTCCAGTCCCAAGGACGACATGGAGGTGGACGACTTGGAAGTGACGCTGAAGCACGTGGTGATGGTGGAGGAGAGCGCTAGCAAGTCATTAGTCGCCTTGGTCTTGAAGCTGAGCGAAGCCACTTTCAGACCTGTCTACTACAAACTGTACGATTGGGCTGCCAGGAATCCACAATACAAGCAACGGTGCATCACCTTTTACAGGCTGTCTGCCAATATAGCCGAATGCTTAAAGTCTCTGTTCGTGCTCTTCGCTGGCCACTTCCTCAAGCACGCGGCTGTCCTGTTGAGCAGCAACAATCCAGCCATCACGGAAGAGCCCCAGGAAATGACGCTTCCCGAAGAGTCCAGCAGGATCGAGCTGGTGGAAGCTATTCTGCTGACCCTTTATCGGGTCTTCAGCTACGATGCGCACAATTTCGTGAATCAGGAGAGATTCGAGACGCTCATGCAACCCATCGTGGACCAGCTGGAGAACACGATGGGCAGCAAGGAGGAATACGAGAAGAGGGCCAGTGAACTGGTCATACCTTGCGTCGCAGCCTTCGCCAGTGCCATTCCTGACGATTCCTTGCACAAACAGCTGGTCTACCAGACGTTGCTGAAGACGAGGCACGCGAAACCGTCTGTACGAAGCGCGGCGTTGAACGCCTTGGTAAGTAGAAGTTCCATTGTTAATCTGTTCCTCTGATATAGTTGATCTTTTGATGCTTAAATGTCATAAGAATACCTCTATACATATCTGTCATTGCACACGAAATATGATCGCCGTTGCGTTTGATTAACACAGGTCGAGATCGTAAGGAAGCTGGGAGAAGATTTCATGCCACTGTTACCGGAGACTATACCTTTCCTGGCAGAGCTATTGGAGGACGAAGATGAAGCTACAGAGAAATGTGCACAGAATGCAGTACGTACACTCGAAGAGATCTTAGGAGAGCCTCTGCAAAAATATTTCTAAACTAATGTGACAGAGCTGTTCACAGCATAGCTCAGATACATAAAAGTTGTACATATCCATGCACGCAAGTGTAATCAATATAATAATATAAATCATTCATTTTTACACGACATTTTTATCTCTTTACCCTCTTAACACGCCGAGGGGCAAATTTCTTTTTAATATGTCTCTTATTACAATATAAGGCAGGAGTATTAAGAAAACATCCGTTTATTCGTAACTTAGTCACAATTTGGACGAAATATAGAATATATTATTTCCTTACTTTATAATACATTATCGTAAGTGTACATGTGTGTGTGTTTGTGTGTGGGGGGGAGGGGGGGGGGGAGTGTAAGTAAAATTGTGGCAACACTAAGTAGGCGCCCGAGTTCTAATATTGACAGCGAATTTATTTGCGGCGACGAGCGCGTTTATAGTCTTTCTTAGAGAGTGTCCGCGGTACATACGCGAGCGGAACGATGCCTGTTCACCCGGCCGTCCCTTTTCCACGGAGAACATTTCGAAACGATATAATAGACACGAATTTCGAGGGTCCCTCGGCACTTCGACAGCCATTGTTCGCGACTTAACGGTTAAGGGGGGCGATGGGGGTCGAGGCCTCTCGACGACCCTCTCGGAGATCGATTCCTTTTGGAGATCATCCTCGTAGAAAAATGCAACGTAGGCCTCCTCTCGCTGACGTTCCTTTTTTTTGCTGGCACCGTGAGCTTAATTGTCGATTCTCGCCCTGAGTCACACCTGGGGCACCTCCGCTGCGTTCCGCAGTGCCATCTCCTCCCCTTGCTCGATCGATGGGACTTTCCTACAATGTCAATTTCAAATCATTAGGCGTAGTTGGTGTCACTAGGAACTAACGTAACTTCGTATGACCGCGGTCCTGACTGCAAGACAGACCTCTCGGCAAAGTATCGAACTGGTTTCATGGATTATCACGCTCAAGGAAGGGCCAGTAAAGAAGGAGGAAAGTGGAGGGTGCAATTTGCGGTGGTTACGCTAGTCTTCCGCGAGCTTTACTCACCTCTTTCTGTACTGGAAGATTATGTAGACGATGATGGCATTGCCAACGAACAGCAGAGCAATTAGCACGGTCGGCAAGACGATGTCTGTAAGGTTGAAAGGGAAGACACGATTAGAGAATATCTAGCCATGTGCGGATTTTCATCGCGTATTTCTGCCATCCGTCGTCCAGTTCCACGCCTTCCAGAGTGGCACAGTGAACTTTGGACGGAGGCTGATTAATCGGTCGAAGTTTGCCGTTCTCTCGCGGTCGTTTCCGTGCTGATTGCCTCTTAATCGACGGTATTTTAATTGCAATTCATAGGGAAATTGTGCTTTTCGCGGTGCTGAGTCATCGTTGCGATCAACAGCTTGGAGTCGATGCAGACTCTTGGATTCTGAGCGTGGGTACAATTCTTCCTCTTTCTGCGAAGAGTGAAATTATGTAGGAATATGTTTATCTTCAAACGAGATGAACTTCTCGAGATTATTTAGTATTCTTGTATTGTGCTGATGTGATTGTGATTCATAATTTACAATGTGCCCTGAAAGTCACTTGTATTCGAAGCTACGAACTGCGACGAATTTAGCAGCAACGTTGATGGTAGTGACTCACTAAGATTCATCCGAAATTGCGACTGATTTCTTGCATCGAATTTCTTCTCCAACGTACCACAAAGCAGAAGATTTAAAGATACAGAATTGTATACAACATCTATACTTTTGACATTCTCACTTCACAACTAACGATCCGGGAGAGAGTCTCAATTTAAATTAAATAACTTCGGAATAAACATCTTCTTTTGCGCCTAGAATGGCCTTAGAAGTAATTGGTTACAAGCGTTTATTTAGAATCTGTAAGCATGATCTTTTTATAATGTGTAATCATCCGCTGCTTAGGAATTAGAGTGAATTAATTAAAAATGCGGAAAAAGGCGTTAGAGACTACAGAGTATCCTTAAATCAACAGTTCAGCAGTGGAATTGAATCGGCAAGTAGCAGTTGCAAATCAAGATTAACTGTCACGTTGAACTTGAGTCACTTTTATTGGACGTAGTCCGGCATGAATTTTAATAAATGCAAATTGACGACTTTATACTCGTTTCTGTTATTCATTCGCTGCGCTCGTGACCGTCATTTAAAACGAAATCGATACCTAATTACAAATCAAGGGGCAACGATGTCGGTCTGGACTGGAACAGAATCAAAGTCTTATTTTCGTCGTTAATGCATCGAGGAAGTAATGAACGACAAGGCACTGCATGCACTTCTCAAACAATAAGGTGTGTACGTTGAATCAGATACCTGTCTCTTATCAGAAATCATATCTGGATAGCGTTAATTAATACCCTCGTATGTTTAGTTTCAGTTTCTCGCGCGAACCTTGCGCCTACAATTTTTTCAGCCATTTGTTCTTTCTATCAACGATAAGCTGTCGTTACACGATTTTAAAATGAAATTGAGCGGAGAATGAGCGATGCACATGTGGGGGCGCGAACAATGAGGGGCGATAAGGAACTGTGACGTTTTCACAATCACGGCCATTATATCGGAAGCTCGGAACATTAATTTCAACAAAGCAAGGCCAATGGACTTGCACTTTCCCCGATAATTATTCCGTAATATCGGTACAACGTCGTTCAATCCAGAAATTTCCAGCCGACTCTCAGCTAGACAATACGATGCTTCAAATGATAAAATTACGCGGAAAAGGGGAGGAAAAAATGATTGAGAGCATTTGTTTTCCTTGACAGGATGACACATTCGGAGGACGATATATTAAAAGAGCTGAGACCTTTGTGTTTAATTACGAAATGGTTGTTCATAATAGCAATTAATAAATAAATAGAAGATACTTGAAGGGAACTAATGGTTGACACGAAACTCGTGTTAGAAGACAGTGATACAATTAGACAAGAAAATTATGTTTCAATGATTCATAGGTTTGATCCATCCATTACATATGACGTAATACGCGCACAAGTGCTGGACGGCATTTTCAAACGTGAGCTTGTTTATTACGTAATTCTTACGGGAACGAGAATTTTCGTTCAAAAGCTCGACACCACTGGCCAAGAATTATTGCCCCAGCCATTTGCCAAGCTGCACGTGTTATCTTATCACGCGAGCAACAAGACACGGCGAAACGAGACCTATACTTCGGCGCATTTTCCAGTTCTCCTTATTTTTAAACAGCACTCTTTCTAAATTCTTCCATTTTTCATGCGCCAAAGCAACGTCGAGTGATATTATTTACCATAAGCAAATAGCACTAATCACTCAGCCCAGCAAATTGCACTTAAACTTCCTTTCACCACCTTACGGATATCCCTCGTCTCCGTGCAATTTCTGTACTCCAAAATAGCTGCATCGACTCCAAGCAAGCTGCTTCAGCAACGATGGCTCTCGCCGCACACGTCAATAAAATTCCACAGCACGGACGCGAACAACCCCGAACAGTAAGGGCTCGAACAATAGGTCCACAAATGAGGCAATTCGTTTTCAAAAGAAACGATGCGATTGTTTAGTAAAAATCAGGTGGAACAGAAAAGAATTTCGCTAAGCTTGGTTCACTGACCTACGACGTAGTCGGATTGCTTCATCATGGCTGATTGCGCCGAATCCATAATGTACCCGTTGCCTGGCGCGACTGCGTCCTCACCTCGGCCGATTCTAACCCCCGAGCCAATGACGTCCCCCGAGAGACTGGACAACCGACGGTGGTCGTGTTCGGTCTTCAGGATCACCGCCGAGGTGGCTGTCGAAGAATAAGGAGAAAAACAGCAATGATTATTGTATGCTTGGTTGTAATATACAAATATGTAGTTCCCTGTATCCAAACTTTTCTTCCTGCGCGAAATAAGCGACGAATATCACGAATATCAATTTCGAAGGTCACGAGAGTGTACAGTTTAAGTAAAAGTAAGAAAGCTGGGTGATGTAAGGTTATCGAGAACTCTTATCATTTTCGAGCTGACGCGAATGTAGAAAAGTAATCGATAAAGTGGCTGATAATGGATGAGCATGTTGCAACTCACGAGCGGCATATACATTCCGGAGTTTTCTTAAAAACTCTGAGTTTCTGACTCAGTGGTGTTTGAAAGGAAACTCTGCCGTCGTTGCGATTAAGATTTTTTAATTAATTTCTGCGCTAAGTGGATATGAAAAATGCGAACTACGTGTCGTCCCCGTATTTTCAGTTTCTCTTTTTAACTTCCGTGTTATAACGGTACTGTACTTAAGATTGTGTCTTCCTTTCTGTACGCTGCAATTACAAAGTTTCTTCGCGCACGTTTTATTTTACAGCTGCAATTCGTTGAAACGCAGCTTGGAAAGACAAACGCCCTGGTTCTAAAGCCGCTGCCGACTTTAGTGGAGCGTGCTCGAACACCATTTTTCGATATAATATTGGAATCACCTTAGAACCAGACGTGCAATGCTGTAAAACACGTTTACGATCGAGTGGGTCGGTGTTCCCTCCTTGGGGATTTCTCTGCCGTGCGAATGCGGCCCTTTCCAAGGATTAACATCCACAGGCCAGGATTTACGATTCTGAGCACGTAAATCGCGGGGAACTCGAATAGCGCGCGGTGCAATATTGCTTCTCCCCTAAGAAAGTGACGTGTAAGAAGAGGGGACTGTGAGAATTCATTTTCTATCGCTTGATGCTTCTCTAAAATAATTTTAGAATTATGCTTATTATTGATAATTACCGATGGTATTCGAGGGGAACTGCTTCTTCACTCGAGGACCGAGTATCGACTACTATTAAACACAACACTTTCTTTGTCATTATCTGTCGCCTTGTTCGAGGGAATAAATTTCAGGCTCGCTATAAATACCATCGTTTACACATGTATTCCCGCGATGTGACACGCGTCCTTATCGAACCAAAAGCGAGAAACACGAATTTACGAGTTGACGACGTTTCGATAAGACACGAACACACTCTTCCAAATAATCAGCCACTCGTACAATTCAAACGAAACGTTCATTATACATCGCTCATTGAAAGGAGAAAATCTGTTTGGAACTTTTAACTAACGTAGGCTTCCATTTTAACTATTTTACATGTGAAAATAGATATTCAATCATAGTTGTATCACATACAGGACCTTCTTGGAAGGAAATCTTCATTTCAACGAGATTAAAGAAAAAAATTAATTTACAGTGTTCTGAAGGAATTCAGTTTATTGAACCACTACACGACCACGAACTCTTTCAATTTCCGCGACGTTTAATGATTTAATGACTCGTGGAAATATAATGTGAAGCCATAGATCGAGGGTACGAAGTCCAAGTATATGACTGGGCACACGGTTATGATTGGTGAAATAGTGAGAAGAAAGATAGAGAACTGCGCACTGTGGTGTATATCCCGTTGCAATATACGCTGTCAACTTTTTACAGAAACTCTTTTGTGAAGAAGTTATATTATACAACGACGCAAGAGCACTGCTAAAGTGATTGTTACTTTCTTACACCGAGATTAGGTTATCAAAGTAACCTTACACAATCACCTTGTTTTAAACATTTCTCCTTTTACATATAGAAATCTGAATGCTCGACAGAATGAAACTTCAGCGGTGTTATAGTGACTCTTAATTAGAAGATGCCGATTCGCCCCTATCCCAGCTAATTTGTCGATAGCCCAACTTTTACTCATCGAATCACGGCTGACCCAGTTGCAGCAATTTTTCTTCTGCTCCTCGTATCGATTGCTCTATTTCCGTCGCGGTTTATCTACAGTTAATTGAAACATTGTATTTTCCAATTCGAATTTCATAATCGCGTCCCTCGCGATTCGGATTCGTGTCAATAGAAATAGAAGCTGCCCAATGTGTGCATGTTCCATAACAACTGCTTATCTGGCCTGGCAGAACGAACTTTAAACACATTTTCGACAACGATATCTGGACGTGGCCGTAATTGATACACTGCTATTTTCATTGTAACAGATATTCCATCATTATTATGTTCTTCTTCTTCAGTTACATATATATGTAAATACTACTGTGCTCCCGTTTTATTTTCTACTTCACCTCTCTTACATTTCTATGATGCAGTTTCTATGCATCTCATATGTCTAGGTTCCAGATTGGAAAAATTCAATGTTCCCAGATAAATTCAACTGCTCGAGGTGAGCTCTAGACAAATTCATATTGCCAAGGTAAACACAGTCGATCCGAGAATATTTCAACCGAGACGAGTGTACAGAGCTACTGTTCAAAGACAAAAGGATATTATCACGCGCGTTAGTGGAGAGGCATCCTGCAAAAACCGTTCCATTCAATGATTTTTTGCGTGCCTGAAGAAGGAAGAGCCTTGCCGTCTTGAAAACTCGAAGCGTCGCGAGAGTGGGGAACGTGAACGGCGCGTGCTTCCATCGTGAATTGGAAAATGATAATTGCAGAATGGAGCAGCGATATCCAGTGACCCGCGGCAGATCAGTACGCCTCATCGAAATCTTCCCACATAACGCGCCACATGACCCGATAACGGATCGTTCGACTCTCGCGCAGCCCAACAACGATTGCTTCTTTTCCTCCACGTAGATATCTGCCATTAGCGAACCGCCGTGAAACATTGCCACCCATTCATCGCCGATGACAGTGTTTTCGTGTTGCTCGGCGAGGCTGGATTTCGTCAACGGTTCTCGATATAGTCACACGAATTCCGCCTCGAAATTGCGAGAGAAGCTGCACGGCGCGAATGAGCGCAGGATTTCAATCAAGTGCCAAGATACGCTGCCATTCATAAGTATTAGGACACCTACTCTGTGTGGAACAATTATGAAAAGCGTTGGAAATTTATTGAATGTCTAACAAATTTTACATTACTTTGTATTTTAAATTAAAACGAGTGAAAACGTATTCACTCTTAAATGTCACATTTTGGTGCAATTGCAGCTAGAGTCCTAATACTTATGAACGACATTCGAGAGTACAAAGCAGTCAGAGATACTTTACCTTCCAAGAGAATTATTCACCAGTCACCAGTTAGAATTTTTTCAACCGCAATTTACTTGTTCCATCGGTGACGGAATTAATTAAAATGTTCAAGGGGACCGGTTATACACTTCTGGGAATTTTTTGATGTATCGCGTTGGAGGGTTCCTACCAGTCGACTGGTTCTTGCGAGACACTCAGGCCAACTGAAACGGGCGTGTTTCGAGTACTCTAGCTAAGGGTCCTTTTAGTCATCGTCCAATCAGCCACAATTGTCGGTAACCCTCTAATCTAGTTAATCCTTAAACGATCAACCAGCCGAGATGACACTTGCAGGGCACAGTGTTTCCTCGAGTGTGACGCAGAATCGTTTCAGGGAATTTGTGTCGATTGTGTCGAATTCGGTTCGTGGAAACGCGTTCAAGATGGGAGGGAAACTGGTGCATGTAGTCAAGAGAAAGACATGGGGAGCATGTCGTGCAAGGTGACTCGAGTATTTCAGGATGATTCGGAATTCTGAGATACTTGGATGTAGGTTGCAGATTTATTCTACTTTAAGCTGAAGAAGGAATCTAATCGATACTTCGTGTCGTAAAACTGGAGATACTACATATAAATAAATTGGATACGTAGAAAATTTGTAAGTTATTTTTAAATAATTGTCGAAGAACTAATGACAGTAATAGAAGAAATTATGTGCGGGAATGGTGTAAACGACCGGTGCGTTGAATTTATAAAATTACTTATGAAAAGTAGAATAAAATAGATGAAAGTGATAACAATTGTTAACGAGAACGTCACGTGGACTTCAGGGATGTGTTTGATCGTTTCTATGCAGAAAACTATTCAACCCAGTTTCGTACTTTCGAGCTCATAGAATCAAATTACTTGCCGAGTGCTCTCGTGTCAGTCCCACGAATCGTTTCGCAGATCGTTTCGGCGATTCGCTGCACAACTTCCTGCAATTCTTTATCGCTCGATGCGAGAATGACAATCTCGTGTCCTCTTATTTTTGCGATGCACAGAAGCGTCGAGGATTGCTCACGATTATCAACAATCGATGCCTTGTTCGTGGGCGCTGAATCACTCTATTTTCGCGTGGAAACGATTAAACGCTATTCTGAGTAGAAACTAATTGAAATGCAGTGTAAATATAATACCTTCTACTGTGAGTACAGTATGAAACCAGGGACATGGTGTCTCAAAGCTGTTTCATAGAGGAAGTGCAGCATATTTGGAATACTGTTGGTAATTTGGAATACCGAAGTATCTAATAAACTAATAATCTAATTTGTAACACCGTAGACAATAGGGGCTAATGACCTGTGAACAAATGACATTTGCAGAGTAAGAAAACGTCAATCTGCAAAACTTTTTCAGCAAATATTCAATCGTTACAGTCATGGTTAAAATAGGTCAAAATTTTAGAGTTAAAGACAATCTACTCATTTGCGCGTTTCTTCTACGGCTCCGTATCAGGTTTGCGATAATTTCAATACTTAGTAGAAAGTGTGTCATGAAATTTTAGTTTACAATGACATTTTCCTAATTGCGAATAACGACAGTGAATGTAATTTGGAATATTACAGACCCTTGCAATGCTTTTGTTTTACGTGTAACGCCGCGTCGGTTTGGGCCAGCGTTATCCATTTATATTTACCTAAGATTGTTTCTATATTGTGATTTTTCAGTCTGACTGCACCTTAAGGAAATCGATACTTCCAGTCATTTTTCATTTAGGCCAAAATTTCAGTGACATTTTGTTTTTAATTATTACTAAAAGTTTGATATATAAAAGTTTTTTAGTTTCCCTATGATATTACGCAGTTTTATTTCTTCCCATCCTTTGTCGTAATTTGTGTATTCGTCTTAAACAAACTGGTATTCCTAATATACTGCATTTCCGCTAATACGTACGTGTACAGTACTCCTATTTTTCAATCATATAATTATTTTTTAACGTTACACTTACAATATAAAAATTATATCTATTTTAGAACACACGAAATAATTGAATAATGTACAAATACGCTACATTTATGTTTTTAATTATACAAAATCATTGAAAATATCATATCCCTATCTAGCATCTGTCTCAAAATACGGCCTTTTGCCTTACCACTGCTTTTCCTGTGTGGAAAAATTTTATATCGGAACCCAAAAAATGACCGAAAAGGACCCGTCAGAATCTCTGTCTATCTCGTTATCAATAACTGACCCACATTTGATAACACAGCGATAATAGAATTCCCGGTATTCGACAAAATGTTGCCCACTGCTCCAAAAATTCTCCACACTTTTGCCACCCTATTCGTAGCAATAATATTGTCTATAGCTCGTCGGGGTAGAAGACGTAGATAGAAAAGAGGGACCGTTAAACGCAATAAACATGCGGGAAACGTCAATCGAGAGCCCGTCAGTAAGAATAGCTCGCGCTTATGAACCTGAAAAGGCGCTCCCAAATTGCATCACGCGGTGCCTCGCGTGGGAACCTAATTTTAGAGCCGTCGAAAAGCCGCGAAGGAAAATGTTGCTCAAGTAAAAAAGGGATCGAGATCTGGGTTGGGATCGTACAAGAGTTTCGATACGTTGCATCAGTCACGTACCTATACCGCGTGGCGAGAGGAAGAATTTCGCATGGAGAAAATGGCAAGGTCGATTGCGTGCGCGAGAGGCTGATGAAAATTTAGGAGAGACTTGGAAATAAATATTCAAAAAGAAATTCCGTGTAACATCGAAGGTAGGTAATTTTGGAGTATAAGGAAATCGTTACAACTTTTGGAGCCATGGACTAAATGAAGCGAATTCTGTTTTGAAGAGAAAGGAAATTCTAGCTTCGATTTCATGGGAACAAATGTTACCTCAGAGCGCAGCCTTGCAATTTTCCGTTCGAATGGAATTCGTGGATGACGCGCAACGTCAGCTGAAGACGATTCTGCCTGACAAAGTGACTCCTCGACGTATAGACGACTAGTTCGTTTGAAAATCGTTGGATATTAATAGGGAGAGTTCGATGCTTCTCGAATTTTGTCTAATGCCGTCGTGTTGGTCTCTTTTTAAGTCATAGTTGAGCGGCGAGCACGTGCACAGTGATGTAACACGCGACAAAGCGGACAAGCATTTTAGCCGAGTCTTTTGGCCGGATGCGATCCACAGAACACGTCCACGTGATTCCGCGTAACGAACCTGATGGCATCTCTTGCCCCGAGTATAAATAATTTCATTAATATGACCGCTGCATGGACGTTTCGGAAGCATCACATTGTCGATTCCAAAGTTGACAAAGCGAAGTTTAGACCGTCGCCGGTCTTTGTCTCCCAACAATAGTCTTTATACAAAAAAAAACATCGTATTGTTTCGAAAACTAAAGTTACTAGGTACGTTTAGAAATGATGTTCAGATGTTGTTTCATTTAAAGGCAATTGTTCCATAAATTCAATTCAACTGGTCAATAGAATATTACTGAAATATGATCAATTTGGAGTGACATCGGTATAAAAATGACAATTTTCTTTTCCATTTTCTTCTGTCACCGAGGAGACAGAGCACAGATTTGTGAAGAAGGGAAGCGCGCGGCGCGATCTCTATCCTTGAGCGAGCAAATGGAGGAGAAAATTGTCAGAACGAAATGGACAAGTGTCTAGCGCAGAATCTTCAGGACACTCACTTATCAGGTTCCTGAAGGTGTCCGTGAATATTCGTATCATGATGAAGAATCGGCAAGAAGCTCCTTCACGGTCCTCCCTTACACCGAATTTGTCAGTGGCCGCGCGCTGTCAGCTGGTACACGCCACCATAACGCGTTCCTGCACGACACTTTGGTTACAACAGCGCAGATCTAGCTGCCTCTGACAACTATACATGTACTACTGTCGTCTGCTGAGAAGAAGGGACGCGGACGATACAAGGGGCAAGGGGGCTGCTTCGCTCGGATTCACTCCCACCGTTCGCTTACTTTGATTTCGTCGACTTTGTTGCGTCGGCCAATAGCGACAATAGGCACAGGTGTGCCCTATTTCTACGATTTTGTTAGAGAACCTGAGCCTATGGGGATGTACCGATCGGATCACCAAGCTTTTGCCGACAATATCTCAGCAAACGACAGTACTATAGCATCAGTGGGCCCCGCTAAAAACCACTCGCAGAGTCTCTCTCCAAAGCCTCCCCCCCTCTCTCTCTCTCTCTCTCTCTCTCTCTCTCTCTCTCGTCCGTCACCTTTGTCCACTGGATCCTTCTCTCGCTCCCTTCAGGAGAACCGTCTCCTAAATCACTAATCACAAAGTATAGCACTTCGACTCTCTAATAATCACTTCTCCAACTTATTGAAAATCTTCCCTGCTCCTTGGACAAAGTCGTTCAGCCACGAGGAAACAGGAAGTTGGTGTCCAACAAGTATAAGACAAATATAGACAGACGTCCTCGTAGAGTCAATACGGTGGATCGATTCCCTTGAACGACTTAATCACTTAGGAGTTCAGATGGAAGCATATCCTGGAAGACTGTCAGAGTTCGATTTGTTTGAGATTCCTGGGCCACTCGAGCTCCGAGGACCTTAATCCTTTGTTCTCAACTGGAAGTAGAATTTTATTGCTTACTGCACGGAGGCGCGACACTAGTTGGAGACCGTAGCAGGACGCGAATGGAATAAGGGCACGAGATTTCAGCTTCGGTCGATAGTTTCCGTAAGAAGGTTCCCGGAAGTTTGAAGGCACAACACTGGTGACGTCACCGTCCAAGAGGAAAGTCGAGTCTGTTCCTCGTCATACCCGGATAAGCGACCGCGGAATACGGGCGGAGCAGAAGAGGCAAACTGAGCGGGTTCGTCGCTATTCCATCGACTTTATTATCCGCGGAGGGGCGCGTGGCGTGACGGGACGACGCCTCCGTTTCCAACGAACACGACGATGCCCTTTTGACCCTCTGGGGGCAGTGTGCGAGCGAAAAAACGGAACGGGGCGCGCTTGGAAAAAGAAACGAGCAACGGAGAGATCCTCTGCCCCGTTATCTCATATCGCTCGTATTCGCTCGATGCATCTCCAGCACCCCCCACTACCTGTTTTCAAGCGACGCTTGCCAGTGGAATAATTGACGGCATCTTGCCGCGAGCTTACGGTTCCCTCGACTGGTCGAGCAATTTCGATTATCTTTTTCTGTTTGCACGGATGCCTTTTACTTGACAACACTTGGAGCGGCTTGCGCGGTGTTGATAAGGAATCTTCTGAGATAGCGAGATCGCGAGGAATCTAGAGAAGGTCTTAGCTTCGAGTGTTTTGAATCTATTTATGTGATAAACAAAACTGACGAGGGAGCCTGAAAACACCTGGAGAGAATTCCGCGGCTGCCTGTGACAGTTCTCTGGAAATACTTTGGAATGCTTCGTGTTGACGTGCCAAGAATAACGCTGCGACGTTACTTCCGTCGACGCGAAAGGCACTCCTGCGCGAATACAGGATACTGATGCAAATCGGAGAATAAAAACGACTGGGGAGTGTTTGCGAAAGGGGCCTCCGCGAGTGTACTGTCAAATCTGACAGGAGTGTGACGAGACTTGCAACGTGCGGGGCATCGCGGACGTTGAAGGCGACCCTGAGTTAACGACGCCACATGGCCTATCCTTATCCCCCCACCTATCTTTCTTACTTTTACACATTCAATGTTCTCGGTACCAGCCGCAGTACTTCGACCCAACTCGAACCGTGTCTTCCATTTCGTGGAAATCGTGCAGAAATGGCGAGGCTTCTCAACGACCGTGAAACGAGCATGCTCAAGGAAAGTTTCCACCAATAATAGCCGCCGATAAATTCCTCATACAAAAACAGTGCGAACGCTGCCTTTTTTTTTAACCGGTCGATGTTATTTTAAGCCCCAAATTCCGCGTAATATCTGAAGCGGCCGCGAGGAACATGTTTTCGCTGCGTCGAAAGCTGACCTTGCTGCCTGACAAATACGCCGCGCCGTTTGAACGAGCCTCGTCTGCTCGATGAATTTCAAGGAAGAGAATGAACGAGGTGCAGTTGTCAGAGCGAGAGAGAGTGAGATAGACGGAGAGAGAGAGAGAGAGAGAGACAAAGCAGAGGCAGAAAGGAGAGGCGACCCGTGCACAACGGACCCGCGTCTCTTTCGGCTTTACAGTCCTCTGGATTCTACACCATTCCGTCGTCCCACTGGTGCGCTCCTTCTTTTTTTGCAACAAGGATAATTATACGTGCGCTCGGGCCGCGTAACGGCATTCTTTCTGGCCGCAAAGAAAATTCGTAATACCTGCTTGACGATGCGTTCGTCTGGTCTGACCAATGGTGTCCTATTTTACTTTTTCCTCGAGGCTTCCCTGGCGAGGTCCAGCGATCCTCCGTGGATCTCGCTTCGAATTGTGTCTCGTGGTCCGACTGACGCCGACTCTTTATTGTTTCTCTTTTCGCCGGCGATACGCCTTTCCCCTAAACTATTTTCGTGCTACGCGCGAAATTCAAGGACCGATGTTCGCTTGAACTCTGTCCGGGCTTAATTTACTCTCGACAGACTTCTTCGATTCACTCGGGCGGTCATTCTCAAAAATAATCCCTGAAAAATACTTTTCGTCGGGGCAAATTGGTCGATCCAACTAGCCTCGCGTCTAATCGAATACCGGTCCCGAGTCTCGGCCGATCGTGGCTCGATGGATCATCGCTCCTCTGAGCACCCGCCTTCAACCTCTCACACGTCTAACGGATGGCCCGTTTCTATTTCGATACCGCGTATCGGATTAGCGAAAGCAAGCCTGCTCGTGAATCGTTCGGTCGAATCGAATCGAGCCAATTGTATTTTCCGACGAAACGATCCGCTTCCAATGCCACCGTCTTGGCGAACTTTCCCCGAGTCTGAGACTCTTTTCGGGTAACAGGACCAGCGCGTATCAAATTCGTGCCCTGGACGAGTGTTTTCTCGAGCGCAGGCTGACCAACTCCATCGAACTAAATCGGAGCACGGAACCAGCGCTCAGTTCTCGAACGGTTCTTGTTTTCCTTCTTTCCTCCCCCCTCTACTTTCTGTCGGCCAGCAACCGACGATGCTCTTTCCGCGAGAACAAAGATCACTACCGCCCGTTCTCGAAACGACGCATTCTATGTAGCTGTTTCGCGAGGCAGGCGAGCCAATTGGATGTCGAAGCGAAGCCAGGCTTCGAGGCACTCCGACCCAGCGAGCAACAACGGTCGGTGTCTTATTCCATCGACTTTCCTTCGAGTCTGTGCGAGTGGACGATGGTCGCCGTCCGAATACCCGACGGATGGGATCCCAGGTTCGTTTCCCTCGGAATCGAGCGTCTGTTCCTCTTCTCCTCGCGATATCGCGCGTGCGTCGATGAGCGTAGTCGCGAGGCGTGCGTACGTGAACGTGAAAGACGGTGACACGAGCTCTCCATTGATAAAAAGCTGAGGCGATAAGACGGCAAGAGTCGCGTGGTCCCACTATCAGAAACGCCGACGACGACTGGAGAGGAAGCTTCCCTACCTAGGCGACCACCGAGCCGCTCGCTCGGGGAACCTACGTGGTGAGGGCAGGCCAAGAGGGACAGAGACGTCGCCGGGATGGTGGGAGGATAAACAGGGGCAACTGTATCCCCACCAGCTCGCCACCTACTCCCTTCTCCCACGCAACTTCCCTCCAGGATGAGAAGCAGGCTGTCCTCTTTCGATCCGACCGAGACTATCGCCAGCTGCTTCGTCGCTTCTTCGTCTTCATTTTCGTGGCAAATTGATAGAATTCGTTTGGGAGCGAGGGGGAGGGCTGTGTCTAAAGTAGGGGTAGCTGTCAGCTGTGAAGTAATGCGACTCTCCCCTGAAATATTTGTCACGCCTGAATTAAGAGGCTGCGAATGTTCGAATGGACCGAACAGTGCCTCCAGCTTTTCTTGGTCATGGTGCACAATCATTAGGGCGGTTATTTTCGGCTTGGAAGTTGACGGAACGCCGACGAGAATAATTCACGCTACGGCACTGTTGTGCCAAACTTTATCCGACGCCTCATCAATATTAATATCACTAATCCTCATTTGAAATTCTATTGAGCGTAAAAACACCGAGCTCGTGGGTGCCAGACGGTGCTCCAACATTTACGAGACACCTCGTGTCTCAAGACCTTTTTAACTGTCCCCCACCCCCGCGTTTACTGTATATAATTATTTATTATCAACCCAACTATACCAACGAACTTTCCTCTTCCTTTTAAAAATTCAAAGCGAGGCGTTGAGATATGTTCCGCGAAGCCATCGGGCTCTGCATTTAAACGCAGTTTTCAAAGCTGATCAGCGTCCCAGCAGCTGTTCGAAACATGTGCAACCGTGCCGTTGTTTTATTCTGTCGGCTCTAAAATTATCTCCGCGCGAGGAAGGAGGCAGAAATGGTGGTGGAAACGATAGGGGCAATCATCCCCTCCATCGCTGGTCCCTCCTCTCGTTTCCCGTCTCCCTGCCCCTCGACCCGGGACCAGAACGAGTTATACGTCGGCTTCCACGTCTCCCACGTTTCTCGTTACATACCGTAAAACGCGCTGCACCCGAAACCGCGCGTCCACTGAATTATGCATTCACATTCGGAATGTATGCAGATGTAATGTGTGCCAGCGGTGCCGCAAGCTCGCGCAGCTGTTTTGCAGGAAATTTAGAAAGTTCGCTCGCCCGCGCGAGAACGAGACCGCCGGCAAATCGGAGCGCCTCGTTTGCGCGCGAAGAAAGCGTCTTTTTGAATTCAGTTTCGAGAGCGTACCGGTAATTCTTAGAATTCACGCAAATATACCATTTCCGTCGATACTTCCTGGCTTCTATTTACAATTTCAAGAAGCTGGGCAGTTTATTTTGGGCAGTCAGTAAACATTGATAAGAAACGCCTCGAATTTGTCATTTTTCAGTACACCTTCTTTCCAGTTATGAATCAATTTATCGATATTTCGTGCGAGAAAATTTGGAAGGGACTGCGATTTGTGCCAAGTAAAGATTTCCAGGCAGCCATGTTGGGAGTGAGTAGTTTATACGGCACAATGCGATTAAATTCTATGATTGAGGTTAAATAACAAGCGCTTCGGGCGAAATGAAGGCAATAATCGTGAGCAACGCAAATGGTCAGGCCATTCCTCGCGTTCGTTGAAAGCCAAAGGGGAGATATCTGGATATGCTGGCAGAAAAATTCCTCTCGGTCCTCCGCGAATTATTAGCGAGAAGAATAGCGGAGAGTACAAAGGACGGAGACACATTCTTCCCGATCCCCTTTGTTCGGAGCGTGAAAAGCCGTGGGAGGATCGGGCGGCGGGCAATTTTTTATCGCGACCGAACTTTTCATTTCGGCCGCAGCCGTTGACTATGCGCCCTTCAGCAGCCTCATTCAGGACAAGCATGGGAATTAGCGGGCGGAATCGGTCGATTTTCGGCGAGGAAGCGGTCGAACCGATAACGCTTGCGCAAAGGAAGCGATAAGGGAAAGTTTTCCAGACGCGAGTAAATACTGACGCTCGCCCAGTGTAGTCCTGATAAGAGGCTGAGATTGCGGGTACAATTTCTTCTGATAGGTGCCTCTATGCTGCTCCAAATGAATGGAGAAACATTCTGAAGATAACCAAAAATATACCAAAAATTTCCCCCGAATATTAATTTCAGTGGAGAAGCAGCGCCCTAAATCTAATATCGACTCTAATCACATTGACATTTTCCGGTCGAAGTAACCAGAAACGGAGCAATCAATAGCCAAAGCGGGAGAAGACGTCCCAAAAGAGTCTTGCCCCGTCAGCGCTGCTCAACGAGCTAATTAATAATCCCCTGCGAGTATTGCATTTTGCGATAGTCGCACGGAAGAAGGAAGCCGTTAAGTGACAGCAATTAATTCAGAATTCTTCGCTAGAGTGCGAAGGTTCGAGAAGAAGGTGAACTTCGCTGACCCCGTGTCGATCATTTTTGATAGCGGTTTTTATCCACAGCAAGAAGGACGAGGAGCGCGGAAAAATTGCTGATAAGCGGTCGGACGATCGATGATTTATTGCGTGCTTCGTCGACTCAACTATGTTTCAGGCGTAGGCAGATCTCTGGGAGGCAATTATTAAACGATTTCCAACGCGTGCAACGCGGTTACGTTGCATTTCAAAGCAAAGTGACGTTTTGAACACACGTTGAATTAAATTACCTGGTGGTTATCGGAGACTTGGAACGTCTTTCGGAGCACAGACTTGGAACGACTCACTCTTCTTCGGAAACGTTTCGCGAATATTAATGCTGGCGGCCGATATCACTGACTATCTAATCGCGAACGCGCGTAAATTCGATAAAACGTGAAGAGGAGACACGGTAGCACGGCGAATTGAGCCGCGGGCGGAAAATTTCTTTTTCAAACGAGATTTTCGCGCAGGGACACGTGGCGTCGAGACGGCTGGCGTCGTTACGTGCCCGACGCTACCGATGTATGGTGCCTTCACGAATACTTCTCCGCCCCAAGATTCCGTCCCTCCATCTTTTTCTTTCTTCCTGCCCCCCTAAACCCCTGCAACCCCTCTTCGTATCCAGCATTTACCACGATACCCCCCACCAAACCGTTTCCCCTTACGATGGGCAGCCATGGGTTCCCGGGAGGCCCGTAAGGAACGTATCGATAAGTACGAGAGCCTCGTGCATCGTCAATTTATTGTTCATGGCTTCTTCTTTACGTTGTGTTTCGTATAGCATGTCTACAGATTGAAAATAATTTCGCACACTTCTCGTTTGTAACTTGGGTCGATTCATTTTTATGTGATCTTGCTGGGAGGGGGGATCTATCGCGAGAGAATAGTAATTTTGATGTTAAAGGATATTTGCTCTCGACAGAGATTAGAAAATAAATTTTTAGATGTCCTCGCGTTAAATGCCGCTTTTGAGTTAAAAGCGTGCGCAGAGTTTGGCAGGAAGAAGATTCGTTAAAGGAATATGTAATTATAGAGAAGAAATGATTCTCACCAGTGCAATTTGGTATGACTACGACGCTCTCGTTCCACTTGCCGTTTCTGCACTCGAGTATCCTCGTTCTTTCTTTGCTGTCAGGGAACACGGTGCCCAATTCGCACAGAAACGTCCTCGAAGTCAGAGTGCCATTCAATATGAAACTTCCGTTGGGCGGTGAGATATCCGGACAGGCCAGCACTGTAATATTAAAGTGTCTGTTACTAAAGTGCTCTGGAGAAAGCCTTAGAATTAACCACTGTCCATTCCATAGCCTCGCAGTGAAATATGAAACGGAGCAATGAGAATCGTTTAGAAAATTCCACAGACACACGATTACTCTTCAAAGAAGCGCCAATGATAATCGAACGCGAAATATGCAGAGCTGTCGATACGGAGACATGATATTAATTCTGTTGATCACGAGGTATGGTCATTGGAGCGGGTCTCAAAGTCGTCGAGTCACGCTTCTGCTCCGAAAATAACCCGTCGAACGTTATTTCTGGTTGAAAGAGTTTCATTGCGCAATCATCGACTTTTCTACGTGTCGAGTTCCATCGGTCTCCGTGGCGCGGATCTCGTTTCTTCGATTTATAAAAAAGCGTCACCGTCATCCCCGCCGGAGCTGGACTGACCTTGATACTGCAAGAAGAGTCCTCGAGTGTTGTAGAGCCTGCTCGATGCAACAAGGTCGAGGGTGATCAGGTCCGAATTGGACACGACCCTGACGCCAGCTGCGGTGCCGCAATACTCTAGCAGCGTTCTACCCCTGTCACGCACCCTCACGACGTCCACGCAGCTCCCATCCACTTCAGGGCCTGCAACGAGAGGAGCCACCACCTCGGTTTAAAACCTGACGGTCTCCTTGCAACCGAGAGAATAAAATTCTCTCCGTATAGCCGCGTAATCCAATGTGCAGCGCAGTTGGTGTTAGCCAAGTGTTTTGTGCGGCTGATAAATAATTAAAGATTAACGGCAAATGGATGGCAGGAGGGGCTCCGCTTCACGCCTCATAATTTTTTAAATCGCCTAATTACCCGGCATCCCGAGGGGGACGCAGGACCCCTCCGATCGATACTCACCCCGTATATCCAGGTCGTGGAAAGTGAGGGCGATCCTTTGCCCAGGAGCCGACCTGAAGGTCCATCCACACGTGATCTCCCCAAGATAGTACAGAGGGTACCCCGGTGAACTTATGAAACCACCCTCGCCGGGAACCACCTTCACCTCCTCGTTGCAGTACCTTCTGACGGCGACCTCTGAAACAACCCCCGAGGGGGCGCAAATTAGAACACGAACGCCCCTTGAAAAACGAGAACAGGAGCAGCATCGTGCACGACCATAAATATACTCCCGGTTACGATCCAGCCGCGGCGCCCCGATGGCTACAGAAATGAAATTTCCACCCCGGACGTACGAATGAATTATCGAGGAAGAAAAAAAAGGGTATGAATTAGTCCCCGACGCGAGGAGATCCTATTCTCTACGGTTCGATTCGGCTCGATTGAATCCCGACCCCCGAGCAGTTCGCCCCGGGGGTGCTGTTCGTCGTTGGAACGCGAGAGGACGACACTCTGGGCGGCATAAGGACGCGGATCAACATCTGCATCCGTTTCGGTCCATTTGCCGATTTCGAGTGTGACTGTGGCCAGCATTATGCCGTGTCAGGGGCGGGCGAGGGTGTCCTTGCTCCAGTTTCCACTGGAGGGGTGAAACGACCGGAGAAATAGCTACACCTGGAGGGGGCTGATTCCGGTTGTAGGGCGTCGAAGGGGTGGCTCGGCCCTTCCCACCTTTTCCCTCAGGAAAAAGAGCTGTCCTCCCGACTTTGCTCGATAAAAGCGGTGTTGTCTGGGGAGAGCCTTTGTTATCAACGGGACTCAACGATCGTTGAAACACGAAGAGTGTATTTATATTTTACTTTTTATATTTTACTTTTCTATTTTGATAGTGGACGTAGGAGAGTGTTTTTCTGAAGTCGAGGAGGGTTATTCGATTAAAGTTTCTTGAAAAGTTGCTCTTTTGAAGGGCTTGTATTCGACGTTGCAGGAGCCTTTTCGCGCCTTTCACGGCTACGGCGCACGTACTGGCATAGAAATGACGGATTAGTGTGTCCTTCAGATATTTCTGCCTTCTGTCGTGCGCAACGCATCGTTTTCCGGAAGAACTCGTGGGTATTGTGGAGACTTTAGAACGATCTACTAATGCTTTAAAATTGTAGGCTCTAATGCATCTTGCTTCGTTGCAAATGGGTGTTTGAAATTTAATGCAGGTAACCCTCGACTGATAGGGTGAGGCAACACTCCATGTTCCTACAGTCGCTTCGTTCGATTGAGATTATCTAGATTGCAAATAATCGATTACACGCGACAGATAATCGACTGCCTGCGCGATGGTAGCAGGAAGTTGGTAGGTGGGTGAGAAAAGGTTGTTTTTTATGGAATAGAAATTCAACAGCTTTTTATACCACTCACCAGGAATACAGGCGTATTTCAACCGCAAAGTGGCTGGATTCCAGTAACCTGCACCTCGCTGGTCGATGGTGAAGTTGTAGCGACAATAACTCAGTCCGGAACACCTGAAAAGGGCAAACGAAAGTTAGTACATTTATACATAATACACTTTAACTATTCCCCGCAAACAAAATGACCTAAAACTCTCCTTCCATCATCTTCCGCACGAGAACTCGAACGAGATCGAACTGCCCTCCAAAAACGAAACGGAGGCATACGCAAATATTCAAAAAGATTTTCGCCATCTGGCTTGATACGCACATAGCACGTGGAAATCCGAGTATCGCGAACCGCGCAGCGCGCGAGATTGTATCGATTGCTCGCGTCAGAGTCGTCAATTAAATAAGCGACGCTGGTCATTAGAATGTCTACCGGGTGACCTAGGCGCGATTGCGCACCCCACGCACGAATAAAAGAGAAATAGCGATTGTTTTCAGATCGAGATGATTGTTGCGCGGGGGGATCGAAAGTGGCCCGGCCGTGGGGGACAATGGTCCTAGGGGTCGATTTTCACCCCTTTCGTCGCGCAGCAACTCGAAGCCCTCCCCTTCTATGTCGTCGATATTATCGCGTCGCTCCCCATACCGGAAATAAAAGGGAAATAACGTTTCGGGTGCCACCCACGCGAGGAATCCCTTTGAATTTTTCGACGCAGCCGACATTTTGGGGTCGTGACTCCTGCATTCGCGCGTTCCCTTTGTCACCGAAATACACTGTGCCTGGTGTACTTGCATCACGATGGCCCGCGATGGACAAAATTCGAAAGACGAAAGAAACTTTAATCCCTGAAAAGCGTCATCCGAATAGCTTGAATGCAACTTTACCGAAAGTGCAGAAGGCAAAATGAATTCCCTGATGCGGTACCAAGACGCCCAGAAACTCCATCCCAAAGGGGGTGGGCGGGGTAGCTCGTTCCCTCCCTTATCGCGGCTGCAACCCCTTATTTGCAAAGTTCACCGAGCTGTGCTCCTCGCGCGCGATCCACTACCCCGTGAACGATTCCTCCTCTGACAAGCATCGGACGTCGCTCAAAAGGCAATTAAAACTCCGCGCACGCTTTGCTGGCGCACATCAAACGACGATTTCGCGTGGCACCAGATTTCGTCCCGCCCCCTCGAAGATGCGTGGTCGCGATCGTGTGACCGTGGCGCACAAAGGAATTGTTCGAGCTTCCGGCCTGGGGAAAAAAAATGCGATTTCCGTGAACGCTGACAGCGAAGACCTGCCTAATTTCGTGGAACCGCGCTCGACTATGGTGGCCGGGTCTATTCACGCGATTGTCGACGCCACCCCTGCACTTTTCTGTGAACGGGAACATTTGTCGGCAACTACGGAGCGAATGTAACGTGGCCACAATGGTGTAGGACGACGGGGCCTCGAAAACTGCGAGAACATTCGTCGATGCATAAACGGGAGGAAAGTGAGGTTTTGTGTTTCGAGGAAGATTAAAGTCAGTGTACCGTTTGGATCGAAGAAACTGTGTTACCGGGTCAGAACATACGATTTCTGTCACCGCCAAGTATTGCAAAAAGTCTGCTTTTAATCCAGCTTCGTGCCGCTACGCTGGTGGAGTCGTTTTCTACTTCTGCGGTCTACGCGGGCGTAATAGAATATTATTCACTCTCTCCTTTCCTTGCGGATGCCTAGCAGGTGACTCGTATTACTGAAGGGGAGGTATACATTCATTGTTTTGAAATCCGACGATAAACAACAGGGTTGTCTACCTACTTAGGAGCCAGTGAAATTTTGCACGACACCGTCCCAGGCGAACAACTATCATGCAAAGGAAGGATAATAAAACGATTACATACTTTCTGTTCAACGACTGTCGTATGTCCATCATCCCGAATTCTTGTTCTTCAGGATCCTCGATATAGTTCCCCCTGAGACTCTTGCTCCTCAACGCCATGCTACCTCGACTCTTCATCTTCTTCTCCGCTAGCATCTGCCAGTCGTATCCACAGATTTGCGTGGCGTTGGACAGGTACTCTGCTTCCAGCATGAAGATGAACGCTCTCAAGGACCTGCAGGCGAGTCGAACGACACTGCGAGAGCAGTGCTCCTCTTGGACCACCTCCATGTAGCCGCCTGGAAGCCTGACTCCCTTCAGGACCTTGGCGAACGGCGAATGGGTGTCCACGGAGTCGGTCAGCGAGCACCTCGTGATCACCATCAGCGACAGCAGAAGACTTGTCAGAGTCGTTGCTCCTGGCGCCATGGTCGTTGATCATTACAACAGTGGTCGTAGGAATCCTCTCGAGATGGGTCTTAAAATTAGCCTCCTCGAGGGGGCTGAGGGCTCAAGTGCGTCGATATGGTGCAGCAAGCTCGTCCATAGGTCTCTGCTTCTTGCACGGAGAGCTGCAGGCTCTGCTTGTTCTCCAAACCGTGCTTGGACACTCGAGGACCACTTTATTCGGGAGGTCGACGGTCTGGGCCTGCGAGAAACGCGGAGCACAGCATGAAGGGCGTGGGAAGGAAGTCGAGGTCGGAAGGGGCTACTTTCGAAACGAATAAAATATCCTCTAGCTTCATAAGATTTCAATTCCCATTCTCGGGCAACCAGAGAAAATTCGCTAAACGGTTCCTAACACTTCTCTACGAATGTGACATCATCCATTGTACGATCTGAATCGATAATGGCATCGCAGAGAAAGGACCCAGACGGCAAACCGAATTTAGGATAAATATCGGGTGGAGTGATTTACCTTCTCGTTCCGGCAGTCCCAGCGAAGATTTATTCGGTGGAGTCTCGAAGGGGTGCTCCCGAACGTGGCCACCAAGTCGGATAAGCCCCGAAAGACTGAAGAGGTACGATTATTTGTCGATGAAAATCACTCCTCTCTTTATTTTCAGCCCGCGTGACCGTGCCTGCCGATTGCTAGCATCTTCGGGTTACCTCCAACGGTGCCACGAGGTTTGTTGCTACAACGAAGAGACCCCTGGCGCGCGATCAGTCGGCCACGGCCAAGTTCCAGGCTTCAAGACAACGGCGGATACTCGCACCTCAAGGGCACGGATTAGAATAGTATCGAGGACGCGTTTTCGATGCCGGACGCCTGGGCACAGTTGCACGTTTTCTCTAACGTTGACCAACTTCGAATCGCGTGTCTACGGTCTTTTTTCGCTTTTATTCTCGGCCTGGGAGACGCTCGTCGATTCGAAATAGATCCTCAGGTCGAACCAGAACACTGGGTCCATCGAGGATTTTCCTGGAATTTTTCTATTCTCGGAATGATATGTATGTATCGATTGGGGATTGAATTCTTGAGGTTCACTTCAAATATACAACCTCGGCGAACTTTTACTGCCTATCGTTCGGCTGGCAGATTTTAGACTCGATAACTTTCGGAGTCTTTAATTGCTTCTGACATGAAATCTTTCACTTTTCTATAGAGGCAGTATCTGGAGTCTAGAATTGGATCTTTAAATTTGCTATCCAAGTTTCTTTGGTAAATATTAGTCACTCGCTATTTAGTTTACGATATGTCTTTGATACTTACAAAAATATGTTACGAAAAACGTACACGTATACCAGCCGCTCGTATGAAAATATATTAATAAGTTACTTCTATCGTTCTCAATAAATAATCCTCGAAAAATATAATATGAAATTCTCGTGCCACGAGACAGCTACGAGAATCACAACCGACTTATCAATCACTCTGAAATTTCCTTTTAATCGGTCCACTTCTAAATAGGCTTCCCAAAGGCACAGATCGATCGAGCAATCGCGATCGTGTTTCGGTAATCCGATTCATGAAATCAACCACTGTCGACCAACATTCTCTGCTGTTCCTCCACAATCGCGAACAATTTCCGCATTCTATGTACACACATTCTGCGGAAATTAGCCTCCCCTTCGAATCTCGGCCAGCGACATCTCGGAGCTCCCTTCTTTCTCGCGCTAAATCGTCGTTTGCTTTTCCACCATCTCGTTCGTCGCTTCCCTTCTTCTCTACATAAAATTTCGCTCCGTCCAGCGGCAGAACGGCACGCCGGGCTTTCCTAGCAGGAACTGGCCGGCGGAAAATAAAACTTTTTCAAAACTGCCGGCATGTTTCAGCGCGATAAATCACTGGGAACGGCGCAGGGACCAGGGGCCATTCGTCAAGATAACAGAACGGTTTTTCTCTGTCCCTTCGTTGCAGCGCGAGCGATAACGCCGTGATAACTGGAGAACAGAGTGTGTAGAACTGTAGATGCACAAAATCGAGCTCCCCCCCTGGGAATTCGCGATGTTAAACGGCACCACCTTGGTAGTCACTGTTCTCACGATTCACAGTCCAGGATAAACAGAGTTGCAGCTTCGATAATTGATGTAGATCGAACAGGTGCGAAAGAACCGAAGCTCGTTCCGCGTAAAAAGTGGACACTTGGCGAGAAACACCGAAAATCCATTTCATTGGTAAAATCTCGGATCACTCGGCTCCGACTGAGATGGAGGTAGACGAGAAGATAGATCCCGAGTCTCGTTCCTCAACTCATTCAACGGCTGTCAGCAAGCCTCTGTCCAGGGACTCACTGCTCCCTCGGCCGAGCAGGCTTCCCGCCCTTTCGATACGTCGAAGGAAAAAAACGCGTCGACGATCGGTTACTAGCGCGTATGAAAGGAGCGCGCTGTTTGGCGTCGTGCCCGTCACTGAAGAAACACGCACCGTGTCCGCTCCTGTCGACCATTCGTCGCCGTGTGCCACGAGCCAGCGTGCTGTCAGTCCGTTCCTCTAACATTGACAGCCTAAACTGCGAATCCTATGAGCCATTGGCGTCCAACCTACCCCCGGAAGCCGGCATCCCCCGCCAGCGATCGCCAACCTTCTGAAACCAGCACGTGTTGGTCGATTAGACACGCTTCTTAAGCGCACCCTCCCCATAGGGACGAAGAATGCTAACAGAAGAGATGAATGGAGAGGGGGGGGGGGGGAAGCTCGTAATTTACCCTGCCAGGTAGTTTGTAGTATTAATTACCTGATTAGAATATGCAGAATTAATTTCGAACGGTTGCTCGAGAAGTTCGAGTGGTTGGAGATCCTCTGGCTCAAGGGGGCCACCCCTGCAACAGCACGTGCACGTTTTTCGGGCACACGAAGGGTGTTGGAGGGGCACAGACGCGCGCCAGGGTGGTTTTCCCTCCTCTGGATCCTCCCCTTTAATCTCTGGCTAGGTTTCTTCTGTGAAAGATCGGCCCGTGATTTCGACAGCTGCTCCCCGCGAATCGCGACGCACAAGTTTCTCTGATTTCGATGTTCGATGCCTTTTCATTCGTGGGGTGGGCCTTTCTTTTTTGTCGCAGAGAGTGCTGGATAAAGTTATTCGTTCTCCTGAAATTCTTAAAATTCTTCGCCCTATTGCAGTGTTCGACTCCCTTGAAATTTCGCATATTTCCTAGATATTACACCCCCTCGTTTCCACCCTCGTTTTGAAACAGCTTGGGGAGCCGATGGATACTAGCATTTCCAACGAGAACGCGTTCTACGTCGCGTAACAATACAACCAGCTTATCCCGAAATCACAGTTTCCACATTTCCCCTATTCCGATTCTCACATTTAATCCCTCGTTTCTGATCTTCAGCCATTGTACAGATCGATCCGCCATTCAAACAGCTGTCGCTCTTGCCCCCCCCCCCCCTCCCAATGACGTGCCGATTTTCCATCGAATGGAACAGCTTCCACGATCGTTAAACTACAGGGAACTGATCCAAGCTACAAGCAAACTACATTCCGCATCTCCATGCGAATAGAAGACACCCCAAAAACGTCCACCCTGTCCAATGGACATCCGTTATTAGGACATCGCTGGACGAGTGTTCCCTGGTGTCTTACCGTTCTTCCAGGTAACACGAAGAAGCCTCGTGATCCCATTGTTCAAGAGGAGGCCCCGGGAGCGTCGAGGACGATCTCCGCACACGATTGGTCCATTGTCCGTGGCACGTGCGTTCTCTCGCACGCATCTGCGCCGTCCCAGGAAGCTCCTTTCTCCACGGATGTACACCGGTTGTCATCGATCCCCTGTTGTTCGTAAATCAAGGAGGAGATCCTGGATGGTCCTCCACCGTCGTGGTCTGACGTTTCCAGGACCAGGAAACGGGAACACGCACCATCTGCCGCCTGCGTTGCACGCGCGCCTGCTGAAGGAGGAACGCGTTAAGATCGCGCCGCCGTCACTCCTCTGGTGTGAACTCCTAGGGTGAATTTATTTCACCCTAAATACAACGCTGGCTAAAGCGATGCGACCACATTATGTCCTGTAAGTATATTTAATCAAAGAGAACGCAGAGCTAGCGCTTGATTCTTCGGGACTTTGTTCTCCTTTGATACAAGTTGTTTACCTTGTACAAGAATGCTGTGATCACAAGCGAACTCGATTTCCACTTAATATTTGCATTCCTGTTAGCCACCGATCGCCGAGCAACAGTAACGCACGGTCTCGTGGGCAATTCCCTAGTGAAACGAAAAGAATCGCATCCGGTCCGGTGTGCAGCCACGAGCAAGCCTGCGGCCCTTTCCACCCCGATCCACCCCTTGAATGGGGGCACGGAGCCCTTAGGGCACGCGTTCGGTGAAATTATAGCGACATGTGCGACCAGTCACGGCTCGTTTGATACGCAAATTCTCTCCGACTTTAGTAAAATTGGATCTTTAATTCAGTTTTATTTTCCCCGCGGGTGGAGGATGCAGGTACCAGGGCGAAAGCTTTTGCAGTGTTTAGAAGGGATAGGATCGTTGGGAACGTGCTGGCCTCTACCAACTGCTATGTTGTATGATTAATAGGCTCTGATAGGTAGTCAGTGGGGTGATTAATCAGGTTTCAGAGGATATTAATGAAGATGAACGGGACTGCAAGAATATCTGAAATTGTTTCACGAAGAGGGATGAGAGTCTCCGCAAATAAGGCTCAATTTGTTGCAACGAGATCGTGTTGGGAAATCGGGGGGATTTGCAAGCTTAATCAACTTATTGTAAATGTGATTAAGATGAAAACCAGAGTCTTCGTGGGACCAAGAATATAATACTACAAAGATGCATGAAGATCCGAAGAAGATTCTAATTTTACAAGTAAATAATAACGTCTGGTCCTAAAGAGCATCCCTCAACGCCGATCCATTACTCAGCCAGTGTAAAACTTTACCGAATTACGTAAATATAGTTCGTGGTACATCTTATGCCACCTATACGCGATTTAAGTGATCTTTACGACAGACAGCAACCCCCTTGGAGATTCCTAACGAGATTACGTATTACGTGTGCCCCCCAGCATGTACGATACTCTTGCATAAGTCACCCCCGCGATCGACCCGGTGGTCTGCGATATACAGGGAGGTTCATAACGTGACCAAGAAACTTTGACAATTCAGCAGGTAGGTTGTTTCGAAGGAAAACATTCGTGTGATCAAAGTGGTAAAGCCTCTTTAGTAATCGAGAATATTTCAGCAAGAGGGGTGCAGCCCCATTTTAATATACGTACGTAAAAAAAATCATCGTTTGGTGCACGTTTGATGAAAATCCGATAACAAATGAGCGATTTATTGCAAATAAGTAAAAATAGAAATATTAATATTAATATTTTTATTACAGAATGCTTTTTCGCCAAAAATAGAAATAAACACTTATCAACTCAATAATTGTTCCTTATTACGTGAAAATACATATTTTTCAATTAGTGTTCTCTTTTTAATTTTAAGTCAAATCAATTATTTTATAAACAGTTTTTTCTAATTTACTTCAAATTGGTAAAGAGCTGCACCCCTCTTGCTTGAAGTTCCTCAATTAGGAAACGACCTCCCTCGCGAGCGGTTAAAAATTCCCGACACTCTTTCGGTGAAACGTCCTATATCTCGCGCCCACGCGTAGCGAGAAGAGAAATCCGGATAGGCCTTACGATATTTTGACGTTTAGCCATCCGTTGTTTATCTTTTCGCTACGGTTTCGCAATGACGAACACTTATTCCTGGCAGGCGAGGAAGAATTCTAAATTACGGAGGCCGTCTTCTTTTCCCTGTAAATCAGACCAGTTCGAATGGGTTTCCGACCAGTGGAAGAGCCTTCGCGGTTCGAGGAACAATTCAGCTCGATGTAAAATACGGATGCTTTTTTTCGCTTGAATTATAGCGGCGCCGGCGATAAATGGCCCTCGCTCCTTCTCGGCGCAGTAGCGTCTCGTTCTTGTATACATTTATTATCCCTTTCATCGCGAATTTGGCGGAGCTTCGATTGTTCGCGTATCGAACAAAGCGTCTTGTTTATTTTACAATAGATTTATGGGTCACAGTTGCCATTCCATTGAATGCTACCTGGCAACTGCTCGCGGTTCTCGGCTCATTGTTTGTGGACCGAACGGTGGTCTTTGTTTGAGCAGAAATGAAATATGTTTCGCGATATTTACGAATTGTAATATGACGTAGACAGCTTCTGGGAATTTCTCTTTTCGTGATTTCGAAGCGTGCCGATTCGTGGGCTTGAAAACAGAAATGGTCCGTATTATTTCACGCTACAAGCAGCTTATTGTAATAAACACCTGCCCGCTGTTAATAAAAACCTGCTCGACCTCCGTGTTACGTAATTATTAACGCGTAACTTGAATTACGTCAGCGATTAATTAATACTCTCCCGTCGCCATTCAAGGCAAAGTTGAGAGTAATTATCCATTATCCGGTGCGTGGATGCCGTTCGATATTTTTAATTGGCTGCCTTGATTGGCGAAAGTGAATTTTGATTGTGGAGGAAGAAACGGGAGGAAGATGCCGAGGACTAGGTTTCTGAATTGTCTGCAGACGGAAACGTTCGTGTTCTCTGCTTTATCGGTGATAAGTTTACTGTGTTCTGGTAAGCAGGGAATCTCGTGTCCAGTTTAAACATTCGACAATCATTAAATGACAATGCAAACAAGGAAACATTTAAACTCCATGAATGGTGGTTCTGAAATATGACTGAATAAAAAGTTTCAACTGCTCGGTAACTTATCATTAATTACCTTCTCATTTGCGAGTCAATATGCCCACAACTTTTAATAATAGATGATTATATACTCAATATAATATCCATTGATGAAAAAAAGATTGTAAAAAGCTGTCTAGCGTCCTTCGAAATGAATTCAATCAATTTTACAGTACGAATAAAAAGAAATATCGATGGAAATGCCAGAAAACTAATTCGTTTGAAGTAACAAAGATTTTATGCGAAAGGAAATGGCAAGTGTATGAAAAGTGATGGCTAAAGAATTCTTGCTAAAGGTTACTACTAGTATCGACTGTTTTTTAAAGTGCAAAGAGAAAATCTGAAAACTGCAGACATCAAGGAATTCACATTTTCCGTGATGAACGGTTTTATTCAGTTACAATAATAATCGCCATCGTCGCAGTGATGATAGTAATCATAATTATAGTAACGACACGCGAAAACATAATCGCAACTTCGGTGACCGTAATTACGCTCGTAACTTTCGATAATAATAATGACGGTAACAATGATGAACGGCAACAATCGAACGGACAATTAAAGCGTTCGCGTTTAACAATAATCAAACAACACGATCGTGCGATTTGCACGCTCAGATGAATCTTCCTTGTCCTCTTACGAATGTATGTATATTCTACGGGTGTTTGGGAATGGTTCAGTGTGTGTGTGCACAGGATGCGAGGAAAGTAAGCAACGTGTCTTTATCGTATCACGCGTGGTAACGCTGCTCTTATTAACTTTCTGCTGTTCGTGAATGGAAATCTATTAATAATTCAAATCCACCCGATGTCTAGCTTATAGACGTAACTAGCATTCTCGTTTCTTAGAAGATTATTCAACGAAAGCACCCAGTAAGAAGAAATTAAAGAGTAGAAACTAGCCCATTAGAGAAATTAACTAAAATCCCATGAATATTCCGAGCATTCATCTATTCTGGAAACGCGAGAGAACGATGATCGAATCTGAAGCATTACCATGAAAATGGATCTTCTGAAATCACAGAAGATTCCTCAGGAAGATAACTTCGTTTAAATAAAAATCGGAGAGGAACGAAATAATCCTGTAACACACATTCTTCACACCCTGTGCATGCTTGTTCCCGTGTCTATGTCTATGCTCCCCGTTGTAACAATTTCTTCCATCCTCCGTTCCGCGACGATGAGCGTATTAACAGACGAGTCGTTAATTTACGCGCGACGACTCAACGTTCTCGTCCGTCGCGTGTGTTCGTACGTGTGTTGAATGTCGGGTCGATTGTGTTGAACGTGTGTTGCTAAGGGTGTTAAGGGTGTACGAAATCGGCTGCAAAAAGGATGACCTATGAAATGCGTGTGAACGAGCGTTTCGCTTATGTACAGTGTCCCTTGAAACGGTTACGAGTACAGTTACATCTGCAATTGTAATTCGGTTAGCGCTTGTCTTAATGGTAGTCGGATCGGTTTTGCGTCGTGCTTCGATGAGCCTCGTCCTCCGTCCCCTTGGCCTCCCTTTTGCCACGTTTTCGCGCATGTTTCAGCTCGTTTGCCAGGGTGTGAACGAAGCTTAAGCTGAAGATTCTCGCGACTTCTGTTCTCCGATCGACGTGGGACGAACATCACGCTGTGGATGCAATGAGCTCTCTTTTCTCTTTTCCTACCCTTCTCCCACGCAATATTCTAACACTTTCGCCGCTTTTTAGCCAATTTTCAGTAAGTTTGCTCGCGGTATTGGTAGCAAGTGAACTCAGACCAAAGAGGTATACTAGGATATTGATAAATTAAATCTGATCGACGCGGGGGGGAAGAAAGTCTGGTTCTCCGCTAACGTAGAGTCGTTCCTCCATCGTGTGTCTTTCTAATGTCCACCACGAAATCGTTCGATCGCCTTTCATCAACGCACCCAATCGCCCGTGATCGCCGACAGTGTCCGATTTCCGTGCTCGCTGCACCCACAGGCCCACGATCGATGGAGAAAAAGCGAGTTTGCGGATGGTGAACGTGCGAAAGCTGAACAGGTTTTATATGGTACGAGTCCGTGTCTCAGGTTTGTCTCTTTCTCTCTTTGAAAAAATAAATCACTTTGCTAGGTATTACTCTCATTTCTCTGTCGCGCGCGCCTCGACAGTTCGGCTTCTGCGGGAGCTAAAACTATATTAGACACACCACTAACGTCGATTCGCGTAACACTCGCCTCCGCCTCGCCTAATACTCTTCTATCGGAGCACCTACGTATCTATCGCGACTGGTTGGTTGGTTCCTCTTCAGAGTCCAATATCGAGCTGATCGATTCGCCTACGATTACTCCCTCGTACCTACGCGTAACTACGGCACGCGGGAGCTCCTCTCCTTCGATACCAGCGTTCTCGGAACCAATCGGGGAAACAATCCGCGACTCGATTCGTTCGAAATGAATCTGGATTCTCTGGTATCCATCAGCGCAACTGAAGACTATCCATGACTAACGAACGACGTCCACTTTGTCCGGAAAATTTCGCGGAATATACTCGAGTAAACATTTACTCGAACAAATTATTCATTTTATCGTTGCATACGATTTCTTCGAATAAATCTTTACTCCGATATACTTGAGACTTAAAGAAAAGGCTGTTCGAACAACGCCCAACTCTGTCTCGCGCGGAGACTTCAACGCGGGGACTCGAATGCTTTGGTACCGCGCGCGGTCGCTTGGACGAACAAAATTGGAAACTGATATTGCCCCCGTTTTGGAAAAAGTACGCGCCGCTTTTCTCGGAGAAAGGTGGCCAGTCGCCTCGCGACTAACATTATTTTTCTCGCGGGTAAAAATCGGGATCCCCGCGATACGTGGCGCTTTTCCCTCGCCTTGTCGACACACCATCGTTTGGCGCGCGGACGCGAGTCCGTTTCCCGCGGATTCGCGTCGAGCGCAGCCGATGACTCGATATTGTCAGGGGAAAGAGAAGTTTCTAATTGGTACGCTGAATCGTGTTCCTTTCTTGCTTGTACTCCTACTGTGTTTTTTGAGGATTGGAAAGCGATCGATCGAGAGTGAACGTCTTTGGAATGTCCGTGACTTCCGTCTGCTGGCAGGCGGGGAGACTTGCGTGGAAAAATAGCTACTGGAAAATCTATGTTCTTTCTCTTATTTCGATAGATGTGGAAGATCAGCGACCGTGAAGTGCACGCCGCGCGATGAAGCTGCTGATATCCGAGGTAATTGCGATGTTTGGCAGTTTTCTCCACGAGCATGCTGTAATTCATTGCTTTTCCTTCCTCTTCTGATACCTTCTCTTTTAATCGAACCTACGGAGTGATGGGAAAGTGGGCTGACGTTGTTTACTCCGAAGTTCGGAGCGAAGATTCTTCTGCGCCACATTCGAGATCATCTCTCTTCCTACGAACGATCATCGGCGCGTATTCGAATCACTCCATAGGCTCAATCCGCGAATTACAAAAGTGTCCAGTGGCTTTTTCATAGTTCTTGCACCGTGAACCCTTTCAACGTGCGCTGATCAATTGGAAGTTCAGACGAATGTATTCCTTCGCACTGTCGATCACGATCATTCTGCAGTGATTTCTCAAAGTGTCCTCTTGTTTAAAGCGGTAAGGCATTGTCGGATATGTCAGCTGAAATCTTCGGACCGTTCCTGTGATTGCGGTACATCGAAAGCTTTACAAAAATATCTTCTTCTCGTCGTTTCTCGCGCTCCAGTTTCCGTGCCCCTTCGACTTTCCATCCCTCCAACGAATCAACTAATGGATGCCTCCCAGGGAAAAAGAACGAAGCACTAGTGCGAGATATTTTTGTCTTAACCGGAAAAGCAGCTAGCCACGTTTACTCGCCCCTTCTTCCTTTCGTCCCTCGTTTTCTACTCGTCCCTTCCATTCTCTTAACTGCGATTCGCTCGCGATAGCAGTGCAATTGCATCCTTGTGCGTGCTACATATTAACGTCGAAGAAAACAACTCCAGTGCACACTGCCAAACGAAATTTACACGTTTCCCTTCTCGAATTCTGTTTCTTCTCTTCCCTTTACGTCCGTGTATCGACCCCCGACTATTTCCACTTCGAATCGCACACCGTCCTCGCGCCTCCATCTATCCTGCTCCCAAACTGCAGGCTACTCGCCTCGTCTCCTCTTCTTCTATTCTTGGTTTTCTGTTTTGGCACATTTACCAGAGTACGTTGTACGCACGCCCAGTTACATCGTCGTTCTGAACGTGTCTCGTTGGCTCGCGATCGCACACCAACGACCAGATAATTCGGTTTTAATACCCTCGCGGTGAATACGTTCTCTCCGTTCGCCTCCGTCCAATTTGGATAGATTTATCCTTTATTGAGAATCGAATTTCTAGTTTTACAACTGCAAGGAGTCTTCGCTTCTAGAGAATATATGACAAATTTAATATTGCAGGAGATTTTAACAAAACAATTTGTTGCTTTATAGAATACTGTTTAGAATAGTCGTCGTTTCTTAATTTTGTTAGTCGATTTCGAATATTACAAAGTACCAGGGTATAACCGTGCGACTTTTCGCATTAACTGGCGGTAGAGGGTATCGGTAGAATTAAATGGAACTCAGGGGTAAGTGACTTTTTGAATCGCTGGTGCCCGTTATCCGATCGTGGCTCGCTTCTCGCTTGTTTAATCGATTCGCCTTCCGATGCGGCTGCAACGCGTTCGCGATAATTCTACATAAGCTTGCACGGTTTTTTTTTAAGCGAGACGATCGCGGACGATCGATATCGATGGATCGACAGACGTGGACGCTCGTCGACTACATCATAAAATTACGTTTAAACTGGTAACAGGTAGAGAGATATTAAACAAGACAAGTGTCAATCGTAACTATTACAACAACGTCGCTACATTTACTCACGAATGATAATCGGTAACCACTACTCCTTTAGATACAGCTATCCTGGTAACGATTACTTTATAAACTCTCCTTTCCCTAACAAAGCGACTCCTAAAACGATCATCTCTCCCTCTGGAAGGAAATCAACTTCGCTCTACGTACAAATTAAATCCTGCGTCGCTTTCGCTGCTAATCTTCGTCCCGTCGAAGTCCTCCTGCTCGATATCGAAGACTCAAGAAAGAAATCCTACCTGCGGACCGCTCGAAACAAGTGGATGAACCAGAATAGCAAAATTCTACGATGATCTACTTCGAGGCATCACCTACCACGGAAAAGAACAATCGCGTACACAACGATGAAACTGCGGAAGGGTCGAAAAGCTTCAGAGGAGGATCCCCAGCAGGGTTACCTCCGCACTCGAGAATTCAAACGTGTTTCATGAAGTAGAAAGACTTGGAAGAATCGTGAAGATAAGACAGAGAATGCAAGGGCGTCTCGAATCCTTCGATAACCAAAATCAAGTTCACTCGAGCATGCGCGTAATAATCAAGGAAAGCTCTTCCTCCGTCCGTTGTTTATAAAAAAATCACTGACGTCATCCACGCGGGTGGGCACGGATCGGTGAATGAAAATCATGCTCTCGTTTGAAGAAATTGCTGCCAGCTTTCCAACTGGGGCGCAAAGATCGGGCGGGGCGATCGTCGCTTTCGAAACGGACCACCGCAGCGTGACGCGTCGTTAAACAATTTGCCGCGCGCCGCTGTGTGCAAACAAACGATTAACCGATGCGCGAGATGCGCGAAATTCGTTTCACACTTTCTCGCCGATTTTCCCACGGAAACCTTCCTTTCTTCCTTTCTCGGCCACGATTTCGCGATCGTCCGCGATCCCTCGAGCCTTGAACTCGAACGACCAGGCTCGCTGCTAAGTACGCGATCGCTATGTTTATTAACGTTTTTTTCGTTTTTTTATTTTGGTTGAAAATATCGCATATAGAATTCTTCTTACATCTTCTTGCGCGGCTGGCGCGCGCACGAACGCGGCGACACGACGGCGCGGACGTTCGTGCGTGCTCGGAGCCGATCGGTAGGTACAAGTTGCAATTCCACTACGATAGTCAATAATATTATCATATAATATATATGTATATATAACATACTTTGTTAAGCCTCAACAATTCCCATAATAAGTCTGTGTTTAGTCGCGGGCTCGTGTCGGTCAGGACTTTCGTCGGCCTCGTTTCCCCCTCTTCCCACTGCTATGCTAATGTTTCGTAGGAAGATTTAAAGAAACTTCTCTGACGCGTATTGTAAACGTAGGATCGAGGTTCCCAGTTGGGATGGATTCTAATGTATTTGCAGATATTTTAAAGAGAATCAGAAGCAATAGCGTTGGACGAAAGGAAGCAGTCTACGGGAAAACTTAATTCGCTTAATTTGCCAAGCTTCCGAAGAGATTTCTAAATTACCATCTTGCTGAAACGACTGACGCCAGTGACCAGCGTCGTCGTGACTTCGTTAAATCTACCAAGGAGCTCGGCCGAGAAAAGTCCTGATCGACGACAGCGGCCGGGATCTCCGATCACGGATTAGTCAACGGTGACTCTCCGTGTATCACGTAGTCGCTACGTGCTCGGTGTTTAAGCACGCTCGAGTCCCATGCGCGTGGAAACTCTGCTCGTGATTGCGCTCGTGTTTGCTCGGAGCTACGAGCACCGGTGGGATGAACGTTCACCTACGTGAACGTGACACTAACCTCGTGGGACCATTAGCTCGTGTTTCTTTTGTCACTTAGGATATCCCAGAGCGGTGCCTGAACAGATAGGCCCGCAAGCCTCTGTACTCCGAACAGCGTCCTCGTTGGATCTCTTACGATTAATAGTATCATAATTACTATACACGAAACAATCCCTAATAGTTTGGCACAGTCAACCACCTCCCCCCTCCCTTCGTTACGTCCTACTGCATCTCACTTAAAGTGTCTTTCTCAACAACAGCGTCCGCGATGGAGCCATCCCTTCGCACTCTTCGCTCACGGATCGTCTTCCTTGCTTCCTCGTTGCGTCCTAGCGATCCTCCTCTTATCAGACCTCTCCTCGAATTGTTCGAGCTAGAGAGGTCAAGCCCACAGGCGCCTGTACCGGTTCCGTTAGCCTGGAGGCTCGTCGTCAACGAGGACAGCAACAACGGCGTCGACGATCGCGCAATTATCATCCCATTGACTCGCTAATCGAGCTTCCCTCGCCGCTAACCTCTCCCCCTCTGCTTTCTACGATGCTTCTTGTCTCTCCACTTTCCTGTTACTTATTTGCGGTGTTCCCACCACCAGGGCCAGGTTCGATTAGCACCTGACCAAGAGCTCGACCGTTTGGCGAAGATAAAGAGCAAGCTCGTCCTTCGTTATTTCTGCAGGATTTCCTCTGCGTGTTCGTTTCTCCTCGACGAGCTTGGCGGACCTCCTGCTTGTCCCTCGATCTCTTCAGCTTCTTCGACGGTGCAGACGCGTCAATGGTCGAGCTCTGGTCACGTTGGGCTACGGTGGTTCCGGCTCGGAGGTGGGAGATTCCTGCTACGCCTCCAGGAATATCAAAGCCGTAGGCTTCGGCTCCAGGTTGCTCTTCTTCGCCTCGACCACCAGGAACTCGATCTCGCTGCGGTCGCGCCTGGCGAACGACTCCGCGATCAGTCTTGCCACCTCCTGATGATGGAGACCTGCGAAACAAACGGATTATGCGGCCTTTCTAGTCCCCTGTCTGCCTTCGCGGATGTATTATCGTCAATCTCTCGTTTCGTCCGAACCGTTCGCCGTGATTTAAATAAGGCGTAACTCGTATCTCGCGGTAACGTACTAGGAGTTCAAGCAAAAACAGCGAGTGATAGACAGACATACGTCAGCCAAGTCGTACGCGTACCCCACCCATTTCAAACGTACACTTTCTCGTTAACGAGGCCTCGTAAAGAAGAATGTTATCCCACTTCTTCTATTTACCTTAGCACAAAGAATCGACTTACGCCCCATCCAGCACAATAACTATAATTTACCTTCCACTTTGTGGCCGTCAACTTCCAGAATCAACTGACCGACTTCGAGACCGCCAGCCTCGAAAGCTGCCCCGTTATCCTGTGAACAGAACACCTCATCAACGCCTCAACTAGATCCCCCTTCACGAGTCATGTACTACTAGCAATAAGAAAGAAATTTCTTTCCCTCTCTGCCTCTCTCTCCCCCTCTCTCTCTCTCTCTCTTCAATGATTAATGAAACCTGACGAAGCTGGAACAGTGGACTGCGAGGAGGATATCGATCAGCTTACGTGTATATTGATGATCCTGGGAAGTGGATGCTTGGTATTGGCGCCGCCCTCGATGGCGATGCCCAGAATCGACTTGGTCTTCTTGACGGTGATCCTCAGGTTCCCCTGGTGATCCGGCACCACCAGGGCGCCGTCCTCCTCCCTTCTCTCGGACAACTCGCTTCTGGCCAGCCTTTGAGCGCTGTGGTGCCGCCGAGGAGGTCCGCCGGCGCCCCCGGCTCCGGCGGGCCCGCCACCGGAGCCACCCTCCTCTAGCAGCTGAGCCTCCTGCATGTCAAAGCTCCGCGAGAGCTTGTGCGCGAGTTCCTGAAACGGGCAAAGCTACGTTTCACCGCGAGCAGCTGAGCACCCGGTCCTGCTTCCGCTCGACTTTGTAGCAACGTGACGGCCACCCACGATCCTCCACCTCCTTATGCAGGAATGTTACTCCTCTTTTGGCAAATTGCTATCTCGCCTATCGGAAGACCGCTCGCGCTATGTCATTGCTCGTTCCCAGGGGATAACAACCAAGGGTCCGGACGCGTTTAGAGTAATCAGAGATGGAAGGAGCGGCGAGGAGAATATCGAGGTGCTGTTTGGAAGATGGTTACCGTCACGCAGCCCGTCAAAGTCACGCCAGGCACGCGCACGATGACAGCACATAAGAGCTAAGGAGGCTGATGCTGACGAGTTTCGTGTGCACCCTGTAGTCGAAGGGAGTCCTGGTAGTCTGTACAGTTGGGCAGTGGAGGTTCATCCTTTGTTAAGAGTTGATATCGAGGCTCGTTAGTAGAGACGCGTTTCACGTCAAGATAGAACGAAGGCTACAGTTAATCGGGGGCGTTCGACATCGAATTTCGACGCTGTCAAGCAGCCAACTTGATTTTGCCTACCGGGGTTCACCTTCTCCACAACGGTGCACATAATTCCATCCGGTGCAGCCTATATGCAATCGTACATAACATACCGTGTAGACGAAACGTAAGTATGAGACAATACATATCGATATAGGTCACAAGAGTAATATTAAAAAATTAAGTCATGCTTGCTGATAGGCTGGTAGCAGTTGGGTGTTGGTGGTGCTCGGACAGAGTGGTGGTGGTGGTGGTGGTTTGTGGTAGTGGTGGTGTTGTTGCGCAATCATTACATTCAAGTATCGTGATTCTTGCCGTCAAACAACAATAACAACGACTCGAGTATCGATTGTCACACGTGAAATAGAAGAATCATGAGATGATCGCAGCTGAACCTGCACGCTTCTAAACTCTAAGTGCTCGCGAAACCTCGCCGAGGAATTTGTCTCCGTTAAGTGTCGAGGTTTCCTTGAAACTCGCCGATCGACTCGCTAAATTCTCGAACCAAGGGGGATTCGTATCACGAGAAAACGGACCGAGTTTCCAGCTGACATTCCGAAACTTCTTCATCAAACTGCTAAATACTTAGAGCAAAGTTCTCCAATTTTATTTCTTTCCCGCCGGGCACGACTCAAGCTTCCTATTTAAATTGCTAATTGCTTATTTGAATTTTAAAGCTCTCATTAAGCTGGCCGGCGAGATTCGTTAAACTCCTAAGCGCAAGCTTGCTTCTCGTCGAAATCTCTGGATCGGATACGCCGCCGTTTCGAAATGTCTCGTTATCATTCGGATTTCCCCTAGTCGATATCTCCATCGACACGAATGTTTCGGTAGCCGGAACCGTAGGTCACGGTCGACAGGCATGGAAATCGAGTTAATCGCGGTCCAAGTTTCGCGGCTCGCTCCACGGAGAAACGTGAATCGCGAATGGTGAAAGTGTTTCGCGGACGCGGGCGTGCGAGACGCGCGAACGCGCAAGCATCACAATTTCTCTTCCCATCCAATTCACCGAAATCGAAACGAATTCCACCCCATCAAAATCAATAACGGAAAGAGGATACCGTGAAGCATTCGTTGGAACTGAATTTCAACCTATCGCGCGAGAACGTAAAATCGAACGAAATAATCGTGGTCAGAAATGAATTAGTATATCGATTACGGAGCTCGATCGAGACATCGTTTCTTTCTCCACCATTTCCCGGTGATCCCCCGAGTTTCCATGTTCGGTGAAAACTTCTGTCTGGACTTTCTCCACTGATTTACCGTCATCGATAGCGTTCCATTACCGATCGAAACTTTCTTCCTGCTAAGGTTCTTCTTTTGCGAAATCTACCGTAGTGACACTCTATCGGGAATCTACGATCGTACGTCTCTACTGTAACGTTATAATCGGATGAGGGGACGCGACGTTCCTTTCGTCGATCGGCTCTAAGTGATCAACGAGGGGAGGGGTCGAATACAGCTACTATTACCGCTTCTTCGTCTCTATCTTTTATCCATTTCTTTACGATGTGAGTAAAGTGATCGTGCATGCCAAGACATCTATGTAAATATACTTTGATGTGCGCGTATATATAGAATTATCTGCTAGCAGCCATGTAATTGTATATATACGCGATATACGGTAGTCGTGCTTGAATATAGTAAGGACAAATCGAAAGTAGCATGTGCAAGACATCTAAGAAAAAACACGTACACACCTATCGCTAATTTCGACTAAATTCGCTAGCTCTAAGAGCAAAAAGGAAGTTGATCTTGGTGAGAAAAGAGAAAAAGAGAGACAGAGAGAGAGAGAGAGAGAGAATGTGTGAAAGACAGAAAGGGAAATAGAGTAAAAGAAAGATAGAGATCTAAGTGGAAGAACTTCATGCCAAAGGGGATGATCGTTTCCGATGACTCGAACTTTTCTATTGTCGGAGTAAGGAAGTGTGATCTCCGTTCTCGAAAATTTCAAAACGCAAATGTCGTTACTTTCTTTTTTTTTTACCCATCACGTACTCTGGCGGGGAAAGTTTTTTAACAAAATTCTGAAAGAAACCGCTGTAAAAGTGACTGAACAAATGTCGACTGCCAATTGGAGTGTTAGGGTGTAGAGTTGCTTCTTTTAGTAATGAGGATTAATTGGCGCCGCGATCGATCCGAATGTCGAAGCAGACTTTTCCTTTGAAATGTCAAAGTCTTCCTCGCGTTTAAATGCATTCTTCGTGGAAGCGACATTCGACGTGGAAAAAAAGTTAGGTTTCGCCGCGCCGGGGCGAGCTCGCGCAACTCTGCTGGAACTTTTCCCTTCTATCTGTCGGGAACTAAATTTTGTTCATTAGAGACATTTATCATCTACCTAGAGGTTCAGCTAACTATCGCCACTACTCTCTATTACTGATACTTCTGACCAGATTCGTTAGCGAATCTTTCTACGATGGTAATCTACATTACTCACTATCTAGGTTCACTATATAACTTTCCATCTACCGTTAAATCTATCGTTGGATCTATAAAGGATGAGGCTACCGATGAATAAAGGCGTTTTCATTTCACTTTACTGTTTTGACATTTTTTTGGAACGCTCCCGATCCCAAGTTGCGTCGAGAGAATCGAGAACTCCGCTCTGCCCGATAGGTACGTTAGAATTTCCAGCCAAACGAAACAAAAAGGAATTCGGAATTGTACTTATCGAGCGAGAGTGAAAGGGTGAAAGAAATTGCCAAAGTAAACGGAAGAAACTTTCCCTCGCGACAAGTCCCTATCGAAAACCACCCCCGCTGTGTCTTCTCCTCTTCCCACCGTTTTGCAAGCCACAAACAGTGATGGGCAAGTCGACTGTCTCTCTTGCGATTTCTCTGGCCAGTAAACTTCGAGTCGCCACGAACAACAACTGTCCCAAGATCTTGGTAAGTTCCCGAGGACCTCGACGGTCACAACAAATATAAAACATTCAACGATCTCAGAGCTTCGAGACAAAAGAAAAGCCACGAGTGTCGAAGCACTTTAGACAAAAACATCTTTATGCCTTCGAGACTCGCGCGTCGGTTAAGGCAGCCAAGATCGTACTCGAAGCGGCTCGAATTTTTACCCGGAGATCGCGAGGGAGGATCGAGCACGCGCGACTGACACAAAGGGATCGAAATAATGAAAAGAAATTGATGACGGAAAGAACGAAAAGTAGAAGTATATCTGTGCGTGGTAGATCTGTGTGTTGTGGTTCGTTTGATTAGAAAACTTACGAGGGGCCTGGCGCCCCAGTACCAGGATTTCACACGTTGCGTCAGCCCACCGAGCAAGTGGGACCTCCAACCACCGAAACCTCCACCACCTCCACCCTCTGAGCTCCTTTCCTCCCTTCCTTCGTCCTCATCCTCCTCCATATCGCGCTCCCTTTCCGTTCCGCCTCCGCCTCCGCGTCTCGCGTTACCGATCATCTCGGCGTCGCTACCATCGCAACCACCGTCGCTCTCCTGCGTCGCGACGCCCCGTCGGGAGAAAAACATCGAAAGCGTCGTGTTAGCCCCGTCAGCCGATACATAGGTACATCGTTGCGTGATTGGGTTACATCGTTCTGGGGGAGCATCTTTCAACCCCCGACCCTCACTCCCCTTCTTTCTACGTCATTGTTCTCATAGTGTTTCGGAGGGCTAGGGATGTTCCTTGAGAATTCAGTATTTCGTTGTGGAATAAGAAGACTGGGGATCAAGTGTGAATCGTATTTGCAATTGAGTCATTCCCAAAGTGACGATAACGGGGGCAGCTTCATATCAGCTACATAATAGGTAGGTACAAATTGGTAAAAGGACTTTTTTTATATAGCTTGACGAGCAATCCCGGGGTTGAAAATGATTCGCGGGAAACGCGACTCGCTGGAAACGTTCGCGAGCCATCCCACGATTCCGTTATCCACCGAACGCTGTTAATTCCCTAGCATGGAAGCGATTGATTTATAAACGTAATCGCGGCGGTGTAGAATTTCAGAACGTCGGGGAAAATGTCCGCGGTTCCCTGGACAACCGTGACGCGGTAATCATCATTATCGCGTCCAACATCGCGTAATTCGAACGAGCCATTCCCATCAGATACCCCTAGCGAAGCGCGCGGCACGCAATAACAGAAAAATGGCAGCTTCGCCGAGCAGCTCGCGAGAATCCGAGATTATAGGGAAACCAGTTCGATCGTAGCTATAAGTGATTTCGCGACTTCGTGATTTCTCAGACGAACGCAGACGAACGCAGTAGACAAGCTCGCAGACGGTTGCACCGTGTTACTTCTTCCCTTCCTTCGATTCCAAATAGATCGTTGTGTCTGCAGGTGAATGAAAGTCAAAGCTCGTTTAATGAACGATCGAGTCTTCAGGGCTGTGCAGTGGCCTGAAGGCATGCTTAAAACGTTTTGCTCGTAGTTGAAGGCGAAAGATGATTGCAGTCTCCGAGAAAAGTTACGGCTACCATGTTTTCAAATTTCTATGTCTATTGGGCAGGAACGTGAGTTCGCCTCGTACCACATTAAGAGATCGAGTTTGTTTTGGTTTCAGCCTTCACTAATCATCGATTCACTGATACACATCGTGTTGATGCTGAACGAACTTTGAATCCGTGATCCACGAACACCTAACGGTACGAGTTTCAGTGATTCACAATTATCTTAAGTAATTGGAGCACGTGCTCGTAATTAACATCATCGCGGGATCCCGCTGGGTTGCATTGAAACGCTGCGAACACACTGCAGGGACAATCTCGTTTTCTGATGGTAGAAATAGAATTTCGAAGTTTCATTTTAAGCTCGGCCCGCGATTGAAATATTCAACGGAGCTTTCATCCTCTGCTTCGGTGCTAGAACCATCGCCACCGTCGATATCGCGAAAATATACGGCCTTTGAAAGAAGCAACGCTACGCTGGAAACGAGTCAAGGTGATTCTGAAAAGGGTCGCTTCGGCGAACCTGTTCCTACGGGGGAAAAAACCAATTCAAGGGGGTATTCGAAATTCCCCGACGCGTCTATAAATTTCGTTAAAAAAACGTGGCAAGGTGTCCTCGAATAGTTGAAATCATCTCGACGCGAAGCTAGTTCGAAGTGAAAGGATTTAGAGAATTAAAAATCGCGCGTTTCCTGTTACCAGGATCCCAAAATAAATATGAGACAATAAAAATTGTACTGAAAACTGTATTCTTTACTTACGTCCATACATCTTTGGCTTTGGATCCACTGATCGCGAAACAACTACGTATTCATATATTTGTAATCGGCGGTGCTCCTTTAGGTTAGCCACAGCCCGCGATGAAAGGAGCACCGTGTTACACGATCCTAGGATTCCAATTGTTTTCAAGCACGATCTCCCGATTGCACCGTGCAATTAGAACAGGTGCTCGCAATTAATGATGTTGAGTTGTGGTTGGAGCGCCAAAGGGCCGCGAAATCGGCGACGCGTTTCGCGGAAAATCGTCTTCCCAGCTGGAACTGTTGCGCCTCGGACCGTGCAACTAGCTGCCGACGATTAATCGCAATTAAGAAGGGACGGAGATCGGTAACCGTTCCCCTGGATCGCTACGTGGAACGTCGGGACCGTTCGACCGATGGCTGGACTAACGGGACGCGCGAAGCGTAATTCGTCGTACCGTAATCGCGCCGGGCGTAATTCGTGCTCCGCCGTATGACATTCTGCTCGCCGGACTGGCTTTAATTAACGCGGGTAGTAAATAAAAATAAGTGACACCGGCGCGGAATAAAAAGGAATTATCTGACGTTCCTGTATTAGCTACCTCTTCCGCGTTTTATCCGACAAATCGGGCGAAATTTGTGATCAAGAGTAGCCGAAGTCGCGAAGACTAGCTGATATCTTTCTCCGATTTAAGATATTCGTCGGAGAGTGGGAAATTTGTTCCGAGAGTGAACTGTTCGCTTTCGGTTCTGTTCGAATTTTCGATGGATCCGACACGTAGGATGTTGGATAGATCGTGGCGACGAGCGACCCAGATCGCGAAATCGTGAGGCGATGGGCGTCGCCCGAGACACCAGACGCTTGCCGCTTTTTGGCCTGCTTCGTCTTCCTGGTATATAACGGAACGACGCGACGCGCCGAAAACTTTCTCCGACGCTGACCTATTATCGACTCTCGCCATTATTATCGCTGTTTCGCGGAGTCGGTTAAGGTTAGTGGGTAACCGCGGCTGCTGAATTACGAGCCGAGTGTCGTTCGAACGAGGTTGACGTTTTTCAGAGTGGAACGACGCTCTGAGCTGGAGCAACCGCGATAGAAATTCAACTGTGTACAGGCAGCATTACCGCGTGTAAACTTGCCGGCGATATCGAAGTGGACTATCGGGTGGTAGAATTTTTAAAAAGCCGCGAAACAGTGTGCGGCTTCTTAGAAAGGTGTACCTAATCCCTTTATCTTCTTTGTCGATAGTCGCTTCTTCAAGCCACGAGGCAATCAATTCTTTAGCAAATTCAATCGTGCAGCTTTACTTTTCCAAGACTTCTTACGCTCGCGAAAGAGCAAGTGTACGGCTCGAGTGTTGAAACAACGATAACAAGGAATTGATATCGACCTCGCCTAGAACGGGATATCAATTCCACGAATGCGAGTCGATTCGCGGATTACGATAGATTTTGCACGTAGGTGTCACTCGTAGACTGCTTTCGAATCCTTACGCAACACTTTAGTTCAATGGACCTCGATGAGATGGTAATTTAAGCGCAGCTGCTCCGTATCCGAAGAAAGGGGCAATTGAATGCACTGATGCACCCCGATCGTCCCGCTTTCCGCGAATAATAATTAATACCTTTCATGATCAGCGATCGGAGAATTAAAATAGAGGCTTCGTTATCCACTCTCCAAATCTAACCCGTGCAAGGGCCATCGATACTTGAGATAATCGAGTACCCGAAAATCTATCAGGCACCGGATCACCCAGCATCCCACTCTCCGCAAATGAGCCTTGAGAACGCAATCCACGTTTTAACTATTATCCCGCGCATCTCATAGATTCGCACGCATCATTCAGGTACGGAGTGCCATCCACCCGTCGTCGCTATTATCCCGGTTCTTTAGATCACCCTCCATATTTTACACCGAAAAGCAACCACCACGCCGATGCCTAATTACCCAGCCTCGAAACGAAAGCACCCGGCGACGCGAAAAAGGAGGATCGGGGATAAACGCGCGGCGACTCGAACGCCTTCGGAAGGAGATCTTCGGATCGCGTTTATGACTTAAGTGGCAGCGAATTTATTACGTCGGCCGGCGACTGTTTAAGGATCCCTCGCGAGGACGGCGACGGGAAAAGAAAAACCGGAGCCTAAGCTCGCTCTGAAACCCTTGTCGGCTTTCAGCCCGGCAAGAAAATTGGAACGAGTTCGGTTTCTCGATCGATCTGCCGACCGAGCGGCCCCCTTCGACGGTTTATCTCTTATCTACGAACCGGTTCGACCCGCGGATCATCCTTCTATCTCGCGGCTACCCTTTATACCCTGCCTCCGCGATGACTCACTGTGTATGCATAGCTGCAATTAATAACGAGCCACTCGAGGGTCAGCGTCCACGTTTACGGCCGCAAAAAAGAAAAAGGAGCCGTAGCCTGGCAGAGGGGGATCGCTTCGAGGTAATCTCTCATCGACCAAAAGCTCGCGATGAATCGATTTAATTGCAGAATCAGCCCCCTTTGTGCGGCGATCGTGGCTCGATGTCGCTGCGTTTCAATGCGCCTCGTTTCGAGCCCTGGCAAACTTTATTCGGCCTGGGAAGTTTAATTGGCCGTGTGAACGGAGATCGTGATAATACGAGCTGTGATTGTTCGTTCGTTGTTGCCTGCGAACTCGATTCTCTTTTCGGATTGCACAGATATTGTGCGGTGGGAAGCTTTTGGTAGATTATTGTTTTCATTGGTTCGTGTTCCGTGATATTTAGAAATTTAGTGCTTGAAAATTAGTGGTGCTTAGGATAATCCAAGAAAGGGTTACAACTTCTTGTCGCATTCCTTGGAAAGAAATTCTTCTTGGACTTCCAATAGAACCGTGCTACGTCTCTTTAGCTCCCACGTACAGGAATGGTCGAATTACCAAAGCTCCTTTGCCACTCGCCCCTAAGTGAGAACGAGCCCCGAGGAAAGCGTAAAATGAAGTCGAGTGTCTCGTTAATCCTTCTCCCTTCCGGTAGATTTTCCTTCCCCGTTTAAATCGCCGGGATATAATTTCCATCCGAATCGACCCTCGATGGGAATTAAAACGTTCCGGACGAGAAAACATCAGCAAGACCAATTAACGAGGAATAGCCCGGCCGGAGGAGATGTCGAAAAGTTTCCCCAAGGAAGCGCGGAGAAGAGGAGAAGTACCGTTCGCCTGATCCGTCGATTCCAGGTAAGCCCCTGATCGACGAACTGACTCATCGTCAACGGTTCCCATCGAGGAGAGCCACTTCGTCGGCTGGGCTGGTTGGCCCGTCTACCAGGAAGCAAAAAAGAATCGTAGTTTCTCTCGGTGATAACTGTTAGACCCCGACGTCTTCTTGCCACAGCGTTTTGCTCATTAAAATTCGCGACGGTTGCGCGCTTCCATGGAAATGAAGATTTTGCAGGACCGACCGAGCCGCGCGGAGCAGCGGAACTGAATTATCCCCGTACACTCGCGGGTGTCCGCTACGAGCCAGGGAATAAATCAATCTGTTCGCGGAAAGCACGCGAATGCCAATTTTCGCGACTGTTACGTGCATGATCGATGGCGTCGTTAATCTTGCTCGCTTATCGATGATCCAACGGCTGGCTTCTTTGGAGAGCTCTCTGGAGAGAGGAGTCACCAAGGTTAATTGAAATCACTGTTTACTGTCCATTCGAATTACGCCGAAGGGTTCACTGTCTCGCCCGGGGTAAATCGTTAAAGATAATCGTGGCGATTCTGATTGAGGGAGGAAGTTATTTGAGATCATGGTGCACGGCGTGTTCTTCGGTTCATTGGTTTGGGTTAGGATCGTTGAAAGATTCTGCGGAAATAAATTAACGAAGGCCCCCCGCTTGTTTGCTCAAGTCAGAGGATAGTGAACACCGAGCGCCCTTCTCGAGATGTTATCTCATGATTATTACGCCGGTTCAATATTTTTCCTTCAAACAAGCGTCTCAACTTCCGATCGAAACTTCTCCCACACCGCGGGGTTTCCTCGTCGCGCTTGAGTGTGCGTGCCTATCTACAGTGTCCCAAAATATGGGCCCAGCGTTCAGTCTACTTTATACTCAATCAATTACTCTGTCTAATTACAGATGGGACTTTCTCCGTCTGTGTTCGTCGACGGTCTCTCCACCGGTCCAAGTCCACCCACGAGGCACACCCATGTTTGGACTAGAGCTGCCAGGAAAATTCAGTATCACTCGCAAGTGGGACGTTTCCTGACCGACAGAAGAAGCTCGAATGTCCCGTCCTGCTGGCGATGGTATCGGTGCGACGTCTCGTAATGTGTACATTGCACGTGGAACGTCCCGGGTGGCAGCCAGCCGCCTCATCATCCCCTTTGTCCGTCGCCGCGCCTGTTATCATCCTCCTCGGGCTTCCACCGACGGGATCGACGCTTCCACTCATCGTCGTACACGTAACCCGCATTCGAGGATAGCCAGACAACCTGGCAACGTTGTAGAGCCCATTCTTCCACCTTCTGCCCCTCTCACCTGTTACCTGTCCACCGTCCCCACCGTTCTCCACCTGGGCTCCCGTCTCGCTCTCTCTCTCTCTCTCTCTCTCTCTCTCTTCCGCCAACCCGAGGATCCGCTTGTCCCTGTCCGTTGCTGCACTCCGACGATCAGGTAAACGTAAACCTCAGCCCTGCCGTACCGTCACTTCACGCTCGATTCTTGAATCAGTCGCGGCGACGACGTCGAGCCGTCTGCGCGTCCACCTTCCTCCTTCCCCAGATCGGGATCATCGAGGATCATTCAGTCCCGGGACGTCGACGACTTTGGAATTGATCGCGGAGGATCTTGGGCTGCGGCAGGACACCACTACTCAGCCGAGTCATCTTTGTCACTGAAAGCTTCTGAGGTGAGTTCAGGGGCTTTTAATCAGGGGGCTGTGGGAAACTTCGTTCGGGGGACTTTTCATTCAAAGGTGCTCGTTGACGTCGAATTGTTTTCGACGAAACGGTGGGGCTCTGCGGGAATTGGGGGATTGTTGGGATCTTGCGCGAGGATCGTTTGGAGTAGATCAAGTTGAAGTAGGTGAATCTTGAGAACTGCTGAATGCCAGTGTCCTCTGTGTGCCGAGGACTTTCATTTGGAAGCTGGTGGAACTCTTGGCGAACTTGTAATTCGAAAAGTTTCTTGGGAATCGAATTATTGTGGGCGAAATTTGAGGACTCGCGGTACAATGTTGTTCCGGAGGCAGCGTTCGAAGAACTTTTGCAGAGATCCAGCGAATAATTATTGGAGAATCAGAGAAGTCGTGGTTTTTCAAAGAAGTGTGAGAGGGCTTCGCTGACATTCAGTATCGCTGAATTAAAAATCTCTTGGATCTTCTCGAAGCTTCCAATTCGATAATCTTTAAAAACCTCTAATCCTTCGCTCCATCCAGAATGACACACTTTCAACACACTTGTGGACATAAAATGACTCAGAAGTGAATGTAAGGCTCGATCAATTGCAGCTATCGAATTTTTCAATGGCAATGTGAACTGTCGCATATCAGATTCGAAATCGCGAGCCTCTTTGTTTACACACGCCTTTGCTAATCAGCAAAGATAACGCGTGATCCAACGTTCTGCTGATCTTCCCGTTCCCGCGCCTCGATTGGCGCTCGATTTCATAACGCGCGCACCTCGATGATTATCGACAAATGGAATTTCCACCGACACTCGATCGGCGCTCAGTCTGTCCCGAGGCTTCTTTTTACGAATGCCGTAACAAAACCCAGTCGTTCCTTCGCCCGACGTTACGCCTGAATATTTTTGCGCAGCGAAAACTGTACGACCGTCTCCATGCATTTTCTCCTGTGCCGTGAGTATCGATCGCAGACCAGCAGAATAAGAAACATTCTTCGTATCACCTTGATATCTTTCACAAGTTCCAAAAATCCCCAGCGCGCCAAACATGTACAACATAACAGCTTCCTACTATCAGAATGAATAACAATCCGCGCCGCGTATTTCTGCATTTTCCGGCAGCTCGCTCGGAACATCCGGTCCCGAAGGTATATTTCACGGAATTATTGCCGGCGCAACGCGAGACACCTCGGGAATTTTCATTTTTCACGGGCAACTTTTGCCGCGGTACGGGGATGCGGCTCTGTGCAGCGGCGCTTCGATTAGGAAATCAGTGCGCGCCTGATGAAATCTCAGCCGTGGAGAAATCATTAATCCGCTCGCGGCTCGTTCCAGGTGCGTGCATTATGAGATGCACGTGCGCCAAGTCCGCTTCTTTTTCGTCCTGTTTTCGCCCGATCCGATTGGTACGCCTGTCGCCTCGCCAGTGATGCAAGCATCTAATTGGCGCCAGTGAAGACGAGAAGCGCAGAATTTCGCAAGGGGCTTAGAAAATCGCAAGTCTCACGTGGTTGCTTTTAATGGGCTCCGCAATGCTGTACGTTTCCAGGCGAGTGCAATTCGGCTTCGTGCTTCTGGGCGCAAAGAATCGCCTTTCTCAGCATTTACAACCGACGGACTAATTGTAAGTATCGCTTTCGGGGTCGCTGGTCGATCGAATTTGTTTGAGTATTGGAGGGATAACGAAAGAAAGTGGATGTTCTCTTTTGTTCCTTCTTATCTGCTTGGCCTGCTGATAGGATAATCCAGTGATACTTTGTTCGAGGAGTGATTAAATCGACTGAAAATGTTCTTTGTTCATTGGCGTTCATTAGCACACTACTTGGCCTTCGAGTGTAGCACAAAGACGGGCGCTCATAGACATCCTACTTTTGCTAGATGTACGTAGATTCTCTGTCGAGAACAACACCTTCGTGCCAGACCATCTGCCGAAATGGCCAAAAATTGTAGCTCACAAGTCGTGGAGCATCTGGTACGCGTTCAATCGCAGTCAAACGCGCAGATAGTCGACGTTATCGCGGGCTTGGTCGCGGTTTCTGCGCGTTTCGTTATTGTTTTAACGGCTGGAATAACGACCTCGCGCATTTCGCAACGATCCATGCACCGGCCATGTTTCAAGCTGTTTTTCCATCTAGTCTCCCGTTTCCCTCGCGTTTTTCGCGCTCACGTTACCTTGGGCCAGTCCCGCGTTGAATGTAGCCGCGGAAGAAAAAAAAATGGATCCGCGAGATAATGATCCGCGTCAGCGACGGGACTAACGATCCCATTAACGAAAACTCGCGTGCACCTTCGCGGAGCTTCTGGCTGGCTGAACGTGGCTGCCCTCCCGACTACGTCTAACTGTTTCTTCTATACGGTATCCGAGCACCGACTGTGGGAATCTGTAATTTTTTAACCGGTTCCATCGTTTCTTCTTATCGCCCCTCGAAACGATCCTTTCACCGTTCAGCGAAACGGCCACCGTGAAATTCGACGCGAAAGCATCGATCGCGGCACGTCGAATTCGCTTGCCACGTGAATTCCGCTCGGTCTTGCCTCGATTGGCAAACGAAATTCGGTGTTGCCTAAGCAGCTTGGAAAACTTTAACGAAGGCGGAGCGGCTGTGGAAAGTTCCTCGAGTTTCGCGAGTCATTCGCAGCGATTTGCAAATATTGATTGGGCATGAACTACGCTTCCATGTACATATAACGTGCCCAACTTGAGTAATCTCGGTAGCTTCGGAATATTCTATGCTAACTAAGCTTTAGAATATCTCTTTGCGATGTGATACTTGAATTCTTTTGAATAAAAGTAGTACGGAGGATTGTTCAACGTTCTATAGAGTTCCAACGTTAAGTATGTTCGCCGCAAGGTGTACTTAAAATTGGCGTACTGTGCAAATAGTATTCTCCTGTTCGAATATCATCATCTGCACGCTACGCCGTCCATTTCCCTCGATTTTCCAGCTTTTCCGGCGAAACACGATTCCCCGAGAATATTACCACGTCGGAGCAGAATGGCGTCATATCCGCGGAGAGATCCAGAAATCCAGAGCTTTCCTGCGCCCTCAGCTTCGCGACACTATCGACATATTATACGCGTTCTATACTCCGGAAAGGCCGGACGTAAACAAGATCGTAAAACCACCCCGGTGGATCGAGTCATTCCCTCCGACTCGAATACGACTTGGCTGCGCCTCGAAGCTTCAATCTTTGCGACCAGTTAATTGCGCCGGGCTTCCTTCTGCAGTCCGCTGTTTCAGCAAATTAAGTTACGTTTCGTGGGATCGCAGGGTGGACAGGCGGGAATCGATACTAGGATAAAAGAGCTTCGAATTTCTTGTGTCGATAAAAGTTTTGATTCAATTCCGCGACAGAGGGATACCCGACCTGTATTTGATTAAAGGGAAATGAAAAAGGAGCGTAAAACACTATCTCTGCATGTTTTACAACTGAGACGCTAGGTTTTCTGCAGACATCTGGGCGGAAAGAAAATAGAGCAGGGAATTAGCTTCCATCGAAGCTGTCGCTGAACCTCAAAGGTTGGAAAGTCGACTACAAGCCGGTGAATAAGGAACCAATGGCGTTGCAAATTGAATTACACAGTCGCAACTTTCTAACGGCGACCAGCTGGTCTTTCATAATCACCTTCGGATTACGTTTAGCCGAGCTCGGTGTGATCGAAGGCTTGGAAGGATTCCTTTACTCATTAAGGAGTTAACGAAGGTGACCTAGTAACGTTGAAGGGTAACGCACGTCGCCCGATTTTCCGTGGCTGATTAAGATTCAGATCAGGCACGGTGGAATGTCCAGCTGGCCCAGTGACATTCTTCCCTTTTTTCGTCACGTATCTCCGCTGACCCGTTGCCCTCGAGTGGCAATGGCCACGATGCTCCCATTTGCTCGTTTTGTTGTGTTGCAGACGACCGCCGGATAAGAGCGTCGTGATTCACGATTATGCGACTCGGCGGAAATTAGAGTGCACTGTTTAGAAAGGGGAACGAAATTGGGTAAAGTGGCGATTTAGAATCGTACGCTATCTCGCTTTCCATGTGTGAAATCGCATCGTTAAAGTTCTGTCTACGGGAACACTTAAAGCGCTGAATGATAACAGCAAGTATGCTCTTAGCGTGGTGACGTAGAAAGTGGCCTCGATACTGCCATAAAGATAACGTCAAGACAGAAGTCTGAAAGGCAAAGGTTCATAATCCCCTAGACGCGAGCATCGACATAAAATGCGTACAATAAGTTCTAAGGGGAGCATTAAAGTCTCCACCGAGCACAATGTTACTTATCAGACATTCAGAGTACCTACACTTCTTTTGATCGAAATAAATCTGTCCCGTTAAAAACAAGTGTTCCTTTCGCACCACCTGTCCCGAGACCAAAACGAGTTCCTCCAGAGAGTCTCCCGCTTAACCGAGATCCAAGAGTTCCCAGTGCCCCCCCCCCCCCCTCTCAAGTTTGATTCGCGGTCACGTGGCGAGGTGCAGGAGTCTTGATTAAGAAGAACCACTTTTTCGGTTTTGTTGCAGCGTGCCGAAGAAGGAGACGAACCATGGAATCGTGGCTGAGCGAGGTGCAACGCGTGAGAATCCCACGGCCGAAATTCGGCAGCGGAAACTCGGTCAGGCGGTCCAACTCGTCTGTACAGCACGCCCGGCCGGAAGTGCACATGAGGCTGAGCCAGGACGTGGCGAAAGCCACGGAGGAGCTCCGACAGGCGCTCCAGGACAAGCTCTGATCGGCGATACGTTCCTGGGGGGCACCGTAACTCATCGAACCGAGCGAATCACCACCCTTCGTGGATCATCGTGCCGGGGTACACGGCCACGTCGTCGCCTCGTCTTCGGGTGCCTCTCATCCGGTGGTTCGAGGACGAGTCGTTTCTCTGCTTTCTTTACTAATGCCCGCGACAGAGTTTGCTACTCTAGTGAGAAACGGACAATGGAGTTTGCTTTGGCGGGTTCAATGAATCGGTTGAACTGTGCTGCTCCAGAGTGGAGGAGAAACGGAGCGATTTGGTACCCCCGTGACGCGTGGGGGGGGCTGTTGAGTGATCTTGCGAGGTACAGTAGAACGATGGATATTCTGGAGTACGGTGATGGCAGTGGTCATGCGGGATCCAAGTTTCCGATTGAAAATGTAGAACATTGGTGGACGAAGCGCAGGTCGAAGCGTGTATTAGGCAGCTGATGAGAAGTTCTTGAAGCAGACCCCACTCTACTCGAATAACCAGAGTTCTACTGTACCCATAAGCCACTATCGCGAATCTATATTTAAGAGTCATCGTCGAGTCCATCATCATTCATACAGTCCACTGATATCACCTTCACTATACTATTAACATTACTCTTAAAAAGACGAGCTATTATATTTGTACACGTTTGTAACTCTTGTAACAGTGTCGCAAATGAAGCAACTTTCAAAGCCAAACATTCCCCTTTCTTAATCGTTCCTACCTCGCTTCCACCCTTCGCCCATCGCAGAAAACCTTTACCATTGCGGCGGATCGGATAGAGACCCTTAAGCCAGGGAGAAAAATATAGAAACGATTTGAAAAAGCTTCGAAAGCGCGATCTTTCGTTCGCGCGCTGATCATCGCGAGAATCCACATGGCTCGAGCCTCTACTCCATCTTTCGCGCGGTGAAAAAGGAGAATCGAGGGAGGTCTTCCCTGAATCTCAGGTTCTTCTTCAAGGATATCAAGAACTCTTGCTCGGTCGACGATCCTACCTCAAGGCCGTGAATGGTCCATCGACGCCAACCACCGAGAAATAGAGACATTTCGCGGCCGCTATCTGTACACCATGATCGATCGCGCCTCGATAATTAATTCCGACCTGGAACACCTTCGTCGGCTGGTTCCAGGATCTGGCGGCAGAGATAGCCGCGCGTGTACGCCAAGTGATATACGCGGCATGGGGAGGGAAACACGGATCGACCTGGCGTGATCAACGTCCATAAATCCAGCCGCTCCGAGATGGACCCGTGAGAAGATCCAGTCGATCGGTCTGGATCATCGTCCGTACGGGAACGTGATCTCGTGACCGGTTCGATCGCCAGCCATCGGGATAAATACGAGGGAAATTAGCGCGACGAGCACAAAATGCTGGTCTCGAGGAATGGAGCCATTGGAAATCGTGTTCTTCGAATTGCTCTTAAGTAGACCACGTTTTAGAAGTCACGTCGAGTGGAACGAATCAAATGACAAGAATTTGTTCGAGGTAAGTGGCCCTGCCTGATAGATCTCCGCTTATGGATCGTCATCTTTAAGTTTCTTTCGTTCCTGAAAAAATGTATAAACGCGGTAACTGATAGAGTTGCCAAGTCAGAAGAGGGAAGAAGTCGAAGGAAATTAGTTTATGAATAAATGTGGAAGGGATCGAAGAACCGATCAGCGAATCTAATTGGTTTAATGGAGCTCCTCATTGTTCTGTCAGGCGGTAATTTCAGCAGTTTCAGACGAGAAACAACCGTTTCCTTCTGCGATTGCTTCCGAGGCGTTACAAAGCAAACTGTCGAACTAAAAGCTTCTAATCGATGTGCACGCCTTGTACCAAGAACTGAGCCGCGACCTGCTGACTAATTAGGGTGGCTCGTTACAGACAACAGTTCCTTAATTGGTCGATTCTTGCGGGACAACGATCGAGTTAACGGTATCTTGTTCATTTAAATGCCGCGGTTCATTGCCTCCGATCAATCCTATTACTTCGATCAGCACGGAGATCTATCGCGACGAAGGAAACCGATGATGCGAAGCAGAGGCACTCGGAGCCCCGTAAATTGATAACCCTGGTGGAGGGATAGAGATGACCGACGAAATACGAGACTAATTGATAAAGAGGCGAGGGGGCGTGGAATTGATTTAGCAATTCAGACGGAGTGATTTGTCTGCAGCCTCGATTATCCATTTGTTCTGCTCTCGAGCGCACCGCACGCGTAGGCACCAATCCTTTACTCTTTCTTTCTTTTTCTTAGAAAACAAGCGATCAGTTATTTCATTTTTTCAATAGTAGATCGTCTTAAGTAGTCAGGGAGATTTCATTCGGTTACAAGTTAAGATGAATCGAGCGAATCTTTGGTTCGAATGAAGAAGAACAAGAATACATCTGATTATAATCTGTGTTTAATCGAGGTACAATTTAGTAACCTGCCTTTACTTGCGTTTGCCTGCGTTCAGTCTCAACTTGTCAGCGTTAACCAACGTTATTCCCCATTTATCTGAGTTAACCTTTGTTATTACGCAGATACCTGCGCAGACCTGCGCTGTTCCTCCGTAACCGGTGATAACTTGTGTCATATGCCTATATTAAACATCGCCTCCCCGCGTCGTTAACTGCCACTAACCGTTAGTTACTACGACGCTGCCCGCATACATCAGCCGCAAATTGAGTTTTACTACCTGTGCGTGTCTTTCAATCAAATGTGCGCGACGATTAAGTGCTTCATTAACGTATCCGATTAAAACGGCGCGATATAATTTCCAACTTAATTCCAACGACATTGTCATATCGGAGAAAGGGAGAGGAATAAATGTGGGTTGCGGTTTTATACGAATTGTGACCAGCGGAAAACCTGCTTGTTTAATTATAGATATTGTTGGGATATCGCGAAATGCCTGCAGGCGCTTTTGTGCGATAAATTATGCAATCGTTCAACTTTTATTTTACCCCGCTGCCTCTGTTGCGCCGTTACGCTATTGAAACTAATTAATTAGCGCTTTAAGTTTCCAGTTACGCAATTAAACAGCTTTCCGGAAGTCGTTCCGCGTTACTCATGCCTCGTTCACCGTGCTTCTCAGCATCTACTACAATTTAAATGAGACTCCTGAATATACTACCAATTGCTGAAAATTTTCAATCTCGAATTCGCGATCTACACGAACAACCATTTGTTCCATCGATCCGATATACGTACGTAATTTTGTTCTCTTCCGGAGTATTGACAAAGAAACCTATCCATCGTGTTCTTCACCTTATCGAAAGCTCGAAACGTAAGTCTCAACGAAAATCCTGGCGCTCCATTTTACCTCCCAGTGATCAATGTAAGAAATAACCAGGGTCGCATTAAGACCTTAATAGCCCTAGGCAATTAAAAGCTTTTGAGGCTCCCTTATACAGGGTGATCACTTCAACGCAATGTACGCTTTCTTACATAATTCTCGGACTTCTCCGATAATTCGACTAAAATGTGTTTCTAACAAAAGTTACATTTTGGAATTCAGAAAATATCTATCGTGCCCCCCTTTCTCCCGATGCCCTAAGCAGGTACTTATTTTCTTTACTGGTTAATCCAGCACTGGATGTACCCCAGAGAAAAGCACCCGTTGGTGTAACAGTTCGATTAATCGCGATCGAAGCGAGAGGTTCTCAAAGAGACAAGGAGGTATCGTCATACAGAGTCCCAAGAGGCAAGAACGTCAACTATCTCCACTCACCAAATTATCAGGATGAAGATGGTGGTGGCCGTAGTCTCTCGGGTTGCCACGAGAACCGCCTGGGGAGCTGTGCCTACGTCCGCGGCCGTTCTCCAGGTCGTCCTCGTAGTCCTGCAAAAGAAACCGATAAAAACACACTTTTATCGCGTTCGCCGGCCGAGTTAGGATGTTTCGTGGGGAAGGGTCAACGAACGCTTCGCCTAAGAACCGTCGAACTTGGAGGGCACCGAGGTCGGAAAGGTTTTCCCCCGAACGACTTTCTGTACCTGGTTGTCACACTCGTCGTCGTTGGAGAGGGCGAGGTCGGAGGTCGTCACTTGATGCTGTTGTGCCCTCCTGCAGCCCGCTCTGGAATTGCCAAAATTGCGATTTGAGACCACCCACCCCTGAGCCTCGCCCAGATTAACCCTTTCCTCTAGATCTAACCACGTGCAAGATCTCCACGCCATTCTATCTCGAGCGAAATCCCGTTTCGAGCGTGGCTCTTCGTCGATTTCCTTCGCCACGACAGTGGTTCGTTGGGAGAACGCTTCGGACTGTCTATCGATTACTATTTAATGGAAACAGACTGATTTCTCGAACTTGAGCACGTCGCGGGCGGAATTGTGCGTGGCCTGTAGCTTCCAGTAGATCTCGAGGGGGCAAAGAGAGTTGCTGGTTAACGAACTGGGGATTCTGTCAATTTAATCCAACTTTGGGAGAGGGGAAGCTCGAAGATCGACGAATTGAGGGTGGTAGGTGGAATTGGAAATCGGTTGGTGCGAACGAAACAGATGAAACTCCTTCGTTTTCTGGATGCTGCGAGGATCGAGTCGACGAAGGGAATCCTATCTTACCCAGTGCAGTTGGAAAGGAGTACCGAACACATACGAGGCACGAATCACAGCGAACGGAGACTGTCGCAGTTATTTCTGCATATGTTTGGCATCGATTATTTAATGAGCACCGCATACGTCAGCCATCGATAAACCGGCACCGTTGCAGATGCTCATAAGTCGTGCAAGCCAAATCTATTTCCGTTCACTGGTTCGTCCTTCGTCGAAGTTTAAGAGTCACAGGTGCCCATCGATCGGTCGATATCGCGCGAGCACACGGTCAGGAGTCACCAGGACACGATTCGCGACTCATCAGTGTCCACCAAACCTGCACTCTGACTTGTCAAAATTGCTTATCGATTCTCCAGACCACGGCGAAACTTGGCAAAAGCAGTCGCTGATATCGCCCAGAACGTCCGCTCCAATCGAATGTCCTCGGTGTTCACCTGTCGGGCGGTGATGTTCGATCGAAACGCTTCGATTTCCTGAACCGTAGAAAGTCTCTCTTCAATTATAACGACACTGACTCGTTCCTCTATCGAAATCGAGGCCTGAAGCGACTATCAACCCGCACAACAGCATTTTTCCGACGAACGTTTCCTTCGTAGAACGATCACGGCACTAACTCTCCCGAAGGCTCATTTGTTTCAGTCCGTTGCCCGGGATACGACCTAGTGTTAGAGCCTGGGTCGACTAAATTTTCAAGGGCCATTCGTGCTCCCTATACGTGCACGTTTTGCCGCATAAACTCAGCGCAGACTGCGGTAGGAAGATTTTCAGAGCCACCCTTGATAGCACACCCCACACAGTTGCAGGCCTTTGACACTTTAATTCGCTCGTTTCGCTCTCCAACACCTATCGCCGTGTTTTCCGTTTCAAAGGACGATCAATTACTGGACCAGTGGGATTTACGATGCGACACCGTGTTGAACAATGACGAAGGGCGAGTGGAACAACGTAAACGATCAGATATCTAAGTCCGAATCCTGTCAAGCGTTCCATAGAAACGGCGCCATTCATCTTCGGCCTAATCCCAATGCCCGATAATCGGATACCGTCGAAAAACCAATATCGCCCGTCGAAATGTGCAAATTCCATTTTCCCGGTGTTTTCGATCCGCGTAGGCGGCACGTCGGGCGCTCTATATTGCCCTTCCATCAGAACATATCGATTCCACGGAATTTACTTACAGCCAATTCCATGGAGCGACACGTGCACACACACACGCACAGATAGAGCCACGGGTCTGTCCGTCACTCTTCCACCGATGTCTGAGCAAGATGTCTGTGCGATGAATCGACAGAAGGCACGACGATTTCTCGGGTCCCTGCACCGGCAACCGAGGTGAACAGAAGTTTAGCTTTTTTTTTTCGACGACGGACTGTTTCGCAGATACAATATCCTCGGAGCTATTGGAGGCGTAGCTTTCGTCGAGACGAATGTGCTCGAAGCTCGTGGTGATTCGAGTGGATAAAATTGGTAACGATGTGGAGAATTGACGTCCGTGTTCCTAAATCTTCAGATATTTGAAAGGGAGGATATGTTAGAGTTTAATTAAATTCTAGAGTACCCGTAATTCTCTCTTTCCCCAAAAAAATCCATTTCTCTACCATTTACAAGAACTACTCCAATCAGCCTCTGCTTCGAGAAACCTCGACGCACCCCCGCGACAAGAAAGAAAGCCTGTCGTTCATCACGTAAATTGATCGAGTGATTCATACAGAACTGACCACCGACACATCCCTCGCCCACCCACATCCAACACGAGCCGACCTCCGCCCACGCGGGTACACAAAGGACAGACATGTTCGCGCGCACAGGTCGCTATTCACCTCTCCCTCCCCCCCCCCCCCCGTCGTATTCTACGCGTATCTGCTTATCTGTGCACGTACCTGCTACCAGAGCGGGGCTGTCGAAGGGGGTGGGCGGCTCCGAGTGTGGGATAGATACTAAAGTCAGATCGAGCCTGCTAGGAAATGAAATATCGATGTACCACGTATATCCGACACAGAAACGCCATTACGGCAGTCCCTGCTCCCCCCGAATCGCGTGTCCCTCCTTTTTCACCTCCCCTCTGGAGAGTTGAATTCGCTGATCAATTAAGGATTCCCCGAAGCACACTGCGGAAGTCGAGGAATTCGGCTCCGAATCGTAGGAAATGGATTATGAGAGATGGGGGAGCCTGGGGGTTGTCCTCCATTATAGGACGAATCGATGTGTCGGCAGGGTAAGGTTGTGTAGCTCATCTTCCGTTCGGCGTGCTTCTCAATATTGTTGAGAACAACGCGGTTTTGTACAGCCCCCGTTTCGTGTAATTGGTTATTGGTAAAACGACGAGGCTCGTGAGTTTTTATTTAATTAATTGGTCGCCGAGACGATGTCGTTAATCATTCTTGTGTAATCCATCATTCTCCTTGGCTACCTGTTTCTATGATGCTTAAGGGACGGAGACGTGTCCTCCGCAAGCTTGCAACACTTTTTATGAAATCGAGAGAGTCCCGGCACTGGTAATGTGGACGAGGACGGGACAAACGGTGCCTCGTACTCGAGAAATCAGTCTGATTTGTTACAGCAACAAAACGGTTTGCCTTCCTGCGCTTCTCATCGAAGCACCCGGCAGAATTGAATTACGCCATGTATGTCTAGAAACTTGTCGCCCGCAGTGGGAGACAGACTTCAGACTTGAGCTCGGTTCGAAACCGATCGTCACGCGAGGTAATCGAATATCGGCTTCCGTGCTACAAATTGCAATTAACCGAAAGCAGAGAAAGCTTCGAGATTTGTACCACGTACTACCAACTAACCGTGTACTAAGCACAGGATACTAATTCTTCGAAACTGTAGAATATATGTACACAGAAGGCCAAACTGCCTGCTACCTTGCAATTATTGAAAAAGAAGTTTCCCCCACGTTAGGTAACAGAAACATCTCGACTGTACGGTGTCGTTATCGACCAGAGTTTGGCAGATAGAAAGAAAGGAATTTTGCATCTTCGCGTTTAGGAGATTCAAAGAAAGCAAGGGAAGCTTGATGGGTGGCGCGTATAAATGACAGAAGGTGCAGTTTCGAAATCTTCTCGACCTGGTCCTGGGCATGTCGGCCCCCAGACCGCTGTCCTCGCTGGGGGATCTATATTCCTGGTTATCCCTCGGCAGGAGAGGTCCTGTCACTCCGAGAGGGTCTCCCTCGACGTCCACCAGTCGTCCGGGACGGCAACAACCACCGCCACCCCTCTGCGAGAAATCACCAGAGCCTGTCATGCCGTTTGCCTGCCATTCCCACTTTTCCACCCGGTTTCGATGGCCAACGAGCACTTCGTGTTCTTTCTTTTCCCACTTCCCCCCTTTATCAACCATTCTCAATTACTTTACACTGTCCTTCTTGGACACACTCGCACGCTTGCTGAATATTTAAGTGGAAAATCCGGGTGTGAGAGACCGTATCGTGAATTCCACCGCGTTTTATACAATCGTAAAGTAAAATGACACTGAGTTGATCAGATAAGACAACTGAGATGACATAAAATATCAGCCAAGTCTGAACTCAAGGAACTTAAAGTCTGACAGAAGCGAGAATGTGTAATGTCTTATTGAAACGATCGAAAGTATCGAATTTCAAAGATAAATCAATAAATCAATTCGTCCTTCAGAATTTTTCAAACTCCCCTATTTTGGGAACTGCGCGATTGTTAGAGCCCTGCCAATTTGTCATAGACCCAGTTAGCCACAAAAGCACGAGGTCAATATGCCAATTTAGCGGCAATCTGTTATCAATCGTCGCGCGCGTGACGTTTGTCATTCCGCGGTACGACGCTTGATTTACGATGACTTCCGGTGACTCTCTTCCGTTCAAAGATCACGGAACCTGCGGCCTCGTTCCGCCGTAGCAGGACCGTGAACCGTGAAAGCGCGGGTAGGCATCATTAATCAAACATCGTACGATCGATTTGTCGAGCGATCCCGATGAAAACGACCCCCAATCTTCGAGTTGATTAACCCTCGCTGGACTAAGGTGATAAATGTAGATTGCCATCATCACGGAAATTGACGCGATCACGTGAGCTTCCGTTTTATAAGGATATCCCTGATTAATTATTTTCGAACATTCAGATTCGAGTCATTCGAATGTCAGTACTGACCATAGAGTTTAAGTGTCCGTGGTCCTTTGACAAATTTCGAAAACTCCATTACCTCGCTCTACCGAGGGTTAATCATTCCCAAAAGTTCTGACAAGCGCGGCGCGATGTTCGTGATATCCAGGTAACGGTCACGTTGCTGTTAAAGCTGTCACTAATAAAACGTAAAGTCAAAGAACAAACGAACGGAACCGAACAAGGCTTCGCTTCGACAGGGACCACTCTGTCGAGGAATCGTTCGGGATCTGAACACTGGCGCTCGTTCGAGACTCGTTGGCTACGAAACCGGCCGATCAGCGAGCTTGCCCGAGCTTTGGACGAGGCTGGCAAGCATCTCTCGCGGATGCTCTGTCGCTTCACCGAGCACAGTGCGGGAATCGACTAACGGAGCACCGTGTGACAAGAACTGAGGAAGCTTTTTGGAAACTTTCCAGCCGCGAGATGCGATTAGGCCGATTTTTGGTGAACTACTCTTAGCGTCTTGCGATCGAGTGCGTGATCGAGCTCGTATTGAGACATTCCGAGGGCTTTAAGGCACTTTGGGCGAAGGATGCCAAGTGAATACGAAGATTTCCCTTGGGGAACAGTTGGTTGATCGTTGTGAATGCTAGAATGGTGTTGCAGTACGGCACAGAAATAATTCCAACGACCTAGAATCACATGAATTTTCGCGCAAGATTTTGGTAATTAGTTTTCTGATCACGCAGCCGATCGATGCAAGACAGAACGAAACAGAAATCCAGCAAAGCTCAGGCGAACTCGTCCGAAAAAGATCGCACTTTGTACTGTCTCCCTCGATGTAGTGATAGCGTGAGAAAGAAAACCAGAGGCGGACCGTTCAGACGGCGGCATTCTACGCATCCTAGTTTTGCAAGCATCTAACCTATCGCATCCAGAGACACAAGAGAATGCTGAAATATCCGAAGCCGTTCCCTTCGATAGCACGAAATTCCGGGCTTCGAATATTCGCGTGCTCAAGCACTACGCAAGACCATTCGATCGACTTTCTACTCGAAAGGAACACCGACGAGCTTAGACCGGAGACAATGCAACAGTAGCTGACAGAAAGCACGCTAACCAGTTGATTAAGCCAAGCGAAATCATAAGCAGAGCAAGAGAGAGAGAGAGAGAGAGAGTACAGTAAAAAGGCAGAGAGAGAGAGAGAGAAAGTGATAGCAGTTGAAAGTAGAAGAAGCAGAAGAAGCGATAGAAGACAGACAGCGGTGAAGACGCGACTACTTTGAAGCAGAAAAGAAAGAAGAAGATGGGGTTGCAGGAAGAATTCCGAGTCATGCTTCACAGGTGACCGCGATAGCCGAGAGCAATTAAGCAAAAACAAAAGTTCATCTCTCGGACCGACGTTTCCCGTTAATCGACGCGAGACGTGTCTGGTAATTCGTAGATTCCCTTGGAGCTTATCCAGCAATTTCCTCCTCTTCCCCTGGTCCTCTCGATCTCTTCGTTCCGTCGACGTTACACATCCGTTACCACCTCGCACCTCTCCAACCGACGATCACATTCCTTTTCCATCTCTCCGTCTCATCATCCTTCTCATACTTTCCTTCCCATCTTTTTTTTTCCACGGCGTTCATTTCGACCCCCCCCCCCCTCCTCTCGAAACGATCGACGCTTTCCAACGGTTCGTTTCTGGACAGTTATCGTGGGAATCTTTGCGCTCTAATTGGATACATTCAGTGAGGGGGCACGAGCATACCAGATTGTCCTTTACTCGCGAGAAACCCGACCGAGCGTCTTTCCCTGGACAGGTTTCCACGGGGAGAGATCACCGGGGCACAGGTTGCTCGCGGATCTCGGCGACAGAAAGGTAAAGACGAGAGAAAACAGTTACGGATCGCTAACAGTTACAGTGGACAACGCAGAGAACAGAGAGTGAGAGACAGACAGATAAAACATAGTTTTCTATAGACGCCCCGAGGGACGGAGAGATAAATAGAGAGAAAATACCGTGTGTCAGGTGAGACTCGTGTGTGTGTGTGTCAGTGTGTTTCTGTGTGTGTGACAGTGTCGCCAATGTGTACACGTGTGTTGGGGTGTAGCAGCATTGTTCACTCACCGGAAGATCGTGGAGGGATGGCGTCACTATTAGATCCGAGTGGGCACGGTCGCCTTTTCTCTGCAAGCGATAGAAAAATTATTTCGCTATGGGACGGTAGTGTCTTCTGGACTTTGCTTCTGCCTTCTACTATTCTACTCTACTGTGATTGCTTTCCGTTGAAGATTCTGGCGCGCGGCAGGGCATAATATATGCTTTAGTATGGATGATGGAAATTTTAAAGTAAATACTCGAAATTTGAGCTATTAACATTCCTCCATGCAACAACGATGATGATATTATCCCATAAAACGTACCCTTGCCATAGATACGCGAGGCCTATACACCAGATCGTCGAAGGCAGCCCTGTCCTTGCTGTCGACGAGTTCTCTGAGCTCGGTGAGCAGAGTCAATTTCTCGTTCGTGTTGAGCAGATCGCCCAAGCTGACCACCAAGTCCTCGATTGTCAATCTCCGTGTCCTGTAGTCGGCAAGAAGCTGAGATAGCGCCGCCCTTTCGCTCCTGGCGAGAACCACCCTCGCTTTTTCCTCCACCATCGCAGCTGTGGCGGCGGAAACCGTGTGCACGCCACCCCGGTGCCTCCAATCGCTGGCGATTCTGAACACAGAATCGATAGAAATCCTCTCACGTAGGAAAAGGAAGAAAAAGTGTGACACCGCGAATCCAACCCACGTGATTGAACTTAACACTCGCTTTCTAATTCACCTGTTTCTTGTGTGATTATTGAAATGAGACGATGGAACGATACAGTTTGGGAAGAAGGGCTGGTTCTTACGTGGGGCTTGGCGGTCGATGGTTTCCAGGGCTCTCCAGAAGCAGAGGATCGTGGTCAGGGTACCTAGACGTTGGCATGACGATAGGCTGGCTGGTGGTGCAGGAGTGTGGCACTTTCCCCACGTCGCGAATCAGAAGGGTCATCCTCTTGTTCGTCTTCAGGATCTGCACCGCCTCGTCGTGAGTTGCCTCCTCGAAGCTCTGGTTATTCACCTCGATGATCTGATCGCCTACCTGAGCACAGAAAGTGGGGCGAATACAGTTGACAAGTGGATCTCGTAAGTTCTCAGATTCCGACCACGGTGGATTCTCGGGGAGTGTGCTTCACTCGAAATTCCCCCCAAGTTCAACTTCAGAAGCTACTATTTTCTAGTGAACGTTACGAATGCCATTTATCGTTCAACGATTCTTACCAATAAGCCAGCTCGATCTGCCACGCTGTCCTTGTCGACCCCAGTCACATAGATCCCAAGGCCGTACTCGAGGCCACCCCTGATCATCAAGCCGAGGGATTGGCCGGGTTCGATGCAGAGCTCGACCTTCCTCGTCCTGGGGCAGTACCTGGAGTCCCTAGATGGGTATACGGGTGGTGGCGAGGCCGGACGACCTTGACGGTCCATCCAGCTGCAGGATTGCTGGCGACCGGAAGTGGACCACACAGGATGGCCCACCCTGCAACGAGGGTCCAGAGCTGGGCCACGCACCGTCATGCTCAGGGTCCTACAGGACTTCAGCATCTGTGCACAGGGACGAAGTGTGTTACTGGAAATGCCCAGAGTCCTAGAAGACTTGGACACTTGTAAATAGGATAGAAAATTATTAAAACTTGAGGGGATGGTAATGAACTATTTACCCCTCGGTTGTCACACATACTTTTTCGAACGTCGTTGTCACACTGGGTCAATCTGACCCTGTCAATTTTCAATCAGTTGTTATTTAAAAACTATTTGTTGAATTAAGTCTAAAAAATTCTAAGATAATGTTTGAGCATTGTAGAATATATGCCCATCGTTGAAAGTTGACATTTAAAGTGTCATCATGCATAAAAAAAATTCGAAGCAATAAGAGTTTCGACAAAAAGTTTTGTTGCTTAAAAATACGCAGGGTCAATTTGACCCAGAGTGACAACCGAGGGTTAAATTTAGGAAAAAAAAACAAGAAATTAGTCTGCTGAGTGATCCACCATTTATAATTCTACCAAGTTCTTGAAGAATTAACGATTCTATACTTAGTAGTTCTTTACAAATCGCAGGAAATATTCTTCGCACAGGAGACGATGTTCCATTTCGCGGTTAAATAGGAGCGTATTACAGTGTTTGGGAGGCGCCGCTGCATTTTTCCAGCGAATAAACGTGCCAGGGAAATAAGGCTGTCACTCTGAATATTATTCACCCCGCAGAGCGGCTCTCTTATGCAAAAGAATCCGTGATACGTATCAACGGGGCGAGGATTCCTCGTTGTCGACCTCAGAATAGATCGCTTATACATGTCGTGCCTCAGCAAACTGAAAGAAATCATTGTCCGTGAAGGGTTTCTTCCCAGGCAGCCTTGGCAAGCGAAACGACGGACAATCGGCGCGTGTGAGGTCAACGAGGAACCTATGCTGTTCCTCGAGGATGAAAGCTATAACACTAGTGAATAATCCTCCGCGAGATTTCAAAGATCGCGAGTCCTTTGGCTCGTTACCCCACCGGAACAGCCTACTTATTGTTATACAGACGCTCGTAGCAGGATTAACAGGATACCTCGATGAACATCAACGCTTGCGAAGGACGAGACAGCGTTTCACATCGAGAGAAATCTCAACAAACGCCACTCTTTAAAGCGTTCCCGTGAAAATGATTGGATAGGTTCAAAAGGAGAATTCCACAGAGATTTCCTAAATAACTCCGAGCCTTTGGAAATGGTAGACGCCAGTGGGTGGTGAAGGCGTAGGGACGAAACACCTGTTTCACTGGCGAAGAAGGGAGATCGTCCGACGAGGATTGGCAGTTGTAACCGAAGTCGGACGAAAATTGGCACGTGTGAGGTCAACAAGGAGCAGACAGTGCGTTTTGCGGTGACGCCACTCGGTAGCTAGGATATCGATCTCCCGGCGCTCCGTGACGTCACATCCTGCCTATCCTTGACCCAGGCCCGGCTCGCGTCCTTAGGATTCCGTGTTTCTGGCCCCGCGAGGATGCAATTTCGTCGTGCCTATGCGAGCTATGCGCCCTGGCGTCACTGTTCCACGTCTCGAGCCTTCAGGAATGCGCGAAGGAATACTTTCTGTACCAATGCGCAGAAAATGTACCGTCCCACCATCTCTAGGAGTTAAGCAGCAATTAACTTCGCTTGTGACCAGTCAAAATGCCGTAATTTTTAAAAGAATAAAAACAGCGGTCCAGCTCTCAGGTGTAGCTTCCGGGCAAGGAAGAAAGGATTACCAGGGAACAAGGAATGTCGACAGACGAGACAATTATGAGCAGTCGGAGGGATGAAGCGTTTCAGCTGGTATTTTCGTGGACGGCCAGCAATGTAATCCGTGACGGATTTCAGTAAAAGAGCATATACAAACGATCGACCTGCAAAAGCGACGGGGACCCGTTTCCCAGGGTATTATCCTTTTACCCTCGCGAAGGAGGACGTTATTATCGCGGCCATTTCCACGCGAAACGGCATAATGGTCGTCGCCCGGATGGTAGAAATGCAAAAGGGAACCCGCGTTTCGCGTGCTTTCCAACGATTAAAAAGCCTCGCGGATTCTTATCGTTAATAATCCCGGCGGAAGTTTGTTCGGTATCGTGTGTTTTCCAGCCAATTATGTTTCTGCGAAGCGCGCTCTTCCGACCTGTTTGAAAATCCCTTTTCTCCTCTCGTTCCCCTGTGAATCTTGCATATTTCAGTGGTAGAAAGCTGGCCATTTTCTACCAATCTACCGATCTACCAATTGTTTGTTTACCGGTGCGAGTAATTGTGGGGAAAGAAAATCCTAATTACAATTTAATTCGCCGATTGCGAAGCAAGATAGCATGACTGGGAAACGAGGAACAGACTTCGCTGTCGTTAATAATACATATCGTCGAAGGATAAATTATTTATTATCGAGGAAAACGGTTCCCCCTACCTTCCCACCATGTATCAGAGCTTATTTCCGCTGTACCGTACACGACTTCCGGTGGCTCGCGATTTTTCAGCGGAACATTTGGGTGTAGATCGATCGGCCCGATGAGAGACGACACCATCGTGAACTCTTGACACGGTTCGCCTCGTCCGTTTCGTCTGCTAACCTTCGAACCAGCTTATCGAAATTACGCGTCACGGTTTAATCTGTCCTTTGCCTGGTCGGTCGGAAACATTTCCATGATGAACCGACAGAGAACCATGCTATTGCAGATCTCTGTTCACGGCACGACGAGCAATCAGCGCCTACTCTTTTTACACAACGTGTTTCCTACATTCGATTGCAACGATGCGCATTAATACGACACTGCGGGGCAGGTGCCGCGTGGCAGCTGACAAGGCTGCAATTTCTGCGCCCCCGAAAATCGCTCGTGCAAATTGCAGTCGCGACGAGGACGTTCAGAGGCCTCCGCCAAAGTTTATAGGCCACCATTTCGTGTCCGTTGTCCATCTTCCAGGCGGGCCAATTAAATAAATAATTCATGAGGTCGAAGGGCGCGCGGAGCCGCGAGAGCCAAGTCGGCCGAAACTCGTTATCGTGTCCTGGCCAGGACTGTTTCCGTTCGACCACGTCACACATCTCTGGGGAAGGACCTTCCTCCTATATGCACGTGTTATTGGACCTCCTGAGGACACCCACCGATTCCGCGCGATTTCGGACCTCCCCGCGAACCAGCCATCCCCTCCGCGGCGGCGTACAGTAAACTGGCGCCGATCAGTCTGCTCACTTTCCTCATTGTCCACGATATTCCTTGATCAACCGTGTCTGCCGAGATAAGAGTCCCTGGGTGATGTTCTATGAGGGTAGATTTCTGATTGACGAGCCTGGGGAATGTATCTCTGTCAGAGTAATTGATAATAGGTTTGGTGGAGAGTTGCTTATATATTTTTGATTTCCTGCGGGATATTGGTTTTAATTACGGAAGTAGATACTGATTGGGAATTAAGGGGTTACACCACCTTGGCGCTCGGAAAAATAGGTATAAAAATAAACCTCTTCATTGACGCTGCCATTAAGTATATAAAATGATCTTTATTTTACACATATATATAGTAGTTTTATGAACAATTTACAATATTCACGATTAAAAAATAAATAAAAAATGGCGGAGATATAAGCCGATAAGTAGGACCCTCTTTTAGGCATCGTCCAAAACATACAAAATAAATTTTTTCTTATTTAAAAGGGTAATAGCTAAAATGTGACGTAGGGATTTTTTTATAATTTTTTTGTAGAAATGACAGCTGTTTGAAGAAAATAAATCGAATTTTCATCGAAATTTTCAGTTTAAAAAATTTATAACTTTCGTACATGGCACCCCATCACAAAAATCCTACGTCACATTTTAGCTATTACCCTTTTAAATAAGAAAAAATTTATTTTGTATGTTTTGGACGATGCCTAACAATCGATAAAAGCGTCGAGAAACAAATATTTCAGTTTCTTCGCTATTATCGCAGCTCCAACATAGATATAGGAAGTACCTTAACAGAGAAATCATGTACACCATCAGCAAGGATTTTCAAAAGAGGTTCCTACTTATCGGCTTATATCTCCGCCATTTTTTTTTTAATCGTCAATATTGTAACTTGTTCATAAAATTACTATATATATGTGTAAAATAAAGATCATTTTATATAGTTCATGGCAGCGTCAAAAAAAAAAGTTTATTTTTATACCCATTTTTCCAAGCGTCAGGGTGGTGTAACCCCTTAATGGTTTCAACCAATGATACTATTTTCATCTGTAGAGAGTGTGTACCCGTTGCATAATTGGCAGAGCAGATTCAGTTTGTGAATGATGCAGAGTGGAGGATGAATACGCTATGTTGGCCTGAATAGTAAACTAATATCGACGTCAGAATTTATTTGAAACCCAAGGGATCGTCCAAATCCAAGATCCCTAAGTCTGACTACGTCTTACTTTACCAGTGTGTGCAGAGATCTTCTCCGGCGGCTGGCGAATTATACGTAGCTCGGCGATACTGTTGCCTCAAATTGCCCAGAAGATTCAACAAACGCGAATATTCTGCCGCCTAAGGAGGGAGCCGGGGGATGGTCGGCCATAAATTCCCTCCCTTTATCCCTATTGCAGGGAATACTTGACCCAGAAAAGTCGTCCGAGGATCCGCGAATGTGATCGAACTGTTATCCCCCGGCACGAACTAAATACCGATTGTCATGGGAATGTGCATTGCGATCTCGCGACTCTGCTTCATACGGTAATCGCAACATCTCGAGTCCCTGGTGAATTATGCGAGCCGGGGGGCATATACGAGAAATACTACGTCGATTCGCGAAAAACCTCCACGCCAACGACGGAATGTACCTGTCGCTCCGTTTCCCTGTCTTCGCCGTTTAAGGGATACTTAACCCAGAACCACTGCACGAAATCAAGTGAACGGTCTATAAGTATGGGAATCGTTCATGAAGTCTGTCTAAATAAAACTCCCCGTCAATTGAAAAGAGGGGATTGAATTCCACGAAATCACAATATAACGGGGTTTATATTATTATTGACGGTTTAAATATTCATGGAACCTTTCCCGCAGCGTGTATGATGAAAATCCACGGAGATTGTCATGAAAAATTCGTATTCAGCCTATGAAGAGTTACAAATTGATCGACGAGTGCGTGGCGCTTTGAAAAATGCAAAATGCTGGATTCTGCGGCGAGAGGGTTTAAAATGCGAGGGCCGTCCGCCGAAATTTCAGCGATATTTTCCCCTCATTTCATTTATATATTCATGCAGCAGAATTGCAGTCATACAAATGTGATGGAATAGAATTCTCTTCATCCGCGTGTCTCAACGAAGCGGTGAAGTAACACTTTCCGATTCCCAATGGCGCGGGTAACACGGTTCCATTCTAAACGCGGGCTTACGAGCTTTCGCTGAGAGAAGCAATGAAACGTGGAAAAAATAAATTCTATCTTGGTTACGGAGCTTCTATTGTCGCGAGCAAAAAGAGATGTAACTCAAAATCGCAACAATAACACCACGATGCTCCGCGATTGTCCCCTTACTTTCTCGTGAAACTTTCAGACCACTCTTGAAGCCCTACCATTTCATCTCTGTGTATTCTCGAAATCAGTAGACCCAAAGTACAACTACTCGTCTCTGAAACACACTTCAACATAAATGAAAGAAACACACAGGGCGTCCCGAGGAACCGCGAGTGTCCAATGGATATTATTTCGAGCCACCTAAAAAAACCAATCTGCCCCAAAAAGAGCAATATTAGGGAACACGTTCGAGCACGGAAGCAGAGGATCCGGAAAGGAGTCGGCCGCTTCCGGAAATAGAAAAGGACGGGGCTCGATACAGCGTGGGCAAACAATCTTTTCCCCGTAGCGGCGCGAGGAGGGAAAGCAATTTCAGATCGATCTATCGTCGCCCCTGTGTGCGCCCGTGTGCCATCGCCCCTATATAAACGCGACGCTCGGCCGCGCGAGTGTTGGTAAGACGCCTTTGCCTACCCGCGATTCGGGCAATGACGGGATTCTAAAGCAGCTTCCGCGGTGGCTTCGTGCATTATGTAGGGAAAATAAATGACGGGGGACTCGCCGGGGGATGCCGGGACGGCTGGCGCCGCGACGACGCGGGGCAGGCGGAGAAGGCGAACCAGAGACGCCGGACGAGGAAAAAATGGGATCGTGGGATGAAGGCTAATGGCGACTTTGTTTGTCCGCGCGTGTGCTCAGGAAGCGTGCAAGGCTCGCTCCTGTCCTCCCCCTTTGTCCTTTCATTCCTTTTTCTCTAGTGGGTGTGTAGTTTTTTAGGGGAAAACTCGGGGAACTGGGCTTCATTGTTGAATCGACGTACTCGGTTGGTGACCGTGGAGAATGTATGTGTGTGTGCGTGTGTGTGTGAGAAAAGAGTGGGTCATTGTAGAAGGTTTCGTGGAAAACGAAGAACACCTATTCCCCAGGCTTATAGATTCCTCGAACCTGATGTAGAATTATCACGAGCTTCCATTCTCGCCATTTCGAAATGAAAAATCATTTCATGGAAAGGAGTGTTTAGTGGATTTATGTAATTGGGCACAAGTAACTTCTGTCTGCGCCGGGTTTGGAAACAATTTGCATACCTGGCTGGGTGACGAGTGTACTACTGTCTGACCTCTGACAGGTTTTTCTACTGATTTCAGAGCGCAGGCGTTGTTGGGATTATAAACTCAGGCTTTAATGTGAATACGTTTGTACCCATGTATTTTCTCTTTATTATTTCACTGAAAACGCGAGAGAGACATTATTATTTATCTCTGGAAAGTTATCAGTAGAAAATTGCAAACAGATGCACACAGGCTTCTTCCACTGCAACAATAGTCGTATACAACGAATATTACGTTCCGGATGTACTTGAAACTTTCCTCCCCTCTAAAATTAACGCCGCCCTAATGAATTCAGGAGAAAAACGCCCCATAAATCCGGCAAACTTTTGCGCGCGACCCCACTCGGCGCTCGGGAGCGCAGGTTTCTGGCTGTGTGCGTTCCCGCACACTGCTAGCTGCCACGTCTACGAGCCATTACGAAATAACGAGCTGCCGCCACCGTTACGCTTTACGACAGCCGTGCAATTTAATCCGGTTGGATCGTCCAAACGTTTACGCTGGATCGATGTCAGACAAGGCGTAGACTCCAGCAGGATGCTAGTCTCCTGGAAACAACGACTAGAATAGCAAAGCGCCTGCGATGTGACATCGATACCCGTGACCTACAGTTAAATGCAGACCTTTTTGCAGAATTCCGGCAAACCAGCTTGCAGTCCGTAATTTCGCGGTTAAATGAAATCGATTCTGTCGCGACTACTGCGCCGAGTTCCGTGAGACAGGGTCCGGGATGAATTTCGATGTTCGTTATAACTTCGGCTTTCTCTCCCGTTCCGAGAAGCTTCCCAAGAAAGGTGAGGAGAATTTGAATAGCAGAAGCAACGAGTAGGCGCGGAAATTGGAGCTCAATGGGAGAGGCTTGAATCAGCAAAACTTCGTTTTGATTACGGTAACGAGTAGGTGACACTGTTCCCCGCGAGCGCAGCGAGCACGCCGGAAACTTAATCCGTGGATGGTCCAACTGGGTCAGCCATTTGACCTGTCGCGATCGTTTAGCAATCGCGGCTCCTCCAATTTCCTGCAACACCTGGGTCAAGGCTGCCCCATCCTTTAATTAACAAATCCCTGATGTCCGCGCATTTCTTTCCAGCTGTCCCCTTTCATCCAGATCCTTCGCTCCACCGAACTCCACGAAGTCCGTCCGAGACAATATTCGCCGAACAACGAGATTCTTTACCATCCCTTCCCCTTCGGCCATTTTTCTGCGTCACACATCCTGTTTATCCCCCTCGACTTTGAGAAGACGCGACATTCAGGGTCGAGCGAAATCTCCAATCCGCCATCTCTCGAGATCGAATCTCCCCAAGTTTTCAGAATTACGATAAGTGTCTCGGACGAGGCTGGGAGGGAAGGGATGCTCCGAGCTAGTCCAAACGATTTCGCGCAGAGAAGTGGAAGCAATATCGGGCGAAAGATACAAAACAACAACGCGGCTTGCCTCGTGGAACATCAAACTGTCGATTCCAGAAGATTCTGACGTTAGCTCCACTTCGTGTTATTTACCGAGAGTGCCTGCTTAACCGTTTTTCCTCGAGCTATGCAAAAATGCTCGTTCACTGATGGATGGACCCAGCATGCAGGAGCAATGAATATATAAAACTCTAGTGCAGAGATTCGCGGGGTTCTGAGTGAAAGTTTTCGCGTTCCTTTCAAGCGGTGAATTCATCCCTAAAGTGGGCCCCGGCTACGAAGAAACACCCTGTACATTCGGAATTCCCAGGCAGTTTTCACCCAGCTACGCGCCTCTTCACCGACAGCCAGCCTGATACCCTGATGGCCCATTGTCGACGGGCCTTTGTCTAGAAACTCCCGAGCCACTATGAGAGTATGACGAGCCACCGGATCCAGAGATACCCATCAGAAGCGTTTACACCAGAGATTACTCGCGGCGTGGCTCCCAGCGACGCTTCTTTCCATCTGGCCAGTCGATAATCCTCCCCCTTCTACCCACTTTTTTTTCTGCCCAACGTCGCGGAATTTCAGGCCTCGATGACGAGCAGAGACCTCGTCGGTATCGAACGACCCGACCGATGGGAATACGAGGGTTCCTTCCGAGGACATCGCTGGAGAATTGCTGGGGGGGGGGGGGCGTGAATCCTGATGGTACGGTCAGCCCTTTTTGGGGAAAGGTCACTCGGTGGTCCTCGTGGAAGTGGTCTCGGGGTTGTAATGGATTTGAGATGGATGATACCCGGGAATGTATTCTGAGAATTTCTTGAGGGATCGTCGAAGATTCTTGTATACTTATATAGGGAGGTGTATCGATGTCTTGGGAATAGTTTTGAGAGTAGGAAATATTTTTTAGTTGGAGTTGTGTGTGCTGGAGAGTATGCAGAGTTTCGGAGGAAGTGATACTGTAAGATTTTTAGGGCCTGGGCGCCTTTGCTCCCAGGAGGTGATAATATTGCTGAAACTTTTACTATAACCGCCTTAGTGCCACCTTCAGTTCTCCATAATCTGAAGGAGTTGCTGGGAAGTTAAATTAAATACAGAACAGAATCCGGCGAACTGCTTTCCTCGGCAAAGGTCGAGGAACCGTCAATGCGCTCGGCAGAGATGGGGAGCATTCTCGAAGGTAAGTAAAGAAACCTGATTTCTAGAAAATCAGAATCTCTGTGCCACGCAAAGCAACCGATACAACTCGTGTGATCTTCAAACAGAAGCTGTTGCGTAATTCAAAATTCTGCATTTTAGACGAGATAGCTCATTGAAAATTGTAACGCGAGAGTATACAGCTCGTAAACGACAAGTGACGAAGGGCCCTTCGAATAATTGAGAAGAAAGATCAAAGATAGCCACCACACAGAGATCTCCCCCCTGGCGTTAATCGAAATCAACCAAGACAAAAGGGGTTTTTAAAGGAGCTAAAATCGCATTTTCTTCTTCACTGCCATTTGGAGAATTCGTCTCTGACTCGAACACAGATTGTATTTGCCCTGATTATATTTATCCTCGTAACGATCAACATACAGGGAAAAAGAATATCGAGGGAAGGGATTAAAACGAATGAGAAATCACTGGACTGGAAGGAGGGAAACACTCGAGCCGAGTTGTCAGATAATTCTTATCGGTGGAAAGTGGAAATGGTGCGCCCTACCCCTTATAATTTAGTTGAGAGCCTAACCAGTATCCGCAATCGATGGGGTTTCCGTTAGCTTCTAAGGTCACTCATAAATACGAGATCACTTCAATCGATTGCACGCCAATTGCCGTCTGACGGGAGATAATTCGTCGACGATTTTTCAGGGAGATCAGGCACGTAGCCAGGGTATCGTGTTTAGGGAAACGTTCCAAATATCGAAGGAATCGATGTAACGAAGGGAGGGTGAGTTGAGACGTGATGGATGCAGTACAGATACATTCGTGTCAAGCTGTGCTACTTGTCTGCTTCTCTAATTGCTCGACACTGCAAATTTTCGCTGGGGCAAACTTACGAAATTATCTGTTTCTCCAATTCACCTGATGGACATTTCTGAGCCGAGTCCTGTTCGGGACACGGAAAGGGGACAACTTTGGTCTTCAGCGAGTCAATAACGTCGACTTTAGAATCGCAGGAGTCGAGATCGATATGCTCGGAGCTGTGGAAACTTGCAGGGAGGGACTCAAGGTTATAACAGTCGATTATCGACGATCTTGGTATCGCAGGGACCTATAGCAACGACCCTGAATCAGGCGAATCGACGCTGGCCACTCCCACGACTCGAGAATCATAGAAATCGATTTCCCTGATTCTAGGTCGCTGTTATCAGTTCCAACGAACCGCTGACATATCACTGAAATCGATCGCGGCTATTCCAGAGTCATTGCTATTTTGTCTGATGACTCAAGGACCCCTGGGACCAACCCTAAATACTCCAGAGTCATCACCGTCTGATGACCTCGCAACGCTCCAACAATATAATCGAACGATTAAACTATTCCTCCTTTAAACGTGGAAAATAAGGAAAGCTGATTTCCGGAGGGTATCCAGTGCCAAAAGCAAGGAGCGCTTCGATCCCACGCGTTATCGCCGGCGTGCTATCGACGATGCCAAGAGTACACATCGTTAGACGAGCTTTATGACGCGTGAAATTTCTCCCGGTTTAGAAAATGAAAGTTGAAACTCACTTTGAGGGCCTCCTCGTGGGTCACCGCACGGAAGGGTGTGCCGTTCACCTCCAAGATGGTGTCTCCTGGCCTGAGTCCAGCGCGTTCGGCCACCGAACCTTCCTCCACCCTCGAAATGTAGACACCCACCCCTGAGAACAATTCACAGACTTTCCATCAGGCCGGAAGCTGCCTGGCGACTGGTCCACGACCAGTGCTGACTAAAACCTTCCACCCAGGGCGCGTCTTTTCCGAGTCTGCCTTTCATGCACCCGCTAAACGTTCCTTCAATCTCTTTTGTCGCATTGGAAACCGCTCGGGCGCAGCTGACGGGCGGGGTCGCGTTTAAAAATGGGAGCCACGGCTTAATTGAACTTTTTATTCCCTCTAATAACCGCGGGAGTGGTATAGCCAACTTGGGATTCGCTAATCGGTGGCTTGTGAGGTTTGGATTGAAATGCTCCTCGTGGGTCAAACGGGTTGTGGAAAGCTTCTCTAATTAATTACGAGTGATTTTAATGGCCGGAGCTGAAGTACTCCAGACGGGTTAAATTCGTATGAAGCGCAGATCTGTTTAAAATACAGGAGATACAGTAAAATGTAATAACGAGAGTGCTCCCATTTTTAACAACCACCGCCGAGGAATTATCTCCGCTCAACGGAAACGCCATGGGTGGAGATGATCGTGTGTCAAAATGAACGGAACGAGAACAGAAGTAGAAGGGTAGTAAATGCGGATGCATACAAGTGAAACTGTTCTGAACAGAGATTACGATCCTGTGCCAGTGCTTGTTCGTGTTTCCCGCGCAGAGCGAGGAGCATGCAAAAGATGTTTCTTTTCTGCGGAAACTGGGCGATTTGCGTCGTGCACGTGCGTGACTTTGTCGGTTTAATTGCAAGGAAGAGGGACTTTCGAAGCCGAAGTTCGAGCAGGCGACTTAGCCTTTCCGAGGCGCCTCGATTCTCGACTGAACCGCGCCAATTGAAGGACAGCTCCCCCAGAGGTGCGAATACTTTTCCACCGAAATGCTGTTTCCACAGAAAAAAATAATGCGCGGGTAATGTCACCGGCCACCAACTGCCGCGAATGTTTCGATGCTGTTTCACGAGGGTCCGTGGCGAGGAATCGAGCGAACACCGTCCGCGTAATTAATTTGCCGCGGACAATTTGCTCGAAAGCCATCATGAATTCGCAATGAATGTCGAAGTCGGGGGACGTCCGCTTGGCCAGAGTCGTGCGCGAATTATTCATTATCTCGCGTGATAAATCGCACGCGAGGAAAAGGACTCGCCTTCCATTCACGGGTCCATCTCCCGACGTTCTATCGTGAATGAAAATAACCACCTGGATCGTATTAGTTTTACACCGACGGTCTCGGGTTGCGGGACAAATATCTGAATTTCATGAATAACTTCTTCCTCTCATTATGCACGCGAAGTCCCAAACCCCTCGCTCCTCGCTGGAAATAAATCGCAAATACGAGAGGGCGTTTATGGATTTCGCGGGCGAGCCATTTGCAACGGGGCAGCGAATTTATTCTCGTATTACGGGCTATCAATCTCCCGCGATCCGATTTATACCTCTTGGCTCCCGCCGGGTTATTCGAATGCCGGCGGAAACGGCTGAAAAACGCTCGACGTTAAACAGATCGACAACGAATTTCCTTTCAATGCGCAACAACAGCTGGTTACTCGTGGCTTCTAGCTGAGCGCCTGATTCCTGCCCACGGAATTAAATGTTGCCTGCGCCGCGCGGATGCCCGAGCATAGAAAGTGTCGTTGATCCTGGTTAGTGTGAACTAATTAGGCCAAACGTCTAATTAGAAAAGTTTCACGTTGCGTGCACTTGAACGTGCTATGTATTACACAAATTAGCTGCTTCCCAGGCTTTTTGATCGGGGTAACACATCTGCCATTCTGCTCCTCCGCCGTCTACTCTCGGGGAATCAAATGGTAATCTGGCATCTTGATACCCGCAACATCCACCCACGGTAAGCTAGCGAATAAAATATTGGACACACGAAGGGCGGGGAAAAAGGACAGGGAATTAGACTTGCAGAGCGAGCGACACCGTGAATACTTAATTCCTCCAGATATTTGTCCCCGGCACGAAGCGGGACACACGCGGGTCGCGCGGTGTTGGGGCACGGCCGGATGTAATCGATAAGCGTTTCGGGCGCAAAAAAATTTCCCGCTCGGACGAGGGGAAACTTGGGGCCACTGTGCCTCGACTCGGCTCTGCCCCGGGAGTCCTGTAATTGATCTCCTTCCACGCCGACAGGCCGAGTCGGGAGCAAGGATTAATCTGGTTGATAAAAGAGATAAGAAGAACAATGAGCTCGTTACGCGAGAGTCGCGTCGCCCTCGCCTCGACTTGTGTCATCGCCACGGGTTAATAAAAATCGTTCCTGTCTGGAGACCATTTAAGGAAAGATTCTCATATTCCAAACAACTGTTTTCGCATGATTTCGAGAACACGATCATCCATGTTGGAGAATGATAAAAAAGGATGGATCTAAGTCTTGTCTGTTCTATAAGTTCAATCTACCAGCTCCGGTATTCAGGAGAGCTAATTGTTCCGCAAGCGATTGTTTCTTAATTTCTTCTCCGTCCCGCGATTAATGTGATTCTACGGTATCCTTGAATGAACTCCCTTTGGGCCGTTAAAATTCCACGTCCCAGCTTCCTGCCCGCTGACACGCAATGCGAATTACGTATGCACGTGTGTAGAGATGCGTTCGTGTCTGTGTGTACGCTTTCCTTCTATAAATTCATAAACTATGCGCATATCCATCATACACTGGCATGCAACGTAATACCGGCGTGCTAAGCCTAGAGGAACTCTCGGCTGCTATGATTGCGACATTCTGCCGATGAACCGTTGAATGAACAGGGCACGGAGAGAAAGGATAATTCCAATTTCATCCTGACGCGTGAGAGAAACGTCTTTCTTACTATTTAAAAGAAGGAAACTCCTAAATCAAATTATGTCGAACACAGGAAGCTCTCGCAAAAGAAATTACACTCCCACCATCAAAGTGCGAAACTTGTTTCAAGATTCCACCCGGCTTCATATTTCTCGAAGCCGAGTGCACTCGTCTTTTCCACCGCCTCCCGAGTCCCTCGAAATCAAGTCTTTGATCTTGGGGGGCGTCGAATCGAGAGGCGCCCGAGCGACGTTTCCAGGCTAATCTGTCCTTATCGCTGGCATTCGTCTGGCGAAAGAACTCGATAATACCAAAAGAAGCGAAGCACGCGGCGGCAGGTCTTGGTGAAATGGTCGGCGCGATGGAAACCGGGACGACAATCGGACCTGCACGTTCGGATCACCGAGGGGAATCGGCCACGGGAGGTCAGCCCGGCCACCTGTTCCTACTTTTAACGTTGGAGAATCCACTCGCGAACGCAATTCCAACGAGCGAACCGATCTCGGTGGAAAAAAAAAAAAACCCGATATCGAGGGCTGACCGAATCGTGCCCGATTTCCTGGAAAATATTCCGAAGCGCGGGCAAAATTCCGAATCGAGGAGGATGGTGGAGTGGCGACAGGTGAGATTGGAAGACCGAAATAGCTGCAGAAATAGAGTGGACGTGGTGAATGATGTGTCGGACATAAAAGGGATGAAGATGAAGGAGGGTTCGTGATCCTGTCGTTTCTTATAAACTCCTGGAGGCAGTGGAAGGTTGTTTGTTACTCGCGGAAATTGCGTACCGTTCCCTCGAGTATAAATTCGCTATCTCTTTGAGGCAATTTATGAAAGGCTACGAATTTGTACTTATTCCTTGCAAGTGTTCATCTCGAGTGTAAGAAATATAAATGTTTCAACGATTTTTTTAACTGAAGTACGAAAGTTGTTCCTCCAGTTCTGCCACTGGCTTCCTTTCTCTCGTGCTGCCCGTCGCCCTCTAGTCTCAAGCCCGGCCGATCTGCGCATAACACTTTCATGCGACATCGATCGTTACTCAATGAATGTGTGCACGTGTACGTATGTGTATGTAGATACTCGAAAACCACGGGGAGATTGGAACGACCACGAATTTCGAACGATATTGGAACCTTTGGCCACGCTGGTCCTCGTCACACATTCTCTGCGTCTTCGACATCCCCCGAAGGATCCACTCGATCTTGGTACTTCCAATGAATTTCCTTACTGGCGCTTACATAGACCGTATCGTATTGGTTTTCAAAGGCACGCATAAAAGAATATTCAAGAACACGAGAGGTACAATGCCTCTTCTATGAAAAATATAAATTTTCTTTGGTTTTTGCATTTAATGTCCAATAAATCGTTCAAGAATTTCGATTTAGAATGTAAATTCTCCTTCCTGCATTTGACTACGTAAGCTAGAGATTGAAAGCTGTCTAAAGGAAGACTAAAGCAACATTATCAATCGTTTAGCGCGATATATTCGATTTAACGAACCTGTCCCCCCCCCCCCCACGGCTCCTGCAAACTGTTACGAATCGCCGTTGAGAAACTGGCGTTACGAATCGAGCAGCCACCATCAGGGACATAAATCATATCGATTAACGATTGCCGGTCGATGAGGATATAAATCGCGAGCGCTTGTCCATAAAAATCGCGAGTCATTGGTGGAGGCAGAAGTCTCTGCTTTTGATCGCGGTTAATACGCTCCTCGATCCTCCTGCTTTTTAAGGATCATAATTTTTCGCTTAATGACTGACTTGGGCATGATAAAGGGGCCAGGATTATTATCGTTTCTGTTAATGTATCGCCGTTCTATCCTTTTCTCTCTGCAATTAAATTGAAACAGAGTTTCTGATGGGGAAACGTTTGTAAAATTTCTCAGCGACTTTAAGGAACACTGGTTTATGTTGCGTGGTAATCGTGGAATATTTTTGGGAAATAATGTATTCGTGGCGGAGACGTGCTCGGTTTCGTAATTCACGCTTATGTTCGAAGAAAGTACGTAAATTGGCGAGGACCGCGGTTCCTTCTCGTTGGAAGTTTTTTGGCCCGTTCCTCCATGCTTCCCGGGGGTTTTCTTTGTATATGCTAATTTCTCTCTCTCTCCTCCCTCTCTCTCCAGTTTTCTTACATTCTCTCTGCCTCTCAGTTCGTTACGGTTGATGAGTTACCTGACTGCGCTTCTGGTACAGCGGAACAGAAAACAAGAAAGACACACCGCCAGTTGGCTTATTTCGACTTTGGCCGATTCGAGACGACGCCAAGGTGCCGGGGAGACGTTCCTTCGAAAACGCGGAATCGATCATTCGGGCGTGACGATCGCCTGTCCCACTTTTGCGTGGCTCGAAAGTTTTACTCGTTAAAAAAGTTACGTTTCAATAACGCCTCGGTTCCCTATATTTCACGAATGAATCACTGCTCGCGAATATTCTCGGGAAATAAACTCTTCGAACGGTGATTTATGTGAGCGCAAAAAATTTCAAACGAGCTTCTCTAATAATGATTCATGAGCCTTTACCAAAAGGTCTCCAGCAAGTCACGTATTACATTCAGATGGAAATGCAAAACATCCACCGGTAAATCGTTAAATATCACATGCCATTGCCAAATTTCGTTCGATAATACCTGAAATATTATTTACGGAAATACCACATCAGTTTTCTAAATAAAGCGTTAAATAAGAAGACATTTCTTTCTCCGTCCGCAACATTAATTTCTCCTCTTGTTAGAGTTCGTTAGAGCAGCAAAAGCAGGTGGGATTATTTTCGAAGAAACTCACGAGGCACCCTGGAACGCGTCGTTTCCGGCCGCTGAGCGTCTCCCTCCGCAGGATCCACGTGCCAGGACGACGCGATAACTCTCGCTTGGCTCTGCACTGCTCAAGCAAGGGTTTCGCGCACGAGATCTCGACGAGGACGAAGCGTGAAGCGAGAGATCGTTACAGTGCGCGGTGCCCTAACGCCGCGATCAAGCGCGAGGTTTACGAGACTCGAAACCGCGAAACCGGACCCCGACGACGTAGGACACCGCGTCGAGGATTATTGCTCCTGGCATCCGCGGAACGTGGATCCTGGACGGGGGACATTTCTATTTCACTTCCACGAACGCGAAGAACTCCTCTGGAGAACCGCGCGTGTACCTCTCCGCCCTCGTTTCCTTCCACCTTCCGCTAGGATTCCTCGAATCCTCTATTTCCCTTCCCTTTCCATTTCCTCGTGCCAATTCGCCAATTTGCCAATTTCTCGTACACTCACAAGAAGATCCTCTTACACCACCCCCCTCGCCGCGGCGAAAATGGCAATGCCAATTCGTTGGAGCCCCAAGCATGCAGATTCGTGAAAATCGGATCGGAACGCGAGAACTAGCCAGCCATCCAAGACACGGGAACACAGCTTTCGCCAGGTAGAATCAGCCTCTTCCCCCGTTTCGAACCGCTAATTGTGCCCAATCACCGGCAAATTGTATTCCAAGGGCCACGATTAAATCCCACTCGAGCTCGGAGGCGGAGGGTCCAGGGTATTCTATCGGTGATTAGCAAAAAGCGTCGCGGAATGGATGGGAAAGAGACACAGAGAGGCGAAAGCACTCGAACGTTTGCTCTCGCGTATTTACAATGGGGCACCGTTCGGCGGGGTAATTAGCGATACCGGCTAATTGACCGGCGATAGGATGGCGAGCGTTTAATGACGCGCTTCTAATTGCCGGCAGCCGTCGCGTAACTTTTTTTTTCCGCGGCCGGTGAAACGGATCAAGCCGAGGCATGATTGCAACCGGTGTATCTGGCGGTGTAATCAGTTCCCGGAATCGCGTCGTTCGTTTCAGCGGGGTGCTGGGTGCACCAGGCACGCGAAGATCGCAAAGAAACCAAGTAGAATTGGCACCGTCTCTGCTACGGCCGCCTCTATTTCAACGACCCGCTAAATATCCTTGAATATGGTCAAGAGAAAATGGAAGGATCGCGAGGGAAAAAGTAGGGATCGGCGTTGAGGCTGCTGTTGATTGGGTCCTTCTGTTTCGAATCACTTTCTGAGGAATACCTACGAGTGTATCAATGGATCCCAGTTGCTAGAGCTTGAAAGATTCGAAACATCTTTTTGTGAGTGTGTGTGAGAGATTTCGCACTAAGCGATGGATTTTACAAATGCTGGCCAATAGAATTCATATGGAAAGTTTCAGAATGGAGGACAGCAAATTGCTTTTTAAATTGTCTGGTCTGGTTTGACGATTGGTATTCGAGCTGCCACGTATCCCAGAGAAGCTCGGCGCGACCCGATCGACTGCGACGGGGAAAAAGAATCCCGCGAGTTTCAATTATTTTCCTTTCATCATCGTTCTGGCCATCGACAAGCGAAACAAACACGAACTCCTTCCGCGCAGAGAAAACAACAAGAGGGGAGAAAATCGAGTTGATACGCGATTAGAATGTACGTAACTTTAATTACGACCGAGGGGAGAACCGCAGCTGAAATGGGAATGATGCTTAATGATCGAAATCATGTTTTCCCCCGGCATTTCCTTGCATTCCGAATTTCGTCCCCACGATAACGATCGCCGTTCGGCTCAATTCAATTTGAATACGATCGTCCTCTCCTTTTTCATTTCAATTTTGTACAACCAGTGATAATTGTATCTAATCAACGTTAATTCTCATCAGAATTAATGAGGAATTCCATTGGCAAGATATAATATTAATTGATAGTATAATCAAGAAATATTTATCTGTTGTTTTTCTATTGTGCGCAACCGCGATGAATTTTGTTCCGAACCATTTTCTGAAGCGCGTAGGTCAATATTTAATCTGTTATTCTTCTGGCAACTGGAGGTATCTTGCCAATAAAGTAAACTTTTCTCTTCTGGCACGAGAAGTATTAGCATAAAGGTAGTCGCGAGGACGATAACACCGGAAATCAAGGACACGCGACAGCTGTGCTGAAGCACAGGAAGCAAAGGGTGTCGGTGGCGCGACGATCATCAACGAGAAGAAGTGAATCTGAGAGAAATACGAGAGAAAAGATCGCAGTGGGCGTCGCGAAAGAATTACATCAATTGCGATTGTCAGCGTTACATAGACTCGACGATCACCTCGAATGCTGCAAACGATTCAGAGTCAACGACGAGCTTGTCAGGAAAAACAGAAAACAAATAAACAACTCCCCGATCTAGAATTCAGAGAATTGATTAGAAATCTAGAAAAAAAAGGACAACTTTCCACCCCCAATCTAATTCCGATCGATCTTCCCACGTCCGATTACAATAAACCACGTTCCAAGAATTCCACATCCCCCGAAGAATTCTAAAGTCCATCGAAGGGACTCTGAACCCACGATACAGAAAAGAAATAAGCGCGTCCCTCGAACCTACCCTATACCCCCGATTAAACGTTAATTTCAATCCTCGCCTAGCTGCCAGCAATCGCAATTGATGGTGCTAGATAATGGCTTCTAGTGAACGGCGAGAAACGGCAATGAAAGTCACAGCTGTCAGAAGATACCTCGATCTTGAGGCGCGAAGTACGGCGACGGAGGTAGCCTGAAGGTACTTCGGATCTCACCTGCGTCCTTTCCACCCTTCACGCAGATCCCAAAGCCATGATGAGAGTCCGGGGGATCTCTCGTCATGGTGATTGTCCTTACGGTGAGGTCCTGCAGGCTAAGTGGCTGCGAGCTCGGCGACGTAGGGGGATTCGCGGCATTCGACTGGGACTGCTGCGACTGTTGCTGTTGCTGCTGCTGCTGGGACGACGAGGACGACGTAGTCCTGACGGCAGAGACGCTGGCTGGTGACGAGGCTGGCGTCCTTCTATCGCCTTGGCGACGCTCCGCGACACCATTGCCGAAAAGTCTGCGACCAAGTTTCTCGGTTTATTTCGCCTTCTCTCTCTCTCTCTCTCTCTTTGATTTACTCGGAGGACTTTAGTACCGTAAGCTTCGTGCCACGGCTTTAGAAGACCAAAACTGAATTCCACTTTGCTACCGCGTTAGTACTTCGACTTATTTTTAGTAGTAACCACTACGTCGCGAGGTATGTTCATTGTGAGACCTTCACGCTACCGCTATCAGAAACAGCACACACCTGCCGAAGGTGCGTTCCACTTTTCAGAGACGTTACTGTTTGGGTTGTTATTCATAGCGTGTAAAAATTTTGAGGTAGGGAAGTGGCTTCTGTTATGGAACGCCTGGTCTATTATTAACGAGAAAGCAAGAACAAGAACGTGTTATACACGTCGGTGTGCTAAAAAATACACCGGTTACTGCAAATATACCCTGTGTTTCCGTTCTTCTTCAGGGTTTGGATACTATCCATTGCGCCTGCTTTTACAGCGGCAATGAGTAGAAGAATAAACACTAGAGAGAAAATTATGATCTTACGTCAACATGGATCCACTCACCCTCCCACATTTCTCGACTATTTACATTCACCATGTACCCTGTATCTCGCCTGCTCCATGAACCCTTTTCCATCAGAATCTACCGCCCACTCTCGACCCTACACCCCATACATCTTCCACCCACTAAAACTCGTGCTCACTGCCCGTTCCCCGTTCCTTATCCCAGTCCGTGGCGGTAAAATATATCCAGGAAAGAGCGTATGTAATAAATGCTACGTGGAATCAAGGGATAAGAGCGTACCTGATCACCTGTTCAGGGGAAATGGCACCGCTGCCCCCCGTGGCGTGTCCCCTGTGCCTGTACGGTGTGGTGTGCGACGAATGGTGATGAGGGGCGCTCGGCGGCCTCTCAACGATCGTGTAACTCGTGCCCGGGGGGCTGTAATAACCCCTGTGCTGGCCACCATGGTGTCTGCTGGTGGACTCCAGGTCCTCTGCCTCGTAGCAACCGCCTCCGCCGCTCCTCAGGAAGTGGGAGCCGCTGCGCAGGAAGTGAGACCCGGTACCACCGCCCCACTGCAACTCCTGCAATTCCGAGCCGTAATCCTCCGTGCTGCTGGCCATGCCTCTCGGATCCGTTTTGTCAGACCTGCGAAACAAATCCAGACGAATGGTCAGCGTCGTAACGGGTGTTGGAGCAGATAACACTAGGGGGGTTCAAACACCGTTTTTCCCCAGTATACGTGGGGATGTTGGAGTGTGCGACTCTTTTGGGGGTTGTTCTTTGGCTCCGTGATGCTGGGAGGGTGGTAGCGTAAATTTTAATGGGATAAATGTGTATTAAGATCGCACTGTTTTCCTGGTTATCAGAGTTTCTACTGTACCTATCCATTTTCTCGGACTTTTGTCACACGGTTCGTTAGAATTTAAGGCAACAAGTTTCGAGATTACGAGAACACAATTAGCGGGTGTCGCGTCGGGGAGTATTGGTAATAATCAAAGTAGCTTAGCAGGAGATAAAGAGGGCCTCCGTGGAGAACACGACCTGAATTTCAGAGACAGCGATGGCGTCGATCTAGATTCTCATAAATTAGTCGGGTACTGAGGCTCTCAGGAGACCGTGAAGCCGTTTTCGTGTCGCATGCATCTAATATTCACCTTCTGCGACACTCGAACGTCGACATCAACTACACTCATGCTCGTCTGAGTAGGAAATTCTCGCAAGAAGTGTCGCTTTAGCAGTGCATTTGCTGCCACTGACTATTTCCGAGCGAAATCCTACGGAAATTCTATATCCGCTCCTCGCAAAACGCCCGAATAATAAACTTAACATTTGTCCTACATTTTCCTGTACCGGCAGTTGCTCGATCGAGCTCGAGGAACATTGAACCCTGTATCAAACGGGGATGTCCTCGAATAACTAATCCGAGTCCAATCAGTCATCCGTCCTAAACCGAAGCTGTTGCTTAATTCTTGCTCAATTTGAACCAACGTGGTGCTTTCAAATTACGATGGAAAGAGAACAGGCTCTATCCAGCAAAACCGTACATTCCCACCGAGAACTAATTTTCCTTCACTCCGTTTCGAAAGCGTTTGCTCTGGGTAATACACAGGTGAACTCTGAAAGTCCGCGTTGCTACACCGTTGCAGAATTTTCAATAGCCAAGAGCAGCCTCTACCGCAACGAAAACAGTGAAGCAAAGTATTTCTTAAAAAGTGGAACTGATAGTTTCTAAGTAATCAATTGCGAGAAAGGCTTTCCATGCTTATCCCTGGAGTGAATCAGATCGATGAGAAGGTTCGAGGAGCACCTGAAGACGATCGATAACCCCTTCGCCACACAGCGGACTCGTTATCCAGCCGCTGCGTCGTTATCGATCCATATCAACGCGCGGCAAATCGTGAAATTCGTCGCGGGTGAAATTTCCTTATCGCGTGGGTCCGCCTGTCTCCGATAATATCTTCACGTGATCCCCGACAAAGGGGGCGATTTTCCGTGGCGTGGCGATGTCATAATCCAGCCAGGAAACCAGCCATTATCGCCGGAAGAAATTTGAAAGTTCCCTTGTTCGTGGCATTAAGCCTCGCGCAACCTACGCTCCTCTCTGACGATTTACTCGCTCCCCGCGGGGCTGGATTCCCCCCTCGGGACTGAGATTTCTTCGCGATGCTAGCGTACGCCGAGGGTGGAAGTTTCGAAGAATTTATTCTGTATAAACGACATGATCGTGGTGCTTTGTTTTCTTGTGAAATGCTCAACGTATATTTCGCCTTGTTTTTTTTTTCTTGCTTTCTGTATGCTGATGGTAATTGTATTGTAATTAGAATTTTAATAATACAGAACGCGAATATTGCACGTGCAAATACCGCGTGTGATATGCAACGCAAATTTCGTACGCATCCAATAAAATTTTTCACCGTTTGGTAACGGTTCTTGTTTTATGAAACACCGTCGTGTCCCCATCGAGATTCATATTTTATTTTACGATTTAATGCGTTTGGGGGGAATATCGAGATATGGAGAATGTGTAATTTTTGGAAATATTGGATACTGTTACTGTATTAGGGGGCCGGGGATATTTCTAATGTAAAATGATGTTTCATGGTTTATTGAAACTGTTTGCTGGTTGAACGACTCTGTGCACGGGTTCGTTTCATACATTATGAAACACCGTGTCCCGCTTCCAAAGCAATTCGTATTTTGTGACAGAATTCGTTATGTCGATATTATATCGATATTCAGAATAGCGTATCAGAATATGGAATTGATGCTATCTTTGAATGATATCACATTTCCAGCTTGCCCGTTAAAATACTAATCCTATATAGTATATTGGATAGCTATAAAAAGAATGAAACAGTCATGACTCTCGCTAACTGTAACCTGTCGAATCACCTTTAACATTTCAAATATATGCTAGCAGATTAACCCTTCGTTGCCACACCTCTTTTTTCAATCAACTTTGACATACCTGGGTGGCTCACACCCAGACCAATTTTTGAACGAGTGCCATTTTCATCCAAAAAATCCAATTATTATGAAAAAAATCATGGATCAATTTCAAGGTCTCTAAAATGTATTCGAATAATTTATTTATTGAAATTTCATCACAGTTTTTGTAAAATAATTCTAGATTACCACATGTCGAGAAGAAACGAAGAAAATCTTTAAAAAATTGTAACTTTTACAAATGTCAATATTGAAAGTTAAAAATCTACAGAGTTGATGTTCGAATATAATATTTTGGGAGAAAAAATAGTTTGTAAGTCGGCTTTGAGAGAAAGGTATTAATTTTGCATATAAAAGGTTCAGAGAGTCAAAATCAGCTTATGGGTGGATTACACCCAGAGAGTCAACGAAGGGTTAACAATCATGTGAAATATAACAAAAACCTCAAGTTTTTCTAAAGAATTCCAAATAAGTGATTGTTGGTAGCAGAAGAACAAACTCTTTCGTGTCAAATAATGCTATCCTGTTATGCATCGGTGTCCGTTGTCTATTACGAAACGAATAAGACTGAGGAGGACTTAGCTCGTCCCTACCAACGAAGATAAGTAGTATAAAAAGAAGTACCAGGTAAGTCCGACTTTGCTGCTTAAAGGTTAAACAGAATAAGAGGTTCACGATGTTAACAACTTGTGCTGTGTACGTAATCGTGTATGTGCTCTGCAAAGTGACACAGTGAATAATTGATACCCCAAAGGAACTCGGAACCCTAGCGAAACGACTCTGCAAGATTCTCTGCAAATTAAGATTCCGGGTGGACACGAAAGTTGCGAAACAAGCTCTCATTACGGAGGAACCTGAACGAACGAACGAAATATTCAAAGTTCAAGAAATCTTCCGAAACACAAAAACCGATGGAAGATTATTGCAGAGCGATTCCGTCCCATTACTCGGTAAAAATATCTCTCTCGTTAGCTTACACCTATTACTTACAACTTAACAGCGACACTACAAGCTAACATCCTGAATATCTAATCTCGAAGATGATCCCCACGCGATTAAATAGCAAACGAAGCACTCGCCCACCCTCGACTCCCCTTTCAGACTCTCAGTCAGCTTATTTCCATCGAAAATGTACGAAGTCCGCCCTCTGCCTTCCCTCGCCTCTCCAGACAAGCCACGAGATAAATCTATTAACGCTTCCTTATTCATCTCTCTATGAACAAACCGCCCCCAGTCATCGCCAACCCCCTGGTGCCCTCAAGCGTTAAATACTTGTGTTATCAAACGAACGCGCTCTTGTAACTGTCGGAAGCACCATTACCGAAGGAATTCGTGACTCTGGCCGATAAATAACGGGTGTCTTGGGCGTCAGCGAAATCGAGCAGGAACTCGAAGCGCGTTGAATATTAATCTCGCGGGAGGGGGTTGGGCGGGGACGGTTCGACGCCGGCCGCGTCTCGATTTTCTAGAACAACCGAGGCATTACCCGCACGGTAAGGGTCTAATAGCGTTAGGAAGCCTCCTGTTACCGCCGGAAGAAATTTTCGGAGTCATCCGGTTCGCGGTAAATGCACAGTATGCAAAGCCGTGCCGCGGTGCTTCGTTCGCGCATCGATCGGCCGCCACCGCCGAATCGACAGCCCCTATTTAATTCATATACGGGCGAAGTGACGATCGATTCACCGTTAAACGAACCTTCCCCCGTGGCGATGTGCGCGCTCTTGGCAGAAATTGGCTTCGAAAAGGAACGCGCAATCACCCGCCCGCGGAGGTACGCGTCCCGGGTGAACCGCACCGCGCGAAAATACGTAGTACACGCGAGTTCTCGCGAGTTGCGGCAAGATTTCCGCGGACTTGTACGACAATAAAAGATTACATACGAACGGCAGGAATGAAAAATGTGGAGCAACGCATTCTCGAGGAAACTGACGTTGAATGTTTGCGCCGAGTGCACGTGCACTTGGCTCTGCTTACTCGAAGGATATTCTTCTAGAGTAGGTACCTCTGCTTGTGTTTGTGCTGAGAAATATCGGTATTCGGATGTGTCTCGCGTGACGGTTGCCAGGATGCTTTTGTCCACGTGGAGTTTTGGATTATATGACACTATCGATATGGGCAGGTATTGTGATGCAGTAATGGACAGGGCTGCGGAGTCGGCAATCAAAACTCCCGACTCCTCTTTTTTTTACAACCGACTCCAACTCCGACCCCGACTCCGGCTCCTGCATTTATAATAGATTGTTAATGTACTCAGTACATATACATATATATATACACACACATATATAACTAAATTTCTAATATTTAATATATAATATGTTTGTATATATTATATATATATACAGGATAAATAGGTAAAGCTACGCTAACCGGTACGAGTATTAAAATATATCGCGAGCGTGTATAAACACGTAGAGCTCAACAGACTCGGATTTTTATAAAATTTACTAATGTGGAGTCGGTGTTGGAGTCGGCATATATTTTTTGGACTCCGACTCCGACTCCGGTAATCAGAAATTCCTTCTGAACTCCGACTCCGACTCCGACTCCACAGTCCTGATAATGGATGCACGTGGCAATCGCGCTTTCGATGACGTCTGCGTAGTGAAGTGTCCAATAATTATGGACATAAAGGTGATTGGAATGAACTGAGAACGGAGTTGAACAGAGGGACGCGAGGAGTCTTTCGTATTCTCCGGCAGAATCTCCGATTGGAAAGAAAACAGTTGGGAACGAAGGTGCACGCATTTCCCTGGCGATTTCTATCATCCTTTTAACACGATTAAATCGAAAGGCGCGATTATCTCGGTACAATCGCGGCGGTTGCCCCTCGCGCCCTTACCGGGCTACTATAGTCGGCTATAGAAGCGCCGCGAGAGCGGTCGGAGCCACGAGAATCGGTGGAAAGGGAGCTGCTGAATGAAGCCGGCTTCAGGGGGTGTTCCTGCAGTATTGATCGCCCCACCCTCGCACCACGGGACACATAGCATCCCTCCTTTCCTTCCACCTCACCCTTCACACCCTACCATTACCCACACCGTCGCCCGCTATAACTTCATCTCTCTCCCACGTCCACCCTCAGCCCCTCTTTCACGGCCTTCTTCATTCTATCACTTTCCCTCCCAGACAGACACTATCCTTCTTCATCCATTCTTTACTCCGTCACTGTTCCCCGTTCTCTCGCCCCCCCGCTCCCCTCTTTCCTATCCACCACCAGCAAACCCTCGTTTTCTTCTTTCCATCACTTTCATTCTTCTTTCCCCTCTTCCTCTACTTTGCCCCTATCACCCTCTATCGCCATTTCTATCTCCTGCCTTCCTTTTCCTTCCCCTCCAAAATCCCTTCCATTCCCCTACCGACCCCTCCGCCTCTACATCTCCGTCTCCTCTCCAACAACCCCGAGGAACGTCCAGGGGCAACTTGCACCGCGACCAGCCCCCCCCCCCCCGCCGGCAAACAAGCCACCCCTCTGTCAGTGTCAAGGTTGGGTCAGGCCGACTCGCGGATGAGGAAACGAGTTTGATTGCTGCCACGGCATGAATAACCGAGCGTCCGCGTCTATTTGGGAAATTGCTCGGTTTCCTGGCCACCTCTGGATGTGGGGGTGGCTGGGGTTGGCTGTGGCCGGGGCTGGGTGGCACAGGTGCGCGGTACGTGAATTCGGGATCCCGCGGCGTCGGGGTAAGGTTGCGGTCCGTCGGCCAGTATTCGATGATCGTCAGTTCACCCTGACCAACTCTGACATCGGCTTACGAATTGCTCGCAAATTGATCGAAGAATAGAACGGAATTTTATTGAAGCTCGGCGAGAGCGGAATTGCTAGAAGAGGCACGTGAAATTTATAAGTTTTCTAACGACGCCCGGCTGGAAGGAGAGCGTGACGTTTCGTCGTGCCACGGAAGAAAGTGAAAACTTTCGAGCCGCGCATTACACCGTGCAAATGATCTTAGAGGATTACGCGGCACGCCACGAATCGCGGCCGGTATTATGAAACGAGCCGCAGGAATCGAACGGGGACGATCTAAAAGCTGAGTTAATTTCGATAGGGTGTCGTCAGAGCCAGCCGCGACGGATTTTTTTCGCGTCGATTAACGATTATCACCCCTGTCGGTATGGTGACACTATCGAACGCGTTCTAAATATAATCCTCGGTTCACAAGCACGATGCTCGGCGAGAAGCCTCGGGCTACGGTCATTTTCGCGGCAGACTCGGCCTCCATCGATTATGGGTCTGTTTATTAACGAGCCTGGTTAATGAATGAGCTCGTTAGAACTCCGTTTCTCGCATTCACGAAGGTAAACATTCGTACCCCAGCCATTTACGCGCGATTAAAGGGTCCCCCCCCCCCCCGAGAAGTGCCGCGTCGTTTTCGCCAGAATAAACGAAGTGAAACCTGATGAGGGGTCTTTAATCTCGTATTAAACAATTATGCACGAAAACTGGGGCAGTACCGCGGCTATGTTCCCACGGAACTGGGACGGGTTGTATAACATCTTCGAAACGTTTGGAGACACGAGACGAAGCGACCAGGCAAGATAAAAATAGCGAACCTACGATCTCCTGATTTTAGAACAGCCACAATTAAATAGCAACGGAGCGGTATGAACCACCCTGCGCAATAGCGGCCAATAAAGCAAGTCCAGTTTTATAAATTACAGCAACTTTCCGCGCGATAAAGTACGCCGCCAAGAACCTTAATAAACCATCCTACTGTATCGGTCTCCTCAGGCAGGCTTGCCAACGCCGCGCGCGAGAACCGCGAAGGAACGTGCGGGAGAGAAGCAGAGGCGAAAGAAAAAAGAAGACACAAGGCGCAGGAGGAGTAGGGAAGGGGGTCAGGCGAAAGGGCACACGGTAAAGCGCGTAAAGGGGGTCGTAAAACGTGGAAAGCATCCGCAGTCGATGGTCTGGAGCATCCCTCGTTGCATCGATACACAGTGGTGGTCAAGGGAGACTTTAAAGATCACATTCCTATACACATATATAAGTACATTTAATACTACGTTTATCATATAGCTATTGCTAGTCTGTTTTCACGAATGCCTCGACACTGCGCCGGATCTGTAACCTCGTCGACTAATTGTCACGTTTCTGGCGTCATTCACCTTTTGAACATTCCTTTGACCACCACTGTCTACAGGAGTTTTCCTAGGTAGCTGGGAATAAGACAGGCCTTCGAACAACGCTGCGGCGACTGCAGTAACAATATTTCACGAGCCCCTCGGAAAGGGGCATGCCTGACCTCAGTGCACTTTCAGGTGCAACGACGGGAGCGCGTACGTGGCTCAGGTGTCTCGGCGAGCCTCTCAGAGACGAATAAACCCGGCGTTTGTAAATATTGAACGACGCTGCTACACCAGTGGATGCTATCCCCTCCTCCGGTGAATCGTATTAAAATGGATGTTGCGGCGCAGAGGCCTGTTTCCAAAGCCTCCGCGAGCTGATGATGGCTTTGGTGCACGGGGATCGGGGATGTGGAGCAGCAACTGGAGGAATTGAGATTTTTCCTCCATTTAGATGTACTTAGATACCGTGCAGAGAAATATGGTCAAGGCTCTAGAGACGCTCCGGAATGTGGAGCCATTAGAGCCGTGAAAAACAATCCGGTAACTTCTCCGTTTAATTAGGATGTAAGAAAGACTGTATATACCGATAGGAGGAGGGAGGTTTATTATCCTATGTATTTGGATGCCTCTCTCTCCGCCTCAAAGGCGACCTTGTAAATAAACGTTTATTAAGGAGAAGAAGAGTGTACATGGTCGGACACAAATTGTGTTTATAAAAGCTTGCAAGAATTTTAATCAATACGCGGATGTAAACTTCTGCGACAACAAGGTGCCCCTAAATTTGCTCACCTCTAGATACACGATATCATCCCCATAATCTTTGTTTCTCAGAAAACTGAATAGATGCTGCAACAGCGACCGTGCTCCGAAATTTTGCTATTTCTTTCCAGTGACCTGTTTTTCGCCACGAAATTTCGAATTCCATCAGAAGGCATTCCATTCCGTTGAGGCACGGGGAACGTGCTCCACGTACGAAGCTGCCGGTGCTTCGATCAGAAATAGATGAGAGTCGAAATTTATGCTCGCCGGGGAAACTATATTTTGATGAAGTAACGCGTTCCCCAGCGCCCAAAGCGGCACCCATCGAGGAGCGCGTTGCCAAGCCACGCTTCAACGTTCCCTAAATATTATCCCCGGCGTTCCTGAGGCGTAGCTTTTTCGCCGAGGCGTCTCGAGTGCCGGAAACGGTAACGCGGTAGGACGAGCGTGCGTTTGCCCGCGGGCGAGGCCGGGCTCCGAGTGAAACGGCACGCGGAAACCGGAAAACAGTCGACGCAAATCCTGTGTGCACGCTCTCCCGGCCGCGTTTTTGACGTTTCCCGGTTTATTGACATAAAGAAGCGGGCGTGACGGTGACGTTTCAGGGTGGTTAAAATTGCTGTGCTCGCGTGAACCATTGAAAACGTGGACGTGGAAATTCATTTCACTCGGGGTGGTTACTCGTTGGGACTCGCTTCGGACGTCCAATACATTATCCACGGAACCTGCAACGGGAGGCTCCTCTTTTCAGTGCATGGAAATGCTTTTCCATTAGAAGGGAACGTTAAGGTGATTTCGTAAAATGTTTTCTCGGTACTCGATGACCCTGGAACGGCCTGAATCTCAATTAGTTGGAATGAACTCCTGGATTTACCTTTCTACTGGGAGGAACTTTTCCCCCTGAAAAATTTGTATTTTCAAAGTGTCCGTTTTCTTTTAGATACTCTGATTCGGTGTGTAAACTTCGCTTTATTTGTTTATACCGTTCTCGAATGTCTAAGGGGCTGCACCTTCTTTCTATCCTCTATCAATCTTTTTCCCGCTATACGTACCGGAAACGCAACGCTCGCGAACGATAACGAGGAGTTACCGCGATTTAATGCAGCAGTTAATTAATAAAGGCAGTCGCTTCCCTGTAAACACTTTAAAACGGAAACCGTACCTAGATAACATCAGAAGAGCACTGCGCAACGCGCGTTGCACAAACCAAGCAGTCATTAAGCCGGAGAGCGCAATCTACGAAGTTAGTGTTTCGCTAAGTAATTGCGAGATTAGTTCCTACGAGAAGATCGTCGACAAACCTACAAACTGCGGGCTTAACCACATCGCTTTCAACAAGCTTCGCGACACTGAACTTACAAAAATACACCAGCGCAAGTCAGACCTCAGCAATCGAAATAAAGCTGAATCGACGAAAGTAACAAGGCTAAGAAAAACAATAATAAGGATCCATTCACAGGGGTGGGTACCAAGAAACGTCAAGGAAAACGGGATTCCGCTCGCGACCGAAAGGCACGGCCTCCGACTTCCGCTCCCACTCGCGCCCGTATTATTTCAAGTGGATCTCGCAGCGTTTCCGTCGCGTTAAGAAAGTAATTTTCGCCCAAGTGGCGGCCGCTTACACGTCGAAATTAATTTCCCCGCGTCGTGGCTCACGTCGCGAAACTCCGTTGGATTATGCAGCAGGTAAACCTAGAGAGGGTAACGAGGGAGAGAGGAGCGAGGATCGCGGAGGAAGACGGCGATATTCAGTAGCAAAAATTCCTTGGCCTTTTTTTTTTCAGCGTCTCCTTTACACGCCACTTTTCGCCCCGTGCGCCCCGCATCCCCGTGGCCAGCTTCTATTCACCCTCTTCGCGCGATTCGTGCACGACCGCATTAAGAAGTCACGCTGACGTGACTACAGGCTTACCACTGCATTGCGTGGCGACATTCGTCGCAACGTTGCATATGCGGGCGAGACTGCACCGGCAAGTGCGCGTGGAACGCGTTCGTTCGAATGATTCCCGAGGCCCTCTCGTTACGAGGCCTGGCTGCGTTCGTGCAATGCGGAGAGCGCCGTATATAGCGCGGTTCAAACGGCTGGTGTTTCAAATGTGTTTCGAAGCGTTGAAACAGAGGAACGGGACTCTATTATCACTATTATCCTTAGCATCTCTAGCACCCCTATTATTCGTATTAACCAGCGTGAACGAGGTAACTCGATCGCTTTGATTATACTTCAACGACCGTGGGTCTGGAGTGTCCGACGGGGATAGCCGTCGGGGCGTCCCGGGGGGGGGGGGAGGGGGGGGCCCGTTCAAATTGATCCGCACTGTCCTAGAGAAGCCAGAAACAAAAAGCACCGGGATAGATCAGGGCAGCTTTCAGGCAGCCCGATGACGAGGCAGGACAAAAAGACGGTCCGACGAATTGTTCTGCTTTCTGAAAAGCCCTGTCGGACACTGGTTGCCGGCAGAATGGAGGAAAAAACGTCCCGACGGATCTGGAGTCGCCCAGCGAGCGACCGAGCTTTAAACGGAACAGAGGGATCGAATCCAATTTCCCGTGCCGGTTAGCGTGACGGCTTCACGTGTATTCAGGGTGGTTTAGCGTGTGCGCCGGATCAATGGGACAGTTCCGATCCGTCCACGTAGCGTTTACGTGCCACTGCGGCTATGTTATTTACGAACGGAGGCCTAGAGGCCTCGCCGAGTGTTCACCCAGTGAGACATGAAATTAGGGAACCGGGGAATACCGTACTAGGAAAGAAACGTGGAATACGGGTGAACAGAAAACGTGCTCCCTTGCCTCGATACAAATCGCCATGGGCCGGTTCACGTTTAGATTCCAAGGCCGATACGACGACCAGTGGAATTATGTGACATTATCGCGAATCATGGGAAACACCGTTATGAAAAGGACCTTGATGGCTTTTTTGCACACGTTGTTCTATGTTCTCTGACTAAATAATTTTCTCGCTTCGAGATCGCGGCACTCGTTAGCTGCCTGTTGCATGAACGCTGATGGCGAAGATAGGGTTAATTTCCCCCTGCTGCCTGCCCCCTTTTCGATTACCACCCTCTGACACACTTCCGTGACTATTGCCCCGCGATTTTCACGTGGATTTTTAGCGAGTGTTTTTTCTGTGATAGTCTCTGTATTCAATGACGATGGTCGAATGAATTTCTAGTGTTTAGCGAAGCTCGTGTGCGGTTGAAGTCTTCGGCTGCACGATGCAATTAGGAAGCGATCTATAAGAAAGGAATCCTGTTTCCGAGTTGTTCAATGAAATCGATGAACGTGAGAGAGATCACGAAGGGATTTCGTCGAATGCGAAACGACACGAAATCACGCGATATTAGTGCGCCCGCGCCACGTGAGCTGAAAGCTCGCAATATCGTGCAACGTAAATATATATTCGACGTCTTTTTTTCCATATTTCGACCGGGCTCCGTCGGCCTCTCGTTACTCGTGATTTCCACGTGCCCGGGATTGACGCATTTAGTACAAACATCGACTTCTCCAGTGATCCGAGATTTAGGTTGGGAGATTGCGCGTGGAATATTTAAATTCTCGGGCGGTTCGAGAAGATATGAACCTTCGACTGCTCGAACGGCAGCAATTTAAATTAGGAGCATGATACTTCGCCGCGTCACCCTATAAAAATCAAGGAAAATCGAAGCACAGTAAAAGAACCGTATGCGAGCTAAATTGACAGCAAACGAAAGGAAAACTTTCCAGGAACAAGGGCGCCGCGAATGTTTGGAGAGGCGCCGCTTCAGAAAAACGCAACAATGTTCGTAATGCGCTCGAAAATCACGAGAGGCAGAACAATACGTTCGACGCAGCTGCCTCGTCAACTCGGCGTATCGGTTCTGTGATTCGTCTAGCGCGTGTACGAGAGGTAAATGTACAAACGGCTCACCATGCTGCAGCCAGAAAGCCGGGTAACGAACGGCACTGGCGTTTGTTTCTATAGAGGCGTCCAACTTGCGCGTGTATATAATACACGAACGCACCCCGTACGTGTTCCCTCAGCGCCTAATTTTCAGCCTTTAGAAATAGATAGAATACTTGGGGGAAATCGTACCATTTTTTCGTGCCATACTCTATGCAGATTGTTTCTTTATGACTAGAGAAACGCAATTTCAAGTTAAAAAAAAAAGTTAATTTCGTTTTTTCCTAACAATATTAATATTATAAACCTTTCGAAAGTCTAACTGAATTACAGCTCCCTAACATATGACAGTATGACACACTATAGGCAAATGATCCCGACCAATTATTTCTAATCCCTAGAATTAAGTATCTCCCAGACAAACCGCGAAACCACTACGGTCTACAAACTTTCGCCACCGCGGACCATGCAGCCTTAAAACACAAGTCCTCTAAGCCCCCATCTCGCCAGAAGTACCCGAATTCAAACACCACGTTACCCTGGAAAGCTGCCCCTCGAGAGAGGGAGAGAGAGAGGGAGAGGGGAAGAATCAAGCTTGATTCTCGCGCGAGGGGTTTCAAGAGCCGGCCAACAATTTCACGGGCGTCGTTCTCAGCCGCGCCGGCTGTAAATCAGGCGGAATCGCGAGGGTCGGAGCGTACTCACGGCGAGCGATCACCGAACGGGGTTAATGTTGCGACCGTCGCACTTGCCGCCGCCTGTATGCATATACACGCCGAGCTCAGAGAGCATTGCTATTAGTTATTAACGTGCCCCCACCTGGCCCCCCCTCTACCACTTCGTTTTTTTCCACCAAGGCGCGCTCACGCACCACGTCACAGGGATCGATCCTCGGCCACGAGGTCGAGGGCTGGAAAGTGTTACGAGAGGAGAAAGGAGAGGAGGTAGACCCTAGTCTTCTGCCTACCCGGAGGAAACGAGCCGATTCAACGCCAGAGGCTTGGCTACCCGCGACGCTTATTAGCTGTCGCGAGTGGGGTGAGGCGGGGGTGTCATAGGGGGTGAATTCTTAGAAAAATTCAGCCCTCCAAGCATCTTTCGAGACGCCGGGATGAAAGGTCACCGGGACAGGGAGGACCGAACGACGGGGGTGGTTTCACCGCGTGCCATCGTGCTCGGCACGGAAACTCGAAGGGGCTGAAGGCGACCTTGCGCGGGGGGATTGATGGTTCCATTTGGGGGATTCTCGCGGGGGATGCGGAGATTTTGTGCGCTGGAAATCCTGAGGATCGGTGGTGGGAAGCCGTGATTGTCGTAGCTTCGATTTCTAGATTGTCTGTGCCCTGAGTGGGGTACCTTGATCTAGAAAGAAGGAGATATAGGGAATGTCTGGGAATAGAGGGCCTTGGTGAATGCATTAGGGTGGCTTATTTGACATGATAGCGGAGCAGCTGGTTAGCGTCTGGAGGAAACTGCGCCGACTAATTGATTACGGGCGCAATTATTCGGCGGGGGCGAACGCTCTTGAATTCTTGTAGAGGCGGCGGTTCGTTAACCACAGGCACGTGCAAAGGAATTGGAAAAGGAAACGACAGAGCTGGAGCAGGCTCGTCCTCCGCGAAAGAAAACATAACGATTCAGCAACGGCGGCGGCTACTTGGCTACCGTGACACCAATTAAGCCCTGAAATATTGTGCACACGCGGTTACACGAGCATGCAAACACCTCTAACCCAATTTACTCGGGAGAAAGATTTCGTAAGCGATAACGGTAGGAATCGAGGGGGGCGGGGAGAGGGTTCTCTTAATTTCTGCTCGTCGAAGCGTTGGTCGTTTTGCACGCGCACCCTCCTCGCGATCTTTCCCTGCATTATATTTTATCTGGCGGAAGAATTGCTCGCGAAACCAATTCCTTCCGAAACATATGCGCCTAACGACGTCCATTCTTCAATTCTTTCGTCTCGATCTCCTCCGGAGAGCGCACCATCCGGTAGCCTCCCTTTCTACGACAAATCGAAGCGATTTGACTACTGTAAAATCGCTATAGGAAATCCTGGAACATCGTAGCAACGTCCACGTGAATGCACTTCTAGTGAACCCGGCGTCTTTTTATTCGGAAACGGCGAACAAAAGGGCCGATTGGCTGGATCCGCTCGTCAGAAGCAGAAATGTTCGACATTCGGTGATTTCGACGTACCTTTGTGCTCCCGCGACGAAAAAGAGCATCGAGGAGACGTGTTATCGATTTTGGAATCGCGGCTGCGAGACTCTCCCGTGTTCAGAACTGTTAAAGCCCCCCGTCCCCTGTCCGTCTCGCAAGCACTTATCACGGAAAGTTCTTTTCAGACGAATATTAGCCCACGTTAATGGCAACTCCTTGGAGATACAATATGTTTTTTCTTCGACCGGCGTCGGGCAGTGTAAATTACTTTGAAGAAGTTACTCTACCCGACGGGAGTTCTTGGTGTCGCTAACACGTTACAAAATCCAAGCGTTGTGCCTTATCGGCTTGAAAGAAGATTCAAATTTTGTGTAAAGCAGGATAATTTATTTTACAAATCGCGGCTCTATTATATTTCGCCGCGGCAATTAGCTGACAATTTTGCGATATCGAGAAATATGCGGGATTTACCGAAAGCCTGTATCGCTAATTAAAGGATTATTTGAATGAGTGAACAGGCTGGAATTGGTCGAGAATCGACGAAGTTCTTGATGAATGGACTCGTTAATTGGGGTAGATTATTAACGTTTACGATTTGGGACACCAATAGTTGTTATTAAATTGCAATTACACAGCGAGTTACTGATGCAACGGGGGGCGGTGAACGATACCAGAGAAAAATAGCTCGTAAACCTGTTACAGAATTCGAGCAAAAGGTTTCGTTGAAGATATCATCTAAATGGCTTGAAGAATGGTTACTAGAATGATTGACCCAATTATTGTCAATCAGCCCGAGGCAGCTGCCATCCTTGGCACTGAAAATCACAACCTAGACGAAGGATTCTCCGCGGATCACCCCTGGACCCCGAGACGTGCTGATAATAGCAAACGACGCGAAAGTTCTCTGTCTCGGCGTCAAGCCTCGGAACAACTATGGACATGCTGTTACGAGCCGATGCTCATTACAAAAATCTGTTATTAATACATTGCAACGGTTTACGAGCTCAAAGTAGAGCTTCGAGCGGCACGCTGGCGTCGTAAACCGTCCGCCAAGAAGTCCGTGATACTCTGTGCGAGGATCATGAATACGTAATCGCGTCGCGATCAACGTCCAAAGCAATTTCAGGTAACTTTTATTAGGCTGCACCAGTCTCCGCGAGGGATCGGCAGCAACGCCGTGAGAAACGCCGCCCTCAGAGTTGGAAATTCATAGTCGCGGTCCGAACGAGCCCCGAAAATTCGTTTAGTTTTCCGACTAAGCTGATTTGCAATTTAAATGGAACCCGCGAATCGTCCAGTTTATCCTGTTCATTCGGCCCCGCCAATGAATAATTCGCCATTGACTTTTGATAAATGAAAGGGAGTATCTGCTCTGACAGTATGGTGATTCGTTGCTTCTCCAAAGTAATTCGAAAATGAGGAAATATCAGGCGAGGGAATGGCCCATTTTTAATTTTCATTTAGAGCTATTTATTCTAAAGGGATCAATGCTTCGTGTGAAACGAGAGGATGGTGGACATTTTGTACAGTCTTTGATGTCGCGTCGGTAAATTAATCACACGCGAACAAGCTTGCCACAGAAACAAGCAAATCCGGGTACATTGACAGACTCGATAAACGTAAAAATTCGGTTACACGAGCGACAAGCAAGGTGCAATTAACGGGATAACTGTGACGTGGAGTTTTCCTTCGAAATCGCGGCTGATAAATTCATTAAAACTGAAACTCGTCGGACGGCGAGAGCCCCGTCAGCTAGACGGCAGCGGCCGTGCGCGATAGATCGATGGCGCTGTACCATATCGAGAGAACACGATACGGGATGCGAGTACGTGGCCGGAGGGTGAGAAAGATGGGTCGGGGGAGGGTGGTCGCAGTGGTGGAGGCGGTGGTAGCTAATAATAAAAGCGAAGGAATATTTCCTGTATGCCGTGGACGTGCAGTGTCACCGAGGGAAGGACAGACTGTGATGGACAGAGGGAGAAGGACGAGTGAGACTGATAGCAGCGATGGGAGCGGGGAAATTGATAGAAACAAAGGGGGTGGAAATGGCGGGGAGCGGTGGAAACCATTGGACTCGCATGCAAATGAATGTGGGACCGAGAATGCCGAACGAACAAATAACCTTCGCGGTTAAAATACGCTAAATGGGGAAGAATTTAAGTGTGCGAAAATTGTGGGACGTGAAATAAGAGAGGAAAGAAATGTGCGGAGAAGAATTGACCTGCAGCCAAGATGATGGACAAAGGCAAAGAGATATTGAAAAGGAAAACGCAGAAAGGGGTTGATCAGTCACAATAAGGAACAGACGGAGAATATAATCGGCAAGATGAAGTAGGAACACTCGCCTACGTGGAAAAGGGACGAGTAAACTGAATGGGAAGAATGAAAGGAGCGAAGGGAACAATAGCCGAAGCTACGAGTGAAAATGAAACCAAGTTCGAAGCGCGGTCGAACGAAGATAAAGGCGGAAAATGGGGACGTAAAATAGAGAGGAATATTAGCAGGGAATAATGTAGAAATCCTCGTCGAGAGCGAAACACGCGCGGGGGACAGGCAAATAACTGTGAGTACACATAAAACCTGGAAATTAGCTTGAGAAAAAGTCTGGAAAATGGGGGGCCCAAAAACAGGCGAGAGAAAGTGCCTAGCGAAGGCGAATAAAATGTCGGGCGAGAGAGAAATAGGGGCTGTGTGGGGCGTTACGTGATGAACACGTGAAATATAAAAAAAAAGAGAGAAAAAGGAGGATTCGAGGGGGACGTGTGAGGGGATGCTGGCCACTTGACTTTGGGCCGAGTAACTCGTTGGCCGGGCGGAAGTGGCCTAGGAAGACAAAGAGCGACGCTTGGAACGAAGATAGTGAGACGTTGGAAATTCGGTGGAAATAGCCGGCACGAGTGCAGCAACTCTCAGCCAGGGGGTGGTTTTCCGGGAGTAAAAGCTAGGCTCGCCTCGATATCACGGAATTAAGTACGCAGCCGAGCGTAAACTGCATTTACCTCGACGCACGTGATTGCTTCGTGGACTACCATTTCCACGTAAATTCTGCGATCCAAATAAATAAACGCGATCTTTTTTCTCGTTCGCGAGCAGTTGGAGAATCGCGCAGATCGGCGGAACGCCGTCACGTCCCTCGTTAGTGGAAACGGCGGCTGTTTTTATAAATATTGGCCACGCGAACACGGGGTTATCGATTTCGCGGCAGTGCATGATGCAATTTATTTTCCACTATGCAGTGTCACGTCAAACAGAAGGCGGAGTGTGATGTTTTTCAGTGGGATCGCTTGGGGTGGATGGGAAATATTAATTTCAGAAGTATCGTGGGAGAAGTCGTAGAAACATTTTGAGGGAACTAGTTGAAGTCACTGCGAAGAATAAACCTCACGTATCGCCGAGCATTGAATGGTACTTATCAAACGATTCAATTCCAAATTTCGCTCGAAGAGGTCGCCGAACACCTGTCAGTGTGCTCTTACGCGTGCCAGTATTTCCAACTGGCTCGATCAAGAGCACATGGAATACCATTGAAGACCTACATGTATTGGAAGTACGATCTCTGCGCGAGATCGCCACAAACAGCATTGTCCAACAATTCATTCCCAACCCAGTTCCATAGCAAAGAAACTCAGTCGCTCGGAACAGCAAGCAGACCTTCAACAAACCCGCCATCAGACCTAGAAACCGCGACAAGATACACCCACGTACAACAAGTTACCCGATCATCACACAGAACGGTAGGTACTTGATCGAATACCAGGGTCGCTAGAGGATCTTGAGGCGGTGGATTATCGTCGGGACCTGAACTCTTAGGAAACCGTTCGACTCAGGTGCACAGTGCCTCCTGTCTCTCCGAACGATCCGTCGCGAAAGCAAAACCCGACTACGCGGCCTCGTCAACGCGAAACTATAGAAGCAACCCCCGAGGAGCAAAACCGTGATTCGAAATTCGCGTGGCGAAAGGAGACTGCCATCTCGCGCCACCGTAGCTGCCGCTGGATACCAGCCCCCGAGAGGCGTCCTTGGATCGAGGGACGGGGATCCAGGGGACGGTTGAATCGCGGTATCGACGTGTGCAATCGACAACTCACGTTTCTCATCTCGCAGTCGACGAGGCGACGTGCTCACGTGCGGCTGCCCGATCGTCGCACGGTCGTTGCACCGTCGCTGGTCGTTGCGGCAGCGTTCCTTGGCGGCGACGACGTTGACGAGGGGAACCGTGAGGACGACGAGGACGATCGACCGCCGGGGGTGTCGATTAGGGACGAACGACACGCGCAACACGGAATGTCGGGCACACGGTGCAATCGCGAGGCACACGCGACGAGCGACGAGCGACGAGCATCGCCCCAGCTCGGCACCAAGCTCACGACTGCCTCTCTCTCGACCGAGGGCCTAGCTGGGGGTTGCTTCGACTCCAGTTCACCGGTTCAATCGCGGGGGCTAGGGGTGGCTGGGGGCGCGCTGCTAACCATACACCACCGCCGTCTGCAGGCTACCCCGCGAAGGCACGCGACTCCCGAGCGCGCAAGCTCGTGCAACGATTCGTGGCGCGGGCGGGGGTGGGAACGCGCAGCGGGAGCTTTTCGGTTCTTCCAACGAGACGGAGGGATGAAGCTACACGGGTTCTCAGAGTTTGCTCTCGGGTGTACTGCATCGACTTGTCCACGTGAATTTCGAATTTCCTTAACGCAGAAGTCTACGTTCTAACCGTGCTTGGAAATCAAACGATGTCTCTAGGTAGAGGTACATAGAGCAGCGTACATTATGGACGATCTAGATTCAGGGATCGAGTGAGTTGTTCAAAGTTCAGTAATTTCTCCCGATAAAATGTTCAGTAAACTCTACGATACAGCAAAGGGACCTACTTACTTATAGGTAGTCACGGTTAATTCTGCGTCGCAGTAGAAGCTGTCGATCATGGCCAGACACGCGATGCTAGCGTAAACTCTCTAAATTAAAACTGTGACGCGATACCTGATGCGCGACCGACAACCGAGAAAGCTTTACGCGCGTACACTTTCTCGATCGAAACTCTGCTTTGATTACACGCAGAGTTATAACAAGACACACTGGCCAAGATTTCGAGTACTGTAATCTGCAAACTTCAGCGTTCAAGCACTTTATGCTTCAAGTATCATAAACCCTCGAGACATTCCCAAAGACACAGACCCTCGGACTATGATTTGAATATCCCAGAATATTAAATTCAATGTTCCTCCCACACGATCCTCGGGATATTCCCAATAACCCAGTTACGATCCCATTAACCGCTGGCACGCGCCTGTAGGAATTGATACTCAGGATCAATTAAGCCTTCATACATATACCGAGCATGCACGTACGAATTCCTCAGGATCGCCAGTTCTGACGCAAGCACGACCTTGAGCCAGTTTGGCAGACCGGAGGCGCGATATCAGCAGCGCGTGGCTAGCTCCGCGGTTTCCCCCGAGGAAGCTCGCCCTTATCGCATCGATCGTGACGATAGAAAAGGGGTGGATCGCCCTTCTCCGTCGGCCTTTTGCTGAATGATCGCGAGCCACCCCGGTAGGAACGGTTAACCAGCTGGCAAACCCCCCCCCCCCCTGGCACCCCGCAGGTTTCCTTGCTTAACATAGACGAGCGTGGTGCACCTACCTGGCTGGCTCGGGGTACTTGCACCCTGCCTGAACAGGGATCAACAGGTTCGCGTGCCGGATGTGCTGGCGTACAGGAAGTCATCAGCGAGGCCACGACTTCTACCTCGCACGGCCGCGATCTGATCATCCCTCGCGGCGAGATAGCAGCCTCGTAAAAGTGTTACTCTCGATGGGGTCTTGGATAAGCGACGATGACACGCTGGGATAGCTGCGGGATTTCTGGGGATCTTTGATGGGTAACAAAAGAAGATTAGAATGGGTGTGGATGGGTAAAGGTGAGCGGGCGCCCGATGAACGTAATCGATACTGGGATCGAGATTTCAACGCGGGAAGATAGAGAGAATGCTTGCTTGGGATTTTTACCTGTGCAGAACTGGTTGTGAAGGAGTGGTTCTACCGTGGGGAATGATGCAGGCTGATCTTCTGAACCGAGTCACGGTTGGGTAAGGAGGCACTTCTGAGATGAGGAGTGACGTAACATGGCCTGCATCCGGATCGGTTAATGTTATTGGATATTGATGGCCGAGTGAAGAATGATTATTTCTTTAAAACGGGATCTGCGGAATCGGCGAAGGATGTTATACTGCGAGGAGAATCATGGCCAAGATCGAAACGCCGTGTAAAATCGTAGGCCATCTATTGTCACTTTCATCGACTCGTATTACACACAAGTTGCGCGAATGTTCATTGAGGAATTGACGCGTACACGAACAGATACGACGCTACTTAGACGACTGGAGGAAAAATCAGGGTCGACAGAGGTAAGTACAAAATTGCCTAAGCTAATCGATGCATCGAGTAGCCAAGCCCGACGACAGCGTTCAATCGTATGCCACCCCGTCGAGCTTGGATCCTCACAATTATTATAATTATTCTGTGCTTCTTTTGCCCCTTATTACGAACGCATGCAGAGAGGCCCTTGTAAAAATATATCAACGTACACACACGTGCTAACGTGCCCTATGCTTCGATATCGGAACGAGTATTCGAATTTCCCCCTCCCTTATGAAAACGCGTGCTCGATTTCGCTTTCTGTCTCGTACTCCAAAGCCGAAATGAGAGATTCCAATATATATCACAGAATTTGCAGTTTCTCTGTGCCGCGCGTCGTCGCGGCCGCGCGGCTAGAAAAATCAACCACGGAATGGGCGAACAACCGTTTCAGCAATATCCCGACTTGTTTCTGCAACGAAGAGGAAATAATTAATTGACTTGAATTTTCCCGTTTTGAGTCCGTTTGGTCCGCTCGATTGATCGATCACGCTCGAAGCCCGCGCTACGGAACTAAAAAGGTATGTACAAAATCACAATGATCCACCCGCGGACATCTCCCTCTTCTCCCCATGGGATCACCGTGGAATCCGCGTGGCAGACACACATAAATACACGTGACTAACACACACAAGTCGCTACAATTCGCGCACCTCGCAACCTGCTGCCATTTATCCACCGTTCGATTCGCATGTGCGCCGATAACAGACCTATGAATCACGCTAAACACACCTAACGGCTAAAGTACACCCCCGTAACGATCTCTACGTCGAGTTCGGAGTACCGTGTGATTAGGCGGGTAACTCGTTCGCGTGAGATGCGAGCGGTGTGCGACGTGTGACGAAAAATCGGGGCAGGAAAGGTAAATTTGCACGACGGTGATCAGGCAAAGACTGTTGTGCACCAACGTTTACGCGGCTGTCACCGAACGAATACGTACTGTCATGGTTATTAAAAAACGAAACATGGTGGTAACCCACCATCGCAACGTAACGAGATTCTCTCAGCTTCGACCGGAACACCATTCCTCGCGCTACTGTTCTTTATCCCTCGCTTTCTCTCTTTCCCGAAGAGAGTACGAGGAAGGTCGAGTATTCCACGGTCGTTCCAGCCGTGTTCAATTCACCACCGTGTGTCGATGGCTCAGCTATGAGTTGCCGAACGATTGAGCACTACCGTTTGTGACTGTGACTCGACTTGCTCTTGGGGCTGTCCGTGGAGATGTCATTAGGCTCCCTTCTAGGCCGTAGGATGAAGTTGAGATTGTGCGCGGTGTTCACGGCGTAATAAACGTTCGCCGAGTTTGGCAAGACCATCTCCCTGTCCGGCAACACTTGGGCCAGAGTGTACTGGTCGGGGCTGCCCTCGATTCCCAGCTTGAGCATCGCGTTCCGTATCACCTGCGGTGTTCTCTCGTTGTTCGATAGCATGATCGACTTGTACATCACCACGCCCTCCGTCTCGACGTTGTCGGTCTCCATCGTGACCTTGATGATGTAGAAGTCGGGCGAGCTCTTGTGCGAATGGCTCGGGCTGGAGAGCCCGACGAGATTCGGGCTGTTCCCGTTAGCGGTGATCGCGGTCGGCGGTGCCAGTCGGTTCTGCTGGCTGGCAGCTGCCCCTCCACCACCCCCGGAGCTCAACGACACGTCCAGAGATGGCAAAGAGGAGCTGGACGAGGAGCTGGACATCTGGGACGGCGATGTCCGCCGATCGAGAGAGTTGTGCGGCGAGCTTGGCAGTGAATCCAGGTCGCAATAGAACTGGGAGCTGCTCGAGCTCGACGTAGAGGCTATCGAGTCGTTTTTGCGGTGACCCTGATGACTCTGTAAGACAAATCTGGGCTCAGTCTCTCCACACTGGAAAGGGGATAATCGTGGACGAGGCAGGCTAACCTGTTGACTGGGAGGATCGAGTAAACTCGCTCGAAAATGCCTCCTGACTTGGCGCGAAAGTTTCAGTTTTTACTGTCCCTATGTCGAGTGATTAAGGTCACTGAAGATCATACATGGGCTACGTTGTCTCTTCGATTCTTTCAAGTACATAGCAAGTCGGATCGCCTATTGAATATGGCAGGAGACATGTCTGGGCGTGGAATGACCCAGTTAACAGGTTCGAGGTTCGAAGGGGAACGTGCTAACCTGTTTCTTCTTCCCACGATTGCTCAGCGTGTTCCCGGGAGGCGGTGACTCAATCTGGCAGCTCAGCTTGTACGCCTCTCGATCATCCAGCACCACCACGGAATGAAACCAACGATCGAACAGGGGATCAGTGCGGAAGTTGTACGCGTTCGCCGCCCCTTGGAGCAATCGTATCCTAGCGAGCACCTCGAACTCCTTTCGCCTCTTATCAAAGTTAATCAAACCGTCGGCTATCGTGTCGGGTATTGCGGTGTCTATCATCGTGAGGTCCGTCAGGAAGGTCCCCAGATACGGTATGGTTCCGTAGCTGATGTTCTAAACAGAAGGAAACGATCCCCCATTGTAACAAAATCATTCCTTCCATAAATATTATAAAATATGTTAATTTCCTTAATGATAATTCTACATCAGCTTTGAGTCAGACAAGTACAGTTGAGGAAGAATTCTATCAGACCTATCACTTACGCCAGCGTGAGTATTCTGCTTCTGGAACAACTTCTGCAGATGCCTATCGCTTCTACCGGCAGTGTCCGCGAACTTGGCGGTGCCCTCCTTGATCAGAAGCTCCCGCTGCGTCCACGCGTTGTTCTCCTCCGAGAAGATCCTCTCCAGCTCCCTGAACAGCTCGTGCTTCTCCCTGGGCATGCACTGCCAGCATTTCTCCAGCCTGTACACCGGGTTGCTCTGCAGACCGGACACGATCGCCTTCAAGCTGCTGAAGTTCTTCAGCACGCGCAGCTCCTGAGCAATGTCGATCCACGTCTCCAAGACCCTGGCCCGTTCCTGGGACTTGGTCGTCGTGTCCATCAGTATCGTCGAGATGACTCGAAGGGACACAGCGTTGAATTGGTTCACAGTCGCCAACACTGTGGCGGCGTCGTGGCTCCTCGAACGGTCCCTCCTGGACCAGACGGCGCCCAGACACTGGTGTGCCACGAGTTTCTTGAACACCTCGGCGTCCATACGGGTCAACTGCTCCGCGAAATGACGGTGCGGAACCTCTGGGAAGTTGTAGCTCACCCAGTGATCCACGATAGGATCCGGGGAACCGCGTGGTGGCCGACCATTGTCGTACACCATGCAGGAGTCTGCGTAGAACGTGCGACGAAGTTGGTTAATGAAATAACTCGTGTGTACGACATGAATTAAACAGACTATATATAAATTCTTTGAACGACGCATCGATGAATCAGCCGGTGACGACTCAAGTTGCAGCTTTTATCTGGGTAAACATACAGAATTGTGATACGAAGCGTGGCATAACATCCGCCTGACATTCAAGTTAAACGATTGACACCGCCGAGTGCTGTGATTTACATATTCAGAATAGAATACGGGGAAAGTACTTAGTGATTCTAGTAGGATTACCCACGGTGCTGATCGATATTTTTCACACATGAAACTACAAGAAGCAACAGGCAAACTAGATCGACTACTCTCCCCCACGTGCAATCTTCCTTACAATCCACAGGGATGCCATGTTGCAAGGTTTCAAGGTTTCATAGGAAATCGTGGATCCCCTTACCTATCTGATCCTCACGGAACCTGTGCAATCGATGCCTTGCCTTAAGCTCGAGCTCCGAGCCAGGAAGCCGTCGATGCGTGAAGTCCAAGAGCCTGATGAGCAGAGGGTGATTCGGTAGTGACTTCCAGTCACCGGGATACGCGTCCAGCCAGACATGAAGAGCCTGCACGAGGGTCTTTCGATGCTGTTCACCTGTCAGGGCGGCGGACCCCTCGTCGAGGGCGTCGTACCTCGCTAACAATAGCTCGAGAACCTCGCGCGGCGTCGTGAACGCGCGATACGTCGCCAAGAAGACGTTGATGTACGTAGACTCGAGCTCCCCGTCGTCGTTGGCCAGACTCTCGACCAGACGCTGGACGGTGCCAGCTTTCAGGAAACGCACTCTCACCGTCTCCCATTCTAGGTGCGAGATCTCGTCGTCCGAGTCCTGTCGAGAAGTCCGACTGTTAATGCGTGGGGAAGTTGAAGGGACGTCTGAGGGCAGAGCTACTGGATCTATTCTCCTCGACTAATTGTAAGTAGCAGACTGACTTCGCAAGTAATTGACTGATGAAACCACTCAGACTTTCAGGCACGAATTATTTTACTGCGCGTGATTGGGAGGGAAGAATAGGATTGAAAAGATCGGCTTACCGATGCTGAGAGGCTCCTGGTCGGCCTGTGATACCGGACCTTCTTCAGGTACACCGTGTATATGACGCCGTCGCCCCTTTCCTCGCCCCATAAGCGCCACGTGGGCTGCAAAGTAAAAGCAAACGGCACAGTTACACAACGAGAAGCACGCAGACTAAATCTCGGCGAGGATCTGGTGGGCGGCGAAGACAACGGGCGAGCAAAACCATCGCCCCGGGGGATGATTTACGCCGCTAATTTCACGGGCTACCCCCTGTCACGAGCAACCGTCTCTCTAATGGGAGGAGGAGCTAATCAATGGACGGCCGTGCAGTCGACAGATTTATTGAAATAATTGACTTCCAGGTCGAAACTGACCTCGGCCGTCCATTTCACGGCTTGAATCGCGATTAGCCGGATGCAGACCGCTTTATCTTCGAGCTCTAGCCTCCTACAGAGCAATCACCCGGATGAGTCTATAATCGTTTCACATTTTTTTCTTCGCAGATTTACAACCGCCATTCGAATGAAGAGAAACGGTTTTGGACCCTTTCGATTGCTAATGAATGAAGGCTTTTGAAGCAACGCATCTGCAATTACTCGGAACGGTGCATCTAGGATTCCACTCGGTGGGGCAACAATATGAAGCGCTCTCAAGCCACTAACGCAGGTCTTCTTTACTTTGACGCCCGTGCAAGTGAGAGAATGAGGCGAGAGCCCCGTTTCCTCGTCCGTGCAGAAGCTGAACCAAGCGAAAACGGACAAAACGGAGACGGAGAAAAGCGATTACAAGCACCGTGCAACAGAGGCGGGTCCATGCAAACGCGAATAGATTTCACGACAAATAAACGTGCCAGCCTGTGTCTACACGATTTACTTCCGGGACACCCGTAATATCGCCGTGCAACGATAAACATTCCGTTGGGGGAACACCGGGGATAGGGATCCCTGGTGTTTTCTGCGGGACGCCTGAACCATGAACTCCCTCATACTAGATTCTTAATTGGCGTTTAAGAATTGTGCCGGGGAACTTTAATTGCAGCTCGTGGCTCATCTTCGTTCGCCGGCTAACCTTCCTGACACTACGTATCTACGTAACAATGGTCATTCATCGATGACGAATAAACGTTATTCTTTAATGATCTCGTTAGAGTCCTCCATGCACTCAATTCCACGGATACTTTTTCATTGACGAATTGAGCGCAACCTGTCTGCAGTAAGTGCACAGAAAAGGACCCCTTTGCGCGTGTACAATGTTTGCGTGGTAATTACAACCTCAAAAATTGCTCCAAAGGGAATAAATTAGGGGACCTTCAAAGGAACCACTAAAAATAGTATTCCGGGGAGGCGGCGGTTCGCGCAGTTTCGTCGCCTCGTTTTCAGCGCTCAGAGAGCCGGCAAAGTTATCTGGCAGGGAGGATAAGATAAGTTACTCGACAAAGGACGATAGGATCGTAATACGTTTCGCGCGAGTACAACGAGAACTTGTAGCAGATTTTCCTTAGCTCTCTGTGGAATCGATGCGCAAAGAAACGAATCGTGTCATTGCCGTTCACCGCTTCTGGCTCTAATATGCAACATTTACTAACTGCGCCGGCAGAAGCAGCGGTGTGCACACAATGCAACCGCTGCTCGATCGATGCCACTGCAAAAGGAAAACGTTTCTGCATGGATAATGGGGACTGTGGCGAACAGATTCAAAGACGAAGGTTGCGCATGGCGCCGCGACACCGTGGATTCGGATTCAATAAAACTGAAACACTGTGGATCGGTGCAGTGATTGTTCTATTATTGGCTCAAGGCTACTCTTCTTGCCGCGACTAGTTCTTTTAGTACCGCAGTATCAAAAGAAAAGGAAAGGAGTGGCTTGTGTTTATCTAGGACTTCATACTGTTTTTAATCCAAACTCTGCTTGCTTCTAAGCCCGCCCCCCCCCCCTTTTTTCTTCAAGTTTAACGTTTAGCAACAGATCCCTTACAACTTCCTCCCTTTTTGGTGGTCCACCGGAGCAACAGAACCATCGAGAAACACTCCCCAGGATGCGGACAACTGCGACTGGACACCAGAAGATAATCCTCCTCCAATGTTCCCAACAAAAACCAGAAACTACCGTCCCGAGGAAAACCGAGGCACGTTCGTCAATGATGACGAGTATGATACTGTTGCGGAGCCCAGACGGCGGTAAACTCGGTGGAAAAAGGCGGCTTACGCTCCGGAACGAAGCAGCAATTAGAGGCTTACAGAGAGAACCCGAGCGTGACTTAAGGTCCTAGTAACCCCTCGTCCTTGGAGACGGTTCCTTCGGGCACGTCAACTCTCCATTGTTCGCGCAGAGCTGCCACAGCGAATAGATGGGTTGCTCGCTCGAACAATTCTCGGAAAAGGGAGGATAATCGATACTAGCCTTTGTGAAATTCGAATGAGGTTTACGTCGATACAGGGCGATACAATTGCGTAATAGTTTCTCCCCTCTGATTTCACGAAAGAATCCAGAGGAAGCCCTCGTCCTGCCCCTTGTTTTTCAGCCTCCCCCGCGGGGCGAAGTGAACAGTCAATCCTAAGAAGGTACCGAAACCGACGTGTGTACAAACTGGCATCGCCTCTATCATTCCACGTCGGCCTACAAAAAGCTTAACATCGGATTACCGCGGGGGAGAGTCGCGGCGATCGATACACATGGAAATATATCAGACTATCAACCAGTCTGTGCCCCCCTCCCATCGTCGAGAAAACGTCGATGTGAAGTCGCGATACGAGAAACCCGAGGAATAGGTATTCCCACCAGACGGGGGACAAATTGGACGGCCTGCCATCGATTTCACGAATTAAATTCTGGGGGCTGTAATCGTTGCTCCGACTCAAGCTGAATTTCTCTGAGAAGTGGGAGACTCCTGCCGGATATTGAGAAAGGAGTGGGACGAGGTAGAGATAATTCTTTTCCTTCGAGTTTACCTTCTCTTTGTGTTCAGGGAATAGAGTACCGAGCAATTGAAAACAGAAAAATTTCGTGTGAATTCTTTAAACACCCTTCCTAGTGGCCAGAAATTTTAATCGACAAGTGAAGATAGCAGTTCGGTTTGACTCAATTGATAACGTTGAAACGCCGCGGTAATACCTAGGCCAAGGTTTCCTTACATACATGCTTCTAATATCTAATCTACCTCGATGTTTTTAACACCGTTTAGGTTTACGGCACCCGTCGAGTTGACGGATTTTAAACTTCGAAAAGGAATAGCGAAAAAAGCATAGCATTAATTATAACCAACTTACACCGTAAATTAATAATTCTAATCTAAAAATTTATACACACATTTATTTCCTCCCAGGCCTTCTAACTTTTAAGATCTATATATAGTATACCTATTTCTACGGAACCCGCCAAATTGACGGATCCGCTAATTGCATAACTAATCCTAATATATTTGCCTCATTCATGAAATTATTATTCCAATAATAGAAAGGCCCTTACTAAGTAGAAATCATAATATGTCGGAGATATATTTGCTGCTCCGGATCCGATATCTCAAATGATATATGGTATGACCTCAGTTTTTATTGCTGCTTTGTCGATAAGCACGAGAATAAGGAACGATCTTCAGTAGTTAAGTTGCAGTCGCGGTGTAAGGACGTTTTGTAAAGACACAGAGTAAAAAAGGTTTCAGTTATTGTGAATAGATATATTTGCGAAGAAAATGTCCACTTATTGTAAGTATCTGCAATGACATAATGGAATTTAGGCACAGTATTTATTTCATTTTGGCCAATCACCCTTCTTTAGCAATCATGACTAAGTGAAGATGAAACAACGAACTATTGAAAAAAATGTCCACATCAGTGAAAATAGTTCTGGGACTAGCTTTGACGAAAATGAGTATGTTTGCAAAAAAAAATGCACCGAATAAATATCGTATAACGTTAATATTATTGTTACCATTTCTGTGATAATTTGTGGGAAAATACTTTTTCGTAATTTATTTAGACGTGCAGCTTAATATTATATGAAATGTCTGTAAACCTAGTGTTAATAGATGGTCACGAGAATTTTCTTCTCTATATCTATGGTAATCAGAGTACTATAACTCCGAAGATACATAAAGACTAACCCGTCAAAACAAGGTAAACGGTGATCCCATTCTGCGGAGCAGAAATTTAACCAGAGCACCGACCGCGCCGATTACTTTCAGGGTACTCCTTTTATTCCAACTATTAAGTTCGGTTTCAAGAAGTCGTTATTATTTTATTACCTCGGGCGGCGTGTAAATAGCCGCCATTATTGCACGGCAGAGAGCGAAAGACCGGCGTATCGAGGACCGGGATAAACGATACGCGATCTCTGATCTCCGAGGAACTCGAGGACTGGTGCGCTACTATAAATAAGATCTAATAATTATTGGCTGGCGTGTATCGGGAACCTGCGGTGCAATAAAGAGGATACGACAGAGTAAGAGCCGCCCCGCGTGCAGATAACAGTCATTTGGTTAAAGAGTTTCGCAACGGGTCCGAGGAACAATTTTCCGAAGCCTGTTAGATAAATCCGCGCGGTGATCTAATCCCTTAGACTTTCTGAGTGCGGCGTTTCAGCTCGCGTTATCGTCGCGGAAGAGAGCTAGTGGGCTGGACGTTCGTTGCGTTTTTCCATTCGCCCGCGGATATTTTATTTCTGACCTCTGAAACGCACTAGGCGAGCCACTTGGTACAGTAGACGTTTCGATATCAAAGAGGTAAAAATATTCAGGTTACTTCATTGAATTTTTGGACTCGATACTCGATGTCGGATTGAATTCAAAGGAGCAGAGGAATTAAAAGAAATGTATCCTAACCGTTAGATTATGAAACGTCTGTATACAATTTTCTAAATGTCAGATCGGAGATTAGGGGATAGATGGAACGTATAAGTTGAATCATAGCAGTAATCAAATCTAGAAAGAATTACCCATTCTCCTCATTGAAGACGAAAACACGCTACCACTTCAAGCCAAGTGACTCAGGCGATGTAATATTCAAAGGAGCTCTCGGGCAAACTGTAATAGCCACAATCGTCGAATCGAAGGGAAAGGTGGAAGAAGAAAGGCGACATGTGACGGGCGAGAAAGAGTCGTGGGTACTAGGAGACACGCCGGAAGTTCAAAGAACGAACGGTGATAAAGCGAAGCTTTGTTGATGTCGAGCACAAAGGCCACTCACGTAGCCTGCTCTTGAAAACACCTCTGCAGGAGGCACAATACGGCAAACGTGTCAACGCCGCCGAAACCCTTCAAAGGGAAGTCAGGGTCAATGATTCTATTCTCTCTTCATGAAATTCGAAGGACAGCCGGGCGTTGTACATCGTGGATTATCCGATTATCGACTGTTGACGAAAACTACCTACTGCTTCTACCAATGAAATGTAAAATAAATTGAAGGTCTACGAAGAAACATATGTATGGTCCCACGCTGTTATCTCCTGCAGCTGGAACAACGATCCGTGTGATTAGAAATCGATGTATTGCAACGTCCTGCGTGGCCGCGGTTGCAAGAACACGGCGGCCACGTAATTAATCAAGTAATTTTATATCACGCGTCAGGGACTTTGCATAAACGATACGCCGACTGCAAAGCAACGGCTGTGTGTTTTGTAAACACGCGGGTCGGTATGTGTGTTTCGCGGGCAGCGTGTCCGAGTACCACGAACAAAGGAATTTCCTCGCCTCTCGAGGGAGTCCTATTAGACGCAAGCTCCTGCCTGGCTTCCGGTCAGGCAACGCATAATTACACGGACCCGTAAGCCGGCACGAAAAGTACGATCCCAGATAAGCAATTAAACCAACTGCTAACAACAGTCGGCGATGACTCACGTGTGCACCGATAAAGAAGGTGTCAAAGCACCTTTTCCTCCGTTTCATAGAGAGCGTGGGCGGACTTTGATTCGATACGGTTCCGAGTCAGGTGAACCCGTAGCACTTGTGAGTCAATTCGTGGCACAAATAGTTCTGTCTGTTTGAATTAAAGAAATATTGATGCTATCGGGCTCGAATCTCAGTGGGATGGTAAATTGAAAGTGGAATCTTAGTAGAAGTTTACGTGCATCGAATAATACTTGGAGTGACAGCTATCTATTGACGTTAACGCGAGACTTTAGTTGGAAAGGCACCTGATACGAAGTGGAGTGCTAAAGACGTTTAAGATAATTTTAAAAAATTGCCGGTAAATTGCGGGTCGTCGAGTTGCGAGCCGTGGAAAGAAATAGGCGGAGATCAAGGAAACAATTACCATATCGCGGGATAGAAACGTCACCAGTGTGAAATAACGATAGTGCCTAATTGTCCGTGACGATACGCCAAATAAAACTAATTTTCCCATCGTTCGCATTTAATTAACGAGCAATTATAGTTCGTTCAGCGGCACCGCGGCAACTGGGTCAATGTAACCATAATTCATTATCTATTTACACGCTGTTCCCGGGCCATTAATGACAACGATACAGTTCCGATGACACTCTGACCCTGATTGCCCGATTAAGCTACTTCCCCACGTGCCTCCTCCGATCCAGACTACTAAAACGAGCCTCGCTACACGCTGCGACAGTGAATCACTCGCACTTGAACGCGCGATCCCAAGATCGAAGGTTCTTTTTCAATCGTTTATTATGCTTGGAGTTTGTTTTCCACGGAAGGGGGGGGGGGGGGGGGAATATCTTCGAGAATTTGCAATTTCGACGAAATTTATCCGATCGCTCACGCCCCCGCGAGCGTGTGAAAACATTCTGCGCGGGAATAAAAACAACGCGTAGTAAGTGTACTCGAGAAAAAAACAAAAGTAATGTACGGTTGATATGGTTTAAAAAAGAACGCTCGATAACTGGGGGAGGGGTGGCTTTGAAAGTAATGGAAAAGTTGCCTCTAGGACGTAAAGATAGAGGCGAGGAGAATTATTCGTTGCGTTGTTTGCTGAAAGCAAAAAAGTAGCGTGCAATCAATGCTCGTTACTTTTTCTTGCCGATTCCGGCAATCGATATTCTTTCTTCTTCGGATAAGCTGAAACACACGAATTCCTCGCGTCCAAAGAGCTCCAAAAGTCCTCTGCCGTTTTCCAATCCGTGGCCGGGTTTTCGAGATATAAGTCATTGAAGCTTGACGGTCCAGAGACTTCCGGCGCGCCCTTAATCAGCCGTGGGTCGAACAGCGCGCACCTGAAGTTGATGGCCCGTCAAACTTCGACCGTTCGTATCTCGAAAACGAAGCTCCAGATCGCAAAATGGTAAAGGAGTATTCGGTTCCTTTTGGTGCAAAGAACTTGCAAGGTTATCTGTTAATAAATTCGAACAACTGCAACATTCAGGGAAATCCATGTGCACTATTGGGAATTTCCCCGTGATACATTGTATCCGATTCCGTGTACATCGCTCGCAACACAAACAACAAGCCGACAAGTTTCGAGCGTGCTACGTTCGAACAGCGCTCGACAGTTCTCCTTCGCTTCTCATGCACGGGAAACTGCGATACACTTACGATCAAAGCATGCACACATCAATCAACACGACACACTTGCGGTTCACCAGAAAAAATACTAAACAAATTCTGCGTGCGAAAGCGGTTTGCTCGGCGGGCTGATAGCTTATCGGAACTACGCGTAATCTCGTTGCATCGACGTTACGGATTCGCCGATGCGTGCCGTCATTGAGTGATCGCGAATACAATAACGAGCCTGTTACCGGAGTCGCGTGTCTCTGGACCGAGTCACGGGGGTTCCCAGCGGCCAGAATCTTTGAAAACTGGATTTGTCAGGGGAACGATTCCAAGCCGAGCCTGATAAATCCTCGAGGAGTTCGCGGAAACTTTCGCGCGATTTATCGGATAGAATCGCGACCGTCGAACTTACTCAACACCGAGACAATCGCATTACCGAGGAAAACCGGCAGCCTGCAAAAGTTTCGACACTTTCTAACCGAGTGGAATCGGGTTTCCAGCAACGGGTTCGACGTGCTTGCGTTCGATATTTCTGATGTTTGAAGGGTGTAAGGTTTCATTGAATTATATCAGACGATAGAAAGCGAGCTGAGCAAGTTATTCTTACAAACTGAAGAAATCCGTATCGATCTAATAAACGTTTTAACAATGTTAGGCGTATACCTACTTTAATTCGATCCGAGAAATCCCCGACGAATTCAACAGAGGGGCGCTGTCTGAGCTGAAACAAAACCCGGGTACTACGCGCTTTAGAATATTCAAGACACAATCCCCATGCAATCCGGCGTTCTCCATTTAAGGGAAGAGAGTGAGCAGAGCATCGAACCCAGGTACCAGACTCGACTCGGTTCTACTACAACGTTACCGCGCGTCGAACGGCAGATGCGAAAACCAGTGAAAACAAGTAACCAGCAGGCAGGGACACAAAGAGCTCCGTCGACGGGCAACCAAACAGCGAGGGGGGTGGAGAAAAATACAGAGAAAAGAAAAATTGAAAACGAGAAAAGAAGAATGCTCCGACGAGGAAACAAAACGGATGATGATGAATCTCTTGGGTGTCTGTTTACCTGCTGCACGTACCACTGCGTGGAATTCTGGTTCTTCCTGTGGCTGCTGGGCTTGCAGGGGGCGCAGAGGAGCAGGGGCGCCAGTTTGTTAACCCCCTTGACGCTGGCCGAGGCCGGGGGCGACGTTGGGCTCAGCCCGTCATCCCCCAACACGGGCCACAGCATCCACGTCTGAATGTCCGCGGAACTTCCCCTTCTGCCGTCACTTCGATTCTGCCTGCGCAATTTGTCTCGTGATTGTTCTGCCGACTGTCCTCCGATAGCTCGCGAGATTCGCCACGATATATCGACCTCGCTCTCGCGGGGCTTCGTGCACGAGCTTCGAATCTTTCCGTGCAATTAGCGCGCACCGCGTGTAGTAACGCATTACGCGCGTAGAGCGAAAGAGCTCGGGTTACTGTTGTACACGGTCCCCGCTAACTGTACGCGAGGGTGCGCGAACCTCGTGCACCACCGTCGTCAGACTAAACAACAGATTACATATTAAGTCTTTCGAGCTGCAACTTTCTTTGAGCGATATGGTTTACAGTTTGCCTATCTGCCTGCTATGAAAATAAAGACTGAGCTAAGTCCACATCGTTTTCTCGTTTCATGGCCATTATGGAAACTGCAGAATCTTTCCGACGCAAGTCTTATCCTGTAACTGCTTGAGAAATGCAGGATTACGACACAAACAGAATTCAGGCGTACCAACACAAGTATCGAAGCACCACGCGACGCGTTTAAAAGTTGTTAATGCATCGTCATCCTTCGAACTCCGCTAACTATTCGATTGACGTGCGTCATTCCTTCTTCCCATTGTTTCTTTAATACCCGCCAGTTCCCACGAAACCAAGGACTCGGAACGCACGCGGATGGAAGAATACGAGAATTTCAAAAGCGGAGGCCGCTGTGTGCTTCGATCCGTTCGATCGCGCCTGGAGTTCGCACACCGACGCGGCGCTATTGCCAGCGGGAAACTGAATGATTGTCGTCATTCGAAGCGACTAAACGCTCGATCCCCAGCGAAACCGATGACGTTAATGCGTAACGACGACCCGAGACCGCGCGGCGATATCGAAATCGAATTGAGACATCGACAGAAACCCGTCCCGCCGTCTCCGTCGAAGACTAAATAAAGTATTTTTACTATCTACGTCTGTACCGTCATTTTTATTTCCGAAACTGCGCCTCGACTCGCCGGGCTGCTCCATTTTCCCAATGATTCTGCACCTCTGGAAATGATCACCTCGCCCACCCACGTGTATTCATATTTGCAGTGGGGGATCAAAGGACACGATTCTCCCGTCACAATCGATGCGTCAATACACCACTGCCCGAAAGGTCGAAGGAGCAAAACGACGGAAAACGCTTTCGTTAAAGAGGATGTTACTACTCCGTGGGCGGAATTGCACTTCCGACCATTAGTCCTGCGTCTGAAGCTCGCGTATTTTATAAATGTCGGGGCAACATCGTGATGTTTCGACCTTTTAAATAATTAATTCAACCTATAAACGAGCTTCCATTAAGAAAAACATTCACCCCCGCGGGTACCTACTCGAATAAAGAAAAAGATCCGTTCGTTATACCATAGGAGGAAAATAGAGGGAGAGCTGTTACGAAGATTGAACTGCTTGCGATTATTTCGTTTAAAGTAAAGTGACGAGTCTGAAGCTTGATATCTTCGAGAAAAAGATGCCAATTTTTTACTCCACTTTGGAGAATGTGAGAAATAAAGACAGCAATCGCAGACAGCGATACAACCATGGCCTTACAATTTTATTCGAACAGTATCAACGTGGAAGTTGAAACTTCGATAGAGAACAGCCAGTAAACTGAATGCATTAGTTTCTCAGACGATTGGTCAGTATCCACAGAGGAAATCGTAAAGGACTACGAAAAAGAATCATTTTCTTCCACAACGATTGAAAAGTTGTTTCTGAGACGGCAGTTTGAGCTGCGTGCAAAGCAAGGGAACATTTTTCTCAATTTATCAAACCGATTCGCGGTGCATTACTGTCGGTCGATTGTACGTATCCACGATTTCCCACGTGCCGATTCATTACGCAGTAGTAATACAATATAGCAATGCAAATGATAAAATAATTTCCAGGAACTCGCTCTGTACGAACGCATCTATCTCGACGATGAGTTCCTCCTAGTTTCACCTTCAAATTAAAAAAGAAACAATAGCACTGCTATAACGTTTAGCTCGTTTACTCTCTGGATTTTGCTCCAATTACTTGTACATTTGAGATTCCAGAAACTGCAACGAGATTGTCTAATCCAGTAATGAACAACCCGCGGCCCACCTAAACATTTGCGTATATCTTTTGAACTGTAAAAGATATCGGAATGAATTGTGCGAAAAAATAGGATAAAATTATCCTCTTCTAATGTTGTATAATTATAATTTGTGTGTGAGCAACTATTCTCGAGAATGGAAATTTTAAAAAGTGATCGTCCTGGTCGACTCCCTGATGAACGATTATACAAATTGTATTAGAATAGCAGTTTCGAATATCGCACCGAATATTGACAAGCTCGTTTATGAGAAACAGAAGCGAGTATCTCAATAAGTAAATTTCAATAGTTATTTAATTTTATTTAGTTAGAAAAATATACGTACCTGTTTAAAATATACCTGTTTATATTAGAATATGTGGGTATATATTACTGTGTATATATTTCTAATAAATAGTCAATCAAATTTAAAGAAACGTTTTATTGTAAATCAATGTCAGAAATAACAATTTCAGTCCATGAATTAAAATTCTTTGATTAGTATAAGTAGTATATGTATCAGTAGTCGACCACTTTTAGAAAAACATGAAAAATAAGGTTTTTAGAAGTGACAATCTATTGAACAGAGTGTAGGTAGAGTGCAGTTAGAGAACTGCACTTTGTTCAAAAGGTCGTTACTTCTAAAAACCTTATGTTTCATATTTTTCTGAAAGTGGTCGACTACTGGTGGCTTCACCCTATTTGTGTATTTAATATTGCAGCCCCCGTAGAGAAGTAGGTTTCCACTTGTGGCCCACTTCGGACCAAAGGTTGCTCACCACTGGTCTAATGAATCTGATTGTTTCGACCAATTTCGTGCGCTAAATTTAGACAAGTTATCATTTACTAGACGATAAACAGGCGAATCAGCGCGGCAATGAAACGGAAAACCGATTCGATTAAAGGGACTTGAAGCGTGGAAACGATTAAACGGGATCCCGGTGGCCTGATAAAAAAGTCGATGCCCGGTGAACGCCTCGTTCTGATAAAACAAACGCCCTGTCACCGCTTGCCACCAGAAACGCGCGGTCGTACATCGGGACCTTAACCCTTTGTCATTCATTATTCCCGCGAATCGCATTCCGAGAACTCTGGACTGCATTAAACAAAGTTCTTCGAAAAGTAGAGCAGCTCCAAAGGTAAGTGATACGGTGTAAGTTACTGGAATCTGTATCGTTCTTGCTCAAAGGTCTTCGAATAAAAGAAAGTGTGAATCATGTCGCTGTTAGATGACACAAAGGTAAGTATATTATGCAGAGCTCGGTAACCATTACGACATTCGATCATCGCGAGCACAGAAAAGGTTACGAGAAAACCTGAGAGATATCTAGATATCGCAAAGTGTGTCGATCCAGCTGAGCTTCGCGACAATGGAGGCCCTCGAAATTGGAGAATCCGTCAATTAGACAGGAAATTACTCGCGCAATGCTATCTCGAGGCTGCTCGAGAAACGGAGGCAATCCGTGTGCATTATGCAACGTAGGTATTGTTCATAAAAAGAGGCCTGGTGGATCGGTACGTAGCAGGAAGTGTGCTTTAAGCTGCCTGCGCGTATCATGCAGGCATGAATCATTTGGCGGCTAGAATGATTCGGCTGTTACGTTATTTTCTTATCTAACGCGCGGGCGATGCGTGCCACTCGGACCACGAGAACTTCTGCGCTCTTCCCTCCAATTGTTGCTCTCGCGAATGCGACAATCTTAAAGCTGCTCCGAATGGAACTGAAGTTGTGAGGATCCCATCAGGATTCGAACAAAGAAACAGTAAAAGTGGAATGAAAATATTTGCGTTACTTGTGTGTCAGTGTGAGTACACTTGAATGATTAAATGTTATCTTGCACGAGAAATCCTTTAATTATTCCAAGCATTATGCATAACGTAGCAAAAATCTGCTCGACTTGGAGCACTTTAATATGACACGGACGTGTGCAACGTTTATTATGAGGATAAATTCTTGCACAGCCAATTACGTCGTGTATCTCGAGCAAATATATCGAATGATAGTCTGAGATCATTCCAGCAGAGACTCCCTACGAAGAGTAGCTGCCTCGTTCGATAAACACGTAATATGAGGTCACGGTGTTAACGTCACGTTATTCGCCACAGGACGTAAGCATTAACAGGACTGTTTGTACACAGGGCAACAGGTTCGAGCCGCTCTCCGTACTCGAATGAAATGAAACGATTTCGTTCAACGGGCCGAGAGAAAACGAATATCTCCACCATGCATCTAACTGGCGCTTGAAGAAATATTTCACAATGAAATGAGGTAAAGTTTTTTTTTTTGTTCTAAAGTCACATCAATTCCGTGGTTATTAGCGACCATAGTCAGTGGGTATTTTATATTTCGCAATACAGATTTAGTCTACGAATAAGGTCCAGTGCTTTCTTCAGGTTTTCTTCTGTTTCGAATATTATTTCATATTATTAGGGAATTGAGGCAAAGTTGTTCGCGAAGTTCCATGCAAAATTTCGAGACAATGGATAATCCACTCCAATTCCACTTAAATTCCACTCCAAGTTCAAATGAATATTTTGCTCAGTGAGAAAGTAAGAAGACTAGCCGCTCCACTGTTCCTCGAACCACGTCGAATGTCGCGGAGTCAGGCATCGGTTCGCTAGTTCGAGGAACACGCCATAAAAAGGAAAGCAAATCCGGACTCACGCTATTTATAGTAAACACAGACCCCCAGGATAATATATGGGACTGATTTACGGCTCGCGAATAATTTCCATGGTACTGGAACGTGGCTTTATGCTGTTTTGGAGCGCAAAGATCGCGAGAAGATCCAAGAGCAGCGTAAATCTCAGGCCTCTAGCTGCACCATTTGCCCAGAAACTGGTGTGAAAAATGGATTGCAATTAATACTACCCCATCAGCTTACTCTAACCAAATGAAAACCAAAACTGAAGCCTTTGTCGCGTCTCAGTGTAATTCAAGAGCCTCTTGCGACGACACGCGAGTCGCTATTTTAAAATTCATACAGTCTCGTTAGATAACACTCGTTTCACTGATAAAACGAAAGAAAGGGAAACCCCGAGAGAGAGAGAAAGAGAGAGAGAAAGAATGACGAGCGAGAATGTCACGGTTGCATTTGCATACCCGATCTGGTAGTCGAAAAGCCTAACCTCGGCTCGCTACTGTTCCTTTCCCGCCGAAAAATTTGGACTCCTACTCACCAGGCAAAAATTCACAGAAAAGGAAGGAAATCCGCTTCGACAATTCCATTCGCGTTATCTGCCCGCGAAATTTGGACCGTGTCCCGCGGCACCATAATACGCGCGCAGTTTCGCTGGGGAATTCGTGCCAACGAGAAGCCCAAAACGAAATCACGCTATATCCTACGTTTCCTCAACGTGCCAGGATACTGGCAACCGCACGTGCAACGAGCAGCACGCGGATATGGAATTCATTGAAGCGTGCAGGAACGTTGCAACCAGCCACACAATTCATGTTATTTCCCCCTATTTGCTGTGTCTCTACGACGGATTCCCTCGAACTTGGCAGAATGGACAGCGGCTACGTTCGTAGGATTCTTTCCCCGACTTCTCGTCTTCAGTCCCTTTCGGGGGTCGGGATTATTCTGTCGTCGACGAAGCGGAATGGAAGAGGCTGTGGACGGGGAGCAGTTTGCAATCCCGTGTACCAATCAGTTTCTCTTTTCGTCTCTCTGCGGAAACACGGTGTATCGATTGTTAGGGGTCGCGAGATTCTTTCCGTAAGCTTTCAGGTGAGAGGATGAATCGAGAGTGTTTTAATTAACGGAGATCGGACTGAATTTCTGGGGATTCGTCGATGGGGTATTGATTCTGCTCTGGGTGCTCGTAGAGGTGTGATTCTCTTATTTGAACATTTTCGGAGCAGTATCCTCAGTGGCGGGTTTAGCGGACCGCTGATGAGCAGTTGCCGACTGGGTTCCATTTTCAAAATAAAAATTATAATTTTATCCAAGCACTATATTTTTTTCTGCACTCTTCTGTACCTTAAGCCTATTTTTAAACGATTTTATCACGATTTTATTTAAAGTAAAATATTTAAAGTGAAAAAACACCATCGAAATTGTAGTACAAGAGATGAATTATTGTTTAGTTTTTAGTGCATTTTAATTTAGTTTTTGGTACATTTTTTATAAAATCGTTCGTTAAAACTACTTCCTCATTTTACTAAAATAATGCCCCCCCCCCCCTCCCCAGAATTTTTGCCACCTGGGCCTTTTTACTTAAATCCGCCAATGAGTATCCTACTGCAGATGGAGCAGAGTTAATTGAAACTCGATCAGGTTGAATACTAGATATTTTCAAACTAACGCATCATACTTTAGAGATATGAACATTAGATGGATAAGAACACTTCACCTCATGAAAACGCCACGACAAGCTCAGTATGTAAAATTATTATCAATTGCAAAAAATATCCAGTTTTTCCCCTGGTACTCGAAGTTCATCGACACACCGAGGCCAGCCCACATTTTCGCTTATCACCTGTGTCGTATCATTCGCCTGACGTATTGAACGGCACTGACGGTCGATGTTCGACGAGGTAACTGCTGGTCCCAATTAAGACAAGACGAATAAGCGCGTTAGCGGGTTATGGGTGGCTAACGCGTGACACACACGGTTAGTCATACATTGCTAATGTCTAGATGCACGATTGTGCACGTGCAAAATTTCCAGGTGTAGAAGTGCCTAGCATGTGCGGCGAGTAACGAGCACTTTTCCAAGGTGTTCCTAGAATCGGCGAACCTAGTCGGCGCGCACGTGCACCCTCGCGTCATGCGTCCCACCGCTCTGATAACAGTTCACGTTTCTAGGATCCGAAGGTGACGTTCAACTGGCGATAACCGACCCTCGATGTCACCGCGGGAAAATGTTCCCCCGCGATGTTTGCTTACTAAAGTTGTTGACGGTGCGAAGGTAAATAGTGACGTTCAATGGATACGCAATTGTATGACAGGCGCCAGGACGCGTGAGAATAAAATCAGTCTTTCAATTGACCGCATCGAGTTAACTCGCCGTTCAGAGTAAACACTTCCATCATGAAGTTTTCAATGTTGTTAAAGTGTTTTATCAGAGCATAATAGCATCAAGGGTGACATAACAACTTAGAGTTAATCCTGTGTTCCTTCACTTCTTTTATGCGCTCCTAAATCCTCTAATTTCTGCGATTCTCCTATCATTTTATATCTACTTACACCTCAACACTTGCACTTTCGAGAAAACCTGTGCCAAGCTTGGCAAACACAAGAAACCGAACAGACCCATATTCTGCTCACAAAAGTGATTTTTTTTTGCCACGATGACTCCAATGAGACAAAGAAAGAAGCAGCTCGATATCGCGAGATCGGGAAATATATTAACTACTACTCACGAGCATAAGCTCAGAGGACCATTACTTTATACCACATTATCACTGGAGAACAAAGAAATTTACTTTCAAACCTCCGGCGAAGAACGGTGCGAAGAGACTGGATCCTCAGGAGATCAACAGATACGATGGTCCCATCCTCGCCAAAGTTGGACACCTGCTCTCGTACCTTTCCCCCTCGGCTCGATATATTTAATCAGGTTGCACGGGCACATGCGACCGTAAACAATGTCGTGGAAACTCGGGGCACTCGATCGACAGGGGCGGGCGCAGGTGGTACACGAGCGTCGAGGAAGACGAAAGAGACCAGAAGAGAGGCACGCGAGTGTTGAAGCGTCGAGGAACGTTGTTCGCGGTCGAACCGCGCGGCTCGCCGTCTCGAGAACGACTGGCTCCGCCGCAAACACGCGATTCGAACGAGCCGGCTGAATGCAATCGAACTGACCACGCTCTTACGCCGACCATTATCACGACGTGGGACGTTCGCTGACGCAAATCTACGCTTGCGATCAGAGAGTCCGCAGGAGCCACTTAAAATTTTCGGGATACCCAGCGACCTGCACGAGGGAGAAGAGGGTATGGGAGGGTAGTTTAACTTGGAAACAGTCTCCCCTTCTTAGATTCTTGAGGATCATGCAACTGTTATCTGAATCAATTGAATTCTCGTGCTTTCTTTCTGGTTGGTGTTGGATATCGACTCAAGTGCTGATAGGGGTGATTAGCGATGTGATATAAGTTCATTGCGCTTTATGATCTAATCCTAGATAGATAGCATCGAGAATTTTTGTACCGTTGTGGACATTTTAGCGATGAATGTACAGTTTGTTTTGAAACTGAATACTTGCGAAATTTAGAGTTTATGGAGGAATCGCGCTGATAGAATAATTGAAGAGTCCTTGTAGAAAGCACTGTAAGTGCCAAAAATCAAATTCTATATTATAGCATTGGTATGTAGACAATTTTCCCCTAATTAAAACTTTTTTTAATTTTAACACAATTGTTAATTTCAATTGTTAAGAAATATCTTAGATATTAATGGATCTTGGAATTTGTACCTACTGTAATACAATTGGAGACTTGTCGGTGTACCCTGTGCTTTCATAAAAGTGAAGAATTAAGAATAATTGAACGAGGAATTCAATTACTTTTCCGTACTGCATAAAAATACCATAAAATTCCAAATTCTATGAACACAGCGATATGGTGAACCAAGACTAGCTACGGCGCTGACTCTCGTCCCACGCAATGGATAAAGTCGATCCATGACGTTACCATCGGCAGGATCCAGCAGCTACGAGCGATCGATAAACTCGATCTCTCGACGGAAAACTGTACAGATCTTATCGTGCGTATGCACTTGGAAAGAACAATCGTTGTATCGCTTTAGGAAATGAATTGCATCTGGGAAAGTGACAAAGAGACAGTTTACGTTCATTCACGAAGAAGAATAAATGTATTACTACGTAGGTCGTAGGATGAAGAGAATCCCACACTATTAAGCAGACATTGAACATGAAGCAACTAATTCACCATTATATTCACAATTATGTTGAATTCGCCCTATAAATATGCTATCACAAATCACACGCGGTAAATGCGACTCAATGTTAATGAGGAAGAAATTGAATTGATCGAAATTGTAAAAAACGGACTAGCTGGTGCATCGATCATAAAGAGCACGGTATTGTACATGTACACTAATGCTCGATTCGCCTGAATCTATTTCATAGCAAATTTTTTCGCGATACAGGCATCGCGTGCTGATAATGCCATAATCATCGTGGCCCATTACTGTGAGCGCAGAGGAATTTATGCGTGTCTCTATTGCGGTACTCGCACGGTCGCCTTCGAATCGCTGGATTTCGTTTCGGTCACGCTTTCTACGCGAATCCTGGAAACCCGACACTCTGTCTCCCACGATTACACGTAATCGGGACATTATCTGGAGTGCGCGAGGGATCCACGTGGACAACGAAGCGGAGCCAGCAAATATTTATCCTCAAACAGAGGAAATCGGTAATAAAAAATTCGGTCGGGTTCGTTTGCTCGTGGATTTCCTCTTTCCTCTTTGAGCTCGTCGTTTGTGGGGCACGGGAAGCATGAGATGGCATTAAAGGCATTGGCAAATATCCGATTACACCGGAGAACGTGTGTTTATAAAACATCCACCGAAAACAAAGTAACGAAAGAAATGCAGTTCCAAGGCTGTCCGTGTCGCAAGATTTGCGACAGCACGTACCAGGTGAATGCTTTTAAATTGCTCGAGGTATGCTTGTGGGTCGAAGAATTTCCGGTGCTTAAAGGCGAAATTCTTTTCAAAAAGCGATTCTTTATTCCGAACCTGTAGCCTTATTAGCCCTCGCATGATTTCTTGATTTGGGATTCTTAGAACGATAATAAAGATGAAAAAAGTGATGGAATCGTATGCAGCGGAGCACTGTTGGAGAACCCCCGTTTTGTAGAGCCACCCCCCTCGAGCACACTCGCTACTACAACGTCAAGATGTTTGCTCGTCTGCTCTCTACAATGGTCCCTTGGCGTCGAGATGGGGGTGCGTAATTTCATTCCCCATAAAGCGCTCTGAGTCATCAAATTCACCCTATTCCGTGCTAAGGGGCGATGGAACCCGTACCCCAAGGGTGGCTGGAGTACAACGCAGGCTCGTCGGGAAACCAGACCATGGAATCATGTCTGCGAACATTTTTGCACGGATAGAAGGTATCGCGTGAATGGTTACATAAGTGAATCGCCACTTTCTTTTACGACTCTACCTTTGCCCTACGAAAAGAATGCTTCTCTGTGAAACGACGCCCATATACGTAGATACTTGGAAAACAACGGGTCAAATTAGATTTTGTTAAAGATTAGAAGATCCGATGGAGTGGGGAGGGAAATTGAGTTTTTGGAGGGAAAAAGGTGATCCTTGGTAATAGAGTACACGATAAATGTAGATTTTAGTATTGGATATATTCTTTATAGCCGCTGCATAGTCAGCATACAGTGTTTCTATACCCCCTTGTGGCCCCACCCTATAGTCACTCAAGGACCCAACCCTGGGTCATCCAAGGACTCCATAGCCACCCTCTGTGCATCCACAGTCTCTACAGTCTTTACAGTCTCCATAATATATACTTGCTACATTTCCGGAGCATCTTTATTTTCAATATTTCAAAGGACACGTAATCGCGTTAAGGTTTACTCGTCCCTCTTAATAAAACATGACCAAACGCAGCACGATACACGACGTGGTACGAACTTGAACGACTTACTACCACGAGGATCGATAAACAATTGTAGCCGCTGGCGAGCAGTTATATTTCATTCGTTATCAGCCCGCGACAGGCCGGAATCACGCCGTCCTACGTGATAAACGAACGCGTGACGTCGCGAGTGTGACGCAATCCACTACCTACGTCATCGCTTTGCAACTCGATTCTACGCGCGCACACCTACTGCACCCGAGCCGCAAGTTACTTCATAATTAGACGAGATATGAATGGACGTCAGTGGGAGGCCGTTGCATTCGAAAACTGATTACCCCAGGGAGGAGTCTTGACCGTCATTTTAAAGGCGTGTCCATTTTAATTTACATAATGCTCTACATCGTTTGGTGCACGTTTGATGGAAATCCGATAACAAACGAGCGCTTTATTGCAAATAAATACAAATAGAAATATTAATATTAATATTTTTATTATAGAAATATTAATATTAATGTTTTTAGTGTAGAATATATATTCGCCAAAAATAGAAATAAATCTTATCAACTCAATAACTCCTACCTACCTCCTATTGTGTGAAATTTTCTTTCATTTAGGGTTCTCTTTTCAATGTTAAGTCAAGGCAATAATTTTATAAGCAGTTTTTTCTAATTTACTCGAACTTCGTAGAGATGGTGTTGCACCCCTCTTGCTGCAAGGTCTTAAATTGAAATGGCATTACACGTCCGATGCAAAACTTTAGGACCTTTAGGTGGAATCGAACGGCCGTAAGTTTTCGCCCCGAGGCAGCACGCGTTTGAAAGGCGAAAGAGCCGGATAAAAGGAGCCTGAACGAAGGGATCGAGGATAACTCGAGAGGCGAGCGTTCCTCGTGGAGAGCGCAGGGTTCGTACCCCGTTAATCCCGGGGGTGAGAAGCTCGGTATCGATTTTACGTCGAGCCCCGCGCTCTCTCGCGCAGACTGACACACGAGTGGTCCGGCCGCGGCGGCGACGGCATATACTCTCGTCGAGAGTACGTGCACCAGCTAACAAGATTTACTGGTCGTTGAATTGCACGGTGCCGTGGCGAGAAACGGAAACGAAACGTGCCACTGCGCGATGAATAAAGTCACGTACGCGATTCGCGCAGCGCGCAAACACGCCGCCAACTGTGCGCGAAACGAGAATTTCGCCTTACCAAACCGTGCTACGCCAGCCTCCGCTGTAGTGCAAACAAATAACGAGCAAAAAACGCAGATATCCTCCAAGTGTTTTCCTCCTTGGAAACCTGAACGCGCCGGCAAGCGAATGCACCCACCCTCGAGAACCTGCGAGGGCAGGTTGCGCTAAAGAACCTCGGTCCACGTTAATACGGAATATTACGGTTTACCAGAGCGACGCGCGACAGCGCGATAAGGCTACTTTAGTAACGAGAAATGTAGACCACTGGAACTTCATCTCACCGATCGGACGCCCATGATTAAGATCGCTAATGAGCGAACCTATTTCCCCATTTCCTTAATCAGTATCGATCAGCATCGTTCGTTCCACGTCTGGTTTACTGACCCGCGCCGTCCAAGCTTTCACCCCAACACCGATACAACGTTTATCACTGGTCGGATTGATTCCCGTACGCTCACGCGAAACGTTCGTTAAATATTTTACAGCACGAAGATGGGCCAGGCTCATCGATCAGGTGACATTCAGACGGCGGTATCATTGGAAAGTCATCGAGTCCGCGAGGGGATCCGTGCACGGAGGATAAATCCGCGTTCGACGAACCGCGCAGGGGTTAATGAACACTGTCGTCTCGCCTAGGGCGAAAATTTTATCGGAGTCACGGCTGTTCGAGGCTTTCTAGCTCGCGTTTCGTATTGGCGCGCACGCACGCGGCGAGTGCTACCGAAAGTAAACGACCTTACGACTGACAAGCACACAGGCTGGATGGTAATTGCTCCCGGCAGTCCCCGAGTCCGAAAGCAGGGCTATGAATAACGAGGTTGTTGCTCCAATGGCTTAACGTTATCCTATACACAGCCCTTTACCATTGCTGTGGAATGGAATACACTTTTGCTGCAGTTTCTCTCATCCTGTTTCCTCAGGGAAAAGGATATGTTTCAGTGGAGGTATGTCTGTACTAGAAAGAAGGAAGTCATTGCTCCGATGTGCTTTGATCACAGTTTTAAATAAAAGATATGCCTAATACGAAGACTTTACTCGAATTCGGTGACTTTTTCCGCTAAAACCGTACCTTTTGAGAAGGCGAAGTACCTCCGCCCATTACCTACTTTCACAATGGTTCGTGGAACCAAGTCACGTGACCCTACACCTCGCCCCACGAGTTAAACTTCTCGACTTCCTGCTAAATACTAGCACCAGAGCATTAAACCTGCCAACGCATTCTTCTCCGCAGACGAAGTCCACTGGGACTGTTGAAAGAATCATTTGAAGTATGCGGAGGCTCCTACCAAATGAACTAGAATCCGCGGCAAAAAGACTTTCGCAAAAGTGGTCAGGATCCAAGGCGCGATTAGATCCTTGTCAGACCTGTCGTCGGTCGCAAAAGGTTTTCTCCACTTTCACACGAGAACGAGCGCCACGGAACATAAGTTAGCCAGTGGTAACCAACCCGCGTTCCCAGTCATTAGAACAGACACAAACGTTCCCTTGCACGCACGGACATCGGGAATCTAATTAACCCTTCGTTGACTCTCTGGGTGTGAGCCACCCATAAGCCGATTTTGACTCTCTGAACCTTTTATATGCAAAATAAATACCTTTTTCTCAAAGTCGACTTACAAATTATTTTTTCTCCTAAAATACTATATCCGAACATCAACTCTGTAGATTTTTAGCTTTTAATATTGACATTTGTAAAAGTTACAATTTTTTTAAGATTTTCTTCGTTTTTTCTCGACATGTGGTAATGTAGAATTATTTTACAAAAACTGTGATGAAATTTCAATAAATAAATTATTGGAATACATTATAGAGACCTTGAAATTGATCCATGATTTTTTTCATAATAATTGGATTCTTTGGATGAAAATGGCACTCGTTCAAAAATTGCTCTGGGTGTGAGCCACCCAGGTGTGTCAAAGTTGATTGAAAAAGGAGGTGTGTCAACGAAGGGTTAACAGCAGTGCTCCACTGATTACCTCGGCTGCGATCGCTCGGGACACCTTACTGTTGCGCTAACAATCCAGTATTCTACGTCTCCGATCAGATCTGAGGATCGCGCGGCACGCGTCCCGCCGCGGATTCTCGCTTTCGTTCCATCGGGCACGCGAAATTCGCCATCCGAATTGCACCACACGGGAACCTTGACGGGTCTCGCAAGCACCGCGTAGGAGTCCAATGAGTCACAGAGGAGACAGAGTCGCGAGTGTCCCACGCGTGACCCACAACTGGCGTTTTCACGATGCACGAAAAACTGTGCGATCGAGGAATGGCGGCTTCGAACGCACCCCCCGGGTGTTTCAATGCGAAACAGATTCTACGGCGATCGTCAAGGTGGTCGTTGTGAATCCACGGGCGGATTTGGAAAACGGTATCTTGAGGGAGTGACAAATTTTGGAGAATATCAAAGAGTGACCCAAAACTGAGGCCATTTTTAGCCTCTTTTTGGGCCCACGATTTTGGAACTGAATTTTGTGCCAAATCATAGCTTATGGTGAGACATTGATCACAACAAATTTTCAAGTTGAGGTGACAATTAGTTTTTGAGATATTAAACAATTATTTCCAGGAGTTTTGCTGACTGCTAACAACGAATTTGAACTTAGATTTTCAAAATTCACGAAAAAAAAAAAATCAAGAAATATAAATGTCTGTGTAGTAGGTGCGTTTTTAATATATCGTCCACAATGTTGAATCGGCCTTTTTATTTTTTTTTCGTGAATTTTGAAAATCTAGGGTCAACCAGTGGGAACAATTCTTTAAATTATCGGACTGACATAAAAGTCCATACATTGAAAGGTATGGGCTGACGCGTTAATGAATTTTCACTTCTTTCACCTCCCATATCTCAGAAACTAATTGTCATTGTCACCTAAACTTGAAAATTTGTTGTGATTGATGTGTCATCATAAACTATCATTTGGCACAGAATTCAGTTCCAAAATCGTGGGCCCAAAAAGAGGCTATTTTTGGGGGCACTCTTTGGGGGTGCATCAAATTATGGGAGTGCAAATTTTCGGGAGCCATAAATTTTGGGGAGTGGCAAATTTTGGAGGGCGATACATTTTGGGAAACAGCGAATTTTGGAGAGTGACAAATTTGGGGGACCATCAAATTATGGGGAGTACAAATTTTCGGGAGCGGCAAATTTTGGGGGCGATCAATTTTGGGAAACGTCGAAATTTAGAGACTGACAAATTGGAGGAGCATCAAATTATGGGGCGCAGCAAATTTTTGAAAAAGGCAAATTTTGGAGTGACAAATTTTGGGGAGTGGTAAATTTTGGGGAAGCGCCAAATTTTGGGGAGCGGCGAATTTTGGGAAGCGGCAAATTCTTAGCGAAAGAAATTGAAAAAGGTTTAAACACAGGAGCTTGAGACGACTTTAAAAACAATTCATTTCTTTCATGTAGCGAATTAGAAATGACTCAGATGTGAGTGGCCACATTGAACTAATTTTGAAAATTCTCTCCATTCTTTTAAATTAAAATATTTTATAATGTTTCGCGGAAAAGGCGTCAGACGCTTGCTAGCCTAAGGGCGCCAAATGTTCAAATCCGTCCCCGCCACATGTGGATCGCAACGATCTAGCTCGCGAATCCTCACGGAAGCGATATTACAATCAAGGTCGAATCTGTCGAAACAGTTAGAAGGTTCATGGCGGTCGAGTGACGGATAAACTATTTAATCATTCTAATTCGATATCGGGGAATACTCCATTGGTGAGTTTGTGTTATATACTCGTCTGCTAAACTTGCTTGGGAACTGGATGAAATCGATGTGAAGTGATACCGAGTTGGGATGAAAATATAATGTTTTATATTCGAGATTTGATTAATAGGAAATTGCAAGGTAGTTCGATAAGGGAAAAATGCTCTTATTGATTGAATACGGAGCAAGTTGGAGGTCTATCCAATGCAGAAGTTTACAATCAAAGTTATTACTCGAGGTAGTCGAAGGTGTTTGAACGATTGCAGTCAGACATTTGTGCAAATGTTTGACTTACACAACCGATAGCAATTTCACAGTGTCAATAAGAAACACGTCCACCGCGGAATGTTTCCACATTAACAGCTGTTAATCTATAGTTTCTGTATACCTACACAACAGCAAGATTTTCCATTCAACTCAACAACTTCTCTTCAAACAGGACGACATTGAGTCTGCGCTTCATGAAGAATATCGCACTCTCTGGAAACCGCGATAAGAATCCTCAAAGCGGATCGCAAGAAATAGATCGTGGAGGATGTTGGTCGGAACCTTTCGAGACTTCGTTAAGCTAACTCTAATTACCGAGGAAGTTTCCCGTGGAAATAAACCACGGCTCTGCAACTTCGAAATAAGCTCCTATGCAAACACCATTCCGACTTCCCAGAGCCTGAGACGCACTTAAAGAAATCGACCGTCAACAAGCGCCCGATACGAGGCGCTCTTAATAAACTGTTTCAACGTAAACGATTGCTCTCCGCCTTGCCTGCATTTGTGCAACGTACACGGTTTAAATATTATAACCTTCGCGGCGCGTCCTTCGCCGGGACAGAAAATCGCGTTAAACGCTTTAAGTGGATCTAATATCTCAATCCTGGTGCCAGCTGAATTCCCAGCCAGACAAGCCACCGAGCGTTTGCAAAATATTGATACGGGACGCGCATTCTCGTAAACTGGATGCCCAGCGTTCCCCGCGGTCCAACCTGCGGTGTCGTTTCCTTTGCGAACGAGTTCCCCTTCGCAGGCATTACCACGGTGATTCGTTACCAGTGCGATCCTCTGCACTGGCCAAACACTACCGGGGCCCGTTTCAATATTGTCACTGCGAAGGAGAATGGCCTGGCAAATGGCAGGGAAGAACGCGAGCGGTACCGATGCTCCAGTTACGCACGCACCTTGGCGTTCTTCGCACGGAATCGATCTTCTCACGAGTCTGCTCCGATCGTGAGAAAGGCGGATGTCCATTCAGAATTCAGCACGAAACGAGAGGAATCTCTCCTCTCTCCCTTCTTCCTTTCCCCCTTTCCCTGATCGCCGTTTCCCGCGGACGGTCGCCCGATGGAAACGTGAAAGTACACGCGCGGTTGTATTTTTCCCCTACGCTGAAATCGAGACGGGCCGGATCCTCCGAACGCGATGACGGCCAGCGGGAATCGACCTACTGAGAATCGATACCAGGTCTCGAACTCGAGGACCTCTGGAGAGCAACTGGGCCAGAGGAAGGAGCAGGATTACATGGAGTTAATTGGCTGAGATTGCGAAACGAACGGATTATGAGCGCTGGGGTTGCTGGTCTTCTGCTTGGCATGGGTCAGGGAAGTGGCACAGTGATATAACTTTCAAACTTTCATGGTTTTTTGTCAATAGGGAAATTCAGGGCCTGGTTCGAAACTTGTGTGGAGACGATATGCAGCAGAGATTCGGATCGCTCGAGAAAATGATTCAATCCTGGTTCTGCTAAGGTGTCGATGCACAATGAGATTTTTACACGAGACAAAAATCTCAGCGACAACTAAATGTAAATAATGGAAATAGTCGCGAGAGATGAGATTTTTGAAAACATATCATGAAACTAGTGACAAAATAATTAAAGATAATGAAATCATTTACTCATGAGATTAAAGTCTCGTGCGAGACACGATATTTTTATCTCGTCGTGGATTTGCACCTTTACACTTTCCTTTAGAATTCATTTTATCGTAGCTCGACGGTTGAAGGTAGATAAAGAAGATCGAAACTGTTCTGGCTTATTCTGTCCGTAGGAGGGGACGGTGGATTTTCTCCTCACCTTGGGTCGAATAACTAGAAGTAACAGTACCCGTGGCATTGGCACGGCTAGCATCTATCGAACACGGCGGATCGACTCGTTTATCGTTCGAGTTTCTTCGACAAACTTTTCTACTCTGTTTCCCTCACACGCCTTGAACGTTCGCACGTGCGTGCTCTTCCTAAAAGAGCGGCTTTTGTACGCGCAGATACTTGCAACTTAAAAGTACCTTTTGTTATTAAAGAAACAAATGTGATAGACATTATTTCCTAAAGCAAATTGACTCAAGCCAAACTTCACTCGTGCAACCCGCGACGCGAAAGATCCTCGAAGCTCTTCTCCAGTGCATATTCAGTCCCGCGCTGCCTTCCAAGGGAAATGTTCCTTTAATAATCGCGATGACTTCCGTGCCACGTGTTTCGCAAGTGGGAGCGCGACTTTAGTCAAGAGCAACGCTTACTCGGGCAACTTCGAGGTCGGTTTCCTCGCGAACCGAGGCTCGTACGAAATCATTTCGCGCAACGTTTTCGGAGTACTTTTCGCGGGGAATCGGATTCTTTCGGTTTCAAGCGCGTATTTTGGAGCACTGTACGAAAGTAGCCGTACGCGTTCCTACGTTCACGAAGCCCGCGCTTCTTTCTCGCCTGCTGCATTCCGCGACGCGCCTCGTTAGACTTGACACGTATTACTTTGCATTCTCATAAGCGTTATATACCCGCCCTGCCTTTTTCATAGCGAACGCGCAAGATCGCCGAGGAATCAGGAGTTCGGAGCAGCCGACGCGATCGAGGAGTTTCCAATCGGGAAAAAGCTTTCGACGCGGCAGTGGGGTTGAGTAGCGAGAACATGAAGAGGTGGGAAAGACAAACCCTGAACCCGCGTCTGTTTCCGTCGTGGAAAAGCGAGGCAATCGAAATAAACAGACCACGCGGTGCTCTATACCGAAGCCTTGAAATATTGGATACTGAATGACGAAGGTATTCAAATTGTTACAAACAATGTATTGTGAATAACGATGGTGATACCAAACCCCCGAGTATTAGAATACCATTCGAGACCGTAATTTTAAAATATGGGAGCTGGTAGATGGAGGACGTGTAGCGCATGAGAATAATATCCCCCACCAGATTGATCTCCAACATAAACAGAATGCCATCCCTTAATAAGTAGGCATACCTTCGCGTGCGCGAGTTTCATTGACTCTCTCGAGTTATTGAGCGTGTTGCATGGAACTACAAGCTACCCGCTGCGTTACGATCGCTTCCACCCAGCTCGGCTACAACAGCCAACGGTGTGTACCTGACTTGGAAGCAGGAAATCCCAACGTTCTCCCAATAAGATATTAATAAAGCGAGAACGTCGTGGATTCGCAGGTGGGCCACAAATATTCTCCAACATTCGCTACCTGTCGAACCAGTCTCTCGAATCACCCTGTAGATCCTAATGGGTTCTGAATAAAAATTCTGTTCCACACTCGTTCCATTTTGTTTCCCCTCTAACTCCCAGAGAACTTGCGAAACGTAAAGCGAGTTTCACAACCTACAGCAATCGAGCAAGAAATATTACTAGCCGTGGAAATTACTTTTACTCGGTACAGATGAGTCCGTCGCGGGGTCACGTGTCCGTAGACCACGTGACGGAGTTCGAGTTATTAGCAATTAACGTCAGACGAACGGTGTAATCAGGATATAAATGCGAAGCTCCTTTTTTGTTTTCGTTGAACCTCGTCTAACCCTGGACAAGCCGTTGTTAAGAACCAGACTGTGAGAAGAACAGCTGAACGCAAATTCAAAAGCCGGAGCTATGGAGATTTCAAACTCTCACGTTTCCTCATTCATTACTCGATTAGCAAGAGAGAAATTTGTAGAAATTTCAACCATTGAAAGACTGTATTACATTTCTCGTGGAAGAAGCAGAGGTATTTCTTAGAATGGAGGATCATCAGTTTCAAGATCTGCAGATCTGTTATTCATGATATACGGAAATTAGTGATTTATATAAGATCAAAGGCCGACAGATGACCACGTATATATGGCTGATAAATAAATCATGTCTCGAGGCCCATTAAATTTACTGGCAGACCTAAAGTACCGAATTTAAGCACAACATTCATGTTTGGAATACCACACGGCACGATTAGTCATCCTATTTAGCGACTGACAAAAGGTCGAAGCTTGTTATGTTACAAGGTGAATCGAAGTCGATTACACGAGCGCCCCGAACGCCAAGTTTCGCGATACCCTTGTTTCAAACGTACTCCTGGTTCGTTATTACGCGAGCAACGATAACATAATTTCCTTTGCTTTTTCACAATTATCTGCGCAATTACCTCGCTTTTCCAGTACCTCGTAAGGAAAACACCTAAGGCGATACCTAAGTAACGATTCTTCTGAAACTTGGCGCCAGTGCAAATGATAATCATTTCGATCCGTTTGTAATCACAGTTGGACGATACTCGAACGATTTTTTTAATAAAGCCCCGCTCCCAACGAATTCCCCTTGAATTCACGATTAAAACGAGCGCGGTTTCGTTGGAATCGAGACCTCGACAAGTATGCGCCAGCTTTCTAATCACGGGTGCCCATTTCGATCAAATATCCTACGGAATTCTCCGAGGCGATCTCACGGCCGTATCGTTGAGAGCGAACGAAAAAGCAAGCGTCCCGCGCGCGCCCCTACGTGATACAAATTCAATAGAAATTGCCGCCAGGAGGTACGGTTCCTCCGTGACCGCGTTACATCAGAGAAAGAGCTTCGAAATGCACGATAATTTCCGCACGGCGTGCTGTCAACCAGCCAGCCTCGTTGCCCGCAATACCAGGCACGGGGCACAGTATTAAACGGAGACAGGCATAGAGCGGCAGAGACGAAAAAAGTGCGCGCGATAGAGGGAGAGGGGAATAAAAAAGAGAAAGGTATGATAATTACCAAGGAGTCGTCCCCATTGTCAGCGCTCATAGCCCACCGCTAGCGCGAGGGAATTCGAGATCGTCGTCGTCGTGGTCGCGGTCGTCTTCGGTCCTTTTCGCCGCCCTTCCGCTCCAACAACCTTGCTCTCGTCATTCTGCGGCGTATCCTAAATCCGCAGGACACTCGGATGGCTCGTTAGCAGACACCGGTGCCACCGCCTCGCACCTGTCATCTGGCATTGCAACGAACGACGCACGGTTCCGTGTAGCCCCGACGATGGTAAACGTACGCGGCAGGAGGCCAGGCGAGGGAGAGACAGAGCGGGGAGGGGAAAAAGGACAGAGGGATGCCGAGAAAGGACGAGGCCAGGAACCAGAGGGAGACAGGCGAGCGGAGCGAGAGAGGACACTGACACACGAAACGTCAACGACACCAGCACGCCGACGTATTTCAGTTCGTTCCCACGGAAACCGTGCCGACGAGCTTCATGCCGCGCCGCGAACACGAGGCCCGTACCACGCGCCGCACGATTTCGATTTCGGTATGTCCGGTTTCTCGCCTCCCAGCCGACCGTCCGCAAGCGAACAATAACGCTCCACGAACGAAATAAACTAACCTCCGCACCAACTCACGGACAGGCGCCAACTTCCAGCGGCACTCTACCCGACCGCTCGCTAATGCCGTTCCCTTCCCATCCCGTCATCCCCCACTGCTCGGCCGCTTCGTACGAATGCCGAGGCAAAAATGGCACGTTTTCACGCCAATTATCTGACCCGCGCGTTACGTCGGGCGCGTTATCGTTTAGCGTGTCACGAAGGCCGATTATTTTCGCGGAACTCGCCTCCGAATGTGACAGACCACTTGGAAAATATCGCGAGTAAAGGGGACGCGACGCGCACTTCGTTCCCGCTACGGACGCCATATTGCGGCTTCAGTTGCGCGCGCAGCCGCGCCACGCGGCATGGGGGATTTGAACGGCGATTCGACGCGACGTTTTTGCATTATCGTAATAAAGGAGCGATAATCGTGGATTTAGATTATGTTTCGCGATCGGTAAATGGCGTTATTTTGTATAGGGGTAATTAACGGACGGAATAGAGTTCTTGTACGTTGCTTCTGTTGGGATATGTACACGTTATTAGAACATGGTTAATGTGAATGTGAATGGATTAAAGGATATGCTGGAATCACATTAAACATGATTAATATTGCTCTTTCAGCGTACTGCTGCCGACGCAGCAATGATGAGTAAAGTAAAGGGAATATGGAGGTTGATGTCGTTTCGGGGACGTAAAAGGAGTGAAATAATAGAACGGTGAGTAGAGACATACACAATGAGACAACACATTACACGACAGACAAGAGACTTTTTCACAACATTTAATAAAACGCTATCAACTATGTATGCCTTTTTTTACTCAAATACTCTAAAAGTTACTTACATACGTGTGTAGTTTATATGTATAGTTATGTCGTACGGAGGTGTCACATCCCTCGCGACTCCATCAACGCATTCTACTGTACGGTTCATCCGCCCTCCCCATTCGACTCTTCTATTCCCGAACGTGAGAACTCGTTGCTGCTCGATGTCCGCGGACAACGAGCGCAACAATTTTAGGCACCAATCAGCGACGATACGATGAACACACGGTGTAAAACGCGGACGCAGAAGGCCGTACAGCGTGCATGTGTGCTCGGGAGCTGACACGTCCAGTAAGTATGTATAAATTTAATACTATCGTCGTTATCATTGTTGTTTCCTTATGCGTAGTTATTTCAATTAATCGTGGGTACAGCGATCAACGTCCCGGGATGCTAAACAGGTCTGTGTCTGAAAATCTACATGGTGAATAACGATGGATGTGCAAAAGAGAACGTCTGCTTAAGGCAACCGTGCCTTCTGGACTTCGTTCGAATAACAAAACTCCGCGCGGGGTTTCTCTTTTCATCCTTCGTGTCGACGTTTACCTTGAAATTGCGATTAAGGAACAGAATTGAGCCGTTGATCGGTCGAGGACGCAAGAAGACACATATAACATCCAAGAAAATAAAAGCAATTATACCCCCGTCGAAAACTGTTTCACGCATCTTTGAGACGTGTGCGTGCTGGTACCGAAAGGAATTGCAATTTCAAGGTGTCGTGATAACAATGAGGGGAAAAATAATGTACGAGGGCTTAACGTTACGTGTTCTGTTAGACAGCGTGCGCTTGGTATGCCAGCCAACCATGATTCTTCTAACATTTGGAAACGTGTGTGCATTCAAGAGTGGAAAATCTCTTATTTCGTGTCGGTCGCCGTTTTACCATCAGCCGTTGGTTGGAAAAAACAATTCGGAACTCGATCCCCCCCCTATTAACTGGCATAAAAAAGTCCCATAATTTATTCCTTAACCTATTTTAGCCTGGCAAACTGCATTTCTCGTATAATATGCACAAGTATCACAATCGCTCACGTTCCGTGGTCGTGTACAAATGTTACTCTTCTTATTTGTTTGTGTTTGCTCGTCTGTTGTACATATCATAGATCGTCTGTTCCATTTCATCCCCTCTCGATCAGCCAAGCGAACACTTTCAGTCTCGTGCGCTGTCGCAATAAATAACGTTACTTAACGCCGCCGTTGTCCAATTTGTTTTGTTTAAAAAGACGCGTGACCCGCGATCCTACGATTAAAGTATTAAAGTTAAGGTATTATAAACTGCAATCTAAAGCTGATCCCATGTTGTTTCTTGGTCACAACCTCGTTGAATTACTTCTGTAACCCCGGTTACAGAATCCTTGGCCGTTTCAAGGAGACCGTACTCGTGGAGATTTTCGACGAAGACCGTCCACCGAAAATCCATCGCCGAACCTCGCGGCCCCGGATTCTCTTCGCAGTATATTCTTGTTTGCCTCCGGAGCATCGTTCCGGCCGCCGGATCGATTCGAACGATCGACAAACTATCTGCTAAAGGGGCAAGAACGATGTCTCGGAGTTTCCATCCCGGGCGGACGCGCACAACTTTTCTTTTTCCATTTTCTAACGACATATCCACGGGACTCGTCGTAGCGTTTAACCGCGAGTGATTCTCCAGCAGAACACCGTCGTGCTTGTCAAGAACCATGTAAAACAATTTACTCGGATTTATCTACCTCGCCGGAAGGACGGCTCCGGTCAGAGAGTTCCGTTACCTTCCTTCAACCCCATCCCCTCGCCCCAATCACGCATACGAGATTTCCGATGAGGCTCGAGCCCGTCAGAAATTATTCTATGTTTTTGTTTTCTCGTAATGAATCACTACGAGTGAAAAGACATTTGTTTGAAACCGCGCACAGACGTACCTCGTATCTACAAGTGTTCGACCTAAGCGGATACTGTCTCGACCATCGATTTCTTGATGATCTCGCCGAAGTTCTCGTCGCACTCTTCCGTGCTCTCCGACTGTTGCTCGTTCCCTTGGCCCTTCTCTGCCTCGACCTTCGCCCCGTTCCCGTGATAAGTACCGTGCGCCTGCGGCTCGATCTCGCCGTAATACGAGTATCTGGCGGACAGAAGCTCCGAGAACGGCTCCAGCTTACCGACCTGCTGGGCCGTGTTCATCGGCTGCACCGAGTTCAAGTTCGTGTACTGGGATCCGGTGGTTTCGTCCTGGGCGAAACTCGCCTCGTAGCTGGAAGCATGCTGCCCAGGATGTACTTGGCAGTTCCCCGGAATCGACCCATTATCCTGTCCATACGGCGCGTAGTGGGTGAACCCTGCGTTACCTGGCACCGGCTGGAACTGTGGCTGGAATTGCACCCTAGACGTGGAAGGAAGGTTAGCGTAAGGTTGGTAGTCCTGATAAGCGGGCTGTTGGAAGTTGACGCCGGCGCCGGTTTGGCCCGAGAATGTTTGGAACGCTTGACTAAATTCAGGATGCAACTTCCTTTGAGGCCCCTGCGTACCGTCAACGGTGTCTTCACTAGGGTAACAATCGTCTCTGATCGCGTATAGATCCAAGCTATCTTCCCTTGTGCCGGGCGCTTCTGGCTGACAATTCGACCCGCCGTCCACCGCCTCGTGATTCTCGTAATGCAGCGTCGTGAAACCACCGCCGTTCAGGCATGACTGTCCGTTCCTGTTCTCCATCACGGACCCCAGATTGATCTCCCTTAAGGGGCTTCTACCGTTCTGATTGTCGGAAGCGTCGTGATCCGTGCCCTCCTCCTCCCGTTGCTTCTTCTCCAGCTCTAACCGCATCAGAGTGTGGATGAAGTGCGTCCGCACACGTACAGGATTGAACTCGATCCTGCCTGAACTGTTCGCGCAGCCATCCCGTGTACACCCACACGGAAAACCCGCCCGATCCACCTATTCAAGCATACCAGACTCCTATGATTCACGTCTGACAAACACTCCTATCCGACTACCGCAAGGGCTTGACGATTCAATCCCGAATATCGCGTGCTAGATACATGACTTGGAGCTACAAGGAACATTAAAAGAAACGTAACGCAGGAATTGGTGATGCGCGTGAATGAGTTCAAAGGATCTCGCAGCGACTTCGTGAGTAAGAAAGATATGATCGATTCTGCAATAGATTAGGCGTGCTTCAAATTCAGTTTGGTCTGTGCATGCACTCTATACGTGATTAGGAAATACGACGAAAGGATTTCCGTAGGTGACATACGCGAAGCATTCGAGTTTTCGTTAGAAAAGGGCCAATTGCTTAAGTATATTAATTGCCAGTCTACTGACCTGGCACTTGACGTTAGCACGACTGCAGGGACAGCTCTCGGGGTCGCAGTAACCTTTGCACCCACAGCCGCAGTGTTCTCTGCTGGCTCTGATGTCGCGACACTCGTCTTTCTCGACGGCGTCTATTCTGCGCACTCCTGCTGCTCTGAGTAGGGCTCGTCTCTGCCACGTGGGCACCGGCTGCAGGAAATAGTAACTGTCGATGTCCAACTCCTCGGTGTCGCTGGGTTCCTCGTCTGTATCGTCGCTGGGATCCTCCGAGCTGGACGCCGCCTCAGCCACGCAATTTGCGGCACGTTCTGAACGCAACTGCGCCAGTCTGGCACGATGGATTCGCCTTTGCTCCGCTGCGTGTTCCGATAACGAGAACCTTTCTGCGTGGGTGTGCGTCGCGCTCATGCCAAGGGTGCTGCCACCCTGTGGATGAAGACGGACAAATCTGGTATATCGTATTTGCATGGGAAGGTTGGAAAACAAACACATCTTTGTATGAAATCTTCTTTATTATTCACGCGTATCGAATGCAAGTAACTGTGCTCACAGTTGTACTGTATCAAGGAAGTGGATAATTAAGTAGCGATAAGTTTTCGTGCTGTTAATAACGCGTCATCGATGTACGTTTACAGTTTACGCAAGATCTTTTAAATTGCGAGTTCAGAATGAGCTTCATTGTGATTCTTACCTGAGAAGGCACGCAGGTGAATCCCTGCGCCCTGGGGAAGTAGTACACGGTGACGGCGTCGAACTGGATATTGCGCTTCTTCTTCATCGCCTCGTCCGTGTTGCTTCTCTTTGGGGTAGGAGCACCTTCCATGCAGTCGGTCAATCTTCTCTTTAGGTTGCTCTTCGGGGGAGTAGGGAAACTCGCCAACGGCGGTTGTGGCGTACCGGGGACAACAGGGTTGGGCACGAATGTGTCTAATTGATTGCCGGCTGAAATGCGTACATACATTTGCTACTACCATTCTGCTAGTAATTCTCAATTGAAATACTTTCGACATAGCCAACTAGTACCATAGCATCAAAGAGCAGCAATTACCTTTTTCCTTGTCGGAGAGAATATCGTCGGGTATCCTATCCAAGAAAGAAGTCTCCGAATCGCTCTCTGGAGCAGGCGCAGGCCCGGAGTCCCCAGGTATTTCGCTTCCCAGGCCAGAATCGCTTCCATCCGACCTGACCTCGTCCCTAGCACCGGTAGCAAGCGCCAGACTCTCCGCTGAGTCTTCAGTGAAGGCCTCCGGCCTCTCAGTCTCCAACCTGGTGATAATCTCCGGATTGATATCGACGCAGCACATGGATTCGCTCTCTGGGCATGATATTTGGTCGGAGACGGCGTCATCATCGCAGCTTCGAATGCGAACGTTCGCCATGGACGACATTTCGGAGCTGTCGGACCCAGTCTCGGTCTCCGTCTCCGTGTCTATCGCTTCTGGAGCATCGGTGGAAGGTTCTAACGTCTCCGCTGGCGAGCTGGGTCTCGCCTCAGACGAATCCATGTTGTTCAACGGCTGTACATTCTCCATGGAGGGCAAAGACGAAGGAAATATGATCTTTTGATCCTTGTCCAGCTCCTCCGTAGAGACACCAGGCACCGCTTCTTCTTCCTTGCCTGATTCTTTAACTGTCGGCCTTGGTGATTTCGGCGACGCCACCCTCTCCAGCATCACTTTGCACTCCATGATAGAGTGAGTAGATTTCATTTGCTCTTCAACGTGAATTGTTTCTTGTCTGGACTCCGCGGCAGAGGGTAAATCGTTCATCGAATGGTCCCCCGGCTCAGTCTTTTGAGCGTTCTTCTTCTTGTAAGCGCACCTTTGGACGAGACGCGACGTCCTGGGCGATTCCGAAAGCTCGCTCCCAGCATCCACGTCGCTAGCACCGTCGTCGCACGCCACGTTCTTCTTCAGCTTCCTCTTGGCGATCGGCCTCTTGTCTTTTCTATCCGGTGTCAGACCACCGGGCGATTCGATGCGCTCCAGCATCACGACTACATGGGGACACAACGCGTTCTGCACCGGGCTGCCCGGCTCTTCGGACATCTTCCCGGTAGTGCAAGCGTCGTCCGCCTGTGGCGAGCTCTCGTTGCACGTGCTCGGTTCGACGGGCTCCTCGCACTGTTTCTCCTGACGCGGATCGAGGTCCCTCTCGGGGCTCTCTTCTGGCAGAGAGCAACAGGAGTTCTCGTCGATGAACACATCGTCCGCGTACTCGAGCTTCCTACGACAGTCTATCGCCTCCTCGGGATTGCTCGCGCATTCCCCGTCCAGCGAACCAGCACCGAGAACCCTGCGCTCTGTCTCAGGGTCCGTCGCCTCGTTCGTGTGTATGGAATTGTCGAGGCTCGCGCTCGCCTTCAGTCTACAACCGCTCGTCAACGAACCGTCGAGGATCCTACTGTTCCTAGAGATGCACCGGCCATTGGCAGAGTCGTCGTCGAACAGGCACGAGTCCGAGGACAGGGATATTTCGCCAAGGGTTCGCTCTCGAAGGCTCACCAGCACCGGCGAGATTCTCCGCACGTCGCTCCTCAATTGATTCGCCTCGATCTCAGGGATCTCCACACCGATTCTCTTGATCTCGGCGCTGATAGGCAAGAAGTCGCTGGCTGGCCTCTTCCTGGACAGAGGCGATACGCCGATGAAACCGACGCCAGTGACGAGTCTGTCCTCGCTTTTATCGACGCACTTAATCGGCGTGGACGTTGCCTCGCAACAGTCTCCTGGCTGATTATCGAGCTGTTCGCTCGGCTTCACTTCCGTTCCCGCGTCTTCGGCTGGTTGCCCGACGTCTTTTCCCAACTTGAGTCCCATGTTCAACGAGTCCTGGGCGTCGTCTCGAGCAGAAGGTGCCTCGGAGAAGGCGACCGAAGCCTGACACGGTCCTAGGCTCACAGATTCCTGGTCGTCGACGGCCTGGCGGCTAACATCGTGCATTCCTTGGGAAGCAGCCGTGGATGAGGCGTCGTTATCCACCTCCCCGGCAATAACCTCTGCGGTTGGTGTCGCCGACGACGCGGCGACCGTCCCCGGCGATCCTACCGCGCTGGAATCCTCCTGGGCCACGACAAGACGTTCCTGGGCCACGACAAGGCGCACCTGGGCCTCGGCAACACGCTCCTGGGCCTCGGCAACGCGCTCCTGGGCCTCGACGACGCGCTCCTGTGCCTCGACGATGCGCTGCTGGGCCGAAGGCGATTCCATCTGGAGTGTTTCGATCTGCGGGGAACAGGAAAACAGAGCTGCGTTACAGAGAGCGTCGGGCAGAGTGGAAACGATCAGAAACGGTGGAACCTTCCGTGGACTGATAGTAGTCGCGAAGGTTCCAACTCGAAACGGAAAATAGAATTAAAAAAACAAGGCGTGTTATTCGTGGGTCGTCACCCAGGATCCAAGTTCATCAACTGCGTCGTCCCGTGAACCGGGCGTCCTCCAGGTACTATCGCCCCGACCCCGTCCCAGGTAATCATATTCCCTCTGCATTGCCTCTTTTCCTCGAAATATCATAAGCAAAGGACGGGGAGGAGGACGGAGGGGATCAATAATCCGCGCGCTGATAAACGCGCGCCGGTGAACCAGCCGAAAGACAGTGGGGCACGATCGGCGTGTATCCCTGTGGAAGGACGTATCCAGATTGGTCCCCATCCGGATCGAAAACGTCGTTGGATGTCCCCCGATCGATGCTGCCTCGATCAGTCGATATCTTTCTTATCGCGACACCCGAATAAAAGGGGGTGGAGGGGGAGCGTGGGTCTGCATGTAATCCTGGCCGGAGATTATTGATTCAAAGCTGGCAGGAAAGGAGGGGGTGGGGTGACGCGGAGAAAAGAGGGGGAGGGAGGTTTCTGTCTGCCTTCGGTTACCATGCGCACCTTGTGCCCCCTGTATACCCCCAGAGAACACGACGACGGGCCAGGTGTAGGAAGAAAAAAAAGGGTTCTTGCCTTCCGTTTCTCTTTCTTTCGTTTCTGCCTTACGCTCTTTCTCTTTTCGTTACTCCCCCTTTTTGTCGTTTTTACCTTCGAGCCCCGGCACGATCTTCTGCTCCCTCCACCACTACCTTACGCACCACTCTGTCCCCTCGCGAAAGCCGAACAACCTCCTTCGAGCACGAGGCCAGACCTCGACGATGCCTTATCGCGGACGCTTTAAGTCGTCTCGCAAATCCAGCCGCCTCCATTCCGCCCGCGTGCAAGCCTGTCCCCGAGAGCCGTCGCGCGATCGGCGCCCTCCATCGATGAGGGCCGCGCGGGCCACGCGCCAGCCGGCATGCGAAACAACGTCTTGCTGCCTGGAGCGAACGAGATTCTCGGGTCTCGAGGAGGTCGGGCGCAAGCAACGAGGCGCGGGGATTCACGTACGGGGTCCAAACGTCGCTCGGAGCCAAACGAAGAAGAGGACGACCGGATCGGGTCCGAAAGCAGAATGCCGAGGTACACGATGAGAGTTAGGTGGCCTCCGAGCGGACGCGAGGAGTGTCTGGCGAGGAGCGAGGCCCTGAGCAGCGAGATTAAACGCGCAGCGTCCTAAGGAGCTTCGTGGCCGAGGAGGGCGACACAGAGAGAAGCGGCAGCGGCAGAAGAGACCAGGCTCTATCGATGGAGGAGCCGAATCGAACGCGGATATGCGGCTGACTAGTGGGGCCCGATAGACGGGGCAAGCGGAACGTTCACGAAGACTGAAGAGACCGACTGTTCCAGAGACGTGGCCCGGGCGACGATGATACTCGATGCGAGCGTGAAAGCGAGGGAAATGTGCCTCTAGCAGTGGAGAGAGAGTATGTGGTGTACTCGGCGAGAAGAAAAGAAGAAGCGAAGCGGAGGCGCGTGCGTCGCGTTCGACAGCTCGGAGCAGAGTGAGCGTAGGTGCCCCCGACGCGACGCCGCGTCGATGACGATTCCTCTCGGCGCCGCTTCTCGTGCGGCTTCGGCTTCCCTCGGCTCTCCTCCGCGCTAGTGAAGGGTACACGCGTACTTTATACAGAACGCGTACACACCCATGCGCGCACAAACGTAGAAACGCGCGCCCGCGCGCCTGTCGGTGCACGTGAGGGTGTGCGCTCGTATGCGGGCGCGCATGTGTGTTTGCGCGTGCTCGTGAATGTGTAATACACATTGTGTATACGGGGGAGCTACGAAACGCCGTGGTTCTCAACGGTTCGCGGATCGAACGTGGAATTCAAACGCGTGGCGATCGATCTTCCAGGCTTTTCCCAAAATCACGCTCGTAGACGCTTCCCTTGGATTAGCTGGTTTATTTGGAAGGAAACGGAACAGGGTTTTGAAAGGAGATTTGGGAACGAGGGACCCATTGATTGCTGGTCGCTGAAATTCTGCAGCCTTTCCAGAGTAATTCTATTTTCTGCCCGGTCTTGCACACGCTCGCGAGCCTAGAGGCGCAACGTGGGCTACGCCTACGCGTATACGCGCCTGTAAAATTAACGGAAGGGTATTATTAACCTTCCTAGATTGGAGTACGGAGTATTCCTTTTTCCTATACCGAAGCATCGATCGCGGATCCCATGAAACGGGAACTAGACTTCTAAACTCCATCTTTCTTTCTCTCTATGAACATGCGTTGGATTATCAGCCTTCGACTGGCTCCTAGACGCTGAAGGGTTCAATTGGTAAGTCCGATTTCCATAGGATACTCGCCACTGTGCTCAATTTCCATTCCACAGTCTATATTCGCACCTACTTCCTCATGTAATAGTTAAGAACTGAGGTTATACTCGATATCTACGCTTCTAGAACATTCTATACACCTATCACTGAAACCGACACCGTTCACGGTGTCATAGAGTCAGGTTCAGGCTGCAATTCAATCGAGCGAAACCCCATGGTTACGGCAGAATCGATCTTGCAACTTTTCGCCCGAACTGCAGCGCGTAATTAATGAAAATGCCGATGGGACGGTGGAAAAACAATGGGATAGAACGCTCACGACCAGAAGGCCAGCGCGTCGTGTTATTTAAATTAACCTCGTTACAATTGCCGGTGGACGGTCGAGGGTTATCATCATCGGTGGAAAGCTGACCGCAGTCAGAGTCACGCTGCCGCATATGATCGTACGAATCATGGCAAAAGAATTCCAAGTCTGTCATCGTCTTCTAGTATCACGAAACTGAAGAAGCCGTGAGTAAATAGTTGCATGGAATCTATATACACGAATCATCGATGCCACCGATCGGCCAACCTCCGTGCCCGGGAAACGCCGAACATAAACTTCGTTCCTCGTCACGCTAACGCCGCGATATCGTGGGGAACGTGGCACGATAACAGCGATCACGTGGACGCGTGACAAAATGGATACAGAGAGGAAACCGAGCAGTCATAGAACATACAAGAGGAGGACCATGAAAACCACTGATATAGGCGATACACTCGCGGTGTACCAAACAGGTTTCTGTCGTTACATAAGCAAGCATTCGCCAAGTGGCTGTATCACTCTTATCATTACCCACCCAGCGGACTTTTGCTGCGGATTTGCATCGACCGTCTCGATGATCCAGAAGCTACATTGTGCCGGGGCGCATTGTTGGCGAGACGAGGACTGATTCAGATGGAAGGGATCTTGGAGCTTTCAGGCTCTCGTTCGCAACCTTGAACCCCTTGGTAGCCCGAAGCTCTATTCCACGATCAAGATTCGTGTAATACCTAAGTGATCCGGAGCGTTCAGATTTGTTGCGCATCAAACGCGATTCCCGTGAAAACTCGCTGGTCCGACACGGTCCTCCGAGTCGTGCGTCGACCGTAATGCATTTGAAAAGTGGAAAGCTCCGCATTGGTGGCGCTGCTCGTAGAATTGGCGCGGTATTGTCTACGGAACCCTCCTGCGCTCTCTCTCTCTCTCTCTCTCTCTCTCTCTCTCTCTCTCTCTCTCTCTCTCCCTCTCCTCGTTTCTCGCATTTATATTTTTCTTTCTCTTTGTCGAACTCGGCACACACGCATACACGGGCACAGAGAGAGACCAGTCTCTCTCGCGAGCGGTTCAACGAACGAGAGAGCGTGGCGCTTGCGCGGGCCTCCGTGGCCGACGTAATTGTCGCTACGCTGCGAAAGTAGAAGGCGTACCAGCGCCGCAACCCTGCTCGTCTTCTTTCAATCTCTCCCCTTTTCGTTTCCTTCCTTTCTTTCTTTTTCCGCCAGTCAAGAAAGTAATGGCACATTCGTGCCCGCGACAAAATATCAAAACGACCGGGCTCAGCGAGAAACCCTTGGCCCGTCCGCTAGCAACTACCCAACGCCGCGTCCTCCTCCCGGTGCCCGCTGCACTCCAATTTCTCCTGTTACGGAGGAATTGAAAAGCTTGGCGTCGTTTAGGACTATGATCTCGATCAGATGTAACTATGCAGCCTCAATTTCCCGTTTGCTGCGCGTGAAGAAGATATTCTAATTCAGAAGTGCGCAGCTGCGTCGCTCAGAAGGATAATCGTAGTCTCCTCTTGGAGTAATTCATGAATTGGAGGGACAGTTGAAGAAAGTATTCCCCGAAGAAATATTGTATCGGAGCGATAAGCCATTTCCACGGAGGATTCTCTAATTACTTCGAGCACTCCCAAATCTTGTCTACAAGTTGCAAAGGCTCTTACATTTCACGGATGTTCCTCACAAACCCAACTTGCTGTTCAAACTAAATCTCGAGCAGCGGGACGCCCCAACGTTTCCCGCTAAACGAGCGAACAATTCGTTACGTAACCACATAATTGAGCACCGTCGAAGTTGGCCCCGTGTTCGATTTCTTTGCCATCCGCGTGTGTCGTCGTTTCGATTGAACCTCAAGGTCGCGTTCTTGAGCCACATCGCGAAATTTTGCGCGCCTCCCCCGCCGCCCCTCGCTTCTGTTTACTTCGCTCCGTGCGTTAACCGAGTGCATATGTGCACGCTGCACGTTGCTCCACGTAAACGTGCACGCGAGGAACAGGTGCGTGCGACTTACAGGCTGACGGGTCAAGAAATCGACGACGGTGATCGTGCCTACTTTCCAACCAACGCCCAATTTACATTACGATTATTCGCGCGGTTTCGATGCAACTTACGCCGACGATTAAACAATTCCTCGCTTACCGTTAGCTTCCTGTACGATCATGGAAGCGACTGTTCCACAGAGGCCACTGCGAACGTTTGCATGCGAGGAAAGAATGCGCGCCTTGCAATATGCTGTCAGATTTCGTGTTTCAATAGTTGATGGGAAGGTATGCACTGATTGAACCTTGAACCCTGGCGTGCTAAGGAAGATAGATGGCCCAGAAAAATGTTGCTCTATTAACCCTTTGCACTACTAGCATGCCTCCCAGGCCGTGCATTACGTTCTACTTCAAGTATATCTCCCACTGGGCGGGATATCAGGCGTTGCGAAGTTTGAGTTAACCTCGTGTGCGGATTTTAATCATCGTGCAAGTTGAAAAGTAGCAATTTGGAGTCTCTGCGTGTGAATAGGTCGGAGCGCGGAGGGTTGAACTTGTTGATCCTTTTTAATGGCTGTGTAAGACCTCTAATTTTGTACACACCGCGCATCTTTCAAGGTGGACTTTCGGTTTTTATGAAATTTGAGTTTTTTATATGAAACAAATAGTTGACAACTGTTTCTTTAGGGGTCGTCCTTAAATTACGTAAGGCTTTTTAGGGGGGAGGGGATCGCGAATTTCTTACGTTTTGTTACAAGCGGAAAGAGGGAAGCGGGTAGCGTCTTACGTAATATTTTTAACCTAATTTTCAATAAATACAAATTCTACCATTAATGTTCCAGAAAAGTTGTTTTAGTTTAAATTTCCCGAAACCGAATTAAATGAATTATATAAACCTTTAAAAGAATTTTAATAACTGAAAAAATTCAATGTAAAGAATATTACGTAAGAAGGGGGTTGCAATATCAAATCTTACGAATTCTTATACTGGGGAAAAGAGGGGGTAAGAAATCGCCAAAATTACCCTTACGTAATTTAAGGGCGGCCCCTTATGCTGTATAACAGTCACATGAATATCTGCTTCATAAATTTGTCAAGAATTATATTTTTGTTCGTTATGTCCCTGAATCTTATGCAGTATTGCTAAAGGTGGATATACAATATATGTGCACTAAGCCATCGATGTGCTCCCGCCTTGTGAACGAAATAAGAGAATCGGCAGAAGCTTGTTCTCTGGAGGCATGTGAGCTGAATACTTCGCTCAATGCCCCCATCGATGAACTCTAACTGTATACCAATTTTCTTCAATATTCATTCGAACATCAATTATCCCCTCGTCAACAAAGCCCAGCGCACGCCCCAGTGTCCCCCGAAAATCACCAACCTCCCCCGTCCCCACCCCCGTGGCGCAGAATCCAAGCGAAGACACTCTAAAAGGGACAGTTTGATCGGGCCTTGGTACGAATTTTCATCAAAAAGAACCGAGGCGAGGCTTGGCCCCGGGTTCCGGCCGGCTTTTCTAAACTCCCAAAGAGAAACGGGGCGAGGAAGAACCCGGCTGGCTAGAGGGAGCGGGAGGGAAAATATTGAAGCAACGCAGGAGCGAGAGAGCAACGGGATCAAAGCAGTTTTACAACACCGGCAGACGCTGCGATATTGCTCCGTCGTGCTTTCTGCTTTCTGGGAAAGGTTCGAAGCGTTCCCTCTCTCTCCCTCCCTCCCCTCCTACGCTGCTCTCTCATTTTCTCTTCCCCTGCTGCTCCACCATTGCTCTTTCACCCACACGACCGCGCACACAAGTCTGAACACGAGCTACACCCTCTCACCCCGTCGTGTATAGCGTATACTCTTTCACTTTGGCCTCTCTCCCTCTCCCTCACTGGCCCATTCTCATCGGTAGTATCTCTCTCTCCCCTCTATCTATCCCTCGGCCTCTCTGTTTCTCTCACCCACTACTCGCACACAAATCCACCGCAGCCAACCGCGTCTCGCTCGATCTTCCCGTTAGTCCCTCTCTCGCCATCCCACTCCTGCCTACGCTTGCGTTTCCCCCTTTCCTCTCCCCCCCCTCGCTCTCTTTCTCTCGCTCCTCCCTCTTCCCCTCGCTCTCTAGCTGCACCGCCTGCTCTATCTCCGTTTCCGCACAACTTTCCAGGCACTGGCTTTCTCATATCGCCTCTGCGCAGGCCACTATGCCGCGTCCACTATAGCACGACGCAACTATACGAGCGACTATGGCAGTGCCTCTGTGCAACGCGCGCCAACGGACAAGGCCGAACCAAAACAGGATATATACGCGAAATCGGTGCAAGAGCGACCGATTTTCATGTCTACGTTGTGACGAGTCGAATTCGTTAATCGGGTAACTCGCAGGGTAGTAATCAGATTGCGACCGGGAAGAAACCGATTTTACTGGTGGATGAACAGGTCGATATTGTACGGTGACTTCTTTTCGAACGAGGAGTAGGGGCTGGAGAAATGGACAATCGTACTGTTGTCACGTTGGCAGATGAGTTAAGGTGCAAATCCATGATGAAACAAAAATATCCTGTCTCACATGAGCCCGAAACTTAAATTATCATTTTGCAGAAATTTTTTTGTGTGAAAATAGTCACATTCATCTGGAATAGCTAGGCATAATAAGCTGGGGCACATTTCGTGAGCCCAGAGTTCACCGTTCGAAAATTTTTGGGCGACATACAATCACACAAACACTTTCTGTTTTATATATTAAGATTTTATTATTTTTTAATTAGTTTGTCACTAATTTCATGAAGTTGGTCTTTCACGCGGCATGTTTCGTGAAATATTTAAAAAAATCTCATCTCTAGCCACTATTTACATTTAGATGTTGCTCAGATTTTTGTCCCATGTTAGAAAAGTCTCGTGTAAAATCTCATCGCGGATTCGCACCTTAATAATTCGATGTGCGGGCGTGAGATATATAATTCATTTTTCTTAAACCACGGTGTTCTATTGTCCAATGATCACACTTTCTACTGGCTATCACTGCCCGTCCATCCGAATCGCGAATTTCCCAGGGATCGATATATCGGAACACCGCCTTTCACTACGTCAACCTATTTATCGTGTCGTACTACTGAACCCCACTCGCTGGCAAACGAATCTTTAGGCATCCACCTGCTGGTTTACCGATCGCCGACACATTCACGCGTCATCCCCTCCGAAAAGAGCTCCCAAATCACGTCTATACATAAGCCTATATACAGAGTGTCTCATTGTCCGTGGTGCGAAACGGAAATTCACAAAGGTTTCGCGAACTCGAAGCATCATACCTAAACATCTCATTCCATATTTTTGACTAATCTTTAGATGGAGACGCACGCTTCCCCCCTTTCCCTTCTCTTCCCTACATTGTATCCCGCGCTGTGGAACGGCCTGTACACTTCAGAAACACACGTACAGGAGATACCGTGTCCGCGCACACTAGCGAGCGGGCGTTCACAGGCACCTACACCCATTGTGCCCATCGCCAGAGGTTCGACGTGTGCGTGAAGAGGGTTGGCATCCCTCACACGAATGGAGAACGACGCCGGGCGAATGTGTGCCTCTCCAACACAACGTGAACACGCCGGTATAGGTCGCTTCGGCATAATAAGAGCGAGGGAGCGGAATATAATGCCAGTCTCCTGCGCACTCGGTGGCCTCCCTGGAAGCTGTGGAATGTACCACCCACCCTGTCCTTCCAGCGGAGAGAAGACGCTCGCGACGCTGGTCGTTGTAAACACTCCTCGGGACCCATTAATACTAAAAAATCTCGAATCAGGGCTATTGTGCTCGCGGGTCAATGAAAATAATTGGACCTTTCTGGTCCATCGAGGGAAAAGGCACGATACTCGATTATACTTATCACTAGACACCCCCGCACCCGCCATTATTGTGGCGAACGATTTTATTTGTAAATCAATTGGACGATCGAAACGAGGGTATTACAATCACTTGACTGTAAAACTGATCGCATCAATCATGCTGATCAGTCGTGATTAAGCCGTGCAAAGGGGTAACCGAATCCCCGGATCGATCTCCTAATTTCTCTGCTCGGCCGACACCTCGTTCGGCGGCCAATTCCGCCAATTACTAGCGCGAATCGCCGGCCAACACCGAGAATTTCGGGGACCACCGCGAGTAACGCGAGCGAGCCATTCATTACGCGTCTTGCTTAATAACCCGCTGGGTAGCAGCACTCTGATTTCACGAACAGCGCTGAATAGCGTAGCCGTGTAAACTGATCGGATCGCTGAGTTGTTTTAGACTGCTGTTCATTGTTATGGCTCAGCATGGTTCACGTCTTTATCGATCAATCTTTCACATGTCTAGACTTTGTAATAGAATTTTCATATACACGGTTGCTAGATTCGAGCTCCAGATCTCCTGACACAATTTCGATGAGTTCCAGTGCATCAAGGTTCCACGTACCCTCAACATAAACTTCCTTCTTGCGAAAGGAAACTGTCTCCCCACCGCGGTCATCCCCCGGAACATCTACACACCACCTTCCACGAAAACCACCCCCCGAAAACGGATCAAATATTGGATCCACAAAAACCTCCTCCATAATCGCGCCTATGAATCGAATGATCGCCATGGCGATAAAGAGTCATTGCTCGCGCGAAGCCCTCGGATAAATCTGCCTCTCGTCGTGGAGAGGAAAAAAGAGGAGCGAGGAAACGCGAAGGGAGAGAGATTCTGACAAGAAGCGACACGACCGCGAGGATGCTAAAGGACAAGGGTGGAAAAGGGGGGTGGGAGACGAGCGAACCGACGGATATTTCGCGAGGGTGCGAAAGAGACGGAGGCTGAGCTGCGGGGGTGTATATTGGGGCTTGTAAATGGGGGTGGGGGGTTCCACCCCCGGCCGAATCGATCCCACCGCAGTGTAGCACTATAGCAGTCCACGTGCATACATACCATCAAGACTCTCTCTCATCTCCCTCTCTCACCCTTTGCCATCGTATTTTCCCCCGTACTATCCACGCTCATACCTCTACACACCGTAGCAAATCGGCGCAGCTGCGCGACTGAGACAGCGATGCCAGTTGTCCAGGACTCTGAATGAAATTTTTTAATGATCGTGATTAATCCGTTCGACGCTCCACCGTGCTCGTAAGTCTCCACCCTCGAATCATCCGGTTGTTTTAAGATCTGCCCCGCTCGTGGTTCTGTACGAAACACTAGGCTGTGGCATTAATAGCTTCGCCGGCACCAAAGGGTGTTAAACCTTTGTCACGTGCTCGATGAGGGGTGATTTTCTTGTGGGATCATTGTGAAAGCCTGCCGAGGGTGTTATACTAAAGTCATGGCACAATTATAATTTAATACTGCGGACCATTCGGCCACGAGTTTTCCTTCAGGTTACTGAGCTACCAAGTGAGATCTTGGCCAGTCTCTTTGAGTCCATTCAGGTTCAGAAGTTCCAGAGATTTGGTCATTAATCCTGGGAGCGTGGAAGGGAGGAGGATCTGTTGATCCGGTCGGTGGTCAGGGCATCGGAGCTGAATATTTCATTTGCCACGCGTCAGATTTAGAAGTTAAGCGCTCTGCGCTATCTCAGAGCGTAATACTCGGAAATGAGCGCCCGCAAGCAGCCCAACGATCAACTAACACGAAAACGGAGCGAAATGGTGCTATTATAAATCGATACAAGCGAAACTACCACGCTGTATCCTCGTGCGCTGATTGGATATCCTGTACGAGGATTACTCACGCGTTCATTCAATTCGTAGTACTACTCGTGCACGGCTGATGCAGGGGCTGCAGTCACAGAACGCAACTGTATATCGAGGCTGCAAATCGAAAGCGTGGGAGTGGGGAGCAGAGAAACGGGGAGGTGTGGGAAGATAACGGGCGCGGTGTGTTATTACGTGTGTCGTCGTGCACAATGGACGCACGCATTCCACAGTAGTAGGCAGGCTGGTTTGGCCCACAATTCATGGAGGGTAGAAATCAGGGGAATCAGGGAAATCGAAGAAACACGACCAAGTGACCATTTTTCTAAACCATAAATTTCTCCCTGACATCTTCAACGATCTATCGATGCAACATCAGGGCTTGCAGTAGGTACGTTTCGGGGGTACGTTGATGGAGGCATTAACGAATGCACCTGAACGCCACACGTGCTTACGTATTAATAGTAAGGTGGCCGGTTATCGGGCAAGTAACGAGTTTAACGGCCAGTTACGACTCAAGTTCACGCACTCAGCCTTCCCTAATTACGCTCCCCTCCCGTAAAGCCACGCTTCCACGGATTATATGGAACGTTAACACGGACATAAATACGAGGCTACGCTGGCTGGTACAGCGGCCATAGCCGTCGCTCATTGTACTCGGTTCAATAGACGGTGGTATAGATTTCTCATAGCCTGGTGTGTGCATGCAGCGCGGAGTGCATGTTCTCCGGTTTGAGAGCATTACGCGCTGTATGGGAGCCTTCGTTCACATTTAACTGCGATGCAATTTACGGGGCCGGCGTGCGTCGGCGGTAGTCGCCCTCTGGGACAGAATTTTACTGTAAACGGAAGATGAACGCAGGGCCACGCAAAATCGACGAATTTCAGGGACAACGAGGATTTCCCTGCGATTGCTCGGCAAATTCAAATTCGGGCACCAAGAGCAGCGCGTCGCAGCGGATATTGGGAGGTGACCAAATCATTCATCGATGATGCGCCCTGTGCACTAGCCTATTTGCTCGTGCGTGGGCGTGCACGCGTGCAGCTCGATCGACGTGGACGTGCGGATAGATTCGACGAAATGGGCAGCCGCGAGTGACCGATGGAAGGGTTGGAGGAAAGGTTGCACGTATTTATTCATGACCTGTTGGTTATAGTGGAAGAACTTTAGCTATTAGGGGATGGAAGAAACAAAGGAAGAGGAGTAAAGAGATAGAAGGGGCGGGTGAGAAAGCGTGGAAGGGGAGAGATGAAATGAGAAAGTGGTGGTGAGGAAAGCTGGGGAAAGGGAAGTTTAAAATGATTGGAGTAGGGAGGATATAAGGGGGGTGGAAGATGACGAGGGGAAGAGTGATCTGACAGTGGGAGTAGAATGAAGGAGAAAAGGAGAGAGAAAGTGGAGAAGAAACGACGCAGGGGGTAAGGCAGAGAGGTGGGTGTAGTGAAGGGGCTCAAGTGGATACAGAGACTATTGGAGGGGGAGGGTGAAGAAGATAATGAAATACTTGGTACGTAACCAGTAGAGGGATCAACTTAATCTGAACCAAAGGAATTATTATTTAATCAAGTGTCTAACCATAGTCGCACTAACAAAAGTTAGCTTCACCCTGTTTGCAGTGCTGGCCGAAAATAAATTGGGGATACCAACGATGAAGAAGATAAAGGATCATTTTTAAACTTAATTTCCTAATCCTTGCAGAAACGAAACCCATTCCTTTTGTAATTGCGGCAGGAACGGAATCGTCTGCACGCATACACTTATGAAGAGAGCGCGCGGAATGGTACCCGGCCCGCTCCCCGTAATTAATTAAACCTACAGGTGAAAGAGAAACTTTAATAGCCCACCGAACAAATACAGCGGCCATGGAGCGCCGTGGCTTGGAAAATATTAGCAGCATCGAGGCGTTAAAAATACATCGGCATCGATCGGCACTGTGCACGTACATACATCGTGGCCCCGAAAGAGAACCCCCTTGCCTCTCGAAACGGATTCTTATTATTTCTTCTTAGCCGAAGGAAGAAGTAACATCCCTCGCTAAAAGAGCCAGGCCATGGAATGAACTCCTGGTTAACGGGACCGTAGCGGTGGGGTCAGGCGCGCCTGCTTGCCTCCGTTTTCGCGAGTGTCCCTCGTTTCCCTCTTTTTCCTTCACAAATGGAGTCTGTACTTTCTGCTTATCCGTCGCAATTCGCCTCGTTCGCCTGGAATTACTTGCAACTCTCAATGATTATAAATGGAGCTTTCGCGAATGCTAATCGTCGGACGAAATTGCACGACGCCCGAACCGTGGAAAGTTTCGTTCGCCGTCGATGCCCTTGGTATGCTCTATCGATTGATCAATTCCATCCATTTCTTTGATCCACGTGAAATTGTCGTTGGCTTGCCGCAGTTGTATAAAAAGCGTTTCTTGAAAAGTTAATACACCAACCATAAGGCAGCATTACGATTGATCCCTTGGAAAAATTGTGGTAAAAGACCAGGGAACGATGAAACGGAATCAAACGAGCGCTTCTAGCGGAAATATCGTTGGTTTAACGGAAGCGCGCGATGCACCGTTATATTCCTCGCGCAGAGAACCGACTATCCTCCATATCCCACTTGTTCGTCACCGTCTTACACGCGTCGATCGTCCCACGAGGGTCTTCTTCAGGGTCGTCGCCGCTCGCAAGATTCCCAATGTCTGGCGAGCTTACATAAAATCGAACAAAACAGCGCGGGGAGGAAGAGGGGGCTTATTATTCGATAAAAACTTCTGCTCCATTCGAAGCACGCGAGCGCCTCCTTTCTTAATTAGATTACCGCCTAGGATGAACCATCGCCTAACCGTCGCGACGTCGCGTCGAACTTCAATCAGAGGACGAGGGGATAATAATTAATTTCTTCCCTTTATCATTCGGCCCTTTTTCGTGGCAATGGTTTATTCATGGAACGATAACGATACAATAACGGTGGAATGTCGAGAGTTCCCCTTAGAATAAGGCAAACATCCTAGAATATTCCAGCCTCGCCTTGCCGAGGGCTTGTTATCATTTTTCCCCATTGAAGAATTTTAAAGGAAACCGCAATCTTCGTTTTCAATAGCTCCGCGTTTGAAGCACGGAACTTGCATCGGTCGATGCCGGAGATGTTCGTTAAGTCCACCCTTGATTTATATCAGCGCTTAAGGGAGAACAACCCCCTCGACCCCGTCGCGGACGAAAGTTCTACCAGAGTCATCCACGCTACGTTCGCGCGAGGGAAATTTTGGACTCCGGCGATTCCACGGGATCGATAAGCGCCGAGTGCAGCGTAGCATCGATCCCCAAAGCAAATTACGTGCTCGTGAAATGAGCAACGCCAACTTGTCACGACCTCGCATTTACTTCTTACGAATGTTTACTCTTCGATTACAAAACGTGTCGAAATTACATAAAAACTCCACACTTTTCCATTCTACAAAGTCTCTAAACAGTGGTGGTTAAACATTCAGAGAAATATAGTACTCTGGGGTGCTCTTGCAGCTATCCAAGCGAAGAAACGGTAGCCTAAACCATACACAGATGCTATCATGAGTAATTGAAAGAAACCTATACCCTAGAACCACTTCATTTATGCCCCAGCGTTCTACCATCCTTTTCCCCAGCACACCCTGCAATTTCGCCGCGAAATATTCATCGTACCGCGTGAATTACTCTTTCGACAAGCTGACGAAATCGAGCTGATCAGTGCCGGCGAAACGATCGCTATGATTCCCGTCGATTCGAGGCCAGGGAATGGGCTGAACGTAGGAATCATCTCCGCGGACCAGAATAGCGTCGGGCCTGACGTCACGTAGACGTAGGGACCAAACAGAACGGATGACAAACGTTGAAAATACCGTGGCGGCTCCGTCAGCTCGCATTACACACGTTGCACATGCACGCTGGCGCATGCAGCTCGCGCGACACACGCGTGTACGCGTCATCTGCATGTGCACACGTCTATATGCAGCACAGTGTTGTGCGAGCTCCGTCACGTATCCGCGGGGGTGACGCCACTTTCGCGGGGCACGCGCGCCGCCGCGTTTTTCGGGGGCAAAAACCCCGCGGGACCCGCCGCCAAAACAAACGGGAGGGAGCCTTCGCGGTTAACCCCTGGGGTTGCTTTGTTTGCTGCAGCCGGTTAATGCGCTGTATTCTCGGGACAGTGACGAAGGATGGCGTTTGGCCGCGCTACAGGTTTCCGGAGATCACGTCCCTGGCGAGTGAAGCACCAGAAAACGGATTCTTAACGAGTCACAGTTGTGTAGGTAAATCAGATTGAAAAGTTTCATACGTAGGGTGAATGAGGAAAGGAATTACTGCGCAGTTAATTGTAACTTACTATCGGCTTAAAGGGTAATTATACACGTTTTCATATAGAGCACGGCATCGTAAAATATGGAAGCAATATTCATGAGGATCAACTCTCCATTAACAGCACAGCTTCTATCCAATAAGGTGTGCTTACAAATGATAAAGATATATGCTTTGAGTTATTAGGCTCTACTAATTGACACCCCTTGTACCTCCATCCTGTCCCACCAACGGAATATGGTTAAGAAGCTTGGCATTTCCAATTAAAAATCGTACCCAGCAACTAGCAGAATCTTTCACTACCAATAATCGCCGAAACTACGTGCAATCTTGTTAGAAGAGCGACACAGGTCCATTCTCCACCCCCACAGTCACTGGAAAGCGCTTTTCCTTCCAAAACTTTCGGTTGAATGTTTCACTCGAGCGACGCCGAATTTACTGCAGATGGAGTTGAGAAAGTAATTTCCTCGCGATAAAATGCTACAAGTGGATTCGCCCGTAAACTTTGCCGCCGCCACGGGGAAGAATCGCGGGCCATTGGTAGATGGACAACACGGGGAGAAGCTAATTAAGCTCCACGGCCTCGTTACACGCCGATGTAATGTCATTACCGATCGCTGGCGATTCGACCAGCAGGAGACAGAAAAAAATCATTGAACGCGCCCCGCAGAAACCTCGCCGAGATCAAAGAGAACGGGCCTGACCCACTTCTGGCCGCTGAGGTTAGCTCCGCGCCGCGAAAGAACTTGCAATAACTTGTCCTTCACGCCTCCCCAGCAAACTCAAATCCCTCGACTTTCCCATGGTTTTTTCCTCCCCCACCACTCGCCGTCGAAACTTTATACGAGCTCCGTGGCCTCTCACAGAATGCCGGGCAAGGTCTTGTTTCCTCGATCCTCGTGATCACGATCTTCGATCGCAGAGGGTCCCTGAAATTTCTCGGCGAAAAGCCTGAGCGCATTTCCCGCGCGGGGTATTGAATTATCGATGGCACCTGCGAGAGCACGTTGCTTAATCGGCAGCCTCTCGGCCGGACAGAATGAAATTATCGGTAACGAGCAATTAGGACGACGGTTTTTGTTGGTTGTGAAAGTATCCTAGGCCGGACCAGTAAAGGCAGAATGCAAGTAGAACGAACGCACGAGCGCGCGGGCCTGTTGCAAAATCATCCTGAGATCGCTCGGCCCCGACCGGCTGGCTGGCCGTGCATTGCGAGCGTTTCACAACGGCCATTGTTAGATGGAACGATGTCGAAACCGCATCAATTTTAGAGGCGACGAGGACGAAATGGAAGACGGTTCCCCGAGCTGACCCCCGGACGGCGACTTGGTGCATCGACCCTCGAAACGTCGAATGAAATTCGATAGAAACCTTAGGACGAAGCCTACGGAAGCTTTGGGACCCTTTGTGTTCTTCGCCGAAATTGAATTTCATGGTGGGGTGGCGGATGCGCCAGATATGTGTACTCCAAAATGAAATGTTTGCGTTTGATAAGCACTCGCATCCCATTTCGCTGGAGTTTAGATTAGTGGGGTTGGAGGTCTGTGAAGTAGTTTCAGATTTTAGCGGATGGCAAAGTGGACCGTGAAGAACTCACGAGTCGATAGCGTTCACTGGGCAGACGATGCCACGCGTGGAGCGCCTCGAATGAACGAGGGGGTGGTCTCGATTTCCTGTGTAACTGACCCCTCCTAATTCCCAACTTTTGCCGTGGCTCGCGGGTTAATCTCCGTCGAGACTTCACTTTCCCTCTCGCCCGTATCCCCAGCACTCCACAAGTGCAATTAAATCTGATCGATTTGGGGAATATACGATTGAACTACTTCCGTGGAATTCACTGATAGCCTTTTTTCATTTAAGGGTACCCTCCGGTCAAAACGCTTGAAAAGTACGTGATTTTCATGAATTAAAAATAATGAAACTGAACAACATACAGTAAAAAAGCTTTTTGGACATTATTACTACATATTTGAGGAACAAACAAAAAAACTATTATTTGACTATTATCAATTTTTGCATTAGATATACAGCATTCATAGTATGTACCACTGTAGAAATTGGAACTCTTGACGGGCGTCATCAGAACGCGTGACAGGATCGTCTGAAATAAAAAAACTAAAAATATTCTTAAAATATATGTGAATAGTTATCGCGCTATCTGTCTTCATTGCAACACAAACAATCCGGCGATTTTTAGCACATGTTTAAATACAATGTTATAAGAAGCAATTTTTCTACGCATAAATCTGTCCATAAAAAAATGGGTGATCCAAAATAACTCTTTGTGGAAAAGGCGATAGTGAGTCTAAGTATGAATCGAATGCCGTAAGAGTTTTTGAAATCGGTCTATAATTAAGCTTTTTACAGTGGCGCCCGTCAAGAGCTCTAATTTCTATATTGGTACAATGAATGCTATACATGTAAGGCAAAAATTGATAAAATTCAAACAATGATATTTTCGTTTATTCTTCAAGTAATAAATTTCAAAAAGCATTTTGCTGTAGACATGTCGCTCAGTTTCTTTTTTTTAATTCATAAATATCGTATTTTTTCAAGCATTTTGGCCGAAGGGTACCCTTAAGCTACAGAGGCGATGAATAAACGCTGTCGACGATCAGATACTCCAAATTCCTGTCCAATCTGGATCAAATTATCGGATCGCGGTGTCCCATTCTTTTATCGATAATCGACCTTCACGCGTCGCGAGAAGCGTGGGAGCATCCAGAGGATATCGAATACCGTGAGTGATAAAATTTGCAAGGGTAATAGAAGAATCTTCGAGGTCACTGTTAAATCGAAGGGAAATGGATCGTTGGACTAGGTACGGCGCATCTCCTGAGAAGTAATTTCGAATCAAACAAGCGCCGTTTTACGAGCTAACCTTGAACCATCCAGAGGCAAGTGCGACGGTTAAAGTCGCGCAATAAAATCCAGCTGGTCTCTCAGACCTGTGCTCCAACGCCCGGCCAATCCCTCTAGGACTCGCAGATGGATTAGGAGGAGCCATGTCGCCTTACGAGAGCCCTTCCTCCCATGGTAATCCAGTGGTCCACGACCCTAACCTACCCTAATCCGCCCCAACCGCGGGTAGGTTAACCCCTGCCCGCGAGGTCAGCGCTTGGCGGCGGCCGTTTACACCCCGAAGGGATCGGAGGAACAAATGATGGTAAACAAGCTCGTCGTTCCTGCTACGGATGCCACTGGGTGCTAACGAGAGAACCGGAGAACGAGGCAGCGAAGAAAGTAGCCAGGAAGAAGAAGTGAAATGGATAGGTTTCCGTAAAGAACTGGTTTTCAGTTTCGATTAGCACTTGGAGTGTTGAAGTGTCCCAGAAAGAAGTGATCAAACTGTTGCTACTTGTTCAACTTATACTGATGTATGGAGACCTCTGACCTATCTTAGCAGCTAAGGATTGAAACCACCCTCCAGTAATCTGTATTAGATAACGCAGTGCTAACGAAGAAGGACCTACCGCGACAACCGTCCACTGGAGCAACGTATCATCAATCAGGAAGCCCGAAAATCCCAACGCGATTCCATGTTAGAGGAGCCTGATGTCCCATAACTTTCAGCACTTCCATGAGCAGGGAAATGAGGAAAGAAAGGAAGGGCGAAGGAGTTTCGTGGCTCGCCTCAAATATTTACGTCTTCGCCGCCACAATGGGAACAATATCTGTTGCCTGGCAACGCTCTGTTAAGAGGACGCATTCTACTTTCGCCTCTCCCACCCCCTGCAACCCCTTTCTTCGATTTCGCCGCCGTGTTCTGTTAAACACAACCATCCTCTTTCCGGAGCGCGTTCGCGCACTTTCCTCGGTCCTTCCACTCCGTTGCACCCCAGACTCTTCCACCCCCTGGCTTCTCCGCGGGTCAGAATCGAGCGAAGAATAATCGACGCTAGGTTCTAGCTAACCAGGAGGCAAGATTCGTTGAACGCAGACGAAGAGAAGGGACTGGCTAAGATAGACACGAGGCTGAAGTTACGCAGAAGACCAGGCAAAAAAGAGGATTTTCCTCTCACCGTCTCTCGCTGCTTCTTCCCAGTTCCTGCAGCCGTGCATGTATTCGTGGCTGTGTGCTCAGCGAAAGAGGGCCAGGGGGGGGCGAGAGAGAGAGAGAGAGAGAGAGAGAGAGAGAGAGAGACCAATAATGTGTGCTGGAGGAGAGAGGAAAAGGACGGTAGAACACAAGAGGGGAGGGATCAATGCCGGTTGCCAGGGTAACCGCGGCACCTGATCTTCATCCATCCTGGACCATACTTCTCAGTCCTGGCCCATGCACGGGAACGAACTGGGACGAAGGGTCCTTCAGGATACCTGTAGCGACTTCTGGAAACAGCTGCGCCGCGTGTAGAGACGAAATTCACTTCAAGACGAACGGGAGAGAGCACTCCAATCTTCCACCTAGGTGTAGCCCCCTATTTGGACTTCTTCGCCGGTGCATTCTCTGCCTCCAACGGCAGCAACGAATTCGCAATTGCCAGAACAACCGAAACGATAGATGCAGGAGGAAGTTATTCAGGGAAAATCGATTCGGAGACCGCGAGAAACGCGTCTTCGGCGTGCACCAATGTTTTCATGCTCGTCGCTACCTGCCTCAGTGGCGACATCTACTAGCCCTCCTTTCCCTTCTTGACCTGCCCCGACGTCGTATCTCTTCTCCGCCGATGACAGCAACGTTATTTTTACTCTCGATTGTGGAGGCAAAACGTCCACCATGTGGGTGGGAAGCAATAAAAGAACATGAAATCGACGGCTATCGACGCGGATTCCAAGTCCAGTCCTACGGAATTACTCGGGCTGGCCTGGTACTCTGTGCAGACCGTACCTAGTACCATCGAAATGACTACTCTGCAAGTAGCAATAAACATTCTCCTCTCTCCTGACTCTGCTCTCTGTTCCAATAGACTCGACCAACATGGCTACTCATCAGAACACAAATACGTTAAACTAGGTTCAAGGAAACGTCTCGATCATCAGTTCCAGGAGAGTAAAACTGACGTGGCTGGGAATAGATGCTCCTCTCTAGAACTCCCATCTCCTCCTGTTATACAACATTTTCTCTGGCAATATTTGAAACCAGTTTTACCTAGGCTCCGAAAGATCGAAACGAAGCCCCGAAGAATCTACGGTGGTATTCAAGAGTCAGTTCGTTTCTGAACGCCCCACTGCGCATGTTTTTACGCATCAAGCGAGTACTCTCTTTTTTCCCCATTCGATCTCGTTTGCAGGCAGCGATGTTCTGTTCGCGGCGAGATCGATTTGTCTTGATCGGCATCCTTGGCGGTAAAATCGACCCAAAGGGGAAAATAACCGTCACTAGAGGGAAACAGGGGACTGATTTAGAATATTACTCAGTTGGAGCGGACGCGGCGCGCTTGTTTCTGCGCATCAACGCGAGTTTTGGCGGGTCGATGCGCCATTGTTGCCCTGGCGGCTGCGTTCGCTTTGTTTTCGTCTCTCCCTCCCTCCATCTCTCTTCATTCTCCCCCCCCCCCCCACCACCACCACTTTGCTCTGACTCTCGTCTGCTCTCCCGTTTCACCATTTTTTTCGCTCGACGCACTCACCGATCGGCCGATCCCCTTTGGCTTGTTCGTTAACGAGAAATAATAAAACCAAAAACGCTCGACCGTGGGACAGCACTGGGTTGCGTTTGCTAAACTGGCGACGAATTCTTCGGCTTATCGGTGTCTTTTGATAAGAGACATATGGGCCATCGCGGAAATGCTACCCACAAATAGATATTTTACGACGTTTAAGGCGAGAGGCAAGAATTCTGGTGGAAAGAAGAAAAGGAACATTGTGGTCAGAAGTAAGCTACCAAGCGGGTGTCGCTGAATTTATCACATCAAGAATTCTGCCAAATCTTTTCCTTAATCCAAAGGTGTGTAATAGGGATATGGTAGCATGATTAATTATTTTAACGAAATACCTTTCATAATACAGCATTTAACATTATTTGCAGCGCGATAGCGAGTGATCAGAATTATCCAGAAACGTAATCCCCCAGCTTTTCGGAGCATCGTATTTTCTAGAAACGCAACGCAGCCAAATGTTTGCCGGCCGAGTTCATGGGAGGCGGTCAAATTGGAAGCGTCAGAAACGGTATTAGAAAGTTTTCCGCGAACGGAGTAACCGTGTTCGCTGCCACGTCGCGAAAAAAATGCCTGCGCACGATATCTCTGCGTGATAACGAGATATCTGTCTGCCACTGCATCGCGCATCCTCTGTCTGTTCTGCCCTTCCTTATCCCATTTCGTAACGTGATTCGCGCGAATTCTATATCTTCCCGAATCTCGGAGGAATAATTATAGGGAGCAAAACCTTTACCGCAATTGCTTCTGTAGTTTGTGCCCATAATTTTCGAACACCCTATATATAGTACTTAATGCAGTAACTATATCTGCTAAATTTCGTGACGCAACAAAATTGTTCGAGTAGATGGCTTTGTAATTACATATTTCGAAACACCTGCTATTCCTAAGCATTCCATTTTTGAGCAAACTAACGCGAGTCACGTGCGCAAACGATGAATACAGTTAACGCAATATCGATAACGAAGTGGCTCGTCACCAGGCAGACATCAATTTCTACTCCACGATTGATAAGCCCACAATGTTGCGACTCGGTGTGCTCAATTGGAGTGGCAGCCATTTTTCACTCGTCTCCTCGAATCGTGTTTACGGCGTGTCGATAAACGTCCTTCGGGCGAAAACAAATTCGAACAGAGATAAAACTCAATCCTTGATAATTGAGAATTTTTAAACAAATCTCCGGGCTCCGGTTTTACTGGAAAAAATCTCCGGGTTGTAGAAAAAGAATGAGATAATAAGAAATTATAGAATGGTATCAATTTAAATACAATGAAAATGATTTATTAAAAAAGCAGATACTTCTAATTCTGAATTGTTTGAGCTTAAAAGAATTGTACATTTGTTTTCCGTATATCCGAGAACAAAATTTTCTTGTTGCTTTTTCCATCTCCGGGTGTATATCAAAATGTCTGGGTTGGAATGTGTGACACTCCAGGATTTATATGGTGATAAGGTGGCAACTCTGGGTACTATACGTTTCAAAAACCACGACAAATGTTACTGCTTCGAAATATCTCCGCTTCAAAAGCTATTTTGTGATAGTTATTTCGGAACACCCTGTACATACTGAAGTGCACAGTAGGTCTTTCATTACCGATATTTGACTCATATCCCACGATTAGCCGGGATTATTATTTAATTACTCCAAGCAGTGTATTAAAATCATTTCTATTCTTATTGATAGTTACTCAGAACAAAATCTATTACTCGGAAGAATTTCTTGATAATACAATATTGTAGTTGCGAAATTTCTGCGCAACGACGGCGAACCTGGAGGCCGACAGATACGCGAGCTGGTGAAAATCAATGCATCTGAATGCTTATCACTTGCTCAATGCACATTGTAATGTTGTTATCCGAATGCCTACGTACGCGCAGTCACATGCGCGTAAAGCGGTTTTTATCATAAATTGTACGTCACGCGTGCCGAATGCCCGACATACGCGTGCACCTGAGATAAATTCACCGGAAATGCGTCACGAACGACTTCTTTCGTACTTAGGTCAACCCGAACGAAACAGATAACGATGGAAATTCTTTTGCCCGCTCGGTTACCGAACCTGCATTCTTTTCCACTGAGGCTAGTTCCGATACCGTGAAAACACGGTTCACGCGGCTGAAATATCATCTTTATCCCTTTAAAAGTACACACGGGCTGTTCTCTACAAATGATCAAGGAAGACGACCATACAGTAAGTACGAGTGGAATCACTGTACGTAAGCCCTGCAATTAACACCACGCGCGCCAAGTTCCACCACCTTCCGTCATATTCTCAATTATCAGCAGTTCCATTCCAATGATTTTTTATACCTTCCCATAACGGCAATGAAGCCATGCAAATTACTATCAAAGACATTCGAATATAGCGAACAGGAATACCAATATTTCGTTAAGAGTGGACTCGATCCACAATCGAATATATTTTTATTATGTTTATTATTATCTATCCCAGTGCCCATCACTATGCGTTTCTATACATTTTACTACTACCATGTTAATACAACATTCACAGTTAATCCTGCATCACGAAACATCACGAGGCAGTGAATCAAGCGTTTCAAGGTGTTTCGATCTTAATTGACGTCAACGGACAAATAAGCATTGCCAATGGCTGGTTCACGAGCGAAACCGACATTCTCATACCAACCCAGAAGACCAGCAGTTATCCATCCTACCGAAACCTAGTTAAATACAAGAAGATTTCATTAAATGCAAATGAACTCCTGCCTAGAATATCGCTTATATTCATTTCGAGTGGATCCATCACGAATTGTCCCGACACGAATGTTTCCACATCGATATTTTTGGCAGTGAGCGTTTCGACGCGCATGCCCTTCGGGAGGGGAGTTCAAACGGCGAAGGCGGATTTTTCGGCGGATAGAGAAGGACAAGGGAAAGAAAAGCTTGGCTGAAGGCATGTGAGCTCGGCAGAATCGAGAATGCAGGTATATCATTTACGTGCCAGGTATCTAGAAAGGACTACCAATAGCGGCCCCGTCGTGTGTCTTTCGGCCAATCGAGAGGTAAGGTTAGTTCTCCCATTCGCGGGGACACGGAGAATCTTACTCTACGGAAAGTGTGCACTGTACGTCTGCGTAAAAATCGCAGCGGAACAATCGCAGCCACGACACTGTCCGCGGAATGCAATCCCCTTTCCTTTTTCTCTTCTTTTGAAGTTAGCCTAGTCTCGTTTCGTTCTACTTAGCGCAAGGGAGGCAAGGTTAACGAACGTGTACGCGGATCGCGACCGCGCGACGAAGACAAAGAGACTATCAGGAGACTACGCGACCATCGGACGATTATGACATCATAACCTATCAACCAGCGCTCGTCCACGAAAACAATCGCGCTTGTGGACGACTGTTTTATCGCACCACGGTGTATTCCTCGCGAAAAGAAGACAGTTTGATCGTGGTTAAGCAAAGCTATCTGTCACGGATCTACCGCTAGCTTCTTTCGTTTCCGTTCGCTTTCTCGCGGACAGAACGTTTCCGTAGGGACGACCCACGCAGCTAGAGCCCGGCCAGCGAAAATCCATTTTCTTAACTGGCGGGCCCCAGCGGTCTCGCGAAGCGGAATAGAATACACGATGGTGTGTGGACAGTGTAGGTGACACGACTCACCGGTTTCAGTCGATCGTCATATTTCCAGGTTCCCCTGCGTTACCAGCCGGCCGATGCACGTCGTCGTCCTGCCACCAAGGCGAACTTCTCTCCGCAGAACGTTTATGGCGGGACACCACGCACCGTTGTACAAAACGATCACACCATGGCGCGTAGTAGCTGCCTGCTGGCCATCTTGAAGCTACTGACGAGGCACGCACACAATAAACCCCGTCAAGAATCAGGCACGCACGGCGTAAAGGTCCTCCCAGAAGGACGGAAGACGAACGAGTGAATGCCTCCGCCAAAGTGGCGGCCATGATGGCGCCACTGGTCGAACGTCTCGATGACGAGGGAAATTCGTTCGGCACCCCCCCGAGAATCAACGTGCCCGGTTCAATGTAATGATTCGTACAACATAGTATGATACGATGCACGATTAATTGGATTGTAATTCACGTTTCCCGATAGAATTGCGCGGGATTCGAGGGGAGTCTTCGAACCGAGTTGAATCGCTAACTCGTCGCGCGGTCCACGCGATGGCGCCACTAGTCAGTCGCGTGGGTTACGATTTAGTTGACAGTTACAGTTTCGCAATTTGCAATTGTCGTCGCGCCGCGTGAAATAAATTGCTCGGTAATTGTGCGATTAGTTGGATTTGTAGCCGATATCGTTTTGTCAGCGACGTTCTTGTGCTTTTCAGCTGCCTCGGCAATCGCGGCGATGGTACGGTGAGTATCGCGTTCACCGTTGCTAAAGTACTTAGCCGACAAATTTATTTCCGAGTGAAGCATGCTTCCGATATCTTCGCGTCGGATTAAGCAAAGAACCGCAAGCTCAGCGATGAACTTGGGCCTTGTTGTTTAAGAATAAGACATCAGCTTGCGCGGGGCGAAGAGATCGGAAATTTCGCACGATACTGCACGCTGGTACTATTATATTATTTTTAAATGAAAATGTTATCCGTACGTGGGCTCGTTTTAACGCCTTCCCACGAATTCAAGTCGTATAGTACGAATACTCTGACAGAACACCAATCGGTATTATACTTTTTCGAGACTCGTGCCTCTGCCAAGATGATATTGTAATAAATATTTTACGATCTTCTCTCAGAGCATCCGTTCGATCCGTAACTTTCTTAAATAGATTTTATTCGAGCACTAAACAGTGATATCTACACTCTACAACAAACATTCTCGTCTGTTCACCCGTCATCAGCAATATCCGCGCGCTTTTATTGTTACTTAACGACCGCCGTCATTGGAAATCCCATACAAATAAATAAGAATCGTTATTGCTTGACGTTAGAACGCTGCCGTGAAACATTTTCACAACGCTCCTTCGTAGAGGCCTATCGAAGGGCGAAAATTCCAAGGAGCAAAGTTCTATAAATTAAATTGATTATTCAATTCACGAAATCTCGCCCTTCGACTGTTATTTCGCAGGTACCTGCGAAAGAAGTGGACAAACTCTTGGCACATCGTAGTAAACTCTTAATAAACGCATTATGTATATAAATAAGTTATACGATCGATGGCTCAATTCGAATTATTAAATATATATATATAATCTATATATGTATATAATATGTATATGAATATTTAAGATCTGTATGACTAGAATATAATATATATATATATATAATATCTCGACATGTATCACATGCTATATTGACTATCGCGTTGACGGACGGGATTTGGAAGTTTGATTCCTCATCCATACACCATCTCTCTCTCTGGCAGTTCTTGTTAATAGAAAAAAAAAGGGAGAAAAAAAATTCTCTGAAAGGACTCGCCTATTAAGGCCGCCTTTCTCGTTAGGAATCATCTTTCCGTTCACCAGAGATAGAAACGTGCTGTCGCTTATTGCTGTGTTAGTAATCATAGACCGTAAATTTTAAATCGTTAATCGCTAGTACTTTCATCGACTTTCATCTTAGTAACGCCTATCGCAAATATTGACTCATTGTTTATCGAACTCGTAACAGAGTGTGCCACAGGACCTGTTAATTATTCGGCTAATACTTTCGCCGTTTATCAACAAGTGGCCTCGGTGTTCGAAACTTACGGGCTAACATTTCTAATACGATCGTCAGATTCTCCTCCGAGCCCTCCCCAGCGTACTCCGCAATCTCCGCAAACATCTCGTGGATATTAAAAGTAATTACTTTCCGACGTTTCCCCTTTATCATATTACGCTAATTAGCCTTGGTATGAAATACTTGGATACTTCCAGCACGTCTACCGCTTCCCCTCTACAAAGACTCTCTCGCGTGAATCTTACACCTAATCGAAGAGAGAAAAGGCTCGAATGCTTAGTTCGATTCGCCGCTGGTGACAGCGCCGTCGTTCGGGGGTCCTCCTGCTGTGACGCTGTGATGGTCGGTGGTAGGAAGTCCCTGCATGTCCTGCACACCTTGGAACAGTTTGCCTGGGAAGCCGTGCAGGAGGTCGTAGGAGACAGGTGTGGGCGGCAGGGCGGTGGTGTGAGCGTGGGGTGACTGCAGAACAGCTATCACTCTTCTGAGCTCCTCTAGAGCGTTTCCTAGATGAGGATTAACCATTCGTGAGCAAATGAAGTGGTAGCGGCAGGTGAGATTCGGGGATATTCGAGTGTGAATAATATTCCGCGCGTCACCTTGCATGAGAATGTAATTCTTTGCCAGAAGGAGCGTGGCAATCTTGGACAACTTTCTCACGGACGGACTATGAGCGTAAGGGATGACGGACCGAAGTTCGTCAAGTGCATCGTTCAGATCGTGCATTCTTCTGCGCTCCCTCGCGTTGATGTTCAGTCGCATGCTTTTCCCCTGTCTGGTGGACTTGGATTTCGGTGGGCAGTTCAAGCGGGACGCTCCTGGTCTGGAAACGATGCAGAGCTCTCGTCATCTTTAATTAATTCGGTATTACGTCGAGAGGTATGGTCACTGTGTGGCCACAAGGTCGTGAGGTCCTGGGGAATAGAATTGTTAGAAAGAGTTCCTAATATACCTTTCGTGGCCTGGTCTGTTCTCATCAGACAGAGCGCTCGAGGAAGCGTGGGGCTGCGGTTGCTGCTGAAAATAGAAACCACCGAGGCCAACGGCACCCAAGGGAGTCCTCCTTCCAGGTGCGCTCTGAGGGTGCTCCGATGAGTAGCCAGCTGGAGGAGCGGAAACGCTAGGGTGGGACGCCCCCGGCACGGAGTACATGGACTCGAGAGATGCTGTGGATTGCGGTGGTAACGGGTGCTGCAAAGTACAATTATGTTCATAACACTCGATCAGATAGTACGACGTCTTTAACTCGCTGCTATTTACAAAACCAGCTAATTTTTCTTTTCCAAGCACCTAGGCATCGTCGAGGCGCTTAATATCTTAGCATTATCGCGGAATCAAAGCAACCTTATGTGCCAGACGTTCCACTGATCATAGACGTTTAATTTCAAAGCCGATGGAATTGTTAACGATCAAGTATTATCACCCACAGATGCACGATGCTCCCAGGCCCATGTGGGATGCGAGGCGGATCGCTGCCAGGATCCTTGCTGGAGATGCGCCTCGGGAAGTCCCTCTCTCCTGTCGTCGTCCTCCGTCGAGCTGCTCTCACCGTCATAGGACCTCATGTCTCAAGCGATACTCGTCTCAACTTCACCTGCACTTCTCCTTCACCTCTGCCCGCAATCGCCACGAATCCGCCTGCACAGGTAACTGCGCGAAGCGCGTAAAAATCGCCGATTCGATTATCATCCCCCACGCGTGAATATCGGATATTGCATAGCGTAATCAATAGCAACCGCGATACTTACCCAAAAAATTCCTTCCGCCGCCCGTTCATGCACGGCGCAGGATCCTCCGAATACAGCGAGGATCAGCAAATTTTTTTGCGCACCACCGCGTAACAAGCCATCCCTCCAATGAGATTCTTCCCCCCGTATGCAATCGAAATCGCCACCAGCTCCAGTCAATCGAAGCTCTCTTTATCTGTTATCTTACGAATCTGCGCGTTTTCCCGTCAACCCCGAGCCGCTTACATAAATCACTGTTTACGACCACGGGCGACGCTAATCACAGCCATGTTCCATTCGCGCGAGGGAGTTAGGGGGTCCAGCTGTTCATCTCGCGTCCACCGGCCGATCTTCCTCCGCCCACCCCTTTCTTCGCCTTGGTTACTCAACCTGACCGTGTGTCTCCCTGGCGCCGGTTAGCGTTGATCTCTTTTTTTAGCATCACCGCGGCCGATATACATATCGGCTTAACGAAATTATCGCCCACGAACGGGATACTTCCGAGCAGAACACGCACGCGTCTATTGTTCGCGGATGGCCTGCGCAGAGGGTGCACCCGGTGCAACCCCAAATGTAGTTCCAGCCGCCTCCGACAGGACGAGGCAGTGTCGAGCGGGGGATGCTGGCCTGGACCAACGGCTGGCGAACCCTGGCGAACGTCCGGCTAAGTTCCACAACGGATGCCACATCTGCTTCTTACCATCTGGTTAGGTCGATGCCCAGATGGATCGGGAAGGGACCCTCGTTCTTCGCAGGGTGCAACACGGTTTTTGCTCTGCCGTCACTCGGACGTTTCCCCGCTTTCCTCTGAGGTGGCTCGATTCCTTGGCATCAGCCACCACCGAGTCATGCTCTTTGTCGTGTCACGATACAGAGAATTGTTTGGACGCAATTCGTACCAACGCGAGGAGTATACAAATCATGCTGTAACAGTTTCTCCGAATGTAAACGGCAATAGGGACTTTCGTAATGTTCCCTGGGACACTTCAGGTGTTGCGATAAGAGCATTTATCAGCTGCTGTAGCTTTAAAGGTATTTCGAACCGACGCACCTTCGCGTCATCCCCCAAAAGGGAATTCCTCCCGGAAATCCTGCTCTTCCTCTCATCCCGACGTATTTCGTGATTTCACCCGCGGCGCGAAAGCAAATTCCGAAATAGCATCGAGAGGAAGGACATGAAGAATAGGGATCGAAGTGCGCGGACAAAAGGGATGCAGAAAATTTCATAAATGGGCTGGGGTGGTGGGCGGGCGCGCGGAAATGCAGCGCGGAGTGCATCAGCCAGCTAGGGGCACGGTCGCGCGTAACGTTGCAGATCAATTTTTGCGAACGGGGGAACAGAGCCCCGGCGATGGTGCACGAAATAACGACGGATCGACGGCTGACACGTTTCACCGCGTGCGTTATACCTGACCGTGGGCATAATAACGCCCGAAATCAAAACCGACTACGGGCGCACACTGTCGTGCCATATTGTCCGTTGCATCTGTCGTGTGCACGACACACACGGGGAGGGATGGTGAGGGGGGAGGGGGGGGGGTGGTGGTTGTCATTCGCAACGAACACGTTCGACGAAAACTCTGTATCGCCCGCCTTTTGCCCACGGAACAATGGGAATTTTTCGCCGTGGCGAAAACATTTTTTTTCCCTACCCACCCCGTTTTCGTTTTAATTAATGCCGAGCGGAAACGAGGCGCGCCCGTGAAATCGGCAGGGAGGAACAGAGGATTTTCCTCAATTTCTTCCTGGTCTTTTTCTACGTGTTACGCGCGCCGAAGTTTCACGGTAAAAATAACATCGGGAATCGATAAACTCGAATATCATCCCTCCCCATTTTTTTTCGTCCCTTTGTGATTGGGAAAATGCGGGAGTTCTGTGCTCGATTCCTCCTCCCGATGGACTCTTGTTTAAATATCTACCCACTGGGGGGAGTAATTTATACATGCACGAAGGTACTCTGAGTTGGATCGGAACACTGGGCCACTGGTATGATCGCGCACATCGTAATGAAGAGGATTTTGCTGCGGAAATGCATTCAGAATTTCAAAGTATCGGGGGAAAATCAGCGACGTTACACTTGGCACCGAACCATATGAAAAGCGGGCTGGCGAGGGCCAGAGATTTTTTGAGTGAATGAAATCTACGCGAGTCTGCGGGGAGTCTGCGATAGTATTTGAAGATTCTGTATTTCATCGTATTTTGTCTTTCCAAAATGTACGGTATACAGGGTGGTTGGAAAGTGGCGAATATGTAGAATTGGTTTATTGAGACTCGTGTGGAATGGCCGTCTGCTAGAATATCGAACAACCGTGACATCCCTCGCGTCTGAATCATACGGTGGATCCGTCCCTTGTAATAGAAATAGTGGCTGCTAGGGGGGGTTGGTCTTACTTCTGCCCGAAGTGTTTACTGTACGCAATCCGGCATAATGTTGCAGTCTCTCCGACCCCAACTGTTCTGGGGGTGGTCGAATCTTTGGCACAGAAATAGGGGCTGTGATACGGGGAGAGAAGGCTGGAATTGTTTAAGGAGTTTGTGGGAGTTGCACCCTCATCTAGCATCCCTTTCCCCGAGTTCTCCTGCGCTCGCAGCTCGCAGAATTCTGTCGTTAGCATTTTGCTACGAATAAGTGTTGGTGCGGATAGTAAAATTCAGGGGCCATACATTTGCATTGCATCCCCATAAATTTCTCTTGCATAGTGACAGCGAATAGAGTAAAATTTATGCCCCGACGACTGCAGTCGATAAATTCTGCGTGGCAAGCTTCCTATTTCAGGCAAAATAAATACAGAATCTTTCTGGGTCGAGCACCCTTCGTCGTAAACGACTCGTTCGACGGAGGAGTCTCTCGAATTTCGGGCAGTCGGGAAAGCGGCGGACATTTATCGTGTACAGGAGATGTCCAACAGAGTCGCACTTTTCCGAGATAATACGATCTGGGATCTGACGTTTCTCACTTTCGTTCTTACGAGCGGGATATAGGTAGATGAATTCTAGCGCACGTGGGATTAGAATTCAGGCCGATATAACCCACCCTGTGTCTCGTAATAATGAAACTACGAAAAACGATCTACAGTCTCTAAATTGAATGCTTGAATTTCCGTATCCTGAACCACGAGCGTCATACTTTAATGCTACCAACTTCCGCACGAAGCTCGCCCCGGCGAAAGCCAATCACGCGCGAAGGACCAACAACCGATCCATGGGGCTTGGGTACATAACATTCCCTGCAATTATACCGCGGTCCCGCGCCCCGGGACGAGTTCGAGGAAACAACAACAGCGGCAAGTAACGGGTAGACGGTAACCAGGGAAGGGCGGCTACGGCCCCTGGATAGACGAGATTATTTCCTCGAAAAGCAAAAGGAAAAGATACGTGTCGAAGACCCCGGAAGGAGCGATTCTACGTGCGCGCGACTGGAAAAAGGATCTTTCGCGTACGCCCAGAACGTACAAACCTCCGTCCACAACGAAATCCACGGTGGTGCACGAGGGGGGGGGGGGCGGACGCGAGGCAGCCGGAGAGAACGAGATAGCGAAACCAGGCGTTCGTTTAACACCTATAGATCGACCTGGTGAGGACAGAGAGAGGCCAGAGGGGCCAGAGAGAGGTAGCAAGGGAGAGAGAGAGAGAGCGAGGGAGAGGAATATAGGCGCGCAGAAACGCCAGGTTCGTACGGGGGTGGTTTTCGGTGCGAGGGGCTGGTCCGCGACCGGTGGAAAGTCCTGAGGGATGAGGGAGGAGGTTGCCAAGGCAACGCTCTGCCAGCCTCGGCTTACTTTAGCTCCGCTCGTGCACTCGGATCAATACAGCATCACCGTGAGTTCCCGGACCAAACACACCCCCTCGACACCCAGCCACCCCCACTGGCAACCCAACCACCCCTTCGTCCATCCCGCTCCATCCTTGCCGTTTCTCCCGGCTACCCTCCTTCTCTACCACCATTCTTCTCTTTCTCTCCTGCCTCGTTTCTCGATTACCCTCCGGCCCTTTACCTCTTCGTCCCACGTCTTTCTCTCTCTCTCGTTGCTCCTCTATCCACTCTCCCCCTCTCGTTCTCTCTTTCTTTCTCTTTTATTCGCTGAATGTATACGCGCCTCTCCCCTTTCTGGGGTTGTGACTCGGCCTCTTTCTCTTTCTTTAACCACCCCCCTCCCCCGTCCCGGCAACCCCGCTTCTGTCCGGCGCGGGCTCTCGGTACAGTGATCGCAAAAATTATCGCGCCGTTTTCGGTGGGTCATCCTCGAAAACAATCGCGGGCTCGCTAGCGCGGCGGGGCGCGGTTAATTAGGGATTTAATGACGGGGCGTAAAACGTTCGAAGTCTGTAATTGGCTTTGGACACGGAACTCTCGATTGCGATGTTGGTTGGTGACGATTTCAGTTGGGCTGTTTTTTTTTTATGGATTTTGTACTCGATACTCTATCGCCACCTTGCTCCTTTTTCTCCGAATATTCGGATCTAACCTTGTATATGTTAATGTTCCTATTGGCTACCGTTTTCGTTTTTATTTCCTCGCGAGCAGTGACGAACTCCTGCTTTGCCGGTCCTAGAAAGCAAATGGATTTCGACCCTCTAATTTAGTAGCATCGTTTCATTCCAGACAATCTTCACAGCCGTTCTTCCAGCAGTCGTAGAATATTAAGCTAGGCATTCGACATCGGGGTGACTATTCTTTTCTCGCAGCTGGCACGGGTGGGACGGCGCGGTGCCATCAGGAACACAATCCAAATTCGGGCAGATACGAAATCGACGTATCCAGCGATCATCCATGCTGTGGCGATTGTCGACGGGTCTCCCAGTGGTAAACGTCTAGGGGTGAATCGCAAGCCGCCCCTCGATCTAACGAGGTTCGCGCCAATTGATTTCAATTTTAGAACTACCCCAGACACACAGTCCAAAATTAGACTTTGCCACGTCTCCGATAAATCCAACGTCACGCTCGCGGAAAAATATCTGAGCATTCGCGAGCGGAGCTACGGTCGTTCACATCGGGCAGTTTACCAATCGATTGACATCCTCGTCAACCTGAAATATGATTTCCTCTCGGGTTTAATTATTTTTTAATGGAATTCGGTCGACCAGGAATTTCCAGCAATTACAGGACGACCAGAGTGCTCTCGGCGCGGCGTAGTTTATTCAAATTCGCCTCTGCCGCCCCCGAAATCGCATTCGTCCCGCGACGCGAGCCTCCGCGCGCGTCCTTCTAAACGTCGAACCGGATAAATTGCAGCCGGCTGTCCGAATAGCGTGTCTCGTTGCTCGTAATGCGCTCCTTGGTTGGCAGCGTGACGCACGAGGGTGAAGGGCGGCGGATGAACAAATTCAATCGGACTGATCATTTCGGTTTTATACGGTGAAAAGCACGCGAGGGATGTAAATCACTCGGAGCAGACGCTCGCCGCTCCATTTTCGCCCGGCTCTATCTCTCTGAGTCATCGCGAGCCTCCAGCTTGTCGCGGCTGGCGAATTAAAAGGAGCAAAGAACGGAGGAATAAGAGAAACAGGGGAGGTCGCGTCGACGGCTCGCCGTCCGTCGAAATCGCCGGCTTTCTCGAGACGTTCCTTCCACCCATTTCCCGTCCGCTCCCATCGCGGCCGGCCGGAATTACAGTTTTCAACTCAATTAAAGTGACGTCACGCTGAATGGAAAGAAAAGGAGGGTGTGGTAATGAGACAGCCTCAGACAGGTAGCCGAAAGAGGGTTGATTTTCACTTTCTTCCCTTGCATAATACCGCGGCGGTCGCGGTGGTCTTGTTTCCCTCGTTCCCTGAAATTAATCACGGGAACAAGGGGAGGTGCTCCAAACTGCGCCCCGAGATTTTTCGATGGCGCGATCTCAGCGCCGCAAAAGCGACGACGACGAGGACGGGAGTGCGCGAGAGTAATTAGAGCAACGACGGAGTGGTAGGGAAAAAGGAAGAGCAGAATGATAGGAGAAGAGGGTGGCTATCGCGGAGATAGAGAGAGAAAAGGTCATCGTGGACGTCGAGCAGCTTAATTGATGATTCTTGGCTGAAACTGGCGCTGCCTTCGTCGATGCGCAGCCCCCGTTTTCCCATGGAAACTTGGGCGAGATCATAACTGCGTGAAATCGGAATACTGAACCGCATCAGCGCTTAGAACTTTCCGGGATGCCCAAACTTAGATTAATCTCTGCCCTTAACCAGGGCACTCTTACCCAAACACTTCAACGCTGCCCTTCGCCTTGAAACATTTCGCCCGCGCCGAAAACTTCAACGCCCCGGAGTGAATCGGGAGAAAAAGAAACAGCCCCCCCCCCCCCCCGAATTTCGCCGCGGAAGGATAAAGGGATTACGAACTCGTGACGATACTCGAAATTCAGTGGCCGATTAAAACGAATGCTCGGGGAAGGTCTCTTGATTATGATCAACGACCTCCTTACCACGGTACACAGGACAGATCTCGGGGTTAGGGGGTGGAAAAGGATAAACTTCCAGCGGCGGTAACCGGCGGAACTTCGCCGCGAGTTTGCCATGGAAAACACAAGGAGACACCCTCTCAATCATTTCGCTCGTAAATTCAACGGGGATAAGGGGGCGAAAGAGGACTCGCTACTGGTGCCAAAAAAGAAGTCCTCTCTCGGCTCGAAGATTAACGAAGAGGAGGAAGATTAACTGACGCTTTCCTCCGTCGTGCCCCTCTTCCTCCCCTTCTTACATCTTCGTGCCACGGCTGTGCCTCGAGGAACGTGTCATCGGGAGAAATAATGGCGGCTAGCGCGGGATCAAAGGCTAATCGGAATCCCTTGTATCGTTCAGATTCCAAGCGAGGCTGTTTCCAGCGACGGAGAGCAGTGGAATCGACGAGAGAACTGCCATCGCAGGGGCGAAAACGATAGGAGAACGAAAATCAAGAGAATCGTCGTTGATCGTAACCTGGTTTCGATGCCGGCGTTCTAATCCACTTACTTTATTTATTTATTAACGTTGACTGGGGGCACTCCTCAAACGCAAACAAGGCGGGTGAGTGGCGCGTTATTAAGAAGAATGGGCCCAAGTTCCTTTCTTAAAGCGGCTGGGGCCGATTCTTCATCCCTTCGGTGGTCGACCGCGTGCCGTGTCATTTTTTTCCTCCCCCTTTTTACAAGCGAAACGTCGCTTTTCCTTGGGCCGCGTAAAAGCGGCGAGGAAGTGTCGAAAATGAAACGAGAGCCTGGAGGGGGAGGGCGAGGGAACAGTGGCCGTTCAAGAGCGGGACGAGGACAAAAGCCGCGGTCGGAATGGGACAGGACGACAGCAGGGGGGGGGGGGCAGAGAGGGTGAGGGAGAGAAAGAATGGGAGGAAACATAGGAGCAAGAAGAACGGCACAAATGAAATTTAATAAAATTTCAAGCTCGCTGGTCGAACCGTACACAGAGAGCTGCCGGGTCCGTTGGCGGTCACCATGGAGACGCAGCTTCCCGCTCCCTGTGACGTCACTGCTCCATCGATCTGCAACCCCTCTATGGTTATCGCCACCACTGTACTCCGTACCCACCACCACCACCACCAACACCACCTTCGATACCATCACCAACACCGACGGCATCAGAACCGATCTCCCCCGTATATCCCATCGGTGTGCCGCTCTTTACACTCTTCTCCTTCTACGTTCGCAACCACCCCTCGCCCGCGTGGCCGTGCACGGACGGGGGTGCACGCACAGGCGTACACGCGGCCGGTCGTGCACGTAGACGGGCGTACACGAACGGATACTCACGCAGCATCCGCGGTAGTACGCATCGGGGGAAAGTGAGTAACCTTGCCGGGCTGGCTGGCGTACACCTTTCGTCTACCTTCGCTCAGGTGAGGGTGGAGTCGCGAAGATGAGCACGGTACAGAGAGGAATAACGAGGAAAAAGGTGGGAGATGCGATTCGGAGAGAGAGAGAGAGAGCAGCCCTTATTTCTGCGATTCGTCCGGTGCACCCTTCGCCGGATCGCATTATCGATCGATGGATGGGCGCGAAAGGGGCAAAGGGCTCCGACGCACCCCGCCATCCCCTCTATGGACCCTTCTCCGTTTCACTTCCTCTTTTTCCACGCTTTATATCATCGATTACGCGCTTCTTCCTCTAATTTCACCTAACTTCCTCGTAGATCCCCGTCTTTCCCGCAAAATTCTTCACTTTATTTCTTATTTCCGGCCGAAAGCGGGGCGTTTAATTAAATCCGAGTCGCAGTGTAAAGAGGCGGCGTTGGCGCGACCGCCCTTAGACGTCGACGAGCCGAGCAGAGCGGCGCGGGAACACGTGGAGCTCGAGGATGTTTTCGAGCGGCTAATTAAATTACGGGAACGCGGGCGTTGGTAAATGGAAATTGATATCGCAGTATCGCGGACTTATTTAGCGGATTGTCCCGGGTCATTCTGATCGGACGGATTTACAGCGGGTGGAAGGGATGCGGCAGGGACGCGAAAGCAGTTTTGGACATTAATTTATGTGGGCACTTAAAGGTGGATCCTTTGATATTTCTTTTCCCCGCCTTGATGCGTTCCGCGTGGCAAATCGAAAGGGCCTCTGGCAGATGGAAAGCCGACGGATTAAATCGACAATTTGCTCTACGCAGATGACGCCTCTAACCGTAGCTCTCTAACCTCCCTTTAATTTCATTAAAAACGCGCAGCGTCTCTTTCCGCAGTTTCGCGCCGCTTATAGCCTCGTTAATCGAATCCTCGGTTAAACGCGCAGTTTATATGGAACACGATGGTGGATCTCGGCTCTATTTTTTTTTCTCCTCCTTTTATATATGTCCCTCCTGAGAGTTCCCACTGTGAAACACGCGGTAAATATCCCCCCCCCCCCCCGTCGTCTTCGTCCCCCCGATCATACAGTTTTTTTACATCGCGAGAAAATACTATTTGCATCGCTGCCTTTTTCTGCACCCCCGCGGGATTATTCTCCCGAAGACAGGTAAAAAGTCGTTCATCCGTCTTCCGTAACCGCTCGTGTGTCTTGGGAAACGGTCTGTAACACAGCATTTCAAATTTCAACCCCTTCGATAGCGGCAGTGGCCTTAGGAGCTAGGACCATTTATAATGGACAAGAAATGGACAAGTTAATTCGGTACGCAAGGGGGCGGATTCCACCTATTGAAGCTTAAATCTCATCGTCGAAAATTCCAGCGGCACAATGGGGTTAAAGGAACGAGCAAGGGTTGAACGTCTATAAGCTGAACGGGAGCGCACCTGTCCCCGGCTAAAGATCGGGGTAGAAAGGGTTCGCCGAGGTGGTCGGTGACGGGGTAGACATCGTCTTCTGACGTTTACCGGCGTTCAGGGAGACGTCATTTCCTCGAGTGTTTTTCTTTACCACACAGACCGCGACGATACGCGGTGCTGTTCCTGCCGATCCGTCGACGTGATTCCCCGGCAACCTACAGCTGATCTCAAATTTTATCACCCCCCGTGACCAATCAGGAGGTCGGTGTCCCGCACACGATGGAGCTAGACAGTGTGACGCCAGTCGTCCCGACGGATTTTCACCCTCGGAACGAACTCGACTGCGCGGAACCCTCTTCTCTTTCTCTCCGCCGCGTTCTTCCTCCTCTCTCTCTCTCTTTCTCTCTCTCTCTCTCTCTCTCTCTCTCTCTCTCTCTCTCTTTCTATCTTCGTCCCTCTCCTCTCTTCCCCATGGGATCGGTGGTCGCGGCTACGTACTGTGACCGAGAAACCACGTCCAGGAAAGAAACGAAAGCACGCCACTGGGGTTTTCTCGATCTGCTTTTCCAATTTCTTCCACCCCATTCCGCGGGCTGACACCTCTATTAGCTAGGGAACGCTTGAAATGATATGTAAAATGTTCGGACGTTCGACTGGGGATTCTTCTGTGCAGCCTCGCTGTAGCCCTTCATCAAGTGCCTCCATTATTTTCTTTCGTGTTTGAAAAAGGATGTCGGGGGATGAAAATGTCCGGTTTGATAGGGCGCAGCGTGTCGAATGGTTATTTATATCGTTGCGTAACGCGATCGTTGCAGAAACGCCGTGGAAAACTCGGTTTATCCGATTGTTCGGGCTCATTACCCCGGACCGCGAGTTTCTCGCGTTCTCATGGTGAACCCGTGAAACGTTGAATCGTGGGGGCCCCAGAATTTTATCGATTCCCCCAAACGGCGGGCTCTCCGAATGCAGCCTTGACAGTCGGTATCGGTTGTCCACGTCGGCGGAGGGGGGATAGGTGCATGGGAACCACCAAAATTGGAAAGGCAATAAGGGTGTACCGAGGGTGCACCTCGAGCGGCTCATGGGGGTTGCCTAGCGACCCCAGCATCCCTGCTCTCTTTCTTCTGTTCGCCAGCCCGCGCCTCTCTTTCCCTTCCAATCCCCCTATTTACTGGCTCGTGCTGCCTCCCCCCGTTTCAACCCCTCGGGTTCTCTGTCCCATTTCCGCCAACAGCCGCGGTCCTCCGCCCGTCTTTCTCCCCTTTGCTCCTTCTCGTTCGCGTGTCCGTCTCTCGAAATACCGATGCCCTCTTCCTCCTTCTTCCAACCCTCCCGTTACGCTGTTTTCCACCACCACCACCACCACCGTTACCGCGTACACCCCCTTTTTTCCCTCCGTTGTTTCTTTTTCTCCCTGATCTCTTTTCCATTCGACGCTCCGTAGTACTCTTCCCTAGTCTCGGCCCCTCTTCCGCCCACACCCTTCACCCGGCGATCGTCCATCGCCCCCTCTCCGGTTCCACAACCCTGAGACCATTTTCTCTTCTTTTCCTTTTTCTGCCGCGTTCCCCTTCCTTCCGACGAGTGGCAGCTTCCTCGTCGGTTTTCCGTGTCTTTTCACTCCGCGGCAGAACCGGGAATAGGCGGCCCGTCCTCCTCCATCCTCCGCGCCCTTCTTCCTCGCTCCTCGACCCCCTGCCGCGATCTTCGCCCCGTCCCATCTTCCCGCTTCCTTCTCCTACCCCCCCCTTCAGGGATTCCTCTCGCACCAGCTCGACGGAAACTAGCCCTGACGGTCTCTCGCAAGGAGGCCGTGGCCCGAATTCTATCGACCCACGCTGTGTACCTACTATCAACAGCCTTCAGCTTCATTCACCCGCCCAAAAGATCCGGTTAAGAGATTGCGTACGCACACAGAACACCGGGCACATGTTTTTGTTTTTGCCACGCCGCTGGCCGGCTTCCTGGCCCCGTGAACAGTCGTGCCACCCACTGGTTACCACCAGCCTCGTTCCCTTCAATTTTTACGATCGAACGCCAGCCCGGTTAGGTGTGAAGCTCGATTTCTCATTCGATCGCCGGCCAATGGTGCAGGTAACAAATTTCTTTCCCCGTGGGTCGTCTCCGCTCGCCTGCGCCGATTTCATTCTTCGAGGGAACCGCATACTGCTCGATGAAGCGGCCTGGGCCCCGAGTGTTTCATAAAATAAACTGGATTTTATTTAAAACGTTCCAGTGGACGATCCCCTGATCACTTCCATCCCTGTGTAGTTGCACGTTCAATAATGCTCTGGGATGCACAGAAATCCTATATTGTTGGCGATTGTTTACTGACATGCATACGTAATATCTTAATCAGTGAAAGCCTCCGAGTTACTTCGGCGATAGAGATTAATATCGATGAAAGGCCAAATACTGTCAACGATTCGTGGCATACGCGCAGAGTTACTTTAACCGCGCGAGCATTTTCCAATTCTGCGAGAATAATGGAGACTGTGGTTCTGTTTAAAGCAGATTCGATTCATATATCAGCCGTGACGCGGATGAAATTTTATTCAACCGTGCGCGTGCATGAAATACGCGGGTCCTTCTACTAATGAATCGCGGGCGTCCGATATTAGCCCGTAATGACCGTTGGCCGAACGGGTAATGTTCGCGTCGTGTTCATTCGGAACGCGACAAACCCGTGCGCGGCGTGTTTGACTCGCCGGGGGGAGGAACAAAAAGATCGGGTGAAAAAAAAGACGGGTGTGTAGGAAACAAAACACACGGACGGGGGGAGCACGTGGAAGTTCGAAATTGGCCGAAACGTGGGCCAATACCCTTTTAGAATGGCAATCATCACCTCTGCCAACATCGATAACGCTCGTCGCTTCGGGCAATTTAATTCAAACATAAAAAATAATCCCTTTGATGATAGGCGGAGGTCGGCTGGAACGGAGCCAACGGTCACGGTGAGCCCGGCTCGGTGACCAATCTCCATTTTCCGCTAGATCTTTGGCAGAAATTCTGTTTCCCCGGTGGCGCTTCGGCGTCCCACGGCCGCCGCGGTGGGGAACACACGTTGCAACAGTGACAGCTTTCATTATTCAATCAGAAATTAAAAATTCGTAGAGAATTCACTCGCATTCAACTCTCTGTAGAGGAAGGTGGAGCAAGACGGGGGGGGGCGGGCAAAATGGGGTACCTCCCGTATCTCATGATTCAAACGCACGGGCCAACATTGCGCATGCGCGTTAGACGTGTTATTACCGGTCCTGTCACTGCACTGCGAGACAATGAAAGACTTGAACGCGTGACGAAATTACATCAACATTTGTAATTTCTTGGAAATTCTTCCTTATTTCCTTCTTTGTTGCACCCGTGATAATTACATAATAATATAAAAGATCATCGGTGCACCTATATGTTTCTGAAGCACAATTTAGCTGAGTATAAGGTACGTATGTTGTTTTATACTTTTATAAATAATGTTTCGGGCAGTGTTCATATGAATGTAGTGAAACGAGAAGGCTCCGGCTCCTTGGCCACACTGTCCCTGGACCCACTGTAATGAGAGGTACCCACGGTGGCCCTCTGGTGGAGCATCGATAACCACTACGGACCCCTACACCTTTACGACATCGACGATATCTGCCGGCCGGCAGAAGAACTAGGACGAAAAAGTCACACATTCGGACACAGCCGTAACACCGTGACTGTAACTAATGAAAATCAAAGAATTTCTACAGGTAGTGATGATATACATATGTGCTTCTTCTGTCAGCGTATTAAATAAATAATTTATATATATTTACTTTATTTATATCGTTTTTTAATTGGTACCCCATCTTACCCCACCCGTGGGGCATCGAAAAAAATCAGAAAAAAATCAGAAAAAGTCCTTTCTCCCCATCTTGCCCCACGGGTGGGGTAAGATGGGGAGAAAGGACTTTTTCTGATTTTTTTCAATTATTCTATTAAAACCAGTAAAGAATCGGTTGATTGATAGTCAAACTGAAAGACTTATTACCAAAGAATAGTTCAGGCCCAAAAATGATTAGTTGATTAAGAAAACCTGTGGTTTATTCATCATCAAACCTTAACTACCCCGTCTTGCCCCACCTTCCCCTACTTCGATCTTCTACAGTTACACACAAATCTGTTCCCGAAGAACTATCCAGAACCGTGACTGGCTATATTTGAGAGGATCCCTCAAAATTGATGTGTTATTAACTCTACGGTATCTAGACCACAAAGATCGATCTCCCACTAGCGAACTGAGTTCACGTCTGCACGTCCGTTGACCTATCATCAACGTGTCCCTGATCCTCAAGGCACACAAATCCTGTTGGCTCTCCGCAGGTGACACGAAGATTCCGCTTCTGTAACAGCGGCTGGCTATTAGACAGCCCCACGACGCCTACGACACTCACTGATAACCTCGGGCTCGCAATTTTATGGTTCCCAAGGCTCTTCTTCTCGGGATTCGATTCTCTCGAATCGATGCCCACAATCCTGCGCGATTGAGATAATCCTGGTGATCGTGATTCGCTCCGCTCGAGGGAGGAAAAGCCCGTTGTCCACCGCGTTTTATCGCCTACAATTGTATTTTTGCAATTCAAGCTCGACAAGTTTGGGAATCTTTAGCTGCTAATGCGATACTACTTAAGATCCTCGATCCTTCGTTGTCGGTGTTCGAAAAAAAGCATGAAAAAATACTGCAAAAGTGTGCGCAAGTGATATTAGTCTTTACATAATTAACGCGCAATGGATATGGGAATGGCACCGGAGAAATCTTCCGACAACAAAGTAGATCTGACGAGCACTCGATCATCACCAGACGCCTGCGTCTGACCAACAAGTGTCCAATACTACTTACCGCCAATCTAGGCATCGGACCGCGCAATAATTGAATGCCATCAATATAAATGAATGTAAGGTATCCAATTCATTTCACGCAACGTTGCGTAATCGACAGCGATTATCACACTTTTAACGGAAACGTTTACAGTAGATGTTAATATTCCCCTTCGTTATCGACGGGGCCATTAATCCCTCCCAATGTACCCATTAAATTCTGCAATTAAAAATAATTAATCGCCGTTACGTTCGACCGGTTCGTCCACCGAATTTACTTCGTAAACAGAGGCCACTCCACAGCGCGCGTCCTTTAAATTCTTTAACCTGGCCACATAGCATCCGCGAAGAATTTTTAAAAGTCCCGTGTATATCGGGCGAGTATTTAATAATGGACTGCCCTTCCGTCTCCAAATTTACGTAGTCGCTGCCCTCGCGTGCCTTTGGTTTACACAGTGGCCATGTCAACTACCAGTTAATTGCTCAGTGTAGTGCTCGACCAATATGCCCACATATTCCTGACAGATAACACGGTTGTGTGCCTCGAAGTGCACGCGCGTACGCAATGCAATTTTCTGCGCATCGATGATTAATAAACCATTGAGGGAACCTCGTTACCTGACCCTCCTATAGCGACCAAATGTAACTATACCTCTAAACATTGTTAGATCGCATTCAAAGAGGCGAAATGTTAGAGTGCACATAATCACTGCAATTTCCATATCACGCCCTGTTAACAATCCAGAAGCTTTCCCGCGGCAGAACGCGAGCCAATACCAAGCTCTTCAATCCGCGAAATACAAGTGGCACCGTAGCTTTAAACAAGATAGAGCCAGTTTCCTTCGCTTCGCTCGCATTGCACCGCGCGTTAAATCGCAGAGACACTCGTCACATGAATGCAGCATTAATTTCATTGCACCGCTCGATTCGAGCAGCCGAGTCCCGCGAGCAATCGCCTCGTTCCGCTAATTGCCGATCAATTTTCCAATTTCCGCGGCGTTGTCGCGCTACCGTGCGGGGAAAAAGGGACGCTCGTTGGCTCTCAGTCGCGTGACGGACTTATTACGCCGAAACAAAAGTTTACGTACAATTTTCGTACTCGCGCCAGGGGAACGATCCATAAAGGAAAAGCGGAGGGGAGGGGGCGAAAGGGAAGCGAAGAGGGAAATCCGGTGGAAGTACGAGGCAAGGGTTTCCAGGGCCACTCTTTCCCTTCTCGGGAACTTCATCTCCAACAGGAAAAGAACTTTCGAAGCCGAAAGATGGCGGAGCCCGCGGAGGGGGGCCGTGGGTGGAGATGATTATTAGAGGTGGGGCAATCGGCGATAGTGTTCGCGAGAGGAAGCAGAACGGGGGCGACCGGATGAAACTTAGATTTTCTCCCTGAACGTTCCTTCGGCTCCGCGGAGCGTGTGTCGAAGCCTAATTGATATTAGGAAGTTGAGGGAAGGCTGAGGAAATAGGGCGGAACGAGCGGTTAAAAATGTAGTGGATAGCAAACTTGGAGCGGTCGGCTCTTGTTTGTTCCCGATGAAAATCGCGGCCGGGATTGCTAATTGCTTCCGAGACTCGAGTTTCGTACGATTTTCTCGCACCGGCGGCGTGGGAAACGAATTTCTAACCGATTTGCACGCGACGTACACGCCGCTGGGAGGGGTGGGGGCGGTGTTACCTGTTGGCGAGGAAATGGATTTTAATTTTCCCACGTTCCTTTTGTATTTCGCGGTTCTTGTCCGACACTGCGAGAGCAGGAGGAAGAAAAGGTCGGTAATAATACCCGGACGCGAGGATACCGAGTGCAAGAAACGGAAATGGCGCGGCGTAAACGAGTCGTTTCGGTTTTCCCGCGTACAAAGGGAGGCTGGCAGGGGGATCAAAGTCAATTTTTTTTTCGCCTCGAGCCCGATGGAGAAATAATCCGGTAAAAGGCCTCTCTGCCGGCGGATACTTTTGCGCGTGCGGCGCAAGACGCCCGTAGTCTTCTCGCGCTGAACAAAAACTTCGACAAAGGATCTCGCCTGGCGCCGTGTAAAGGCGGCTTTTTTTAGAATTGCAAGGTAAGGAAAGTCGATTGAGGAGGGGCGCCTTTGTCGCGTCGAATAGGATACGAAATAATGGATGAATAGTACGAATTGCATTGAAAATTCAGCAAGACGCACACCTGTTCCTATGTATCGGTTAATTATATTGCCCGTCATTCCGGATCGTTACAACAAACTGCTTACGATCATTCGATCCTTTAAATCCTGAGGTAGCTTGGAAAAAAGTATATATTCCCAAGCAGCACGTTCCCCCTAGTTCTTCGATGCGGCTCGTCGCGAAAGCTCGCAAATATTCTGTAAAAGTGTACCTAAGAAAAACGAGCTATTACTGTCATCGTCATCCATCTATTTCGTTCGCTCGTGCAATATCGGAGATGTTGCGCGAGCAACGAGCAGGTCCTTTCCCCAAGAGGGGGCGAGTCCCGTAAGGTATAGGTGGCGAGCGATGAGACCTTGCACCCCGAAATTTACCCCCCTACGCGGACAGAATCCGAAGGGACCCGACGAAAACACCGGCCCGGAGATTCTGGTTTCTGGGTGACTCGTGGGTGAAAGAAGAATGACGATGAGAATGCCGGGACAAAGCGAGAGGGGCGCGCGGGAACGCAGGAACAGAGGAGCACATTACGGGCGGTACGCCGACTGGGCGGCGAAGGGGTGGAGATGCGAGGAGAGAAGAGAGAGTGAAGCTGGTAGCTGGTCGAAGGGAGATAAAGAATTAGGAAGGAAGGAAGGAAGTAAGGATGGTGCGAGGAGGCGCGAAAGGGACAGCCGCCGCTGTGTCTCTCTCTCCCCCTGAAGGTTGCACGCTGGAAGGGGGTTGCACGCCCTTGAACGAAGACGGGCAACAGGAGCGTTACGACGTGCATCCCTCGAACAGAGACGAACGCATCGGGGACGTAATATAGCGGAGGGCGGCCGGGCCCGCGGGGAGAGACAGAGAGGGCACGCCGCTCGTCGTCGACGGCGGCGACGGCGGCGGTGTACGAGGCTCGATTTTCTGGGTGACGCTTGCGCGACGTGCATTAAACCGCGCTCGCGCCATCCAGCCAACCACCACCAGCCTCGGCGACCAACCACCTCCGCCATCCTCCAGGCGGGCAACGAAACCACTGGCAGAGAAACGGCTGGCACCACCATCAGTGCGATCACGAGCATCGCCAACCCCGCGTCTGGCCGCGGAAAATGCGCGGCAGGGGTGGAAAAGGGCCGACTACGATAGAACGTGCACCCTGGCTGGCTGGCCGATGGTTTTCGGCACAGACGACACGGCGCGGCGCGGCGCGGCAGCCTGTTCGCGACGAGCCCAGACCAACGTACTCTCCCCTGGAGAGGGGGCTGACTGGATAAAAGGGGGGGAGGCTCCAGAGCCGGCATCCCACGTTCCAGGGTGGAAACCGCTGGCATCGGAGGGCTGGTGGGGGATCCCAGAGAGGGCTAAAACGAGAGCCGGCTTGGTGGGAGGGAGAACAGTCGATCCCTGGGGCACCCGCAGGGGGATTGGGGGTTGATATCGAGGGGCAGGGCTAGGTGGGCGAAGACGGAGAGGGCGCAGTGGTCCCGCGACCATCAAACCAACAACACCGTCCCGACACAAAACGGCGCATCCTCCTGTGCCCCCTTCTTCTTCTTCTGCCTGCTGCTTCTTCTTCTTCGTCCACACGTCCTGCTCCACTGTAGTCGACCGCGACGGCGATCACCTCGGCCACGTCCTCCGTTTCGCGTCGATCCGACGGCGACGCGACGTCCATCAGGTCATCCCCGACGATGGATTTCCAGCCGAGATTTCTCACCGGAGTTCCACCATCTGGACCTGCCGCACCGCTGGGCCCGCGAGCCGTTCTCCAAACGGCGATTCGGCACGGAGGAACCGGGGCAACGTAGGATGAAGATCTCTGGGGCAACGGAGTTCAGTCGCAGGTAATATATTTCAGGATTCTAATGTCGGTGGTCTCAAGGTCAGTCTTCGGGGAGGATCGTTTGGTTAAATTTTTCTTATTGAGCTCGAGGTAGGAGTTGGGGGATGCTTGAGCGTGGAGATTGATCTCTGGGTGGTGGCACTCGGTGAGGATTATTGTCGTTACGCAATTTTCTGGTGGTTCAAGGTTATCCAGAGAGCAGGGTGTGACGTTCGCGTTACTTCAGGGTCATCGTTAATGCGCTCGCAAGTTTTTTCCCTAGATTCGTAAAACGTAGTTTGTCATCGGGGGAATTTCCGATCATGGGCAATTTAATATTGGTCGTCGAATTGTTATTACACCTGTACAAGTATCATATGTGATAAGACAATGATAACACATGAATTTGCTACTGAGAAGGAAAAAAGTAAAAATAAGAAATCGAGTTTTGATCTTGTTCCATTCCAGAAAACTGTACATAATATCGTAGAAAAAGAATCATCACGGAATTCGTAATTTATTCGAGTCTGGATATAATTATCCCCAAATGATTGTTGTTTACGCCAAGTTCCACCATCCGAGACGATAAATGCAATGGTATATGAGCGACTATAAATTTCGACAAAAAAAGGAGGTATCACCATATGCTGCCATATGGCTAATGCTCCCAGAAAGCGTTAAATTAACGTTGAACAAATGATCCTGAACACGAAAGTCCACTGTAATAGATTGAACAAAATTCATTAGACCAGCACTCTCTTCTATTATCTATGCCAGAGTTCCAAAACACATTTCCCAAATGAAAAAGTAAATAATTCGACTACCCGAGTCCACTGTCTCTGCACGCAACAATATCCCGTGCTTGTCGATGAATAGAAATATAACTTTCTATAAAATCAGGTAACGAGTGCTAATGAAGCTCGCCTTACATGTCCCATTAACGTTCCTCCTCGTTCCGTCTCGTAACCACCGCGAAACGTCCCGATTTCTCTGACACCCGGTAGACAAGGTGTTCCCCTATTCCGCGTAAGTACATTATGGTGTGTACTGTTGTTTTATCAGTAGTGCAGGATCGCCATGGCTACGAAGTATGAATAAGCCGTTGCCGGCACGTCGCCGCTAGCTGCCTAATTACCATTTTCGTAATTTTCTGTCACGAAACTGACTTTCAGCCGCCATCCGAAGCGGACACCCGATCGCGACCAAAGAACCCCGAAAGCCCCGACGAGAAAAATCTTTCGCCAGACAATCCTTATAGATCTATCGATCGTTCTGATATCAATATCGAAGCTACCCTGCCCTTCCCCCCCTCATACTTTCAGACTTGTACAACTGAAAGTGCTGATCGATCAACGCTCTTAAATAATTAAGTCTCCAACCGTTCTCACTTCTTGCCCCATTTCCACACGACTTTTTTTTATAATTCAAATTCATCTAGATTAAGATAGAAGTCTTGGAGAGATCGCGCGACTAATTGCTCGAAAGGGGGTTTCGAGGATTAAACGATACCATCTAGGCAACTTATCGCACTGTCAATATGTGATCAGCTGACGAACTCGATCGGGGGTTTCATAGCGGGCTCCTATTTATAACCGACGGTCGTTGAAGCGTTGCTCGACAGCTCGATTTCACTGGAGAAATTCACTTCTTAACCGCGCGAGGGATCCATACTCCCTGACAGCCTCCCCCGTCACCTCGAGTAACTTTAGCAGCATCCCAAATCCGATATCCTCCCCTTAAGAACCGTTCTCTATCGTGCTCCTTGGCTCTTCCAACTCACAGCTTGGATTCATTCAACCAGCAAATCCATAACCATAGAGAGTGGCAATCCTGTTCTCTCTATGGCGCCCTACGTGTCAGCACGTTCGATTTCTCCACTCTCTAATTGGATGAGGAAAGGCTGAAAGGTTGTGGAAAGTGAGGATTTATACCCACGACGAAAAGCTGTTGCTGACCTACGACCACACAGCTGCCTGGGTCGTCTCGCCGCGTTTCACCCCCTCCCCCGCCCCCCTCCCCACCCCTGTCGCTGCCTCATCTTCCTCCCTCCCGTGTTTCTCTGTTCCGCTCGTGAAAACTGTTCATTTGTTCCAGATACCAGGTAGAGCCATACGGTTCGTCGGCCTGGTACCAGGGTTCTCATGAATGAAGGAGGGTTCGCCAGGATCGATGAAGAGGGCGTGCCTTCAGGGGAGGATTGGTATCCGTGACGTTTTCAACCCCACCTGAGAAGGCCGCAAACGGAGAGCACGTGCTCGATTACGTCACGAGGACACCACGGACTCGGGCGAGAATAGAGCCATTCAGCTTATCCTGCCTCGACAGGGACTTTGTCGATCCTCAAGGTCCTCCTCTTGCTGCCGCGACGATAACGAGACGGGTGTCTGTGGTAAGGGTCGATAGCTCTATTTTTCGCTCGGGCAATCTTACATTCTGTACCGTCTCTTCGTTCTATGGCCATTCAGCTGGAGCTGTTCCGTAGATGTTGAATGGGAAGGGTTGTCCTTTGTGCACTTGGTACTGGAAAGGTTTAATGGTAACTTCCTCGCGTAAGCTTATCAAGGAAGAACGCTCTTCTCATCTTTTTTTAGAGGGTTGATGTTACTTTCTAGTTTGAGGCAATCCAAGTTTCTTTTTTAGGGGGTAAAATCGTAAACGAATACTCCTCTACTCCTATTCTGTTCTCGAACATATATCCCGTAACACTCTCAAGCTTCGCTATCGAAACACCGTAAATGCTCGCGTCCTTGAGATTTTATTGGTCGTATGATTAGTCTCGTATCGCCGCGCCCGATTACACACCCCTGTTCTTCGCACTCCGATGACCTTCGCTTTGAGACGTCACTTTCATGCCCCCAGAAGCTATCGCCAAAGTAGCCGGATCCCCTAAAAACGAAGCAGGCCATCATCTGCCCCAACCGATACGCAATATCCTCGATTCTCAGTGCACTATTTCTGTCGTTAAACTTTATCCGATCGTTGGAACGAATAATCCGATCGTTTTCAGCTGGAAGCTTTCATTCGAGCGTCATAAATTTTCCGAAAAATTAACGACAGTCTCGACGTGCTGTTAAACATCAACGTCGCCCGGAGTTTAAATAGCTGGGTATTAAATTCCTCGTCTCCAAGGGTGTCTCTCGTCCGAAGGGTTAATAGGCTGAGATATCGGGGCAGGGGTGAGGTAGTACGTGGGGGACAGGGGGGGGGGCCGAGGAGGAGGGGGGTGCAGCACGAGGAGGGTTTAAATCGATGGATGAAACCCCCTCTCCTCCCCACCAGCCCCCTGGTATAACCCTGACCCACAGTTCTGGCAGACGAGGTCCCAGCCCTTCTGAGGGAATGCCCCATTGTGCCACGGGTACCCCCCGTTTCTTCCTCGCCCGACGGATGTGAATTGGCCTTTAGGGCGACTGTAGCTTTCGAGCACGCGCCTGGACCCCCCTCGCGTCCAGACACGCGCCCTTTAAAACGAGCAACACCCTTTTTTATTTCGGCCGAGAGTTTTCGGTCTCCGAACCCCTGCCCTTTTCTGGGACACTCGGCCAGAGAGACACGCTCGGCCAGTCACCTCTCTCGGCGGCGATAAATTATGGGCTTCCGGCTCGTTCGCCGCGTTCCTCCATTATATACCATCTTCTTTATCGCCTGATACTCGCGCGCGCGCGCGCGCGCATATGTGTCCGTTTTAACGAGCCGCTTTGCCCCGTTGGCGGGGGAAGCTTTGCTCAGCGACGATGGATTTTTAAGTGGCGAAACTTTCGGAGGGGCGGTTGTTAAAGCTCGAGTACATTCCACCTTGAAAGTCGTTACGGGTTTCCTTTATATATCAGACCGTCCGTAGAAGTTGCACGCCCCGAGGCTAAAAAAGATATCCCCACGGAAAACATCCCCTCCGAACCTTTCGGTGCCCCAAAAATCACAGATGATAATCCTGCAGGGGAGGTTATTTAACTTCCCCGCGATTTCTCCGCGCCCGTGGAACCTTGGCCACAGAATTGATCCGATCGGACGGATCCGTCGACCATAAAACCCGCAGCTTCCAAAGTTGCACGCCGTGTCGAAACGGGGATAGGGGGTGCCGAGGGGAAAGACACGGCGCGCTCCTGGTCGTGGAACGTCCTCCGGGTAGAACATCCATCAAGATCGGCGTCGATATATATTAGTCAGGGCATCCCATATGTCCCTTTCCACGCGGCGAAAAAGTACGGGATGGGGTGGCTTTCTTGATTATGCGAATATCTACAGACAATGGAACCCCAACGTCAGCTGCTCCCCGGCCCTGGATATCACGGGGTCGTACACCCTCCCGCGAAATAAGCAATAAGTTATGGTGGGACTGACGAACCCCCTGCAGCCCCCCTTCCTGCCCCCCCCCCCGGCACCCCGCCCCACCCCGTCCGCCCTCCCCTTTGATCATGGGTCAATGGGACGAGTGGTATCGTTCCATAGTACAGTTTCGACGCTCATCAAGCTCAGTTCGCACCGCGACGTGCTACGCGCCCCGTGTACCCCCGGCTCTTTTCTCACCCCCTTGTCGTCGGGCCTCTCGATTATCGAACGTTCAACCGGGACGCGACGCGCCAAAACCTGGGAATAACGAGATCGAATTGATGGTGGACTGCGCGCCGCTGGAACATTGCTGCGGGATCGTGGTTTTTATGGCCCGTAACGGTGACAGAGGGTGAACACTTGGCCAACTGTGACGCGATGTTGAATGACTACTACGATTCCACGGTTTCTTTCGATTCTACTCTCCTTGATTTCTTGTTTTCTTCATCGGCGTGACTCTTCTCCTTCGAGATACTTGGATAACACAGCGTCGCGGAGGATCGTCCGAACGGTACGACGAGATGATCTAACGGAGGGACGTTGAGGATGCTAGTGTACCTTTCAGAGCTGTTAGACTCGGGTTTCGTGGATTACTTCGGGGGAACGAGATGTGTGGTCGTTGCGGAAGCATTGAAGATGGAAGATGCGTGAGTCTGTGCTCCTGGCGTTCACTGCGGGCTTCCATGTGCCAACTTTTCAAAATTCATAAGGCACGCGGTGAATGCCAAGAGCAGACCAAATTCGGCGAGTTCCACTTACGAGTCCGATCACAGAACTGGGACACTCCAAGGCGCATCGCGCGTCGTGCGTGACCGGCGCGTTGCAATTTCCGAAGACAGGTCAGTAGAGGCTGAAATATTATTTCCCATCGAGTTCCATGGCTCCTGTAACTTCCCCTTCGTTCGTTCCATAGCTCGCTCGAAGCGTACCGCAACCAGTTGAACGGTTACCCTAGTAGCATACTGAATGGGTTCGCCTACCTAATTTAACGGATTAAGCTAATGATTGTTCTCGGATTGTTTTTTAACCTGCTCCCTGTAGACAGTTTCGTTCTTCGACTGGGCAATGTGATACGTACAGCAACCATCCCCCGTTGAACTGTGTATATACCATTTTTCTTTTGAAATAAAAAAAATCGTTGTCCCCCGTACTGCATTTCTAAATCATTTCTCCATCACAACTCTCTTTCTCCATCGACCGCTTCCCCGACCAGGTAAGGCCCCTCGAATCTTCCCTCTCATCGCCCACTTCGTCGAAGATACACCTAACCTTTCATCCCTCTATCCCCCAGCTTCATACATCCCCCGTGCGTCCCAGAAATTCAGAAATTACAATACCCGATCGCCTCCCAAGAACTCCACACCCCCCAGACATCTTCTCGATCCGTTCCCTGCGTCACGTCGCACCCGAACCACGACCCTCTTCCCGTCGCATACCTTCCAAGGACACATTCGAATCGAGCCGATCCCCCCCCACGACCACCCCCCAACCATCGGAGACCTTACTCCGTCGAAGATGACGCGATCCTTCGTTCCAAGTGGCGATTCGCGCATCGACGACGAGCGGATAAAGAGACAGAGAGCCAGATACCCAGAGAGAAAGCGGGGTTAGCAATCGTTTTAAGTGTCCCACGGTGGCGCAAACGGTGGGCGGGGGTGGGCGGCGATCGCGGGCTTAAAGTCGGAGAACCCTCGTAATGGAAATTGGGGGATTCCCGGGCGTACGACGAAAACGGCTGGTTGTATCGACCGAGTCCTCATCTCCGCGGGACGGGCAAACACGGGACGATGGAGGGAGCGGAGGGTTGGCCAGGGGGGCGGGTGGGGGTGGGTGGTAGCGGTAGGGGTTGGACGGAGGTTTAAGGGTGGACGTACGTTGCCTGGCAACCCATCCCTTCTCGCAGCATCCCCCCCTGGACCGCCTCGACGCCGCGTTACCAACACCACCGCCGCCACCCCCGGATACGCTGCCTACCACCGAGCCACCCCCCCCCCCCTGTCCTCGGGAGCACCTCTGCCTCTTTCCAAAGCGTCCAACACTCCACGCAGCTTCCTCCATTATTCAGGGCCTCCGATGCTCAACCACTGTCCCTTTTTCGCTCGCCCACCCCCGCACCCCGGGATGCCCGCGTTTTTCTTTTCTTCCAGCATTCACCGGCACCGGGGGGCTGCCGAGAACTCCTCTCCCCGGGATAATGGAAGTCTGAGAACGCGAATTAGCCGCTCCCCTGCCCGCGGCTGGACCGGTGGATTATTGACGATCGTCGCGAAGGTGGGAATTAACGCCCGGAGAATTCCCGTCTTTCCTATCGGACACGCGGGAGCGTGAACAACTGCCGAGGAGGGTAGCTCGGACGGTGGATCTCGGATGGCGGAATGATACGTCTGGATTTAATGTTACACGTGTGGATTAGGGTCGCTGTGAAAACGTAAGAGCGGCGATAGAGGGGTTTGTTTTAGAGGCGAGAGTTATTGCTACGAAGGTAATGGAATGATTATCAGCGAGTGAGTTGGATGTTGCTTGAGGGTTCTTGGAATCGATACGACTTTGCTGCATCCTTCTCCCGAGACCGTCGGTTATTAATTCTGCTTGATCGATTCTCTTGCCAAAACCGGTGGTAGGGTAAACCAACCAGTAATTGACCGCATACCAGTGAATGACCATTAGGCAAAGAAATGTCAGTTATAAAGTTAAAAATTATTATATGTTTATACATGGAGTATAGTTGCACTTTTAATATCCCATATTTTTAGTTACGCGTATTAAACAAACATTAATAAGTACAATTCTTATTAAAAGTATGCGTTCATTTACTGGGCTTCTCATTTAACAATTCGGTCATTCACTGGTTGGTTTACCCTACTTTAGATCGTAGATACACGTAGAAGTAGCGCTAGTACTACAAATAGAATATTCTACTTATTTTGTATATTGTACGGGCTCCTTTGATTCCTTGTCTGTAGTTAAGACTTGAACGTAGCTGTACATATAATGTAATCTGTTTGCGTACCAGGAGAGTTGTGCGACCTGTACAGAAAAATATCTATATATATATATATATATCTATATATATATAAATGGAGTGTAATGGAACATGTTCTGACTGCATGACGTGTAATGTCACTTGAATAAACGACCCATACGCAACATCGTGGTACTGTCTCTGAGTGAATCACAAAATGCACCGAACGATCGACATCTCCATCCCGTAATTGCGCAGCTGTTTTCCCGTCGCTTCTGAATAAAACACGCGTAGCTTTGCAACCATACCGCCGATTTCCCGTTCAAACCCCTCCTCCGTTTCCCCCGTCGAGGACAGAGGCGATGGGCTTAAAAACGGTCGACAGATTGATCGCGCAATAAAGTATAATCCGAGCCAGCGCTTGTTAACTCTGTCGTTCTTTCGCCGGCCCTTTTTATTTCTCGCGCGGTGGTATTCTCCGAGAATATCCTAATCGTATGAATTCACGTGAAGCAGATAGAAGACTTCTCTAGAAGGCACTATGAATGAATCAGAGTGCATGTAACTCTGAAGAAAAAGAAAAAGGAAAGCTTCTTCGCGATGAAGACGAAGGAATATTTTTGCAACATCTTTTCGACAAAGTGAAACCTATCGATCCGTTTTCGATTATCAGAACTCCATAAAAGTATTTCGCATCCGCGAGCCGTAATTCAGCAAGCGCCGCGCCCCTCATCGATCAAATCTCCTTTAATCCTCGCTCACGGGGTGAAATTGTGGTCATTATCTCGTGCAGGGACCAGCACCATTATCGTATCTACTCGGGCGCGAGATCACCGCCACGGTAATCCGTGCACCGAGGACAAACGCCGTCCCCATCCAGGCAAAGGCCGTTCGAAGGTAAAAGTGGAAGGCTATGCCATTTTCGACACCACCCTCTAAACCACCGCCGAAATTCTCTCGCTCCATCTGCTTGGCGGCGAGCGTGGGCGCGACAAAGAAATTCAGATGAAGGTCACTTTACCAATAGGAAGAACCCAGAGGGGGTTGAAAGGGGCAAAGAGGCCTCTCGGTGAAACAAGGAGCGAGGGGAGAGGCAGGTGGGCCTTTCATCCCCCTGGAGCGTTCCGGGATCGAGGAATAAATTTCATTCAGGTGAGGAGGCTGCGCTCGGGCACGCGTTTGATCCTAAATTAGTTGATTTTATGGAACAGGGGAGGTGCGATCGGGGACCGTTTCCTCTGGCAGAAAAACGGAACACGTATTTCGTTACTCAGATCTATTTATTTCTCTATATATATAATAGTACTTTTCTCTGGCTATCGTCGAGCATAATAAAATACATTGATTGGAGAACTGAGTAGAACTCGAGTGTGTGAAGCAAATGGTCTTAGAAATTTAATGCAGAGTCGAGGAACGAGTTGCGTAACGAGGATGCTCGTTACAATATTTTATCGAAAGGATGAAGGGAAACGTGGCTACGTCTAGAAGCGCGCAGTTTTGTATATACTATGATGCTTGATCGAAACAACGTAGCGGAAGAGATACGGATGCAACTAGCACGTTCGCTCCTCCTCTGTGGGCTTATTCGCGGACTTTCACGGGAATCGGACACAGTAGCGCATGAAATATTACCACGACATCCACGGCTCCTAAAGCTTCTCTCTGAAACCATCACCTCGGAATCTATAAAAGTAATGGGAATCGACATCTGTAAGACAGTTTCCCATTGGGATCAGCGAATCAATCTCCTGATATAATCTTAGCAAAATCGGAATAGCAACGCTGCTGGTATTCAATATTCTGAAGCAAGATCGCCATTAAATTTCATCGATTATTCTACCGTAAAGTACAGGAGCTGCTCGCGGACTAGCGGCCGTAAAGTTCGCTTTATACGAAACTTTCTGAAAGAATGCTTTCCTAGGGTGCTTAAAACTTTGAAAATATTAAAAGCTCCCTAAACCAGCGATATCGAATTACCCGAAACGGAAATTTCTAGGGGCTGCAATTACGGTGCGCAGCTAGTTCAATATCCAGGACGCGGTATCGAAGCATCGCGATTCCTGTGCAGGCTTTAATTACATCCTTTCGAGCCTCTCCTCCCGGCGCTGCATCGGCCGCCATCGAGATAAATGAATATTTATCATCCCCTTCCCTCAAACCCCTAAACACATTCGAAATCTAATTCCCCCGTCGGTGGGTAACGCGAGTGCGAGCGGTGTTTACCAACTCCTTGCTTCCCCGGTCCTTCAACTTTCTTCGATCGCGTCCTTTCAACGAAGCGCCCGCGAATTACGCAAATTATCGGCGTAACCGTGCTCCTCCGTCCCTTTCCGCCGCCACGCTCGACTATTTCAGTCGCTTCCGGCGGGGGAGGGACACGCACGCCACTGAAATCAGCGCACGAAATCATAAACTGAACAGGCCCTCCGTAATACAATAATACAGTGCGATTGTTCCTGCCGGAGGACTTTATCGCGCTTTCCCCCACCTCCGCGGCGTTCCTCCGCTTCGGAGCGAGCAAATGACAGGAATTCTCGATAACTTGTTAAGATTTTTGCGCGATCTCTATCGCGGACGATGAAACCCGAAACCGAAGCGATCGGCCAGCGACGAGCACACCCTCGGCCGGATCTCCATAAGAAAATCCTTGGATCCTAATCCCGTCGCCAGCACCCCCGAGCGACACCATTTTTCTGCCCCTCCCGTGGCCAGGAGTGCTCTCGAAACGCGCAAACAGAAGGAAACCTAATAGAAGCCCAGAAGAAGAAGAAACCGGGGGAACGAGGAGGGAGAAGGACCTGGCAGAGGGAAAGGGATAGACGGAAGGAGGCGAAGGGAAGGGAAGACAAAAAAGGGGCGGGAGAGGAAAAGAAGGAAGACGGGGGCGCGATGAAGAGGGGCCCGGGAGAGGGAAGCAACGGCGAGGGGAGCCAGAAGGGAGGGAATCACGTGGGAAAGGGGAAAAGCCGAGATACGGGGTGAGATCAATACGAGGTCGCTAGGCAACGAGCCTCCGGCGATCTCGGTCCGAGTAGACAGGGTGCCGCCACCAACCCCTGAAGCCACCCACCAACCACCCACCCTTTCCGAACCAACCTGCCTCTGAATATACCCTGTGCACACCTCTCCTCCTCATCCTACTGTTTTTCATCCGGCTGTTTCCCTTTCCAACCCCCTCCTGGCCCTCGTCCTAGCACCCTCCGTCCCCCCTCGCCGGGACCGATCGCGCTATCTCCTGCGTACGTACGCTGCCTTCGAAATCTCTCCTGCACCTGGCCGCCAGCTCTTGATACCGCTTGCAATATTTACGATAATCGTTTGCATAGGAATTTCGATTCTGCGGCGGATACGGCCCAGCCTACTCGTCCACGGGGTAAGCGCCGCCGCGTAAACCGGAAATCGGCCGAAGCTGGCGTGGCCCCAGGCCGATTATCCGTCCTCCTTGGCGATACAGGAGCGCGCGGCGCGCGGATGCTGTGTGCACGACGTCGCCCAGGTGCTGGATCGATGACCGCTGGCCGTCGCGGTCGTTTGAAAATTTTCACAAAGAAGCTGAACGGTCGATTGATTTTTCGGGGCGAGACCTGCCCTCTGGCCCGGATCGTGTATCCGCCACCTGTTGTAGTGTGCCTCGTCGCTACCCCCAAACTTCCTTCCACGGGCAACACCGTTCGGATTCCCTCGGCGGTTTTATAGACGTCGGCCCTCGCGAACCTTAAGCTCGTCGCTTCTGGAAGCAGCTTTCGGTAGCCGAGAATTCCAGGTTGAAATTAATGCTTCTTTGCGAATAGATGTTTCACGTGTTGCTCTGGTGGGATGCTTCGGGGGTATGGGCGAGGATGATGTTCGCGCGGGGAGTTCCGGGGAGTCAAGGTTCAAGGATTATTTAGAAGACGCTGCGGGGAAGAATTCATTGATCTATTCTACTAGCACTGTACGGAATCCGTCAGCCGAGCTGGGATTTGTAGAGGTGAAAGCTTTAGAGCAGCCTGGATTCTGTTACGATCGTGAGTGAAGTAAATTGCAATAGTGTTACAGAGTTTCTTTGCTGTTTAACTTTAGATTCCATAACCTAAGCTGTTAAATGTGATCGAGGTTCAAAGGTGAATCGATCCAATTTGATAACGATGCGTGAATAATCGACGAAGCTACATGCGGCGGATAGATTCGCATTAAAATAAACGTTGGTGTAGCACGCGGCGCGCGTAACAACTGGTTTAATCGGACAATTGGCAGAGCATGGCTACGCCTCGCAGGATCCAGTGTTCCTGCGGATGCTCCGTCGGGAGCCATATTGCGATTACGAAGTTGGTCGAGTGGCCGGTCGTCGACAGGACACCTTTCCTTTCAGCGGTTTTGTACACAGGACATGTGTACGTGTTCTTCTCGTGTACTTCGTCCTTTTTAGCTGGTACGAGCCAGATCTAGCGAAACAAGCGCAGCGATCAGTAGAATACGTCCTCTGTTGAACATTGTCAAATTCACCACTGCCGTTGGGATACCTAATCGTTTGAGGGGTCTTCCTAGTGTGACGGCTGAAAACGAAACTTAATTTTTCGGGAATTAAAAATAGGAACCCGTAATATTACCTTTTAAGACTATACGAAAATTTGTATGTAAAAATATCCATTTATAGCGTAATAGGAGCATTGTGAAGAGAACAATATCCCCCCGGATGCCAGACCTGATTGCCAAATTAGCGCAAGTGGGTTAAAATTGGATTGCAAGACTTGAACCAAAGAAACAAACGGATACAAGAGCGAAGCTAAATAAAACCGTTTAATCAAAACCAAAAGTCCCGGTCCACTTCAAATACATTAGCCATATTCAATAAACGTTATGTACCTTATCGTTCGAACTAGAATTTTGCAAATATTTGCAAAATTTAATTACTACAGTCAACGAAACCATAATTTTCTTTTTGCCCAAGTTGATAAAATTTGTTTAAGATTTTGCTATTTCTTTGTTCCTTAATATTTTTTCAATATGCTGCTTCAAATAGCCACACGAATACAGATTACCAATCTTCTTGAATTTTGTGTTTGAGAGAACTACTATTCTCCTCGCGATGCTCCTATTCCGCTACAAATTGATATTTTGCTTACAATTTTTTTCTTATAGTCTCAAACGGTAATAAAGGCTATTTTGAATTCCCAAAAAGTTAAGTATTCTTCAGCCGTCACACTAGGAAGATCCCTTAACCGATGTGGAACTCGTTGCAAACGACGGAAATAAGGAAGACACTCACGTGAGGAACAACCGCGTAAAGAATCTTCGGCAAGGATTCGTCCAGCTTCATCGTATCCAGATTAAAGCGAGCTCCGTCAAGAAACATACCGTAGATATAGACACCGTCGTCCGGTGGTTCTGGGAAAACGGTTTCTTTCATAGGTATGAAGTCGTAGATCAGAAGGTCTATCGGTATCGAATATTTCCTCGCGAAATTCTGACGTGCCCCGGTGAGGAAAGCCTGCGTGAAGTAGAAGCCAGATATCCAAAAGGTCGTCGGCGGCCCTTCGTCGTACCACTCCTACAAAACCATAAAAAAAATCGACCTTAAGGGTACTAGGCAGTCGTTTGTGTCGAAAATGAAGCATTTCTTTTCCATTTAATTACAAAGAAGTAACTTGAAGCTGAGGCATGTTCTCTGATACAATGATTCGCCAAAAATGAAACAAACTTTCGCAAAATAAAAGAGACTTTTTTAAAAAGCCTCTTTAATAATCCATATGCAGCGTCATGTATAATGCATATTTTTGACTAAACAAACATGTGTTTTTAATATTACGATACGAAACGTCCTCCTTCAATCATCATCGATCATTCCAAAGCTCAAGAATGAATTACACAACGGCGTTTCTGTAAGGGCAAACGTATGAGCACCTGAAGGAAGGCCAGCCTTTTCAAGAAGTCGTGCACGTAGTTACCAAGAGGCTTCATGGACGGATAGGAGCGGTTCATCCACAGTTTCGGTATCCTGCCGGTGATGATCGACGTGTACACCTCCTCCAGGTCCGTGATCATGATCACCAAACCTTGGATCAAGTTCACGGGCCCGTGAAAAATCTGTCAGAGCGGCCGCCGGCGGCCGCGCTCACACGCTCGCTTTACCTTTGATCGCCTTCTGAACGTTCACCAGGCTTTCCCTGATCGTTTGCAGGAGCTTGTTGAATCTTCCCATCTCCTGGACCAGCACGGTGTTCATGCTTTGATTGTAGAGGGTCGGGTATTTCTCGAGCGCCACGACCAGATCGAAGTCATCCGGCAACTTTGACAGAATATCAGCCGCCACCCCGTGGACGATCTCGTCGGGCGATTTCCCCACGTCTGTTTCCGCCTCCCCGGTGTCCTAATTGGAGGACACAGTGCCTCGTTAGCAAGTCCGCCGCGCGATTCCCTCGCGCGGAATACATTTAAGGAATGCCATTATAACTCGCGGAACAGCGGCCGCGCGCGTGCACCATAATAGTCGCGGAACTAATGAACGAAGATAAGGATAATGGGCGGCCCCGCGAGGCTGGCGAAGCTAGCATCGGGAATTGATATTTTTCGTGTACCCGAGCTTTCGGCGATAATATTCTGTTACCTTTCTCCTGAACTTCCTTAGCTGGGGAGGCATGGAAAATAATCAGCGATGGATATAGCTATTCTGTTTACCACGTACCTAATGCTGTGTCAAGCAACTTACTTTGATCCCGTGAATGGTCTACGCAGCGCAGGGATAACGAAATTGCATGTAGAGTTACTTTTTAACGAACTTCTGATTGTTTGTTAGCTCGCTCTGACCTGGGTAGTTAATATCGAGGACAGCATCAGCGTGGTTTCTTGTTGGTCCTTGATGATGTCCGCGTTCTCGTTCATGCCAAAGACGCTGGGCGCGGTGGCCATCGGGAAGGACCTAACGTACTCGAGAAATTCGCTGTGAGTGCTGACTGCGGGAACGTAATATATGCCACTGGGATCGAACAAGTATCTCCTTTGCGTGAGGATCTCGGGGCGATAGAATCTCGCCAGAATTGTGATCAGAGTCCTCCTGTCCCATTCGTCCGTCACTCGGCCACCGTAATTGCACTCGCCTGAGAGACAAATTGATTACGATTTGCTGCACTGTGCGGCCTAAGCTGCTCTTGAAACATTCACAACTGTGCTGATTGAAATTTGCTACTAGATCTCGGCGGAGTAAAATTGAAGGGAAACAGCTGTTGGAAGGTGCGATACCTGTTAAGTATTTCAATGCAGTGAACTGCACGTCGTCGTATTGATCGAGGAAGATCTTCAGCTGCAAGACGCTGATACGTAGATCGGTTTCGTTGAACTCGTACTGATTGTTCCAACCGATGGGGCCGAATTGCCTGCGCTCCTGGATGATCGCGTGAAAGAAGCACAGGGCAAATACCAGCTTCTTGAAGGCCACTGGCTGCTTCGACGTTTCGAAGAAGTCCTCGTCGCATATTGGATCCTATCGTTTCAGACGGTAACTTATGGCGCCTCGAATTATCCATCTCCGTTCATGGTTACCTGTAAGTACGATCTGACTATGTTCGCACGCAATCCTTTCGGCGGCTCGTTGGTCATTTTCACGCCGTTTTGGAGAACGCTGACGGGAAAGTGATCCACTGGATAACTCGTCAACCATAATCGGAAATCTGGGTGGACGGTTCCTGGAGTGAAAGTCTCGCAAATCTGAAAACAGCCCTTCATAGATTTCTGTCGTGTTGCAAATTCAATTTTCCTTTCATTCTATTCCGCCTTCGCCGCCTGGACCTACTACCAGCCACTGAAAAATTCATCCGTCTACCTTCTCCAACTGTGGCATGAAGCTCTTGGCAAGATGACAATTCTGCAACACCACCCAGGTGCCGTTCTTCACCCCCTCGTCGATAAGCCCAGCGGCGATCACTCCCTGCCCTTGACCCAAAGACAGGGAGAAGAGCCTGTTGGTGCCGAAACCCTGGTCGTCCGCGAATTTCAGTAGAACCGCCATGGGATCGGCGCCGGGCGTCAGAACGAATATCAGGGGAATACAGGAGTACGAGTCAGCGAAGGACGAGACCAGATCGAAGGGCGGCGGCTCGACGTATTGCCGGCCCAGTTGCTCTACCAGGACGCGGAAAGTGCGAATGTTTAGCAGAACTCTGGTACAGTTTCGCGTTCCAGATACACCAGAACCTTTCCTACTCTACGCAACATATGCTCCTGCGACATTGCGGTATAAAAATAATAGAAATAGCGGACGAGTTCACAAGAGGGTTACGGGGAATAGTTAGGCCGTCAAATTGCTCGAAGGTCAAATATTTCTTAGCGAATTAATGGGGAAGATGAATGCAATTTGTGAATAGTAGATACTTTTGGGTAATGTTTATTAATATTATAAATTGTGACATTTTTTCTGCTGTTTTGCCCTGATTACAAATAAACCGAGGTTCGGATCGACTTGAAATTTTTACTGCATCTTGAAAATATACCCCTTTATAGAGTGTATCTTTGCATGAAGTGTGAAAGCTCTGGTTTCTGAGATAAAAATAAAACAGCCATCTGTACACCCCGAAGATTGACATTTTTGGTAAAAATCGCCTTTTCCTAGTCGCTACTTCAATAATTTTGGTTCAATTCTTTTTTTAGAGGACCCATATAAAATTGCAGGTTCTAGGAGAAACATATTCCAAAGAAATCGTTGTATTTTTATTTCTAAGCTCAATATCGGTGCAAAACCAAAGACACTTTTTCTAAACCAGTATATAATCAACCGCGTATAGCGCAATTTGTAATCTAGATATGTAGATGAAAAAAAGATTTCCGTACTCTACGTGATGGTAATAAACACTCTGTAAAAGGAAAAGCCTGTGCTTGCTTTCGTCTCCGTGTAATTAATTCTCAAATAATACTTGATTTTCGAGGGGTTTGACTGCCTAGTTCTAGTAGAAGACAGGAATAAAGTCATTAGTAGACCAGAGGGTCTACTTTCATCCATTAATCTTAATATATAACGCAGAAAGTGTTTGTGTATTTGTCTGTCGCCTAAAAACTTTCGAACGGTAAACTCTGGGGTCACGAAATCTGTTCCAGCTCATTATGTCTAACTAATTCAGACGAATGTGACTGTCCTTATAAAAAAATAAATAAATTTTTTTTATAAAATCGGAATCTAAATTTCGGGCAAATCCGAGTAGTAAAGCTAGTGCCCAATATTCTGAATGTTCATCCTAAGTGCATGATTTGAAAGCTTAATGCTTCCGCCACTCAGTTTTCTACTTACACCGTGCATTACTATATTCTACAAATGAAGCAGTCCTATCTAGATGTGACTCTTGAAACATTACTGTGCACATTAAATTACCGTGTCGATCGATAAGGAATGGTCTACCTCGCGCAGAATATTTCTACCTTCCACAAACTGCTGCGCGGCGGGCACGACTTTGTCAGGACGAACGCACCGCAGCACGATCATTCTCTCGAAAGGGGTGAGTTTGTCGTAAGGCTCTGGGAATGGCAAAGTGTGCGGCTCCATGTGATCAAAGACGACCTTCCAAGCGTCCACCTTCTCCACGAAGCAAGCTCTCAAGCCCTACGCGCAAAAACGGAGACGGGCGGACTTTGTACGCGGCGAAACCAGACAAGCCCTGCTACTATTCATTCTCCGAGAGAGAGAGAGAGAGAGATAATAATTTGAACTTTTAATACATTCAAGCTAGAGGAACGATCGTTATCTCGCACCCCATTCGTGTTTTATTTGCATCTCGATGTACCTCGAATCCAGGAATATTGTCCAAGCGGCACAGCTCGTCCCAGGATGTCGGGGGCAGCCATTTCGTGGGGTTCGCGTGGGGATTGTCTAGGCCGACGCCCCCGGTCAACAGAAACATCCACTGGGGCATCGAGACCAGTCCCTGCTTGTTCAGCAGGTTCACCGAAAGCAGCAACGCGAACAGAAGCTTGTCCTTCTCGAACAGCGAGCGACATATGTTCACGTACAGCGAGTAAGTGAAGTGTTTCGTGAGGTCCTTCAGTCGTGTCTGTATATCGTCGACCGGTTCCGTGTTGTCGATGGTGTTGCTGAACAGGTTCACGAACCAGACCAGCGAGTACTGGTACATGGGATCGATGTTCGCCAGAACAGCTGTTTGAAAATCACTGTTTTATTCGAGGAACACCACCTGCGACCCGCCTGTCTCGCAAGGAAAAGGGTACCGATCGTGAAGAAGAGGACGGTGCTGTAAACAGCAATCGGCGTGTATTCTAATCTCGCGACGTCGATAGACTTCTCGGTGATCTCAGCCGCCGTCTGCTTCGCTAGAATATCGTCGGAAAGGTGCTTGGACGAGCTGAGGACGCTGATCGCTGTCTCGTCCTCGAGAATGTTCTCCTCAGAGGTCGATAGAACTTCCAGGATCTTATCCTCGATCTCCTTCAGCATTCTGCGACAGAGCATTGCCAATGAACTTTGAACAAACATCGTGGGACGTCGATGACGTACTTCTTATTAGCGGCTCCTTGCACGATCAGCTGGTTCTTCTCGGTCTCCAGGTCTGGCCTCTCTTTCGCCACCACGATACCGAGAAGCTGATCCTCCAGGCCAATGGGGGTGATCATGAAATTCAGTAAGGTCACTTTCACTGCCACTTCTGGCAGATAATGGGGGTTGCGTAACTTCGTCGTGATGTAGAATCTGGAAGAAGAGACACAAGCCTCGAAACTTCTTCGTCAATCGCTTCCCTTTTTTTTTTTTCAAAAGCACGGTCATCTTGTTACCTGTCCGCATTCCGAACTCCCGACCTATCGATAGCCTCGCGGTACACCCATAGTTAAGTAAGAAATGGAATACCCCAGGAATGTTTAAAGGACACGTACCGAAAGCTGTCAGAGTAATCGATTATGGAATCCCCGATCTTGATGCAAATGGTACCGCCAGACCTGAACGTCTGTCTCATTAAAAGAGGCTCCAAGGCTGCATCCAGCTCCTCACCAACGTTTTCCAATAACACTGGCTGCCCAAACTGCACGGCGTTCTCCAGCACCCTCATGTAATCGCTCTGAGACAGTCTGATCACGTTGATGTTGTTCTCCTTCTCCATGTTCTTCACCCACTTGTTGGCCTGACCCTGGGGATCGATCATCAGGGGGAATCGCCGCGAATTCGTCACGATTATGGCGTTGTCTATCGAGAACAGGTCGCTGGGCAGACCGAAGATGTTCCACGACCTTATCAGCACAGCGTCGCCGAGGATCTGCGTGAGGTGGTAGTCCTTGGTGCATACCACGTTTAGTTCGGTGCAGATCTGTACCCAATTCTCGATCTGCTGCTGCCTATACTGCGTGGTGAACACTCCTAGGTAGGCCACCACGCCGGAGCCTACCAGGATATCGCCTGTCAGCTTGTAGTAGCGTTCACCCAACGCCTTGGCAGTCTCCGACCACCTGGTGTATTCTCCACCCAACCCGCCGATCAGCTCCCTGGCTCTCCTCAATTTCGCCTCGCACTCGTTCACTTCATCGGTCATCGCCTGGTACTCGGCCCTTCGCTCTGCCAGCAGCTCCTCCAGCTTCTGAAGCCTATCCCGCACCTCTTGCAACTGACTCCTCTTCAAGTTCAGTTGGACCATCGCCTTGGAGTACTCCTCCTCCGCTTCGGCCAGGGCCTGCCTTTTAGGTGCCACGATCTTCGCCACTACGTCGTACTCGGACAACGCGAACACCCATCTGCAGAGGCCCTCGCAAGCCGTGGACACGTACTTGATCCTCTCCGGATCGAAGTTCGGATTGGTCAAGATCGTGGTGCGAATCTTCGTCATGATCCTCTCTGGTATGTTGTCCTTGTCGAACAGCAGCAAGGACTCGAGGAACCTCATGTCGCTCAGCATGCGGAGAGACGCCTTCCAATAGTCTTCGACCGTGCCATCCGGGGTTTGAACCCTCTCTGGTTTCACGTCCTGAGATGACAGAGTGTTCATTATATTCCCGATCCATTTTATCGTCCCGGCGGTAGGTTGAGGGCGGTACCTTCAGAATGCAGACTGCCTCCATGACCAGTCGGACACCGGCTGGTGGACGTTTCATGGACCTAACGATTTGGATGTCCTGAGGAGTGAGAGTGTTCAAGGCGTCATTCGCCGCGTTCAATATTGGCATCACTTCTTGCAAGTCCGCGTCGCATTCCAAGCGCATCTCTTCTGCCCCTTTTGCTACGAGCTAAAAAAGCCCGAAGACTTCTATGTAAGCTGAAGAAAAATTCAAGCCCACCTACCGTTAATGCAGAGCAAAGCGAGCAATGTATACGGAGAAAATAAACTAGCTTGCGCGAAGGAACGTGGAGTGTCACTCGCGAAATTCCGGCACCCTAAGTAAAATCGCGGGACTTTGATCTTGAATCCGTCTTACCATTGCAGCCTCCTCGTCCTTCTGAACCATCTGCTCTATGGCAGCGGCTTCGTCGTTCTCCTTTTGAACGTCGAGGAACATGGCCTCCACGTCCTTGGCAGCGACGAGGAGCAGAGGTTGTAACGCGACCAGGGTCTCCTGCATCTTCTCCACCTGCTTGTGAGTACTGTCCAACCTCTCCAAGCCCGCCTCGTACCTCTTCTTACCGTCGAGCGCCTCCTTCCTCTTCTGCTCCAGCAGATCCTTGAACGTGTTGATGAGCTCGAGGTAGGACGTGGGCGTGACGTAGTTGTGCCTCTTGGCCCTCCTCAGGAATTCCTGGGACAGGTCCTGCGTGGACGTGTGGAAGTACTGGCACATCTCGATGCAGGCGTCCCGCTCTTCCTCCGGCATATCGATCTCGCCGAGGAACTTGGTGGCGACGGCGAGCAGAGCGTCTTCCGGCCACGGTTGCAGCCAATCTATTGTGCAGCAGTTCACCAGGGCGGGGAACTTTCTGATCCTCAATCGAAAATTGTCGCCGATGGGCGACATAGTGACCACCACGTGCAGGTGCTCCCGCACCGTCTGCACGAAGAAGTTGAAGAGCGCCACGGGGCTGCCGTCGGTCTGCAACGACCTGTCCCTCTGACGGTCGATCACTCGCATCTTCTCGCAGATGTCGGACATCTCGTCGGCTGGGAATATGTTCGGCACCTCCCCGGAGTTCAGCAGGTTGCTGATGTCCTCCAGGAACCCCTCCTCCTTGATCTGAGTGTCCATGAACAGAAAGACCGCGTGCAGGTCGCTGGCGGCGCTCTTCTTCAGGATACTCTTCAGATCCTCGTGCCACTCGTACTGCCCGTACTGCTGGGATATCTCCACTTGAAAGAGCTCGTAGTCAACGATATGGGCTGCCAACTTCGTCAGGGACTGCCGTCCTGAACCCCCAACGCCGATCAACATCGCGTGACTTCGTGGCTGCATCATCACGCGGCAGATCTTTGACAGATGCTCCACGGCGAAACTGTCGGGAATGGAACGAAATTGTGCTTCTCAGATGCGTTGTTTAATAATTGTAGTGCTAGAATGGAAGGTAGGATTGAGACCTAAAGAGGACGAGATTCATCGGTGTTCTTGAAATCGAATTGTACTCAGCGAGGTACTCCTCGACCACGATTGCGAGATTCTCTAAATCCTCCACCTCTGTGTACAACTTCTTATCAGCCAGAGGGTCATGGAAGTCGCAGTAGATGAGCTTTCGAAGCTCGGTTTCTGTCACCTAACGAACATCTCACACTTTTGGATCGATGACTCTAATCTGATCGCGAGGCTCATATAAGAAGAATAACTTACCGTATTACTAGTACCACTAAGCAAGTCTTGAAACATACTATTCAAGTCGTCCTCCATATACACCGCGATGGTCTGCCGTATCTGCTCGACGAGCCATTTAATGTCCGCGTCGTCGACCAATCGATCCCCGTAGACGCGGAGGACCTCGTGCACCCACAAACGCTTCAAGCCCACCTTGACAGCGAAAATCATATTATCGTACTACTCCGCGAGACGGAAGTCCCCATATCTGCATCGGTGCTTACAGGATTAGTGACAGTTTCGGGGGTCGATAAGAGCACTCCTTGGATCACCCTCGAGAAGTCCCTCAAGTTAAACAAGTAATGGCACTTGGCTGGAGTTGGCAGAAGGTTCTCCTTGGTCTCTTTATAGACGTCCAGCGTGCCGTCCACGATGTGCGCGGTGCTAGGGGAGAAAAAGTCGGGAAATTCTTTGGCTTCCAAGTGCCAACTGACTATAGTGGTGAATATAGCAATCAGAACGTCGTCGGAGAACTCCGAGATGCCCAGCGTGACGAAGTGTCGTTTGAATCTCGGGGTAACGTCCAGGCCGCCGGCTGGGGGGCCCATCGCGCAGACTAGCTGGACGTCCACCAGCTGCATCGGGGACATTTCCTTTAAATCGTACCACGTCCAGTGGTCTAACAACTGTCTCAGCAACTCTATGGGCGGCTGGGCGCCGTATTCCTCTTTCTGTGGCATGGACAGGTCGTCCACGAACACCACCCAGTGCTTGCCCGGCGGAGCCCCGAAAACTCCCTTCTTCCTCCTGTCCAATTTGTTCATAATCATCTCCTGGGTCTGATTAGCGGTGGTTTGCGCCGAGAATATCACGAACATCGGCTTGAACGTCTCCGGGTCGTTCCTCTTCAGCAGGAACTCCATAATGTAGACAGACTTCCCTGTCCCGGTCGGGCCAACCAGAAGGACAGGCTTGTGGTGGCAAATCAGCAGCTTGAACAGGTGAAAATAGCGGACCGTCTCGATCGTTGGGACGATTATCTGGTTCACTGGCATGTCCGCTGGAATCGCCGGAAGGTCATGGAGATCGTCCATCCACGGCCTCCACCTGCCCCTGCCCTCCTTGATGAACTTGTAATCGAAAACCAGGCCCGTCATTGGCAAATTCACCACGTACGGTTTGGACGGGTCGGTGGTTTCCTCGGAGATGCCGAAACGTTCCCTCACGTCTTCCGGGAACTCTCTCTCGGTTAATGCTCTGAAAAGATCGCTGAACGCGTGTCGAGAGTCCACCATGAGCGTGCCTCCCATCGCCCAGATACAGGAGAAGAAGAAGCAGCCCTGCAACGCGAATGTTGCTGAAAAGTTTCTAGGTCGAATAGATGTCGCGGAGAAACGAGTACCTCCACTTGCGCTCTCATATCTAGATCCGACAACGTTTGCAGGTACTTCTCGTTGTGGAAATCGTCTAGGAAACAGTCGACAAGATACATCACGGACCTCACCAGATTCGTATCAGGCATCGTTATCAGTTCCTAGAGTCAGAATTAAAAGAAACCGTGAACCACGATGATAATAACTCTATCTAAATTTGTCTATCAAAGGGATCCCCTCCAACCTTCAGTCCGCCTCTCCGCAGAAGACGCAGAAGTGGCGGGCAGAATCTCATGTACACTTCGTGCAAGTGAAGTTTAATGTGCTCCGTGAAAGTGGATGGCAGAGTGTTCAACCAGGAGGTCAGAAGCGGCGACCAACCCAGGCTGACTGGCTCCATGTAGATCATACCGCATCTCGACACTGTGGCGGGCGATGCCACCTAATAGTTCATAAACAATCGTCCTCAAGTGGTAACAATATTCAGAAAATCTTAGCTTCGATCTACAAAAGCAATAAATCCTCCTTACATCCAGGTCCATGGGTTCGTAGATGAGGTTGGTCGTGGGCGCCAGTTGTATGATCTCCCCCGACGTGAGGCACAGCTTCTTATTGTCGTCCAGCACGGTGTTCATATTCTCGATCCAAAGCGCGTCCACTGGCCCGTCGAACACCAACCACTTCCTATTCGAATTGGTGGACGTAGCGAAAGCCCTGTAGCTGACGGCCAGCACTCCGTCGCTCCATTCGTGGGACGCGGGGTCGAACTGCCCGTATAACTGTCCCATGGTGATCGCCTTTGGATTAATAACCGTTATCTCCACCCGGTGCTCATCCATCAGTCCTCGTTCCTCTAACAAGCCGAGGCAGTCGGCCAGTATCCTGTACGCCGATGTTTTCCCGCCGAAGGGCAGGCCGACTATCATGAAGCCGTGCCTGACGATCATCATCTCGTATATCTGCTGTATCTTCTCCAAAAAGAATGGCGTGCACTGTATGTTCCCCACCGCAGAGACGTCCAGCGTGCACGCGTTCAGGTGGGTGTAATCTGGCGTCGGCAGAACGACGCCGGGGAACAGATCCGAAGCGATGCCCTCGAACAGAGGCAGATCGTGGACGAGGAATTTCGGTAGGTTCACGTCCAGTATGCTCCTCAGCATCAGAATATCCTCGGACTGGTCTGGGTACCTGAGCTTCAGGTTACCGGCAGCGACCAGGACAGACTTGACCGCCCTCATACCGTAATCGTAGTGGGGCTGGCTGCTCAGCTGCTCCGAGCAGAGCTTGTAAGCGGTCACGATCTTCACGGCTAGTGGTTTGCCGTTGTAGAAACCGTACGAGTAGAGGGTGTTCTCCGCGATCAACGCGTAATCGGGTACCATCATGGCGACCGGGCGAAACAGGGCCTTCAGATTGTCCGGCAGCTCGGATCTGCCGGCGTAGCCCGGGTTCATGGTGATGAAGATGGCGCACGTCGGGTCCAGGAAGATCTCCGATCCCTCGAAGAACATCCTCTCGGCGCCGCTGCCGATCGCACGTTGGATCGTGAGGATCTGCTGAGCCACCACCGACAGCACCTCCAGGTCGATTCGATTGAACTCGTCGAAGCAGGACCAGGCCCCGCAGGACGCCAACCCTTTGAAGAACTTGCCCAGAGCGAGGTAATCCAACCCCTCTGAACAATTGAACACCACGCACTGCTTGGCCACCGCTTTCGCCAGGTCCTTCGTCGTCTCCGTCTTCCCGGTTCCAGCCGGACCTTCCGGCGCGCCGCCCAGATGAAGGCTCAGGGCGCCGAAAAGGGTTCTGTAGCAGCGATCCGTCAGAGGAGTGATGACCAGCCTCGAGGAATTACCCAGGTACTCGTAACCGTATCGTTGGGACGTGTTTATCATGCAGGCCAGCATGTTCTCTTCCTAGAAAAATCGTACTAGCGTAACGTCGTCGTCGTTCGGCTCTTACTGGTAGCGGGGGATATTTCTAACCAGCCAGTAGTAACGTAGGTGGCAAAGCCATTTGAAGTCGGTGTTCCTGATCACCTTCTCGATGCACAGCTCTTCGAGCACGTCTCTCCCGTGAACATCCAACGTAACGAGGGCCTCTAGAATTGTTAATAAACTTGAAGCTGATTTCCCACGGTTATATGTACATATAACGGCGCGGAGGGAGGATTCGGTAGTTACCCAAGGTGATGCGGTTCTGCTTGGTCAGTTTGCCCCTGACGAGCACTATTATGTCCGTCAAGTCCGCCCGACACTGGTTCAAGTATCTCGTCATGCCTTCAACCCCGTCCTGCATGGCCTCCTCTATGCACAGCGTCCAATAGGTCTTGCCAACGCAAAGAATTGTCTGGCCGGGCCAGTCGAGCACCCAGTCTACCCTCCGTTTCGTTGGAAACGCCAGTATCGCCTGCTCCACCACATGCCGTACACTTTTCCGCATAATTGCTTCCAGTTCGATGAGCCACTTCTCCACTTGTCCCCTGGCGGCTGAAGTGGATATTATCTCGATCAGGGGGACCTCCTCGTCCTCCGTGGACGTCATCCCGAGCACCTCGAGGTCCTCGTTGAATTTCAGCTTGTGTATACCCTCGAAACACTTGCTCAAATGCGGCTGAACGCTGAAACACCGGTGATTTCGCAGTTCTCTTAATCTAAGCGGATACTAGTGTTTGCAGACCTACCGGGTTGGATCCTTGGTTTCGGATAGAATCTCCAGCAGCTCGTCGTTGGAGAGGAAGAAAAACCTGGGGAAGAAGAGCCGTTTCTTCTCCAGGTAATCGTTCAGGCCCTTCTGTATGTCCTCAAGCAGAACGTAACACTTCTTCAGCCTCTCTAGCATCTTATCGATCTCAACGACGGCCAGGGCGCGAGAATCCACCTGCACTGTCTTCATGATGTCCCGCCAAGTTTTGTCGACGGAGGAGAACTTCCTCCCCTCTTCCGGCATCTGGTGCTGGATATCTGGCGAGGTGAAGATCGGCTCCAGGTACATCCAGATCGCCTGCACGTGCAGCCATTGATCCAGAATGTCTTGCAGCAGATGCAGCTTGAACTCCCATCTCCTGCTCGTGCGTAACACGATCATGTCTGAATTATCTCGCGAGGATGGGTAGCATTTTTCAAAACAGAGGCTTATAAACGTAAGTCCTTTAATAACACCTTGCCATTTTACTTACAGTATCCTCGCTTCGAAGGGCTTTATGTTGGGCGAGTTCTTAATGGTGACCGCTTTCACGATATGGTCGTCCAGAAGCAGCTGTATATCGTCAACGTCCGCGATCACATAGGTGCCAGTGTCCTTGAAAGGGTTCACCGTGAAGGCCAAGTCTTTCCAGTCCTCGTGCATCTTTTCGATGGCAACCTCCAAGGTGTTCTCCTTCGAGGCGTTGTCCGAGATACTCTCGAACTTCCCCACCAACGGTTTCAAACCCATCTCCAAGACCCTCTGCAGTGTTAAGTCGGCGTCGACCTTCATGGGGATGCCGATGATCTCCGAAATCTGCTCCCAGTGGCGATCCTTCAATCCCGGATTGCCCAAAGTCGTGATGATCGGCATATTCTCTCTAAACTTCTCGATTTTCTCGCGCACGCTGACCGCCAGGTTCTTCAAATCCGGCTCGTGGAAAGATCTCTCCAATTTGTAGATCGTCCTAATAAAACGTGTCAATCGCTACTGGTCAAGGCACCGATCAATAAAACCTCCAATGTGGAAAGCTGAAACGCCGCTTACGGACCTGTACGCGTGCCCCACCTCGTTGTCGATCTCCTCGGGGCCGTAACTGCCGATCATCGAGTTCATCCACTGGTCGTGTTTGGTCAAGAAGTCGCAGATCGCATCGAACAGCTGCTTGAAGGGCTTCAGCTGATCCGCGATCTGCTTGCGCCTCGGATATTGCGTCATCTCCCAGCCGAACGAGTCCTCCTCTTCGTTAAACTTATCGATCTTCTCCATGGCGGCGATCAGCCTATTCTCCAAGTTCTCCGCTCGCTTCTGATACCTATACACCTCCTCCGGATCCCCCCAATATTGGATCTCATCCACTTGCTTGGCGTAGGACTCCAGCTCCTCTTCGAACCTCACGTACCTAACTGTTAGAAACGGGCGAGTTACACTCCGATCGATAATCCGATGCTTCGTTTCTAACACCTTTTAAAGCATCCTGAAACTCTATGGTCTTGTTCGCGACGATCACTTCGTTCTCCTCGAAAATTTCCGGCATCTTGTGGTACCACTGAAACGCCGCGTTGTTGACGTTTATCTCGGCGTCTGTGAGGAGTCGGTAATCGGACAGGAGGAGAATATGCTCGATTATTTCGTAAAGCCTTTTCTCCAGATTCTTCAGGGAGACGTCCATGGTTGTTCGAACGAAGCTTATTAGCTCCATCAAGCTGGCAGTGTCCGAGGGCGTGCTCAAAGCTCGCTCGGCTATCGTCTCGTATTCATCTGCAACTCTAAATCACGCTGATGATTATGATTACCAATACCCCTGGCAGCCTCTTGCTACTACGCTATCCTTCCCTAGGACCAGTTTATTGTCGCTTGTTAAGATAACAAGACACTCACCTGCTCGCTGTACTCTGGTACCTGTCCACCAAACTGTTGGTGAGAAGACGCTTCACGCGATCGACGTTCTCGACGATTGTCTGGATGAATATCTGTCGGGAGACTTTGAAGAAGCCCGTGAAAGCTGTCCTCTCGAGCTCCAACGGGATATTTACCATCAGATCGTGATAATGCTTTATCATGCTCTCGTATTCCTGTAAAGTTTTGCTCTCGTTCCTTACGAACCCCTCCACCATATTGTACTCGTCGCCGTTGTACAAATGCTCGTAGCTGCGAAACATGGATGAAACAGGTTCGACGAGAGCCGTGGTCGCGGGAGCTGGCAATGAATATTTGAATAGTTACATCTGTAACTTGCTTAGAATCTGCTCGGGAATTAGCCTCCCTCGATCGATCAGATTGACGATGTCCCGTTTATGTTCTTCCACTATGGGCTGCTCTATTTTCGGCTGCAAAGCGTTCAAGCAGGTTCGCGCGGTTAGTTACTCGCCTAATTTTACTCCGAATTTATACGGCCGCTAACGAAAGGATGCGGTGAATATGCAAGCTGAACGTCTGAATCTGTGAAGCTTTAATACCTTCAGAGTGTCGAACGGCCCAGCCCAGTCCAAGTAAAGCTCCGACTCCAGTTTCTTCAAGTTCCTCACGGCTTCGCACATGCTCTCCAAAATATTGCACAGCACGTACTTAAATTCGTCGAAGGATGGCTCGAACTGGAGCTGATCAGAAACGACCACCATGTTCGCGTTGAACTCCAGACCGACGGGCTGCGAGCAACGAATAATTCCTACGTCGTACATTTTATCCCCGCTCAGCGACAGTTTGAAAATAATTCACCTGGCACCGGACGACCATGGCCATGAAATCTTTCAAACTCTTTTTAAAGGTGTACAGAAGCTGCGACTCCATGATTTTGCCAGCGCACTCGAAAAATCTCTTGAATCGCGCACGATCTATCGGGCTTGGCACAAGATTCTTCCTATTATTCTGCGGATGATAACTGAGACATTGGATACGGGTAGTAAAATTGATGCAAGGTAAATCCAGGGCTGTCGGTACACCTAACATAAAATGGCTATTAAAAATAACACTGATATTATTTGTTTTATCAGAATGAACCTAATATGTACAGAATTTTATGCTGATACAGAAAAACTGGCCGTTATTTGCTTTACGACAATGTTTACTGAAAATCGAATTGAAAACCGATGTCATGACATCTGACCATTTCTCCCGAGGTGCCAGGTGAAATGGAACGCGTCGTTCGGAGAGATGGTCCACCCTTTTTTGGGAAAGATGACCCACATAATTATTCGTGAGAAAATGACAAAGAACGCAAAATTATTTGCAACTACCGGTCTATTGAAAAGTGAACCCCCCCCCCCCCCCCACTGACTAAAAATCATCCCTCGCAGAATATTGTAAATTTAATTGATAGAAATTTAAAAATTTAGAAACTGAGTGGAATGAGGCTATTCATTCAACTGTTTGGCTTCTAGAGAAGCAATTGGTCTGCGCTTTACCTCATTTTTACATATAGGAAAATGTCCCCTGCCGTACCGACACCCCCGGATTTACCCTAATCAATAATCATCGAGCCTTTACCACAAGGAATATATCCTGTATCCCGCTGTACCAAGAATTCTTCAGAACGTTCCTCGCGCTGTCTATTTGACGAAGAACCGTGCTTTCAAATTCCGCGAGGTCCCAGCTCTCCTCGTGCTCCTGGATACGATTGAAGTCGATAAGCCGGAAAGACCTGAAAGAAATGTTCCCCGATCGGATCCGCCACGGGAACGTTGCACCGCGGATAGAGCAATCTCGTACCGAAAATTGGAAACCCATTGGTCCAAGGTCATCACCATGCATGGGTTTATCAGGAACAAATTCTTCCGCAAAGTATCGCGGTGCTCTCGAAATTGAACCTTTAAATTGGGCATCAAGCTAGTCTGCTCCTCCTGCGGAAATTGAAAGTGTTCCTTGTGAAACGAGCCATCCAACGCATTCCTAAAATTGATGGAAATGAAGCGAGGCTGCCCGGACCTCGAGCCGGTGCTCCTGCAGAGGATCGTGCAGCGCGAACTGCAATATCGCCTTCTTAATGTTCCTCGTGTAGCCCTCTTTGATCTCGACCAGTAGAACCTCCGCGCAGTAGTTGAACCGATCGCGCAAACTGTACGGAATTAGCTTCAGTATATCCTCCAGGACGTCGGCTTGAATCTGCGCCGCGAGAATCGTGTCAACCCCGTTGCAAATGTAATTGTAATATCGATTCACGTCCTGGTCGTTGTTCCAATCTATGTCCACGTGTGGTAACTCCGGCTTTACTGTCAGGCCCACCATAAACCTGCAAGCACCCACAGAAATATAAGCTTCGCGAGGCTCCAGCTTCTCCCTTTAAGCATTTTAAATTCCACTCCTGCTCTCCTGTCCCCGAATAAACACAGGGGAAAGGAGGAAGCAGTGAGAGAATTACAAGTTTCGCGCTGACCTACGAAAGCTTTCTGTTTTCAATCGTTTTCCGGTATATGTGACCTTGCGTTGCCGCTGCCTTCGTTTCTCGTATTTCCTGTTGCACCTAGCGCACTCCATCAAGTCCGCTGGCAAAGAGAACAACTGCTCGATTTTCCTGTCCACCGCTTTTTGGTGTTCCCGGGCAGATTTGGCGGGCTCCTTTCGAATCGACGATTGCGGAAGGCCCTCGCAGGACGTCGCTTCCGGGCAATCGCACTCCATGTTGAGACCGCGTATTGTAACAGGATCTCAGAAGCTGCGCGGCTATTTCACGTTTAAAGCAGCGTGTACACGCTAGATGAACGTGCGGCCGCGGTGTCAACGCGAGGTTCGCGTAATCGTGAATGAAAAATTGAATATAAGTCGCTGCTCGACGTGAATGTTACTCACCAATTCTCATTTGAAATACTTCGATACCACTACCTTGCTATCGAACTTCGTATCCGTCGCAGAAGGCGCCACTTTCGGAATAAGTCCCGGTTTATCAATTGTTACAGGTCTCCGTTTTTCAAACGGTATACACGGTGAGTATTTTACGGTGGCACGTGCTCCCTGACACATTGAATATCCTGATTAAAGGATCATTGCAAACTACTCTCGAGAGGTGACGTCCCAAGAGCCTTTAACTCTGTGCGCTAGCACACCGTTAGATTGCGAATAGAATGACACACAACGACTGCAATTGACTGCAGTCTCTAGGCAACGAAATTAATCGATTCCCACTGGATTTGTAGGGCTTTTGAATAAGGGAACTTCTCTTAAAGTAACGTCGTTTCAATATCGTTCTATCGAAGTAGCGTGCAAATCGGAGGGATAGGTAGATGTTTTTAGGTTAACTTTCTACTCATTTATGGAGCGACTCGTACAGCTTGTTCCAGCACGAAGTGACACGATCGTGCATATTTCAGATGATTCCGCGTCAGCTACTTCGTTCTGTACACACGAATTACTTGCTCTGCTACTCTTCCAAAAAGACGCTACTGGCCAAACTGCGCAAGAAGACCGGCTACACGTTTGTCAGCTGTAAAAAAGCGTTAGAGCTGCACGACAATGATTTCGATAAGGTAAGGAACTTGACGTGTAATCCGCGCAAGAGCGTTATCAATCTCTTGTAAATTCTAGGCTGAACAGTGGCTGAAGGAGCAGGCTCAGTCCCAAGGCTGGACTCAGGCGGCCAAATTACACTCCAGAATCACTTCTCAAGGACTGATAGCTGTGATCACCAATAACAGTCATGGAGCCCTCGTCGAGATTAATTGCGAGACAGACTTTGTCGCGAGGAACAAGAAATTTCACGAACTAGCCGAGACTATCCTTGCTGCCGTGTTGAAGCATGGAACAGCTATGGAGCAGAAAGCACCCGTTAATAAAACTATGTTGTACACAGAATCTATAAACTCGCTGTCCGCTGGCGATGGTAAATGCTTGGCCGACCACTCCGCTTTAACCATTGGGAGTATCGGGGAAAACATTAATATAAGACGCGCTCTGTGCATGAACGTAAACTCGGGAGTGTATTTGTACGGTTGCACGCACCCTGCCCCTGTAAATCCAGTGCCATCATCGTTCGGACGATACGGAGCGCTGATCGCTTTGAAATGTAAGCAAAAGAAACCGGTCCTGGGAATGCAACTTTGCCAGCATGTTATTGGTAATTATATTAATTCTTTCTATCTGCGTGGGACAGTTGTTGGTAGATACTGTTAACGATAATTTATACTTTGTGGTAGGCATGAATCCAGTCAAGATCGGAGATCCGAAGATCGATGAACCCTACAACGACACAGAGGATGAACCTGTTATGCTGTATCAGGACTTCTTGCTCGATCCTAGTATATCTGTTCAGCAGCTGTTAGAGAATGAACAAGTTGAGATCGTGGATTTCGCGCGCTTCGAAATGGGAGAGAATATTGAACGAGATCAAACAATGGACGCTGTAGAAACTTGTGGTTAAGATAACGAGCGATCTTCATCTGATACATGGCGTGTACATAAATTTCATTATGTAACTATATTGTTCACATATCGGACAAGAGTACTGTTACTTTCGCATCATAGAGAATATACAAGCATTTTAGTCGCCTTTTGCCTATGTTCGATGCAGGTGAACGGCGAGAGAAAGTTGCAGTCTGCTTTCGCGCGCGACCCGTCGTAATAAAATCGATACGCAACACAAGAACCAAAGTATCTTATTAATTGATAGACTTTACTCATCGTCTCGTGCAATATACATACGTCGAAAAGATAGAAATTGAAAATAGCGCTAGGAACAATAAAAACGACAATCCAAATGCGAGAAACTCTGCGAAGTCCGAAATTCTACACGGCATTCAATTTATTGCTCTCCTTCGGTCTCGGTGTTTGTCGCGCACACGTTATTAGACGAGTTCAACTTGTTTCTTCTTCGCATAAGCCTTACAGATTTCCATAGCCACATTCGCGAATCCTTCTTCCAATAACGGGCAATGTCGTCCGGCGAATGCCTGACGCCCTGAATCAGTGGGATATCATTAACGATGTACTTTACAGGGCGAAATATTCGAAAATGTGGAGATCGTACTTGGAAGTTCAGAATGTCGGAATGATGAAGCACTTGTCGACAGGGTAGCACGTCCCTAGCAGTCAGGCCGAATAACTCTTGCTCAACTTCGTCGGATGGCTCGGTTTGGGCATCGCTGGTTCGTCGAAGCGGTATCGTGTCCTTTCTAGATTCGATTTCCGCCTCCAGCTCCAAGCGTTCGAGAGCTGACGTGAAGCTCCTCGACTCCTTGCAGTTACCGAAGTTCGCCTATTTTCCAAATTCGTCATTCGATTACAAGATGATCCGTGCAATCGCTGAGAATAGAAGTCACGCGAACCTGCACTCCTTGAGAGCAGACATTACAACCAATCGCGCCAGATAAGCTCACGTCGCTTTTGGTCTTCGTCAAAAGATTCTTCTCGTCCCACGCAAAATTCTCCACTAGCCGTAAAGGGGAAGAAGAGAGCTGATAAAACGGAATGGTACACGGTACACGAGAATGAATCACAAACCGCTGGAATGATCGGATTCATCGTTTCTCCAATCCATCAGTTTCGCCCTGTGTCATAGAAAAATAACATTAAAAAAAAATCCCCGTAGGTATCTGTCAAAATCTGCTGACAGATACTGATTCTATTTCTCTGCGTGGATGGAGAAACATCCTCGAACGATATTTGTAATAAATGAACGGCTTTCGCGCGACTGTTCACGCGTTTGCAATGTTACATTAGGCGGCGATAAATTATACTGCTTCGAGACACGTTTATCACTGAATCATGGATTTTCTGGGAATAAATTATGCATTTTCACAGTTTCATCTGAAACTATAGAGCCTTCGCTACATCCCTGAATAATATTCCCTGCAACTTCGGATGCAATTAGTTCATGAGAACTTTTGAACACATTTAGAAGAAACGCGAAATTTCAATTTCAATGAATTGTGCACTTCTTGCAAATAATTCATGCACATTTGTAGTTGCAATTATTTCCGTTATAATTAAGGCGTGTAAACGCCTTTAGTAAGGATTCAGATTTTTCCAATGATTTATGCATATTCTCCGAATAATTTATGCACTTTTGTAGTTGCAATGGATATTATGGACCCTTAACTAATTTCTACAATGAGGCTTACACGTATTTTGTTCGGAATTAAATAGTTATCAACTTAAATCTTAAAAGAACGTTTATAACACAAGTGTTCAATTTACCGGCAACGGAAGGTCTAGCCACCTGGCGGTGAAATATGCGAATTAAGCGTCTCCTTAAGTTTGGATCAGGAAATTCGCTCGAGTTAATAGGAGCTCAGAATATTATAAGAGGTGGCGTGTTACAAGAGAGAGGGAGAGAGACAGCGTAACTGTGTGCGACAGAGATAGCCTACGTTCCCAAATTAATTTCTCATTTTCTAGAAGGTACTATTCGTGTACTTTTGCAGCTAGATCTTAAACTTCTTAAGGTGTAGACCTCCAGCTACTTTCCTATGTAAATTTTCTACGATCTTTCCTATATAATTAAGTAGTTATTAACAGTCAATGGTAAATATCCGCGATATTCAATGAATTTATGGATGACTCATGAATGATTAATACAATTTTACAACTGCCTCTCAAAATATAACCCCGTGGCAACATTCTGTAACGAGTTTTCCTCCCTACATCCTGTTCGTAATTAATTACTCATTAACAATTCTATTCATATATAGTACGCACTCGTATTATTCGGTAATTAATTAGATAGGCGTCATTAATCTATGCACATTTAGAATCACATTCAGCAACGCGAGTCGCGCATATTCCACGCGAAAGCAGATATTTATTGAACACTCTTCGAGGTCGGTAATTTCTCCGTTTCGTCATCGACGAAGTATGGGATAGACCTATCACCTTATGGATGTACGGGTCGCCACCCAACTGTGTTACCGACTCATAATTTGAGGACTGAATTTAGCAGCCTCTACTCATGCACAGCGTCCAACTCAATCCAACTCGGCAACTACTCTAAAATGGTTGAAATGCTGAAAGGTGTGTTGCGTTGCGTGCTTGTATACGTGTGACTTGTTTAAAGTGTGAGTTTGACATAGGCTTTCGCTACGCTACGCTTTGATTCGATTTTTCAACGACTCCTGCGGATTTCTCTCCGAAAATGCATTTCGGGGATCAAGACACTATGGCGTTCAAAAATGATATATCTTCAAAGCTCGTGCAAGCTATAAATTGCAAGATGACAAATTGTTTTGTTAGTACTTTGTAGTAGAACCCTTTCACGTATCGTACACCGAAAAGTATTACAAATTGACGCTGTTACTGACATTCCCGCAAGTTTCTAATGCATTGTTTAATCATTCTAGCGAAGTAATAGTAATTGGATTCTAATTGCCCCGAGTATTAGTTCACCGCCGACATTGAAATTTACAGTAAAATCTAATTCTTATATCTAAGCCTCGCAGAAAGTGGCATGAGTGTCGCGGGGTGCATGGATGCAACTGCAAATCGAGCATTCTTTAATTTCACAATCATACGGGATGCTCAATGTGTCGAATACGAGTTACATTTCTGAAGTTGAACACTTTCGTGTAAGATTTTTCAAATCTTCTCTCTTAACAGTAATTACTAATTAATAAGCGATATCTCGATTCCTGGATTAATTTCATCGATTACTGGATCATGTGGGAGGTCGCTTAACAAGGTTCTACTGCAATTCACCCAGTATCTAGAAGACTTTTTGATCCACTGCTTAGGGACATTTAAAAACGTGCAGTGCTTTATATTTATATTTAAAAACATGAGATGGCTATGCGTGTTAGTAGTATCATACGCGAGTGTAGAGTCAGTGTTTTTGCGCATCTTGAACTATATAAGAGTCTTTTGATTCGAGCTTTTTGATCGTGAAATTAAAGTGATATATTTGTGTGTGTGATATATTCTATTCGGTACTACTGTCCTTGACTACTGTGAACCTGCCGAAGGAGCTTCTTGTCTGCATGGATAGCTATAGCGAGCACAGTGACCATGAATACATACCAGCAAAGCAATAAATAAATTTCAAATTCGAGGTCAAAGTTCTAATATCACGTTTTAAATATTCCAAATAATTTTTCTTGAATTTTATAATCAAAGCTTGATGCTTTGAATACGAGTTACACTTCTCAAGTTTAATTACATTCGAGTCATTAGATTCTCTTAATAAAACGAGACTGGAAAGCATTAATTTCTTAAGCATTTTCAGCTATATAACTTGAAGCTCTTTCTCATGCAAATAATAATAACTGAGAATGACAGATGATATTGGTACTACTTGGTCACTGTGCTCGCTACTTCTACTTTTCTCTCTCCCTACAATATTTAAACCAGTCTAGCAATAAGTCTTAGTTTAAAAACTTTAGTCGTAAGACTTTTTCCAAATTTTCAAAAATACTGTTGTTTTCAAAAATGCTGCTGTTCTTCCGTCTTGTAATTAGGCATCCTTAAGCGCCCATAGTGACTGCCGTTTCATTTCTCATTAAAATTGAAAAGTATTACACGCCCGAAGGGGCCACTCCTTTTTTCTATCAATGTTCAGATCGAATCATTAAGCGCCCAATGCGGCTGCTCGAAATTTTTCTGAATGTCCGAATTCCGTGGCGCTCGATTTGTAAATCGCGGATTTCAAATGATCTAAGTTTTACCCATGTTAAATTCTAATTCCTACCACGCGTAGCGTTACAATCTTATTTTAGACTGAATCGATAACGTTGGGTGTGACATGAAAATGGTAAGGGGGCTCGCGAGCCCCCCCGAGCGTGTGACACAAAATTACATTGCGTGATGGGTCTATCTTATACTTCGTCTATGGTTTCGTCGAAACGTCGATAACACAGCGTTAGGATGTTCCGATTTGGACCAGAAATTGAACAGAATTAACAGGAATACACGGTACTAGAGGAGGTTGCCGACGCGAGCTGAGTGAGAGAGAAAGGAAATATTTACAACAAGGATAGACATAGACGGCGTGCCACTAACTTTGGTTATGCACTCCCGGTACGTAGCAGGATCACATAATCCAGAAATAGTGGCACGCCATTTCCTTTCTCTCGCTCAGCTCGCACCGTCCACCTCCGCTAGTATCACGTGTTCCTGTTAATTCTTCTCAATTTCTGGTCCAAATCGGAACATCCTAACTCTGTATTATCGACGTTTACAGCGAAGTAAAGAAATTACCGACTTCAAAGAATGTTCAATAAATTTGAATATTTACTTTCGCGTGGAATTCGCGCAACAAGCAGTTGCTGAACATTCTTAAGGATCTTTATATTCCAAATGCAATTCCGAATGTGCATAAATTAAGCACGGAAATCTAATTAATTACCGAATATGTAATATGAGTCTACTGTATACTGCATAATATAATGTGTATGAATAGGAATGAGGATTTGCGTGCCGAGGAATTGTTAATAAGTAATTAATTACGAACAGGCTGTAGGCAAAGCTCGTCGTTAAAGATCTATATTCTCAAATTCGATTCTGAAAGTGCATAAATCAGCGAGGGGGATCCAATGAATCACCGAGCAACACAAATATCGACAGAAACACCGGATAAAACTAGCGTACTGTTAATAACTAATTATACTCAGAGTTCGTACAAAAATTGCCGCGAAATGTTCTCAGACCACTGCGGTACTCACGCCTACTTTCCTCCCTACAAAATTACAGAAGACCATAAGCCTTCGCATCCTTTATTAGAAACCCCCTAATATGAATTATCAAAGTTCGCGATGAATTTCGCGCCTCGAAGCTGATCCTCTTCCTCCCGTGGCACAGCATTAACGAATACGAAATATTCCTCTGCATATTTTACACTTCGAGGCGTGACGAGCGCGTTCTAGGCTCGAAGCCTCTCAGCGACGCTGTTGATCGTGATGAGGAACGGGAGGAGGCCGTAATCGGGATCGTTAAATCGCCGTCCGTTATTCGAGCGCGAAGACAACTGATGGGTAGAGAGAGGACGAAAGGGAAGAAAAAGAAGAGGAGATCGGACAGGGAGGCCTGGGGTGACGGAGGATAACGTTAGAAAGGTGCAGAGAAAACAGGTGCGCTGGAGCGAGATGCGCGCACCACAGAAACCGATGCGATGCCCGCATGGCTCAACGCATGTATACCCGGTCGGTCATGGGTGGCCGCCCGGTGTTCCGGGGTCCACTTCCGGACGAGTCCGCACCGGTACGGTTTCTTTTTAGCCAGGGACGCATCGTATCAGTTGTGCTCGCGTACAGTTAGACGGCGTTACATCGCGCCGAACGCTTTCCGCTGCTCCTTCGCGCATATCGCCGCGGCATTAACTCGCGCGTAGTTTTTAAATGACGTAGAGGGAAGCGACGGGGAACGAGGCAACACCATGGACTTCTCCAGACGGGTAAGTAAGCGCACGCGGATCTACGTCGCCGCGCGCGACCACCTGGGGATAGACGGCAATCGGGAACGAAGGATCTACCCGGGAACAGTGATTAATCACGCTGCAGTTACATATTCTCGTTCTTTCCATTAAGCCGCAATCTTATCTGAAACGTGCGCATTAGGCGTGATGGGAAGTGAGCCCTCTATTTGACAAGCATTTAAAGTTTAAAGCATTCGGAGAATTCCGCTGTATTCCTATATCTTTATTGCGCTTGCAATTAACGTCGCGATCGGGCACTTTCTTTTCTGCCGTTGCACGCGTCGCTTTCAAAAAGCCGGGGGAGACAAAGAAAACGAGACTCTCCGAGCTCGAGCGGCCACGAATTTTCACCTCGGCGCGAAACCCCGCTGGCAAGTGGGCGTGCAGCAAGTGCAGTCACCGCTTCCTGCCGCAAATGATCGTCGCGAGTAACGCTCGAGTGTACACGCGCACCGTTCGCGAACCGTCCGCGTCGTTGGGACGTGCGTGGGCATGAATGAACGCGGAGAGAACGCATCCGCGAAGACAATAGAATGCACGGGCGCCGGTGTGTGCGTGCGATCGCTGCACGTCGCGTGCGCTTATCGCCGGCTAACGGCGATCGGCAAACGAGAGTCTACGCGTACAGCTACAGGTAATGCCGTGTTGCGTCACTGGCACCGGGATAGCTACATGTTTATTACACCCAACAGGCCCAAGACAGTGCCGTTGACATCTTGGAAAGCGCGGAGCAATTAACCAGCCACTTATCAAACAAATCGCCAAGCAGCGGTACAGTCACGCTAGCAAAAAATTAGCAAAGGAACGAATCTACGTATGCGCTCGTTATAATAATCTGCACAGATCCTCGACGAATATTCTGAGGTCATGTATAGTAACAGCATATTGGCTGCACCTCGCCTTTTACTGAAGTAATAAAGACGTTTAGTAATAATAATATTAATGCACCAACTTGGTGGCTTGCTTTTAATGACAATTAGCTGATAATTGTTCGAGGAACTGTATATCATCGTCTAGTCCCAATTATCTACTGCAACTGGTACGATTGAATTGCTCGTGGATTAAACTTAAACGATGCCGTCACGCTTCCACGAATATCGTACAATGCGCATCGTTCTGCGGACACCGAAACGATATACATATGCCCGTTTCTCTGTAACACTTATCCGAGCATCCGGCTCGGTCGGGACCATCGTGGGCCGTGAAAATAACACGGCAATTAATTTCTGATAAACCACGACGGTTATTCCGACAAATAGTGTTTACGCACGTTCGACCGCGGGTACGCGCGATAATAGCGCATGTCTGTGTGAGCGTGTACAGACGTGCGCCGGGGATCTCGCGGATCACCTGTGATTAAGTCCTCTGGAGGACCTCGCTCTCGTCAGTTCCCATACCCTAGTTTTCTGCCGGCAACCGTCGTGTGCGAGCACCGATCGCGTTTCTCCGTTGCGAAATTCGTGCGCGCGAACCACCGTGCCCGCGAGACCAGACCGCGATCAGAAAGGATCGGGACGGCGCCCGTTCAATTTCAAAACGCGAAAATCGATCGACGGGGCCGGTGTGCCGTTGCGTAAAGAATAGCGCGTTGGTGGGCTCCGCGGTGCGGGAGAGATCGATAGCTGGACTCGGTGGCAAATGTCGGAATCACTGGGAAGGATCGAGGAGCCGGTGCGTAATTAATAATACAATAGAGACCGCGATTTCGCGAGGGAAAGCGTGAGAAAAACGAGACGCTAGTGAACTATCGATAACGGCACCGCGGCTTTGACAAATCCGACGAAAACGAGATGAAACCGGCGTAAACTACGGCAGTGTTACGTGCCCGTTGTATAAACGCTGTACGACACTGTTTAATCGTAAATGTTATCGAGGCTATTGTATGATTTCGTTGATTGATTCTTCGGACGACTGTTTCGAGTTACTGTTCCATATCGGACGGTTTCATCGGTGTTTCGCGTCACCAACGACCAGATTGCTCTCGATACGAAAGCCCTGCAATTACAGTTTCACGGTATTAACGATACGGCGCAGCTTTTATGCGAACGTAAAAAGAGAATGTTTTGTTTTTCTTGCGGCGTAAGGAGCGAGGGATTACGTAAGATGTGAATTTGAAAATGTGTGTTACCTAAAGTTTTGATTGTTATGCCACAGGACGACAGGAGCTGCCGTTCCGACGACTCTAATGGCGAGATCTTCAAGAACGTCCCGAAGAGCAGCAGCACGTTTCGCATTTGGAAAATCGAGGTACCGTTTCGTTGATTAGAAAACAGACCGAAGGTAATGCGCCACGGGTGTTTTCGAGAGATTGTGAAACAGAAGGAGTGAAAGCATGAAATACAAAATTACCTTGCTAATGTCCGTGCAATAGGGTCTGCGAGTCGCGGCCGTCACCGGAAGTAATATGGGATACTTCCTCTCGGAGCTGGCGTACATTATCTACGCGGTGTCAGCGAAAGACGGTCCACTTCCTTACCCTGGGATGCCGGTAATTACATTCGATTAGAAATCACCACAACTCCCTCTGCCCGTCTGTCTTCTTCTATTATCGGCTCCGCGATTTTTACCATTTCCTTCTCAACATTAGCTAAGCTTCCCTTCTAACGTTTGCCTGCGTGATTGAAATAGGTGAAGGACCTGAAATCCTCGCCAGTGGTCCGCGTGATTCATTTCTGGATCGGTTCCGCGTGCGACTCGACGATTTCCGGCGCGGCCGCGCTCCGGGCCGCCGAATTGGACTCGCAAGTGTCCACAACGATTCTATTGAGGGAAGCGCAAGGACGAGAGAGCTCGAGATTCCTGGCGTACTTTCGACAGCCTCTCGTCATCGAGAACTTTCATTTCGAGGCGCCGACCTGCTCGTTGCACAGGGTCACCGGCGTGGCGGTTCCCGTTTTAACGGAACTCGAGAAGGTCCACTGGGAGCAGTTCAGCTCGCGGGACGTTATCCTCGTGGACGTCCTGTCCAAGTATGTAGCCACTCGGCTGGTATTTAATCCTTCCAAGAAAATTCATAGCTAATGCCAGGCATTAAGTAGACATAGGTTTGATGGGGCTTATGATTGGGGAATGATGATGTCACCGTGTTAAAACAGGGGCATCGTGTTCCTCTGGCTAGGATCATCGGCGGACCCGCTGCACAAACGACACGCGGTGAGCGTGCTGGAGACGAGAAAGGAGAATAATAACGGTCGCGTCGTCATCGTCGAGGACGGCTACGAGCAGACACTTCCAGAGGGGGATAGGCAGTTCTTCGCGAGCATTTTGGACCCGTCCTCCAGGATGGTCCAACCCGATCGTCCCTATAGAATTAACACACCGAGTCCGGTGAAGCTGTACAAGTGCAGCGAGCAGTCTGGTAAATACAAGGTGGCGGAGCTGAAGTCTGGGCCGATTCTTCGATCGGATCTCACGTCCGAGTCAGTCTATCTGATTGATCGCGGCGAGGCGGGCGTTTGGGCGTGGGTCGGGCGGAGCGTGAACGCTCGAGAGAAGCTCGAAGCGGTCCGCAACGCGCGCGGATTCGTAAAGAAGAAGAATTACAGCAACGGCGTGTCCGTCGGCAGAGCGCTCGAGGCTCACGAGCCAACAGAGATGAGGGCTCTGGTTAGAGGCTGGGAGCCGTCGAAAACACGGCCACTTACTCTGCCACCGAGTTTTGAACCTGACTACATGAACGAGAGACCTAGGATGGCCGCTGAATGCCAGCTGATGGACGACGGGTCCGGCGAAAGAACGCTCTGGCGAGTGACTCACAAAGAAGGAATGGTCCAGATCGAGGACAAAGGGATATACTATGCGGAAGCCTGTTACATAATGTGCTACAAGTACGGGCAGGGGCGCAGGAGCAGAACCATCGTACGTTCGCGTAGGAGAATGTAGCTTGCGATGTTGAGGCGCGAATCTGAAAGAACGATAATGTTGTAGGTTTATTGTTGGGAGGGCGTTCATTCTATAAAGGTGGACCGAGAGGCCTCTTTGGATGCTGCTTGCCGTTTATCAGAAGACACCTCCGCTCAGTTGGTAAAAGCATGCCAGGGTAGAGAGCCGCCTCATCTGCTTCAAATTTACGACGGGAAGTTGAAGATACTGGCTGGAAAGCATCGTGATTCCCGTAAGTGATGCGTGTGCTTCGTCAGTTCTTCCAGCTACACTTTACTTAGTGAAAAATTCACGTTCCAGCACCAGAGAAATACCTCGTCAGAGTTTTCGGATCTACCCCGTACACGTCGAAAGCGGTCGAACGTCCTCTGAGATCTAGCAGCCTCGATTCCAGCGGGGTCTTTATTCTGTTCTCTGATATGCCCGTCGTATGGTGCGGCGGTAGAAGCACTGGGGATGCTAGGCAAGCCTCGCGTCGCCTCGCACCAAGAAACGCGCCTCTGATGATTGAAAATAAGGAAGATAATGAATTTTGGGCGGAGCTTGGGGGTAAAATGCTTGTTCCATAGCTTCAAAGTATCGATTAGCAGCTGCAGAGCTAGAGAACATTGTATGCGAAAGAATTCATTAATCGTGTGTACTCTTTAGGTAAAGGCACTTACGGCACAGAAACTCTGGATGTCGGGGAGGAGCTTGAAAAACATTTGTACCAGTGTGTAGCGGAAGGTGAAACATTTGTTGGCGAGGAAGTCCTTGGATTCGGACAGAATTGCCTCCTTCCGGAAGCAATTTGGCTGTTAGATACTGGAAATGTTATATGGGTCTGGATTGGGAAATCTTCGTCTTCTAAATCATTAAGGGAATCCGTGCATGACGCGATGATATTTCTGTACACCCATCCAGCCGGTCGAGATCGAAATACGACCATTTCTGTTATTAAGCAAGGTACAAAGAACCACAAAAGTCCTGTCGCAAGGAGATGTACAAGTTTCTTTTATCCCTCTTTCAGGAATGGAACCTTCTACGTTTATAGGACTCTTCGACAATTGGAATTACAATTTACTAAGGGACTACAAATCGTTCGAAACGTTCTCCACGCTCCTGCAAGATAAGGAATTACTGCCGAAGATACAAACATCGTCGAAATCATCGAGCGATTTCGACAACTACGTGAAATATCCTCTTTCAATGCTGAAAAACGATCCGGAAAATTTACCGTCCGGTGTCGATGTTGCTCGCAAAGAGATGCATCTCACTTTCGATAACTTCATTGCAGTGTTTAAAATGGAACCCGACGAGTTCGTAAAGCTTCCTGGCTGGAAAAGACAGAGGCTGAAGCAGTCGGCGGGTCTTTTCTAAGACATCCATCCCTTTATAATAAACTTTGTACGATAGTAATTATAATATAATCAAAATACGAGAGAAAAACCTCATCATATTTTTAACGTTCGGGCTTTTTATTAAACGAGTGAACGTGAGAAATAAAGTATTTTAATTTCAAATACCACAGTTAAGGATTTATTTATTAAAAATTCACATATCATCTGAACTGAAACTTAGAACCGTTCCGTGCGCATTTCAGGATGAGGTATCCATCGGCTCTGTATCGATTCTACGAACGCTTTCTTCTTCGACAACTATGGGATGAACTGTTTTACGAAGTACAGCGGTGGTGCCGCGCTTATATCGATAAGATATATGACGCTCGCCCTTTACATTAGCAACATCATATGGCCGTAAATAATCAACAGAACCCTTACGTATAACGCACAGATCAACATTGGAACCAGAAGCCAAGTCATTGAATACACCGGCGCGAATCGCGTCTGCCACGAGTTCCTTAGCTTCCTCTTCCTAAACACATTTCCACATAAAATATAAGTACATTGTTCCTAAGAAGAAATACGCGGAGGTGAATTTTAAATGTCAATACCGTCATGTCAGCTTTCCATCTACTTTCGAACGTAGCCATCGCAGCTAATGATCCTGTGCCCATGCTGGTGTACATGTGCTTGTCTGTTGATCCGTGAGGATAAATACAATACAAGTGTGGTCCATCTAAATCGACACCTCCTAATATCAAAGCTGCTCCAATATTGCCTTGATAACGAAAGAGCAATTGTTTAATCATTGCATTGGCAGTGCAGACCGGTATCATACGGCCGGTATTTAAGCGATGCAACTCCAATTGACTGGATATCATCTGAGTAGTCATTTCAGTATCGGCGGCAGTCCCAGCACCACAGCAACTATAAAAGGACGGTGTATCACCTTTTAACTGACCAATATTATAAAATGAGTTGCAAGAATTACATTGTAGATCATTTTGATGCTTACTACATGTTTTTAGCAAGAAAGTGAATTTTGCTACAATTTTTATCAGCGACTATGGTATCTTCTGTTGATCTAGTGTCGCCGCCAAGAACAACTCCATCTTTATAAACAACTCCAGCGATTGTTGTTCCTGTTTTAACAGCTTTAGGAGTCTGAAATCCTTTCTTAGCCAGAAAGTTGTTCCTAAAAGAAACACGCAGCTAAATAAGATCGATAATTTTCTTGGTACTGGGCAATTTCGTGGCTACTTCGTGAAAGTATGAAGGGGGTTTATAAAAGAAAATAGATGTTTTTAAAAAGTGACACAGCAGTATTAACTAGCAGTAGGTTATGGATCATGGAATACTGTTCTTCAGATTTCTGATTGTAAATGTAATCGCCACGAGCCTCCCTTAATAATGAAACCGTTTAAAATTCAATTACCTCTGACAAAGATCGAAAGAAAATCCGGGTGAAGGAATTTCTGGCACAAGTACCGAAGACATGATTCAAAGTTTTTGGTTTTTACACTCGTAATGCCGTCAAAAGGAACAGTAATGAGAAGCGGTTTCGCAAGTGTTGACACTTGCCAGAAGATGGCACTCTGAACGATATCAACACATTCGTATTTCAACTATCGCGCGTGTGTGGGAATCTCGTATACGAAAATGGAGTTAGGACAATTAATAAACGGAATTAAAAACATGGTGTATTTATTAAACAAGAAAATTAACATGGCTGCTCGTGAAATATAATGTTATACGAAAACACACTCTGCCTCGATACAAAAATTAGAATTTGAAACTTTAGACAGTGTTTTCACGCTACACAACTGTGATTCGTCGGATCCGTTAACTGTAATTAAACAATCAAATTTACAAAGAAAACAGGATAAAAGACACGCCTAGTTATAATTGAATTACTATTTAAAAAATATCGTCACGCGTTATCATAAAAATATAACACGTCTTACGACGCTTAGTAACATTCAGTCTAACAAATCGCAAGGACTTGTGTCAGCACATTTATAAACAAGTCACGTCATTCATAATTTCCGCCATCATATTTCTGTCTTGTAAAGCTGCGTCCAATTCTTCCTGGTCCCACTCCAAGTTGATTTTCGACAAACGGGGCTCCTTTTTGGTCGTCAATTTTAAAATACCCCTGGTTTCTATCAGGGAACACAGGCTTACGAATTCGGAAGCGTCAACCGCATAAATATTCCGCTTCTTGCAAACTTTTTTGTATACTTCATGTAACTGAAACGTAATTATGACAATGAAAGTTGTGGTCAAAATTTTCACACCCAAATTTATCAATGTTTCTCGAACTTACTCTTCCCACTGTCACATCTTTATTTCGTCCCTTATTTAAAATAAGAAGAAGGGAACATAGTAGCAATTTCTGCTGCAATGGAAACGTGCTTTCTTCTTTTTCAATATTTTGGGATCCCCCATAAACACCATTTAAAACTGTGATGACTTCCTTTAAGTCTACTCGCTTCTCTATCACAGGTTGCTGTTTTTTCGGACTGCCAGTGTTAGTCTCTATAAAAATAAATACATTAATTACAGGAGAAGGTAATCCACCTTGCCAATTTAATCTGCTTTTTACAGGAAGTAGCAAGGCATACCGTTGTTATTTGTCGGTTGTAAAACTTGTACCAGTTTATTAGATTCAGCTAGCTCTATTACTCTTCTACTGATATCCAATGCTCTTCTAATATCCCCAGAGACGGCTGCAACTTTTCCAGCTAGCATCTGTATCGCAGTTCCAGTAAACAAATCGGACACATTCGCTTCGTTCAATCTTTCAGATATTATAGTACATATTTGTGGCTTTGTATATGGTGGAAAATGCATTAACTTTGGTTTCAATTCGCATCTAGCCTGTAATCTAGGCAATATTCTATCCGTCAAGTCTAAGGCATTGGCGATGCCAACTAAAATTAATTTTGAATGCTGTATTGATGGCCATTCAAAAATGGAGTACAAAACAGATTGCTTTTTGCTTTCTAATTGATCTATCTCGTCTAGAATCAACAGCAATGTTTTATGCTTCGATTTCAAATACTTCTCGATAATCACTTTGCCGCTTTTTCCAGTTTTTGGCCCAGGCAATTCCAACTCTTGAATGATCTTTCCATAAATCGCGGCAGCGGATTTCATGGTTGTGCAATTCACATAAACTACTTTCAATTGCGACTTGAACTCCGGCTTCGACATTAGGCTCGAGAGGCACGCCGTTTTCCCAGTCCCTGGAGGTCCGGATACGTACAGCGAGCCTGACGTTTCGTTTTTCAAATGCTTCTCCATAAATTCTTGTAATTTAACTAATTGCGCTTCTCTGCCTGGCAGAGTTACAGGTACCGAACTATGTAAAGCCTTACGAGCATTACGGTATTTATTCGAAGCGAACAATTTTTTTGGAACTAGCTTCTCCTTCTCGGGGGAAGACATCAAATGTAATTTATCTAGGAGAGTGGAGGGTGTCAAGGGAGAAGTTATTAGCATTTCCTTCTCTGTCCTCTTTTGTTTTGGAGGTGTGGAGCCATGATCCTCTGAAAGAAATACACAAATTTTGTCTGCCATTATGGGCGAATAAAAAAATTAAAAAGAATTCAACGGGGACAGTTATATACCATCGGATTCACTGGATTTTCGAATACGACGTGGAGTTCGAACAGCCGCACCTGCGTCAGATACTTTGACATTATTTTCCAACGCATTTTCCACATCCGAGTCCGAGTCTGATTCGCTACTACTCAAGGTAATGACTTTCCTCACGGTCGGAGTATATTTGTAAGAAGAATCTCTAGCAGTCGCGTTAGTAAAATCTTGCTTCGGAACATCATTTTTAGTTCCGTAGAACGAACTTTTTTTTCGTATGTTAAACGGAATCGTCGTCTGGATACTAGTCATTTTTATACGGCTTGTACAACACTTATGTTTTACTGATAAACAAAAATTTTATTCTTCGGATAATAAAGATATTCTCTCTGAAAATCGAAGTTTCTATCATGCACTCTTTGACATCGTTCCTTATTGTCCGTTAACCTTCAACCCTCTCCCTTCGACGTTCAATTATTTAATACTGTTCCTTGGTCGCACTTGAAATAACACTTAATAACGTTACGTCGTTAAAGTTAATCTATAAAATATATTCAATTTATAATACACAACCAACACCTTTGTACACTGGGCAACAAGTGCAGCCAGCTCGTGCATTTTCGCGGGAAGACGCTTTGAACGCGGGAAACCGAAGGTACGTGGAAATAGGAACAGGAGGAACAGTTTGGAACAGACGAATGTTTCTATTTCCGCGCGAAAATAATGGTATTTGAAAAATTCGCAGTATTAGTTTACAATGGCATGCAGCGAGGAATATTCTACAGGCGTTGATAGCTGCTGTAAGCGATATAATTAAATATGATTCCCATTTCGTTATGTGTGTCTAAAATTATTTAATTTAACAGAATTTACTTAAAGGCGGCCACACGTGTGTACGATTTCCTGGCCCTCTATAGGTGAAGGCAGAAATTATAGAGTACGACGTTTCCGGGTGTTTCCGGGCTTGGGAAGAAATGACCGCTTCTCTTCCATATTGGGTTTAGAAGTCGAGGGAGACGCAGGAATCAAAGTCCGCAGAAATCGAGATATTCTAGGATAATCTAGAAATCTCGCGAAAGCAGAATGAGAGCGAAGGTAAGCTTCTGTTAACGTTTTATTACTAATCCCAATATTTTTCGCGAGAAATTCATTATTACCTGTTTTTCCGAATATCTACACATACGTTTCGGCAACGACGTGCGTGGTTACTTGACACGGCGTTATAAATGCAATCTTCCTATGATAAATTTAATTTTCATAACGTGTTGAAGATCTTTTTTAAACGTTCTGCATTCTTCAACGGTCACGAGCATACTTTCGTATCGTTTATATCGTGGAGGATAATGAATATTGCAATGTAGAATGCGCGTAAGGAGAGGTTAACCGAGGTTTATATGGTTCTTTTCAGTGGAGAAAGAAGAGGATGCGCAGGCTAAAGCGTAAAAGGAGGAAGATGCGCGCGAGGTCCAAGTAAATTTTATATCCATAAACTCTGTAAGTACATTTTTGCATCGTCAAGTATTCGTTAATCTCGTAACACACTAGCCCTTGTATAATTTTTGTAAACAAAAATGCTAACCATACTGAAAGTATTGTCGTAATATAAAAACTATTTCGTATTAAATGAGATATGTATATGACGATAAATCATACACAGAATTTTTGTCCAAAAATGCATTGAAATAAGTGCCTAAAACCGACAGTATCCATTTATGCTGGAGGAATTGTTTGTACCAAATACATTAACCACTTCAAACATTTATGGTTTTACTTATAAGTTTATGAAATGTTCGTTTCAGCTCTAAGAAAAACATGAGTTCCACTGAAAAGAAATTTGATCACCCTGACTGATGCTGTTTCAACAGTTCAACACCTGCTACTATTGTTTCTCTGCGGAGAGTTGCATTCTATTAATGTACACGTCTTGGATAATTGAATAAATTTAATATTCGAAATGCGTTTATAAAATCCTTTTCATTCTCTTACTTCCTTAACATTACATTTAGAAGAATTCGGCAGGGAAAAATGATTTTATTTAATAAATATGTCGAGGACAATTTGCCATGCGCGCGTGCACGAGTATTTAACTAAGCTAAAGAATATATCGATTACGAATTACGATAATACTCTTCTACTTCGGCATCGCAGTGTAAACATAACCTTTACCCTAACGCGCGAACACAAAATGCGAAGTCGTTTGTTACCAAGTTTATTGCAAACAAGAAAATTGTTTCATGAATATTTTAAACCTTCCATAAATAACGTAATAACGTATTCACAATTGAAACAAGCTAAAAGTTTTTCATCTAATAATCCGAAGGAACCCGACGATATTGAAAATGTGCAGGGTAGACATAACCTACCCGGTTCGATTAATTACACTCATAAACCCTTCGAGGACAAAGATGCAGACATTATTTTTGACGTCAGTGAGAATCAGGGGACAATCAACTTAGATGATTTAAAAAGTCACGAAGAATATTATAATCCTTACGAAGGAATAAATTTGGAACGTAAGTTAGGAATAGAGCAGTTATGCGCTACCAATACTATACACCGTACATTAGTTATATATATATATATATACTTAATGCATTGGAGTCCTCAATGTTTAAACGCAGAAAAATGAAGATCCTTTAATAATAATAATATTAATGCGATTTCTTATTAGGTGGGGTAACAGGGGTATTTGAAATAGAGGATCTTGTGTCGCTATTACAAAGGGACAATGCTAAAAACATATTTGTAGCTTCGGTGCCTCCTGAATTATCATACGTCAGTTACATAGTCGTAGTTACCGGCAAGTCGCAGAAGCATATGCAAGCTTTGGCTACTTTCGTTCGTAGAGTGTTTAAACAGAAAAAATGTAAAACAGATTCTATACCCAAGATCGAGGGGCTAGATTCGAAGGACTGGATAGCTTTAGATCTAGGTACATCTATTCTGTTTTATCTCTTTCCCTATTTCACAGTGGAATCAAATAATATTCATTTCTTTCATTGTTTAGGAAACATTGCCTTGCACATTTATTCAAAGACTGCCAGGTCATTGTACGACCTGGAAACATTATGGTCGGTTGGGCCTGAATATGACGATAAGAACAAAGTTACTGGCATCGATATTATGGACCAATATAATATATTCTTATCTAATTTGGAACCAATGGAGGAGAGCGATGAGACTATAAAGAGTACTAGTGCATGAAATTATGTTGAATTAAATGAAATAATAACAATTGCTGATATGGTGTAATAAATACATGTTTAATTGAAAATTTCTACTTCCATTTTATGAACATCTGAAAATCCATGAATAAATTAAAGAGTTTTTAGTTTCTACACCTTTATCTCGAACAGTAATTATGATAAAAGGACATTTTATAAATACCCTAGAAGAGAATTATGTTCGTGAAAAAAAAATAAACAAGTTATAACCTCGATTACGTTTATTATGCAACAGTGCCCGAATCATTTGCACTACGCATGTGTGATGATGCACGTTTCTCTCGCACGTAAAGAAAGGGTTTTCTCTCACACCCCCCGCCTCCTTCGTTTAATGATTGTCTTTTGAGAAGTAATTCGTTTAGACAGCGTCCATATCTGAAGACGTCTTATCACGGACTAATCAGGACTAATAGCGAAATGAAATCTTATCGAATTATCTAGTCCATTCACACGCTGACTAATCATTCAGATATACAGGCACCTGCGTTCGGTTTCGTCTCGATTTAAATTGCGTATCTGCCCCTTTAGACCTCGCGTGTAGATAAAATCGTGATTACAACAGTAATTATTCTATAGCGTTCTCCGAGCAAGGCATTCACGTTCCTAAATTTCACATGTATGTAATTTCTAAGCTAAACAAATATATCTACGTATATGTTTTGCAACATTGTGTTCCTTAAGTGAAACATCCATGTAGCTGAATTCAGGTAATGTATATAACTTTCTTTAAAAATATATAGGATTTTTCCATTATTTAATGTATAGTTCGTTCTGTAGAATTTACTTTAAAGTGCAACAAATCGATCATTGAAATTGTAAAGCTATTAATATTTATATATTTGTATCGCTAATAAAATATTGGAAATATTTACATACAGTTTACATTTATTCCAGCCAGTTATATGACTACGTCAAGGTGCTTAAATAAATATCAGTATCGGGAGAGATACATAAAAGCAAGAGATATGAAATGGTGAAAAAGAACAATACGATCTCAAAAAATGGCGAGCAATCCAGATTCAATTTGTCAAAGGAAGTGCACGCGTTTCCTACAAGTTCCTTTAAAGTCGACTGAGCAAATTTATTTTGTCTTTTTGATCCCAACATTGATCTCTTGTTTTATATACATAATACACTTCTCCGCTGACCTAGTGGTCGCCGTACAACACTTTAGAGAGCATAACCCTGTATGGGGATGCTGTACGCTCGGCTTTATCTATGCGCCAGCAATTGTATACTTTATGTTAACCGTGTCGAGGCCAGATTGGTGGATGACAGATGATGATAAACTAAATAAGGGTGTATTTGGTTGGTTTTGCCTTCAATTTTGCCAGCTGATCGGCTTCGTTTGCTTTTCTCTCTACAGGTATCATCCTTTCGTTTACAAAGTCAATGATCATATTCGTCATTGGCATTATTCTGATTAATAATTCTTCTTCAGATACGCGGGCCTTCTAGTGCTGGTTGTGGATGCTATTATTCTATCTGGGAAAGATAGAACAAAGACTTTGAACATAGCAGCTGCCCCCGCAGCTATAGAGTTATACTTCTTTTTACAAGCTTGGTTTCAGGCAGCTCCTCAAGCGATCTTCCAAACGCATCTACTTTTCCGTGAAGCGTCGCTTTATCAGACTCATCAGTCTGGTATTTTATCTCGCTATATAATAATATGATATACAGTGGCGGACGAAAGAAAGTTTACAACTTTTAAAGTCGCATAACTTTTATAAAATGATTCCAAACGAGTTCGGTGTTTGTTCAGAAACTACAAGGATTAGTTTGCTAAGTTTCGTCGTTTTGAAAAAAAATGCACTTGGTTGGAATAGCAAACAAAAATAGTAAAGGTCGTTTTTTAAACTTTTTTTGGTGAGCCTGTAATGAAAATTAAAAAAACCCGTTTTTAGATTGAAGTAAGTTGTATACATGCCTAACATTTCATAAACATCGGTTAACGTTGCTCTGAGCTATAAACGCTTAAAGATCGCAGAATGATTTTCCACCTTATTCTGCGATCCCTAAGCGTTTAAAGCTCAGAGCAACGTTAACCGATGTTTATGAAATGTTAGGCATGTATACAACTTACTTCAATCTAAAAACGGGTTTTTTTAATTTTCATTACAGGCTCACCAAAAAAAGTTTAAAAAACGACCTTTACTATTTTTGTTTGCTATTCCAACCAAGTGCATTTTTTTTCAAAACGACGAAACTTAGCAAACTAATCCTTGTAGTTTCTAAAAAAAACTCAACTCGTTTTGATTAATTTTATAAAATTTATGCGATTTTAAAAGTTGTAAACTTTCTTTCGTCCGCCACTGTAACTGAAATTCCGTTGTAAGTATAAAAATGCTGATTTTTTTACAGTGGTTGTAAAGGTGCTCTCCATTCTCATGTCCATTACGGTACTGGCTATTCAGACTACCTCTTTTCAAAGATTTGAAAGCCAACGTGTTAATGGCAGAAAACTACCATGGGCGATGTGGTTGAAGAAATACTGTGTTCAGGTACCACGCTAAGATAGACCATACATTTACGGCATCAGAATATTTGGGCCCTTCTAAATATATGTTTAAACATAATCGTTGTGTTTAGGAACTTTGCGATCTCGAAGAAAGAGCTCCTTTAAAGATATCCGACGCAAAAACCGAGGATGCTATAAATACAAAGAATGAAACGCTGGAGTCTGAAGAGCACAAAGAGTCTGAAGAAACTGAAACTGAAAACAAGGGAGAATTTGATTCCCATGTCTCTTTGGACCGTCAAATATCCGTAACGCCTCCGTTACCACCGAAAAATGTACATATTATACCGCCTCCAACTCCTTTACGCGGAATCACCTCAGTCGCGCCGCTGCCTATCCCGGATATACCAGCCCCACCAAGGCCAGACTCTATCTGCACGAACACAGAGAATCTTGAATCTGAGGATGCTCTGATTAAGTCGGTATCTGCTGAAGAATCGAAGAAAAAAGCAGACCTACAGAATTTAAAACTTCCACAACGAACGTACTCAAAGAAAGGATTGGAAGAAGATGACCCCGTAGGCAAATTTTTATGCTTTCTGTGGTGGTTCTTTTTCATTCTAGCGCGTATACTCGCTATCGCTGTGTTCTATGAATTTTATCCTATTTATTTATCCATCGTGCTTAGTATACATTACGGTGTCATGCTGATATACCTGTTTTACTATGCAAAATATTACGACATCATTACGTTCTTCGTTAATTTATGGCTCGGATTAGTTTATATATGTAGCTTGATCGAATATAGAATCAAATTCAAATACGCGGACAAGTGGGTGTTGCCGTACTACGTGTTTGTATTGCTACAAAATACATTCCTAACATTGTCTTGGTACCTGTACGCGGACTGGAATGGATTTTGGTACACTTATGTATTCTACGTAATTTTCGCAAGTATGACACTTTGCATTTTATCGACTACGATTTATTGCGTTTTACTTAAACCAAAGAAACGAAGGATATATACCAGTTGACAAACGATTAAGATTATCTCGTGGTAAAGAACTCTGTGAAATGTGATTTCTTAAATGCTTTAATCTATTCCTAAATATCGCATTAACATTATTCTATTTATACGAACTTCGTTCGCATTTCCATTTTCTATACGAAGTAGGTAATGGTAGAGAATTATTATTTAGCTACAGACACCATAAAATAGTTGGTATAGTGTTATAATTGCAATGCGCAATTCGTAATTTTGAATGCAAGATGAAATGTACTAAGGACTGATAATAATCGTTAGATAGTATGTTAAAAATGTATTTATCGTACATTACTATAAAATTACAGGTAGCTATATTTATGTAATATTTATAGAAACATGATCCGTCTAAAAAAAACTTACAAATAGTTACTATATTCGGCAGCGTTTTTTCTTATCTGCGAATTTTATACTTGTACAGTGATATTTACAGTACTACGCATTTATATACAGAAATAATTCTAGACGCCTATATGAGTACTTATAAGTATTAAAAAATATATGTATATATCTTTCAATCTGTTTTCATCTTTGAAGATTTTTTATACATTTACATCGAATACTTATCTCGTAGTAATGGTTTAATAGAGGTTCAGTAGAAACCGCTTACTTTCACGATATTCGTGAAAACGAACTAAAAGTATACATATTTATAAAATACATCACATTATTTGTATCTGGCTGCTTAATTTGGCAAAAACCTCGCTCTGAGATTATTAATATTAAAGTGGTGCTGTAAGACAACAGTAGCAAAGAAATGTTAATAAATCTGGTTCGATAAAAAATATGTCTTGTAGACCTACACAGTTATATTCACAACATTCACCTTCTTTGGAGAGAAAAGTGTTTCTCATACATGTATATTGGAATCTCTGTGAAGGTTCCCCAATTGTGCTTCGAACAGAATGTCGTTTAATAATTTCTCGGCTATAATTCTTTGGTCTAATCTCATATTTCTAAGTTTCGCCGCTACGTTTCGCCCGATCGCGTCGAATTCATCCTCCATCACGAATGAGTTATTGTGTGATATTTTTAAGAGATCGGTAGATTCAGCTTCCTCTGATTTACGTCTGCGAATTAACGGAGACTCCGTCCATTCGCCAGACTGATCGTACGTCTCTTCATTCCCTGGTTGGCATTCCTCCTAAATAGATGCATGTTTATATTTCGCAGAAACCTCGCTTTCTCATTTTATAAAATTCAAATCACAGACAATCCACTCACCGTTTTGTAACATTTCCTATATCCCCGTTTCGTTCTAACTAGTTCCGGGCATTTCTCCGCAGATAGATCGATATACACCATTGCAGGCTTTCTCTGGTTCGACTTACATTTAATTTTATCTACCATACAAGGGTGTACCCTCTGTAGAAGACTTAAATTAATAAACATGAAAAATCAAGTTTGAACTTAAATACTCCAAAAAATAAGATCGCCTTACTTTAATGTGACTTAAAAAATTTCCTGTGGATTTCAAGTTTCCGTTCAGGTGTTTCTGACATTGCAAACATCTAACTGTAACATTAGTGTCTTCTACTCTAATCACAGTGAAGAACTCTCCATCGAGAATTGCTGGTAATCGAATCGGAGTGAGGGTCATGCTCTGTTGTGTATTCGACTGTATTGGAGAGATCTGATTAGGTTGATCCTGTTGATGCTGTGGTTGTGACTCTTGCTGTTGTTGTTGTTGTTGCTGGTGCTGCTGATGCAAAGCCGACGCTTCATGATTTTCTTGGTTCTCTACCTCGACAGTTTGGGAGGGAGCTTGTCCGCTTACTGTTTGAGATATTTCTCGCTGTTGGTTCGTAGTATCGATCATGCATGTGTCAAATGTTTCAATCTTTGTTTCGTACCTTTGCGCAGGGTATGCATCCATGGTCTTGCGATACATAGAATATTCAATCTGACAAATAAGTGTATTAGATAAAATGCTGAATAGGTTAAATAAATTTTACATAAGCAATGCTTCAAGTACCTGCGATTGAATGTGAAACCATAATTTTTACTGACGGTAAAAGGAAAATGCTATTATTTATCTTGGTTTCTTACTGAATTTTAGATAAGCTGTTAGATAAGGATGTCATGCACAAAACAAATCTAGATCAGATAATAGATGAGACCGTGTGGAACACAAGCTAAAGAAATTCCAATGTCCACTTACCAACTTCGAAAAATAACGCTGTATTATTATGATGAGAGAATCTTTTAACGCACAATGGTAAAGTCAAATCTTCTGCTCATTTCCTTGAGTATTCCGAGCGTGTGTTTATTTATGCCCGATAAATGTTGTACGACAAGCTTAAAGGCTATTATAAAATACCGATGCGTGCGTAAAGGCGAACTTCTTGGCAGCACTGTAGTAAATAAATATACCGATGAAATTTCATCGGGATCTGAATAAATTTGTCCATGGGAATAATGAATTTTTCCTTTGTGCTTCAACGCGATAAATTTTCACACGGAAATCATTAAGTATTATATATTTATGAAATACATTCCGTCGCAGCAAGCAAAAAATACATCGAATATATATTCTTTTTCATTAATTAAAAGCTATAGGAACGTGGCTGTTCGCAAAGAAAATAAATAAATTATATGTATCGTTAAGAAGACTATTTATCAATGGACCGTAAATTAATAAGTTTACGCGTAACAATGACAAGAAAAATATTCGGCTGACCTTTACAGTTTGCAGGGTATTTTCGTGAAATATAATTCACGGTTGCCAGCATTGATAATACCGGTTCGTTTCGTTGCATTGAAAATAAAGCAATATTGAAGAACTACATATAGGCGCTACGGTTACTGTAGTGCAACGTGTGTGACTACTCGCGAGAGGTTTGTTTTTATTTGAACTTGGATCAATGGAATGATTCGCATAGGGGTGTTTATAGCGCAACATCCGTTGACGTATACAAGTATTTATTGTAAGAAAATATAGAATAGATTGTAATAATTCCTCTAAATTGCCTCTCACATCGAAATGTCCGCACCTTGTCGTGAAGAAACAAAGGAGGCCAAAGACGAACAAGATACAGCAACAGTATCAGAGCAACACACTGCAAAGAGATCCCTCGAAACAAGTTCACAAACATCTTGTTCGAAAAGAGAACAAGACCATGAAACAAATGACAAGAACTGTACACAGCAAAGTGGAAAGAAAAGAAAGCATTCTCCAGACTCAGAGCCATCTAAGATAGCAAAATGCGATATCGGACAAAATGTATATTTAAATATATTATTTGCGCATCCTTGAAGCATCCTTAACCATTAAATAATCCTTACATAAATTTGCAGGTTAACAATACTCCCTCTGATCTATCTACTGGCAGTAGTAGGGAGAAAGAATTGCCCAAGCCAGAAGTATGCACTAGCAATACAGTATTAGTTGCGGCACATTATAACTCGCTAGAAGAGAAAGGTTTTTTAAAGAGGAATCAAAGTCGTATCTTATATATGAGAAACTTCAATAATTGGATCAAAGGCATGCTAATAGGTAAGATCCTGGTTTACGTGCATATAAATTGACAATCCCTCCTTAACAGCCTACCGCAAAGGAAATTTCATTTACAGCTGAATATATCGACAAAGTGAAACAGGACAAAATGCACGGAGTTTCTCTAAGGGTATTGGATATGTGCTGCGGTAAGGGGGGTGATCTATTTAAATGGATGAAAGTAAATATATCACACGTGATTTGCGCCGACCTGGCTGAAGTTTCGGTCGAACAATGTCAACATCGATACAACGAGATATTGAACAGGAAATCTAACGACAGAGGATTCGCACCAATTTTCACCGCTGAATTTATAGCGGCCGATTGTACAAAGGTAATTGTTCGTCGCATACGTCGTAACAGACGAAAGGTTGAAAAACAGTCGGCATCGCGAAATGCTGTTTTATATGTTTGTCAATGGAAATTAGTTATAAATAAGGGTTTCAGGTTCGTTTAAGGGAAAAGTACAAGGATCCTTGCGTGCATCTAGATTTCGTCAGCTGCCAATTTGCATTCCACTATAGCTTCGAATCGTTGGAACAAGCAGAATGTATGTTGAAGAATGCCAGCGAATGTCTTAAGCCAGGGGGCTACTTTATCGGGACTATTCCAGATGCGTACGATCTAGTGTATGTCTACACATATATATTCGCCCGTGGTCTTAGATCTTTCTAAACGTCCGTTTCAAAATACTTTCTCTTAATCAGTTCTAGGTGGCAGAAGTCTGACGGTAATAAGCTTGGGAATGACATTTACAATGTAGAATTTTTCTGCGATAAAAAGAAACCGCCCCTGTTCGGTGCTAAGTACAACTTTCATCTGGAAGGCGTTGTCGATTGCCCAGAGTTTCTCGTTCATTTACCCACTCTTTGTAAACTAGCATCGAAGTACGATTTGGAATTGGTGATGTTCGAAAGGTAAAGAATGTTTCGAGGAAGCGGCGTATTTTCGAATACACGCGAGGTACAAGTATCGTGTTCTGTAATTGTAGATTTGACGATTACTACGAACGTATGAAAAATGAAGGCAGATCGGTACTTGCTAAAATGCAGGCTTTAGAAACTTATCCGCCATATCATGAGACACCACTTCTTGGCAACGCCACGCAAGATTATCAGCATGCCATACAGTACATGCAAAATCTACCAGGCCACCGTAAGATCGGAACTTTGTCTCAAGCAGAATGGGAAGTTATCTGTTAGTAAACGAATTCTCCCCTCATCTTCGACAATTACCATTGATGTGATTATTATACTATTAATGGCCGTCTTGTTTATTCGCAGCTCTATACGCTGCATTTGCCTTTCAAAAAGTGAAAACTGCCAGGAACAGCGAGGGGAAGTCAGAGCATGCGAAGTCATAAAAATCAAGAACCCTATAGCATTGATTCGATAGTTTAAAATTGGGTTAAAGAAAAAACAATTATGATCATTGATTTTATATTGTATAAACTAGCCTGTTACTATAGAAATACATAAACGTGTAACTATAGTACACAGTCACCTATATTTTATATAACTTTTTTTTAATGAATTTCAATAATACATCACGCATAATAGTCATATGTATTATACATTTTCATCTGTATAACTGTCTGTATAAAATATGCTTTCTATAAACTGTTCATATAAAGTTGAAGATAAATGATCCAGTACTACTGCTTGTATGGTGACAAGATATCTGTATAAAGTATTTAACACGCATCGCTATCTGTTCAATAGATTTAAATATAATCGGTTAACACTTGAATTTTCTCGTTTATTTAACAAGCTCATTGGTTCTTTAACAAATATACAAATAAATGGAATTTTGACACATGGCATTGAAACTCGAACTTTATTCTTTTCTTTTAAAATGCTTACGTAGAAAGAAGATATACATTACCAATGCATACTCATACGTGGATACGCTTGCGTGCAAGAAAAAGCAACGCGAGTATCTTGCGACAATAACCATCGAGGAACATCATTGCGCCATCGCAAAATTAATATTTAATTCGTGAAACGTCGTACGACAGAACGTTGTCCATGCACATACGATGAGCTTCGATACCATGTTCGATTGTTGCGTTACGAGGCTGCCTGTTCGCAGACGAAGTTGTGCCGCGTGAGCAAAAAATTGGGGAGCCGGTTTTTCAAAATTAAAGCGATTCCGATGAATGGGAAGCCGCGTTGAGTGCCTGTTTTATTAAATACTTTCCAATGGTCTGCTTGTAAAATCATATAAGTGTTGCGTTCATATGTAATTGAACGTGGTTGGAACGGAACATGATCGAATAAACAGTTACGACCACGACGGATTGCGGGGCGAAGGGTTATATCGGGGGATCGAAGAGGCGGAGCAAAGGGACGCATGCGCAGTTATATATTTTCGATACTTAGACTGGGGTCTCCTACACGACCTAAGCGTAGGCTCGGCCTGCAGTCTCGCGCGGAGTGTATAGTCGAGTAGCGAGCGACTGGTGTGCGTGTCCCCAGTCCTCTTTGCTTCTCTCGCTTCTGTTAGCCCTCGCGTTGCCAGAGTCTATCAGTCGCGTTTGTACGAGAAATGGACATCGAGCCGCCGATAACGCAGTCGAATTCCGACCCAGTAAGTCACTATTCCGTATCTATTTGTTACGCCGCGTCCACCCACGTGCATAGTTTTTCGATATTTTACCCCGTATCACCGCTTTTCTCTTGAACGCACGGTATAGATGCAGACGCGAAATTTTTCTAAGTCCCAAAATGGCGTCTGGCGACTAAGTCCTACCTGGCTCGCTTCACACTGCCAGACGTTAAGTCCGATAGAAGAGCGGACGCTTTGTACGATGCGTCCCTCTTATTAACATAGCGATTTCCATGCGAATTTCCTTCGTTTTAGGAAAAGAAGGCCAAGGAGAACAGCAATGCTACCGGGAATCATAGCGGTAAGCCGTTTATTCATGGAATTTAACATACGTGCCTCTGACATAGATGAAATCGGAACTTTACACCAGCAAAATGTTAAGTTCGACGCGGCGACCAAAGAGTTGGGGCTGCCAACGACCCGACCGGTCTGATGGTCTGACACGTGTTTCGACTCTGACGAAGCGTCCGAACTACGTGTGACTTCCTGCAATTCAAATTTTTTTCACATTTCTTTCCTCTATCGTTCAAATTCCCACTTGTTCGCGTCTGGTACTCCGATAAAATTTCAAATTTCATTTTTATTTTTTCGTATAAACAATAAAACTTTTTCTTCGACCGATTAAGTTTCTCCATAAGGGAGAGAAATAAAGGGAAAGTTCAGCAATGCATGCTTAAACAATTATGTTGAATTATGATAATAAACTTAAATTAAAAATTCAAGTGGTATATATATATATTTCTTAAATACTGCAACCATTGTGCAATTTTACTTAACTGATTAAGTAATGTTTCTGATGAACCTGTTAAAGTACAACCAGAATAGTGTATATTTTATTATTTTTAGAAGCCCATATAAATGGAATGTCCAATGGATACGATAAGAAGAGAGAACATAAATCTGAACATAGGGATAAGGACAAAGAACGATCTCATAAGTCCGATCATAAAGACAAAGAGAAAAGCAAGGAGAAAGATAGGAATCATAAGAGTGAACACAGAGATAAAGATAAAGACAGACATAAACATAGTTCCAGTTCTGTTAAAGAGAAGGACAAGCATGATAGCAGTAGCAGCAACAAAGACAAGGATAAGGATAGGAAGAGTAGCTCGTCGTCGAGTAAGGATAAAGAGCATAAAAGCAGTAGTTCCTCGAGCAAGGACAAGGAAAAAGACAAAAGCAAGGACAGAGAACATCATCACAAATCTAGCTCCAGCTCTAATTCCAATTCCAGGGATAAGGATAGGTAAAGGAGAAGCCTGTAATTATAGCTTTGTTCGCTACTTCCTATTTTCTGCTTATATAAAAAGAATTTCGCTTTGTTATAGGCACCACAGTAGTTCCAAGGATAAAGAGAGTTCAAGTAAAGAGAAAGACAAAGATAAAAACAAGGATAGGGATAAGGACAAGCACAAACATAGCTTGAGTTCAAGTTCTCGAGACAAGGATAAAGATAAAAGTGTATCGAAAGATAAGGAGAAGGAGAAGAAGCATTCATCGGAAAAGGACAAGGAGAGACATTCCACATCTCATACGAACGACAAGGAAAAGCATCGCTCTTCTGAAAAAGACAAGGACAAGCATAGCGTCTCGAGTAAGGATAAACATCGCCATGATAAAGACAAAGATCGTCATCGCCACGACAAAGAGAAATGTGAGTTACGGGTTTGAGGTGTACGGCGATAGCATAATTCGAGTCCGATCTGTTGTTCTTACTTCGTTCAATTTGCAGCAAAACATAAGGAGGAAAAAGATAAGAAGGAGAAGGAAAAAGAAGACATGATTAATATTAAAGTGAAAGAAGAGGTAATGGATGAGAAACCAAATCACGTGGAACCTGAATTTCATTATAAGGCTGGTCATAGTTTGAAACACGAAGTGAAGGAGGTACCTGTGTCTTTGCTTTTTTTCTCATTAACATCATAACGAAACGTCTGATCAATGACAGAAATTTGGAGGAACAAATTGTACATTGCAGGAACCCGTTTCGCAAATAGAACCGGAAGATGACTACGACAGTGGCGGAGAGCAGCCATTATACATTAAGGAAGACGAGGATGAAGATGAGGATGCTAGTATGGATTCAGCCAATAACACTAGACTTTCGGATCTCCATAATACGACTATTAAAACTGAGGAAGAGTCTGATGAAAATGTGCCCCTAGTAAGTAAAATTCACATTTATATTTTCACATTATTATATTACAAAATATGTACCTTGTATACGATAAAACTTATACAGAGCGCAAGGTCCGGGACTCCTAAGAGTATTAAAAGAAGTCTAGAATCGGAAGAAGAAGAGGATGTGCCACTTTCTGCGCGCAAGAAATCTAAGAAAAGCGAAACAAAAGCGAAGAAAAAGAAACGGAAGCACGAAGATGACGACGACGACGAAATTCAAGAAGTAATACAGTTGCTTACTGTTAATTATATTAATGACGAAGCAATACGTGTTTACTTTTCGCTTTTTCTCATAGAAACCAAAGAAGAAGGGTATAAAAGGGCCAAAGCGAGAAAATGCGACGAGAAAGAAGAAACAAGAAGACGAACAAGAAGTCTGGAAATGGTAAAATTCCTTCACCATTCTCATCGTTTAAAAATCCCGCGTAAAATGGAACAAGATTAGGTTATGTTATTTAATCTTATGCTACCAGTACAGCATTTCTATAGTCCAGTAATTAAAAAGATGAATGACACGTGCAGTGTTTGACGTTAGATATGATTAGAGTTATCATTAAACTTAACGTAACGTTCTCAAAAATATCAATTTTCAATATTGGTCGTAAATATAGTAACAAATCTGAAGTTCTGAAGCACTTATCCCATTTAAGGTTATGATCTTCTGTGTAACACATTTTTATCATATTAACGTTGAAACGATAAATAATGAATTAAATGGAGGATAATAAAAGTGATACAAACATTGTTTTAGGTGGGAAGAAGAGAAGAAGAACGATGGAACGAAATGGACATTTTTGGAACATAAAGGGCCAGTATTTGCACCAGCGTACGAGCCTCTTCCTCCCGATGTGAAGTTTTATTACAACGGCAAGGAAATGAAACTGACTCAAGACACGGAGGAAGTTGCAACTTTCTACGCGCGGATGTTAGACCACGATTACACTACAAAACCAGCGTTCAACACCAACTTCTTTCATGACTGGCGAGAAGTAATGACCGATTCAGAGAGAGCCAAAATAGTCGATTTAACCAAGTGCAATTTTAAGGAGATGCATGCGTATTTCATTCAGAAAGGCGAGGAACGAAAAGCTATGACGAAAGAAGAGAAGCAGAAAATAAAGATACAGAACGAGGAGATACAAAAGGAATATGGTCTTTGCGTTATCGACGGGCATAAAGAGAAGATAGGAAATTTCAAAATTGAACCTCCTGGTTTGTTCCGAGGTCGCGGCGAGCACCCTAAAATGGGTAAATTGAAAAGGAGAGTTATGCCCGAGGATATTCTCATCAATTGCTCCAAAGACTCGAATGTACCAAAGCCACCGCCGGGCCACAGATGGAAAGAGATTCGGCACGATCCTAATGTAACGTGGCTCGCTTCTTGGACAGAAAATATTCAAGGGCAAGTAAAGTACGTTATGCTGAATCCATCGAGTAAGCTTAAAGGAGAGAAGGATTGGCAGAAGTATGAAACCGCTAGGAAATTAGCAATATCGATAGACAAAATTCGCGCCGAGTACAGAGAAGATTGGAAGAGTAAAGAAATGCGTATAAGGCAGAGAGCTGTTGCATTATATTTTATAGACAAATTAGCGCTCAGGGCTGGTAACGAGAAGGACGAGGATCAGGCAGACACTGTAGGTTGTTGCTCCTTACGAGTGGAACACATCACGTTGCACGAACAGAAAGATGGGAGAGAATATGTAGTTGTATTTGATTTCTTAGGTACGTGCAGCTGTGTTCAATTAGATTAACTAACGTTCCATGGTGTGTTTGATAGTGGTTAATCTCCCTTTTAATGTGTTTGCAGGTAAGGATTCAATAAGATATTACAATGAAGTGCCAGTAGAGAAACGAGTATTCAGAAATTTGCAACTATTTATGGAGAATAAATCTCCTAGCGATGATTTGTTCGATCGTCTTAATACAACTGTAATGAATAAGCATTTGAACGAATTGATGGAGGGTCTTACTGCTAAAGTATTCAGAACATACAACGCGTCGTGGACGCTACAACAACAACTGGACGAGCTGACAAATCCCGATGATACAGAAGTGGAGAAGATATTGTCGTATAATAGAGCGAATCGAGCAGTCGCGATATTGTGTAATCACCAGCGTTCAGTGCCTAAAACTCACGCCAAATCGATGGAGAATCTCAAGACAAAGATAGAAGCTAAGAAAGAAGCTATAGCTGATGCAGAGCTTGCTGTAAAGGATGCTAAGCGTGACGCGAAGCATGGATCTGTCAAGGAGAAAGTGTATGTAAATTGTATTTATATACGATGGACGTATTCAATAACGTACCCGTTGTTTCAGTGTATATGAAAAGAAGAAGAAAACTCTCGACAGATTAAAGGAGCAACTGACAAAGCTGGAGGTGCAAGCAACGGATAAGGAGGAAAATAAAGAAATCGCACTGGGCACGTCCAAGCTGAACTATCTCGATCCTAGGATCTCTGTTGCATGGTAATTTTTATCTTCCTCTTTCTCTCTTCCTAGGAAACATCATTTCAGTTCTTATTCCCTTTTTCTTCTCTCTTTTTTTTCAGGTGTAAGAAGAATAATGTACCTATTGACAAAATTTACAACAAAACTCAAAGGGATAAATTTAGATGGGCAATAGATATGGCAGGTCCTGACTATGTCTTTTAACCCTGTAGAAGATTGGTTATTCTGTAAGAAAATAACTCCCATTGATTGTATTTAGTGAATTTTTTGTTTTAATAATCGGGAGGAAAGTAATGGCATAATTTTCTATATTTACGAAAGATAAATGCGGGAATGCGGAGACATATTTTATATAGAACAACCAATGTGTTAAATTTTCGGTAAAGACCTTATAATCGGTGTTTAATCGACACATACTCGTAGTCTAAAGCTGATCGCTTAGCAATCATTGCATAAGAATTTTAGCGGTCGCATTTGCATGTAGGAGTTTAACTGATCTTATAAATATTGAACGTGACAATTTGATTAGTTTGGCAACAATTTACATCGTTTAGGTAGAAATTTCTAATATGTGTGAGTTATATATATATAAAAAAAAAAATGAAATGAAGCAAGATTTGTACGAGTGATCTAAATTTAGAGGACATATCGCGGTTACTTGAATGGTACAAGAATTTTACGACCTCTAAATTTAGAAGTACACCAGTAAGCATGGGCTGCAGCATTGTAAATAGAATTATTCATGGAAACTTTGCCAGCCAAACAAGTTGAGGAGCAGATATAACGTGTATTAGATCGATAAAAGCGCGTCTGCTAAGCGAGCAGATAATTTTATAACCATTTAATTTTGACATTTTCTTATAAATGTATAGTATCATCGCCGGAATGTTACATCGTGCATTATGGCATTTCTGGAATATTTAGAGTGGTGCGCTCTATGTGAAGTTTTTAATACCAAATTTATGAAAACAAAATTGTGGTTAGCAAAGCTCGATTGGATTATACTGTCCCAGATCAGGAGTATAGTGATGTATTTAAAAAGTAGATTATCGCTTCTAGCGATTTATGTTTTATAAAAAAAATGTTTAGACTATAATAAATGTGAACACAGTGTATCCATCACATTTTTTTAATACTTATATACATTCAAACCTTGTGATCACTATGGTATTAAGCTCCTTGCGAGAAAGCTACTGATTTTGATGCGTTTAATACCTTGCTCGTTACGTTCTGTAATGTAATTCTTGTAGATGGTAATTCGTATTTAGTAGCAGGATGTACGAATTTGTTGCAATATTACGTGAAATTCCTTGTTCTACACGAGCTACAACTATCTATCTTTTGTACAAGATATTCTGTAATAAAGAATATCTGTTTATGTGACTAATGGGACTCAAGTTACATATTAATGTTTGAGAATATGAGATATTTTCTTCTAATTTGTTACAAACATAAGTAAATGATACTTAGAATAAATTGTGCTATTGCCTATTTATCGGGGAATATGTAACAGGGACGAGTAAGTCTTTTTCATTAGTGTAGCTCATAGTACCGCCAATTCACCCTTACGCCACGAACAATAGAGAACAACACTAACACGTCCAACAATCACGTTTCTTTTGTATTATGAAATTCGGTGTCATAGATTGCTCGTCACTGACAAAATATTCCTATGACTCTATGTTGTATGCGTATAAATACATATACACTGTCATTTACGCCCATACTTATATATAGATATACATATTTAAGTGAACTACAATGATATAAATTATACAGACGTATAATTGGAATGGTGGTTCTTTGTAATCCCTGTTTTGCCGAGTCGATCACGCGTTAGCCAATTTTGTTTGAAAAGGTTTAACATGCGTGCCTGCTTAATTTGAGAGATAAGGTAACATTGAAAACCACTATTCTCACGAAACTGCCAATCATTGTACGATTGATCGTATAATTTAATAGTCTGCTATGCTACAGAACCAGTTTCTCGATTTAGTTATAAGTCTCGTCATATTTTAAAGGTTTTTATCGAAAATTCATAACGAGGGTGTTTTATTTATAACTCACGACTTACTACTTACTAACTATTTAGACAATTGTACTCGACGTATGTACTAACGATCAGTCTTGATTGTACTATTCTTTTCTTCTCCCAATCGCCTTTATGATTGGCGAATACGTTTTCAAGGCCGAAACTGGTACTGTCCTTAGACTAAATTAATTTATACGATGATAAAGTAGACTGAACTTAAGGTACATATATGCATATGTTCTCAAATTATGTACTGAAATTAATTGCAATGTAGGAGTTATAGTAATTAATTATCATGATAGAATTTTAATGAGATGCAATCAGTGAGTAGGCCTTTGATATCGAATGTTTCATGCACATAATATCAGATGATATAACATTTTTAACTTTTACAAGAAGCGAAGAATATGAATGCAATTGATATCTAGTACAATGGAGTCTGCACAAACTGAAGGTGTATGTATATTTCGGACAATTACCATTTCTATACGGTACTGGAATAATAAAAATTATAGCGCTGAAAGGTCAGTCCACTCATTTACATATCCACTTTGAACGTTTACTTGTTAACAATGAGTAATGGTCTTGGTCCAGTTCAATTGTACACACTTATGAGAAGAGATGCCCAAGGTACCTACACGGTCCCTCGAACTCCTCTATCGTACTTTAAGGAAAAGAAAAACTTAACCGAGCGAAATGCTTATTTTTATTCATTTATTATTAAAGAGCAAAGTACAATAATATAACATATTACTGCAGTTAGTAATAATAGAAATAAATTACTAATAATTTAATTCAAATAATTTCTGTAAATTTGTAATAAATATTAAACGACGTAAAAACTTACAAACATAACGTCCCATATACGTGCAGTACAGTTTTGCCCGAAATTAAATAAATAAATATTAAACTTTTTTTCTTCTCTCGTGGATGCTCCAAGCCAGAAAATAATTAAAACCGTACAAACATAACTGTTCCAACATTCAAACAATAAATACGCCAAAAATAAATGGTTCGTATAATAGAAACAAGAACAATCGAGGGTAGAACCTAATTAAGAAAGTGTAAAAATACATTTGCAAAGTGTTATATTCTGGCCAGTGAAACGTTTCCAATAAATAAAACTTACAAGCTTAATTAAAAGCACAGAAATAACGGTACAATAGAAAGATACCTTGTTTAATTAGAATTTGGTGTTTAAAAGAAGACTGATAGAACCGCAACTATGGATCGATCACATTATTAAACGAGACTTTTCATTAAACGAATGCGTAACATTAAAAGTCAACGTTCCACATTAATTAGGTAAGAAAAATGGCTAACTGAACGGCATTTTTGCTTTCATCTGTCCGTACGACCGATATTATATACTGCATATGTATAGCACCACCGTTTTAGTGTATAAAATATAAAATGTTGAGATTAAATGAAATCTTTTTATTTTTGGTTATTATGTCACAGCAGAGTAATTACCAAAAGTGGTAGTTCCTAGTTTAAATAGGTAGACTAGACTATGCTAAATCACTGTTCGTTCCATTATTCTGTTATGTCTCTTATGCGTAACAAAAAGCTTGTTATGCGCAAAATTACTTTCTAGAATAAGAAAAATTTATACTTCAAGTATGGAACCAATTTCCATCCGTTTGTTAGTGTATCCGTCATTACAATTCTCTTTCATTCGAATCATGTACCTAGAACGTATTTTGGACATGCTCAATTTTCGCAAACCAGCTGTACCCACGTGCGCGTTTCGTACACCGCACAGCGCGCGTACAGCAAGAATATCTACTGCAGAATGCAGCCTGCAGACTTGATTAAATAGAATTAGACATCAACGCACAACGAACTTCATGAGTCTTCTGCATACAGGTGCAATACAAAAAGCATAAATGCTTAAAAAATATTATAAATTATCTTGACAAAATTTCGATCTCAACACGCACAAATTCATAGAAATATATCGGCGCTTATTTTGGCATTGATATTAGCCACCTTGTATTGCTATAATTAAATTGAGCGATACATGCTGCCTGGCTCATCGATCATTACACGTGGATGTCGGCGAGAGCGTGTGTATACCGCATTCTTGCTCGTTTACGAACAATACCATACTGATATTTCTTTGTTTCTGAAAATTTATCACAATACATCGAGGTAAAAGATCGACGTAGAGATTACTATATAATACATACGATTTCCAGATGATCGAAACGCTAGTCTCTGAATTTCATTCCGGATCAGTTTCCCCCTCTCCAATGGGCAATACTGTAACAAGTCCGGCAGCTACTACTTTAGCTTTATACGCCTCCGGTTCGAACCAGCGAATCGGTGCCTGTTGAACATAAAGCTATTGTTAATGTACGATTATCGATGGTAACGTTATATGTGATATAGTCGAGGATATGGTGGCTTGTACTTTACCTGGATATGTTGTTACAAGCAGCATGCTTTGAATTTGTAAAGCAAATGTTAAATGGTTTACGTACGTACATGCCTTCTTAATGTAATGATACAAACGTTCTTAATGTAAATTGTATATTGTATAGATAAGAGAAGACTCTGCTACGGTGCTATTATAATATTTGTAAGTACACGAGCTTTAAAAATGTAATAAGTAAAAATGCTTTATTATCATTGAAATCTCACAAAGGTTGTGTACAATGATATCATCCTCCTCGTTATAAATAATTTTTAATTTCTTATGTCGCGTATAAAATGTCAGTACTTTTCTTCCCGTTACAGTAAATAAAAGTAATAGAAGCTACAACAACTCTGCAAATTCATTTAATAATAAACTATGCAAATGTCGAACGAGTTCGTACGTATGAATTACAAAAAAAACGAGAAATACTTGTAGGAACATAACGATTATAGTTCTGGTGACAAACATAACGTAATATATATCTCCACTTTTAGTTATCAGTCTACATTTCTGACCATACTCCCTGCTTAACAAAGAAAAATACTAAATCTTTATCTGTTTAATAACATAAAACGGAAGAACATACTTAAAAACAGTTCTTTGTACCTTATTAAATGATACCGTGTAATATGAAGCTATAACGTAGCTATAGTGAAATACGTATTGTACTAATACAATGCACGTTCGCTAATATATATATTAATATAATGTAAAACTAGTACACATATTAATATAAGCATTAATATTGTGTATTAGTACAATCACGAAATAAGTTGCCATTCTTCTTAAATAAAATTATTAAATAACACTAAGAATAAATCTTATGTATAACAAGTTTTCCATATAATACTGATAACGCAAGAATTTTTTTGGTAAAAAGTATTACATATATCACGTAATATATGGTAGTAACGTAAAATCTTTGGTTTAAGTACATGTGTCTTCACATTTGAATCCGATGGTTATCGCATGCTGTCGTGAACATGCCATTTAGAACATCGACTTCGCGATTTAATGGTCATGGAAAATTAAGAATAATCCTGAATTGGATTTAGATCTTTCCGATCGAAGTTAACGGTTGTCGAGTGACTATACTTTCGTCGCAATTACACGCCGATAACGAAAAACTTGCTTTCTCTCTGATCCTACTGTGTCATCATTCTTTCTGCATTATTACTGCGGTCAATATCCTATTACGAGTATTATAAATGTATAACAAACAAACGTGTAATAGTCAGTTTAGCATCAGCACATTCCAGCGTTGAGGATGAGTGTAAACTCCAAGACAGTTATATTCAATGCGAGTATCATTAATTTCGAGGCATTAAGTTTGCGTAATCTTGTAAGAAAGATTAGTAACTAACACTGTTGCACATCAGGTGATTAGCATTGGTATCGCATTGATATACCTTGCGAACAATGTTGGGACACTCCTTTTGGATACGGGCCCAGTCCGCGGGCGGCCGCTTGGCGTAGGGGCCTGTTGAACACAGCAACAGAAACTCGTACGTGAGTTCTCTGACTTCTGGAACTAGATGAACGTTCCCTTAAACATTGCCCGCGGTAATTAAAGATATTCAAACAAAATCACTTCGCGTCAATTACCTTTCTGAGCCGAAGGATTTGCTTCGGGAATTATAAGGGGTTTATAGGTCTCGTCGTTTTCTGAAGTTGCAGTGCTATCCATAATCAATTCTCGGCTCGTGTCGTTTGTAGTACTTGGAGTTAACGGTGTTTTCTGCGTGTTGGAAGGCGAGACCGAGTAGGAAGATTCCTCTTCGAAATTGAAATATTCTATACCGCTTGTAAAATTCTCAGAATCTCCCAGGAAATATTCGTCTAGGACTAGCTTGGCAGTCTAGCATATATAGCGGATAATGTGAAAATAAATCACATAATCGTGTTATTTATGTCTGTAGAACTATTAGAATTATTACCCTGACTAGATCCAGATTGCATCCTGTAATCTTCAAAGATTGGTTACCGACCGTAACCGTATATTTATATTCGCCTATACTGGCGTCGTTGGTGGAGAAGCTGTGGAGGAGCGAACTCCGTGCACGAGAGTTCTGTTGCTGGTGCTGCAATCGATTACTTTCGTCCGATGCACTGCTGTTTAACGAGGAACTAGAACCACCCATAGCTCCCTTCTCTCCTCCACCTTGCTCCAATCTCACCGGCGATGCATTTCGTTGAATCGTATCTTTTATCAAGTCCTTCGCGTAACTGTTGCGATAAAGGGTTCGTGTATAAATAATATACCAGGAGCTTAATTAACCGGCTCAGACGGCTAAACAAAAATTCAGCTTACTGTATCTTGTCCTCGGAAGTACCCGTGATTTGGACAAGTCGTTCTTTGGCTCCAGGGTTTACTATGAAAAAAAGAATCGTGTTAGATTCGCACAGCTTGTAACATTAATATAGTATTAAACGCTTGTTACGATCCAAGGTTCATTTCGTAAATATTCATCTGTATTATGGTTAATATACAATGTATAAGTGCAGAATTACATTTCTATAAAAATGTATTAAGTAGAGGTACTTTTCAAACACTCCAAGGCAAATTATTCGTGGATTAGAACATTGACAAGTAGTTCAATATTAATTGTATACGAGTATTCCTGTGAAGAGAAGACAACGTGATCTTTAAGTGCATTTAAGGCTATAAGCATTTGTAAGCAATAAAAACAATTGTATTAAACATACGAAACGCTGCTCGTAATACAACATACTTATTTAAATGTGATTTAATAAGCTGCAAACACAATGCATGATATACTAATGATAATAATGTGATACTCGTAAAAACAATTCCACAATAAAGACAATTATGTGAGCGATCAAACTTCAAAAGCCCTTGCAGAACATTTTCGATCTTGCGTGTGGTACGTACGACACTTTCACCAATTAATTAACGAGGTAACATGGAAAAAAGGAAAACAAAAGTGTTTCATGCAAATAAAAGTAAGTGTAAATGAGGAATAAAAATTCAAATCAAATGGATACTGTTTTTCAGAAAGGTCTCTCATAATTTGCTATTAGAGAATTTTCTAATCTTTTTCTCGTATGTGTAAAAAGATTTGGAAATAATGTGTTTTTATGCAATCCAACAGAATATATCCATTCATACCTGCTTTGACAATCTCGTATATAAACAGAATTGTAACAGAAACAGGATTCCAATGTTGATTAATTCGTAAAATTAATTTTGGTCGGAACAAGAATATTAGGATATGTAATAGACATAAAAAAATATATATATATATAAAATTTGTTATTTTTGTAATGCATGAACATGATGCTATCAAGCCGTCTGCAAATTATTTGTTTACCTCGCTGGAAGGAGATGATTGTCTGGCTGAGCTCTTCAATCATGTGAACCCGCCGCCCTTTTATTCCCATCACTGTATTTTTGTGCAAATGATTTAGAAGTAGGAACATAATACTTACTACTTACAATAGGTGTGAAAAACGACATACAAATGTATACAATAACAAAAACAGAACCGAAAATATAGTGCATGAAAACTGAAATTGAAATAAACGATTGAAAGCCGAAAAGATAGGCTGTACTCTACGATTTGGCAAACTTTTACACATATTTCTCTGCTATAATATAAAGTATTATTAAATAGACGTGGGTATCTTGAATTCTCCTTACCTTTACCAGAATCACTGTTACGTATAACGACTTCATCCTTGCAGTAGTTCTTCCCAGGAATACGGGTGGGTTTAACGAATTTGCCGCTGTTTTTCAGGACCTCTCCCGGCCCCAGGATCGGCGCTGCAGTGGGCGAAGTCATTGTCGCCAGCGGAGATGATAACGCATTTGTAGGTGTGTCAGGAATCGCTTCCGCCTGTTAACGTCATTCGGCATTCGTCATTAAAAGTTTTGTATACACCACGGGTAAATATTAATCGGACATACATTATCCAAATGTGATAACTTCTGTGTGTAATACACATCCATAGAATCATTATGACGCCATTGCTTAGCTCTTAACTCTATAAGTTCCAGCAGGTGAACCCTAGTCGTCAGATCTAGTTTTTCGTCCTGACTTCCATTTCTGATCGCCACAAAAGCTCTATCCAGCTGATCTGCGTATCGAACTCAGAGTTATCGAAACGAAACAATATTAAACAATCATTTAGCGATCCGGTTCAACGCGTTTTTATACCTTTATAAAGACCTTCTAATTGATGGGCGTAAAGTTTCAAGTGATTGCACATCGTAACCACGTTAATTTGCAGCGTTCGGTCATGGAAGCCATTGGTTAGTTGCATCGCAACATTGTCGATTAAGGACACAATGTCCTCCACTGTTAAACATAATACTCAATCTGTGACAAATAATCAAGACAACGGCCGAATTCAGGTAACGAAATTTCTGCGAAAATTATTACGCGTATATTTTCGTCCTGTATCTGGAAATATGGGAATAATAATTACCAGTCGTAATCCGCCCATCGACGGTCGAGTGGCGTTGATTCAATTTAAGCGGCCGAGGCTTTTCGACTTTCTTGATGGTTCGAGCCCTGTTCAGTTGCGTCGCGGCCATTGTATGCAATCTTAAAAATAAACAAACGAAGAAAACAAAGATGAGCTTTTACCACCCAAATAAAATCGGCATTAAATGTAATTCTATCGAAACACTGTCGAGCGTAATCTACCTTAACGCGTATTTCGAATGGATTTACTTTCACGCGATTAGAAAGTAATACGTTCCAAACATCACGTTCGGAGCCGTATATATTTGAAAATAGAGACGCGTTTTTCTAACCGATTTCTCCTTGAACACCGCGCAAACTGTTTTCACGCATTCCGGTGGCTAATAATGAAACAGGCGACAAGATTGTTCGCGCGCACAATAATTGTCGTTTAGCTTTTCGATCACTTTACGCGAGTTTAGAATTAACGATTAGGATGATCGGTAACGTTCGATGCAGAGATTATCGTTGAAAAGTGGCGCGGTTTCGTAACATATTAAATTCGTCTAATTATATCTAAGCTAAGCCAACGAATAGCAATACGGTATCATTTTATTTGAATCGAAAGAAATCTCTTTTTCGTTAGTTATCGGGTAATTCTCTTACATTCAAGAGAGTATTTTCTTAAAACTCTCGATGTGTAGTTCTGCGCCGCGGGTGATTTAAAAATAACTACGGAAAAGAGGGTGGTTCGCGAAGAAAATAATGACCGATGGTAACCAAAGGAGAGAGGAAATGTTGAGAATCTAATACGCTATCGTGATTTTCAACGATGCTCGTTACGCTCGTCTTCGGACGGAGCGAAACGTTTGTGTCGTTACAATGGCAGGTTATTTAGCCGTAGCCCGCGTAGCGATAAAAATAATTTATGCAGTAGCCATGTGAGCGCCTCTGGCACTTTCGACATCTTGCACGGGCGGTTAGAGGAAGAAGGGAAACACATGATGAACAAAGAGGGATAGTTAGCAAAAGAAAGGAGAAAACAAGAGTGAGTGGGAGGGGGGCAGAGGAAGGGCGGAAGAGAAGACCCAAAGGTGCAAAGGAGGGAAAGGGAAAGATGAAATCACGATGCGGAAATGGGTTTGAACGTTTTTACAAGCTCGTCGGGACGGATGATACGGATAGGATATCGTTCGTATCGAATCAGCAAAGATCGCGCAGCTCCGCCAAACTAATAAATAACGTCTGGCGTCAGCGCAAAATCCAAAATCGTGAGGAGCTGTAGACGTATATCGTGTCGGGTGGACCACTTGACGTTCAGTACACTAAACACGTTACTGCGCGCGGCAACGATTACTCGCACCTTAATTATTATCGCTGAAAAGTAACTCACCACCACGTCGGTCGTGCCACAGATCAACGACAGGCAGACCGTCCGAAAGAAATCGGTAAGATATGTCGTTGACATACACTGCGAAGTTACAAACGGATGCCTTAAATTTCAAACAATAATGCCAACGAGATATTTAAAAGTCACTAGGGCAAGGATTCGAATAGGCGCCATTTCCTGGCATTTCAAACACAGCTTTGAACAATACGGGCGGGGGGATAAGTTACTTGAAAAAAATAAATTATTGACATTGAAAACATTTTATTCAGTCAGTAAGAAGCATTCTACATGATGATGATGATGATAGTGATGAGGATGATGACCATGATTTTCATGATGATAATGTAATAATAATAATTCATAATAATAATAATGACAATAATGATAATAATAGTAGTGATGATAATAATAATAATAATAATAATAATAATAATTCATTCGTAATAACCGTTTGTAATGTACAGGTAAACTCTCTCTCGCTCTCGCTCTCCCTCTCTTTCGCTCATTCTCTCTCTTTCCATCTCGCCCTTTCACACGCATTGAATTGTCATAGATAGTACATAAATTATAGAAAATTCATCGATACAGAAAACATTACATTCCTCAGACTATGAATGTAGTCAATAAATTATCCTTATCTCATTCTTCTTCTTCTTCTCATTTTTTTGCTGCAAAGATATCTTGTTACTCCATTTAGTTTGGTATTCGGCAGCGTTGTTGGATTTGAAGGACTACTTTAAACTCGCTGGCCACAGTGACGTTTACATATTTTGTGCTTTCTTTGTACATCGTTATAAGATTCCCACCTGCTAAGCAGGTTCAAAGATAACAAATCCTAGACACATCTCTCCGTAAGGCATAATATGTTCTATTATATCTCGCAACAGAATAGTAGTATCAGTAAATGTATAATTAAACATTGACACAACAATGTAAACGTAACTGATGCAGTTCCATTATTGTAAATCCATATTTCTATTGATTTGAGGTAGTGTATTCTCAATGTAACCCTATTACTTTGCTGCTATATGTTTGTGTGCGGATATGTGTCTCGTACGAATATTTCTTCACACCCGTTCACTTTTTTCACTATAAGTCCAAAATATGGTAAAACATGTTAGGGAACTTTGTACTCAACAAACAGATGCGATCATAAGCGTGTAAATCTCTTTCAGATCATATTCTCGGTGATAATTCTATTTGTTGCAAACAACATGATATTCTCTCTTACGAGTATTTATAAACAGTTCAGAATATATATATGTATATATAAACGAAGAAATATGTACTATGTATATATGTATATATAAATATACACACACTCACACGCAAATCAATATTTTGGACTTACAGTTATCTCGGTTGTAAGTGTGCTTCAAAAATTATCATCTATGTACTTATAAAGTATGAGAAAACCAAATGTCGGGCAAATTTTGAAACCTGCTCCGCCGTTCGCATCGATATTATCTTACAGATGCCGCCGTTACGTTGGAACCAGCGCGAGATTCTCGTAACAGTTCACTAGACACGCATCACGATCGCGTCAAAATCTTCCCGTTATTCAGTATCCCAACTTCATTACCAAATACGACAAGGCTGCTGACATTAGGCTTGCTAGCACTTGTAAATAATGCCCAGCAATTGTGCTATTCCGTTAGTTTCTTTAACTATTATTTCATGAATAATTTATCACATTTTAATCGTCTTCACAGATTGAAAAAGAGAGGGCACATGTAACATCATGCATTACCAAGTCGGCTCAATCTATGAACACTTTTGTAAAAAATATAACATCTATGGATGGTTGAGCCCTTGGTTAGCATACAGCGAATTAGTACTTTTGAAGGTAACGGCGTATCACTTCTGCAGGAACAAGCAATGGATGTAAATATCCATGTACGATCTGTATTAAGTGCAATTAACATTATTCCCCTCCCCCTCCCACCCCCACCCCCTTTCACAGTAAAAGGAGACACGGTCTCTGGGCTGAAAAACATACCCACAGTTATACCTAATGTTTAAAAAATGGAACCTATTTAAGCGCAAGAGGCGGATACTTCCTGCAATTTGATTGTACAAACTTTTTTTATTCTATTGCAGAAGTGATTTTCGCTCTAGTCTTCGTATATTAGTTTTTACTTCAATATCACATATACCCCCTCCCTAAGAAACCAAACGCAGTGAACTTAAACTATACTCGAGAAATTGACGACATCAATTTTGAATTTTGACACATTCGTGTTATCCTTATATTACCTTTAATATAAGTTTAACGACATAACCGAAGTCAATTTTTTTTAAGTTAAAACAACGTGTACAATACGCCCCCGCGGGGGGCGCATTGTAAAAGAAAAGAAACTTAATATAAAATATGACTCACATCGAGATATAATAGCCTCAACAGTTCACCAGGGATAAAACACAAACGAAATATACATATAATAGTAAAACTATTAACTACTTTACTACTCTAAAATAGCGAGAAAATCCTAAGACATGCGATATCGCACGACGAACATTATTCCGTAGAAGTCGCAGAATGTTTGCAATTCCCACAGTCATTTATTTTCTCTTATTAAAGTTTGAATTCTCTAATGCTTGCACTGAATGTCTTGTGATTTTTACGCTTATGTAACAATTAATTCAATATTATCCCTCCTGCTATGTTACCGGTTTCATCTTCTATAGCTGGAGAATATCTCAAAATAAAGCAGAAAATCCTTCTGCTTTCAACTTTTACGTTTAACTTACAATTTTACATCTTGGAGCCGAAATCCATCGTTTGATTAATTCTGTCACGGTTACACGTAATTTTTTTTGTTTATAAGTTAAGCTCGCATGTACCTTGACAATTACCTCTCGCATATTGGATTATTATTTCTTGCGATTCATGGAACGTTTCAACTCCATAGATAAAAATTGATTTCAGACAACAATTAAAGATTAAAATCATTATTAACTATAATTATCAATTACACGACCATTAGTATGCCTTATGCAGTAATAAATTACTATCGTGCTATTTTATTTCACCGTCGACGGTTGCCTTTTATTACTAAATGTTATGAGTTATTTAGCTTAACTTATTAACGAGTATTAATGGCATCTGCTTTCGTCAAGAAGAATTGAAGTAAATTTTTTGCATTTTACCTTAATTATTAATGCTGTATGAAATTCAGCGTTTCGAATTCTTGCAAAGCTGATCTAATGATGCCGTTTTTTCTTGAAACCTGCAAACGATTTGACGTGTATTATAAATGTATTAACTCTAACGGAGTTCAAACGGATCTATTAACCCAAGGCAACATACTTTTCTTTGCTTTGCCTTTCTTTTGAGTTTTTCTTTTTTTGGCGGACATGGCAGATGATTCCCCGAAAGTTGTGATTTCTTCCCCAAGTGTGCCAAGAGTTGTCATCTGACGGCGTCTATGCTTCTCTTGCTTAGTGACTGGCAGACGTGTCATGTAAGTTTCTTCGTACTGTATCTTCCGTTTATTCTCACGACCTAGGCTGACTTGTTTTTCGCTTAGACCATGCGTATCTTCGACCGGCGCATCTAAATACTCTTCCTTCAATTCCCTCAAAACAGCTCCCGACACTGCACGCCTACGAGCTCTTTCGCCCGCTTTACGAATTTTGTCTGCAACTGTCTCGTCCCCATCTGCGATAACAATATAAACGCGTTAGGCAACGTAAAATCGCATCGCCGCCAGCTTCTCGTGTAGATACCAACCATAATGTACGGCGGCCAGTTTCGGCGGTACGTAAATGTTAGGTTTCCTCGACTGTGTAGATTTAAAGCCATCTACGCCGTCGTCCTGATCGCTGTCAGATTCTTCGTCGTTACTATCAATTTTGGCAATCAATGCGTCGGGGTTCGCTTTAAAATTACTTGGGTCGTCAGTGTTAGTAGTACCCGTTACAGCAGTCTTAACAAGTTTATCTATTTGATATTTAAGTTTGTGATCTATTGGTCGGATTTTCTCTAGGACAGTCCTGATTTCAATTAAGCGATCGATCGACGGATCTCCTTCGATACGTTCTCCTGAACATTTTCTTAAGACTACGTAAGTCAAATTAATTAGATAAGAAAGTAACATATGATATTTCATCTCTAGGAAACTAAGGCCTTTGTCCGTAGAAATCTCCCCGTTCTTTACACGAACCAACATGTTATCTACAAGCTGATTGACTTGTAAAACATTGGCGTTCATCTCCCCAAGCAGACGGAATGCTTGTGGGAGATCCCTTTGCTCCATCTCATCGATTGCCTGTAAACATAATTTTTTTCAAGTTTCAAAACAAACGCAACATTTAGCTCAACGCTACAACAGTAGCTCGCAAAATACATGGTTATTATCAGAGAAAAAGGTATGTACCCTCATTTTGGTCATATCCTAATTAAACGAAACGGGATATTTATAAATATTCGATTCACGACAGATTCTTCATTCATAAAATGTTTAAATTCCTGCTTCACGCTCACTCGACTGATATTTCACAAAGTCTCTCGATGCTTCCGTGCCGTCTTGCACCGTATTTAACGCAAGTCCGGCACGCAAAAATTACGATGCATTCTATTTATTTCAACGTGAAGCACGATTCGTTTGAAAAAAATAAGTCACGCGTTGAATTCCGGTCGTAAAACTGAAGCGTAACCAATGTTTTTCTACGACTTTCGCGTGAAAATTTGCGGAAAGGCTTAGTTTCAAGAAAAATGTCGGATCCGCGGATGTACGGGAAAAAAGCGCAATAATCTGCTGCCATCTTTCCTATTTACTAATGGATGACAGCGGAAAAAAAAACAATCAAAAATTCCCAATAGACCCGATAGAAAAATGCACTGGTTTTCCGCGATCCCCATGGAAATCTATCGATATAATATGCTGAAAAGTTTCCACTCACCTGTACCATTGTTCTGAAACAAAAATTAACCGAACAGACGCATATCTAAATAACGTAACTTGTAATTAAACGAGTCCCCACGTGGGACGATATTTTCCTTTTCGGGGGTATATTTTTTCGCTCGGAAAAGCCTGATCAAAACACTTACTATTATCCAATAAAAATGTGTCTACTCTCTGGCAGAAATATACCTCCGAATTTCCAAGAACGATCATTTTAATCCGTCGCGCATTTTTAGCATACCGTCTGAAGTAATAATCTGACGATGAAGCGATATTTCACGTTTATAAAAGACACACTTCCTTTCAGTTTGCCGAGATAAAAAATTGCGGGAGTTTCAAGAATAAATGCGATAACGGATACTTTTTATTTGATGATTAATGCTTCAAATAACACGAGAAAAGTTTGATGCGCTATTGTCTGTTATTAGATTAACCATAAGGCACAATTGAAGCGCAAATTACTTTTCAAATATTAACAATTTAAAGCGCACGATATCCTATTAATGCAAGGAGGATAGTCGAAATTTTTAGCACGTGAAAGGCGTGCTTTCGTATTTCTTTATTTCTACTTCTGTACGCACTTATAAATACAACACGTGTAAATATCAGAATATTAAAAAGGATTGTGATCTTGTCCTTGTTCCGTGAAATTGAATTAACAGAACGGGTATGCGCGTGTGTTAAAGCGTGCGATAATATTTATGTGTAAGTGTTACTAGAAATGCCTCCCCTAGGGAACTTAACAAGGAATTATCTTCGATGTTACCATCCTGATAAGTGTTTCGGCGCAAATTTCGTGCTGAAGTAAATTTCATTTTTGACGTGAACGGAGTGGGAACTCTGCGAGTGGTAGTAATCGAGAATAAAATAAGAGGTACGGCGTGGCGCGCCTTTGACGAAAATAATATCATAGAATGGTAAGTATCATTACGTATTATTCAGTCTTGAAAAGTGTTGGAAATGATATTTTACAGTATCAAAATTCTTAGTGAACTGACGTGGCGTTTCTTACCCGTTCTAATATTTTCTTAAGTTCGCGACGAGTGTACTCGCAAAGTACAATTTTATTACTTGTTGACAGAACGTAATGACACCGCTTATCGTTGTTGAAGTAAACGTATTTGCAGTGCTGCAATTCTTATCTACAATAATCGGTTTAAACTAATAGAGTCTGTTTATATTTTATATAATCATTATGCGCATAGCTTATACTTGTAATCCACTGTTTATAAGCTTTCATGTACGTAAATATAAATAAATCGTTAATACATCGACACTGGTAAAAGTGTCGGTTAATGGGACAGCAGAACATCTGTTATGTATTATTCATCTTTTGTCAACAGGGAAGATTAAGAAGTAGCGCTGTGCTAATAATAATATCCTTATTAATCGAAACGAATGGCTTTTACGTGCCTGGAGTTGCTCCCGTGGAGTTTAAAAGGGGGCAGAAGATTGATGTCAAAGCAGTTAAAATGACCAGCACTCACACACAGCTACCTTACGAGTATTACTCCATTCCATTTTGCAGACCGAAAAATGGCACTCTCATTTACAAATCTGAGAATTTAGGAGAAGTACTGCGTGGCGATAGGTAAGGTTCGTCAAGCGCTGTGTTTCGTCACGAAGGAATTAATACGATTTTAAATCTTGCAGAATTGTAAATACGCCGTATGAAGTGTTAATGGCAGAAAATATAACCTGCAGACTGTTATGTCATGTACCGAACACTGGTATGACGTGGAACGAAGAGGAGTCGCAGCGAGTTATAGAGCGCATTCAACACGACTATACCGTGCACTTGTAAGATAATTTAAAACTTCAATGCGCTCTGTACATTCTAACACAAACGAGCTTCGTTTCTTTCCTTCAGGTTAATCGATAATCTACCAGCAGCGACGAAGAAGATCCATAAGGATACAAACAATATAATTGTGTATCATGGATACCGTTTAGGTGGCATAATGAACGATCAGTTTTACATCAATAACTACCTTAAACTAAAATTAAGTTACCACAAATATGGAGAGTTAGTATTAATCGTGTCGCCGTACGTGTATGTTGATATATCGGACTATAATTCATGCTTTCGATTTGCAGAAACGAGTTTAGAGTGGTTGGGTTCGAAGTGGAAGCTCGATCGGTTGATGTGAGTCAACTGAAGTTCGATGGAAATACTTGTATATTGCCTACGCACGCAAATCCTCAATTCGTCAATCCTAAAGGAACCAAGCTTTTGTTCCTGTATTCCGTGGAATGGAGGCAATCTGACGTAAGTTGGGCTAGCAGATGGGACATATACCTGGGGATGAGCGACGTTGAAATTCATTGGTTTTCGATCATCAATTCTCTTATTGTAGTCCTTTTCCTTTCTGGTAAGTATACCGTGCCTCTTGCTTATTCAGTTTCTCTCAGTATAAATTATACCGATAATATTCTTTAATACAATTATACAGGAATTTTAACAATGATTATGGTTAGAACTCTCAGAAGGGACATTGCGCGTTATAATGCTGGAGAAAGCGACAGTTTAGCGAGCTTGGATGAGACGATTGAGGAGACTGGCTGGAAGCTAGTCCACGGGGAGGTGTTTCGACCTCCGCCAAATCCTCGATTGTTTGCTGCTGTAATAGGCAGTGGGATTCAGATATTTTTTATGGCTTTGATAACAATATGTAAGATCATGTTTTCTTATACACAGTAGGGCTGTTCGAGTACTCGAATATTCGAGTAGCTTGAAATTCGGACCGAGCCGAGTCGAGTACTCGAAGAGAAAACAAAAAGAAAAATCGACTAGTCCGTTCTTTTTGAGCCGCTCGAAAAAATTCGAGTACTTGATTCTTTGGTGTCGCTCGGTTTTTACGAGTACTTGGTTCTTCGAGCCAAGTCAGGCTCGGCTCGCTTTTTTCGAGTAATCGAACAGCTCTAATACACAGGATCTATACCATTCTTCGTACTATTATATTATTTAATCGTACGCGTTTCAGTCTTTGCCATGCTGGGTATGCTTTCTCCCGCCAGCAGGGGAGCCCTTGGAACATCCGCGATATTATTATACGTATTTTCTGGTTTAATTGCTGGATATTTCTCTGCGCGTCTCTATAAAACAATGCGTGGTCGAAAGTGGAGGAGAACAGCACTATTGGTAAGAAAAACAAAGTAAAAACGAAGACATTTATTTACCGTTTAAAGATCGAGATGGAATTGTATTATATCGTTATACATGATTTCAGACAGCGACGCTCTATCCTGGAATAGTGTTTGGTGTTTGCTTCTTTTTAAATTTCTTTATATGGGGAAAACATAGTTCCGGCGCAGTACCATTCACAACAATGTTAGCGTTATTGTGCCTGTGGTTTGGTATATCGCTTCCTCTCGTCTACCTTGGGTATTTCTTTGGATACCGTAAACAGCCCTTCACGCATCCTGTTAGGACGAATCAAATCCCTAGACAAGTTCCTGACCAATTGTGGTACATGAATCCAATACTGTGGTGAGTTTTATAAAATCCGCACAACTTGTTTAGCGAGTAAGCGACATAATGAAACGCGAAAACATAAATATTCTTGGTTTATATTTTTACAGCACACTGATGGCTGGAATTCTCCCTTTCGGCGCTGTATTCATAGAATTATTTTTCATTTTGACCGCATTATGGGAAAATCAGTTCTACTACCTCTTCGGATTTCTCTTTCTTGTTTTCTGCATCCTCGTCATTTCCTGCTCTCAGATATCCATAGTTATGGTCTATTTCCAGTTATGCGGAGAGGTGAGTACTAAATCAACTCGCACACGCGAATCATTTCCGTAATATTAACGCATTCGTTTCGTCCTTTACGCGTCGCCAGGACTATAGATGGTGGTGGAGAAGCTTTATCGTCAGTGGAGGATCAGCTGTATATGTTTTAGCCTACTCGGTCTTCTACTTTATGACGAAGCTAGTGATAACAGAGCTGGTTCCGACGCTCTTGTATTTTGGTTACACAGCGTTAATGGTCCTAACGTTCTGGTTATTAACAGGTACAATAGGCTTTTTCGCGGCATACGCGTTTATTCGCAAAATATACGCCGCGGTAAAAATAGACTAGTCATAAATTATCATTGACGGGACTCGGTGATGATGGGGGACGGCAAATTTTCAGATTTACAAAGGATATTTAATTAATTTTAAATTAAATGTATAAAACCAAAACAGTACAATAGTTTGCTTACAGTTTCTATACGTTGATCTATTTAGCTTTGGTTACAAATGAGTAGTACGTCTGCGGAATATCGTTCCGAATTATTCTATCCGAAATATTCTATAATTTAATTGTTCAATGCTTAAATATCACGTGATTTCTACTTCCGTCTGTTTTCATTACATTTGGAAGTATAGGTATTTCATTATCATTCAAGTACTTATAAGAAATAAATTCACGAAACAGAGTGCTACTCAAATAGTTCAGTAGGAAAAAAAATATATATATACTGAGAATGTATATGTATGCATGTATAGATCGATACATACATATGCGTACGAAAGAATTGCATTGACTATATTAATATTACTGTTTCAAGCGTATAAATAAGTGTTTCAAATTATTGATAAATGTAATATTAGTGATAGTCAATGCAAAGTACTATAACACATAAAATTAGTTTATATATCGTCTGTTTTATTGCAATAAAACAACAACACGTTGCGCGGTGCGTTTGCAAACGATTGTTGATACACATACATGTGTTGAATGCGTTATGATGTAAGATTAATAATATAATACATATGTATTTACTTATATTTGTATGAATGAGAGTGTAAACTTCATTCCTTAGTATTCTGTGGTATGGAATACTTGTCAGTTATGCGTAAATTATTTTTGGCACGTTTATAAATATCTGCATATTCAATTACACAGGTATGTTTAGTAAATGCGTGTGTCGTAATGCATATTTTGTTGGCTTTTCAATATTCACATTAATCCATCAACAGTGAGTAAACTGTATAACACATAAGCAACTTTTATACATGCCACAACGATAATTTATGTCAATGCATTTACGGTTTTCAATATTCTCGTACTTTTTTTCTATGCACATACTTCTTTATCATTAGAACGGTACAGGGAGAGCTGAACTGTGCGAGAATACTAAAGAGATCTTCAAAATTCTGACGGCATCGACGAGTCACGATTAATCTGACTTTGTTAATAAGTAACACTAATATTTTATACTATAAATAGTGTAAATAATATGTAACTTATACCTTTAAAGATACGTATACAGATCTTTGAATAATCCCATATTTCCGTATGCCTGTTTATTTTTATAATCGTTCGTCTCGAAGAATTTAAGATCATTGACACATCATCGTCGATACAGGTGGAAAGAAATACGTTTTCAGTGAAATTTTAGTAAGTAATGTCGATTTTGTTGTCGCCTACATTTTATAATCAAGTACACAAAGATTAACACTACGCTGATGATATAAATCTTTTTCTCTGTAGATTCCATGGGCATGTAACATTTTGATACAGAATAATTATTAGGAGTGAACACACCCTGAAATGTCAGTATTATTTTAAGTACTAAATTAATAATGGAATTACGAGATCGAGTGGAATAATCTTGTTAAGTTGACAAACTTACAAGTAAGAGCGAAGGATTATCTTTATTGCGCCAACTGAAAGACGGTATTGTAAATTCAAATATGCTCTCTCTATGTATTCTTCTGCAACCATGATGAGTATGGCCATTAACGATTAGTCTTGGATTCAATATGTCTAGAAGCTGTAAGTTAATTATGTTACAACTATTTATAATTTCGATCGTCAGTGATGATTGTGCGATGTATAAATTATTTCATATACTTGTTCAGATGCCTCCTTTGATAAACAATCCCATCGTTCTCGAAATTTAATATCTTTTACCTCATCCGGCGCTTGATCGAGCTCATTGCAGATCTCATCGGACTCGCGATACATTGGATAATGCTACAATTGTAATCGACACGTTATTTGTACAATTAGCTCGACCTATTCAAAGCAGCTATTTACTAACTTGCAAAATGATTGGTCTGCTGTATCTTGAGATGTTATTATCTCTGCCACAACGACTTCCCATATCTTTCGCGCATTTTAAATGTGCTAAACAGAAATTTGATTCCGTCATTTTCAAATTAAAATTTTAGCAAAAAATTCCATTTACCTGCAATCTTATTTAACGCAATTTCCGTAGAATGGCATAAGAAACATCCGTCTCCTTCTAAAGCCATGCTATTGAGTAAAACAAAGTGATTTCCTTTTATACTAACTCTTCTCACACTTGGCGCTTTTAAACCATTTATAAATCGCTGATTCAAATATGGAGTAATGGCTGGGGAAATATTATTTTTTTATTAGGAACACAGAGTAATTGTAAGAGAAGATTTTATACTACCATAGTGGAATCCAATATCATGATTTCCGGCAACAATGTACAGATGAGTGTTTTCAGGTACCGAGAATATAGAATGAAATCTTTGTACATACTGATCGAACTCTGCAGCACTACACCATTGTCCTTCGTCGAATAAATCACCTATCACAATAATTATAAGGTATTGCTATTGTTAATCATTTTCCGATGCTTGAAGCATATATCGTTACACACCTAATATAAAAATTAGGTCTGGTTTATGAAGTGTAACTGTAGTTTGAAATGCTCTATACATCTGCCATTCTCTAAATAGAGAGAAGATTAAGTTCAGTGGAAAGAGCTTACCATTAAATAGGTATAACATTTTTAGACACAGCAGAAATAATATACTTTAATTAGAGAACTATAAAGCTCTTAACTGTGACAAAACCTTTTTAATTTATCAAACCAATGTCCATGTCTAGAGCCCAACAAATGGGTATCGGCTATAAACATTGCGTGTACAGGACTTTCTTCTGTTTTTGGTGGAGGAATCGTTAAATCAGCTTTATGTGAATCCAAGGTGGGCCATGAGCACTAATGCATTAAGGAAAGAAAGGTGTAAAAAGGGTTGCAGTGACATATAATTATCATTGCATGCTATATTAATATAACATACCTGAATTAGCACAAGATAGTATAACAGATATTCACAGAATAGAAATACGCATAATAAAGCTTCAGCAGCTTGGATTAAATACTTCTTATACGAAACCATCCTATCCTATTTAAATAGTATCTAACATTCTGTACAGATTTGAATTCAAAAACTAAGGAGTAACGTCATTTATAAATCGTCTATAGGCTAAACTTAAAGATTTTAAACATAATGTTGCACATCAAATACAGATCCATACTTTAACGGAATACTGGGACATATGCTATAAAATTTCGTATAAATACGTGTCGTGTGTTTCAGGTATTGCTGTTTGTTAAAATGTAGTTTTGTTTATTTATTGTAGACACCCCGATCTCATTAGTGACATCTAGAAATAAATACGAAGTGAAAGATCGATTGTCAATCAATAGAAAAACTACAATGAGCACAGACGAGATACCTATTTAGAGACGCGGTAGCGTCTCGACGCCAAGTACATGAATCGACACCCTATATATATATGTCTACTGTCGCTGCCGTGTATCTTTATTCGTCGCGCGGCTATTCCAACTTAACCTGAAATTTATTTCATTAATATCTCATAACGCCTGCAATATTTTCTAAATTTAAAGGCATTTTTCTTATGTAAACCTCATATCAACTTTCGAATAAGACCAAAATCAATAAAATCGGTCCACGCATGTCAGAAATATAATATCGTCTCATGGATCAGTCGGAAACGGTCAGTTTTCTTCTTCTTCTCCTTACCTATCCTCCTCCAAGAAAATTTTCGTCAACATAATACGTATACGTGTTACACGCACACCTTCAGCCAAAACGAAACTAACACATGTTTCGTTCTTCGTTCGTCGACTCTCGGGATTATTCGGCAGGGATCGTCGTCCGTCATTGTACATATATATACTATTGAATTATAACCTGCAAAGTGTTAAGCACTCATAACCTGCGAAGTGTCAAATAAGGTAAGTTGTCCAAATCCAAATTTGAAATGTCACGAGTTTTTACACCACATTAGGACACTGAATTATTGTCTCAATCAGGGATCAGTGGACTCGGGCTGTCCCTAGACACCAGCGAATTGACGCCAGCGGTGTCACGCACACATTACCACCGCTTCTGTAGCTGTCTAGGGACAGCCCGAGTCCACCGATGCCTGGTTTCAATTAACAAGGTAAGTCGCCAAAATTTTTTAATAGACTTTTTTGTAGAGTTGGAAGTTGGAAGTTGTCCGGAGAAGGTTCGATTCGACAGAGAAGCATCTTCTTTCGCATAAGTTTCTGAACATTTGTACCATGAATGAACAAAATAATAATATATTGTAACAAATTGGAAGCGAAAAAGTTTGCATTCAGTGCGCACTAGTGCAGGTTGTCGAATGTGCTATTAATCTATTACCGACTTTCAATCGTTTAAATTATTCTCTATCAATTTTTATTATTTTCCATTGTAAAACGATTTTCATACAATATTTTTAACAAAAGATGTCCCTTTTATAAAAGTTTTTGTGTCAACAACAGGCCTCTCGCCCGCTAATTCCTTAAAACCGAAGCTGAAAATCTGAGCACTGAATTGATTTGTGGCCAATAAACGAATGTCAAGTATAAAAAGTGACAGAGGAATCAGTGTTCGAACGGAGAACGAGATTACAGTTGGAATTAATAAAGTTGATTTCACAATCTTTGCGTGAGAACTTTTTTCGTGAATTGAAGGGAATTAGCTTCTTTCATACATGAGTCATGTTTATGGAGGCGGGGGGGGGGGGATTTCATCACTTTTTTCATAATTTGTTATAAATTACTAAGTGCCGTATTTTATAACGGTCTTCATCTTCAAAGCGGTTCATTTTCATGCATGATACAGGATGCCTCTGCTGGAACTGCCAGTTAGAACCGGATTAAAAAATTTTAAATCCGGATTGATGCGGTTTTCTTCCCGTAAATTGCAGATTGATCCAGATGAAATATTTTCTCTGGAATCAGTTTCAAACCGGATATGCATGTCAAAATCTTTATGGTATTTATCTGTATTTCCTAGCACAATTTGTCATCGGTTCTGCTCGGATTTACACGAAGTAACTCGCATATTACTATAGTAAACTTCTTGAGTAACTTTATTCATTTTTTAAGCTGATTCTACCTGGAAATCCAGATCCAAACCAAAATGGAATCTATTGGTCTTTTCAAATTATTTTGCTACCAGTTCTTACATAAATTTGCATATCGTAAATGCATGTTCAAACACACATATTTTTGGATGAAATCGACTCAAATTTTTAGTTGTTTCTAACTCGAATCTAGAAGTGTAGATCAAAATTCACACGATACTCATCAGTTTTTCCAAGCCATTTTAGTATCTGGTTTTATTTGTATTCGCGACACATTAATGGTCCCTCGACCGATTTACTCAGGTTATCAAGGAGGCGTCGAATAACCGTTACCGCTTATATCGTGAGCTGAGATTTGATATAATTTTATTCTTAAACCTACTATATCAAAAGCTTCCGCCGTATTAATCTTGCGTCTAAGTCTTGATCACGGAGCAAGCTGCCTCGTTTGTTCGCGGCGCCGATCTTATGGGCGGTATTCTCAGTCGTTGTTTATTCTTAACTTCGTCTTAAGCATACTGCATCGTCTACTATTCTACGAGGTTAGTCTACTATTCTATTAGTTCCCACACATTCTAACGCAATTTCAACATGGTTGCTACCTCGATTCCAAACTGTTTCTCAACATTATTCCTACCCTATTCCCACAAATTATTCCTATCATCGACGAATGTTCCTACATCCTTTCCACGCGCAAAGTTGATTTCACAATCTTTGCATGTAAACTTTTTAAATTTTTTTCAATTCTAAATACATGACGTAAAGGTTAAATTGGAAAGATAATTTAATTCTTTATGCGTTTTACATGAAATTATGTTGTAACACCTATCGTATTTTCTATAATACACAAGTCAGGTTATTAAAAATATTTTTCTTTATGTTATAGATAAAACTTGGGTATATTTCTCCGTGGACAGGAACTTGCAGTGAGGCAAATGATGGAAAGCTGTTAACCTCAACAATGAACATAAGAAGACAGTGATTTTATATATACAGTGCAGTGATTATATAGACTAAGAGTGAAAATATATTTATTATTTATATACTTACATAAATATACATTTGTACATGATTGTATCACTTTTTTGTAATACTTTAAACATGCTTTAATGAAAATAAAGAGAAAAATACTATACAAAACTGTGTTATCATTGAAAAAACCCTCTTCCCACGCAAAATGCACAAAGTTGAAAAACTTGACTTCTAACGAGAACGCACAAAATTGCTTACCGAAGTTTGGCTTCTCGCGAAAAACGCACAAAGTTGCAAAGGCCAACATTTTTGCAACATTGTTGAAAATGAAAATGGCCTGTTCCCGAGAAAAAAACGCTTTGCAACTTTGTTGCATTTTCGCGGGGCGTCCAAATCCGGTGAAATCGGAATAGTCTGAAGATGATATAGGAAGATTTTGGCGTTCAACAAAGTTGCTAACCGGAATCTGACTCCCCGCAAAACCTCAACAAAGTTGCAAACCGAGTTTTTTTCTTGCGAACTGGCGATTTTCATTTCCAACATTGTTGCAAAAATTTTGACCCTTGCAACTTTGTTACATTTTCGCGGGGCGTCCAAATCCGGTGAAATCGGAATAGTCTGAAGATGATATAGGAAGATTTTGGCGTTCAACAAAGTTGCTAACCGGAATCTGACTCCCCGCAAAACCTCAACAAAGTTGCAAACCGAGTTTTTTTCTTGCGAACTGGCGATTTTCATTTCCAACATTGTTGCAAAAATTTTGACCCTTGCAATTTTGTTACATTTTCGCGGGGCGTCCAAATAGCTTACCTGAAATCCATGTTTCGGGCCAGATTATGTCGGTATATGGCGCGCGGCATTACTCGTGTCTACCCCTGTAACATTTTTTCGACATCGATTTTACGCATTAAAGTAAAGAAGAATGTAAAGTATTGTAAATAAAAAAGGGAGGGAAGTTGTACCGTAGAATTGAAACTCCCCGCTTGTTTCGCAAATTTCATCATTTTCCACAACCTTTTTCATCCGTGTAGCTCCTTGCATTCTGTGCTCCTGATCCCGAAGCAAAAAGTATGAAGCGTTCACAATCAAAGTTGGTGGCCCAATAATTGAACGATCTCCTCTTCTTTCTGTGTTTCTGTTAACTCCAGCGTGTTTCCTGATCCGAACAATCTCGGCGTTTTAGTTTACAGTTGAGAATACCTATGACAGACTCGAAAGAGCTTGTGGCATTTCCAGATTGAATCCGTAAGATTTTTGATCCGTAATTTCAGATACGAACCTTCCGGGTTGATACAAATGGCAATTCCTGATAGAATCAACGACTGAGAATACCGCCCTGAGATTCCCACTGTCACCGCTTCTAAACGCAGAGGGCACCATATGGTCACTTCCGATAGATGGCGGCGAATCAAATTTCCGTGGAGTGTGCACTCTGTTTTACCCCGCCAACTTTAAGTTTAAATACAAATTTAAGTTTTTACTTCTCTACTAAATATTTAAAGCGCTTTTAAATCCTTAAATTTTATAAACAGACAATTTTATTGCTAATCGTCGTTGCTAATAAATTGTAGCGCCTACCGAACAGCTACAGCTACTCAGCGCGCAAGCAAACCAATAAATAAAAATGTGTTTCTGCTGTTGCATAAATTGAGGTTTGCCACAAGGGCGTTCCACCCGGAAAACCGCATTGGAGTCATCTCGTGGCGGGTTTGCGAAACAAGCCGGAGGACTGAATACGTGTTCATTGTTGTTTTGTCGTCTGTTTCGCGAAAGCCTTGTGTCACTTGGTTGAATGTGCTCAGACGTGATAAGGGAAATATGACGGGAGTCGAATTTTCTAGCTAGTCACAGTCCTTGGCTATCAATAGACCAGCCGTCTATACGATAGTAACGAGTCTTGCAGCAGACAATTCTACCCAGCCAGCATGCCTTCCAGGAGAGCTAATTGTGGCCTTCTGGCCAGGGTGAATTTTCCCTTGTACACGCTGCAGATGCTGACCAGCAGGCATATTCTTGTCGGTGGTGGCGGAGGCTCCTCGAAGACAGGAGTCGCCAATGGATTTGTAAGTATTTCTCAGGAATACCTATCGCATTTATAAATGCTCGAATCCAATGACTCTGGGTTGCAGGAAATATTCGAATTGTCCCACAACGGGTCACAGTTCATCGCGGAGGAAGTGACCAGACACGAAACAGGCCCCAGTGTTGTCATGAACTGCACCACGTATTCCGATGGCAAGCGCACATGGATCGCAGCTGGCCAGGAGAGTCACTGTCAGCTTTACAACGTTAATAATAAAGTGGTGATGGTGGAGAACGGAGAGATTATTAAAGGGCCTAGCGACGGCTCTAAGGATGGTTTGAAGCATAGGAAACCCACGGAGAAAGGGCAAGAAAGTGTCTCGCCGCGGGAACGGATAGAGGAAATCAAGGACGACAATTCAAATATTAGAAACAAGAAGTTGCAATTGATCGTGAAACCAGCTGATAGCGTACAAACAGACTTTAGGTGATTATCGTTTCGAATTGTATTCGTAACTTCTTATTTTCAATGTTTCTTCTTCGGTGATTATCAATGGGAAACTACTTTCCACAGTGAAGTGGAGCCCCTTCAGAGGATCGTTAGAGTAAGTTTAAATGGGAAATTTATGGCTACTGGTGGGACAGATGGTCACATAAGATTATGGAAGTTCCCACAGCTGCACAAACTGCACGATCTAGACACTCATACGAAAGAAATTGATGACATAGACTTTAGTGCGGATGGTAAGCTGCTGGCAAGCATCGCGAAGGATGGTAAAGCTTTCCTGTGGAATGTGAACAGCGGTGCCAAGGAGAAGGAACTAACATGGACACCTCCGAATGGATTAAAGTACATGTACAAGCGGTGCCGGTTTCGAAAGTTAGAAGATGATAAATCGAAGGTGCAGCTGTTCATTCTCTCGAACTCAGTGGCTGGAAAGAATCCCAGCTTCCTGCAAATGTGGGACATTGATTCCGGAAGTATCTTGAAAACAGTTCCTTATAAGGAAACTCTGTCTGCATTGGCAGTGTCGGACGATGGGAAGTTTGTGGCTGTTGGGACGATGTTCTCTGGTAGCGTCGACATATATGTTGCGTTCAGTTTGAGGAGAGCTTTACACGTACCTGGTGCGCACAGTATGTTCGTGACTGGCCTGGAGTTCTTACCAACCAAGCTGGACGGCCCTGCGATAACGAGTAACACCGAAACTGCAGTTGTTAGCATCTCTGTGGATAACAAGATTTGCATACACAGCATACCGTTTAGGCGTAAGTAGATCTTTATTCAAAGATTAAACGACTGTTTCAATGAACAATGGTCCCTGAATATTTTTGAACGTTCGTCTGTTTCAATTGCAGATACACTACCGTTCTGGCTCGTTATTGTACTGATTATCCTGAGCATCTGTGGCGCGTTTATCTTCTGCAGTTACCTCGGAATTTGACCCAAGGAATATATTTTCGACAGCGTCAAGAGAAGCGGTACTACTTTCTCTAGGATTCTGTAAGGTCAGATCGAACATCAAAGTTCTGTCAAATGCCTTTTCTAGATGATAAACGCTATTTACAGCGAACGGGAAGACGCAGTTTATTGCAACTCTTGGCGATATTCATTTCAAAATACATGTGCACGATTTCGGTGGCAATACACACGATTGTCTGCAATTTGTTTGTTCGCGAACGGTGAACATTGGCTCTCGTACGTTAACAGATACTTCGGGTTCTCTTTATTTAGACAGTGTTGAACTAAATAAAGCATTACTGTGATAAACTACATTGCACTAGGAAAACTATTTGGCAGATGTTAGTGTAAATAGAGAATTTTTCAGTGATTATCCTTGGCTCGCAAAACATTGTTCGCACATGGAGGCCAATTTACACTGTTTCCTTTTGTACAGAAAATTTGAGATAATTTCCCCGACCTCTACTGCATTTATTTAATTTACCATTTCTGTATAATATTTATGTGTACAGCAGAATGTAGAAACGGAGCATATCACTTTATGTATATTCTTTAGTGTTATATGTATTTACGGTCTTTTTTATTCCATTGTGTTTTTTTATCAATTAGCGTTACGTAACACGACAACTTGAAGCACCTGCTCATTTTGTTTTATATTAAAAGACAAATTAAGGTGAATTGGTGTGTATAACATATAGTTTAGCACATCCATTACACGGGTGGTTCTTATTTACTTTAATGCGTCTGGCGGAAGATAGTAATTTTCCAGAGGAAATGAGATTGCCATAGAACAAGAATTCATCAGGAATAGTCTATCATTAAGACATTAAGTCACGAATCAAACTTGTACATCGGGTTGTGTATGCGGTCATGAATCTGTACATTTTGTTAATGTAATAAAAGGACATCTTAAACGGAATGGAAAGTCTGCTTTATTGTTCATAATTTACTCCAATCGTTTCCCACAGCAATTGTAGGAATTGTAAGAGGACAGAAATTTCACGATTCTACAGAAAACGTTGCCTCTTCTGATTACCACTTGTCTTGTGGGATGTGTACAATTTTGAATTTTGTGGGTCGTGCGGAGAGAGGACATTTCTCAGAACAAATTCTGCCTCTCTTGTAGGTGCAAGACGCGTACAATCGCTTTTGAAACATGTCTTTTTTAAATACTCCACCTGCAAAGGAGGCACATTTTCACTGCTGCACCTGCAAGAGGAGCTTTTTTACGGCCGGTGATTTTCTTACAGCTTCAAGAGAAGCTTCTGTAAGGACTGTGACTTTATTGTACGGACAAGAGAAGGCAAAGTATGTATGTATTTGCAATATTGTGCGACTTCGTGAGGTGACTAATCTATTTGGAGCAGTGTTTATGATGCAGGAGTAGCGTAAGCGAGGCGTTGAAGTGGTGTGGGAGAGATGCAGGAGTGGTATCTTATATGCGTGCTTAACGTCTGGAAATTCTATGAGGTGTGCTTAGCGGATGCATGCATGAGGTGTGAGAAACTGTTGGGAAATCTGTACAACGAGGAAAATGTCTGGGGAGTATCGAATATTGCGTGGGCGCAAAGTCGCCCACGTAATGTAGAGAATCAAAGATATGCGATACATTTCTGTATAATTTATTTATAATTTGAATTTCGATAATAAATGTAAATCCAAATAATAAATTCAATCATTAACCATTCATTGTTTCATGTATAAGTATTACAATATGATCAATATCATTAGTCAATGTTAGTTAATTAATCATTAAATATTGGATATTGCGCAAAGACGAGCTTTCGAATACGCGCCATTTCGAATACATGTTCCACCTATATTGGCGTAATTGAGATAACCACATAAAAAACGCACTTCTGTCTTTTGCTACAATTCTATCTCGAAACTTGTAACAATATATACGATATTATTAATCAGCATTTAACCTGTGTGTCGATCTTCATTTTAACCGCCTACATTTAATCTAAACAAGTTGTGGCGTATTATATTATAATAATTTCACTTGCGAAAAGTTTGTAAAAATAAAGAGCTGCGTATTGTAATCATAAAAACAGTTTCTGATCAGATGTAAAGGCGCCGAGACGACGCGTCCCTGTTAGCAGCCGCCTCGATGAAAGTGCCTGGAATGCTCGCTTCTGCCCTAATGAGTCAGGGCTCGTGGTCGAACAGGAATGTCGTCCGAAATCGAAACAAGCCGCCAAACCACAATGCAGGACGGGAGAAGGTTCGGAAATGACATTTCACGATCATAGCGCTGGCGCCTGTCGATGACTTTCAAGGCTGCGAGGAACGTGTCATCCGCACGAAGTGAAATAATCCTATCCTCGTCGATTCCGCCCGCAGGACCAAAGTTACATACATCCATGTAGAATTTATCATTTTCATATTTTAGTCTGGTGTATATAAGTAACAAATAAACAAATAATTTTGAAACATTCGGCTTTTTAATTTACCAATCCCTGCAAAACTACAAACATAAAACAAGCCAATTTACTTGGTGACAAAAAGTGGGATGGTACAGGGGAAAGGAGAAGAGTTGAACATTGAAAGAAACGGAACAGGATTAAAAAATGTATTTTAATTTGTGAAAGCAATGGAAGAAAATAAAGGGCGGACAGAAATGCGAATAAATTCCATCTCTATTCTTTGCATACTTGTTCAATTTTCCACGTAAAAAGTACGCTGGAGAGCGCTAAACGTTTCTGTAATGCAAAGTTTCCTGAAGTATAAGAACAGGATAAGGTTGAGTAGGAATCGCAGTGAAATGTTCTTCTGTTCTTTTTTCGTAAAACTTTTATTGAGAAATAGTTTAAAGGAATCTAGAAATTATTTAAAACTCTCACGCTTCTCTTAAACCACTAACGTTTTAACCAGCGGAGAAACGGCGCCGCGGAGGAATCCGTAAAGCGTTCTGTAAACGACGTTTCACGCAGCGATACGATCCTTCGACAGGATACACACGGCGGAGAAAATAGAGGGAGAAGGATCACGGGGGAGGGGCAAGGATACGGTGGTTATGTACAAGTCGAGTGTCCTCGCGAAGGACTCGCTCCCGTCTCGCGAGAAGAGACTCCTTTTCGTTCGAGGATCGACAGAAAGCATTTCGCGAACGTTTTGCCCAAGGAATCCTGACAGCAAATCATCCAACATCAGAATCGCGCGACAGAGAATCGCTTTTTACCTTACGCTTTCACTTCCCTGGCGATCACGAATGATTTTTTATGATATTTGGCCCGATCCGCGAGTCACGCCTGAATCCACGAAAGGTTCCTTTTGCGAGACGGCGTTTGGAGGCGTCCAGAGTACTCAATTTTCACGTGGCGATTCTGCGACTTTTACTATCGATTTCGAAGGACTCCGCTGTAAAATCGAAGTTGCGTGTCAGGATTGGAGTGTAGCAACGGGAGACATCGCTGGCTCGATTCGCGAAACGTCCTTCGCGCGCGTTCTCCAAGAAAATGGTCCTCGATCCGTGAACGATCTTGTCCTCGCTTTTCCTCGAAGGTAACGCGCCTCTCGATCGAGCGACACTATTCGCGGCTCGCTCACTTTCTGTTCGCGGTGAAACCGTCGCCAGTTGGATCGAGCAACCACGGATAGTAATTGGGACACTCCATGCAGGTGAAGAGGCGAAGGGTTTCACCGGGAAGCTCCCTGGTGGTCAAGGGGCAGGCGTTTGGCAGGGAGCAGTAGGGCTGTCCCTTCTCGTCGCAGGTCTCCTTCCAGTCCTGGAAGTCCCTCAGGGCTGACAATTCAGTGGGCGTCTGCATCCACTTGATCACCTGCAAGTAGAATAGCCGCGCGATTGGTCAGCCGCAACTCGAAACGGCCTTCCCGCAGCTTTCGGTGATTATATACGGAATCTCTGAGTCGGTGCGACGGAATTTCTACGTGCGTCTCAGTTGATTCCGCGTGGCTAATAGAGTTTCATCCAAAAATAGTAAGAAAATTTCGGAGAAATGATCAAGTATGAACGAGAAATGGGCGAGAATTACAGAGGAATCATTGAAAACTAACAAATGATCACAGAAAAGTCATCGAGAAGTCGTGTTTCCATAGAGAAATTTAATTCTAACATCGATTATAAGGAATCTATGAGATTCTCAATTTATACCGTTCAGGTTTAGTCTTAAACAATTACGATTACTCGATACACAGATACTGTGCTTGATAATCGAACGGGGACAGTGGCGCATAAATAAAACCGGGACAAGAAGTTTCGTGATGGATTACGAGCCGATCGAGAGAGCTTACGGACACATTGGAATTGTCACGAGGGGAGAAAGAGAGACATAGTTGCTATAGCGCGGCTAGATTGAAAGCGGAGAATAATTTGAAGGAGAAGCGAAATAAAACCGCGTCCGAAGCTTGATGGATCACGAACGAGAAACGTCGTGATGCGGCAGGATTGGAAACGAGAGATAAATTGGAATAAGCTGAGCCGTTCTTAATAACGGTTTCAGCGATGCGAAATCGCTCTCTCTTCCCGAGCAAATTGAAAACCACTTTCGTCGAATATACAGGACGAAATGTTCCAATCGCTAAAAGAGAAAAGCGATATTTTCTAAAATCCCTCGGTCCTCCGATCCGTTTCTTCGAAACCAAAATCTTGAGTAATCTAACGATTAACCGGATGGTTAATCACACAAACCTTAGAACCAGTGGCGGATTTAACGGACGGCAATGAGCAGTTGGGGAGCAGAAGGCCCCATCTTCCAAAAAAGAATTATAATTTTATTCAAACGCTATATTTTTCCTTGTAAATTCATTTATAATTCTGTTATATATACAGGGTGTTCCAGAACGTTCGCCACCCGAGCCATTCCCCTTAAATCTGCCACTGCTTAAAACGAATCGACTGCATCTCTCCACCCAGCGAACTCCTCCGAGTAGAATGAAAACACTCACCTGGACCATGGTGACAAAGTACACGTCGCTCCTGGCGAGCATCTCCTCGATGAACTTGATCAGCTCCTCCCTGTACTCTTTCTTGCTCTTCAGCCACGAAGCGTGGAAGTGCAGGCCAAGGGGCGCCCTGTTGCTGTTGAAGTGCCTGTTGAAGTTGTGCCTGAGCAGCCTGGCGAACTGTTCGCCCGACTGGATGTTCGAGCACGAGTCGACCATGTGGCAACCGGGCAGGGATTCGTCGAATGTTGGATCGTCCCTCCTGTCCAGTTCGTTCATCACCATCTCCCAGACCGGGTGGGACCTGGACGGACAGTTGCCGCCGTTTCCGTTGCACTTGTGTGGCATTCTGAAGTAGAGGGTGTAAGGCCAGATGGGCACGCGGCCCAGCGACGCGGTGATGGACGCGTCGTAGACGAAGAACTGGTCAGCCATCATCTCGAACTGCTTGTTCCCGCCGACGCGTAGATAGGGGGCCCTCATACCGATGATGGAGCCGTCCGTGATGTTAGCGAACCGCTCGATGATCAGCCTGGCTCCGGCCATCTCGGCCAGCCAGTCGTCGTAGGTACCTTGGGTCCAGTATTGCGGGTCATCCTTGTGCGTGAGAGAGAACACAGAGATCTCGTGACCGCGCCGGTGGAGGTCCTGGACCGCGGAGTAGTTGGTGTACTTGTGCGAGACGAAGAATGTGCCCCTGATCTGGCAGCCATTGGGATTCTGCCTCTGCCCGTTGAAGATATCTTCGTACAGGTCGATGTTGTCCACGTTCACCGCCCCGTTGAAGGTGATCGTGATCATCTGAGGCACCTGCGAGGGCTCGATGTTACCGGGGATCCTGGTGCCATCGGCTGAGCAGTAGCAGTCCGGCAGGACGCACTGGGTTGGGTCGCAATCAGGCGCGCGGTTGGGATCGGTTTCCACGGCTGGCAAATGGGAAACAGCGTACAATTAGCTCGTGATTTCTCAGCTTTCCTTGGGATTCAATCCTCTCCTTGGGTTCGATATTTAACAGCTTTCTAAAACGCCACGTTGCACTACGAGGTTAACGATATTCAAATGCCCTTAAAAATCAATCGAATAATTTGTAGCTCCGCAAGAAATTGAAACTGCCCGCAGTGGAACGAGACGCTGCGTACGCATTCCATCCATTTCCCCGATGGAGAATCAACTTGCCCCCCCCTCGCTCCGCTCGGTTATGTAACGCGGCTATCCTGCTCGCGCTAGATGATAGTGAAAGTAATACGCGAGCGACGCGGCGCAAGTGCACGGGCTAATCGTGGCAGAGTACTTACTGCAGGCGTTCTCGTCGGATTCGTCCTTGCAGTCCGGTTTACCGTTGCAGAAGAGCTCCTTGTCGACGCACTCGCCGTTACCACACGACAGTTTCCCCTCGGGGCAGACCGGTTCGTCGGTCCTCAGGATGGGCAAGACCTTACGGGGCTCTGCAAACGTAATCCTCGTTAACCGGGGGCCGGTTCCCGCCGGCCTCACGGCAAATATCCGCTACCATACGATCTGATCGGCGCCTCGCAGCGATAAGGGGGTGGGGGGTGTGCGATCAAGGCCCGAATTCTACCTTTTACTTCGCCCAAATCGTATGTACAGAGAGAGAGAGGAGGGAGATCGATGCACGCACAGCGGCGCAGGAACCGCGATCTACCTTGGATCGATACGGGGCGAGTCACGCGAGACTTGGAAAGGAAAATCCAATGATTCGTTGGAGGGAGAAGTTTCAATGTCTCCTAATACCGTGGAGTGTTCTCTCGAGTGCAACGACGCACCTGCGAGGCAGTGCGCTTACACGTCCACTTTGTTTCGGGTGTTTGGTGGAGTCGAAATTCCAGTGTACGTGGACGTATTGTAAATGCATTTCGCAGGTCCATCGTTGCGTTTGAGAAAACGGTGAGGTCACAGGGGACGAATCTTTTTGTGCTCAACTGTTTCCTTTACTACCATTCTGTATTTTCAAATTTCAAGGGAGAATACTTGCCCCCATCGCGAGACTCGCCTCGTATAATACGATACGAAGTTCTACGGTTAACCCTTTGAGGCAGAAATTTCCTTGCGACGACTCGAAAGATTAGGAAGATAATTCTATCACGGTTCTCAAAGGGTTAAGGTTGTTACCGTGCTGAATTAATATCACCCAAGTCCAAAGCTGCAGTACCTGGCCAACTCAAGTATTAAGTATCAAACTAATTACATTTTCTGGGACGAGTTACCATTTCAATCGGTTGCCTGTGTAATCTAATATTTACACGCAAACTTTATACACATGCGTGGGAAGTTCGCTCGACGCCTTCGCGACTGTTCGATCTGTTCCAATTCCGATTCAAAGTCGCGACGAATGCCGCCCGAGCTGTTATAGTTTCTGCGACGATCATCGAACCCGATAGCGTAATTTACGCGATCAGTCGCGAACGTGTCGAGGTTTCCAGGGGATTTCGATCCTTCCTTCCCTACGTTCCTACGCCACTGTCTGCATCCTTCGAGACACATTTTATCGCACAACTTTTCCTCATCCTCGTTTCTTTTGCTTGTCCCTTTTAATTCAAGGAATCTACGTGCCTCCGTATATCGGCGCGTTGCAGCGGGAAGATGCAAAGAGACCAACGTGACGGGAGCAAAAGAAGCCTTGAAAATTTTCCCGGCGAGGCTCGCTGCGCCACCCGATCGGGCCCCTCGCTCGGGAAACCTTCAAGATCATTAACGCCTGGGAATTCGACGGGGGGGGGGGGGGGGGGGGCGAGCGTCGAGGATCGACGAATCGACGTTTCAGGTCGAGTGATTCGCTTCGTTGGCTCGCAGCGATTCGCACGCAAGTGATCTCGTGAAACACACTCAGCTGGTTTTTTAAATGACAGAATAGACACAATAGTGGTGGGCGTTGCGAGATAAAAAAAAGGCGAAGACAAGAGAGCAGAGAGATAAAAGGTAGGAGCCTCGACGAGGCTCGGTCGAGAGACGAATGAAACGAATGCGAGAAGAAGATCGAAGCGATGGGACGCGAAGATCGCGCGAGAATCCCGCGATTCCAGACTCTACCCGCGGCACGTTTCTCCCACGATCGGAGCGGTTGATTCCACAGCGGCGAGATAAAGGCGAGACCGTGGGGGGAGGGGATCATCGATAGCAGAGAGAAGTAAAGAGAACGCGACTAGTTCTGTGTAAATGTTCGTGGGAATGATGGGAAAGCCGCGCGTAGATCCGCGGCCCGCCTGGAAATAGACCAGAAAGTATCGCGTCGGCGCGGAACGGGGACAAGACGATAGTGAATTTAATGATCGATCGCGAGCGACCGCGGGTGTTCGAGCGATAAAAGCGAGCGAGCCGACTAAATAACGAGGAGCTCTCGTAAGGAGGCCAGACCGTCGAAGCGAGACCGATCTGGATGCAGAGACGCAGACAGAGAGACGGCGGGTGAAAGAGAGAGACAGAAGAGCGGCAGAAAATGCGAGGTGGGAAAGAGAGATAGAAACGGAAAGTGAGAGAAGAAGAAGAAGAAGAAAAAAAGGTGAGACCAGCGATCGAGAACGTGCTACCTCGTACCTGGAGCGATCTCGCGCGGAGAAAGAGTTACGTATGTATGCGTGTGTGCAGTTCTATGTACAGGTGCGCAATGAGTCCCGTCAAGCGGAAAATGGTCTTTGGCGATTTTGTCGACAGGCGATCGAAGTTCTTGCAATATGGAAAGCGCGCGCATGTTCCAGGGACTGTTAGTCGGGCAAGGGGTGAGCCGGTTGGGGATCGGGTTGAGCCGCGAGGAAGAGGGCCCCGAGCGGGAAGCCTCGGAACTGGGTTAGAAGTGTGATTCGCGAGAGCGGCTTCTCGTCTCCGTTGCTGCACTTTCGCTCAAAATCGAAACCAGTCTTACCGCCGCGGCGAATCGAAAGTGGCCGGACTGGAGATTACAACGCGTCTGGAAAGTCACTCGCGTACGTGTGCGTGTAACAGCGCAATATTCTCGGGCAAGGAGAACGCTTTTAGCGCGGCGCTCGCGTAACGCCGGGGCACCGTAACGAGGCGGGGAAGAAAAAAAAAAAGGATATTGCAAAGTCAGAAATATTGGCCCCCGCGGTGGATTTAGAAAGTGCAGGAAACTCGACTGTTCTACTCGCAAAGGAATTTATCAATGCTCTCGCCGGGGCGAGTATTCAATTTGCGCGATTACGTGTCTGGTAAAGAATCGTCGAGGAGGTAGCATAAAGGATGCCTTGTTTCGGAGCGCGAATTGTATCTTTCCAACGGAGACGAGAAGAATCATGAGTGGATCTCGAAAGCACACGAGGATAATAGTGCGTTAGTACTACTTTACGAACGGTGCGTGCTACGTTGCGAGTCTACGAAGGAACCGGGCCTCTCCGTATCTCCTGGAACGTTCTCCGCCACCTTTCACACGAAGATGAAGGAAAATGCTCGGGCACAGGCGCTTTGTCCCATGAAAATGCGTTTATTCCATCACGTTCTGCGATAACTTGCTTCGAAATTCAACGAAAATCAATCCATATAGAAGCCTCGGAGATTCAAGGATGAATCTTCAAAGCCTGCCATCAAACAGAAAATGTTTTCCCAGAACGTCTACGAGAGGCAATAAGCGCATGTTGAAATGGAAGTGTGCACCAGAGACGGAGACAGCTGGACCCGGTTCAACCTGGTCGATACATCGACTTACTCTCGAGCTTGTCACAGTTGGTGACTTTGCCCTTCCAGTCGCAGGTCTGTTTGTCCAAGTCAAAGGCCAGTCCGCTGGGGCACGTGATTTGCTTCAAGCCAGATTTCGTGCACCTGTCCGAGCCGAACAGAAAGAAAACGGGGGGTTCTTTAATAGAGGAATCGTAAATCGTTGCTTACTCTCGATCTGGTCGCAGTTCTTCACGTTCGTCTTCCAGTCGCACGTCTGCCTCTCGATGTCGAAGGCCAGACCCGTCGGACATCGCACGGAGGCCAACCTGGTGACTCCGATCTCGGTGGCTTTGTCGCATCTGTAGTTAATGTTCTCGGTATTGCCTCCTTTCGGATAATATTTCGCGGTCTCGTCCGATTCTTCGACGGGGGAATGTATTTTGTATTATTGAAATACAATTGAAGGGATCTAAATCTCCTCGGAAGGAGGGTTGATAAAGTTTTATAGCGCAGGAGAATGATCCTGTTGTAGCGTGCTGAAATGCAAGGTAGGACGATGTTTGTTCCTGTGTCGAGGATATTTTTGCCCACGCGTCCTTGAGGGCGGAATACCTCGATCTGAGTGAGTCAGGACATTCAGCCTGTCCTCATTAATTAGAAGGCGAGTCCTGTATCCAAGTATCAGGCTCGCCTTGAACCTTCGAACGCGGAATTCGATCGTCTAGGAACAGGGGGAATTTGCTTTTCATACCTCGACGACGTCCTCGCGCGTGCTTGGATCCTTCATCCGCGTAAATCACGGCGTTACCGTTAAGCTCGTGACCAGAAGCCGAGTTCCGCTCGGCGAGCGTGTCCTTCTGGGGTTACTTTTACCGCGCTACGGAATCGATCGCTGCATGGAGCAACGGATCGAAGCTGGTCGTGACGTTTTTAATCCGCGGATCGATCAGAAGAGAGAGTTTATTCGATGATAGTTTTGTAGCGAACGATGACGCGGTTTTTTGTTATTTATTTCGATTATGACTTACGATCTAGCAATCATTGCGCGAGGTTTATCATCCTCTTTGGATTTGAATTTAATTATAATTAGTTATGACGCTGTACGAGCCAGGTTTAGTTGACCGGTTGAATGACAAGTTGATGGGGGTAGGAAACAATGATTCGTATTTTTTACCTTACGACGTCGCGACAGTCTCCTTCGACGCTCAACCGGAAGTACTCGTCTCCGGGTCTGTCTTGGCACAATTCTTCAGCGTTCGCGTCGAGGCCGTCTCCACCATCGTCATCTTGGGCTCTGACCTGCGTCCCTGAGGATCGATATACGAGGTTAATATCTGTGAAGCGACGAACTGATAGTATTCTTATCTAGTATGAGGGAGGAAAGTGATGCTCGAAAGTGGAGAGACGACTTGCCCCACCTTTCTGCATCCACTACTGACAGTTACGTACTTTCTATCATCGATTACATAAACGACTCTCAATTCACGGGAACGATCTCTAACGCGGCCTCGCAAACATCTTTCCATCCTTTCTCCGCTACATTAAGTCTCTCCTCTTCGCTGCTACTCCAAAAAAAAAAGAAACAGGAAGTCTCGAAGTCCCATATCTCTAACAACCACAGTGACCAGACATAATAAAAGAGAGGAAACTAAAAAAGAAAAATGATGGCTCGTGGCTTCCCTTTTTTCCCTTCTAAAAGCTCCAATAAAGAGAGTTAGGATTCCAATGAGCGTTCCCTAAGGATCCTCTCCCTAATCACCCCCATCAAGATCAAACCTTCAACAGTTAATGAAAGCACGCCTCGACACGGTGCCTGCACTTCTCTCAGCTCTCTGGAACGAGTCGCGGAAAAGAAATCAAGCGACACATCGGGGGAGCAGTATTCCTGACATTTGAATAAAAAGGGCAGACTCGTCTGGCGAACGTCGTTTCGATTAATCGCGGAAAATGTCGCGATCGCTGGGAGCCACGATCCTGGGAGATCGTAGACCGAACACGCCGGGGTCGCTGAACCCCCGTAGAAGTAGAAAGTCTTGGAAATGTCAGGGCAACCAGACGTGGGTGGGGAGGGAAGCAACAGCGGTTCTCCAAAGTGGGTTCTGCTTGTCCCTCCTCCACCTCCTTACTCCACCGCCGTGGCGCCTTTTCGTCGAGCCGACTGTTCTGCTCGAAGGAGACGTCGAACGTGCCTCGTCGTTCCTCCGAACGCTCGTTGGATCGTGATCTGTGATCGTGATCGTCGCTTCCGGACGATCAGGCAACTCGCCATTCGTAAAACTTTCACGTTTTCTCAGACACTTCACGAATCTGGTTTCGTGGAGGAAGATACTTTGGTGAAATTCATTCTTCGTGGTTCTTTTCACGTATTTGTGGTGTTCACGTTTTACTGTCGTAGAATATTTCTTGTAGAAGGCGAAGGGTAAAGTAAAGGGATTTGTAAACTGAATTATACGAAAATAACTTTTGATAGAGAAGGTGAAGTGCTTTTCTCTTGTTCGAGGATTAGCAGTTCTGTATAAATGTTGGGGGGAATGTACTTTATTAATGATTAATATCGAATTATTGGGAATGATGCCTTAAAACGGTCACAGTAGCGCGGCTAATGACGGAGCAAGTGGCTCGACGCGTTTCTTCGCCAGGCGTTGAAGTCTCCAGAGTTCTCATAGCGCGCAGGCACCTCTCGTTCTTCACTTGTTATAAAAATGGCACGGAATTTTTGTAGGTACTTTCTCTGTGATTCCTATGCGACACTTTATTTAAAGATACTCGGTGGGGATTTTTGTGAATTGTTTGAAGAAAGTCAGAATATATCCAGACTGTCTAAGAGACCGTAGAAAGTAACGAATCGAAAGTGTGGTATTAAATAAATCCTACAAAGGAACAGGATCTTCCCACAACACTTGTTCTCCATGCACTCCGAGTACATCGTGGAATACCGTTCGCCTGCCAAGGAATTCTCAAACATCGAAAACAACTTTCACCGTCAGTGAACACATGGAGAATCGAAACCTGGATGGTCAGATGTTTCCTTCGAAGGAGAAGCCAACTTTACCGCGAAGGACTTTCAATCTTCAAAAGCGACTTTCACTCGAGCATCAATTTTACACAAGCTACCAAAAACAATCCCCTACTGCAATCTACAATCTCGAAACTTAGAGTCTTTAGAGACAATCGTTCGGGGCGCAAACTTTCAAAGCGATCTTGATCGCAGCCACAACAGTGGAGGAATTTTAACGAAGGATTGAAAAGTAGAGAGTTGTCTTGGCTGAATGGAGTACTCACCGGCAAGCAGAAAGAGGGATCCAAGGAGGAACAGGAACTTTGGCGACATCGTGATCGTCGTCGTCGCCGTCATCGTCGTCGTCGGGACAAAGAGTGTCTGGACAAGCCGCGCCCTCTCGCCCCTCTATATGTGCACCACCACTCCTTCCTCTTCGTCGAAGGACTTTCACCCATCTGGATGGTGCTGCCACCTTTTCCACGTCGCAAAACGGCCACCCAGAAGGTCCGATCCTTCCGTCTATCTTCCAACAAGAGGGAACCATCAGACGGACCATTTTCTCATCGCTCTTCCCTGCTCCTCCACCCAGAAACCAACCATCCATCAAAGTAGACTCGATTCTTCAACAACTCCCGACGAGATCGAAGCATAAGAACGTTTACTGGATCATTGGAAATAATTGGGAAAAATTCTGTGCCCCGAATCGAGATTCTCGTCCCACTTTCTTCAATGCTTGGTTTTCTCGTAACGATTTCATGGACACTTCTTGTTTTGATGGGCCGAGAGAATTGATGACGATGACGGAGGAGACGAGTGTTCGGGCACGGATTGGAGTGTTATGGCTGTCGAATGAAGGAGAATTGTTGCAGTATTTTTCGCTGTGAATTGTGTACACGTTTCGTTTTTAGTTGGGGTCATTGTGAAGCGAGATTTGAAGCTTGAAGAAAATGTGAATGGTGCTCGGTTCGAGGGGGATTTTTAAGAAAAGGAATCTTTTCGCGGCGATGAAAATTTAAAGTGAAAAATGTCTACCTTTTCAGCGCAAAATGCGATGCGATCGACCTTCGGGATATTCAAGGTTCTCTTTGCCAGTTCGCTCACTCAGCCACGAAGTAGAAACGCGTTTGCGTATCCTCTTACCGTTTTCATGAAAATATCGCGAATGGATGCGGTGCAAAATATACGACGAAACAACGCTGGTACTCGTAAAGATGATAAAAAATTCAGCATCGACAACGGCCTCGAATAACTTTCCACGGGAACTGCTTCGTAAAAACTTTAATCGGCCAGATAAAGAATCCACGATTCTTCGCCTAACAAAGAGCAAAGTAATCCATGGGGGTCTGGGCTCTCAGAATACTCTGACTAAGAAGACACCGTCATTTTTCCACGATCGCGCGTCAGGCAGCAACGCGTTAACACGATGGCGATCGGCCACGGTTTCGCTGCGACTCGCTTTTCTAAACCCCGTCGAAAGTCTCCGGCTTTTCATGGCTCCGGTTACGAAACTTGTTGCGCTCGTTCTCGCGATGCGTTGTTCCAAGGATAAAGGGCCCGTCGCCGGTAATTAGTTACGGTCTTTGAAGAGCCCGTCGGTTATGCCCGTGCATTTGCGAAAAGAAGGCGGCGCGCTAATTAAGCAACCACCATTGGAAAGAAAACGTGAAGTTTCTGTTCCAGGAATCTCCTTGGGGTCCAAACAGGACCAATGTCAGTTGCAATGGTGACAAAAAGAAACTACCACATCTGCAAAGTCGATAAAATACCCCGATCCCCTTGTAGCATTCAACTACCGAAGTCAGAAAATTCCCTTCTTCCCTCTCGTTTCTCCCGTTCTCGGCGACCAAAAGCGTATAAATTATCCAGGCGTTTTTTTTTAAATCTGCTCGCAGAATAGCATACCTTTTCTTTATCCCCGTTTTTTACCTTTCAGCGTTGTTCATTTGCGCAATGCGTTTAGTCCCGAGCCTGGCAGGGATGCTCCCTGTGGCCAATAAATTTGCGGTTTACGCGGTAAAAGGTTATCGGCGTCGTTCCCGGCGAAATAACTTTGCCAGACGTAGTATTGCATTAGATGCCGGCGGGCTGCACGCTGCAATCTCGGAGGGAGATAATGACGTTCGTATTGATTCGAGTTTATGAATAGAAACAGGAGGAATCGTCGGGGGTTTGTGGAAGATAGCTACCAGTCTTCAACGTTTGCTTCGAGTATTGCAGGAGGGAACGAGGGGCCCTTAGATAAAGCTAAAGTACTATTCACTTCGTTTGTTGCGCTGGCATATGGAACAAAAATTTGCTTGTCATCTTTACCAGGCTCCAAGAAAACAGCGAATGACTATTTCCACGAGGAAAAGAACATTGTAACTTTCTATGAGAAGGCTAGAAATTGGAATTCCACGGTGTGCAATCGAATTTCGACGCGTTCGATTCCCGTCGATGACGCTGGACGGCTTCTGCGAAATCGGGAAACCGCCTGGCAAGGATTCGCGGCACGCTCGTTCCCAATAACAAATCTGTTGCGAAAGCAGAGATTTGCGTAGAGCGAACCGTCTCGCGGGGGCTTCGAGATCGATCGAGTATATGCCGTTCCCTTCGAGTCGAAACCGAGCTGTCCCGTGTTTCACTTTTATCTCGACACTCTCCTTCCACGAACGACAAATAACCGCCAACATTTCTGACGAGGATCTACAGGGGGTTGCCTGGCACGTTACCCGGGAGCATCAATAAATCCTGCGATAAAGGGGACTTGTTGCAGATAATACTTAATAACAGTATCGTGTTCGCGTGGCGCAAAAAGACCACGGCTCTCGAACACGGGGATTGGGAAAATGAAGGTGATCCTGACAAAGTGCATAGATTTCTCATTTGTACATTTTTCTTCTACGTTAGCTGAAACATTGAATCGTTCGATTTTACCATGGCTCTTCGTTAGAACGAGGTTCGAATTACTTGAACATAGTGAGAGGGAAAGGAAGCTGACGAAACGGCTGAAGAATCGACGAGGAAGAAGAATTCAGCTCCAGCCAAATACTTTATGGATTGCTACGAATGTACTGCAAATGATAATGACGAAACTGGAGATAGTAATTGCTGGAATAATAAGAGTTAAGTGCTAGAAGGATTCCGAGTGAAAAAGCAGCAAGCAAGTAGTTGCGAGATGAGTCCAGAAGAGATAATAGAGAGATGATTAAGAGGACTGTTACTCCACTTCTTTCACAGCGCGACTATTAATATGAATTGATGCTGAGTCATGTAAATCTATTCAGCTAGACCTATTACGTGTATACAATTAAGGAAAATATGCAGGAAGTGCTGGGAGCGCGCGTTAAGGAGAAAGAGTAATGAGAAGCAATCGACGTCTGGTGAATTCCACGCGCCATGCCTAGAAGACGTTTGCGTGCATATTCGCGCGGCCACAAAGACTCAATGATTCATGATTTCGCGATCCATACGGAGGTACAACCTGATTTCTCGGACAGCCGGGTTTCTATCAATCCCGCGAAACTTCGTAACCGCGGATTAAATAAGGAAATCGTTGTTTCCTGGTCGTTAATCACGAAACACGTGTTCGCGTCGAGCGCGCACAACGAGGTACGCAACGTTCCTTCAGTTTATTAATGAGAGCAACAGGCAAAATTAGTTCACTTTATCTTACGGCTCTCTGTAACGCGAGTTTCCTCTGTTGGGATGCATATTACTCTTATACCCTCGCAACGTTAGCGGAAGATATTGCAACGCCAGCTGGAAATTCTATAGAAGGAGATTGTAGCAATACGGACAAAGTTGAGTAAAGAATATTGCAAGAAATCGCTTACTACGAGTGCCTTATACCTTTGACGTGCGCAAAAGTTATGTAGATAGAGTTTCCCTTCGTGGAAATCCAATAAGCCACCTATTTTAGTAGAAATGATCTAAATATTTGCGACCTTCCTCGTTCCGTGTCATTTTCCAAAGTCCTCGGAGCTCAATAAGAACACGGGTGTCGCGGAAAGTCGTAACAATTGGGAACTATAAAATGTGCGCACCATTCGTGTGGATCTACAAAACTGATCGAGAATGGCGACCATGTATCACGCGCCTCGCAGCAGCCAGTGCAGGTTCTACTTTAACATTGAACCGGCTTTAACACGACGCGCTGGAAGGATCCAATATCACTGCCACGTTGTAACATACAACCGACGCAGATCCCATGGCAACTTCTATGGAAGCAATCACTCGATAAAAATCCAATATCGCCGCCAGACCAGGATTAAAAGGAAAACGAATGGGCGAGGACTCGAGCCTTGATTTTTCCTTTAAGCGCTTTAAACGATCGATTCACCAGGTCGGCTACGTTGATACATGTCCTAAATTGCATAATGGAGGCGTCGTATCGCAGGACGAAGATTGTAAATTTTATTCAACGAGTCCCTGTAGAAAAGCACTGTAGAAGTGACAGAATTTGTTGCCGAATTTGACAGATTTACAACTCAACTCTCGGTAGTCCGTGATTTTTAACCGACTTCAAAAAGAAAGAGGTTCTACTTTCTATGTGTATGTACCTATGTTAGTCTGTATTATGTTTGCCCGCGATTTTCTCCGTAACTACTGGACCGATTTTTGTGAAACTTATTGTGTTTAGTCTAGCTTTAATCAATTTCAGTTGTGAAGAAAAAATTGTCAAAATCCATTAAGTAGTTTTGAAGTTACACCAAAAATAAGAAATCTGTTTCACTAACCAACTTCATTATTTTAATAAATGTAGTTATATAACTTAAAAGCACCTTGAAAAACGTAAAAATGCGCTAAAAAGAAAAAAATTTGTTGCATATTTAATCTACGACTCTCAATTTTTTTAAGTCGGCGCCAGATTTACACAGTGAAGTGATGTGGCGGCGACATAAAAAGTTGAGAGTCGTAGGTTAAATAAGGAACAAAATTACTTTTTACTTTTTAGGTCATTTTTATTGTATTGAAGTCGGTATCAATTATTTTAAAATGTTTTTATTCAAGGTATTATCTATATTCTAGAGAAACGACCAGTCCGCCGCTTCTAACGCTGGACCTTCATTAATATCGTCAGTCAGAGACGTACGATAGTATTTCTGAACACGAAACCCTTAGCCAGTAAAAGGATTCTTCTTTTCTTCTTATTGCATGCCAATGGACAGCTCCTGACGCGTCTCTTCCATCGATCGTTGAAGCGCGGAGGTTCCTCGAGGCGAGCTGCGCCTCCGCGGTTGCCAACGGTAAACGTTCCCCAACGTTCTGACCCAGGAGGATCCAATGGCATTTCTAAACGCGTGTTGAGCAGAGTCCTTGACGGGATGCACAGGTTGGGATGCCAACGGGGGCACACGTTCACCGTAGGATAAATAAGGGGAGCCGCGGGAAACCAGTCTTCGTAGTTCACCAGCCTATGCGTGCAACAGTGCCGTCTGTCCTCTCCCTTTTTTCCTCCGTCTTTCTCCGTTGACCTATCGAGGCGCCAGAAAAGTCATCCGCTCGGCGGGGAGAGCCTCCGCTGGAACCTTGATCCCTCCGTTTCGTTCGCTTCTCGTACCGCTCGCCGCTATTTCCCCACCGACGAAATCAGGCTCCGCTTCTTCAATAAAACCCTGAAAATACGTTTGGTGCGCGCGGATCGAGCGCTGAAGGTTACAGGGTTACGTAATTGCGAATAGCACAGTGACCCACAGACCTTTTTCTCCTGCTCTTTTCTTCTTCCTTCATGCTTTCTACAATCGCGACCTCTCCTTGAACCATCCGCGCCTCCTCGAGGATCGTCGCTGTTCAAGGAGCGCGTAGCTGCCTCCGATTTGCCACGAGTGCCGATAAATCTGCGGATCGCCGGTCGATCGGGACTCGAAAGGTCCCAACTTGCTCGATCGCAGAGTTATCGTTCGATCGATCTCTAATGAAGATCGATGGCGAGGCTGGATTCAGAGCTGTCGATCCTGATCGACGTTGGAAGAAGCCGCGGATCTAGAATTCTATGGATCTGCCAATCCTTCGAAGTTCTTATAGAATGTCGACGATTTTCCGTCAGTTATCAGGTTTTAAATATTCGTCTATGGAGACCGCAACGAGGAAGGAGAAGCAGCGAAGGAGGAGAACGATTTTTATTTCGGAAATGGTTGAACTTTCTCCGATAGAAGCTATTGCCGCTGTAAACGTTCTCTACTCCCCTGAAAACGGCCATGTTTCTCGCTCGAGTAGAAAGCGCATCGATTTTTGATTTATATGTAGAAGACCTCGTGAATATTTATGGAGGCGCTCGAGCATCCAGAGTACAATTTGGCTGCGTTTCACGTTCAGTAACTCACGTTAAAACATTGAAATCGAAGAAGGCCTACTACTTTACACTACTATTCAATCATTTTCAGCTACGATCGACCCAGAAACTTCGTTTCCAAACACCTTCGGACCTCTTCAAACAGTATTCAATCACTGGAACTCCGACATTCAACACTATCTTTTTCTCCAAAACAATTAAAAAAACTAGACAGAAACTGTATCTACCTATCACAGAAATTACGCGCACAGATTTCCCTTTCGCCGTGTAATGAGAACGAGACTGAGCGATTAGGAACGATTCCTCGACTAATTTCGAAGGGTTTCCTCGTCGAAAAGCGTCGGTGGTCCGTTCGAGGATGGGAAAGTGAGCTCGCGTATGTCGGGGGAGCTGGCTGGTGCAGCGTGTACCGCCAAAGAGAGGAGAGAAGGCGTTTCGAAATACGAGATGCGCATAATTATACGCGCCTACTTAGATGCATCGGGAATGCAGCGTAGTCCTCCGTTTTTCTGGCACGCCCCGAGCTGCCGTCCACCTTTCGATCGGCCTTTTCGATTACACCCGAGACTGCCTTTTATGGCGCATAACGCGAGGACCCCTCGTGCCTCAGCGACTCCCCATTATCCCATTGACTGGTGTATGAATATCGCGTTGATAACTGTAATGTCACTGCCGGCGCGACGTCGTCGTGACGAATCGAAGATCGACGCTAGAATGTCACTCCTACTCGATTATTATACACGAGCAGCGTGTCTCAACAACGGATCTGGGGTCGCAAAAGATTCCTCTTGCACTAGCTTCCAGCTAAGGCTGCTTACTAATATTATTGTCCGAACGATCAGAGGATGATTCACTGGATCAACTTCAACTTCTAATATGATACTCTAACAGCATTGATGTGGTATTACTGTACTCGTTTAAGTGGGTTAGATGGTCGATCGTAGATCAAAGGAACGGACCAGTCTCGATTCCAATCACGCGCCGGGAGAAGACTCTTTCGTATGATCGACGCACACCATCGACGACGTGATTTTCACCTTGACCATGGACGGGTCATCGCCCATCGCTCCACCTCCTGGTGGATGCTTCTCTACTGGAAGCCCGAAATTTTATGTGGGACAGCACGCTGTCACGTCGACATCATTAACATCGATAAAGAGGTCCCATGGTGCATTTACAATGCTCCCGTTTCGAAGTGTACTCCACTTTCGTGACTGAATTTCACGCTCGATGAATTAATGGAAGATTGATCTGATAAAGGCGCCAAGTGAAACGGAAAACCCTAAATCACCGTGTAATTTTTTTTTTTAATTTAATTACAACAGACGCGTTGGTTAACCCTTTGGTACAATTAATTAGAACGGACGCACGTTAAGAAAGAAAGACAGAGAAAAAAAGAAAAGAGGAAGAAATCATGCAGCGCCAGAAACGTAAAAATGAAGTTGAAATTTAGTTACTGAATTATATCGTAGGTAATGAAGACTGTATTCATTCGTCTGTGCTATTATCCAGACATCCGAGAGAAGAGAGGAGAATTTAGAAAAGATAAGATACAGCAAACAACAGGAACGTGTCGATCATGGAGTATTCCTGGAAGACGATAGAAAAAGGAATCACGACAAAGAAAGGTCGAGTCTGCGAACGGCGAGATCATTCTGCATGCATAACGACGAATCCTGGTCGGCAAATATGCACGGGTTTAATTACCCCGGTTCCAGCTAAGCGTGAATTATAGAATGTGCTCATCCCCGTTGGGAAGAGGAAAGGTGGTTTGCCTTGTAGCGGCGACCCACGTCGGGCCATCCAAGAAATCCGCGAGAGGGAAAATAAGAATGGAAAGTTATGCCCGCGCAGAGTGAATCGTCGCTTCACGACGTTACGACGTTTAATCGGGATCCTCGCGTAGGACCAACTTGTGATCCACAAAGGCATTTCACTTTCATTCACCACAGGGGGATACGGCGATGCTGAGGGAAAAGGTGGTTCACCTTGTCGAGCGGACCCATTCATCGCGGCTCCAGAAGAAAACGTCGAAAAACGTTAAAAATTCCCTCCTCGAGGCTGATCGTGGCAGCACCTTCATCGGGAATTCAAATTTTCATTGATCTTTCAGCCCCTCTTCGACTTTCGGCGAGTGAATATATCTGACGATACTTTGGGTTCGGTTTTGGAAAATTATAGTCTCAGCTATTATATGAAAAGCTGTTCCATGTTGATTCCTCCACTAGAAACTGGAAGATGCTTCTTGGAGGGCGCCAGCGAAATGGACTTGTCAGCAATTCAACGACAGACAGAGACTCAGAGACCCATGGTATCGCTGAGGAAAATCCATAGGTTCTACAAAAAGGGTGTCGAAAGAGAAATTGTGCGTTGACGCAGGCGATCTACCAGCTCGAATGCGAGAAAGAAGGTAGCTCACCTTGCAGAAACAGCCTTCCGTTATTCCTCGTAATAGACGCCACGGCCAGCTTGATATCGATTCGCCATCGATGGCGAGAAAATGCGGCCCGAGCTTTCCTCGAATCCGGCCCGTGTTTGTCATGAGTCGTGCGCGACCTCCAGCTCGGTTAAACGAACAAAAGAGAAGGGACCCATAGGAATGAAAACGTCTGGCTGTATATTTCGCCGCCACTTCTTTTTGATTGGAGAAAGCTGTCCCGTGGCGACGATAAGGAAAATAGATATACATTTATTACCCCTTCCCTGATGTTTATTATGGCTATCCATTGTGAAATTTATGAAGTTTCGGGAACGAAATTGACGGCGATCGTAGTTCTGACATTTACCTCGGACGATCCATGGAACAGCTTTCTATCACGATTAGGAAACGTTATAGCGCTTTTAATTACGTACCTTTTAACAGAAACAGACATCTGCATTTCTCCTCGATCTATGTAATTCCCATTTATTCACCCACGATTCATTCAGCATCGATAAAATACTTGTGCCTGTGGCGCTTCTAATCGCTGGTCGCCTCCCCTCCTCTTCGCCATGCTTGCAATTTCCTTCGTCACCCTTCTTCACACGTAGGGTAAACGCACCAATAAATGAACACTTAAGGCTAATGAATGAACGCTATTATGAAATTACGTGTGCAGCGCAATTGATTCCACGTGCTGGAAAAATTGTTTGGGTATGAAGCGTGAAAATAAAAGAAGTCTGTCATTAATTAGTTGCTTTTTTAAATAACATATTTGACTCATTTTAATAAAAGATGTCCATTCACTGGTACGTGTTCATTTACTGTTACATCCATCCTACATTTTCGCTAGTCTTTTTTTATACACGTCCATACTTTATTCCGTTTTTTTGGATTCCTATCTCACCCTTTTATAAATCTACAGCTGTAACTCCACCCTCGTTCGCATTTTTTCACCCTCGGGCTATGAAACCCCGACAAAAGAAGAAGCTTGTTCCTTTTTACATTTTCTTTGCACACGCGCATGAACTTTCTCGTCGTTTTTTGCGGGTATTATACAAAGTGTCCGACGCGGATGCTTTGGAAATATATTCAGTATTAAAGTCTCACATGAGTTTATGAAAGGATTCGTTGGATATTTTTTTAAATATTCTGGGAATCGATTCAATGGGGTGATTAAGTGCGACGTGACACGAGTGTGACACCGGTTTCTTGTATAATAACCGCGATGTCTTCCGGCCGGGGCAAAGTTCTCCGAACCACTTTATTTTCGTCCTGTCAGAGCGTGCATAGATTCATTGAATTCGAGGCACGCATGCGCGGTCGATCGCTATGCGACGAGTCGCACGGCGGGACAAAGGAAAAGTACTTTTTAAAGTCACGGTCGCCGCTGAAAACCAGCGATCTTTGCCAGTCCCGGCACGAGTTGTTCCTGTTTGCTGGCAATATTTGCCGACGCGACACACATTCCAATTGATTTATCACGAGCCAAATGCTCTCTGTCGTTTTACAAGCCACCGTCGTTTACTTCGTCGCGGATCAGTCGAGAAAATTCATCTCGAACTTCCTCATCTCACCGAGAAACTAAAAGCAATCGTAACTTTCGTGCTTGCTAAATGAAAGCGTCGAAATTTGTCCAATGATTTGTCAAAAAAAACTTCGATCTTCGAAGAGCAAAGAGATTGGGAAGGATTGAGAAGAGGCATCTCGAGGGGATAGTTCTACAGTTTTGGAAATCGATGAAGGAAAACGAAGCGAGTGATAGTTGAGAGGCGACGATCGAAAAGAGACATGCGGGTTCGATGTTCAACGGCTCTCGAAGAAAGTCTCTTCGACGACCCGATTTTTACGACCACCTTTCTAAATCGAACGTTGAATTTTGTGGACACGTGATAAATAAACATGCGATTATGCGCGACGAATCGTGGTAGCAAGAGAAGTTGTGTTCGAAACAGGGACGTGCACTTGTTATGTAGAAAGAACAATGTATTCAATACGACTGTGGCTCAGTTCAATTTTTAAAAGAATTTTAAGCTATTGCCTATCCAAATACCTATTGCAATTACAGTAGAGCGTCAATTATCCGAACTGCTTGGGACCGAGGTGGTTCGGAAATTCGAATTCTTCGGATAATCGAACAGTTGGGAGAATGAAGCATGCATGTACTTTACACAGTTTATAACTATAGGAATTACACCTAAAATTAAATACAAGAGTACTACTGCGTTAATTTATATTACGCAAAAGTCATTTAATCAATCGGTATCGCAGCACTGGTTCGGATAATCGACGGTTCGGTTAATCGAGATTCGGATAATTGACGCTCTACTGTATATATTGAATTTAAATCTAGGAAGTTGATGATGAAATTGACTTCTTATTAAGCCAGAGCTCCATTACTCAACTTCAAATTCAAATGTCACCCGAGAATACGATCCCTCAAAAAATCTTGCTACATAAATTTTGTCGTACCACGAATTCTGACCGCTGAGAAGCTACCATGCAAAAATGGAAATCACGCTTACCTCTTCCACGAAGAAACAACGCTGGCCGGTCTTCGCAAGTCGCTCGTATTTCTTAAATCGTCGCCATAATCGAAGACGTCCCGGAAACCACTTTGATTCTGGACCTTTCCTCGACAGCAGTTTATTATCCACTCGAAACACACGTCACACGCGCGCACACACACACAAGTGTACAATTACATTTGAACGACGCGAGGGAATCCGTAATCACTCGAAAACGTTTGTCTCGCGGACGTAGTGGTTCTCGCTTTCGCTATTTTTCGACACTGTACTTCCGGTATTCAGATTTCACCTCCCCCGTTGACATGGCGAATTGTTAGCGCAAATAGAAATTCTTGCACGCGAACAGATGGAGTATTATTTGGCTGATTACGTGGCGATCGAAGAAAGTCGAACTCTACCGAATGGGTAATCAATATTAAAAGAGTATATTGATAATTTAACCGACGCGAGTTAGTTAAATGTTTGCCACGAAAGTTGGATGCAAAAAATTGTTTAAACAAATGACGCATGGAGCAATTAAAACTATACAAATGGCCGGACATGTATTTACAACGATGGTTCGCGTTCGACTGACGACCCCGCCGATATCAAACCCGAAAGTCTCAGCCTCGTAGCTTTGTTTACACCCCTACCACGAGCATCCCTTTGTAAGCCTCGTTCTTGCAGCATTGATATTTCCGCTCGATTACCTGAGCCAGATTAACAAATCGATTAATTAAGACCTGTTCAGGGCCACATTTACCAATGGGCTAAATGCGCTTAAGAATCATATATGTTGAAATGCTTTTTTCTCTTCAATTTTGGCGACAAAAATTTCTATCTGGAGAAATTGCACCCTTGGCGGCTAGGGTGCCAAAATTTTTTAGCTCAGGGCGCTCAAATTTGTTAAGACAGCCCTGGACCTATTTCATATTCCGGTTCATATATCATCGAAGGATACTCCACACCTGCTCCTCCACCTTTAATTCTTTTACCCCCGTCCCAGTTTATTCAATTCCATCCACCCCGTGGTACAACATTTCTCTTTAATTAAAATCATGACCCGATACTCGCCCTAGATTCAATTTCTGCATACTCCAGAATAACTGAAATTCCCACGGCGACATATTCAATCTAGAAAATCGATACATTTGAGTGCCATTACGCAGTGATACTTAATTAAAATTCCCCTTCTCCATGACGTTGTGAAATGTAGCAGAGTAGTGTGAAACTGCGTAGCGCCGAATAATAAATGATAATTTTTGCAAATTCCTGCAGTGTGTGCAATTTTCCTCGCCGCACAATCAGAGTGCGACCGAGCTATCTAAGTCATCGGTAAAATGTTAATGAACCCGCTGGGCTGAATACACATTGGCTCTCCACGCTTTCCCGAGGAAGCGTCGAGGGATGCGACGCGGACATCCGCGTGAAATTTAATGGCACCCTTCGGAGTGGAGTATCATCTTCGTGTCACTCGACTCGAGCCCCCATGCGATTATAATGATTTGTTAACGTCTAGACTAGAAAATTCCAGATTGTACGAACACTTGCACACATCGGTCTCATTAATTTTTCATCGTATTAGTAATTTCCGTGCCACGAACCTTGCGCAACGCGCCGCCTATCAAACCGCGGCACCAGGTATCGAGCACGGCCAGGTATCGAAGCTGTTTTCGAGAAATTCACGATTTGGTAACGCGCGGCGACCTTGTTCTTGTCACTTTCACTCGGCTCGTCCCCGTGCCCCGATCCGTGAAAAGGAATCAGGGGAGATCGCCGCAGAGGAACACGCCCATTCCTCCCCCGGCAATCGCATTTACTTGGCCTGCCGGCCGATCGCGAGTTTCGTGCCACAGGAAAGCCGACCTTGCCCCTGAAAAACGGCAGCGCAGCTAAAAAAATCGTTCCGAGTGGTCCTTAGAACGTTGCCAACTCGTTTCAGCGTCCAGCGCGTTACGAAACGCGAGCTGAGTGACGTTTTAACAAGAAACACGACTGAAGTAACCGGGAGTACAATACTTTAAGATCTATTCGTACATTCCACGAGAGGGAAGCCTTGCAATTGCTCCAGAACAATATGTGCCGTCGTATTAGGTCAAGATGAACTTGTCTGCTCAGCGAGCAGTATTTTAATCGCTTCCTCAAAGAAGAAACGCAAGCGAGAGTTTCGGAAGAGCTAGCGCAATGTTTGAATTGCAAATGAACCGCGAGAGTCGTTTTTTTTTTCTCGGTCCGAGATGATAATTGCGAGCGTATACAAAGGTAAAAATTTGCATCGAGCTTCGTTCTCTGTTTGACGCAACCTTCGCTGGCAGAGTTTCGACGAGAACTGGAGCCCCCCTCGAGCCCGCGATTCTTACTCAGCTTCCATCGATCATTTCTGTTGTCCTTTTACTATGTCCAAGCTAGTCGCTCTGCAAGCTTGCTTTTTAGGATGGTATTCGAGGTGATGCTCGGTCCGCTCATTAAATCGCCAGGGACGTTGCGCATCGCTGCGCTGGAAGAATGGAGACGGCGAGTGGGTTGAGCGTGCAACGGTGGACGTTTTAATATTCCGGATGGTTCATCCTCGGGAGAGGTCGAGGTACGAGAGTTTTCGTGTTACACGGCACCCTGGGGCCAGCCACGGTTAACTTTCGCTGTCAAACGTCACGTAATCCACGGACGAGCTGGCACGAAGACGCCCGCCGCCGCGGGATTATCCGCGGGAGATCCGCTCGCGCGCGTAAAACACCAGGATGACCCCGCGCGATCGGACAACAAGAATTTTGCAACGTGTTTCGTTATATGGCTGATCCATGCAACTGTTCGATTATCGCTTCTATATCGACGAAATCGAGTGATATTAAACCTTTAGCGCCGGCACCTAGAACCCATTCAGGGGAAAACATTCCGTTTTTTAACGTTAAATAATGGTCTGGATTTTTATATCTTTATATTTTTTCCAGAGGTTAAAATGCATAAAACAAATGGACACAGGGTTCAGGTTTGTCAATCTTTCTTCAATAAATAAAACTACACTTAATCTGGTGCAAACGGCGAATATGTTCCACTTTAAAAGGGAAAATTCCCTCATACCGGGCATGTATCATATGTACATGATACGCCCAGCGTCAAAGAGTTAAAGGGATGCAGATTTAGCAAAAGTCGATTACTTAGACAGACGATAGGGTAAGTCCGGGAGAGTTCGACCACCGGGAGCGTCCGGCCAGTGTTGATATTTTAAGACTGACGCAAGATAGGGAACTGTGTGTCATTTACACAAAAGAAATGAATGCGCTTGTTGTTGATCTTGCATTGACCATTGTCACAAATCTATATTTAAATTATAGGAACCACTTAAGACTTGATGCGAGTCTGAAAGTTTTTAGACCGTGTTACAGTGCTGGTGATATTTGAAAGGCAGGTAAGTTTATTTACACTATTCCGATATTGGGGGATATAATATCCATAAAAGTACAGTGTCATCCCAACAATACGTATGTATTCGTTTTTAATTAATTTTGACAAGGTGGTCGATCACCGCCTTGATTATGGAATAGTCCGACCACATGTGTTTTTCTTACTGTAAACCCATCTTCAGATTCAGGGAGCGAAAATTCCATTCTACAAGATAGTGATATGTCGTTAAAAGACTAGGACGATAAGGAATGCGTGGGATGCGGAGAAAACTATTTCGAAATCTCGAAAAGCGACGATTGAATTAAATGTGTGCACTGAAGCCGTTGGTTTCATGATACTAGATGCTCCAAGTACAAGAATGTTTGCGATTTACATGGAAAACTGAAGAAGAAATAACATATCAATTAACTTCTTCGTGTATTATACTTTTTGTATAACAGTGGGTGGACGGTCTAATCCTAACATGCGGGTGAGACCGACCAGTTGCAGTGCCAATGTTTTTTGTTGAAAATGAAAATAAATATTTGAAATTATCGCACATTATAATTTATATATACCCTAAAGTGCTTGGACTTTACTTTAATGTGCATAAAACGACAAAAATGTGAAAAACAATTGAGGCTACAATTTCTTTTCCAAAAAGTGGTCGAACTCTCCCGGACTTACAATTATTATAATCCGAATTTGAGAAACTGACTATTCAGACAGGAAACAGGTGAAACCAGTTTGTTTTCCAGTGAAAGCGTCGCTCGCACCGCCGTAATGTCGCACAATTAATCTGCCGTAATTATGTATCTGCGCGCGATAATTTTTTGACCCTGCCTCCTCTCTGCTCCTTTTTCGCCATTATCAGCGAGGTTATATTTCGCATACGCGGGTGAAAGCGATAATAAATCTGAGAGGCGTGCGCCGACTCGGTAGACGAGATAATTTCATCGGTATTTATGCCTCCTCTTTTTTTCATTATTTTAATCGACCATCTGGAGGCTGTCGTTGTTTCAGAAGGCGGTGTACGACGAGCGAGACTTCGGACGCTGTAGATCGATCCACGGCGAGGCGCTTCCGTTCGTCGACTTTCACGGCGACAGGCCATTCCCGGTCGGCGGGGGATTGCGCAATTAATCATCCGACGGTTATCCAATTTACAGGAATTAGAAAATTACACATCTCCCGCGGCGGGGAATCGGTGGATCGTAAGATTCATCGGCGGATAATAAGCGGAGGTGTCGCAACTCACGTGGGCATGCCGTTACACCTTCGATGCGCGGCTTCGACGAGAGGAGGCGAAGAAACGGGGAAAAAGAGGCGCCCGCCAGGGGAAGGACGGTGATTGCGAAGAGTTGAAAGTTGAAAGTGACAGTGGAAGACGCCGGTGGCTCTCGACGATTTAACGTGCCGCCGAGCCGAGCCACCGCGACGAAATCATTTCCCTTTCTTTTGTTCCCTCTCGAGCAGGGCTCCACTTGGTACCGAAATGAGAATTATTTTTAGCTTTGACCTTTGCGAAAAAAATCCATTGCGTAACAGAGCCTCCGCGGAGGGTTCGGCGAAATATCGTTATTGCAACGAGCCAGCTGATTAGAGTTTCAATAATGAAAGTTATTGACATCCCAGTTGGTTATTCAACCTCCCGCAATTTTCTCCGCATTTCCCTCGTGGCTGCCACAGCTTTCATCTATCGCGGAGCACACGGTACTTAAGTATTCCATCTTGGAAATGTAATTGCAGCACTTCCCACGACAATCTCAATTCCTTTCACCTTCCTCATTCCACGGGACGTTGTAACGCGGACTGGAAGTGTCTGTTAGATCGAACGGCTTAATACGGTAGCCGTGTCTTGTCCCTCTTTCCTCCCGTGATCCTGACAGTGGAGGTATTTCGAGGACGAGATCTTATTCGATCGATCACGCGATCCTCGAGGCCGCCCTTGCCTAAGGGCGATCGCAGCCAGACCGGAAACATGCCCGGGGACCCACGAGCAGCCAGTTCTATGTGGACATTGGCCAACGACGTAGGAGAACTCCCATCCGAAGACAGACACCGTAGGAATGCGCGTGGGCGTCTGAGAGAGAGGTGTGGTGCATGCCACGGGGACAATGCAACGTGAATTCGAGCTGTCTGCTCTGAGAACGACACGACGAAAATTGGGTCAACGAGCGTTTCAGCGGCGATCGACGCGGACTTGCTCCGGTTTTACGGACGATGAATCCTCGGGGTCGTCGACTTTCGATTCCGATGATCGACGAAGGACGAATCGGTCTTTTATTTAGTCGGGCGGACTCGTTTACCTCACGCGCCGCGAAACCTTGACGGGGGTAACTTTTACCGATTTCGCGGAGAAAAAAACGCGGTCCGCAGCGTGTCGATCGCTCGTGATCGAATTATCGCTCGATGCGCTTGGGGCCTTGGACATTGAGAAACAATCGAGCGGTGTTCTATACCTGCTTGAGCAAAATGAGGGCTATAAGCACTATATCTTTCAATATCTAATTAAACGTTGTCTAATTCTTTGATCAACTATTATGGAACTTTAATGAGTCGTAAGCAGGTACTGCAGTAACCTGCTAAGTGAATACCAATTACCAAGCTCGTGAAACGACACACACTTCAAACCACAAGATAGTGATTTAAATAAACATTTTTAAAGTGTCACTTCTATAAACGTCCAAACGACATGGGAAAAAATGAATTATAGACTATGATACCCCGATGGTTGTCAACGAATGGGGCACGCATGATTGAGCGTCTCCCCTGTTGCGTGATCCACGAACGCGAGGTTTTCAACGCGGGAAAACATCGATCTGCATAATCGTTTTCCATTGACTGAGTTTTCTCTCAGTGGTATCGATCGCCACCGTTTCGAGCGATTCGTTCTCCGCGAAAACCGCAGAACAGTTCTGGGGGGGGGGGGGGGAAGGGAGTCAGAGTGAGAAGAGAATTTTTGCTCGGCCAGCCGTGACGCTCCTGTAACGCTGGCAGCGGAGTACGCGGTTTATTATTATGCGTTACGTCGCTGCAGTTACATTAACGCGTGGAGCACTGGAACGCGTCGAAGAAACAGCGTTAGCAGACCAATAAATTTCTATCCCACTTCCCCCCGCACCATCGCACTGCCCGACGACATAATTCGTCGGTTCCGCGCAACCAGGCTGAGCGATTCGATATTTTGTTCGTGGGAATCGCGCGATTTTCCGTCGCCGCGGGTTCTAGATTGCGTAAGGGCACTCAGGTATGAGATACTGTATAGTGTACAGTGGATTCCTCTTGGGGATGAAACGAATAGCCGAAGGAGGGTGAGGGAAGAAGGGATACGTTCCGAGTATGACTGCATCGCGAATTGTACACGTGGGAACGTGGCTTAAGGCGAGTGGTTCCGCCAGTGAAATGGAGTAAGGAAGGTTTTGTCAATGTGGCGTTGGAAACAGATAGTTAATAGGGTCAGTGCTGTCGCAGAAGTGATCATGGCTGCTGGACGCGTTGGTAGTATGAATGACAACGCGTAAAGCCACATTCCCACGTGTGTAACGAAGCTGAATAGATTTAAGATGCTTGTTTGGTGAACAATGCTATTGGAAAGCGACTATTTCGAAGTACCTTAAGGCTTGATTTAGACTATCTGTCCGGTCACGGTCCGGTCTCGATCAAAATCATATCCCTGAGCGTCCACGCTCGCCCGGCTTGATAGTGTTGGGTGCTCACGGATGTGATTTTGATCGAGACCGGACCGTGACCGGACCGATAGTCTGAATCGAGCCTAATTCTGTGCCACGAGCTGAACCAGAAATAATGAAAGAGGCCAAGGAGAATGGAAATGGACTATCTCGGCGCAGACATACCACAAAAACATTCAGAGAGTTCACTCCCATGTCTCACGAGAGATGTTCATAGGTCATCGGTTCAAATCCGGGTCGAAAGGAATTTTTCTTTGTCGAACGTGATGAGAGAGCCTCCTTTCTCTTTGACGCTTCAGTAGCAAGTGATTTGAGTTATGACTGCCGGGGATTCAGCTGCTAGCGCCGGCCTTCGATAGCTCAGTTGGTAGAGCGGTGGACTGTAGTTGTTGTGATCCAGAAAGAGATAGCTATCCATAGGTCGCTGGTTCAAATCCGGCTCGAAGGAATATTTTTACAGATATATTCGGGTTTAAATACTTTTACTAATTCCACGTAATTTAAATCAATGAATTGGGGTTCTGAGGGGGCGGAGTTCGCACCCCTTAGTTGGTAAAGCGGTGGACTCGCTAAAGAAACCTCCTACGCGCGAAGCAGCCATGATCCGAGGCCGTTTAGCACTTGTTAGGGACCCACGCCTTCATTCACGATCCTCAGTACATACCCTTCTTTTTCTTTTTTCTTCTCCACCTATTCTTTAGTCCGTAAGTTAAGCCTTAAGATATGTCCTGCAGCCAAGAGTTAGAGCTGTTCGAGTACTCGGAACAAGCGAGTCGGGATATACTCGGTTCGAATAACCGATCCGAGCCGAGCGCTCGAAAGAACCGAGCGGCTCGATTAAAAACTGAGTAGTAAGATTGCATAGTGAAGGCAGCGATTGACGAACGAAACATGTGGATCGTTTGAGGCACCCGATTGTTTCCAGCTGCTCGCTTCATTTGAATACTCGGCTCGGCTCGGAAACCGAGTCCCAGCTCGACTCGAATTTCGAGCTACTCGAATATTTGAGTACTCGAACAGCTCTACCAAGAATGGTTCAAGGTTTTTTTACCGGCCTCCCGGCAATTTTTACCTAGAAAATATCACATGCAGAAGTGATAGCGATCGTCCTACTTACTATCCTTATTGCGAGCATATTGTATCAGGCATCATTTCAACTAACACTGACTAATAACTACAAGTATTCGCTGCGTCGAACAAGTAGTCCCCTATTCCCTGATTGTATGGCTATTTTTTCCCCATATTTTTGGAGCCAATATAACTCTGTAAATAATACTAACCAGACCAATAAACACTTTTTTTTTAAAAAAGTAGAGCGGTAGACGGTAGTTGCATTTAGAGCCAGCGAAAAACGGAGGAGACATTCATAGGTCGCTGGTTCAAATCCGGCTCGAAGGAATCGCTTCGCCGTCGAATCAGAATTTTACGATCAATTTTTACGTTTACTTTCAATATTTCTGCTCTACGGTGTATAATCATTTGCACGACGTTTAATTAGTTTAGTCGATCAGCGGAGTAACAATTTTTTTAATTTAATCAATAATATAACTGGAATTCGAGGGGGAAGCAAGTAATCGATATTTAAGCAACATCCATCACCATCCTTCGATAGCTCAGTTGGTAGAGCGGTGGACTGTAGAGGTACATTCGTCAAAGAAATCCATAGGTCGCTGGTTCGACTCCGGCTCGAAGGAATTCCTTTTTTATTTTCGAAAACAAATAAATTTGCTCCATTTCTGCTGTCAAATACTAAATTCGTTCAAGGAATCGTTCTCGATGATTATTTATTAATTATATCTCAGTATAATTTCCATCGTGTTCGACTCTTAATGGAGATGGAGCAACACGATGCATAAGAATTATACCGTAGCATATTTAATAAAATTAACTGTACGTTTAATAAAATTAATTACACCTTCCACGATATCGAATACTCTCATCAGGCAAATAAGGATGAAATTCAACGACCAGATACCTCAGGCACAAGTTCCAGTCACCTGCAGAGCGCTAAGGCGCCTGAGCCTGGTGAGACATTTTCCTACATCTGGCGGTTAAAAGCGCGCGCCAATTAGTAGCGACAAGTGAAACTGCGGCTGCCAAGAAAATCCAATCACTCGTGATCGATTGCTCTCGGTGGAAGGAGAATTTCAATTAATACGGTGCAATTTAGTTACGCGACGCGGACTCGCGAAAAGGGAGGCAAATAATTCTAGGCGAACAGTGTTCTGCCTCCATAGCCCACTGACCTAATAGGAATCAATTTCACTGGCTTCCATTTCTTCGAAGGCGCGCCCGGCGGCAGTCAAAAGTTCCTGACATAGAATTCCGCGCTAGGTAACATAGATATCGTTGCCATTGGCTTTCAAAATCGACAGGCAGCACGTCGAGAACATGAAATGTTCGATATCGATGCCCGAAGAGGATAGTTCCTGAACGAAGGGTCCAAGTTTCACGCTACCTCGTTAAAGAAGACCACTAGTGATCGTATGATAAGCAGCGAAGAGATTAATAACGTGAAACGCCAAGTTACAGGGTCGGGCTGACACTGACACTGTCATTGTGTCTGGGAATGCGCCGCGTGTCGATCAGATAAGCTATCGATACGGGATCGACGGAGAAATCGGGTCGAAATTGATGCGTCGACTTAGGATGGAGGTGGTGTTGATTTTGATTGGTGTCTGCTGCTCTAAATTCAAATTCTTTATACATACTATTTGGAGTTTTTTAGATTTGGAGTAGTGTCATCGATTCTTCACTCCTACACTTTTCCACGATCTAGTTTTCGATATGTAACACTTCCTCTTGAGCAAAATCAATATATCACGCCGCAGGTTTCTTATTTTCCTAACATCCATTCCTCATATTCCCTACTTCTTAGTATCCTACTTTTGATGAGAGGTGTGTCCAGGCACCTGTCCCCTTGACGCTCGGTTTCTTCAGCTTCCATATTCTAGCGAAACTTTGAACGACTTCTGTCCCATACACTCATGTAATACAAGCTAACGAGATTCCTGCATGATCCGACTGGCATCCTGTCGAAGTAGTCTCAGTCAGCCATGGACGGCCTTGCCCCGGCACCGAGATACGCAGCTTTCTCTACTTTCGCTTACGCGAGATTTTCAGGCCGCTACCGGCGGCGGCCTGGTGATTCCGAGCGCAGCATTGTGGATCTCAAGCGTCTCGATTCGCCTGCATTCCTCGAGGAAAATAGGATTCGTTTGCGTCCAATCGAGGAGGTGACAATTGCATCAACAGATTCGCTGTTGATGGAGTACGATGAAGATACCCGTGAAATGGAAAGCCTGAGTGGGAGGAATATGTTCCGCAATCCCCATGAAATAGCGAAACTTCATTTGAATGAAACTCAAAGTTTGCAGTTGCAGAGCATTGTTCTGAAAGAAAGTAGTTGGATTCGTTTCTCGAAGAAGGAGGGGAGTTAATTTAACATGAAGTTTCTCTGAGAGTAGAAATAGAGTAGGTATTAAAGAGAAAATAGTAATGAGAGGACGTAACAATGTACTTTGTTGTGGTTTAACGTCGAACAAATAGACGACCGATGCCGATAATAAAATACGTCCGCGCCACGAGCACACCGCATTTACCAAAGATTTATGCGACCGAGATACCGGAATTTAATTGCGACATTTGCTGATTGCCACCGCAGTACGTGGGTGCAAACGATTCGCGGGATGCGTTGGCAATTAATTGGCAAAATTCTTTACATAGCAACGTTGCGAGCAACGCGAATACCTGGCGAGGAACAATTTATCGCTGATGTCTAATACCAACTGCTAGTGCCGATTTCGAAGCCTGCAAAGATGTAAAAATCCATGCTAATTTTCTTCCAGATTATTCTCACCCTCCTTCACGGAATATAATGCACTTTCACGCACGTTTCCACCGAGAAGTGATTCCCTCGGTCGCGAGACAGAGGTTGGGTTCGTCGCGGAATGGAAACGACGCACGGATGGCGACGAAAGGAAGGCTGGCCATCGGAATGCAATAGTCGCCTCGAGTCACCGATCCTGTTGGTATTTCGCAGAGGTAACCGTGGCTTTTCCATCCATCGCGCGTCCTTTCTTTCTCTGCCTCCACGCCTCGCGGAAAATAACGGCACACCGATATGTAAAACGTTGGGCTCGTAATTTCTGCCTGAGCGCCGCTGCCTAGCATCGACAATGATTTATCGTAGCCGACTGGGGGTGGGGACGGGTTAATCGATTACCATTGCGATTTCATTGTTCCTCAACGAGCTGGCTCGCTACTGTGCTATTAAGCGGCGTTTTGCTTTCACGATTGACGGCGATTGTGCTTGGCAGTGGTAGATTCCTCGGTAATCCTAGAATCTTGGCACCTTCGATTTTCTTTGCGAAAGGGAAATTGAGGCAAATGCGAGGCGGGAGAATTTCTTCTTGAAAATAATTTGCGAAGACTCCAAGGGGCCGTGCCCTTTCGAATATACTATCCCTTCATAAAAATGCTTCGCCAATGCGCGTAATATGTCAAAATTCCTCGCATGTCGAATCGACACGAACGATCATTTGTCAAACGTATTATAGCTGCGCAACGCTTCAGCAATTTTCTATATTTCACTGTCAGACCCTTTTTTCAAATACTGCGCCACCGAGGAGCCTTGCCTGTCTACGATAAACGCTACATTTACGCTTCGTACCCACGATATCTATGCTTATCTACACCATGTGAGTTTTATCAGTGCTACTATCACAGGTACGACGTCCACGCCGTGCAGATGCAATATTCCCGGGCGAGATAGCCACTTGTGCATTCGCGCGAACGCGAGCAGAAAGTTTCGCAGTAGCAGCGGGACAGAAACGAAGCCGAGGAATGCAGTCGACGTTTTCTCGGCCATATTCTTCAGCCTCTCACCTCTCCGCGATGCTGGCCACGTACACGCGACGCCGTTCTAATTTCCAGGGACGAAAACCGACTAGCGGATCTCGCAACTGCCCTGAAAAATCCGCTCGAGTCAGCCTGGCCTTGATCTTAACACCCCCTCGCGTCCCAAGGATCCGATGCTCCGATTTCACCGCGATTCTCTTGCTACTCTTACTTTAAATGCGACTTAGGGCCCAATACCTGAATATGCTGCAGACACCGCTGGACGCTTCCTCGTTGAATATTAGCCGCGAAAAATTGCGGAGCAGCTTCCTCTGGTTAACACCGGGATCTTGTAGCAAAAGGGTTATCGACCCGTGGGATAGGCACGGAGCGAAGGTCTCTGAACTTGACAATCGACTTCTAACACTTCGAACCTGTTCCACTTTCCTTGGCGTTGTGAGCGACCACGTGGCCCCGACGAGTGGGAAGAAAGAACGCCGCGTTTCGAAAGTTTCTCTTTTATTAAAGGTTCCATCGAGAACGGTAAACGGGTAGTATCACTTAGCTTTAAAAAATGTACATACATAATATTTAATATATTTATATATTTATATATATAAAGTTTGGCTGACCCTTAGAAAAGTAAGGGTGCCCGCCATCGAGGAGGGAGTTCTGACGGTGGCTGGGGGATGATCGATGCTCGGGACACCGGCCTATCCAGCTGATCCGTCGTGTCCTCTCGGGTGGCAGGAATTATTCGGGGACAGATAGGGTCGCGCGCATTTCGGTATCACGCCGTCGAGTCGTGGACTCGCGCGCCCTTCGAGGGACAAGCCGTCATTCTCTCCGTCGTGCTTCAAGGTGAGGGGAGAATTTCGGTTCGATCGTCGCGGGGCTTGGGATGGTGTTTCGCGCGGCTGTCTCGTCGTTGTCGTAGTGTTCGTCGTCCTGGTCGCTGAATCTCGAGGCGCTCGAAACTTATCACAGATCGCTGGTGACGCGACGGACGGTTTTCGACCGGGGAACCGATCGGGGGGTCGGCCCATCTTTCTCGTCGACACCTACTAGTATCATCGTTAGTATCGAAAGCTACTTCGCGACGCCTGGAGTGGCGATTTTTCAACAACTACCCTGTACCATCCAGATGGACTCCCCCGTCTGGCGTCTCCCGATCGAAAACATGGCCGACGACCCCGCGTCCATCGTAAGACTCGTGGAGAGTGTTCGACCAATGGGGGGACGAGCAGGGAGGAAGGGTGGACGGGTGATGACACCCTGGGGGGGGGGGGGAGAGCTGGAGGAAGATGAGGGTCGAAACGCTTCGAACGACATGGGGCAAGAGGAGAGTCAGGGGGTTTTGACTTAGACGAGAAGGAGGAACGGGAGACGGTGTGGTGTCTAGAAGAAGCCGTCACCGGTCGGGTCGTTCACCCATGGGTAATTATTCGGACAACGGACGCAGGTCTGAAGGTTGATGGTCTCCCCGGGCACCTCTTTCGAGGTGAGCTTGCAAGTGTGAGGCACCCAGCAGGCTTGGGCACCCTCGACCACGCACTTCTCCCTCCAGGGCTCGAAGTTCTTCGACTCTGTGACAGTGCGGGGGTTCTGGATCCACTGGATCACCTGGGTCATCGTGACGAAGTACACGTCGTTGTGGTTGGCGAGGATCTCGTCGATCCAGAAGAGGAACGCGTCCAGGAACTCGGGGTTGTTCTTCAGCCAGGCGGCGTGGAAGTAGAGACCCAGGGGGGCGCGGTTCTGCTCGTAATGCCGGTCGAAGTTGTGGTTGAGGAAGTTGTAGAACTGGTCGCCGGTCAGGATGTTGCTGCACGAGTCCACCATGGCGCAGCCAGGCAGGTACTCGTCGTTCTGGGGATCCTCGCGACGGTCCAGCTCGTTCATCACCATCTCCCAGACAGCGTGCGACCTGGGGGAAGAGAGATTCGCGTGGCGGGTTAAGGGGGGGGGGACCAATCAAGCTGCTACGATCTGCTAATTGGTCTTCAGGGTGGTAGCCGCTTGATTAAGGTCGATTCTACTTCAGATTGTCAGTGAAAGCGCGCGAACGATGCAGCGCAATCTTTGCTGTCTTAGGTCAGTTGCCATTAATATTAATGTCCCGCAGTGATTCATGAACGCTAGAAGCCTCGCAATTCACTCTAACGCTACGTCAACATGATTTATGCATATACTTATATCAACATCGTGATTACCTCGTGGGACAGTGCTGCAGGTTTCCGTGGCAGCGATGGGGCATCCTGAAGTACATCGTGTAAGGCCACAGCGGCGGGTTGTTCAAGGCCGCGGTGATGGTGGAGTCGTAAAGGAAGGCTTGCTCCTCCATCATGGTGAACTGATTGTTTCCACCGACGCGCAAGTACGGAGCCCTCACGCCGACCACGCTGTTGTCTGTCAAGTTGGCGTATTTCTCAGCGATGATCCTCATGCCAGCCATCTCTTTCGCCCAGTCGTCCACGGTGGCGTCCGACCAGAATCGTTCGTCGTCGTTGTGCCTGGAAACAGGTGTCACCTCTCCGTTAAGCCTAACTCTAGTGTCGCTCGTCTCGCAGAATCGAGATTCAAAGTGAACCAGGGGGAAGAGTATTAATTGCGAGGGAGATTTCTCTGATTGCTATCCGATTCCCTTACGAGATAGAGTGAACGGCGATCTCGTGCCCCTTCCTGTGCATTTCCTGGACGGCCGAGTAATTGGTGTACTTGTGGGAGACGAAGAAGCTGGCCTTGATGTCGCAACCATTCGGGTTCTTGCGTTTCCCGTTGAAGATCTCCTTGTAGAGGCCGATGTTGTTGTTGTTGATGGCGTCATCGAAGGTAATCGTGATCATCTGCGGCACGTCCTTGGACGGCAGATCGCCGGGGATGGTTGTGCCATCCTCGGAACAGAAGCAGTCGGGAAGCACGCAGACGGCGGGGTCGCAGGGCGGCGCTCTGTTCGGGTCGTTGTCCATGTCTGCAATATTCAGGGAACAATTTTGCTCCTTTGACGTCTCACGTTCGCTTCGCGGAGCAATTAACTCAATGTTGAAATTTCTTTGCCACTGAGCGCGATGAATTGCAAAAGTCAGGTCGCGAGAACGTGCCTTTCACTCGGCACCGTGGCTTGCCGAATTTTCCCAGCCTCGGCAGGATATCGGGCCCCGCGAAAATATTAATCATCGACTCACCGCAAATGTTCTCATCGGATCCATCGCCGCAGTCCTTCTCTCCGTTGCAGAACAGCCCTCTCTCTATGCAAGATCCGTCGCCGCAAGCGAGGAAACCGTCCTGGCAGAGAGGCTCCTCGGTGTACAACAGAGGTTTCGCCTTCCTCTCCTTGTTCTTCAGCTTGCAGTTGTTCACGGAGTCCTTCCAGTCGCAGGTCTGCTTGTCGATGTCGAAGTACAAGCCCGCGGGACACCTGATCGCCTGGAGACCCGAGCTGGTGCACTGGATCACGTCGCGGCAATTGTCACCCTCCCCGGCCACCAATCTGAACCACTCCCCTGCATCCTTGTCCTTGCAGATCTCGCTCTCGAAGCTCTCCTCCTTCTTGGCATCCTCTTGCCGCTTCACACGCTCGGAGCCCTCTGCAATTAGAGTGTTTCGTGGCTCACCTAACCCAGATCTGAATGGGGATGGGTGAGAGGAAGCTGGGGGCTTCAGAGGGACAAGGGGGCTGGGAGAATTTCAGTCATGGGGCATGAAGGAACTGACCATCAACTGATTGTTTTACGAATGTGTGTTAAATAAATATTATGTTTCGATCAGTATTAACGTGTCTCATGATTTGTATACTTTGATCACCTTAAACGTTACAAATATTTCTTCAATTTACTTGGACTTCGTCGATGAAGTTTCTAGATTTCCACGCGTTGCATAATCGCGAGGACATCACAGTTGAGAAATTACTGTCAACGCAGCTTCTGCTCGAGGTGATTTATTCTTCGATCGATAGAGCCGCCAAACAGTTTCGCTCGAAAGCCGACCATTAATTACAACCGCGTTAATCGTCTACCCCACTTCGTTTCGTTCTTCCCTTTCTATGGCAAAAAGAAGCCACGGTATCGATTGAAATTCTCGGCGTTCCGATTTATCACCGCCACTTAATTACTTTATATTCACTCGAGACGGAAGTGAAAACCAATATTATTGCTTGCGTAAGAGGTTGCGAACGAGCCTCGCGCGGTTTGCCCAATATTTACTTTCCCTACGTAACTTATCATTGAACAATATGTTTTTCACTCGAGCAATTGCCTTCTGCCGCTTGCCGACCGAGGGGCCAGAGGGGGATTGGTCGTTTCTCGGTAATGATACGGACGAACGCACCGCGAATTGACGGCACGCGCCAGATGGTCCCCCAACGAGGGACCGTTTCGATTAAACTCATTTACGGATCGAAGAAAACGCTTTCGTCGAGAAAGCGAAGGCAAACGGCATATTTTTTACGCGCTCGGAGAAACACGTGTTGCTTTCTTCTCGTTGCAGTTTGGAGCTCGCGTTTAATTTTATATAGGTATCAAAGCAGGGAACGGAGAAAGCTGTCCCGTTGCTTTCGAACGACATTGTTTTATTAGCGGCCAGCATTTTGCATTAGCCCGCGCTTTACACTGGACAGAGACGCTTCCCTGTCCGGCTCGCATTTTAGAACGGCGAGGAGAGGATTGCATTTGCGAGGGAAGACGCCCAGTCGAGTTCCCCGAGCATTCGTGGCTGCCTTTTGAAGAGAAAGTCAGATCCTGTCGAAGAAGTTCCGTGCAGAAGGTCGTTTCGATCGGCTTCGCAGAGTGGGAAGTTCGCGAGTGGAAATTTCAGGAACGTTCCGTGGCGAGAGAGACGGCTCGAGGTAGAAAGCGAAATCGGGAGCTTCTTAAGTAGAATAGGATAGCATCGGCAAGGCTAAGTGGAACGAAGCCAAATTGGACGGACTGGAGTAGTGGGAGATTGGTCACACCAGAGGGAGGAAAGCTTGAGATACTCTGAAGGGGGGACAAATGGTGTTCGTGGGTAAATTGGGTACAATTCAACCTCCAAATCTAGAAATCTTCGAGAGAGGAAGGAGAAAACTGAAGTCAATAAACTACTGAAGAATCATAAAGACTTTCAGATGTCAAGGTTTAAAGCGAACTAAAGCTAATAGCATATTTTTCCACAGCAGAGGTACAAAACTGTGGTATCCAGTTGGAACGAAGTCAAGTTACAAGAAACCACTACATCTCCAGAAAAGGAAAGTGAAAATCTCGAAGAATCCCTGAAAGAGAGATGTCAACTCTCGAAGCTGCGAGCAAGAGACATTAAACCATCTGCGAGTTTCAGAAGCTAAGTACTCTAGTCGCCAGATATCCTTGAAAATTGAGCATTCTACAGGCAGTCCCAAAAGTGGTGGTCCGAATAAAAATCGTCTTCGATCGACAGTCTGGCTTAATTTCGCTTGGCCTAAGCCGACGGAAACCTGGGGCCTGGTTAATTTAGAAAGTAACGATGCTCTACAGGAAATTTCAAAGTTGGAGGACCGGGCGGGCATCGTTTCAAAGTGGACCACGACTCTCGAGGACAATTTCTATGGCTTCTCGATCCCGCTGGTCCCCCAGGCTCGCGACCGCTCCGCTCAGCGCCGCGACAAATGGGGAAAGTTGTGCCCCCCCCCCCCGTTGTTTTTCAGGGCACGGCAGTGACGTCACTCATCCGGGACCAACCAGACCAAGGGGCTTTCACGCTCTAATCTCTTATGCAACCTGTCGTCTCTGGCGACCGCCAGAATCGCATATTCTCGGCCGATTTTCTCCTGAAAAACTTGCTTCTCTATCTGGACGAGGAAAACCGCGGACGCACCCCTCGGGAAGGGAAAAGCAACTTGGCTCGCTGGGTACCCTCGCCATTTTGGGCCTCACGTGCACTCCACTCGCTCTTAACCCGCTTTTTTTTCCCCTGACCGATCGCTCGTTTAATTTGCAATTTCACGCGGTGATTCAGTGACGGTTTTGTGTAACCGAGCAGTGTTTACTGGATAATCCAGCTGATTCGAGAGTGATTTGAGTAATCGACGATGGAGATCGTTAGGTAAATTCTTTTAGCGATACCCCGATGGTTTGGTAAAATTCGAGGGGTACGAGGTTACTAACGCGTAACGATGCGTTCTAACGGGGCGTTCGTAGCATCTGCTCGCGATATAGATGCTCAGGTGACCGATACGTTGAAAATCTCCGACAAAAGCCATCATTTCTGCATAAAGGATAAGCGAAGGAACCCGGTGCGACCTTTCGCCACCCTCCACGGCAGCCAGCAGAGGTCAAACATCAATCCCATATTGGAAATCCCCGGCACGGATCAGTAACTCCGCTACCATGTTCCCTGCCACCGCCATATTCCACCGCGAGCCACCCCGAGCTCCGACCTCCAGGATCGTGAGGCCACCCATGTCATCCCCTAAATTCCACCGACCCTACCTCTCCGAGTGCTCTCTACAGATACGACGCCCCAGGGGCTGGATTGATTAATGATGGCAGGGCGCAGGAAAGTGGCATTACTCACCGGCGAGGACGATCGCCGCCAGGAACAGCAGCACCAGCGAGGACCTCATCCTCCTCTGATGGAAGGAACACGCCGCTTCCTGCTCCCGTTGATGGAGGTTCCGTTTCACGAGATCACCGTCGTATCCACGCTTCTCCCCAGATCACTCGTGTCGAGAACTGAACGAGAGGCGAAAAGACGAAGGGGCGGAGGGGGGGGGGAGTGGGGAGTCCTGACGCGAGAAGGGAGCCTCTACGGGGAGATCACGAGAGAGTTCGCTGCCACCACTTCCGGTTACGGGGGGACGAGATTATCGGCGATCAGCGCTCGCGGGCGCCGTCCACGGGATCCTTGGCTTCGCTAGGTGAGATCTGGGGACGAATGTCGCTTCAAGGACGCGGACCTTGAAGGTGTAGGTACCGCTCACGGACTGACTGAGGCCCGCTACTCCTCGGGCTTTATATTTCCACCACCACTGCAGGCTCCGTCCAGCCCCCCCCTCCCTTCCCTGTCTTTCGAGGCCCCGATGCCTGTACGCCGGGGTCTATGGTGATCCAAGAGCCGCTGCTTCGCTCCTACGGTCGGCTCGCAATGGCGTAGGAGCGGTCCTTTCAGGGGAGAGTCACGCTTGGCAACTCGACGAGGGACTATTCGCTTGGGTCTCGAGTTTTGGGTGTCTCAGTGATGTTCGGATGCAGGGTGTAGGAGATGAGTCCCTCGCCCCGGGGTCCACTGATGTACGCTGGGAAATGTGTACCAGATGGTTCGTAGAAGATTACTCTACGATACCTACTATCAACACATACTCTGGGTTACTTCGTGGAAGATAACACCGGGAATGTTAACATTCGGCTTGTTATTGTTCAATTTGGAAACTGACGCTGGTTAATTAGCCTGAGCAGTGATGCAACGTATCCCTCACGGATATGTGACTGCCATACCCCTTTTGGTGGTATACCATAAAGTCTTCAACACATGCATCGACCGAATCACGTATGTTACACTAAACGTCTGATCGATTGTGCGATTACGAAGTAACTGCATCCAGTTTCACGGACTAATAAAGCTACCGTTTGCACGTTACACCGGCTGATTTATACCCAGCGGGACTCCGCAGAGCGCCAGCTGATCCAGCGAATTATTCACAAAACCAACTTTCTTCTAAATTTTACGAGTCGAAAGTTTTCCATATCCCCCGAATTTACAGCCACATTTCCCGCCAGAACTGTAATAATTTCGGTTCGCAAACGGTGCCTTTGCACGCCCCCGACATCGTTCGCAGTAAAAGCAGATGTGGCATCGGTGCAACGTTTACGGGTCGCGGCAGATATCGCCATAAAACGGTCGCTCGCGATACGCCACTTTCATCGAGGATTAAACCTCCATTAAAAGCGGCTGGCTCGATATGAAAAGTCGTAAAATGTGGATAAATTGATATCTCGAGGTAAGGAACAAGTTGGGTATACAAGGGCGGAGGAAAGGGGAGCTGGATCTGGTTCATTGATCGGCGGCTGGAGTCAAGGAGGAACTCCTCCGAGGGGAATCGGTTTCCGTGAAGAAACACGGGAAAAGCAGGCTCATGTAATTCGCGTGTTTTTCGCAATGCTGCTTTTTTTTTTACGTAATAGAGAAAATACGGAGTTTTCCGACGGTTCGGAAACAGGGTTGCAGTTGCCATTGCATCGAAAGCGAAATCAACTTCATTGAGCCATAGACTGTTCTATTAATGCAACAATGTATCTATTCTGAAGGCTATCGATGAAATTGTGCCTACAATTTAATGCCGCTGCAATGGATTACGAACTAGAAGTACTTAAGTTCGTTCCTGCTGCGAGTTACCAAGAACGCTGGAAACTCTTCAGACACTCGACCTTGGGATTGAAGGCTGGATGCTGATTACACATGCCACAATATCGTCCGTACTAAAATAAATGCCCTTGAAGTCCAGTAACAGATCCCCGATGTGTCCGAAGCAAAATATTGATTGCTCCCCTAAACTAACCAATCCCACTGCAACTTGGATGCAGTTCGAGCCTTCCATCACTCACCGGACTTTCAATTTCCAATCAACCCTTCAATCTCAAAACTGCTTCTCCGAACCGGCGCCTTGAATCGATAAACTGCCCGGTAGCAAAATTCCGCGACCTTTCGCCCGGGCGTGGTGACGAACTTTCTGAACGAATCACCAGCTCGTGCCTAGAGTTCGAGCGAACTCGCTTCCCGTCCCCGTTCGAATTTTCTGTCCCACTGGTCAAGCACGTGCCACTCGTGAAACTCGATGCCGCGGGTTCTTTCGTTCCTCCCCGAAATGTCAGCGCGCGGGGAAGGGCACGCCTGGCATTTTGGAGCGAGTGACGAGCATCGTCATAGGAAGTCTGCACGCGCGCGCGTTGCGACACCTTCTGTCTCTGGGAATCGAGATGTAAATGCCACGAGGCCTGCGAATCTTTCGGCCATTTCTGCCAACAGGTTGCCGGGTGGATCGATGACTCCGCGGCAGAAGTCATTGTGGAGGAGCCCGCCGAAGGAATTTACCCTTTAGGAAAGCCGCGCGCTAGGATTCCCCAGAGGTTCGATCGCGTGCCCGCGGTTATTGGCTCGCACGCGGCGCGTCCCGCTGATTGATCGTTCAATCTTTCCGCGATTTTAGAACCGATCGGTTCACGCCTCGTGCGGGTCTGTGATCCTCGATGGCCGTGTTGAATGAAGGCTGACGTGGCTGCGGGATGCAACGTGGGAGGCTAATGATTCGGTGTTATTGTCTGGTTACCGAAGGTGGTGGCACCTCTGTAACAGACCGTTGTGGGTTAATAGATCCCAATTACTCGATTAGCAAGTCGTGCGTCGTATCGATAGGGAGGGTCTGTTGTATTGTGCAACAGCGTGCACCAATTCTGCTCGATAGTATCTGTAAACCCAGCACGAGGAATTTGCCCTTTACAAGGCTGGGGAACTCCAATCGAGGAATCTTCGCCGGGGAAAGTGTATGCACGTGTTCCACGAAGTCTGCTACCACCGATGGCAATTACAAGCTACTGTTTCGTTAAAGAAAAATGGAGTGGATGATGGAATCGTTCAATTTCCTGAAACACGACGAGGGGCAGATATAATTGGGGATGATTCGTGACGCGCGATGAGTTATTATCGATCACTTTCTAAATACGTTCCGAGACTCTCAAGATCGAGGATCCTCGATCTATGGATCGCGGAGACCCTTTGATTACAATGGCTACTTTGGAGCACGCGATTGATCGATGCACCTAACTGGGAAGTGTAACTCGCACTTCCTGCTCGAGTAATTGCATCTCTGCAAGATCTATGGATCTCTTTGAGGAAGCAATGATCGCTTACTCTCCGAAAAACAGCTCTAACGATACCAGCACGGAAATTACCACTGAATTTTCATGTGGCACAGACGACGAAGGATACTTATGCAAACTTTCTTCTCCACCAGCATTGCTACATGCTACTTTACATTATTAAACGCACGGCCACTTAAGATACTTCGCATCGATATTAATGTCATCAGTGACGATCGCAGAAAGTGAAGAGACGCTTGGAAATGAATCCTCTCGATTATATTATCATAGTAAATTACATAATCGCCGTTCCTCTCGTGCACGCTCACGAGACCGGCGTTCAACAAACAATTAAGTTATACAACGGAAAGAGCAGCCGTCCGTCACCGTCGTCGCTCGTCCTTCGAGCAAGTACGGGCCATAAATTTCTTATTTTTTTAACAAGCGCCGAGAATACCTCGCGCGAACGGCGAGGAAGAAAACGGAAGAAAGGAACGTGGTCCGTTATCCTTCGACTACCGTCTATTTAAAGGAATGATCGCTTGGAATGCTAATGATCGTTTCTTCGTTCGTGACTCCGTCGAAAATTGCACGCGTGACTGCAGCCGAGGGGAGCACCGTTACACCGTCGACAAATGGCGGTGCCACGATCGATCCGGCATCTATTTAGCAGATAAGGACTCGATAGGGTAATTGTGGGAGAGATGCTGCACTCGATGAGACGCCGCACTATCGGTATTTAAGGGATGTCGGTAATAAAACACATCATTGCCGATTTCATTCGTTTGAGGCTGTTGATTTGGGTCAGTTTGCCAAGCAACAGCGTGTTTCCTGTATTATTTTCAAAGATTTTGCTGTTATTCCAGATAAGCCCGGCGCACTTTGCCTGAATAGTTATACGTCGCGTTTATTTTTACTGTCATAGTAGCTAAAAATTCATAGTTTTTCTTAATAGAACTTTTGTAATGCGTTAAAGGGACCTTTTAGAATATTTCCTTGGTAGAATAGGTTACTTTCGACATAGCATGTGGAAATACGAAAGTGCGACGCCTCTTCCGGGCATTTCGGATGGACGCCGCACTTTTACTTGGGATAGATGCCGCGGTTTGATACCGTACTGTTTCGGAAACTAAGTCGATTTAAATGATGTTTGTAATGTGTAACGTGGTATCTCAAGGCAAATTATTTATTTTTAAATGAATAATCTTATAATGCAAACATATTTGTGGACTATTTACTCTTTTTTCACATTTTTTTTATTTTAATCTCAAGATGCCAACTGAATATAAAACAAAATCTAACGCTAAGCTTCAAGCTCAGTGGGGTCAAGAAATTTTAATCGAAACATTACATTGAATAAAAGCTGGAGAAATCGGCAAATTGTCCAAAATTTAAAAAGTGGTTGCACGAAACATGCAGCCTGTATAATACTATGTGTAACGAATGTGGGAGGAAGAAAAAAGAATGTTAAATTTCGAAAAGCAGAAATAATATCCGTACCTACTGTACTCATTTAATTTTCCAATTTTATGATTGTATAAAATAAAAATGTTTTGGGTTTTTTTTATATAAAAAGTTAGAATTAACAAGTTTAAATCGAAAATTGAATGTTTTTCGAAATGCGACACCACTCTCGCATGTGCGCCGTCTCTCCTACCAAAGGATGTTTTTACTTTCAATTTTTTAAGGGTGACAAATATTAAAATTTTGATTTTCTTTAATGCTAGTAGAATCACAAGATGTTGAACTAATAATATGTATCCTTGGAAAACATTTTCATTAAAAAATTTAGGCACAGTGACAATTTTGCGTTACGTGCGGCAACTCTCCCACAATTACCCAATCGTTCTCTGATAACGAAGCCGAGAATCCATAACAGTATCTACCATTTCATCTAGAAAATATATTTTATAAATTATAGTCGCCAAACACGGAACCTTGATCTCTTACATCCAAGTTCCCGCGATTTCTTAGAAAGAAGTTAAGACAGCACCTAGGAAGGTGGCGGCCCGCGAGAAGATTAACATATCGACGCATTAGCATACAAGTTTCTTCCCGAAGAAACATTGGCGGGGACGACAATGAGGGTCGATCAAGAGGCAGGCAAAGACACTTTCGTCCGCGGAGAGCGTCGCAAATTTCCTCGATGATCTTTGAGGCCGCCGCGTGGAACCGTCTCGATCGTTATCAGGGGACGGGGCACGATTCCATTGGAAATCGTGCACGGCGTACGGCGTGACATATGCCACGGCGGTGAAAGGAAAAGGAGGAGAAGAAGAAGAGGCAGCCGTGGCTGGCATCAGCTCATGCCTTCGAGGCTAGCCCGAGCTTTCTCTGCCCGCGGCCAAAGCGAGCGGATTCCACGCCGAGCCTTTCGCGGCGTACATCGAGCTCCATCTGTCGTGGCTCACCCGATCCTGGGTATCGCGATCAATGATCCACGATCCAGACGGATGTAACGATCGAGCAGATCGAGAACTTGGTCGGTACAACCTCGTGAAATCGGGGAGGCTGGATCCTCTTGGGCAGATTCCTTTGGCTTGGGGTATTGTCACTGTAGTTCCTTATTGTCAGTCTGCTTTGTTAAATTGTTTCATTATTGGGATTCGGTGGTTCAGCAGCCGTGTGAATTCCCCTCTAATTACCTGCAATTGGGTAATGCAGAAATAATGTCAAAGAGTAGTGGTACCCGTATAGAAGGTTTAGGCGTGAGGGAATAGTGCTTCCCATTGTTTCCCGCTGCAGAAAACAATGGGAATAAATTGTCTCTCCCGTTAATGCACTTTTGGTAATCCAGCCCAGTGCAACCCTCCGCAGCGAGGGTATCCAGGTGATTCTGCCGCAGTAATTCGAGCAGGAAATCGAAGCAGTTTCTTTCCCTCGTTCACCCGCTAGAGGAAACCACAGCACGACTCAGGCGGTGCATTGAAGGCTATCTGTTGCATCCCGAGGACTTGACCCCACAGGGTGTCCTTGGCCGAGTCGACCCACCCCGTGAACCAGCCGCTAGCATTCAATGCGTATCTCCGATGGCGTCATTATCGCCCATAGCGACAAACCAGCCTACAATGGCCTGGAATTAATTAGTTCTACTTAGCAGTTGAAATAACGGGGGTGGAGACTATCTGTGCGACAGAGAACTTTGCTGCGGCGTATTTATTTTGCAGTGAAGATAGAGGAGCAGAAGAGAGGGAAACTTATTCGATTATCGAATAATACTGTTAGTAGCAGTTTAGCATCTCGTTAGAACACACTTGAAAATTATTTCTAAAAGAATTTGTGTAGGCTGAATTGTTTCTGATTCCGGAGCAACTTATGAGCCAATCATAAGTCAAGGTCCTGCTTTCCAAGGGCTTTGGAGTATCCGCGAATGGACCTTTGAGAGAATTAAAATACGAGGAGGAAAGGGGTGGACGTTGAAAAAGCATCATGAGCATGCTGTCCGAGCATGGCGAGAACTAATTTTAATCTTTACACGCGATTCTCCGTCTCGGCAAATTTTTTCCTACCCCCCAACGACTGTCACGGCGATATTGCCAGGTGGATTTCCTTCGAGCCCGAGGAGAACAGAGGATACCAGAGAGAGAGAACTGGATTTTAATCCGCGCCTCGTACTTCGCGTCCCCTGCAACAGCGAGCCTCGGGGAAAATATTGTTCCGCCATTGGTGACGCGAGATCAACGGCAGAAAGCTGGAATTTTAGTGGAAATTAATTTGACGACAACGCACGCGGGTTGAAATTCGAGAATCGAGACGCGACAGTCGATAACACTGCGGAACAATGCAGTGGAAGCTACACGCAGCTTCCCCCTTTTGCATAATACACCGTACCGTTGGAAAAACGCCTTTGGACGAAATTAAACAAGACAATGGAGATATCAAACAGAATCCTTTGCTCGCGGAGAATAATGTTTCTCCATTGTTGAACTGTCCTCCACAGTCGAAGTCTCTTTTTGTCAGAGATGACTTTTTCCAGGGATATCAACATTTTTCTTACTTCAATTTACTTGAAAAATACGTTCCTGAGGAAAGTTTGAACGTTAATGGTGTGAAACCCTGACTTCCGGTTTCGATGACGATTCTCCTACCACTTTTCACTAATTTGTCTCTTCCTCGAAGAACATTCTTGTTTCGTTGAAGAGTCTCTCGTTAAGAGTCAATCTCAGGGACCTCCCAACAGAAAGTAAAGTCGATTAAGCAATTTTTAAAGTGTACATTCTTGGGGGTTGCTTATTTTCCACATTGAAGCCTCTTTGAAAATTCTTCGGCTCTTAGAGGATCGTGCGGTTGTCCACGGGTGAAATTCAATTTGCCCCAGGTGGATCGTTCCCTGGAGCTTCGCGTTACCTCGATCGCGTAATTGGAAGCCTGTTATCCTGGATCGCAGCTCCTGGTTCTGCCTCCTTTGATCCTGGCGCTTAGGGAATTACAGCGGGCCGCGACTGAGGCGTAACTTTCTCTGTCGAGTGGCCCCTGGAAACGTTTCCTAGGTGAATTCTTAACCCTAGCACTTTCGCGGTAACACAGTTATCACTCCCCTTTCGATTTCAACTTCTAAGGGTGTGTATAAAAAGTACATTTGCTGCGGTCGAACGACTCCTAACATTCTGGTACATAATCATGGAAATGTCGAAGATTTACGATCCTCCAAGGTTCGAAGAGGGCTGATAGAAGGAAATCACGCAACAGACATGAATGGGAGAAAATTGTCGAGCAAGAAATATCGAGCACCCTCCATATTTCCATCCCCTTTCTCAAATCCGTGATACGTGGACCGATACGGAGATGTAATCTGTCGTGCCAGTCGCTGGGATATTATTCCCCCGAGGAAATCCTGTGAGAAACGGCGAGCAAGGTGCGACTCGTCTCTCCCGATGGAAAAATTTCCCGCGGAATAAAGAAAGAATATTTATAGCCTGTATGCGAGGCACGCGTCACGAGGCTGCACGAGGTGCATAAGGCGCAGTCATATTAAGGATTCCATCTTCGGTGCTGTCTTCCTTGGCACGAAAAGAAGGACGTCCATTTTTAGCGATTTAAATACGCCGAGGAAAAAAAGTCGACGAATCCCACTGATAATTCACTAAACAGTTTGGTGAATTACTTCACTGTGGTAAAGCTTAACTTTGCACCGTTACGTTTTACTGGCAAACGAATAAAATTTCATTAAACTAGAGCGCAGATTTTAATGAAAAAAAAAAATAGATTGCCTCGGTATTAACGAACAGTGCTCCCTGCTGCGTGAAATACGCAGTCGTCCATGACTTATTGGCACCGAATTATTAGAAGCATACTCGTACTGGGAATCGTTAATTAATTAGTGAACCAAATTTGGAGCAGGATCAGAGCCGCTGAGCCGTAATGGTCGAAACGGAAAATTTCGCCAGCAATGCAATGCCTGAAATGGTGGAGTAAAAATACAAAAAACTATAATAATCTCTATCCTGTTTCTATTATCCTACCCCAAACCGCAGCCCTCCGTCGATGATCTGAAAGCATCAAATTTCCCCTCGGTTACCTGTGCGGTACGTGAAAGTTTCGCTGATGTAGATGCGGCACGGGATCGCCACGCATAAATGGGTTAGCGAATCAGCCGTTGATCGATTCACGGGAGCCCCAGCGACCCTTATCAGTTTGCACGTTGCAGGACGAGCCAGGCAGCAGGAGGAGCAGCCCGTTTCGCCTGCAGCTTCACCGGGGGGCTGGTTATATCGATCTCGCGAGAGGCGATGATTGTCCTGCACGAGGCTTCAGTGCCGTACCACGGGCTTCGACGCCACCTGCGGCGACCTTGACCTACGGGGTTTCTCTCGCGCCGGCGTCGCGTCCTCGCCCTCCCTTTTCTCTTTCCAAGCTTCTTCTAACGGCGTCCCGGCGTCCTGCGTCCCGTTCCGTCCTCCTTCGACACCTCCACTCGATCCTCGTCACTTTCTCTCACCCGTCCATCGTTTGCCACCCTCTTCGCGCACGCACGCTCTCGATCTTACCCCGTGCATCTTGCGCCACGCACTTCTGTGCCTCCTTCTTCATTTATGGGTATTTGACAATTCGTTACTCTGTTCTTGGATACGTCCATGGGATTGGGATTTAAATCGTAATTCTTGTAGACTTGGGGAACCGATTGATTAGTAGAGATTGTTGGAGGCTCAGTGGTGGTTAATTTAGATTTCAGGCTCGAGAGACGTTTACTTATCGCTTTGGGAATTCTCTGATTATAAGGAAATCTACTTGTCCCTCTGAATTTGTCTTTATTTAACCCTCCACGTGGCTGAGATTTTCCCTCGTTATCGGGAGAACGAATCCAACTACTCGAGAACCTCCACTATCATTTCGTCCCTCTCCTTCCCGCTCCTCCAATCCCTGGGCACTTCCAACACTCTTTCCTCCAGCTTCATCCGCTTCCCGACAAATCGCTTCCCCATTTCACTCGTGGTCCCGTTTACGACGAGCAAATCGTTCTCTCCAGCCGAGCGTCCCGGCTGTTGTCTCCGACGGCATTTAAGTAATTTCGGTGAATTTTCCTCTTAATTTGAGACTACGCGGTGAAATCTGAGATGCGTTGAATCGGATAAATGAATTCCAACGAATGGATCGATCGCTGTTCTACGGATTATTGAGACATTAAACCTCCCCTTCCCTTTTATATTACCACAAAGAAACGAAACGATCGATTTCCCATCAATAACGTAATAAAACACGGCCCGAAGTATCCCCAAGCCTCCAATCTCCCACAGAAACGAAACCACCCTTCAAAACAATCCAAGCAACCTCAACGATTAATACCAGAAATCCACGTATCAATTTCCCCTCGAGTAACCCTATCGGGCCAAGCCTCCAGAAACATATCAACCACCCCCAAATGCGATCCTCGAATGTCTAGAAAGGGTGCCCACTTCTCCACCAATCCGCAAACAGTCCATCTACCGATAAACCTGGAGTCAACCCCCCAGGTAACGATCAGTCTCGCCGTGGGGCACGAGGGGTAAATCAAGCTTTCGCCAGAACGGTCGCGGTGGTGGACCTCTCCGCACCCCCTCACGTGGAAACACTGCCGCCCATCCCCACCCTCGGCGAGCTACCGGACCGAGGCAACCCCCTCCAACCCCTGAGCACGCTTCTGTCTCGGTTGTCGGTCGGCGAGCGGCACCAGTCGCAGTTCGAACCCCTGAAGACGCTGCACGAGGAGGAGACACGCGTATCCTGCACACCGACACCTGGCACGACGCGTACCATCGTGCCGCAACCCTTGGCCATGAGCCCGGAAGCATGCAGGTGGGTCGTTCGATTCCCCTCCGATTCGAGCTTCCGGTGTGTCCTGTTTCCGCGCGACCTGGCCGTGCCACGATTAGCTCAACGGGTCAACCCTTCCTGGGGGTGGTTCTCTGCGGCGAATCGCGTTCTTTCGAGTACGGTTTGTGGGTGGCTGGAGACGGAGGCTGATGTTTCAAGGTATTTCAGTGGTGGCTGAGTCTATTGTGGTGGACTGCGGTGGTTTTGGGGGTAGATTGTGGATGGTAGTTGGTAGATGTTTCGGGTAGTTGAAGCGAAGTTTGTCGGGCTTTGCTTGGGATCTTGAGGTCTTTGTGAGGTTTGCCAAGAGTAACTTAGAAGATTATAATTGTATTTTTGATAGATACTATTAGGGAAGAGCATATTCTCTTCTTAATGGAGTTGGCTTCTTTAAAAAAGTCTTTCAGTAGGTCAAAGTGTTCTGTGGTAGAAACCTTTGCTTTACATTTTCTCTTTCCTTCTCAAGGGACACATTTCGTTTCTGATTACGACGTGATAACGAGGGTCAGGAGGGTGGATTTCTCAGGGGGTGTCGTTCACACAGATACCATCGTGGGCTCGATAAACAACGGTGTGCTGTGTAGAAATAGAGTGGAAAACGGAGGATTTACCTTTGACAATGAAGACCCCCGATCGTTTCTTTTGGTTTTCAGGAACACCTGGTGTTTTACCTTGCCATGGTTCTCGGATGAAAAGGACGCTGGTTTGTCGAGACGTAATGAGATCCCTTTTTTGTCGGTTTCACTGGTCGACGAGCGAAATAGCGCGAGGCGGTGGCGTGCATTCCTTTTCAAAGCATTCAGGGCGTCACGTAAATGACATTTTTAATTAATTCTGCGAACAGGTGTGTTTTCCTTCACCTTCTCGGGATATCCAGCGTTGTTACAATGCTGCTTTACTTACGCACAACGATTCTCACTTCGCTCGACTAATTCCACGATACCCCCTTTAAATTGATCGCTGTAATCTCCTCGCCTGCGGTTTTAATTAAAAAGCAAAGTGAAGATTTTTTTTTTAGAATCACTGGCCTCGAATGTCTTGTCTCTTTCTTTCCCCCGTTCCCTGATTAAACTCATTTCAGAGTCTCTTTGAACCAACTAAATTCCAACACCCGAGTGCATGCACGAGGATCGAAAAAGGGGTGAAAATTCACCTGCTAGAGGGAGTAGGAGAAGAAAAGATTGCGTAGGATCGGGCCGAGAGTAAATACCTCGCTTCCGCTTTCCCTTTCAACACGTCACAAAGTTACCCTTCCAAGAGAAACCGAGGTGTTAGCACGTCCCCCTTTGGCATTTTTCACCCCAGCATCTCGAAAGTCATGGATTTCAATTAATCTCGCCCCGCCGATCTCCAACTTTTCCGTTACCCTCGTCAATCCTGAACTTTCCCTTCTTCCGTCGCTACTCTGAATGAATACCCTGACTCTTGACACCGTCGAGTCATCTACGCACCCTCCACGTGTCATTTTCCTTCAGCCTGTGGTCAGACTCCTCGAAGGCAGGGAAGACACTAGCAAGATAACGCCTCGAGATATGATATTCCGTGATGCTCGGTTAAAAGTGAATCGTAGGGAGCATCCACCAGCGGGGTGCTTCTGTTTACGCGTGCGAAGGCGTCGCGCACGGAAAACCAACCACCCATTTTCTTCACCTTCATCGACCGTATCGTGTCAAGGCCAAAACCAGCCAAGTTCTTTCCAGTCACGGTCACGAACATCGTTCTCTGTCTGCTCGACACGCTTTGCAAATCATTGGCTACGATTATGTACTCGCCCCGACCCCCTCCGACACCTGTTTACTTGGCGCATGAAATTTTCATTGGATTCCTCGAGCCACTTGGTTCGAAATGGCCGCGGAAGCCCATTTGCTGGGAAATGTGGGCCATAGGATGGTACCCGTTCTAGTAATTTCTGGAAATTCTGAATTGACAATCATGTTGCAAAGTGCGCGTTAGTCTGGCATGAAGTACGGTAATTGGGGGAAATTTTGGGTAATGTTATTGGCAACTTTCAGGGGAATGGGGTGGTTTGAAGTTAATTTTAATCACTTCTGAAGGAGACAGCTATGGATGGCGGTCAGAATTAATTTTCTGGTTACTAGAAAATATATGGATACTTTCAAGAGTAGATGATATCTGTGGCCATTAATCATCTCGATTATTCGTGTCTTATTTTTAGATCCTAGCTTATCCGATTTCGCTTCACGCCCTGGATATATAAAAAGCAGATTAGCGCGTGTACCACATCGCGAAGGATGAAAGACATTGTAACTTTCCACATTTGATGCACAAAACTTCGTCCCCGATAAACATGTAATTTATTAGACCACCCGATAACGAGCTCCATGATATTTCCTACCAGCCTCCGAGGAACTTTTTAATATTCTTCGCCGGCGACCGGCGCGCGATTAATTAATTTCTGAAGTTTTAATTTACCAGCGATGTCGTGAAATTTTTAATGCATCTTTCGGGGAGTGCATCAGTTTAATTCACTGCTCGGTATCCAGTTGCACGCCAAGAAATTATGGCCAGTTACTCTTAAGGGAACGCAACACGTGCAGCACATAATTTCTGATGAAACATTATGCTTCGCGTTTCTATTACTTATCGAAACGATCGTGCTCGATATATTTCTATTATACACAGCACATTCTGCGGTGCGTGAGTTATTTTGCGTCACTCGTTCGATAAATTTTCCCAGATATTCCTTCCCATTCCTGGGACGTGAATGAATAGCTATTATGTGTGTGACAATAGGGCCATTGCTGCTATCCAGAAGTGATCAATTGTATCAATTCTGTCGAGTAATGTCTATCGAAGGAAATTGAAGGTACGCGAAAGGGGAATCGAGAAATTGGTAACGGATGATGTATCGAGGACGAGTGGAGAGTTCCTTATCTAAATGGTACAGCAGCTTCCCAAGAAACTTTAGTGTGTTATGAGTCAAATATTCATGCACCAGCATAGAAAAACACTCAAGCACACCTCCGAAGACAGAATTTCCCCCAATTACTTCAGCCCATCGCAATACACATAACCACAAAGCACGGTGTTACCTTGCAAACAAAACTGAAAGGTTTCAGCAAGAAAGGAAATGCAAATTTCCTTGTCCAACGACAGTGATTGATAGTTGTCCCCTTGGTCCCTTTCCATTATTCTCCTCGCCCAAAGATTTGGCCCCCCGCCAATGTCAAAATTCCAGTTTCACTCGAACTGTGTCGGTTCGCTCGCCACAGACCCCTGAAAAACGGCCAGAGAAGTGTCCCGACCAGTTCGCACCAGTACAACACAATAAGATCAGCGAATACGCTTTCGTCCTCGCTGATTCCGTCGTCTTTGATCGAACGCGAAGTCCGCACTGTGTTTTTGCGACGGAAGGTTTGCGGATTGACCCATTTACTCGAGTATAGAACGGTTGCATTCATTTTTTTAAAAATGGAGAATGTCCCCCTCTCGGTTCCGGGGTATGGAGAAGCTGCAAAGAATCATCCAGCTTCATTAGGGGAGCTTCCTGGTTGCGCTTTATCGATCTGTGTTCGCATCGCCTGTTTCACCACCGGCGGTTCTTTTTCATGCGAGGTCAGACTAATTATGTGCTTGTGAAAAAAATCTCCCGGAGAGATAAAAGTGTGCCGATAAATATACATTAGCCGTCTATTAAATGTCATCTCTCTATCTCCGACTTTTATGAATCGAGCCTTCTTGAGTGGATTAGGGCGACCGACGGGAGTAACTTCAGTATATGTATTCCCAGCTCGGGGTGAAAATGTCAAAGATACGCGATCGATAAAGCGAGATACATTGACGACTGAAGAAATTCGATACTGCTGGCAAATCAAGAACTGCGACCAAAGCTTTGCCAAAGCAACCCCTTTTCAAGACCGTAGTTATCATCTACCATTAAAATATTGATCTAATTTGTTATTCGACGATAAACCTAGTCCTACATCATTTGGAAAATTAAGCCCGAAGAATATCCCTTCAATTTTTCTTCTGTCAAAGATTCTGCCCCATTCCTATCACAGTTGGAATTCAGTTCTCGTTAAATATATCCAACAATTTCGTAATCCACTTTGAATATCGAGGGCCTGTTCGCCGGGGCAAAAAGCGGCGAGAGTTTGTCGAAATTATGGGCTTGAAAGGTTAGAGGAATGGTTTGCGATACTTCCTCGTCGCTGGGTATCGATTCCTATCCCACCCTCGACTTTTTTCTCCCGGTTTTCCCTGTGGAGATCGGAGTGAACTTTTTGTAGGCTCGCAGCTCCGAAAAACCATTCGCTCGACCCCGATCGCGAAACGACCATTCAAGCTTTGCCTCGTGTCGTATCTCATCTGCACAGAGTGGAAAGATACCTCGAATAACATTTCAATCTATCAGGGGTCTCCATTGAAAAAGAAAATGGGGTACGCCTGCATTAACTTTTAATTCTTACCATTCTCCTATTCATCCCCATAACCTTCGTTCTCCGCGATGGAAGCCCGAGCAAGGGGTGGCAGCGAAGGGGTATTTGAATTTCTTCTACGTGTCACACGTGAACCACTGAACTTTGCACTTCCATCACGCCGCGATAAATGTTACCGGTAAACTACCGCTGTAAATCCTCCCGTGCGTCCATCCTACGTCACAAAGGGAGCACGCATCGCCGCGTGGTGGCCTTCGTCGTTGCTACGTAAACAGGCTTTAATGAGAATCCAATGATGCGGTAACTTAGGAAGACGGGGTGCTCGAGGTCGAAGACTCTCAAAGTTCCTACAAGGAAATTCCAAAGTTCTGGCGGAGGTTATCGATGGTGCAGTGTCGCCCCACGAGGCAGCGTTTCTTATTGTTAAACTTCCTTCAATCCCATTATCATGACTGTTAATGGGATTTCTTCGTGGGGCGAATCGTGCTCCGCCGCCCTCAATCGCAAGGTAAAAATTCCGTGTGACGCGTCCTTGGCATTAATCATTCATGGCGTTTGAAAAGCTGTAGCCTTCACCTCTCGTCGCGAATTGGAGGACCGAAGTGTTGGAAAACACTAATAAATCTGGCGTGTATTCTTCCTCGATGAGTCGCTGACGTATGCAGGATGAAAAAAAAAAAAAAAACAGTTTCACCGTATACGGGGCTTTTCGACGGGGATAGAGGTTGATGGATGTATCAAACGCCGGCGATCTTTGGCGTGGCGTCAGGGGGTGAGTCAGATATGGCTGGAATTCACGCAGGAATCGCGTGAAACGAAATTCCTGGCATTCGTTACTGAATTCCGCTTTATTTCGATATTTATCGGCTTCGGTATCCGCTGGTAGGTACTTAATAAGATCTTGGAACGATTGCCGTATTTCCTGAGTCCTTGGCGAGCAACAATATATGGGCACGGGAAGACCTCGCGAGACGAACAATTCAATGTCACAGTAGGTACCTATCACTGTATAATTATTGCATCTCTAAAACACTGATACTTGCGAAAACTTGGTGTAACACTACTACGACATGAGGTATGCCTAGCCTTTGAAAGAGTTCCTATCGTTATCACTGCCCGAATTATACTGGTTATTCGAAGCAGTGCTCGACAAGGACGTCGGTGTTTATCGAAATTCAGAGTGCAGGAACGCGGATCAAGTAAGTAAGAAAAATGGGGAGAGAGTCACTGGTACAATCATACAACAGCACGGCCCCTCGTATGTAAAATTTATGATCGAGAAAGGGCAGAGTAATAATGTTTAAAAAGCTGGATTCAAATGAAATTATAATTATACCATTAACACAAGGCACGTAAATCATTAGCTGGCCATGGCGAAATTTCCGTAGATAATTTCGTTGGTCAAATTAATTCGGGCTGGTGACAGGCTGACGTGACGCAAATGCAACGTGTATCGCGCTGTTTGCGGGCGTGTGAGTGACATAATACAGGGGAAGAGTATTATTCAGCGTGGAACACGCAGATAATAGATACAAAGGCCGTGTGCATTCTGTTATTTGAGATGCTATGATTCTCTGTTTGGGATGTCTACTGTTCTAAGAGAGATTTTCCAGAATTTCAATATTAATATCTTTGAAAACATTAATGAACGTTTACGGAGGTACTCTATCTTTGCGTAATTATTTTAAGAGGATTACCGTATGAACTGAGCGTTGAATATTATTTAACAGAAACCACTGAGAGAGCTGGGCCGACTGTGCCTCGGTACAGGTGAACAGAGCACCGTCGTTACGGCGGAAGTTTGCACAGAACCGCGCGGTGGGCTTCCTCTGCTCCAGGTATGGCCGAGCGATTCGCCGAGGGGCGAGGCAGACGGACAGGCCCAGGCATTCGTATTCCCCGATGTCCCGGAGAATGTCAGCGACAGTGGCATCGACTCCATCCAGGTAAAATCTCCAACGAACGCTGATCAAAATCATCCTGAATATCGTATTCGACTTGAGGAAGCGATGTTCTTTTCAATCGTGTGAGTTAATAGCGGCGATTCACCCAGAATTCACTAGACATAGATATTTACTAACTCGCGGAATTCGGTAATGACAGTTCCCATCCAGTGAAATTCGGTTACTCAAGTTCGATAGTAACTGGATTCCAAGCTGTTCTTCCGTAGATGGACTGCATTTAAGTGACTACACTCAGAGTGACAATTCCATGCGAACAATTTTTCCAAAGGCATCACCGTCGCCATGCGGTGTGGCGAGCACTAGCCCCGCTGTGACGCCCCAGCAATCCCGTCGCGCCAGTTTACTGCATCCGGACCACGCTCGACTGCAGCTGCATCATTTGCATCACAATCACCACATTTCCGGGTCTAAGACTCCGCCAACCCCCGACAGGACGTCCATCGACGAGGAACCTCCGCTTCCGCCGAGCCCTTCGAGCTCCACTACCAGCAGCCTGCGCTCGATGCCGAGTTCGGCTATCGCTTCGATGCACTCGCAGGATAGAAGACGCAGCAGCAGGTAATAGAATCTCAGATTAAATATGTGGGAAGTCGACATCGTAATATTCGCCAAGCGGTGTTTGCTGAAATTCTTTTACATGGGAACGGTGGCTCGAGGATTCCGTAATTATTATGTATCGCCTGAGAATCAGGAGCAACCCGAGGCAGCCGCTGAATGAATAAATAAAAGAGAAATCTCTAACATTGTTCCTACCAAGCGTACCTTATGTATTTGCTCTCAATTGACATGTCTCTATAAATACAGCGGGCGATAAAAGATCATTAGATTAACCATAGGTCATGCAACCGGTTTAGAGTAATAACGAGCCCGCGCGGCTTTATAAACATGACGTGATTTAAGTAAAATCACTCCGCCGACCCTATCAATGTTCCGCGATACGACAGCAGATTGTTCGACAAGATATGACTGGCGACCTTAATGTACACGGTCCCGCGATCTTATCCATACATGGAACAAGTTACCTTTCAGTACACCCCCACGCGTACTGGCTTACAACTAAATCAATTCTAATTTTGTATTTGCGTTCATTCAAGGGGTAAGAATACATCTGACAGAACTGCTGTTAAACGTTCATCTCAAGAAAAGGGTCCTTTTAGGAACAAAAACTGTCACGAACCCTTCCACCAGAAAAGACACCTCTAAATTGTCTTTAACACCCTCGAAAACAATTTTCCTGTAATGCTGGGAAAGTGAAGGTTCGATAAATAACTCGTTTATCCTCCGAGGGGTTGACACCTCCAGAAACGCGACAGTGGTCTTCGAGAACTGTCACAACCCCCGTGGACAGGGGGGAGAAAGTTTCCCTGGACGTCTCTCTTTGTTCTCGATCCGGGATATCCGCGCTGGAAATAATCCCCGGGGCTGATGCGTCCTGACGACGATCTTGGCTCGTGTCAAGGCGCGACCCTGGCACTATGCAAATAAGTCGACCAGCCACCCCGAAGCACGTGGCGCTACCACTCCCGTTCATTATGCATCCGAGATATTAATCGTCACGGGTATCCGTGTAATTTACTCTTTTCGAGCCCATTTCCCTCGACACGTGGACATAAGTCGTCCCGATTCGACCGCGCCCTTCTCGCGCCTACGACTTCCAAGGGTGGAACCTTCACCCAGAGCACTGAATCGATCCGAGCGCAGAACTTGCTTTCATTTTCACTCGATAATATTTCATGCGGCATGGAATAACCGTGTCTACGAAATGATAGGTGGAGGAAGGCTGGGAGAATATTTAGCTAGGAAACCTTGGGAATTGTTCATGACGGTACCAGACAGTTCAAGGTATTATTAACTGATGGAAGAAGTAGGTTTATATGAAATCCTATTCCCAGAGATTTGCGCTGGAAGCGTGATGCATCACCGAGTGTGTATTCTTGAAATCAACAGGTACAGCATGTTCGACGCCCTGGATCTGGAGTACGCTCTCCTGAGGGCAGCGGCCCGTGGCTCCGTAGGGCCGTACTCGCTGTCAGAGTCCCTGCACAAGCTGACCTTCACCCAGAGCCTCGCGTTTCCTGCTCTGGCCCGAGGCTTGGCCTCGAAGCAGAGCATCCCCACCAGGAGGCCGCAGCAGCACACAGAGAGCGGGCTGAACGCGTTCGCCAAGGTGGTGACCGCTCTGGTGCTGGTCCTTGTCAGCGTGCTGGTCTTCGGGGTGGTGTACAAGTTCGTGAGGACGTGAGGGTGGCTGCTGGTGCCCGATCGGCAGCCTGCCACCTCGCAGGACTTCGATCGATCGGGTGCCAGCGATTCCTTCGGCGACTGACAAGTTCATGGGAGGTTTCACGGAGTTTGAGCAAGTTTCACGCGGTTCGCAGCAACGTCGCACTGTCAGCTCGAACGATTTTCGGAAGGACAGCCAGTGAAGTGAATCCAAGTGATTAAAATCGAGCGCGTTGAATGTTTGTGAGTGTTTGCGGTGGAACCCATATTATGGGATATCCTTCAACGGCGGTTTCTTCTTTACCTTAAGTTTTACACACAATCGTGGTGTGTCTGTGTTTACGTTTTTCTTGGGACACGTTGACTGGTGGCTTTAAAGTAATGGTTGTGTCTTTTCAGTTTCTTTCCTCCGAAATGTGGACGTGAATATATAAGAATGTATGAAAAGGGTACTTGCGTACAAGTCTCATTTTGGGCGAAGCAAAAGTTGCACTGTTGAGAAGTTTCACAGGGATGAATTACCAAAAAATTGTGTATTCAGAAGTCGTGACCATGTCCGACTGAACGGACTATCTATCGACACCTCGATAGCGGGCAGAAAGTAGCACCAACGTGTTTGACTACGAAACTACACCCGTGCGCGAGGCACAAAGGGCAATTTCGTTTGATGACGATGACGACGAAACCTCCCGCGACTAAACAGAGCTCAGCGCGCATGCAAAGGACTCGGGTGCACGAAAGTAACACGTAGTTCAAAATAGGGTATAACGAATGAGCTTGAAGGTTTACAATAAAGTTGAAAGTGGGTCGTTTAGGCGGCATGGAGCACGTATGTCAATGCAGCGGCTGGAGCAGCTTCGCGGCGGAGTCGTGGAATTTTGATACGGTGCTGAAGGTTCACCACTACCAACGAGTATTTTTACTGGGAGAAACAGTGGGCAGCGATCGATGATTCGAAGTTTATCGTCGCTGCGGCGTGTTCACGCGGACGAGGCAGCAAGCGGAACAGAAAGCAACCGAGAATTCCACGTAGCAAGTTAAATTATAGATGTGTGTAGAATTTTCGTTCATCAAAAGTTTCCTCTCTCTTGAATAATAAACATGTACTTAAAATGCACTGTGCAAGGAATTTTGGCACGAAAACAATTCCCTTCGATACTGTGCTATTGCTATTTAATCGTTTCGGTTGTTATCGAAGCTACAAGCATCTTTACTAACGCGTTCGTTCAATCAAAATATAATATTGAAAGGCTGCGAGTTCTGTGACGATTTTTGAGACCTCGTCCGTGTGAAAGGGCGCGTCGAGTTCGCCAGCGCGTGTAATTAGGTAAAAGTCCGTGACTATTCAAGTGCTTTACACAATTCTATCCCGATGACAATCGCTCCGACATGTAGAGGATAATTTTAAGGGAAACGCGAGCAGAATCCTCGCTGCGAATTAAAGTCGGCGACGAGCGGAGGATACTCGATAATTAACGAGCAAGCGTCGCTGATGAAATCATGAGGTCTTCTTCCCGTCTCACGGTAAATGCAACATTAAGCGCGCTCTCCGCTGCTAATGGTACTCGAACAGAAATTGGAAGATTCCGAGTGAAATTAGAAGCCTCGGAAAAGTAATTCTCCTTCGCGATCTTTTTAAATAAACATTTCGCTGCACTTTTCACCTGTTCCGTTTCATCTTTGTGTATTCATTCACGTTATTACTTTACATTGAATTCTAAGTTACCGATTTATTGATCGAAGATACTTCGTTTCCTCATCCATTGCCTTCCGAGCTCCGAGTTTCACGAAGGGAGAAGCGTTCGAGAGATGTTCTTCTTAGCTTTGCGTAACGTTGGTATTTTTATCGAGCAAGATAATCGTGAAACGTACATGTATGCACACGTATTATACATACATTGTAAATATATCTATATACAAGTATCATAGACAGGTGCGTCCTTCGTTTCTTTTGCGTCGTGCTATGTATTGTTAAAAACGCCGCACTCTAATAATTTTTTAATGTAAACGCGAAGAATACATACATACGAGTCGCGACGGTTCGAAGAAAGACGAAAGAATTTTTTTTTACTTCGACTAAATCGGGCTGACTTATAAAAGAAACGTTCCGTGTAAAATGAGAATGTTTTCCAATGAAAAATGGGAGGAAAGTTTCCATGAGAACGATGGAAATCAAGATGTAATTGCGAGGAAGAAGTCATGGTTTTCGTGCCACGGGAGATGAACGTAAAATCAATATCAACGCTGTAATTAATTCTGTCCACTCGCCTCTAATTTCTACAGTGAACTATTCTATTGTCTACAAACAGAGGAGACAAAATGTTGAGTCGTCTGAAACTTTTCCTGGATCGATCGCTTGATATTGTAATAAGAAACTTTCGACCACGTTCGAAATAAATTTCGTGAATAAAGTTCTTCTCGTCTCGTCAATTTATTTCCATCCTCAGCATGCAATCACACGACAATTGTAATTGCAGAAAAGAAAAATAGTACAAGTGAAATGCCAGTGGCTGTCTACATATTGTTATCACTCGTTGAAGCTTCGCTTATTAAAGTTTGGAATTGTCCACCCGTTTAATCAACCGAAAGTGGAAGTTCCCAAGTCCACGTCAGTTTGTCTGACTATAATTCCCGGCCTTACGCATTCTACTTACGAACGAGCACGCTGACTCGAACCACTGATCGATCAAGGGACTTTACCCCGAAGCCAGCTGAAACTTCCTCTTCTTCTCCTTCGCCTGAAATCATGTTGCTTAAAAAATACAAAAGTGAACCACGAAATAAAAACCAAGAGCATCCCTTCGTATGTTGGATCTGAAAATTGAAAAGGGAGGAGGGCTGGCGACGCGAGAAACATTCCTTTACATCGGCAAAGGAGCCTTTTATTTTACAGTCGCGTGATTCCACCCGACTCCCATGAGTCCCCCTCTGTGTCTCCATCCCTCTGTGTCTGAAGAAGTATACTTTGAAAGTTTACAACAAGTGTTCCCTCTTCGTAGTCTCACATCTAAGGTACTAGGATATATCTACAATGATATAATTCTCCTTACACGACTATACACACACACACATTCGGCTGGGTCGCTCCCCCCTGGCTTCTCGTCTACGATGACGCTAAAAAGACAGACAAATTCTCGTCCCTCTCTGCCCCTGGCCCGCACAAATCGACCCGACGTCTGTTATACGCAACGTATGTATGTACACGAATTTCCTTTTATTGCTACTTTACAAGATCCCCGCCTGATCCGACGTGAGTATTTGCGCGATTGTGCCACCCATTCGCATGCCCTCTCTTCGTTTCCGTCTTTCGGGAACGCGGAGACGCGTGTGGCGCGTCGATCGTGCCCATTGGGAAAAGGTTTGAGGGTTAAGTATCGCGTGCTGATTTCTTCTCTCTCGTCTCTCTTGTGCGACTCTGAAGCCCTGACGAAGGAAAGACCTTCGATTGTCTAGAAAGGAAAGGGGGTTGACTAGAGTATCAAACTTGTTGGGAAACTTAATTTTTATACGGGAGGGGCATCTTCACTGCCCTAATACGAGAATGCTTCACTGGCGTCGCAGTGAAACTTACAAGAGACTATTCGAACGAGTATTTTCGTAAGTGAGCAAAGTGGAAAAGTTTTCTGCCAGCTTTCCTTCGAAAGAGTTCGATTCGATCCTCCGTGCTCCTCTATCGCTACATCTATCCAGTCTGCCCGCTTTTAATCGCGCTTAGGCCGTGCTTTCTCCAGTCACACCTCCGCCCCTGTCCCTCCCTTTAATCCTTTCGCGCTGCACGTAAGTTATATGAAATATGGGCAACGTATCGTTGGAGAAAAGACTACCAGATAGTGTCAACTATGAAGTAGATATCCTTCGTTTGAACCTTAAACGAGCCGCCCGTTAAAAAACAGAGCGCGAATAAGAACTCTCTACCGCGTCCACGATTTTGTACTTAAATATAAGTCTGTGTGCTCGACTTTCCCGTGAACCGTGCAAGACTAATTCAGACTGCTCCGCGTTCGAAGAGTTTCTCGACGAAAGGATTAACAACTGCCCCCCCTCGTTCCCTCCCATCATAATCGTGTGCGTTGTACGAACTCGAGTCATCTTTGGTCTGCGATCAACTCGGCGACTCAAACTGTAGAAAAATAAATTATTATATCGGTGATCGTGTATCGAGTTCTATAGTCTTCGATTACGTCGATTGTATGAACGAACATCAATCTACTAATGACCCAGGATGTTTCACAAAGCCCTTGATACACCGAAACGAATCTCCAGAGCAAGAAGAAGATGACTCTAAGGAGCAACTCCTCAAAATTTCTTCGCTTTTATCAGAGGAATCGTTCGCGAGCGAGTAATGCCGGGAGCTTTATGAAATGCCTTGTATATTGAGAAGCAAATCGAATCTAAACTCCTAAGAAATCCCCGCCGCATTCTAATACAAATCGACGACTCTGTTCGCAGAAAAATATAATTGAATTAGAAACTATAGAGATTCTTTTACCGACGAATCTTCCTTGAATCGCGCCGTTCACCGTGCAAGCGCCCTTTCAACTCGATGTCGCTTGTAACGGGGTGCTGCAATTCGCTCTAATTTAGAATATTTGGATACAAAACGACTCAGCTGGAGCTTCCCATCTTTCCTCGCGTGTAAAACACAAAGGGATAGATTCTATTTAAAGGAATTAACGTCAAAACGGCGCTCGCACTATTAACGGCATTTCCTAAGCACGCACCTAGATCATGAGATTTCACTTTTCACCCCTTTTCGCACTCCTCTCCCTCGATTCCACGCGTTCTCCCCGTCTCGGCCTCTCAATTCTCCAGCAAACGCACATTAAGAGAAAAAAAAGTACATGGAAGTGATTCCACGTCGCGTTTCGATGTCTTCCTTCCCACGTTATCAGCTTTCGTCTTGCCGAAAGTGCTCCTCCGTTCCAGAATCATACGAAGTTCCAGAGTCACGAAATTCGTCGAGTTTCTATCAGACTAACAGTACGCAATTCCATACTTTCGTGCTCGTTTGGCGGGTACTCGATTAAGTTTCCATCGACAGTACCCTATCCCCACTGAACCGTCAATTATACCTATAACGATTAGTCCTGCCCCGTGTGTCTCAACTATTGTAGGTAATTACATTCGAGATCGAATTTTTACAACGATCTCGTTCGAAGAAGAAAGGGTTACCAGCAAGCTTTGAGTATTATTACGTTCGCGGATTCAATGGCGATCCCTTAATATAGCGTTGCAAGTATTCGATCGAGATCGTAGGAAAGCACACAGTTGACGATAATCGAATGACCGAGAAGAAGCTCGAGGACTCCGCGAGCCACGTTAGAAGGAAATAGAGCCTCACCACTAATTGACCGCCGGCGCCATCTGTTAATTAACATCGAACGTGCACGTGGCGGGATCTAGAAAAATAGAGTCAAGATCAGCGATCTAAAAACAACGATTACGACCTAGACACTTTCTTAAGTTACGTATCGACTCTAGAGTGACGAGCGACTATTACGATCGATTATACAGTGGACGAAATTTCTATAAGAACAGTACTATTTTTAATAAAAAATGTCAAGTAATCTGCAAATACAGTTAATGGAAGGCTAGGAAATAGTGACGGAAGCATACAAAATAAGAAAAAGTATTAAGAATTTAAAAAATCGTTGTAGTTTTGTTATAAACTATAAATATTACTTTAAAGTACAGAAAACTAATGAAATTTGCATAAGAACAGCGTATCAAAAACAAAGCATTAGTACAGAAAATCATAAAACATATAATATTAATAAAATGTACTTTCACCAATATGCTGAATTACTTTAAATATTCTGTTTTGCATGCTAGAATTTAATTTTTGTAACGTTGTAATATGGATTTTACTCCACTCAACTCTAATTGCCTTTTGGAGCTACTTAATGTTATTATACTGCTTCTTATTTTTATATACGGCTCTTGATAGGATTCTCCATAACTTTTATAATGGATTTAAGTCCGCGGAACGAGCGGGCCACTTCATAAGCGACAAATCTTTTTGTCGAAACCAATCGCGGGACTTTTTAGAAACATGAATTTCTGCATTACCTTGTTGAAAAACAACATTTTCTTCGTGATTGTCATCAATAAATGGAATCAAACAATCGTCTAATAAGTCTATGTATTTTTCTGAATTCATTCTTGTAGAAATTTTACAAAGTGGCGTCTTAGAAGAGTAACTGAATGCAGCCCACACCATCAAAGTTCCTCCGCCTAAATTTTTACTCATGGCAACAGATTTTTCTGTGCGTAAGTCATGCCAGAAATATTTATACCCATCCGGCCCGTTTAAATTAAATTTTTTTCATCGAAAAATATTGTATCTTTCCACTCTTCGCGCCAGGTCATATGGTTTCGTGCGAATTTTAATCTTGCACGTTTATGCTCCTGCGTAAGAAGTGGCTTCAACGACCTTTTCATCCACTTCAATCTTTTATCTCGCTGCAATATTTGTCGCACACGCCGCGTGGTCATTAGCAGTTCCAAAATTTGAATTGAAGACAATTTATTGAAGACAATCACGAAGAAAATATTGTTTTTCAACAAGATAATGCAGAAATTCATGTTTCTAAAAAGTCCCGCGATTGGTTTCGGCAAAAAGATTTGTCACTTATGAAGTGGCCCGCTCGTTCCGCGGACTTAAATCCTATCAAAAGCCGTATATAAAAAAAAAGAAGCAGTATAATAACATTAAAGAGCTCGAAAAGGCAATTAAAGTTGAGTGGAGTAAAATCCATATTACAACGTTACAAAAATTAAATTGTAGCATGCAAAACAGAATATTTAAAGTAATTCAGCATATTGGTGAAAGTACATTTTATTAATATTATATTTTTTATGATTTTCTGTACTAATGCTTTGTTTTTGATACGCTGTTCTTATGCAAATTTCGTTAGTTTTCTGTACTTTAAAGTAATATTTATATTTTATAACAAAACTACAATGATTTTTTAAATTCTTAATACTTTTTCTTATTTTGTATGCTTCCGTCACTATTTCCTAGCTTTCCATTAACTGTATTTGCAGATTACTTGACATTTTTTATTAAAAATAGTACTGTTCTTATTGAAATTTCGTCCACTGTAGTCCCGGTGAAATCGACGGGCCACGCGGGAACACTTCCCCCACCCTTGCAGGGGACACGTGCCTTCGAATTTACGCGAGAGGGCGGGGAATGGTAAGAGTGGGGGGTAGCCCATCAGTGACCCTGGCTGGCCAATTGATTTCGCCCCGGACTATAGACGCGTTTCTCCCTTCTCTCAACAATATTAACCCTCCGTTTTATCCTCGGAACCATGCTTATCCTAGATATGCACGATTCGAATGAATTCTTGGATTGTAATTTTAACAGCCACCTGCAAATTGAAGATTGCGCCTACTACACCAGTGAAAACTATAATTTAGTATAAAATCTTCGCAATGATAGATTGATCGGCGTTTACGGCTCGACGATAATATTAAATTGATGCATCAAGGTTCGGTAGTTTCAGATTCAATTTTTCCCCACCATTTAATGGATTCCTTTGGGACTACTGCCGACGAGTAATCTTACCTCGTGGGTACACAGGTCTACGTAAAATAGGACTCTCTTGAAGGCCTAATCTTAGTTAAAACAATTTACAACGGTCAATTCGAAGACCACGACTAATTGAGCGACGAAAAACCATCGTTCCCTAGAGGACCCCCTCTCGAATCGAGGGTCCCCGTTGAATCTTCGCGCAAGCTCCCTAAACCTACTTATTTCTTCAATTTGTACCCTGTTCTTCGTCTTCGATGAACATCCTCCGTGCTAATACGATCGATATTAGTAGTAGACTGCGGTCGCAACAGCGGTAAGAGATCATTCATCGGTGGCAACGGCGACGGTTCCCTTTCTCGCCAGAGCTGGGCGTCTTTTAAAATTCTCATTGAACACAGTTTCAATACTTTCCGAGTTAGCCAAGTGTCTTCAGCTTTGTGTCAATAAAAAATCTATAAAAAATGATAACCGCTGCTTCAAAAGGAAATCTCCTACGATCCCTACGCGGTAAAATCGATCGCGAACTGCCCAGCTCTGTTCTCGATCATTTTTATCTTGGAAAACATCCTTCGTACCCCGCTCAATCTCCGTTTCATTCGTATACAACATCTTCTAGCCTCGCAGATCCTCCATCTGCTCGTAGTACAAGAACACACTTAGAATCGCCTACAATTCGTTCCTCCCGTTACAATTTTCCCATATCTCGCGAGATCGACGCGTGCCTGACGCCCGCCGATCCTCGCCGACGATTTCCATGTCCCTTCGGCTCGAACCACCCCGCGGAGGGTTCAAGGGGGAGAGAAACCTGTCTTCGTGAACGAGGAAGTGTTTGCGTTGCAGTTTTAGAGCCTTCGAGTAGTAGCCTACTGGTAGATGATCGGATGAGTGGGTTCGACCGGCAGGTCGCTGTCCAGGTTCAAGGACACGCCATCCTTGGACACCAGGTAGTGGGTGAGCAGCTGACCCTTGCCCTTGACGAACACCAGGCCGCGTTGCTCGAAACCGAAGCCGAAGGGCTCCAGGATCCTCCTTGTCTCGTCAGTGACCTACGATTCCAATGTTCGTCGAATGTGGAGATCAATCGACAGATCAGCGTCAGTTTCAGGGCGGCAAGTTAATGACGATTCCTCCGGGGAATACGGTTCATTGGAGATGGAAATGCTATAAGAATTTTCAACAGGGGAAGTGTCGCGTGAGATTGTACCTGGATACAACCGACTCTCCCGGTGCTCTCCATCCTGGACGCCACGTTCACGGTGTTGCCCCAGATATCGTAATGGGGCTTCCTGGCCCCGATGACCCCAGCGGTCACCGGGCCGTGATTGATGCCCATCTTCAGGACGAAGTGATTGAAGCTCTGCTCGTTGATGCTCGACAGGGCTTTCTTCAGCTCCAGTGCGAACTCGACCAGGGTGCAGAGGTGGCCCCATCGCGGCGCGTCCTCGGGCTCCTCGGACTCTGTTATCCCTGACGCGGCCATGTACGTCGAGCCTATCGTCTTTATCTTGATGATATCCTTGAACTTGTGCTGGTCGAGGATCTGTCGGGCAGAACGGCAGAGACCAGTCTCCATAGTGTTCTTTTACCCCCCGCGCTCGCGAACGGAGGCTGACTCACCGCGTCGAAGTCGGATATGACTTCGTTCAGAAACCTGAGACACTCGAGGCCCTGGTTGTTGATGCTCTCCTCGCTGTAGAAATCGGCGAAGTTCGGCATGCTGGCGAACAGCACGCCAACCTCCGCGTAGCTCTGGCTGTACAGGTCGTCGTGGTGTCTCGCCCTGGACAGGAAGTAGGCGGCCACGTGGGGCGGCAGGATGTTGTATATCAGCACGCCATTTCTGCACGTCATGTCAGCAGCCCTCTCCCTCTGCGCCACTACCTCGCGACCACGAAGGTACAGCATCCTCCTGGACTTCTCCGCCTGTAAATCGATTCCACCATCCTCGAGCCACCCGAATCGAGCACCCAACCCACCACCTCCCGCCCCCCTATCCAATCCTTACACTACTCCGAGCTCGCCCGTGTCAGAAGAAGCTCGTTTTTCCACTGATTAAGCCGACTCTGATTGATGGGGTCGATCGAGCGGAACAAAAGGGAGCTCGTAGTTGGCAAAGCAATTTCGCGGGATTCGTTTGCTATAACGGGACACTTCTGCCGCGATTTCGTCCGCGAAAGCGCGGATCGCGAGCCACTGTCACTGTGCCCGACGGGAAATAATATTCACGGGTTCGAGGATTTTTGCGGGATGTATAATCGGCGCTCCAGCGCTCGAGTGCGCGTCCTCGATTCTGACGTATTTGCTCGGGAAGCTTTCGATAAAAGCTCCAGCGAGAAAACACAGGAATCGCTGAAATGGAATCGGGCTCGGTGAGAACGGAGTTTAGTTACTCACGTATCGAGCCACGATGACCAACGACGTGGCCACGATGAGCAAGGTGGCCGACAGGCAGTACTTCGATGGGAACTGGCCTGGTTCGAGCGGGGAGGAGGCGTGGTCCTCCCAGTCCAGCTTGGAGCCCAGCAGCCAGATGTTGATGAAACACTGTATGCCGGCGATGCCGTACATCAGGTACGCCTTGCCGAGGTAGCATATGTAGGTCGGCATCGAGATCGCCACCAGGGTGAGGACGCCGATGTACGAGTAATAAGAAGGATAGGGGCATTTCGTCGACAGGGTGACCGTGGCGTTAAACGCCGGAATCTGTTCCTCAATGACCACGCAGTTGCTCTGTGAAGTGTTGAACAGTTAATTCTTTAGGGGACTGAAACCAACCAATTCATCGGAGACTTGTAATCTTCGTTGAGACTTGAAACCGTACTATCATCGAATCGAACGTCTCAACTTTCGATGCAATTAGATGTCGATTGTCTCTAGGGGTAGGATCCTCGATTCCAAATATAACAGACGCACGAGATTCTACGGATTTGACTCAGGTGTAAGTGACAAGCTATGTAGAATGTGTAGAAACCCGTGAAATAACACAGCGGATGAACGTACCATATCGAGAAGCAAAAAGTCACCCAGGGAGAAGGTCATCATCAAAGCGAGAGCTCTCCTCAGCCACATAGCCTTTATAGCGCTGCCCAAACAAGTGGCGCCCGCCAGCACCACGGCAAATAGCACGACCACCCCTAAGCCACCCCATGTGAAGGGACCCCATGGCTGAAACCTCCAAACTGGGGCGGCGCAGACCATTACCAACGGCCCACCGATCAGGGACAATGGTGAAAAAGCTTCCTCTGCGTGATGAAACGCGGACTCCACTTTTGTGTCCTTGAACCTCAGCGTCAACCAATGCGCGTGGCCCTTTAGATCTGCCCCTCCACCTGTTCACACGATTCGTTGTTAAATTAGTCGTGAAGCTGCTTGAACCGTAAAACTTGAGACAGCTAGAATTCTATGAAGGTGTATCGCGGTGTTGGATGAAGCTACTAGTGCTCTACTTTCTATGAATCGAAGGGATTGCCGCCACCTTTGCTGTCGAGCTCCTTCCTCAGCCTCTGCCTGAACTCCTCCGAGTCCTCCTTGTTCCGTATATCCCTGGCGCTCTCCATCGTCATCCTCGAGGTCTCCTGGTCCGTCAGAGACGCCAGGCTCTTGGTGACAGCCGGCTTGAACGGCTTCAGCGCCCTGACGATGAAGTAAGTGACGATGCCCGCCTTCTGCAGCGCCTCCTCCCTGTCCTCGCCGCGGGCCGGCTCGACCTCGAACTCCCCGTTCAGGAAGCTCAGAGTCACGTTCGAGATGTGCACCCTCCTTCAAGTATTTCAACGGCCTGTTATTCGCGGGCTCGCCTTTCGTTCCACCGCTCGGATGACGCAAAGGGCTCGTGGGGGAAATGGATTTACCCGTTTGGGGTTTCAAAGCGTCTCCTGTTACCCCTATTCAGACGGCTGCCAATATGGGAGGCAACAAAATGCGAGAGAGGAAGGCAGCGGATACTCGACGAAGCAATTCGAGAAGCAGAAGCAGCAGATAACTGGAAAGATCCCTTGGAGATCTATGATTACGTACTTCCTCTGTTTTACGATTATCTTTCACCGCGACAGTGTCTTGAGCGAATTTCTCGTCGTAGGGGAGTACATACTTGGAACGTCAGCGTAGCACAAGCTAGCCGAAACAATTGTGTCAGTAGGCTGTTAAAGCGAAGGCGCCGAGGGGTAGGTTTCGCCAGGGCGGTTCAGACATTTCACCCTTTAATACGGCTGGCTGAAATTAAAGCGCGACCGAGGGCATTGAAAATTGCTCCCCAGGCGTTTCTCCGGCTAATTAATGTCAAAGATATACACGGGGAGTGCGCTCATTATGTGACCGCGAGCGTTAAGGAGGCCTTTGGTATACCGCCGCATCGATAGCTTTCTGCGTGACGTGAAATTTTAGTTCGTAGCTGCTCCCTTTGCATCACCCCTTATCTCTTACCGCGAGGAGAAAGTACGTTCAATATTTCTGCGTGGAATTAATAAATTAATAAAAACATCTCACCCTGCCCTTCCACTGCTCTCCATCTTGTTCGCCAGCTCGACGTCCTTGCTGTAAACATCGAACTGCCACTGCCTCTGTCCGAGGACACCAGCGAGAACCGCCCCGGTGTGTATGCCCACCCTCATGTCAACAGGGCTGTTCGTTGTCTGCTGGACGTACTTGATGGCATCCACCATGGACAGGCCCATGTAGACACACAGGACAGCGTGGTCTGGCCTCTCGACAGGAGCCCCGCTTATGCAGTAGTAACAATCGCCGAGGATTTTGATTCGCAGCTGCTCGTACCTGAAAATTCGTCGTTCGACGGTTATCGAGAGACTGGTCAGTTCGGGCGGTATATCGAGGTGAGATACTGGATTAAAGTAGCGGTCCGCTGATAAGAAAGATACACCCGCGCGTTGATGAGCCTCTTAAGTGGAATAAGTCAACGACAGGCGTGGCATATTGACTGTACCACTGGCAACTCGAGATCGAAATAGTGACGTGGAAATGGGGTTGAGTGGCGAGATTTTAATTTCAGGAAGGGGAAGGAAGGGGACTTAGTTCCTTGCTTCGTTTCGAGTCGGTGCTTAGCGAGTGGAAAGAAGTGTACATGTCGAGAAGTGTTTCAAGTGGAAGATACGCTGAGCCATACTACTGGCGCTGGCGTTACACGGCGAGTGAAACCGCGGTTGATACATTTCTTCCCTTTCTTCTCACTTTGTCTGCTGGATGTTTGTATATATCTGCTTAGAGCGAGGATAAATAAAGGGCGATCTCCAGCGGTGACATATTTTTTTTAAATTCCTGACTCCTAAGGTCAAAAGCATTCCCATTTCTCGCCCCAGTTCCTCAACAGTCCTTCACAGTCTTTTACGTTATTTCTGCCAAACAAATTCCAATTTCACTTCCCCCGAAGTGGAGCGGAGCCAGGCTGAATTCGACGTCAGCCAATAAGAGGGTCTTTAGAGCGCAGAAAAATCGAACTATCGACATTCGTCGGAGATCTGGTGATCCAACGTAATAGATCGTTGTCTAACGATACGGTCGAAGCATTCAACGAAATTATATCGCTTCGCGGACGCGCGGTAACGATACCAGTCCGTCCCCGGGACGTATCGATTGCCAGGAGACGCCCCGCGAAGGACTCGCGAGTCTCCGAGGATCTGGCGCGACGGGACGGAGAGGAGTACTCGGCGGAATTCACCGATAAAGTCAATTTCGCGGCTGGCAATTTCAGGATTTTCATTATACGCCGGAAGGGAGGCGGCGCCGTTTCTATCCGGGTCAGCCGAGTGGATTGTAAACTGAACGAATTCTTTCGCGCCGCCAATACCTTCCATGTCGATTAATCCGTTTGTCTTCCGAGCGTTTATCGGGCGATCCCTTGGAATTACAATTGCACCGTGATTTCTCCTCCGTGCCCGTCACAAATCGACAGCGAGATACACCGTTCTACTATGAAAGCTTCTTTGTTAGCTGCTCCCATGGAACTAATCGCAACGTACCTCTCGCTGAGCTGATCGAACCGAGCGAACAGCTCGTTCAGGATCTTCACGAGCTCGCTGGCGCTGTAGGTGGAGGAGATAGCGGTGAAGCCGACGATGTCCGCATAGAGGATCGACACGTTCTCGTGCCTTGACATATAGATCTTCTTGAACTGCGTGTCCAACGAGGCGCCGAGGTCCTGCCGCATCTTCACCGCTACGTGCTCGGGTAGGACGCTGAGGAGCAGCCTCTCCTGCTCGGCGCTTTGCTCCTCGATCACCAGTTGAACCTCCAGGCTCTGTCTGGTCTCGAGGAAGGCTCGGCGTTGCTGGAATTCCGTCAACGAATAGCTGGAAGCGCCTAGCAGCATTGCGCCGGTGGAGAGTGTCACTGTCAGGACCTGTGGGAAAGCTCCGATCAGGATTTTACATAGTATGTACCTATTCCGGATTGTATTTGGAAAATAAACGAATCAACGGAAACGGAAGAGTTTCATCGTCCGATACTTTAATGACCTAAAATTCCCAAACACCTCGGTACCTAACCACCCCAGCGTGAGTACCCCCTAAATATCCCAACATCTCCAAAACACCCCAGTGCATAGAAATCATAATCATAATCGGGAGAAAACATCAGCCTGTCAAATATTATTATCAATACGCCGCATCGACGTCCTCGCCGCAACGTTCCAAGCACGAAGTCCGGGGATACGACGAAAGCGTCGCTAAATTTCCAAGAAAGCCGATCGATAAGCCACTTTTGTTCCCCAAGCCAGGCGTGCACGTCGGCCCGATCCGAACGGTCTCGTAGCCCGCTCGGAAAGCTTTCAATCCGCTCGCTTCCGTATTCCTGGATGACGTTCGAATTTGTTGGGCGAAATTGAATTGCCCCACTCATCTGGGCGGGTGGGGGGGGGGGGAGCACGGTGCCGCGTCATCCGTGAAACGACTAGTTCCTGCACCGCTGGGAACAGACGCCTCCACGCCTCCCTGGTTTTAATTTCACGTATTTCACGGGGAAACCGTCGGACGTCCTATGTTTGATCCACCACGCTCGATAGCGCGCCATTCACCATTCGAGCGCGTCCGCTGGGATCGTTTGTCACGGAGAAATAATGGACGAATTCTGATTGAACTCCCTGCAGGAAGGATATCAGAGACGAAGAATACCTTTGGACGCGCGTTGCGGCTATTAATATAGCGCTGTCTGTTCAAATACATCTGATCTATATTTTCTAAAGGGGCAGGGGTATTCCCGTCTGGTGCCTGGTCTTCAACTTGACACGCTGTAAATTTCTACTCATGAACGACATTGCACTCGGTGCGACAAGCTGCACGCGTCGCTCTCCTCGCACATGCCCGTGAGTGAAAGGGTTGCCAGGCTCCGGGGAACCCCTTGGAGGGTTCATTAAACAGCCGGCGATCATTGGAATTACCGTTCGAACCGACGTGGCTGGGTTCGTCAACTGAATGGCGTTTCAAAGAAACGTTCCTGCCATTGAAAACCGATCGGGCGTCGTGCATGGGAAAAGGCGGCATGTCGCGTCATTGCGCATCTCTCTTTCTATCCCTCGCTCTATCTCTCTCTCTCTCTCTCTCTCTGCCTCTCTCTATTTTAAACTACCATTGACCGAACTCTACTCGAGTGTCACTAACGATAGAACCACGTGCACGCCTCCAACTTTCGCTTTCGCGATCGTCCTTGTCTAGGGAGATTTGCAGCGGAGCTCCTGCCCCGTCACAGTCCACGGTGTATTTTCGGCCAGGGCTTCCGCGATGCTAGGAATAACGAACGAAAGTCGATGATATTTGTTGCAACCGGTCGCCATTAAGCAACTTCGTAAATTGATTAACGTTCGAGTGGGTGGATGTGTGCTTGTACCGCTCGGCGTTTTGCCTTAGATTGCAGAATGGTTTGAATGTTATACGAAGTCTAGGAATTTTGAGAAGTCTTTTGCATGTTGAAAGACTTGACGAGCCTTTGTTCGGCGAATAAGAAAGAGAAAACTCGAGACCCATCGCGGTGTTCAGAATATTTCAGATTCCAATAGTATTCGTAATGCATATAATACTTCGTATTACGCAATTACAATTCGCTTAGACATTCTGACGAATCCCTCAGCGGAACGCCCCACTTCCACCGCGGTCTGTATAGGTTTCTCCAATTTTTAACAGGAAGACGGTCATTAGGTTTCATTACTCGCGGCCAGAACGTCCAATTTTAACTTCTAAACGAACCAGCACAATGCACGGAAGCTTCGTCATTTTTTTTTACATGGGAAACGCGATGCTTAAAACTTTCACCGACGCTGGAAGTGCAGAGCCCCGTCTCTGTTTCGGTGCCCCGGTGCCGGAGAGCAATTTTCCAACACCAGACCGCGGAACGATGCTGGGGGGGGGATCCGTGGAAATTCCCCGGAGAGGAAACGCTTTTAATGGCGGTGCTTCGCGACAGAAAATTAGCGAGAAATTACCCCCTCGTCCATTATTAAAATTCGAAGTTCCTTTACTGCCAGCAGACCCGTCGAGTTCGCCAGGAAACAACCCGTTTCTACCCCATACATAAATCTTGTCGAAACTCGGCGAACGATCGATCGAGGCGAGTCTAATCTCGTGGAGGCAACATCGGCGCAAGACGCCCCGCCGAAAGTTTTCAATTTCACCTGCTTTCCGCCGGGCAATCGTCGGAGCTTCCTGCCGTTGCATTCCAGCCCCGACACGAATTTGCGATGCTAATAGTCGCGACAGATTGCTCATTACCGGCCATCCCCGATCAGAAGTCGATTAATCGGGCTTTTCGCCGTCGAAACGGCCGCCCTGATATCCCCCTGAATTCAGCCGTTTTCTTCCACGACCCCGATCCGCCACGTCTCGCGAACTTCCCCGCTTAATTACGAACTTTTCTTGCTCGTCCGCCCCTTCCTCGAGTCGCCTTTCGCCCACGGGACATCCTCGTCTTTAATCAGCAACTGGGCGACCTCCTGTATCGACAAAAACTGCTAATTAACCACCCCCCGATGGGGAGTTGGTATGATCGAGGGAACGAGGCTGTGATGGAAGAACAAGCAGGGATTCTCGTCGAGGAGAAAGATGAGCACGAAGGCTAGGGTTGAAGGGGGCCGCTGACGAGTCGGGCTTCTTCAATTTTAATTACACAAAAATTAATTTCCTTCTTGGGGAGATTGAAGGCAGTGGCTGGGGACGCCACGCAATCGCGAAAATGATTTTCTAGAAATTGCTCGAGGAATTGCGTAATGAAAAAGTTAATCGGACTTAGGGTTAATTTGTTGAGATAATTTTGCGGTTTCGAAGTCGATGGGGTTTTGGATGAGGCTGCTCCAGTGGAAGATGTGCGGGTGTTATTTTACTACAATGGATAGTTGGAGGAACGGCGCCGCGTATTGTGTATCAATCGATCGAGACACGTAAGGTCTGTGGTCGAGAGTGTATCGCCATCGAATTATAATAGTTCTATGGACATATAGGCTGCAACAATTGTCGAGCCTCGCAATCACTTCAAATTACAGGCCAAGATTCTGATTCCACTCCTCTGAATTACTCGTTATCGGGCTCGAATGATACGAAATATCGAGTACCTTAGATGGTTGCGTCGTAAATATCGTTCGCAAGTAAGGGAAAGGTTTGAGATCGATAGAGAGAGAGAGAGAGAGAGAGTGAAATAATTCAAAGACCGCGTCTAATAATATTTATTGACTGGTGTAGTGAGCTTGAAACTTGAGTTCATTTGAAATTTGGATTATAGGTGACCCTAAAGGTATCTTCAGTTAGCAAGAGTGCTCTAGAAAGTTTCAAAGGAGACGCAATTCTTAATATTTGATGCTATTTAGGTATAGTAATTGAGAGGATAGAGGGTAGGCTTGAAAGCAGACATCAATTAAAAAGCCTGACAATGGAGATAACAGAGACACTCGTCCAATGGCTAATCGATTGCTCGAGTGGGATTGAATCGTCGAGGGTTTGAGACGTCTTAACTCCAATAGCAGATAATATTCCTTGCCAACTGAAATATATGAATTTCCATCCACCCCTTCGTACTCATACGTACACGATCGATTCTTCCTTACTGCACCAAGTGAAATCAATCCCAGAATTTCTAACCCGTCTTCCCAAAATCCACCGAATAATCTCACCCCAGCCTCGATACCAATCCGCAGAGAACAATGAACAGCTACCGAAAGCTGAATCCGAAAATCTTCAGTTGACTTCGTAAAACCCACCGCCAACCCAGACCATCCCCATTCCCGACACCAATCCATAGTCGCTGGAACAGATATAGCGATGTCATAAAAGCAGCAGGGAGCGAGTGCAGTAGCGCACTTGAGTGTCGGGAGTCAACAGCCCAGGGACGCATTCAGCGTAGTTATTGGACGCTGCCGCTCTAGAACAATAAGAGCCGGGGCACACCTAGTTTGGCAGACAGCCTGGGGTCCGCGGGTGCACCGTGATAATTGGCGGTGAAGAGCGCACCTAACGAAGGTATATACCGCGAGGATGTCGGGGCGATCGACGAGCTCGTTCCCCGATACACCCCTGCGTCTGTTCCAGCGCCAACAGAGGCGGCACAGCCGACACGGACGGCAACCTACCAGAACGTCGATGGGTATCTGTGCGGGCGCCTTGGACAGGCCGACCACGGTGACGATGTAGGCGAGCGCGGTGCCGAAGGAGAGTAGGGCGCAGAGGGACAACCGTAGCGGCAGGGTGGCGAACAGCAGGTAGAGCAAGAGCAACAGCCAGCCTAGTCCGTCCCTAGGCGTGACGTCGTTGGACTTGAGGAACAGCTGAGCGAGTAGCTGTGCGGTATAGAGCTTCCAGGCCACGTGCGGTATCACCGACCAGAGCGCGTCCTTGGCACGGGGGTTGTGCTCCGCCCAGGCGAGGAGCCCGAGGTTCAGGCCCAGGAACACGGCGGTGAGGCCGCGGGCGAGCAGCTCCAGGCCCGGCGAGGCGATCGTGTGGGCGCCGTAGAGGAGGGCCGACAGCAGGAAGCATTCGAGGCCGCCCCGTCTCTGCTGAAGGGAGGAAGCGCGGTACAGGGACTCTAGCTTGGCGCTGTTGAAGCTGGTGCGCAGCAGGTTCGACGGCCTACCCGCGCTCAGGTAGGAATCCTCGTTCGAGGCCTGGTGTCTCCGTGACATGGCGCTCCGTTCCCTGTCCTTCCTCTATCACACTCTTGACATTTCGACCGGGCGCGAACCCTCACACGCGCGGAAACTCGGTCGAGCAGCACAGAAGCAGCCGTTCGGATGACATCTCCTCGGGCGGGCACCTACGTCGTCGCGGGTCCCGTCACGCCGCGTCGCGGTCGCGTACGCCTCACCTGCAGGCCTGGTACCCTGGCCGTCTCGCCCCTGGTCCTTTGGAGGTGGCAGGCTCGCAGACACCGCGTTCACACGCGTACGCCCAACACGGCGATCCACCCTCTTCTACTCCGCCCTGCTGCTCGCGTGTCGTGGCACGGTGCTCGAGCAGAGGAGCACACACGCCGCGGCTGCCACTCTCACGCACTCCCACACACACGAGTTTTCGGGATGCAGCTGCACCCGCGCGCGGGGTACTGGCCGGGTTACTACTGCCGGTGCTCTCTCCTCACTCCTCGCAAGGAGCCGCACTCTCGCCCGTGTCCGTCTCTCCTCTCCTCGGCCGCCACCGTTCACCTCCTCGTCCTCGTTCCCGTCCAGGCGTGCGCCATACGACCCCCGACAGCTCCGACCCTCCGCGCGGGTCGATATCAACCACCACAAAAGCCCCAGCGCGTCCAACGCCAGGCCCTACCTGCGCCACCCCCTCCGCCCTACCTACGCGTACCTACCGACCCAGCTGCACCCTTCGCCGTTTTTCCGTCAATTGCCTCGATGTCGGTCACCCTTCCTTCGATTCCTGTTTTCCCTCATCTCCTTCCTTTTTTTCTCCCTCGCGCGACACGATCGTGCCTCGCATCCTCCATCCACCCTTACCCGCTCCCGCCGGCTCGATGGTGGCCAACAGTCAAACTTTCGCACTTGGAACCCTGATTTTCGATTACGTTTGTAGTGGCGCGGGGTGGGCCTTCGTTTTTCGAATTAATAGAGTGACACGACTGAGGTTAAGGGATGATTTTGATCACGGTCAGTTTGGGGAACGTGTTTTGCTTTGTGATAATTGGGAGTTAGTACAGAGGGTCGCCTAACAGTAGGGGCTGATATGTATCTGTGGTTGTTCCGTGGTGTTTGCTTCAAGGCCTAATTGACACGAGGCAGAGTATTCTCTTCTCGGAACCACAGTTCCATACTGCTGGAAACAGAATATCGAGGGGACAGAGAGAGAGAAATGAATGATAGTGCATAGTATGGTTCTTTTTATCGTACATGCAGATTCATCACGTTCGTCTGTTATTTACGTTAGTGGGCTGAGCAGACTGTCGTTAGTCCACGGTGTTACGAGCCAACCTATGATTAATGTCGATGGCAAAGAAACAGAGTAATCGTTCGTCGATTCTAATTAGTCGAGTATTTGCGTCAGACGATTACAGATCCGTCTTATTTACTCGAGGACCGTCTGTAATCCCGCGTTAGCCCGAGTCATTCTCTTAACGAGGATCAGATCTCGCTCGTTATTGCTTTAAATCATTTATTAATAGACGGTCGACATTGTGACGTGAACCCATTGCTCAGCGATGCAAGTTGCCGCGCTTTCGAAGGGAAGATTGATAGCCCTTATTCCGCCGTGCCTGGAAAACTCTGCTCGCTGGTTTATCAGCGGCACCCACAGATACGGACGAACCGATTTCATGCTTCTGAAGATTGCTCGGTCCTCTCCTCCGATAGGATCGATCCTCGAGGCCCGACTCTACATTCGGTCAATTCACTCAAACAAAAGGAAAATAACACGGAGAGCCTTCCTTTGCCAACGTTTAATTGATATTCTGCGTGAATAATAGAGGCCGCATGGGGGCTTGAAATAGACATACACATTGGGGAGAGGTGTATAGGATGATTGTGTGAACAAAGCTATATGAAAACACTGTACTTACACAAACAAATGCAACCATAGTGTCTAGAACAACATAAGCTACTTAACGAGAAACACGTGCCAAAGTAACAACGATGCAATTCCAAAATGCCGAATACAAAATCGTACAGGCGTCTCTAACGCGCCAACGAGTTATACGAATTACCATGTAGTATCGATCGAGGGTTGGATACCAAAAGCTTCTCTGAAAACACGGAGCCCGAGGGTTCCTTCGACTCACTTCTCGATCGGTAGGCCCATTTGCTCCTTCTGGTCAGGGTGGATTATGTAACCGACCTGCAACATCTCTTTAACGATTCGAACGTCTTTGCTGAGATTGTGCATCCACTTGTAGTAAGGCAATTCCTCCCGCGTCCCCCCGTATTTCTTCGGCAAATGGGACGGAGCTATGTGCTGGTGGAGGCTGTCCATGTTGCTGCCGTGGAAGAAGATCTTGTTCTGCATCCTGACGTCCAGCAGCGGTTTGAACACCGCGAACATCACGTCGAATACCCAGGACTGGTGGAGAATGTGTATGGCGGTGGTCTTCATGGGAAAGGCCGTTACCATCAGCGCTATCACCATATTGGCCACCTGGACGGATGATAAAAAGACAGGCTAAGAAGGAGCCGTGAGGTGCAGACGGTTTTCAAGAGTTGCTCATTAAGACTCGTTTATTCTTAATCTGGCTCAGACGCGGTTTACTGCTATTTACGTGATCGGTAAATCGTGATGCAATAAAAAAGATCCCGATGCTCGATTCGAACAGTTTGAGGAATTTTCCGTCGATAACAGGTTTAGGAGACTTGGGTATAACCCGTGATCCTAAAGGGAAGCGTCGCGAACTCGATGGGATCTGGTTATTTACAACTCGTGCACACCGAGCTTGTGAAGCAGCGGGTTTTCTTAATTTATTGTTTTTAGGTGTAGAGAGGCATCGCTGTTTGTCAAGTGGAGAATTCTTGAATATTAATGCGAGCAATGCAGAAGTAAAAGAAATTAGATTCTGGAGTAAGGAAAACGCTTTCAGACACTTTTGTATTTTAAGACCTTGTAGAGACGAGGGTCAACTGAAACGAAATGATAGTAATGCTGTAAATTGTCGGTTCCTCGAGTTAAGGAATGCCATGAGGAATATTCTGAAGCGGTAGGGCTCGGTGAGGCTAAGCTTCGAGTGGAAGAAGTCAGTGACAACGGCCTCCAACTTGCGCGGTAAATTAGTGACGACGATTGAAGCCGTTAAACGATCTAATTGTGGCTTGAAGCTGCCAATTCGAAGTTACCAGTGTTCGAGGTCGTCGACGCCTCTACTCGCAACTTCGATTCCGAGATCTCTGTTAGAGCCGCCAACAGACTAGAAGCTAATATCATCTGTGGTGGCAAGTATCTTGCATCTGAAAGTTCGTCGGGAGCTTCAGCGTCATTAAACTTTCCCATCTTCGAGGTGACGATGCGACGAGGAATCGAGAGTGATGGAGAAACTCCGGAGCGGATGCACGGAAGAAAATCGGTGCCGGGAAACTTTGCAGATCGTTGAAGTTTCAAGGACACCATTAGGTCCGCGCAGCCACTCCGCTGGATTCGCGGGGGATGAATAAATGTAACAGGAGGTCGTCAGATAAAAGGGGTGGCTATTAGTTTCAAGGGCATTATAAATGGTTTAAGTTTCAAGAACGCTGAATGGAGATCGATAACGCTGGCCAAGATATCTCTCTAAGATAAATTAGAAGCTCGCGGGCCCGGAGCCTCGTTTAATTAGATACTGAAAACGTCCTCAGTTGTTGATTCGACAAATATCGAAAAATAAAATGTAACATAGAAACTAGTACCTACCTGCGGAGTGATAGTCCACGCGTGCGACATCGTGATGCCCTGCAGATCAAATATGGCTACGCCTCCGAGGATCTGTGCCCTGGGTTCCAGGACCCCCAGCTCCAGGATGATGACCGTTGCTTTGAAGATCTCCTCCACGGGATACTTCCTCGGATCCCAGTTGCCCAAACGATAGATCATCATCCTCCTGCCACAATTAGTCCTGTACGATGGCACTGTCATCACGTCGTCCTCGCCGATATGCGTCATCTCCAGCGGATTCACGTCCTGATGGATCTCCGGGTGTTCCTCTTTGAAGTTGTAGTAATTCACTATCTATCGAAAGATCCCTTGAGAGGAAGGGGCTGATTGTTGGTTCCGTTGCTTGGGAAATTTCATTCCAGCTAACCGTACCGATCTTTCCCCGGAGTATTGCCAAAGTCGTGCATTTATTTTCCTATTTCCCAGAGAATTATCCAACATCCTCAAGCTTGGAGTTGTATAGAAGGAGAGTGGAAGTAGATCTCGTTAAAAATTAGAGAAGAAAATGCAATCGGGGAAGGGGTTTCGTAATCATCGAGCAAATATCCGCCTCTGACAAATAATTAACGTCTCGGCAAAGAGAGAAATGGCGGGGGCCGAGCTACAAAGGCGTCCTTTTCGAGCTGCCGGAGGGTCGAGATCATTCGAGCAATTATTCAAGCGTTTCGCGGGCCGTTTTAACGAGGCGAAAGGACGCGGACTGGGAAAAAGTCGCGCGGATTGAGGTAAATATTAAAGCACGCTGGCGACCGGAACGCAATCAACTCTGTTAACGATCCACTATACGTATAGTGTTAAGGTGGACGAGGGAGCGGTGGAGGTGCACGTGACACGCGAAATTGCAACAACTCCACCGTTATATGGCGAATTCGTTTCGCGTTCCCCATCGAATAATGGGCACCGTTTGCAGTAGAAAATCTCAAACTGATTTGTTCTTTTCCACTTTCTTCTTCTGCTCGGATCCTTCCCTTGGATCCTAGATCGCGTGATATCACACTTACGATCCATTACTAATTAACTGTATTAAGCAATTAAAGCGGATCGAAGATGTCTGAATTTCGAAAAGCGACGCCTATAGAACTTTCCAAAATCTTTGCCATTATATCTTAGAAAGCGAACTACGTATATAGATAGATCACTGATAACAGTAGCTTAATTATGCCCGAGTGGCGACAATGGCCACGATTCAACGTGGAAGATATTCTGATACGGACAATTGTGGGAAACTTTCTCTATTCCACGCGAGCAGGTGGAAATTGCCTTACTATATGTATAATGAGGACGAGTGAAAGACAGAGTTAGAATTTTCTAAAGACTACATTTTCTACCAGATACCTATCTGTCTACCGGTTCGGGTCGCCTTGGCATGATTGTGCAACTATAGCAAGCGGACCCGTTTGTCGAATCACGTCGCGCTGTCGCCGGCTTGCAAATTACCTACCTCGCCTCTAGCGGAATTGTATAATCTTTATCGAATGGTTGATTCCAGATCTGCTTAGCACGTTAAGCCGCGCTAATAAGCTCCTTCGACCACTACGTCCGCGACAGCGATCAACTTACCAGCCGATGGGCACGGTTCACGTTGAAGTTCCTCACCCTGAGGAACCTGACGAGGAAATCGTCGTCCATCCTGTGCGGCAGGCACTCTCCCCTCTCTGTGAAACAGAAGCCCGCTTAAGGATGCACCCCCGAGCGCCACTAACAGCCAAGAAATCCCCCAATTACCGTAAATCATGTCCCGTAGCTCCTGAATCGTCTGGCACTTGACCTCGTCGGTCTCCCCCAGCTCCCTCCTGGCGTATTCCATCACTTCGGGGGATGGTTCGCCAAGGTCCAAGGTGACCTCTTCATCCCTCACCTCCGCCTCGTCGCCGTTCAGCTCCGGCATCCCGTTCAGATCCTGCAGCCGGTGGTTGCGCGCATCGAGCTTGTCCTCCAGCAGATCCTCCCCGCCGAAGATCTCCCTGGGCGCGGGTTGCTGGTCCTTCTTCAAGGTCGCAACGTCCACCCCCCCGTTCACGATCGACGTTTTCTCGTTCTCCTGCGGCATCACGCGCCCAAGATTCATTCGCGATCGACTATATCCAGGGGGATCAGCACACGGACTCGGGGCGTCGCGTCATCCGGCGACTAGGTCTCGCGTCGGCCAATAACCAACAAGTTCCAACGCGATCTCGACCGTCTGCTGACGTACTATCGTGACTGTACTAGATGGCACGTCGTAGGAAGCCTCCCAACCGGTCCGGCTTTTGTTTTCGTTGCCTTCAGGTTTAGGGGACCGGCCCTGGGGACTATCTTACTAGCTTCCTAAGCTCTCAACGCTGTTACTCGGTTCTAACAGGCTCGCTCTATCGGACAGAGCTCGATGGACACTGCGAGTTCGTGACTCTGCGCCTACTTTCGCCTTTGTTCAGAGAATACTTCGGGGATCTTTCTAGAAGCTTCTTGTACAAGCGATTTCGATATCACCAGGTTGCTTGGGTACAGATACGATTGGGGATTTACACCGAATTCGTGGAAATTTTACTGTAAACTCTGAGAAACTGTTGCAATTTCAGATGCGATGCTTTGAGAAACTCCTACCCCTTCAAACTCCCAAGAAACTTCGCACAGAACATTTCCAGCCCCTACGGAATCTCCGAAATCCCTTATACGCTTCAAAGAACAGCTTCGAACTCACTCATTCTTAGCGTCTAGCGACGCAAGCAAGGAACTCCGGCGGAAGGCCAGACAGGCCTGTCTGTTCACGGCTGGCAAGCAAATCGCTCGAGACGAGTTAACCAGCTCAGAAACACTTCTGTATTTGTCGAGAGGCTTGATTGTGCGCCGCGGTCGGGCGACGCTCGCAGGGAACTCGTGTTTTTCCCGGCTGCTCGTTATCGATGACACTCCAGTCCGCGGGGGACAACGTGATTCGACGCGACGCGTGTCCGGTGATCCCTTCCGGTCTGCCCGCGCTATTTTCTTCGCTCGACGAACGCTTCGGCCAGACAAACTTTCCGCTGATTGCCATTCACACAGCTCGAGGACACTGCAATGCGACTTTCTCTCTGAAAAATATACTCCGCAAGGCCGCCGATTTACGAGCGCGGCAGTTTCAGCTGCCTCTCCTTCTCTTCCACCGTCACTGGCTAAATCCTCCAGGATTTTGGTCGCAGAAGTCAGCGGCGATCACGAGAATCGCGGGCAAAGTCCCTCGAGAGCAATCCTTCCTCCGTTTCTGCAGCCCCGGCTCGAATTTTCGCGGTGTTTTCGAAGAGATCGTGCACGATCTGAACGAGGGGGGCGTGTTTCGATGGATTCCGGTTAACAGATTGCGGTGCCGCGTGAGTTGGCGGGACTGTGTGGTACCGATGATAGAAACGTTGTAATAATTCCGAGGGAATCGCGGGTTACACGGTGAGCGCGGAATCGCTCGCGCAGCGATGCAGGTCAGTGATGCAACTGGCTGCAGCCACGGGGCCCCCGGCTCGTTGCATCGACGTGAAATGCACCACGGTTTCCCTCTTACCTGCTGCCTCGCCTTTGAGAACGGCAGCGTTAGAGGGAACGATCGCCACGCCGATTTTTGACTCCGCGATCGCAAATTTTAATTCGCGTTTCCGTTATTAAGCGACGAATGGAATATATCACTTAATAAATCTTTAAACAGTGAACTTTAAGCAGCTGACTAATAGGTGTAAAATATAGACTCCTTTATGGATGACATGGGCCTCTAAAGTCAGTATTAATAGCAGCATAAAAAGAGAATATTATTCACCTTATGTCGAAGGTTCCCCCGAACAAAGAAGCAACCGAAGAAATCCATTTAAATTCACCACTTTTTTTTCCACCTCTCGGCATGGAAAAAGTTAAAAGCTTCGAATTAAACGAATGAATATATGTATAGCGTCTCGTGACCTGAAGCGCCTATTATTATTCACCTAAAAATTATTCAAGCCGCACAAAAACGAAGGCAGAGCGTTAATCGAAAGTCACTAAGTGAGAATCAACGCGAAGCCGTTTCGAAGCGTGAGAATAGCAAAGCAGCACGCCAATCACGGGGGAAAAAATCTGTCTATTTAAAGATCTGTACAAACATCCTGCAACAGGGCTCGCAAGAATTGCAGCAATACTCGGTCCAACAAGAGAGGCATAGTTATTCAAATGAGCCACACATAAGGAACACTGTTCTAAAGTTCAAGGCACCCAAGTTCATCAGAGGAGAACAACGAATCCCGTGAGATAGCCCGCGGCGATCAGTTCGATCAATTTTGTTGAGATTAAATGATTTCCGGGGAGAAGTCGGATCGGGGACACGTTAAAATGCTGCCGGCGATTAACGAGGCGGGAAGTAACAGTTGGGCGAAGCCGGGAACGCATTGAATCGCATTTTATCTCAATTCCCGCTGATTAGATGGATTTAATTGGCTTTCTAAATCGCGACGAAGACCACATTCGCGTGTACCACGGCCCCGCGAATCTCACTGGCGATTCCGCATTAGATATCAGACGAAACGGCCGAAAGGAGAGTGAAAAGGCCGCATAGACTGACCCATAGAACTTAGGTTGTTGGCGAGAGTTTTATGGTCCGAACGTAAACACCAACGACTGCATAAATGCATGAATTAACCGATGGCTGAGAAATATTCCCAAGGTCGGGCAAACGAAGCCGCTTATATACCCGTCAAGATCATTTCAATGACGTTTGTCGTGCGCACATAGAAAGCCGTAGCAGAATGCAGAACAGAGCGTACCCATGATCCTTTGAATTCACCTTCCGAGCAACTCGAGACGTTTCAATCTGCCGGATAGAACGTTCAAGAGATATTCCCTGCAATTTCATGGAACTTTCTGATATTCGTGCGAAGGTAAGAAGACGAGGTGAAATAAGATTCGGTCGGGAATGAAATATGAAAGTAGAATTGCGTGGTTAAATTTCTACAGAGCACTGGTCAGGTTCCCAAGGAACATCTCCATTCTAAATCATCTGCTTTTACTGGATCTCAGATATTCCCACCGAAGATCGAGGAATCCGATCCAAGGGGGAAGACTTCTTGGAGCATTCGAGCGGAGCGCAGAATGCACTAAAGTGCATTTAACGTATTTGATTCTGTCCCCTCTGTGTTTTCGATCAGCTGCAAAGTGCAGAGCGCTGGTACGCCTCGGCAGCCTTGCGCGGGAATATTTTCTGAAGCATGCAACGTTAATGCGATACAGGGACGTTCGATCGCGAACGAAACGCAGAAACTGCATCGGCTCGGCGCAAGTTGCACCGAGCGCGTTACCAAAGATATCATCGAGTTGCGATATGTGTCATGGTCATCCTGTTGCATCCACGGCTCGATGCTTTCACTAACGGCTGCATCGTACGCGGCTCCTGTCGTGGGTGCAGTCGGTGCATACGATGCACGCGGACGAAGAAAGAGAAAGTAAAGACGAGAATCTCGCAGCGTGTCCGGCTAAACATTCTTAACTGGCTCTTAAACTGAGTTTCCGCGGCAGATATCCGTAATTATCGAATAGCCCGGTTACGTTAACGCCACCGTGATTGACAAATTTCGAAGTAGTGCACTGTGATTGCCGTAAATCCTGCCACACGTATGGCGGTGACCTGGAGGCACCTTTATTTCTATGCAGGGCATGAAACGGTTCCGAAAATAACTGCTTAAAACTGTTATATAATGGTTCTGATCCAAACGGGTATGGAGCACCTTTATTCCAAATAACTGTTATGAAGAACTGCGGCTACAATAATTAATAATATCAATTAGGGAAAAGTCAATACAAGAATTGATACTAGATCCGTTTCGAAACCGATATAGAACCGAAAATAAAACGATTGTGGAACCGATATGAGGAAGGAAATAGGAACCGTAACCGAAACGGATAATAGTTGGAAATTTCGGTTCTTCATAACAGTTATTCGGAATAAAGGTTCTGCATGACCGTTTGGAGAACCGAAATCCAGATTATAACAGTTTTCAAGCCCCGTTTTATATGTATATTTCAGTTAGATATAGAAGCTACTCTATTTTCACATTCCAGTGCTTCTAAATTATCATATTTCGGAGTTGCTGCATGTTTCATCACAGTACATACGTATTTGGGGAGTACTTTCAGTTCCACAGTTGTTGCGATATTCTTGGATTTCTTAAGACCAGTTTTAGCCTCGTGCATTCCATAGTCACCGATTTAGAACTTGAAATTTCGTAATTTTCGTTCTGCCACGCATTTCGCGAGGAATGCAGATTGTGTATATTAGATATCGAGACGTAATATGTAATAGTTCCTTGTTACGTTTGCCGATGCAATGCAGCGAACCGCATAAGAGCGTCTCATTACTACTTTCTCTGTTGTCGCAGATGTTGCCGCAACGCAGACACTTTTTTCCCTTCGCTCAATATCGCTTTTCCGCGCGACCACTAATCACTCACCGATTCGACGGAGTATCATTTAACGCGTTCCAGTTATACCTCGCACGTTGCAGACTCCCGATTCCGCAAGAGGCTCCTCTCCGTTTCTCCAGCTGCGTTCCCTTTCATTTAAGAATTCAATTGTACTCTGTCACAATGGTATCTTTTACATTGGAACGGTGTTGCGATTTGCAAAGAACAAAGTGCTCTGCTGAATGAAAAATGAAGCCAATTGAAATTACTCGACAGGCATTAAGTAATGGATGTGCTTTATGAAGTTGAGCAGACGGTAAACATCTGCGAACCATGTCACTCGAACACATTTTCCAAAGGAAGGACCGTTAATTGCTCGCGTTTCAAATACGCGCCGAGTTTATAAAGTATAACTGCCCTCTACTTCTTGCACAACTTAAAAAGCGATCCTTATCGCATGCAACGTGTATAAGCAATAGCAAGCTATTTTCACTTACTTTTTACCTGTTACGTCGTAGGAATATATCATGCGAGCCTGTGTCCAGTTTCGCGTGCGAAATGACAAAAAATATTTATCACCGACTGCTGTGTCAACTGCTCGAGTAATGTACCGCAAAAACGGATAGTACAACCCGAGGAAACTCATTTCGTTAAGCAATATGCACGGGAAAATATCAATAACAAATCCTGCGAGCTTCGATTGCAGTTGCAAGCTGTCGCAAAAAGCTTATTGATGGATCGCAGCGGAGGCAGCTGCGAGGCTGAAGCGAACGATCAGCTTCAATTTACCCGGAAGAGCCGCAGAAACTCGAGACCCCTCCGGGTCCTTAAACAACCCTCTCTAAGGAGCCTTGCAACCTCAGAATCTATAAAAAAATCGAGCCAGCAAACCGTAGACGCGACTTCTAATGATCTGTGCGAATTTACTGAAAGGAACTTGTGCAAGAACTGAAGACCACTCGAGGTCCTCGAGCACGCCCCTTCGACGAATCCTTCGACGACTCTGAAGTCGATTCTACCGTCAAAGGACGACTATTCCGCTGGTTCGGGCGCAGAGAAACAGTGAAGATTATGCGGCATAGTGGCGGAATCGAGATACATCTCGGATGAATACTCACCCTGGGGTTTCGACTGGTTTAGAGTTGGCTGCTTTATCAAGGACGCGCCTCGATCCAAGCTCCGCCGCGATCCTGCGTGCACTGCGACCGCAGGCAGAACCCAAGCCGGTTCCAGACTTCTTCCGTGTTCGTAAATCTGCGAGCGAGAAAGTTGCACGGCTGTCTCGGCACAATCGCCGATCTAAAGTGTAAGCTCGTCGCCTCAGACATCGCTTCCTGGAGGAGCCTGGCCTGCCAACTGGTACTGTGTCCACACGTCGCTTCCTGATCCTCGGACAACTTCTAACGATCCCGTGAGCTGGACCAGCGGGCCATCCATTGCTTAATTGACGTTTCAATTAACGTGACGTGCTCAGCTTTAGTGGTTTGAAGGCTTGTAGAAACCGGAGAGCACTGGCCTGGAGCACTTACTCCTGTGATCATCCATCGAGTCACATTTTTTCAGATCCAGTTTGGAACTTATATTGACCACTTCATTGTAATTTGTCTGCTGAATGTGGAGCTCTATGGAGCAGCCTACCCTTTCGAAAATTACCATAAAATTCTCCAGACTGTATTATATAAGAAAACAAAGCTGGAATGCACGTATGCATAACAGTGAAGGCGAAAGGCAGGAGGAGAGCAGTCGGGCAAGCGATCAATGTTCAGGGAATGAAAGGATCAGTGAACACGATCGTTTAAGTTACATGCGGTTATTTAAGCTGGTATTGGGTACAGGTAAGAGTCATCGTCGTGCAACGGCACTGGTTTTCTATACACGCCTTCGAAAGGGAAATCACGAAATTTATCCGAAGCCGGAAGCGTGCTGCAGGCGTTGGCGCGCGTGCTCCTGGACTCTGGGGAACGGTGAGCAGCGCGAGCACATAGGAAGTAAGAGTTTCCCTTTCTTCGATTCGGTAAACGGTGATCGGTGGATCGTCCGCCTCGGCGCTTTCGATTGATAACATCTTCGATGACTGGAAGATGCGTCTCCGGGGCTATCAACTTCCTTTCTTGCGATGGAATTACTTTCTTTTCTGGTAAATCGAACTTTCCTCCATTCTGTCCTGCACTGATTCTTCTTTTCACCTTCGGAGGGAGCAATTGTAAGTTAATTGCTGGGAGAGGGGGGGGGGGGGGATAGTGCAGACAGGTCGAGGAAACTGTTGGGAATTATCGATCGAGAAATTTTTGAAGCGACACGGGATAAGAGAGAAGGAAGTATTGACACGGAGAAATCATATATCCGGTCGTTAAGGAGATAACGAAGCTGGCTGAGATTTCATGTACCAGACTTCCTAGACGCGAACAACAGTTATTTAGGGTCGACTGGAAAAATGATATTATTGGTGCAGTGAGTTCGGAGAAAAGTACGAGGTAAATCGTCTAATAATGGCACTTATCCAAGAGCAGTCATTTTCTTCTTTCTCCCCTCTTTTCGACGTTTACGTAACGACCTTCGAGACCCGCTGCAAGGAGACTGGAGGATTTTGGAAAAAGGGGGTCATTCATTATTCATGGCCTTCTACCCAGGGTTCAGCGTTTCCATTTCTCCAAAACGAGATAAAATCTTGGATCCGCCAATCGTGGCGATGGGGCGGGCGGAAACACGTGGGCCATCGTTAGAAGGGTACTCGTAAAACTCTCAAAGTGTTCTCCCGTGGCAACGAGTTCCGATGAATTTCGAATGAAAATTCGGGGTGGCGCGGCGCGATCAAAATTCGCAGGGGAAGTAAATCTGCAGGATTCATCGAGCCCCATTAAATAAATATGATATTTCCAAATGGAAACACATCGATTGCTTTTCGTGAAATTGGAGTTTTTATATGCGAAATATAGTTCTTGACTGTTTCTTTATGTTGTATAAAAATCACATTTAATATCTACTCCATACATTTATCAAAAATAATATTTTTCCTCATCTTATGCCTTTGAACATTGCATGTTTAATCAGGCTTTTCTCGAAAACGGTAAACGTGGATGTACAATATTTGTGTCTTTCTTAACATACTAGAGTTCTCTCTGAGAACCACTGTTTCGATTTATAATCACGATAAAGCATGCCAATTATCAAGGTAAGTTCCTCGTCATTTCCAAGCGATAATCATTTCCGTGATCGACAGCCTGTCGATGAATTCACGATGAGTATAGGCTTTATTTCAGCTGAGAATTACGGTTTTTCTGCAAGAATTGTATCAGGGGGCGTTTTTTATCCCGATGATTTTCCTCGACAAACACGCGTTTCCATCAGCCTTGGTAGTAACTGGAAAACTACTAAGCCGCGGATGAAAACACGTTCATATTCCCTTTCCACTATAGCACGGTTAAGGAATACAAATGCTTCAGAGATAGCTACCTGGCTGCATACGTGGTCGCCTCAAGTTTCCTTCACCGAAAAACGTCGATGATTTCGAGTGCCAGAATTTCCTGATCTTAGAAACGTCTGTTTCGTGGATAGTCCAAAGAATTTTTCAAATCCTACGTAACCAATTCTCCGAGAACACAGAGCGGCATTTTTATTACAGTACCAGTAACGCGTCAACACTTCAATCATTAACATCTGTTAGATAATATTATTACACAGGCATCGTAGATGATTACCCGATCATTATGTCGGTAGCGACTTCACGGCATAGTTTTTTCTAGTCTTCTTGCATATTTCATTAATGCACATTGTATATCTTCTTAGAATTCATTCGACATGCTTACCGGTTAACCGCGGCAGAAATTATACAAAACCGTGTACCAGTTGATTAATAAGAACGCTAATAAAATTCCAGCGATCCAGGAGACGTGTTCGCGATGCACAAACACGAGAAATTGGACTTTGCACGCGCCGAGGGCGAGCGAGCTCTTTGCGCCGATGTCATTTACAATCGAACGGAGTGTCCTCGGGTTAGTAGTCCAAAGGACGATGGAGTTGGTGTCCTCCGTCGGTTCTGGTCTTTTTGGTAATTCCTGTATCATGATTTATTATTTTTGAATACCCGGCCTGGTGTAGCCTTCGAGGTGTGAATTGAACTTCTGAACACTTCCAGGGAAAGTACTTACATTCTCGTATTCCCGAAGCTTCGATGTTTAGCAGAAGGCCATGCAGCCACTACTTCTAATTTTTTAAACCTACAATCCTCCCTTTCAAACACAGGCGCCCCTGCAATACACAGGCGGAGACTAACAACTTAATGAGGCTTAGTCTAATGAATCAGCTAAGCCTGCTCTATCCATCACACCGCCCTAACACCCAATTTCCTCCACCACAGTATCCACCGCCCTCCGCCACTTCAATATACCCTAAAAAACCCGTTACTGTCCACAGATCAATCAACATCCCGAAAATCGTTCGGCCGGACCGCCACCATTTATTCCACCCCCCGCAATGAAAATCCCCGACGATCGATCGCGCACCCTGACCCACCCTAACGCTCCACCACACACACACACACACACGCCATCCCGCTCTGCCGCCAAGTTCACCGTCGATTTATTTATAAACACCCATAACCCGATCGCCGCCGCACCCTTCGGTAAACAAACATCCCCCTCCAACCCGTTTGGGAGGGTGGATCACAGATAAACAGGCCGCGTCGTCCCATTAATCCCCTGACCGACAGAAATCATTCGTCTGATCCAATCGATCGGATCGTTCCGCTCCGCTTACCGGCGCTGCCTCGCGGCGAGCACCGATGGCCATCGGTGCAGCGAACGAGAGGGGAGGGGGAGCAGACCAGAATCGTATCGGGTAGGGAAGGTCAGAGCTCAAGCAAGCGACCGGGGCCCCGGACGCGTTTATATAGAAAGGGAGGGCCGCGATTTGTGCATCATCCATTATCACGCGGCATTTTGTTTTCGCCTGACGCGCGTCCCACGCTCGATCACGCGCGCGGTCAGAAGCCGCACGATCACAGGGAACGACGAGTGTGCCGTCTCAGCAAGCGAACGTAACCGGTGAGTGGATTGTTGGCCAGTTTCCCGTGGGGTTCGAACGGGGGGGGGGGGGGGTAAAGTAGCGGTAAAGTTCGGGGGACGCTGCCGAAACGCGCCGAAAACGGAAGCAGGCCTAGGGATATTTCGTCCGACTCGTTCGCGCCTCCTCTGGGAATGGAACCGGTGAAGGCATCGCCGTGCTGATTCGATCAACGACTGATGGGACTTTCGCTTCGAGCGACTGGGCGAAGCGTTTAGCGACTCTGCTTTTGGGACTAGGTCACTGGGTGCGTTTGATCAAGGTGACGTTTGCCGTCGCAGTGATGAGAAACGACGTGAGTTTGGTAACGAGATTCTCGCGACAGCCTGGTGAACGAGTGATCGATCTGCATTATGTTGGCACGTTCGTGGAGACAGTTCGGGGGATCATCTTTGCCATCGATTCGGAACAGTGAAGCAAACGTTAGAGATTGTCTTCAGGAGCAGAATGATCTTTAGTCGATGCTTCAACTTCATTAGCTGTTCATCGGTATGATCGATTTTAAGACTCTGTGCAACACTGGCGAGTAAAGGTCGATTTAAATTATCCGCACAGACCCGGAACGTATCCGTTCAGCACCCATCAGAAAAGTGTTCTATAATGCAATTTGTATGTAAGTGTTTATACATATCGTATCGTATCAGAACAGACACTTACCGACATCGGTCCGGCTATCCGACATTCGAAAACATTTGTACTATTTTTGCTATTACGTCCCTTTACGCATCGTTTTCCTGTTGACTGACTGATTGATGCTACCGTCCGACGAACGTATAATATGAACACGCGTGTCTGTGTCGGAACGGAACCGTTCCGTGCCGGATACTGATAATATAAATCGACCTTTACACGTAGTAACACACCGGGGTTCTTTTTAATTCTCTTTATCGTTCCATCGGTGTTGCCTGTGACATTTTCGTAACGCTGAGAAATCTTGATAATTTCGAGGAAGACTTTAGAAACTGACCCCCCCCCCCCTTGCTCTGCACGCTTTCTTATTTTCTCGCTGACGAAGAAATGACGTTTCCATGAATCAGGAGCTTGCTCTCGAAACACGGATATTGAGTGAATCTAGAAGCTCTTTCTGCCGGGCAGTTGTGAAGACACCTTTGCGGAATGATAACCGCAAGTCACTTCGGGTCGAGCCTGTACTTCAGCGCCAGGTCTGCGATCGTCACTGTTATCGCCTCGTTATACCTCCGATCGATTGTACCGACCGTGACGGGGACGAGTAACGATCGCAGTCCCGCGCTCCGCGGAGCAGAAAACGAATCGTTCTAATTAAAAGTTCGCGACTCGCTCATTAGTCGCCGGATGGTTTTCGAAAGATCTCCGTAACCCCTTCACAGGGAATCGCGAGATTTTCCGGGCGACCAACTCGACATCACACCCCAGTTCCGAGCTAACGCCGCGCGGATGAATAATTTAAACCATCTTGTTTCAATTCCTCCCTCCATTTGCCCCATGAATTACTCACAACACCATATTCCTCGCCCCGCTCGTTGCACAAGTAATTCAAGGCACGATACTCCATTTGCTCACTCTATTTACTTCACGAACGACCTAATACCTCGTACTCCAACATCCTGCTCTATCCACCGCGCCCAATCTTTCCAGCCTCGATTTCCCAATTTCCCGCAGTACACCCCCCCCCCCCACCCCACTCCAACGACCCAGCACGCTACTCTACAATTTCCTCTCTACGTGTCACAAATTTTTTTAAACATCCACGTATCTCGAAAACACCTCGAGATCTCCTGCTCTTTTGATTAATCCCGCTTCCCCTCCGTCGTCCAGCCAGCCAATTTCAAACAGTGCCGAGCAGAACGGTTTCCTTCTCCCGTTTCCACTTAACCCATTCGATCGAGGCAGCCTCTGGACAAAAGGAATCGATCCACCTGCATCGTGTTTCGAAAGGAGATCCGTCGCCTGGTCAGCATACGCGGTGAATCGTCGCCACGCGTTGGCCAGCCCGAGCGCGCGCGCCTCTATGGGAAACCGCCGAGTTTTGCTTTTTCGACCCTGAAGGTGAACCTGTCGCGCGTATAAGAGCGGCCCACTGGGCCCGGGGCCGTCGCATTTTCGTCCGTTTTTCGATCGAACGCTGGTCGTCGGGCCCGCTCGACTCGTTCCTGTCGGCGTGTCCCCTCTTCGACGACTATTTGGCCACTGGGCCCGAGGATTCCCCAATCCCTTCGCGTCCTGGTCCATCAGTGTCAAGTTTCGAGGATTCGTCGGTTTCTGCGCCGCGTGTTACAGTCAATCGATGACTGATCGCAAGAAATTACAGCAAGGCGGCTCCTTCTTTCGTCTTTGATACGAAAACGTTTGAAGGGAAGAGGGAAGACAACGGGGTGATTTGTTGGAGGTCCATGGCGTTGATAGCACGTGAGTAGAGGATGCTTTAATTTCGAGTGCGAGGGAATAGATGTCTTTTTATGGAAGGACACCACAAAACTATACCAGTTTTAAGAATTTTTTTCAGGAATAATATACAGTTTTCATATGTAATTTTGATTACCTACCTTTTGTACAATGTCTTAAGAGAATATGCAAAAATAAATAAACAGAAAAACATGCATAAATTTTAATATATTAATTAATCTTCTAGACCCCACACAGGTCCCCAGTAGGTCCCAAATCAAATTTAATTTTTTTATAAGCTATATGAGTGTAGTTTCCGTTGCACATACGAATTGTTTGATTGGAAACAAATTTTTTCAAATACGCTCGAAAAACTGTCCATCTTATTCGCGGATTTTCGAAACATTTCTTCTAAGGCGCGTCTGTTTTAGAAAATTAATTTGTTTAAGAAATCGGTACGTACAACGGCAACTACGCTCATATTGTTTATAAAAAAAAATTGAAATTTGATTTCGGATCTGCTGACGACCAGCGCGCGGTGGTGGTCTAGAAGATTAATTAATATATTAAAATTGATGCATGTTTTTCTATTTATATTCTTTTTATAGTTTCTTAAGACATTGTACTAAAGATAGGTAATAAAATTTTTCTATGAAAACTGTAAATTATTCCTGAAAAAGTTCATAAAAACGGCTTACATTTCGGCCGTCACAGTGGTGTTCCCCCTTAACTGAATTGAATTTCAAGCGCAGGGATGTTCCTTTGAATTGAATTGAATTTCAAGCGCGGGGGTTTGTAACTTTCACAGTAGACGCGAAATTAAATGAAGGCCCTTGATTTCAAATTTTTCGCGTGATCGCTTTTAAACGCTTCATAACGATACTCCTGGTTAGAGGAGAAGAAGATCGCAGACAGGTCAGCAGAGGAAATCGGTTTTTCCCAGTTTCCAAGTACCACTCCATCTCCCCTGGCCGCGGAGTTTGTATTTTCATTAGGACAGCCGCGGATACACCTGTCCCCAAGGCCTCGGGCGTCACGCGAATTGTTCTTGCAAACACAGAAATTGTCTTCTTCTCCTTTGTTAGCAGCGCCGAGGTGGACCCCGAGTATTACTCTCCATTTCCGCGGCAAGGGGAATAGAGACGTCACGGTCAGACGCAGGACGTCGTTTTTGCTCTAGAAAAAAAGTTGCGCACATAAGGAACTCGCGCGGTATGCAAATGGATCTCCCAGTCCCCGGGGGTGGGGGGAATTTTTCTGTTAAGTTGATTGGAAATTGAAATCGGCGATTTGAAATTATAATTTCGCGGCGTGACGCATGTCGAGCCGTTCCGGCGATAAATGAGATTCAACGCGTGTTCCAGGCTAGCAAATATAGATCTTCTCTCGCGAAGATACGTTCCCTCCGACACTCCACGCGGGACATCACACTCCTCGATTAAGAAATGTCTTCGGCGTCAAGGTGTTTTCGCCTAATCTCCAGTAACGAAGTGTGCAATCGGTAGCAATTTAAACACTGCCTATGCGACAGTATTACCGGCCCTAATGACGAAATCGTTGCTCACGTTTCGCAACACTCCGCCACCGTTCACTTCGCCGTCCGTTTCGAGCCAAACGTGGCCATTGGAGGAGGTCGGTCAGCAGAGACGTCCGGATGACAACTATTCCACGTGACAGCGTTTAGGAGAACGCTGCGAGGAGAATGCTTCCTGAAATTCTGTTCGCAACTTTTCGAATTCCACCCCAGTTCCTCCGTATCGTTCGATCGACATCGGACGAGGCTTGTCGCTCCTCTTTGTGTTCATCGCACGTGTCCATTTTCCCGCGAGGTGTCTTGCGATTGTGCCAGCTATTTCAGCGGCCATGGCACGCTTGATACGTGGGCAATGGTTGCACGGTTACGTAGAAATGACACAACGATACACTGCGGAGTTTAGGGCCGTTGGTCCCGTCGCTTCGCACGGAGAAATTGACTGGAGCGGTGATTTGGTTGCCGAGGTCGTGAAAGTCTGAAGTCTACTGAAATCTGTTGAATATGTCCTCTGAGAAGTTTCCTCGTAGTTTCCACGAATTCGTTGCTGTTTGAAAGACTCTCTGATAACTTGTTGGTGGAAACAAGTAGCTTGGTCAGCGAAATATATTTGTCAGTGTCGCTGGAGGTCAGAAATTGTACGGAATTGTACAGTACAGAAGCTTCTACACTCGATGATTGTGTGGATAAAAATATTGGCCCCTCGCAGGCAGAAGCGTTCGACATCGTCCATGATCCATAACCTTGCGTTCTTCCATACTTTCGCTCCGACGAAGCAATTTCGAATGGTAAACAGAGGCTCGAGCCATTGTTCGCGTAGAATGTAGATTCTAAAATATGTCGATGCCACTGTTGCAAAGGAAAGTCGATTATGAGTCACGTGCGACGGCGGCGTGATATTGTTTTCAATAGGAGGCGTCTACTGGCTGGCGCAAGGCCGCCAATTAATGATTTATTTGAAAGCAATGAATTTTGATTAATGCAGGAGCAATAGATTTCAATAGAGACCGATTCCCAGTAAAACTCCTACGTACCGTGAATCCGTGAACTTTGAACTTTTTTTCGAATGCAGCCGTCGAACCCTGGATCGAAATCAGCATTACAAAACAATCTCCCTTTCTCTGACTACATAATTCCTTCTAAATCATCTGACAAACATTTCCCGTCGCTTTCTTCGTCGCCGCCTCGAGAACCAGGTCCTCTCCTTATCGCGGAGCCCAATCAAAGCTAACGTAACGAACCAGTTCTGCGTTCTCCATAGTTGAAACTTCGAAACGAAGCTTCCCTCTGTTCCTTTTGTTCGCCCTTTCTCTCTTGCTCCCACCCCGTCTCTGCCTCCGTCCCTTTCAGCCTTCCTTTTTGCCTTTCTTCTCGCCCATTGTAAGCTCCTACCCCTCTTCTACCTCTATTTTCCCGTCCGTAGGCTGTTCCCCTTTCCATTTTGCAGGCCGAGCGAGGTACCCGGGTCATTTCTAAAATTGCTCGCACCTTTTTTCAATGAACGCGGGGCGTAATCAGCGCCAGGAGAAGAACGGCCGCCTAGGAACGGATCTCCTTCTTTATACGATCCAACAATGTGGACAATAGCTTGAATTCCACTAATAATTCCTGCCGGAATAGTACCGCCGACTCTATGCCCAGAGTAATTCTACCGGAATTATCATTTCTATCAAGTGTCAGTGATCTGGTTCTCGCGGTAATAGTCGCCCAAAGTAGCCTCGCGTCCCCTGGAGACCCACCTTGATGCATTTAATTATTCGAAACCCAACGGATACCCGCTCTAATCACTTAGAACGCTCGTTATCGATTCTCGCTAACCACCTAATTACCTAATAACCTAATTCATCGCTCCTAATTATCCATTCCCCCGTTTAGAGGGTCTTAGCTCCCCTCCGCTCCTCGTTCCTCCCGCCTCTGACCTCTTCAACCCCTGATCCCCCCCCACCAACCCCCTCGCTACCCTTAATTCCCAGTCCCTGTTTCGCGAGAAAACGACCACGCGAAAAAGCCAGGGGTCGATGGAACCGTCTGTTTCGCCAGCGAGTTCCTCGCGGAAGGAAGAAGGGGGTTGACCGTCGTTTGGTCGACTTCCAGTTGTTTGCGGAGCCAACGATCGATGAACGGGCCGAGAAAACGATAGAAACCGGCGGGGAAGTGTTCCTCGGCGATCGTCGGTCGAGCCCAGCAAACAGAGGGAATGGAATTATATTATCGACGATGGGAACGTTCACTCGGATTGCTCCCGTTGCGAAACGGGCGGCGGGCATTCTCTGATATGGAAAATTGTTCACGATTGCATAAGGGAGTCTCCGTCGCGACTGGCTTCCGCCCCGAAACGAAAGGATGGCGGTTGCTTGTTTCGTGAAAATGAACCGTTTAGGTTTAGGGGAATCGTTACTGTACTGCTCGAGGGATTCGCTTAGCGATTCTGTCGAGGCTGACGCCGCTGAATGATGAACAGGGAATAGATAATTCTGCGTTTCATAAGGATACGTTGAGGAATCGTTTGATATTCATCAGCTTGCGATGCAAGGCGCTTGGTACTTGCTAAGAGATAGTTTGCACGAGTTGAGTGATTAACGAGAGGACGTCGAGTGACGTTGATAGATATAAATGAAAGGGTAAATGAAGTGGGTAGCGCGTACAGAAGTAAATTCATACCTGGAATGATCGAAGTGAAAATATCTGAAAAGTTAGCTACCGTTTCGAAACCGCCCTCGCAACCGTCACTGCAATCGTCTACCCCCGCGAACAATTGAAGAACGGCCGCCTGTTGCGACGTGAAATTACGCAAACGCCATCGAACAGCGATCGTAAAATGCAGGATTCGTATTGGCACGCGTTCAGCTTCTATTTCAATGTTTAAATAGCACGTGGAACCCCGGTTGGTCGTGAAAGTATCTGGCTTAGCCCGTTGCACCCTTTTTCCGAGCAAGAACTTGCTGGTCGAATGCCAATTGTAACGGTGGGTCGATGCGCCCGAGTAGAATTGCCCGATAAGATTTTGCAGGGCCTGAATGCAGCCGGGGAATAGCCTGCCCGGCCCCGCCATAAATTGCAATTAAAGTGGGAATGCAGTGGTGCGAAATTGAACTTTCCGGAATTATGAAAATTCATGAGCAGAAACAAGGATTCTACGCGCCCTTACTCAAGTTAAACTGCTAAACTTCCAACTAAGCTTGTTTCCTCCGGGTAGAAAAACGGCGAGAGTTAATGACTTCGGCTCCGCAACTTCGAAGCATCCGAAATCTTTGACCCAATCTTCTCTTGAACTCGGACGATCGTGCTTTCGTTTCGACTGCAAGCTACCTACTTCATCATTTACCGATTACCCCTGTAACAGCAGAATCACAGATTCTACGTCTGCCTCCATCGAATTCCCACTTTGATTACTTCCTACTTGGGAACTCAACTCCCGCGCCATCACTCCCGCCCGCGTTTACTTTTACAACTGCAGTCTCAGTGCACCCTCTGTTCCGAACTTGATCGCGTCTACCGTGGTCCATTACAGAAAGCGTAATACTAAAATCCAGGTCCTCGATTTCAATGATCTCTAAGACTTCCAGTTAGAAACTACGAGCTTCTAAGCTCTCCCGATCCTCTCACTGACCAAACTGTTTTATCGAATATAGAACACAAGCAATATTGACCTAGGTCAGTGCCCTTTCCTCTGACCCCAGAATCAGTAGTCACGCATCTGTTCGTTGGACCTCGTTTCTATGTTCATCACGCGCGCTTTCGGAACCGACCAGGTGCCTTTTGTATCCGAGAAAGAGGACACCGGTGACCCTGATCCTGGGACAGGTTCACCTCGAGCCTAGGCATCTCCTTTTCGGAGTCCCATGCACCTCGAGGTCGCCGATGGCGAAAGAATTCGTCCTCTGGCAAGCTTCAATTTCGTAACCATCCATTTAAAGCGGAGGCGTTTAGGTATTTGAACACGCAGAATCGGAGACAGAGCCGCGACAAGTGTAACGTCCCTTTATGGCCAGCCGTGACGTTAACAGTCGGTTAATTCGTTTGCCGATTCGACTTGTAGCATCACGTCCGTAGCGTCTGTCGGCACAGGTCACTCGCTCCAATTGTAGTTTTCCTGAGATTCATATCACCCAGCGGTTAATCAAACATTCGAGCAGCGTCACGCGCGGAAATACAATTCTACAAATCATTAGAAGGCTCGCCATTCGTTCCTTGAAATTGCTACCTAAAGGCTTCGTAACGACCTCTTTAGCCGCATGCTACTTTTCCACTGATGAAATATTAATCCCAACCTCAGTTTCATTACTGTGACTTACGACTGTGATTAACATTCACGAAGGAGTTATTTGCAAATATTAACCTTGAAGTCATAAGCGAGTTCGATGAGAGAGTTTGCAAACATCTAAACAATTTTTCTCAGAGTATTTCATTCTTTGGCACCGTTTGTTTGCACAAGTGTGCAGAAATTGGTCGATCCGGGCACACGACGATGCGCGATACGTGACACCTGAAACGAGAGTCGGCTGTGTGTCGTTATTAAACATCGCGGGGATAGTTAAGTGTTGATCAAACACGAATGAAAGGTTTACATAATTGGCACAGTTTGCACGGTGCTTTTCATCTCGGTTGTCATTTGCTAATTGCCGTTCGGATTACCTCATTGGTTCCCACTTTCCTTCGACTTATTCGAGGTCGGCCTTTCTTTCTGCAAACCTTACCGTCGCGACGGATCTGCGACCCAATCGATTATTTATCCGGATCGCGGTTCGCGAATATTTGTCATGCTCCGAAGCCTTCCTCTATTCGAACCAACGGAGAGAATGGAAAACAACGCTCACGCGCTCCGGTGTACGCGATCTCGAAACGCTTTAATTGAATCGCTCGACGAGACGTTATAAAACGATTCTCTCGCTGTGTTATTGTTTCCCATTATTCCCGTATCATTCTCTCGGTTGTTACGTAGACGCCAGAAGCGGCGTTTCAGCCCGACATACTAAAATACCCTCGAAAATTGCGTGTCACGATGGATTTACCTCATTTCCGGTCTGTGTCTGACACGGAAAGCGACTTTGTTCCACGCTGCTTACGTAAATCTTTAGCTGGCAACGATTTGTTCCCCTTTTCGCAACCTATTTAATCGAAACGTGCGGCACAAACAGCACGGGCATTCAAATCTTTGCCCAACCCACGGGGTACCATTTTCTTCATCGTTTTCCATCGAACCATTAAAGAGCGCAGTGTCTTCGTGCTATTTGCTCTTTGCAAGTAGAAGAAAGAGCACAGTATGAGCGAGTGCGATAAAGTGTATCGAGTGGCTGTGTTGTGTAAACGGTCTGAATGGCCAGAAGGAATACTTGTCGTTGCATGAAGCTCGTGTGTTGAGATCAAGAAGAAGTGTGGATGTTTAGTGTCAATAACGATATTAGAGAGGACGAACCAAATATCTACGAAATTGCTAAAGCTTTCATTGCTCTGGAATCAGCTCGACGTAGGTCCCAATAATTCCTTAATAAAATATAGATCTTCAAATATTGGCGACTCTATTAAATCGCGGTATTAAAATTCTCGTGGACCATGTCGAATATTAAATCATAACATCGCGATCTCAGTGGAACGTGTGATACACCGACGTTAAAACGTCAGTTTTTCCCACTAAAGCGATAACAACCTACACGATTTCCGTGCGAGAATATCAAAGTGATAATCGTTAAAGCAAACTGCCCCCATGGAGCGTTAAACTTCACAAGAGTCGCGCGCAGAATATTACGCTGCGGAGCGTTTAAAGAATGGCGACGATCGAATCGTAAGAATCTCCATCAGGAATAATGCATTTCCGATTACGCGACGTAACCGATGCATGCGAGTCGATCGTGAATTACGCTATCCGAGGAGCGTGCGCTGAATGGAAAGTGAGCCGAACGACTTTTCTTTCCTCCATTAGCAGTCCCTGACGCTTATAAATCGCCGCGTCGACACACCTTAGTCATTTTTATGGGACAAATGTTTGCGATAGTGGAGGGACAATATTAACACGTCCAAGGTAAAGAATATCTCCCTGTAGGCGTCATACCTTTGTCTCCATCTTTCTTCGCGCTCCTGAAAGAGAAGGACGACACGATTAGTGAAAAGACTTTGAACAGAGCCTGTTTATTGCAAGTAAGTATGAAGAAGAAGGTGTCCCCTTTGCACAAGCGACTATGTATACTCTTAGCCAAGAAGCATCGCAGAAACGAGTGGAAGTCTGCAGGTTGGTGTGGAGGAATGCACCTTGCACGCTCCAGCTGCGACCACGTCATTAGAAATCGCAATTGCAAATCTAATCGCGTTCGCCTGGCCGTGGGGAATAAGAAGGAGGGAAGATGCGCCGTTCGCGAACCGTTTCGCAGCAAAGAGATCGGTGTTCCTGAGTCACGAGCCATGCATTGCCAGCATTATCACGAACGGAGGATTTTCGCGAGCACACGCGGCGGGTGTAATGATCGACCTGGCTAGCAAAGGGGCGGACAGTCGTCAGAAGTGGACTTAATTGCGGTTTCAACGACGATTGGAGAGATATCGAACGTCGAAGACGGTTTCAGTTGATGAAGAGGAGCTGCACGTTACACAACTATGATATATGCGGACGAAGGAGGCTTGTCTTAAAAGAAAATTCACGGGATCCCTAGGAATCTGCAGCTACGTTGACGAAGAAGTTTGTCGAAGATTCTGACATCAGTTTTGCTTTCAGTTGCATTGACAGTGCGATTCTCGAGTGCAAAAGTGTCGGTTGGGATTCTCTTCTCGAGAGAAACGAACGGCTGGTTAACGTTTTTCTACGTTCGTGCGGGATTCATGCAAATGTAGTGGCTGGTTGCAATGCGCGCTTCTGTGGTGAATTGATGCGTTGAAATTCGCGAAGTTGTTATTTTGGGCGAGAAAATTCGTTTCCAAGCCCGGCAGAGACGAAACAGGTTCTGAATATATTTCTGCGATACCATTTCCTCTTGTTTTTCTATTTCCTTTCCGCAAGGACCGGCGAGCGAGATTATTTCCCTGTCTCACGAAAACATGATTCTAAAGTTGCCTCAACGCACAGTTCAGATTTGGTAAAGCAAAGGATTAGATTCTGCGGCGTTTACGCCAGCAATTGATTCTATCCCCTTTTTGAGCTCTTATCGCCCTAATCGATGCAGTTGCGATCGGGGGGTAACGGCAGTGCACAGTATCGTTGTTTATCAAACTACAAGCGTTGCACCGGTATGCCGCGATCAGCGTGCTCTAGGGACTGATAAAACGCCTGCGACTGATAACGCAGTCCTTGCTCGACTTCCGAACTGGTAGCGTCGCGTTGTAATTCTCCGGGCTTTGGGAAAGGAAAAAGCAGACGTTCCATCGATATTCGTAGTGCGACAGAAAACTTTAGAATTGAAAATCACGAATTGAATCGAAAAATTAATTAGTAGCTTGGGAAGCGAATATTTCGCTCGAAGCATCGAAACGTGAAACAGCAATAACGTGTGCGTGCAAGAAGAATTACTATATGAAAGTAGCTTTCGAAAATTTAGTAAACATACCGCTTGCTACAGCTGTGAATATTCTTTGCTTCGCGACTGAACTGTCGAGGAATCGATGTACATAAACAGTCTTTCCGTGATCGACAATTGACTATCGAGAGAGGCGAAATAAAAACAACGGCGAACAAGTTTCTCGGTGGAGACACTACCACGAATATGTTGAACGAAGCTCGCCGGAATAACTAATAAGTTCCTTGAAGAGCCAGTGTAACTTTGCACTATGCAGACCACATTCAACGAACTAGTGAGTCACCGCCCTGACGAGATCGTGTTTCCTTGCTCGCTATCGACGGATTAATCAGCGATGCGTTAATTAAAAAGTTTGCGAATCGTGTATTCAGCTGTTAGTTAGCAGTGCGAATGGTCTAGTGAAAGGTGATCAGCTGTTCTATCGAGGAAAGGAGTCCGGGGGGCAGGGTCCTCTTCGTTTCCTTTCAGCCCGAGTTCGATTGGTATTCCGTCTGGGAAGAAGAGGCGAGCTGAACGGGCAGGAAAATTAAAGAATTTTCACCATGGAGCTGGGAAGTTAGTGTCCGGCATAGTAGATTAATTCTGCGTCTTCTTTTCTCTGTAGTTCCGTAAGATGATTAATGGGGGATGCAAAGGTAGATGATTTGTAGAATACAGTCGTGTACGTGTACACGCGTAGACGTGTACAGTCGTCTACGATTTCATTGACGCGTTCGTTCGTCACTCCACAAACTCCATTAGTGTTTGTGTTTACGCCCATTGCTGGTGACGTGATTGGAAATGACAGATTCTGGTGGCTTGTTTGTTTCCTGGCGTAGCAATTTACATATTCATCGATCTTCGAGTTACGAGTAATGTCGTGGTTGACTCATGGGAAAGCAATACGCAGCCAATCGACAGGTTTCCCTTAGAAGCCTTGATTTCGCCTAATTCCAAACTATGGAACGTAATCTTGTTGTTTCCGTCAAGAGTACTGCTAAATATCGCATGTTTCACATTTGCAGCAACAATGTTGACCGACTGGGAGCAGCTACCCTCGCTGAAGCTCGGGGACTTCACCCTCGAGTTCGAGCTGGGCCCGCCAAGCGCAGAACTGCAGGAAGTCGCGAAGAAGGAACTTCGTGAGAGCCCTGAATTGCAGAAGGAGGCCATGGCTCAACTTAAGGAATTACTGAAAGGTAAAAACTATAAAAAGAAAGATACAATTTGTACACCTAGGATATCCTAATATTAGAAAGCATGCCCGAAGGTAGAAGAATCGACGATTTAAATTATTCTTCAACATCCACAGGCCAGAAAGACCTGAAGGTACCAATAGACAACGAAGCCTGGTTGATCAGGTTCCTCAGGCCGTGCAAGTATTACCCAGAGTCGTCTGTGAAGCTCGTGAAGAGCTATTACAGCTTCAAGGTGAAACACGCGAACGTCTACAACGGGTTGAAGCCCAGCCACGAGAAGAACATATTCGAGCAGAACATTCTGACGGTGCTGCCGAATCGGGACCAGCATGGACGAAGGATGGTGATCATCGAGCTGGGCAAGAAATGGAAGCACAACAAGTGCAGCCTCGACGAGGTGTTCAAAGGGTGCGTGATCTACCTGGAGGCAGCCATGTTGGAGCCCGCCACGCAGATCGCTGGCGCTATCGTGATCTTCGACATGGACGGGCTGAGTCTTCAGCAGACCTGGCAATTCAATCCCCCGTTCGCGAAGAGGATCGTCGACTGGCTGCAGGACGCGATGCCACTCAGGATCAAGAACATCCACATCATCAATCAGCCGTACATCTTCAACATGGTCTTCGCTCTGTTCAAACCGTTCCTTAGAGAGAAGCTAAAGAGCAGAGTGAGTTCAATCGTGCCTTGGATCCTTGAATTAATCTACTAATCAGAATTCTTGTATTGCAATGCCTCGTGGGTGGTGTAACGCTTTAAATACCACATGGCGAATAATTTGGTTTCAGATTATCTTCCATGGAACGGATCGCAAATCGTTGCACCAGTACATCTCGCCAAAGTGTTTGCCAGAGTGTTACGGAGGGACCCTGCAGATTCCACGAGTGACAGGGCCGCAGTGGTTGGAGTTATTGTTACTATGCGACAAAGAATACGACGGTACGCAAAGAGAATACGTAAACAGCCATTGGAGATCATATACTTTTCTAATAAACGAAAATCTCTTTGATCATCTCTGTATCATGTTGTTAAACTTCTTCGTTGGGTGGCAAATAAAGCATTATCACAGATTTAACCTCGGTAGTTACTTTCTTCGTTATCGAATTATATAATCGTTGGGTCAGAGTTAATATCAGATATAGTAGGGTTTTATTGAACAAGTGGAGGATATCGAAGGAGTTCTCCGATTCCATCGGGATACCATTTTTTTAATGATTTCCTTTTCCTGTTTTCAGCGATCAACTCTTACGGGTACAACAAAAACTAGAGTTAGGTAGGCTGCAACGTCCCTTCGAGGATGAACGAAGAAGAACGATTGTTCACAGTTGCGGTCGAAAATCGGGAATTACAACGATTCTCAAGCAAATAGGTCGGCTGCGGGTTCTTGCGGTCGATCTGCCGATCGAAATTCGGTGACCGAACCAGTCTACTTATTTAGAAATAATATATTTCCCTCCCTTGATAATTGCATTTCTCTATGGAACAGCAATCACAGAACAGATGCAGCGTTGCTGCGCTTTGATATTATATTATTACGAGAAGAGAAAAGATATTTATCTAGCGTTAGGAATTTATTCGCGCTGTAGACTAGCAGGCGTAGTTGTATTTCTAATTTTACCAGAATTAAGATAAATCGCATTGTAAAGAGCAGGGGCGTAGAGTGTCCAATAGATGGCACGACGTTTATATGTATAATAATCCGTTAGCCAAGAGCTTGGACATAGCTTCTGAATTCTGTGAATCAAATGGAGCCCTCTTTGCTCTGTGAGGGCTCAGAAGCGTTTTTGAATAAGTTACCTAGCAATTAAGTAGATTTTTGTTTAAATAAGAAAAGGGACTAGTGGCGTACGTTGTTCCCTTCTTCCAGAAGCTTCAGTTTTTCTTAGCCATTGCGAGAAAATATTTGTAAAATATGTGCTTGGCGTTGAAAGGTCCGAGTAACGGGCGATCAACTAGAATATGAAATTAGCCGATAAAATAACTAATTGCTCGTTGCTCATGTTGCCTGTAAACTCTTCCACTGAAGCTTCTGTGCTGGATATTTTGCAACAGCAAAAACTACAGGCCTTCGACGATCTAAATTATTAAATCGATAGACCTATGTTATATTTTCCACCGTGGAATTGTTAAATATTTTTGTATGCTTGAACTTCACGATTAAACGTTTCCGTCGAATTCAATAACGATGCTTGTCGAAACCTTCGTTGCAAGCCGTTCCTTTATTGCACGCAAGTTATTACTAATAATAAAAAAATCTTCATTGCCGATAACAGAAATAATTATATTCTCTTTTCGTTGTCACTTCGATGCGTCTGTAGACATTATGTCCGTCATAACTGCGATTAACAACAATTACTCGGGTTACCGATATACAATGCCTTCGTTTCACATGTCTACTGTAACTGCGAAACGGAAATCTACAAAACTGCTTCTCAAAAGAAAATCTTACAACGCGATAGTTAATCGTAACGATGCTAAAATAACTTATTTAAAGTTTCGAATTCTGTGCTGGGTACCGATGCTCGAATCACCGCTGCTCCATCTCCCATAGCCCCCATTTCCCTTGTTCCCGAATTTCGGAAACGATCACGGAGAAAGTCGCGGTACCGCGATACCTCGACGCGTACCAGAAGTTGATAACGAGTAAATGCACCCAGCTCCTTATCGCTTCGCGCTCTTCGTGTATCCGTATTTGCCCGAAGCTGAAAAAGATGCAGTCGCAACAGAACCAGTAGAATCACATATTAATTAAAAGGGACGGCGAAGCATTTCTCATTGAAGTTGCCGTTTTCCTAAGTGCAAAAACGATCAAACTAATCGCGAACAGAATGACAACGCCGATACATTCGGTTATGTGAGAGAATAGGAGACGATGTTCGTCAGACCTTGAGCAAGTCTCGAACATCGATCTCGCTCGTCGCTAATTAGATCTCCCGTGACATGATTCACCGACAAAGTTTCACGGGCCCAATGATCAGCGTTTTCTCGGGCGACCGTCACCGGGCAAAATTATACGCGATGGGATTGCGCAAGAAATCTACGCCGTTTAATAGCGCGTTGCAACGCGACACGGCTGTACGTAATTATGCAGAGCGGGGTATAGACGGAATACGGAAGGAAGTCGTCGAGGACGAACGAAAGTTAAAGGAACGCTGCCCTAATTGATATTGGATAGTAGCTTCAAACGTTTAGTAACAAAGTAAGGTAAATGGTGGATTACCTTCGAACTCCTTCTCGAACCAGCAGAAATAATCGCAAATACCATTACCGATCGGGACGTTTGGCATAACGAGTTCTCCACCAAATTCCGTAGGCAGGCACTTCGTGCCCAGGTGGGAGTGCAATGACTTCCGGTCTGTGCCGTGGAAGTGAATCCTCTTGCGCGTTTTCTCCTGAAACATGTGGTTTCAATGCTCTGCGTTCGACTTGTCTTTTCAGTAGAAAGAAATATTCGCCACAGTGGCGATTATTGTTCTAGTTCGCGGAATCAATGCGTTGTATACGGTAATTAGATTCAGTAATTATCGTATTCAGGTTACTGCTTTCACCTTGCCGCGTGGTTAAATGGCGGACGGTGCGGAGCGGGGAATGATTTCGTTAGCGTTGAAACTCTGTGAAAGCTACTTATACCACCATGGGATTTCATTATTCTCTAGATTCACTCGTATATTATTGACTCGATTCACTGTTTGTCAGTGTAAACTAGTAACACGAGGCGAGGAGAGTTAACAGTATTCTGAATCCTCTCGGCAGTGTAGAGGGAAGGAGAGTCTAAGAGTGGTCAACTCTGCAAGGTGAATATTTCACTAGATAAGGCTATAACTCATCCACAACGATCGTGGCAGGTGTTTTCATCGTAATATCGCCCTGGGCGACGCAGCAGCCCACCTTATAATCGATCGCAAGGAGAGAAATGTAAATGATAGTGTTTAATGCCCACCAGAAAGAAAGGTTTGAACAGAGCGAACACCATGTTGAATATGAAGGGCTGGTTAACTATGTGAATACCCTTCAGACGACAGGGCAGGCATCTTTGCACCCAGTCTGTCACCGACGCCGCGAAGCTGGGGGTGAAATGCGTGACTTGGGTCAACGACAAGCCCTCCATGTTCAGTAGCACGTGAACACCGGCGATCTGAAACAGAGAACGCGACATTGGAGTATTTGTTCCACCCTCCGACGCTCTTCGTAGAACACGTAGACTTTTTATCTACGAACTTGAGTCTTCGGCTCCGACATGGCCGCGTCCAACGACAGCATAACCGATCGGAATATTTCATCGACAGAGATGATCTTCGTGTTCCATTTCTTGCCGGCGTTGATCACGAGTATCCTGCAACCCTGATCCGTCCTCTCTGGCAACGGTATCAGAATCTCCGAGGCCAGGACCTTCTTCTCGTTGCTCGGTAGCAAATTCTCGGAGAAACGTGGATGGGTCAATCGGTATTGGTAGAACCTCTTCATCTGCAGAACGGGAAAAAGGCAAGCGTGAAGATGATGATCGTCGAGGCACGTTTAAGGCTCGATAATTCTACCCACTGCGCTAGCTTCGAATCGTAAGTGGACGTGAGAATTGACTTTACCAGTTCGACGGCGCTTTTAGGATACCACTTGCACGGGCGAAGGAATTTCTGGTAGAACTCGTCGTCGTCTGGTAGGTGCAGGTCAGGCTCGTCTGGGAATGGAAAAGAGGAAGTTCGAAACGTGCTGTTACTCGGTTAATATTATTCGTTCAGACATGGAGGAACGTTCATCAAAACGGAGGAACATTTGACGGAAATATTTACGCAACAGCTGTGAATTATTGTGGGTTGTCAGTTGTGAGTAGGCGTGAAAGACTGGGGTTCGCGAGGACCGTTTCGGTTTCTGCTACTGGATTTAGAGTATTCTTAAGTATATAGAAAGCATTTCTTGATCTCCATTCTGTGAATATCACTCTCATTTTTCGTACAGATTGTGTGATCGACGGGTGAGACTCGACGAGCAAGTACGACTTTCGTTTTCACCTGACCGGTTTTCAGCATTAAACGCGAATTCACGTACACTGCGGCGTCTTGTTGAGCTATTTTCTTTAAAAAATACTGATCACTATTTGTATTGTGAACCAGACAATTTTCTAAGTAGCTACTCAATCTTGATACGGTTATCAAGCATTTATTATTAATCACTCCTTTTTTAATCCGTCTGATAAGAGTACTTTGTTCCGTCGAGCATTAGATAAATATTTCTTGTAGTGTTTATCGAGCTATCGATTAAAAACGTGACCACGACCCTGGCAATTCCATTTGATAATGATTATCGCTGGTCGATCTAAGCAAGATTGAATTTTCTTCGCGTTATCCAAATTTTAACCAAATTCGAATAGGTTAACGCGAAACAAAGAAATTATCATATTAACGAATGCTCGTGAACAAAAGCAACGCTATCACGATTAACATTTAGAATCTTTTTCTAGTGTACGAAAATATTTTACCACAGAGCCAATGAAATCGTAAGTTTATTCACGCCTCAGGGTTTCCAGAGTTCTACAAAATGAATTTTAATGAATTTCCGACTATCTTCGCCATTCAACTATTACTCCTTCCCAAATGATGTCATTTAAATCACAGTCAAAGTTACCGAGGGACATTCTGATTAATTGATTAACCACCTTCCATATCGATTTATTAGATCTAGTTCTTCACTCTCCCATAACCGACCCAATCGTATCAACCCTAAGCAAAGTCTTTTCTCATGCACACCTAAGATTCCCATTACCATCTTCACCTAACAATTACCTCTTCCTTTCACTCCGAGATCCCCGCTACCACTTTTTCTTACTAACCACTACCTCTCCCTTCCCTCGATCCGTAATTGCAACCATCATTCTCTCTACTTCCTCGAAACCTTTGGATTTCAATTTAAATCTCATTGACCAGACTCAATTGCCATTTGACAGTGCCATTGGATGGCAAGGTGGGCGATTTTCGAGAGATAGTTACCTCTGAGTAGGTCCCTAATGCCCTGCAAGCTCTGCTGAACAACCTCGTCCGTCTCCCTCAGCTCCCTCTTGGCTTTCTCCCTGTAATACTCGTCTCCATCGTCGAATTCCGCCGTCAACAGGAAGTTTCCCACCTTGAACTGCGGCACCTCCCTCAGCTTCGTGATCGTTCCCCCGGTAATCTGCTCCCCTTGCCTCTCCATGTCGGAGGAACCCTTGACAAGGCTGCCCCTACCTTTGCCAGGAAACACCTCTATCTGTCGGACATACATGGTGAACTTCCTGGGCCAGGTACTTTGCCGATGGCACGCCGACGACCGACACTGTTGTTTTTCGTTAATATATTTTTGCACTGCCTTATCACGTCTCAAGATCGCTTATCACCTTATGGCCGTACTAGAATAGTGATTAATAGAATGTTAGTTAGTAAATAGGCTATTAGGGGATCGACGATTCGACATACACATCGGAAGCTGCTCGACACGAAGTGAACCAGCGAATGGACGAATGCAGATGAAATAGTGAGAAATTTCAGACTGCGATAAACTCTCAGACAGTACGTTCCCGAGGAAACCAGTAAGTTCGGAAGGTAATTCGAAGGGAATAGGTTCCTGAAGTGCAAGGGAGGGTGTATAGAGTTCGGAGGAGGATATACATAAGGATGAAAAGCCTTGAGATTGAAGATGCAGGTCCCGTGCATAGAAAGGAGCTAGTTTCTTAAGAGTAATATTTTTACCCATCTCTGCACGTATGACTCGGGACACTTTCCCCGTTAACAGATCATCGGTCACCGGCGATCGGCAGGCAAGCGCACAAAGTGATCATTGTATCACTTTAGCATCCGTAAGCCATGTCAGATTTGCGCTCTACGTAACGATTCATCCTTGGTGGAGATTTAGTAATTATATTAAACAGTAGAGATGGGACTCGAGGTTGCCTGATGATAACTGACGAGTCTCCTCAACTGTCCCCGCTGATCTGGTCTCTGTGTTCAGTGTGCTGTTCTTTGGCGTATAGTGTTGTGCTCGGCTACAGTATTTCCATATCACAGTAGCCTGTCTGTACCGTTTACACCACGATGAATCTCCGTTTCACGGAGATTCACGGGCGCGGAGTATGTCTGACAGGCGAGCGCGCGATTGTCGCCGGAACGTGTTTGGTATTCTGTGCCATACAGGCGATTCATCGCGATTCTCTGTTTTTCCACGTCGACACGATATGACTCTATGCTATATTCGCGTCAGATTTCTTCTTCGATCCCTTCTTTCTGTCTCCCCCGATCGATTATTCTGAAGCAACAAACGGACCGACTGCTTCGTTTGTTCTTGTTTGTGGGCGTTCGGAGGTGTTCGTGGAAAGTGTCCGCCTGATTGTGAGTATAGAGTGATGTGGAAGCGTACAGTGTGCGATGTGTGATGATGTGTACACTATGAGTAGCTCATTACAATTAGTGGAGATTCGAAAAGCTGTGATGTCAGGGTTTCTCTGTAGCGTGGCTTTACATTGGCTTCACTGTTTACATGAGTTTTGTTTGATGTTCGTAATCCTGGGCACCGGCGCCTATTTAGTTCTCGTGATTCTCGACCGTGTTAATATTTCGGACTGTGTACTGTGACGCGTGTTTTGCAGGTGAATTCGTATAGTTTCTGGGAAGTTTAATTTCGGTCGGTGTGCTGGGACGATTCGGGATGATCGCTTTCTACAATCGAAACTTTAAACGACACAAAAGTGAAAGTGTAAGTTTAGAGTCTGGCAATAGAGCAAGTGGAATCATTTCACTTCGCCTGACAAAATTTCTTATGTCACTCGGCTTTCTATATACACATTAATGCTTGCCCGGCAGGCAGAAGATGGGCAATTTTTTTAAACAATGCTACACGTGTTTGTTCTTTGTTTGGTGGAAAAATCACTAGACGCATCTCTGCCTGTTCTATCAATCATGACACCGAATCGTACAAAGTGCATCCTCCGCTACGCCCATTTATGTTTTGTGCATGGCCATCCTAATCTGCATTTCCCTGTCTGATAAGATAATGGGGTCATTCTATAATTATTTGCAAAGACTGGATTTGAACATATATCACTATAATTTCTGTCCAATTGTTATTAACAGTGTATCGCGTTGGGGAGTTATGAAGACTGCTGACTGTTAATTAATCGAAATAACAAGCTTGCGTAGTTTGATGCTTTCAGAACTTTCAGGTCAAAAGTTTACTCACTGGAGGGCTTGAATGAAGGAGAAAGTTCGTTTACTCCATTTCAATTCCCATTTGAGGCTCTTACGTCATTGCAATTTCACATATCTACAAGTTACTCTCACCCACTACATTACATATTCAATAAGTAGTCTCTCTCAATTTTTCCCCCGAGCTTTTACCAAAAAGAATGCCAGCTGTTTTAAAAATCGAAGCTATACGATTCCAATTTCCCTAAACTGTATTTGAAGCCCAGCACACCGTCTCGACTCTACCTGTAATCTAAATCCACGGCTCCTCAAATCTCCACATCGTCAACTATAATCTCTAATCGTTAAAAATCAACCTCCACCAGAAGAATCAAAGAACCAGCTACAGTTCGTACGTTTAATGAAATACCTGAGCAAACCAAGCAGGATCGTCGAGCCTGTTTCTTCTGGAAGCCACTTAAAAGGAGCCTCGAGTCTTCTTTAGGATTAGCGAGACGCTTCTAGTGAATCTACCTGCGATCAGAATTACTTGAGAAATGTGTTTTCTCCAGAGGGGGATGGATCACAGTGCCTCCAGTGTCATCTCACGGTCTCGAGTGAGGAAACTCTCGGTGCTCTGGGAACGGAAGGTCGTCGACTGCCAGGCACATGAAGAAGCGGAGGAGAGAGAAAGACGATGAAAGGCACGATCGGTCGCGGTGGAAACAGGTAGCACGCGAAGGTGGAACCAGCGCGGTCGAGGGCACAGTGAGGACTGCTTCGGGCCGAAGTTGTAAGTTGGAAATCGTCAGTGGCTCTTCTCCCACCCGCGGTCGCGGTTCGTGACAGTGGGAAGGACAGGGGTCACCCTTTGTCAGCATTGCCTGTAATGAAATTTTAATATCTATCCTAGGTGTCAAATGTCGGACGTTACAGCCGGAAATTGACATGCTGGTTACATTATGTTTTACATTTTCGCATTTCACTACACATATTGGAACAGCCACGGTTTTGTGATTTTTCTCATTAATTTTTTTTCTTTTGTTTTGCGTGCGGTGGGGGGGGCGAAGAGTATGTCGAGAGCATATTGACTAGCAATACGCTGCTTATCTTTTGCTGATACAATTTAGTTTGAAGGGGGTGGAAAGGAGAAGAGGGATTTTGGGGTTTCCATTGTTCAGGAACATTTTTGTTGTATTTACTCTTGATTAGAAGAACTTTATCGATGATTCACGTGACAGTTGATGTTATTGGGTTAATTGAATATTCCTTTTCTTGTGATATAGGTATGTATGTTAATAAGCCCTAATTCAATCAGATCGTTCGCAATTTCATCATGTCCCTTCCCATTGGTTTGCTTTGCTTTTCAATTTGATTGAGTTCAAGAGCAGCCAACCGTGGCGCAACGTTATGAATTCCTCTACAGTTGCTTACTCTTTATGAGCGTTTATTATGCCCTGCTTTCATCCTGTACTCCAAACCGGGTTGTCTCGAATTGCGCCGTGTTGGGTCAAATTTGAAAGTCCTGGGGCGTTACGTAAATCTTAGGTACTTCCGAGCGTTTAATTTTCACCGGTTTGCATGGAATATAGTTCAACCTTTCACGTATTTCCTGCATTCTCATCCGACCTCATAGTTCATTTGTGTTCCGTGTAAAAAATGCATAATTTATGATTCATTAACACACAATATGGAGCAGGAATAAATTATCTAATTTAGTACAGACGACATACGTCTATTTATTAAGAAAAATACCGACTTCAAACAAATAAAATTGCACTAAAAACTAAAAAATAATTTTTTCCCTTATTTAATCTACGGCTCTCATATTTTTTAAGTCGGCACCAGATTTACGCAGTGCAAATGGTGAGGCGCCGACTTAAAAAATATGAGAGTCGTAGATTAAATAAGGGAAAAATGTATTTTTTACTTTTTAGTGCGATTTTATTTTTTTGAAGTCTGTTTTAATTTTTTTTTAATTTTTTATTTATAACTTTTTAGTTTTATGTATATTGACACAACATGCTGAGGAGACATGCCCGTACGTACATAAAATAATAATAATTACGTGACAATAGTCTTTATTATTAACCAGAACTGGCAAAATATTGGGCCAATGTTGATTCAGTGTAGAATGGAACCACCGGGGCATCGCCCTGTTTCCAATAAAAAGAAGATCATCAAAATCGGTCCTTATGCTGGGGAGTTATGCGGGGACAAACATAAAAAGAAATAAAAATGTACGTACGGGTCGAATCTATAACCTCCTCCTTTTTGAAGTCGGTTAAAAAAAGCATGGCTTGAATAATTGAAACGACGTAACAGAAATATAACATTTTTAGTTCTCTACCATTAATCCTCTAAACGTAACATAATCCACGCGTGCAGTCATTATTTTCATATTAGCTGTAATGGGACCTCGATTTCTGCATCTGCTAATCCGAAATCAACGATTCGTTTGCATAACGGTGCACTTATCACATAATTCACGGAAATTGCATTGCCACGCATTTTCCATCCCGAATAAATGCATGTTTAACTACGACGGGGATTACAATTGTAAAACAAAGACGACGGCACGTAGGGAAAGTACAAGAATAAGTTTCAAAGCGTGAAAGTTGGATGATTTGAAAACACCTCGCTTGTGTCATATCAGCTACTCACATCAGGGTCAACCACATTTTTCAAATATTAAATTCTATGGTTTTCTTTGAAAAGTCATTCAGTTCTTATACGCGGGGCATTGACACTACGAAAGAGTTAGAATTTCGCGTGCAAGAAATTGTAGGGTATAATAAATACCTAAACATGCAACCGATGATCTACCAGGTCAACACTCTAACAATAATAGCAACAAGGATTAAATATGGTTGCAACGACGGTCTGGAAAACTCTCCGTGTCATAAGGTCATTGATGTTAAATTGTTAGCACACCCAGTGGTGAAAGATGGACGAGAAACCATCAACGCGTTGCTAAATCGCTCATAAACGGACGTCATGGAATTGGCACACTTCGCGATGTTGTAGATATTTGTACATACGGTAGCCAACCGAAACTACCTATGCATAATTCATCCGGGTTAAGGAACTGTAGAAGGATCAATGAGTTCAATTTGATCTCCCGGTATTAAGGAGTCATGCCTACCTGTGAGTACACACTGTTTCTAAGAACACATGTATTTTCGGGATTGTTGGGGGAAAACTTGAAGACTTTTTTAAATAAACGGTTGCGCATTCGAAAGTATATGTTTCAAGGTTCTTGTGGTATTTTTTTCAATGTGATATATCAATAAATGAAAGAATTATGGGCGATCTACCGGCAGCGTTTTTTTAAGCACCTTGCGGTGACCAGTGGTTCGACGTGGTTTATTTGAAATAAAAAATTTGGCCAAATTTAGTTAGGATATTGGATTATCTAGTGCCCGATCGTTCATTATCCCGAAAAGTTAATTTGCTACAAAATGGCCATTGTTCTTAACAAAAATATCGATTTTCGCCACAGAATCACATTTTTTATTACTGTTCATCTGTAAAATAAGAACTACGCAACGAAATTAAAAAGCCACGACCAGGGACTAGATAATGTAATATACTAACTAAATTCTGTAGAATTTTTTATTTCCGATGAACCAGGTCAAAGCTACAGTGGACATCGTAAAGTGCTTAAATAAAAGAACGCTGTCGGGAGATCTCCCATAATTCCTTTATATGTTTACATATCGCATTGCAAAAATACTAAAAAAAACTTTAAAACATATACTTCAGAATACGCATTCGTGTATTTAAAAAAAATCTTCAAGTTTTTCCAAAAAAAATCCCGAAAGTACGTGCGTTTTCAGACCTCACAGGTAGAAATAACCCCTTAATGCAAGAAGTCACCTCAATTAGAATCTTCTTACCCTTTTTGTTTCCAATTTCCTCTTCCCCATTCGTGGGGAGCATTACAATAACGAAGACAAAGTCGACATCCTCTGATTGTGACAGCCAGAAACGTGTAAAATTCACGTGAGTGAGAGCGTGTATTAATCAAGCGTAGAATAGGGAACAAATATCTCACAGGAATTGTATGAAAAATAGAAGCAGAAGAGGGGAGTTCCCCTATCGCCTGAAAACGGGGACATTTTCGCAATACTGGTTCTTTTGGGAAAATCTTTTATAGTTTTACAGTAACAATTATCTTTTGTACAAAAGTATACAATTAATTATAAACTCTGTAAGAAATATACAACGACAACCGCCCGTGGAGCTGTTCCAAGTACATATTACTTGTACAACCGAGCGCCATCCCGATGAGGGATGATCATCAGGAGAATTCGAGTATCTTGTTCTACCACCCCGCCCTCAGTCTATTCGTTCTTGCGATATCCGTAAGTGTTCCATTCTGGAAAAAGAAGAGAAAAGCGTGGGCCCCAAAAGGGGATGATTTTGCTGCTTGAACGCGATACGTATTCCTTGCAATCTCAAGTCTCCCGCACTTTCAAGCTGTCTGCATGATAAGGGGGAGCCCCATTTAGGACGCTAAGAATAAGGTGATTCTTGGGAATTTTTTTCTAAGAAACTATTAAGCGGATCTTTTCCAAACTTTCAGGGTATTTTAGTTCACATTCAAACAATAAAAATGAATTTTTACGTTACAAAGTGTTTGGTAGAAATGAAGATATATGAACACGTTCGTTAAGACTCGCGCGTCGGAGTTGCAAATTGGCGATTGTAATAATGGCCCCATTTCTACCCAGAAATAAAAAATCAAGGATTTTCTTATTTCTAATATAATTACATTGTCGATGAACCTAAGGCATTGATAAATAAATTGAATTGAACAACTCTTTTTCCATAAATAGTACGAAATACCTTGGGGCAGAATCGTAACTTTTTCTTTCAAGTCCCACCAATTTGCTAACTTTTAACTTTGTTTCTCGTTTATTAGGTTCATCGACAATGTAATTAGGGTAATTCCGGGAGACGCGGGCGGGCTGGAGAGTTGGTCGAGTGCTATATTCAGACTCTACATTTGTGTATATGTAAAAATGTGTTAAAGTTCAGAACAATTAATTCTCTAGAAATCAACTGTTTCGACCAACTCTCCAGCCCGGCCGTGTCTCCCGGAATTACACTATACTAGAAATAAGAACATCCTTAGTTTCTTTATTTCAGGGAAGAAATGGGGCCACCATTACAATCGCCAATTTGCAACTGCGGCGCGCGAGTTCTGACGAACGTGTTCATATATCTTCATTTCCATCGAACACTTTGTAATATAAAAATTAATATTAATTGTTTGAATGTGAACTAAAATACCCTGAAAGATTGGAAAAGATCCGCTTAACAGTTTCTCAGAAAAAAATTCCCAAGTATCACCTTATTCCTAGCGCCCTAAATGGGGCTCCCCCCTTAAGCAACCCTTCTAGCGGGGAGAATGAAAGACTTCGTCTCACCTTTGATTTTGTCATCGACCTTGATCAGAGCGGGATACCAGTCAGCGCTGGTGTAATCGAAGTCGGGAAGATCGCCCCCATAGGTTTTCGGCAAGTGACTTGCTGGAATATGAGTATGGAGGGTAGCCATTTTGCTCCCGTGGAAGAACATACGTTTCTTCAGCTTCTCCCTGACGAAGGGCTTGAACATCTGCCAGACCATGTTGAACAGGAACGGCTGCTTCACGATGTGGACCTGAAATATACAGAAACGGTCGTGTACTGCACTAATTACCGTTCCATTAACACACTAAAGTGACAGGCGAGGTAGGATAGGAGTCCTCCGTGTTGCAAATATACTTTTAGCCTTCTAAAGGTTTCTGCACAACGAAAATGCACTGGAAACGTGCCAACAAAGGAGCTCGAGGGTATTTGAAGGCAATTTACGCACCTCTTTGAGACGCAGAGGCATGGCGTCCTGGATGAAATTCAGGAGCTTCATGCTGAATGATGGCGTAAGACCCATTACTTGCTTCATAGACAGCCCATCAAAGTCCATGATCACCACAGTTCCATAGATCTGCGGAAATAAACCGGTTGCTCGATTTAAACGTTCTAAATTAAACACTGATGAATTAAAGCTCGACGAATACCTAATATGAAGCATAACGAAGTAGCCGCGTAATACCTAGTGGAAAGCTGGCCTCGTCGACGACAGTACTAGTTTAGAATAATTTACATAACGAGGAACATATTTCCATAACGAGGTAAGCACGATTGCGCGCGATTTTTCAACAATTCGCAAGGGGAAGTTCGTCTGGCGAACAAGTAGTTACGGACATCAATGATCAGACGCGGCAGCATCAAAATCGATTCGATTTAAGAAACCAATTACCGTTTACATACTTCTATTTAATGATATTTATGAAACTGTTCTGATCAGCTTACCTGGGTTTCTGGTTCCAGCATAGCAGCGTCGTGGATCAAATAGAATAGCCGAAGGATCTGATCGGCGCTGACTTTGGCGGGGTCCCAAGTCTTTCCAGAGTTGACCACCAGCACCCTGCGACCCTTGTGGTCCCTGCCCTTGAAGACGTTGACGACGTTGTGCTCGAGGAAGGCCACCTTCTCGTCGATCGGCATCAGATTCTCGAACAGGGACGCGTTCTTGCTCTTGAAATCGGCCACCCTCTTCATCAGCTCGTACGCGCTCTTCGCGTAGAATTTGCATGGCCGCAGGAAAATTATAAGGAGTTCGTCGTCTGCCTTGAAATAGATGGTCTTGTCCTCTGTAAATAAGAGGGCAGGAAAACAATTGAGGAACACGGTCATAGGAAATCGTAAGTCAACCTTTCAAGACAGTGACCTATAGTCGCTGCATAACCGGCATACATGAATGTGCAACGTCAATGCCAAGCCGCGAATAAGTGATCGCTGTAAGTAATTAATACCGTACTAAAGCCGCGGAGCAAATATTTACTTAACCAACGAACCATTATTTACCTACGTGCATTCTTACCACCTGACAATCTACAATGATACATTTATTTAGCTGCTTTCCCTCAGCAAAGCTCCATCCCTTATCTTGTGTGCGAATGAAATGAAACAGGGACCGACTAATACTTCTCCAGCGCACATAAGATTAATCATGCTTTGGGCAAACATGCCACCTAATGTGCACTTAACCTTCACTCTGTGTATAGTAAATTTTCCGTGGTCTGTGCACGGGGGTCAATCTGACCCCATATATATTTTCATATATTTTGTAAAGGTTTTTAAAAAAAATAGTTCCTTTTATTTTATTTTTATGAATTAATAAGAAATGCTTACTTTAGTTGAGGCAATCCTAGTTGCCTGGCACACTTATTAGGTGCAAAACCCTATTACATCGCGTATTACAACGACTGGGGTCAATTTGACCCCTATACACAGAGTGAAGGTTAACTGCATGAATTGCTAAAACATTATATGTATATTGTATATGACCTGATAGTACTTTGCAATTGTTCTTGCCCTGATTACATATTAATAGGTGCAAATACCTATCAGCTGTATATCGAATACGCAAAGTAATTAACAATGATAGTGATTAATGCCGGGAAAGTACAGGACGATCAAAAACGCTCGTTTCGCGAACCACAACAGACGCGTAGGATCGAGCTGTCCTCACGTGGTAGCTAACAATAAGAAGGTCTCTTCCGTCGGAAATCACCTCAGACATCCTCGTTAAGGAAATTGCAACGATCTCTATTTGCCCATCAAAGTTACCCATGGCAGCTATATACAACCAAGCCTTGGATCGTAACATGGAACTGAGGGAAACCGAAAAAGGAGTGGGAATCGAGCTGCATCGCAAGGCTCGTCCACTGTTGCCTGAACTCATCAAAGAAAACATTAATGAGAGTCGTGCAATTGTAAAATCAGTAAAGATCTCGAAGGCTATTATCTCCTTTTAGAAAACTAATCTAGAGACCTGGTCCTCGTGACCAATACACCTGCCTCTCCTAACTCTTACTCTCTCTACACTGCCCAGAGCACTAATCAAGTACAACTATTGCATAGCTGCAAACCCAGCAGCCAGAACGGCATAATTGCATCAACGGCTACTGGTGATCGAGGAATGTTGCCTTAAAATAGGAGATATCGGCCACAAGAGCACAGTGTACCTTTCAGTTTTAAATCACGCAATTGGAACATTGTATCTTTATAAATATTTAACTACTTAGGACAGTGTATCGCTGATTCATCGTCGACAATCGATCATTCTCTAGCGAAACCAAAGTTCAGAGAATTATTGAATGCATTCCACGCCTCCACACAGAGCGTGGATTCATTTCTAGCGTGCTCCACACAAACTGTATTCTAAATAAACTCACAGAAAAGCTTCCTGGATATACGAAGTCGATTGAATGAATCCTCAAAGTCATCTCCCATTTCCTTTCCTCAGTTTCGCAAATTATCTTTTCGCGAAGGACCACCATGTTCGGGATTGTACTGCCAGTAACAAACTGTCTCGTATTTTTCGCGAAGCTTCCCTCCCTCGATAAAAATCGACAGGACTTCTTGGATAAAGGACACAAATTTTCTCAGGTAAACCGTGGAACAATGTACTACAACTGTCTACCTTTGTCGTCGCTCACGGGGCGGTATCGGCATTATCAGTGTTTCTTCGCCAGTGCAATGAGAATGTTATCTCGAGTGTACGGATCTCAGGTTCCCATTGTGCCATCGAGGGTCAAGGTCCGTGTCCGTTATCGGCCCCAGATTCGGGATCGATCGGCTTATCATCGATTCTCGATCGTTTCGGACGCGCCAGTGCGGCTTGTTTACGCTCACGGGAATTATTTCAGATCCAGAGATTTGAAAAACCGTGACACCAGGGAAGCTGAAAGGAGAGGGGAAGGCCGAGCCCGGCCGGCATGATAACGCGTTATCAAAGAAACGAGCGTGACCCTAAGTTTAGATTCTGATGCACTCGGAGCTGGTCGAGATAGTGTCAATGCTTCGATGGTATTCAAATATAAACACCGTTCGTTTTACATTCATTCAGATCTCAATTCTGATTTCATTTCCTTCATCCGATTTAAACTATCTCGATTAAATACAGTTTTACTACGATTTTTGGTTAATCTTCGAAGCGGCATTCGCGAGAAAAATGTCGCGGGTTACCCCTTCCCGGTTGCCTGCAAGTGAACTTGGACCGTGCGTAGAAACTCGCCTGGTTCATTTGTCACTCTTTTATATTCATACTTCTCCTCCTTTTTGTGATTGTGATTGAAATTAAGACGCAAAACGTGCCTTTTCACGTTTGAAGTACGCGACTCGAAGGAATGTTTGTCTTTGATGAACGATGACTTCACGAACGAACGATCGCCTTTGTTAGAAATGTTGCTATTCAAACAGCGAGAAATTATGCGAAGATGCGAATTCTACGCGACTGCGATTAGAAACGGAAATGTGCCATGAAAGAGTAGCTGAGAACACGAAAATAGGAGTACGTAAATCGTAAAACTAATTTCATTCATGCGACTACTTAACAAATCTCTAAAACGCTTTTAAACGCTGTCAAACGCGCGTGTCTCCGCAGGTGTGAAAACTGCCGCCGTGATCCAATTGTTCGCTTGCTTGCGAACGATAAAGCTAGAGATAGATTAACACTGCTCTCAGGGATTTATCGTCAATTAATTTAGTATAGAAAACCCGCGATAACAATCTATATAAAAGCCAGGTGTTGGAAATATATTACCTTAGAAAGAATTTGAACCTTTTCGGATATTGCAATTTTACTAAGCTTGAACTACACTGCAGTAAATATTTTTAAAAACCGAAATTACTATCAAGAAGGTTCTAAATTCATGAAAAATAATGGAAGGAAATATCAAATTCTTCGCACTTAGGAAAGGTACAACTTAAAACGCCCAAAATATTACAGAAAAGTATTGTGAATCATTGACAGCTCATCTAAAAATTGTTCTGAGCTTTGCACTACCAATTAATTTCGTCACGACGAAGAAAAAAATTGGAGACAAGAAGCTGATGGTCTCGATCGAAATGAATCTTCAACATCGACGCACAGGCGATCTAAACATTAACAGAAACTCACCCTCCAAGAATTTCTTCAGCTCGATGATCCCTTGCTTGACGTTCTCCTCTGTCTCCCTGAGCTCCTTGAGAGCCACGGCCTTCGCTTCCGGGCCTGGCGGATGAAGTTCAAGCTCGAATGCCATCGTTCCGGTTTAGGGGACGATCGAATACCGATTCAGTGCGCGGCAGCCGAAGAAACGGTCCTCGCAGCAGGACGCACACGATATATCTGTGACCCGATATATCTCGCACGAGGAGAAGGAGGCCTTCTCTTGTCCACCATCTCGATCCAATCTTTGACCGCTCAAAGTCCAATCGGCATGGCGGACCGATTCCGTGGCTGCTCCAACCACCGATTTCGAGACGCTAGTGTACACCCAAAGATGAGACACAACACTGCCGCGTCACCTGATAAAGAACAACATAGAAGCGGTTTTCCATCCACGCAGCAAGTGCTCGTGGACAAACACGGGATAACGCGAGCGGCGATGGTGCTTCTTTCGAGCGACGACGGGCGATCTCGCCGATGCACCCTGCAAGGTAAGCGTAAATATCAGGAGATGGATTCGACAGCTCTGAGAATGAATCCAAGCTGAGAGTCCAAGTGGAAACTTTCCTTCGGGATAGAAGCCTTCGATGTACGTATTACTCTGTCACTTTTATTCTTCATTTTGCGGTCGATAAGAGACGGCAGAAATTGAAACGCGCCATTTCCATGCAATTTTATCGATGCCGGATTACGTAAAGCAACGGGGGTTAGATCGCACTGTGAACATTGACATTGTCGATCATTTCGCGCTTCCTCGTATCTTGCCACGAGAATACGCGTTCGTGAGTATCGGTTTTTCCTCATCCGTGGTTCGCGCAGGAAGAGTAACAATTACGGCGGTGAATTGCTACCTGGGACGGAGGACGATTGGAACAGGATGACACGGAGTAATTTGGGTACGCTTGATCTCGGTGGTTTGACGAGTTTTCCAGTGTGAGGGAGAGCCATTCATGATTTACTATGGGTACGGTGGTTCAAGAATGGATTTCTTAATAACAATACAGAAGATAGTAGTGTGTAAAATAAAACAAGTGATTTTTATCTTGAGCCAAGTTTGACGCTCTGCGGGTGCAACATTGATGCGGTGCAAGTTTAATTTCACTTTATCAGATTAGATTACAGTTCATCGTTTCAATGATTCGTCATCGATGCTTCGTTTTTTGTTATTTTTAACGATTGGTTCGAACGGCGAACAATCTTATTATTTAATTCGCGAGATTAGCGCAATTGCGGATCGCTAGTAATTAAACGTAGGATTTCTGGAAATTAAAATTTGTTGACGATAAAAATTTGATTATTGTCTCTGGAGGGAAGGACAAGGAAATTGTTTGGGGATTCTTTGCGGTTCGATAACCAGTAAATAAATCGTTATCGAATGAAGATATGACAATAATAATATTATATAACAAATTGTAATCTGTTTAATTCAATGCATATCAATTCGACTTTGTTTTGCGCAATTTGATTAACGATATTATCGTTTCACAACAAATAACATCCAAAGTGACTTATCAATAAAAATGATATTTCGAGTTCCAATCGATCGCTTACAGTTTTACTATTCTTTTGTGACTGAAAAATGTATCATGCAAAACGGTATCGCGCTTTGTTAAAAAATGACTTCCGCGATCATTTCCTTTTATTTGCGAATCTCTTCGTCATCCGCTTTCAAAGAGATAAGAGAAAGATTAAAGTCCAATATAATAACATCTCTGACTCCGTGATGTTACTTTGCGAATCTTTTGATAAACTGTTTACTGGTGTGCTTATGCAGCAAAAGAGTGTATTTGTAATTGCGTTTCAAGGTCCACGAACTGGCCATCCAAGCAAATAATTCGGTGATATAACAGGGACTTGGAAGTATTACACAAAGTTTGCTCTTTAAATTGAAATAAATGCAGACGATACATTTTCCTATTGAATGAAGGAAAGTGATTTATACAAAACGTCATCACGAAATTTTAGGCACCCTTACACTTCTGCAAGACAACTATTTCACAAAGAAATTTTGGAATTGAAAAAGATATACACATACAATCTCTTATATCTATATACTTATTATTTCTTTCGCTCTCTATTTGCAAAAAAAGAAGAAGAAACAAATAATCTTCCCACTGATTGACATCTTCCGACAAACCATGAAACTCGTAAGTTCATTCTATTGTGCAGCGTTGCAATCGTCCGTGACACTTTTCAGGTCCACGGACAAACACACGACCTGGATAATGTTAACGTAAAATGATGAAAGACCAAATACGAGCCACGAGCATAATTTTACAACTTTCTCATCGACGATGGACGTTGGTTGTCATTTATAAATACATACACAGAATACTCAAACAATCGTGCGCGGCAAAATCGAGAAGCTTCCTCCCCTCCGACAGACTTTTGCCACGTGCTTGAGCACATGATGTTCAAATGCAGACGCACGTACATTAAAATGCGGTCATTTATGTATACCGAATGACATTTGATCTGTCAGTGTATTATCGCGATGATGTGTACTGATATTTTATCTAGAAATAATTCTTCAACGAGTTTCCGATACTTTAGCGCATTGTTAGAAACGTTAGAAGGTTAGATTCGAATTTCTGCGTCGCGATTTGCGCGCATCTACACCGCGCAGCTTGTGGTTAGACACATAGCCGCGAAAAACTGTCAAATAAGAGATGCTTCTTTTCGCCACTTTATAGGTCGAATCTAATACAATCCATAGATCATATCACAAGCATCTAAGATTACAGACCTATCTTCTTCATGCTGAAACGCAGAAAAGCAGCGTATAATGCCAGACCCTCGATTTAGCATTTGAAGCCAGTGGGACGAGTTCATTGCCGCCCGCTGGATCCATTTTATATCCATCCAGTATCGAAGAAGCTCGCAATTTCAGATGAATGCAAGACACTGTAGAAACTCGTAATCACTGTCATATCGAGACTACAATCGCACCAATTATAATTTATTTTCGTATTATCGTTTTTATCGCGCGCACTTTCAGCAAATGATACCGCGATATCGGAACCGAACAGACTGAAGACGTTAGTTCTACGTACTAACAATGTCTGCGCAGATGGCGCCACCAGCTTAACGCAATAGCGATTTAAATAGCATTAAAGGTATGGGGCGCAATGAATGGAAATAGGGAATTGGTACTTCGTCCCGACTATATTAGTCGATCTTTCTGTAATCCTAAATGCAAAAGGTCTTTGTTATTCAGAAAAATTATGTCACGGGGGTAATGGACTTGCGAGAATCGACTACTGTTCGCAGCCACCTGGCGACAAAGTCTATAGATATACTCGCAAATGACGGATTGTCTGTGTGTTCGGAGCATGTAGTCCGGCGTGAGTTCCATAAAGTTGTCGTGTGCGTCTTACGAGAAAGACGGCGAGACTGATTAAAAGAGGAGGAAGGACCCGCTGTCTCCCACGATCTTTGTTTTTCCCGTGTGTCGCCGCGTACGCACGGCGCATATCAGCGTTTTCTGCGGTGCCGACCGTTCCAGTCGTTGGCGTTTACGTCGATTAAAACCTGCGACCCGAATTTCTTTCGTGGATGTGCAATTTTTCCTCGAACAGGCCCACAAGTTTCGTCAGCCAGGCACGATGTCGGAGGACCAACCGAAGTCTCCGATCGACGGTATTCTGCCGTTTCTGCAGAGCGTGAGTTCTTTCCTCTTTTATTTTAACGCTCGACAAATTCACCATGTCGCTCTTCAACCATCGTCACCTTTCGATTTCTCCCCTCGGCGGGCCCAAACTATGGGGATAGACAGCGTTCCTCTCTACCTTTTCGGGCCTCACCGAGACTCTCGTTTTCGGTGCAACCGGCGAAAAAGTGTCAATGCTGCAGCACTTGGCGCACATGTCAATCTCCGTTGACTCGCGGGTCGATTGCACTTTATCAGAGATATCTGTGCGATCCGTGATACGATTTACGCAGATTGACTTGCAACAACAGCCGTTTACGAGATACATCTAATAAAAATCGACGAATAAATGTTTTGACTCCCGTTCTATTTTCGTTCCACGCATCATCGATTCGTTCTACGCCAATGCCGCGTTTCCACGGTTCATTTTGAATGCCCCAAAATCCCTCCTAGGAGACGATCGAGAAGTTTCGGTTCGTTCAATGTGATTCGGCAATTATTTCGAACGCAAAAGCCTGTCCCCTTGAAGAAATTATTAGTAATTCATTGCAGAAGGTTTAATGTATGAATTATGTACCATTATGGAAATGTATTCTTAAGTATGCGTCAAGTGTTTTCTGTTAAATAAACTCTCGGTGTTATAGTTGCGTTCTTGCCACTACATAAATAATTTTATTTCATTATATAATATCATTGTGGCTGGTGTATCGAAGGCACAGACGTTTAGATTGAATTACAAATCGTTGCAGATCGAATGGAGAGATCCATGGCTCGCTCTATTATTGACTTTCCATGTCGCGGTTACAATGACTGCATTAATGACGAGGAACCATGCCAATTTTCAGATTATGTTATTTCTCGCTCTACGTAAGTGCATTTGTTTTGCGAGCTAAGCAATCGATATTCATTCACTAATATTACATTCTAATGTCTGCTTTTTAGTGCTCTTGGTATATTTCTCTGAAAGCATTAACGAAGTTGCTGCATCTAATTGGATGTGAGTACCATAGAATATGAACTTGCTGAGACCGAAATATACATATTTATTACACTTCCCGCAGGCTCTTTTCAAGACAACAGTATTTTGACTCTAATGGACTTTTCATATCTATAGTATTTTCTGTGCCTATCTTGATGAATTGTATGATAATGATTGTAAGTAGATAAACAACTCGACGAGGTCTATGATAAACCTTCGTAGACATATACGACTTTAGTCATACAAATATAAAAAATAACTGTACTTATGCCAAATATACACTTCTTATATTCATACTTTTAGGCTAGTTGGCTTTATCAGTCCAGTCAGTTAATGACCAGCCTGAAAAGAGCCCAGTTGAGGCAGCAAGCGAGGAATCGACAAGTGGAAGACGAATCCACAAGCACGAATGGCACCACCACGAGGGAAAAGCAGGAGTAACGTTTCTAGTCAGGCGATGATAAGTGTAAAAAGCAAAAAAAAAAGAAAAACAAATGAAATTGTACATTAGCACGAATGGGTGATAGCTTATTTTTACCATGAACGGAATGGTACACTATGGCATTGCAAAATTCAGCGAATGTTATTCGACAGAGGTAGCATTTCTTTTTCAAAAAAGTACTGCCGACATAGCCGCTGCTGTAATTCATATTGAAGTTGACTAGTTGAAATTGTCGATAGGTTGTACTTCCAATCTTGCGTCGTGTGTGTACAATTAGAATGCAAATGCGAAATTTCAAGAGGTTTAACTTATTCCACAATTCATTGGCCACTCAGATGGAGAATTATGTACTCCGAGAATTATGAAAAAAAACTATGTGATATATGAAAGGATATTATCTTATATTAAGGTACATTCCGACAGTTATTTGCTTTTATTTTAACGTTGAATCATTCGTTACGAATCAAAGTGTTCTTAATACATTATCAGTGTACTTACTACCGTAACACGTATTGCTTCTTTAAAAAAAGATTATGAAAAAAGAACGGCATAATTAGGTAATAATGGTTTAAGTTATATATATACACGTATGTATGTGTGAATGAGTATACACTATTCCAACAAAAACCAATGCGGTGTTAATCAAGGGGTATTGCACGTATATTGCATTCAGTCAGCGTCCTTGAGTTGTATATTTGTGTAAATCAAAGAACATTTTCTTGCCGTCGTAATATTTAATGCGTGACTAATCAATTTAAGTAATAAAATATTTCTTCTTAAAACTGTCTACCTATTTTCATTTTTCATTACATACACTTTTCCGAACAAATTTTTAGTAACGGACGACCCTACGCCACTCGCTACTTTAAAACTGCGATCGATATATCGAAACGTTCGATGAGAGGTAAGCCGCGTCGCGTGTTGGATTGTCAATATGCGTATGCGTGAATGCTCGCTGTTGGATTATCATTTTAAAAAGAAATTCGTGGTGTTCTACACGATTCGATAGTATTCCGTTTTATCGATAATAATATTTTGGTACGAAATATGGGGGTTCCTCGATCGTGCATGCTTTTAAAATTACTGCGTCGAGAGACCGGCGGAACCACGAATTTTATCTTCCGAAATTCCTCTGAAGGCTCCAAGGCCTCCGCGTATTCTACACCCGATATTACGAAAAGTAAAGTGCCGAATGAGAATTTCGAGGATTGCGATTCACCGGGAAATGTCGCACCTAAGAGTGCAGGTTATGTTGATAGGTTAACGAGCGATGTTTCTATAAATGCTGATACAAAGAATGAGAAGAAAGATTTAACGAAAATGGTAAACAAACTCAAAGATGCGTATGATTTGGGACTGTTAAGAAACGATGTGGACACGATCAACGACGCTCTGGAAGACGTAAATGAAAAGCTACCAGGGCCACTGGATCCCTGCAACGAAGATCTTTCTCATATTGGGCCTTACATAACGCCAACTTTCAATTTCGCAAAATTCGCGAACGACTCTTACACGATTCAGCAGTTAGTGAAGTTGGGAGTGAAGTTGTATAAATTAGAGAAAGACAGAGATTTAGTAGAAATGTACCTAAGCCTTGATTTCGATAAAGACATAAAACCCTATATAAGATTTTTGCACGATTGTGGTGTAGAGCCGGAGAGCCTTGGTCAGTTTATCACGAAAAATCCTAAAATTTTTAAGGAGGACATGGACGATCTTCACACTAGGATAAGGTACTTAAGAGCCCACAAGTTTAGCCCTGAATTAATAAAAGAGATAGTGACCAAAAATCCTATTTGGCTCTCCTTTAAAACACAAGAAATAGATAGTAGACTGGGTCATTTCCAACACGTATTCAAGCTGAATGGTTACCAGATGAGGTGCTTGGCTGTAAAATGTCCCAGGCTTGTAACATACGATATGACACATGTAAGGGAAAACACTTTTGCCGTGAAAGAGGAAATGGGGTTTGATTTTATGGAGATGCAGCTCCTTCTAATGAAAGCACCCCGTTTATGGATGTGTGGTAAATATCGAAGATACGAATCTCAAATCATTACGAAATGTTTGTACGATTCATTTACATAGAAATATCTTTTATTCTGATTTCAGCTAGGAGCAGAGTAGTGAATAGTTTTGATTACGCTCATAATCAAATGAACTTACCACATGCAGTTATATGCATGCAGCCCCAGATTTTACTTTGTAGAAGGAAAAGGCTGCAAGAAAGGCACCAGTTTCTAGTAAACCTGAAGAGAGACCAGTACGATCCTTTGAAACCATTGTATGTCTCGCCATTGGCTCTCGTATCTGGCACTGACCTTCAATTCTGTATGAACGTGGCAAAAGCATCGATCGACACATACAATATGTTTCTAAAAACGCTATAACATTGTAGGAGTAATTAATGTACATATAATAACATTACAACCAGTATCTGTATTAGTACCTTCCTCCTTCCTGTTACAGTACAATCTTTATTGTTCCATATACTTTTCTCTTAACTGTTAGAGTTCCTTACACACGTTTAATAGATCTGTATGTACAACTTTATGTATATCTTACACAAAATGTTCAATCCATCGTGATAGCATCATCTGGGTCAGTATAAAAAAACGGGGTCTGCTTTGAAGTGTACAGTTTCTATGTAATTACGTGAGCCCAGTTACTGGACAAACGTTCGAGCCTACTTTACAGCATTGATCCACAGCTCGATCGATCGTACCCCGCGGAATAAGAAGCTTTCGGCGCCGTATAACACTTTCCATATCTATCGATTCACCTAGATTTTAATTGTACTTCCCTAGTTCGATCTTCTTTTGTATTGCCCTGAGCGAGTGGTACAACAGTGAATCGATCAACCCGGCGACCGTGAACACACCGCCGATGATCGCGCACGTGTTCGTCGCGAAATGCCCAAACGATTTCGCCTTCTCCGTATACTTTACCATCAGCGGGCTTAGCTCGTAACTGAAGAATATCCCCGGCATGCCTGACTCCCCGCTGAAAGGTGACACCTGTCTGGCGTGCCGCGTCACGGAGAATTGATTCGTCAGTAAAGTCGAGCCGTCGGCCCGCACGTAGGTCGTGGGCACGATTTTAATGTAATGATGAAACATCATCGCCTCTGGAAAATAGCGAAAACAACGAAACACGTTCAGATAGAAGTTCAATTGAAACGGGCACGTGTCACCGCAACTACGCAGCGAGAAGAGAATCTTGATCGTTGGCTGCGTCAAAATTGGAAGTGATACGACTTTCGATTAAGTCCGGAGGACGTTGAAAACTTGAATAACCCGCGGACAGAAGCGACATCGCGAGGAACGGAAGCAACGACACCAGTCGCCTTCTGCGTACACATCAAGAGAAATCCAACATGGCGCCTTCTTTACGGTACTTGGCTGGTGCAATGTGTTGAAGGAATCGCGTAGGGGATTCAAAAATTGTAATATAAAGCGAACTACAACGAGACGGAGAAACGATTCGAGATTTTACTGCGGACGCTTGAAATGTGAGTGATACCACCCACGAATGATAACGAACTCATTCTCGCTTGAAATACAAGTTTGCCGTGCGTCCGGCTACGGGCGGACAGGAAAATCAATTCTTTTTTCGCGGCTAGAATGTGTTCTACAAATCTCACGTTTAACGATAGATCGTAGCTGAAATTCACTTTTGCATTTGTGTAACGAGATAATTGATCTCGACATACTGAATAGGTTAAAGTAAAATGTATCTTTATCTTTAATGTATTCGTAGATTAAAATGCCGGTCGTACCAGGAGGAGCGTATCAACAATCGCCTTCATGTTGGGACAGAATGAAAATGGGCTTTATGATTGGATTTTGTGTTGGCATGGCCTCTGGCGCTTTGTTTGGCGGATTTTCTGCACTTAGGTATATATTCATATGTATAGGATAAGTAAATTCGCATGGACACTTTATATTTGGATGTTAACGGAACGGTTTGTTGTCAGATATGGAGTAAGAGGAAGGGAACTGATAAACAACGTTGGGAAAGTGATGCTTCAAGGTGGTGGAACATTTGGCACCTTTATGGCCATAGGGACTGGCATAAGATGCTAGTACTCAGAGACTGTTACGTTCACAATTTAGGATACAAAGGATTATAATGTAAGAGTACTTTGTTGATTTCTTAATAAAATATTTCTAAGCAGCAAGGACATACCTTCCATTGCGACGACAGTGGTATCATCCATAGGGTTTGTTTTTCCTGGAATGTTCAGGCCAAAGCTTAGATGGCGAATCTTGTGCGTCATATTGAACTGAGTTGATGTATAAGGTTGAAGATCGTGCACTGTGAACGTTAAATAAACGATAATACTACTATGTAGTGTGCGTGTGTGCCAAGAATATTGAGAAACTTACCATGTACATGTTTAACGGAGAAACTATCGCCAGGCGCAATGTGGAAACTTCCTCCCACTCTATTTACCTCCATATAACCATGGATCTGACATCCTTGTGAGAAAGCAGTTTTCATTTTTTCTACTGACTTGTCATTTTGACATTGCTTTATCGTTCCTGGAACAGGAGCTGCCCAATTTTTCTGCCTGTAGGCTTCTTTCACTTCTTCGCAAGTGTTACAACATCTACAAGATTAATCCCATTAAATGTATAAAATCTTGTCGTAATACATTTCATAAAGGTTTGTAATTTTATTTTGTACTTGTGCGTGTCGCTAGCAGCTCCGTAACAATCCCCACATGTTTCTTCGGTGGTACTTTGCACCGTCTATAAGAAATTGCGGTTTACTTAATACAACTTCCCAAGCTAGGAGTGCTTAAATTTGTGTACACGAACAATAGATAATTTAGTTACCTCTTCCGTAGTTTTGCTAAGCGCTTTTGTGTCAGTAATGTCTATAATGAAATAAAAGATCTTGTGTTACAGCGAATAGTACTTTCTCAGCGACCCTCCTAACGTTACATACCTGTCCTCTGTGGATCTTCTATGGCTTTACCGTGTAAATCTAATCGGGTCTTAAATATATTATGCTCTATTTGCAAATGTTGTTCCCCGGTTGTATCCATCGCGTCTATTGACAAAACTGAAACCCACTGGGTTTAATACATTTCTCAGCAACGAATACTTCTCGCGAGACATACACTTACGATCGCAAGATATTGTTGGAACTATTACATCCAAATTGATTCTCAATTTAGAACCCCTCGAGGTATCTACAAACAGCTCTTCGCTTAAAGTTGGCGTGAGGTAATAATTCACTTCGGACAGAAACAATATGCCCATGATAATGGTGCTGATGATCGTTACTGAAATCACACAAGCATACACCATGAACGTAGGCAGGTTATAAACATTATTTGCGGCCGATCAAATGTAAACAATAGGCAGCGAAATAGGCGACGATTTAGGTGAATGTGTTGCGCGAAGGCTGAAACGATAGCGCAGACAGCGATAATAGTGACGATAATTCCCGGCGGCTAGAAATCAACGAAAGATCACAGTTTCATTAAAAAATTCCAACGAGTGAGGTTAGCCGCCTGTAATCGTCGTGTCGCGGAGTCTTCAAAGCAACGATGGAAAGCGTCGCGAGAAATTATTCGAGGCTGTTATAGTTTCGTCACAAACCGGAAAGCCAGCGTATTTGGAAATGAATTGATCGTGAACGTGTAACGGTAGAATTGACAGACGGTACTCGCGTAAATTGTGACACAAGTCGAACACTTTACCGACAGCACCACTGAATGTTCGCACGAGTATGTCCGCTTCTTCGCGCACCTTCGGGTGCACGTCCAGTTGCCGCAATATCTGCATGTTTAATTAATTAAAATAAACTCGTTGACGCGGGACAAAACTCTGCTCGAACTGCACTCGGCGTGCTGACTTTTCCCGCAACTGGTACGTGACAACGCGACAAAGCCGGAAATGTGGCAGACGTCGGAACGCGATTGGCCGTTCCTGGTGCATCGAGTACATCGCGCGACCAATCATGTCCGTCGAGCTGATGCATCTGGTTTATTTGAACTCGCGTCCTCTGAAAGCCCGCGCTTTGCTTATCTATTTAATTGCATATTTTTCAAGACTGCGATACATTTTTAGTTTTAGAAACATCGTTTTAGTATTGAGAAGACATTGTTCCCGAACTTTTCTTAATAAATTGAAATATACGATCATTAGTCTTTCTGACTTTCTAATTAATCCGTAGAACCCAAGGAACAACCACTAGCGCACTTGCTCTCTTTATATTTAAAACTGTTTTTACAGTTGCGCTCCATATTTGTTATGTAAATATTAACATTTAGATTCCTTAGGTATCGTAGCAAGTGATAAACAGTTTGTAGATAAGCTTGTACAACTTTAGGAGTCGTACAAGCTATTGTAACGACCTGGTTCTTTTAAATTTTTACTTTCAGGCCTGTGCTTATCTGAGGAATGAATAAATTTGTTGCTCCAGTTGTAAATGGAATCGAATAGGCTGGATCATGATGTAAGGCTTAGAAAAAGATATACATGAGGGACACCCCCTCTTTTTCTGGCCCTAGAAATTCGTCAGTACATATACTAAAATTGGAACGAAACAGAGGAGAATGAGAAACCCGAGGATCGAACGGACGACCCGCCAAGGATACCGAAGTTTCTAGAGCTAGAAAGAGAGGGGGTGTCCCTCCTGTATATCATTCTCTTTCTATCGCAGTCTACATTTTTGCCTATTGCATGCTTCCTCCATGTTTATATGCTCTAACATGTAAGGACATAAGGTGTGCTATTGCTCCATATCGGATCTCAACCAATAGAATAGAATGAATTTGACAACATTTCAATACGCGTCCGTACACATACATATGCATTCATATCTATACATATGTTAATACGGCGGAAATTGGGAATGCGCAGTAGAAAACGAAAATGAGCTGTCGGTCGAGCATACCTTGGTTGCGTTCAGCCGACACAACCGGTGAGTAACCGGTGAGTGATTTCACTACATTTTACTCTGAACTTGCTCGTTCATTGGTCGACGCGAGTAAAATCTAGTGAAATCACTCACCGGTTACTCACCGGTTGTGTCGGCTGAACGCACCACTTATGTCCTTACATCATGGCCCAGATAGCACAACGTCTGGTAAAGTCTTAATGACGTCCAGAAGGCGTCTTAAAGACGTCCAAAAGGCGTCTTAAAGACATCTTAAAGACGTCTTGTTACAAATCAAGACGTTCAGACCTAAAATGGACATAAATTAGACGTCTCTAAGACGAGGTGTGCTATCTGGGGGGTTGGATGACTTTCGGGACAGGAAAGATTCGATTATATCAATGAAATTGGCCGCAAGTAAGGCGACATTGACGGATAGTGGGAGTTGCAAGGTTTTTTTAAATTCAAATTCGCAACGAACGCTCGATAAACTTTATTCTTCCGTGTATCACGTGTGGCGGGGTTGGAAATTTCGGGTAACACGCCCGTACAGCGTAACGGCCGTAGTTTCCGCGTGCGATACGTGGTTTAGCATTAGAAAAATTCGTGTCAATTAGAGTCGCGTGGTTTCTTACGTAAAACTCTCGAGTATAAGAGAAAAAATCTCGCCTCTCGACATAGTAGGTCTTCGCCGCAGGCTTTCGTTTGAAGGGCTGCGCTATTAAGGCACTCTATGCCAGGAATACGTTCAGCGTGCACGAGCGGTACAAACAGGACCCATGAAGTACGATATTAATGCACGATAGATATACATGTCTATAAAATAACGAAAGTATCCCTTACTGTAAATAAACGTACGAACATGTATGCAGGCTCCTGGTTCGAGGGGGGAATTAATAAAACCTAAGCGTATCCTAAAATTAATTGGACGGCGGTCTAATGCTTACTTTAATCGACCCGCTCGAGGGCTCACGGCGCGGGGGAATGTATAAAAGAATTATCTGTTTAATTGCGAGAAAGGAATCCGATCGGCTCGCTCAATTCTCCTTTAATGTATTCCCTTCGACTACTTTTCCCTCTCTCGTTTTGATATCGTCGTGTATTGCCTTCTGGCCTCTGCAAGATTCTTCCATCCGATAAACTATAAAAAGCTAGCTGATTTTGACGGGGGGAACGGGTCGTTTTGTAAACCTAAAATACAGTAACGTAAATGCTATGATTGTACTTGCTAGATACAGCAATGAAACTTAAAATTGTCGCTCAGACAGTCTCATCAACCTTCGTAGCCAAAATATCTGTGGAAACAGAAGAAAATGGGGAACCATGGTTCGGACCGTGTCCCGAGGTTATCCTCTTATCGTTAGAAACGTTAACTTCCTCTACTCGCTTGGGACCTCGTCCATTGAGTCGAGTGTATCATTAAATTAAAGTACCTATACATTCGACCGACACAATATACAACACACTAGACTCTGTATACACATAGTACGACCATAAAACTGCAATATTGCACGACAGCACGATGCCGTAAATGCAATCGCAATAACGACACGCTCGACGCTCGATTTGAACAAGTAGACCTGCGGCTACGAAGGCCACTATCCGCGTGCTCCGTGGGTAATAACGATTCGCAAGCTCGTTTCTCGCTCGGAGGCAACGAGCCTCCGGTCTGCGACCACTTCCTTCCCGGGCTAATCGGAATCGTGGTTAGTAGATCCAGTTCACTGGCACCCATTGGTGCTCGGTGGCCAAGGCGTCCAACGCGGCTATCACTTGTCTGAAAGTATTGTCAAAGTCCTCGTTCACGATCACCAAGTCGATGTACTTCTCGTAGGCGCGTTGCAGGGCCGCGGATTCCTCCAACGTGGACTTCAGGTCGTCCTCCTATTAGCCATGAACAAATTGGATTTAACATTGTTTCGTGGTGAGACGAAGCTTCGAGTGCGGTTCACGGCGATGCGTGTTTTATCACGCGTGCAGCGAGTGTTTGATAATTGAACAGGTGTTTTAGAAAGAGCTGGTTAACTTTGGGACCGTTTGTGCTAGTATAAGTAGATGATATTTGGTGTTTGTACTGTACATATCGTCGGGACAAGATTAATTAACTGGCCAGGCCCACTGAGGGACGGTCCACGTCTGAAAATTGCGAACTGGAGCGGTGTGAGAGTAGGAATAGACAGGTGGTCTGGGAAGCTATTTAATTTTGTCCCGATTATAGCGATGCTCTGCACATTAATCTGGGAATAACAGTATACCGACAGCGACTAGCTACACATCTACAAATAATTGCTCTACAATGGAAAACAAAGACGCTAAAAATGCATGCGATACAAACCTCGTACAATGAAGCAAGGGACTCCAGCGTCCTGGCTCTCCTCGAGCTGTACCTGATGGAACTCTGGCGGTCAAACTAGCGAAGCCAACATCAAATACATACGAAAGATTAAATAAAGAACGCTACGTCAACTGGGGTAGAGTGGGTAGAATGGGTAGAGAGATGTTCGAGTAACGCAGACCAAAAACAGGGAGCACGATTTCGATATGAGCTCGTTGCGTACGCAGGGCACAAATTGCCATGGGGCAAATCAATCGATGGATCGTCTCAGTCGAGCGAAAGTGCATGCGATACATTTGCAGTAACTAAATTGCACGCTTTTACATGAACGATGGCAGACAGTCTGGCAGGCAGGGTTTCGAAAAGGCTGCGTCATAAAATGCTTTAATGGCAGTGTTTGCTTTGAGCGCAGCGCTCGCCACGGTACACGTACTCTACTTTATACAAATTCTGTCGTAAATGGAGCCGGTTTTCCCCCCTAGATTTTCCTTCGAACTATAGCAGCTTCTGATACGCCACTACCAGGAATTCGTCGGCGAATCCCGATCGTCCCACGCGAATATAACTTTCGCGGAAACGAATCTCAATCGAATGGAAATATCACCGCGAACAGCGGGAAAGAATATATTTTCGTATTCGCGTGTGCGGCGATAAGTCACTTGAAATATTCGAAACGGCCAAGTCGCAATGTGTTTTGGCTAGCTTGCTGTTTATTTGCATAACTTTTTAACCAGCGGTGTCGTTTCTTCAAATAGAAGACGTTTCTTTCTTTGTTTAACTAGTTCTCAGAGGATTCCTCGAATCGAGGGCAGTTTTTATTAAGCCCGCTTGGCAGTGGCTTTTATTCGCGGATGGTTTAATAGTATCAGTTTCGTTCGATATAATTCATTTGCGATTTGAAGAGCGGGCATCGCCGGTTGAAAGTTCAATAGGTACCAAATGTTTGATGGGGAAGTTTCACTCATAGACAGTGGTTGCATTCTCGACAGCGTTACTCATATGATAAAACCAAAGAAATGGAAACAGATAATCGTTGTACTGAAGAGGAGGGGACGAAGTTGTCGTAGTTACCGTTAAATTCCGACTGCTCGCCCCAGTCGATCTCCCCAGGTCGTACAAGCATTTCAATTGCTCCATTCCCGGCGCTGCTATGAAGATTACGTACGGCATGAACTCCGTGCTGTTGTGGAGGATCTTCAGCGCAGCTGGGCTGCAGTCCAAAACGCACATCTTCCCTGCTCTGATCAGCTCGCGCACGGAATCCAATTTGGTTCCGTACAAGTGCCCGCCGTGTTCTCCATATTCGAGGTATCGGTGCTCCCTGATATCGGTCTCCATCCCCTCCCGATCGGTGAACCAGTAGCTTTTGCCGTCTTCTTCGAGGACTCTGGGCGGCCTCGACGTGTCTGACCGAGAGAAATACAATTTGGTGACTTTAAAATTCAGTGGCACATCATCCAGCACCCTGCACTCTATCATTTCATGCCGCAATATCTCAATAAGCAAAGATTGCAACGCTTACAGGGAACGATGGTCCCAAATCGCTCAGGATCGCTGTTTATGAGCCTGTTCTTCAGCGTTCGACGACCAACGCCCCTTGGACCAACCAGAGCCAAGGTCTTGCGCCTGAAGGGTGGCATTCTAGCTACTTCTTCGTACAAGAGCAGCTCTGCGCCGTCGAACTCGCCGTTCGACTTCGACTGGTACATCTTCCTCTTCTTCTTCTTGGATATTCTGGTACCGCAGATGCTTATCTTGTGGACGAAGTCTGCCTCCGGCGGGACGAACGCTTTTCTCCGTTCTTCGAGTTCCAAGGACGGGACCAGACCAGGCGGACCGAGACCTTCGCCTTCGATTCGGCGAGCCTGCCACCAGTTTGGATCCGCTTGGTCGACGATCTGCAGAACGTCACCCTTCTGGAACGGAAGTCCAATCTCTCGGCACGGTAGCAGGGTGTCGTCTGATGGGTCGTAGTCGAAGAGGGCCCTCATGTAACACTGCAATGGGATATATGTTTAGAGTTCTGCATTATTCTTTCCTTCTATAATTTGTAAGATAGGTTGAAGTTTTTAATCTCCTTTGATGCTTATTTTGTATTTCTTTCGTGCTTCCGTAAAATGTTCCCTGCACCTTCATTCAAGCCTCCTTACAGGCTTCGGTATATATCTGACGAAATACTTTCACGTTCATTTTTATACCTGCCTGTTCACCTTTTTGTACATTTCTTAACAATACCTCTCGTTCGCGGAAAGCACGTATATTAACAAGTGTTCCCGCGCGATTCGAATACCGTTTCCACCCTCGATTCACGTTACCTATTTATTTACACGGCGAAACACACGAGCGTACACAAGACGGAAAGTGCTACTTCAACTTGTTTTTTTTTAGCACTGACGTTATATTTAGAACGCCGCTGAAATACGCAGCGTCGGATAAATTTTATCAGCGAAGCTGTAAAATCGCGTAGTCTAAATCTACTAGCGTTAAAAGCTCGCGTTGAGAGATTGCTTGCACCCATAGCCACCCGCCCTCAATGGGCAGCATTATGGTAGACCATAAAAATTTGAAGGCCGCAAGCCATGATTTATAACGTCTGAGTCCATATGAAAGACTTTTAAATACGAGGCGTTGAAAGCAAAAACGGACTAACTCACATTGAAAAAAATAACTTGTCCTATTTTATATGATTAGGACTACCAAATCAGTTTCGCAAAAAAATCTAGGTTAGTCCGTTTTTGCTCTCAATGCGTCATATATCCTCATGCATTTGCAAACTAGTACATACCAAGGAGTGGTTGTAATTGCAAAAATCCTACGTTCTCTATGCAGGAGGTCAGAATTCTCCGATCACGGATCACTTACCGTGGATTTAACAGGACGACCGCCATCACCGGCTATACCAGGTGCCAGTTTCAACGTGAGGTTCTCCTTCGCGTCCTGAATGGCTTCCTGAAGCTCCTCAGGGCTACGAACATCCTTCCCGTTCACCTCGAGGATCACCTCGCCCGCCCTCAAGAGTCCTTGCCGGGCTGCCGTGCTGCCCCCGAGGATCCTGGCAATGATCAAGTTGCCAGATTCGTCCACCTGCACCGTCAGGCCCTGTGTGCAAAAGCAGAGGAGCGTAAATAAACGCAGACGAGGTGTTTCTGGTAAGTGCACACGAAACCATGGCCGTCATTAACGCATCTGGGGGTCTTTGTTGCGATGCACGTCTGAACTACGCATCCCTGAGAGCAAAAATGGTTTCAACTTCGCTCGAAAGGTATTCTATTTCCGTTTTTACATTTTTTTTTATAAATTCGTTAGAGGCTAAAACAGTTTTCTGAACGATGAAATGCCAAGCAGGAGACAGTGTTTTTATGGCACCGTTTCGTTTCCTTGGAACTCCCATCGACTGGTCTCATTTGTCTCATTTGTCAGTGTCTCTGGTCCGGCAGAGACATGCCAGACAGTTTTCCGGAGACGGGAAATGATCTCGAAAGCACGTGGCGTGGGTATCGCGTACGCGGCGATAATAAACGTTCCGAATTATTTATGAACTGCAAGTGGCATTTCCGTCGTTTCTTTGCGCGGCGAATCCGAGATTCAGAATGGGAATTCTCTCACGTGACGGAATGGTAAACGTCTAAAAGTAGACCCGCTGCCGAGAAAGTCGGCGCGAATAGTTATTTCCTTTGTTGATCACTGTGTCTACGTGCCTCCTACTATGCCGCTTTCCTTCATTTACCGGCTGCCAACCGAGCAAATGATGGGGAACAGAAACGTAAACGTCTAACCAAGCGTCACAGCGAATTATTTCCAGAGGCTTATTTTCAAGGATGCAGATAGTTAGTGTCTCGTAATCGTCAGACATTTTTAATCAGAGGAAGGAAACAAAGTTGACGATTCTCAATGAAATAAAACGGAGCAGAAGGGAACTCTAGGTCACGACATTACTTCGAATTTAACGCAGCTCCATCATAGCAGTATTCAAGAATCTAATTTAGTCTAACTTGGATATGCACGGTTCCAAAACTTCGGGGAACCACTCTCCACGTCAATTTCCTCTTTAAACACCCAAACTTCCGCTGCAAATTTCACTTTGAAGGCTTACTTGTGCTCCAACACTTAGACCTCCAATCGACCGGAAGCTCCCAACTTTCAAAATGCCCGAGTTCGATAGAAAAGGAATTTCCGACCAAGTCTTACCAGAGGTTCGTCGGGTTGTCTTCTAAGGCCGACCATCCTCACAGCTTCTGTCCTCTCGTTAGTGGGCATAATTGGTAGCGGTGGCTCTGGCTTGGAGGGTGCCTCTTTTCGTGCGACGACCGCGTCGTGCGTCTCCAAAAGGGCTTTCAGGTGCGAGCTCCTGAGCAGTCGTACCAAATCGCGCGCGTTCTCGTCCCTGGAGGAGCGGAACGCGTAGCAGACCTCGTCGACGATGTCACAGACAGAGGAGCATACCGGTTCCACGTGGAGCGGAGGGTCCTCTAGACGCTCCTGGACCTGAAACAGCAACGAATCTTCGTGGTCAGAGGAATCGTCCGAAACTGGTTTTCATGCCAACGGTTCGGGATCACTGATTTGGGGTTTTCAGAGTTATGATCCTCTGTAATGGGGAGTCTGGGTTCGGAGAATTTTATTGCAGGCTTGGTCCTTGGGCAGTTATCTACACAGTTATTTTACTCTTTTGGAATTTGGAAGCTAAATGACCATGGGCTTGTAAATTCTTCGAAATCAAGTTTTTTATCCACTTATATGGCCAGGCTGCAGCTACTTTTCGTGCTACGTGGTAGCGCATGGTCAAACCTACAAACAGCGAGCGGCTTAGCCGTTGCCAGTTGTGAAAGTCGAAACGGGTTTCCGCGTTAAATTCACCGTACCAAGGAGCCTTAGCTGCTCTTTGTCCTCTTCGTGTGGCAGAAGAGAAACAGAGGCTTCTGGCATGATCTGATCAACGCTTTCTCGCGTGCCGCACGGTCGAATTATTATCGTATGAATTGAAGGCAAATTTTTATGGATTTTTAGCGAATCCGTTACTGTTTTAAAATCAAAATTTGGGTGTATTCTAGCATAATGGCTCTTCTTTTATTGAGGCAGATATGGTACGAAAATTTTCGTTAATTTGTCACAGACGCGTGCCGAATTATTGTGCAACGATGACCCGGCGTCAACGAGGTTTGATTGGATTAGTGTCGACCACGTAAGGCTAGTGTACTCTACGTTAAGACCAGCCAATACAACAATGAACGAGTGATTACGAAAGTGGGTCGTTCTCAGCGTTTCAGAGCCACCTTTGATAATGCTCGATACCTGAACGCACCCATGGAGAACGTAACACAGCCAACAAACTTCCATACACTTTAGAAAACAGCGTCCAAGGAAATCTACCGCTGCTAATTAAATAACTACAGAGTCGTATAAATTGAGAAGATCGATTTAAATCTTAGGAAATTGCATCAGAATTTTATGATTTGAAAATTGAAACCTCTCGTACCTTCGAAAAATCTAACACACTTCACGATATCAAAAATCCTCGAATTCGCAGAATAGATTTCCTAGATTAAATTTTAAGTTACCCGAACTGAAACTGCACCCAAATTAATCAACCTTGAGAGAAATCCATAGAAGCTCTCTTCTGCGTTTCATTAAATTTCAACCTGTTTGTGCACCATGGAAATTATTCCACAAAGCCAAGTCGCTGTTGCCCGCGACTGCGATGAATCATCCTTGAATCATTCGCCTCGATCCATGTGCATCGCAGATGCACGAGCTATTTCCACGATTCGCCGTTCCCCTGCGCCATTGATTATGAATCTCGGCACGATGTGCGCGTCGAAATCATCGATCGTCGACACGATGGATCGGGAGGATCAACGAACGCAGAATCCCTGGTCCCCTCGATCGTCGCAGCTCCGCCCGCGCGATTCGTGGACGTTTCAACGACGATGTAAATCACCGACCGACTTGCGACATCAAAGAACATGCTCGAGCGATGTTTTGCTTGGATGTTTGAGAAAACACTGGATGATTTATGGAGATTGAGTGCGTGCGTGAAAATTTTCGAGGGGTTCGAGCTGCCTTCTAGGAGCTTCCACACACGTGGGACACTTTGGAGCTTCTGCAGTCTTCTGCGTAAGTGATAAAGCAGAGGAAATGGATGATTCCTTCTCGAAACTTGGTCTTTTAAACGGGACGATGGATTTACAGAGTATTTACGTCAGAGATGGGCAAAATTTTTATTTAAATAAAATTTCGAATAAGGAAGAAAAGTTAAGAAAATTATTCGCCATGTGTCGAATAAAGTTAACGCGTGTTAACGAAAGACGAATTTTCTTAACTTTTATTCGTTATTCCAAATTTTATTTATATAAAAATTTTGCCCGTCTCCAGTTTATGTGCATACTGAGATATTTCGAAAGCTTGCTGGGAAAGTTATAGATTGGAGAGCAGAAGATTACTGTTGATTTAGTAATTGTTGGAGGGGAGCTTAGATTGCTACTGAATTACGTAAGGCTAATCTGTAGCAGATAATGAGATTTCCTTGTCTATACAATCAGCATCGAGATGTTTTAATAGTAGGACAACTAGGAGATTCCTTCGACCATGGCATGCACAAGCGAGCATCAGGTATTTCCCTCTATGTCGCAAGACGTTCATTATCATACGCACTAATTACACCACATTTGTCATGGAAACAACGCCAGACCAGCTGGTGCTCAACGAACGTTGCAGCCTGTAATAAATTCCTCCGCTCTTCTGTGACGTCCCTGGAAACGCTCGCGAAACACGCGAAGATCGTTACAATCGACGGGGGAAAAAATATCAACGGTCGTTCGCTCGTTACGTCTGTCAATAACGACACGTTCCATCACCGCTATCACCCGGAGGCTACGCGTCCCTCGTACACCCACGTCGTGCAATGAAAATCAATAAATTCGTGACGCGCCGTGATTTTCCATCGAGAATTCACTATCAGCTACCTAACAGCCTCGTTACTCCACGTAAGAACTCCACATGTTATCAAAACGATCACCTCGAAGACACGTATCCAGATCCAACGTTACAATCCAACACGTTTAAGCTTCCATCGACGCACCAGCAGAGGCGAACCCTTTCTCCGACAGGCCACAAGGACAATTTCAACTTGGAACGACCATCTTACAACTCCCCTCCTCCAATGTTACGAAAACGATGCAACCATTCCCATCACGAGTGTCCCCTTCCAGGAGAGTCCATTGGAAATCGAAGTGTACCTCTCTGAGTCCTCAAGAATCCCCGCAAACTCCAATAATATCGATGGTCCACGAGGATCTAAACGCCGAAGGGACCGACCATCGACGAAAACCGCGGCTTTCCTTCGGTCACACGTGCCGACGTAGCAGCAACAGCGTCCCAGGTGGGCACGGGCATCGAGGCCTCGCGTCCAGAGACTTTTCGACCGAGGGACTCGTGACAGGTTCTTTGAGAGTGTAAAAAGAGGTGTTGGATGGTGGGGGGAAGGGGTTGTTGGCTGGAATCGAGGACGGGATCGAGGTTCCTGACTTACTTGGGGCTGAGGAGAAACGCTGCGGCAGAGGTCGCCCGTCTACCAGGTAGGACGCTCCTTTTTGGAGAACCAGTTGGCCGGTCTGGAACGACTGCGGCTGGCTTGTGCGATCGGTGGCCTGGCCAGGGCTCGTCGTATCGATCAGGACAGGGCCGTCGACGTGCACTGTGACGGGCGAGAACGTTCGGGGTAAACGGCAGGCACGATGGGAGCTGACGAAGGGCTTTCTGGGACGCGGCCACGGCGTGCTGCTGCTTAGGTAAGCGGCGTCAGAAAACTGCCGCGCCTACTGACGTTTCTTTCGCCCCCACCTCGAACGAGCCGCTCGTTCAGGCTGTCTGCCTGGAACAGGTGGGGGCCCTTCTTCGAGTATGGCATGCAACACTCCGCTACGTTGCGCGCAGGGCCGTCTACTCGCGGCGGGAATGCGCGAGGCTGGGGTCATCGATTTCGCTCGAAATTTTCCGGGAAACTTGACGCACGGCGTCGTGCAACAATTTGCCGAGAGCACGATGGCGGGCCCATTAAAATTCGCTGCGAAAATGGGGTTTTAAATGGAGTGTACGAGGGTCGAGTAGGGTGAAGGGATGGGATAAAGGTAAGTCGAGGGCTGGAGTGGATGAAACGTGGTACGATGGTACTTGACGGAGTGGACCAAAAATAGGCACTTTCTGCCCTGGTACTGATGATTCTTCTGGGGGATGTCTCTTTATACGGTAGATTCTTGGATACGTGATGGAAGTGAGTTTGGAAAGAAGGGTATAGGTGTTCGGGAAGGCTCTAGTGATTTTTAGATAATCATCGACAAACGATGCATCGGTTCTAGTCTATCATGTGCATTCTATTGTCGTTAAAATCTTCGACACCTTTCTACCAGTCCCTGCAATGGAAGAAAAGAACACCATCTACACAGTATGTCGGCGTGTAAACGTGAACGTGCCTTGTTGCAAGGAATCTTAACTATCTTAGGTATCTGATAAAGAGGGGATAGGTGTTTCTTCTAGTATTTAACCATTCCGATTGCGTACGCCATTCCTGTACGAATGGCTAGGTATAGATACACACCATTCGCGAATGTTAGACTTTCAGTTCTGTAGCCTTAGGAATGATTTTGATGGCTATTCCAGGGATCAATTATTTGACCGCGTGACCAAAACTTGGGGAATCCTTCAAATCATTTAAACTGCTCCGGTTGGACTTGTTCGGTAGGGAACGATGGAAATGGATAGCAATGCTTGTCGTTGATCCAGAAGAATTACGCAATTCATATAGTAGCGATGGCAAAAAATACCCGCAGTCATCGACACCGATCCGTTTGTCGATCTTGCCACTCAGGTAGACCCTTCTCGAGATACACACTAATCCGTTACGCGATACAACGGGATCGTATGGCTCGAACGTTAAAGACAACTGTCGTCGATACCAGGCTAGTGAACCCTAGGTCAGTGGACATTTCGCGAAAACCCCTGAAAAGTTTCATTTCCATAAGAAAGGAGACGAGTCACTTCCTATCGGGCTATGTCTACCAAAGAATCATTCAGAAATTCTTCTTAATTCTCTCTACACTCCAACCAACTAAATGTTCATCACCTCAAGGTGGCCTTTCATCAGCTTCTACAACTGCAATGAACCTTCAAAAAATTTCAATCCCTCAGAAGTATCATCCTCGAAAATAGCCGTAGCCAGTGCGAACTGTAATAAAATCGCAAAACATTTCTTCTCAGTAGAACTGTTTAAATGCTCCCAGAAAATGGCCAAAGTTCCCCGAAAAATTTCGCTGCACGAGGGCGTGTGGCATGCAAGCCCGCTGGTTACACCACTGCCACTTACACGCGCGTGGACGCCGCACACGCGCTGCCGAACCCCTGTTCCCTTGCCGCGCGATTACAAAGCCGGTTGGAATTACATCGGTGCCGTGTATATACACGGGCGCACGCAACGAACGCGACACGGCCTCGCGATTTCTGCCAGCGCGCGACGAGCGATGACTCTGGCTCGAGGAGACGCCGCCAACTCTGACCCCGGTCAATTGACCGGGTTCCCCGAGGTCAGAGCCACTTAGACGGATATCAGAGAAGTCGCGGCAACGATTTGTCAATCAGCAGGCCCGGGATTATTCACGATCTTGGCCCGCTTGCCTCCTCGACTTCCTGCCACCGACTCGGCCTGGCACAATGCGACCCAGTGTCGCGTGTCCCTTCCTTTCTTCTTGCGCAGGAAGCGCCATTCCTCTCGAGGACTCTTCGTGCCGGTTTCCTGTGACTGGGGTGACTGCCTCGTGGGGCTTCCAGGGGGTGCCATTTCTCTTTGTCTTCTTCTTTTAGGGAGGACGTTAGTGGATGTGTGCGGAGTCGCGAAGGGGTCTTCCAGTAGGTGGTTTGCTGTATGCTTGTGGGAGTTTGAGGCTTCTTTTTTGAGAAAGGTCTTGTTCAGTTTGTATCTACAGATTCAAAAGGAACAGTGAAGACTTTGTTCTGTCCTGGTAACCTTTCCCCTAATTAACTCAAATTTTAGACGAGATTTCACTGGGCTATTCTCTTCATAATCATCCTCTGATGCAGTGAATGTACCTATTTATTTGAATTTTCGTCTTGCTCTAACGACCTTTCACCCAATTAATCCAAACGAATGACGTGCTACTATTAAGGCACTCTCTAAACAAAGTTCACATAGAATTGAGTGACTCAATGCTTCCAGCTTCTACAATCTTTTATAGTTAACTTTGGTAGTTTTCTTTAACAGTGCATCCATTGCAGTGAACTCTAGAAATACCATTGTTAAGCATCCAAAATTCATTAAAGGAAGATGTCAGTAAAATAAACATTCCTAGGCAATGTAGATTCTCGCCCTTGGACCACACCCCCGTTCCGCACCCGGTCACCCTATTTTTCGGTCACCCAACTGACCGCTTTTCACGGTCTGTTTTCACTGTTTTTCGGCGAAACCCTTGGAACCGTGCCGCTGCTGTCATCGATTTCCGTGGTCGCTTCGAGCCGGAAACACACACCGGCGTCTTAACGACTTTTCGACACCAGATGGGCCTTCTACCTGCAGACCCGAAGAGCAGGGTGGAATGTGGACAGGGCAGGTGGAGGGACGAATGTGTGACCGAGCCCTAAGGTCTAGCAGGAAACCACGACGGCGTGCAACCGATCAGGACAAGATAATTCCAAGGGTATCTGACCATTCGACCGGGGATCTTCCAAGTCTATAAATTTCTCGAGTTTGAGGCTTCCAAGAGCTGATTTGAGTTCCATAGATAACCGAGGAGAAGCTTTCCTTCGATTTCACATGTTTCAACATTTTTGGAAGATATTAGTTTTAAGAAAAACTCTTTCTTCAAGTTCCTACTGAGTCTCAGCCTCCAGTTCTCTGCTCTTTGAATGGTAAATTTGAATTAGTTAGGCACGCGTGATATGAAAGAAATATAAAAGCTGACTTCAGGAGAAGCTTCCGATGAGATAGTATTCTCGAAGCGGCACACAAGTATCCTCTTCTCGACGTTTGTTTCCTCTACAGTAGGTTACGCAATGGATGATCAAGTGAAAAAGGTGACGTAGGCGTTGCGTCACGAAGAAGGAACCGTGGGTCCCAGACAATCGACGCTAATATTTTCGCACCGAAGGCCGGCGAGGCGTTGTTCGCGTTTCCGAAATGTGTGTCGCGACCGAAATAATGCGGCTTACGGGGGCCGTGATGCAAGCACCAGCGTAAAAAGAAATAACACACGGACAGGCGCAGGCGTGTGCAGACCGTGTTCCGAAAATTTCGGCCCGGCACGTGATAAACAGTTTTCTTGTTCCTACGCGTGCGCCTTGGATCCCTTCGCCACGGGACTCTTTCGGGAACGGTCATGATTCCGCGGAAATCGCTCCCCCGATTCATTCCTGCGAAAACCTTCGTGTTCTAAAGAAAGGAATGGTCTTGTCGATTCCTCGAGGCAAAAGCCGGGCAGAAGACTTAGAGAAATTGGGTTTCAGGGACCGAAAATGAAGCGAAATTGAATTCGAACTCGGGGATGGGTAGGGATTGAAAGAGATGAGCGAGTGGTTCGATGCGGGGTAGAATTTGTGGGAAGTGGTTGATAAAAATTGAATGAAGGTCTGTGAGAGTGACACGATGTGATCTGATTGAATAATTGTTTTGACTGTTGATGGAAGTATAATCAAAATAGAAAGAAACATGAGTGATTAGTACTGCAGGGAAAGAAGTGAATGCTTCCTTGTCTATACACGAGTTTAAAGCGAATTGAATTCAATAAAATTGTAATTAAAAGTACAGGGGCAGAGGTGAATGAGTTTCTACCTACAGAAACCCTAGTATTCTACTCCGGAAGTAGGAATAAGCAATGCAGGGGATAACGAAGCGTATTTAGGTCAGAGGAAGTTGTATACATGACTTGACCGAACGATTAGATCATCTATAGCAGTGAAATGAAAAATTGTTAGTTCTAAATATCAATTAATAAACTCAAGGAAACCAGCAGAGAGCCTTACGAGCTACGAATGGAAATCAACTCGACTAAATTAACTTAGATTAAAGCCAACATTTATAGGAAGTCTAACAAGTAAATCGAGAAGATTTTCTATAATAATTCCCCAAAAATTATAGAGCCTATGAAAGAGTTACGTAACTGGTTGGATAGAGCAAAGTCCAATAAATTAAATCGCCTCAAACAAACTAATGTTTAAAAGAACATCAATTGCACAAAAAAACATTGTACAAATTGTTATTGTTTAAAGAGAACTTGCAAACTGATACCAGACTATCCTCCAGAAAGGAAACACGAGTGCATTGACTCGAGGAATTTTCGCCAGGTGGTTAAGGCTCACACGTGGCGGAGGTGATTTTTCATTTTACTGTGATGGATCCACTCGGATGGCGGAAATTTCATCCAATAGAAGCGGGGGTCATCGTAAATGAGAGCCTCCCTTCCTTTCTCGTAAAATCGAGTGGTCGTAGTAAACACGTGGCGCGTGCAAGCTTGCGCATGATCCGCGAGTCATGCTTTGTTTACTCGCTTCTGCCAAAAACAATACCCTCGTGAATCGTATTTGTAATTAATCGAGTTGCCTATTAGTAGAAAATCGTAACGGGGTAATTACGATTTTGGTGTATGTGAGAAATCTAATGCTCAGCTGGAGTTGAAGTATAAAGAGAATTACAGTAGAAGAGTTATGATATGGGATAATAAAAATTACGAAGGTGTCCGCTGTGTGTACACAAAGATGACATAAGTGAACTCCGAGACAGGTCATCAGCTACTTCATTTTTGGCACTCTTTAGTAAACTGAAGAGGAAAGCCTGCTCCATAAATTTTTCAAAGTTATTCACCATGGGTTCCTTTCAAAATTCGAAGTACACTTGTACAATCCCCCAACAACCACCCCACTACACCCAACCCTCTTACGTGCCCATAAATTCACGAATAAGAATTCCCACTCCTCCCAAGCCTAAAAATTCAATTTCATCTCACTCGTACCACCATCAAAACTGTACATATCTCCAAGAACCAATACACAGCAGAAAAATTCCATGTGTGCTCCCACACGTGCAGCTAATAAAATGTTAAATGAAATAAGATGTATCAAAGCTTCATCCACTAAATCTCCCAACTAAAATTGCCTGCTCTGTCGCAATCGCTTCGACGTTACTTAATATCGCTCGCCCTTCGCGTCAGGCGTGACTGTAGAAAATGATGATGTAAGAGTGGAGGAAGCAGCAAATGTTGGCTCACCTTCACCAGAGACGTCACCACAGGGCTGTCCAGGAGGCCCTTGAGGAAGAGCAGGTCCGTGTCTTCGGCCACCTTGCCCAGCTCCTCCAGGTTGTCGCGTACGTGCATGAAGGCGCCTGGAACAGTGACCAGGCACTTTTCCATAACACTGCCAGGACTTTCCACCACCGCGAAGGGCAACGACACTGCCGGCTCAGCCGGCGAGGGTGTAAAAGTGGGAAGGAACCGGCGGGGAGGATGACGGGTGTGGCCATCCCTCGGCTGGATCAATATTCGGGGTAGCTACAGGTGGCTAAGCCGGAGCACGAGGACCTTTCGGTGGAAAAATCGAATAGTACGAGGGTCGATAAGCTTTCGCCGCCGCGAAGCAGCGATGTACAGCATACAGACTCGTATGGGGTAGCAGTTTTTTTAATGAAATTATTTTATCTCGTTATCGCTGATGGGATAATGATTCTAAATAATTATGCTAAACAGTAAATGTGGAGCAAGTTCAAGGACGAAGGAATTACCACAGTGCTAATGATCGCTTCTTAGAAGCGTTTGCTAGTCACAGAAGTAATTAGAGCCACGTACATTTCGTCAGGCTTTCAACTACTCGATCATCTTTGACTACGTTAAGTAGCACAATCTTATCGAATTATTCCCCCTGATCTGACATAAATTTTTTTATAATTCTTATTATCCTGCTCCAATTTCCTGCGACAGCTGAACGAGTAATCCTTCTAATCCTCTAAGACAGGGTTTATTACGGAGTAGATTGCTAAAATGATTGGTGGCATTGAATTTCAAAAGACAGAGTGCTCTCGAGGTTCGAGTGGCTTCGATAAATAGCTACTTGAACGCACGACGATAAGCGATGTCGTCGGCGGAACGTTTGCATGATAAATGCGTTAGGAAGGCATCGATGCAACCAGGCCTGGCGCATACAGCTGCATCTAGCACCACACTAATATGCAGTGTTGTTTCTTCAGAACGCGCCGACCCATTTCTCAGTCGTTTATCCTCAAGGTAAAAATGTATACGCGAATGTGTCTAACTGAAGCGATCTTATGCTCTATTAATTAAAGAAGGAGATCCTTCGTCGTTCTCCGTTTCCTTTCGCCTCGAAATCAACCACCCAATCGAATTCTTCTCCTCTCTTTGTTGTTTCTGTGTAAGGAATAGGAGAGTACGCGAATAAATCGCGAGGCGTGAGTTTTGATCAGCGGATATCGCTGAAGGATCGGCGTGAAATACGAGGACGTAAACGCGTCGGAATAATATTTAGACAGAGGGTGGAATTCAAATTCGTTCGCGAACAACTAAATATTATTTTCTTAATTTTACGGAACGGCGATTTCGCGAGAGGATTCCTTGGACTTTCCGGCGATGCTCGAACGAGACTACCCAGTAAACGACACGATCCTTTACACACCGTCTCGTTTTCAATTAAGGTCGAATTCGACCAGAAATAGTCAGAATCACGGCTTTACGTCACTTTACCATTCTCAATGTGATACAGCTTGGTCCCGTTCACGGCGTCGATGCTAGCCAACAGTCGGCGATCCTCCAGTTTTTCTTTTCTCCCGAAGAAAACCATCTTGTCCCTCTCTATTACGCTACAACGATCTCAGACAGCTTCCTTCGCGAACCACCTTGACACGATCCTTGTATCGAGTACCTCGATCAACAAAACTCACATTTTCACTCATCGAACTCTATTCCCGTCTCTTTTGTTCGAGCCTCCGTTCCATCTCCAACACTACCACGTCACAAACACCATGAACAACCACGAATCTCCGTCCAACTGTCATCTAACTGTATCTTCGCTGAGCTTCCCTGCACCAGAATCACAGTGCCTCAAAGTGGCCAACAGTTTCCATTTTCACAGTCAAGATTTCTTTGTAACGGATCCCTCGAATCACAGGTCGACGATTCAGCAGGCTGTTTAGGGTTCAGAAGCTGCGCTAGCGTTTACTGTGCCAGGATAAACAGCAGGTTAACAGGATTTCCTTTCAGGGCTGGTGTCAAAGGAGCGTGCTACGGGCCTGTTCCGCGACACCACGTCGCGGTGAATGGAAACGGACTGTCTTACACCTGCTGCTGGGCCCGTGGGCCCCTGCTTCAGCCAGGGGACTGAAAGCGACACCCTGTGGAGGTGACGGGACAACAGCGAGCTAAGCCAGCGGCCACGGTGCGTTCTTCCCCTTGTTGGCGAGGAAATCCGTGTCACTTTTTAAGGGCATCGCGATCCACGGAGAAAGTACTCTTCCTTTTGTCGTGAAAGACACTTAAGACACGGGATCAATGGCCTCATTTCTTCAGGGATCTTTGACTTCTGGGACTGGTTTCAGTTTTTTCTTCATGCTCGTGTCGTGTTCTTCAGCTCGTAGGCATAATTTCTTATCCTCAAGCTGAAGTGTCAGCCCTGTGTTATCGCTAACAAGGGTTTCGTTAGCTGATGGGATTGTAGTCCTCCGAATCGTGGATGCTTTGATAGCTACTAGTCTCCTGTGGCTTATTTTTGGAGTAGCGATGATTGACGTAACACTGGTTCGTTACGTCACGACTGTGAAGTATCTTGGTACTCTTTCGTCAATTGTGGTGCAGTTCGATCGGGGAGTTTCATTCATGAATTACGTATTTGGAGAGTTGTTGGCAGGTTCTAAACCTTGCTCTACTCTGGTCCCCTATGATTCTTCCTCCCCTTTCTCCGCCACTTCAGATCGAAGAATACTGATCCACGGATGCACTGGAGTAATTGACGAGAAGTATAATGTGAGATTATTGAAGGATTTCGGCGGAACGCGTGTCGTCGACGCCGAAGAACGATCAGAACTGGTGTTCTCCGAGAGGATTCATCGGTGAACACGAGATCAAAGGGAGAGGAGAGCTATTCTTATTTTTTCAGACGGGACAGAGAGGGAGGGGGAGAAGAGCACGAGGAAACGTAAGCACCACTGGCTGAAAACTGCCCGCGAGAACTGGAGGCCTCCGATGAAGGGTTCAGAAACGATCCAGCTGCTCCATGCCGAAGGCGAATGGAAGAAAAGGAGGAACGAGGTATAGCTGGAATGCTCATTTCCAAAATGGAACGTTTGTTTGACTCGTATCAGCTTTGCTTTCAATCTTCACTACGGATAAGTAGGGCTCCAGAAGTTAGTGGAAATAGAAATGTTATTAGAAGAGGAATATTGATTTTGGGTAGGTACTCCTGTTACCTTACTGTTAAGCTTCAATTTGTTCCACCTTGGTTTTTGGAAATACTTTTCACTGTTAATTAAGATAACCCAGCGCGCGGTGGTTTGTCTCTTGTTTACAGCAGCCGTTCATTAGAGGAATGCGATGAAGAGCACTGAGATAATTTTATGGACGTTTACCTTACGCTGTACATACTTGAAATATACGCGATCGTAGAACGTTAAATCGATTTTAAAAGCACTTCTTCAACGACCTCGGCTTTTCGAACACCCGACGCTGCATCTTATCGAGAAACTCGTAAAACTCGGACGAGAACCAGCTGCTCCACTAACAATAAGAGGAACTGGAGAACGGGGGAAGATAGTAGATGAAGACAAGACTAGTCAAATGATGGGTATTTCTCGTGTCAGACGTCAGACGTCCCGCTTCGCGAGATGTGCCGTAGAAATCTTTGAACGAGAGTGAAAAATCAAATGTATACGCTACATTTCAAACAACCGAGATGAAGAAGTTTAGAGTATCCTTGCGGAAAAAGGTAAAGCGTTTGATGAAGCGGTCAAGTTCCTGGAAGAGGTTTAAAGACAACAGTTCAGAAGGCAGAAGAGAAAAATATTAAGCTGAAAGGAAATAAACGTAAAAGGCAAACAGCTTGGATTTTAGAAGAATGTTCAGAGAAACGAGGAATCTGGGAATTTGTGAGCGAAAGCTAGGAAGGTAATCAGTTACAGCCAGAAAAAGAACTGGGATTCTGTAGAACCAGAAGGCCAAGAATCTCCATCAATATTCAGAGTTCATGATTATTTTAAAGGGCTCCGTGTGATCGAGAAGTTATTAGTAACTTTCGTTCAAGGTCGCAAGATGTACAGCACTTTTTACTACCCCCTTATCGATCGGCCAAGTTTCTCTTTTGAGAGCACGTGTTCATTAGCATCGATCGTTCGTTTCTCGCAACTTTTCCATAACTCTGTGAAGGCCCAGTTTAAAAATTATCAATCGAATATTGTAAGAGCATGGCGATCCTATTCCACGGCTCTTGTTATGACACGTGCCTTAACCGCGACTTGAAAACTGGCACGTAGGCCAGCATTTAAGGTGCTTCACCGGAAATCACGTTAAATTTAACAGGATCACAGCCACAGCGTGGCAGAGGGGCAAGAATCTTCAGAGGCCAGTAAACAGAACTTCGAAACGGGAAGTTTGCAGTAGGAGAAGGACAGAATTTTAGAAGTTTCTTTGATAAACATCATCGGACCTATTCGAACTGAAGCCAAAAGAATGGTCAACGATCACACAGCAGATGCAATCTACTGAAAGCTTCGATCAGCATTTGTAATCAAACGGAATCTACGGAAATCAACGAAGGCAAACTTCATTGGACTTCGCTAGAGAGTAGAAGCTTTCAGTGGCGCACGGAGATCTACGAGAACTTAAGTAAAAATAAAAAAAAACAATTTAAGCATTGCACCATCCAAGAACTCGCGCAAGGAAACCCAGGCAAAGGTCATCGAACGTATTGAAACCAGGTCCGTCAACCTCGAAGCGGAAGTTTCAGGAAGCCGCAATAAGAAGCGTAGAAAAATACACAAAGCTGTTGGCAGAAGTCGATAAAACCCACCCCGCTCTATCCCAATGAAAACCAGGTAAACCAAAGTCAAACGATCAATCGTGTCTACGGTTTCCTCACTCACCGGAAGTGGACTTCAAATGCGGTAGCTCCTTCCGAGGGATGATCGAGGGAAGCCTGGAGCATCCGCAGATGTCTTCGAAGTCCATCATCGACGCGCTGGTCTTCATGGTTGCGGGTGGAAACGACGAGTGTCAGCTGATGCCGATCGACATCGGGCTCAGCACGGATCCCAGCCCCGAGTGATCCACTCGCGGTAACGTGCTTCCGGTCGCCTGGATCCTCGGTCGATCGGCGACCTTGTCATGCTACCTCTCGAATGCTCCACGTGTTGTCGTGACCGGCCGTCAATCGGTCTATTCGTTGGCGGAGAATGAAAATGGCAATGGCGAGGATCTCAGGATCTATTCATAGATCAACGAAGGTGGGCCGTGATCACGGCGACGAGTAGAACGAACGAGGAAGACCGCAACGGGACCTATAAGCCCGCGCTCGGTTCGTGTACGGTACTTATAGCTTGGCAGCGTGGGGGGTGGGTTTTTGCACCCTTCTCTCTCTTTCTCCCTCTCTCTGCCTAGGCGAATTCACGACTCGTGGCAACGTGTGCCGTGTGGGTTCCTGATCGATCGATAGGATACACGTCCGCCAAAGGGTACAAGTATTCTTGATTGTGGTCGTAGAATTGGAGCGCCAAGAACATCCACTTTTCCTCGCGGTATACCTTCTGTGCGATTCTAACGCAAATCGAGGTGTCAAGTTATAGTTCTGTGATTCTAGGGAATCACCGAGGAAGGAGGTAGGCTTTAGTCGCAGTCGTGGCTCGTTGGACCAACTAGAACGATGATTTTTCCTGGTAAATGGTAGATTGTCGATCGTCACAGGATAGAAGGGGAGGAACTTTTAAGGAAATCCACCTCTTTGATTTCCTTTAGCTGAGATATTAAAAGAAGGTATGAATTTCAGGCTTCTAGTCTGTGTAATTTGTAGAGTCGTAACTGGTGTTTAAATTTCGTATCGATCAAACAAAGTGTGCTCTTGGCCATCGCAAGACTATGGCCATCTCGTGGAGTTCGATGAACTACTGGTCGAATAAAATTTTAAACTAACGATATCCATTTTTGTCATTTAAACGAACGAATAAATAAATGGTTATTTTATTTGATAGTAAATAAACTTGGCGATGAGCACTTATCAAATTTCGTATAAATCGCGGATACGATCGCTGGTAACTTTCTACGTTTTCTGGTGAATTTTCCGCTGCTGCCATCTAGCGGAACTCTCTGAAGTATAATTCCAGAGGTCCGACAGTTGCATACTAACAGGCGTTTCGTAGCTTGGCTCGATAACGATATCGTATCCGTCGTTATCAACGAGAGGTGGCACTAGCGATTTGAAAAAGGAAGTGCCATCGAGTCTGTTTAGTATGCAACTGCACCTGTGACGTTATCTCCAAAATATCACTGTCCTCTGCGTTCTAAGCAGCCAGCTTTGTTGCTCGCACACGTAATCTGAATGTTATCGCGGACACGTATTCTTATCATAAACGTACCTGCATACTTTCCCAGATTTATGCAGGTCCCTGCGGTCAGCGTTGTAAAGGTTTATCTTCACTGGCTACCATAAAACTATATTGCATCGCGGTAATTCTATGCAAACTCTGTTTAAACACTTGACTCTTTTAAAAAACATAACATACATTAGCAGAAAACGTTGCGCAGGGTTGAAGTGTTATTTTTCAATGACTGCTACGCGCAGAGATTTGACAATACGACTGGTAAAACCTTCTTCGATAAGTTCGCCGTTGGAAAAGTCGATAGTTTCAGATTGCCAGCTTCCAATTCCAACTTTCAATTTCCACCTTTCCGCCCTCGACTCTTGGCTTCCAACTCCAACTTGACCATTTCTCACTTCCCACTCCTAAAGCATAACTTTCAGCCCCCAATCTGAAATTCCTCCCTTAAGGAACAAACTAAACACCGAAGAAACGTATCTCTCCGCGGCATTCGTCCACTCGTTCACGAATCTATTCCACCCCTTTATCGCACCCGCGCTCGAAATACCGGAACTGTGAGTATTCAGTCGGAGATTAGCTGATTGGACAGAGGTTGGCCGAGGCTGGCATCATAAACGACTCGATTCGGGCCCACTTCCGTGTCGCGTCACGCGTCGTGCCAGATGAAAGATGCAGCGAGGCCTGCAAACTCCGCCAGTTTGCGGCTCCGCGTTGCTCAATGAAGGTTGCCTGACACGGCATTGACCCGGCAACTTATCACTCGCGTCACGGCTGCATCCTCGGGGTCCACCTACGCGCCGATAAACTCTATCTCCCATCCTGTGTCTGTATCTTAATACGTGCCGTATCTGTTGCACAAGCAGCTTCTGCTAATTGCTGCAAAGTATGCGGAACCGTGGCTGAATATTCAACGCGATCTATATTTCCCTTGTCCAAGTTTCAGTGGGCATGCACCGGCGCCCTAAGGGGCGCGGGCGCGAAGTGATTTCAGTGCGGGGCCCGCTTTTTCATTATTCATTCACGACCGCGCCTCGCGCTCGCGGTACAGGTGGTTACCTATGCGCGAAGCACATACTCGGATTAAGGTAATAAGAGGCTCGCGGCAGCTCCCAGATTAGGCTCCCCCTCTTCCCGTTTCATTAGCGTGAATTGATGCGCGCAAATAGCAGCGAAATTAGAGCTAAACTTCCTCTCCGTCCGCGAACATGATATTACAAAAAGCTGATCCCAAGATTTACAGGTCCGCCGCGGGGGTAACTGGAGCCCCAGCAGCATTCACTAGCAGCGTTTCGTTTTTCAAGGGGACTCACGTTTCCAGGCAGCTTGAAAAACTCGTCGATCTGGGTCTACCCCTAATCAAGCTCCCGCTCCCTTTTAACAACGGCAGAGCGACGGTTTCTTTTAATTGGCGCGGTAGCTGGCGGAGTGCAAATTTGAAGAGGGATTAGAGAGAAGTGATACGGGCTGGTTATGTGACGACTGTTCGAAGGAACGAGCTCGCGTTACTGTCTCTAAACTGCTAGCTAGGAGGAAGTGCGCGAGTACTCTGGATCGATTGTATCCGAGGAGTGCACAGAGGTGTCGCAGATGACTGTGCCATTTCGTCCGAGTTCACTCGCGACGAAGATTGAACGCCAGAGAGCTCGGAGGACTCGCCGAACTCCGATGAGTTCGTAACGAGTTGCTGGTGATTCTGAGTAAGACACTGCACCTCTCACGCGCGGCACGCCCACCGAATTGGCGATCCACGTTCGTTTAACCCGTTTCCCGGGAGATTTCGCGAAGCAGCACCCCTTTTAACAACGGAATTATTAACAGCGACCGCAACGCGTCCTCTTAAGCAGAGTGGCATCGATTAACGGTTAAATTTTCAGCGCCACGTCGGGGCGCAGTAATTTCATCCTTTCCTGGACTGATTCGTCCATCGTTGGCACCGTAATCAAATCACCGTCGCCCTTGATACAACGCGTCGCAGCCGATGAAACGCTGTCGTTCGATAACCGCGATTTACAGCGGCGAATTTCGAAAGCTTACGAAGTTATTGACAGCGGGCCTCGTGAATCAGGATTATTAGTGACAGCCGACGACGGGGAAAGAATGTGAAACGTCGAGATGAACGGTATCGCCGTCCGAAGGGATTCCAGCCGACGTTAATCCATTTCGATTTTCCCCGAATTTTATTTTCACCGCCACCGGCGCTCCAGTGTATACTGGGTCCCTGGCTCGGGCGTTTCCGCGAGCCTCGAAACATTACTTCACACCGTATTTGGCACTTTGTCTAGGATTTGTAACGTCACTTCTCCGGTCGAACATGTGCTCTGTGTCGAAGCGGGGAATTCCACGAGGAAAGCCCTCTGCTCTATTGTAACCGAAGTTTAGAATTACAGAATGCACGCTAACGATAAAGGGAGATAAGCCAGTGACTGGGGCAGAGGCAATATTGAGAAAGAGAGCGATTAGTAAAGATACAAAGTCCATTGGCGCGATAGAAACGCCGCGCCTCCGCAGGGAATCACTCGTCCGCTTGTATCTCTCGGAAGAAACGTCTGAAAAGAGAATTGGCGATGAGTGTGAATTTGATTAGTTAACGAAACAGGCCGCAGCCTTCGACGTCCTTCGCCTGGACAATACTACAATAGCCTCCAGCTGGCGACACACATTACGTCAGCCATGAAATCGAGTCCCATTCCACATTGCAAGTACGGCTGGGACTATTCGAGTAATTTACTATTCGAATATTTTACAAGTATTCGAATGCTACGAATAAACTCCGAATATTTGAGTATTCAAATATTATATATTATTATTCGAATGCTATTCGCATACTGCTGTATTTGAATACTATTCAAATACTGCTATATTCGAATACTGATGTATTCGAATAGTATCGTATGAAGTGGGTTAAAATTAGCTTACAAGATTTCACCATGACAAATGGACCTAAAGAACTTGATTTATAATTCACACCATACTATTCGAATACATCAGTATTCGAATACTCAAATATTCGAGTAGTATTCGAATACTTGGATATTCGAATTATATTCGTCAAATAATTAAGCAACTGAAGTATTCGAATATTCGAATACCGAAAAATTCGACAAATAGTCCCATTCCACATTGCAAGCTGCTCAAACAACACCCGCACAACCAGAAAGTATCAATCTTCGCCGAGAACAGCAGACCCAAGTCCAACGCTCTCTTCTCTTAATTTTTAGCCAATCATAACGATGTATCGACCTCATGAAAGCTTCTCTGATCGCTGCGGTCAGGGCCACTGTGAACGAACGAGGCTGAGCTTATCAGTGGATCGGTCATCGTGCGACATAAGCGGAATTGGTAAAGTGAGACGGAAGGAAAGCAGCAGCGTGATACACCGGGTATGCCCCGTGTTTATCGAAGGAGGTGGGAGCACCTGCCACTTCCAGCACGTCAGGAAAGTACGCGATGGATCAGTCTGTGGTCGGCGTACCCGTGAGATCCATCCAGCCGCGGCGATCTCTCGATCATCGCTGAACAAGCTCGACGCGCGATCCTTCACCGAATAGTGCTGCCACGTGTTCGCCATGCCGTCGAAAGGGGTAGGTTGTACACACACTCTCAGTCACCATCCAACGTGAATAAATTACCTTTGATCTTGGTCGTCGGTGGATCAGGTCGCGAGAAGTTAAGGGGTGTGGTTCGATCGAGTGACTTTTCCTCGGTGGGGGGGGGGGGGGGCGGGTACGGTGCATTCTGAGCCCGATCTCTCGAGGCAGGAAGTAGAATCGAGGGTGAAAAAGCGAGGAGTTCAACGGATCGCTGTCTCCTCGCACAGTGCCTTACAAGTTTCCTCGGGAAGGATTACTGCATTCAATGTGTACGTAGTTTTATTGCTCGTATTCGGGTCAGAGAAGCTCCACGATCGAGCACAGCAGTTACAGGTGCTAGAATGAAGTTAGCTTCCTGAATTCGCTCCAAGAAGCCTATGTGAAGCCAAGAAGAAGGTGAATGTTCCTTTATTAGGAGCACCTAAATCTGATCCAAGCACCCGGGCGATTGTAGCAACTCAGAATTCAAGCCATTTCCCCAATCGATCGACACACGAGCGACAATCTATCGCGAGTGTTGCAAATCCGCCGCGCGAACGCATTTACTGCGCTCGCGCGTGTCAAGGAAAGAAAACAACGACGTTAAAAATGAAATACGACGAAGATAATCGTCGTTCCGTCTCGATTCGCGATTCTCGTCTTTCCTGGGGATCGCCTCGCTCTCTCGGCGTTGTTCCCTTCGGTCTGTGGGTCCTGCTTTGACGTATCGATCCCGATAACTTTTCTCGGAGCCCTTCCTCGTTTCGTCAATGGAAAAGTTTGGACGGGCCGGGGCTTTCGTCCGGATTTATCGCCGACGATGCACTCGTCCCCGTCCACCAGGGAAACTCACGAAGAAGAGGCCAGACTGGAGAAAGGTTAAGATACGACGCGGCGGAGGGAAAAAGTGGCGGTAAATCGAGAAGGGTGGGTTAGTAATTGTTCGACGACGGGGGAATAGTTTCTCCGTTCTTCTTCTTCTCCTCGGGCCGCTAATGACTCTGCCAAACGAAGTTTCTAGAGGTTTTTGAGAAATATCTTTCCGGTGTGCTTGGGAAATCGAGGCGGAACGGTGGAAAATTAACTCGCAACGCCCACGGTCGCGGTACTTTGGAACTTAAATGTTGCTCGAGAATGCTTGTAAAATGATTCTAAGCTGCTCCTGATTGTATCGGAATTCATTTCCCGGCGGCTTTAGGGAATCTTTCGTTTCAGACGCCAAGTGTAATTGCTGATGGAAATTGCAGTTCTGTTTACAGTTTCACGGAGAGGGTAACGCGCTTTCCGAGTCGCTGAGACTTTTAACGTGATTGTTGGTTTGCTTAATTAACTGTGTAACGAAGTTTCCATAATTCGTTGATCGAGGAGAACGCTTTCGTTAAGCGAGCGGAACTCCTTGGAAAATTGACTCGTTAAGGAAGCTGGTGGAATATTATTCATCCGAGCGAGTCTATAATATTTTAGCAATTTTTATCATCCACCGATTGCTGCGCGTTCATTAAGAGGACCTCCTTGAAGCGGGAGGATCGCCTTTCTCTTTCAAGCGCAAAATCGTTTAAAGTAATATTTTCCAGCCACTGGCTTTAATTACCATCAAGCTGAACGTATTTATCGCCGCTTCTTGGTGAGCCAAAAATGAACCAACTAATTTGGATAAGTTAATAATTCGAAATCGACGATCATCCTTCGCCAGCTGACCTTTGTTGCTCGAGTGGAACTCCTTGACAAATTGCACGACTTCCGTGCTCCTTAAAACATTATCCCGCTCACTGCCTCTGTCTGTCAGTAATCGTTGGTCAGTAGCAGACAAGAAACTCACAGTTTCGGTGCAGCCTCGTCCTTCGGCAATGAAAAGGCGGAATTGACGCGCAGCTGAGCGTGGGACTTGTAAGTCGAAGCGGGAAGTCCGCCGGCGCGTATCATTTACGGGGCACTTCTGCTGACAAGTCCGTTTCCACAATGATCCATCGTCCTCGTGACCCGTCGCAGCGCCATTTAAACGATTTAAACCGAAACGACGAAGCCGCGCGTCCCAGAAGCCGAACTTTCCTCCCGCGGCGAAAACTTTTCCGCGCCTCGTCCGCCCCCGTCAACCCTCGCAGCATTTCTCATTCATAAACTCCGCCGTCGCTTGTACAGGGCCGGGCAGTTTCTAAATCACTAGCCGAAGAAGCGGCTGGAGAGTACGTCGGCCTCTGATCTCTTCGGGTTCCGGCGACTTGGCACCAGACCCATTAAAAGCGCGCCAGAAAGTTTTCACCAGGCCTCCGCGACGATTTCCCAAGCTACGCCCCGAGGTTAAGCATAGCCGGGGGCGTAATTTTAGGAGGATGATTCCGCGGCTCTCACCGACTTCTCCACACTCTCGCGGAATTATGGTCGCGCGCCTGCTTCGGCAACTTTTATGCGCGGCACGTGTTCCTCCCCTTTTCGCGTGCCTTTCGCGCCCCCTTTCCACCCTGTCTGGCTCCCGAAGACCCCGTGGACGGACGGCGTGCTGGGGGCGGAATTCCAGGCACGGGGAGATTTTTTTACCCTCGCGTATCACAAGCAACGAAATCTTTTTCAGGTCCTCCTGCTGCTGGCGCTGCAGGGATCCGTGAGCGTCCTTGTCGCTGGAAAATACAGTAAGTGTCCCTCTGTCTTCCTGCAGATAATCGCGATCCTCTTAAGCCGCTTAGGGAACGGATGTCCAAGGAACGGTTGGGCTGCCTCGAGATCGACGAACTGGCTGGCTAATGCTGCTCGACGCTTTGCGTTATTTGCGCGGAGATAAGGTCCATCGGAACTTCGCGTTCGTTCATCGATCAGCAAGGCGTAGTTATTGCCTTTATTGGCCGCGGTTCGTTGATCGAGAGACGCGTGATAAAAAAGATAATGAATTTCCAGGTATTCTGCCTTGCTTTCTAGTGGGACCGTTATTTATCCCGAAACGGATTTTTACATCGCGTTTATATTTTCGAATCGACGTTTCATGTAAATCAGTGACATTCGAGATTAATGAAATGCCCTTAACACGCGCCGGGGACGTGAATTTCTGTAGTGCTTCTCGAACGGGGAAGAAATTCGAGGAATTTGTTGCCCATTAATGTCCAGGTGACGCGAGCTAACTGGAATTTATTGTAACGTGTCCACACATTTTTCCTCAGCATCCCTTTTTAAGATTTCGACGGTCATTTGTTCTCGCAACTTTGTTAACGTGATTAGCCAGCCCTATAATTTAGAAACATGAGAAACACCTGACTTGCAATCACACAAATCTCGTGTGAAAAATCAATTTCTCGTAGAGCTTCGATTAATTTATCTTACTTTCGCGCTGATACCCTTTCGTTCTCCCTTCTGGAGCCTCTGGCTTGCCCCATTTCTCCTCCCCATCACGTTCCCATTCCCGAGCATCTTTCCCCTCCAATTTGTCTCCCCTTTTCCTAGTGCGATCGCTTTCACGGGATTCGAATTTTTCTCTGCCCCACGCGCAGTACCGCGGGTGATCGACAAAGACTTCCCCCGTTACGACCCCGTCGACGAGGACGATCAAGACGGCAAGAGCGTACCATTCAATCTAGAAGAGACTTACGACAAAAGTTTCCGGGCGAACGGCTTCAATGGTACCTGGAGAACGGACCAGGACATCCTTTATACCGATAACTACTCCGGTGACGTTCGTGCATTCAACGTCACGTCGGGGATCAGCAAGATCATCATGCTTTCGTCGATCACGGTGAGGCATATTAATGCTTAGATCGCACGTGCAACTATATCCCTGCTCTCGGTGGCTCGGGACGGTCGAATTTGTCGGAGGGGAAAGTAATTTGGGAAAGTTTCGAATTCGGGAATGTCGAGAATTGAGAGGCACTAACGTTGTTCGCGAAGTTCCAGGCCTTCTTAAAAGCTGGGAAAGGAAAGCGTAGCCATCAGCTTTCGCGAGTCGACTTTGGAAAACCTGGGATGTGTGTAGCATTAACTAGACAGAAATTGCAAACTTGTTGGGGGGACGGGAAATTGAGGAAACTGGTAATTACTGAAAATGTTGGAGCTTGCCGACCAAACTTTTATAAATTGGGATTGATTCCTTCTCGCTGGTTCGAGCTACGGCGCAGAAACTTGAACCTCAATCGACGCTGTTGATAAATGAATGCCACGTTATCGGTGCACGTGGGCAATCGAAGATTTTTTCTGACCGAATGTGCGTTGTCCGATAACGGGATAAGGAAACAATACTATCGATGCTACAGATTAATCGAATATTGATTTAGAACATTCTCCGGCAATACTTTGATATTGTATCGAGCGTTTGATGTCGTCAGACTTATCTACCGACAATTGCAGGCGAGCTTATGAAAGTTTCCATCGAATTATCTGCCGTGACGAGTAATTCGATCCAGATTTCCAGAGTCAACGAAATATATCGACAATAATAAGATTAGCTTACGTACGCTGAGTGAACCGATAACTGTTCTTTATCAATTTTCAGAATATTTACGACAAGCCTACACTGAGCTTCTCCTACGACAGCTCGCACCTTCTGATTGGTCACGATTACACGCGTGTAAGTGTTAAACTCTTTGAATTATTATAAGCTATATTAAACTTGTTATCGCGGATTGAGGTGCAACCGTAAATCAATCGAAATTGGATACTAATATAAGATTAGACAAAGCAGTATTGCTGTCGCTAAGTTCTCGATAAAAATGTATACAAGAAAAGATAATGGTACCGCGGCGGAAACTAAAGGAGAGATTCCTATCGATTTTCCAGGGCTTCAGGTACTCGGTGCACCAAAGGTTCGTCGTTTACGACACCAAACGCAAGTGAGTGTTCCGCTTTTCACGCCACACTCGTTCCGATAACTTTAACGATTCCCCGATAAGTTGAATCACGAAACAGCGCGACGCTTTTGTAGCAGTATTGATAAAATTAACGAAAATGAATTGTTTAAAGACTTGCATGGTAACTTCGATGCAGTTAAAAATCCCATTGCAAAACGAATTCTCCATTGAATTCCTTCTTTAAAGTCTTCCCAATCATGTATGGTCGTTTCGTTTGCGCAGAACGTACACGAAGATTGCTAATGGCGCGCACTTGCAATTGGCAATGTGGTCGCCCACCAAAAACGCCCTGGTTTATGTATTGGAGAACGATATTTATTACGAGGATTTCACCGATGGCGAGAATTCTGTTCGAAGATTAACGCGCACCGGCGTGCCTGACGCCATTTATAATGGAGTACCCGACTGGGTTTATGAAGGTAAAAGGAAAGCGTGGAGAACGTGTTGCATTACTACAGGGAAATAGGAAATTCAAAATATTGTAGAATATACTGCACCGAATTATCAAGAGTGACTTTAAATTTCTACCCCCGGGAAACGTCACTGTCAGAGTGACAGGGGGACGTAACGACGATTGCAGCTTATATTGCGATCATTATTCGCCATTAATCACAGGAATAATCCAGACAATCGTTTCGCAGAGGAAGTTCTAGCCTCGGCCATAGCCCTCTGGTTCTCCCCCGATGGAAGACACCTTGCCTTCGCCACTTTCAACGACACCTCAGTGAAAGATATCTCGATTCTGTATTATGGGACACCGGGCAGCTTGGAGAATCAATATCCCTCGGAGGTGAAGATCAAGTACCCGAAGGTGAGCTTAACGGAACGCCCAAACCGCTGTCGAATATTTTACCTCTCACAATTTTCAAAATTCCTCCCTTCTTCAACGCGATCTTTAACTCGAGCGAGGTAAACACGATTCAAAATCTCCCAGCCCTTCGCGTCGTTCTTCGTGAATTCAATTCACACCCCCTTGCAACGATTCAACGATTCCTGGAGCCTGAGCGGGTGAAAGGAAAGTCTCGCGTGTAAAAATCGGTGGAATTGGATAATCGGTTCCTCCCTTTACTCAATTTGTCCGGCGACAAAGACAGTCGTCGAAGAAAATAGTGGATTAGGAAGGGCGGTGACCTTGCTGCCGCGTCGCCAGCTTTAAAGGGGGACGAAAAGGGTTAACTCGTGTTTAACTCACCGTTTTTCTCCTCCACCGGCTACTTTCTTCCTCACTGTATCGATATGTACGAGAACGGCTAATTGGATTCGATGTTAGACCCCTGTTTCTCCGAAAGTAATCTTTATTTATTTCATACCGGAGAAAAGGGATGCTCTTATATTATCAACTGTTGTCTAGGGTCCGGCAGACAATTAATTTCCCCTATTTATTCGATGCTACTCTTTACTGTCGTGTAAGCACGCTTTTCAAGCGATTGCCATTACTTTTCAGGCAGGCAGTCGCAATCCAATCGTGTCTCTAAGCCTCGTTGATTTGTCTAACCCGTCCTCCAAATTGGTCAATCTCCCATCACCAGCAACTGACATCATAGGCGAGTAAGTATATTCGAAGCTTGAGTCTACGCCATAGAGTTGTCACGTCGCATTAACATGATTTTAAGCAACCAGTTCATCGTTGACACTCATTTCCTTTGTTAGATACCTTATCTTCCATGATGATTGGCAAGCTTCTATGACAGACAGCCTGGTCATAGAAGCTGCTAGCTTTTATATAACGCTTTGCAGCGGCTAGCACGACTGTGACCTATATTCGCGAACCTTTTCCTTCGTTCTCAAGGAGTTGATAGCGTTCACAGTCAAAATTTATTAAAGCCATTTACATTGCAGTGCAAACTCCACTATCAAAATTCAGCCAACTCTTCATCAAACCAATCCCCCTCTATGTTTTACCTAAAATTGCGCTGCTGAATCATGACCCAAGTGGCAAAAAGCAGTCCACAAACCTAAACTTCATCGTCAGCGGAACCTCCGGGCACTCTGTCCAGTCTGTTTCACTGAAGAAGCTTGATCCTCGACAGGGACAACATCCTGTACACCGTCAGCTGGTGGAACGACTCCCTGATGGCCACCTGGACGAATCGCATGCAGAACATGGCCCAGACGGTGGTGTACGACACGGAGGGCAGGGCCTACAACGTCTTCTACCAAGAAGAGGCGGAGGGCTGGCTGCGCATCTCTCCCCCGGCGTTTCATGATCAATACGTCATCATTCTGAAGCTGCAGGACACCCGGACGCAGGCTGGACGATTCCTCCATGCGACCAGATTCGAGTACGTCCGTGGGAAATTGGTTAAGGAGACGGACCTGACGCCTGGCGCGTCTGAAGTCATCTCCATCGTGGCTGTTGATCACAAGAGGCAACGGCTGTACTATTCGGCAACCGGGGTCGACGAGCCTTCGCAGAGGAACTTGTATTCGGTGTCATTGGACGGCAACACGGAGCCAGAGTGCATCTCCTGCAAGGTTCTTACTCCTGAAGGTGAATTTTTGGGGTGAAGAAGGAGGGGGGAGCGTTTGCGTTCAATTGCTTCGAGTGATTGGAGCTTGAGGGACGTCGACGTGGATGTCGGGGGGGGGGGGGGGATTAGGCGATCCAGGGTGACCTTGTTCCAGGTTGCTCAGCGGGATTAGAGCCGGGATGGGATTAGGAGTAAGTTAAGATAATTAGGGGATCACTTGGTCGAGGAAGTGTACAATATTTTGAGAACTGCTTGTGTTATTAGGGGCAATCGACTATCTTTAGGTGATTAGATTTAGGGAAGGAGTTGTAGGCATCCTTCATAGTTTAGTTTCCACATTCTATGAGAGATTCTCTAATGTTTCCAGTAGAATAAAATATCGACTCCTGCTCAACTCGTTTTCGTGCAACACAGTCGTATTGCAGCAGCGATAATCCGTGAACGATAAAATTACGTATGCGTCTACGAAGTCGTGGAAATATAAAAGAGACCATAACGCGCGTGCACTCGATAAAAGAGTTGACGTTTAAAGACACGTGGACAGTTTTAGAACAGAAAAAAAACGACGATAATAGCTCACAGCGGCACGACTTTTTTTATAAGACGATCGTCGATATTTGTGACTCCGCTATCAGGCGGAAAATGTAGCTTAAGAAGAAAGTGAAAAGGAGAATGTAGGAGCCTCGCTGGAATGTCGCTTCTTTTTCAGGGAACACCTGCACCTACTCGTACGCGTACTTCTCCCCCGACAGCTCATACTACGTGTTGGCCTGCTCGGGGCCAGATCCAACGACTATCTCGATCTTCGACGCCGATCACAGACAGCTCTACACGTGGGAGGAGAATCTATCCTTGAGACGAAAACTGGCCAGCCGCGCGCAGCCACTTGTCAAGAATTTATACGTCAAAGCGAACGGGTACAACAGCACCGTCAGATTATACCTTCCACACGATTTCGATGAGAGGAAATCGTACCCGCTGCTGATCAACGTGTAAGTGTCTCCACATCCACGATCTAGCATCAAACGTCGTCGAATTACGGTTGACAATAGTGAATTCCTCGCTTCGGCGCAACGATCTTTCACGTTCCTCGCTGCGCAATTGGCTATGCTCGTGATTTCCAATTTAAATCAGAAAGAAGTGCAGCAGACCATTTTCTGCAAGAATTACCGAAGAAAGGCGCCCTTTCAGCCCTGTGAAACATGTTCCCCTTCGTCGCTCACGTTCCAAAGACTCTCGTTCGATTCTTTATCCACCTGCGACTTAAGTAAATATTCCTTTGGCCTGCTAGTGTGCTAGCTCCACCGAAACTGTGCAAAAAACTGCTCAACATCCTTTTCCTTAATCCTGAAACTCGTATTCAAACTCCAGCATCCTAGAGGCGAGCAGACGTTTAGTGGTGGCCACGGTGCCATTAGGCTGACGTCCGGCGTGATTGATCTGCAGGCAAAGAGAATCGCGATCTCCATTTAAAATTAGAGGGCCCGCTCCACCGTGTCCATGCGGCTCGAGGATAGAACGATCCTTCTTCGATGCTTTAGTTTCACGTCGTTTCCCAACGGTTTCTCAGATACTCTGGCCCGAACACCGTCAGGATCACCGAGGCCAACGCGCACGGGTTCGAGTCCTATATGGCCACCAACAGGAGCGTCATTTATGGACACATCGACGGGCGTGGGTCCGCCTATAAGGGTAGCAAGATGCTCTTCGAGATATATCGACACATCGGCACCGTGGAAATCGAAGATCAGATAACTGTTACTCGGTAAGGAGCACCTTGTCCTTTCGTGTTGTTTCTGTTTGGCCTATGGCTTGATAGGTGATATATCTGTCACGCTTCTCGAGATCCCTGACGTGATTTCTTATTGAACAGGGCGCTGCAGCAGACGTACCCTTGGATCGACGCCAACAGAACCGCGATATGGGGTTGGAGCTACGGGGGCTTCGCTACGGCCATGGTGCTGGCTACTGACAAGGATTCGGTTTTCAAGTGCGGCATATCGGTGGCACCTGTGACCTCCTGGATTTATTACGGTAATTCCGCGTAACGCACTAAAATATACGTTAGCCACGGTAATTTATTATTGCCCAATGCTGGCTGGCAGCACGTGTTTAACCTGACGCGTGACGTTTGGGTTACTGCAATCTGTGCAGCAGTAGTCGAAAAAATAACTTCAACTTGGGGGTGCCAGATAAATCGAGAGACAAACAATGTGATTCCTCAATTTTCAAATTTTCCACAAGATTTGGGGATTCCGTGTTTGTCGGAGGGAGTATAGAATCAAACCTTGGGCGAGTCATAGCGCGCGAGAGTTCGCCGAGCAAAGGGTACCTGTACCAATATTTATCCGTGATCAATCGCAGATACTATCTACACCGAGCGTATAATGGGGCTGCCCACCCCCGAGGACAATCTGGAGGGCTACAACCACACGGACGTGACCAGAAGGGTGGAAGGGATACGCGGCAAAAAGTTCATGCTGATACACGGGACTGCGGACGACAACGTGCACGATCAGCAAGCCATGGTCCTGAACAAGGCTCTGGTGGACAAGGACATCATGTTCGAGCAGCAGAGCTACACGGACGAGGCACACGGGCTAACCGGAGTCTCTCCTCACCTTTACCACACCATGGACCGATTTTGGAGCAATTGCCTGGGCTACTCCCGTGCCCACTGACCCGAACCACTTCTGGAATCGCGAATCGAGAAACTGTCGGAAGGTCGGCTATCTCCTCGATCCATACCTCTAACTTCGTGGGCGTTATTTGTAGAAACGAACCAATCTGTGACACTAGGATACTTTCGTGTGCCTTTGAACTTCAGGGCTGTTTAGAATTACTCAGTTCTTTATGGATCCTTGGAGATTGTTCTATGAAGATGACGAGAAGAGATTATTTGCCTCCCAGAAGTGATAGTAAGAAGAGGAATTAGATTTAGGAAAGAAATTTGAATGCAGGCGAATGTCTCGGGAATTGCTGCCTCGCTCTGAATTCTAAATCGTCAGACGCGGGATCATCTCTACGTGTTGACCATTGGTGCGCAGTTAAGGCAAACGTTTGCAAAAGCAGAGACATCACGGGTGAATCGATACGTAAAGGGTGCTCGATGGATTCTGCGGCAGCCGAGCGAGTGACAAATGGATCGCTCTGGGGATGGAAGAAACTGATGCGTTCGCAGCGAGCTCTGCATCGTCTCTTTTCATTGAAATCGTTCAATGAACGGAGAATGCAGGGGTGGAAGCGTGCTTGGTTTCTGACACGATAACTGTACTCCTGATCTTTGTCATTCTTGTAAAGAAAGTGCCAAATTTATACCCGTGTTCTAATTTCACCTAGCTAACTTTGCAAGCTGTATTTGATTATGTTCGAAGAGCAATCGTGAATTCAGAAGCATTTCGCGTTTGACGATTTCATTTTTAGCGGGAAAACTGGATCGTAGTGATATAGAGAGGTGGTAATGGTACACCCATTTCGGAGTAATTAGTCGAGGGGATGCAAAATTGTATGAAAAATGGGGCAAAAATGGTCATGAACGACAAAATGACGCGACAGAAAGAATTCCATTTCCATCGACGAGGAAGTAAAAATGGAAAGATAAACGATCCCACTCCTTTGGTTACCGAATCGATTCGGCTCTCGTCGAATTAATCGACGATTCGCACGAGTTGTTCCGCGGGATTTGTTGTTTGCATGTACGAATTTCAGGAACCACGCGCTTCTCGGCTCGCTGACCTAAAATACTCTTTCCCATCCCCATTTTCTTTCGTGCTGATTCTACCACTATCTTTTCTTTCACCTCCTTTTACATTACACAGATGTTTCTTGTACCCTTCTTCCTTCTTTTCTTTTTTTCTTCGTTTGCTCTTCTTTTTTTATCATGTGTTTCTTTCTTTTCAGAGTTACTAGACCTTCGAATTTATCTGTATCTATGCCTCTCCCTTTTTTAATCCTATTAAATTATTTTATATCTACTTCAAACCACTGTGTTTCTTTTTGTCTTTTCGTTTTTCGTCTTTTGTTTCTGGCCGCCCACGCTGATTTCTCTTTTTCCTCAATCTTGTTTGGGTGCTCTAAATCTTTCTTAAACCATCGCACTTTCCTCCATATTTCATTTCCTCCCCCCCAAATCTCTCTTCTCTTTTTTATCCCATCACCTTGGTTCTTCTTTTCCTTACTTCCCCCTCCCCCATGTTCGTTCCATCCAATTTCTCACTTTCTTCTTCTTCGACCACTTCTTTCGAGTAACTTCTCTCGCCTCTCTAACTCCAACCCCTTGCCATTTTCGATCTTCCCTACTCTCTTACGCCCTTATCTCCAACTAGCAATGGGCATTCGAACCTCCGCCTCGGAAAGTGTTTCTTCTCGACACATTCAAGACCTTCCAAGCATTCAACGTGGCGAAAATTCTTCAACACTTTGCGGTCATTGAGAATACATATTCCAAGACGTTGAGCTTCAAAAACTCACAAATAGAAGTGACATTGTAAACCATTCGACGATGTGACACGTCGTGTCTGCCACCCATCACTACCCCCGACAACACGCGCCCTGTCCACCACTTCTTCCCTCTTCTGGACCGTGAAACAGATTCAGAAGGACGGAAACGAAGTTGGTTATCCTTCCGCACGGTCGGTCCTGCGTGAGCCACGGCAACTCGATCGGCCGTTTTTCCAGTCAAAGGGGAGTTTTGTGAAGTTTAATCAGCCAGCTGGTATCAGTCCACCATCGCGCTGCAACGACTCTTTCTCTGCGACGGGGTGGGGTTGGTAAACGTCCATCCTCCCGTTCGAGCTCAGTGACCTGGAATCCTGATTCGCCAGCCGACTGGCAAGAAAAATTCGCTGGCCGAAGGACGCGTGTTACACTCCGAAAAGTTGGCCCATCGAACGCGAATTCCACAATGTTCCTCATTTCCCTCGCAGCTAGTGGTGGTGGGGACCTTCGACTAGTCATACGAAGGGTTTCACGAAAGGGGTAACGATTTATTGGTCGCCGAGTACTGCGATTCTCGGTCTGTTCATTATCGAGATTTGTTAAATATTATTACGAATCAATTATTAGAATACTAGAAACTTCGTGCTGCATCGTGTAAATCTCAGCCATTCCTGTTCACCGAAGAACGGCCACTCCGTAGTTAGCCTCCGCGTCGTTAATCTGTACTTGAGCGTGGTCTGGTTCCAATTCGCAGCCGTCTTACCGTTTCCGGTCGCCCCCGAATTGTCCATTCGTCTTGGACACCCGACAAACAATTTTTGAGCCGGCCTCGATCCGCTCGGGAGAACAATTCCACGTTGTAATTCAAGCGGAACGCTGAGGTTCGCGTGCCAACTCGTCCTTCGCGACGTTCCTCGGTTATTAAAGCGGCGTTTAAACCGTCAGGGTATGCATACAGAGGGGATAACCGAGGCCCTAGCCCAGTTCACAGGGTAACGGATACCCTCGCGTGGGCGGCTGATGTTATTCCGCGATAAAGACATCGCGTTAATCGGAACAAGGAGCCATTCTACAGCGGTACCGAGGCACCCCCGAAATCGCAATTTCTCAAAGCACTGCAGCGTCCCGAGTGTCTCGAGACACTTAAAACAACTCGAGTACATCTGAGCATGAACAGGTACCAAATCTCCTGCGGAATTGAGTGCACAGTGCTCCCGGAGCTATTCAATTTATACCAAAGACACGATCTAATTACTTCACGATCTGGATTCGGTTCCCGAAGATCGAGCACAGGTGGGAGCGCGCGAGTAGAAGAATCCGTCTCACCGGCGCAGCCCACTTTTCCAGCCGTTGGGATGCTGTCGCATGCAAATCTCGGGCGATCAACGAAACAACCATCGATTTGTCATCCCCAGAGTCAGGGAGGGGCAAGAAGGCAGAGCCGTATCCGGGTATCTCCTTTCTCTCAGCCTCATCTCGCGGCGCACGAAGATCGGCGCTCGCCGTCACCGATAGCGTTTACGCGCAATGAAAAGCAACGGTGACAGAGAGGGCCATTGTTACCAACCCCGCGACAGAGGGGCTGACAATGGGCTGCACGCCCCGCCGTCCCGCCTCGCACAGGAACGCTCTCCACGCGGGAAATAGACTCCGTCCCTTTTGTCTAGTCCTTGCAGCCTCCGTTAACTCGTGCCTTTCCATTCTTACCTCCTCTCCTTCTGTCCCCCACCCCCGCGCCCCCTCCTCTGCCCTCCTTTTTCACCCTCCAACCAGCCGCCCCGTGCGTTTCTGCTTCCACTTCGTTTTTACATCCCCTCCGCGCGGTCGTTTTCTCAATTTCCTGTCGAGTCGGTAGCGGGGGGCTGCAAGTACAACACTCGATACTTAGCCGCTTGGCATTGAGCGCGGGCAACCGGAGGCCAGATCGTTTGCTCGATAATGCATAGAACCGCGTGGATAAGCGCCTGGAAGATCGCGCGGGGGCAGCCGACGCATTAGGAGATTAAGTTTCACCGGGGGATGTTCGATCGCGGGAGATGTTGATTATTGAGGGGCGCCCCTAATTGTTTGGGGCAGATTTGTGGATACTTTTTGGTATTCGGATGGGAGCAGATGTTTTCCAACTTTCCCCGGGTGAGCGATGCCGCGGGGGTCCCGTGGATGTCTTTGGAAGCTTTCAGGCGTCCTGAAATATTCATCGAGGTCTGCTAATATCCTTCGATACCTGTCGGGTGTACATGGATACTCCGAATGCCTGAATATTTCACGGATACGTGCTCGGTGTAGACACGTGTCTGCGGACGAAGATCACTTTCATCTCGCCGCGGAACGCGGGAGGATATTGTATCGCTCGTCAAATTCCCAAGTCTTTCTCGATAAACGAGGGTGGAAAACAGAGGAGTGATGGAAGTTTGAATGGTTCTTTGGCTCTTTAGTCGCCTCTGGATCTACCATCGCGTCTGTTCGCAGGAAACTCTCAAAGAGCTCAGGTAAAGAAGAATACGCGGCTTCGAGGTTTGCGCGGATGTCCCAGCACCGTGCTTTATAGTTCAAGGTTTGCTATCCGTATTCCGGGGCAGGGAAATCGGCGCAAATTGATGGCCTCGTATCACGCCAGCCGCGATAATGTGCGTCACGTGAACAGCTTGAATTCTCCTTGGCACCTAGCTTCCCTCCTCCCTTCTGTTTTCTGCCTGCAAGACGGATTTCCGGTTCGTCACGCGATCCTATAACCCAGTTGTATTCTTCCTCGGGGTATCAGTGGATCGGCACTACCCTCGCGACCGCTTAATTTAAGGGTGGAATTGATCACTGCTCAGTTGCGACAGGAGACACGGATCCACGCGCAACTTGAATTCATGGAAAATTGTTAGGTGAAGGTGGATCTACTTAATTCTCTGATTTTATCGGGTAATGGCTGTCGCTTTAGGGGATTGGCCGGTGTCGAATGTTTAAGGGGTAGCTCCCGAACCAATCATCGCGACGGGTGTCTGATCACAGAGTGATGAAAGAGCTCCGGAACTCGACTACCAAAGGGTAAGAAAGTTTCGCTGCCGCGAAAGTTCCTGCAGATTGAAAACTACTGGGTGGAGCCACTCAGGAGATTAAACAAAAATTCGGTAACACAATTGAATCCATTCGACGCTGGTTCGATGCTAACTTTCGCATAATTCCCCGTCCCCTGCGCTGCAAGCAACTCAAGCAGATCAAATTCAACTAATCCGTAAACTTCATTTCCCAAAATCTTTCTCTTCCATTATAGCCAACTTTCCGCTAAAAAATTAAGGAACAGTACCTCCATATTCATCTGAATACGTTGAATTCGGTTCTGAAAGAGGAATCGCAGTGTTCAAACTTCATTCACATTTCTCGTCATATTTCATTTTTACGTTTCACCTGCAACCATTCGATGCTAACTCGTGTTTGTCCAGGGTTCGTCCAGAAATAATATACTTTCCAAACATTCCGTGTTTTCGCGCTCAATTCCATACAGAGCTGAAAATACTAGGAATTGGATGTTCCGAGGGAAAAAATAGCAGTGGCCAGCAGGAGTGTAACAAAGGGCAGTTTCGAGTTTTTCCTTCCTATTCCCCTGACAGGGAAAGGCACGAGAGCCGCGGGGATTCGCTGTAACCGGATAGCCAGGAATTATGGTAGTTTCACGGTAATTAATTCCGGACAGAGCGTTGTCGGGGCCCTTTATTGCTAACGCAGCGACAAACCGGAGGCCACGGCGTTAATTTATTTTCGCTTCGCCGATAATTAACGCCGATTCGACGGGACACGGCGCGCTTTTCCACCTTGCCTGCAACCTTCCTCCCGTTCACTGGGAAATCGTCCCGAACTTTTTCATCCCCTTTTCCTTCCTTTCCCTTTGGCTTCGAGGGCCGAGCTTTTTCCAATTCGACTGACGTAAAATTGGCTGGAAAGGGTGGCTCTGAAAGGCGGTGATTTGTGACCTGCAATTCGAAAATTATTCGTAATTATCGCAAGCCCTCCTCCTTTAAACAGAATCAATCCTTTTCACGCGGATCGCAGCCATTCAGAGACGCGGTGATCGAACAGAAGACATTCGGGGACCTGGCAATCGCCGGAAATCATTTTCACGGCGAACGGCCGATGTTTGCAGAGGAGGATCGATCACTTCCAAGGGCGAAGTGGCTCCTACGGACGGATTAGGTAGAGGAATAATTCAGTTTGCTAACTTGGGCTCGTTTAGCCCGCTGGCTTTTTAATGGACCTAATTTGAATACCTCTCCTCGTTCCCTTGTTGCTGGAGGAGGGGCCTCGAAGGGCATAGGCGAGGGTACGATACTCTTTCCTTTGCTTTATGGGACAGCGGAGAAGTGGAACGAGTGGATATTTCGCGGTTTATACAATGCCCACGGAGATTCTAATATAAAATCGGACACACTCAAGTAATTGAAGAAAAATGGCAAATTGTGAAGCTCTTCTTCTGCTCGCGATTTCTCGGGAAAATTTCAACCCTATTTGTTCACCACAAAATGCCGGCGAAATATCCGTCAATTCTTGAACTTCATACTTCCGGAGGCGAAGTTCGGGATGAAGTTGCGGGAAAGAGTTTCACCGAACGGTGCCTCCTCGTTGACCCCCAGGTTTTCTGGCCAGATTCGTTCGGGGCAGAGATCGATCTGGCCACTGAACGAGAGTTTCCTCGAAGAATCGCGCCGCGATTCCCAGCAAAATGGAAACATTTTATCTGAAGGAGGCGCGTTCGATTTATTCCACCATGCAAATTCGGCGAACGTGCCTTTTCCTCGAGGAAGAAGGGGGACTGCCGACGTACGTCTATTTCCTTCATCAGCAAACGTTTATATTATAACAGAAAACATTACTTTCAAATGGAACAGTGTTCATAACAGGGAAAGAGAGTCTGGCGCGTGAAACACGAAGGGGGTACTAGAGGGAGTTGGAAAAACGATTAGAAAAATTCATGGATGAACAATCATAGTGTTTGACAGTTTGGAGCGCAGGGTAGCTCTTGAATTGATTCGGGGATATCGCGAAGCGTTGGTACAGAAAAATTGTACACGGTTTCCGCGGTAAAAAAACTGCCGGAAAATCCCCGGGAGATACGCGCACGCAAGTTTTCCCCGAGAATTAACAGTGGCGTTTAACGAACGGTGGAAAAGGCAGCGCGACAACGGCCGATAGATTAATTGAAAAATGGCCGGCGAAGCTCCCGGGCATTCCGGCAGCCCGATTGTAAAGTATACATTTTACAGGGTGCGCGGACGGGGCCGATTTCGCAAATGCGGGCGAACCGTTCCATTGTTCTCGTTAATTTCTGCCCTGCTGCCCCTTTTTTCCCTGGGATCCCATAGATTCGCGAACGAACCGAATGGAATTACGTTCCCGGCGTTGTTCTCGGGCCGAACGCTCCATTTACCCTCGCTACCTTCATTCTGCAACGAGGGAACTTGGGAAAATGATCCGGAAATCGAGGAAATTCTATAAAAAATCAGTAGAACGAAGGAATATCGAGGCAGATGTTTCGCGCTTGGCTAAAGTTTCCCGTGGTTTTGTTCTTGGGGATGATAAATGGACGTGGAGGACTTTTCTATCAGGTTGTCGAAGGAAAAAGTTTTATTCTGCTGAGCGAAGGGTCGGGATCCGAGATAATATTGTTGGGGAAAGAGGAGGGTGAGATTTCCTGCATAGATGTTTCTTTTTTCTTATTCTCGAGGAATATATTCAAATTCCCTTCCCACAGGATATTTACACTCTTCTTCAAGGCCCCTAATCTCTCCCTTGGCCAGTGGTTCTCTAGATTCGTCAGATCCTCACACATTTTTGATCACCGGAACTATTTCCAAGGAACTGAACTGTTCAATCTTCAGCCAGGTCTAATGAAACCCTATATTTACCCCCATTCACCTAAGATTTAAACTCAGACTTAATCCCATCAAATTCAGATCTACTCTAGACCCAATTCCCAAAGAATTGCTGGGAACATCGTCAGAAATTCTAGCGCCATCGAATTTTAAAAACAGGTACAAAAATAATAGATGGACGGATCAGATCGATGAAGTTTGTGTCTGGGAACCACTGTCAGGGACTAAACACATCACCCCTTCACGCACCCCCTTGCATATAGTCCCTCTCGCCGTAGACCGTAGCAGAATCGCTAAACCCGAAAGAAAAGGGGTGGAACCGAGCGTTTTATCATTTTATCACCGAACGCTCGTCGACGGGGATAAAATTCCAGGGGATGCGTCGCGTTTCGAATTGCCACGATACTGTTTCCTGCTGAAACCTAATCCCGTGGCGAAACGAAGCCTCGATCGTCACCGTGGAAACTCGACACCTTCGTTCGAAGCCACCGTTCGATTTCCATGGCTTGAAAAACAGTTGTCGATGGGTGTGGGTGGATGAAGGGGTTGGCTGGGCTGTTCGAAAATTCGGGGATCTGAATACAGCGATTGAAATGGAGGCAGCATTGGCGTGATTAATGTACAGAGATTAAAGGTAATTGAATATTCTGGGAGAGGTATTTAGCGGGGGATATGGGAAACGTGGGGAAGCTTACATAGTTTGACGGGGATGATAGGAACTCCAGCAGAGAAAACACAAGTCCTGGGGTCGTGTTAATACCCAAACTGCAAAGCCTTGCATTCATGGACACTAGTATTACTGTTACTACAAAGGAATACAAGAAATACCATCATCGCACAACGCCTCTACTTCCATTTAAAAAGCACCCCCTTCCAGTCGATACGCTTCCATCAATGGAACAATGGGTGCAGAACGAAGCTCGAACTCGCAAACCCATCGTAAATCTCTGTGCCACGACTTCCATCACCGCGCATAGGACGCGGAGGACACGGTTCACTCTTACGAATCGAATCACGGACACTTCCGGCGGCGGTACTCGTTAAGTCGAGCCACGCCAGGCCGTTTTCACCCCTTGTTGGTCACGCAAAATGGAAAGTCGCGGTCTAACCTTGCTCCACGGCATCGATTTCCAAGCACACACGACTAGGAGACGTTGCATGCGCATCCTTGACACCGGCGACCTTTCCAGCCGCAGGGTCAAGGGCGCCAGGTGAGATTAATCGTCCAGGAAGTTGGAGGCCTTGCGCGAGAAGGTGGCCGAAGGTCCTCCGCGATCGTGAGGGGCCTCGGATCGTGCGACGAGATTTCTAAAAAAGCATTCTTCTTGTCACGAGTTGGCAATCAAATGCTAATCACCAGATCTCTTCTTACTCCCCTCCTTAAACTCACTGCACACCCTTGCCGAAGCCTCGGGGACTGCATGCCCGTACCTTGCGGATCAGCGGACCCGAGTTTCGTTTAGTTGGAAGTTTCACCATTTACGCGCAAGCACGTCGGCAGGATGTAACGTACAAAGGACCAAATCGTGCACGCGTTAAAGACGCGGTCCACCGCAAAGTTTCGGTGTCGCGAGAATACGTAATGTCTTCCCGTATACGTTGTAGAATATTGCGCGGAACTGTTATCTTCGTTTACCTATGTCTAAGGTCAGGTCTTCTAGCTTCGTTTACCTATTCGTGGCCAGAGCTGTTGCCTTGGCAATGTGGCCATTCTAAAGTAACGTTAGACAGAAGGAAAGTCAAGTTACAACTGGGTTGCAGTGGCAACGAAGAAAGATTTGTATTCCTCGCAGTAAATATTCCTTTGCTTTCCCCGTGAAAAGAATTACTGCCTTTCTATCAATAAAAAATGTAAGAAGAATGCGGTGCCAGAGGATCGGAGAGCACTTGCGCCCCAAAAATTCATGGAAATCGATATCGGATCTCCATAAATCCTGCGACGGGGGTTAAAGTTCGATTTACGTGACTGCGGTACATCGATTCGAACAGCCGGCATCCGCGGCAAGGGAATCCCTATTTTCGTCTATGGTCTATCTTTATTATCATCTGTAACGCGATTGTCGCTCGGGCCGCGAAATCTTTATCGCGTCGACCGTGCGCCGCCCGACAGCGGAATATTATTAGCATAACAATGAGACCGTGCGGCAAATCAAGATTTTCCGCCCGACGAATATCGGGCTGCATCGAAGGTCGACCGACTTCATCTTTTCCACGCTTCCTTCTCTGGACGTATCGATTAGTTCCATCGACAGAGACGCAGGAAGCAGATCGATCTCTTCCGTTCGAGGAAAAATTGAGTCTCGCGTCGGAATTGATCTTTTATAGGCTTCGGGCATTTGTAAACGTACGATTCAACATCTCTTCGTTAAATCTAGCGTGAATTTAATGGGGGGCCGGAAGAAAATCCGAGCGGTTGTTGTTCGATCGAGTGACGTAGAAAAACGCGATGGAGGGAAAGAGCTGTCGAAGCCGAAAGAAACGGTAAATCTAGGAAAAACTCGATGGCGGTTGTTTTCGCGAATTCTCCACGCGTGCAGGAACACTGCGTGCCAGAAATGCCAAGTTTGCGCGGAGACAATTTCGCTTTCCCTCATTACTCCGTTAGCCTGAGCGCACGTGAACCGATTTCCTGTGCAATTTTTGCGATATCGAACGGGAACGTGGAATTCACGGAGGCGCGCGGCCTGCAGAATGCCCCGGGAACGCGGGCGAACTTAAATATTTCGAGATTTCGCTAGACACACCGGGGGGAATTTTGTGGCGCGTGTTTATTTCATCACTGAGGCCGCCAGGGGGGGGGGGGTGGGTCTGCGAGCGGCTCGTAGCGAGGGGGCGGAAGAGTGCCGCGGTATCGTCGCGGGGCTGAATTCTGCGGCGAGAACGCTGGGGAACTGTGGGAGTCGCGATGGCGTGGAACTGCGCGCCGCGAGCACGGTGAAAATAAATTAACGAAAAAAAGAGGAGCGCGTGGAAAAGTGGATGAAAAGGGGGGAATACAAAGGGGATGAATGGAGGGGTATAAAAAGAGAGGCAGAAATTTCGGGGTTAAATAGGAAGTGTGAAGGCGAATGTGAATAGAAGATTGAAAGGGAAGGAAATGGAGATAAAAGGGTTAGAGAGAGCGAGAGGAGTAAGATGTTGAATGGATAGGTACCGCTTAAGGGTAGGTCAGCTGCGAACGAAACGTATGGGACAGTATTAAAGCGAAAGGGGGCGAATAAAATAAGCGGGCAACGCGCGCACGTGGATGTAAAGGTGATGGATCGGCGAAATTGTTGAAAAATGACGGGTAACAAATGCCCTGGCTCATTCCGCGAGGTGGAAAAGGGTAGGGGGTGGGTGGGAGACGGGGAGGCAGAACTGTACGGAAAATGGGTAGCGGAATGATGGATAGGAAATTACCTCAATGGAAACAATGGGTCGGGGGGAAGAATAGAACGTCGAATCGACTGCAATCGAGTAACGTGAAGGAAAATAATATTAAAGAGAAGCAGCGGTCCACGCGCAGTAACGGAAGACAAAAGCGGAGTTCGATGGAGGAACTAAGCGAGGAAAGTAGCGGAAAAGATTCGCAGAGCAAGCAATAACAGAACGAAGGGGACGAAGGATCGCGGGGGGTGTCGTGGGTTGGGAAAAGTTTAGGAGGGACAGGGGACGAGACATGGTAGGGCGAAGTACCAAGCGGGACGGAAGATGGATCCTGCAGAAACGGAGCAACGCGCTGAGACGTCGAGAGACCTGAATCTTCCCGCAGACGCGAACTTCGACTGAGAAAAATGCACGCGAGGCGGGAGGCGAAGGGGGAGCGAGGGGGGGTGTGTGTGTGTGTGTGAAACAGAGATGAAATTCGAACCAGAAAAAGGAAAAGAAGGGGGGGATAAGGAATCTGAAAGAATATAGAGAGATAGACAAAGCGGAGCCACAGATGTGAAAAAGGACACTGAGATCACCTGAACGAGAACATGCAAAGGACGAAGGGGAAGGGCGGTTGAGATAGGATCAAGAAAAACGGGCACAGGGTTGCTGGTGGATGGAAAGAGAGGCGCACAAGCCGAAAAGGGTTTGCTCTAAGATAGACGAGGAACTTGGTGAACGAAAACAAGTGCTCGAACAGGAGCAGGAGCACCCTGGGTGTCGAGGAGGGAGCAGCGACACCAGCACGCGAGCGAGAGGGGAGCAGGGTGGACCATGAAGGAATAGCCCGCCGCGGGGTGGAGGGACGCGTGTTCGAAAACACGAACACCTATCCTGATCAAGAAAGAAGCATCGAGAAAGCAAGGGAGACGACGGAACAGGGACGGAAACTGCGTCGGCGATGGGATTCGAGCCGGAGGGGGGAGGGGGGAGGAGAAAGAGACGGAGGACAGAGCCAGGGGTGCAACAGAGGGGGTGGTTAGAGAGAGCTAGAACTCGAGTGCCGTGAAGAGGAAGAAGGAGGGCCGGCTAGGCGGTGGGCGAGAGCGAGAGAGAGTGAGAGAGGAAGAGAGAGAGAGAGAGAGAGAGAGAGAGAGAGAGAGAGACAGAAAGGGATAGAGGAGGGAGTAGCAGGAAAGCGAGGCTGCGGCGTAGCCTCAGTGCCGGCGCAGTGGCCGGGCCATCGTGTCCTGTGCCTAGCTTTCTGTGTTCCCTTTTTCCTCTGGTCCTGCTCGTCAGTCGTCGCCGATCATCCACGGAGATCGTCCTTTTTACATTCGATCGCGTACACACGCTTCCTCGCGCCACGTCGGCCAACCTCCCGCGACCGTTCCCCTTCGTGTCTGTGGCTTCGACCGACGACGGCTCGTCCCTACTCCTGCCACGCCGCACGGCCACAGAGAGACAGAGAAAGAGGAAGTGGACGAGAAAGAGACAGTGTGTCACGTAGACCGCGAGGAACCAGGATATGAGTGTCGCCGTGATGCGTCGTGACGCTCGGTGAGGTCCTACCGTCGAGGACCTTCTCCTGCGGCCGCGAGATCCGCGCTCTCTCGCCTACGCGTCCTGACACTTCGGACGTGGATCGTGAACCCTCGGACCGCAGCTTCCCGACCCGTGCTGTCCTGCCGGTGGCCAGCCAGCGAGCAGCGCGAACAGGAACGAACAGCAGGAACAGGACACCCCGCCGGGCAGCAGCCGGGTGGATCACAGGGCGAAGAGGCGGGAGCCATGCCGCCCGGGCGAGCTTCCCTCGAGGTAGCCAGGATCGTCCGGCATCCCCGTCCTTCCGGTGTACTGCGTTCTCGTCGCCTCGTCTGAGGTAAGGGATGTACTTTCTAGCTCTGACGGCGGTTTCTTCTCGGCGTCTCGCGGAGGAACGTAAGCCGAAGCTTTCGCGAAGGCGGAGCCGCGGTTAGGCCCTGTCGTCCAGGACACTCGTCCCGTGCAGTTAAAAGCTCGCTGGCAGTTTTCCAGAGTCTTTGGAGTTAGAAGCTGTCTTAGGGAAACCGGATGCATGCGGGAGTTTTGCAGTTGAAAGCAGCTGAAAGCTCCGCAAGTGCATATGCTCGTTTAGACTTTGAGGACTTCCTTGTCCAACAGCTCCATCGACGTGGTTCGAAACAAGCTGCAGGCTTGTGAATACCTTCGCTTCGGATAGAACCGTTAAACGAAGGGTGCTCGTGTGCTCTATGGGGGAACTTGAAGGGACTGAGGTATCTTGCGAACGTAGATCCTGTGTTCAAGGGACTGTACTTGGTTCGCGCACCTTGGGGATGGTGTTTTCGGAGGATGACCGAGGGGCAGTCGATTCTCGCGATAGTTAAGTCGCTGTTCGAGCTGTGCTTCGGGAAAGATCAGTGGTGTAAAGTTCTATCGAGATTCTACGTGACGTTTTTCATGAAAATGTAGAGTGATCGAGAGGACTTTTGACTCTCGTTCGACGATCACATGGCGAAGCCTGAGCACTGGCCATTCGTTTCCCCGTTCTACACGCCAACGAAGCTGTAATAATAATTGAAGAGCGGTCCCATGGTGGTCGGCATTGTTTTTCGTGGGTGAAGGGTCGATGCTCGACCGCGACATCATCGAACCTCCGCTTCTGTTGACGTTCGCGACGCTCGACGGGGCTTCCCGCAATGTTGGCCAGCCTGTGTCACAATAGCGCCGGAGCACCTGTTCCAGAAGCAGGAAAAAGCGAAACGCGCACCAACGACGCTTCAATGAGATCGCTCTGAATGCATTCGGCAAACAAACGGCGCCTGTCCCCGTCGCATTTCTACCTTGCATCGACTAGTCTCTCGAGCACGTTCAGGCATCAAATCGGCGCCTGGTAATGCACCCCCCCCCCCCCTCCCCTCTATTTCCTCGCCGTGCAATCGCGGAAATTAGCAAACGCGAGCGTCTTCGAATCTACGGCGAATATCGAGGCAAGAATTTCTCGCGAACGCGTGTCGAAGAAACCCGATAAATCGTGGGCCGGTATCTTCTGCAGGCTCGTGGATTACCGTGATTCACGGTTGTCCGAGTCGATTTACGACTGAAACCCGTGGTTTGGGGCTTTCTGGAAGACCTCAGTATCCGGGGAATTAGTTTATTACTGGACGTCGACGTAAATCGAGATTCTTTGATATTTCTTGTAGTTGCACGGTCTGCAGCTCTCGGTCCCTTTGTCGATACATTGATACCAAAGATACTAGGACAGTTCTCAAAAGTAAACGTGAAATTTTCAATACAAAACATCACGGTACATATTTACCTTTCTTACACAAAGCAACGCGGAGGACACAAGTGGCTACACTTCTGTAGTTAAAAATCAGTAGTACAAGTCAGTAATTCCCGCAGGCCATGCGTCACCAGCGACGCATTCAAAACAGAGGCATGTTCCATGCTTGCTATGACGTTCACATTCACAGTCGTTTGTCACGCAGCTGACGAGCAACAACGCAGGTACATTTACAACACACCCGACACGCAGTTGCACCACTCCTGCTTCAGCAACCTACCGCGATATTATATTTGTAATTGGCAATCGCGGAACTGGAAATTATACCGGAGCAAAGAATCGAGCCGCATTGAAAGGAAGTGTAGCTAGGTCGAGCGACTCTTGCATCGATCTCGCGAGCGATTCGAAGGCAAAGAGGGACCCGTGGGTCTCGAGGAAACGCTTCCTGTCGACCTACTCGCCGAACAATGTCTCGAAAATCGCTGCTTTCGCGCGACAGCCTCGCGCGTTTATTTTTAAACGCGATTCCCATTCGTTTTTACGAGCCCCACGCAAACAGAGGCGTATTTATAGAAGCGAGACGCGCCGTTTCCGCTGTGGCGATCGCGCGTCGAACAGCGGAAGTGCGCGAATCGCGGCATTACATTCCTCCCGAAGAGGCGTCGTTTCGGAGTGTCTCGAGACTTTCTGCCTAGACACAGTATTATTTACAACTTGCCAGGGAGCTTTTTGTACTTTCGTCTTTCCTGAAATGTTCCTGGGTATCTTAGGGGACTGTTCCAATGCACGTTTCCACGAATGCCATCCAGTTTGACGGTCTTCGTCGATTCAAAATCGTAGAACGCTTCGCCCATAAACTTCGCGCGGCGAGCACTGAAAATTCGGCCGCGGTAAAAATTTTCAGGCGCGCGCGACAGGGAATTCGATATCGGAGACCCTTTCGTCGGATGTTCCTCAAGCACCCTCGCGAGGTTCGCGGTGTATAGGTGCGTGAGGAATCGCCGAAATTCCCCGGCACGTTCGAAATCGAATTGGAAATTTCCTGGTCCCATAAATCCTGGAATATCGGTGGCTTGTCTCTGGCGATCGCCCAATCCCCGACTCGTTCGAAATTTATTTTATTTGTTTCTACCTGGAGAGTCGCGCAGGCCGCGACAGTCGAGCCGTCGAATCCGTGTCGACGTGTCAGGGCCCTTCGTGGAATTTTACGTCTCCGACGGTCGTTATCGTCCTCAGGAAGTGTAAGACGGGTTTACGGCCTCGTGGCTGCCAAAATTTGCGTACCTCAGGGGGGATGTTATGGCGCAGACGCTATGGCGTGGCTGCTATTGCAAATTCGAGCGTGACTTATCGCTGTGCACGCTCGCAAACACGTCCGTCGAGAATGTCGGCCATTCCTCTTGCCTATCTTCTATGAATTCTTTGAATAAAATATGGAAATTCCGCTGGAGAAGTCCGAGTGTCGATGCGTTTGTGGAGGATTTTGTCTGCGACCAGTGTCAATCGTGCCGTGAATTACGATTGAAAGTTAGTCTCCAGGTAGCTCAGTAGCGTCTCCAAAATCCTCTTCCCCGTTGAAATTCTCCCCAGCTTAATTATGCTCGTTGAAACGCATCGTAAAGTTAAGACTCCATTTCCGGCGATTACGAAGCTTAGATGCGTGATTCGATCGTTATTTGTCAGGTCGTCAGTCATTCACAGTGATTCGATGCAACTGATACCTCGTTTGCTTTCCTGCACCGTCCGCGCAATTACCATTCAATTCCGCAAATTATCTTCGACTTCAAAGGGCGACAGGTCGTTGTGGAACGGTGATTGGACGGCGCAGAGTCGAGGGACGGTTGTTTCGGTTCGTCGTCCCTGACGCGTCAAATTGCAATTTGCGGCGCAAGTTATGCAAACGTTGCAAGTGCTCAAGATACTCCACATCGCTGTCCAAGCATTCCAGATCCATCGGGGCCTTCACTGGACTTTAAACGTTTCATATGTCATTTAGACCGTCGCGTAATTATTGTTTTCGCGAGTATTTCTAGCGAATAACGGACTAATGATGCCAGTCGCGTTATCGCGCATCGATGAGCCAGGAAACGACGCGTCGCGTCGCCTGGAATTATCGGCGAACATAATTTCGTTCGTAAACGAAGCGGGCTTGAGCGCGAATTGGAGCACGGGAATCGACGACGCAGTTCCTAAATCGGACCACGGACGATTCGTACTTAGGTGAGCGTCAAAACAGAATTCCGCTTCCCCGGAATCGATCCGAATTTCCACAGCGTCAATTCGGCCAGAGCAAAGCGACGGAAAACAACATTGACCTCGGCCCGAGCAGGGCTGCTGAAAAGGGATTGGAAAAAACATGGATTCAAATTAATCCCGTGAACATTTTCATTTAATTAGCTGGACTTAAACTCTCGTGCTCGATCTCGACGAAGCTCGTTACATCGACCATTATTTCCGTCACTCATAAGAGGGTGGAGAATTATTATGAAGCTCGCGTAATCGACACACTCGCGCGACTAATTGAATAATGTCCCCAGTTCGGCTCAGGCGAGGCGACGAGTTGAATTAGAAGGGCACCCCTGTTATCCATTATCCTCCATCATTTTTTCGCCTGTTATAATGAGAGTGTGATCGAGAACCTGTTACACGGTGCATCGTCGAGAGCCCTCGAGATAATACTCTTGTTGGCGGCATCGCGGAGCCTCGATTATTTTTCCAGGAAACAGTTTCTCTAGTCACATCGCCGAAGCAAGAGGACAAAGTGCGCAGGGCATTGTCCTTCGAAATAATACCTACACGCGGAGCTCCAAAATTCTCGCGATTCGAAGCGAAATATGAATTTAAATTCTGCTCTCCTCCGCGTGCACATTGTATTCGTATTCCGGCACGTCGAATTATTAAATTTAACAGAATCATCTGGCGAACGGGAGCACGTAATTTCTCGAGGAAGAGATCTGTTAAAAAGAAAAAAAAGGGAAGAGTACATTCGCCGTTGTCGTCCGTTGCATTAAATTTCGCGCTTCCGGAATTACGTTGGTTGTTTCTCTTCGTGAACAGTTCGCGGAACTGTAGCCATTTCCTGCGAAAAAGGCGCTCTGAGGAAGAAGAATGACGGTAATAACAGTATTCGCGGTTGATCGTGAATGCTCCTATCTCTATGATCGCAGGACCCCTGTAAAAAGGTGAGAAATTGCTCGCAGAAACGCTAGTATCAATGGGGGTTTATGGAGAATTCGGTATAATAAATATCAAGGATGGGGAAGAAGCTCTCCTGGAACTTTTCAACTATCCCACCGCCAGATAGACTCGTTTCAATAGCAGATTCTCCAATTACGCCGAGCGCTATGCAAAATTCCACGTTAGAATCGCAACTGACCACTTAGAATTCGCGAAAAAATTCAACCCCTCCGTTTCGGTCGATTAAAAAAAGCGCCCCGTGATTAAGCTATCGCGCGGGAGTCCGTGCTTCTCGGGAATTCCTTTTTAATGGGAGGAAAAATTCAACGGGGCCATAAGCCAGAAATTTCATTAGCGGTCCGCCCACTAATCTGCGCGAAAATGTTGTGTTTTTTTTCCTTCACGTTTTAACGAGGCCGCGCGTAACTTTATTTCAATCCCCGTGACTTTCCCTGCACCCGGGTAAATGGGAGAACTTTGTTCTCCAGTGAATTAAGAGATCAATTGAGGTCGAAAATGTCCGGTCCATCGCGAGAACGGACTACCATGTTAATCTCGCGGCTTCAATTTTCGATTTCACCACGCACGGACGTGTGCATTCTACTCCCGCGGATTGTTAAACCTCCCCCCCTAATGGGCGGCTAGGCTGGAAACGGTGGTGGAACACCGTTATCGAGCTAACGGCCCCTCGCGTCGGGCAAAAATTGCCGATAATGATCGGAATCGCTTTCGTATTAGCGTGAGAACGAGCTCGATGCTTCCTATCTGCATCAGAATGCATCAGAATGCGTCAGAATACTCGTTCACGACGATTCCTACTCCCGTGGATAAACTTTATACGTGAATTCTGACAGTTTAGTTGTTTACTATATTCCTATATATTCCTCAATCCATTGTCACATCTTCATTCTCCCCAAAATTAAGAAGATCCCATCAGTTCCTACCGCGTCTGCCTTGTCGTCGCGCCTTACTACTAGCTTTTACTGAAGACCAGCAAGGTACCTTCGATTACAGACATTGTAGCAGAGATGGAAGACGTATAGCTAGAATTTACGATGAGAATAGTAACCCGGGAGTCCAATAGAATAGCCAAAGCCACTCAATTACTATTCACCCCCGAAAGCTCGTCACAACCCGCTGTCATCAAGCTTCCCCCAACACGAAGCATCCGCGATGTTGCCAGAAGACGCTAAGCAGACTCAAGAGCATCGGAAGCCACAGAAATGAAAGCTGTTCGTTGCCTGGATGTCTTCGACAAACTATCCCCATCAAAAGTTGACCACGTCCGCTCGAAATAATGAAATTTCCGACGGTAAAACGGACCGATACAATGCCAGCCGTGAAATCTCGGCAGCGCAGGAGAAGCAAGCGCGCAAGTTTGTTATCACCAGCTGGAATTCCATGGAGAGGACAGAGCGGTCCTTTGCTCGTTCCCTGGTACGGTTTCTTCGCTCTCGCGTCTCCGTCGCATCTTCCCTGGCGCGCTCGTTATCTTATTATCTAGCGGCATTGTTCCAGAAGCTGGACACGAGCGTGCGCGTCGTTCCATCGAGGATCGACGCGCTTCCCTTTTGTTGGAAAGCGGTGGAAAAAAATGGCACGGGATGGGAACGATCCTGGTGAACGAGGAATTCATTTTTCGCCCGTTTGGGGAAAGCGAACGGAACCGGGGCTGGGCCGTTTTGCAAATTGCCCCGTGCATGCTTCGCAATCGCGCGGCTGCTCTCAGCTTTACGGTGCTGTTCCCCGCTCGCGTTATCTCTCGTCTCGAAAGAGAGCCTCTCCCTTTCATTGTCGTTCCTCTGCGCGGCAATTTCTCGAGGGCAATGGACCTTGATGGAAAATCTGGGCCCAGCTCCTTTGTTCTTTTCAATTTGCTGATGCCGGGATCGCGGCGAATCTGGCTCCGTTGACATGGAATTATCAGACGGCACTGTGCACGCGGCTTTCATTAATTTTATGGTGGAAACATGGAGCTGATGTGAACGTCACTGAACCTATTCGAGGGACGATAGGGCAGAGGGCAGAATGCAGTTAATGTGACTCCTGCGCGAGTGTATTTTTGTATTTTTATTGTAAAAGAGAGGAAGAAGTCGAAGAATATCAGAGTACACAGTTTCGTCTAAAATAAATGAAGATTGTGGTTATTAAAAGCTCATCGTATAGAAGCATCTCTATTTGGTTCTACAGTGTTGGCTTCAATTTTATTAAAATAAGGAACTAATGGAATATTACGTCTTTTAATAATTTTGTACTTTAATTTATACGGCACACACCGAATGGTACTCTCTTCAACATCCTTCGATATCCACCTCACCCCTTTCCCTTTCTAATCCCATTAATTCAGAACGAAGCACCCTGTACATTTACCTGCGGCTGGAACGGTTTGCCGCGCAGATAATCGTGAATAAAACGCCTCGTACCAAGCCCCCTCATCTTCGTTTCGCTGTTAAAGCGGCGTTAATGCAAAACGTCGATCGCGATAGATTTTATCGAACGTCGCATTGTTACCGCGAAAGTCAATATTGCGCACGGCCGCGGGCTCGCCGGTGTAATTTTGATCGCGAGGCACCGCGGCGGTAACGTATTCCGCGTTGATTTTCGGGCCGCGGGATCGTTACCGCGATACGTAAATTAATGCTACACCGTATTGCGTCGCGTTAATGATGGTAGCCTGAATGTAACACCCCGGCGGAAGGGCTGGAAGACGTTTATGTATCTCACGTCCGATCTCCAAGTACACCCCGCGGAGCGATGCGCAGCGACAGAATGATAACCGTACGTCCAATTCTCTTTACATCCCGTTCCCGGGGTCGTTCCTCCCGACGTGGGCTGCCTCGGAATCTTTATTATGCAAAGTTGCAGCGCTTGACGTAACAGATTGCTCTGTGTTTTTGCAAACTGCAAGCTTAAACCGGGACCACTCGAAGGAGGGTAGCAGGAGCGGGGTAGTTTATAGGGGCACTAATTGGATTCCGCGAAAGAATGTAGCAGGATGTTTTGACACGTCGGGTATTACCGATAATGTATCATTCTTCCCTACCAAATGAAACTTCACCTTCGAGTTGAATCATTCGGTACCGCAGTGCCAAGTTGCTTGAGGGAGAGGAAGGAAGGCTGAATAATCAAAGAAAGCATCGCGGAGATCGTTTCCATGGGCCACACCCAGCGAAATCGGGCCGCGGGAGGTTATAAAATTTTTCGGGAAGATCCCCGTGGCTAGAAGGAAGGGCTGGAGGGGAACGACCCCCCGTTGGAATAATAGGGGCGGCTAAGATTCTCGCCCGGGAAAAATTGAATCGTTATCACGAACCGCAACCGTCTGAGGCTGACGCGTGCGGTTTTGTTGCTCGTGCTGGCTTATGACAGAACTATCGATCCCACTACTGGTCCAACTCGAACTTTTCCTCCGCGTCGGTACCCACCCACACCCGCCCAGCCCAAAATCCTCCCCTGCCGCCCTTGTCTCGCCCCGAACCCGTGCGTGAAATACGCTTCAGGAGGACTGGAAGGGGTTTCCTTACGCGTCGAGGGGCCACCCTGTATCGCGTTATTTCGATAATCGATCAGCTTCTTACCCCAGGCTAGCCTCTTATTCGGAACTTTGATTGAGTTCCAGATTAATTATGCCATGGGGAATTTAAGGGCGCGTACTGGTTCCATCCTTCGACAGTTTGAAACGCTCCGACGGTGCACTTTGGAGCTTCAATTCTAGCGCTTTTTTGCTTGAAACCCGCGCGAAGTTTCGACGAAATCGAGGGCGAATAGCATGTGTGGCTTGAGGAGGTAGTTTTCTATGTTTTGGTTGACTTTTCGGTGGTGCAGGATGCATTAGCGGAAGTCGAGGTGTCTTTAGAAAAGCCAGTTTCGTCGCAGTGTTCTTTACTCTTGCTTGAATCGTAATTCGAGACGTTAACGACGCTGGAAGGGCTCGAAGTGAGGAGAAAGAAGTGGAGGAGCACTTTGTATTGAGGAGCTTCTTGAATTTCACAGTTTCTTCTGCATTTAACAGGGGTTCGTTGGAATAATGTTCATTAAGGTAATTTCATTACGGTCGAATGACCCGCGAAACTGTGAATCACTTTTCTTTAGTCAAATAGACTCAGATTCATGTTAGCGGTTTCTTACTACTTTTGCCAGCTCGGTAGTTCCCATGTCGAAAGGGCCAAGGGACATGAGGTGCGAAGGGGAGCTTTGCCAAAGTCAGCGTTAACGAGTATTCACGGCCAGCTCTGTTAATTACCAACGTCGCTATGTCGTTTAATTAGAGATGATTTACTGCAAATTGACGCAGCGACGTTCTGCGTTATTGCTGACAATGCCCGGCGTGCAGTTTTTGCTGGTTAATAATCGCCGAGAATAGGCAGTCGATTCTGGCGCCGGTTTGCTGCAAAGAAACGCCGACGAAACGAGTGGGTTTTTCCGACTTTTTCCACTGTGAAACGTGCATCTCCCCAACTCTCGATTTTCTTCGAAAAGATCCGCAGCGACAAGAGGAGCTTAACAGGAGAATGAATCTCTAAACCGCAATCAACTGCAGCTCCTCCTGTCCAACGCCTAAAATTCATGGTTCAATGTCTGAGCGTCAAATACCTCACACAATTTGTCAGTGTTCCGCTTGTCGTTGAATTTCAGCGCGTGCACAGTCGAAATCTCTCACGGAATGGCGCTTCCTATCCACGGGGGGGGGGGACGAGTCCTGTCGGTGTCAGGACATTTTCATCGCCATTTCAACGTCCCACCGCGTAACGAATTAATGGTATCGCCAGGACGTCTGACAATAGCGCGAACATACCACTGAAAATTTTCCAGCGATGAGTACGCTAAGTGTAAATACAACTCTACCGAATCCCTTACTTACACTTACCTATCAATCCTACAATACTTCTTCCTAAACATACTAAATTAACATTTTCTAAGCTTGAATTCCTCTCGTAAGGTAACATCCTGCCTCCAGCAATTAATCTGACATCCGACTTCAGAAACCCAATAATTCAAGAGTCCCGTGAAAATCTGTACCATCACCAGCAATCTTCCAAGATTGCGCAACGTCGAGGAAGTTCAGTCTGTCGGCAAGGACCAGCGTGGCAAGAACAACGCCCTGTCAATTACGAGCTAGACCGACATCCCTTCCTGCCGCGTAACGAGCTTCGCGCTACAAATAAAATGTCGCGACACAACGCTTTCTCCGGACATCTCCGTTCAATTTCTGGCTGGACAGATGGATCCAGTCGCTCCATGCGGTTAATGCAGCGTCGATTGAGGGACAGAAGCGAGGCGGTGCCCGCTGGCCGACCACGCGCGTCTCACCAATTTTAATAACCGCGCTCAACGTTTGAGGTTCACCCGAGATATACGTTCCAGCGGACGATTAAACTCGGCCGCGGCCGACGAGCCCAAAAAGGGGTAGTATCCGCGAGTTTATTGGAGGACGCGCGCCGAGTCGACCGCCACAGGCGAAAGATTAAATTGGAATTCGATTATCAAGCTGGCGTCGTCCGGCGTCCGCCGCGATTGACTTCCGTTCTGGCTCGTCGTTCATCGATTTCGCCGCTCGTGATCGCCCGGCGACGCGAGTACCCCCCTCCACGCCGAGTTCCAAGAAAGTTTCCTTTTCTTTTGTCGCAGCCAGGGCGTCGACACTTTTCCAGATAACGTGGCGTCGAACTTCCTACAATTTAGCGAGGTGGATGCTGGGGCCCCTGGATTCTGCATCCCTCGAAATAATTGCTCTCCGAAGACCTAGTTTCTTGGCGGGCTTTGCGATTTGAAAGGGGGAATCTCCGTAGGGCCTGGATCTCGTTTCGAGTGGAACGGATATTCGGGGTTTTGCGCCTCTTCTCAGATTTCTAGGCTTCGCGTAGCTTGTCGAGAATTTCGAATATTCGAGTTTCGTGGGGGAATACTTGGGGAAGTAGGCGGGAATATATTGTAGGCGATGGGGAAACTGACGTTCCGCGGACAAATTGTCTGGGGAAGCGATTGAACTCGACCGCTCCATTGTTCCACGGTCGAAGGGAGACGCGTTGGAAATTGAAGATGTGCGGATTCGGGTGGAAGCGCGCTATCCTATATCTTTCTGCGCAATTTGTTGGCCGTCGCATGCGACACAATGAAACACCGCGATACATCCACTCGTTTGTCGAAGGATTAAATTGTGTCCGGGCTTACAAACGGCCACCAGTTGCCCGTTACAGCTGGTACCTCGATAGAAATTTTAATTGCACGGAATCGTACGGCGATATAATTAAGCCCTCTTAAATAGCTCAAAGCTGCTAATACTTTAAACTTTCCCATGCATCACTATTCCAGTCACTTTGCCGAGGGCAGTGGGAATTTTCGAAAAGGTAGCTAGCGAAGGTCCGCCCTTTCTCAAATATTATATTTCAGCGTCAAAGTACACTTCCATCGTGTTTTAACGCAGTTTTCGTATAATATTAATTTCAACTCTACGAGCATCCAATCTTTTTCACGTCGTAAAGAGATCAAAAAGCACGAATGCTGAATAACCAGGACTTGGACCAGTCGATAAATTCGCCGATAGTATCGCGAGACGCACCCTCTGACGCTCGAATCTCTTTTCTCCTCTGCAAACAGGATGTATCGCAATTTTTCTCCTATAAACATAGTCGCTCGAGCAGAGAGAAAAACTACGCTCGTCATACAGCATTCGATAATGGACGTGTTTTGCCGATTCGACGTCGATACTGGCGGAATACTCTCACGCTCGATTAATCGGCCATTACTTTCGCCAAACTCGGCGCAAAGAATAGCTCGCGCTTGGTTCGTCCCACGTCGAATTCTTGAATTCCACCTGATTGAATTTAAATTCCCCATTTAAAGTGAATTTAACGTCAACAACATCTCTGGTTAAGTTTCTATTCTTGTTGGATAAAATCGAGAATTTCTTATAGAGTAAGTCCGGGAGAGTTCGATCACAGGGAGAGTCCGGCCAGTGTTGATATTTTAAGACAGACGCAAGATAGGGCACTGTGTGTCATTGATACAAAAGAAATAAATGCGCTTGTTGTTGATCTTGCATTGACCTTTGTCACAAATCCATATTTAAATTATAGGAAACACTTAACACTGTATGCGGGTCTGAATGTTTTTAGACCAAGTTACAGTGCTGGTGATATTTGACAGACGGGTCAATTTATTTGCACTATTCGGGGGATATTGGGGGATATAATATGCATAAAACTACAGTGTCACCCCCCAAAATACGTATTTATTCATTTTTAATTTATTTTGACAAGGTGGTCACTCTCTTGATTATGGAATAGTCCGACCATTTGTGTTTTTCGTACTGTAAACCCATCTTCAGATTCCGGGAGCGAAAATTCCATTCTAACAGATAGTGATATGTCGTTAAAAGACTGGGACATAAATAAGTATTATACTTTTTGTCATTTTTCAAGGTCGGTCTCACCCGTAGTGGGTGGTTTTTGGTTGAAAATGAAAATAAATATTTGAAATTATCGCACACTATAATTTATATATACCCTAAATTGCTTGGGCGTTGCTTTAATGTGCATAAAACGACAAAAATGTGAAAAACAACGATGCAACAATTTCTTTTCCAAAAAGTGGTCGAACTCTCCCGGACTTACAATAAATCGAGATTTTCTTATACACTTCGAACATCGTTCGTCTGAAGTTTAGAAGGCTCTCGATCGCTTCACTTGGAGGAATTGTATAGCCTGTCTGAGTAACTCGATAGCGAAGTGTAATTATATTCTCATTGTAAGCTAACGAGGGATCGACGAAAACGAGCTGCAATCATTCTCCCAGCTCAGCAAGAAAGGCAGAGTGGATAATGAAACTCGACTGAATAAAGCGATGTATTTATTAACTGAATTCATCCGAGAGCAAAGGGGCGTCAGTCAGCTGCGATAATAAATGAATTCACCGATTCGAATGGCAATTTTAATGGACCGTTATTAAGTGCCTCGGTGATTTCAAAACGCGAACAAAGTAAATCGCGCCGCTGGGCCGAGTAATCCGAACGACAAACGCCAGTGGACGAGCTTCAAACAGAAATTGAATCGCAATCGAGATCTCGTCGGAGTAATCATTCACTGACACGACGTGTGTATATGATGCAGGCAGGTTATTTAGAAGACTGCTCAGCCGCGTAGCGAAAAACTGCGGCCGAAAATCGACGAGAAATTGGTATTCATCGCTTTCCACGAATGTAGGAGGGAACGGGTGCGTTGGAAACAATTTCCCTCGAGGAACGTCGGCAATCTGCGAAGCAATCTTTAGGTCCTATCGATTGGATGTTGATTCTATAACCGTGGCGCACTTCTGCCGCTGTCAAGACGTTGTCGGAAGCTCAGTCAACAGCCAGTAAGCGAGGCACTTGGCTAGTTTTCTCCAAGTCCTCTTAACAGCTGCTGGCACAGCTTTGAGTGGAATACACCAGTATCGTGTCAGAATTGTGGTCGATGCAGCCATAAACAGAGCTCATTTGGGACAGAAGTACATACTGTGAAACAGGAAGTATTTTTTCCCTCTGTACCTTCTCTCATCGTACATTACTCTGAAACCTGAGAGGCCGAATGGAAACCTCGTCGTCTGACCAATAACGCTCCAGTTCTACTGCGAAGCCTCGAGCTGTCCTCGTTAACGCAGGAGTCTTCTAATCTCTGCTCTCTCGTCACTAATCGAGTTAAAAGGTTGGCGGAAATGATTTCTCGCTCAAAAGGGAGTGCGCATTTGCAACGTCCGCGTAATGCTTGGAGCGGGAATTACTATTCCCAAAGTAATTACACGCATCTATTGCCAGGAGAAATGAAAGACTGTACATTGCTGCGGTTCAGGGAGATTCGCCCTTGTCTCTGTGTGTCGGTCGGTGTGTGGCCACGGGCTGACCAAAGGAACCACAAATCCCATTACACGTCTATGCTCTCCTTGGCTGCACCAGCATTTCCGTCTTTGTCCTCTTATTCGCGATTTATTGGGCCTAATCCCTTGCCAAAGTTCCACTTCGCGTATGCCAAGTGGGAGAAACTATCGCCCATTTCTCTCCAAATATTTACATCGTTTATTTAGCACTGCTGCGAAGTAGATTCCGTGAAAATTTGGCGATCGTTACAACTGATAAGTATTTACAATCGTACCGCGTTTGAACGTGGTGTGATGTACGATTTAATTAACGATTTTATTTGTATACTTGTTTTGGAGCACGATGCGTAGCAAGATATTCACGAACGTTAACACAATTGTGTATTTTATTCTAGTTCGTTTATAAAGTACCAGATTTTCTGTTTCTGCTTTTCTTCCTTAGTTTTAGATTTAGTTTAATGTTAGTTTTAGTTACGGTTAGGCTTCTAACAGTATTGTACTGCAGCCTCGCCATTTACTTTGTTTGTCTTTATGTATTATTTCTTTGTATGTGTCAAGTAATAAAGACGAATAATAATAATAATAATAATAATAATTTAAGTGAGCAATTATTGAATGTTATATACACTGACTCCCACTTTGATAGAAAATGAAAATAATACTGCGTTCAGGGGTGTAGAAGAAATTTAATTTATATTAAAATTGAAGGAGGGAATGAAAGGAAATCTCATCAGTTTCTAGTTTTCTTGCGTGCAAGAAGGGACTTCCGCGCGTTCTTTCCCATGAGAAACCTCCCTCGTGCTTTAAAAACTAATTCCCAATAACGTTCCTGATTTAAATAATGCCTGAATTACCCGGGCGACTGAATACGGTTATTAAATATCCTTCTGGGACACTTGTTTTCCTCTAATCTCGAGCTCACGGCAATAAAACTACAATTGTTCTACGCCCCGCGTCTCCACCATCGAGAATCATCTACACACGATGATTTCCTCCGAACATTCTCCTCTCATCTTTCGTCTTTCTGTGTACCAATATCGTCTGAAACTACAGCAGGACGCTATGCATCCCACAGAAGTTCCGAGATTAAAATAAAACAGTAACTACTTCCTCGGCTAGCCATAATTCACGACCTCTATAACTGTACTTATACAACCTTAGGTAATTACCCGGCAGTGTATCAGATTTCTCCTAAGAAATATTCGACCCCTCAGTCTTAATGAGCTCTAATTTTTCTCGAGAATCGTCCGTGCACGAAGCCAGCCAATTTTACGCGTTGCTGGTCCCAAGCGCAGGAAACTCGAGCGAGAAAATCAGGGGGTTGATGGTCGGTCATGTCGAAACGATGGAGGGTTAGAATGTCGGAAGGACCTTGAGGGCTTTAAATTAATTTCCATCGCAGCTGCCTCGTCAATTCCGCCGAGCAGCCAAGTCCAAGGCACGGCAGAGACGGTCACGTTTTAATAACTGCTGCCCCTGCCCCTTCAGACGTATCGAGGCGAAGGGAGCTGGTTCCCGAGACCCTCGATCTTATTCTTACCGAACGCTTAATCAAATCTCCGGTATCAGAGGATTTGGCGCGGCGAGATATTCTTCTCTCGCATGAAATTTTCATTGGAGCCGCACGTATTTGGTGGATTTATCATACTCGGCGACGATACGAATGATAATCGGTCGGAACGGGGGCAGGTTACGCTTCCAACGTGTTTGTCGCCAACGTCAGTCCCAGAGCGAGTCCCCATCGCTTGCAGCACCGCTCCGTTTCCGTTGCCGCGCGACGAAGGAACGCGGACGGCTAAAGATAAGGCACGTAGTCATTAATTTCGGGGGCAACACGTGCCTCGGGGTGTCGACAACGCCCAGCTAGACCTCGTCACCGTTCCCACCCCTCCCTTGTACGACCTCGAATTCTGCCAAGCACTAATTGTAAGCCTGTAATTTACTTACACTCGAGGCAGCCCAAGAAACGCTCCGAATTCCCTTGGGAATTACTGTCTCCGGTTTCGCTGTGACATCCCTGGGGCGCATCCTTTCCCCTTATTGGCAGGCACGTTTAAACACGCCCTTTGGATCGGCCCAATTCACCTGAAAATATCTCATTAGGAATGTTTAGCCCTGTTCACTGACACGGACCTACATTTCTGACATTGAAGCTTCTGGGTTTAGAAATGTGACACTTTAATTAGGGATAACGCTGAGAATTCTATTGTTCTTGTGGCCCACTCTCTGTGTATTATATATTTCAGGAAGTAAGAGGGGCAGTTATCGAATCGGTAGCTAGCTCAGATATCACTCCCACACTTGAATGGGCATGCAGGTCCTTTGGTGGATTGAGTTTCGTACGACCGGAACGACCGACTGTCCATTGTGAAGCAAATTATCCGATCCCCGCGATTTAGACGGTAACATCGAGCCAGCATTCGCGGAGTTATATCCGTTTCTCGTGTATCCCCCCCTGTTCGTAGCTGCGTATGAATGCAGCAATTAATGCTGACAAATATACGCGCTCGGCCAAGGAACGGGGGATACGAGTGTATCCAGGGACAATAGTCCGTCCTGGTCTCTGGTATAATTGAGTTTTCCCCGGTTTCGTTCAGAGTTTAAATCAAAGGTCGAGTTGAAACGGTTTTGTTTTCAATTCACATGCCCCTACCAATCAGTCGGCGTCAACTTTCTGATTTATTCTCTTCTTTCGATATTCGATTCGTTGAACCCCCTCACTGCATTCGAGCCAGTTACACACTACTGAATGCGTTTGATTACGGCGCGCCTTACAAATCTCACGATCTAGGTCTGCAATCGCATAGATCGTGTATTGCTCGGGCCCGTTCACGTGCGCCGTTTAAGTGTAACATCGCTCTAATTAATACACGACATTAACGTTTCATCCGTAATTCAGTGTATTCCCCAAATCAAAAAGTTTCCGTCGCAGACCACGTTAAACGCTCGGAACGCCCCTGGAACCACCCTTGGATCTACCCCTTCACCCTAGCTGAGCGCTTGGACAACTTTCTTCACACCCTCCGTTGACACACACGGGAAAACACGCGATAGGAATGCACATATATTTTCTCGGCGTTCCTTTGCTAAACTCTCTGAAAGACCTTGTGTTACGTGGCCTTTGATATCGGCTGGGAAATAGTGATAGAAGGCGGGCGAATGTTCGCGTGAATTTATCCCGATTTCAAAGACACTGAGAATATCTGTGGAGTATTTAATTTAATTTAATATATAATACGCTCGTTCAATTAATTATAGGCGGACTTATTCGATTTGCCCGGCCACCAGTGTCTCTACTGTGTTCGCTTCTCTAGTGGCAGACCTCCTCTCCTTAGCTGATCCTTCTCGAGCTTCGTTTACTCGTCTATCCTCTTACTACACTCTTCACTCCTCCGACCACATAACCGTTCTTTCTTATTTAAACACACACGGTCTTCTGCTTCGTTGAACCCTAAAGCTCTTGATCTACTTGTCCAACCAAGCACAGTCTTATTCCACTTATCTCGTGTTCCCACTCCCATTGTACACTTCTGACCACTAGCCTCAGGATGTTTGTCCGACCACACACATTCCTATGCCACGTGGAATATGCATGCACCCTCATTTTCCTTAATCCAGCTTTCCTCTATTTATAGAACAATACGGAGAGTCCAGAATGCAAACACTATTTGTGTTCTAAATAAATTGCAACAATTTCTCCCACCTCTCCACCGAGCAGCGTGCAATTGATCCTGACAACTACCACACAGCAGGTGAATATTCGTTACGATATAGTCCGTTACACCTACACCGCAGCGTATTCAACGACAGCACGAGAAACCCACCCGCATCTCTTAGAGGGCTCAAACTAAATATCCAGAATACCGTCACGAGAAGTTCCCCGCCAGATTCAATTATTCGTGCCAGGCCAATATATTCCAGCACGACTGTATACCGCCGCCAATGCAAACACAGCTCCGTGGAGGTTCTTTGGCAAGCCAGATGACGTCTTCGGCTTGGATTAGCGCACGTGCGGCTCCCACACGAGATTGGCTCGACCTCGGCCGTCTGCTGCGATCCCCGTTTCACGGGAGGGATGATTTTTCTGCGAGGGAAGCAGCCAAAGCGCCGGCAGCTCGAGTGATACACGGGCGGTGTACGTTTACCTGCATCCGAGGGATCGGAGTCGCAATTCACGTCGAGAGCTGCTACGATCGAGAGCACAGCTATCGCGCTGCTTGAAAAAATTAGCTGATTGACGTAGCGCTCGGAAATGCCGTCTCTACAGAACGCTCTCCGGTTTATACGCAACCTTTTTCCACGTACGGATGAAAAATTCTTTAAACGATAGCCAGGCAGGACTGGGGGGAAAGAAGGGAGCGCCTAATTCGCTGCGCTAACGAACAGTTCATTCTGCGCAACTACCCTTAATAAACCGAGTCCGTTAACGGCGCACTGTGAGAATGACGGGGCCAGCGACTCGCTGAATATAAAGTCCTAAATTGCGCCGAAGAATGGGAAATAATTCCCCGTCGGTGGGGTGGTGCTCGGGGACACCTGCGGCAAAATAAAATCCACCCTTAGCCGGTCGCGCTTTTTACGCCCGCGAATTAAGCCGGCACAATCGCGCCTCCTCTGCGGAGAAAAAGGGACGACTGCGTTCCGCGCGAGTGGCGAACGGTTGGAAAAGTTGGCCAAGCCCCCTCGCGGAGGCGTTAATTCTGCGAGTTTACGGTCCTAGTTTCGAATGCAGCCTCCTCCGCGGCATTCGCGGAGGTGTCCTGAAAACAGAACGCTCCCTCTTTTCCTTCTCCCCGAGGGCGAAGGGTCGCGCTCCTTTCTTCCCAGGGATTGACTGGCACGCGCGGGCTCCTCTTAATGCATATGTATCGACCCTTCCCTCGCTTCGTTTCCGAGGGAACTTTCTTTCTCCTTGGCGAGGCGAAAGGGTTAATTACAGGGGAGAGGGCGGTTTAATTTCGACTCCCACACAATTTGAATAAGAGCTCGGGGTGGTGGGTGAATTTTTTCCCCCGTCCAAAGAAATTGCAACGTTACCGCCGCTGAAACCCCGCTGGATGTTCGAGGGGCAGTGCGTCTCGAAGCCGAGTGTACCGTGGAGTGAGAAGGTTAATTAGAGGGAGGGGAGGTTTACCTTGAAATTCCTACGTACGAACTAGGGCTCGTTAACGACGACAGTTTCGAGCACGAGCTCTTCTGCTGTCTCTTGCACCCCGGGCGAACTCGTCTAATAATACGCAGCTCGTTTCGTAATAAATTTATCGACAACTGCTTGTGTAATCCTTCTGGAATAAGTAACAATTATTCCCGAGGTAATCGAGAGGCCCATAGACCTTTGAAGTCTTCTGAAATGAAACAGTAGTCTCCTACTCTACGCTATAAAATTCTTCAAAGGAAAACAGGGGAATACTGTTCATTCCACCCCTCCACGCCCCACGCGGAAATTCCTATTAGCGGCTATAATTATAATTACTGTGGCTCAGCTATCCACGGGCTCAAGCGAACGCATCAAATAACCACGAACGACTGGAGGCTTAATTAGAGGGAAGAGGTTATTTCGACGGCGTTGCTCGATTAAAGACCACCGCCGAAGCCTGAGGACTCTAACTTCACAGCCTTCGCCCCGTGGCCCGCCCCTCGACCGAGTCAACACTCTGGAGACACTAACGCGTGGACCGCGACACGATATAAACGGTGTCCAGGCTCTCTGCGGGAACTTGGCCTGGGAAAACACGCCCCAGGCGAGGCCGGCCTCGTGCTAACGGGAAGGGACGATTACGACGGGGTCCAGCAGCCATTAGACCCCTTCATCCGCTGATGGACGAGCGTGCCCCGCAGCCGAGTAAGAACGCCCCGCAATTTGCAGTCACGTCCGTTGGTCGCGGTCCCAGCTAAGCCCACATCCAAGTATTTCGGTGTCACGCGTGATTCTAGTGCTCGCATCCTCGTGAATTTGTCACATCGACTGCCGCCCGAGGGTTGGCGGCGGTGTTTACAGGGCCGGGCTATTTGTCAGTGACGGCGTAGGGTTCAGCGGTGATCAGTGTCAGAGGATTTGCCTGCAAGCCTAATATTTGTAAAATCCGGCGTAACGGCGGGTTTACGGCGATGAATAATGAGACGCTTAGGTGATTGCGAGGAGTATATAGGCAATTTTTTGTTCTTTCAGTTTTCTACTATTCGTCTTGTCGTCTACTTTATTCCTCATTCCTCCATTAATGCTTCTTCCCACGGTCGTTGCTACCCACTTCTGCCAACTACGTAATACCAAGTTTCGTAGAACTCTAAGCGGACTCTGTCGAAATTATCTAGAGGTGCAGAGTCGAGGCTCGGCGAAGCTCTAAACCAAACTTATCTCTCTGGAGAAGCCACTTCAGAATCCCAACCCCAAGGCTACTACGTACACTCTACACGACCTGAGAATAAATCTAGCAACGGTACAATAGCGCGATTGCCCTTCGTCGCTGTAGGGTCGGCTGACAGCTTCAACCGTGCAAAGAGCGATAATTATCTCTCTAGTTTGCTATCCCATTTTTAAGAGTAACCCTGAAGTTATTCAGAGCAGTAGTACAGTTCCTCTGCTTCGTCTCGCAAAACGCCAAATCCCCACCACAAACTTCCTCTTTGACGATTCCCATACGGCGTTAGAGGATCGTGGCTCTTTGAAACGTTCTATAATTCCCTGCAAACTGGACTTTATCGCGATACGTTTCTAGCGAAGCATTAGGGACTCTGGGGAGAGAGATTTACCCTAATTACCAAGTTCGCAGCTAGTGGCCTTCTTTTCCACGAGATGTATAATTAACCGTTGCCCCAACAAGGCTCGCGATCGAAATGTTCAGATTGGGAAATGAAGACGTTGGCTGGGAAGAAACTACTTGGAAATAGTACGGCACTTGCAGCGACAGTACATGAATTTCAGAGTTATAGACGTGGAACGTAATGGTGAAATATTCATTTAGTGACGTTTGTTACGTCGCAGAGAAATTCTGCGTCATTACTCTGCAAGAACTGGCAGATCCGTTTCTTCGTTCTCAATAACAAGCCGTCAAAGTTAGTCTCCCCGGAGGATTCCGATTTACCTTCCGCTCACTCGCGACAGGAGTAGATGCGCTGCTAGACTAAACACGCAACTAGCACAGATACATGGAAAATGACACGGCGCGTCTCGGCACGTCGTAGCCACGTTTACTTAGCTCTGCCTCCTACATTCGATTAAACTTAACAGCGTAGAGCAAGCAAACGTACTTCTTATGGATTTCAGATGCAGCCACATAGAGCGCGGCTGAGGTAACTGTCTGCTGACGGGAACAGCAGTGACAACAGTACGTTTCAGGGAGGCAGCGCGAAAGGAGTACAGAAAATTTACCACTAGAAGTAGCAGCAAAGCTTGAATTCAAAGAAAATTAATTTCGCTATAAATTCAACGTACCTCTCAGTGTAATCACATTCGGCGCAACGAAAACATCAAAGTACAACGTAGAACCAACTCTACGTTATACAAACCAGGAGAATGCGACCGTAGGGCAAGTAGAACGCAGCGTCACGCAATCAGGCAAGGAGAACGAGCCCGTAGTTGGTCAGGCAAGTAGTATCCGTTGGCGTGCAATCAGCCAAGGAGAATGAGGGAGTACGCTAGCAAGCAAAGGGATTTGGACGGTGCCTAGATGGACAAGGGAATAGCTCGGTGCTGTGTCAGCCAAGTAGACTGGGACTGTTGCGTGTCGGGGCGAGTAGAATGGGTTAGCGTGCGGTCAGGCGGGACGATCAAGACAGTCCACGATCCCCCATACGGGTATCCAGATTCCACAGAGCGCGTGATGGATCGTTCAAACTAATACCTAACAGTGTGCGAACCTTTCCCGTCATCCTGTGCTAGACAAATACCCATGAAACTCTTATCAGCGACAATTGCTGAATCGCTCGGCGGTTTCAGCTCGAGTCCGATCGGTCGTCGTTCCTGCGCTCAAGCAACAATTCTATTATATTATCGGATAGAGCGGAGGCCGTGATGGATAGATTCGATCATTCCGGATCGATTGGCAGCGGTTCTATCGGTGCAACACTCGCTTGCACTCGTTCAGATAGATATCTCTGATTGCGCAACAAATTTCGGATCGAATCGTATCGCGAAGGTGTTTCCGTAGATGTAGGGATATGTAAAGAGCGTGTCCACCAGCGAATCGTGAGTAAGCGCGGCGGGGAATAACGCGAGCACACGCGTCGTTACGACGCCGGGCAACGCGGAAGACGCAGGAACGCGGAGGTCGGAATTGGTATACTAAATTCCTTTGGGTTGACACGTCTCGTCTTGGCTGGTGCTCGTTGCCGCATTAGCCACGGGGGTGGAACCGGGGCATCGCTGGAAATGCGGCAACGTTTCTGCATTAACGCACACGTACGAGCCAGCGAGCTGCTAAGAATACAGACGCGCCAGTTACTGCGACTCAGTTCGCGGACGAGTCCAACTGGACTACGAGCTTACGTGTCACTTTCCGTGTTTTCCTACGTTACCCTTGACCGAACTTATGCCCAGGGACACGAAAATAATGTATTCCCTTTTCCCTTGACCCTTGAATTTTAGGGAGCGTAATCTGAGTGAAGCAAGTACTTCGGGGCAACTTGTTATCGAGCTTGAATTCGAACTCAGCTTTCAACGGTTTAAGATTTCGATGGAACTGTAGACTTTGGGTTCCCACATTCTCCCTCGCAGATTACATCTGGTTCCTGGCTTTCTCGACGTAGGAGTCGTGAACGAAAAGTCCACTTTCCAGCAGGACCATGATATCCTTCCCCCCCTCCTCCCCTAGTGACTGGGGAAAGAAGTTTCGAGGGCAGAAGTCTAAGGAGAATCGTAGAAGTTAACGTAGAAGTGTTTTGGCTCCTGGAAGCTACTCAACAGCGGCAGATTCGATTTTCCCTAACCACCAGCGATTTCGTTCTTGAAATTCTTTGAGCGTATCGCGGTTCGAACGGAAGCTGATCGCAGCGCGTGGAGTGATTTTCTAGTGGCCTGCTCGAACTGAATGATACTTTCCCGGGCGCTGGGATGCTGGTTAATTCGAACGAGCAAGAACTTCAATTGGCTGTGGATTTAACGCGGACGCCTGTGCCGGAGATGAGGCCTGTCGGTGAATCGATCGAGGATTGTTTGCCGAAAGCTCGGCCTGCCACATCCTCTCTCCAAATATGTTGGGTAATATTGAATGCCGCGTACCCAGGATTCGACGAGCCTCGCGCCGGGCCGCCTTGCGCCTCGTTAATAAACGATCGATCGCAACCGCTGATAACCGCAGCTGGCCGAATTTCATACAGCAACAAAGTGTTTCTTTCCGCGCTGTAACTAAAACGATGGAATCGACGAGATTGTGCAAGATGTATCGACCGCATTTTCCCATAATAGCTTACGGCAAGCTGTACGTGCTATCCTCCACGACCAATTTCCCCAAGAATCTTCCATTTCTGCATCGATCGACGCACACCAACCGCGAGTGCAATACCCGGAGCCGAAAGAGTCTCAGGAATCGATAAGGAAGAAGAACAGTTTCCAATTTCTCTACGTACAGGGATCAGAGGACGGCGATACGTTCGCAGGACGTGGAAGGATTTCCGTGATACATAAAACAGCCGGTAGAATCCTCGAAGGGCTGGTCATCGATGATCGTATCCCCTAAAGCACCGTTTCAACCTTTGACGACACGTTCCCTTCGGTGGAATTTATGGCTTCGCCGTGGCCTTTCATATTTCGCGGCAGACCGAATATATTTCCGCGGCGGCACGTGTCGTCGATGTCCCAGGGAAGCCGTTGCAACAGAGGATGCAGCTGGAGGAGAGAATTCGTCGTTTCCCAAGGCTGGGACGGGGTGCAAGGTAAAGAATAGCAGCGTTGTCTCTGAAACCGGCCTTATCCCCGGATTTCCGGTTGAAAGCGTTCCTCGGGCTCTGTTTTGTCGATTTACGCGCGCGTACGTAAGTCCACGAATCGAGGATTCGTGGATGCGAGCGGTGTTTTCGGGATGTGAGCGCGAGGCGAGTGAAAAGATAATGTGGAGAAAGGGAAGGTGGCGCGATAAGTGCGACAAATGCGACAAGGTGTAATTGGGGGCATGGTGTCTTGATGTTCTGATCCCGTTTGAGATGTTTAGGAGAATATGGAAAAGGATGTTGAACGTTTTGTTACATGGAGCAGGTTAATTTGTACATACCCCTACAGCACAGTTTGTTGCGGTCTAATATTGGAAATATTGCACGAAATGTTGCTGAAACGTTACAAGTTAATTGCTATGTCCGCTCCTGTGCAACATTGCAGGAGATTGCTTCGGGATTTTACAGCAATGGTCGCGCAACATTTCTGAGACATTACAGCAATGGTCGCGCCATATTTCTGAGATTTTACAGCAATGGTCACGCAACATTTCTGAGATTTTACAGGATCGTTTCAGGATCGTTCCGCGTAATTCCGCAATGAATACGGACTTACATATTTGCACTCGACAATGCGGAACGTTTTTATTAGTTATAATAAATTAAACGGCAATAGTAGGGACACTGGCAGTAATTGGCACGTGTAACACTTTTTTACAAATATCTTCTGTTGCTGTATATAGTTTATGAGTTTGAAAATTTTAGTATCCTCGCTTCTACCGTTCTTTTCAAGCTACGGATGGCATCTACTTCCCAATTAAAAGTGAAACAGCAACGATGCATCATCTGATTCGATCTCCTGGGTTGCGAAACTGGGATACGAAATAGTCACTCTCCCGTGTGCATTCCGACGAAGCCCGGTGCATCAGTTTCTCGCCGAACGAATCGCTTCCTGTACAGCGGCGCGTTCGAAATAACCATCGAAGAGAGGCAGGTCCGAAGCGAGCGAGCATCGGACGAGAGAAAATGAGTGGGCTCGTGACGCGCATTGAAAAGCATGCACGATGAATGGCCAGTGAACTGGCGCCGTCAAAGGGAACACGTTGCTCGTAATTACGTGGAATGCTTGAAACCGGAAGAGGACACGGGGCCAATTTCACCGCCCCCAGGCCACCCCCGTCACGATAATGCCTCTTTTCTCGCTCCACGCTCATATTCTGCCGCGGAAACACTTCGAACCCAGTACAGCCCCGATCGAAATCGTGATCCCATCGATTCGAATCGATTTCACGCGACATCGTAGCCACGTTGGACGTGGCTGTCTCCCCTGGGACAGAAAGATCGTGGAAATATTTTTAATTGGCTCTCGACGTAATCTAGGAGGCTAATAAGCTTAACGAGAGAAAGAAATTAGATAATTCCGAATATATCTTTTTGGGACTGCCAGAATCGTCGGTGCTTGAGGGTTGGAGAAATCTGGGAATATAAATCTTTTATCACTGAAGAAGAAGCAGATTAAAACCGACACCTTTCGAGGGCTGCTTATATTTATTATAACAGATGTCATTAAGTGACCACGTGTTTAGGGGAATTTCAATCGAACTACTATCGTTCATCTGACAGCCTATGAGGGAGCGCGCGCCCCCTCGTGCCAGCTAAGATGCTCGTAACACGAGAGAGCCGTTTCCCTATCTCAGTTTCCCAGCTCAACCTCCACAGGGCTCAAGGACGTCCTTCCCGGAAAGTCAGGGACAAATTGACGAGCGGCTGACGCCTCGGCACGTAGACGCGAAGGATAGCAGTCCCTCTGGGGAGGTACAGGTTCCCGTGCAGAGTGCTCCTCGGGCGGATCCCTTGAAATTTTCATGCCGTGGAAATGAATTCGGGAAAAATACGAGGAGAAGCGATCGCGTCGTTCGACAGGGATGTTGTGCATTCCGTAAAGTTCGTAATAACGTAGAATACGCCCCGAATGGCGAGTAGAAATCGCGGGATCCCGCGTGCTCTGGTATCAAGGGGTTATAGAAGCGGCGCGTCGAGAGAAGATATTCTACGCGTTTAAGTTCCGGCAGGATATAAAAATATATAGCGCGCCCCGTGCATACATACGTAAAGAACGATCGCTAGGTAATTCAGGAGAGGGACGAGTTTCCGATAGGCACGGGACCGGAACCGCGGCAACCATTTCCAACGACGTGACGGGGGTTCGTGATTTCAAAGGGCTACGGCGTATCGCGACGGTGGAGGGAGTGAAAATGCGTTTTCCCGTGTTGCTACCCCTCCCGCTCCCCCTCGCCCCGCAGATTTAGACGCGTGCAACGTGTTACGGCGCGAGAGAAACGCCCCTTCGGTGGCTCCATCGCGTGCGCATTCTTCTCTGGCTGCCTATGCCACCTTTTTACGATGACGAGGTGAAACTGAACGGCCATTAGAGGAATCATTTGACCGTCGGCTCACTCGTAAAGCTGTCTACAGTGCTCGGCCCGACGTTTGAAGGGCACGAGGCTCTCGCTTATCACGTACGTGTCTGGTGCTCACGGCTCGTCTCCAGAAACGATAACTCTCGGACGACTGTTTAGGAGAAAGATATTGGCAATATCGTGTAGCTCCATAAAGTGGGCGGGCTTAGGGGAAGTGTTTATGGGAGGCGATATTATTAACATTATCAGCGATATTGCTTGGATTTCGCGGATCGTAAGTCGTGGGTTTAGTGGACGGGAATAGGTGAACGTATGTACCATGGTAATCCACTGCTGCTGAACATCTACGTGCAACGAGAATGGAACTGTTCAAGCAAAGATCGAACGTATAGATATTCATAGAGAAATACTTTTCTCATATGCGGCTCTGGGTTGCGGAGAGGTTCGCACCGATGGACCACGCAAAGTTCCCGCACGAGGGTGAAAGAGCACCAACCCTCGAGCGTCAAGACGGAAATCTCGATATGCAGATCGGGAGGATCGAACCCAGAGGGCGAGAACTCGGCCCAATCGAAGTGCAAGCTCGGTCCCCGCATCCCCAATCCACCCACCGTGGAATATTCAATTGCACAGCCTCTCTTGGCTAAACGTGAACCGACCGCGTCCCACCATTCAATCCCCTGTGTCCACCCTTTCCCCTGGGCTAAAAGCCACTCTTTCTTTCACAGTTCCTCATACTTCGTTTCGAATGCCGAGAGGCTCTCCGCCTCTCTCTTCTTCCGGCTCTTTGGGAGCGCGGAAGGCCAGGGATCAGCCGGATGGGAGGTGAAACCCTGCGAGAAACGGGTCCCAGACAGTCATGCTAATTTATGGATATTGCGTCGCGTGGTTTGTTAGCAGCAACGAGTACCGATGGTATTCGTTGAAATTTCAGTTTCTTGGAGAGCTCATGAATCCTCGAGGAGGGCTAGAAAATTACTACAGGTGAATTGGATTAATCAACTGCGGCCGGTAGCTTCCATGCGCGTTCGTTGCAATTGTAATCTTGGATTTTGATATCGCCTAGCGTGCTTTATAATTACTTGAATCCTCTGGGGATGGATAGTTTGAACTTCGATGTGATACCGAGGGTGCTGCAGAAATCGCACACGTGGTGGCCCCTTACAGCGATGTTCCAGTATTATTCGGGGAGTTTGTTAAAAATATGCAAACGACGGAAGTTCCAAGGTTTGGAAGGGCCCTTGTCGGAATTAAAAGCGGGTCTCCTTCGGGCACACCAGCGCCCCGATCCCCGCCGTTGAGATTCATAACGCTGACTACAGAAACTTGGCGTTTCTACTCGCGAATTTTTATCATCGCACCTCCCGATTTACATACATTCTGCATTCAGGCGCAAGCTCTCTCATTTCGAATTCCCTGCCGCCTTTCATTCGCAACTTCGGCCAATTCATCTTCCACTATTACCACCCCCGGGAGCCGCCGCAATTCTTCTCGTTGTTAACGCTCGCCTCCTTCCCTCTCGCGCGAACATTAACGCTAATTCCCAAACTGCATCGCGTGCGTTTGCCACTTAACCCACTCTTCGGGTCCACTGGCGCACGACTTTCATATACATCATTTTGCTCGTGCCTGGTCAATGAATCTTCGAGACGATGTTCCTGAAAGATCGTAATTTCACACTCTCTGTAGCCTCAATCTTTCCTCAACTCTATAATACCTACCATCAGGAATCAGTTCCACGAGTGTGGGCGCGGCTTATGGTGTTCCCGTTCGCCGCTCGGCTCCTCGCTCGATCTTCTCGAAACGATCGCCGGGAATCGCGCAGAGAAACTGCGGATCCTCGGCGATCCATGCGAACGAGCTGCGAATTCAGCAGGTTCCGTTGTTCGTTCCTCTAATAAAGCGAGGAAAGAGGGCCGAAACGAAGGCGGATTTCGCGCGCGCCACGCCGCGGACGATATTACCCGCTTAATGGCCGCGCGGATTACCCGGGCCGTATTGCGAAACGACTTCTCGTTGCCTTCGTTCCCACCCTGCTGACCCATGGCGAATTACGCGGTCGAAGAACGGTCGTTACTGTACTCAGTGTTATGGCCTTGAAAGCTCGCGGACTTGGTGCCACTGTCCTGCTGGGACTATCACGAAATCCGGAACGTATCGCGGCTAAAGGCATCGCGCCTCGTAAAACGGGGGGATCCCAGTAGTTAAATTCATCCGTGAGCGTTGAATGGCTGGGATCATAACGGAGCTTCTTCTTTCATGTGTGAAAAGCGGCTGGGAGGTTGCTAGTTGTAGTTCCGAAGGGAGATCGCGGGAGTATACAATTTCCTTGGTAAATAAAATTGCCAAGGGGTGGTGCGTAACAGCCCAACGAGCCATTAAGGTGATGAATTGGCCATCGTGAATGGGGAACCTCGCCCCAGAGGATGCTCCGTAATTGGAGGCGACTTGAAGCTCCCTGGCGAACGTGCTATTTGATGGTTAATTCAGCTTGATACTCTTCTTAACACTATTTATTAGAGGAATCTTCGATGGTAGCACTCGGAGAGTATCGTGAACGGCTGTCGAGGATGTCTGAAATGTTTTTCAGCCGGGGCACGAAGACTCGCGGGGCAGAAGTAAATAGAATTTAAAGAATACTGCGCTGCCAGTCGGCAAAGATCGAGAATTCGAGGGTCGACCTCGGTAGAGGATCGATTGCCATCCCGGTCCCAGAGCGAGAAGCTGCCAATTCCAATGCGCGAAATATGCAAAACCGTGTTTTATTACACAGTCGAGCGCTCTGCAGCCACTCGATTGTCACTTAACGACTCGTTTAAAGTCTCGGTTGCGTAACACCGTTGAATAGGGAAGCCGACAGTACAGGCGACACTCGAGCCAGTGTAACGAGGAATCCTTGAATAATCGAGCTGAAATGGCTCCGGTGAAACAGCGGAATAAAGCAAATGTATATTTGATCGTTCGTCCAGCAATGTTGTTACGTTTTACAATGTCGTGCTGGTAACGTGAGAAGTGTGGTAGAACCAGGTGGCTGTTTGCCGAGGTGTTATCGGCAAATCGCAGACTCGCCGACCCTCCAGCCGAAAGTCCCGATATCGATAGAGGCTCGGGGGGGAAACGAGGGTCCGCTTTACGACATTCTTTCTGGAAGATCGAACCCTGATGAGCGGCTAAGATCAGTATTACTTCCACGGAAAGGTCCACTCGGAATTCGAAGAGATTCCTGATATCGTCCGAGGGTCTCGGAGATAAAAGGGGGCTGTAAACGATGGAAAGGGGAGGTTTGTGCGCGCGATACGTATCTCGTAACTAGACTGAAATTACTGTTCCTTTATCTGCGCTAAGGTAAACGCCAAACATCGCCCCGATATCCTACAAAACGGCCCCGGTTCGCGATTAAAAGCTTCCTGCTCTCTGTCGAGGAGGAGCAGAGCGTCATCGGTTGTTCTTCAGGCTTCGGAGATTGGAATGTTGACAAATCATATAAATTGGAGGAACGAGCATCCAAATCGAGTAGAAGATTGTCTGCTCTAGTTAGACTAGAAGAAGACAGAATCAGGACCAGAGAAATTTGAAAAGTCAGCAGCAGAAGGTGCAGAAGGACGAAGATGAAGTTCGAATGAATAGAAGGGAGATGAAAATGTGATCGCGTCGAGAAAGGAAGCGCGCGATCAGGTGAGTGTGTTCAATCGTGCATGGATCGATGTGCGAAATTAATTCCACCGCAGTTGCCTCCGAGGCACTGCCTTTACGAGCAGCAACCCGAGCAGCCAAGTTCCTCCGTGCAATCAGCAAGAAAGGGAGAAAGTAGAACGCGAAATGTAGCAGTGCGTGAATCGACGGCCCTTTTCATCGATCCGTGGAAGGGCACAGGGGGACCCTGGGATCCAGGGAATGGTCAGAGGGGGAGGTCGAATCTGACTTGCAAAGACCGCGGATCAAGGGTGGCGTTGCGTCAAGATTTCTGAGCCGCCACCCCCGGCAGCGTTCTACTCACCCGTCGAATCTAACTGGCTCGTTTATTTTGGAGCCTGACTGTTCTGTTTGTCTTGGAACTCGACTATCCCATTTATTTGCAGGGTCTGGGTAAATATTTCCAGAGGACTTTAGAGAATCGCCTCATTGGCGGAGTCTTTCTCCTGTTTATCCTTATTTGGGGGTGGGGATGAATGGTAACAAGCCGAGCCAGGATTCAAATTAAAACTTCAAATGGCAACGCCCGCTCGAAATGCAAGCCTTTCTCCAGGTTAAACACCCGTCTACGACGAAGCATTATATTTCTTTCTAATTTAAATGCAACGCCAAGGAATAAAACGTTTCTATATTCGATAATGGTAGACGAGGGAGTCAACGAGCGAGAAACATTAATTTGATAAAGAAACGTGATTCGTTGCTACTCCACGCGATGAAACACGATATTTAGAAGTACCCCAAACGCCCCTGAACCTCCGTTTCGCAACACCTAATCGAATTGTTCTCCGTTTAACGAGATTGCCAACACTTTCAACGGTTTAATAGCTTTAAAACAGCCACCCTGATGATCACGATCACATAATTATCGCCCGGCATAATGCACCTGGATTAGGGTTCGATTCTTCATTATCGTTTTAAAGCGATCCCAGGCCTGGTCGGACGTTCATCCGCTGGAGGCTCGCTTGGACTTCCGTCGCGACGCATTAATATGCTAATTAGGGTCTCGTTAAGGGCGGGAAAGTCGTGGTCGCAGCATCCAGTTATCTAATTAATATTCGTGGGTCCGAAGAGGGAGGGTTGTAGGGTTGAGGGAAATGGCGCGAGAAAACGCGTCGCGTTCGACGTTAATGGAAAAGTTAATTAGCGTCCCTTTGTTTTCTCGCTCGTCTAAATAATTCATGGTGTAGGGTAACTTCTGCGGAGTAAAGAAGTTTACCCTGGACAGGAGGAGAGGTATTAATGAGTAAACGGAAAATTCGTCGCCATTCTTTCGCGAAGCTTCTCCAATTATTCGAAGGATGCGCCAGCAAAGTTTTCTTCGTTGTTTTATTCATTCGATCTTATTTTTTTCATGCTTGTCTGTGGAGTGCTGTAGAAGCTACGCGATTGGTGACTGTTCTGCGTTGTTTCTTTATCAACGTAGTAAGTGTTGAAAATTGTGGGAAATTTTCGTGCGCCGTGTGTTGCGTTTCCTACGCGGATAATGGCTCCCATAACGAACATCCCCAGCCCTATCTCGCAATACATTTTCAGTTAATATATTCGTATTATACGCTATCTAAAGGGGCCATCGACTCCGATTGAATCGTGGATCGTCCCTCTGATCGCTCGCTGTCAACCAAACGCGTACCGTGAATTAAACTTAATGGACACTCGGTGGATAAACGACCTCCCTTATCTGCTTCACCCTCGGATGGGACGTTATTGGAAAGCTTCAGATACAAGCTGAAACTTGAAACCAGATACTTGACGCTGCACCCACTAATTCTAGACAGGATTTCATGTCAACGGGGAGAAGCCAAGTGGGCTCAAGTCCATTTCACTCCGCAGGAATCCTTATCGTAGCTTTTCATGATTAACGAGCAACGGTGCACAAGTACACAAGAATTTCGACTTGGTGATTGATTTCACTCCCCTAAAACTTCCAGCTATAATCAGAAATTAATGGACCGTTCGTGTTTCGCCTGCAACTGCAATCCCCCGAGTCACGTCAATTTCGGGATGTTTCAACTCAGTTCTCCCACTTTTACTATGCAAGCTTTTATTCCTTTGTTAAAGCGAATGCTTCCCCTCAAGCCATCCCTTGGTAAAGCCCTTAGCTACCGTCCCCTTGCATTCGTTAGCATCGAACGCAACAAACAGCGTTCTTACTATCCTAACAAGTAACCGGCTGCTCCACGAACACGACTTCGGTATACAAGAATCCCCCGAAAGGAGCAAAAGGAGCGTCCCGCCAGGAAGTTCGCCATCTTTCCCATTAAACTATCGCCGGGGTATTGTCCGAGGTAAACAGAAGACCCAGCTTATTTTCGTCGCGGTGCAATGATGAAGTGGTGAATGGTAGGGCACGCGCCATTCAATCAGGGTTGCACCGGGTCAAAGATCGATGTTCCTGTACCACGGTGATGCGACACACCGCGAAATCCTCCACCAGGTGAGGGTTCTCGTTCCCATGGAAACCAGACTTGCCCCGGTTCCATCGTAGGTCAGGGCCAGCTCGCTCCTGCGTCGTTTCAACCCTCCCACACCCTTTGCTCCTCGCCCTGCTGCTGTCTCGTGGATGTCGTTGTCGCATAACAGGTGTGTGTTTACCCTCCACAGCTTCTTTTCGCCGCGACGCTTCGATTCTCCACATCCTACACGTATATCTGGTCTTCTGGGGGCATCGTGAATTGTCAAATACTATCGAGGATTGGCGCAGCTCCGATGTGACTTGAATTCTTTCACGATTTATCAGTTAATCGAACGATCTTCCTATTGAATAGTAGAATGGCTCGCTTCTGTGCGGTGTTTCAGCAGAATCGTAGATTCCACGGTGACGCGGCGGGTTTGCAACGCTGAAAAACGAAGAATGCTCTCTGTGTCGATAGGTTTATGAGTAAATGCTCCGAGGAAGCGAAATCGCGGGCATCGCGACTAGCTCCGTATCTATTTCGGAGGTGTCGCGTGCCACGAATGCCACGGACTCTAGCAGAGTTCTGTCGCTGCTGCTGACACGATGCCTAGTACCCCGCGAATCTAAGAATCAGCGTCGCGTGATTTCGAGCGTCAGGCATCCGCCAAGGAATCTCGCAATCGGGCCGCCACACCTTGGGACGTGTTCCCTTGAGATTTCAAACGACACGCGAGCAGCATTTTGAAGATCCGAACTTCTCGGAGCGACGGTCAGAATTCCGCAGAAATCTCTGGAATTCCATTAATCCCTGCCAATTTCTGACGCTGCGCGATCGGAGCTTTTAGTAACCGATCAAACTGAACTGCACCTGCACTGTGGAACATTATCGATTGTGAAGGAGGCATGAGTTTCATAGTGCCTTCTCTCGCCTGTTAAAAGGTGGAAACACGTAGGTGTTTAAGTAGAAAGCTCTCTATTCTACGCAGTCCTTTCCTTCCTCTTCCAAACGAATAATACGAGACATCGAATTACTGGACGCACGGATGTTGGGCATCGTTTTATCGTTCCTCTGAAGAAAGTCGAATGGTTGGAATTTCGCGAAACCTATAACAGAGCCAGTGGAACGTCGCAGTCCCCCCGAACTAACGTTCATCCCTGGGGTTATTTACCGGCGGAAAAAAGGAAGTATTACTTACGGTTACCCATTCGCCAGCGATTGCACTATAAACTAACTTTCTCGGACTTCTATTGCACCGTCGGTCCCGGGCTATTTGTCCACCAGCATTTTACAAACTTCTCTAGCGCGCACCGCCTACCCTCCCCCTCTGATTTTTATTGTCCCGATGCACTCGAACATCCGGGAGCACAGATCACGCGATATTTCAAAAGGCAGCTGAAAACAATTCGATACTGGCCTCAACGACTCACGATCCACCATGGACACTGAGGTCCATTCGTTAGCATCGAAGTTTCGAATGTCTCGACAAGCTATTTAAAATATGACTGAATACTTAGCAATTAAAAGATGAAATTAAGAGCAAATGCGTTTTTAAATATGAAACACCAAATCTCCCTTTTCCAAGTTGCAGTTGGAACACATTCAGATTTAATCGCGAAGGCAGCTTGCACCTCGCCGTGACAAGTAATGTCCTATGTTGAATGTTCTCAGACTTAATATTTACGATTTCACTTTTGTCTGGCTGGCAGAATATCGATGCCAGCGCAGAGGGAGAAACAAAAGAGCAGCGGTAATTAATAGACGAGCAAGACTAGGCAAAAACGTCACCGTAATTCCTCCTGCTTCCCTCTCCAAGGCTCCCTGTCTAAAACGACGAACCACAGGCGAAGCACTCGCAGTTTATCCGGGGAAACAGAGAGACACGGGGAGGAAGAGGGAAGCACGGGCCACTGGGAAAGAGGAATAGACGGAGGATGAGACACTGGACCAGTGTTTATTCAGTCACGAGCACGAAACCGTTCGCTTCGCTTCGAGATCGGAAGAGGGTCCGAACAAACCCAAACAGTAATTCCGCTCTCAAAATTGTTTCCCTTCGAAAAACGTGAGTTCCAGTTCCGTGTGGAGTGCTTAGAGATGTGAGACTGACCCTTTTGATGCTATATTCCACTCCATTTCAACAATTTTCATCGACTTCTTCCATGCTCCTCTCACATTCTTGTCCCTTAGCTTCCCCTTTTCCGCCCTTTTATTTCATCCGATGCGTTTTCTACCTTTACCCAACGTCTTCGCGTTTCTTCCTCCATTGCATGCTCATTCCCTAGCAATCTTCAGTTCGACGTTCCATTGACTCCAATTTCTGCTCCTCCTTTTTCATTTTTCTTTGCCCCTTTGCTTATTCTTCTTTTACATTATCTGCTGCTGCTTCAACTCGCAACGGACATTTCCGTGCTCCCTCATCCATTACTTTTGCCTTTTACTCGTCCATTTTCCTCCGTCGGAGGCGTCTCGAGGTGTGCGAAGACAGTGACAGTGAAAAATGTAGTCGAAGATCGGACGCCTCGCGGTTTCATCGACGGATCGAGATGTCCACGGGATCTCCGCAAGTTTCGCGATTCTTTTGGAAACATCGACTGCTTCCTGGTGCACAAATTTCTTCCCTAACAGATAGCTGATGAGATTCACTCCCTCTTCCATTAAATTTACAAACCCTGAACTCCAACTGAAGAGTTCACGAACCAAAAGGCCTCGATGCCCCGAGATCACAGCAATCGTGAAATAACAATTCTTCTCTCAGAATCCACCATCCTGCTTCCCATTTATCAAATCCAAGGATTCGCTGGCCAAAACCGTCGTTATAACGCTATCAAGCCATACGATTCAGGATGGATCCAAGCACTCTCCGTCCTTTCGTTCGCCAGCCTGAAGAATATCAACTGCAATCGGGGATCGCCCGCTCCTTCAGGACTGCGGGGCTCGATTAATGGCCGCGGGGCACGGAATCGTGGACGAGCAGTCCCAGCAGCGACTGGGATCGCGGGGTAATTGGCGGGTTTCGGAGGGCCGCGGCAGGAAGGAAGAGAACTCCGCGGGTATTTATGCAAATCACCGCGGCCCGTGTCGCGTTCTATCTTCGGCTGCCAGCAGGTGGTGGCCCGATAAAGGCCATTATGGCCAGTTTCCTCGAGGGGACGTATCGTTCCGCATGGCATATTAAATCCTACCGGTGGACGCGATTTATGGCCAGCCGTGGAAAAACGGGCCGAGGAAACTCGGCCGTCGCGGGGATCGCTCCAGCGGGGGAAAAAGATGCTCAACGATATCTCTCTTACACGCTGCCGCGTGACGCCGATGCGGGAAAAAGTCCGCCTTGAATCGATGGGATCTCCGCGCCACCGAGGATTCAGAATGACGAGTGAAGCTTGAGTCGAGCACCGTTTGTCTCTTCGCTGGATGATGGAAGGAAGATGCAAGCGGAGGAAGGGGAACAAGTTTGCAGATCGTTAATAAACGTCGCGGGGTTCGAGAAGAGAATGTTTGCATTTGGATTCTTAATTTCGTGGGTGGTCCCGAGTGTTTGCAACGCAAGGGAGTGTTTTCTGCGACAAGTTTCGAGAGTGTGTCTTCAAGAGACGACGGATACAGAAGCTTGCTGTAGCGTTTAAGTAGAATGGGACCCTAGACACACAGACACTTGATTCTACGGATCTTGATTCCCGGAGGTTCTGAATGTTGGCTAATATTTGATAACCCGTGCTTCGGAGATGTGTTGCCTGATTGCGAGTGAGGAGGTGGAAGAGGCGAGGAATATTCGTACTTTGAAGGAAGAATTTGAGCCGGGTGAATGCTTGGTGCGACGTTTAGTAGAATGGGACTCTAGCTGCACAGACTTGATTCCCAGAGCTCCCGAACATCGTCTGCTATTTGGTAAGGCAACTTTTAGGGGTGTGGGTTGGCTGAATGAAGAGAAAAGTGGAAGAAGCAACGAGGAATATACGTATCTCGAGCATCGAAGCGCAGCTGCCGTTTCGATCTGGCGATCGTTCTAATCTTCCGCGTGTCCCATCCCTGTTCGCACGCCGAAAAACAGAGAGCGTTTCTCTAAATATACGCGGCTGAAACTGTCTCCGTCAGAGCGGACCGACTGCGAATCCGCGCGCTATACATAGAGGCACGTGTCTCGGATGTTTCGTGCGCGAATCGCCCGTTTCATTCAGAAAGAACCGATGGAAAAACGTCCGCACGCAGATCGCGACACGCTCGAGCGTTTCGCTCGCTCGATCCAGCCGCTTAGCCGTGACATTCTTGGCAACTCGGCGCTATCAATATTTCTGTCGGCTGCTACCGTTCTATTCTGGACCTGCTTCTAGTATTCGCGGTTTGACCTCCGATGAAAAGCCAAAGAACTGCAGATCGAGGAGAAAAGCGACATAAGGAAAGAGGGTAGACGGAAGGGAGGAAAATGCGAGAGATTAGAAATAGCGGCTAGAAGATGCGCTTCGGATTGCACCACCGCGTTTCCGTGCAGTTGCTCGTGGTATATAGGAATACGAATGAACGAGAAAGGGATAGGGGAAAGAGAGAAGTGTTTCCCAAGTGCGTGGTTACATAATCCTGCTCTGATTTCCATTAACACTCTGCGCTGCACCTTTAGATTCATTTGAAGCGAGGGGAAATTGTTTTCGCGGCGTCGCAGTGAAAAAGGGGTCTGAGAAAACGCAGGTTTCTACTATAATCTTCTATGCCCCGACGACAGAGATTAGCTCTGGAGAATCCTCCCCCGTTTTCATTAACACTTTCCACGCTATCGTACTAACTCTCAAAATTTCATAAAACCCGAAGGGAACGGGGGTGCAGAAATAATTAGAGGATTGCCTGTGCAAGTGAAGCGGTTGAAATTTTGAAAGAGGAAGCTTCTATAGCAAAACGGCCGGAACAGGAGGATCATTTGGATGATCTCCAGCTCGAAGAGCCCCGCGAATTACGCAAGCGACGAGACTCGCTTAGACTCGCGACTTTTTTTTCCCCCCGTTCCCGATCGATCCAGCTGATTACAAAAGGCGCCGCTTTAATCCCCGAATCCCGGGCCGTTTCATTGATTATCGGGGATCGTTCGAGGAATATAAAATTCTCGTCGAAATTGAATCGCCCCACCACCGCGCGGTCCCGCCCCCCTCCGCCCTCGATAATCGATTCAGTATCGCGAATACGCTCGAACGCGAAATGTGCGCCGGGGAATCTGCATGAATTTCCGCGAGGACGTCCCTCGGACGGCCGTAAACAACATTCCCAGCAGGAATTTTTTTGAAAGGCAACTCGATTAAAACCGGCGGCAGGAGTAACGAGCGTGGAGTTGGACGGGGATCGGGTTACACCGTTTCGTTGCCGCGAATTCGTTAAATAGCACCCATTGAAGATCGATCGCGCTAGGAAAGTGTTTAACAACGCTCCCTGGGCAGTTTGTAACGTGGCGAGTAAATAAATCGTTACGGGCGGAACCCCGAGACGCATTGAAATTCCTCGGATTTAGTCCAACTCCAGCCGATCACGTGGCTGCATCCCCCCCGAGGAACTTCCGGCGAAAGTTGTCGAACGGTCGGCGCACAATCAACACCCACGGATTCCGCCCCGTTCTGTACACATTCTCGCGCTTAAGTCAGCCTGGAACGTGTCGCGGCTCCCTTCCAGGCAAATCCAGCCAACGAAATTTCCATCGAACGCCTGCTGCTTCTTCGCCGACCTTTTTCCACGCCGGCTTCCGGTGATTACCGTTAAGCGCGAACGAAGGCGGTGAAGAAGTTCGAGGTTTCGGAGGCTGCAGAGCGCAGCGTCGGGAAATCCTTTACACGCGGCGAAATTCCTCCCCAGTTCTTCTTGGATGGCAAGTGATTTTATTTGGCATCGTGAATTAGGACGTTAATTGCGGGGGATATTTGATTTGAATTAGTTCGACTTCGTGTACCACGCTGGCACCAGAACCGATGATCATGTGCCGAGGTGCGATTTTATTACATTCGAAATCATCGTCAACAGTCTACTTGAAATGGATGAATCACGTAGAATAAACATAAGCCAATTGCAGACGGACGAGGAGAAAAGGGAGGGGCAAATTGAAAAACCGTGCGCTTCGCTAAAGTAGCTGCATTTTTGTGCATTTTTTTTCCTCCCAGCTCGGCTTATCCTCCCTTCGCTCGCTGATGGGAAAGAAAAAATGCAAACACGATTCCCCCGTCGGTAGAGATAGCGATGCCGCGGACATAATAGAATTTTCAGCCGCGTGATGGTAAGAGGAACTTCGCATCCTAGTTTCGAATACGCCTCCCGTTTCGAGCTTCACTGTTCGGGAATTCGAGTTTCGGACGGTTGGTGGATTTTTAGGGGGAGTCTCTGTCAACAGACATCTCTGGAAACAATGAAAGTTTTCGGCAGAAGTTTGGGATTACGAAAGGGAAATAGCGCGACGCGATCAAGTAGAAAAGAGGAGTTTGGATTCTGAGAAAATAACGAACCAAAATAACGGTCGTCTGATGGTGTATGGTAAATCTGATGCTTTTAAAGGTTTACGCGCTGCAAACATTGTACTCTTTTGGAGTTAAAGCTGAATGGGCATTAGAGAGAGGGAGAGAGGGTGGGGGGGGGGGGGGAAGAATGCAGTTGAAGATAACTGTAGAATCCCATTAGAGATACTTAGGGGATACAAGAGTAAATTCAAGATACTCTGAGATTTTCACTGTAATTTTGGGTAAGTTTCGGTCAACAGAGACTGCGACATTACTGCGGACAATGAAACTTTTCCCGTAGAACTTTGCTATTACAACAGCCAAGCAAAATTGGATGCGTGAAATCTGTTCGCCGTTTCCCTTCGTCCCCAAGCAAACAATAAAGTTTTAGTTTATGAAGATTCCCCGAATGTTAACAGATGTCACACTGAATGCTGAGCAATATTTTCAAACGCCCCTCTGCAATCACCCGTTCGTTGGATGTAGGATACCGCCGGAAGACACGTGACAGCGAATCTGATCGGAGTTATCAATATCGAGCCACGAAATCTGCTTAATCTCTTCCGACGAAGGTAAACAGGGCTGGAAACGCATCGGCATGCATAATTAACGATTCATCGACCGATAGGTCAGAATTATGCATGAGCCACAGCGCCTTCGGAGGGATTATGCAACACTGTTGCGTCACAAAGATAGAAAATCTTCCTTCTCCTCCGCTAGAGACCTTAATTCGTTCCAAGCCGTTCGCTTCGTTGCCAGTAATCCGTTACTCCGAACCTGCACGGAGCCATGAAGTACAGATTTTCGGTGCACGGTAAAAGTGTTCCGCTGTACGATTTAAACCGTCGGGGTTCAGATCGCTTTATTACCGAACATAGGTTGAATTCCTGTTGAAAAGCAGATTTCTCGGGAAAGTTGCCCCAGCCGTCGACACGTTTCGAAGTCGAAGGATCGACAGTAAACCTGTCTGATCCGAGATCCGAGTAATCCCCAAGAAAGGGCTCAAGAGAAGGAACATATAAAGTGAACGATACAAGAGTGAACGTCTGTGCAGATCGTAAAAAATTCAATAAAATCCACGATACTCTATAATTCATCAGCAAGTCCCTCTTCCCCCAGAAGACTCCACTAATCACTTTTTACTGATATAGAAATTCATCGCAAAAGCTGCATCAACACCTTTGCTACCTCGCTCTCGCGAGAACCCTTGATATTCCGTGCGACTTTCATCAGAATGTCACGCCTACGGGAGCTTTGTCGCTCAGTGAAACGAGGATGCCTGGCGACAGCGAATATCTCCTTTTTTCTTGGCCGGAGACGCGGCGAAGTTTCTCCTCAGAGATATTAAACCGGATCAGGTGTCCCGGCTTTGTCAAGCACCAACTTCTCTTCCCGCCCGGCGACAACGAAACATGTAAATCTCCGGTAACTTGCTTGCCGAGGCCGCGTCTGTCGTGATTGGAAAACTCAACGGAGCATGGCGTTTCGTATAATGAAGTGCCATATCACTGGCGGGAAACGAACGAGCACAAACAGATCGATGCATCGCACCCTACACCGTGTTGACACTGCGAGAATATTTGTTTGCAGGACCGCTACAAAATTTGATAATAGGCGTTCCAAATATCCTTCGAGTTAACCCATCGTTGACACACCTCTTTTTTCAATCAACTTTGATATACCTGGGTGGCTAACACCCAGAGCAATTTTTGAACGAGTGCCATTTTCATCCAAAAAATCCAATTATTATGAAAAAAATCATAGATCAATTTCAAGGTCTCCAAAATGTATTAGAATAATTTATTTATTGAAATTTCATCACAGTTTTTGTAAAATAATTCTAGATTACCACATGTCGAGAAGAAACGTAGAAAATCTTTAAAAAATTGTAACTTTTACAAATGTCAATAGTAAAAGCTAAAAATCTACAGAGTTGATGTTCGGATATAATATTTTGGGAGAAAAAATAGTTTGTAAGTCGACTTTGAGAAAAAGGTATTTATTTTGCATATAAAAGGTTCGGAGAGTCAAAATCAGCTTAAGGGTGGCTTACACCCAGAGAGTCAACGAAGGGTTAAAAAGATATTTGGAATTGAGACAATCCTTTCGTTCCAGCGCTAGTCCCAAGATCAACATTGAGTGGCAAATTATAGGCGGAGGAGTGTGATTTAATTTGGAGAATCGGGGCGAGGGGTTAGCTCGACAGTGTCTGCCAGAAAGGGAAGTATTGAGAGTCCCGTGGCTTCGAGTGCGCGATGCATCGTAATGAAGCGTCGTATCGATGACAAAAGGGCATCCGCGGAGGAGGAAACAGGGGATAGTATCTGGCGCGTGGATTCGAGCACGGTCGAGCACGGTCGAGCACGTGATTAATTGCTCGATTCACTCGAAACGCTGACTAAAGGGCTGCACGGCATCAGCCAATGACGGCCTGGCCACGATATTAATAACGAGCCGCGTGAAAGGAGGCCTTCGAGGAGGCTTCCGCCTTCTTGGCGGCCTGTCATCCGTCAACGAAAGGTGTCAGCGATTTCCTACGGGGGGTAACGAGAGCTAACGCTGCCTTTCTTCCTGTTACACGAGAAGATTCTGTCCAATGAAATGTACGGGCTGATCCATTTTAGCGGGGGAACGGATTTATCTTGAAAACATTTCACTGTCGTTGGCAAGACAGTTTCCTGACTAAGATAGAGGGAGACGGGACTTTCTTTACTCTAAAATGTTCTTTACTCTAAAACGAACAAAATTTGACCTTGTTACACTGTTTCCCCTCCTTCACTTACCGAAATTCCTAACAAATCTGCAGAGACCGAAGACTTCTGACGTCGCGTCGATTCCGCGTGCACCGAGGACAGAGTTGGGCATTATTCGACTAAATTGTCATTCGAATCAGTATTCGAATAAATTTGTTCGAATAAATTTTTCTCCGAATAATCTTCGAATAATTTCTTATTCGAATAGAAATTTAGTCGACTCAACGGACAAATAAAATGATCACGTGATTTCGGCGATGTACGGTGACACCACTGACCTGTTGTAGCGGCCATCGGCACGACCAAATACGAACATTTGGCGTGCAGATGGTCGTCATGGTTTATGACACGCGCGCCAGCAAAACTATTTTTGAGTAAGCCGCTTTCCGTTCCTTTCGTGATTGAATTTTGAACAAAGCATGTTTTCCTTCGAGATTTTCGTTTACGGCCGCAATAGTTATTGCGGGTATCATAAACCTCGGGTTTCCGAAGGGCCCACGATACGAGGCTGGGTGGCCTGCGACCGGCCACGTCACGCGCCTCAAGGGCCTGGGGGAAATCCCGCTCCAGTACCAGGAGTATTTCTCCCACCAAATCTCACCCCGTTACGGTGGCAGGGCGCCGCAGACGCGCGAAATAGGTGGCGTGATTTTGGGCCGGGAAAAGTACCGATTGGTTGACACCGGCATCGAGTCAACCAAATACACGGTGTTTCCAGTCGCGCGCGTCTTGCCGGAAAATGTGCGTCCGCCAGACGCCAGTTTTCGCCCACACCTTGACAAGCGCTAACATCTTGTTCGTAATAAGACACCAAAATAAAACTGAAACTGAACTACTGTGGGAATGTTTTAAGGGAACATAGCTAACTTCCAATTCCATTAGATCTAATGTTTTAGGTTAAGTAACTAACTTCTAAGTTAAGGGGGGATTCTACCTTGTGAGGCAGAAAAATTGGTGATACTTTGTGAATTTGTTATACAAAGACTGTTCGACAAATTAATTTGAAGTTTGGCAGGCTGTTTTATAATATCTTCAACTATTATTCTGCATTTCCGTGCGACGATAAAAAATCATATAGCAGATATACATAGAATGTTGAGTGTTGACTGAGAGCGGTGGTAAAAATCTGGTGGTCCTGGCGTTGATGGAAAGTACTCTAAGGATTATCACAACCACAAAAAGGAAAAAATATTCTTAATCTACATGAATGTGGCTATCTACGGTAGTAGATGCATTAAGGTAAATAAAAAAATGTTAAAATGGCAGCCTTATGTTCTCATACCAAGTTGTAAGTAAATTAGATAACATTATATCACATTGCTTGCAAAATAACGGGGCTTGTTACTTCCACAATTAAAGACTTATGTATGTTGTGCCCTGGCAATGCCCAAGCACACATAATATACAATCACATAATCTGATAATTCTTTATCCCAAATATCGCTTAAAAACCGACGACCGACGCCGCCAGAAGAGAATACTTCTTTAAGGCGGCATTTCTTCGGCGTCCAGACGCACCCGGCCAACACACGCGTTCAGACGTATACGCACACGTCCAGACACACACGTCCAAACGAGTGTTGGACACAGTACAGTCTTCCATCCATAGATATCGAGTATCACATTTATTCGTCGTTCAATCAGGTCGAATAACGAATAAATCTTGGGGATTTATACGAATACGTGTTCGAATGAAAATTTATTCGAATAATGCCCAACTCTGGTCCGAGGCCGGCTAAAAAGGGGGAATTGTCCGCTCGAGCGGCCATGGAAACGGCATTCAGGGAAGCCGCTTATGTCTCGCGAGCAGCGCACAAGAATCGACTGTTCCCGGGCAAGGGAAAATGCTGGCGAGACGGAGCAAAAGAGGCGAACAGGGAGAAGGTGGTGGAAGTCGAGTGGAACACATGCTTTCATGCGGAGTCTCGTCGTTCTGTTTTTGTCCGACCTGTCTAGCGGAGAATGCGCCGCGGTGGAAAAAAAAGGCGAGCGATACAGCCACGTCGAAAACGCAGCAACGCGGACTCAGCAGTCCGCGTTCATTTCACTGGGAATTTCCCTGGGAGCTCGACGAGTCTCCCGGAAATACGCTTTGAGATAATTTAGCATTCTGCGGCCGGGGAGCATTAAACGCTGGTATGCCTTATTGCAATAGTACCTGGCTCACTTTTTAAACAATCCTCGAATCGAAATCCTCTCGCGTGTCAGGGCCAAGGACGCCGCTTTGGAAGAATGCACGAATATCGGCGACCCTCGACGTGCTACGGCCGCGATAATAAAGATTTTCAACCGGTCGTTTTTGCCCCGTTTTATCCAGCAAAGTATTTGTTTCTGTCACCAGCAGCGCGGTGGCGACGATGGGATTGGTTGCCAACTGAAAAACCCTTTTTATTCGAAGCCCCGGCATCGCTGGAGGCGCTCGTTCCGCGGCCAAGGGACTTGGCACGGCTTACCTCGCTCGCTGAAATTTCGGCGGGGTTGGGAAGAGGGACGGGACCGGAGGGGGGAAAAAATTAACGGAGTTACAATCGCGCTGCTCTCGGCGGGGGCGTTGGAAGTTTCCTCTATTATACTCGAAACCGCGATTGCCCTTCGCCTGGCTCAGACTCGGCGCGGTTTGTCGCCTAGTTTCGCGCCGTTCAGAAATTGACGAGGAAAATGGGTCGGGAAATAAGGTAACGCGATAACCGTTCGGTTCAGTGCACCGTTCTGTTCTGGATACTGCCTGCAGGTAGAGTTTTATGTATGTGCATTGCGCTGCATGGAAAACCTTGATCACCGTCGCAGGGAGTTTATTTCAATCGTCGTACAATAATTCCCACCGTTCGGATGTAAAGAATATTTTTACGGAACGAGTGGACATAGTTCGGATTACTTTGCCACTTCGAAATCGATGGGAAATACTTTGAATCTAGTGGACGAGAGCCATGAAAGTCGAAACTGCCCGCGCTGGTCGGACCTGGATAAAGTTCGCAGCTACGCGTCCAAGGGCGAAATTCCCATAGGATTTTAAGCGAAGCCCGTCGACGAATTACATCGACGATGGTAGCCAGCCTTCATCACCATTCTCTCGCGCGAGACAGCCTCGCCGTTAGAATCGATTAGACCCCAGCCATTCGACCCGATTTATCTACCACAATCTCCCGTGGATTTATTCCCGCGTCGTAGGCGTTTATATTCGCTTCAAAATCCACCGTGCGCCTTCCGCGTTTGAAATTCTTCAAATAGCGTATGCTCATAACTTTAAAGGTTCATTCATTTCATTAGCAATCGCCGTACTTATCACTAGGCTTTCATCTTAAAACGCATTCTGCCCCGATGCACGGTGTCACAATTACGTGGGAGCAAATTAAATCCGGGAATGTACGAGATAAAGGAAGGTTGCGCTCAAGTTCCCTTCTTAATTGTCCTACTTCTCGCGATTAAGGGTTTTCTTGTCAGTTCGAGGACTTCCTCTACACGCATACAGCAAAATTACCTTGGAGAATCGTGACAGAATGTCTTCGAGCAAATCAGTTGAAACTCTGAAGCGTTTCATATACAATATGAGATTCGCTTTAAAGAACCTCGTCCTACAAATTTGTCGCAGAGGATCCTTCCTTTTAATCGGAGCTATGATCACTCAAAGGTACCTGGAAACATGCAGCAAGTTGCAAAGTACTTCTGCAACGTTTATTTCAATATTCGTCTAAAGAAATCGAGGCACCTAATGAACGAGTTCTTGGATTCCCAAAGAAAAAGTTTCCTGCTCGGGATTCAAAAGATCTCGTATTCAATATTTCCTTCCTCCGTGTAATATTCGAAGGTAATAATGCAGCGATTCTCTAATCTCTGGTCGAGTGTTACTTGGAATTGGAAGGGGACGCATGATCCTCGACTGAACATCGCCCTCCACGCGCCATAAGTAACTCGATAAATCGAGTGCCTCTTGCTTCTTTCTTCCGTTCGAACGGAACTCCGAATATCGTGATGTCGATATCCGACGGTACGGGAAAGTCTCTTGGAACATTGCTGCGATATAAACGCAGGCCCGCTGCTTCGTATCGCGAAAAGGGATAGATCGAAATTCGAAATGGAGTATTACTGGCTTCCGTCTGCGACGCGGTACTTCCGCCGTATCTCGTTCATCTCTGCATCTCCTCCTTCCTCTACTAGTTCCTTCAACCCGGCTTCACTCGAGGCCGCACGGGTCGCGCTGGTATCGATATGCTTTGCGAAAAGGCAGCTGGAAACTCTTCCCATTAAATCCGCTTTGAGAAAGTCCCGCGGACCATGCGCTCTGCAATCGGACCCGTTTTAATCGAGTGACTTTGTGGGGACACGGCACAGCGATATTATAGACCTTTGAGCTGGGCAAAATGCGGACTGTCGGAGGTACGAAAGGGTGTAAATCCAGAAGTTTTTTTGGAAAAGCCTGGTACTTCACAGTAAAAGTGGTAGAATATTTGCCCCCACAGTGATAAATACCAACTCAAATGTTGCAAATAGCAGTTCATGGTTTAGTTAAGTTGATATAAACCTACAATTCTGAAGCTCGGCCTCCGAGCTCCTCCACCGACCCAGAAATTTCTCTCAACGATCAAACAATCAAGCTTTCTCATCTACCGTGCAGAAAAAAATACGTCCGCAGAGGGAGGAAAACGTTGGGTCGAGGCAAACTAAACGTTTCCAAGCCGCGCAATAATTATCCCCGCTTTGTTCGCGCCGGGAGTAGAGGAAAGAAGCGAGAACGGCCCTCGTGAAAAAAAGTTCCTCCGGCGGAAGTCAATTGTCCCGCGGACGGGAAAAAATAAGATACGCGGAATATAAGGGGCCGACGAAAGTGGAGCACGTGTGCGCTGCCAGAGAGAACTTTCGCTCGTTGAAAGTTGGAGTGCTCGACGACGCGAAGTGGTCCTCGCAGGTCTCCTCCGCGATTTCTTGGCTAGGCGGAAAATAGAGGAAGATCCTCGCCGGGAAGCGGGACGAAGGAGCAGCTCGGAGGATCCACGAGGTGTGGTGGCTTTCAGACAGAGTCGATACATCGCGGCGAGAATCCTGTTATTTGTCCTCAGCGCGGGCTGTTTGCCGTGTCGCTCGATTCTCCCGACTTTTTCCCATCCGTCGCGTCGTATCGATCCGCGTCAACGGACAACGTCCCGTGAAATGGAAAGCCGTTCCGAACTTCGCGGGACGCTACCTCGAACGGTGTTTGCGAAACAATCCTGAGAAGGGGCGAACCTGAGGGCCCCTTCAGCTGTCATGCTTTTGCGGGTTCTATGCAAGGAACTGTGTTGGATGATAAGTGCCGGCAATGGGAAATCAATGTGAACCTAGCAGGGACTGGTTCTTCGATCGTGTGCCAAATTTCAAATTACAGCAGACTTCGCTGACCTCGTTCCACTCACAAGCGATACAGAAATTTCAGCTGGGAATCGCGAGGAGATACTAATTTCATACGGGACACGGACAGAACGTCGAGATAATGAGGTTAACGAAGTAGACGTCGCGATCGAGGCGGAATTAACGACCGAAGAACAACGATCGGCGGAAAGTTTTCTCATCTCTCTGTTCCCCCTTTTTGTTTCGTTGTCCAGCGGACGTCGAATAGCCCGAAAAGACAGAAATAGGAGGGGCTGGGCTGCGGGGGAGTATGGATCTCGGATGGCTCCTCTTGGCAGAGAGCCATTTCGCCCTCGAAAATCGAAGTAATGCCGTCTAGGATGCATCCATCCTGCTTTCGCGTTTAAGCGAACGCAAACATCGTAAATACACGGGGCTGGGCCTCTAGAGGAATGCACATTCCTGGGGAATGGTGGGCCAGACGTGGCAGGAAATTGATGAAATATTGCGCGCTGCACTACGATCCGCTGTAGATGTTTTTTGATATCGAACAGAAACGGAGGAACTATCGGGGCGTCTGACTATTCGCGGACTCGACTACTTTTCCTCCTAAGCGCGTGTCGAACGCGGGTAGCTGCTTTCAATCGCGAATACATTCGAGCTCCAAGTATCTATTAGTGTGGAATGCGCACAACACGGTGTTGAATGTATCTATCATATAAGTGATCTTCGATTTATGAAATTTACGGCTTTATGACGTTGCACGTGTCACGATTTGTATTCCCCTAGATGCATTCATGTAAACATTCGACGCGTGCAGCAGTAGATTCGTATGATTTGTAAATGTGGAATCAGGGCTCTCGTAATTTATAGAATCCACAAGGTGATTTCTTCGCTGCATTTTGTAATGCAAATTTAAATCAACTTGCAACACGGTGTAATAAATGAAGCTTTGTATATCGACTTCTAAAATATGAACACGCTGGGAGTTTAGTAACGACGCACATCCCCGAGAATGGGGAATAATGTTAAACATCGAAAGCTGGACAAACAGGGGTAGGTTTGTTTAGTTGCCTCGTTGCCGCCCTACACGGTGAAAATGGTTAAAAAGCCTCTGTAAAACGGGCTGGTAACTTCATTCGTACCACCCCGCCGCCGCGTATAATCGAATTTCATCGATTTCATTTTATTAACCGGCACGGTGAAACGTGCCCGAGCATATGGTAAAAACTTGGAAAACGTGAGCCGCATACCACTCGTCCTAAAAATATCGCCAAATATATCAGGCGAAATAAAAGTTCTCCTACTGCCTCGAAAGCTACCGTGTTCTTTTTGTCGAGCTTCGCGTGGAACGGTGAAAAAAAAAAGAACAGGAAAGTTTGTCAACAGCAACGAGACTTTGAGAGACACCCCGTGTGTACATTGAATATGCTTTTACATGAAAACGGAGTGAAAAGGTTCAACGACGCGCCGCGTTGCTGGAAAATATTTTTAAACATCCGCGAGTGAATTTTGTGGACCGGTACGATCGGGGGCCCGTTAAAATGGAGGGAATTCGCGGCGCAGCGGGGTGGCGTGTATCGATAATCACGGAGTGCATTATATCACCAGGAAACATTCACGGTTCCCGTCGCCGCTGGCGATCGTAATTGTCGCTGTGTCGGTAATTAATTTCACCGAGCGTGAACGGCTCCGAAATTTTATCGTTTTGAAAACATTTCACGAGGCGATCCACCACCCTTCTGCTACGGCAACACTTGGTTAATGGGTTGATAACACCATACGTGTGTGTGTTTCTCTCCCCCCCCCCCCCCGTGCTTTTCGTAAATTCATTCTCTCGTTCGTCGCGAGCTTTCGTTTGAACACGATCGACGAGGAGCGAAATCAGTTTGCGAAAAGCACTTCTCTTACAGCATCTAGAATAATCAAGATGCTTTGTAGTTTCGATTAAAAATATAAGTATAATACAGCAGATAATCTACGAGACAAAGTTTGCCGGTAATTTGTGCGAAAGTTAGCCTGTAACTTATGAGCAGGAGTTAGCAAAAGTTAGGTTTCGCTAATAATGAGCTGTACTCATTTTGCTTGGTCGGTGTATCGGGGATGGTTGTAGAAATTTCTTTAATCAGTTTCTTAATTACCAAGCAAGCTTCCAATCTCCTGGTTTCAATGATAAATGAAATACGCAACACCTGGTTTACTGTAAATTACACCCTTACACCGAGGTCCCATGTTAACCCAATTCACTTTTTTTTATTAAACAGAACACCGTATCTTGATTCGACATATCCCGTTTACTTTCAAATTTAGCCTTCCCCCGTTGAAAGTTGTTATATCTAGAAAATATAACACTGTATTTACCCCAGGCCATTCAGATAACCGCCATTGTACTCTGCCGCGATAAAACTCCACCCCCGCCGTATTCATCCATCGAACTCGAAGCCCCAAACAATGCCATCGCTGGATCCGATCGACGTCGGCTTCTGGGCAGCGAATCGCCCCGAAACTATCCACGAATTCGTCAAGTCACTGGACGTCTCCATGCCGGGCCTCTATTCAAACTGTTTTCGGGGGAACAAATTAATCTCGCGGAGCCGTCGCGTCGGGGTTTAGGGGCGGCTGATGGAAGAATGCGCTCATCAATTGCTGTCGCGCGAAACTGTAGCCCGTTCGAGGGATAATTCGGAAACCCAGCAACGTGGATAATCGTACAACTAGATACTCCACGCGACTTTTATCACAGCAGCTTCTGACAGCTACAGTGTTTAGAGTTCAAGGAGAAAGCTATGCCTCTACTTGCGTCGATTATTTACAGGAATATATAAAAGTACCATTTGTAAACTTTCTTCCGATCATCGCAATGAATTTTGCTAGAATTATAATTTTATTCACCCCACATCTTTAACTCCACGATTTCTCACTCAACGTTCGAATTCACACGGCAAAAAACATCTTGTCTACGAAAAGATAAACGCCGTACAGAGGCCGTCAGGGGTGGACCAGAAAATATTTCCGTCGGACGGCGATTCCGTTAATTTACGGGCGTCGTAAGCAGCTAACGAAATTATTATTTGCGTCACGGCACGCTGGACGCGCCTATAGGAGAGCCAAGAGAAAGCGGACGCGTTTACACGCGGCGCCGAAACAAAGGCGAACAACGCGTTGGCTCGTAACCAGTATGATTAATTTCCTGCAGGAAGGATTTGTTCGAAAAAGGGTAGAAATCCCTGGCGCGTCTCATTATTTACTCCTCTATCATTCCTCGCGCCTCCCTCGTTTCCTTCACCCTTAGTTTCTTTCAGATCCGCTATAATTCCTCGTCTTAGTCGAATGGAAAAAGTTGGTAGAATGGAAAAAGTTGGTAGAATAGAAAACGTTCAATTCACCCGGATCAACAAAGTTCCCATTTTAGGATGACCACTATAGTGTGCACTTGCGAGTGCTCGCGGTTTTCAGCGAAAAAATTCCTTCCTGCATCTCGCATTCAATGGACCCTCAGATTCCTACGTTCTCAAGCTTCAGTTCCCCCTTTTTTTTTTACGTGCCTCTGCCGTCCCCCGTTTTTGCGAAAGCAAAAGGGTTTCATGGACGCTCCGTTTCGAGGTGAAAGCAGAGTCGAGGAAAGTTTTTTGCCCCGACGATCTCGCTAGATTTCTGCGATACACGACTTTCTTCTTTCCACAATGGTTGCAAGAAGCTGAGTTATCGCGGTGGCTTTCGCCGTCTGTGCCAAAATTCCGGCAACTTTGCGACAATCAGCGGCTAAGCTCTTGAGCCGCGACTCGTTTCTGCGTTCTTGGGTGGCTTGAATTAATTCGAACGGACAATTACACAAATTTCATGCATTGCTTGAGGAGAAATGCAAAGGATCAAAGGTAGACAGACATTTCACCGAGGAAAAGATTTTCCTGCGCCGGTACATTTTCTCTCCCCAATTCCCGTGAGCAGTGAAATCCTTATTTTGAATGCTGGCCTGTTTTTTTTCAGATTTCACAGTTTCCGATGGACCGGAAAACGACGCTTCTCGTCAACGAATTTAGCGGAAACGCCGCTCATCCGGTTTCTCGATCGTGTTCGCGTAATTACGACTTCTTAACCGGGCGAAATTTAATCCAAAAATGTGGAACGTGCGAAAGAGCACTGGATTCAGTGTCGATGGAACGCAGGGAAGAGCCTCTGCCAGAAAAGGGGACGGGGTGCAGTGGAATTCTCGTCTAACGAATGTCCCTTTCTGCAAACTCGATAACAGATCTCAGCTGCAGCGAGGCAAATTTTTCGAGGCTCCGCGAGGTATTTCCTCCTGCCTTGATGTTCATTCAGAGGCAGAGAAGAAGAAATTAGTTGGTAGAAAAGGAACAGTAGCGTGCTGGATGCTGATCGTGTAAACTGGGACGAGCTGCGGAGGTTCGTGATGCAACAAAGCCGTTCTTACTACGCGCAGAAAGGATTTCCGCGGCTTTAAAGAACAAAGATGAACCTCTTCTGGCAGCGAAGATCGCGGATATCGGATTATATTCCTCTTCCGTAGCTCCCCGCTCAAAGAGGCAGGACAAACAATTGTATTCCTCATCGTTTACGTGGGAGCTACTGGTTCTCGTTGCTTTCGCAGCTTCTGCGGCGAACACCTGGGAAAATTGGAGGCTTCATTGATGCGCCCTGGGTGCTTTCGCCTCGTGCAACGATCTTTTGTACGAAGAGCTTCCTCCGGCTCGCAATTTATAAAACTTCATTCTTCTTCCTCCTTCCTGCGATGCTTTCAGCGCGTTAACAGCCATTTCTCACTGTCTGGGAAGAGTGTTGGCAATGGAAATGGAGAAGTCCATCCGGCGACTATCCTCGGATTAGGATATGCTTTTGATGTTCCATTGTCAAAATTGGATTCGATACGTCAAATTGCCGCGTACCGCACGTTCTCCAAATCCAGCTCGCCAAATTCTGATCCCCGTCTCGAGCAACGTGTCCCGTTTCCCTCTGCCGAGTTAATTCCCCGTGAATCCTGGATTCCCAGCCGTGGGTTCGCACAGTCTAATCGGTTTATTAATTCGTAAAGCTACCTGTTGTTTCGTCCGACAGCCATTCAGAGCCTCCCTATCACGCGATCTCGTTAAAGAATTCGTTCCATTATTCCCTCCTCTGCTGCGAATTTCTGCCTGGTATCAAGGTACGTTCGCCTGTCGCGGGAATTTTAATAAGCAGCCGCCTTTTTCTCTATGGAGAAGCTTTCGCGTCTGGCTCGCCTGGCTGGGGTTAATTAAACCACCCTCATAAATTGCGCGGCCCTGCGCCAATAAAGATGGGCAGGGGTGTGGAAGCGTGTGGGCGAGCGTAATATTCGCGGCGAAATCGGCGGAACTCGGAGAGAGTAAATTGCAGAAAGGCCTGGCAAATGTGGCTACTGTCTTGGAGAAATTTTGATCCCAGGAAACCTTGGTTCGGATTAGTCGACTCGAATCTCTGGGAACTTTCCAAGCATACGAAACATCGGTTTTTTGGAGAATGTTAGGTTGATCTGAAAGTCTATTAAGCATTTGTCTTGCTGTATTTATTGCCTATCGCCTCCCGATGGAAAAAGCTGAGATAAGCAAAGGGAAATCGAATGGCACCCGGTAATTTGTAATTAAAACCAATCTCAGCAACGGCGTCATTAAGCAGGTCTTACGATGCTAATGAAAATACAGGCTTTATGGATTAATTAAGTACCACGACACCGGCCAGAGGCTGTATTTCCCGCAGTAACGCGATTCTCCTCTGTCGGGGCTTCTCCACGCGAGCCGGCCACCGGAGGGAGTGTCACGTTTCTCACCCATGACGCATTCGAATAATTCAGAGGCGATCGTATAACTTTTTCTCCGGCTGCGAGTCGACCCGGACTCGCCTCTAACGATCCCGAAAAATTTTCCCGTCCCACGGTTCGGGCAGTGAAAATTTTTACGCGGCACCGCGTAGAAGTTTGGCCGCGGGGCGAATGGCGCTTCTTTAACGTGGATAGGACGAGTGTCTGGATTTTGGTAACACTTTATGGAGGCGGAGCGCAGTTTTATTACGACCCCTAAAAGTTTCTGAGGTTGCGAGTTCTTACGACGGGACATAAACTCGCGCCGCTTTATGATCGACCGTCTGGTCATCGATGGACACCCTCCTGAAGAGCCACTCGAGCTGCTATAGTGCTCCTAGGAAATGGTGGCACGAGACGAAACCGTTTGAGTGTGTCGACTAAATGAGAATCGAAGGAAGATCTAAATATCCTAACTCATCCCGGAACGTACCCTTCTCCATCCCCTAATCACATTAACCCTCTAACTGCATCGTTATCACAGACAACCCCAGAACACGCCAACCATCAGGCCTGAAACCCAGTTTCCCCCAACCGTATAAAACGTAGATTCCATGGCAAACAAATTCGTGGAACTTTCGGTTCCGGCCTACGCGTACCGCGAATTACAAACTCATACTTTATAGCGGAAAACTCGTACAACTCGCCCCCTCGCCCCCCCCCCCATCCTTTTCGCCCCCACGGCAGTGGAAGCTATCGACCGCATGACGTAAACTTTTCCAATCATTCTACCGGCCTGCTTGTCGATACGAGCGGCCATCCACCGAATATTCCCGGCGAAACGACCGCGCGTTCAGGTGGCCAACGGAACACGCGCGCTCGTTTCCGGAAGCTGGGCAGTTAATGCCGCACTAAACGCGGGCACGGGGACAATGGCGTCGATTCGATTCGATTTGATTCGTAAAACTGCGACTGCTGACGCGACCATCGCCGTTACATCCCGTCCTGCTGGTTGGTGGAGCCGAGTATTGGGCGAAAGGGGGTTGTCGGGGGAAGGGGGTCTGTTGGAGAACGATTTGCGAGGACAGGGCAAGCTTGGCCGCGTGACCGCGCATTCGTCATCGTTTTTTATTGGTCATCTCCTTTCCGCGCTCGCGAACAAACAAGTTTGTTTTCACTGGATGTTTCTGACGGGGCATTGATTAGGGCGAATCTGTAGAGGAGTAGTGAAAAAGCGATGGAAGCAGTTCAGTTGGTCCCGTTCGACAGGTATTTACGGCCCTGCCTTGGATCCTCGAATCGGACCAATGAAACGTGCCATTAAGTGTTTGTAATTCTCGCGGGCGAAGTAGCGCGAAGATAGTAAAGTTATTTGTCGGTGGTAGTAACGAAATTGCAGATTCGAACGATCCTGACGAGGCGAGATTTAGTTTGTTTTAATTTAACGGGTGGCAGACGCGTCGATGGGAAAGACACGGGTGTGTAACAAGCGAAAACAATTGCTCGCAAACAGTTTGCTTTGCCTCGCGGCCCGAATCCTCACCCTCCCTCTGGTTCAGCGGCGAGTAACCGGCGCGTAAACGACGAAACGAGCTCGCTGCGATGCTCGTGAAAACTTCCGGAGACTGAAACGACACCGTTTAGATCTATGCAGGCCAGCCCTTGCCCGCGAATGCCGAGTTACTGAATGCTGTAATCGGCTTTTGTGCGCCTATAAAGTAGTTCTAACGTTCACTGAATGGCTCGATGGATCTCCTCGAAATTACGAGGCTGGTCTCAAGCACCGTGTTTGTATATTATTTTACTGCGCCGAACGATCCAGCAAAGTACAGTCTGTCTTTAATTCTCGGAATAAGAAAATGGGGATTGAAGTATCTCGAAAGTATCGTTGAATTCGTTCACTGAGGTATAAAACGAAAGTTTGGAGAAGCGCTACTCGAAAAAGAATGCGGCAGACGAAAATACGAGGTTCGTCGTATATTCCACGGACAACGTAAATGTTCCATACGCATTTATTATCGAATTTCACGAGGAACATTATGGCGCGTCCCACGACGTGGCCGTGGGTACACAGTCGAACAAGCCGCAGAAGCAGGCGCCTTTAATATCCGCAATGCTAACCTCGCTTCCGGTTCTCGATATAACTCCTCGATACCGCGGAACGAGAATGTATGCGGGGAATGCGATCGAGGCACGAGGGATATCGAGAAACGTACGCTATAAACAATGTTACTTACGGCTTCGTATCGTTACGTACACCGTCAAGCCTGAAAGCAACTTCAACCTCTTCTACAACACTTTTGAATAATTTCTTAGGGAAACTAGAAGCAAGGCTTAATAATCCCGGCCTAAGGTCTTTGTGCTTTGTAGATCCGCGGCAGAAACTAAAGTGGAAGCAACCAGAGGCCTTCGTGTAGGGAGCTCTTTAGATGATGAATGATCTGTGCTCAACGATACATTATTTTTGGAAGATACCTGCTACGATATTTATGGAAAAGAGACGCCTGGGGTTTCAGACGGGTGTTATCAAAGAATGAGCTACTGCAAAATTCACTCCCCTGGAGCATTATTGCCACGCGTGTGATGTGTGCATTCGTATGTACGCGCACGGTTGCAAGGGGGCTGGGCATGGGTCCGTTTCGGGGCTGGAAGTCACGGAATCGCAGTAATACGTATTCGAGGGTACGCGGGGCCGAATATATCGGCCGAAACGTGCCAGAAACGGAATTACCGTGAAATATACAGAGAACCTGGCAACCGTGCACGCGATATTCTTTCCACTGGCTATAAATCGTCCACGTCGAAAACGCGAATCGTCGCCGCGAGAATACCGGGTCTCCTCCAACGTGGTTACAGCAACTGCATAACATCTCGCGTCCATGACAATCTCTACAATCATTATCCGCTTTCCCTATCGCGAAATTATAGCGAAAGTGAGTAGACGCCTGTGACCAATCGTTGCACTTTTCCATATTTTTCACAGTTACAACGTTGGCGGATGAAACGAGCATTTAGTTTAAACGGGGGACGATCGAATGAAAAATGGAGGCTGGAAGTCATGCAAAACGCGCTGTTATTAATAATTACGAGCGGATTTCCGGATCCTGTTCGTCGGGCTGACGCGCTTTACGTTTCCCCGGGCCGCATCGCAATTTTAAATTCATCCATAAACGCGACCGTTTTGCGGCTGCCATTTTCGCAACGGTTTTGCGAAAAGAGTTATATCGCGCTGAAGCTTTGTCTTCAAAAGGGTTTTAAAGTAGCAGATGGTAGACAGACATTAAATAACTGTTGGAAAATGGTCTTCAGTGAGTTGCTTCTAGGGAAGTAAAAAATTTGCGTTACTTTCCATTGAAGTGGTTGTTTGCGCATTTTTGAATGTTCTTTTGTTAATGTTACTTAAGGTGTAGCTGCAGTTGACTTGGGAATAATAATTTTTAATTCGCTATAGCTGTAATACGACTACGAGGAAAGGAAATGGTGTTGAATGTTTGTTGTCGCGGGCTGTAAGGGCCGCCTGACTATTGCGCGACTCGTTCTACTCGCGCCAAAGAATCTTCGATATTCTCCACGCATTCCAGCTTCCTGGCAGAATTCCCCCAACTTTTTCGATCACTTCTGATCTCCCGAGCAATTATCGAATAGAAAACACTTGATCCTCGTTTGAAACGGAGAAAAGTCGGGGAAGATGCATCGCAAGAAAAGTGTAATGAGCAAATTTGGCGTCGGTTGTTTGGCAAGTGAAAGAAGATGGACACAGAGCTTCTGCAAAGAACTTTGCTGGCTAGCCAGGCGATCTATGCCTGGCACTGTGTGAAAATTCGATTACCAGAAGAAGCTCTCGCTTTTTGCCCCGCTTCGTGTAAATGTTTTTACTCGGGGCGTTTAACGAACGGTGGATGCAAGAACCGCGAGTCGGAGCTAAGATCTTGGATTAACAGATTCTGTCTTTCACTCAAAAAGGGACGGAAGAACTGCGTCAGCAAAACATTCGTGGTTGAAATAATTCAAAACAGACATTCTGATTTTCTGAATTACTCAGCCTCGAATTTGACAAGTGGAAAATAAAAGCTTACAAAGCCTCGTAGTACAACCTGGCAATAAGTTTGGAATCAAACGCAAAGATACGAATAGAGCTGTTCGAGTACTCGAATATTCCAGTAGCTCGAAATTCCACATGTTTCGTTCGTCAATCGCTACCTTAATCGAGCCGCTCGCTTTAATCAAGTCGCTAGGTTCTTTCGAGCGCTCGGCTCGAATCGGTTATTCGAACCGAGAGGGAACGAAACAGTTGACATGAAGTTGTCGTCGTCTCTTTCGTTCTCTCACTCTCGACCGAAGGATTCCAAGAAATGGTGGGGATAGTGAGCGCGATTATAACGCATGGTAAAAACGCGACACTAACGAGGCATTACTGTATATCCCGGCTCGCTTGTTCCGAGTACTCGAACAGCTCTATACGAAACTAATAAGAAATACCAATATTTTTTATATATAATATGCAACGGTATATGTAACCCATGATAATGTTAAATTGGTCTATTTTAAAGTAAAATCACCAAAAATAATTAAGAATTTCGTTTATTATGTGATAAAAAATATAGAAGAAACAAAATGTTGCTTGGAAATAAGTATGGAGTAAGTAAAATAAAAGGAAAATTTAACGAGACGGGCAGTGTGGTGAATCGCAAAACAGGCGGACGTCCGCGCTCAACTTCAAGAAGAGATGACAGATAATTAAGACAGATCGTAAAGAAAATGAAAAGAGCCACATCTCACGAAATTAATGAAAAGTGGGCACAGAACGTATCCGATCGAACTCTACGAAATAGATTACATGAAATGGGGTATTCTTTGTGCAAAGCAAAGACAAAGCCATTTCTCACTAAGGAACACAAAAAGAAACGTTCAGAATGGTGTAAGAAGTATGTACATTGGACTACAAAAGATTGGAGTAAAGGTGTTTTCCACGATGAATCGCGTGTATTGTAGACTTACGTTTACAGTATTGTTACACTTTGTGGCACATGATCGAGACTCGCGAGTAAGCGAGTGCAGAAAACAGTGACAAAACATAAACATTAGAGTATCAACTTTACGAGTGGCTTTGTTATGATTCGGATTTCAGGAAAAGAGTATTGAAAAGAGAATAATGAAATGAAAACCATGAAGTAACTAACTAATATGCATGTACAAATGTCAGAAAATACTAGGTAATATATATACTGAAAAATTTATTGTTAATCTCTTTGCAAATTTATATTGTTCCATACTTTTTTCCAGATCTTCGGTTCGTTCCATACTTATTTCCAAGCAACATTTTGTTTCTTCTATATTTTTTATCACATAATAAACGAAATTCTTAATTATTTTTGGTGATTTTACTATAAAATAGACCATTTTAACATGACCATGGGTTACATATGTGTACCGTTGCATATTATATATAAAAAAAAATTGGTATTTCTTGTTAGTTTCGTATCTTTGCGTTTGGTTCCAAACTTATTGCCAGGGGTTGTATAATTGCACAATATGCATGATTCTCCCCTCTGCAGCACATTTAAAAGCTTACCAAAACCCTATCGATCCCCTCCAATTGGAAATTCTAATCGAAACTCTAATCTCCGTGATCAAATTTCCGCGTGAAACGGGCTACAAATGCAAAGGGCGGTGAATTCTTCGAATCCAACGGTTCGAATGGTTTTACGCGCATACGTGAAATCCAACGCGCCCGCCATCGATCCGCATTCTGAATTCGGTTTTGTCGCTTCAGACGGGCTTGACAACTGCGAAGGATTAATCCAGTTAGCCTGGGCCACCGTGGACTGTGACTGATGAATGAAATCCGGGGTGGCCGACCTTATTTTGCGTCAGCCCTTGCTCCGCCGTTCAGACCGCCTGCATCCCCTTCGCAGCTCTCCCCCTCAACCCCTCCGGACCCTCTCCCAGCCGAAGCTCCGAGTCCACACAGTCTGCCGCACTACTGACGTAACACACCCCCTTCTGACGTCACGACCCGTGGGTAACGTGGTAACCCTTTCACGAGGACAACGTCCTCTTTCGCCACCCCTACCTCGTGGCCCGCTGCTTTCCTCCCTCGTCCATTTCCTCCGTTATTATTAATTGCTGGACACGCGGATAATACTGCGCGCTGGTTATGTAATTCGTTGCCGCGATTATTAAATTACGACGACTCGTTTAATTCGCTTCATCCCCTTGGAGCTTCACTGCGCCATCGTATCTGCGCTTATTGCTACTAATTCCATTGTTTTTAATGTGGATTATCTGGATGATTGGTAGCCGGGCCAATGGAATTAGGACTCCTTGGTGTACGGGAGAACAGAGGATTTCATTGTCCCGTTTCACATGCCCCGTCCCCACGTTTGAGGACTAAAGCCCGATGGTATCGCGACTCGCTCGTTGTGAAAGGCAGAGATTGCCGAGGGACAGCGCGCGGACGCCGCGACAGGGAGCCGGTATTCGAAGCAAAGTTAAGGAAAAAAGGGCGGAACTTTAATTAAGGTTAATCCATCTTTCGAGTGGGCGGGCGGTGGGAAAGGGGAGGGCAGCCTTGTTCTCCGCGAACGTTGAAAACTTCAAAGTATCCCCAACCCCTGCGCCAATCTCATCCACCTTTATCGACTTCCTGACGAACGGAAAAAGAAGCCCGTGATGTAATTAAACGATTCCTTCGGGCAATAGCTTTCGGCCAACTGCCGTCTGCCTCATTATCTAACTTCTCCGCAAACGCAACCTCGCCCCGGCGACCCTCGCGAGAGGACACTGGAAAGATGATGAAGCGATCCAGTTGCCGAAAGTGAGAGGGCTCCAGAACGATTTAATGGACGAGCCATCGGCGCTGCGATCCAGGATAACGTTGTTAAAAGTTTGACGGTGTTGGAGCTTGAATCGCTCGTCGATTTCATTGCTCGCCTTGTTAGAACGATCTCGCGAGAATTTTTAGACAATGGGGTATTCTGTACGGCGAAGTCTCACGGTATTCTCTCGATTGAATTAAGATATAGGGGGCAATGGAAAGGAGGAACTCGTGAATCAAGAGGCGTGACTCTAAAGTCTATGGAAACGAGGTCAGAAATTTGCCTGTGCGAGTTGTTCGCGGATACGATTCCAAGATAGTTTGAACCAGTTTGAACGTTCGATTAGAAATGGGAGATCGTAGATTATAAAGGAGAAGGAAGCTAGCACGAGGCTACGCATTTATCTCTCCCACTTTTCCCTTCGCGTATTCGCGTCCCGAGCACAAGAGTTTATAGCGCCTATACGGCTCGAAATCTGAATGGATAGTTGAAGGGCCCGCGATAGACAGAGGTGTTAAATTTGCCGAAAGTCGCGAACATGAGGCAGCTGGAAAAACGAACCCGCTACACCACGGTGACGGTCGAATTCAAACAGTAATTTCGCCTGCGTCGTAAAACGCCGGCCTATTGAAATCCACGGGCGAGATATCTCGCGTTTTTACGACGTCGTGTCACGTCGAGCCGAGCGGGAAGCTGAAATGATGCATGCGGCCGTACGTGAACTGTATCCTCGTGCAATTTCACTTTACGATCCGGCGATGCGCGGCACGATAGGATAGCGCCAACCGGATTGCAAAGTTCTGTCTTTTACATAAAGCACCGCCGTCGTATAACGCGATTACCTGAACTCGTTGGCTGACATTTTGTCACCGAGGCGCGGCTCTATGATAAGCCAGCGAAACTTGAAATCTCCTTACCGCGGGACGCGCTGAACTTGAGACGTCGCCCTGCCGTCGAACTTGAAACACGATATCGCCGTTTCGGTGTGATGGATTTTAAAATCGATCGGCCCGGGGCGGTGGAGGGGGGTGGGGCGAAACGCAACCGCTGCTAAGGCTCCCACGGAGGTCAGTCGTGGCAGAAAAATTATTCAAATGTCGCGGAATCGCGGATGAATTGGAAATACTCGGATATCCAGCGGGACGAAGCGATACGGGAGCGCTGGATGCGCTGGATGCGACCGAGCAGGAAGGCGCGCCCAGGGAAATTCGCAGCGGCGGTTAAATCGCTCTGCCGCGACGCAGTTTTATAAATGCAATCGCGAGAATTTAAATTCGACGGCCGCGGGAGGCAATGAAAGAGGAGAAAGGAGACGCCAGGAGCCGCGGAAAGGCAACGGTACCCGGGCGTTTCCGTTCTCCATGCCGCTCGCGTTTCGCGCTCTTTGCATTCCTTTTACGTCTCCATAAATTCCCGCTGACTGGATCGGTGGTTCGTTATCACGATCTATGTTTCAGTCGCTTCCACGTTTAATAGTGTACCTAGCGAGCTCTGCATCTTGCTGAATAAATACTCTTCTCGGCCCACGGCGGTACGTTGATCCATGGCCTTTCGGAGGAAGCGGGCACGTTTCTTTGGTCAGGCATCGGGATTGAATTACTGAGAAGGGTACGATCGACGTGGAAGCGTACAGAGCAGAAATCGGCGGTATTGGCTACGACCCGTGGTCGATGCTGCATTTTGTTTGCATTTTATATACGCTCGTCTGCCTCCGTGCTAGCGATTTGAAATTTAAATCGAAAATAAACTAATGGTCTGCTGTGTAGGTAACCGTGCGAGGAATTTCTACTTTAATTAAATTATTCATGGAAGAAGACGGACAACCTGAGCGGTTGTAATCCCCTTATTCGGGTTTAATTCCCCGAGGAATTCCTAATTATCCTTTGTTCATGCCTTTCTAGGCTGGTTACGAGCTGCCCGCAAACTGAACGGGATTGTTAATGGTAATTATGGAAAACACATTATCAAGGGTTCGGTGAAATTATCAAATTGGCTTCAAGTTTCGCCTGAGCTTGAAAATTTCCAAATTCGATACGAGTCTTCCGAGATTGTTAAGAGTAAATAATGTACGTGATACGTTCTCTGAGTACGAGAGGAGTAACGAAGATGAAAAGGACCGATGAGGCTTTTCATGCAAACTGCCATGGCATTTCATCAGAATCGTCCTTAACCTTTTCCCTCGGCGACGGGGCTCTAATAAGAAATCGATATTAATCGCTGCAGAAGTGGACCGTTCGATCAGTCCACCTGGAATCCGGACAATAAGGTTTGTTCGAAGCTACGATTCACCATTAACCTGTTTCACTTACCTACCGCTGGAGGAAGTCAGATTGAATTTTCACCGTTCACTGCTGTTCCCCGGGCTTCGTGCACCTTGAAACTTTTTACCCAATCGAGACTGTGCTTCGATGTCCCTACGACCACTCGCCAATCGATGGAACATTGTACCACTTACGTGTCCCTATTTTTATTCCTTGATACTATTTCTAAGTCTCGAATACTCGAAAGCTTCATTTTCTTGGTATCTAATCACATTCTCTCTCCCTCGGAATCTCCGAACACCTACACCCACTAATCCAAAGACTCAAATATTCATCAAATGGTTCCACGTTGAAAGAAAAATACCTAGAACGTTACCCTTTCCATTTTAAAATGTACGTGAGGGGCACCAACGAGCTGATCGAAACCATCGTGTGTCACTTTGTTCCAGGTGAGGAACTGTGGATTGCTGGTGCTGGACCTCGGCCCCAGGAGTGGCCCGGGGGTTACCCTGGGGACCTCGGGGAACTGCTCGCGCAAGGACGAAGCTGCTAGGAACGACGAAGGACAGGGGAGGCGGAGGAGGAGGCCGCTATGAACGCCAGCGTCAACATCGAGAGGAACTCCTGGCGGCTGCCTCCCGATGAGACCGTCCAGGTCGCCGATCCCCGTTCAAAGTCAGCCCAGGTAAAAGAGGTAAATCGCTCCAGCGGCCCGTCCTGACATCCTCCTACCGTCGCTCGAGATTGCTCGTTCGCCGTTTCGTGGCGAATTTTGTCAGGTTTCGAACGCATGACTCTGTTGTGTCCCCTGTCTTCCAAGTTTCGCCCGATCGTAGTGGGAATCTTTCTTTGCTATGAGACCTGGTCACTGTAGTTCAATGCACAGGGTGTTAGGTGTGTCGCGCGAGGGATGCTTTGGGTCAGAAGTGAACTCTTTGTGACAAACGAATGCATTTTCTGAAGGAATGCGTGCCTTAGAATCGTTGCATTTTTGCCTCAAGAATCCCTCGACTATATATAGACGTGCACTTTTCGTGATGTTCTTATGTGTCTCCAAGTGATTGTGAATATGGTAACCCAAGACTGTTCCACAATAACAAAGACAGATGTGATTGACACGCATGTTAACACGAAGACGTTGCATCCCGACTGGAATGAAACTGATAGCCGTTTATTCCGATAGAACGTTTATTGACATAGAATTTAGCGGTGTTAGCATTGTGGCAAGCATCCACACGAAAAACGTGGACACTGTGTGTAATCACACTTCTCTCAGTCAAAGGAACACGTTGACACCGTTTCAACGCAAACACAGAACACGACGACCACGCACGAGACCGTAGCCTTCAGATTGATACACTCACTCTTGCGACCCAATTCCTAGGAAGCATAAACGAAAGATAGGGATCTCAAGAGTCGGATTAAACAATTGGAGAATCGCAAGGTTAAAAAACCGCAGCGTTGCGAAACCGCACAGCCATTCCGCAGAAGCATTCCAGATGACCTCAAGATTATTCCCCGGCATTAAGTCAGCCAATTTTCATTCTTTCCTGCCGACGAAAAAACAGCTTAAGCGGAAGAGTCCACGTCTGCGAAGAGGAAAATGCACGCGTCTTTTTCCGAGTTTCATTACCCACAATTTGTTCCAAACATCGTCTTCCCGGTTACGGCCGTACTCACAGTTGAAAGCAGAGCTCGTTATACAGTGTTGAAAATGCTAAAGTGGATTCTTCAAACAGCGACGACTGAGTTAACAAAGCAATTTCTGTAAACGAGCATGAACGTACGACTTGAAGACGATAGCGAACATTAAGTCCCCTTACTAATTACAGAATTCGCTGCAAACTGACCCGTAAAACTTGAAACTACAAGTAGACTCGTCACGTTCCCGCCATCGCCTTCAGTTGCCGAAAGTATAATCATACAATTACCATAAACCCTACGAACTTCTCCAGGATGAAGACAAAAGGATGAACTTAAACGTGTCCCAACGCTCCAACAACACTTCCCCTAATTATTCCGCAATAATTCCCAGTAACAGCGTGGAAAAGCTTTCAGATGGATAGCAGGAACTGTTCCCAGCGAAACGCTAATAAATTCCAAACGACATTCAACTCGAGCCATTAGCTGGAAACCGTCAATTAATTAGACTTGCAAATAGCCGAGCGTCGAAAGACTCCGCCGCGCCGTCTCCCCGCGAAAACTCGGCAAAAACTTGCCGAGGATTTTGGGAACGGCTGAGAGTCCCGGGGCAGAAACAAAGACAGGCTAATTACACGGCAGTAGGACGAGTAAATCAGACGAGAGGATCGTCGAGTGAGCGAGAGAGACGGGATTCATTATGCAGACTGGCTGCTTACCTCCGCTCCCCTTTGTTTCCCCATCTCTCGTCGCCTAGCCGTGCGAGGTTTGACTGCCGAGATGTCGAGATGTCGCGAACGACCGATATCGCGACGTCTAAACGTCGCGTTACGAGAGGGCGGGGCGTCCTCAACGTGCCCTCGAGAAAGTTAATTATGCAAAGGCGCGTCGCGAAGAGACCAGCCAGCCCAAGAACAGCCCTAGCCGCGCCATCTCGAGATGGGAGAGCGGACGCCTTTAAAAGGGGAGCAGAGGCTGCGAGAGCGGCTGATAACTGCCAACTGATTTTCCCGATATAACGTGGGAACGGTGGCGCGACAGGTAGCTTTCTGTTGGAAAATCCCCGGCTCGCTTTCCACGTCGCACCATCCCAGGGCAGAGAAATAATTTCGTTGGCTTCGGTGCCCGGTTCATTGCACGGAGTCGTGGAAATCACGTTAGAGGCTCGAAGAAATGAAGAGTGGAGTCTGAATGAATAAGTGGGAACTGATTTTCTTCTGTAATGTGAGGACACCGGTAGTATAGGTGTGGGCCTCAGTTTTTCAATGGAGAATGAATGCTATCGGAGGGTAAGTTCAACGCTGCATTCTTGGGGAATTCTTGCAACTAAGTTTTTGCCCCGTTGATTGGTTCTTCGAGGCGATTGAAATTCTTGGAAGTGGAAAGTTCCTTGAGACGGTGGATGAAGACAGTGGGGGGGAAATTGGCAAATAATTATCAGTTTGCCGGGGTCTTGGAACTTTCATGATTGCAGAAAACGTCGGTTCTGTTCGATTTCTCTTCGAGCTTTCGTGTTCGAAGTAGGTACGGGTGTTAAGTCATGGAAGCTTGTTTCCGATTAGGTTCCAAGGTATTCAGGATAACCAAGATCTCTGTGTACTACTAACACCAGTAGCTCGAGTTTCGTGGCGAAGCCATACAACGATTACAATCTTAATTGGCGAGCAGAAAGATTGGTACTTGTAGGACGAAACGTAGCGTTCGAGTCCTCGAGTCTGGTTCTCGCAGTCTCGTACTACTTGCCCGATCACCCCCTCCTGTTTACATTGCACTCGAGCCACAGGCTAAGCAAGTGGCAATCAGCGCACTCGTTAATTGATCAGCTGAGCACTCGGAGACTGCTGCATACCTGATCGATTAGAAAAGGCTGATTGGCACCCACTTGCTTCTACTGATGAATGCAAAGTGCGAACACTTTTGCAGCCCCCCTCCGCTATACTGGACTTAACGATGCCGCACCTCACACCTCCCACGCGTTTATCCCACGACATAGTTCCACCTCCATTTTCCACGGCCCAGCAACTACGAGAATGCCATCGAGGGTGCATCAAAGGGGCATTCCCGACGCATCCACGAACCGAGAAGTTTGGAAATAGTTTCAGCGACGTGGTAGAATGTGACCGGTGGCCAGGGCAGTGTGCAACTCTCGAACGGTTATTATTTATAACCCGAACACTCTCTTAGATATCGCGCGTACGTGTATAATTCCCATAGACGTGGCACGGGGAACGACGGCTGGAATTCCGATCGATAAAACTGAAGCCTTCAGCGCGGCCGGTCTAAATTTACACGCGAATGTCGGAATACGACTCCGTTGTTTGGATAATATTTACATACTCTCCACGACAATGTCGCCGAGGAACGCGGAGGGGTTGTCGCGCGAATTTTCAGACGCATGCAGATTTATTCATGAAAGCTCGCGTCACAGCTGAGGCTGCAATGTAACCGCAGTTTGCCCCCTCCCCCCCCCCCCCCACCCCGAATCCCCCCGTTTTCGTAAACTGCGCCCATAACCGGAGGAGCTTGACGGTCGAAAATGACTTTCATCGGCTTCCTACCTTGATCGCTGGACTTCGTCGAGTAAAATTAATTCAATTTAACCTTCGGAGAATAACGACGCCGCTACAGGTTCGAGTGCCTGTCGTACTAAGAATTCAATCACAGTTTCCCTTTTAATCACTGGAGAGTATGGCAAAGGCACAGCCTTGCAGTTCAGTTCATCGTGCTTCCAGATCTTATAAGAATCTCATCACGACGAGCTGTTCCTCGATTAAACGAAGTACTTGCAACTGTTTCGACTGAGATCAGTCAGAAACTGAAGGAAAGCCTGGTCGAAGATACTAGCCCGACGAGCACGGCGAGAAACTACTCTCAATTACAATAAAAAGATCGAGCAACATCAATTTAATATCAGCGAGGAGCTGTAGTCGAGGCTCTACTCCCTCCAGGTTCCTCGGAGCGCGCAATTTAGCCGTGCACCGAGCCGGACAAAAGAATCGACAGGAGAATCCTTTTCTACAGAAGTCGGAGCGTGGAAACACGCCCTGCCGCTCTAATTGGTTGCGGCTGACAGCTCGGGAGCTTTTCAGTCCCTCCGTGGGACCGGAAACGTGGAGGAAACGACGCCTTTAACGACCCGCGCAGCGCTGTTATCGCGGCGGCGATCCATTAACGATGCAATCTCGCGATACGCCGTTTCGCCGCGACCTTCGCGAATCGCCTCCCCCGCCCCGAGCGCTGATCGAAGAACCCGGCTCCTCTCACTCTTCCACCCCCGTCGACGCTTGTTTCGGGGTAATGAGAATTCCTGGCCTTTCGGCCAACCCTTCGAGCAGGGTTCGAACGATCGCGGAAATGCAAACGGAGAAGCGGTGGATGGCGTTCAGACACCGCGTGCCTCTTAACGTCGTCAAGTAGAATTGTTACCGAATTCTGATACTTGACGGTGAGCTTTAATGGACGGAGAGATTGATGGCGCAGTCTCTAGATCGTTAGGCATGATTCAGAGAATTACTGGGAAGAAGAATGATTCCTGCGAAGATCTAGGACGTTCGGCTCGCTAGCCTTGTGGACTTGGTTCGGTGGTTGAGCAAATTGCAAGCACGCCCCCGCATGTTTGCGAATTGTTTCACCGTGTGCGTGTTTACGGACAGTCCACGCTCTTTACCTCGTTAACCTGTACAAACCCTGAGGAACGGAGGATGTGTACTCGGCGCGAAGCATGTTCCACGCAACGCGATCGTACGAAGTGCTTTAATAAAAAATTACTTTGATCTTTAGGGACATCAATAGTGAAATCTACACACGCCAGAGATTCCAGAAGTCTATCGCAGGCTAGCGACGCGAGCGCGGAATAAAGTGGACCAGTTATCTGCCCCATCGCCTCGAAAGCTCGACGAAAAGGTGGTTGACAAGTGGGAGAGAAATCCAAGTTGGGGAGCTGCCTCTCCACACGCGAGCACGGAATAACTTGATCATAGCTGCGAGGGGCGAAAAGGCCTAGATGGGGTAAAAGTCGCGGCTGCTTAATACGTGTGCGTGGCCCTTTGAGACTCCGAGAAACTCGTTACACACTGGGCAAACCACCGTCGCCAAAGCAACAACGGCCTCAGCTGATCATTTCATTGTCAACGATTATCTGTGGGCCCTGCTAACGGGCAGTCTCCGTGGGCGCGTGAAATCCTCCCTGCCAGATTGCTCGGTGATCGTGGTTCTAGTAACTAGAAGATGTTCGTAAACCAGCCGCGATGAAATCGGAGGTTATAGCCGTCCGAGAGTCGAAAGTCGAGCACGCCAGGCCAGCAAATGGACCTTAACACCTTTCTTCTGTAATAAATGTCTGTTCAGACCGGGGGAGCCGTGCTGCCCTCTGTTTGGTCGATATCTCCTCACCAAGAATCCTCCACATTTATCCCGCGATATTCTGCCAGGTAATCTCAATGCTACGGTCGCTCGGAACTAAATTGCTGGGCCACATGCCTGTTACTGGTAGTCCAGATGGATTTAGAAGCGCTTCAAGGTTTAAATTATTCGGTATCGGCGGTGGAAGGGGGAGGGGGGAGGGGAGGTGAGACACCGACGAAACGGGCCATCGAATCCCCGATGAAAATTCCACGAATCTATTTTCCCGTCGCTTGGTCGACGCGAAGCGACGACGGTGTTCGCCGCATGTCCGACGAGGGGATGTATTTTTCGCGCTGCGACGTAACGTAAGAGACCCGCCGATGGAACTTGCTCCCCTCTTCGATTATCGACCCTTCTCGCCGAGTGCCCTCCTGACCCCTGAAGAGGCGAATCGGCATATGTCACCCCTTTGAACTTCCTGTCGTGGCAAAAAGAGAGAAACGGGAAGGAGGGCCCCTTTCGGCGGCGGGAAGGCATGTCAGTCCGACATTGTCTTTCGGGGTGAAAGGTGCTGATCCAAGCTGGAGGGGCCAGCTTCCTCGTGAAATGAGACACTGCACGCGGCTCCACGGTCCACTGGTGAGCCGATCGACGTATTTCTTGCACTTCTTCACCGCGGTTCGCGGTTCCTTCGGCTGGCGGAGCCCTGAATAAAAAGATTCAACATATATAATAAATCTTAGAAGCGTGCAATAATTACGAATGTCTAGAGGTACCGTGAACTGCTTCGAACTCTCCCTATTAGGGATCTGTCGCCAATAGCCGCGGGGCTGTGGAAAGTGAATTGGAGCAGCTAAAAGCAATGCGCTCGTGCAAGAAGGAGAGCACGTACTGTACCTGCTATTTTTTTCGCCTTTCAAAACGGAATTGATTTACCGAGCAGAGGAGTGACGTAACGCGGCACGTGAGATCAATAGTATTTATAAAACATAGTGGCAAAACGGTCCGCCGTCCAGTGAGCTGAAACCTATGTAGACGTATGTAGCCGGCGTTAATTGGAATCGAATTTATTCACTCTGCCTCCACATCCATCAGCCAGCTCAAAGGGGCCACGGTGCTATGAACGATTTACAATACACCGCCTAATGCGCGTGTGTATATAATTTATAACACGTTAGCAGAGGCACGGGCGAGGGACAAAGAGAACACTGAGGTGTGGAGGGCAATGAGCCAGAAAGTCTGGCAGAAAGATTCCTCTCAGTCGAGCCTCGTTCCTCGGTGACGAAGGATTAGGCCTCGTTCGATAACTGACGGGAAATCGTGGATATAACGTTGCACAGTGCCGAAACGATCGTGTCCGGTCGTGTGGAAATGAAGTGCTACGTGCGTGAAATGCATCTGATCGGGGATACGACGCGCTGATCGTGCTATTTCTGGAAGCTAACGCTAACGAGGAACAGCAATGGCCAATACGCCGCTCAATTTGTCAGAAGATAAGCAAACGACTTCGCGTCGAATTCATTTCCACGCTTTTCACGCTCAGCGTTCCCTGTACACGTTTCTCGGGACTCCCTGTAACCATTAGAGACTACGATCCATGCACATTGTCTAAGTGTTTTCCGCCGTCCATTGGATCCCATTTTGCTCAACAATAATCGCCATGTTTTTTCTAACCTTCTCTGCTGTGCATCCAACCTCTTTCGTTTGAATTTGGTGTCTCGATGCTAGACGAGGTACCGTAACTTTGCACGATGCACGATCAAATGAATACCATACCTACACTTGATCACGCACACCTGCGCAAGTGCAGAGCCTCGCATCGCGGCCCTTCGACGATTCTCGCCTCGTACTATTGCTCAATTTTCTCGGTCTCACGAACATTCGGCAATAACTGTACCCTTGTCCCGTTCCCACCACCCACGTCTGCTCGATATTGCGGCGGTTCAAGCGACACTCGCAATAACAAGACGCGATGCAATCTGAAAGCTCCGGCCCTGTCTCCCTCGAATATCAACGATTTTTAATACCCCACTGATCCGACGTCGTACGTGACGCCGATATGAATTTGGATATCGTCGATGGCAGCGGATCCGTCCGGATTTACGATGAAGTGAATTGGCATTGATTCGCAGGAAAGCGGATGGTAGAACAGTCGAGAGGAGTCTGATAATAATTTATAGATACTTGGATGTTTAGATAGACCGAGGGCTTGAAGAGTGTTGCCCCAGGGTATTCCCTGATAAAGTTTAATTACAGGAGGTACCCCAACGTCAACGCGGAGTTTACCTTATTACTAAATCTAAAACTAGCAGTCGGTGTTTTCCCAAGTGTTCCCTCAGTATTCTCGAGCCTTCAGCTAGTTGCAACAGCAAGCCTTCTTTACAGTTTCTCCGTGCGTCGCCAATGTCAACAAGCACTGTTTAATCAGCCGTGGCAACATCGTCCACGACTGGAGATACTAATTTCTTTCTCATCATTTGACACCATAAATTATTTAATCCCTAAAAAGCGGGATACATCGACATTGCAGAGTAATACGCGTCGATATTACGACGATGAAAAAAGTTTCGCCCCGATAAAAGGCTGATGGAATTCGTGTACGCCTATAATTCTGGAACGTCCTGGAATCCGATAAAGCTCACGGGTTTCCCTGGCCCGTGCCACGGCCCGATATTCTCGCTCCTGCTAGCGTTTCTCGAGCCAATAAACGTTACGTTATCTCGCAAAAATTTTCCGCTTCCCTTCCACCCCAGCTATCAATGAAATCCGGTCGAAAGAAACATTGCCACGGCTTGGCAACAGCTTATCGCCTACCATGTTACCAACCTTTCCAAGCTGCCCGTACGCGTCTGTGTATCGCTTTCCAGTGGAAATGTTTCACTGCCACGGACAGTCGTCGCTTTGACGAGAACCTGATCGTTCACATTCATCACATATTTCACAGTCAGATTCTCAGAATGCATGTTACAGCGCTACGCCTCCATACCTACTGATACCGAATTCTTTATTTGAGGAAAATTTCTCTGCGTCCTCGAATAATTCTTTTCTGTTGCTTGGTCATTTCAAAAAGATCAGTCATCATCGTTCAATTATCATCACATCTCAGTAATTCAGGTAGCAGACGACATTCTTTAATTTGACCTAATTTGCGCCCTGAATCGTTCACTCCTCCGCTGGAAAATTTGGTATGAACAATTTCTCGGTGACTTGAAAGGATACTCACTTTGGAACCTGTATTTCGTATTTAAGAATGAAATCTTGACCAGGCAAAACGAACCGGCCAACAGCCAGTAGCCGAAGGCGACTGCTGGCCAGGCTTCCGCTGGACGAATATCGGAGAAGCTCGAAGAAGCTTGCAACGAAAAGTTCGGCGTCGATCTCGAGACCTCTTCTGAATATATGTTATTTCCATCGGGGACGCGGCACCGTTGTAAACATGCAAATACCGCAGTTACGCGAAGCGACGAGTGCAGCCTCGGCACTATACTCTGCAAATAACAGCGTCACCGTGCACCCGCGCGTTCGTTTCGTCCTTTTTCGCCGCGGTAAATTAGTACTTTACATTATTTACGAGCGCCGGTGAGATACAATGAGCGTAAATAATGCACGCGCCCGCGGCCACCGGCTTTGAAAGTCGGTGAATTTTGCAAAATTCGCTGGCCGGCCTCCCGTCCGCGTCGATCGACAACAGGCCGGGCTACTTTCGTTGTATGCTGGGTGCCTTGAAAATTGCACAGAGGCGCGGAAATCGAGTTGGGGACGGGGCCAGGAGAGCAACTGTGTTGAATTCAAATGGGATGTTTGCGTTTAACAGGAACTCTGCTTCTGTTTCTGTGATGAAGGGAGCAGAGCGAGGATTTCTTCCCTCTACGAAGCGTCTATTAAACATTTACCTAGGAGGGGTGGTCGTTGATGTAGCGATAGAGATGGATTGATAAGATCTGGCTGGGTCGAACAGGCAAAATAGTCAAGGTGGCGCCACGACTAACATCAGCCATGCTTTACTCAAGATTTAAAATATTTGCTGAGTAAGTCGTCGTGTTGTAGGCGAATTTCATACGCGAGCACAGCTCTGCATGTGCAAAGCAACAGACTGGAACAGCGATTCTTCCGCCGTTCGTTTAAAGGACCAAATTAAAGAGGGGTGGAAGGTTCGCTACTAAAGAAGACCACGACGGAGCCTAATTGCAGAGAAATTATTCCGCGTTTCATTATCGGAGATCGGTATCCCCCGAATGTCAAAGTGCACGGCCATTACCTCCACGGTCGATTAATTCTCCCCCTCCTCGTCGATACATCAATCGAAACGCATCGACACGACCAGAGCTCGCTTTCCGCGCTCTCTCTTTTCGTCATTGCATTTGCAAAGCGGCACAATGGGGTAATCCCGGCGCAACGGTGCCGGATATTCCATTTTCCGACTTCCAATTTCCATTCCCGCGGCACCCTCCCCCTCCTTTCCCTAGCAAGGGCCATATTGTAGCTGGGGAATATAAACCAGAAACGACGGCGAGAAGTGTGCGCCTCATGTAGAAAATACTAAACCCCACGGAAGACCGCGCTCTTCTTCTATCGCCTATCGAGAATCGATGAAGAACAAAAGCAAAACCACGAAATACACGCTGCCGTGGAATTAGTATTTTAAGATGATGCCTGCAATGTCGCTCTGTTTACAACCTATCAGCTAATAGCAGCGTCGACGATAGTTTCCCCGAGCAAGAAGCCGAGGAATATTAGTAAAAGATAAGCGTCACAATTCTTGACAGAAAAGTTGCAAAAATCTCCACGAAACGTTCGTGACCTGTGAGGAGTTTCGAAGGCAGTACGATTTTAGATAACAGCCGATACAGGCTCATTAATTAATTATTCAAACAGAGGAAGGGGTGAAGGCTACGTTGACGAAGATGAAAGGAATAAGAAGAATGTGGTGGATAATACAATTTGATGTAACGACGTTTCCATGTTAAAACATAAGAATTTTACGATGGAACTCTCGGCGGACGGTTCGCTGGCAATATATTTATTACATCACAGCCACCCCAGCTCCCGTAACGGCGCGAAGGAACACCTAAAACTTGTTGGGGAACGTTCGCGTCGCGTGGCAACCTTACCGAGAAATTTTCTTCCCGCAAACCACGACACTGTCGTACAGGGAATATTATATTTTCCTCTCGTACCGTTCTCCTAGCCCCTGAACTCACGCCGTTCCGTATCATGCTAATACTATCTTAGCAGCATTGTAACACCACTATTTTACTATTCCGCGAAGTGCTGCTCCGCGGAGCTTGCTCGCAGAGCGTCTAACGAGAATTTCTGAGCACGCTCCACGCCTGGTATCGCATTTTTACCGCACTTCTTTGACCACGAGACTGCCCTATATTTTTCAAATTCGGCCGCCGTAGCCGCACGATCACCGGAGTCTGTTATTTTTGGGGAGAATCGACGGTAAGAATTGCCTGAATACTCTGACCACGGCTGAACATTCTATTGTATCTTTTACTTCATCCTGAAGAATATAGAGTTGCATAGTAGATCAGGAGTCTGTACCTCTCCCTTCTTATCGAATATAAAGAGGTCCCGTCGCTGTTATTTCTTCCAGAATCGTTGAAAGCACGGTCGCCGTTCGAGCTGGAGAATCGTAGCGTTACACTTTCGCTAGAAATTGAAATATGGAAAGGAACCTCGGTTCTTATTCAATCTTCTCTGTCTCCACGGCAAACAGAACTCTTTCTTCAATTATACAGGCTGCATCCCCGAATGGACCTCGTTCCCTAACTCTGGGTGCTCTTATTATTAAGATTCCAAGTGCAATTGGGAAAGGAACTGCTTTTAAATTCCCCTGGAAGCTTTCTTCCTAGAACCACCGATGGATTCTTAAACATAAAGAAGGTTTCCAACCCATTGTATCGATATTGTAGACAGTGAAAATATTACCGTTGATCAGCGTTACGTTCAATTGCAGAAGATAATTCGTGAAACCGTGCACGCATGCGCGCGTAAGTGCATCAGTAAACAAGTACACGCAGTCACGTTGCACCCTGATGGGCCCTCGGTCCTGAATACTCTGTCTTCGCGTATCGAAAACATTATATCCTGCACGGGGAGCACGTGCACGGTTGCATGCTCGGAATTCAAAGGCGATGAATCGATCAGCTCCGCGGAGGCGGAAAGAGACATTAAAGGGGGTTGGGGCGGCGCGGTGGATAGAGAATAAGGAAGAGAAAGAACAGACGAGAAGAGCGAATGGTGGAAAGAAGAAGGCTGAAGGAAGATCGACGATTATTCACCGGGCGATAAACAAGTCGTCGAAAAGCGATTACCGTGTCTTGACTACGGCCAATCGGCGAGGAAGTCGATCGTCCGTCAATTTCGACGTGACATTATTGTCGATGATCTTAAGATGGCGGCGAGAATACGTTCTGATTATGTTTCGAACGTGCCACGCTTCCAACTGAATATTTAAAGCGATTTCGCAGGTTGACGATCGTATTGATTTACTCCGGACGTGAATAGGATGCTGAGGCTGAAGGGATGTTGTAAGATAAGCATCTCTAGCCTGACGCAAATTCCAATTGAGCGATTGCCCGAGCTGTGTATCGCTGAAGAGGAGCGCCTCGAATCCTAAGCGCCCTGCTTCCACAAATAATAAAAGCCCGTCGATGCTTCTCCAAAAAAAAAAAAAAACAAATCGCCAAACACTACTGAACAAGGCGACCCGCTTAATTGCGAGCGCCCTCGACGATAGCCCTGAACGATCAAAGAGCGGGCGGATTAACCGCGTTTACGCGCGCGAATCGATACCAGCATGGAAGTCTGGGCGCTGAAGCACGCGTGACGCGTGTGCACGGGCTCACGTGGCGATTCTAACAGGTCCCGAAAATCCAGTCGAGCCGTATTACAGCCTGGGTACGTGTTATCCGGGCTTAGTCCTGCGAGCAGGACGAGGGGCGCGCCCGTTGCAAACATAACCCGAATGCAATATGCATGCCGCGGCCGTGACGCGAGGCCGCAGGGCCGAGGCAAAAACCTCTCCCCCGATATTCTTGACACCATCGCGATCGAACACGGCGACCCCAAAGCGTTTTTGTCGATCGTGAAAATAAAGTCGGTCTGGGTTAGACGAATCGAGCGATCCCGCCGTTTTCCGAGCGACACTATAGTTCTTTGGCGAAAGCATCAAAGTTGGGTGGAAGGTTCCCTAGATTCATTAGTAAGGAGACTGAACTGAAGTCTAGAGGAATGTATATACATATAGTTACATCGCAGGATGATGAGGAAATCTTCGTCAGTTAGTTCGTAACGCTCCCGCCTGACTTATAAAGTGTTTTATCACTGCGATGAGATAATCAGACAATGGAACCCTCGCAATCTACACTTCTACTATTTCTCGTTACACGTCCATTTACTAGGGACCTCGAATCAGACACTGATCTACCGTATCGCGTAACAGATTCACTTACACAGCTGGAAACCTAACAGAGTACATAGCTCCTATATCTCGCGAATTCTCCGGCGGCGGAGGCTTCGCGGGATCCTGAAATCAGAGTGGACTAACAAGCAATTACCAGCATGAGCGTGTTAACGAACGATCCATCCCCCGTCGATGTCTCCCTCCCCCGAAAAGAATCCGTGACCTGCATGCCAGCAGCCAAGCTTTCTGCATCGTAGATTCCAGCCGGGCACGGATCGATCGATCGTTAACCGAAGGATCTCTGGTCTATTCACAGGATCTAACGTACGGGGAGGGCGGCCACAACTGGCGGAGCATAATCTTCTCGCTGCTGGTCATCGGGTTCGTTATCGCCGGGATCGTCACGGCCATTTACCTCCTCGGGTGAGTGTTCCCAAGGATTTCCTCCTCCTTTCCACCGGCAGTGTTATCTGTGCCGGATCTTTCAGCGGCTCCCGTGGAAAGGGAGCAGACGAAAGGATGCAGTTAAGGAGCACGGGGATACCTTATCCTTGTGTAGACCGCTTTCGCGAAATTAATCCGCCCCCTTATCGGGCAGATCTCCCTATCCTTTTATCGGCGGCCTGTGACCCGTCCTGGGACCATCGCGCCAAGTGGATCGGATTTATCGATCCGAGGGGGGAGGGAATTTTATGGGCCCTCCGTCGATTCTGCTGTTGAAGGGGGGGGGGGGGCAGAAATCGATCCGCGATCTGGATGGAGGAGTACGGAATGATCACGGAAAGGTGGAGCGGTGTCTTTCTTGTTCTCCGTCAGAGAAATGTGATGACAGGATGCCCTGGATTGTGATATATCTCCTAGTTTGCATAGGAAATCTACAAGTTGACTTTCACTTTTCCCCGAGAGATCCTCTTAGGCTATTCAACTTCACTCAGCCGGGAAATTCAGTGTTTTATCGCCTTTAAATCCACTTTGGAGCGAGGACGTTAGCTTCCTGCAACGTCCCCTCCTCTGCAGGGCTTAGTAACCGCGATTTCATAGTTTCGAGATTACAGCGACAAATATTTGCAGGAGCGCGGGGTTTAATAAATTGGGTACGAACTTTTAGGTACGTCGACGAGCTGCTGTACTGGAGTGGCAGGCGCCTGACGTTAGACGAATGCCTTCGTGATGATCTGACGCCGCACAGGCTACAGCCGACCTGGATTTCCCACGACAAGTTTGTCTACCAAGCCGACGACGGTTCTCTCACTCTTCTGGACACCAGCAACAACTCCGTGTCCCTTCTGGTCTCTAATCACACGCTCGTACGTATCACTATAACACGCTTCCCCAGAAATATAACTTCGCGCGACAAGTTTCACTTCTGCTTCGAAATTTCCTAAACGACAGGCGTGCAAATTGGTTTAAAATGCGGATGAAACCTGCTCGCAGATGCGAATAATATAGAAAAGTATCGTAAAGGGTTGTTCAACTGAAGAGGATATAACACACTCGTGGACATTGTTTTTCGATTGTACATGTGTATGCGTTGGCCTGGACACAATGCCTAGGCAATTTTCAGCGTTTTCGAATGAAGAGCCCGAGATGATTGTTCAGTGTCAATCTGCATAGCTTGCTGGCCTAATTGCATTGCATTTTAATCCTTCTATGCATCTTTATGAACCTAGTAATCGGCACGGTGTGACAACAGGGCGATAGAGATTCGAAGAATCTCGGATGCACAGAGTGTTGGGCAAATATGAAGTGCCTCTAAACCCAGATAGTCGATTTCCGTTGCGTTTTTGGGGCAGGAGGTGAAGCTGAAGTTATTCGTGAAAAATTAATCGATGTATAAGTCAGGTGAATTAGAATTCTCAAATCTCTGCTCGTCTAACCACACCTGTTAGTGCTCTCAGGGTTTGAATAATGTTCAGTGATTAAACGTGTACACACAGACCGTTTCGATTTGTTCGTTTCATTAACGAACCATCCGCCGGGCTAATTGCAATATGCATCATAACACGCAACGTGACGCGGCCAACCGCAAATTAATTTCCCGAGAAATACGTTTAGAAATTGCGTAACCGCTCGTAAGTCGTATGGTGTGATAAGCGAGCAATCATTCCACGTTCGATTCACCGATTCGACGACAGTTGCACGGAAATAACACAGCGTTTGCCTTAATCTATATGCCAGGAGTCGGCGAAAGGTGGACATCCTGGATGCGTTTCCCGCGATGCAAATAGGAGCTCGTCCTTGTGGAAACGGGTGGGAAAAGGGGGAAACAATAAACAGCCTTAACGTCCGTATCAAACGGCCGTCCCCTCGAGCCTGATCTATCAAGAAGGCGAAGTTAGCCCGCGGCGCGCCATAAAACAAAGAGAGTGGCCCGTATATAAGGCAAAGTTCGTGGTATTCCCCGGTTTATTCAAGGGAAAGGGGGTCATTCCTCCGCCGCCGCTCCGATGGTATTGCATTTTCTGCTCGACGGAACGATCCGTGCCCCGGAGCGGCCCAAAAACGATAGAACCAAGGAAACGGAGAGCAACGGAATTGCCGACGCTGATGGTCTCGCCGCGGGATTGTACACGGTACGGTAATGCTCGCGTGGAAGAATTCGAAAGTCGACGATGCTCACGGTCTTTTGAAGAAGCGGGAGGCAATTTGCGGATCGTTAACGAACGGGGGGGATGAAACGAAAGTGTAATAACGCTTCCGCGTATCCACGATCCCGATTGCAGATACCTGGATCCTGATTAATGCGGTGCAGGGCAAGTCTGTGATAATTTCTCGCCGTGCTCGCTGGAAATATACAATGGTCTGCTGAGAAACTGCCAGGAATCACGTGACAGAGAGAGCGGCAGGGCGAAAGAGAGGAGAGTGGAAAGCACGAGAGGAGAAAAATCGAAGTGCTGCCTCCACAAAGTGGACCAGGTCCAAAATCCCCGTCTCTTTTTCTTCCTGGACCGCCAGACAGGCCGCAGACGAACGAACACACCGCATTGATCCGATCTGGCGACCACCAGGACACGCCGCGCCCGTCTCGCCGTCCTTTCAGAAACAAATATCGACTGGTGCCCGCACCGTGCCGCGCGACATCCCCTGGTCGCGGTGATAGCAAGTTCAGAAGTGGGTAATTGGTAATGTTTCTGCCCGCACGAATTAGAATTTCTGTTAAATTCTGTGAAGATATCGAGCAACGTTAACAGATAGAGCGTATATCAGTGACGTTCACCGGAGGAATAACGAGGTGAAAATTCACGCGAATGGAAGATAGAGATAATTTCAATTCAGCCTAATATTCTAGCAACGACCCAGCATCGAAATTTAGTCGAATCTAATGCATGCATAATGAAGTACGAACCAGCGCCTGATAATCATCATCTGTTGGAGGGTGCAGTTTAATGTCGTAACTCATAATGGCCGGGTCGCCGGGGAATAATTAAAGGGAACGATAGATATCATTCGTGGGAGCTGTTTGTGTCCGCGGGAATCATCGCGAGAATATAGCGTCGGTGGGTCTCGCGTCCGTTGATTTAAATGCCCGTCGCTTTTGGCGTGGCACAGCGTGCCGCGAGCGCCAGGAAAATCGCTGGGCAACCGACGAGACCCGGGTCCTCGAAGCGCGTCGAAACTTCGGGATCGCTCGAATTTACGGGGACAGATAACGATCGCGGAATTCTCGCGCTCGCGTACGAGGAAAACGAGGAACAAGCGGGATCGTAAATCTTTTCTGACTTTATTTCCAGAGACAGCTGAACGTTCAAGGCTACCAGTGCAGCGCAGATCTGCGTTACGTGTTGTTCAAGCACAATGTTAAGCCGGTGAGTAGCGCGAGCGTGAACGGAACTCATCCGGAACTCTTCGGCATCTCATCAAGGCGGTTAATTACGATTAAAGTAGCATCTGAATTAAATTATAAATTCATCTGAAACATTACTTGAATGGTCTATGACGATACCGAGGTAACCCTGAACAATTCTTCCAGGTGTTCAGAAATACCTTCACCGCTTACTACACAGTCTACGACGTCACGAACGAGTACGTACACCTACAGAGAAAGAAATTGATTCCTCGTTTCTGCGCACAGATTGCTTAAAGTTCACCTCGAAATACTTTCAGCCATCACACACCCCTGCGTCTGCACGCGTCGCGTAGGATGCAGCAAACGCGGCTGCAGCACGCTGCCTGGTTGGGCAACACCACTGGCCTCATCATGATATCGGAGAACGACATTTACGTGCGAATGGCGCCGTCCGCGAGCGAGGACGCTCGGCTGACGGACACAGGCGTTCCTGGTGTGATCTACAACGGTGTGCCCGACTGGTTGTACCAGGAGGAAGTGCTGCCACGGCCGGAAGCGATCTGGCCAAGTTCCGACGGCACCCATCTCCTCTACGCCACCTTCAACGACACTAAGGTCACTGCCCTCGAGTTCCCTTGGTTCGGTACGCAACCAGGCCACGACGGTGCCAGCTCCAGCCCCTTATCCGCGAACAGAAGGGGCTCCTTTCCACCCTCCAAGTCTGTCAGATACCCGACCCCAGGCTCGCCGAATCCAGAGGTGGACTTGTGGGTGATGGAGCTTAACAACGTAACCAGTTCGGTGAACGGCAATGGGACTACAAACTCGACAATGCTGTCTAGGACGAAGCTTAAGCCGCCACCCTGTTTGGACGGACAGTAAGTGGTGGTGGAGGAGATTTAGGCGACTAATCGATCGTGGGTGGGGTGGCGGAGACAGCGTGTAAATGTAGAGGTAGTACGAGTGAGGGATAGGGGCTGCGATAGGGGTGAGATACAGCAGAGAGTGCTGAACTCTCCTTGCTCTCATAGCACTTGAATTGTAGGATCTAACTTCAAAGACTCAGATTGTGGGCCTGGATTGTGGCGATCTTGAGATCGCAGAGTCTTGTAAACCGTGGATTCCAATGGTCTGGTTTCTTCTAACAGAGAGTTCTACCTAATATCCGCCGGCTGGGTGGGCAACGACTCCGTTCACATCGCCGTCGTCTGGATGACGAGATCGCAGAATCTGTCAGTGGTGTCCGCATGTCGCATACCTACGTGGGAATGCGAAGAAACTCACTCGGAGCGGGCGCCGGAAGGCCAATGGCTGGACGCGCAGCCTCACCCTCTTTTCGCTCCTGACGGTGACAGCTTCTTGCTGTTGGCGTCCGTGCAGGAAGGCGACAAGGAACACTTCACCCACATCAAGCACGTGACTCTAACGCAGCAGAGGATAGCGGTGTTATCCCATGGTCGTTACGAGGCAAGCTGTTACTCCACCCTGATTCCAAACAACTCCTACGATAGTGGATCTTTGTAAACGTTCTTTCCCTCCATCGCCAGGTGAGCGAAATCTTGGCCTGGGACACTAAGGCCCACCAAGTGTACTATCTGGGCACCAGGGAGAGGAGACCTGGGCAGAGACACCTTTACGTGGTCCGTGATCCCACTGCCGACGATCCACGACGCTTGGAGCCATTGTGTGTCACCTGTGATCTTGGAGAGGTTCTGTGGAGCAGTAGGTAAGTGCTGCGTACAATTTGGTCAATGTTCCTCTGATGAATGAGCAGGAGCGAATTGGATAAAGTGACGTGTCCGAGAATACTGAGGGATTTGTAATCGTGGCAGATTTTACTACACCAATTGCACGCACTTCGGTTCGTCCGTAAGTCCGGCCATCGACAACAACTCGCAAGGATACTACGTCCTCTACTGCGAGGGGCCAGGTCTTCCCCTGGCAGGTGTGCACATGATGACTACCCACAAGATGATTCGTGTGCTCTACGACACGAGAATCCAACGGGGGGGACAAGCTTTCCCAGCTGGCGTTGCCCACTCGAAGGAGCTTCGAGGTATTCAAGGCATACTCCTCTGGATAACCCATTCCGATCAGAGCTAACCTTGAGCTTCCTCAGGTACCATTGCCTCAAGGCTGGAAAGCTCAGGTGCAGCTTCTACTGCCGCCTTCGTGGCGAGAGGAGCTGAGAGACGCGGCTTTCCCAGTACTGGTCGAGGTGAACGGTCGCCCAGGCAGCGAAGCTGTCACCGACCGGTTCAAGATCGACTGGGGAACGTACATGTCCAGCCACAACGACGTGGTGTACGTCAGGCTGGACGTACGGGGCGCCAGAGGCCAAGGGAAGAGGGACTTGTTCAGGCGAATCGGCGGCGTCGAGGTTCAAGATCAGCTGACCGTGCTGAGACACCTGCTGAAGACCCTCAAGTACCTTGACGTCACGAGGGTCGGTGTATGGGGTTGGGGATACGGGGGTTACGTGACCGCCATGGTGCTGGGGAACCAGGAGAACGTGTTCAAGTGTGGCGTCGCCGTGAATCCCATCGCAGATTGGCTCTATTACAGTGAGTCGATGAAAACGATCCTCAGAGACGAAGAGAAGTTTCGCCGCAATTGTCGCCTCCCTCGAGTAAGAGTTTGCGTTTCCCGGTGCAGATTCCGCGTTTACGGAGCGAGTCCTTGGCGCCCCAGCCGAAAACTACAAGGGTTACGTGGAGGCTGACCTGACGCAACGAGCAAGGTTGGTACCGAGTCACAGCCTCTACCTTCTTCATGGTCTAGCCGACCTCACAGCGCCTTACACGCACGGCGTCGCCTTCGCCAAGGCCCTGTCCGAAGCGGGAATCATCTTTAGGTACCAGGTAAGCACTTTGTACCGCAGAGCTCTCCGATTTCCCTTAACAAGATCGTGAAATCAACTGAATCTATTAACAGAGTTACGCGGACGAAGACCACGCCTTATCCGGCGTGTTGGAGCACGCTTATCGTTCCATGGAGGACTTCCTCGCCGAGTGCCTCGCCCTGGACGCAACCTAGTGCCTCAAGCCAAATACTCCCTCGTTGTCTCTAGCTCGCCTACTTCTCATACATCCCGGATGGACGTGGCTGCTGTCCAACAAGTGCTCACCGTTCAGGTTTAGACTGGCTCGAGTGAACTCGCAGAAGCATCCCGTCGTCGTGTACGTAACGAAACGGTCCGATCGTTACGAGGCGGAGGGACAATCGAGCGAAGAGAGAGAGATGCCTGAGAGAAGTTACGTAGACGCTTAGATAAGGACGATCCGTTCTTGGTCCTCGTTGGGGCCGAGGATGCGTCGCTCGATGAAATAGGTCGTGAAAGGGAAGTACGTAGAAGGAGAACGACGATGAGAGGGATGAGGTAAACCTAGCGTTTGTATAAGTAATATCGTTAATAACGTTGTATATCAGCCTGCGGATTCCTCTTTGCTACGAACGACTCGTTCACTTTGCACTATGGACGTGCACCTCGGACAAAAATGATAGACAACCCACCCACCCACCCACCCCCCTAACATCCAGAGGCGTATCTAGTTAGGGCTGCGAGGCGATTAGCGAGACGAGCGCAGCTCACGCACGGAATAATCGATGAAGCTCGAGTGGTAACGAGAGAACTTTAGGCGAGCCCCGATCCGCGACACGTCCTGCTTCTCGCAAGCTTGCAAGCTCGCCACTTTTTGTATACCAAACCTCTGTCAGGCGACGACGTGACCCTTGAACGCAGAATAGAGAAGCGAGACGAGCCCGCGAGTGACGATCGAGCGTATCGAGCTTAGCGCGAGCTTGCAAGCCCGCGCCTCATGTTTTTTATACGAAGCCTCCGGTTTCGCGAGAAGCTCGAGGAGCTGAAGATATTTCTAGCCCCCGTTTCGCTTGAAAGTATTGAACTTACCGACCAGCTTGCAAGCTCTCCACCGCGGTTTCCACGGGGAGCGACAGCCTCCTCGGACCAGACACCTCACAGGACTCGAATTCGATCGGTTTGGAATCGCAGAGCTTGCAAGCCCGCGTCCCTCGGTTCCCCCCTAGTTACCGGCGCCTCCCTGATCTCGGGGGAAAAAGCTGGCTACGCCTATCCGATGATTCGTCCAGGGGTATCGACACACTGACCGTTAGAAACGAACGCCTAGTCTTAAGTTTTATGTTGTACAGCTTGGCGCCTAGTCTATGTATCATAACGTTACGCGCGTAAAAAGGCAGACAAGAAACAACTTTTCCGCCCCATCCATCAATCTTCCCCCGCCCACAGCCAACCCCCCCCCCCCCCCACACCCCACCGTACCCGTTCGATCCTTGAATATTTGTATATATACGTTATATCTATATACACGTCTAATGGAAGAATGCCCGTTGGTATAGGACGCGTTCCCTCGACGAGGTTCGCATGTGTTCCCGTTCGTCGTTGACCGTTTGTTGTACTATATCGCTAAGTTGTATTATACGAAAAACAATTTCCAGAGTAAGTAAGATAAGCGAGCGACGCAAGGCTTTAGGGTACCTAAACCGTTCAGATTCACCGTATACTTTAGCTCGTTACAGAACGGACCTCGTCGCGGGCAACGAGACCTGTCGTATCACCTTTTCTCGATCGACATTCTACCGACTCGAGGGTCCTGACAGTGTCCACGACGGATAGTCGAAGACGATTCGATCGCTCGGGACATTCTCGATCGATTGGAGGTTGATGTTGGAGGAAATCGTTCGAGATCGATCGGACTCGCGAGATTCATTTCGAAGACGCTCGTCGACCCCTTCGCTGTTAACAGTGGAGTCAGTGATCAATCCCTGAGGACTCGGTACTCTTTGAAGTCGAAGTTACTACTTAGTTGATCTCTGTACTGGTGGACATAGGTGCAAAGCGTTCGAAAGTCTGAGCAGCGCAAGGGTCGAATGGCTCGATTTTTATCTCCGCCATGCTATCTGGTCGTTGGCGAAGCGATCAACCAGGATCGTTGACAATTATCTCGCCAGTCCGATAGATGATACGCGAAACGAGGGGAGGACGCTTTTCACGGTTAATAGCAGAGGAGTCGCGCTCGAACGAGGAGAATCGCACGTCGCCATAAACGCTGCCTGCCCAGCAGCCCTTAAATGCCGACAATCAAGGCTAGTGCAACTAATCAAACGATAATAAATAGAACGGAGAAGATGAAGATATTAGCTAATAATATTAATGAATCTTAGATGAGTGATCGATGTGGTTCGTTCGCGTCAGACTGCGTTCGCTGGGCCTCGACGAGGAAAGCGGCAGAAGTAGAATAGGGGTGAGGTAACATGATAATCGAGAGGAGGATCCTCGTCGGGGAGATCGTTTGCGCGTGGACGAGAGTAGACGTGGCAGATCGGTAGATCGATATTACGTGCTTGACGTCGATTGTAGAGAGTACAAAGGTGCGACTCGTGGCGAAGGATTTGCCCCGTGGACTTAGCAATTTCATTTGCCGGTTGAAAACGGAATTCCAATAGTTATCACGTGTTCCTAACGAGGCGTCGAGGTACACGCCCTGCTATATTGATCCGCCGCAGTAGAGTAATCAGAATATCCCGTTTCCTTCGTTAAGTTGTCCGATAAGCAAGCAAAGAGAAACGCGATTCCTTCGGCACGTGGCAAAGGACAGACGCGTTGTTGTTTCACTGTAAAAGTTCGTTTTATGGTATCGTCGAAGACACCCACCTTTCCCCGCGTGAATTCGAGAGGAACGCTCGACCATTCACCGTGCGAGAGAGACTTACACCGAGGGGTACTGACAAAAACAAAGAATGCGAGGGAGAACGAGAGACAGGTGACGAGCGAGTGAGTGCGAGCGTGAGTGTGCAATCGCAATCAATTATTAACTATAATAAAACGGCAGAGAGTGCGGCGAATTAACGTAGATATATAGAGATCGGTCTCACGAACAGCAGGCACGCAGAAAACAACAGGCAAACAAGAGCAGCAAAAAAAAAATGAAGCATGCGAGTTACGAGAAATTAATCGCAAGAAAAAAGAAACCTTGGTAGCAGCGCATAAGGGTATCTATAAGCTTTTGGTAACGTATTATCGCCGCTAGGCTAAAGAGAATTAATAAGAAACGACAAAAAAAAGAAAATATATATATATATTATACATGATGGGAGACGAAGCGACACACAGAGATAAAGAGACACACACGCAGGATTAAACAAGATTTAAAATGTAATTCACGCGGAACTCGAGTTTAAGATGATCGGGCCCGTGCGAACACTCGGACTAATTCGCACGTATGTACGTTTGTTTTGTGGGAACAACGTCGGCGAGATTCTTTTATCATTCACGGCGACGCGATATCGTTCGTCGATGTACAACGATTCCGTGGTGAACAGAGGTGAAAGAGAGAGAGAGAGAGAGAGAGAGAGGGAGAGAGAGAGGGAGGGAGAGAGAGGGAGAGAGAGAGAGGGGGAGAGGGAGAGGGAGAGAGAGAGAGAGAGAGAGAGAGAGAGAGAGAGAGAGAGAGAGAGAGAGAGAGAAAGGTTGGGAAGAGCGTTTGTATAATCCGTTAAGGGGGAGCAGTACTGCTAATAACGATACGTCTGTTCGAAATTATTTGGATAATCTGTGATACTCAGATTGATTACGGTTATTATTGATTATTTATCGGATTTATCCGCGGAGACCATTAGTGTCCGCGACACACGGTGATTCACGCGTTTTTAAACCGGTACGCCCTAATATCGAGATATTAATAGATAAGGTATCGTAAAAGAAATTGTTCGAGTAACGCATCACGGAGACTAAGTCCAAGGGGTATTGGGAAAATTTGAATCTGCAGTCGTTGCCCTGGAAGCTGAGCAATCATTTCTCTTGCATTTCATTTGCATTTCCAAGTTGCATTTCTTCTTGTCAAAGACAGTGCTGCTTTTCGTGTTTCTTTTATGGTTGATTCAGTGTAAAAAAGGGGATGCAATGTTTACCATGTTACCTCAGTGCTTCAAACTTGATCGACAAACTGTTAAGATTATTTGCAGAAAGAAATTTACGATAAAGGGGGGATGTTAACGAAGCTTTCATCCCTCACAGACAATAACGTTCCATTCGTTAGACGCAAGAGAGTACTACAGCCACGTTGGCTAATCAAAGCTTCGGTTTGAACAAATGCAACAATTTCTGAATCACTGCATCGGGCCGATGCAGCTGCAATGGGGTTGAATCGAGCATTGATCATTGAAGCTTGGACTTAGTTTCATGAGGGGCCTACTCGTCTCGATATATCAAAATCCTCGAGGCGATTGCATCACCAAGCCAGCTCGGGACGACGTTCCGAATGATCAAAAAGAAAAAGACGAAAAAAAAAAAGCGAAAAGTTCGGTAATCAGAGTAACGAGATGCACACATCGGATTATATAGATACACTCGGAAGCGTTGAATCGAGAATTCGTCCGCAGCGACTCATTGATTCGAATTGTTGCGCCGCGGGTGTGGCCGACACGCTCGGACAATTGTTTTTTATATAATAGTCGCACATCCAGCGAGCGTTGCAGGCGGGTGCCGCGAAATTATATCGTCCGAGAGAGGCGTTCTCGATAGTTTTCTCGTGGGAAGCGAGGGCACGCGGATTGTTTCCACTCGGTTTTTTACGATATTCGCACGGACCTGGAGACCGAACATCCACGAAATCGGCTGTGATCGTCGACGATCCATCGAATTAGTCAAACACCGACTAACAAGTTCAATGACATACATGTTTTGTTCTAAGTCGATTACGTATTTTAATCTCTATTATTCTTGACTGTTCATCCAAACGAATTTCAATACAGATAGTTTTAATTTCTTCAGTTCCTTTATCCATTCATCGAAGGGTTGATTTAAGTTGATCGAGGATGCCGATTTCGCGGATATCGTTCAAGTTATATTCCACGTAACACCCACGAGATAATCATGTTACTAAGACTCTGCGTTTTTTAATATCAGCGAGGCTCGGCCCGGACAACGGGCGGACAAAAGTGTTTTCAATAAACTGTTACATTACCTGAAAACGCCTGTTCTCTCCCTACCACCGTGTACACTCGGCTCAGACGATTGTGGCCGATCGAGATTCGATTGCATTCGAGCTTACCAGGGCTGGCTTTTTCTCATCGCTAACATTCTACAGTAGTTCATGAATATGGTGAGGGCACTGCCAAGCCACAGGTTCCCGTCTAGAACACTTCAAATTCATGTTGAAACACCACTGTGGCGGCATCTGCCTATGATTGTCATAATTATATAAATCTGCGCGAGCGGTTCTGTTCGCGATGCTGTAGCGAAAATGACACCAAGAATAAATGTCAAATGTCTTTTATTGCAATCATCGACGAAGTATAGGATAGACCTATCACGCAATGTAATTTTGTGTCACACCCTCGGGGGGCTCGCGAGCCCCCTTACCATTTTCGAGTCACATCCAACGTTATTTATTTATTTATTTATATACGGGAAAACCCTTTGGTACATTCAGAATAGAAAAGATCAGTAGAGGAATAGTACATAAAAGTAGGAACACGAAAACAGAACACCTAAAACGAAAATGAAATAGTGCCAAGATAGAGTACAAGCAAAAGGAATAGGATAAAATAGAATAGAATAATAGGAATTAGGGAGAACTATTAATCGTCTTATTCGCAGAGCGCTTGAAATAGTATAATGAGTGGCAGAAGAAATCAACTAAATGCGGGACAGAATTGGAAGTTCTACATAGTCTATCTACACAGTTGTTCATGCCAAAAGTGGTTAGAATGTTTACGCAGCATAAACAGTGGTGTATTCCTTAGCACTCTGGGCGATACATTAAGTTCAAATAAGCTTAAAAGCTCCGGACACTTGACGTGGTGATTTATAACTTTAAAGGTCAGTATTACACAATTCTATTCACTAATAGATTTTCGTACATTAAATAAATATATTGTACCATTTGTCCTATTTACTATAATAGACAAGTCAGGCTACTAAAACCATTTTTCTTATTACAGGTGAAACTTGGGAATATTTCGACGTGGACAGCTACTTTATGTGGGCCAAATAATGGAAACCTCAACAATGAACACAAGAAAATAGTGATTTTATATAATTTATAGTTTATTGTAACGCTGTTAAGGCGTCTTATGTGAATATATTGAGAGAAACTTGAAACAAACTGTATTATAATTCAGAAATACCTTTTACATATTCTATCCAAATTCCAAACTTGCATTTTCAAATATCTATGGTATTTCCTTAAAAATACCATAATATGCAGCATGCGTGCATTTTGAAAGCAATTCTTATATCTGATAAGAATATTTTCACCGATTACCAGATCTCATCGCGAGGAGGTTGCTGCGTTTCGAAACCCAGAAACAGGAATCAAAGTTCCATCGATCTCCCTGTACATGAAAACCTTAGCCCACTAAACCAAAAAGATTAAATCATGTAACCCCATCAAAGAAATGCATGAAATAAAATATATCATGTAAACCCATCGAAGAAATACATGAAATAAAATAAATTAAGTAAACACATGGAAGAAATACACGAAATAGAACAACTCGTGCAAAAATCCGCGCAGGAATGTATGAAATAGGACAGATGATGAAACACAATCGAAGAAATCATTTAAAAAGGAAGAGAAATCGGCTTTGGCCTTGGCAGAATAATAACATTTTGAATGGCTTTAAACGAACCGGAAAATTCCATCGGCACAAACCGAATAAGCTAACCTAGGTCAGGGGGCCGAGACGGTGCAGGAAGGACCAGGGCTTGGAACCCAGACCAGGTCCCCAAGAAGTCCAGGGGTCCAGGTCTTAGCAACTATAACGCTACCATTCAGAGGTATACCTACGTGTTTGGAATTTCAAACTTTTAATTACTTAAATAATTTGTCAGAAACTTTGAAAATAAGCTTCGGACATTCCACAGTCTCCTGAGCCTTTATTTGTTAATAACGTAAATTTAAAGCAAACTATAAAGTCACCATCTAGAGTATTAGTACGTATTTAGGAGTTCGCAATTTGTTTGGGAAATATGGCACTAAGATTACTATTGGAGTCTTTTTTTTAATATTATTGGAGAAATAAAATGTAATTATAGGAGAAATATTTAGAATCGAATCTGGACGGATGGAATAGAGATTAAAGAAGATAGATGATCGCAGCCAATCGGCTAGTTTTACTTGTCACGTAATTAATAATTGTATTACAATGTTACTTGTGATACGATTAGTAATTACGCTTCAAATAATACAGATTGCCCAGGTCTCACCACGTGGAGGCGCTGCGAGTGGAGACCCACCCTAACCGCGGCCCATCCGCCCTCCTTTATGCAAAATTTTATTTACATTTCCATAGATCCCCCTGATGCACGGTTGCAAAACGATCCTCGATCGCTCCACAAGCGGGCAACAGAAGGAGTCCTTCTGTAAAAAGCTACCGCGATGAAGCTAAGCAGAATTGAAAACATTTCTTTGTTTCATTCATTTAAAATTTTATGAACTCTCTGGTATATTTTTACCATGATACTTATTCACTAATTGGGACTGAACCAAAGAAAAAACGTTTCCTATTCATTAATAGGAAATATGCCAGCGCATATTTGCTATGTCTACTTAAATACTAATAATTCCTACGTATACGAGCGCTCGTATTTAATAATTGCTACTTATATTTAGTTAAACACTGCAGTGTTTACCTTTTTCCTTAAAAACTATATAATTCTATGTGGCCACTAAGCACGTCTAATCTAACCATATACATATTTACTTAAATTTAAATAATGACCGGCCTAATGAAAATCTGAAATTGTCATGTGTTTCCTACTTCCCTCGATGGACCCACGATGTTACCTGAAACATTCTCAAAAGTATTATTAAAAATTCCTTGAGGTTTGATTTTTTTATGGAGGATGAACCTGAAATCCTCTTGTTGCAATAGTCTTCACACATAATATTTCTGCAACAGAAACTTTCTCAGTGGATTAATACCTACAATCTATCTCGATTAAGTAATGTAATTTTAACAGATATAGTCCTTTCATTGAATCACTATTGTCCAAATATTGAAATATCATATTTGAAGCTACAGGCCAAAACTCAATATGGAATATCGATTTGGTATTAAGATGAAAGAAGGAAAAGATTAAATAATACTGCTTCATTGTCAGCAGACAAAGTAGGCAATCAAAATTTTAGCAATTCATGAAAAAGAAGCTACTAATGATATTACATTTCATTCCGAAGCAATAGTTATTCATAATATTCAACACTTTGGGTGCTTTGTTACATCAACTCAATAATTTCCTTCTTGTTTCTCATTAATTGCCATCTTCAAAGTTTATGTATCAATGACTGGACGATCAATCATAATATACAATAATCAAAAATATTTATGCGAATGTTCAAGATTGGAATAATTGCACTTTACTGCGCAGTAACCGAAGTTACTTTCATACAGAAAGTAGCAACAACGAGCACGCGTCAATATTGCAAATTCACTATCAATATAAAGTGCCGAATTGCATTTACCTACGATTTCAGTGCAAATTTCGTTTCAACATCATCAAATTAACCAATAATCGCGGGAGAATTTTGATCAATGCAACGGAATGTTGAAAATTTATATAAATAAAAAACTACATTTCTTATCAGTCTGATAATAAATACAACGATTGACGAAGTTACGGTGCAAATATTCGCAACGCTAATGAGGAATAGCTACTACTAGTTTTCAAAGACTCTAATTAGAACTTTAATTGAATGGAGGTGTGTCAGAAGTCTGCAATTTCTATTACAAATAATGAATCACACCTTTCATGGCCATTCTTTCAGTCACAAAATAAAATTTTCCAAATTATCTACCATGAAAATTGGAATTTCAAATTTAAAAATATTCTAAAAAAAAAATAGAAAACATAGACAAACACTCGATTCAAGGGTGGGTAAGTGGTGGTAGGAGAAGGAGGATGGTGCAGCCACTTAGGGCTGCTACAAAAAATGATCAGTAGCCAGAAGGGCAGCTGATCATTGTCCACTCATTAATGCAAGAAAACCGTGAGTGAACCGTTTCTTTCTTTCGCAACGCTAACTTATTACAGACTAAAATCAACTCCCGAGCATAGTCACTAAGACTTTGGACTATTCGCAGCACTAATTTCTCAAACAACTTCAAAATTCCCGGATGGTGCTTTATTACTGAAAATTCTACTATGCTCAATACAAATCCTGAATAGCAAACGAAAAAGCTCCCAAGGAGCTACACTACTCTAACAAATATAAAAAGCTACCGAGAACCACCACGTGGGTGGTTTCATTTTTCGCAACACTAAAAAAAATTCAGTGCACCTGTGTCTCGCAATACGCAACTCTAACTTTAATTTGCTGCAGCCTTCCTGAAGGCTGTGTGGGGTCCCATGTGCAGCAAAGCCAGCTGCTCGGGACTCCTTTTTCCCAGGAACATGTCTTCGGACATGTCCCAGGACAGTTTTGGGGCATTGGGGTCGCAACTCTAATTACAAACGCGATCAGTCATCAACTCAAAAAAATATCAAGTATCAAACTAGGACGAGTAATTAAAAAAACGCGATCAGTCGCATCGCAACTCTAATAAAAAGCGTACCACGAATCAGAAGTAATAAAATGAACCAAACTTTAGTAACTCCAATTCAAAATACAAGAACAATCGCGACTCTTTTTGCGGAACACTACAAGCAGCCGCGCTCAACATTCATTCGCAACACTATATGCTGGAACCAAACGCGGGGAATACTCGATTCGCAACGCTAATTCAAACCGTAATCAACATTTAGTCGCAACACTAACTGGCCCCGTAATCTTCTTCGCAACTCGAATTGAAAACGCGGTGTGCTCAATTTCAGGAGAGGGGGTGTCGATGGGTCAGCCTATGGCCAACCAAACTACTACTACTACAACTACCGGCGAGCATAATGGCAAAGAAATACCTTAGAAGAATGACCCTGCACCCGAGAATGCAGGACCATTCTTCGTAGCCCACATGATGTGGCCTTTTTTCTGGCCGGGCTATATTCGGCTCCATGGTGACTTCTTGCTTCGGCGGTCCGCCCTTCTGAAAGTTCCGACCGCGACAAAAGTGGACATAGCGAGGCTAGAAGCGAAGGCATACCCCACTCGCGCTAGTCTGGCCGTCGACTTTTCTCACAAATTTCCTGAAAGCAGGTCATCGCGCGGGGGAACATGCGATACGACGCAGAGAATACGACGACCTGCCCCGGACCTACCTACTTATATTTAAGTCACACATTCGTACCAGAAGGTAAGTTACCTACCCTACACAACACCTATATTTAAAAAATGGCAAAACAGTCTCTCAAACACAATCATCAGTCAACCCACTCCACGATTCTCAAGCATCGCCGCCCGGGTGCAAAAGCCTACACTAGAGAGACCGTCCCGGGACGACTCCGTCACCCGAGCTTGGCCACAATCACACTCTGACAAGCACGTACCAGTTTTCACTGAAATCGGCTGGCAAAGGCAGTGACCATTGCGTGTAAGTATGATTTACATAGAAATTAATTATTTCCGATTTCAAACAATGGATTACTCGATAATGCGCATTTTACGTATTAGGTACATACATCAATAGTTATTACTTTTTCGTTTAATTGTACGAGATTGATTAAGTTTCATATTCCAAGATTATTTACTAGAATGATCATCGTGTGCAACAGGGAATATGATACATTGGTATCGTTATTACCATGAATAATAATATAATGTTATAGTTTCGTTAACATTATCTTTGATGAGAATCTTTCACCGACGCAAATTCCACCGCCTAACCACACAAACACACACAGGTGGAAAATGCGACGTGCACGATAGACTAACGCAATGCCAGCCGCCAAAATTTAATTATTTAGTAACGAAAGTCATCGTGCCCCAATGCCTTCACCCACCCAAGTAGCGCATGGGCACGTGGATGAGTTAAAAGGCAATAGGTACGGAAAGATATCCTGTAAATCCTCAACTAGAAAATATGATTAGTCTGTATAGTGTCTAGCACGCTAGTATTCTTTCATTTTACATTATTAAGAAAAGTGACTCGACTTTCAACTTGTGAATAGTTTAAAGTTTGATAAATAAAAAAGGACTCTACTTTGGATTGCATCATTAAGAAAAATCACTCTACTCGACATTTAATTAGCAAGAAAAAGACTCTAAAATTGAATTATTTAAGAAAATTACTCTAAATCATCAACAATTTACTTTAAGAATTTAAAACGAGCGATTCCATCATCAAAGTAAATTATATATAACAAGAAAGTATGTTCTCATGCTAATTACTTTGAATCAGAAATTTGCCCAGCCTCAATTGTCTTCTTGCACATGGAAATTAATTATTCTATTGTGTATGCAAACGAGTGACCTTTATAAGAAAGGAATTACACTTTTATGTCTATTATCATCATTTAGACATCAAGTTACTTTTAAAACGTAGTATCAGAAAAATAAAAGAAACTCAAGTGATTATAATCGTCGCAATGACGAAATCGGAGGGCATCCGATTTTTCCTCTACATATTAAATAAAAATTATCGTAGCTGTGGAGTCTGAGAATATCAAACTTCTTCGCTATATAAAAATTAGCATTCAGCCGTATTGATATTCATACCAATACCTTCTGAACTGCTACGCACCTTTATGTGCATTATTTAATAAATATCTACATCGCTGTATGATCAATGATAAACATTCGCGTTAGGAACCGTTTATCTAGGAAATTATGACTATAATTTGATTCTATTGAAAAGACACGGTGTACAAGAAGACCCTAGCCCTCGTCTAATAAATACATACACAGCCAAAATGTTACAATTCACGGGCATGGTTGCCATACCCGCGGTCATTATGCTCGCCAAAGCACGTATACAACCGGTCACTCGTGTCGATTCGGACCAAACGTCCTACGACATGATTGAGTGACCAGAGGAACCATAATGCATGCGCACTCACATTTCGCTGTGTCCCGGTGACGGAGACGTCAACAGCCCTGCTACTGATCAGGGGAAGTCATCGAGCTCGTCAGAAGTCATCAAGCTGCTCAGAAGAAGTCGTCAGGCTGCTCAGCTGCGCCCAGACTAGAACGAAGGAACAGAACACGATTACAATTTGTTTCCAAAGTTACGATTGTTTGAACTCTGATGAAGAATCGCGAAGCAATTCAAAACTAACGAAATCTTTAAAAAAAATTTTTGTTAATTTTTTATTAAAATGTCTAAATGACAAGAGGTTTCGTTAGTTTTGAATTGCTTGGTGAGTCTATTCTAAAAATTAATTTTTCTAAATTTTTTTAACTTTTTTCTTTCTAAAATATTGAAGAATGAACTCTACCTAAAAGCAATTTAATGAAATGCATAGATACTTACATCTTTCCATTAGTATTCAGCGCACAAATATCCTCTTCAGCTGACGGACTGACTCTAATTTCCGACAACGACTTTCGCTTTCAAAAGTAAAAAAAAAAAGAAACAGTAGACTACCAACGCGCCCGAAAGATTCTAGTCTCGCGATTCGAAGATGAGAGCCGCGACGCTCGTGAAAGAATACAAATTGCGTAGAAAACACTGACTCTACCCTCGCGTATCCCGAAATTGTTAGCGACGCTCTACAATGAGCAACTGTGCTCTTCAAAACGAAAAACTTCTTACCTCATAAACACTGACTCTAATTGGCCGCATTGCACGCGGCCACAATCTCTGAAAAATAAGTGGGATGGGAAGGTGGGGTGGATGTGGTTTTATCGAGTGTTTGTCGCAGGGAAATATCGTTTTCTTTGAAACCAACCAAGGAACTTTCGCTCCTTGTTGTTTAGAATACAAGGTGTGATGCGAAAATACAGAATGGCTTTTTATTTCACACGATATTATCCAAAATATACTACTTCAGAAAGAATTATTACATTTAAATGAATCATAGTAGTGGCTTTCGTCATTAAAGTTGTAAGCATGTTCGTGTTATTCGAATATTACTTTAAAATATATCACGATCTTTATAAATATACAAAATTCATGGCAAGAATCAAAATTCCTTAATTATTTATGCTTGAATAGCATGTCATTGATCAACTACGCAGTGTCTGTACATAAAGAACCAAACATGCATCCAAAACCGAAGGTAAATGCAATTACAACAGCTTCATGGAGATAGAATCTTAAAAATCATTGAAATATCGTTGAATTCTACGTCAACGCGACCGAAATGCAATAGAATTCGATCATTCCAATATTTCGTAAACATCTACTGACGCCATTTTAAAAATTTTAAACAAATATAATTAAAATTATTCAATTTATGATAATTCAATTTTTTCCCATTTCATCCCGATATTAACCGACTGCAAAGTTACCCATCACCCTCACAGCCAACTATGATTCAATAAAATAACGAGAAAAATACGTATACCACGCGTATTGACATCTCCTTTTTCCAAGGAATGAAACCAGACGCCATCCAAGGACCGTTCAAATTAACCAGCAAGTGTCATGGCGTTACCTGCCCTTTGATTTCGATGCTCGCCTCAACGCCTGTAACCGAACGATACAACATTTTGAAATAAAAGCATTAAAACATTCGCGAGGCAATTAAACAACAAATAAACTTGAAATATGCCCGAAACGGGATGTAATTGAATACCGAGACACGATACGTGTGCACTAAATGTGCAGAAATAACGGTAAGGCAACGAAGGGAATACGCGACGAACATCTAACGATTTTCTGGCGATATGTAATGAATTTCGGTACGAAACTATATTAATAGTAGCAGCAAGTGAAGATAGAGAATAAAGAAGAAGACTAATAATGATTGAAAGTAATTATATGACGATAGATAATGTACTCTTACCATTTAAATGCGCAGCTATCGAACGAAGCGTCTTAACTCAACGACATCCACGGAACGAATGACCCCCGCGCCGTGTCGCTGTACCTCCCGAATATTAGCTTTGGTGGGGGGAGAGCACGCAGGCGGCAGGACTCTCGAGGCAATACACGCGTATGTATTTCCGAAGTGTTGGGGTATCGTGACCGAGCCGTGTAAACAGAGGTGACTTCCAAAGCTAGCATCGTTCAGTCATAACAAAAGTCGTTTCTACGCACACGTTCTGCTAACGGTAAAATAGAAATATTACGAATGATATATTTCCTTCGTTTATAAAATATCTAGCATCTATATACAAGAGTGTACTTTAAAAGCTTGTGAAACTTAACACAGATGGCTTAGTAAGTATATATTCGAAAATTATTTATGTGATAGTATACAGTTTCTTATTGCAAAACTATTTACAAGTTTCACGATACACTCGAGAATGTCGCGATACCAATCCCCTGTTAGCATCGGTACATAAAACGAATATTCATTTTGTATACAGGGAGCCACGAAAATATTCGAACGCTCACTATTAAAACTGTAAAACAATAAAAATATACATGTTAGACTTAAGTTCTAAAACTAATGTTGTAACTACTATAAGACACAGGTATCGAAATTATGTATACCAAGTTTGAAATGAATCGGATAATATTTGTAAAAGTTATGAAACATTTATTGCAAAGAGGTACTGAAACAGGGTCACAAAAGTATTAGAACGACATTAATTATATGCACCTTATTTTAAATTGATATTTATTTAGGTCACCTTTGGCTCCAATTATAGTCCAGTGAAATTAGGATTTGTCTTCGGACTAATTACCATCCAGCTGGATTTTTGCATGAGCCTTTATTTGGTCGTTGTAAACAATATGTCAAAAGTCCCCATCAATCCGACTGCTGCTAAAAATTTTACAGAGGGTTGAAAAAAAAAAATCCTGTTTTTCGCAAATATCTCGCTATGTATCAGTTTTGCGACAAATATAGTTATTATACAATTTATAGCCTAGGAAATTCTCTACAAAAAAGGTCTTGCAAGTTTTTTCGTAGGTGTAACCATTTTCAAGTAGGTCGGGTTACCAAGTTTCAACCCCCATAAATTTGACAAGGGAAGATCCCGAACCCGGAAATTCAGAAAATTATGAAACTCTGTAAATATGTAGGGGAAGTCCTCCTGAATACAACGCAATTTCGTTTGATGCCCAAATTCACTCCAAGAGGGTGCAATTCACCCTTAAACTTTTTTTTTTTTGGTATTATTACTCGCGAACTGTAGGAGATAGAAAAAAAGTGCTCAGGAAAAAGTTACTTCTTTTAATGAGGACTATCAGTTGGTAAGTTATAGGTCATACAGTTTTTACGGTTCTCGAGTTATAACACAAAATCGAAAAAAAAACGTATTTTCAGGGGTCAATTTCAGCCCCTTACAATGAATTTGGGCACCAAACAAAAAAATTACGTAATACACACCTACATTAACCTCTGTATATCCCTAAAGTTTTAAAAAATTTTGAATTTTCGAGGGGGTGGATCTTCGCCCGCGAGAAATAATACACTCATTTCCACACCACCCCGGAGGTAGAGTACTGAGCGCGTTTTTTTATAAGTGGTGTCCCCAGTTGGCCTAATCCACGATGTTTGTTTATTAAAAATACAAAAATTACGAGTCTTCCTCATGTCCTGTGTCTGTTTCTTCTATCAGTATGTCTTCCGCTACGTTTTTTCGTAGGAGTAATGAGAACGTCAGCATGGTCTTGAGCGTGTTTAGATTGATGGTAGCAGCTTCCAATTTTTGAAACAGCATAGGAATAAACCTACTCTTGTTCTTTCTATTTGCTCTACACGTGCTGCATCTATTGATATTTTGTGGATAAACTAAACGACCTTAAAACTGTGTCAAAGCGCAAAGCCCTTCTTTAGTTTATCCTGCAGACTGGGGATGGATAAGGAGAAATGATATTTTGGAGCCGATTCCAACTTTGTTACCGCCTGCTCCAGACACTCTGCTAAATGTAATTTTTTGCAATTGCGCCAAAGGCTGTGGATCAAACTGCGGTTGCAGGAAACTTGGCTTGCATTGTTCAGCAGTGTGCGGTTCTTGTCATGGCCAGTCATGCCTCAATGCACCTGATATAACAGCCGAAAGTAATGTGGACAATGATGAGGACGTAGATCTTGTTAATTTCTCAACGGAAGACATACTAATAGAAGAAACAGACACAGAACATGAGGAAGACTCGTAATTTTTGTATTTTTAATAAACAAACATCGTGGATTAGGCCTACTGGGGACACCACTTATAAAAAAAACGCGCTCAGTACTCTACCTCCGGGGTGGTGTGGAAATGAGTGTATTATTTCTCGCGGGCGAAGATCCACCCCCTCGAAAATTCAAAATTTTTTAAAACTTTAGGGATATACAGAGGTTAATGTAGGTGTGTATTACGTAATTTTTTTGTTTGGTGCCCAAATTCATTGTAAGGGGCTGAAATTGACCCCTGAAAATACGTTTTTTTTCGATTTTGTGTTATAACTCGAGAACCGTAAAAACTGTATGACCTATAACTTACCAACTGATAGTCCTCATTAAAAGAAGTAACTTTTTCCTGAGCACTTTTTTTCTATCTCCTACAGTTCGCGAGTAATAATACCAAAAAAAAAAAAGTTTAAGGGTGAATTGCACCCTCTTGGAGTGAATTTGGGCATCAAACGAAATTGCGTTGTATTCAGGAGGACTTCCCCTACATATTTACAGAGTTTCATAATTTTCTGAATTTCCGGGTTCGGGATCTTCCCTTGTCAAATTTATGGGGGTTGAAACTTGGTAACCCGACCTACTTGAAAATGGTTACACCTACGAAAAAACTTGCAAGACCTTTTTTGTAGAGAATTTCCTAGGCTATAAATTGTATAATAACTATATTTGTCGCAAAACTGATACATAGCGAGATATTTGCAAAAAACAGGATTTTTTTTTTTCAACCCTCTGTAAAATTTTTAGCAGCAGTCGGATTGATGGGGACTTTTGACATATTGTTTACAACGACCAAATAAAGGCTCATGCAAAAATCCAGCTGGATGGTAATTAGTCCGTAGATTGGGCAGATTTTCGTCTAATTTCACTGGACTATTACGCTTTTCAGACGTTGTCGCATGCTGTGCACTAGTTTTTCAATTATTTTAGATTGGACGGTACCGTTTAGAAGATGGAATTTAGAGTTCACTTTTTGACACTTTGAGGCTGCGTATCTCCTAAACGGCTGGTCCTATGTCGGTTTTGACGAAATTTCGAAAGAAAGCTCAACCAAAGAATAACATGACTATATATAGCACTATTCGTACCAGACCGGTAAATTTGACCGTTTTCAAACTTTAGCGTACAATTTCCCACATACAACATTATCACATTGCTATTTATCTTTACGACTTTTCTTGAAATATGCATACAATGAATCATTTATTATTTAAGTAAGTACCAAATTGACTACTATCTACGTTCAATTGTAAGAAACATAACTCTTTTTCAAGGAATAGGTATACATACATTAAGTGTCGGTACGAAAAGTGATAGTCATCTCGTTCTTATCGTCGCTCTGATTGTTTATCGCAGCTCCAACATAAAAGTACCCTACTCGGATCCGTTCGGGTCCCGGCTCGGCTCGAAAAATCGGGTCTCGCTCGATTCGTATTTCAAGTTACTTGAATATCTCGAGTACCCGAACAGCTCTAGTGTACACTGCCTTCCTTGAAACCTGAAACTGTAGACCTTTGATTGAACAATCGCGCGCGGAATTCATTTATTTCAGACGTTTCATTCGCATCGATAACACTCAATTTTGGAAATGCACGTGTAGAAAAGTTTAACAATATTTCGGGCAGACTACGATTTCTAATTCATTAAAAGTCATGTTCCTGCGACGGTCGCATAAGAAGAAACACCTCCAAAAATCGCTGAACGCTCCACAAAGTAGGAAACGGAAGCTTATCTCGTCCTTCACGGAGGATCGGTAAAAGTGTAGCTTCCATAAATGACGGAGGTGTCAAGTGAGATCGTCTTTAAACATTCATCGTTCAAGGTTATGCAACCACCGTTACGCTACGAGGTCGAAGAGCGTCCGAAATATCGCGTTAAACACAGATTTGAACGAAGCCAATGCCCCTTCGAGACGATCGTCGGACAGTAGTGTCGTTTGTTTGGGCTCCTTTCGGAAAATTCCAGAATTAATTAATCTAGAAGACGGCTGCGACAATTATGAAACGAAAATGAACACACAGGAGGAGGGGAAGACGTCGAGATCCGGGGAGGTAAAGCTGTTTAATAATTATGTGACACTTTATTGATAAAGTATTGAGCTGGGAGTGAAATCTTTTTACAGATAAACATAGCGAAAACAGACAGCCCAGTAGAATAACTAATTTCCCATATAAGAGGTACAATCGTTCTTAATCTCTGTACTTGGATTATATAATAACTTGTTAAATATAGTCATCCCCCTTGATCTTGTAAGGTAAATACGTAGCAGCTAGAAACTTTCTCGAGAAGGAAGACACGTTTTCTATCTCCGCCTTTCCTGTTTTCATCGTTCCGAGCTCCCTCAGGAACGCTTCGTTCATATAGGACCGTCTCTCGATAGCTGCCAATTTTGATAAATCGGAATTGGTGAGGGGAACGGTGCTGACTCCGAAGCCGAGCAATTCAGACGGATGAATACCCAGCCAGCGTACATTTGGGCAGGCCAAGCTCTCTCTCTCTTTGAACAGCGTTGCTGAGCCAAAGCTGAATAAAAGAAACATAAAAGAAAATCCCTTTTATGGTGAAATTCCGACTGTTATTTGTACTCGTTTGATAGCAATGCTTGAAACTTTATATATATTTACAATAATAAAATATATGACCATGCGTTCCGTATATCAAATGAATATTGTTCGATTACTGGATTTACCGATAGACACACATGATATCCACACCGAAGGGGTCCGCGTCCACGACCACGTAAGTTGGAAGTTGCATTTTCTCACACAACAGCTTCACCAGCATTCTAGTGGCCACATCTGGATATCCTTTGCCCGTGACCAGAATGCAATTCAATAAGGGGATGCAATCGTCCTCGAGCAATTTTTGAAAGACTGCGTCCTTCTCGACAACCAACACCATACTGGCCGTGGTGCGAATGGAAATAACGTTCGAGGCGATGTGCGGAATAAGAGCACCTCCTGGCACCGTGCAATCGATTACTCGATTGTCGATCAGCGTGAGAATTAATTCGCCTGCTGCTAATCCTTTCGACGTGGGTAGGAGATCTAGATAATAATGATTCTCGATATGAGGGGCCTGATCGCATCGCACTCCCTCTCGTAACGAGTCGAGCTTTTTTATTTGGTAAATTCGTGAATTCGTTATAAATATAGAGAAATTCGGGGTTAAATAATGTAAGATAATAGGAAATATAGATTTCGGGGATTCTTTTACAAGAAAGGCTACTCACTAAGCTCCCATGACGCGCAGTTTAACAAATTGGCGACGTGGTTCACTGCTTGGTCCACGTATCTCTGTTCCGGGGCTAGATTCAAGGACTTCTTGTTCTTCAAATCGTAATAAAGGGAGCGCCGGGTGATATTGGTGTTCGTAAGCAACAAATAATGAGCCGTGGCCATTACCGTCATCATCAGAGCAAACTTGTCTTTGTTTCCTTCTTTGGCAAAGTCGGTACTGCGTTTCTTCGTGATTGGTTCATTTATTTCCTCCATTTCTGCGGCTTCTCCCAGAGACTGTGATTCAAGATTCAAAGCAGATGGATCATCTTCTAGGGACATTTGTGTGTCCGTGGCAGTGTGATGGTGTGATAGTGGATATGAAATTTGGGGTAATCGACCGGAACATATTTGCTGGATCACGCTCGAAGTTACACCCTCGATACGAGCTATTAATCGTGCCCTGAGTGTTACCAACGCGTGAATAATATGACCATTGATTATTAAAAGAACTTTTTTCATTGCAAACTATTGAAGGTGTGATATTCACCTCGATTCTGTATTATCTACAACGGGTATAACGATTTTCTTTTCTCCATTGTGTCCGGTTCTACCGTCGGTAAACCTTCCTTGGTTCATGTTTCTTTGAATCTTTTCAATAGTTTATCTGAAATAAACGATATAGTGTCTGAAGGAACAATAATCTTTCCACATGACTTCATTCGTGTCATAAATTTAAAAACAATGTTTAAATGACCGAATATGTACGTGCTTGATGGATAACTGCAAGGAAATTTTTTAGCCACTTTATAAATAATATTACGTTTGCAATGTACACGCAATACACGCTTACTATTAGTTCATGCTACATTTTCAGCGTGCACAAAATTCTTTTTTATATCACTCGAACATGATATCGAATAATATAATCGAATTTTTCCTCCACAGATGGCACGAGGAAGAATTTCGTTGCTTCACGCCTGCTGTTCTTCTTTACCAGCATTCCCCGACAAGAGAAGCGGCCTTTTTTCAAAATTACAAAACTGCACAGAGTCATAAACAAGCAGAATAAGAAAATAATACAAACTAACCTACAATGAATAATCTGCTGTAACATCCTCGCTAGTTCGCTACTAAGGTTCTGACCACGCAAAACGAAGACTCCCCAAGAAACTTTCCAACGATCCTGAAAACAAGCGACGTCGAGTGCAACATAACTCGCGACAAATATCAAAGCCATTAGCCAGACCAGAAAACAGGAACGATGAAAAGGTCAAGAGATCGTCGATGAATGGCTTCTCCAGCCTCCGTGCGCTAGGTTGGAAAGCAACTCGACTGCGCCAGATAAAAATCTATCACCTATCCGAACGTAACATTCTCACAGCAATAAACATATTAAGTTCTTGAGCGACGGGAGAAGTATTGATCCTGGGCCCGTTGCTCTCTCTGTTACACAGCCGACAACGATTATCCAAGTCGGGGAACGACATTCGTATCGAGTAGCGAATCTCAAGAGAGCCGGACACCCCGCTGCGCATTTGTGAGCGGCGACCATTGAACGCCGCGCTACCGAGTGCACTAAAGACACTTCAGGGCCTCATTGTGCCGCACAAAACAGTGGCCGTGCTGCAAAACGTACGATTGTAACGAAATTCACCGGGGCCCGTCGGCGTGGCCATGTTGGGGAACTGTAGGGACGAAATTTTTGGAGTATCGACAGCAAACTTGGGTGGAGGAAGAAACATTTCGGGGTTGCAAAGGGAAAGTTGAAGATGGTAGTAGATTTTTGGAGTTAGAAGTGTAAACTTGTGAAGTCAGCTTTGCTGTATCACCTTGGCAAAGCCCACTGTTTCAGGCGGAAGAATTACGGGCGCACAAAGTTGGCCACGGTGATTTTACATAAGCAGATGCGACATAAATTTCATTCGCCGAAGGATGTTGCACGTTGCGTGGACGTTTCCAAAACCGAGTACTCCAATGGGACAATGAATACTAACGAGCATCCATGGACATTTGTGTCGCGTGCCGAAACATTTTAGGGGTCACTGGAACCACCCCTCCGCAATCATTTCTGTCCCCCTTCCCTGTGAATGCGAAATATATGTTCTGTTTGTGCGATATCGTAAAAAATAGTATTCATTGCTTGCAGGAGTTGCTATACACGGCGTCACATTACGGAATGGGGTTTGTTATTTAAATTATTGCACGAGATATATTCACGAAAGTAATTTAAAGCTTGTAACGACCCGAACGAGCTATTACTCGATAATGATCATGATAATCGTCGTATGCGAATCGAATATAATAATTCGCGTCCCTCTCTCATAATCGTTCTTATGATTGCATACATTGCGGTCTATGGAGCCAGTCGAATCGCTTTCCCCATCGTGTGTTCATCCACGCAAACGAACAGAAGTAGAATCTCTCTTCTTGAAGGCCCTGCCCCTTTAGCGATCATAAAAGGATTGTTCATGACAAAATAATACAAGAACGCCGCTCGGTTTCGCATTAAAGACACTCCAAGATTGCCTGGCCGTACAAAAGGGGAGGGATAGTGTTACATTGTGCAACGAGTACATTCGAGAAACACCCCTGAGAATGCGCTCTCGAGATCCTCAAATGGCCCGTATACGACCGCGTCCTCCTGAAAATATCGGTTGTAGGGCCGAAGATCACGAAAACTCGGCCGATCCGCCTAATCTTCCCTGTTCACACGCGTGAATTTCGCCGAGATTTATTCAAACATCCTCGATAATCCCCTTCGGCCTTCTCGATCGAAGAATCAAAGACGATTCTCCCTCGCTTTCTTCCGTGGTCGATTCAAAATACCTACGGGAATTTTATTCTCTAAAAGGGGGACGTCAGCAGGGAATTCGCTTCGTTTCCGGTGCGGGGGGTGGAACAAACCGTAACTCGATCCCGCGGCCACTTTACCTATCGAGAATAATCACGCGTTTGGCAAATCCTGCGTCCGTGGTAATCCGTTGGAGTGAGGCCGATTCGCCGCATGGAAATCGAGCTGCTCGCCTAATTCCGTATTCAAACGTTCACCTCGCATGGTCGAATATCAAGAATAGCTAGGTACCTGTTCGATTCAGCCGGCATAACATCGTCAACGATTTGTCAGAGCCGTCAAAAGTGTTGCACGCCGTGTGTAGACAGCGACGGCGCATAATCGCGAGCCGGCAGCCAAATCGGATCTGTCTGGCTCTCCGGCTCGTGAGGGAAGAATAAGATCACGAATAGCGTGGCGAATAGCGTGGCGACTTCCGATCCAGGTATCCGGGCCAAGGCAAGCCTCTATATGTATATCCTGTGAGGTATTATCGACGTTTAGGCCCGCCGAGAAATAGGCCAAATAACGCGAAACATGGATAAATCGATTGACAATCTTTTGTAAAATGTTGTAGCAGTCGGCGTCACGTCGCGCTGAGATCAAATCTACCTACGTCACCTCGTACGAATGCAGTTTCACGGTGCTCTTGAGCTGAAACAGATAACATCGAATTTGTCCAAACAGTGGGGGTTGCAGCAACCGAAGAAGTAGGAGGGGGTTGGATAACGTACGGGCTCAGGGTAAAGAAATGCAGATGGGTGGTTCCGAATGGGAAAAAGGTGTTCTTGCCTTGTTGCACGTTGTTGCTCGCTCACCCGGGGGAAATTCGTCGTGAATTTGTAACAGAACCGATCTTTTCGACGTTACTAGGTAAAAGCACCGGCTTTGTTCCGTTTGACTGGAGCAACGGTTCGTGGAGACGACTTCTAGCCAGCAATTTTTCATTGTTTCTTGCGGTATCAGCGCGGAGGGCATCGATAAAAACACTTCCTTTTCAGTGGAAAACGACTTTCTGACTCGTTCGAGTCAGGCTTCCCGCGATTCTTCGACGCCCAGCGAAAATCAGTCGATGAAATTGTCAAGTGCACTCGAGCAGAGTTTTTGGGGGAATGGAGCGAGGTTATTGTAACAACCGCTACGTTCGCGCACCACGAGGAGGGTGTGTCGAAGAGCACTCGACGAGAATCGTGAGCTTGGGAAAGTCTGTCACTTTAAACGGCGAATTTCCTACACCAGGATATGTTCGATAGCCAGCGTGCCACTTGACTTAATTCGGTACAAGAATATCTTTATCGGAACGACCCATTAAGAACATTGATTCGACAGTATTCGTTAGCAAGACTCTATTAGCCAACTCGTCGCACTAATTCCTCGATAGCTAAATGGAAAGGAGATTCGCGGTCGATATTCAGGATCGATCGCTGAATGAAAGCGCGATAAAGGCGACCGGGGGACTCGCACCCGATAACGCCGCGACGAGTTACACGAATAACTCACGGCAATTTCATTCATCTTTCGGTCATAATCACTTAACGACCACTCTGCGGCTCCCTTTAAGTCCAGGACTGCTTAATAATAGTCCGGCCGCCCCAACTGGCCTAAGTAAGACCTCCAGATAGCCGGCAACGAGCAGGCCTCGTTGCGCGTCAAATATTTTCTCAAGGATCTCTGCGCCGGGGTAAGATAGAAGGAGATGCCGGGAGGCGAGATAAAAGGGAAGGTGAAGCGAAAAGGAGAGGAGCGAGCCAAGTATCGGTGTGGAGTTCGTCGACTCGCGCCCCGGGCAGATTCGGTGGCTGTTATAATAAAATCAGCGGGGGACTGTCGCCTTGGTCGCGACGCTATCGCCGCTTTCGGACGCATCTTGATTCGGCGGCAGGGCGAGAAGGCGCAGGGGGGACGGGCGGGCCTGGTTTCTTAAGTGTAGGTCAGTTATACCAGACGAACTGGTCCGATCGGCTGCCAATTAAATGGAAACCGGCAACCTGTTATTTCCCGACACGCTTCTCATGTTCGAAGAAGGTCGACGTCGTTCTCGCCTCGCCTCGCCAGGCGGTTTTTTGCGCCCGGCCATCGTCCGCCTCTGATAGAGATCTCCACGATCCCGCGGTATCTTTGACGCGGATTTCGCGTCTCGCCACGCGCAGCCGTCGCACAGTGGACACACATTGACATTTTTTGCTCAAATCACCCTACAGGTCGTAATTTTTCAGAAAACGCGACCACTTTCTTTTTCAATTCTTCGCAATTAAATTCTTTATCGATCTGTCCGGTCGAAATTTTGAATTTCGTTGCTGACTCTTTCGTATTTAGCGAATTATACAGCACTTTTAGAATATCAGTATCTGTGGACTCTTTTGGCAGCCGGTTCCGAATTTAAACTAAGATTTCCGAAATTCAAGATGGCGAATCCAATATGTTGAAGCAAAATTTCTGTAATTGAGCTTATTTATTCGGAACGAACATAGTGCGTCTAGATTTTCGGGGACGCTGATTACGAATATGAGGTAATTATTATAAAGATCCAATTTTTTATTTGTACCACGAATCTATATTGTAGATCAAATTGTAAAATTTTAAATGTGTGCAAATTTTGAGGCATCTCGTAAATGTGTACGTGATTTTGCATATTTAAGCCTATTCGCTTGTGTTAATACGCGTTCTTATAATTGCCTTTTCGGATTCAATATTGATGAGCAAAATTTTGAATGTTTGATGTTTTTAGAAGCCCTGATTAACGTTTTGTCCCTGCTGCCTTTAGAAAACCGATTTTATTATGTGCAATCTTGTTTGAGGAGCAGGATATGTGCTTCTGGAACCAAATCTATGATTTTTTGTTTATATACTTGTCTAAAAATATCAAACATTAAAAATCTTCCTGATCAATATTGGGTCAGAAAGGTCAACTATGTTCAACATATTGGATTCACCACCATTTCGAAAATCTGATTTTAAATTCGGAACCGGCGGCCGAAACAGCCCACAGATACTAATCTTCGAAAAGTGCTGTATATTTCGCTAAATATAAACATTTCGGCCAGACCGATCGATAGAGAATTTAATTGCGAAGAATTTATAAAAAAATATCGTTACGTTTTCACAAAAATTACGACCTGTAAGGTGATTTGAACAAAAAATTACGTACCACTGTACGTCGTACATAGAACCAAGGAATCGCACGGACTTAACACTAGGGACTAGATTCGTCGAAATTTGGTGAATATGCATTGTTCGTTCGAGGAGCTTCTAAATTTATTGTCCATTCATCGGACTTCGCGCGAGGCACGCTAAAGTATGGTGAAATCTTTTCGCTGAGGAGACGGTATCGGTGCGTGGATTGACAAATTTCTGGCCGATGCGAAGGCGAACACGGATCGATCGCGCCCAGCGGCCGATGCATCACTGTTTTTCGCCAGGAACTGCGCAACCCTTAGGTACGATGAACCTGGTCGAACATAGTACGCAAAACCGTGACCTCGTCAAGCTCATGGCACGGTTACGGCCATTTGCCAGCGCGTTTTAAGAATGGTAATGGAAATTGTAGAATCGACGAAGGCCTTGGCTGAGGTCGTTTATTTAGGTATGATGCAATGTTTTCAAATTGCTCGAATCCGGCGGCGATCATCGCGATAAACTGCCCCGTTTATAAAACACCATCTGAATTATTTACTACCGGCCACGTGTGCCTGTGTCACTGAATTGTGTGCACGTCATCGCGGTATGTTGTGTGTTCCGCGAGCCAACTGCGTTGAAATTTTGTAGGGACGTGGAAACGCCGTGACGCCATTGCAACGATATCGAAGTGTTGGCTTGGGTAACGTTTCAGAAGCTTCGTATTATTTTGTCCAGGGTATCCATTTGTACTACTGGTCCTAGAGACAGACGAAGCGAATCTGTCAAATTATTGGCAGAGCAATTAATACCGTCGCAATAATTGTGTGTCTGATGTGAAAGGAGAGTTATCAATATGGAATTGCAATGTAGGGGCAGTATATTGTATTCGAGGTTGATCTGTGTCGAACTAAATTGCCGTTTACTCGACCGTGGTTAACAACTCACTCTCGCGATTACTTTCTCGTAATATTCCTGGTGCTGCAACTGACCTCCGGCACTTGATAAATTATTCGACAAAACTCGGAGACTCCGTCCAGTATCCGTTCTTTTGTTCACAGAATCCACGAGCTGTCTTTATAAACAATTTTATTCCACCACTCATGTTCATACGTTCGTTTCAATGGCATTACAACGTCGTTCACTCGACACTGGAGGAATCCAACAGGACAGAGATCATCGACCAAATTAGTATAGGTACGCCTTGTTAATTATAGATGAAATTGTCATGGGATTTTCGTAACATTCCTCGTATCAAGGTTTAACGATAGCTAGACAGTGGAGGAATTAAAGTAGAACGATACCGCTAGAACCAGGTATCAGAGATTTTTCTTAGAAAAGTAATACCTGATTCGTAAATGATGGATATCCTCTTCGGACATCCCATTAAACATGTAACCATATGAAAAATAAATGTACACGCGTAGTCTGAAGGAACGAATGCAGTAGTTCTCCACGAACAAAGCCAGCCGCCGAGGGGAACTACGCTAAAAAACCGACATTCGCAAAGTAGAAGGGAAGGAAAGCGTGAGATGAGATAAGTAGCGAAAAGAAGGATGTTTATGGATGTCCTTGGGCTAGGTGTAACGTCCTCTTGGTAACGGGAGAGACCCCGTCTAAAAATTGTTCGGCGCGTGTCGCGTGACGGAGCGGTTTGCAGCTGCCGGATTTTTTCCGCGAATTTTTCGCGATTCCGAGGCGAGCAGATGCGTCCTCGGTGGAGATGCACGATTCTTCTCGCGTATTCTTCCCCTTTGCCTTTCGCTCTCTGCCCAATGGGATTACACCGTTGCCTTTCGATCGGTCGTACCTCGCCGCGCTACTTCGCTCAGCGCGACCTTTGACTTCGCGAACCACTTTGCGCAAATGATTATCCAGCTGCCATAATTTTTGCACCTACGCTGTACCTCCCCCTTAAAGCCCGGCGAATGAATGGCTTCGCGAAGTAAGATCGAGTCGAGTCGGAGGGACTGACTGGGGATGTTTGAGAAGCTCAAGGTTATCGGCCAGTTTCGCAGCGTGATAAGGACGGGCAGAGATCGGGCTCTATTTAGCGGGAGACAATTCGGAGCTGCAATAATTAAGCGTTTACGAGAGAATCCTTGATCCTTAAGGGCGGTCTTTATCGTGGCTTAAGAGGGGATTAACCGTGAGGAACGAAAAGCCATCGGCTGACCCTGAGGATCATTGGCGCTTCGATAAGAGGTGAACGGTCCCTGATAAACTGGCGAGACTTTCGGCCCGTTCGTCGCCCCTTCGCCGCGTTACGATAATGAAGCTTCAGGAACTATGGGAGTCTTTTTGCAGACGCTGATTACGAACCTGGAGAGAGTCTTCGAGGAACAATCGAGATGTGGGAATTCGCTAATATTCCTGCAACTGAAAACTGTTGCTTCTAACTGGTTTCACATCGCCTACACTAGGACTTCCGAAGTTTTCCTGTCTCGAAATCCCTGTTGACGTCAGGGCAGCCAGAAGCGTCAATTCCTAAAATCTGTTATTCCGTTTGACGCAATGTCAGCCCGACCCGGAGTCGGAATGAAATCGAATCGCTTGGACGGGGCAGGGGAGCCAATAGAAAAATCAGACCAGCGAGAGCCTGTCGAATCGCGCGGAGGCGCGATCCTTTATGTTTGTTGGTTTTTCGAGAGCGTGCCGCTGCACGGGCCGTATTGTTCGTAAACATATGTTCCCGTGGGCGTGCAGGAAGACCGTGGAGCGGGGGAGAGAGGGAGTGAGACAGAGAGGGCAGACTGAAGGAAAACGGATGGACGAGCAGCAGCAGACAACCAGTCTGGCATCACCTGGACGAGGAGCACGCGCCTTTCGATCCTGCCACGGGGAGGGAAAGGACACGTCCGCATGAATATCGATGCAACATGCGCATTGTCCCCGTGCCTGCACTGCCGGATGGCGCGTTGGCCATAATGCGATGGCAGGACGCGGCGAGGACCGAGTAACCACGTTAAAGCCTTCCCATAATGCAGATGATCGCGACCTGCCACCAGAACGAGCAAACCCTTTTCGCCGAGCAATGAAAATCCCTTTAGCAGCGATGCAACAGAGTCACGGGCAGACCGCCCTGACAAAAGGCTGTTTCCCGAGTGTTGCGGCATGTCCGATCGCAATTAAGATTCGAGGACACTCGAGGAGCCGCGTCCCGATCGGGGAGATCGTGATCTATAGTAAGGGGCGTAGTTGGCTTTGAATTGGACTTTGGCCGCTTGCGCGACAAGCGTATCCAACGGGGGAGTTGGAAAGCTGCTTTTAGGGAACCATAGGACGCGGAGGATTGAGTTGCATCGACGATGCAACGGAGACGCATCTGCGAAGCTTTCGATGATGTTGCAAGAAGGGGGCTTGATCTTGATTTGAAGAGAAATCTTTTATTAGCACGGTTGCAGGTATGACTTCGATTCTTCCGCACAGTCGAATTCAAAGTCCGCGACTGCTCAATGAGCTTCCAAACGCGTACATCACTCGCTTCCCCATTCACCTCTTCCCATCTGCCAAGCTAAAATATCGAAAGGCAAGAGCAACAAGAGGATCTCGCGCGCGAAGAGGCCGGAGGAAGCAGGAACGACGGAACAAAAGCAAAAGGATCGCGTTAAATACACGCTGGTTAGCCTTCACCAAGTGCATGCGCTTTTTACGGCATGCTTGCTTATTTTTCACGTACCAAGCATAGGCGAGATGCACGCGGACCGTGTATGGGAAGAGGTAAAGGTGGAGAAGACGGTTGTAATTGCAGAAAAATCAATTAACCTGGAATGAAATCATGACCTAAGGAGTCGTAAGTCAGTCCTCGCGGTGGAGTTATTCGAACACCTCGTAATGTTTCTCCCATAAAACCAGGTTCCGTCCAATTATCGACAATTACGAGGACACATGCCAGCACAAAGGTGGAAAATACGAAGTGGAAGATCTCAATGTCCGTTAATTAACAGTCCCAGTTGGATCGTTTGCATTCTCAGCCAAGCGAACGATGTGGTGGGTAGCAATTCTTGATGTACTTTCAGCCGCAGATCGTAAAGATTTCTTTCTATTTACTTGTAACTCGCGAACCAGCAAACTGGAGTGTTTCGGAATTTTAAAGAATCAAGATTTCAGTGAGAACAGTAGGTATACTAATTGTAAGAAAAGATACGTTATCTGACAATAGCAGAGGCTTGGAAACCTAAAAATTACCACCTCACGAAGAAACTGGGCCAACCGAACAGTGACACTTGTCGCGAAAGCCGTCCCAAAATCGCACCTTGCAACGATCCCAAGAAGAAGCTACCCGATACGACGGAAAAAGAGGAGGGACACGAAGGAACTAGTGCAAGGCCCATGGAAAAAAGGTGAAGGTGTGAGAAAAGAGAATTAGAACGCGGGAGAAGGGGAAGGAGAAGACCTACCCCGGGTGGGCCCCCTCGAGCCACGTAAATAAAACGTTTTGTAGCCGGTCTTGGGAGTGCGGTCGTGCTTGGCCCACCTACCCGAAAAAGGGCTACCTGCCTTCCTTTTGCTCCCCACCAGGGAACCCCTGAGACTTTGAGGTCTTCATTGAAACGTGGATTCCTCGGCTGGTACCCGGCTCCTCGATCGAGCCCATTGACTTCTCTCGATGAAGAGCCGGGGGGACCAGGGGAACCTTTCTCGACGAAGGTGAAGGGAGCATGGACCTCGGGCGATGTAGGGTAAGCCCGGACAATGGGGACGGCGTTCGTAGCAGCGTCTAACTCTTCGTACAGATGTAATCGCCTGGGAATCCGCGAGCGACTACTTCTTCTTTGACTTTTTATTTCGAACGGGGCGGAGGGTGGACGAAGTCGCGCTCTATGCGTCGAAAAGAGGATGTACAATGCACGCGTCCACCCCCATGCGTGGCGGGACCCATATTAGTGATCCATCATGCGACTTTTTTTTGAAAAGGGGGACCTGATCCCACGTTGATCGTCCTCGAAAACGCGAGATCAGATAAGGCAGGTGCCATTGCACCTTCGGACGTGTCGAACCGGTGAATGTCGCTGACTCCGAGAGACGAGATACCTCTGCGTTGGGGAAGAAACGAATGGATCTGGATCGAGAAGGACATGGGCCCATCCCTGTTCGAGACCAAGCGCCTATTAATTATGCTCGTAAGAACCACGGAGACACGTCGTTTACTTTCCGCGATTAATGAGCCACCGTTACGTTGCACATTACTGGAATAATCGAGGCTGAGGACGGTGGATCGTCAGCGTTTCAATCGCACCGCCGTGTTTCCACTTTGCAGGCTTGTTTAGCAGTGTAACGTACATAAGCGAGTCTCTATCTTTCGCTACCTGCAAAGGCTTTTGCAGCTGCGACATTTTTCTAGCCGGGAGTGTACCTCGCCAGGGTGTGCGTGTATAGTTTCCCCGTAACGGCGTGCACGCGCATTCAGGCAGACTGCGAGGATTTTTTCATCGCGTCCAGGATTCACCTGGCGATGGTAATTGCGCTGAAAACCGCAAAATAATCGAGCATCTGAGCGCTGCCTCAGGTGCGCCCCTTCATGTCACTCGCTGATGCGGAGCTATGATAATGGATATTAAAACGACACGGAGAAGTAATCCGCGCGATCGGCCCTCATCTGTTAAGTGCACCTTTTGTCTATTTTCAGAAATGTAAAGAACTAACTAAATATCGAATTTCTCAACAGTTTCCTCCCAGTCTGACTCAAATCCAGCGAGAACACAAAGGGCTAGAAGGATCGAGATCTATAAAAGACACTTTAACGAGGCCCTCTGAGAAAGACGACTCGTCGAATGATGTCTCCGGTGCAGGACATCGCGAGGTGTGCACCTCGGGCTCGACTGCACCTGTGCTCGCTTCCCAAAAGGCCAGAAAAGTGACGGAGGGAACAGATGCGGCGATTATTACCCGGCGGACCTGCTACCGCGAGAAAAGAAAGATCAGGAGCGTGTACGTGGCCGTAGGGGTCGTCGGGGGAGAGAAGAATTTCCCGAGACTCGCAAACTGTCCCGAATGGGCGGACAAATTATCAGCCGTAGTCACAACAGAGCGTGCCCTTTTCTTCTCCGGCTTTCTCCCGTCCCACCCTCCTTTCTTCTTCTTCGCACCATGAGAAGCTCCACCTTGCCCGTTTGATTTATCGCAATCTCAACGTGTTCGACCCTCTCGACGTCCCCGCAGGACTCCCACGTGGACTGCGGACCACGTTGCGCGATCACCCTCCCCCCGTCGCCCCCTTGGGCCCTTTCTGCACTCCCACCCCCTCGCTCTGTCCCTGTCCGAATGTCCCCTCTGACCCCAGCAAAATTCTTTGGTGGTCGTGCGTACAAAACGGTCCATCCAAGATCGATTATTCGGGACCTGCCGGAGGAGGCGATTTCAGAATTCCCTCTTCCATTGCATTCAACCTTGAAAATGCAGCATCTTACGGAGGAATCCCGGTAAATATAGCCATTTCTTAGCAAGTTCGAGTGAATGGTAGGTCCATTAGGGATCGCCTAAAAGATCGTCACGGAATTCCATTGGAGGACGCTCGAAACCGGGGTACGATGATGATCGAACCGATGTTTAGCCGTTCGAATTGAAACGTTGAATCGAATAACAATAAATTATACGAGCAAAGAGGAGACTGAAGACCCAACCGCCGACTGCAGCAGGATCCTTCTGGCGAGTCGCTCAAACGATCAGGCAGATGTTGAAGATCCCGATGGCACGACCACTGATCGAACCGGCGATTACGTATTATTTATTTTTTAAGGGGTTGCGATCGGTCGCCGCTGAAAAGGTCGTTGCGTCCACCCCCTGCGGTCTTACCTGATCAGATAGCCCAGCAACCTCCCACCTTTTCGCCTTCGTCTACGCAGAAGGCCCTAGCAAATATACATTACAATGCTCGCTTGATCCACATTGTCAAAGAACCCTTGACGTTCGCTCCCGGGACACGGACCAGTGGCCATCTTCCTACGATCACTTCAACCCCTTGCTTTCTAAGTTTCTATCCAGTCTCCTCCCGTTCATCGAACTGTCGATCACTACTAACATCCAGCAAGGGACCCGAGAATTTTCGACTCTCGACCAGTCGACTAGGACTTTGAATTCTAGTCCCAGCAGTAACACGAGGAATTGTCTTCAAAGTCGCCGTTCTTCAGCTGCGAAGTCCCTTCTCCTTTCCGCCAAGCAACATAGGGGTAACATGTTTGCAGCGGGGGAAGTGCAATTCGCGACCAGCCGCTGGTCGCCGCCATGGAGAAGAGGGGGTTGCTGGCACGCGACCGCCTCAAACTGGTGTCCGCGTGAACGCATGCGTCGGTACGCACGCACGCGGTCTCTCGGCAGCCGTGCAAAACGAGCTACGCCGCCAGCGGGAGAGGGGAAGCATGCTGGACCAGACGGAGAAGCCAAAGAGAGAAAAAGGAGCAGCAAGAGCCGACGGAGATCGCGAGGAACGAGTCGCGACGACCTTGGGATCCCTAACCTACATCTAATTCACGGGAGCGTGTTCCTCGCGAGGTCAGGCCAGCCAAAAAGCGGATTCTAAAGTCGAGGATCCCTCGAACTTTTGCTTTTCCCTCGGGACAAATGAATGATTGCGGGTCGGTTGAAGAGAAATTAAGGTTGTGGGTAAAGACAACCAAGGACGGGGCGTGATAGGACAACGCTCCGAAATGGGCGCTTGGTTCTGTCAAGGTTTTTTCATGGCAGGCCAATGAATGCGCTCTGCCACGGTCAAGAGAATGAAACCGACGTTGAATTGCGGCAACTTAATTGCCAGTAGCCGGGGCAGGAAGAACCGCGAAATTTACTAGCCCCGGGTCGACCAATTACGACAGAAGGTAGCCGATAAAGTCATCATGCTCGCGGCCAGGATGCTTCTCGTTATAAAATATCGAGTGGATGTACCGAAGACAGGGTAATCGGTTTTCGCCGGAGGAACCATGTACGCACGTTCCCCAGCGTCTTTCCTGATTACACCTTCCCCTGGCATTCTCGCGATCGACATCCATTCGTGACAAATAAATGAATCACTGCAATTTGCGCGACGCTCAATTACTGACATGCTTCGCGGTGCTTATCGAATCATCGAACACGTTTCTCGGTGAAAGGTGCACAAAAAGGATTCAGCTCCTTGTAAACGACTTAGTCCCCTTGTACCTTCTCTCGCGCCGCTTCTTCCGCAGTGTATCTACAGATCCATGGCCGAGCATCGGTATCGAATACAAAACTGGATCCTAGATCAATGGATCCTAGAAACCAACGGCTAAGCTGCCCCAAAATCTGCCGCTCGGGTGCCCTCCAAGCGTTCGCGCTACCAAGCGCCTGACTTTCCACGATTCGTTTCACTGGCGGCTGAGCAGCGAGGCGTGTGATAGACCCGCCCCGAAATGGCCACGGTAAGTGAAACAAGGGCGTGAGTATTGAGGCCACAGCGTGATCGTAGCATCTACGCCTCCGTGAACTGTCGGGAACGATTTCGTAGACGGTCGCGCTGGCGGGCGATCGCGCTTGCTCTCGCGCACGCTTTGGCTCGTGCCAGTAATGAGCCCGCATCGCTACCCCGTCGACGTGTTTCGAATACACAAACGGGCACACGGGACGGCACCGCGCGTGTACGTGCATACGTGCAAGGGAACGAGAGAGTCATAAGCGTGGACTTACACGCGGCCGTAGCAGACAACGCAAATAGACTACCACACGGGGTCTAGCACCTGCCCACCTTGTCACTGCCACCGTCGCGAGCCGATAAAAATATCGGCACGGTAAAATTCAGACGAACGGTGCGAGGGACGAGGCTAGTTTCGTAGGAGTGTCTCTCTTTGTCGGTGGCTCGCGTGGACACGCGCGTTGAGATTTTACATCGTGGTGCATCGTGGATGCTTTCATTTTGGAAGGAGGATTTCAGATATGTCTAGATTGAAGCAAAGAAATTATAGACGGGAGATTGAAGCACTCGGTCATCGGTCGTAGAGGTTAAGTACGAGGGAGATGGTAGAACACCTTGAGAAAGGGTTTAAAAGTTCGTTCCTTTCATTATTTCTAGCACGCGCCAGTCCAGTGAGACACCAGGTGAGAGACAGCATTAAATGGCGGTGAACCGCGTCGTAAAAGCACGGAGTTGACGATCGAAAAGAATCTTTTCCCGACGCCAAAGAAAGGGAATACGATCTGCCGGGGAGAGTTTAACGTCGGCTGCACTGGATCTTGCCAAGCGTTGAGAGTCCGCAATCGTTGAGGACTTTATTTGTGACATGACAGATCAATGTGGCACGATGGAGCGTTATCTTCGCATCGAGGCACGGGCAAAGACTGCCAACGTGCTCGGGAAACGCTAAACTCGACAAAACGATGGAAAGAAGATTCGCCAGGTCTCTCATTGCCTAGATACGGCAGATGGTACGTGGCAGCGAGTACTTGCGTGTTTCGCACCTGCCCCGAGCTGTAGCTACACGTACGAGTAGATATTGTGGCCGAAGCATAGCCCCGAACACGTTATGTTCCAATATCTTCGCGTTTCCCCGCTTCGGCGGAACACCATCCACGGGGATTCGCGTGGACGCGAGAGTTGCGTGGCCTTGCGGATGAGACGATGGCTCGAACGAATAATCGATCTCGCATTGCGCCATTGGCCGACCTTATTTTCGATCAACGGCTGGCCACAATAAGGAGTGTACGAGTGTACGAGGCACGGAATCCGTGGTGCCGCTCAATGAGGTTCAATTGTGTCTGGTGTATCCTGTTGTCGCCGCACGGTCGAACAGGAAACCATTCCTGATTATTTCCATATGCTTAATCTTTTATTTAACGATTTCCACCGTTCACAGCCGTGTTATTACAGTCGACGAAGCTTGCACTTTCACCGCCGTCGACACCTTTCTCGCGTGTCGTGCATCGGCACCGTTTTTCGCGAGATACATACTCGCACGCACCTTTCTGCTCCGTTTGGAAACGGGCCCGATCCAGCGGAGGCTCCCTTCGTCCACGTCCATCGACTCCGCGCAACGGATATCGATCTGCATTCCACTGTCGCAAGGGGGGAAGAAAAAGACGACGTCGAGGGGCCAGTGTTTTCATTAAAAGATCATCGAGTTGGCCGGGTCGGGTCGGGCCGCCGGTCGTTCGTAGAATCGCGTGCAGACGGAACGTAGTATGCAGGCGCGTCCCTTTTTAACGCGTATTTAGCGGTCGGCATTCAGTTTCGCACAATAAAGCGCTTTGTGGGGTATCCGTTTACCCCAAGGGGGGGGGGTGAGGCGCGTGGTGCGCGTGCCAAAATGAAAAAACCGCAAAAAACGGCGCCCCGGACCCCTTTCTACGGCCCTGCCACGCCTTTTCTGGCATCGCTACGCACGCTCGATCCTCGATTTTTATTGCCCCGACACGCTCGCTCTACGTCGATCCCTTATCTGCGCCGTGTTTTGTATTCCGAAGCGATTACTCGCGAGGACACACGGCCGAGAGGAAAACGCTCCAACACGTCGCGGATACCTGATTTTTTTCCTCCTCTCTGTCTTCTCCCCTTCGGCTTCCCAACAGACTGACGTCGCAATAAAAAAACGCTCAACACAAGGACAGCCCTGAACCCACCTCCTTTCCCTCCTGCATTTCGTATCCGCAAATTTCCCCGCGATTTCCTCCAAAGGAATTTTCCCGTGCTTATTGGACGTATATAGATGCTCGATGCTATCGGTGACTCAATGGTCACAACACCATGGAGAATATGACTAGCGAACGGAGAAGAACTGGAAGGGAACAAGTGGTTAGACACGAACGAGGTGAGACTGCAATGGGATCACCTGGGCGGTGTTTAATGAAACCGGTGTCTAATGAAACCCGTGTTTAAATGAAACGCAACGTAAGTCGGTTGCATCGAAACGAAGGCGTGACAGTAGGCAGCTGTCCCCATTCAGGGAAACTTATTTAACAGGAGGCACGAGATGATGGCTAAGGGGTTGGAAACTCGAAACTGTGATCCCCGATAACGCTGCTTCGTGGAACCATGGAACTTGGACCTTTGAATCTCACCTCGCGGTTCCTTGGGCCTCGAAATTGTATAGTGCCCTTTCCGTCGCTGTATGTGATCTTGATCCAACAGTAACGCGTATTTCATGGTTACGAATGGAAACATAAAGGAATTATTAAAACATTACAATTCACGTGTCAGGTAAGCCAAAACACGCTCGTCATCCTCAATTTAACCTCCATTACTCCCCCATATCCCGGACCATGCGGCCTCGGCGACTTACAGAGTAAATTCGCCCCGATAAAATTCAATCGATCGATCCACCAACTCCGATTGCAAAGGGGGCCAAGCTATATCGAATCGTTTCGATGACATCAGGTTAATTCCGTCGCAGATGGTCAAGCCTGGACCAAGAGTCGAGCCACCGGCGAGGCGAGGAATGATTCTGCAGAAGCAGAACGAATCGCGTTTCGGAGCATATTGCGAAGGCGTGCAGGTACGCGGGCGAAGTGGGCTAACGAAGCGCAGGGGCTTGAAGCTAGAGGACAGTCGGCACGTTCGCGGTTGTAAATGATGCTTTCATGACGATGTGGATGTACCAGAGGGAGTTAATCGCCCCGTGACGTCGTTACTCATCGGGGTAATTGTTTGTTAGCGGTGTTCGAACCATTAGCGACGCGCCTTCAATGAACGAATCACAGTGAACGTTCGCGAAGAAGCCACGTATAAAGGACTGTAGACGGTAGTAATTTCTAGGGAAGTTCAATGCTATTTGCAATGACGCGAATAGATGACAGAGCCTGCAAGTAGTATCATCGTATTATTATAGGCCCAATTTTGGACATTTATGTGTGGAACTTCTCGTTCCGAAAGGATTGGAGGGGTTTGATCGTCGATAAGAGAATTGAAAGTTTACCGACACGCTCTACCCGTTTAATCTGTTTTTTTCAGCAAAGCTGGCGAGACCTTAATGAGCCAGACACCGCGCTAAAATTGCAATCACGTTTTCGCCACACTCCTATCCCCGCCCCGTTATCGTTCAATGGCAGAATTCGACGACGCACGCCGGGCGTCGATATATCGTGCAAGTCACAGGAAACGCGAGCGGTAAAAGCCAATGTGGAAAGTCCGGAGAGGAGATAATCAGCCCGTATGTTATAATCATCGCGTATTTATTTCAGCCATTATCTATCCGCTGCTCCACCTGCTCGTGCAAAGTAGAAACGCGTGCGCGCGCTTCGCCGGTCCTCCTCGTCTCTTGTTAATCGGGGACAGTATTGGCCGGATAAGCGGCCCGCGGTTCCGGCAGAAAAGACTCCGACGATAAATCATGTCCGCCGGCGTCAATAAAACCGTCGGCGCGTACCACTTTTTCCTTGTATATACATCAACTGCAATCATTGAGTCATTGGAAAACTGAAAGTGGAGTCTGACGTGCCTTGTGGCGGAGAGTAAAAAGATATCTATACTCCAATGGGTGCTGATAGCGGTGCTCGAAGTTCACGACGACCAAGGTTTCGCTACGACGCGCGTAATTCCCGTATTGGAGATTGCTTGATGTAATTCGGGGGGGAAAGGAATGTGTAGGAATAAATGAAGCCTCGAGGCCAGTTGCAGGGTTCGTGGAGGCCGAGTGGACTTGCTGCTAAGGGGTTAGGAAGAAGCACGAACGGAATCCACGAATGCTTTCCACGGCGATTTTTCGAGGACGGTACAGAGAATCGAGGCGCGCCTTGGAAGCTATGAATCGCGTATTTGCCTATGAAAGGGATCGAAGACACCTGAGGCGCCACACACGGCGACGGTAACCCAAAACCCCCAACCCCGGCTCGCAGCATCGCGACAGACATGTCTTGGCACAAAAGGATCTCTCGAAGAGAGAAGGCCCCTTTCAGGCCGCGCTCGGGATCATCTTTCTATTGATGCACCGTGTCCCGAGCTGCGCGTAAAACTGCGACGATAATGAAGCGCGCGCCACGCGAAAATCTGCCCTCGCTTCCCTTCGCCAATAATGCAGTTCGAAGCGCATTATGCCCGCCTCCCAGAGTGCATCCAGATGCACGGTGGTCGCGGCCACGGTTGTCCTTCAATCTTTGAATCGAACGGAACGTTTGCGATCGAGTTCCATTTGTGGGAGTTTCAGATATTCCTTAAGAAAGAGTGTTTGCTGTCTGAGGAAGGTTTAACGGTGTTTAACACTCGCTGGAGACAATAGCGGAGTGTACCGTGCTGTGAAATTCCTGTAATCTGCTCCCTCGACACTCTGGTGCCTAATTCCCTTGATTCCCTGCTAGTTCTTCGAATGCAGGATCGTTAAAAGTAAATCTCTCTCTCTCTCTCTCTCGGGTACATTGCGCGGTGGTCGTGAAAACCAGTTGCTACACAGTGAACCGTGACCGTCGACGGGAAAAGCGGGGGACGTTGTCGAAAGTAGTCGGATGAATCAGGAATTTCCATACGTAATTGCAGCGATTATAGCATCGCGCAACTGGTGTCGTCGCGCTTCCGCAGTCTGGGCCGATGGTGGTTCCACCCTTAACCCCGCCGCGAAACCAGCGAGCTACGAGTACGCATGCTAAATTTTTTCTCTCCTAACCCGACGAATGGGGTGTCGAGCGTTTAAAACGGAATAAATTAGCATGGCATTTCGCGACAGATGCGGGGGCGGCTCGTGCCAGAGCAATATGGTCATCAAATTTGGCCCTGGCGCGTCAGATCTGATGGTTGGACACCACCGAGATCCCTTGGAACCAAAACCATAAAATTTTACAACTGCTGCCCGTCTTTCCATGCTCCAGTTCTTAAAAGTTGTCGATGAATTTTGCAAAAAAATAGGAACTCTCTCGAGAAGTCTCTATTAAGGAGAGAGGTCTACCTAGAACGGTCGAAATATGCTTGTTTGAGAATTTTTTCTAGAAAAACCAATATACTTTTATTACTTAACATTAGTCTATTGGAAAGAATACATCTTACGGATATTTAAGTATTTTTTGTGGTAAAAAGTATTGAAACGTTTGTGAGTTATAGCCGAGATATCCTTTTTAACCGAGACAACCGTAGCTCGGTGCTAGATCCAAAATTGAAAATTCGATTTTTTTTAGATAATTTATGTATTCATCTAGGCGCTATTGGGCCATATTTTGGAAAAATTATTTTGAGACGAAATGGCAGCTGTGCAAAGTTGAAGCATCGATATTTGGGAAAAATCGCTCGTTTTCCGACTGTAAAAAAATCTATGCTAAAAAAGGAGAGGCTGCCGATAGCGCTTAGATTTTTAGTCTCGAGTAAGTCGGTTCATTAATTTTTGCGTTATATGTGTCACCGACTTTGAGAACATGATTTTAAGGAAAACGCGTTTAAAGTTTTGGGTCTGAGCGCTACAGCAATTAGTAACACCTACCTACTTACACGCGTATAACTTTCTCAATTTTGTTGGATTAACTTGACACTTTCAGGGAATATTTTCAAAATGTTCTGCTTCAAGAAAATATAAAAATCGTAAAATCGATTTTTCGAAAATTTGTACGTAGGCCTCCCCCTGAATCCTCATCTCCAACCCCCACAAATAACCCCACTGCGTTCTTCCATCATGACCAACTCCTTCCCTCGAATGAAATATAGAAAGCTTCCGTTGCTCGCTGGTAGCAATCCTGTCCACTTCGACCGTTCTGTCGTGCACGAAACGTTGTGATGAGACGTAATTGAATTCTCGAAAATGGCTCGCGCAGACGGGGAGCGGATTCCGTGGCGTGAAAACGTTTCACGCGAGGTAAAAACGGACCAGCAATTATACAGTCGTTACTTCCACAAATTACGTCGCGGGCGAGGCTAATCGCACGAAATCTACCCTTCCTGGATCCCCCGCCACCCTCGGCGCCCATTGATCGTGGCTGCAATTATTACGGGACACGGGGGCGGGAGTGGCGGGCGCAGAGAACGCGGTTCCCCAGTCCTGTTAACCTATGATTCACCTCTTAATGCGGCTCCTTCTGCTCGATTATTACCCGCCACGCATTAAATGAATATGTACACGAAACTCTGGCTAACTCGATTTATTCTCGTTACGCCGCTGAGACGGGTATTCTACGCCCCAGGCGACGCGCAGGAAGAAGCCTCGTAGACGACCAAGGTGATTCGACTCGATGATTCACCGAGCTACTCTTTTCTCCCAGATTTAATCTCTTCGGAATTACTCTGTCGCGTGTTTCAGACCACTGCGCCAATTACTGGGAATTTTCTTGAAATTTCCTCGCTACTCGCGACGTAGGGCTCCGCGTTGTATTAAAATTCGGGATGGAACGACTCATCGTGGGCACGAGGAGTGCCCCCACGAGCCACGAAGCTCCACTGAACCACTGACGAAGAAAACAGAAGCAAGATTATGTTCTCCGCGAATCTCGAGTGCACTCGTGGCACTCGAGACAACGCCGTTAGGAAAGGGCAAGACAAAGGCTCGCGATGGAGCATTCACCAACATTGTTTGCGGTACTCGTGCGGTCCCGAAGACCGGCAGGAAGTGGTGTTTCGACGGGAGGGAATAATGGGCAAGACGAGGAGAAGATTTCGACACGAAAGAACCTTAAAATGGCACGCGAAACAGCCTCCTGTGATGTCGGTTAAGCAAATTAGCAAGGAGAGAGCATAAATTGTTCACGGGCGCACGAGGACCATTCCACTTCACGGGGGGTAGATTCGTCGACATATGGCGGCCGAAATTCCAAAGCTGTTGCCCGCCTATTTTTTTGTGCCGGTGCAATGCATCTTTGAGTTAATGTCAGGCGTATGAAACTCTCGACATTCCTATCTCTTGATGCAACATGTTATTATATAACTCTACCATCGAGGGACTAACAGCGGGTACAAAAGTCTGCCGGTCCAACGGATTTCTCACGTTACCGTTACAATAGGAATATTCTATTACTGCTGTTTCTTTTCACGATCTATCTCGCAGGGCAAATGGACGATTGGTAATCGCTACGTAAAGATTAAACAAGGGAAACGAAGCGTGTAGACTAGCGTAGAGGAAGCAGACGAGGCGACGAGCACGCCAGAAAAGAATTCCGATCCCTGCGTCGGCGCTTCTAACGAGAGCAATAAACGAATTAAAGGAGGGTGTCCGCCACGCCACTTTACGGGCCTGTCTTCGGCATCGGATAGGGTAGTCCTTTTAACTGGTTCAATTAGACGCTGTCCATCCCTAGGTGGGGAGCTTAGGTGGACTGACGAGCACGCATCAAGGGCCACGGAACATTTACGAGCGTACAGAAACGTCGCTTTGTCCTGGACGCCGCAAGATAAACATCTTAAGCCTCGCTCCCTCGACGAGAACCGACCGACTTTGTGCAATTCCCAACTGCAGTCGTGTCGGTTCTCGTGCATTCAGCTCCTTGCACCAATACCAGCTTGCACTTCGCTTTGTGGCTTTTGGCATTTCGACCACTGGAGACAATGGGACCACGAACAACGGCTACCTAGCCTCTCGGGGACGTGTTTATGACACCCGTTAGATAAACATGCGTCGATTCACCCTCTCGATTATTTCGCCCCCCAATGAATCGTTAATACGTCGTCCCGATGCTCCCTTTCGAATTGTCGAGGAATTGTCTTCCCTTTTGGTAAGTGGGTTCCTTGGGCTCGAAGGGGATATTGATGAATCTTCTTTTTAATACCCTTCTTCTAACGCTTCCAATGTCAGTAGTGAAGTTCTGATGAATTCTGATTGAACGATCTTCATTTATATGGTCGTGTGACCATAGAAAGCAGGAATAGGTTTCTACCTGCATTCGTGAAGTTCAAACTCCATTGACCACTGGCAGCAAGTAATCCTGAAGTAGCAAAGAAGCATTGAACGGGATGTTCCTCGCAATAGCCGTAGGTGTTACGCCAAGAAATTCCCCAGCAAGAGCAGTCAGTGACAGAGCTTAACTGCCGGTGAATCTTCCCACACCAATCAAAGAGCACCCCTCGAACGCTTCCTCTTTCGTCGTTTCTCCTCTCACCCCCTCGTAATTCTCCCGGGAGTTATCTACCCCTGGTGTGTGCGCTGCCCGTCCCTGTCTGTGTGTATACGCTTCTAAAAGCCCCTTAATTCCGTTCATTTGTACCACTGGCATCCGTATCGAAGGTCCCTCGAACAGAGGGTTTCAACTGTCGTCCTTCTACCAGCCAATGTTTCCTCGTGTACGTGCAAACGATCATCGCGCCTCTTTCCCCCCAACCTTCTTGCACCGTTACTTGCGATCTATCGACACAGTTAATTCAAGGGTTAATTCATTCCGCGCGAACTTCGCGGTGAACCTTACATCATTCCCAAACTCCGAACCTTCGGAATTACACAACTACCGATTTGTCGAAACCTCAATTCCCCAATCAACGCAAGAAACAGAGGAGAGCTTCTCGATCCCTCGGGGCTGGTTCCACGTTCCGGGGATTATTACAATTTCAATGAACCACGGTTCCAGGGGCAATCTTCGGGCGGCTGTTAACAGTCTGTTAAAGCAGTAACGATTCGATTCGCGAGACACTCGAGAATCGTATTCACACGAGGGCGCACTCCAAGTCCGAGTAACGCGAACACGGGATGTTTATGGGGCCGCGTTCGGACTGGTAGCGTATTGCTCCGCTCAGCATGGGGCATGTACGAGGCGCACCCGTACCCCCATGCTGTCAGTGAAGTGCCCCCTCGTCCTACGAATCGCTTATGTATATCCATGGGAAAAATATTGGTTTATTTGGACGCTACAAGACGCATTCGCGTAGAATATTGGACGTTTTGCGGTGAGCCACCACCTACGACACACAATTACGCCGGGTAATCTCATAGGCAATTAACCACCCCACCATCTAGGTTTTACCGATTGCGAGCTCCTAGCCCCATTATTCACGATCAATTTCATAGGTTTGAAGTTAATTGCGTTCAGTGGGAAATAAAATAAGTGAAAGATTATTCCGAGTGGAGTTTCGAGGTCTGTGAATCACGTACCTACGTATAAATCGCTGCTGCCAGATATGTATCGTTGAAATATGACTGGAAACAGGAAATTCTTCGAGCCTCCCAGAGATTTCACAATTTTCCTTCTTTGTGAATTTTTGATCGTTCGCTCGAAGACACTATTGGTCGACGACCCTGTGTCCCGATAGGAAGAGTAGTGGGGGCGTAAGTATGCGAAAGTGACGAGGAACAGTTTCCGAGGGAATGCGCCATAGTGGACACGTGACCAGCAGGACCGACACGTGGTTTCGAACGCCAGGTGGTCCTTCTGCCGTCACGCAGCGCATCGTTAAACGGCGATACCGTGATAAGAGGCAACGCGGGAGTTGATGCACCCCGCGAGCCGTCGTTTTTCCGCAAGCCCCTTATCACGGCCATCTATGGACCCCCCTGACCTGCTCCAGCGTTTTTGACAAATGAAAAGCGTGCCGTCGTGCGGATAACGTTGAAACGCCGTGTCATTTTTCTTCTGAGCGACACCCCCCCGTAAACAGAAATAGAATTATTTAATGAAAAACAGTGGGACGCGGGTGTGCACAATAATCGATGGAGTAATGAACATTTTTCATTAGTTCATTGAAGAAATTTAGAAGGATTAAGTTGTGCTTAAAAAAAAGCTATGAGATTCAGAATGAAGTTGGATTTGCGAAGGAAATCGTGGGAGGCACGGAAGCGGCGACTGCACACGGAAATGAATGCCTTAATTGTATGCCCGATGTGGGCGATCTGACGAGCCAATAAGCCGTGACATGACCGATCAGTTTACCTCACTTCAAAGCGTCATTTCCCGGCGTCGAGATTTTCACTATCTTCCTATCTTTTCCGCAAAGTTCACACGAGTCACGCCTGCCGCATCGCAAAGGGGGATGACGTTACATAATAGGGGATGATTGCCGTTTGACAAGCCCCTTTCATTCCGTCCTTAATTCAAGAACGATAGGGTTTCCCGGTTGCTTCTTACATTAACAACCCGGCAGAGTGCTTGACATTACCATGAGAAATCCATTCGAAGCCATCCAAATAATCGTTAAATATAAATTGGAATAAATGCCTCGAGCATAAATGAAACTTAAAAAGAAAAAACGAAAGGGATTCCTTCTCCCTTTGCGTGTACAATATACACAGGCCATTCGCTCCATCCTCCCCAGAAATAAAAGTGCACAGCGAGTAGAGAAACGTGAAATTCCTTTAGATCATTCAGAATCGTCCCGCGAGCAACCCCAGTAGCAGAAAATCGGGGCGGAATCCTAACCCATGACAGAGCCCTATTATAGACTTATTAGGATGTCTAGGTAACCGTCCCATATGCCGCTCCAGAACCCGTACCAGACTCCCATATAGAATTACCAGAGCATCAACGGCCGTCTCCCTCTTCAGCGTGGAATTCTCTTGGCCTGTCGGCGCGCTGGATAATCATTTTACTTTAATGGACTGTGATCGGCCATTCATGGAGGAGGAGCAGGCTGTTTGCGTGGTCGGGCGCGTGCCAAGAATTGAAAGGAAGCTCCCTGGAGAGGCTGTTTCCCGTGACTTCGCGAAAATCCTCGAGCCCGATGATGTACGAGTCGATTCACTAAACGCCTGGGCCTTTTACAGTTTACACGCTCCCACTCGCAGAGTTACCGTTTCCGATGGTCCAATTCGAAGTGGCTGACGCGTGGGCGAAACAGGGCACTTCGGGATCGATCTTGACTGGTGTCAAGAGGCAGGAATCGGGATTTTGACCTTTTCGCAGAATCCGTACGTCGGCCTTTGTCGAGGAATGGACGCGTGCGTGGATTCCAGAGAATGAACGTCGCTGATCCATCACGGTAGGCTTGTTAAGGGCTATTGTCGCGTTTCCAGCGTGGATCGCGTGGCTTTGCCCTATTTTTACCGATAATGTCCCTTTTTTTCTTTGAACGCGTGAATGGTGGCTCTTGCAGCAATTTCCCTAACGTGACTCCTCATCAAATATGTGACGTTAATGGTACCACGGAATGTCTGCGGAGAATCTCGAATATTACGCGGCAAGATCCTGCAGCGCGAATTAACAAGTCATTCTCGAATCGATTCTCAACGGTCATAAGCGCATCAGAAGGATCCCCCGCGCTGAAAGGATTACAGGGTTGATTATTGACACAGGGGGTTGGTCGGCTGGTCTTAGCCCCTTTCCGCGTCCTGTGACACCCTATATGTTTGAACACATTTGTTGATAACCCCTTTACGATACCCGGTGTATTCTGTTACAGGGATTTACGAAGTACAAATAAAGGATGCGTCGAACATTTAGATCGTGACACTGATTCCCATACCGCAAGATCCCATTGAAAAACCACCTTGGTTTCGATCGCAGGGAATAGTTCCAGGGAACCTATCCTGTGGGAAGGGAGTCCGTATTCGAATATTTCAGCAAATTTCGACCGCGGAATACTTAAAACTGTTATCGCTGTACGAACACATGAAAATTCTATCACGGTATTTTTAGTGCATCGTGCAGTATAAACAAAAGCAACGGTACGTGATCGGCTGCAAATGGCGCAGGTAATTGTCCAAGCAGTCCCAGACACCGCGGGGTGTTGGGGTCAGTTTTTAAAAATTGCAAAATTTATATGGTTCACGCGTGCCAAGCGTGGACACTCGAGGATCTTCTCGACGGGACGCCTGCCATTCTCAATGACAGAGAGCGTTTTAATTTATGCAGGATCCACCCGATCATATCCTAAACGGCTGCGAACCCCTCGGCACTGCCGGCCAAAAAAATGGTCGCGTGTGTTCGGACAAAACGACGGAAGCAACGATGCTTTAATGAAGAGAGATAAATGCTCGGATGCCCTTTTGTTCCAATAACGATAGCTCTATTCAGGGCAACCCTTTCTACAGCTACCGAATATCTTTGCTATTTTCGGAGTGACATTTCTGGCATCCACGAATTCCCACCCCTTCGAACCCGCCCCAAACTGAGACAAATTAATTTCAACCTACAGTAAGTTACTGAAAGTGACAATCCTAGAAGAAACCTGTGGGACCTCGTTTCCAAGAATCTGACAGAAGAATACACATTCCTTCTGCGTGGACGAGTCCCCAAGAATCAAACACTTCCTCCACAGAGGCTAATAAGTCAACAAGAAACCGTTCGATCACGTCAGCCGTGGCTGCGTCAAAAAAAATGTCCCTGTACCACCAGCAGCGGGACGAACGAGCGGAAAGCGGGAATAAAAGGGCGCTATAAAAAAAAAAGAGAAGGATTCGAGTCGAAATGTCGTCGATCCTAGGCAGCGATAAGTCATAAATGGACGTATAGGTGCAACAACTTGTGCACGCCTATGTCGTGGATTCGCAGCTGAGAGCATACGGGTGCCCTAATGGGCCACCACCGAAAATTCATTCGAAAAAATGTATAATGGTGACCCACGGGGGAGGAAAGCGAGTCAGGTAAGGAGAATGAGTATAAATGCTCCCGTATCGTGGAAAGATTCCACACGGCGATACCGAGAAATATTTTTTTCCCCCCTCGAGCACTGTGTCGCCTTCGTTTCTTCGACCAGGTCCGCGGTCGGGCCAATTTAAATCAATTTAGCCGCCATCCCCCGCTTAAACGAGCCTCAATTGGCGCACAATGCGAGTCGGGGGTTCCTAAAGGGGGCGAAGGAGGACGTGCAGCGGTTAAATCTTGGAGGTTTGTACAAGGATCGGTTTTTAAGGGACGCTGGAGTGGCAGGATACCATTTAACGAAGAAGCTTTCTTTGGATTGGTTTAAAGTATCAATTCGTGGCGGTCTTGGTCAATTTACGTGATGGGAATTCTTTTGGATGCTGGAAGATTGAGACCTCGATGTTCCGTGGTGGATAGTTTGTTGCTTGCAGCGTCGACTAATGAAAATATTACGTTCTTGTGGGGGAAATGGATGTTTTCAAAGCTGCAACGAAGATAAGTTGCAATAAAGTTTTGTGCTCGAGTAGGGACGCTTAGAATTAGTTGTGTTCGAGCGGCTTCGGAACAGAATATAGTGGAAGGCATGTGGAACTAGGGAAGAGTGGAAACCCCATGAAAATGATTCGACACGTGGTCAGGGGTGGCGATATTAATCGACTACCATCGATTGCTCCCCCGTTCTCGTCGCTCGTTACAGAGTTACGATCGACTCTCTCGATGGGATGCGAGAGTCGTGTTGCTATCGATAAGAGATAAGATCCTGCGTGCGATTTAATGAATGTGAGAGAATCGGGAAGAGATACATTAAACGCAGGTACAAACCGTGTGAACCGAGAACAGTCGTCTAGTTTTACGCGGCGACCGCAATTACGTGATTAAAACGAATCGTATAATCGATACAATAGGTGATTGCTTTTGGGGAAAACTCTAAATCGAATTCTAGTTTAAGGATTCAAGTATTCCCAGTCATTGGTACCTAGAATATCCTGCTCTATAATATAAATGATCGAAGAGTTTAACCATTTTTTCGATACTGACAGTACAAACTCTACCTGAAAGGATTTACTTTTTATTCCACGATGATAGAATCGTTCGTCGATCTTTGACTCGGTCCTTTTCCATCCACAACTCATCGAACCGAAAGAGCGCTGCTCTCCACGCAGAAAATCCCATCGTTCTAAGCTGCGCAGAAGCATATGTCACAACACCCCAGGGACATATCTGGAAGGGTGTTTTTTTCAGCCAGCGAACCCTTGATTTAGAGGGCGTGTTTTCCGGGGTAAATTCGGTTAAACGCAGAGCACAATGGCCACCGTGCACAAAAACAACCTGACTGATACCAACACAAAAGCATAAACTAGCTCGCTAAAAAAACAGTGTACTATTGTTACGCATACTTCTACAATCGCTTATTCAAATACACTAACCAAACCTCAAAATATGCTGTACAATCGTACATGCAATTATGTCCTAAATACAATTATATACCTGAAAATCAGTTTTAGCGGAACATTTCTGGATACTCGTAGATCGTTTTTTTCCGATAAGGGACAAAGAGAGTTCTTTGTACGCGCCTTGGAGTCCCCGATAATCTGTAAAGATGACGTGACACTCGCTGAGTGAATTACAAAGTTCACATCAGATCGAATCTCCGTCCCAGAAGGCAGCTCCGTTCTGGAAAACCGGAAGCAGCCGGCACGAGCCGAGAGATGCGAGCGGGTTACCAATGCTCCACGGTCTCTTGCCTCATCTGCCTTCTGTCCAGGTAAGAGCTTTTCCAATAGAACGCTCCACGGCACGAGGCAAACAGTGTCCCGTTCAACGAGGACGATTAAGCATTCATTGGGTACAGAAGCAGCCCAGTTCCACTTCTCCTAATTGTGCTAACTTTTTTAAGGGGCCATTGCCATGAGTGAAGATCGTAAACGGGGTTGTAAACGATGTTCCCCGAAATTCCACTCGTTATCGAAACGACGTCTCGCTTACGCATGGCGACAGTAATAGAATATTAAGTATACAACTGCATTACACGGTACATTCTCGATTACGAGCGGCACTAAAATTATGCATCGGCGTCCACGAGGATGGACGGATCGCTCGAGTCCGAACGAACACTTGGGCAGGGGCGGTTTCGTCGTTTTCGAAGGCGGCTCCGCACGTGGGTGACAGGTGACGGAATATTTAAGCGCGATGTGCTGCCTCCTACGTGCTACCGGGCAAGCCACGCGATGCGCATTCTATGCAAATGTCGCGGCAGATGCACGGATAACGCCGAAAATTTGTCCTCGAACGGTACAATGAGTTATCGCCGCCATTCCCCTACTTCATACGGCAGCTTCCACCCCCGCGAGCATGGCGCGTTGAATCAAAATCACCGCGGTGCGGAAAGGGCCTATCGTGCGCAAATATCGAGGAAACGGTGCAAAAAACGCGGATATCCCGGAAAAAATGGCGACGAAACTCGTTCACCGAGCGACAATAAAAATACCGGGGGCTATCGCGACTGCCCTGGTGGGACAACAGCGGAGCGGTGACGAAAATAGAGGGAAAAAAAAACGGTGGAGAAAACAGCGGCGAGATGGGGGTGTGCAGGCTGCATAACGCGGGCAGGCGAAATTTTTTCGCGATATTTCCGCAATAATTGTCGTTTTCCGCGCGTTTTCCACGGTATCGGGCCCCGCCCGCTCGGCAACGGGATGGCGACCGGCAAAGAGATAGTGTCACAGACAGAACCGTACTTCCAGCCGCGGCATCGTACCTGTGTGCAAGTACCGAGCCTGCACCGACACGGGGACAAGTACAATAGGCCAGTTTCGGGGACAATAGCCGCGGCCAACAATCAAATCAGCGCGCTATCAGCCGGCCACCCACCCCATCCGCGTTTATCCTTTGATCCGCTTGCTCGCTAGCTCGCTCGCTCGCTCGCTCGTGGCCCAGCAAACACTCCTGATTGCACACCCTCTGTGTTTAAACAGACCCGAACTCTGCCTTCTCTAACCCCCTCCGCCGCCCTATCCTCCTCCTGCCTTCTTTCGTCTCTCTCGCTTTCTGCCTCGCTTTCGTCTCCCTTTTTGCGCTTCCCTACGTCGACCCCTTGCTCTTTGTTTTTCTTCTCGCTGTTTTCCAGGCGACAGCCATTATCGTGCGTTACGATTAGGGTGGAAGGACCCGTTGAAGGCTTGGATCGCTCGATGGGCCTGTTAGTTGGAAATATCGCGGAATATTTATTGTATCGTTTAATTTCCACTGTATCCGATTTCTTCGCCTCTCTGGATGCAGGGGACTCTCATTGCCCCTTTTCAGCGTCGACCCCCCGGTCCGTTCAACCCCTTGACGCCATCGGTCCCTTCGTACCAGCGGTGTTTAAAGAACTTCGCCGGGAGGGAAGGGGTGAGAGAGACATCAGCCGGTACTCCAGGCTGTCTGCTCTTTGACGAGTATTCCCTTTTCGGCGGCGATTTTCTAGTTCGAGTTTATTGATTCCCCGCGCAAAGAGGCTACCCGTGCGAGGCGATGGTCTCTAATTAAGGGCTGTGCTGGGCACACCTGTGAACACGTGGTAGGATGTGACGGTAGAGTTATCGGGAACGAAACACGTGCCACCACGAAATCGCACGTGCGGTCGAGCTACGGAAACGCGTCGCCAACGTGGCATCGCGACGACACTGCGTTTCGAATTGGGAAACTAGCCTTTTTAGATCCTATCTCCGATCAACGGATCCGTAACCGAACGGTTACGCTAGCGATATGAAGCGTGGATGGCATCTACTTCGCTAATGAGAAATGTGAATTCAGCGTTCCATGCAGCAAAATAAATTACGAGGGGGTTGGAGCCATTCGTAATAAATGCAACTTGATTTGGGGTTTGCTTGGTAATGATCCCCATACCACAGTAGCTAGCGATAACTCCTGATGTACCTATTTCTTCGTTTCTCTCAACCTCCGATACGACTCCACTTATCTCAGCCTGTGGCTCAACTCAGATGTGCCCAGCTTTCAGTTGCTGCAATCACGGGGCTGTCCATGAATAATTGTTCAGCGAAGTTGTCAGAGTAGTCTGCTTGTTCTGTTCCAGCTTTCCTCCACTTAGGTGGGAATCACAGGGAGCTGCTCGATTCAGTAGGACGAAGCTCACCTCGACAGATATGTTTGCGCGGTGGGTTCGGGTTCGATCGAAGCGTAACGGGCCGTTGTCTTGGATGCGGGTACCTGGGATCGGCTGTAAAGGGATGGAGAAGGTAGGAAGTAGGAGGATCCTGCAAGGAACACCCCCTCAGGAACAGTACGGAACCAGCTGATTGCGAGAGTTCAGAGCTGTGTAATCGTTGCGGATTGCGGGCTCTCGTCTCCCTTGGACTGATAATCCATGCGTCTTCCTCGGCTGGAAACTATTTGCCTGTTTCCCTCTACTCGCGAACGAGAATATATATCGTTGCGTTCAGACAAGGTGTCGTCAGAGTTCTCTGAAGATATGCAGTCGTATCTGATACTGCTTCGTTGCAGAGAGCTTTGGTCCGATGTTCCCTAAGTAGATCGAAGAATTTTGGAATCCAAGCGCGCTCGAAGTACTAGAAGTACTCAGCGAGGATAACAATGGCAAGGAACGTAGCACTTGTCCAACGATCTGCAATCGGTTGTACCGTCGATCCCAGAGATCTGGACAGATTCACAGTGCACGTAACATCAACGCACACCGATAGTCGGAAATCGAGGGCCAATAAAGCTCTAATTCCGGAGCACGAGCAATAAACCCCCCGTTGTGGAGGAGTGGTGGAAGCCTGGTGATCGATCCTCGAGCAGGTCCAGAGGGGTTGCTGCCGGCAATTTGGCACCCTCTTCGAGGAGAGAAGCAACAGCCGATTGGTCGGGAATGGCCCCTCCTCTAGGCGTTCCCTGACGCCGGCCAGGACTAACCACGGCGAGCACAACATCCACCAAGCGGCAACGTGGTGGTTCCAGCAAGTAAGAGTCAGAGTGGAGGCGCCTCAGTTCACGCAGCGACTCCGTGTCGCACGCATCGACACGTAGCACATCACGCGGCCAAAAAAAATTAAAAAGAAATTAAAACACTCCCACGTCCGAGGACAGTCGTGCATGACACCATCCGGGACGTAACGTCGTCACGTCGGGCCGTCAAGGTGCAGCTACACAGGGATATCAGTGGATTTCCCCAGCCGCGAAGTGTTCGAGAGATTTCGACGATGAGGGGGCGAAGTTAGTTTCGGTCGGTTCGTCGTTACAGAATCTCTGGTTAATACATAGTCAGTGAAGTGTCGGCGCACTGGACGAGCCCGCTTCGTCACCTGGAGGACTGTGATCGAGTCTCGGACTTTCTTCTCGAGGGACAGCGGCCTTTGTTGCTGCCTGGTGCAACGTCGTCTAGGAAGCAGCTACGACTATGGTGGTCCTGTAAGTATCCAACGCGGCTTGCTTTTTCGCGGGGCTGTGCTCGATAGTGGTCGAAAGAATTTGCATAGATCTTGACGATGATTTCAGGATGATTGTCAGGTTGCTCTTCGGTCTGATAAAGCGTGAGCTTCCATCGTCGACGTTCGAATGTTTGAGATTTAGTTATGAGTTAGGCTTCAAATCAGCAGCTTCGAAACATGTAGGGAAACGAGATCGGATAACCAACTTCGTCGTTCCAGAATTTTTGAGCATGCAATCGCCCATGCTCCGAGAGCGAGTTTCGCGATAGGAATAGAAGGCGTTCGTTTCCTGGCGCCAACAGGCTAGTCGCGGCTTTAATGAAAATTCAAAAAATCCAGAGCAGGTGGCAACCATTTCAGCATCGATTTCTCTTCCTGGAACAGCGAGATTTCCCTGGTATCTAATCAGTGGGCGTTCTGCGGGTTTCTCATTGGTGTGTGGGCGTTATCACGAGGCCCGATTGGTCGATGGGTATTCTAGAGCTCTCTTGCGCGTACACAGGCGCACCTCGAGCCGCTGCAAACGGCTCCTGAACTTTGCAAATCTAACACGACCGTCACTCACGAAATTTTACAACCAATTGTACCGTACACTTCGCAAAGACGGTGCCAAGTTGGATACAACTTTTTCGTTCGAGAAGAACAATACCGTCAGTAGTAATGCTTGCTGTTTAATCAGACCAGAGGATGCATCGACTGGATAGCAAACTTCCCACCAACGAGAATAATTGCACCATTAATCTATCGTCAACTTCAATATCGCGATTCCTTGTGTTCCATAGGGCATAGAATTTTATTATAGAAAAATCGATTTAGAGAGAATAGAAAGACCTCGGGGTACCAGAGTTTTGTGGTAGATTACTTGCTGCAGGTTCAATGGGCTTGCATATTACAACTCGAAGAGAAGGGTATTTTGCTACAAAGAATTAGTAGTACACAATCAACTACCCCAACTTTGCAATACAATATTAGCAGCACTCAACTTGCACTTATCGAGACTATTCGACGGAGGAACAGCGCTTCGTCGATTCCCATTGCCTTCAAGAAGAATAATAGCTTGGAACCGTGGCTAAGAGGAAGAACAAATGGAGGCATCGATCGTTCAATCCCCGTATCTGGCTCTGTTCATCCGAAAAGGATAATCGAGCCGACTCGAAAAGATCGCCGCCGTCGACGTCTATTCGTGAAAACCCGATTACGGATGTGCCCGTGCCTCGCCATTGATCACGGCCCAACACCTCGAAGACAGATTAAACGAATGTCCGCGGGTAAAACGATCTCCCTTTATCTCGAATCTCGAGAACGTTCTCTCACCCTATCCGCCGCGGTGAGGAACTCTTTGAGCCTGGTCTCTGCTCTCTTCTCCTCTCTACTCTGCCACGATCCTTTTGTACCGTTTCGACACCGAATGGAACCTGACAATTTGCCGAGGTATCGGGGGGAGGGGGAGGGCTTCTCGCGATTTTCGAATTATCGGGGGTTTCCTTTTACTACATTACTACAGTTTACGTTGAAGGCACTAGGTCTTGGATTGCAATGGAGAGATCGGTACAAGTTAGCTACTAGAGGATCACTTTGCACCTCCCTCGGGGATACTAGAATCAAGAGGCGCACGGCTCGAGTGACGAATCGAAAAATTGCGTTACAGCGATCCATGTTCCGGTCGATGGAGCGCGAATCGCGTTGCGTTTGCAACGAGGTAATGGGTGCGCGAAAAGTCGTGAAGAATGGGATAGCTGTCGAAATAAAGGGGGAGAGAAAAGGGGGAAGTTCGATAAAACACGATGGGCCTCAATGAAACGCGATAGAGCAAAACAAAACCGGTCCAGCTGGATTTTTGCAAATCAGGTTTTTCGCCGATTCCCCGCGCTCGTTCCGAGAGTGAATCGACGAGGCAAGAGATGGAAGGGAGGACAGGGAGAAGGTGATCGAAGAGTGTAGGAGGGAAAGCGTGACCGCTGTTTAGACGGTCCGAATTTAGAGAAACACGTGGGCTTGTGTACATAGCCGCGAGAAATTACTCACTGCTGCATAATTAATCTTTCTTCGTCTATCAACTAGTTTACCACCTTAGCCACTTCGAATTCCCTTGCGGAGTTCATAAAAAGTTCATAAAACTCAACGTTAGGTACTGTGTTTAATAATTGTGCCCTCTGATGATTCTACTTTATCAATTCGAGTGAAGTTTCGTTCGAAGTTGGCGGCAATAATCTTATCAGCCTCTCCTTTCAAAGACGCGAAATTAATGAAAACATGGATTTCAAGCACGGTACAAGAGTATGTCCAGAAAAGCGTTCCCGTTAGCGGAGAATAACGGAATACTTCTCACGAACGTAAGAATCCGAGAAAGCATTCCGCACTCCGCCCACGCTTTCGTGATTGCAATCACGGAAAATGACCAGGAATCGACGGCTTTTACACACTCGCGTTCAGATTTCTCGACGAATCTAACCAGCCGAGTAGCCAGTCAGCGGGCGGAAACCCATCGAATGGATAGAAACGAGGGAAAGCAATCCGATCCATTTTACATGAGTACCTACCGATGCGCAGAAATAAGAACTGCTCCAACCAGCGTATACAAAGCACTCCTTCGCACGTGCGATTCCCTGGAATCGAGCTACACCGCTGTAAGCAATTAGAGAAACCGAAAAGCACCTCGAAATACCGAAGGGGCTGAGAGAAAGGCTCGTTCGTGAGCGTGGCGGTCGGTCGCCGCCGTCGTCGCGCGTGGAAACTCGAATCGAAGGCTAGCCGCGAGAATTAACTCGTTTAGAGGTAATCTCGGGGGACGATCCGTGCGCACCCCGCGCGTCTAGGGAGGGAACGAGAGGAATCCTTGCCTCCTCGCGTCGGCTCCGCCGTGATATTTTAGTGAGGGCCGCGGTATCAGCCTTAATATCTGAAATTCTGAAGGCACCCATGCCGACCGGAACGAGGATATAGTCGCTCTCCCGTTTTTTCTTCCCTTCCCAAGTGCCACGGGCCGAGAGGATTCACGCGTGTGTGCACGCCTGGCGTCTCCTCGAACCGCGGCGCGGGACAATCTCCTCGCAGCATCGTCCGCCGATGTATCATCTTACGCCGGTGCTAAAGGCGATGACTTTATCACCGATCCGGGCAATCATTCACCTAGGCCTCCGACTCCAACCTCCCCCTACCGGGCCCCTTCGACCCTTTTTCCCTTCACGGCCTCCACCACCGCGCGTTCCTCACCCGAGGTGTCGACGTAACGTACATACAAGTAAACGCTTTGCGTGCCGAGGGCCAGCCTTTTCTTTCCCTTTTCCCTCGCCCGGCATAACGGATCGAGCAGGACGCGCGAGCCCGTGGAATTATCGCCACGGAACGCCCGGCCCGACCAGAAGTGGCCGATTCTTTCCGCCGTGGAAACCGCGATCTCGCTTCGTGATCAATCGCTGAGGTTTCACGCTTCGACGCCGGTCCCTTCGGGGTACTTTGCAATAGAGTTGGCCCAGGGTGGCGATTGGGGCACGTAAGCAGTTTTTATCGGTGGACAAGTTGCTTGGCGAAGAAATGGGAACAAGTGCTACTTTGTTGCTACTGTTGGGTCAGGCAGTTGCTGAGAGCGACGTGCTTGAAGATAGCTTTATCCTTCGTTTGTAATCTCAAGGTACGAGAAACTGGAAGTCTCGATCCCTTGCTCGGGGGATATAAGACATGGTTGGGTCGATCGACTAGCGCGATGAGAGGTCTGCTGATTTTTACAAACTCCTTTCCCTTGCAAAGTATCAGAATTCGGCTTCTGGAATAGTAACAGCTACAGAGACACTTTGAAACTACCTCCTCTGATATGAGTATGGAGACTCGCGTGGCCCAACAGCAGAGAATACTTTACCTCGGTATCAGTCGCCGTTCATGGACCATCGAAAACACAGTTGAAAGTGCATCTATTGCATGAGCCTGCACGGCACAGTGAAGGCGGAACGTCGAAGCAGAGAACTCCGATAGACGAAGCTCAGCCTCGAGTAGGTGTTCTAAGATCGTAAACGTCTACGCTGGACTCGATAAAACCCACGGAAACTATATTTGCGCGCAGGTAACCCGTAACCTGTTCAAGCTCCGCGGAGGACACTGGACAATTTTCTGTCCAGACCTCGCAGTGATCCAGGATGCAGAGGAAATTTAATGAAATCTAACCAACGCGACTTTAAAGCTCTACGATCGCTATGTAGCTGCGCCTCTAAAAGCATTCTACAATGTTCATTCACGGTTCCGTTTGTAACTGTAGATAGCAGGTTGCCTCGACGAGACGTAGGCGAGTCGAACGTCTTCTACGGCGTTTTCATGGTCAATGACACCTGGCTGGTGACATTTATATCGCGCTCGTACGGCCGACGCCTATTTCCCATTAAATTCAAGCCCCGACTTTTGCAGAAAACACGCGATAATTCACGCCCGAATGTTCTTCAACCTGCCCGAAGATGTCGCGCGATAAGGCGATCGAATCCGATGAGCATTACCTGCGCAACTCAAAGGAAGATTGAGGATAATTTCATCTTGAAGTAAGGAACAGCGATGCTGTCGCTGCCCCGTCGAACAGCTCGCGTGGACATCCAGCAATTCTGATCGCGATAAGAGTGACGCGTTTAAAGAATCCCCGGACTCGAGATTTCAGTGATAATTTATTCGGTGATTTTTGTTCGCGTGCGCGTCAATTTCGTAGAGAATGAACGACACGCGGCGGGCAATCGCTCGCCGGTAAAGGGGAGCACGGGAAAAATGGGAAACTCGATTCGTCGGCAGTCTTCGCGCGCCTTGACGCCGCCGCAGATCGTAACCGCGGGCGTTAATGTCATCGGGAGAAAGGCAGAGGCTGCTGCGTGATCTGGCACGAGCAGACACTTACGCGAGAATTTATGCAGAATCGTTAACCGCAGGTTTCCCGGACCAACGATTACGCTGGACGTTAGTAGGCCCGTTCCGCGCTTATTAACTCGCCGATGCATCGCCCCGCTGAAGAATAAAGGAACTGAGGACGTCGATTAAGCGCGCTGATTTGTGTCGGTGCTTCTGAGTTCGAATGTTAGAGCTCGTAGCCTTTCGTTTTTACGTTCTACGATGACAAGTACGTAAAGTTCGTCGCGGGCGCAGTGAACCGATCGCATCAACGGTTATTAGAATCCCGATGGATGGAGTTTGGTAATTGTTAGAGTCGAGATAATTCAAGAAGAGCGAGGAAATTAAGCAGCCCTGTACTCCGCTTATCGATCTTTCCTTGCACGATTGGGAATCGCTCGCGACGAAAGGATTGAGAAAAGCTGGCGAAGGTGGCCGTTGTCAGGCCACCCACGGGCTCCCATAAGTATGGCGCGAGGTACGACCAGGTACGCACCATAAATCGGGATTTTATCTCGAAGCTGCCGTCCCCTCGGTACGCCAGCGATTGCGTAACCCTAAATTGGTCCTCGATGCAACGTGATTCGGGTTCCAGGACCCCAAGGTCGACTTTCCTCCCCCGATCCTGCGGAATCTTCCCCGTTGCCGAGACTTCATTCATAACTCATTGCACGAATGTCGTTTTCTGTTTAAGGAGCCGCGTTGGGTCGCCGACGATGTCAGCGACGGTTGCAGGCAACCAGCAACAGCAACACCCTCATCAAGAATGGGACATCAACGACTCGAACGTCCCAAGGGTAATTGCCACCACTATTCCCCCCCCCCCCCCTCTCTCTCTCTCTCTCTCTCTCTCTCTCTCTCATGCAATTAAACGAGTCTCTGGATCGTATTGTTCGGCGCGGTAATCCCCACTGGGCGGTCACGGGAATGTCCGGGGCCCGGGAAATTTCCAACTCCCGCGGCTCCCCGATTTCCTCAATGTCAAAAGAAACGCGCGGCCAGGTATATTGCGAGGAACGCGGAAAACCATTCGATATACCTACCACAGGTTCAAAACATTTGAATATTCCTACTTAACACGTTCCGCACGGCCGATTTTTTAGAACTTTCCCGAGTAACGAATTTTTTTTCGTGCTTTCGTTATTTATTTGCCATAAGAAATGGAACAGAAACAACTTTTATAATAGAAAAATTATTGTAAACCGGATTTTTGAATTTACGGATATATCGCTTTCGGACGTTCCAATTCGATTTCTGCTTTCGATCACTGAATCCGAACGGTACCAGGTGGTAGCCAAAACAATACTGAAGAAGGATTTACTCACATAAATCAACGAAATCCAAAGCAAAACCACCAAAATCGAGAAATAGTCAAGCGTTGTTAAGGACGCGCATTGTGTCTTATGACATCAGCCGTGCGGAACGTGTTAAAAGAATGACCCACGTTTCGATATTTAAACACTGTTCCAATAAGAAGAACAGAAGCTTCCGTACAATTACTACGGCTACACTCTACCCTACCTAATCAATCCCCGATACTCGGGAAGGGCAGGATGGGTAATAAAAGATCGTTGGTTTTCAGGTAGTGGAGTACGATCCCTGGTGCGAATGGGCGGATGGCCACGTAAGAAGAGTCTACGGACCAGATTGCGAAGAGGCAAGGAGGCATGCCTCCGGTTGGGCGATGAGGAACACGAACAATCACAACGTGAGCATTCTCAAGAAGTCATGCCTCGGTGTTCTAGTCTGTTCGCAAGAATGTATACTACCTGGGGGTGGAAGGGTCCACCTTCGACCAGCGATCTGTGATAAGGTGAGCACACGACAGCAAGCCCGCTCCCATTCGAGTATCACTCACTCCCACGCGTATTATTCGAGATGAAATTGTACAAGAGTACTTTTACGATCTTATAGATGAAATCCCCCATCGATTCCTAGCCAGGAAGAATACTCTTCCGTTTACTTGACCAATAGACGTAAAATGTGATTTCGAACGCGCGAAAGCCTATTGAATTTGCGAAAGCTTCTGAAGACGACTGCCAATGTTCCATCGACAAGCGAGCTAAACGATTCACCTGGTTTCCAGGCAAGGAAGAAGCAACAGGGAAAGCCGTGCCCCAACAGGCAATGCACAGGTCGGCTGGAGATACTTTCGTGCCGCGGCCATTGCGGTTACCCTGTGACGCATTTCTGGCGACACACCGAGCACGCGATATTCTTCCAAGCCAAAGGACAGCACGACCATCCGCGGCCGGAAGCGAAATCAACGTCTGAAGCGAGGAGGAGCGTGGGTGCTGGCAGAAGGGTGCGCGGTTTGGCGGTCCTTCTGGCCAGCGAGGCCGCATTAGGCTCGAAAGTACGTTCCCGCGATCGACACGCGTGATATCTTTCTTCCTTCTCGCTGTATTATGCCTCTCACCGCTGTACACGTGTACTATAAGTAATCTTGTTGCTTACTACGAACATTCGTCGACTCTCAGCTCCAATGGGCGTGAAACCCCAGTAAGGGAACTTGGATTTCGCCAGTACAATTCATTTATTTATTTCTATAAGGTGTCTGGAGATAAGTGGAATGCCCTGTCTTTGTTCTATTGTGATCAAAGGGCGAGAAATCGGAAATGCAGAGGGGGAGAAATCTTCGTAACGAAGGAGAAGCGGATGTATTTTATGCAGGGCTTATCACAAGACACCCTGTACAAATATTGTTAATGTCCGCTACGAATATATGGCAAATAAAAGTGAACAAGAGATAAAGTATACGAATTAAGGAAGCACAGTTACTATTCTTTCGAATAAATTCCAATTACAATTGAGGACCTTACAGCAAGAGGGGTGCAGCTCCATTTTTAACCATTTATTACTTACGATATTTAATATACTTCATTCGTAAAAAAATCTACATCGTTTTGTGCACGTTCGAGACAAATCCGATAACAAATGAGCGATTTATTGCAAATTTTGAATCTGCACCCATTACTGTTTTACGCATTACGATTGCTCCAGATTTGAAAAATTCGTCAGAAATAGAAATAGAAACTTATCAATTCAATAACTACTACATATTGTGTGAAAATGTATATTTCTTAGTTAACGTTCTCCTTTCACTGTTAAGTCGAAGCAATTATTTTATAAACAGTTTTCTTCCAATTTACTCGGAGTTTGTAAAGATGGAGCTGCCCCCCTCTTGCCGCAAGGTCCTAAATTGTAAGAAGATCGTTCAAGACGAGCCAGAAGAAAGATACCTATTTCTTTAAAACAACCACAACTCCGTTCAGATAGCTTGAGATATTCCAACCTAAAAATACGAAATTTCGAGCAGTCGACAGCATAAAAATATTCCGCGTCTTTCTTTTCTGCATCTTAATATATCTTCCCGCCTCCATCGGCAGACTATTGAAATTGCCGCGACATAAAACGTGGCCGCGTTTGTGGAATGCGCATATTTATCGATATGTATATGAGCTGTTCCACGTCAAAGCGGATAGGGGGAAAATTTAGTTTCTCCGATTCTCTTCAAAATTACAGCATTTGTCGATAACCTTGCAAAAACAAAGTATACTGAATTTTAAAGGCCTATATCAAATAGTTTTTGAAATATTTAATGTTAAAGTCTTAAAATTTGGGACAAAATCGGCTGCCGCGTCATCACTTAAACTCTAATATCTCGGTTATTTTTAAAGATAATGTCTCCGTCATGGGCTCATTTTAAAGCTGAAGGAATGCTTTCTCAACCCATATTTAGAATATTTTGTTTATTGTTAATAAACTTGACGGCAATCGATGTCAAAGTTTCAAATCGCGATTTTACGTCGTCCCCCCCCCCCCCCACACGGTCCGGCATGAATAGAATACCATTCGATTCGTTGAACCCTCAGCTAATAAATGGGATTTTGAAAAAAGTGGGGAAATTTTGGGAACAGTCAACAAAAAAATAAAACTTACGATAGTGCACGCCCCTTGGAACTGCACGGATTCCATGGTCAGGCCGCACGCACGCGTTTTCAAAACAATCGCCTAGCGTACGAAAGTATTTATATACGATGCAACAAAACAAACTTTTCGTTCAGTATTTTCGGTATTCTCGAAAAAAGTGATAGGAATATCTGCTTGCCATATAAAAGATTAGCAATAGTAGGTAGCTTTTAGTGATGCTTCCTTTCCTTTTTTTACATGTTGTTACTGAACGAAAAGTTTGTTTTGTCGCATCGTATATAAATACTTTCCTATGCTAGGCGATTGTTTTGAAAACGCGTGCGTGCGGCCTGACCATGGGATCCGTGCAGTTCCAAGCGGCGTGCACTATCGTAAGTTTTATTTTTTTGATGACTGTTCCCAAAATTTCTCCACTTTCTTCAAAATCCCATTTATTAGCTGAGGGTTCAACGAATCGAATAGTATTTTTTTCAAGCCGGACCGTGGGGGGGAACGACGTAAAATCGCGATTTGAAACTTTGACATCGATTGCCGTCAAGTTTAATACCAATAAACAAAATATTCTAAACATGGGTTGAGAAAGCATTCCTTTAGCTTTAAAATGAGCCCATGACGGAGACATTATCTTTAAAAATAACCGAGATATTAGAGTTTAAGTGATGACGCGGCAGCCGATTTTGTCCCAAATTTTAAGACTTTAACATTAAATATTTCGTAAACTATTTGACATAGGCCTTTAAAATTCAGTATACTTCAGTATACTCCGCAGTTTAAAAAGGAACAGAGTCCTCGGTCCGTTGGGAACAATACAAATATCCGGGCATAGATATGCGGGAATTCAAATGCTCTACGCGTTCGCAATACATATATACGACCGCTCGGAATCCGTGCGAATCGAATGCAGGGTTGAATTAGTGTGCGTGCACACTCACCGAGGCGCGTAGTGTCCGTGCAGGAAATTCTGTAGGAGACCCTCCGAGGAGCAGCTTCACCCCCCGGGACGATGCTAATCCTAGTTCCGCCACTTTCACGTAACTAACCAACGAATTCTTCTATTTTTCCAGCTAATGTCCCTAAGGGGAACGAAGAGACCGAGCTCGGAGGCGATCGAGCAACCGCCAAGGACCACGCAACCACCACCACTGATTTCCGATAAAGGTTAGTGGCTCTTCTACGCCGAGACACTTTGTTCGCCCGCGGCACACGACAGCTCGGGCAACCAGCGGCACTTTCGCGTACAACTCGCGAATAATTGCACGGTGTAGATTGCGTTTTAACGCGAATTTGTCGCACCGCGTCGAACGTTTGCCGCGTCCGTTTTCGCGCCGATGATACTGAGTTGGTCCGCGCGGAGGCGCCACCTACTGCGCAACGATATGCGCTTGGCGCTCGAATTTGAATTGAATTAATCGACGGATGTTTACGTGGCACGGGACTTTCAAATGAAATCGAGCTGAATAAAATGTTTCGGTAGGCAGTATTAAACCGTTGATGATAAGAAAAACTGTTCGGGGCGATATTAAGACAGTTCCTTTTGTAAAAAATGTTGTATCTGTTAAATATATTTGCTCGTTGTTTTTTTTATTCTGATGAGAGGAGACGGTTTGGCGAAAATTAATCAGTATCGCGGTCTTGGGTCTAGTTGTATGATATGCGATAGTTAAATAGGAAGAGTTTTCACTTATCTTCGGATGTTAAATGACGAACTTTCTGTTAGACTTATCGCCGAGCTTATCTTTAATGCAGTGGCTTCCAATTGTTTCTATGAATGGTATATCTGATTTCTTGCATTTTTCATTGTTCCAGGATATTCGTGCTCCTGTCCGCCGTTCGAGTGCATGTGCGTCCTACAAACCAACATCCCAACTTATCAGCAGTCCCACCATCATCAGACAGCGATGTACCCTCAACAGACACCTTCGAACGACACCCCTTACTGGCTGCAGGACACTGTGCCAGCTCAGGAGAACACCCTCGGTTACAATCTACCGAATCAAGTTCCCCAGGAGGCCGCCTACCCCGACTTCCCACCGTTCGCTGGTGAATTATTCCAACCGGAAGAGATCTTCCAGCTAGACCAACCCCTGCGACCAGACTTCCCCATGAACTCCCAGGACCCCGCAGCCAGGTCGCCGCCGACCTTGCTCGATCTCGGTAGCGGCACCATCAAGTACGAAATAAAGCAGCACCAAGATCAGAGCTACTGGAACCAATTCCTCAGCGAAGACTCTAGCAGCAGCCACCTGAGCATGCCTCAGGACGACAGGCTGCAGTTCCCCGGCTTCGAGGAGGCCAAGGAGACAAGTGGATTCTGCTCGAAGAGACCCGTGAACCAGTTCGTCCGCGACAAGGACACCGCCCAGAATCATCCCTTGAACAACGCGCTGAACTTTCAAGATTATCAACGAACCCAGAACCACAAGAGCTTCGTGGATGGCCAGGTGAAGAGCGATCAGGAGAGCTACTGGGGACAGAACCACCACGACGAACGGCTCAACTTCCCCGGTTTCGATCCGCAGAAGGAGCAGGACTTGCTGGCCTCTAGAAGGGACGTGAACTGCTTCCCCAAGGAGAACTGCCAGCCAGGCCTGCTGGAGACTGGTAATTATAACGTCTACCCGAAAAAGGAGAACGGAATGGCCGAAGCAGCTCGCCCTAGTCGTAGTCCCATAGAGAATAAACAGTACGCTTACGACGGTTACGGTCAGATGTTCGATCATTCGGACTCCAAGAGCCAGTTATCCAGTCGGTCGCATCAGAACTCCAATCGCATGGTGTTGGACGAGAGACTTCAGAATAACTACGCGGGCCACGAGGCGAATCCGGACTCCACTGAGAGACTGTTCCCAGACTCGAGTGGCATGGAAGCCTCGATGCAGCCTCAGAGTAGCCCGGAACCCTTCTTCTACCCCAGCAACGATCGCTGCCATTACACCTGCGAGGTGCTAGACACGCGGCTACCTCAAATGACGATGAACGCGGACGTCGCGCAGCCAGGTATCAATGCCTACGGAGACGTTAGCGAGCTGGATCTGCCACCCTTTGTCGACTACACCCTCGTAGGGATGCTCTGCAGCTCTACGGAGGAGGACACGTCCAATCTGTTACCTGGTTGCCCGCAGAACGCGCAGAGCTACGTTCCTCATCATTAAAACGTCCCGCCGACGACCTTTGATTTGTATTATAAATATGAAATATACGATAGTTGCACCCGGAACGCGGATATCGTGGAGTTTTGCTTGATCCTTGGCAGCGTCTTCCGTCGACAGTCGGCGTCTCAGTTGGTTCGAACTTTCTGCCAAGTGAATACTATTGCCCGCGATGAACAGGACGCCCTCGAGGCGAGTTACCAAAACGATGAACGTGTTCGTTTTATTCAGCGCGAGAGACTGATGTGAGGCAGCTTGAAATAAGTATTAACGACCGTTAGCGAGACGAATAACTTTTTTCTCTTTTTTTCTTGTTAGAAAGGAACTGTTACTCGAATCAAGTGAATAAAGGATCTTTTGTTAAGTGAAACCACAGACGTGTTGATTGAATCAAGTACGCACAAAGTCGTGGAGCGCCGAAGGGAACGGGTCGGTGGTCGAAAGTACTCGAGTCGAAGGTAGCTTGGAAAAAAGTCAGGTGATTTATTCGTAATTTATTTATTCGTAACAGATACTCTCACGATCACAATTGTATGTACGTTATGTAATATTATCATACACCTATTTGCGTTACACTTTCTTGGATTACATGCGCGATATTCGTTTTCTTTCTTTCTTTCTTTTTGTGTTGCTCATCTTTTAATTTATTTAACGGTAGCTCCACTCGATTCATTCATTGAATCTTTCTTTCCTCGAGTGGGGAAACTCAAGGGAGACGTGAAACGAAACGGTTGCGCGATCCGCTCGCGTGATCGACGATCGAAACATACGCCGGACGAGTTAAACTATCATTCATCTACATATATACGTTACGTTTGTTCCACTTTAATGGAATACAGCTATGTACCAAGTGTGCACGAGCATTCTCTACATGCCTCTTTAAGCGTACTACTATAGATCAGCGCAAGAAGGAATAGTCGTAGAACTAATCAGAAGGCCTCGTCGCGCCATTCTATCACGCGTCTCACGCTCGCGGATCTCGTTTTGGCTATTTAAATTCCGGTGTTCGCGCGAATCTGCCACAACTCAGAGCTAAAGTGAGCATCGCTAGTGGTGTGCTTTTGATCTCCAGAAAATGGTTAATTCATCGCAAGAATGTCAGACTCGTATCAACCTTGTATTTGCGTGTGCAAGAGTGTGGGTCTGGAGAATCGAATTCGATGAAACGGCTACGTTCTCCTCGCGATAAATCAATAAAAGCAAAAGAGAGGAAAAAGACACTCGACACTGTCGAAAGAAGCGAACCAAAAAAAGGTATCCAACACGATACCGGAGAAATAAACTCTCTATACTCTTAATCTCCATTCTCTTTCATCCTCCTCTTTTGTACGTAAATTGCGATTACCTCTCCCGATATAAACCTTCCTTAGCGTATAAATTTTGGTCAGTAAAAAAAAGAGTATTCTATGTATCGAATCACGTTTTTTTTTTTGTTTCCTATTACAAGTCACACGTAAAACAAATCCTATCGTTACTACGTAGTATCTTCTCTTCTTCTTTTTTGGTGCTTTTCAACCCTTTTCTGTTTTAGGCGTCTAGGTAAAAAATGGGGATAAACGTTCGCCACGTCAGAGAATCACGGGAAAAATAAAAAAAGCGGCTCTGCACCCTCCCCGTTCTCTTTCCTCGCGCGCGAGCTCTATCCGTCCGAATTCGATTTGTTCGCTCTCTTTTCTCGCTCACTGTTTGCTTCGCTGGGAATTATTTCTTCTGAGGTGTGGCTCGTGTTCTTCGCGCCCATTGTCCAACGCGAACGTAGGGTCAAACATTCGCGGGAATCGTTCTCGTTTCATTTCGCGTGCCTGGACCTTCGCGTAGGTCGGGCGATCGGGGGGACAATCGGGCACCTTTCGCCCTTAACAATGCCCCCCTCCTTATATTAAAAAATTCAACGAACTACTTCGATTTTGAACAGAAAGAAACGATCTGTGCTCGTTCGCGACGGATTGTCCACGATCGTTAGCGCGGCTCGTTGTCTCTCGATAAGTAACACATAACTATACGTTGCAGGCACGTTGCTTTGATATTCGAATACGTAATCACTCCTTTATTCGGCACCCAGTTGGGGAGATTAGGAAATCGGCCGACTAATTTACGGAATTTCGAACGCGACACAGAACCAAGGGGTGACAGACTCGAAAACAGCGTCGAGAACGCGTCCGCTGTTTCCGCGTCTACATCGGAGGAACGGACAGGCTCCTTCAACCGACCGGATCTCACCGGCTAACAAGACCTCTCGGTGTATTCCTCAAGAGGAAACGTCACGCGTCGTCGGAACGAAGCAAAACGAAGAAACACCGAAGTGTGTCGCGGAAACGACGCGTCTATCCGTACGAATCGCCGATTTTGATTCTACTTGCAACCAACCGCAGACCAACTCTCTCTCTCTCTCTCTCTCTCTCTCTCTCTCTCTCTCTCTCTCTCTTCTGTTCATTCTCTCTCTATCTTTCTCTCTCTCTTTCTCTCTCTCATTCTCTGTATATCTCGGCGCACAAGCTGCCCGACTAAGAAACGGGAAACGAAACGCCGCCGTTCGCTGGAAATTCCAAGGGATGCCAGAAGAAGATCGATGAAGGTTCGCCCGAGCAGAACCGAACTACAATGTTTCCAGCGTCGTTCTATCAACTGTCATTTCATTTGTTACTTAGGTGCACGCGGCGAAAGAGAATGCCGCGACTGTTCCCCGATCTTCAACTGCGAACGCGTCAACAAGGTTCGCGGCGGAGGGAATTGCGACGAAATCAAAGATCTTTTCAGGGATTGGTATAAAAACTGTAGTTTCTATAAAATTTTCTGTACAACGGGTTGTAAAGCAACCTTGCAGAGCCCTTTATACGACTTGGACAACTGCGGTTAAGTGGTTACCGCCTACTGGTCCATCGTCCGCCGATCTTCTACTCGTGTCGCGCTTGATAGATTTCAATCTGTTCCTGCACTTTTTTTCATCATCACCATCAGGGTTTGCAAAGTATATACGTTATTATTTCTTTCGATGGTGACGCATCGGAATGCACCTATCAACAGATTCCATCAACGCTCTCGTAGACTAAATAGTCGTCCAGACAATTTGGTATTTCCGACAGAGGACAGAGCAGTAGACTTGTCTTCGACACCCTGAAAGATCTCAGGGCAATTTCTCCCTCAAGAACCTCTCCAAAATGTTAGTTCTATCATGTCTCGTGCCTCGAGCCGTTAGATAACGCGTTCAAAGATGAAGGGAAACGATCGTTGCATCGTATATCACGAGAAGGGGACCTCGAGGTAACGCGTCGGGGCATAAGCTGCAGCGTCGAGTGACCGTCTAACGACGTTGCAGTTACATGCCCGTCGGTCGTCCCTCGAGCCAAGGTGCGAGGTGCGAATCAAAGTCTCGATAGTCGATTGCCAAAGGTGTACCCCTAACGTGGACAGAGACCTCCCCTGTCGTCCTACGGCGAGTCTGCCACCGAAAGTGTGCGGACAGTGCGTTCTACGCGTGCCTTCGAACGTCTCTTCGGGGCCCTTGAAACCGTGAAGAAAATTGGACTAATAGGAACCGTGGGTCGCGTGAGTGTGTGTGTGTAATCGTGCACGGGGGAAGAGCACCTTGCAGCTAGCCTTGCAGAAATATTCGACTCGATCTCCAATACAGGGATCACGGAATCGTTAGTACTATTTGCGGGACAGTTGGAGGGTGAAGGACCGCTAAACGAGTCAGCCTATCGAAGCGTTTCTCTATACTCTATTGTCTATTCTATCACCGACGAGCTAAAGCATTTGCCTATAATCATTCCTCAGAGGACCGCGAAGAAAGTATGTAGTGGAGGAATTAGGAAAACGAAAGCCGATGAGGCGCTCTGCTCCCCGTGCACGACGTCTGCGAACTGATACAGCAATACAGTACTTGGACCGTCGAGGTTCGAAGGCTCCGACGGTCCGAGGTTTCGGACAGAGAGTGTACCTACGAAAAAGGGTGGCGAAACTGCCCCTAAAATTCGCGCTAAATCCGCGCATGCGTGCTTGTACGCAGGTGCATTGTTTCATTCTGTAGAAGAAAGAGGAATCGTTGAAAACGAGCTATTTTCGCGCTATGCCAAAAGCAGGTGCGTCGTTCTTCTCGACAAGCTCCAGCTACAACCTACGAAACGATTTTCTTGCCTCGTATTTATCTTACTTATCAGCATCATTTCGACGTGGCCGCCTCTGAGCGCCGGCGGCACACGCTCTAATTCGAAATCGAGGGCCGACGGGCGACGCGATATCCGATCGATGGGACTCGCAGTCCGCTCGACGATCCGGGGCCGCGTCTCGGGTATATTCTATGTTTCGATGATATTTAGAGGGGAAGAGACGCGTCGAGCGGGCACAAGAGGATTCGCTCGAGCGGACGGTGAGCCGTCGCCCGTTGGACCCGGGTATTAAGATTAACTAACGACTAAGTAGAAGTGAAAACGTCGAGCCTAACGATCACAGCTATTGTACGATACTATGAGTGCTTAACTGTCGCGTGAGAAACGATAATAATGGTAGGTAAAAATGGTACAGGATCGGTGATGAAAAAAGGGTCTTGCGAGCGATCTATCGCAAGGAAGCTAAATCGATTTCCCGCAGTGCGCTCCTGCTTCTCTCGATATCGTTATTCGAGTGTCCTCGAACGCCTAGTAACACTGAACGATAGAAAAAAATATATGTACTTATGTGTGTGTGTGTGTGCAATATATATAATATATGTATATGTATATATATATTGGCGCGCGCGCGTGTATATGTATGCATATACATTAGAAAATTGATCCTACGAAGAGTTTGCCTCGTACCGGTTCATCGACGGGGCCTGAAACACCTAATCTTTCGTCGTTACGCTTGAAAGTAAAGCTCTGCGAGTGCCTCGTAGTTCCCCTTCCGTTTCTTCGGCATCGTGGAGCAAATTTCACGATTGACTGTCGTCAAGAGCCGCTGGGGGTTTTAGTAAGTGGGCGACCGTGGTCGACTGCGAGGCACTCGATACGAAATCGTCGGGGAAAAATGGTCGACGAAGAGAAGGCGGCATAACACGCTATGCCCCTCCGCTCCTTTCTAAATAAAAAGAGCCTCTCTAACGTGTTAAAGGTGTGTCTCGTAGATTGCACAACTCTGGTTACGAGATACTTCGTCGTTTTACAAAATCTTAGCCCCACCTTAGGGCCTATTTATACATACGTATGATATCTTTTCGTACGCGAATATTGCACGATTGTTGCAACGGTATACCCGCGTTATACATTATATATCACATATATAATATATGTATAGTCAGCATATACAAAGCATCCATATTTCTTTATACCTTCGTCTTCTTTTTTTTTGTTTGTTTGTTTGTTTGTAAAACTTATTCTACTACGATTTTTTTATATCTTCTTCCTTTTGTTTTCACACGGTGCAAAGATACTAATATTAATAATAATAGTAATAATATTGGTATTAATTAATAGTTTCGAATCACGGAACGAGGAAGTTCTGCTTCGGTGTCCAAAAATTAAATTGAAAAGGAAAACAACTTTTCCATCCACTTCCTCTATCTCTCTCTATCACTCTAGACCTCTCTCCCTCGCAGCCTTGCTATCAAATTACAAGAAGAAAATCCGTCTACAAAGTTTTAGTAATAATATTATATGTATATCCACGGTTGCTCGCTCTTTCACTCACTCTCTCTCCCCCCCACTCTCTCGCTCTCTCTCTCTCTCTCTCTCTCTCTCTCTTTCGCGCACGCGCGCGCGCGCTCAACAGTTTCTCATTCTCTCGCTTTCGTGTGAAAAGATGAAAGGGAAAAGGAATACAAACGTCGTTACACGTCACAGCTAACCACAGCATTCGGCAATTATGTTTCGCTCGTTTAAAAAATTATTTATATCACAATGAAACGCCGGCGCATCCTTTCGTCTAGAATGGTGTCGCGTCACCCGGAACACGGTGTCATACCTGCGTCTTTTCGATCATTCTGTTACCTTCGTGCACACAGTACTCTGCAGCGGTCAGACGACGTGAAGGATGCGTCCACAGGCTCTGGCAGGTTTTGGCCTTGATCCGAGGGTTTTCGGGATGGTCTCGAGCACGTCGCGAGATGCGGATCCGCGCCAAGAATAAACTGCGCGTGCAAGGCCAGAAGAGTTTATCCCAGCGACGCGAACCCGAGGGTGGTCGCGGGGCTGGCTTCTAACCAGGACGAGAATCGAGCGATTCCTCGCCAGTTGGAACGCGGGATTACTGCTGCTGGGCGGGGGGCGACAGTGCCGCGCTGTCGGCCACTGTTTTCACGCGCACCCGATAGAACTTGGTGCCTCGCGGCACGCGGTACCGATTCTCCGACTGAAAGCACGGGAATTTTGTTAACACGACACCATATTATACATTGGCCCATTGGTTGGACCAAATGCAGGGAGCCCGCGAGAGTCAAGAACCTGGGTTCATACACCAGGTTGGAGAATTCTCAGGGACCTCGATAGATTTAGGGCGGGAAGTAGACAGAATGGAAACGCGAAGCTCACCTTTCGGGCATGACAGAACTCCTTGTCGACAACCTCGGCGATGATCGGAATGCTCTTGGGTGTCCCGTCGGGATTCAAGCTCAGGTCGAAAGCGGAGATGCAGTCGGAACTGAGGAAATAAAGGGTTGCGGACTCCTGATAGATCGTGTAGTTGCCATGTGTCGGGTCCCAGAACACGAGCACGATGTCTCCTCGGCCGCAGTTGTTGACGGTGATTCGGCCCTGCTGCACCAACTTGGCCGCGATCTTCTTCATCTTCTTTTCCACGTTCGAGACTGAGTAGCAGCACATCATGCAGCTGCACCGGCGGTTCAGCGTGGGAATGGTCGCCGCTGCTCGACTCGATCCTGACTCGGCGACCACAGCAACAGAGGCGTTCATTTCCTTCTCGTGGCTGTCCGCGGAAGACGAGCACTCGGGGACAGCGAAGTTCCTTCCGGACCTGTTGCTCACCAACTCGATCTCCAGACGGACTTTGTCCGCTTCCAGAGCCTCGATCTTCGCCTCTGCTGACTCCTTGTTCTCTCGAAGTAACTGCAGCTCCGCGTTCAGCCGCTTGTTCTCGTTCTCGAGGATCTCCAGCCTCCTGGACAGGCAGCTCGGGTCGTTATTTGCTTCTAGCCGCACTTTCTTCGACTCGGACACCTCGACCTCGTCCTTTTCAGGCTCCAGACTCTTCAGCACCTCCTCCAGGCTACTCTGACTCATTTCGAGCCGCTCGTCACTGTCCTCCTTGCACAGCCCAGCCTCCGCAAGGATACTCTTGGAGTTCTCGGACTTTGTCATCCGCCTGATGGTGTTCTTGTATCGTTTCCAGTCCTCGTTGAGCACGCGCGCTTTCATCTTCTCGGCCGCTTGCGTGGCTAATCTAAGCTCGTGGTTCAGCTTAACCAGGCAATCCGCCCTCTCATTGTCGATTACTGTATTCCCCGTCGTCTTCTCCAGCTTCATGTCCTCCTTCGTCTGCGCCAGTATGGCTGGTTCGATAACATCTGGCCTCTGAAAGACGGAAGAGCTCGTGGTCATTGAGACATGGATGGAAAGTGGACGGGAAACAGGCAAGTGGCGTATACGTACTTCGATCTTCTCGAGGCTGGAATCACTGGAGCTCCTCTCTAGGGCGGTCGAGGCGTTCAGATTGAATTGGCTCCTGATGGTGTGCATCTTGATTACGTACTTCATCAACATTTGCTGATCGATGCGAGCCGTGCTCAGGCTCTCCTCGAATTCCTCGATCAGTTTCTGGTACTGCGTCAGGGAGGTCGTCAGAGACGCAATCGCCATGACTCGTTCCTCGTTCGCCTTCTTCACAGCAGCTTCCTTCTCAACCCGAGCCTGTTCCAGCGCCTCCTCTAGCTGCCGATGCAAAATGGTCTGCAGGTTTCCCATCTTCGTTTCCTCGGACTCCAACTTCTGGCGCATGGTTGTCATCAGACGATCATGCTCGGCCAGATCGGTCTCCTTCTCCAAAAGGTTGCTTTTCAGCGTACAGATCTCCTCCTCCCGGCTCTGTATCAGCTTCTTCAATTCGGCCATCTCGAGCTCGTGGTCGACAGTCAGCTCCTGCTCGCGTTCCCGAAGACGATGATCGCATTTGCGCGAGTAGAGGGACAGGGCCTCGCGGACGCGCTCGGTCATCTCGGACAGACCGCTCTTGTCGTCGTTGGTCCGATCCCTGAGCATCCCCAATTCCTGCCGGACCGAGCTCACCGTCTCGCACATGGCAGACTTCATTGTCTTCAGGATGGAGCGCAGCCTCTCCACCTCCTCGCGCGTGTTGCCAAGATTCTCCTGAAACGGCGATCGCCAGAGACATACCGGTAAGTACCAGTGAATAGAACCCTCCTGATCTACCAGTACTATTTATAGCTAATGACCACTTGCTTTGGGTGTGACGTCGGTATCGATTAGTTTAGTGGGAGCGAGGAACAAATTTGATGAAAAAGAAAGCCCAAAATGTGTCCAGTGTTAGAGTGATAAGAGTCGCGCGATTGGATGAGCAGTGAGCAGTCAGTCCAGTTAAATAGGATCGCGTACAAACAGCTCTGTTAAATTCCTTCAGGCGAACTCGAGATTGAATGTGTCGCGGGAAATGTACATTTTTGGGGGCAGGGGGAATCGGGTGAACGAGTGCGACGGCAGCTACCCTGGAAAAAATTAAAACACACGCACTCACACACGACAGTGTCACTAGAACGAAAGGTACGGGCTACGATTACACAGAGACACGCAAGCACTATTTCAAACAGGGAGCCAGGAGAACACAGAACAGGGAGGGGTGCGGATCAGACAACTCCAGACAGCAGGCAAGAGATACATACCCACATCTCGGGATTTACTTGCATTAAGTCAGCGCTAATAGCTTGGATAGCGAATGTAAAGACAATGACAACGAAAGTAGTACCTAGAAACCACAGAAAGGGACGGCGTAAGTGGACATCGATGATGGTCCCCGAGGTTCCTACGAGGATCACAGGGACATGGCGGAACAATGCACAGGGAGCCAATGAATTAGGACACAGTATGATTCAACAGAGGGAGCGTTCTACTTCGAAAATGTAAGCATACAGTGTGTACCTTTGGGACAGAGGTGGAGGAATTAATCGAATAACGATCGAACGAAGATTTATTCTTGCCGCGATTCTTGTACTCCTTCGGAGAACTTGCCTCTAGCGGAATCGGACCGTACCATTTTTATTCTGTAAATGAGGTGGGAACACACATATTTCCAAGTGTTTCCAACCCACGATCGAAATATAAACTGTACTCACTGGTCCAAAATCCTTCCCCCACTAAATCCCGCGAATAAATCCTCGAGCGTTACTCGTTGTTCGGAACGAAACCCAGGCAACCGTACACGAAGGGGACGAGGCGAGCGGTAATGGAACGTTTACGGCTACGACTACGAGGTCAGTTAGCGAGCTGTAAGTCGTCCAGTACCTGGAGAAGGGAAACGATAGCCTGATGCTGGCCGTCGATCGGATGCTCGCTGAGACTGCTCGGCAGAGACTCGTCCATGTAAAACTCTGTACCCATGAAGTCGATAGCACCAACTCCGACGGAGGGGCTGCTACCACCGCTGCCAGACGACTGGTGTCGCTGATGCTGCTGGCCGTCGCACATCACGGACCGTGTCAGGGAAGCGGGATTCGGGCTTAGGGAATTGGGCTCGTCGGCCGTCGCCACGGGCGACTGGTCGCGGCTTTTTGGAAGACAGTTCGCGGCGCGGTGAAGTAAACAGCTGGACTCGACATTCTCGGCGCACTCGGTCAGAGGGCTCAGCTGAGTTGGACGCTCGCTGACGGACAGACTTGGGAAATGGATGGATCCGGGCTCGCTCGAGGAGGACGACCGGTTCGTCAGGTCCGCGGCTTTCGAGTTCAGCGGGGATACGTTAGTCGAGGTGGAGGAAGCAGGGGACACGCTTCGCGAGGCACCAACCTCCAATTGCTTCTGACGCATCTGTTTCGGGCCGTCGAACGACTCTGGCTTTGAGTCCGCGGCGCTCTGGCCGATCTTCTCGAACTCCTCCGTGTCCGTCTCCGACTCGAAGCCACCCCTGAAATCACCGTAACGCGCGATTACTCTATATCCGATGCAGTGTTCGGGGCAAAACGGGAGGAAGAGTTAGGCAGATTGTGGTCAGATTGAAAAGTGGAATGGGGACTTAATGGGGGTTATTGGTAAAACAATGTTTCTACATTGATCGAGAATCATTAGGTACCTGTCAGTCAACATTGGAGCCCTCGTCCGTTCCTCACCCTTGGCAGCATCGTCGACGCGCATGGAAGTGCTGTTCTTCTCCTTGTTTCCGTCGGTGCTGGCCTCGATAAGGCTCTTGGATAGGAAGAGCTGCGTGATGCTGTTTAAATCGGGCGAGGAGACGGTGACCGCCAGGTCAGGAAGCTGGGACCTGAGGGACTCCATGTCGTCCGCTGTCAACTGTAATACAATTGAGCGTATAATTAATAAACGAGTGACGGTGAGTGAATTTTCACATGCTGATATTGTAACATTTCAACTTCACTATACACGCCGCCGAACTCACCTTCCCCTGGGAACAAGTTAAATAATGAATCGTAACTACCTTTGGCAATCCATTGTCGAAGAGAGAGGGTGCTTGGGTGGCAAATGGCGGTGGCGTGTCCTCGAGGCCCGGGAACAGGGTGTTCAAGAAGTGCCCATCGAACTTGCTCTGGAACTCCCTTCGACGGGCCAGCTCCTCGCTGTGGATGGTGAGCAATTGGCAAGCGAGGTTGCTGGCCCAGACGAGGAAAGCCTGCGAGAAGGTGCGCCGCCGGACAACCTCGGCCACCGCGTTCATGTACATCTGCGGAGCAAGGTGGATCTGCTGAAGCACCTCGAGGTGTCTCCTCAGACGCTTCAGGCTCTCGTGGTACATCATCAGCTTGCCATCCACCTCCATCATCTTGTTCTCCACGTACATTATCCACTTCAGCCGATGGTAGATGTTCACCGAGAGCTCCTCCTTCGCCTTGGTACACCGACGACGTATGTCGCGCAGCTGATTGTGATTCTCAAGCATCACCAGCAGCTGGCGTCTGTGCGACATGCAGAGATCGGGCAGCACGCTGGCGTCGCCCAAGTTGTTCGCTCGGCTCTGATTCTGAAGGAAACCCTGGGCCAGCTCCTCCTGCTCATGGACGAGCTTCTTGGTCTGCTGCATCAGCTGTTCCAACGCGAACAGCCTCTCCCCGAGGCCCTTGATCTCCTTCATGTCCTGCTTGTTCGCGCTGTCTATCGCCGCGTTCATTTCAGCCTTCAGGGCCTCCATCATCCTCTCGTCGAACTGCTCCAGGCCACGCGAACACTGCTCCGCCACCTGCCCCAGGCTGCTTTGATTGTCTTTCGCCGAGATCCATCGAAGTAAGCTCAGAACCTCGTCCCTGCCCTCCGAGTCCTTCTCGGATTCGCTCGGCAGGTCGTCGGGGCTCAGCAGACCCTCGGCTTGAGCTCGTAACGCCGGCAGGATCGGGATCTTCGATAGCGTGCCCAGGTCAGCGTTGAAACTACGGCAAACAGCGTCTCAAATCAGGAACAGTTCATTCGCGGACTCGCAGAAGAGTTGGGCGGATAATTCGAGGATTAGAAGCAGCTTGATTTCTAAGTTACTACGCATTATTACACACAATTCGCCGCGGCTTTCAATGCAGTATTAGCATAACCGTAGGCAGTTCCTTGGCAGTTGCATCACTCGCGTCTTATTTCACGTCGCATGACGTTATGGATTACCTGGACGGCTCTTTGGATAGTAACAATGTGCAGAATGCGTAATTACCGGTCATTGAAAAGATACCGCGTAAGTGCGGTGTTCACAGCACCTTTAATTCAAATGCTGACTAGGTAGCGGCGATCGTACTTTACAAGGAATAACGCGAACTCGGACATCCTCGCATGACCATTATGCAAATCGCTTAATATCGTTATCTATAATCGAGCGTAGCAGCTAATCTTGAGCTATCGTTAATTAGGATTAATTCGAAAACGCTGCCTTTAACTTCACATCCATCTATTTTCTTGCCCAGGTGGCAAGCTTTTACCACTCGAATGACTTCTAATTATATGTATTAACCACTTTGCACGGATTCGAGGCAGCCATAAGCTTTAGGGATCACGACAGGAAAAGATGCACGGTTATGGAACCGCTCTCGAATGCTCACTTTTGAAGTAGCTCCATGTGCTGCTGCCTCTCGGACAGGTAGACCGCGAAGGTCTGTTGGAGAAGATCGGCCCGGGACTGGAACATCTGGGTGATGTCCTCCAGGTTCGCCACCACGGCGGCCCAGCCCTGTTGCTGAAGGTGTTGATCGTGCACCAGCCTCTCGCAGATCCTGCTCTGCTCCCGCGCCAATCCGTGACTATGCTGGGCCAATTGGGCTCGGGCAACGAGCGTCTGATAAGTGGCTGGCATCGCCAACGAGGCATCGATTTGACTCTGCAGATCGACATCTGTCAAACAAACGAGCAACAATTACAACGAGATCTTTACAATGGGATTACATCACCGAAGCATTCGGTCCTCCGAACCACAACCTTACACCCCGCCTCCATCCAGCTACTCTTCAAAATTAACAAAGTTACGCCGGCCACCCGGTCACAACCGATTACCAAGCTTCCCCGTCGAGGTTCCATCGGATTCAGCACGGACGCTCCGACTATTCCGGAGGAGGGTCACGCGTTGCTTTACGGGGCGAGGATGAAAGCTGAACTTCGAGGGCGGACCCCGGTGTGGTGTCGCGAAACCAGACCCCCTGGCCAATGGATCGATAGCGACGGGACAAACAAGTTGAAAGCCGAGAGAACCGGGGGGGTTGGACGCATCCCGATCGAACGGTGTCGCGGTGCCCTGAACCGCCAAGTGGCAGGTGTATAATTGATCGACGGCGAGCTTCGCCAACGTAATCTTGGCACGCGATGAAAACTCAAGGTCGCGGGCACGGCTCGCGCCGTTTCTGTGCCCTTACGTCAGAGCCTGGATCCGCGGATCCGCGAGCTGAATTACGCCGGCCAGGCTTCCTGGTCGCGACAATTGCCCGCGGCCAGACGAGACGCAGCTCGAGAGCGAGGGAAACGTCGGGAGGCAGAGTATCGTGTGTTCCACTTATAAAAACATCCTCGCGATCAGCCGCGTCTCGTAACGTTATCTCGCTTCATATTCTGCGCAGCGTAACCACCCGATCAGATAGTTTAAGACGACTTCCAAAACTGGAGATGTTCCTTGTTTTCGCGCCGAAAGGTCGCCACTTCTTCGAGCTACCCTCCGAAGAATAATGCCAAGGTTTGGCTCGCGAGCACAGCTTTCTGATGAAAATTTCACAACACTGTCGAGGCTGCAGAATACGGAAAGATGAGTCGAGGAGAAGCAGGACAGAGGCGTTTTATTTTCCTCAGCCTGTTAATGGATTTTTAATCGGCAAGGCTACGTGACGAAGGACGCTCGAATCTACTTGAGGAAATCCGAGACTAATGGAGATCTTGCCTGAATGGAAGCTAATGAAAGAATGTTCGATGGAGAATATCGTTGTATTTCCAGGAGCGCGGCTTTCTCTATGTTTACATTGACTGTATGCAGCTCGCGATAGTGGTAACCATTTTCGGATATCTCGAGGAATATCCTTCGCTTGCCAAATGAAGAGAAAACGAAACGGGGGCAACGGAGATAGCGGAGTGGGAGGGAAGAGTAAATGAAGGCTGAAGTATATGTTGCACAACTGTTGGACAATGTATCGATTTTATACGCCACTAGACTGAACGAGGTTTTCTTTTTCTCGCGCGCAAACCGCCCACTTCGGTATCCGTAGCCATCGGGGAAGGACGAAAGAAAATCCATTAAGGTGCAAAACGAGCCGGGGCAGGAACGGGCGAAAAGCTTCGCGTCGTCGAAAGGGGGACAGAAAGACTCCGCAGAACTACGCGCGACATTTCGCTCGGTTTCGCCGCGACGACTAATTTGCATTGTTACGACGCAACGTAAAATCGATGGATTATTAATCGACCTGCAACCGAGTCATTTCCATTCCCGACAATAGAGGCGCGCAACAGGAACGACGGAGAAGAATGGCGAAGGAGCCAGGTAGAGGAAGTAAAAACCTGTCGCTGATTTATTCGCGGCGAATAGTTAACGCGGCTGCACTCGATATTATGCCTATTCCGTTCGCCCGTACATTATGCATATTCCCTAGGCGATGAGCGGTGGTGAATAGCCGCGGCGTGGGCCTCGAACCCTCGATAGCGACCGAGTGACCCCGTACATTTGCAAATCCATAAGGGAGAACGGGTTCGAACGATTGGCCGTCGACGGAACGTCGCAGAATGCTGTTTCAGAGAAAAACTGCCAGGCGTACTGGCACGTGAGATCATTCAAGCTGTGACGCAAAAAGAAAAACGGTGAAACTGGTAGTCACCGCCGGATAGCTATCGCGAAATCATGCGTTGTATCGTTACGAAGAAGCTTCCTCTATTTACGAGAACGTTAGAGGGAAATTGATTCTCGATTTTTTGCTTCTTGCGACATGAATCGAGGCTTTCTTTGGTGCTTACATATTTCTCGAATCGAAGTCTGACTTGTTGGGGCTGTGAGCAGGTATGGTGGCTTCTATTTTAGAATGATGAAGGAGATATTGAGTATTTGCTGATAACGATAATGTTGAGGCATAGGTAGATAGCTGATGAAAATCCGTTTATAATTCGCGCACCGCATAGGTACACGTATAGCAACGGTGACCCCGTTTGATCGTGTAATTGCATAAGCTTCCGGCGCAGGGTGAACCTAGTAAACAGGGGCCAAGAATTTCGCGGCACGACACTGAATTCCCAGAATATCTTAACTTGGACTAATGCTCCCCTTTTCCAATTATACATTCTACGCACCACAAACACACGCCCACGCGTTTCAAATTCAGGGAGGGCTGTTTGCAAAATCTTCCACATGCACAATTTCTTTGATACCACAAATGAATATTTAGGGAAAAATTGTGCGAAAAGCAAATTTGTCTGGTGGATACCCTATAATCTACTTGGTTCGATGCCTATTTAAAAATGTAACAAGATCAGCATTTACCTACCCCCTAGTTTAACAAGAAACTAGGTTACTGGAAAAATGAACTAATACCATCGGTTAAAAAAGAAACCATTAATACTATATGTACCCCGTTTGAAACGCTTGTTAGGAACAGATTATTTTCACTAAAGATCTGAGCCTTATTAGGTTAAACAATAGCACAGGCGACCACGAATGAATTATTAATCGAACAAGATTTCACTCATCATAGATACTCTTTGCTTAGTCGCTTATCTAACGAACAGTCAAACATCACACTATGTAGCAAGTCAGGCGAAAAAAGCGTCTATGCAATGACACGTGCCGCGCGCGCAATGTGCATCACTTGACGCGCGACTTTTCCATTCCTCCAACCCCTTCTTTCATACAAGCCGCGTTAATCAACCGACAATTGCGTAAGTTCCTCGCGATAACCGTTGCGATTACTGTGCACGAGTAATTACGTGGCTATCGCGGTTCTTTCGTTTTGCACCTATCTATCCCACTCGCTGATTCGCCGATCGCGTGTGCGCGAGATGCGACTCTGTTTAATTTCAGAAACGAAGGAACCTACGAATCGTTGATTCGACCGACTCGAAAGCCACGAGGCTGCGCACACGATAAATACGGTATTCAGGTAGATCAGAGTCGGATTTCTAGGTGCAGGAATGAAAAATGCATTGGCTTTCGTTCTTATGAAAGTCAAGCGACTTTCGATGGATATATGAAGCGCGTATGCAAAAGGAGGAGCACGGGAAGATCGATTATTCCATAAGAATCCATGAATAGTGGTACGTTAGATATATACAAGGACTTTTGAAGATTCATCGCCAATTGGAGAATATCCGACTGCCACTTCGCTGCGTCTATTTAAACAGCTGCTGACTTGAAAGCAGGAGTCCGTTCTTTTCCATGCTACTCTTGTTTTCCACGAATAATAGCGAGCGAGCCACGCAGTAAGCAGCACAAGTCACGCATTTTCTCCGTCTGCTAGTGAAAGTCCTGACGTTAGCGAGTTTTTCCACTAAAACAACCATGCGTTTTCGCAATTAGAACGAATTCCTAGCTGCTATCCAGCGTCCACGCAAACACCGTGAGATCTCGTTCCTTCAAAACAAGCTGCAAAACATTCCCCACCTCGCGTACACCTATCTGTTTCTCGTTTCGTGTATCAGCGTCCCCGAACTGGGGACACCGAGTACGCAGAAGATTCGATATAAACGCACGTGACTCGCTGAATCGCGAGGAGAAATGAATTCAATTGTAGAGGTCGAGGGTGGAATTTAAGAAAATACGATTCCAGTGCATTTGAACTCCGAGGAAATTCTATTACAGATCTTCCAGCTATCCGTAGTCCCAAGAATCACAAAGTGGGAGGCAAACTGCTTGGACAAAGGAGACCCAAGAGTACATACAGTTCCAGAGTGAAAACACAGCATTTTTCCATCGGCTTCGCAGCTATTGGACACTCGCAGCTTTCTTTCGCGACAAGCTAGGGCGCTGGCCTAAGCACTTGGCACCCCAGTGTGAAACGCAAAACCAATAATATGCAAGGTTTCCGCAGGGTTGCCTGCGTGTACTGAAATACTTAAAACTCGAGCTCTCTGCGATGAAAAAGTGTACGAGACGCTGGAAACCCCAGGGGCGATCTGTAATGTACAAAGAACCGAGAGTGGAGAAGACAGCGAACGAAAATACACGATGCCCAACCCTTGTGCATCGGGCATATTCCCCTGGAAACTATCATCCCTGCATCGCAAGAAAAATGCCGCGATCGAGAAGTCAGAGATACGAAAAGGAAGCCCTCGAGTTACTAGAATAAACCATCAAGGCTGGGATCTGGTCCAAGCATCTGATATATCGCCTCTATACATCACGCTCTACTACCTACTATGTATCCGCCGAATCTACGATCTGCTGTCAATAAATGATCATAATTTACGGTGCAGCCGCCTCTGTGGTGCACTAGGTACATACGATCCATCCACGATCCACGAGCATGATCCCAGATGGGTTCCAATATCTGCCTTCTTCGCGGTACTTTCTGCGCCGTTGCCATTGAATTACAAAACGACGCACAAGGATAAAAACGTACGCTGTAGTTATTTCAAACTAGTTGAAAATGCGATACACCTATGGGTGAAATTTTCCTCGAGCAGCGGCAACAGCATCAATTTCGCAGGCGCACACAAGCAGACGGATATTATCTCGCGTATATTGTATTATAAAGTGGGATGGAAGAAAAGCGTGTCGACCGCGATAAATTCGCGTGCAGTTAATTGGACCAATAAACGCAGCTCTTCCTCGTCGAATCTTGACCTAATCGAAGATAACCCCTGAGCACTGGTCATTGCCAATTTCCGCTCCGCGTTATTTTCCCTTTTTATGCATCCGTATTTCGAGTCCGCTGAACTAGAGCTCGAAGATAGCCGACTGTGGAACGGCGACGAAGAACGAGCGAAAACATATTTTTCTGCTGGTGTAATCTGGTGGGCTCGGTTTGCATCGGGCACGGTGGGGGTGAAAGCTGGAGGGACGGGGCGCGATAATCGGCACCTAGAAGATTTCTCCGTAACAATGAGTATCGATGTGTGGGGGAAAGCGGCGGGTCTAAATAAAACCCGGCCGATTGGTTATCGACAGCTAAATAAAGAATATCGGTCCGGCACGATGCCGAGTGCCAACGTGGACGCTTTATTACGTGCTCTTCGTTGGCTTCCGTGGTTCTTCCACACCTGCACGCTCGATGGCTACTGATTCGCGTTAATTTTCGGGTCACCAGGTGCTCGTTGATTCCCTCTGACTGGTGCTTCATTGCTGCACTCGCTCTTTAACACTTTAGCGCCCGCACCTAGATTCCGTTTTGTTTTTATCGTTAAAAATGATATGAATTTATATATTTTTATACAAAAAAAATTTATTTTTTTAATTTATTTTTTTGAGAGGTCAAAATGCATAAACCCAAAAAATACAGGGTTCAGATAGGTCCAAATTTCTTCAGTGAATAAAACTACGCTAAACATGTATCACTTAAACTGTTGCAAACAGCGAAATGCGAATGCAAACGGTGAAATGGCAAAAAAAAAAGAGAATGTATCATATATGATACGTTTGGCCCTAAAGGGTTAATTGGCCTCGTCGTTTCCTCGCAATTAGATAGGAAGAAGCGTGACTTTCTATCTCTGTTCGACGCTTGAAGGAAACGTTCTTCTTTTTCGAGGTAAGCGTAGGAGATTCAGAAGGGCAGGTGGGCGGTCGAAATAGTAATTCCGGGTAGGCCGGAGTTTCTATACCGAGGAAATGTGGGGAATACCCGAGCAATTAGTTAAGAAAGGCGGAGACGAGGCGGTCAATGGCGCAAGACAGCCCCTCGGTCATTCGAGCAGAAGATTTATGGCGTTGAGTCTGTTCCGCTAACATACGTGCTCCCTAAATAAACGAACGCTGACCAGGGGACACTCCGAGAGCTGCTGCAGAAGTCAGCTCGAATGCAGTAGACACTCAATAAGAGGAGACTAACGAAGGTCGAAGGTATCTAGAAATCTTCCCTTGAAAAGTGACATTAAGATACCTTTCGAACCAATTGGTACCTGTTCCCTGAATATCAGGTGGACACGCCGTGATCTGGATATGTATCTTGTTGCGATGAGAAATCCTAGAAAACTCGTATCTCGATAGGAAAACTTTGGTGCGATAGCTGAGGCAGATTCAAGTGATGGGTAAACGATACCATTCAAGGTCAAACTCATTAAGGAATTCTCTCAACCGACGTACTCGAGAGCTGCAATATCCAATCGAGACCGACCCGCGACAACTGCAACCGAGCTGTCACATTCCGTGAATCAATTTCGGAAAGCTGACGGGGTCAGGCAACGTGGTGTTTCTAATTTCGCTGGTGATAGGGTCGATCTCCCGGGTCGAAGTCGAGCTAACGACCGCGGTGAAACGCTCTCTCGGAATTAATATTCTTCGCAGCGGCGGGCGCACCTCCTCCCATCGTTCGCGCTTTTTATCGAGCGTATCAGCGCCGTGAAAGTCCACCTTTAAAGTGGATCAGAGAGTAGCAGGGGTCGTGGAAAATCCAGCCGTTCCGCGTGTTAGCTACGTATCTTACGGTGCATCCACTCCGCGCCAATCTCGCTCGCGATCCTTCAGCACTGTGGCAGAATTCTTAGCTGGGAAAGGTTTCCGCGAACGCAGATGAGAGAACCCGCCGTTTGTACGCCAGCAATCGTTGATATCGCGGCTCCTCCGAATCCCCAGTTCCACTTAATCGCTTGAAACGGTTAAGTAACGAACCGTACCGCCACCAGGAGCGTTCTCACACACCACTCCACTTTCCTTTCTGTATTCCCAACGTCCTGGCGGGCGTTACATAAAAGGACCTAACGGGGCCGATGGATTCAAGACACCGTATCGATTCCACATTGACGGGCTGTCGAGACGATGAACGGCGAGTGGGATCACGGGGCGAAATGGATGGATTGCGTGAGTTTTCATATTGCACGCCAGCCAACGTTTTCACCGCGATCTCCATGCAATCGCGGTCTTTTATTAAACACGCCAGAAGCGGCAGAGTTGAATGGCTGGCATCTCGCGGCGATTCCATATAAAAAACACCCTGGGTTCCACTTTTAAACTCAAGGTCAAGATTAATTCCATTGCGGGCCGTTTTAAAGAGCCTCCGGCTATCCATATATCCATTAGCGAAACCCGTAACTATTAACATTTTACATCTCACACGAGTGCGTAGGTACTACAATAACCACTCAATTTCCAAGAAAAGATCAAAAAAGACCGTCAGGAAAGCTGTGCCTAATTTCGTGGTTCTCCACGCGGGACAATAAAAAAAAACAGGGTCAGTGAGCATTTCCCAGCGAATTCCCTCTGTCATTAGAGGGAAGAGCGGAGCTTTCAAGAGGGCCTGGTACTAATTTGCTGGCATTCACGAGTAAACCCTACGAGCAAACGGTACCAATTTTTCCGCGTCCGTGAAACAAAACGACGACGAATAAAAGGAGCGCCGTCTGCGTCGTCAACGTCGCTTCGGGCATTGCGGAACTCTTTACCGCTCGCGGAATCCCGAAGGGTCGCGAGTAACGCGCGAAACACAAAGCCGCGGACGTGATTCGACCTCGTTCACACGGCAGCCGTGCATAATGCGCGAAATAATTGCACGGTGGGAGTTGATACATGGAAAATCGCGCCGCGAGGTTCGCTGCTGAATAAAGGAGCCGCGCACCGCCTGCGAACAATATCGTCGGCGTGTGCTCGCACTTACATCACCTTCACCGACGCGATTACAATTTCACGTATACGCGTGCACGGAAATCCGCGATCGTCTCAATGCCCCTCGTTACTCGCCGGCTAGATTTTTCAACACTTTCCGCGGGAAACTATCGACTATCGAGCGAAGAAAGAAGACATATGGTTCCCACCTCCCATCCATTCCAAGGATTCCTCCGGCCCAGATCCATAGATCTCTCATCGATGTCTAAATTGATTAATAACCACTCATTGATCGTGCGCAACAGAATCGACGATGTTATTGATACTACACTTGGCGCCAGGTATCTGACCATCTGGATCGTTGGAAGCTTAATGAATACGAGTCGGACTCTAATTTTGATTAATGTAACTCCGCGTCAATTACGCTTCATTATCGCGGCAGCTTTCTAATCACCGATTGCTTTTTCCTCTCATTTTTCTACGTTTCCACGGCTCGTGGTCGCTGAACCAGGAGGGAGAAGAGATGAGGCTTGGCACGATCGCGTTAATCGCGAGCGAGAACAATTTTCTCCGATGCGTACGGGCGCGCAAAAAGACAGGCGTGATTTAGCCATGCGAAGGGAGGAGAATCTTTTAAAGCGTTGTAGCACCAGCCACTGGCCATTGCACGTGCGCATAGGTGCGCAGGCATTGGACGTTACCAAGAAAATCGCATGACCGCGTTGCCGCGGTCTGTTGCAATGCTTGGAAAATAAAAGCCATCGCCGCAGGGAGGGAACGGAATAATATAGACAGACGTGTGCATGTACCGTTCCAACGCATCAAAGCTTCACGTAATGGCGATAAATAATGAACGAGCTGCTTATTCAATGCACAAACGATCAATTTTTCCTACACTCCTCCTCCAGGGTCGAAAGCAATTACTCAGAGTAGTTCTTGGACAGCTGAATGGCGGATTGAAAATTCGAGAGCCTTGATTGAAAGTCTGAAGCCCAGAGAATCGTCCGTCACAGTAGGCTTCGAAATTGAATGAAAATCAGGGACACGCGAAGCTTTTATTAGAACTGAGAATCGGAGCTCCGAGGAAACTCAAAATGGGATTGAAACGTAAAGCTAAAATCAGAATTTACAATTTGGCATTATGTATAACGATTTCGTAACGATCAACTGTTCCAAGAATGGCTTTCTCGTCATCGAAATATCACCAGCCAAGCAAGTGACTATTTAGCTGAAATACCGTCGACAGCCTGCAGTCGCAACAAAGCTATTCCATTCCACCGTCACCCAGGTATCACCCTCAGATAACTCCCTCGCTGATAATTACAGGTTATGTCAATAAATTATTAACGCTCGAAGCCGACGATTCTCTTATCATTTCCAAACGATAGCATAATTGTGAATAATTCACCTAGCATTGAATTCGCCTGGGAAAAGGTTCGTTCTTTTAAATGACACCTACATTATCTCGCTCGAACGACATCGCTTCGAAATCCATTAATAACGTCCGAATTCGTTTGGAAAGCCAGGCTCCTTTTTAATACCGACCTATCGTGTTCCACGACGATTAATCGCGTGTTAAAACGATGAGGAGAACTCGCGATAGCTGCAAGTATGCGGGGATATCCCACCTTCATCTGTACGTGAACGCATCCCAGTAAACGCAACGGACAGAGAAGAATATGGCAGCTGGAAAGGTGAAGGGGATCATGAGAATTATTAGGCGGAGGCGTCGAGAGTACTGAAGCCTCAATTTCCCTCCCACAATCGGTCCTTTATGCCGCTCGCGATTTTTACAAACGGCGAGAGTACGAGTTACGAGGAGACGCGTGTAAGTACGCGAATGTCGTGCACGTGCAGAGGCGGAAAAGCGTCGTGTTCGCGAGACACGTGCATTCGATAGAGGGAACCGCGAGGCTCGCGACGGTGCCAGCTTGTCTGCTTGGAATTAAAGTCGCGTCATTCGTCGTCACACGCGGCGTGCTGCATATATTCCGCTCGCCCGATCGCGAGAAGACACGTAAACGGAGTAGACAAAAAGAGGACAGCCGGGGGAAAAACGATCGGACGAGAGTGTTCCATTATTCCCGCGGCGATTCTCGCGGACGACTCACGCCTACTGGAACGCGAGCATCGATAAATAGCGGGTCGAACCGAGCTTCGCGATCGATTCGGTTTCAGGTGAAATCTCACGCGTTTACCCACCCTCGCGTCATTTCCACGCAATGAACACAGCGGCTCTGTAAACACCGGCCGATAATGCGATTCCCGTTCCAGCTGATAAGCGAGCCTCGCGAGCTGTGATCTCCCCGCACTCTATTAACAGGTTGCGCGGCGCGCTAAATTTACCGAAATTTAGTGACGTTTTCCACGCAGCCCCGATCACTCGGCCAGTTGCAAAATTCACTGGACTCGAGCACGCCCGCAGCCGATAGTTCCTCGAATAGTCACTTTCACTCGCTGGCCAATGCAATTACACACTTGTATCAGAAAGTTGCTGACATTCCGTGGCAGTTGCGATAACGGAAGCGGATCTGCTGAATCGAGGGATCGCGTCCGAGTTCAAGGGCAGAAGAATCTTGAAGATACACGCGGAATCGTGCTAACTCGATGCAAATGGCATTCCAGCTGATGGCAATGCATTTCATTAAGCTGCATCAACTGCACTTGGAGTTAATGCTACAAACCCCGTCCAGTGGCTATTAAATCCTCGGGTCGTTCGTCGAAACTTCGATTTATCGATGATTCCCTACAGAATCACTTTACTTGCTTCTAGTCCAGGGTAGTATAATGTTCATCTTCTTAAGTGGCTGCCTAATTTGCAAGTCTGATACATTAGAATTCGAGTAAAGTAATGAGTTTCCAACTTTCCTGTTACATTTGATGTGAATGCTATTTTATTTAAACTTACTGCGACTAGAGATTAGAATACCGTTTAAAATTCACCCAGTTCCGTCATCGCCTTAATAAAAAACGTAACTTATCATTACCGGTAGTCGCGTTACCACATGTAAATTTCATTCGAGTCGCTTCGCTGGAAAGTGGATCGACCTGAACAGCACAAAGCGCGAGTGAATTGCAGAAATATCGGAAGCGTCGTGGACAGTACGATATTTCACGAAGCCGTAACATCGATAAGGAAACCTGCGCTTTGTATCTACAGAAAATGTCCACAAGACTCTGAACTGTGAAAAACGGCTACAGCTCCCGCACGTGCGTGGTAATAATTGCAATTGCGTTTCACCGTGTTTCAAGGACTGGAAAGTTAAAAAAACCTAACGTGAATCTGAACACGTAAGCAGTTTCGTGTTACTTGCACGGGATATGCGAGCGTATGCGAGTATTCTACACCGGCGATCGCGATAAAAAGGTAACGAGTAAAGATTTGATGAATCACCCTTTTCTTCGTCAACCGACTCCCGTGTCACGCCGAGGCCTCGATTCGTATTTCGCAGTACGACACGGCAACACCACTAATAAAATATAGTTTTCCAGTATCACCGCCCGAAGGACGAAGTTAACCCTGAATATCTTGGCAAGGCTCTAACCAACGGATCCTTAATAACCCCCACTATCACTTTCCACCCCCATGTGTCCAATGTTTTCGAATCAATATGCTTTCCAGGCCACATCCATGCACAGATAAAAGTATACCCCCTGCATGTGTATCGGTAACTAATCTGTGCTGCAATAAAACAGAGAATTATCAAGCTACTGAAAGGTGACAAACATTCTACCACCCTGTGTACCCCATGTATATCTATAAGCCTCCGGCCACGTTCTCCACGAACGAAGAAAAATGTGCCGCACGGTTATCGTTGCCTGTCAGATATACCACGGCTTGCTCGACGCTATAATCAATCGGTCATGTTCGATAATGCCACGATTTTACACGCGAGAGGCCCGCGTTTACGCAAACAAGAGCCGGGCAGGTCTGCCTAGCTGCACGTGGCGCTGGTACGCGTGTACACGTGCCACGATAACGTGGATATGCGTGCACTTTTCGTCTGATCAAAAAAACGCCAATTGCGATAATGAGATAAAAGTCGTTGAACCACGAGATTTATGAAAATGCCACTCGAGGAGGGCGCTCCTGCTTCAACTTTTACGAGCAGATACCGGCCGTATCGTAAACTCGTTCCACGAAAAGCGACGGCTACGAGCAAAATAACGCTGTAAACAATATCGGATACATGCGAACTAGCACGTATGATCATTTAAGAAAAGAAATAACTGAGGGAGTGATCGACGGGCCGCAGTGTTTACGCGTGACCACGTGCAACGTTCGGCGCTTGGAAACTGTACGGGGTGTTCTAGATGCGCGGTGTAACCAGTGTGGCCAGGTTTCAGAAATCCACGGCGCAAACTCATAAAAGAGAAAGCGGCTCAACGCGAATTAAATATTTTGAATCAGGATTGTCGTTTCTTTGGATTAAATGATAATAAAAATACAAATGTAAAAGTAACGTAAGGGTGATTATTACGATTGGGGGGGGGGGGGGACTGCTGATAATATACAAAAAATAAAGAAAGAAAGAACAAACGTGAGAGAGTAATTTATTTTTTAGTATTCGCCGAAATTGAGGATTGCGGATTTTGCAAAAAATTGACCACAAATTGATTCTCAAAACCCAACTCCACAACGAAGCTTTCTGTTAGCTTTTACATGAAGGGTCACTCATTCTCGTATTGGACTGTATACTTTGGTACATAGAGAAGGAGAAGTTAGGGGGCGAGAAGCTTGTTGTCCCTGAGCACAATGGTGTCGCACAATAACGCATTGTGCCAAAAGGTCCGGCCTAAAATAAAATCATATCGACGTTTCTCTGTTGGAATAATCGCTCACGGTCAAGGGAAAAATAGTCGAGGAGCCGAGAGACTCGGCACGGATATGCAAATCGAAGCGTCGAGGATTAAAGGAGCAGCACCGCTGCTGAAACAACCTCCCACGTTATGACTCTTGGCAACTACCGGCCGAACGGTACCTATCATCCTGAAAGAGTCGAGCAGATAATGGATTCGCGTTAATTTGAATAATGCGATTCGCAGCGCGAACCAGGGTAGAAAAATGAGGGAACTTTCAGCCGAGTTGAGAAAACACCGTGTGCACTTTGAGAAACTTGCCGGTTCTTCCTTCAACTTTTCATAGAAGCTTCTCGTATCCAGGAGGACGCGTGCGTTGAAAGTTCGTGCAAACTGAGATTACGCGAGTGAATTTAATCCTGAGGCGCGCGATTTACTTAATTTTCACTCGCCCCTTTAGGGTGACCGTACCTAATATCGCCCATGTTCCTAATACCGCCACTCGCTAAATCTTGTAAAGTAAGCACTAAAATTTATCGATTATGCACTGAATTAGTACCTAAACATATGTAGGAAGACATACTGTAATTGCAGCGTCATGTGATCAACAATTACAGAAAGGCAAGAATTTTAGAGAATCTTAATAGTGTAAAGTTTTGCGTTTTTTAATTCCTAATTCAAAATTGATGGGTTCCAACGAATCTAACTTACAGGTACTACATGAAAGATGAATAATTTCTCTTTACTCTGAACGAAATTGCATGTAAAAATATCAATTATTATTCAACTGACAGCGATTTAACTTTTGCTGGGCGATATTAGGTACAGTCACCCTACTAACATTCTACCATACCCTTTGTTCAACAGATCTCAGAAGATTTCTGGTCCTCCTGGTTGTCGTATTTGCGTCGATCTTCGGGTCAAGGACCCGTCACGACACCAGCCCGCTTCGAAACGCTCGACCCGAACCGTGTGGCATAAATTAATTCAAGGCCAGCCAGATGAAAAAACGGAGGATCGTAAAGGAGAGAGCCGAGTGTGGGCGCGCAGTATTTCTTCGCAATATCTGGAGACGAAACGGATCGAAGGTGTGTTCGTCCGACGATCAGATCCAATTTGCTGCGCACCTTGCGATCGAGAATCAGCTGACCGACGTGCACAGCCAATTGAATCCAAAGGTCGAGGAAAGATATCGAGGTGGCTGCGAAGCCCGTCGACCTGGCGAGGAAAGCAAAATTCCTCTCGATGCTTTCTGCTTGATAAGAAATCCACCCTCTCTTCCTTAAATCCCGAGAAAGATCGGAAGATTTTGAAGGAGTTACGAGTTAAATGGAAATATTATATTTCGGTGTCACTTTATAACACCATAAAATCCCAGTTTAATCTGGAGCCTAAAGCTTCCTATTTGACCTAGGTTCAGTCGACATCTGTCGAAAGTTTGCTTATCAAACCTAACGGGTGCTGTAACATATATTCAAACAATAACCAGAATCAATAACCGCCCAATATTCAGAGATTAAACAAGGATCTGGGACGTTAACTTGTTCTCGTGAAAAAAGTATTAAAGCACGACACGCTGTGCTGATTACCCCCTCGAAATTCTTATCGTCAGAGATCGTTGAAATGCCCATGCATCGTGTATGACACTGCTACGAATTATCTTCTTAGTGGTCGCGTGATATTGAGTGGCTCAATTAGCTTCACGGATAGTGATAGTCGCTCACTTAGGTTTTTGCTTGTACGCCATAAATGTATTACTTGAACAGTTGTAAAAGCGATTTTCAGCTATCAGGTTCCTGCGGGCACGGGCAGGCACAGATAGGAATTGTGCTCGTGACCCATGGATAGTAAATGCCAGCCCGCCAATTTTTCATTGGCAACCTCTGCACGTAAGTTCCCCCTCCCGGAATCCTCCTGTGTTGGAATCCACCCTTTGAAACCCCGCTTCCATTGTCCCCGCGGTTCATTCTTACGCGGCTGCTTTATTCAGGTTTTCGCAGCCCGCATTTCCGCGAATGCGATCGCTATTTGCGCTGGCTGGCCGACGTGGCTTTGCGTGTTGTATCGTCAGCTGACGAGGAGACGTCACGTAAGTGGCTTCGGCTATCGATAGAGCGTGAGACAGGCTCGGTCTCATCGGGTAGTTAAACGTATGTAGATCGTGACAACTGGCTGGTCACACACGAGAGCGCGAGAATGCCTTCGTCGCCTTGACTTCCCTCGAAACACGCTTCCACGCGTTTATTGTCGTTGCTCGTTACGTACTTGGCGTTTATCTCGCATACGGAGGATATTCAACATCTTCCTCAACGATCTCTGCACAGCCGCTTCGCCACGCTCGCGCTTCAAGTAGTACAATCGAGAATTTCTCTAGAGCCCAGCCTCGATAGGTATTTAAAAATCGTTCTATTACACCATCGTGTGTTCTATTCTCATCGAAAGAGAGTTCGGCACGCAACAGAGGGCAAATACTGACTGTCACCGAAATTGTTCGCGTGACTCGCAAGCATTTTCTGCACATCTATATCCGTGCAATGCAAGCACCTGCGCTTCCCCGCTTAACTATCGCCGTTAATTCCCGTTTTGCGTTCGTGCAGGCCCGCAGATGTTTCAGAGAACGATGTTGTTTGTGTGCCGATCGAAGTAAGGGCGAGGAATCCGGAGCCTCGGCTTTAAGTTCATGACGCCAGTCGCCGAAATGAAGGAGAAAATGTGGTACGCGGTCAGGCTCTGTTGGCAAACACAGACAAAAACCCTAGAAGCTCCGGAACGTTCAATATCTTTGCGACCTAGCAGGGGGAGTCGTCGACCATCGAATGACCTTTCGATAACTAGTCCCTACGCTACATATGTAGTTTCTCTTCACATTTTCCGTGATATATCAGGCTTTTATCGGCGCCAAAGCACTCCGCGTCGTGTTTTACACGCTTCTTCCGGGGATTAAAATTGTGCCCCATATTTTTGCGCCTCTGAGCGGGGATTAAACTCGTTCCACGCTAATGAAAACGAACACGAGTCGAGGCCGAAGGTAATGAAGCGGGTGAGGAGGTCGAATTTCGGTGAATTTGTTAATTTCTTTCAAGATCGAGCGTGTAATTAAGCTTTAGCTGTCCTTGACACTTTGGAAAGGTAAATGGTTCGTGTTGTTGACTACTTAGTTTCTTGGAAATCCTTAGTTGGAAGTGAGTATGTACCAATTTGTTTGAATGGCCAGAGGGGCTAGCCCAAAGTGGAAATTTTGGGCAAATTGTAAAAGTCTATCGCCACAGCTCTACGATAAATAGTATAAGATTATATTCCACCTTTATCGTGTTTCTAAAGATACAAATGACGCAACACACGTTCAGGTTAGATCATTTCGCTTAGAAATCGACTGTCCCGATTTGGACGTTCAACCTGGCAGAGGCAGGGGTCATCTAAAAACCATTACCTCTGTGTTTGCTTTCGAGGATTCACCTATCGGTTTCCCCAAACACTTCTACGTAGAAAACAACGTGTCAATTTGACCTAGTTTCGCTTTCCAATTGACGACACGGGAATGATGCAAAAACTATTAGTTGTTTCGATTCCCGCCTGGGCTACTTTCAGTGTGGCCAGGCCTTGATGATTCCAGAAACTTGTACCGCGTTTACTGGCGTCACGTGACGGTCAGATTGGCCAATTTCGTTGAGAAACCGACGTATTAAGTTGTCCTAGTTTCACCCTCGCATTGATAACACCGAAGCCCTCTAAAAGCCGTTAGTATCTCAACACCAAGTTTACTAATTCTCATTCCCTACCTATCTACACCTCGATAATGCAAGAATCATCTGAAAATGATCTCATCCTCGACTATCCCAATTATCACTTCGTCGAGCCAGTATCAGAGATCTCTGCTGCAGCTATCAGCCGTACGCGCCACGACGATCAACCAATTTTGCTCAGAAAGCGACGAGGCGAGCTGACCCAGTTTCGCCACCGAATCGGCGACACCAACGTCAATCTAATAAGCACGGAAGAGATCCGAATTTCCTGTTTCCTCGGCTCCGCGTCCTCGAGGAGCATCCAGTGGTTCTAACAGGCTCGCGCGTCTCGCCGATTAGACGATTTTGCTGAGAAAACGACGCACAGTGCTGACCCAGTTACGGCATGAAATTGACGAAGACTCCAATTCAACTGGATGCACGTCCGCGAGGAGAGGCAGATCGTTATCCGTCGGATAAAAGAATCAGGTCGATGTTGATCACGAGGCTGTTTGACGCGGGTCAAAGTCTTGTTGCGTCTGCGACGAGTACGAAGTCAGAGACTTCAGCGGAACAGATGATCGCCTCGCTGTCGAAATGGAGCAAAGGAAGAGACGATAAGAGGAAGGGGGACGGCGATTAACCGTGGCTCGCCTGCCCTCTTGACTTGCGAGCCGCTGAATTGTTATCGGGAAATAGGAGTCTCGTGGTTGCGATGCTTTACGGCTAACGCGACAGAGATCGTAAAAACTGATTTAAAACGAAAGCGAAAGAAACGCGTCGCGTATTCGAGCACGAAGTTCGACCACCGATTTTTACGGGCGTTCGTGTCAAGGACTTATCCATGGACTATGATTATAAATATTAATAGGAACGAGTTGCTCGATGAGTTAGGAGAAACAGTACCGGTCGATCGGGTACCGAGCCCGGGTCTTTCACTTTCCGGCTGACTCTTATCACTGACAAGGGAGGATCCCGAACCCGGAAATTAAAAAAAATTCCGAGACTTTGTGAATATGTAGAGGATTTCCTCCTGATTACAACGCCATTTTTGTTTGCTGCCAAAATTCATTCTAAGAGGGTGAAATTGACCCCTTAAATTACGACTATTTTCCGAATTTGTGTGGTAACTCGCGAACTGTAAGAACTGTAAGTTACCAAATGATAGTCCTAATTAAAAGAAGTATTTTTCTTCTTGAAACTTTTTTCCTATCTCTTAGAGATTACGAGTTACAAAATAAAATTGGGAAATAGCCGAATTTTCAGGGGTTAATTTCACCCTCTTAGAATGAATTTCGGCCGCAAACAAAAATTACGTTGTAATCAGGAGGAAATCCTCTACATATTCACAAAGTTTCAAATTTTTTTGAATTTCCGCATTCGTGATCTTCCCTTAACGGTGTCGTCTTATGTGACGGAATTTTTTGTGACGAATCATGAAAACACAATACGTTGGAATTTTTACTACATATTTATTAACATTTGAACAGTTATTCAGAATGTTTTGAACTTAAAATATGGAGTGGAATTGACTTGATTTAAACAGTTTTGAATATAAAGTTACGATTTTCGTCATTCACGAAATCGTAAAAAACTGTGCCAAACACTAAATTTCCAATATTTTGACTTCGTTCTGGTACCGGCTATAACCACAAGTCTACAAATTAATGTGTCGTTTGACTTTTTGATTTCAGATGAGCAGGGCAGCCGGAATCATGTCAGCCGTCGACCAACTTTTTTTTCGCACCTGTCTCGAACTGACCTGTGTAAAGTCAATTCCACTCCATATTTTAACTTCAAAACATTCTGAATAACTGTTCAAATGTTAATAAATATTTAATAAAAATTCCAACGTATTGTGTTTTCATGGTTCGTCACAAAAAATTCCCGAAAAAAGCGAAGAAAAACCGCCCGTCACATAAGACAACCCCTTTAATTTATATACCTACACCTAAAGATGGCTGTCGCGCTCTACCGCCTACACTTCATAGCTGATCGCGCGACCGTGGGTACCGAGTAGGGGTGTGCGGATATCCGAGATTACGAGCTCGGGATGGGTCGGACGAATTCGGGCGGGTTCCCAATATTCTCGTATTGCTCGGGATCCCTAAACCTGATTCGAGCTATAAGCATGAGTGGGCACTGGAGCCAGTCCGACATCGAGTCGGCTCGGCAAAAATCGTGCGCGATCGGCTCCAGAACCAGCTATTAAGAGATGAAGACGGAGAGGCTTATCACTTATCACCTTTATGTCTCGTGTTAAATTATAATTTGTATCTTATTATTCATTCACATATATATTTTCATTGCTTCAAATAGTCTGTAAATACTGAATATGACCATATGCGTACTGAAATAAATACCGTCGCAAAAAGGTGGCAAAAATACGACGATAATAAGTGACGAATATTTAAATACATCGAGGCTCTTACTGTAAAAATAAACTATCTTCGTTGACTAAATGAGCCTCGCGAAAAAGACGACTGACCACATTCTGTTACGTAAAGGCGTAAAAAAAGATTCAAAATATTATTGACGAGGCAGAAAGCAGTAATTGGTTGACTAGAAGTATCAGGAAACCAGTCGAGTCCCGGACGATAATGCTTGGAAATGTTCGGCGCAGAAAACAGGCGATCGAGAGGGTGGTACGTTCCCTATCGCGCCAACGAAGAGCGTAACGGGCGTGTTTCGCCGGGGAAATCGAAAGTACGAGCACGATAAAGAGTGAACTTGATCGTTGCTTGATCGGGAACCGATGGAAACGGGCAATACGAAGTGCATCGCGACGGGTGCAAGCGGTTGATCTGCGGTCGCATTACCAGTACGTGTCAAGGAACGTGAACTAGCGCATGAAACACGAGGCGAGGAGAATGAAACAAACGAACTGAAAGAAGAATGCAAGAAAAGGAAGGATCGATGAAAGCGCACGCTTGAGTGTCATTGAAGATAATTTTCGCTGACCATCCTCTCTTTCATCCCTCGTCTAATTTGATAACTCAGGGGACTCTGAAAGTGCTACGGCATACTAGCAGAATGAAAGAATGTTTTACTGACTCCTTAACGGGATTGTTATACGGTATTTCAGTAAAACATTCTTTCATTCTGCTAGTATGCCGTAGCACTTTCCTTGTTAGGAAGGGAGAGCTTAGACAAAGGCGGCTTACTCCGAAACGCTATAAAGAAGCTCGAGGGGTTAAAAGCAGCAAGAAGTCTGCGCAAACGATTGCCGATCGGCCGATTCGCCGTTCCGAGAAAACGTTCCCAAGTGCACGGCTCGTAATGCATCTGATTTGCGGTGGAATCGCCGTGGCACCGAGGAACGCGCGCTGCCGCAAGGAATATGCGCATAGTGAAATTGTAGATCGCCTGCGTAATCGCCGTAATGCACGATCGGGAGCTGCAATAACGAACCGAATCCACGGAGCACGTTCAACGGTGTAACGGTATGGAAATTGCTCTTGATTGACGCTCAAAGCAGTTTGATCCCTGGCACATGCAACTTCGGGGATGAATTCAGCACAGTAAAATAATTGAAAGAACGAAGGACACGGAAATCTCGGTGTCGAAGCGCGGACACCAGGTGACGAAAAACATCGATGACCCGATTCCGTGGACGCAATTCGTCTGGATGCTCCGCCGTGGTAAACATCTTTCGATTTGCGGTCGATTCGTTGGTTGCTCTAGAAACCTCACCGGCGATATCGAACGTTTTTGCGAGGGGAATCAGAGGTTGGCAAAAAGTTGTTAATAATAACGTTGCAACAGTGTTGGGATCAATTTTAATTTGTATTTACGAGTATTCGTCGCGGCCATTAGGCCAAGGAGCTGATCGCGGGAAGACATTGTACACAGTTCTCTTGCCTAAGGATGGTTATAGCGGGAGGTCTCCCAAGTCGACTGTTTCTTCGACCCTAGGATAGTTGCCTCGAGGCCGGTAGAGAACGAGCGAGTCTAGTGGCGCGACGCAACCGTTACACGATGACGAAAAATAGCCGAACGAGGGGCTGACGTTTTCCATTGTGCTCGTTTACGGTACCGCGATCTTCGTGGCTCGCCTCGCACAAAGGCAACCTTCGAGGTCCCGCTGCCTCCCTGTCGCACGAGTATCGCTATCTTCCCGCTGATATCATCTGACTCCACATTTTTTTGTCTCTCTGCGCTAGGCGAGTGCTCGGCGATAAGCATCGTTATTAGCCGCGTCCTTCCGGCACGATTCTCGGTTAACGAAGCCAGCCAGTGTCACTATGTAAGAACGGTTCCTCTTGCGTGTCTGTGAAGTTGGCACGGCCTTCTATTAATAAATAAAAAATAATTGCAGTTCTGATAGCACTTTTAAGAGTTCTAGAGTTCCTGATACAAATTAGAAATAGTTCCGCACTCTGAGTGCGGAATTTTTAAAAAACAAAAAAGTCCGTGCTAACTTCACGTTCCAGCACGGACTTTTTTCCTCTAAAGTACCAATATTTATTAAAAAATTCAATGTTTCTTGGGAGTTCCCGACAGTTCTCGATTACTAATGGCCCAATATAAATTTTCAAATCGATATCTCAAAAACTACCCTTTTTTAAACAATTTTTCCTGTTGGCCAGCACGGACTTTTTCCCTCTAAAGTACCAATATTTATTAAAAAATTCAATGTTTCTTGGGAGTTCCCGACAGTTCTCGATTACTAATGGCCCAATATAAATTTTCAAATCGATATCTCAAAAACTACCCTTTTTTAAACAATTTTTCCTGTTGGCCAGCACGGACTTTTTCCCTCTAAAGTACCAATATTTATTAAAAAATTCAATGTTTCTTGGGAGTTCCCGACAGTTCTCGATTAATAATAGCCCAATATAAATTTTCAAATCGATATCTCAAAAACTACCCTTTTTTAAACAATTTTTCGTTGGCCAGCACGGACTTTTTTCCTCTAAAGTACCAATATTTATTAAAAAATTCAATGTTTGTTGGGAGTTCCCGACAGTTCTCGATTACTAATGGCCCAATATAAATTTTCAAATCGATATCTCAAAAACTACCCTTTTTTAAACAATTTTTCCTGTTGGCCAGCACGGACTTTTTCCCTCTAAAGTACCAATATTTATTAAAAAATTCAATGTTTCTTGGGAGTTCCCGACAGTTCTCGATTAATAATAGCCCAATATAAATTTTCAAATCGATATCTCAAAAACTACCCTTTTTTAAACAATTTTTCGTTGGCCAGCACGGACTTTTTTCCTCTAAAGTACCAATATTTATTAAAAAATTCAATGTTTCTTGGGAGTTCCCGACAGTTCTCGATTACTAATGGCCCAATATAAATTTTCAAATCGATATCTCAAAAACTACCCTTTTTTAAACAATTTTTCCTGTTGGCCAGCACGGACTTTTTCCCTCTAAAGTACCAATATTTATTAAAAAATTCAATGTTTCTTGGGAGTTCCCGACAGTTCTCGATTACTAATGGCCCAATATAAATTTTCAAATCGATATCTCAAAAACTACCCTTTTTTAAACAATTTTTCCTGTTGGCCAGCACGGACTTTTTCCCTCTAAAGTACCAATATTTATTAAAAAATTCAATGTTTCTTGGGAGTTCCCGACAGTTCTCGATTACTAATGGCCCAATATAAATTTTCAAATCGATATCTCAAAAACTACCCTTTTTTAAACAATTTTTCCTGTTGGCCAGCACGGACTTTTTCCCTCTAAAGTACCAATATTTATTAAAAAATTCAATGTTTCTTGGGAGTTCCCGACAGTTCTCGATTAATAATAGCCCAATATAAATTTTCAAATCGATATCTCAAAAACTACCCTTTTTTAAACAATTTTTCGTTGGCCAGCACGGACTTTTTTCCTCTAAAGTACCAATATTTATTAAAAAATTCAATGTTTGTTGGGAGTTCCCGACAGTTCTCGATTACTAATGGCCCAATATAAATTTTCAAATCGATATCTCAAAAACTACCCTTTTTTAAACAATTTTTCCTGTTGGCCAGCACGGACTTTTTCCCTCTAAAGTACCAATATTTATTAAAAAATTCAATGTTTCTTGGGAGTTCCCGACAGTTCTCGATTACTAATGGCCCAATATAAATTTTCAAATCGATATCTCAAAAACTACCCTTTTTTAAACAATTTTTCCTGTTGGCCAGCACTTGCTAAACGATATTTAGGAAGAGTTATCAGTAATTTTAATTACATTTGGGACAAAATAATCCAAAAACACAGTTAGACAAACACGAAAGAAAGAAACAAACAAGAAACAATGATAAGTGAAAGCTTATCAGGTGTCAGGAGCACCAATTGGTCCAATCAATTGGTTGATGTAATTATAAAACGATTGCTTCTCGACGCCACCAGCTACATTTTAGTCATTTCCTGTGAACTTAAAAAGTGAATTAAATTTATTTCCTTCGTTACTTTCTTGGGAAAGTGACGAAGGAAATTAAAAAAAAAGAGTCTCTCCGATAATAGTAAAACTATTGTATCGGTCCGGCGTCGCACCGCGCTGTAAAGTGCGGTACCACCGACAGGGTCAGTGGTGACAAGTGCCTGCAATGGCACTTGTACTCGCGGATCATACGATCACGCGAGTCGATCGACGCCGGTGTCACTTTCCCAAGAAAGTAACGAAGGAAATAAATTTAATTCACTTTTTAAGTTCACAGGAAATGACTAAAATGTAGCTGGTGGCGTCGAGAAGCAATCGTTTTATAATTACATCAACCAATTGATTGGACCAATTGGTGCTCCTGACACCTGATAAGCTTTCACTTATCATTGTTTCTTGTTTGTTTCTTTCTTTCGTGTTTGTCTAACTGTGTTTTTGGATTATTTTGTCCCAAATGTAATTAAAATTACTGATAACTCTTCCTAAATATCGTTTAGCAAGTGCTGGCCAACAGGAAAAATTGTTTAAAAAAGGGTAGTTTTTGAGATATCGATTTGAAAATTTATATTGGGCCATTAGTAATCGAGAACTGTCGGGAACTCCCAAGAAACATTGAATTTTTTAATAAATATTGGTACTTTAGAGGGAAAAAGTCCGTGCTGGCCAACAGGAAAAATTGTTTAAAAAAGGGTAGTTTTTGAGATATCGATTTGAAAATTTATATTGGGCCATTAGTAATCGAGAACTGTCGGGAACTCCCAAGAAACATTGAATTTTTTAATAAATATTGGTACTTTAGAGGAAAAAAGTCCGTGCTGGCCAACGAAAAATTGTTTAAAAAAGGGTAGTTTTTGAGATATCGATTTGAAAATTTATATTGGGCTATTATTAATCGAGAACTGTCGGGAACTCCCAAGAAACATTGAATTTTTTAATAAATATTGGTACTTTAGAGGGAAAAAGTCCGTGCTGGCCAACAGGAAAAATTGTTTAAAAAAGGGTAGTTTTTGAGATATCGATTTGAAAATTTATATTGGGCCATTAGTAATCGAGAACTGTCGGGAACTCCCAAGAAACATTGAATTTTTTAATAAATATTGGTACTTTAGAGGAAAAAAGTCCGTGCTGGCCAACGAAAAATTGTTTAAAAAAGGGTAGTTTTTGAGATATCGATTTGAAAATTTATATTGGGCCATTAGTAATCGAGAACTGTCGGGAACTCCCAAGAAACATTGAATTTTTTAATAAATATTGGTACTTTAGAGGGAAAAAGTCCGTGCTGGCCAACAGGAAAAATTGTTTAAAAAAGGGTAGTTTTTGAGATATCGATTTGAAAATTTATATTGGGCCATTAGTAATCGAGAACTGTCGGGAACTCCCAAGAAACATTGAATTTTTTAATAAATATTGGTACTTTAGAGGAAAAAAGTCCGTGCTGGCCAACGAAAAATTGTTTAAAAAAGGGTAGTTTTTGAGATATCGATTTGAAAATTTATATTGGGCTATTATTAATCGAGAACTGTCGGGAACTCCCAAGAAACATTGAATTTTTTAATAAATATTGGTACTTTAGAGGGAAAAAGTCCGTGCTGGCCAACAGGAAAAATTGTTTAAAAAAGGGTAGTTTTTGAGATATCGATTTGAAAATTTATATTGGGCCATTAGTAATCGAGAACTGTCGGGAACTCCCAAGAAACATTGAATTTTTTAATAAATATTGGTACTTTAGAGGAAAAAAGTCCGTGCTGGCCAACGAAAAATTGTTTAAAAAAGGGTAGTTTTTGAGATATCGATTTGAAAATTTATATTGGGCCATTAGTAATCGAGAACTGTCGGGAACTCCCAAGAAACATTGAATTTTTTAATAAATATTGGTACTTTAGAGGGAAAAAGTCCGTGCTGGCCAACAGGAAAAATTGTTTAAAAAAGGGTAGTTTTTGAGATATCGATTTGAAAATTTATATTGGGCCATTAGTAATCGAGAACTGTCGGGAACTCCCAACAAACATTGAATTTTTTAATAAATATTGGTACTTTAGAGGAAAAAAGTCCGTGCTGGCCAACGAAAAATTGTTTAAAAAAGGGTAGTTTTTGAGATATCGATTTGAAAATTTATATTGGGCTATTATTAATCGAGAACTGTCGGGAACTCCCAAGAAACATTGAATTTTTTAATAAATATTGGTACTTTAGAGGGAAAAAGTCCGTGCTGGCCAACAGGAAAAATTGTTTAAAAAAGGGTAGTTTTTGAGATATCGATTTGAAAATTTATATTGGGCCATTAGTAATCGAGAACTGTCGGGAACTCCCAAGAAACATTGAATTTTTTAATAAATATTGGTACTTTAGAGGGAAAAAGTCCGTGCTGGCCAACAGGAAAAATTGTTTAAAAAAGGGTAGTTTTTGAGATATCGATTTGAAAATTTATATTGGGCCATTAGTAATCGAGAACTGTCGGGAACTCCCAAGAAACATTGAATTTTTTAATAAATATTGGTACTTTAGAGGGAAAAAGTCCGTGCTGGCCAACAGGAAAAATTGTTTAAAAAAGGGTAGTTTTTGAGATATCGATTTGAAAATTTATATTGGGCCATTAGTAATCGAGAACTGTCGGGAACTCCCAAGAAACATTGAATTTTTTAATAAATATTTGTACTTTAGAGGGAAAAAGTCCGTGCTGGCCAACAGGAAAAATTGTTTAAAAAAGGGTAGTTTTTGAGATATCGATTTGAAAATTTATATTGGGCTATTATTAATCGAGAACTGTCGGGAACTCCCAAGAAACATTGAATTTTTTAATAAATATTGGTACTTTAGAGGGAAAAAGTCCGTGCTGGCCAACGAAAAATTGTTTAAAAAAGGGTAGTTTTTGAGATATCGATTTGAAAATTTATATTGGGCTATTATTAATCGAGAACTGTCGGGAACTCCCAAGAAACATTGAATTTTTTAATAAATATTGGTACTTTAGAGGGAAAAAGTCCGTGCTGGCCAACAGGAAAAATTGTTTAAAAAAGGGTAGTTTTTGAGATATCGATTTGAAAATTTATATTGGGCCATTAGTAATCGAGAACTGTCGGGAACTCCCAAGAAACATTGAATTTTTTAATAAATATTGGTACTTTAGAGGGAAAAAGTCCGTGCTGGCCAACAGGAAAAATTGTTTAAAAAAGGGTAGTTTTTGAGATATCGATTTGAAAATTTATATTGGGCCATTAGTAATCGAGAACTGTCGGGAACTCCCAAGAAACATTGAATTTTTTAATAAATATTGGTACTTTAGAGGGAAAAAGTCCGTGCTGGCCAACAGGAAAAATTGTTTAAAAAAGGGTAGTTTTTGAGATATCGATTTGAAAATTTATATTGGGCCATTAGTAATCGAGAACTGTCGGGAACTCCCAACAAACATTGAATTTTTTAATAAATATTGGTACTTTAGAGGAAAAAAGTCCGTGCTGGCCAACGAAAAATTGTTTAAAAAAGGGTAGTTTTTGAGATATCGATTTGAAAATTTATATTGGGCTATTATTAATCGAGAACTGTCGGGAACTCCCAAGAAACATTGAATTTTTTAATAAATATTGGTACTTTAGAGGGAAAAAGTCCGTGCTGGCCAACAGGAAAAATTGTTTAAAAAAGGGTAGTTTTTGAGATATCGATTTGAAAATTTATATTGGGCCATTAGTAATCGAGAACTGTCGGGAACTCCCAAGAAACATTGAATTTTTTAATAAATATTGGTACTTTAGAGGAAAAAAGTCCGTGCTGGAACGTGAAGTTAGCACGGACTTTTTTGTTTTTTAAAAATTCCGCACTCAGAGTGCGGAACTATTTCTAATTTGTATCAGGAACTCTAGAACTCTTAAAAGTGCTATCAGAACTGCAATTATTTTTTATTTATTAATAGAAGGCCGTGCCAACTTCACAGACACTCCTCTTGCCCGCTACGCCTTCCTCCGCAGATATTCTTTCGGTCACGCACGTAACAGTACGCTGCAACGATGCAAATCGTCTAGTACATACAGCGGCCGTGTCTTCGAATTTATCGAGCCGAAACGACGGCAATTACGCGGTACCACGATCGCGCGGAGTCTCGTCCCTCGCTAACAGGCAACAAGCTACAAGTGTACAAATAACCAGAAGTTGATTTTCAAGTTGTCCCCCTTTTTCTATGGAGGTACAGCGTCATCGGGATTGAAAACGAACCTCTAGTGCGGACTGCAAAGTACAAACTTCCTGAAGCTGTATTGAACGTTTCGGTTGCACCTTTCGGTTGTGTAATGAGGGATACGAATTTTCCGTTCAACTTGGGATTAGGTGACGTAAAAACGCAAGAGTCGAAGGAATCGTGGCCACAAGGCGATTATTATACACCCCTCATATCCCCGCCAGAGATTCATATTTAATCAACAACAGAATTCTACATAGCCATGCAACGATCTCATCTCGGAAAGTCCACATCGTACACAGAACTATTACCCATGTCCCCGTGCAAAGAGCACGAGGTGCCTTATTCAGTCCAACAAGAGCCTATATCAAGAACCTTAATCGCCCATTTAACTCCCCGCGATTCAGCATCTTTACCGTATTCCATTCTATTTCAAGCAACATCGCGTCACGCGTTCTAAAAACGATTTGCACGTAACGATAACACCTCTCCCCATCCTGTTGTTCGCCGATGGGATAAATAGCACGGAGATGGATTTGCCGGCGCGCTCGTTCCTGCGAGCGACCCGAGATCGGCTCGGCAAGAAGCGAGGGGGTCCCGGCGGATGATTTAAGGAAATTTACAGGTGCAGAAGCTCGTCACTCACCGCAAACGTAATCTATGCACGGCGTGGGTGGAAACTGGCTCTCAATGGCGGCCTTGCTGAACAAATAGATTGGATTGTTGTCGGTTCCAGCCGTGTAGGAGCACACGCGCGCGTTCGCTTCCAGGCTCTCGCCCCCGCTCATCAGGAGCACCTGGTGCGCCGCCATCACGCCGCATTCTCGCTCGATCGCTTCCTGCAGTTGGGAGACACTGTGCCAAGAAAAACAAACAAAATAACAGAAAGATTAGCATAGGATCGTGATAACATGTTAACGGATACAGCAACAACTAAATAAATACATAACCGGTTAACTGGGTGAGCGCCCGATTAAAATCGTCCCCAGTGTGATTAAGAATGACCGAAATGGCGAAGTGACTCGTTTCATCTACAGTGAATGCTGCGAATTGTGAATTACTTGAAGAGTAATTGGGGTAAGAGAAGGTAGCCTTAGTTGACAGAGAGGAACATGGTTGCGAACTACCCTGGCTGGTGTTTCTTTCACCTTCTCCCACGCCTAGGGTAGTATTCTTAAAAATAAAAGGAACACAAGTCGATTACAGCCTAACGGATCAGCCGTCCAAAGCCATGCAGGTAGACAATAAATTCTACAATAAACCCGGGACCAGTTATACAGCTTCAACGTCGTCGATGAAGCGATTAAGGTCAAGATTATCTCTCTGCCTGTAGTAAGGGTCCCCGGGTGCTCTTAGAAGAGCAACGAAAGTCGGAGTAATTGGGGAAACTTGGAGGACTTCTGCGTAGCCTATCAAGAATCTAGCACGAGATCCACCTTCGACTGAGGAAACACTCGAACAATGTTAGCCAGACACAGTGTCTGTCACTGTGCGCGACCCGGTTTTCCATTCAGGCGTCTCTCACCGACAATAGCAATTGCAGGATCACGCGTCTCCGGAATTCGCGTGGAGAAGGCAGGAAGGAGAGCGCAGGCAAAGACAGAGGAACGGCCTGAGCAGGGTGTGTACGTGGTTCGCGAGCCTACTTTCCATCTCAAAACTGACTGCTCCTCTACGTTCGCTTAGAAGACGCGCGGAGACTGACCAATGCAAACAGTGACCGCGCGAGCGATTAATCTTGACCACGCGGCACGAAAAGCTGGCGCGCAGAGGTCCAGAACGAGCCTAATTCGATTGGCCCGAAGAGAATAATGTTGCAAACTTGAACGTGGCAATTGCTCCAAGGCGATATCCATCAAGATCTTTGAAAGGCTGTTATTTGCTTATGCGCTTCATGTAACACGAGGAAAACAGGAGATCTTTTTAAAACAGCCCATCACAAAACCGGCAGGGGAAGGAAAATGTTAAATGCGACGGCAGGCATATAACTTGCAACGAATCCATGATTAAAATATGGATCCTCTCTGTTAAATTTTGCCTCGCCCCAGCCTGCGCGGAGAGGTCGTTTTATAATTAATAAGCGATGCGCCGCAGGTCGTCCTCGGTATGGACAAAGAGCGCTCCTTATCCGTTATTTAACCTTGCCCAGGGTGTTGATGACGATTCTCGCGCACCGTTCCAATTCCTTTTACGCGCAATTTATGGCCAACGTGCCCGAGTGAGTCGGGCAGAAAGTCGCATCGTCGAGAGCGTTTTAAGAGGTCTCCAATAAAATTCCCACCAGCCACGCACTGTTCACGCTGAGGCTGCAATTCCGAACCAAATAAGATGTGCGTCCCTCATCGCGCCGCGAGAAAATGGTTGCATCCAGTTTCATATTTCCGACGCCGACTGCTACGAAACGCGCTGCGCGTGCAATGCCCAGGCGATTCTAGAATCTTGAACGGGTTGCTGCACCTTCCTCCGCGCACGGTTACAACAAATTTCATGTCCGCGCCGCGATCTAAATTCTTCGGACGGAGGGAACGAGTGGACGGCGCATTGTGCTTGCCTTAGAGAGAGTATTAAGATAGAATCTCCAGGTTTTATAGCACGACCAGCGAAATGGAGTAAAATCTAGAAGTGGAGGTACCAAGGATCACGGGTATATAATCGAAATCAACGAGACATAATTGGTGGTAGGCGAGACTGAGCCAATAACGAGTAGTGAGGCTTGAAGTATCGTGGTTTAGGTAGGGCATCGGGGACGTCCGAAATCCGCACCCCCCTTTAACGATCGGCCACCCCCGCTGACAATAAATCACAATTACGCCGCGGCCTTTACTCTTCCGCGCTTTAGCGGTACACTTTGTAATTACGCGCGGGCGCGAAAATAAAAGCAAGCAAGCTAAAAGGCGCCACGGTGGATCGACACGCATCGTTAATTGCTCCCGACGAACGGAGGTCACTGACCGCTGCCGCCATCACGCTATCTTAATGCACAAATATTGGATATATTCCCGAGACGCGCGTCTTCTCTGTACGTGGGATTCGTTCCACCTAGTGCGTAATGCGCGTCAGTGGAACTTTCGTCCGCCTGTACGAAACACATTGCGAATGTGCTCCAATTGTATCTGGTAAGCATAAAGGGGATTGCCAGAATTTTAGTTTCCCGACGCTTATGTACCTACATACAGCGTCAACTGAATCGCTAATGTGGCCTTCGCGTCTAAACCGCAAAAATAGCCATCCAATTAACGCAGGTCCCCCGGTGGATCCTTAAAAGGCTGGCGAAACAATTTGCATCATTCGTGGAAGCTGGTTGTGTACATCCAGCGTTAGACGTTTAAATGAAATGTCAGATGCAAAGTGGATGGTACAAGGAGTCCAGTTAAATGAAGACTCGTTGAGATTTAATTCCTCGGGACTTTCTTTTCATGGCTACACCTAAAGTGGTTAGTGTACTCGTCTGGGCGTAGGTAGGTACGTCGTGCGTAACACACTTCGTCCGGAATAATGGCTAGAATGAATGAACGAACACGGACGGTAGCGCTGCAGAATCCTTTTCCTCATCGGGCGATAGTCGTACGCCTGCCAGTTTTATTTTCCTAAATTACGTTAACCTCATTCCGTACCCGACTTTTCCCCGCGCTTCGTACCGTTAACACCGTTCCCCTTTGCAGAAAATATGCTGCCATTATATCAGGTCGGAACGAAAGTTCTGCTCGTTTGTTTCTTAATGTTAGCAGGAACTGGTTTGCGTAAACGGACGGCAAGTAATCGACATTGTAATTTCCTTATTTACGTAGGAATCGCCCTCTCTCCCGGTTTCCGCCACAGGTCTCTCGACCCCGATAATCTTCTCCCCGTTTTCGACCTCGAAATCACGGATCTCCATAAATCGGACGGTTTGGAGACACCAGACGGAGATACGTTCAGATATATCGCAACGGCTTCTGAAATTTCCCACGAATCTCGTCATCCCCGCCAGTATCATTATCGTGGCTGATAATTATAGACGCTATTGAAACAGCAGCGATGGGAAGAGCGCGACGGTATCCTACTTTCTTATCAAAAAAGGTGAGGTTCAGAACGTTGTAAGACCTAGCTCAACTGCTCCACGTTCTTCGATAATCTTTTCCGTCATTGAGTAAATATTTACAAGCCGTTCAGGGGGAAAGAGCCGTAATAAAACGTAAGAACGATATTGCAATGGAGCATTTGAAAGGCGCGTTACATTCGCGGCGACCGATCGAACGAGCAATCGGAGCAACGCGGTTAACCCTTCACACTCGAATTGCCAACGGAGCTCTCCAAGCCTCTGGTCTTTTGCACAGAACGACGACCCAACGGAAATACCTTCGGACGCTAGAGCACCGGTATAGTATCATCAATTATTCCACAAAGGGCGGAGAACGGTGAATTAAACTCTAGGAATATTTGGGCGCAGACGACAATGAACAGAGAACCCTTTGTAGCTTGTAAGATCTGCTGAGAATCATCGCCGACTACACAATGGAAAGGTTTCCTGCACAGTGGCAAATTCCACCCTAATTCTATTAAAAACAGAGAAGAGGGTGGTCGGAACTGCGGCGATAAAAGGGTGGAATGGAATCACCTCGAACTGTAGTAAAGTCAGAGAAGGTCGGAGGGGAACTATGCTCGACTCGTGGTCGGAACAGCGACGGGGGCAACAGTTTTGGACAAAGTTTCGCAAACGCCACGGCAGTCAGCCTCGAGCCGAAGTGGACCGAACGTTTTAAAGCGCAGAGGTTTCGAGCGATGCAACGTTTGCATCACGCATTAAGGACTTGGCCGAGTTTGCCCGTGGGTCAGACTCGTGTGCGACACAAGCCAATGGCCGCCCACGTTCAGCACCGTTTCATTACTATTTTCGTTGCCACCTGCTTCTCCGTCGAGCAACGGTTTCTCGATCGCACGACGAACGATAGGAGAGAAAGACTCTCAAGCGCGGCGTGCCCACGTTCGCCCGCGATAGATGGGTTTTGCAATTTGTTCACCTTCGAGGGATCCTTGGCACTTCCACGCCGCGCCGTTGGTCGCGATACAGGCGGTTGCTAAATGACAGACCACGGGCAATCGCGTGGACGATCGTCGATGGCCGAGAAAATACCTATTACGTGGCTCGAGAGGGAAAAACTCGTCGGGTTTGAAGTCGGACAAATGAAACGAGCCAGACCAAAGGCAAGAGCAGAGCCCCTCGGAGCGGCGGTCTGTATTTATTCGGTGAAAGAGATCGTACGAGAAGAAGGATTTTCTTAACTGGCAGCCTGAATACAGCATATATGCATATATGTGTATTTGCCATTTTTGCTCGCGGACAAATGAGTTTCCACGGCGGCGAGCGTGCACGGTGCAACGCTGGGCTTGGTCTGATAAACATCGACGGTGTTTAACGAGGGAGTCTAATCTGGGAATAATATCGAACGGGGTTTTATTATATCATAAATAATAGGAACGGGCACGATCGAAGAGAAAACGGAAAGAGGAAAAATAGGAAACGCGTGTGGAAATGCGATTCGAACGAGGGATATAGGTAGTAATGCGGACGACGGTTCCCTGTATCGAGGAGACTCTTTACCGTGAAAACCAACATGCCTAATGCTTTTAACAGAACAGCTAATTAAATCCCCGTAACCATGTGTACGCTGCGTGCACTTGTCCCACATTCAAAGGGAACACGAAAAATAAGTGAGCTGAAAATTTGCAACCGGGGCAAACGCAGTGGGTGCATCGTTTTTGTTCGATTGTAACAACCGGTAGGTAAAAGAGGCCGTTACCCTTTGGTTAAAAAATGGCTATCTGGAGCGTCGTATCCAGCAACCATTCGATACTCTGTGTTCGACTCGCTTGGTCACAGGAAATTAGCGGAGGGGATGTAATAAACATTGCGGGATATGAATGTTTTTCCAAATGGAGTACTACGCGAACTTCTTCAGCTTCAGATGGGTCTTTCGATAACAAGTTACACCCATTCCAAGCACTTTTTCGTACTCTGCAAAGCACCGGAAATATGAGAACTTTAATGTGAAGTGAAACACAGGAAATGAACAAGAAACGCTATTTTCAGACGTATTTCCCTGCCTACACAGGGAAGTTACTGTTCATTCTTCAGGGAATTATGTAAAAGCTCCGAGATTCGGGCAGCACTCTATTAAAAAATCGAGGAACAGATTGCCAAGAAGAACAACTTCTATTGCTTGGTATGACCCACCCTGTGCATCTCAGTGCCAAGAAGACTGACCCATTTATATACGCTGCACCCATTCACCACCCAAGTATATATTTTCAAACTAATGGGCGAATCTGGCAGAGAGCGTAAACAAACAAAATAACGTACACGTAAACAGTGGCCCGTAAATGTATGCCATGAGGCGGGACGGACGGACGCAAACGCAAACGTCCAGAAGTAAACAAAGGAGAGAAAGAATGAAAAGCGGACTCACGTTTGCAGCGCCAGCTTCATATCGAAGGTGATGGTGGTGCCGGTGTCCACGTGGAATATGTACAGCATCTTGGGGCCGGTCACGCACCTTCCAGTCCGATAACAAGGGTGAAACAACGGCCAGCCCGCCTGTTGGGCTCCACTGGCATCCAGTAGAGATTATTCAGAGCTCGGGACACCCGACGAAGAAGATCTCCGTCGCCTCGGCTCGACTCCAGCAGTCAGCTCGATCGGGGCCGTACCCCACGTTTCCCACCGGTCGCGAGTACGGCCCCCACGGGTTTACGTCGCATCGATCACGGCCACGAATCCGTTCGTCGTCCTCGTCCACGTCGCCGATTCACCGCTGCCGTACGAGCTGCCCTGGAGCGTGCTCGCGTACACAGCCCTTCGTCGCCCCGAAGGTATCGCAGGGATCGCGTGATCGCGCGCCAACCGAGGGAGAACCAGCGGGACGGGGACAGAAATAAAGCTCTGTCCGAGAAACGACCCGAGGTTCACGTTGTGTGCAGTGTATGCCCGTGTCCACACGTAGGCGTATGTCCGTATATACAGAGTGGCACGGGGGAAAGCAGCGAACGGTTCGATGCTTGGATGCCCCACACCGAAATACCGAAGATTCGTTGAGATGCTCGGCGATGGAATAGATAATGCGGTAGAATAGAATGATGTATCACGAGATCATTGGTAACTGAGGAATTAGGTGTCACAGCCTTCGCGAGGTAAGCTGTTGCGTGCAGTCTGTTTAAAAGAGCCCCCGTGTTGGTGCACGATGGCCACAGCGATGTGCACGATCCGCTGGAACGCGCGATCGTTATTCACTGGACGGCACTGAAGTATGTTTGCCCCCCGTGACGGGAACGGACGGGAACGAACGGGAAGGAACGGAAGCGTAGGCTCCTTTTTGGAAACGAAAATGTAAACTCACGGGCGCCGGGGGCAGGTACGTGGATTGGATGCCTGGGATGCCCGCAGGTATACCATGTATCACGGAGGAACGATTCCTGAGAACGTCGTTCGGCCGTCTGTCATCGGGGAAGATTCACGTATGCCTCTGCACTGTTGCTGCCGAGAGGCATCGGTCGATCGCGTCCTCCGGTTCTCCGTGATGTAACGGAGCTCTCTTGCCACGGCCCGACGATCCGTTTAAATGCACAGCTCGTGATTGTCGTGTACACGAATAACCCATACGCGATCGGGGACCCGTCTTGAACGAACGTATATCCCCGTTGGCAGCGATGGTGGTGCCGCAAACGCGACAAACGGAGCTAGTCCCGGATCAGCTGCTCGTCAAAACAAAGCACTCGCGCGTACCACAACCGAAAGGCCAGCGATCCTTTCTCCGTGGCTGGCCGGCCGCGTTCTTCCGTCACGATTTTAGCGTAGCACAGCACAGGACCGACACACCGTCTAATTCCCTGTCTCGACTCGGGCCGAACGGATCAAACAGGACGGCCAGGATCGTCGATTTTATGCAGCGACCAGCCGTGTATACGCCGAGAGTGACGTACCGACCACACAACAACGCTGCGCCACAAGCACGGCAACCTATGCGCAGAGGGCTGATGCACGGGGGAACAAAGAAACTCCACTTTCGCCGCGGGTTCCTTTCGTTTCTGCCTATGTCGTCGGAGGTTTAGGTACGCGATCGTAGCTCAACACTCCCGTAATGTCGCGTCGCTGCCGAATTGTTCACCGCGAATGCGCCGAACGTTTGCCCGTCGTCAAAACGTCCACTTTTCTCACGAAGCTCTTGCACCGTGCCAGAGGGGAGGGGGGGGGAAGAGGCAGGAGGGGCAACTAGCTTGGCGCAGTCCCGTTCGACATTTTGCTCTAACGCATCGCGTCGCCAGCTGTTTACTGCCGAATGCTGACCAGGTCGAGCACGGAGAACAGAACGTCTGCTTGCGGAGTGCTCTGGCCGCGCAGATATTCCACTCCCCACTCAGCTGTTCGACCGCCGATCGTCGCGCCACCATCGCGCTCCCAAGATGGCGTCGGCGACGCGTACGCCAGTTTGAACCGAGCTCTCGTTTAAACCGCGTTATTATAGTCACGCATTTCGTACATCCTTGCTAGTGCCCTGAATCGTAGCTCTTGATCCTGGGTAGTCCTTCTGTCACCAGTTTCGCCAAAATCTCTGTAGTTCCACGTACGTGGGAGGAAAAGTATCTGGACGCTTTTGGACGCTAGCCTCGCGCACGGTTTGAATCGTCTACTCTACCGTTAGGGTATACATTCAGGAATATGTACGCGGTGGAAATGATGAAAGAATGCGGTGGTAAGAATCTGGGCGGGCTGATTCTTTGCCAAGATTCATTGTTGGCGAGGCTGGTAGGTGAGTAATATTTCAAATCTTTCGTATGCTTTCGAAATAACATTGTCAGACTTTCGCGCTATAATGTTAGGAACTGAGGGTATGTCGCATCATTTAAGCAAACTATAAATCTAGTCTATGATGTATAGAATTCCTTCGCATTAGAATTGGCTTTACAGAATCGTCAAATAAAAAGTACGTTCGTAAGAATTAACGCTTTCAAATAAGCTCGTAGAAGCCATAGCGCTGCCGTCGGCAGCGTTACCAGAGCGCATGCGCGGAGGTATAACCGGCCCGCCGCCATTATCGCTTCCGTGTGGAGGCTCTTTGTGCCAAGTTAGTTGTGAAAGGGGAGAATGATGCAAATTTCGAGGTGGCAGCGTGGGGGGCGTGGGGTCGTAACTGCACGCGGCGCGTTTGTTTATATACCGTAACGCTATTGTAGTCAGAGAATTGTTGGATACCGACGGCGAAGTTTCGCCTGCTGGATCGCGCGGGCGCTTCATGAATACGTTCCTTCATAGGTTAGGTATATAATAAACGCGCTCCGATATAGTATCGCCCCCGAAAATAGCCGTTCCCCGTTCGTAAATCGTCAAACTCGTGGCGTGGTTCGCTAATAGCTCCAACGCGCATGCTCGATGCGCTGCTCATTTGGAAAATTCATATCTACGAGGCGCGTACAAGTCCACTACGTCGTAGTAAATATTACAATACATGTAACTGCGTGATTGGAACGATCCTCCGCACGAGGGAATAATACACAATAATATTTACCTCGGCGAGGACCGTTCACCTTTCGCGCGAGGCTCCGCAAGCCATAAACGAGCGTTGCCGCATATTGCGATCGTCGTTTCGACGCCATCGGTCTTGACTTGCGATACACGACGAAATTGCGACGCATGTAATCACGGATTCCGCGCCGGGATCCGATGAATTTTAATTCTATTCGCGGGTTTCCCGTCGTGTAGCGTGAACGCGTGGCTAGAAGCATACTACGTCGTTACTTCTGCCACTAACTCGCCCCGGGACCGACGCAGTAGACGATCCTGGGTCGCGCGCGTGTACGTAGATATAGGCGTGCCGGCACGTGGCATGCGACAAAATCATCGTCGTAGTAGCGGTTTGCTATCGCGAATTAAAGGGCTTCAAAGGAGAGGAGGAGGCAGATACGGCGGTAAAAATAGTAGAATCGTTGAAAAGCGTAAGAGGGATCCGATAAATGAGTTCTAATCTCCTCGAAACGGTTATCGTGGCCCGCGCACGTGCTGGTAGTCGCGTTGCGTGTATTTTGCGCAAGGCAAGGAAACTGCTGTCTACGTTCCAGCATTGTTATTGATGGGACACGATCGTTCGTATTTCGATAGCGCTCGATAATGATTTCATCGATTAGTCATAATAATATCCAGTATTTCGTTGCGAGTCGGGATGCAATTTGATAAAAAGAACGTCGTTTTGGTTGCGAAAATTAACTTTATGACACTGTTCGTTGAATGCAGGAAATATCACGGAAATTAAGCCATCTTTCATCGTATAATGTTTTATTGTGAGATCGTACGATTTTCTGCATTTCTGTATATTAATCACAAAGTATTTATCGAGTAGAACGTCGTTGACTTTTGATCACCTTTTTACGACATGTTGCAGTAAGCGTTGGCGATAAATTAGCCACAGTTCTCTGATTAGAACAGTGATTCTCCGTCTATTGGTTCAATACTGTGAAGTTGATATGTCAGCCAATATAAATTCATATATAAATGAAGTAACAAGGTATCGAAATTTGAGCAGACAGAAGAAGTCGCTTCCCCATGGTCGTACCGTTTTAATCAATTCACTGCCCGATAGTCCTGCTCGGTTGGGGATCATTAACGATCGTTTTCCCCTCGTGAAAACGTAGAACCTTGAACGCAGTCCCGCGGCAAACGGGCCCGTCGATGCCTGATTTCTCGATTTTGCAATTGCGAAATGTTGCGCGAGCAACGCGTAATCACTCGATAGTGTATATACTCGCCGTGAAATCGAAGCGAAACGTAAAACCGACCGCCAGCACGGTCGATTTTAATTCCTCGGCGAGGCGTGTGCGGCGGCGGCGGCGATCAATTATCCTCTAACATTGTAAAAAGGAAAATGTAATAAGTACCACCACGTGCAAGGAGTTTTTCTAGCCCCCTCGTGATTAGCATATGCAAATCGGGCGAAATGCAACGAGCCGTTGGCTAATTGCTAGCATTAGAAGGATAAACGGTGGTTTCGATCCAATCGGACCAACGATAACGTAACAAAGAAGGTGAAACGTGAACTTTACGTACATGGCCATTCAGCTGTGAGTTTCCCTGTGAAAGAGGAAATGACTGGTAAACAGGAGGGGGGAAAATGATTTAGAAACTCCTCAATTCCTATTATTGGGTATCTGATCAACATTCGCTGTTTTAATTCGTACCCTACAGGTCGTTCTTAGAGACTACTTTCCCTATTGTTCTGCCTTTTTCTTTGTGCTTCGTATCTAGATGGTTCACCTCGAAATTTTGTGTATTATCAAACTTCAAACAGGCATAGATTCATACGCATAGTGGCTCGTGATTAGAACATACGTCATTTTCTGACTTTCACTCCAATTTCTACTGTATTTTTCATCGATTTTTATAGAACTATTTTGTTCAAAACTACGGCCTTCTGTTGAGGCCCGGGCAACTGGTATTTCAACCAGGAACATGTATCTAATAGGTACAATCTATCAAAAATTCCTCCGAAATCGTTTGTGACCCACAATCCCAAATAGAAAGGAAACTTGTTAGCAAAAGGGGACGACACACCGTAATACAGCGTCTATTTTTGGAGCACAAAGCTTTGGGAGAGGGAATCTAGTATCTTTCAACTGATAGAATACTTCGACAATCTCACCAATCAATCCTCCTTCTCGATTACGAAGTCGATTCGAAAAAGATGCGTCCCGTGCAGGTAGCATAATAATACAATTACGCTGCGGTGGAAACTAAAGAGAAGAGACGAAAGCACCCGAGAAAAAAGTTTGGCCGCAGCGCGTGAATCATTCGGAGGCGTCGATCGATCGCGGATCGATGGGAGAAAGGACGATCGAGAGTAAGACGGGCACGGGAAACGGCGGAAGGGCAGAGGGAACATTTCTGCGTCTCGTGTGGAAAAGAGGAACAAGCCGCGCGCGAGGCCGAGCGAATCCTTGCGTGTTGGAGATATGTACACGCGCGGTTTCCACGTCTATCGTTTTCTCTGTTCCGCCTGCCGCGGTCGAGCGCTAGAACGAAGGTCTCTTTTCCTCTCTCTTTCCCGAACGAAGGTCTCTCGTTAGGCTTCGCAGCACGCGAATCGCTGGAGAGCCATGCGGGAGGTGCGTGGCCAGAGCGAGGTCAGCTCACGCACGTGCACGACGTGCGTGCCTCGTATTATATGTTACACATGCTCCACGGGCGTACCGTTCTCCAGCAGAGGCGTAACCGGTGTAAAAGGGCGCAACCTCGTTATATTAGGTGGTTGCATAATGAATATCGAACGTTTCTTTATCGTCCACATCTTCGTGAACCCTCCGTGTACCAACATATACGTGCGATCGTCGCCGCGGAGGGGAGCATGACGCTCAAACACCACGCGCGTAATTCCTAGCCACTTTCTTCGTGGACGGGAAACTTTATTCCTGAGTTAAGGAGAACTCGGGGAACTCTTTATCATGCAAATTTGGCCAATGATGTTTCTTGGTGAGCTCAGTAGCTTCTCGTGGCGCGGTATTTTTGGAAACACGTTCTCTTATGCTCCTCTTAGCGTCGGAGAACTCGTGGCACGTCTTTTCAGTGTTAAACTCGTACTTAACTCGCGATGATTGAATAAGGCGATATCGGAGGTGAGATGTAACCCGAGGTAAAAGGGAGATCTAAATTGCGGAGGAATCGTTCGGATCAATCGGTTCAATATTTCTGTAAATTGAACTGGTTGTTTTTCTCCTTTCTCATTCAACAAATTACAATCCTTTCTTTTACGGTGATCACTTTTAATGTAATTTTAAGACCAAAAGCAGTTCCACGGAATGAAACGATTTTACGATGGCGATTACACTGCGATGTTGAGTACCTACTCCAGGGTGACAAATATCTAATCAAAGGACAGCATGCGGTAGGTTCGTGTTATCGTTGGTAGACGATTATATAAGTTCAGATTACGCTGACGAGAAATTAATATTCAGAAGCAACAACCATACACCTCAGTGCAGAAGTTGCTATGGTAAACGATACCACAGACGAAACAGAGCATTCGATTTCACTGCTCGTCTTTATTCCCCCTTGCAACCGAAGATATACTTGAAGTTTCACATTTATGAAAATAATTCACGACGAAGTATGCCGTTAGAAACTTCGTTCCACGTTGCTACGCCGCTGCGATCGGAGCAAGAAGAATCGACGTCCTATTCCCGGGCCTGGGTTATCGGCCGTTCCTTTTATCATTCTTTCTTTAGTGCCGACGGCACACCCATACTTACATGGCGGTAAACATAACGAGAAAAGCGACAGATAAGCGATAAGAAACGTTTCAGAGACGATATACAGTTGCGAAAAAGCCACTGCACTGTTCCACCGTTCGCACGTCCATCCGCGACCTGCGAACTGGGACGCGCAATCCGCTTCGAAATCGTGCAACGAAAGAGATACGAAAGAAAGGGTAGATCGTAGACGCGAGATACGAATCAAAATATTTACTTGTCGAAAGTATCGCCGCGGTGTGTCTGATAAGCATGAGTGGAGGCTTAGATAATGAACGTCGCGTACGAGCGCTCGATAATCTCTGCGCAATTGCTTCATCTAACTGGGCGGAAACGTCTCGGCACCGTCGTTCTATATTCGGCCAAACGAATATTCTTGGCCACGCGAGTGTCGCGCGAGCCGAGAACGAAGCACGCTGGTCGCCGAACGTGACGCAAAACGGCCGCGCAAAGCGCACACGCGCGGACGAGGAAGCGCAGCTTTGAAGAAAGTTATAATCCTGGACGATCTCCAGCGGATAGGACGGTGGATCGCGCGATTCGTCGCAGTCGTTGCACAAACGACGAATTAACCACGTGTTCGTTTGGTCACCGCGGAATTAATCATCGGTTAAAATTAGCCGCTTTTTTTTTATCCCGTCGTCGCGCACTGGGCTTATCGGCCGCGTAATTCAACGGCAATCGAAGATCGAGATAAACAGTGCTCGCTTCGCAGCTATTTTTCCGCTGTCCGAATAGAAACGAGGTGAACGTGACTCGGCGCCCCGCTAATCGATGATTTCAGCATCCGTGCGCGCCCCGCTTCTGATATCGAAACAATCGGCGATCGGATCTAGCGCGAACCTTTGGACGTTAATCGCCGGCCGTATTGTTTCCCAACAAGTATCGTCGCGGTCGTTGTTGCGACTTGGGTTTCTAGGACCCTCGATCATCGCGGAGGAGCGACGAGGCGAGCGAGGTTTTCGAGTCGGTATCAGATTCTGTCACGTTTCACTCGATGCCGGGGCATGTATGCGCATACATGTGCCAGCACTGCCAGCTGGGCTGACATCGATAGCGGGCGATGGTATCGTTGTGAGGTCAGACCGAGCACGTGACAGGAGTGACGCTATCCATTGGAAAGGCGGCGGGAGGGGGGCGCTGCCCGCTTTTATCTTTTAATCGCGATGCTCTGGCAGAGGTGTCAATTGATAAGTGCGGGAAAAATTGGACGCGGAAGCGCGCGATTTGCGTGTCTGGTATCTGTGGCGATCTCGACCTTGCTTCCAAGTGTTTGCTGTTAATCAAGCAGAGCTAATAACAATTGTTCTTTCGCCGTTTTTAGAAACGGTGAACAATAAGACGTTCTATAAATGAACGATAACTGTACGAGCGCGGAGACTTTTCTCGTAAAGAAACGATAAATCGTCCGAGAATGGGAACAACAATATCGGGTCGCGATTCGGTAGCTCGAATAACGTACATTTCGTTCGGAGACTTCCCTCTATACTGGCATCGTTCGGGGCATAATTGATCGTGACTTTCCCGCTACTTTGTAGCCGCGAGGAAAAACGGTCGCGAAACGAAAAGTCTTGGGGAACCAGCATAAGCGTGGCGGCGGCAATTAACGCTATCGAGTTTTATCATCCAAGGCACGAAAAGTTGTTGGCCTCGTCCGACATCTTGCTTTTTCTCTATTCTTTCAAGCAATAAGTTTTACGTTCAGCCAGTAAAAACACTAATGGTCGGTGATTCACGGGTGAATCAATGTACCTGGTCGGTTGGAGATTCATGTGCGAAGCTGAGCTTGAATTGGTTCCGATAATAACTGTTTCAAACTGTTATATGAAGGTTCTGATGAATGAGTTATGAAGAACCATTGTTCTAGAACTATATAGTCCTAAAACTTTTATTTTTTAGGTTCTATATACGTTCCAAAGCGGTTATAGAACCGATTTATATAGTTCTATAACTATTATTCTTTGGAACTGATAGATCCCAAAAAATAAAAAATTTAGAACCATAGAAGAACCGTAACTTAAACTGATATAGTCTGACATTTAGGTCCTTTATAAAAGTTATTAAGGATAAAGGTTCTGCATAAGTCTTTTAAGAACCGAAATCTTTATAATAACGGTTTCAAGCCCTTGTACGAAGCTAATTGGATGAATCTTCGATTCACCACCCAGCTACGTGAATAACTATGTGAGTAATTAACACGGAGACGCGATTCGAAGTAATCAGACAAATGCGCTGCCAGTTATGATAGAAGTTTATTGAATCACTGCTTCTCTCGCAAATCAACAATGACAGTGGGCCCTTGAGTTGCTTCATTTTTTTTTGTTTCGCATGTTTCATAAGGTACTAAAATTCCTTTCACGCCCCGTGGCTGCTTTCTCGTTGAATCGTGGCCGTCGGTAGTATGGTGATCATAATGGTAATAATAATGATGATAATAATTAATAATAATCATTAATAATAGCAATAATAGTAATAATAATAATATACAATAATAACGAGATATGCTAATTACGATAATAGTCAAGAGATAACAATTAAAATATACATGTGATTGTTTCATAGATTCTCTCTGCGATATAGTAATCGAATAGCGTAACCAATCGTTCTTTCCTCTCGTATGCTTCTCATCGATACAACTATCTTCTATACATATTAGAAATTCTCCCTTTGATTCGTGATATGGCTTTTGAGACGCAAAAATGAGTAATGATTTTAATCGCCCTCGCGTGTGTATAGATTGAGTCGGATCTCCCGCAACGTCCATCCCTTTCTCCGAGAAGACTCGATCACACTTATACCACTCGCTCTCACTCTCGCTCTCTCGTATTCGTTATCAAACTTTGGAGCTGCTCCCCGTGACAACTAATTAATCGAGTTCATATATACGTATATGTAATTGCAATATATATACAATACGTGCCTCAGCGAGCCTCGCTGTGGCGACACCATTAGCTTCGATTATTTATACGAACCATCTTCGTAATAAAAAACACCTTCGATCCGTTCTCGCTTCCTAGAAATTTCATTATTTCGTTTCTAAAGGCGCCCGTCGCTTTCATCCCCCTCCATCGTCTCGACTTACTCGCGACACCCACCCTCTCCCTCACACTCCCAGCGGAATTCTCTTTATTATCTCGACTCCGTCGTTTCGAACCTTCAATTTTCCGCCCTTCCTCCGGTCGAGACGAAAGGAACGCGGCACCCACCCTCTCGCGCGTCACCGTTTCCCTATTTTCATCCTGACATCTTTGCCGCCATAGTTCCGTACTCGTACGAGATGGTACATACACGAAGGTGCTAATTTAGGTACAAAGAGGAAAATATATTTAGCGTAGGATGAAAATAGCGAGTCTTTTCTTCCTTGGAAAAATAGTTTCGATACGGTTCCACGATCGCCCCCGCCCGCCCGCTGCCCGGACGCGAGTTTCCCTTTGACGCGCCGAAGGGGCGCGAGCGAAACAGATTCAGGCGATCAACTGCGGCGGTTGCGGTCCTATACGCCCTTTCATTTATTTACAAATTCACCTAGGTATACAAGCTACGCCTGAGGCTAGAAAAATGCGATCGCTCGAGCGCAGGGAGGTCGGTCTCAATTTCGAGCGGAGAACGAGAACCCCGTGCCTCGACCTCCGACCTAGCGCGTGAAAAGATTGACGCCAATTCGTGCGTCGCGCAAAGACAATTTTCCTTCTTCTCCTTTTTCTCAGATACGACGCCCAAGGGAAGCGCCCAAAAATTCTTACAGTACCCTCCTTGGTAAAAAGTGGATTTACTCTAGGACATACCGTATGATTTGTAAAATTTGTCGTGTCTGCGACCAGCATTTGCAGCGACGTACGTACAAAGATTCCTCGAGGTCGCGAAAGAGTCTCCATTATCGAGATGTCCCTCGATCGTAAATAAATTCTGATTCTCTTAATTCACGATAACAAGAGCAAAGTTTATTTTGCGTTCCAACTGGTTAACTTTTATCCGCCAAAGACCTCTCTGTTCTGACTTCCTCTTTTCCCCTCTTAATTATTCCTAAACGATACAATTACACTGGAAGCCAGCGACAAAGAGTTCGCTTATCGCGACGCTCGTCGCTACGACTCGAAGCCAATAACTTGTAATTTTATTTTTATTACACGCCTCGATCGAGGGGTTATTCTGATCGTGTTTGCGGCGATCAGACTCGCGTGTTCCTACGTGTATATAAAAATCGGAGAAGAGTGTCTATGTACAGTGTTCACGTGGAAGGCAAGGCTACACGAAAATACTTCGCAAACGACGTGATCTCCCATAGAGTTTGCGCGATTACAATTATAATACGTCTATACCCACATAACACCCATACAATTACACGGACACGTCGATAACACACGAATACATCGTAACATGAGCCGTATAACAGCGTAACCCACCCATCTTCAAGAGACTCGTAGAAATCGTAACAATCGTAGGTATACGAAACTCCAAACACTTTTCACCTCAGAGGAGCCCCGCTAATCAACCCCGAATTATCGAGTAGCCCTCTCAGTAACTGGAGGGACGTGCTGAAAAATGTCGTCGGTTTCGATCTCCCCCTCGGGTCTCGAGAATCTCCCGAGAAGAATGATCATTCACGCTATCCTAGCTGTCCTATCGCGCGTATAAAAGTCGTACGCTGGTGTCCGCGCTCGAGTCGATCGTCGAGAAAGAAAAGGAAAAGTGTAGAGAGATTCGTGTGTGCGCACCGTGTGGTTCAGAGCGTGGCCTGTCGCCCGTGGACGCGACCCGCTCTTACAAATATCATTATTAAAATACTTGGTGTAAAAATAGGTATGATACAGGCGGCGAGGTACGTCAGTGTCGGCGTTACCCCGTCTCAGAAAAAAAAACGAGCCGCTCCTTCTTTCTGCATCTTCCACGAGGAATCCTGCTTCCCCGTGGGCCCTCCGCCGGAAGTCCTTCCAAATCGAATTGCGTCGACGAAAATCGCCGCAGGAAGCAACCCCCACTCAGTGGCCCGTCCACTTACGTCGACCTTCTCGCGAACCCGTCGAGAACATCCTCTGACGGTTGACCGTCGATCCACCCGAAAAATCCTCCCTTCGATCGATGTTCCACGGTCTGCTTCCCGTCCCACGCCGAATCCCCGGGGTCCTAGCTCGACGCTCCTTTGGCTAACCTCGCGCGTGACCGTGTAAGATCGCTCGAATGCCGTTTTCAGCGGTTTTGTTCTCTGTGATTCTGCAACGAGGGTGCACTCTGCCACCCTTCTGTTCATCGCTTGAGTTTTGGTTCTCGGTGACGGCTCCAGGGGCGTCGCGACGCTCCCGAGCCTCAGGTCACGTCCACCACGAGTCCGTGAACCCGATCGTCGGCTGGCTGCTACGTCAACAGCTTGAAGAACATCAGGGCTAGGGATATGTTGATGAACAGCACCAGCATCACCAGCTGCTGCCGGGAGAACCAGTCCTGCAAAGTTTCGATCGGGTCATATATCTATTACCGCAAGCGTTTCGTGTGAATATATGTAGGTATCTATTGTCTTTCCTATGGGCACGTTTCAAGAATATCGATATCGTTTTATCGTGACGAGGACGGAATAAATTATCGTGAGCTCGGCGAAAGACAATGGAGGAATGCAAAATCGCCGATTAAGATGCATTATAATATTATTCGAGTATAAATAATGGAGGACGGTGGAAACCTCAGTGGAAGACACTTAAGTATACTTGTATAATCGATACAGATTGATTTCATAATAAGCTCGTTAAAGTGTGTTACAAATCGTATGGTATCGTTAATTAACGAATGATGTGAGCTGATCGGTGACGGCACATAGGATCTCTGACATTCACACGAGAACTGCCGTCTCTGTTTTATTTATGGAGTGAAACGTTGGATTCATTCGCGTTTGACGCTACGCAAAAATATTTGTATTCCTCTGGCAGGTTTCGTGAAAATCGACGTACGTCCGCGAGACGATTACGATTTCAAATGATGACTACGCGAGACCGGAAATTCAAAGCGGTCAATTCGATTACACATTCACAATCACGTATCAATACTCGTGCGACCTACTCTTGCAATCATCCGATAAGAATTGCGCGTTTTTGCGTCGTCAATTCGAGCGTAAGCTTGTCTGTCTCCCCTCTTTCTTTCTTTTTTCATCAAGGTCGTGTCACCCAGCCTATTACGTGTATTTTACTTTCTGCGCAATATTTTCATCGCGATTCTTCGCGATCATCGTTTTTTCCACGCGTTCCATCATCATTCCCGAGACCGACGTCGCTCCTAGAAAAGCTCCTAGCTCTTTATTGGCAGATGGGTAAGCAGCAGAGGCGCAGAAAATTTGACGCGCCGCTTTAATTAAAGCTTACGCGGCCGTACGAAATTTATGGCGCGGATTGCTTTAGCGCGGCACGATTAAACGCCGCCCGTTTAAATACATTTACATGTCCAATTAGCCATCGATGTAATTATACATTATCATGCAGAAACGCTAGGGTCTTAAACCACATAGGGAACGGCATATGTATATATAGTACGAATCAGCCAGGATGGATACTCACTTTAACCTGAGGACTGACCAAGTACAGCAGAGGATTGGCCCTGAGCCTTTCGCTCTCGTCGATCTGCCTGCGGATCTCTTCCCTCCTCATGCTGCTCAAAACGCTGACTTCCTCCCTGGACAGCGGTGACGTCGCTGTCAGCTGAATGGGCTGAGCCACATCCGGCAGTGACTTCTTTCGTTGAAGGGGAATCGCCGCAACTGGCATCGCCTGCACGAAGAAAGGAAACGAGAAACAAAGAGAGAGAGATGGCCCTCGGACACGATCGATCGGGGACGCGTTGCAAAGCCTTATTTTTAAGGGTGCGCGTGCACGAGAACGCGGCGAAGAAAGGGGCCTTCCCTTGGGCCGGCGGTGTGTTGGACTTTCCCGCCAAAGATCGATCGGATGAGATCGGCGCGATCGAGACCACTCACGCTGATTCGCGAGCTACATCGATTTTCACTGTCACGCGACCAGTATCGCGAATCTGTGGCCGATAATTGTGATTAATGGGGCGCAAATTTGAGATTGGTTGTATTATCGGTTGCTCGCGATCATCGTGTCTGCGTATGCGTGTTATTTTCGATCGAGGAACGGAAACGATCCGGGGATGCGAGCGTGATTGAGGAATCGGAGGGAGAAGGCGCTGCAGCGTTTATTTGTTGGTTCCATGGGCATTTTCATCGATTCGTTTTTGGTCTGCGTATGGTGGTGACAGGAGTCGCACCTCGTGAGAAAGAATTAGTCATCAGCCAGTTTGTATTGCGACGGTCGTTACGGTTTAAGGTTCGTCGGTTTTTAGGGTTGTAGTTTCGCGCGAACGGCGGGGGCCATTTGTTTGGCGTGGCAACAAGCTCTTGGGCGTTTACGTGTTCATTAGTTCCACATTTTGAAGAAGCAGAGAAAACGGGGCAACGGAGGGAGGAAGAGCGGGGAATCCTTGGACCAGTTCCAAAACGTGCAGCCTTGCTCGTAATCGTACGTAATAATGATGAAAAGGCCAAGAATCCTAGTTAACGCGATTCGTTGACCTTCGACACCAATCTCTTCGTACCTCGTCTTCCGACGAATCCACGTGAGCGATAAGGGAATGCTGAAGATTATCGAACCGCGTGTCGCGGATTTTTTGCTCGTGCATTATGCTGATGCGGTTGACCTCCAGGAACTTCGAGTAATCTTTGCGAATGACTAGGACGCACCGTGCGATCGGACAAATGGCCGGCATCCTCGTCAATTCGAGCACTTTGAATGATCAATTCAAGTGACCCTGATGAAAATTCAAACATTCCTCCGACTGTTGCGAACAAAAAGATCGATCATTCATTTCCTTCCTATGCCTGGCGTCGCGAACTTCTCCGCGTTTCACTAGGCGTAAAATTAGATCGGCGCGGCGCCTCCATTCGCCTTCGACGATAACTCTCCCCCGATGCGATTAATTAGCCTCGATCACAGTGCATACTCGTCTTATTTCAATTTCGTATCTGCCTCCACGGGTCATCGAGACGCTATTCCCGGTTTCGAGGCTATTTCTCCACAGCATTGTAAATTGCGCCGATAACGTCGCGGCAGTATCTAAAGAAGAAAAGCCTGGCTCACAGTCGCAAGTCCTCCCCCCTCTCGATATCAAGCTCGGCTTATCGACCGATTTGCTTCGTAGTAATCCTCGCGCAGAGTTGTTCCTTATCTCTCGACGTGATTCTCGTTGCATCTGAAACAGCTGATGCCTTTCAAACGCTTCGCACTGTTGCGTTCTGAACTGTGCGGTTGTCAAGCAGCTGTGGCTCCCGTGTCAGTTGTCAAAACACGGTATCAACTGTTTTCTAGTTTCCCAGCGCTTTATCTACGATTTTCGAAGCTGTTACAGGTCGATGCTCGAGTGACTGATCAAAGCAGGTGTTAGGGGAACCTAATGGAAGGGGTGCAGGTTCAATGGGACTTTTTTATGTATCTCATCGAAATGCTGGTGGTAGAAGGGACATGGGAGAGGACTGGGGAAGCTTTTCCTCGTTGTTCATACCTCCACAAGAGGCGAGACGATCCAGGACTCCGAGGCCCTCCTGGCCATGAGGGCAGGGCTGCATAGTAGCGCCTCTTCCTCCTCGTCGGCCTCTGACCAGAACATCTTTGAAACCTTTCCTTCCCCCAAAGTCTTTGATGTTCACGAACGATAGAAAGAAGTGTACTGTTTAACTCGTTCGAAACACCGAGCGATACTCGTCTTCCATTTTTCACAGTGCCCCCCTGAGCATTTCAACGGCGACTCTCGCCGTCAAGGGATGGAGCGAGACTTCTGAGCGACATTCGCCCACGTTGGCGCGTTGCTTTCTGTCTGAACGGCCCTCGTCCCGTACCGTTTTCCTCGTGCGCGACAGTGAAAATGGAAAATTCGGACTCGCGGCCTCCTGGTGAGGAAGCCAGGCCGCAGACTGAACGGCCCTGGCTCGTTCGACCGAAATAGAGAGACGCCCCACTATTTTCAAGTCGAAATAGCATCGACGAGCGGGCGCGTCGCGACGCTCACGGCTGTGAACAGACGACGATGCCAGAGCCTTGTCGATCCGCCGCTGCTTGATTTATGACAGCTTGTCGCCACGCGCTCCCCTTGCTTTAGTTGTGCTCGTGGAACCGCCACTTTTTCGCGTATCGAACGATAGGTATCGACGGGTATTTTTAGCCGAGCCTAGTTCTCGCGAAATACCTTGGTCACGTTTTTGGTGAGCGGGCATGTAGCGGAGAGCTACTTCGCAATCGACTTTTCCAGAACTTCCTTCACTTCACAGAAATTTCCATGTCTACTCTTGCCAGTAGCTGAAGGGTTGAGCAAATTCCTGAAGGCTTCATAAACTCCGGTACTCCGAGGACCCCGCCGAGTTCTTTATCTCTCATTAGGTAATTGTGAATGAAACTCTAGGTTTCATTATATGAGAGGACCAGCTATTTTGATAGGTAAGGTCAGTTTTGCTTAACGAGAAATTCGAAGCAAGTTCATGGAGCAGCTGACGAGGAAACACGGTGGAAAGTGGCGGGCATGATGCGGAGGCGTTCGGAGAAAATTCTCCGCGGCTGTTCACGGCCGAAACCCGACCGGAAATATCGTTACGCAAATAAAGCCCAACTCGCAACTCGCATTGCCTGATTCACGTAGCTGGCATGCGAATAAATTCGTCGAGGCTTTCGGGAATCTTTGCTTTCCATCTTCGCGCGCCAAAATGGGGCTCGTCCCACTTTATTTGTGTTTTCTTGTTTCCTTATTACGCCTCGACGCAATTCCTTCGATATCAAAGCTCATTTAAAATTCGAGTCCACTGTGTTCGTTTGTATTCCAGCCCAGCAATTATTATCGAATTTTAATCCACGTCTCTGTGGTGCAACAATAATTTGCCTTGTTAATTGGGCGATATTCCACTGCAAGTGTATTTTATTGCCCGCGATCTCTTGACCCGTGACCTGTCAGCGTGCAAGGTAATCGTCGCAGCGAGCCATTGTTGCTTTCTTAAATCGCGCATTACAAATTAACTGGTCCCTTAAAAGCGCTTTACAATCTTATCCCACGGCTCCTCTACTATCGGGCACAGTTACGCGATCGTTTCGCTTAGCGAGTAACCGCAAGCATCTGATGTCCGCTGACGGAAATCCGGAATTCTGCGTTGGCGTCTGAATAAGCGAGTTTATGTATGTAATTAAAGCAGAATTAATCATTCAACGGCGCAGGGACATTGACTCTGCCATGCGATACCACAGATACCATTCAGCTGCAGAACAAACGATCGTAAATGTGCAAATTGTTTTCTAGAAACCTCGGCGCTCCGCTTTGCATTGCAAATCCTTTGTTTACGTCGAGTACACCAGATATTTTTCGAGCATTCGAGGGGCCTCTTTTCGCGTTGCTTCGGAGGCATTCAATTAGAATAGATTCTTTGCTCGTGAACTGAATGTACATGATCACAATTAAGCTCATCCATAGAATTGCTCGCGAAGTTGTTCGCCGGAGTGTCGCCCTGGATTTTGGATTCAAATCAGGAACATTGATAGCAGCTTCAGAGCGTCGATGTTTCCCCCGTCTGCTCGGCCGAACCCAGCTACAAAAATATCGCGCTGTATTCACGCTAACACGTATTGTCTCGCCGAGCTCGATGCTCGCAAGTATTCGATATATCGTCATTTTTTGGCACGACCGCGGGGTCCAATTGAACGAGCGTACTTCGCCGCGCAAAGTATCTAGCGGCGAGATGTGTTTCTTGAGAAATACCTGAAAATGTTCGGGGTGGAACAGAGGTGCCATTAAACGCGACGCTTTACCGCTTTGTGCCCTGAAAACTCCCTTCGAGCCAAAAGGAGACAGAAAGAAATGATTTCGCCACGTCCTCCTAATCGACATGCTTTAATCTGTCGGCCAACAACAGCGTTTACATCATATACATAAATACATTCAATACATCGAACCAACGTTTGCAATAATCGTTGTGTAATTTAACAAGGTTTCCATCGGTATCTCTATATCAGTTAAAATCGTTCCTCGAGATGTAACCTGGACGTAACATCCTCGAGTATGCGTGTACATCGGCTAGCCTCGCTTATCGATCTGTTTTCTTCTAACGCGAGACAGACTTCCCTACGTTGATTTTCTCTAATACAACACTACGAACCATCTTTATATTAAAATACATTGGAATCTTGTTATATATCTCGTTTAAAGTCTCTGTGAATCGTTTCTACCGGTTCCTTTTGTTTTGCGGCGTATACCGCGACGGAAATTTGAGCATTTCGTGAACTGGGAATAACGCAATCTCTCTGCGAATAAAAATATTGGGGACCCAACCTCGAAGTGACGAAAGTACGCGGGAATCGCTCGTCGGACTATTCTTCGTTACGTGGCGCGGCATTTAAGTACGCGAGAGTTCATTACGAGTTACTAAATGATCAAATTTCATCGTTTCTGCCGTACCCTGTGGAATCACGTTGCATCCCAGATTCTCGAGAAAAGACACTTTCGAAAAGCTTGGCACTTGAACAACCCCGACATCGGCTCTACCCGATGCACCCGCGAGTCCCGATATTCCGCTTAAAAAATAGTTTGAAAGGTGGAGGAACTTGGGGATGATTCAATTCCAACCGAGCTTTGTCCTCTGAATTATTTTCGCCCGCAAGGTTCCAGGTCTCGCGCGACAGTGTCTCGGGCCATAATCGTTCGCTCTCTTCTTCTCTTTAGGCACGACCGTTTGCTGAGGTACAATTGCAACCACGTTGAATCGGGGAACCCGCGCGGAAGACCGTTTCGAAATCACCCACGTGTTCTCCATCGAGTAGGAATGCTCTGATAATCACTCGCCCGACCGTAGAAAGTGTTAAAAATTTTCGTAAAAACTCTTAATTATCTCGAATATCGTATATCTTGAGCAACGCGATGCTGTTAGATTTCAATTGTCGTGTCCTCGATGCGAATACCATTAACAAACATCGTCGAGAAGTACCTATCTTATTTTTCTTCTTCCCAAGCAGCGTGACGTACTTATTTTTTTTTTTAAGAAATTCAACGTGGCGCACAAAAGGCGTTCGTAATTGTACTGTGAAAAATCGTGATTAAAATAGAGACTCCAGATTACATTTACGTGTGTACGTGTGAGAAGATAACGGAGTAGGGCCGTACCTAATGCACAAGATTAATACTTTCCCACGAGGGGTCTTATGTATAGAGGTATGTCGTATTATGTTTACGTATTCATAATGCACATTTGGTACAGACATTTGTGCTTTTTGTGTAACAAGGATCAACCCCCTCGAGAAGGCCCGTGCCGCCTGCTTCAATACAGTATCAATATCCATCGACAACTCAATTGTGTAAAGTAATATGTCAAAAAATAGAGAACTCGTTTAACAAGGCCGTGAAAATTATCACAGAAGAAATCGCAATAATCTCTGTAACTAAGAATTTAAGCTCTATGGAAAGTTCGATAAAATGAATATTTCTGTTACTTGCATTCAATCTCGAAAGGGTTATCGTCGTCGATCATTTGTACAGTATTAACCTAAATAATTATCTCACGCTACATGTCTTTCCATACTTATTCTACGAAGTGTATATATAGTGTGTATGTGTGTGTATATCTCAACCTGCGGAACTGGTACAATATAATATATATGTATATTATAGACTTTACAGAGTGACGCTACGTCATAGAAGCATGCGTTAGAAAAATAATGTCTCTGATCAAAAAACAGGAGAAAAACAAGCGGCGTGGAGGTGGGTGGAGAGAGATTTGCATTCTGGTGGCTCGTTCGAGTCATCGGGCCGACGTAAAAGGATAGGAGCACGTGACTTCCATGAGAGGGCTAGAGAATGCATTCAACGGTACAATTAAACACCCCGGCCAGGGTGAACGGGAGACAGACTTTAGAACTTTTCAGACAGGGGAAGGGTGGCACTGTCATAAAAGGCGAGGAGTCGAGAAGGGTATACGAAGCTTGTTAGAGAAAGGACACACGTAGAAAGTGAAAGAAAATTGCTGAAAGAAACCGGTCCCCGCCTCCACACCGCGCGAACCTTACCTTTCGGTTTCCTCGAATTGCTTAATCAATGGACGTAACATCATTACGTTATCTTCGCTTAATTAATGGACGTAACACCGTGTCTGGTAAGTTGAGAATCATTTCTGTGCGTGTGTGTAGGTACGTGCTCGTCTTTCGTTCGTCCAACCGTCAAGTTACGATTGACTGTTCATTTCGGAGGGAATAATTCTTTGAAATATTAAAAATAAAAGACAAAAAAAGAACAGAAACTAGTGTTCGAGTGTTCGAGATTATCAACGGTCCGACTTTCGCTTGAATAATCGTCGCGAAAGCGAGTGGAATTCAAATGAATCATTTTGTGCAAATGTTTGTACGAGCGCAGTGCGCGCAGCCCAAACTTCTTCATTTGCGCGCGTTATTGTATCTGTGCTGCCTCGTTCTTGCTCGACATTGCGTTCTGCATACAATTCTTGTGAAACGGAAGAATAATCGGGAATGTATTTGAAATGGTTTAAATAGCACAGACCGTGCGCGTCATTTCACAATATTTGTCCTTAATATTCGTTCATCGCTCTACTATATCTACAGTGCTTCCCATAAAAAAATAATTTCATCTGTTTCTGACAAGAAGGCGGAGAGAACGTTGCGCGCTTCGTTCAATGTCCAAATTCGATTTAACCCTTTCAGCCTCGATGATGCCACTCTGAAAGCAACCATTGTATATGCGACACTCGAGTCTTCGTCCCTTTTCCCTTAGGTTCTAGATTATTTAATCGGTGATACGGTGGTTCGTTCGTTCTGCGGCACTTTCTCGCCGTGCTTATTGGGTTTTCTTGGTTCAGCGTCAGCTTTGCAATTTTATGTCCCCTCTGAGGGAATTCAATGGAGCGAACATTGATTTTAGGACCGAAAGGGTTAAGTGTCTATCGATTTGTCTACGTAGTGCCTAATAACAATCTACAACCAGGTACAAGTTCTGCTTTGTTAATTCACACCTCGAGAGATTCGGGACATCGTGGTCTTCGAGCAAGGCTACAAAGATCCCAAAAAACATGGCAACGGTCTGAGGTAGTAGTGCCCGAGAAAGAACAAAGATAAACAGAACCGCTCCAGCGCAAATGCCTGTGAGTCCCACACTAAACATTCGTGCAATCGACAAATGCATTCAACCGAGGAGACAAGGTGCATCGATGACTCACAGTATTGTCGCAGAATGACACACGGCTCCTCGAAACTTTGCATTATTCGGTGGAACGAGCTACGGGTGCGTCACTCTGGTCTTTGTAATTTTCCGCATCGATGTCCAAATTGATATCCAAACGATGTCACGAAGTAGGGATACTAAACCATATATCATCCCAAAGGCAAATCTCTTGTCACTGAAATTGCTAGGCCTCGATGCTCCAATACTCCCGCTAGCTGCCGAATTTAAGAACCGGCCGCAGACAAAGTTCTCGTGTTTTTTGCGCGTTTCTGTGTAGCCTTGCCTCGAAGCCGCGGTCTGGCGCGCGCGGACCGCTTCGCAGAGACTAAAGTGTCGATCTGAAAATATTTTCTTTCTCGACTCACACCAAACAATGGTTCCGGCCTCTGTTCCCGTTAGCACGTCGCCCAGGAGGCTCGTGTAAACTGTGAGATGCCCGTTTGCTAAAACCGTGACCCTATATACAACCCGCCCCCAAACGAGTCGAGTCCGTTCAAACATCGAGCGCGTGTTTGATCGATTGGAGCTTTGGCTGTGGGCGCGCGAACAAAATCATTGGAGAAACAGCCGGGTCACTTGAGCCCCCAGGCCTGCGTGTTTGGCGAGACGTTATCGTTCGACGATGAGGAGTCGCAAGGTTAGGCGAGGGATTATAAATCGCAAGGAGACGTGGAACAGGATTTTTCACTCGGAATGTATACACTGGAATGAACAGATAATTGGCTTGGTTAACGAAGGATGGAACGCGGGAGTACGTTGTCCCGTTGAAGCTGGATCAGCTAGCCGAACTTCGCGGTCTCTGTCGCGAATAGACCCTAGATCCCCGAGCGAGCGGAAAATGCGCCCTGCTGCATTGCCGCTTCTCAAACCCCCAACCTTCTCGTTACCTTAATGACCCGTTATGGCTGGATTTTACTGCAAACAAGCGTGCCGCGCGAAGCAGCCCCTCTGGTCTCGCGGCAGCATACATAGAACGTAACGTTGCACGCCGGCACGACATTAATTCCGCGTACGCTAGGGTAACGTGTACAAGCTACGATGCACGAGTGTTGTCTACTAATATCTTGACTCGAATCCCTAATTTAGCTTCGTTAAGCAGCCTATGAATACTGCCAGGCTTCCCCAAAGCCAGAACGCTATCAGAATCTCCTCCGTTTTTCAGCCCCCGACCATCCCCTTTGTCGCGTCGCCGGGACATCCAGGGTCCAGTCACGAACCTCTCAGACTGGTCTCGACTCGTTCGTTCGCGAAACGGGCGAGCGAGCACCCGCGGAAGCCTCGCTCCCATTATGCTTGCGTATATCGCAGTTGTGTACATATTTATTATAATACTTATACTCATAGGGTTGCGCGGCCCTTTGGCGTTGCGGCGAAGGCGGGGACCGTCCGGCCTGCGTCCTGGGATGGCATGCACAGAACACAGCACAAAGTGCCACACAGTTACACAGAGACAGACAAAAATCGACAGAGAAGAAAAGATACAAATAGAGAAAACGGGGATTATCGGTGGTTGGCGGGGTGTACCTCTGGGGTGGGTGGGTAACTTACGGTGATTAATACACTGGGCTGTCGAGGGGGAGACAGTTCAGGCGTAAATTGGGGGTTGGGGGTGAGTCGGTAGCGTCAGACAAGAGAGAAGCATGGTGGTATCTTACGAGATGAGCATGATCGTTGAAAGCATTCGTATGGTAAAATCTAGAAGTCGTTATTTAGCTCGGAGCGGAGAAAGTTGATTAGCGAGACGAAAGTAGTGATCGTGGGGTTGAAATGGAACCGCAGTGCTTGCCTATTTGCGTTCGCTAAGTAGCAACTATATGCGCAAAACTATATGTATCGAAAGGCGTGGAGTATGATCCGTAGGCTCGCTAGAGTGAATCGTAGGATGCGGCTAATGGGCAGGCAGAGCGAATAATGTTATAGACAGAGATCTAAGAAACGATCGAGGGATATATAAAACTAAGCTACGTGATCGGCGAAACCTCTAGTTTCCCCGTCGTTTCCGTCGTGTGTCGAATGCCAAGCGATTACGTCGCCTCGATGGCATTTCCTTCCACGAGAATACTTGCTCGCGCCCGCGAGATGGCCGGCTATAAATCCTTAATGCTCCCGCGGGAAGCGTGAATGAACGTGTAACAGCGAGCGATTGTTATCTTGTTTAACGTCCGGGGATATTTTTGAACGACACTCCTTGGAAAAGCGTCTCGCTGCATTTCGTCGAAAGACCCGGCCCGTCGAACAACGCCGCCGCGATTCCAACGAAACGTCCCCAGCAAACTCGCGTCCCCCGGCGTTCCTAGACTTTCGTCTTCCTCCGCGACACAATCTCTCGGGAGAAACTTTCCCTGACGCTTCGCGGAGCAGTGCTCTTCGATGGGGAACATTGGTGAACAGACGTCCGCGATAAATGTCGGAATGACACGCTGCGAGACTGAGCGGGAAAGAAGTTGCGGAAGTGTTTGGATCTTTCGCGATTAGATGAAGCTCAAGATAGTCCAAAAAAATGTGAATAGCATAAGAGATACTTTCGGAAAGGTATTATTAAATACGTTGTGAGAGACACGAAAGAGAGACATGAAACGAGCCTCAGATCCAAAGTGTTCGCAGCCCCGATCTCGAGCCTTCCGTAACGCTAGTGCCAGGACGACGGTGTCGCGTGACAAATAGAGAGACAGGAATACGACTCTAATATCTATGTCGTGGATATTATGTACGAAAAGAGGAAGACTCACCTTCGACACGCCGCCCCCTCCCCCGCCCCCGCCGCCACCTCCACCACCGGATGCGATCGGACCGCGTCCGGGTGCGACGTAGAGACTTTCCGTACGCTTAGGCTGCCCTGGACTCGGCAGAATGTCCTGCCCAAGGCCACGATTCTTCAGGAGTGCCCCCTCGAATTGGCTGGAAGTCGAGGCGGCGTACGTCGGCGTCGCGGTGCCGCTGCCCACCACGGATCCGTTCAGCGGTGTGCCCGATCGAATCGCGCTCGGTGCTCTCATTGATCTGCATTCAGAGATCGGTATTTTCAGGCCTCTCTAATTTAAATTTCCACCAGGGTCGGTGAAAGCTCTCAGTTCATTAATCGTGTTTGCGCGGAGCATTACATAGAAGGAGATAGAGTGAGTGCAGGATTATCTCGAGGGGAGCTGCATTATATGTAATTGTTATGCTATGTCTCCGAGCTGAGACATTCCCAAGTTTCCCATTCACCTGTCGAGCATGTCCTGGGGCGGGTTCGTGATGGTTTTATCGACGGACGGCTGTCGCGATCCAGTCAACCGGGAATGCGCTCTAGCGTAACGATCTACGGAACTATCACGGCTGGGCGGCCTCTTATAATGATCTAGTCTGTAAAATGATAGGTGAGGATCGATCGAGTTAAAGATTGGCCGTTTAGAGACGAGACATAGGAATCTTGAATCTAATGGTTCTCTTATCTAATGAAGCCGAGACCTGTCGTTCAGCGTTTGCCCAATGGTGCCGGGTCGATCCTGGGGAGTCAGGACCCTGCTGTTCCTTCGTATACTCGTTGAACTCGATGGTCGTTGTGGGTCCCCAATCCCATCAGGCTGGTACTGTTGTGGAACTTGGGGTTGTTGCTGGGGTGGTAGTGGCTGTTGCTGCTCGTAAAGCTGCTGGGAACTGTACTGGTTCATCTGACCTGGCCCGTACTGGTTTGGCATCGTGGTCTGAAATGATGGAACAAGATCGATTCTAACGCCAGATTCAACTACACGCGCGGAGATGCGAACAAATGTTAAAGCCACTCTTCGATCAACTCCCAACACGTCATCGGGATCGTTAGACTTCATTCAGGAACACGGACACGCTAGCCTCTCACATCTAGCTAGATCAACAACTGTTCATTGGGGGCGATGTTAATAAACAATCCTCAAGCCATCGTGAGTGTTAGGACGAAACGCAAACAGTCTATCTAGAGTGATCACCTGCTGATTCGGATAACCCTGCATATTCTGGTAGCCCTGCGCAGCAGCTAGCTGTTGCTGCTGATACAAATACTGATCGGGCTGAGGTGGATTCATAGGCTGGTACTGCGGCTGACTGTACGGACTACCCTGAACAGGGAACTGATTTTGCGGAGCGTACTGACCCCCCGGAAACTGGCCCATTTGCTGATACTGATTCGGTATACTGTGAGGGTACTGGACCTGTTGAAGGGGGTTCTGTGCCATCGGCTGGGGGAACTGCGATTGGTAAGGGATCTGTCCGCTCAGGGTAGTCTGGTTCAATTGATTCAATGGCAACTGGTTCACGAGCTGAGCGGGTGTCACCTGACTCTGTATCTCATTCTCCGTGAGCTGGTTCTGGGGCAGCTGGTTCTGCGGCAGCTGGTTCTGCGGCATCTGATTCTGCGGCTTCATGCTGGCCCTTCTGATCGCCTGCATCACGCTGCTCGCGGTGGACGTGGCGGACGCGGCGGTCGTCGACGTCGGCTCCCCCGTCGAGGTCCCACCCTTCATGGTCGTGGAAGCTTGCTGACCAACGCTGGGCTTATGGAGGATACTCTTCCCTGGCACGGTGTCCTGAGGCGGTGGCACGTATTTAGGTATCTCCCTGTTCCGTAACCTCTCTAACCCAGGCTGCCGGAAGTCCGGCGCGAACTGCTTGGCCGTCTGCTGCGCCAGCTCCGAGTCCTCTCTCGCGTGCTCGGCAGCGATGTCCGCCAATTCAGCTCTGCCACGGGCTGTCGCCGTTCTCGAGATCGCGATGTCCGCTTTCTGAAGGGCGATCTTGCTCGCCCTCTGGGCGGCGTTCACCGCTGCCTCTATCCTCTCGCGGAACTTGGCCGATCTGATAAGGAACAGGTGCTTCTTCTTCTGACTGGTGATCAGGACGTTGTTCTTGTACTTTCCCTCCTCCTTGGTACTATCACGAAACGTCGTCACGCCGTAGCCGTACTTCCGATTGTTGAACCATTCACCCTCGTAACGGAGGCCGTCGCTGCGCTCCGATATACCGAAGCCTGTCCTCTTGTCGTTCTTCCACTCGCCTAGGTACGTCTCGGTCACCGAGGCGTCCATTTGCTCGTCCTGCAACCAGAATGTTGTCCTTAGCAGATGGGACTAGTCTCAGAGCACTGTCCTTGCGGTCAGAAAGCCTGGACTGATGGACTTATGATCAGGTGTTTGAAGAAACAACAGTGACCGCAGGCGCGAGGTTAGTGTCTTTAAAAAGAAAACTCACCTCGATGACGAAGGACGCGTTGCTGTCCGTATGAACGGATGCCGAGGCTTGGCTTTGCGAGCTCTCCGTCGACATCCATGACGCTGAACTGGCGTTACTTCTAATACTGCCCCCGGTGCCACGTTTTTCTAGGTCACCCGTACTCCTTTGTTTCCGGATTTTCAGGCCCTGCAATCATTTTCACCCTTCAAGCGTCTATGCTCTATAATGGACGCCCTGTTCTTTCTTGCGTGAAAAAAAAAATTGAATGAACATTCATGGAAGGTATTAAAATTGCTCCTTACCGAAAGGATGCCCTTCTTCAGAGACTTCTCCGTGAGGCTCTTTCTTCGAGCAGGAGGATCATCGCTCCTGGCTTTCAACACGAAACCACCCCTGCTATCGTCCACTCGGCGATCCCTTCTATCAGTCGGCTCCGGCGTTGGTGCAATCGGCCCACCCCCATCCGCACTTCTCAACGATGTCAAGGAAGCTCTGACTTGCTTCGAGGGCTTGTAATGACTCGCCAGACCGAACGGGGCACTGGCTCTCACGCCGTACCCGTGCCTCATTCCTCGCAGCCATTGTCCTTGATACGTGCCTATAAACCGAAATCATCATTCTATCAATCATTTAGCCACCTCGAAATTATCGCAACCACCTGCTATCAGAAATTACAGTAGCAGCAGTAAATTATCTTGGAAAATTTCATCCCACGTCAACTCTCTTCATCGAGACCATCTCGAGTTCTGTGCGCTGGGCATAATTGAAGTACATACATATGTATTCTGTTTCGAGACGCCCGATGAAAGTGGCTCACGCGGTGGCAGCAGAGTCCTGAAAATCGCGTTCCAGGAACGGTCCTCCGCGCAGACGGACGTGACGAATCCCGTGGAACAGACGCGCTTGGTAATAAGGTGCATTGTTTTTGCCAAAACGTGACCCGCGTTTCAAAATCTGCCGCATGAGTCACGTTCTGCACGAAACAGGCGCGCTACACGCTCGTCGCGTACCCAGGGATGGAATTACCCAGGGTAGACGTGTGGGTGTGAGCCTCTTCGGGAAAATGTAAATTCCACGCCGATGAGGTACCACAAACCGTCTGCAGACCGTCGATGTAACCGGATGGACGATGATCGTAAAAAACAGTCATTACCCACCACGTTTCGTGGAAGAATTTCACTCCTTCCCATACGCTTTACTGTTTGGCCCCTCACTTCGGTCCTTCTTTAATTCGCGTATCATTTCGCGTTAATAATCGATCAAGCTTTACGTCGAATGATTAAAATATGTTTGGATTTCTATCTAAATGTTTTTTGTTTCAGTGAACCGTATGAGCTCCAAGGTCAACGCACAGTGGGGTCACGAGAGTATGCGAGCGCTTGCGATAATAAATTCCAATGTACAAGGTGTGCGAGGTAAATATTGACTCGGTTCAAAGAAAAGAATCTGATCACGTATGTAGCAGTTGCGAAACATTTATACAAAGATCGTTATAAAAAGAAAATGATGGGGAATTTGGACGTGCCACGGATTATCGCCTGTAGACACGTAATTGGGGTTGAATGCGGCTTAATTAATAACGTGTTAATAAATTATCTATATAAAAGAAAAATTTCATAATTGTTACACACGCTACCAGATTCCTTCCAGTGTTGAGTAATACTAAATCTCGCGTCCGAATGTACCTATAATATTTCCGAGATGTGAATGCAGCTCGCGTGTCGGCCATGGTACAGTTTGTTCTTTACGATTCGCCACATTGTTGCCCAAGTCCTACTGCTATTCGGGTGGGGTAAAGTGGTTCGTTACAAACTGGAACGGAGCCTGCAACGATCAACAAAGTGGCGACTCTCGAAAGCGTTTTCAGGCCCGCGCCACCCCCTGCAACCCTCCATTATTCGGCCAACAATAATCATCAAAGCCTTCCGGCCCGTATACGTCGGGCATTAAAAAAGTGGCCCGATTGCAGTGGGGAACGATCCATCGTTTGTCATTCCACGATGCATCCTCATGCTTCCCTCCCTCTCTGCTGGTCGCGAGCACAATGCGGCCGTCCACGGGTTCGATTCGCGTGACACAGCTGACGACCACCTTTATTCGGTAGTGTCTATACTGCCAGCCCCTTGGAAGGCATTAAAAATAACTTAAGCCGAGTGGTTGTGCCGGTGACAGGTGATTGCGAAGATAGACTGCAGAGAAAATTGTGTTGAAAAACGGATTGGAAGCGATACAGATTACACTGACGTCGAAGAAACAGTAGGGGGTAAGACGAATAATATACTGGAGTGTTGAGGATCAAAAGCCAAGGGACTCATAATATTATCTTCTTGTTTTGTTTCCTCTAGCCGAGCCGGATCGTAGAGTGGGCGTTAAAAAATTCAGTTGACAGTTAGTCATGGGTATCCGAAGGTTTGCTAAGGTCGTTACGAGAGAAGCAGCTCTCGTCAGGCCGCTGATCGATTGCAGCGGCAGCCTCGTTTCAGGAAAAGTACGGCCACGCTGGCGAGGGGGCTAGGAAAATGGAGTCTGCGGACGGGCATTATTGCAGACGGCTGTATATACGTATGGAAACGGCCGACTCCCTTCCAAGCGGAATATTATTTCGCCAGCACGTTTAAGCAAGTGGGTCACGCCGTGGTTCTCTCGACACGCTTCGGCTGCCGATGCAACACCGGTCCACGAAATTGCACGGCCTTAAATCGCGTCTAACCGTGCACGCCTCTTTCTTCTCCCCTCTCAATTAATCCCGTCACCAGCATTCGGCCACTTTTCGCCCGCTATCGAGAGTGGCTTTCGACGTTCCAATTCCCCAAACACATACTCGCACCCGCATCTTTCCAACCGCGGGCTTTGAAACGCGATATTCCGGGAAATTTATCGAGTGCGATGGTAATTAGATGGTAATAATAACCGAGTTTACACTACAAACGCAGGCATGTTCTGAAACACAGACCTGACAAAAGCCTGTTGGAACATGTCCTCTTCCCTGATAATTGTTCTTCTCAGGATCATTCGTGCCGTTATCAGCCCACCAGCGTAGCTCACGCGTTAGAAAATACGAAAAATATCTCCTAGGAGGTGTACAGAGCTGTAAGATTGGCTGTGATTCTTTGCTTCGTTCTATATCCGCGATACGATTCGCCACGCCTAGGCAGAAATCACTCCACCCATGAAGCTCTCTGCTGACTCTCGCATTTTCCCAGGAAATTTTACCACCCTACATAATAACCAATAAACTTGCTGACACATCGTAATCGGGTTTCTCGGTATTTGCATTTCCTTCGATGAATCACTGTTCGCACTTCTTGTCTCGCTAGAACGCTAATCCTGCAGAAGTTCCAAAGTGGGAAGCGTCGTCGAAGGTCAAGCTTCCAAATTCGACGCGGCCACAGGAATTGGTTTGTACTCGTGGTCGCCCGAATTTCCGTTCGATCGCGCATGAATTGCCCGGCGAGATCTTAGGGAAACGGATCGAGATTACGGTGGCTGGGAGCAATGAAAACCGCTCTGCTCGGGCTATTGAGGTCAGCTGGTTGCCTCGTCTCTTGGAAACGGCTCGGGGCAAAAAGTCCCGTCGACGACGTCTCGCTGTCCCCCGGAACCCGAACGACTCGGTCGCCAGACAAAGCGATCGGCCAGCGATGGGGATAATCGCGGGGGATTCGCGAGCCACGCGAAAAGAACGGGTCGACCATCGATGCCCCCTGTCTGCCAGCGACGACCCAGAATAATTATCGTCGCGCTTCTAATTTCGCGGCGCGGCGCGCCTCGTCTGCCCGCCGTCTGTTTCTTTTGGCGCGGCGAGGAGAGCGCACCTCGCGGAAACTTTTACTGGTTATTGAATTTCCGTCGACTCGGCTTTTCCCTTCCCCCACGGTTGCTCCACTTCGCCACGGCTCGTTCTCAAGAAGTATCGAATTTCTCGCTTTTGTGGCGTTCGACTTTGTCTCGATACGCGTACTCAGGGATCGAGATGTTATCTCTCCTTTCCCTATTGGCATGGTAATTGAAGATCTGTACTAGTAGCTTCGGATTAGTTCTCGATCGGAGCCGAACCATGAGATCCCTTAGTGGTCGAACACGATTGAATCCGAGTTACACTGTCTTGGTTATAAATTCAGCACCTTGCAGAATATCAGGCTAGCTAATTGCGATATAACTAACTCTATAAAAACTCTATGATCGCATTCTTCTGTCATCTGCCGTTACTGCAATTTTATCTTCTCTGTCGAAAAACATTATCGCGTCCATCGATACGTCAATCAAGTTTCATTCACCCATTTACGATCCCCATTGCCGTTCATTCCATTCATTCCGGATGTAATTGCTCCCGGAGATAGCGTTCACAATTGATTCTTCCCAAAAACGTTTACCTCGGTTGTCCCTCTATTTATCAACCGACTTCTAACTCCAAGCGTTCTATTTAGCCTGCCTCACCATGCGAGGATAGTATCCAACCTGTTCCGTGTACGTTGCGAGGGTGAAGACCCTTTCTGGCTTGTGTCCGTCGCGCGTCAAGTACCAGCGGCCATCGCGGCTACAAAGTTTAATTCGACGCAGGCCCGAAGACCGGGGAACTCGTGCGAAAATAATCATCCGTGAAATTCGCCGTTGAACCATTTATCGGCAGTGTCTGCCTTTTTTCCTTTCGGCCGGCGCGAACGTTCCTCCTGACGGAGCATCGCCAGCGGCTGATTACACGCGCGCTGATACCAATGAACCGTAACAGACCAACGTGAAATCCACATGACATAGACGTTCGCGATAAACAATCGAACAGTGCGCGTCTCGGAAGAGAAATTCGTTATCCACGGGTAAACAGAAGCGGTCGTACGGTCCTGTTCCGCTACATGGCACTGGCTGGCCCGCCTGAAATAGCGCGGCCACCTTCTAAGATGGTGGTCGCCTGCACGTGCAACGAAAATCGTGTTGGTGCTGGTGAAAATTGGCCGTGCGAGTGTATTTCGGTCCGCAGCCTCCACCAGATCGCCACTAACCACCCCACGGGCCTGTCGTTCTCATCTGTTTGTTCCTGTCGGATGCTCCTCGATACCTGAGCACGATGTCCCCGTACACCTTGCCCCGTCAGTAGGACCACGCATCTTTCTCCGACTCGCGCGGTCGTGTTTCAAGGCTGATAGCAGTCGAACGGGAAAGCCAAATGTCAGCTCTTGCACCCGCGCTTATCGCTCGCTCCGCGGCGAGTATCAACGGCGCATGGCCGCGGTTGCTCGAGAACGCGGGTGGACTTAATAGTAAGGGTTGAATCTTAAGACGGGCCCGCTAACTTAATTCGCCTATTTCTCAACTGTTATTCACGGAGAATTGCACAGTGATATGATACCCTTGTCTCTTTCACCTCCTCTCGCGCGAGACACTTGCACCGAGGTGAGAGCATTTCCCAGGCTATGTTTCATTTCTGCGAGCACCCTCGAGGATACTTCGTTCTCCCAAGCCCTCTGCATATCTTTTCATTCAGAGGTAATCAACATTCAGGACGCATCAAGGAACGGAGCGAGGAGCACCGAGACACTTCTATCCCGTACTACCTTTAAAGCAGCACGAATGTTGCGCTCGCGATGTTCCTTTCCCGAACGAAGCTCCCGAATAGAACCGAAATTAGATCATCCGAATCCCGGTTATTTCCATCGGCTCGTTATCGCTATCATCGCGGTATCGTCTACCGCGCTGCGGCGAAGGCCGGTTTATATGAAACCTATTAATTAGCGCGCCAGAGAATGCAGGCGAGCCGCTGGCCGCCTACGGGTGGGAGAGCAAAAAAAAAAAGGAGAGATTGTTCGCGTAAAAAAAGACGCTTCTAAAAGCGTAACGAACGTGTTCACTCGCTCTCCCCCCCGAGTAGTGAACGATTACTCTCGCACCGGCACGCAATAAGCCGTGACGCAAGGCGCTCGAAAAACGGAAATGACGGCAGCCCGCAAAGTAGGTGACGCTGGTTTTATCAACGAAAGCCAATCCTCCGTTATAATATCGAACGGGAGAAGCTTTGTGCGCGTCGAACGGCGCGAGGAGTCGATGGAGAAAAAAGGAAGACGTTTCGCGAGGTCCACGCGCGAATCGTCCTGTGCCTTCGCGACTGTTGTATGCACACGAAACGTTCTTGATAAGTGGATGAGTGGATGAGTGTACATCGAGTTCGCGAGGAAACGAGGTCGTTCCGCGACGACAGTTAGCCGCGCGAGTCAGTCGTGTCCCGCGGGGGGTTGTAACTGGCAGACAGAATTGTTGTTCTCCACGTTTCCTCCACGCTGGACCTCGAGGGGCGGCTCTCGAGGACGAGGCGTAACAGAATTATTCCTCCAGTGCATTGGCCGACACGTTGCACTCCGTCCACTCACCGTAACCAACTTTATTCCGAGCTGGAACGCTTTTATGGTGTCTTCTACGAGCGGTTGCTGGTGGGGCTGGTCTGTTTTCAGAGCCGTGCGCCGAGCATCCACTGGATTTGGAAAGCAATTGTCTGGCGTAATCGTCTGATTGCTTGCGGCAGTTGGCTACATTAGTTTTGCAGTTCGCACACTCGTGGAAATTGAATCTAGCTGTACCTATATGCTATTCGTTCCTTTCCGCTAGTTTAAACTCGCCCCGCTCTATCAATTGTGTAACAAGTATTCCACCCCCAGCTTTAGGGCTAATTTTATGCAGACCCTAAGCGATATATGCAGCGGAGCATTGATTGAGTACGATCGAATTAATTGGAGAAACAAAAGGAAAGAGGTTATGGAATGAACGGACGGGTGTGCCAAGAGCGGGACCTATTAAAATCCACTCAATTGTAATTAATTCTCTCTCGTTGTGTTTCTACCTCGTTTCGCAACGTGTCCTTCCCTCCTTTTCATTTCCCACGTTTAATTTCAAAGCTCCCTAGCAAACTGTCCTCCACAGTCGATGGTATGCATCTCGATTTCTGCGTTCTTCGAGGCTCCGAGCGTTTCAAACTAATCCCTGGGAAACGTGACGAAAATCCAATGTCAATTCGAGCAGCCCGTAACGATGGCTCCACCTCCGCTTGGGCAAATTCGTTACGCGGCTACGTTTAACGAGTCCGCTGCGGAACAATCGATTTGCAACAAGTGTTTACACCGAATAGCCATTTGTCGCTTTAGTATCGACGCTTTTCACGAGTGCAGTCGACTTTCGGCAAATAATAAAACCTCTCTGTGGACGTATTAAAAACTCCGAGAGAGAAAGAAAGTCGCCGAAGCATTGACGCGTGATCCTAGAGCTCAAATTTACGCGAGTGGCGCACGGGCACCCAGGGATTCTCTCCTCTGGACGTTAAAGTTGTCTCAGCTGGAAGCGAGATGCCCGACATTCCACGACTAATCGACCTGCCTCAAAGTTTTTAGGGGGATGTCGCGACGGGAGGTCAGAAGCTAATGAAAGTCCGCGCGATTTATCGGGAGAGCGTGGAAGGTTCAAGAACTCTATTAGCCAGCCAGAGTCTGCGGAGTGATAGGAGGTCAACCCGGTTTCCTTCCCTCCACGAGGTCGAGCTTACGCATCCGCGGCTATGTGCACGCGCACACGTACGGGCACCGAGGGCCGCGGGCTCGCGCGAGCAGCCGTGTGTGCGGTAGCATTGGTATTTATAAATAAATGCGTCGGCCACGTGCCGCGGGAGAAATGGAATGGCGTTTGGAGAGTGCCTTAACTCGACCAAGAAGCTTAAAACGGCCTGGTCAGGGGTGTAGAAGTGGATAGGGGGGAGGGAGATCAGGGTGGAAGGAACATGCCGAACGCGCGATGGACCGCCGTCACGACCGCGTTTGTTGTTTAATTTTCATTGGGGCTGCTTGGTGCTTTGATGGTTTCTGTGGTGGTCGAGCTCGAGAATCCGCTTAGCTTCTTTTGGGCTGGTCGGTGGTGAGAAACGGGGAATGAAGGGGAACAAATTTCGGTTCAGAAGTCTTCGCGCGAATGTTGGAAGTTTGTCGGAGCCACTGTCCCGTTGATAGTTAGACTCAGAATTATTATTCGAGGCTTGTCTGCTCAGCGACAGCAGGATACGAATATCGTGGGGATTTTTCGAAGGTGCAGGGCCCGAGTTTACGATTCCTCCTCGGAACGTTGAAATCTTCTTGTTTGAACTAGCTCGCCGTTAAAACTTTTGTAACGAACCGCGTCTAATTTCAGGGGTACCTTCGGCATTCATTGACGAAAGTTCGCGTGCAAAATAAAAATAAACGCCGCCTCTGTGAACAGTTAATCCTCTCCGAGGCTCTGTTCCTGGGCAGAGTTTTAACGAGCCAACCTTTCAGCGGGAGCAGAGGGAACGATCATTAGAAGTTGTCGATATTATTAGACCATTATGCACGTTACGATAACGCAAGGAACGCGAATATTTATGTAACAGTGTGGCGTAGATTTATAACATTGTTGTACCAAGAGCCGGTATCACCGGCGCTGCCAAATGACGCGCGTGTGATCAGAATAAGCGTAGCCCGACGAATGCGGAATGAGAGGCGATGAACGACGGGATCAGAATTTTTCATCCCATTTAAAACGCACCCCGACGTCGCGCATGAAAAATATATGGAGCACCAACTGCGGGCGTATTCCTGAGATTTCCACTCGCCCCTCCTCTCCCCCGCGCCCCTTGTAACCCATTTTCTCCCCTCTCCATCAATTATTAATCACGCTGCCAGCTCGCGAATCGTGGAACAACAAATGTGTACATTACCGTGAACAACAGAGGCGAATCAGTACACACGGTGCACGCTACTCTGAAACGCTGTGACATAAAAACCCGTGATGAAATTAATTTCATTGGCTTTTGGACACCCTCCAGGAAAATTCTACTACTGTCTGTCCAGGGCATTAGTTTTATTAGGTGACTATGCCACGTGCGGGTCCATTCAATTCGAATCCCGTAAGGCCTGAGATGACAGGCTCATTGAACGATCTCGGGGATTAAATTTTAAGAATTGTTGCCCTGGGAATGATGTCGTTTACAAAATGTAAGAACGGAGAGTGGAGTCGGTATTATTTTCGGCGCAACGAAAAATCGGCGAATAAATTTCGATCGGATGCTGCGCGGTGGTTCATCTTCAACGAATTCCTCCCGTCGACCTTTAATTAAGGACGATAATTAAGTGCACGCCCGGGCCACCGATGCTTTTTGTGTACGATAAATCTTCGCGGCGCGGTTCCTCGTGTTTCACGACGTCGTCGCTGTGACGTTTATCGGCCCCATGGATGTGCTCTCGCCTTGCACAGAGACACGTCATGCGAATTTTTTCACGTCGACCTTCGGATACGCCCAATTGACGCAGCCACGTTAATTTCGCGTATAAATACGCGGGCCAGGGGAACGAATCACCTCTCTGCTCCGCGATTCGCGTTCGCCGGGTTTTGTCGAACGAATTTAGTTTCTTCGAGTCGAATATTTATCGCTCTGGTGTTCGACAGGAAAATAGAACACGGGGCGATAAATATTCTGCGATATTTTCTGCGGGAATGTTTGCAGGAGCTTTGCACGACGAGCTCGGGATGTCGAATAAATTTTAAGAAATACTTTTGATCGATAATCCGAGCTATTCCTCGTGGTCTCTTCGTTTCCTTTTTTACTTTCCGGTCAATTATGCACGAAAGAGTGGGAGGCATTCCTGATTCCGTCTCCGCTCGCCGAGGCCTGCTGTCGTCCACAGTGGAGTAGGCCGTTAATGATCAGACGCAGCTGACCAAATATGGTAGGGCGTCGAGCGCAATTGGAAAATCGACACCCTCCGGGACTATGTATGTATTATCGAAATTTTTCATCATACGCTAATTAGCCATTGTCTTCGCGATAAACTATACTCACTGTCCTAATTTCTATCTCCCCGGCACCACTACAACGCAGAAGTTTCGCCAGAAAAACACTCTGCGAATAAACCAAAATACTCGACTGAAATAATTTCTCGATAGGAAGATCAATCTCAACGAAGCCGCGAGACCAATTCGTTACAGGCAAGAATTCGCATCTATCAAGAGCCTGGCGAACTTTCTCCTCCTCCCCACACGAACTACACACGGCCTGTATCCTCGGTTTTCTTTCGCGGGGCGCGAGCATCCATTACTTAAACGAACGACATTCTTGTTTGAGGGCGTGGAACGGCCGTTTAATATTTATGAACCCCCGGAGAGGTAACGAGGGGGGACACGTCCACGAAATATTCTGCCGTCCGAGATTTCGCGCGGTCCAGTAATTAATCGCGTCCCTGAATTACGCGCTTTAATTAATCGCTCCATCTCCCCCCCCCTCCTCCCTTCTTTTCGCTGCCCCCTCGAGACGGCCCTACGAGATATTATTCGACCGTTCGTCGTTCAAGAACTCGTTAAAATCACCTCGTGGCCACTTGTCGGCTATGCATCATCGTCGCGCCAGTGGTCGATGAAAATTTACCGAATAAATTATAACCAGCTCCACAGAAAAACACGTGTACTCCGCCTGCAACGGAAAAAAGCTCGTGTCGTCTCGGCGTTGGCGTTAAATATTATGAGGGTAATCAAAGGGGCGCGGCTCGAGAGCAAACAGATTTTCTTTTTTATGCGCAACGTAAAGCTCTGTCAGCGGAGCTTATTCCAGATACAAACTCGACATTTTAACCGGCGCACACGGACGCACGGTTAACGAGGTTATATTGACGTTTAAAGATAGATCGTGAAATATGGATCACCGATGTTTACCGAATCACCTATGCGTGTATCGCTTCGCGTTACCCCGTCTCCAGGCCGCGGAAACGCGTTACTTTCGCGCCAGACGAAATTAAATTCTTCTCCTATATCCGACCACGTAGTGAACGACTGGGCGAGCGGGAGCGTGCAAGGTGTGGAGCGTTTGGTGGCGGGAGGTGAGGCGGTGAGGGAACTTCGTTTCGCCTGTTTTAATCTAGAAAAACTGCTCGTTCGTTTCCCTGCGGGAGAAAAAATAAGAAGAACGCTCTGTTCATTCAAGACCGCTCTTTTCCAGCGTGAAACCAACCCCCGCGGATCAGCCTGTTTTCTTTGGTGAAGGGCCTGTAGAATCGTTCCTCTCTCTCGCCCATTCTCCGCTCCTAACTTCGCTGATTGCGGGATAAGCTCTGTGAGGGCTCTCATGGCTTCGAGGAGAGGCGATAAGAATCGTACGTAAAAAGCAGAAACGGCTCTGTAATCGACGGCTGAAAGTCCGCCGTTTCCAGCCATTCCCTTCCCCAAACGGGATTCCGACCGTTGGAGGATCGCTGTCACACCCAGGCGAACCCTGAACGTTGCTCTCTCATTAATTTCCACGAGGCTATTACGCAGAAAGCGTAAAACAAATCGCCCCCGTTTTATCCCGCCGAGTAATCACCTTTTAACGGGAACGACCACGCTTCTTCCGTTACAAGGTTCCCCGGACAGCCCCGCGATTCGCGCCAAAGGGAGAGAACGGTGGTATTCGCGAATTAATTCTACGCGAGGATTGTTATGCAAATGGGACGTTTTCCTGGACTGTTTGCTTTCCGAATTTTAATCTCGTCATCTGTTATTCTTTCAGCGTATTGCTCTCCGCTACTGGCGACAGGCTTCAGAATAGCTGCTCCAATAATTTATGATCATTCGTTCCTGCCTTCCTTCGGTATTCTATGTTTCTAGCAGATCGATAGCACGAGGCTTCGATACTGCGAATTATTTTGCTTTGTAAGGGCGGACGCGACAACCGACGCAAGGGTTACACGCTGTAACCTACGTGTGTATATTTTGTTTAAGGATCGGGAAATCCGCCGACAACCTTGACCAGCAGTCAAAGGCACTAGAGGGGGTGAATCAACGAGCCCCGCATGAGCCGCTTTGAAGGTGGACTCGCCCAGCGGAAGCTGCGGTAAGCTTAACCACGATATTTGCATGGACTCGTCCTTCTCCACGCGGTTTGCACACACGTGCGCTTCCACTTTGCACTTGGATGCACGCGCCTGTGCATACGGCCGATGCCATGGGCACGATACACTTCGCGGCGGAATTGTTCCCTTCAATCTACATACACTATCGCGAGTTCGCCTCGCAATTAATGGTCTCGAAGATACGAAAGGAATGGAAATTCGTTTTACCGGGCGTATCGCGTTGAAAAACCCAATTTGCAGAATTGTTGCACCGCTTAGGAAATCACCTGCTTTACGTTTCACAGTTTATTCAGAAACTTCAATCGGGGCACTCACATTGTATGTTAGATACGTATTTTTGGCTACAAGTGTACCGTGTTCAATGAGTGGATGAGCCACAAGGAATCTTCAGAATAACGTAGTATGCATTTGGAATGACTCGGTGTACCTCGCTGCAGTTGCATCCAAAGAATGCACATCTGCATCGCAGGTTTCCACCGATCGCGAGTCACCCTTTTCTTCGGTGGTTATATTCGTAATCGCCGGGCGAATAATTGAGGGACGTTCATTAAAATGACCAAGTGCTTGAGCTAGCAGCTCGCGAAACGTCACGAAGAGTTATTCCTGCGTTAATTATATTACGTGCTTAAATGGAGCACTGAAGCGCAGGAGAATGGTTAAATCATGTAAGATATGCATCAGCTGGATTCTGGCTAATTCCTTTACTTTTAAAAAAGGTTAGACTTGGCACAATTTCCCTATTTTCAATTCTCTGTCTCTCACGCAATAGTAGAACATCTAAGAAAGTAAGGAACCTCAATTTATTCTCATTCAAATTGCAATAACTCTCGCCAGAAGTTTGTCTTTATTTCCTCGCGTGTTCTTCGCTATTCGATCGATTCCAAGCTGAAATGCCAACCAATGGAAAGTCCACTGAACGTCGTCCTACGCATCGATGAGTCCCCGAAGCTTCCAATGGCCAAACACGGTACGTCGATCTCTAGTTTCGAGAATTTCGCCTAGAAACCAGCGTGGTGCGCCTCGAATACGGAGAAGCCTCCTGGCACGGTCACGTCATCTCGGACGTGCGTGCCGCACACGCGCGAAAATAGCACGATTATTCGGCCGGAATTGGTCGCGCGATGCGTTCTCCCCAGCTCTGATCTACGAACGTCACGAGACGCTTGCACACGTGCTAATTAAATGAGCCCATGGTTCATCGGGATCCAAAATTTGAGAACGCGTTTCCTATTCAAACGGCATCCAACACTCACGTTGCACCAGCATACCATCCCCAGTTCACGAGTACCATTGCACACACGCTGCTGATATCGTCATCGAGGCAAGAAGAACACGGCGAACGTGTCTACTAATCGCGTAGCTGATTATTTTAACAATAATTAACGTAGAAATCGAAACAGGTGTCAGTAGCTTCAGATGAACCCTCGGTGTCCTAAAAATAGATTTATTTCTTCACCACGCTCCGGCAAGTAAGACTCGGGGCTTCCCCTTTTCACTTTGCGTGCTACGAAGAAACTTCTGCAGCCGCTGCCTACCGGAACAAACTTCTCAATCCTTTGAAATCCTGTGTAACGAGTTCGTCCACGAGAAAAAAACTAACCGCTGTCAGAGGAAATATTTTCCAGGTCAGCGAGCTCGTGTAGCATAATTCTCGCACACGCTCGAGACCCCTTCCCTCTCTGGCAGTTGTGTTTCGCGGTTATCGCGAAACATTTCTCACCCCTGGTGCGTGGAGAAGGCGGGCGGGGAGAAAGAACGATTCCTTAAAGCGTGAAGCCGGAAGCAACGAGCCGAGATCGCGCGGGGTGGGAAGGAAACGGCGGGGCTTCCTGTAGCTCCGCAGTCCCTCCTGCTAGAGTTACGAGTGGCTCGTTAGACATTCCTTAAGTAACGATTTTACGGGCGAGGCATACATCATCGGCCGCGTTTCTTCCTTGACACGGGGCGCCGTAAGAGCAGAAAACGCGGGCAGCTGGCTCCTCTGGCTCTAAATAAAGCGCTCAAGTGCAGCGGGCGAGATGAAACGCAATAAAACTTATCTGCGCCACTCCCTTACCCCCCTTTGTCTCTCCCTTCGCTAACTCGTTACATCTTCTTTTTCCCTCTGTTTTCCTCAGTTTTCTGCCACCCAGTTTCTCTTCCTCGCCCCATTGTTACGCTTCCTTCCCAATCTCGCGTTGTATGTATTGCTTCTCTTCCCATTCTTCGAATCAACGTTCTCTTCCTCAGGATAGTCCGGTCGCTTCGTATTTTTTTATTTTTCACCCCTATGCTTTTTCTTTATTTCCTACTTAGTTTCTTGTTTCTCGTTCAATCAGTCGTTCTTCTGTGCGTTCCCGGTTGGAACGCATTGCGTGCGAGGGTGCAATAACGCGCTCATGTAACTCACACTCCTGAGAACAGTTATTACGCCATTCCCGGTAAATTAATGTCGAAGAATGTAGGGTGGACGTAGAATTGCGAGGAATTCCTCTCGTTTTCCGCTAACGTCGAGGTGTACAGAGCACACGATTCTGTTTGTCCCTGTGCGTTAGTTGAGGATGCAGAATCCACACAGCTATCAAGGGGTGGGATATTATTATTTCGCACTGATGGCGAGATTACCGAAAAACTCACGCCCATTTGCTCGTCAGATAGGAAACAGGTTCCGACAAAGGAAGCTCGCGGTTACAAATGGACTACACCGTTCATCGCCTCGGTAACAAAAAGTTGCGTGCTTTTTGAGGGGAGCAGAAACGTCTGTTCCACTGTCAGGTCAGGGGATCGATGAATCGATGGGTTCAATTTGTCTCTGTCTGTTTCGTTATTCTTCCCACTTCTTTCGAGAAATTCGAAGCAGCAAAATATGTTCGGTAGCTCGCACGGGACTGTTATTTACGAGAGTTCTTATCTCAATCAAACGAAGCTGTCTGAGAATATCTTGTAGACTATCATCTCCTTAACACTGTAATCGTTCACTGAATATACTCGCATTCGAACAGAAGGTAATCCGTCAAGATTCGCTGTCTGAAAATCTCCCTCCCTTTAAAAATCCTTCCAATATAATTTCTTCTATGAACAGTACCTTGATGCTACGCCTTCGTACATTCTGTCACTATCGATCGTTCCGAGAGCATCAGGCCAACGGCGTATTTACCATAATAATTTAATTCCAACGCACACTCGTTCATCCCGGCGATATCCAGTACGTCCAGTCAGTGTACTAACGCCGATATTCTGTTCGTTTTTTAACTCCGGGTTGAAGACCCGGTCCGTCAGAGGCAGATGAATCCAAGGACATTCCAGAACGACGAGGAAAAATAGAATACCGCGTGTGTCGGGACAGAGAATTCGATCGATCCCAATTTGCTCGTCCATTTGGCGCTGGTGGTCCTCCTCGCGGCGAGAGATGAAGGCCGGGCCATGGGAAAGGAGGAGAGCTGGGTGAATCGTGGCACAAACGATCGGGGAAAAGCAAAAACGTCCCTCCCCTGTGGCAGGAAAAAGAAAAGCGAATGACCATTCGAAGGAGAAGCCGTTTTCGTTTGCTTTTGCGTTGAAGGATTCCCAGAGCGTCGGAATCATCGACACGGGGAAGATTGAAGGTATCGATCGCTCTAGCGTCGCGATCGGTTTGTGCTTCTATTCGTCTGGGGCCACGAGATTGACTGAAATCGAATCTCAATATAGTTCCACTTGCAGATGTAATGCTGCCGTATTCTCTGGCGTTTTCGCATGCAATTCGGAGCGCAGCTACTTCCAGTGATACAGGTAAAGCGTAACTCAGACTATAATTCGATACCTCTGAAGAATCGAGTTTTATCCTGGCAGATGGATGTATTCCATAGTAATCTCTTGTCGTAATTATTCTCAGCGTTATCGGCGACAGTGGCTTTCATTTTCGCGTGTAATTTGAATTAATCTCAATTTTAACGAGTTCTCCGACGACCACCATAATAGCCTACATCAATTTTCAGTACCACGCGAGTAGCGTTATTTCCCCATTGCGCGGCCAGTAAAATATCATGAAATTCCCTCTGTGCTTCCGTAAATTAAATAACCCAATGCATCTCTGCGCAGATCACTTCAGGAACGAATACAAAATGCAAAGAAAACACTATTCATAGTTTATCTGCTGCAGAGTCGAATATTCAGCGTACGTAATCTCGCAATGATGTAGGGAGAACCGATGGACATTGGACACCGCCGTTTTATCGAGTCTTCCTGAACATTCAAGTTCGTCTGTCCAATGCCGTGGGGCCGTTGCTCGGTTCCTCACAGCGACAGATCGTCGATTTATTTTTTCTAGAGCCGTCGGGCCACGCTCACGTCCGCGGGCGCGCGCGTGCTCACGCGCGAATCGAGGTCGTCCGTGGACTTTCGAAACGTTACAACGGGCCAGGAAAATAGTTGGAGGGTGAGTCAGACGATTTTATCGTGGACGATCTAAAAGTTGTCCGAGGAGCCGCAGGGGCAGAGGAACAACGTTCCTTTGCATTTTCATGGGCCGGAGAAATGTGCTTGGCTACGGCCACCGTCGCGAGAGAATGATGAATATTAAATGAAGCTGGCGGGACGAGAATGAGGACGCGAGGATTTATACCAACCCTCGCGCCTCGCCGTTCTTTTCCTTATTCCGTGCGTCGAAACGCGTGTTTACCCACCCTCGACCGGGAAACGGGGTTAAACAGCACTCTCGAGACGCGGGGGAAATTTCGATTGCGCCGCGTAAACGAGCAAATGAAAGTTGTTCCCGCCCCGCGGGACGCGGGTCGAGCTTAAATTTACTCGCTTGTCACGGAAGAGTTTGGGATTGCGAGGGTAATCGGGGCGAGTAAGATTAAAAGACGTGTCCGCGACCGGCGAGATCGCTTGGCTCTAATGTTTTAGGACCTTTTCGTCACGCAATAGTTTCCTTTCCGCGTGATTAATCGGAGTTCATTTAGGACGGACCGATTGCGATAGCGCGTGACCTTAAAACATCGACCTGTGCGACCTCTGTCGTCCGCGAAGGGGGATGATGCTCCGCAGGGTTAAAATTATGGGCATTCGGCGCGGTTCGCCACGTGACACGCACAATCGTACCGCACGCGACCCTCTGTCGCGCGATTTGTAATCCGACCGTTCATTTATTAAATCCCTTTCCACGAAATGGGATCCCTACGAAATTGGAAGCTTTGCCAACGTTGACCTCGTCTAGTGATTTAAATATGTCCTATGTTGCACGGTTTCCATGACGTTTTCTTGAAAATCGACCCGTCAGACACTTCCATGGGAATAAAACGAAGAATTAAGTAGTGTCTTAATGCAAGGTCGAACGAAATTGAATTACTGTGTTTATTAATTATTAATCCAACGAAACAGAGCGTCGGAATAGGCGACAGTCCCGTTGGATCAGCCGCCAAATTGGCAGTGTTCCCAAATTCACGCGAAAAAGGGACGGTGCGCCGCAGAGCCGCCGATAATTAAAACGTTTATTAATAACCGCAAATTAAACGCAAAAAAGGAAGAGTGAAATCGCGCGGTGTCGAATCGGGATGGGATGAAAGATCGTCGAGGCATCGACAGGTCGAGTCGATTAATTCGTATTGAGATGAAATCCATTCAGAAACGTCAGGGACACGTCCCGTCGTTTGGAGCTGACACAGATTTCTACGAATCGCGTGGACCATTAGGATACGACGTATCCTTTGATCTGCTCCTGACAGCTTTGTTTCCATTGCGCTCTAGAATTACGCGTCGACCCTCCATTACATCCTCGAACGAACAGTTTGTTTTATTTTACATTTTATTGTCGTGTCCCCGAGGCCCCGTTCAATCAATAGGAGATTGTGTTTGTCTCTGCTCAGACAATGAATATTACCCCTAACTACGCGTTGATTTCTTCATTCGCAATTGTTAGAGCAGAAATTTGATTCGGTACACTACTGATACAAGCAGGATTTTCACCTACTTTTTCCACATAAAACGATAGGGTCTAACGATTTCTAGCTTTTTATGCTGTGCATTATAAAATAAATGTAAGACTCACCGCTGTCAGCGTAGGTCTCCGAGCCATATCCGTCCTGGAGACCGTTTGTCCACGTGCCCTCGTACCTCGCCGTGGACGTGGTCGATTGTCGAACACCGTAGCGACCCTTGAATCCCTGTGTCCACTCCCCACGGTAAATCCACCGTCCACGGGTTTCCATGCCCAGACCATGCCGCTTCCCGTTCTGCCACTGGCCCTCGTAAGCCGACCCACTGAAATCGGATATCCTCGGTGACAATACGATCCAGAGATCTCAGGAAATGAATCACCCGCTTTTTACCCCCCGCAGGCCAGGGTAATTAAAGGATTGTCCCCCTTTCGAACACTTGTTGCTTCAGTCGATTCTATTTTTTTAAATTTTCAACGATAATTCCCTAACTGATGGTTCTTGCCCAGGGGTGGTTTCTCTCCTTTCCGAAAATAAGTGGAATTGAGGTGTGAGGAGCGTAGGGCAGTCTAGATCCGTTGATAAGGGATCCAGACTCACGAGGAAATCTGAGGACGGTTCGGAGTGCTGTCAAGAGTAATTTTCACTTGACTGATTGAAACTTTAAGTAACATCAACCTCCGTTCCTTAAATTTACACTTTCATGAGGGAATTTTATACGCATCGTTACTATTCGCTGTAAGAATGAGAACAGTCGGCATTAGATGAATGAAATTTTAAGATTCCATTATTGAATCGCTCGTTTGTTTCACGATCGTGATCCGAATGCAATTAATTAGAATTCCTTGCCTTCTCTGTTTCTAACACACGGCCAACACGAAAGGAACTCATTATCGATATCCTTCTGTCTTCTCGATGCTTCTTTCCCGTTCGTATTCATGCGACTTTTCTACTGTGCAGTTGAGGATTCGAGACGAATCCGTTTCGCGAGGCCGACTTTTCATCGACTTCTGGGCTGGAGAATCCTTGAATCTGAAGAAGCAATTTTGCTTTCTGCCTTCAAGCGACGACAGCAATTCCTTTTCCCTCAGCGATGCATAGTACGCAGGATATACTGGCAAATACTTTGATAGCTTTATTTACAATGACATATAGACGAGGTGGGATGAAAAAATTTCTTGACCATTATGGGGAATTTAAAATTAAGACACATATACTTTTATATTCCAAAGAGAGAAAGCATGTGTTTTGCAGTTATGAAATTCTAATCGCCTTCTCGATGTCCTCGTGTTCGATACTTCAAATTCAATGCAGTTTCTCGATATGAAAATCGTCCGAAACATTTCTCCTCGATTATTTAATTTCCTGTTATTTTAAACATTTCGTTCCGCCTCCACTCTGCACGAACCTCTAATCATCCGCCTGAATATTCAACCGAACCAGTTTCTCTTTGCCGAGTGTTAAATGGAGTGAACGCTCAATATTGTAACGCGTGCACAAGAGTATTAACGAAGAGGCCCTCACTTTCAGCGTTTCATTTAACCGCCTTTCTAATCGACAACGAATCATCGCTATCATCGTCGCGATCCTAGTAACCATTAGCATATTTACCGAGCAAGAGAGCGGAATGCATAAAACTCTTGACCGCCCTTATGGAACTGCGAAAACCTCTCCGTGCATCGATAGATATCTTCTCTGCGATCTATCGTTACCATTTCTCCTCCTTCCTCGTCTTTCCTCGTCCTTTTTTCAATATATTCGCAGCCATCGTTCGCACTCTCCCGGAGAGCGTTTCCAAGGGAATTACGCTTCGACAATCGCGACGATATTCACGCGCCACTGCGGCCTAGTAAACAGCGCCGGAGCTCGTTTTAATTAACAACGATTCGTAATTGAAAATTGCGTTGATATCGCCGGAGGAAAGCTCCGCCTGGATTCGTTAGGGGAAAACGTGGGAAATCAACGAATATTGGAGCACGTAGACCAGCAGCCCGCCACGCGGATTCCATTTAATGAAGAAAGTTTCGGAATTTTTCCCGCCCTCGTATCGACACTTTTCACAGAGAAGCACAATGGGGAAAATATAGCGCAACCTCTCGAGGATTCCTGACCACAGTCTGTGGAAAATTTCTCTGAGAGGGATAGCACTAACTTCGAGACTTTGAAACTTTATTAATCGCAAATATGACGAGAGCCAGGTACAATACAAGAATCTTGCTCGCGGGGATCTGTTTTCAGAGGTGAAAGGCGAACGAAGGTGACTGTCTTCTACAAAAAAAAAAGCAAACCAGTAATCAGATAATCCCCAAGAGCACGGAGTCATCTGGTTTCGTCAACGACAGTCAGGACCGCGATTTATCGGGCATCCCTATGAAAACGTGAGTTGACGAAGACCTTGCTCCAGTTTAGACGGAAACGAAACGACGGAATCTCTCGGCCCAGATACGTGGTCGCCGGGAACACGAGTTCCCCATCCTCGCCCCTCCCTTCTTTCCCCTTTCTATTTTCTTTCCACGGTATTTCCACCCTCGAAGCCGCGCCGGCGACAGGCTCCGATCGCGAAGATCCGCCGAAACGACGCGGGAATATTAAAAGAAACGGTCACTCGCGCTGGGGGATCTTTAATACGCTGTAATTGCTTTTTTCTGACTATCAAATGGGCACACGGGGCCACTGAATTCTTAAAAACACGAGAAATTACGTTGATAAGGACGGTGGAATAATTTACAATGTCAGTGCGAAGGTGGCTGGCGATGTTTCATTCTACTTTCCCCTAGATCTTTTACGATTGCGCTGGAAAATGTTGACGGGCAGCAGTCCGATTCTACTGATGACTATGCATTTGAAAGTACAACTTTTCGAGCAAACTTCCCGGCCATCTTTACGTTCGATTTACCACAGATTTCATTCTGAGTCTGGGAAAAGGGGCAAAGGAGTTAGCGATGAATCGACTGGCCGGCGAAAACGTATTATTACTTCTCAATTAGAAGCCCGTTTGGCGTGCGTGACTTACACTCGCGATACGATCGAAGCTCGATCCTTCCAGCGACGTTCTTCTGTCACGTGTCGCCACGGAATCCGCGACGTGTTCCCGTAATTGTTACACGATTGGTTAATGTCGTTGGTTAATCGATACGCACAGCACGCACGGAGCCCCGTGCCTTTATTCTAAAACCGTATGTTCAAATGAGTCACGAACTTTTCAACAATTTTAACAATAATCGTTTCAATAGACGGAGGAGGTTACGAAGAATTTACTTTGGAAAATAAAATTGCAAAGGGTAACTTGTCAATCGTAAAGTTGCTGGAGCCAGTTTTATACTTTAATGGCCGCTCGAGAAAGCAGAATGTGGTTAAATAAAATTGACCTACTTCAAAGTTTTTATGATTTAATAGAACTCCACCTAAAATCGAATACAAGGGGCACAGATGGATAATGGTTACAGAGCTTTTCAGATGCAAGCCTCTTGTTCGTCAAAGCAATCCTTGTTTCTCCTATTTATGCTAATAACCTGTCATGTCGAGGTCCAATCGGATTATCAGAGGTCGAGATGCTTGGATACTTGGGATAGTTTGGGCGTTCCAATAATTGACATTCGATAATGTGGAGATATTCTTGAACAATTCCGAGCATCGATATATCCCAGCTACCTATTCATCGAGTATTCGAATTTCGAAGGTCCTCTAAGATTTTCGGGAGGCTGCAGATATGAAGTTACTTCGAGAATCACGGAACGTGCGAATATTCTAAATACAGTAGCGTCGAGACATTTTTCAGTTTAGACCCAGCCCTCTCCCATCGATAAACATCCGCGACTAAGAATACATAAAATATGTAGGTCGATTCCCCTATGCGGCGAAACGTGTGTCACCCGAAGTTAATGACAATTATATTTACGGGCTACCTCGTTGCACAGGACTATTTAAAGCCGCGTGACAAAATTTCTTCCGGAACGATCGAGAGCTCAAACATAGTCTCGCCACGTTGCCCACTTTCGTAGAAAGCAATCACGAGAATCTTCCAACAATCCCAGGTCCATTCAAGAGCGGGAGTATTCAAAAGTACAGAATAGATATACGACAACCGTGCTGCACTACCTTTATGAACGAAGCCTGAAAAGAAAATATAAATTCTCCTTCCACTTGTCTCTTGAATCATCCAACTAATCGAGAAGGACGAATAAACAATCCTGCTAAACTATGAAAAAGATTCGCGGAACAAAAGTGTACCCTTACATCTTACCCTCACTGACCTAAAGCTAACTGTCACACGCGTATTTGGCTGAAATATTTGGCGTATGTGAACGTTTTTTTTCTATTTGCGGCGGTGTGGACACGGCAAGAACAGACGAAAACGTTCGCGAACAATGTTTTTGTTCGTGTTCGCCTTGGTGTAAACGCGGCATTAAGAAGCTAGCGGGACAAAAGTCGCAGTTCGTCCATAAATCATTAATTAGATGAAAATGTTTGAAAAACACCATCCACATTGTTCTACCACCCTTAAAACGTTTATCCCTCACAAGGGAAGATCCCCAACACGAAAATTCCTAAAATTATGAAACCAAAAACTAAAAAATAATTATTTTCTCCTACTACAATTTCGATGGTGATATACTACGCACGCCTGCAAAGTTTCGAGACAATTGGGTAGTTGGAAGTGGGTTAAAATTGAGTTTCTCGATTTGAACCGTACAAACAAACAAACAGTTTACTAACGCAGAGTTGCAAATATTTGCAGCTGTAACTTGTCAATATGTATTCTATAAAGCAAGCGTTCCACGAGTTTCCCGGATATCTAGAGCATTTCCAACGAAAGCTATTGAAAAAATCCACCATTTCTATGATCATATTTTAATTCTGTTCGTTGGAAATTAAAATATTCATGGCTGAAACTTCATTTACTAGTGACTTGTACGTTTGCAATCCATTTTCTAAAATACTAACAATTTTAATTGCGATACAACGGAGCACTACTGATTTATTCCTGATTCTGATGCATTCTAACAAACTGTTACCTAAGAGCCCGGCGCGAAGACGTTTAGACGGTCGTCACTTTTATAAAATACATACAAATTTGCATACCATATCATTCCGATATCTCTGACTCGATAGCTTCTGGTATGACAAGGATTCATTGATTTTGGATGGGACATGATTTTGAACTTTTGTCCCGCTAGGTCATCAATAAGACGGACCACTGTGCAGCGTTGGGTAAGCTGACAAAGTGGAAGTACAACGTTGCATGCCAGACAGACAATTATTTTTTTCCTCCGTCGGAGTGGCTGTCTGAGAGCGCAGGGATCCTGCGAAATTCGGTGGAAACGATTGTCTGTCGCGTCCATGAACTATGTCCTAGCTACTCGGATCCCAGTGACCCGGACTCGTTGTCCTTGCACTCGGTGACCCAGTTTCAGGATCGGGAGATTCCCGGCCGGCCCCAGGTATATACCGAGATACGTGTCAAGGTCCCCCCGTTCATCTCGAATCGACGCCGTTAGAGGCAGCTGCTGGCGATAGAATAAAATCAACCACTATTCCAGGACATCGACGATCCTTCTGAAGAAACCTTCCATCCACGCTCCTTCGAGCTCCGCGGAACAGGGACGGTGTAAGCGAATTTCGCCCCAATTGGGCAAATTAGTGCTAAAAGTGGGGTGTACAATATGGGAGGTAATTCGGTTTCGTTGAGTCATTGGCTTACACCACGCGCGAGTTCAGAAGATGAAACTATGCGCTTTGGGAAGCACGGTCTTCTTCCTTGGGGAATATTTGGATGACTATTTGAGGGGTATTAGTGCTGACCTGACTGTTTGAGAAGGCTTAGGGTTGAGTGGAATTGTTCTAATTTTCTTTCTTCCTCCCGAGGTAATTGTGTTAATGCTCATGCGACCATCCCCAGAGGGGACGTAGCTGTTTAAGTAGTCGTTCGAAGGCTCTCGAGTGCGATTGATACAGCGATGGAGTTGACGTGTCCCTAAGATACTCGTGACGCGCGTACGTTCGACTGAGAGGTAACGAGGCTGAACCAGTTTCATTAACGTCGATCTTCATTTGCAATTTTCCTGCAGCATGAATCTTTCAAGCAGAATGACGTGATCGGTATTAATGACGCGAACGAGTGAGCAGTAAAACTTGAAAGTCTTTGGGAGACACGAAGGAGTAAGAATTTCATTCGCTGGAGCGAGTCGCGGACAGAGATTTATGAAAGATGTCCCGGTGAATCGGGGACTGGCCGAAGTTGGCTGAAACTTTCCTTAATTGAATTTCAGATGTACGTCGATACGGGACGTGCAACCGTGCCGCTAATGAAAGATGGCTTCTCCAATCTCGGAATTAACAATGTATACAGAGGCTGGCTCAGCCGAAATCAGCGTTAATCCTTAACGAACAGAGGGAGCAAAATGATGCCGCGTAAATCGCAGAAGTCTGACGAGACACGAGGAATTAGCAACGCTCTCTTTCCCTCCATTATTTTCCAGAAGCGCGTTGACTGTTGAGGGTACTTTAAAGCGTCGCCACGGGCTCGAAACAGAATGCGAAAGTTGAAGAAAGCCCAGAGGGCGGAGCAAGAACCATCGCTTTCGAAAGATGGAGCGTTAAGTATATGTAGTTGAGAGCATGCCAGGAGTGAATAAGAAACGGAACTTGTGATCTCACCTAGGCCAGGTGTAGACACCGGAGACCTCGAACCCATAGTGCCAGCTACCGGAGTAAGCACCTTGGCCCTTGGGTCCGGTGCAGACGCCGTGTCCATGAGCTTTTCCATCCTCCCAACCGCCGCAGTAGGTGCCGCCATCGTCGAAATCGAATCTGCCACCGTTAACCTGGGCACGATTAGACGCCGCCGTGGCGGTACCTGTCGCTCCAGGTTGGACGGAGCTTATGCCACCTGTTTGAGGCAATTGGGCACCACCTGCCACCCCGTTCGGTGCCCCGGACTGTTGGCCAGACTGTGGCTGTTGCTGCATCTCTTTTCACCTCTCGTCCACCTCCACCACCGCCTCCTCCTCCTCCACCTCCACCTTCTCCTGGCTTCCCCACCGGCCACCTCGTGATCCTTGTCTTTCTCTTTCTCTTCTTCGTCGTCGTGGTCGTCTTCGTCGTCTTCGTCGTCGTTATTGTCGTCGTGCTGGCCCGTTAGCAAAAATCGCACACCCGTCCCCCTGGACGTTGCTCCATCCTTCCTGTCCGCCTCCACGTTTCTCGTCTCACGCGTTCCAACCGGTCTCTGCAATATCACCGAACAACCCTTCTGTTCATCTATCCAGCCGCTAAGTCGAGGCTACCGTTTCACCCTCTCTCACACGTCACTCGAAATTCGCGTACTCTTGTTCACTAACAAGACGGGCTGAGGGGAGGAGCGCAGCGCTCGATCATCCGCGGGGGAATCGCGGAGACTCGAGCGTTGCCGTTGTCGATCTGTTCCGTAGATCGTCACGGAATATATCCGCCACGTAATCGTTACCCGATAGATCAGAATGCTCGCGGGTGTCAAGGACGCGGTTTTTCTCTTCTTTGTGTACGATCTAAAAATACGAAAATCAGCCCGAACAGCGAAGCTAGGCGAAATTTTCTAGGATTCGACACAGGTTAATTTTAGTCCCGTTGGCCGGAGAGAAGCAGACCAGATAGAAACGGATCGCGGCAAGTCCCGAGTCTCTTTTCGAACGATCACAGGCTCGACGATCGGGACAGCCCTGCGAGCCACCGCGCGCGCGGGGGCTGGCCTTGAAAACGCTCGGGACACGCGGAATCGATACGGCCAGTAGGATTTTTCCTGGAAACACCTTGTCTTTTCCACGCTCGCCTCCTATCATTCACTTCCTCCTCCTCCTCATCCCTCGCCGTCGATCTTCTCGCGACAAACCAAGCCGAAACAAACCAACCCCCCCCCCCCCGCCCCCTTCCCGCCCGGGATCCAAGCACACTCGCACCAACTCGCACGTGTACACCGATTCGATTACCACCGATCGAGGCGAGGGCTGGGTCCGCGCCGTCCGCGGGTTGCCCAGCACGTCGGGGACCGAGCGATTCGATCCGGATCGAGCAGCCGTGTGAGCACAGAGGGATCAGAACCGCACAGTGGAGCACTCAGCAGCGTTCCTGTGATCGGCGCAGTATCCGTCTCCAGGCGTTCGATATTCGTCTCGATACCAGAAGAGGATGCGGCAGATTTTTCGTCGAACTTGTCGAAACTCGACGGCCCAGCAGCCGCGGTTTCGCCGCCCGTCTGACGCCGTTACGCAACGCTTCTATAAGCATCCATGATCCGCTCGGAATGTGTCCCTCTCTCTCTCTCTCTCTACCTTTATATCTCGTTTGAGATATAGAGACGCTCTCTCTCTCTCTCTCTCTTTCTCCCCTTCGATTTTCTGTCTCGGTCCCTCGCCACTTCTTCCTCTTCTTCTTCTTCTTCTGCTTCTTCTTCCTCTTCTTCTTCTTCTTCTTCGTGGTCGGTTTAGCGTTGAACGAAGGCGTGAAATCTGCTCCGCCGGGGGCACCAGCCACCGTCACGTCAGCCCCCCTATCCCGTCATCGGTCAGTGTTCACGGCCTAACGGAGATGAGCAGCGTCCTCGCGGAGCCGTTTCTCTGATACTCCTACGTGCGAACGGGCACCCAGTGAATCAGCCTCGCGCCGCCTCTTCCTACATGCGTGCTCTTGTCGGGCTTAAAATATTCACTAGACTTCACCGAAAGAGCTTGGGTGATGTTCGGCCGGGAATGTAGAGCGATTCCACCGACCCCCCAGAGTGAGAGAGACAGGGGGAGAGTTGGGGACCGGTCCTCTGTCCGATTATCGGGGTACTCGTTGGTCGAGACTGTACACGGTTCGCGTAGCGATGGCACAAGTAGAAGAAGAGAGGAAGAAGAAGATGATGATGAAGCGGACAGCCGTACGGAGCAACACGCACACACACACACGCGCGCGGGCGCGCGCGCACTCGCTTCTCCTCTCACGGCGACGGGGACGTGCCTCGAGGTGTCGAGGCGACGAGGGGCACCAGCATCACCGTCGTGGCCGTCTTCGTCGTTTTCGTGGTTGTCGTCGGGGTCGTCGGGGTCGTCGTCGTCATGATCGTCGTAGGAGCGCGTCGCGGCGTTGGTGACTCCGTTAGACGGTGCTAGACGCTGCGCGTACGTCCGTCCGTCCGTTCTAGCGGTGCTAGAGCGGTCGAACGCAAGCGAGCAAGCGAGCGAGCGAGCAAGCGGGCGAGCAGGCGAGCTCTAGCCTCGAGCTTCGGCTAGCTGGCTAGGAGCATCTATTTTTACCATGGGGTAGCGAATTGTTCCCCACGCCCGTCGGCCCACGAGGCGGCAGCTCGAGCGGACCCGAGGTTCGCCAATGCGACCGGGTTCAAATCATTTATAAATAGTAGGAGTTCTCGCGCCGCGGAAAGTCAGCGGCGATTTGCCGGAATACGGAGTCAACCGCGACACTTCCTTCGCCACCGAGCTGAGGATGTCACCTGACTTCGAACACCGCTCGAACACCTCGAGGGACGCCTCTGCACGAGTTGTCCGCTGGTAGAGACTCGTGGCAGCTCGTGGTGGGATCTATCAGCGAGGCTAAAGTGGTTGTTTAGTGAAATTTCTGTGATTCCCGATGGTCGAATGATTGGATTCAATTCGTTTACGAACGAGGGAGCACGAATTGGACGTTGATGAGGATTTCTAGGGTTCAGGCGCAGAATGAGAATTGTATGATCAACCCTGTTTCAGGGTACCCTGTACACCTATCCCTTCTCCCTGTTTCAAAATCTCTCTTAGAACCAGATCGCCGTCTAAACGATTCGTAAAGGAGGAAATTGAGGCTCCACCTTTCACTTCTACGTTGAATCCGATACGAAGCGCGGTTCCACGCGCTAGATAAAGAGTTCGATCGACGAGGGGAAACCGCTTGCGAAACGGCGCGGCGCGTCTATAGACGGTGCATGGGGCTGCATTTTTGATGCTGCACATGCGGCGCAGCGATGTCGGTCAGTTACTTTTCTCTCCCGGCGAGAAGTAGGCTTCCTTGAATCTATTACAGTTACTATCCGACCAATAGGAACGCTTAGTGTCAACGATCCTAGCCGCAGACGATAGGTACCTCGATGCTCGAAGAATCGCGTTTTATTGGAACGTGCCGTTCTCGCCCCTGTCTGCGCGCGTCCACCTCTATTTTATATAAGAAAAATCAATTAATCGATCCCCGTTTTATTGTTACACGCAAGAACGAGAAACGATCACGCGTTCCCCGATGCTCACACGCTCTCCGAGGCGGCGAGGAGGAAAAGAAAGGAGGCTACAAAGCGCCGGTACACCCTCATTATTAAAATAACTCCCGTGTGGATGTTCGGTCTTGAAACGCGGTCTCGAGTGCCAGCGTCCGAAGCCGCGCGTTTCTGCGCTCCCCGCTGGCTGAAAGAATCCGAGGACCCAGTTTCCCTTCGATTCGTCAACAATTCCCCGCTTGGCTGACCGACCAAGATATTAAAGCCCGAGAGCGAACGTCCGACGCCCTCGTTCCACGCATGCCTCTTGCACCTGCATACGCGCCCGGCTGCATCGTGGCCGCGAATCGCGCGGCGTGCACGTAGGTAATAAGTTGTGTCATCATCGTGGGCCGTTCCTGTCGATGGCTGGCCGTAGTTGCCTGTGGCGCGTGATCCCGCGGCCGTGACGCGGGAAAACAGATGCAACGGGCATTCGATGCGTTACGGTCGAGAACGCGTAACTCGAGCGCAATCCGAAATCTTTGGAAACTGCCGAGGCGAAAAATCGTATCGAGAAGGCGAACAGGCATTAGGGGAACCACTCGAGTTATCGTGCCGCCAACAAGATATCACGTCGAGCGTGGCAACCCGCTTCCCATTCATTCGGCAGCGCAGCCGATATACCTACAGGGCCGGTCCCAAAAATACTCCGTAAAAATCGCGGTACGGTATACCGAGCGAAGCTGCAAGCACGAGCAAAGCAAACACACGGAAATAGAGGCAAACACCGCTAGGGAGGATGGCGTGAGAGCGATCGAAGCGCTCCTGTCACCGGAGAAGGAGGATCCAGGCTCGCGGGATCCTTGCACTGACGTATTGACGACGATCCCTCCTCCCCCGAGTGAAAGAGGAGGACACCTTGCAGACGCTCCACCTAGAGCACCGCTCCAGAGCTCGTACAGTTGACACTTCCGGGCGATCGATCCGCGGCTCGTGACACGTGCGACTCGGGACAACACTCTGTGGCGTTGCACGTTACCGCACTGCTGCCTCCGCTCAGGGAGACAGGGGCACGCGTTTTTCCGCACACGTGCATCTGGGCCGCGCGCGACACTTGTCGATGCACCACGCAGCTGCGCCACACCGCATTCACGCATGCAACCCCCTGCACCAGGCACACGCACTCACAGCAGCCAGACGCACATTCATCGATACTATATCGCTCTATATCGCTCTATGTCGCTCTAGCTGGACGCAGAGGACGACGGTGTACCGTGGCCGCGGTGCAGCGTCCCGACGCTTAGGCATCGAGGGGGGGGCCACCGTGGACGACGCGTCGATCCCTTACTCCTGCTCCTCGGGCGAGCGTTTCACCGGTGTCACCCCGGTTCCAACGCTTCCCGATCGTTCGCGGTGCCCTCGTCGCTTGGTCGTCCCTCGTTCCGCACTCCACCTCCACTGGTTCCCCCCGGGCACGTACGATCCCTCCACGCTCGCACCTGCCGCGACGTTTCACGGTATTGTTGTTCGTTCTCCTCGCGGGGAGTTCGCGTCGCTTTCCCGTTGCGTCGTCGACGTATACGCACCGTGGATACGGGGACGTGCGTCAGGGTGGTGGCATGATTGCGACTATCCAGCCCGTCGTACGTCGACGTCGGCGCTGCCCTCGACGCCGTGCGACGCCGGCGTCGTGGCGCCTCTCCTCGACCGCTCTCTAGGAGACATGCGCTGTTCGATACCGATGGCCGCGATTCGCTGCTCGTGCCGTACGCCTCGGGCGGGATTCGCTCGAATGATCGGCGTCGCGTCAAGACGCGTCCTGCGATCCTCCACGGTATTGTGCCAGAGCCTTTTGCTTCTTGGACGCCCGTGTGGGCGGTCTCATGATGCATAAGCTGACTGCATAGCGGGAAACGATAGAAATTAGTGGGATGTTGGTGATAGGTACTCCGAATACCTCGATTGGAGTCCGGGGGAAATTGGATAGTTAGAATTCTTGAGGAAATTTATTTTTTAGACGGGTCTCTAGAGTTTTGAGAAACCTTTCGGTTATAGTGGGTGTTAACTATTTTTTAAAATATATAACAAGATACAGGATGGATTTGTGTATCTCCTGGGGGATAACTGTAAATGTTGGATACTTCTAAATGTAAGGGATGAGAATTCTCTTTAAGTTAAGGGAAGCGTAAGCTTGTGTGCTTAAGAAACAGGCTACTGTATTTTACTGCATGTCTTTCGTGAAGTAAAGTAAGATTTTAGTCTCGAGAAAAATGCCTCCCCTAAGTTACGTATTGTATATAAATAAGAATATACAATGGGGGAGACGGTGGAACGCATTTACGTACATGTCGCGTAACCTATGTAGTACATATTTCGAATGTAGGGTAGAATATGTGCGCACTGGTCGGAAAATCGAGGTGCGGCACCGTTTACTGGAAAATCGAAGGCAACCACTTCTGTAATATGCTTCGTAAAATTCAATAGATTTTATTGTTGACAAGGAAAAGGGGGTCACATGATACTCTTTCGACAACTTCTTTGCGTAACATTTCAAGTACAACTTACCTAAAAGAAATTTTCCCTATCCCGTGAAAATTATAAATAACATTTTAAACGGAGTCACTTGCCTTTTTTGTCCAAACGTAATTTGTAATTTCTTCCTATTCAGCTACTTTTTCTCGGTCTATTTTATTCTTTATACAACTGAATCCATAAGCTACACGAATTTAGTTCTTATTCTTGAATTTTTTCTCATTGAAGAAGAAAGTCTGAATAAATAGTTTGCAATTCCACAGAGAAGGTATCATATTGTAGAGGTTCAGGTCACGGGAACTGAAATGCCGACTATTAGCGGGCGTAGATACAAGCGGGTACAAGCACAGACGAGGTACAGAATGGACCTATGACCCAATGGATTTTTCTGTCATAGGTTTGTGGAAACCTGGCCGCTGGCGCACCATTACCATTTTAGTGTGACATGCAACGTTATCAATGAAGTCTCTAAACAGGTTGTAAAGCTACGTGTGGTAGGAATTAGAATTCAACACGATTAAAACCATCGACGAAGTATAGGACAGATAAAATCTATTAGTAAATGGAATTATGCAACATGTTTCTTAAAATTAGTGGTAACATTCAGACCGTTTTAGATTTTAAATGCTTTCGACAAGATTTATTTTTAATTTCTATCACTCGTAGCATTGCAATCTTATTTTAGACTGAATCGATAACGTTGGATGTGACACGAAAATGGTAAGGGGGCTTTTGCAAGCTCTAGATTTTACTATTCTGTGTTGACGATAGGTATGTTCCTAGATTTGACACGAGACTTCTCTCACCATCAAGACAGAACAGTAAAATCTAGTCATTTAAGAAGAAGAACCAGGCCCCAACAATACCGGGACAGAGAAATGTATTGGACCACAGAAGAGATATAAGAATAGACCTATCACCTTATGGGACTTCGTGTAAACATCGACAAAGTATAGGATAGACCTATCACCTTATGGATGAGCGTGTCGCCACCAAACCTGTGTTACCGACCCATAATTTCAGGACTGAATTTAGCGGTCTCTACTCATGCACAGCGTCCAACTCAGCAACTACTCTGACATGGTGAGAAATGCTGAAAAGTGTGTTGCGTGCTTTTATACGTCTGACTAGTTTAAAGTGTGAGTTTGACATAGGCTTTCGCTACGCTACGCTTTGACTCGATTTGTCAACGACTTATGCGGATCTTTCTCCGAAAATGCATTTCGGGGATCAAGACACTACGGCGCTCAAAAATGAAATTTCTTCAAAGCTCGTGCAAGCTATAAATTGCAAGATGACAAATTGTTTTGTTAGTACTTTGCGTGTAGTAGAACCCTTTCACGTATCGTACGCCGAAAAGTATTACAAATTGACGCTGTTACTGACATTCCCGCAAGTTTCTAATGCACTGTTTAATCATTCTAGCGAAGTAATAGTAATCGGATTCTATTTGCCCCGAGCATTAGTTCACCGCCGACATTGAAATTTACAGTAAAATCTAATTCTTATATCTAAGCCTCGCAGAAAGTGGCATGAGTGTCGTGGGGTGCATGGATGCAACTGCAAATCGAGCATTCTTTAATTTCACAATCATACGGGATGCTCAATGTGTCGAATACGAGTTACATTTCTGAAGTTGAACACTTTCGTGTAAGATTTTTTAAATCTTTTCTCTAAACAGTAATTACATTCGAGTCATTAGATTATTTTAATAAGGCGCGTATAGAAGGCATTAATTTGGTATAATAACTAACAATGACAATCATTGTTGGTACTACCTGCTCACAATAATATCGCAGAAATGTTTCTAAAACGAATGCCAATTATATGAAACGGGCCACTAACCGCCGCGCATATGTGTTGGAAAGAGCAGAATTCAATGAGCTGACCATACAAAGTAATCGTAGATAGGGTGACGTGCATGTGTCTGTCTTAAAATCAGAAAATTAAATCGATAAAACATTTGCTCACGATTTATACAATTCCGATTAATAATTCGAGTCGAGTAGAGTCACAGCGAAACATTGGAAAAGGTTCCAAGTGCAACCAGTCTTCGTAGCAATCTTGCAGTCTAGCAAGATCCTTTTTGATCGCGCGTAACGCGATCGTAGAGTTTCCGCTATTTTCGTGTCCATCTACATATTTTACGGAGCACCACGGCTCTTACTTACAGTAATTTTACCGCGAAATAATTAATGCGTCTGGAAAGTGGTTGGCGCGGAAAGATGACAACGGAAAGCAGCGATACCTACTTGTGCTACGGATTTTTCCACTATCGCTTCGGTTGTTTAATGCCAAAATATCTTTTTTTATTAATATTTCGGAAACTGTTGAATGTTGAATACATATATGAGATTCATCAAAATCTGTAGCACATGTACCTATCGCGGCTTTCCTTTGTGATGGGACACAAGTATCGAGATTATATATTATAAAGCAAATTTGAAATGCATCGCATAATATTTGTAGAAGTTCATTTATTTCAAAGATGTACTGAAACAGGGTCACAAAAATATTCGAACGGCATTCTAAAATAATTGAAAAACTAGTGCACAGCATGCGACAACGTCTGAAAAGCATAATTGGAGCCAAAGGTAGTCTAAATGAATATTAATCTAAAATATGGTGCATATAATTAATGCGGTTCGAATATTTTTGTGACTCTGTTGCAGTACATCTTTGCAATAAATGTTTCATAACTTCTACAAATATTATCCGATTCATTTCAAATTTGGTATATACAATCTCGATACTAACGTCTTATAGTAGTTACAACATTACTTTTAGAACTTTAGTCTAACATGTATGTAGGAATGGTAGGTAGTAACGGCCGAAACGCGATACACTCTCGCGCGGAAGACGCAGATCGGCGAAGGACGAAGTTCGGCGAAGACGGCCGAATGTGGCGGCGTTGGTCGGTTGAGCCGATCGTAGTTTAGTCTTGGTAAAAAGCGTGCTAAGGGCAACGTCGTGTGACAGTATTCTGTATTTTCTTTGTTTTGTTTATATTAATATATCTTTTAACTATTCTTCTTGCACTACTGTGTCTGATTGTTTTTTCCGATTGCGAAACCCCGACAATTCCTACATGTATATTTTTATTGTTTACAGTTTTAATAGCGAGCGTGCGAATACTCTCGTGGTTCACTGTATACAGAATAAATATTCATTTTAGGTACCAATGCTAACACAGTATTGGTATCGCAACATTCTCGAATGTATCGCGAAACTTGTAAAAAGTTTTGCAATAAGAAAGTGTATATCACGCATGTAATTTTCGAATATATACTTTCTAAGCCATCTGTGTTAAGTTTCACAAGCTTAATTAAAGTACACTCCTGTATGTAGATGCTAGATATTTTATGAACGAAGGAAATATATCACGCGTAATATTTCTATTTTACTGTTAGCAGAACGTGTGTGTAGAAACGACTTTTGTTATGACTGAATGATGCTCTTTGGAAGTCACCTCTGTTTACATGGCTCGGTGACGATATCCCAACACTTCCTGCCTGCCTGCTCTCCCCCCACCAAAGCTAATATTCGCGAGGTACAGTGACGCGCCGCGGGGGTCATTCGTTCCGTGGACGTCGTTGAGTTAAGACGCTTCGATAGCTAGCTGCGTATTTAAATGGTACGCATACATTATCTACCCTCATATAATTACTTCCAGTCATTATTTGTCTTCTTCTTTACTCTCTATCGTCACTTGCTGCTCCTGTTAATACAGTTTCGTCCCGAAATTGATTAAATATTGCGAGAAAACCGTTAGATGGTCGTCGCGTATTCCCTTCGTTGCCTTACCAATATTTCTGCACATTTAGTGCACACATATCGTGTCTCGGTATTCAATTACATCCCTTTCCGGGCATATTTCAAGTTTATTTGTTGTTTAATTGCCTTACGAATGCTTTAATGCCTTTCTTTCAAACTTGTTGCATCGTTAGGTTACAGGCGTTGAGGCGGGAGTCGAAAGCCAAGGGCAGGCAACGCCATGACACTTGCTGGTTAATTTGAACGGTGCTTGGATGGCGTCTGGTTTCATTCCTTGGAAAAATGAGATGGCAATACGTATGGTAAACGTATTATTCTTGTTATTTTATTGAATCAATACCCGGCTTTAAACGGACAGTTTTTCTCACAGTTTTGGAGCGTACACTCTATCTAGGCGTGCGCTCCAAAACTGCACTTGTAAAGTCTCCAACGTGATAAAGGACGATCGCGCATTCCCGGTACGCGCGTCTGGAGTGCAGGTCTAAACTTGTCCTGCCACGTTCAGACGTGATTGACGTGCCACGCGCCAGACCATTGTTGGTTGTGAGGGTGATAGATAACTTTGCAGTCGGTTAATATCGGGATGAAATGAGAAAAGATTGAATTATGATAAATTGAATAATTTTAATCAGATTTGTTTAAAATTTTTAAAATGGCGTCGGTAGATGTTTACGAAATATTGGAATGATCGAATTCTATTGCATTTCGGTCGCGTTTACGTAAAATTCAACTATATTTCAATGATTTTTAAGAAGCTAGCTCTATGAAGCTGTTATAATTGCATTTACCTTCGGTTTTGGATGCAAGTTTTGTTCTTTATGTACAGAAACTGCGTAGTTGATCAATGACATGCTATTGAAGACACGAATAATTAACCAATTTTTATTCATTTATTTTTCAGAGATTGTGACCGCGTGCAATGCGGCCAAATAGAGTCAGTGTTTATGACGTACGAAGTTTTTCGTTTTGAAGAGCACCGTTGCTCATAGTAGAGCGTCGTTAACAATTTCGGGATACGCGAGGGTAGAGTCAGTGTTTTTTACGCAACTTGTATTCTATCACGAGCGTCGCGGCTCTCATCTTCGAATCGCGACACCAGAATCTTTCGGGCGCGTTGGTGGTCTACTATTTCTTTTTTTTTTTTTTACTTTTGAAAGCGAAACTCGTTAGCGGAAATTAGTGTCAGTCCGTCAGCTGAAGAGGAGATTTGTGCGCTGAATTTTACTGGAAAGATGTAAGTATGCATTTTATTAAATTGCTTTTAAGTAGAGTTCATTCTTCAATATTTTAGAAAGAAAAAAGTTAAAAAAATTTAGAAAAATTAATTTTTAGAATAGACTCACCAAGCAATTCAAAACTAACGAAACATCTTATCATTTAGACATTTTAAGAAAAAATTAACAAAATTATAAAAAATTTCGTTAGTTTTGAATTGCTTCGCGATTCTTCATCAGAGTTCAAACAATCGTAATTGTGGAAACAAATTGTAATCGTGTTCTGTTCCTTCGTTCCAGTCTGGACGCAGCTGAGCAGCCTGATTTCTGAGGAGCTCGATGACTTCCCCTGATGAGTAGCAGGGGTGTTGGCGTCTCCGTCACCGGGGCACAGCGAAATGTGAGTGCGCATGCATTATGGTTCCTCTGGTCACTCAATCATGTCGTAGGACGTTTGGTCCAAATCGACACGAGTGACCGGTTGTATACGTGCTTTGGCGAGCATAATGACCGCGGGTATGGTGACCATGCCCGTGAATTGTAACATTTTGGCTGTATATGTATTTATTAGACGAGGGCTAGGGTCTTCTTGTACACCGCGCCTTTTCAATAGAATCAAATTATAATCCAAATTTCCAAGATAAACGGTTCCTAACGGGAATGTTTATTGATCATACATTGATGTAGGCATTTATTAAATAATGCACATAAAGGTGCATAGCAGCTCAGAAGGTATTGGTATGAATATCAATACGGCTGAATGCTAATTTTTATGTAGTGAAAAAGTTTGATACTCTCAAACTCCACAGCTACGATCATTTTTATTTAATATGTAGAGGAAAAATCGGATGCCCTCCGATTTCGTCATTGCGACGATTATAATGACTTGAATTTCTTTTATTTTTCTGATACTACGTGTTCAAAAGTAACTTGATTTCTAAATGATGATAATAGACATAAAAGTGTAATTCCTTTCTTATAAAGGTCACTCGTTTGCATACACAATAGAATAATTAATTTCCATGTGCAAGAAGACAATTGAGGGTGGGCAAATTTCAGATTCAAAGTAATTAGCATGATAACATACTTTCTTGATTTATGAAATTTACTTTGAAGATGGAATCGCTCGTTTTAAATTCTTAAAGTAAATTCTTGATGATTTAGAATAGTTATCTTAAATAATTCTATTTTAGAGTCTTTTTTCTTGCTAATTAAATGTCGAGTAGAGTGATTTTTCTTAATGATGCAATCTAAAGTAGAGTCCTTTTTTATTTATCAAACTTTAAACTATTCACAAGTTGAAAGTCGAGTCACTTTCCATAATACTCTAAAATGAAAGAATACTAGCTAGACATTATACAGACTAATCATATTTTCTAGTTGAGGATTTTCAGGATATCTTTCCGTACCTATTGCCTTTTAACTCATCCACGTGCCCAGGCGCTACTTGGGTGGGTGAAAGCAATAGGGCACGATGACTTTCTTTACTAAATAATTACATTTTGGCGACTGGCATTACGTTAGTGCATCGTGCACGTCGCATTTTCCACCTGTGTGTGTTTGTGTGGTTAGGCGGTGGAATTTGCGTCGGTGAAAAATTTTCATCAAAGGCGATGTTAACGAAACTATAACATTATATTATTATTCGTGGTAATAAGGATACCATTGTATCATATTCCTTGTTGCACACGATGATCATTCTAGTAAATAATCTTGGAATATGAAACTTAATCAATCTCGTACAATCAAACGGGAAAGTAATAACGATTGATGTATGTACCTAATACGTACAATGCGCATCATCAAGTAATCCATTGTTTAAAATTGAAAATAATTAATTGCTATGTAAATCATACATACACGCAATGGTCACGGCCTTTGCCAGCCGATTTCAGTGAAAACTGGTACGTACTTATTAGAGTGTGATTGTGGCCAAGCTCGGGTGACGGAGTCGTCCCGGGACGGTCTCTCTAGTGTAGGCTTTTGCACCCGGGCGGAAATGCTTGAGTATCGTGGAGTGGGTTGACTGATGATTGTGTTTGAGAGACTGTTTTGCCATTTTTTAAATATAGGTGTTGTGTAGGATAGGTAACTTACCTTCTGGTACGAATGTGTGACTTAAATATAAGTAGGTAGGGCCGGGGCAGGTCGTCGTATTCTCTCATGTTCCCCCGCGCAATATTCCCCCGCGCGATGACCTGCTTTCAGGAAATTTGTGAGAAAAGTCGACGGCCTGACTAGCGCGAGTGGGGTATGCCCTCGCTTCTAATCTCGCTATGTCGACTTTTTGACGCCAGTGAGACATTGCACATTGTCGCTGGTCGCGGTCGGCAGGACGGGCCTGGGCACGCTATTAATTTTCAGAAGGGCTGACGCCTGAAGCAAGAAGTGGCCAAAGAGACGCAGATAGCTCGGCCAGAAAAAGGCCACATCATGTGGGCTAGGCCAAGAATGGTCCTGTATTCTCGGATGCAGGGTCATTCTTCGTAGGTATTACTTTGCCATTATGCTCGCCGGTAGTTGTAGTAGTAGTAGTTTGGTTGGCTATAGGCTGACCCATCGACACCCCCTCCCTGAATCTTAGCACACCGCGTTTTCAATTAGGGTTGCGAAGAACATTACGGGGTCAGTTAGTGTTCCGACTAAATTGTGATTACGGTTTGAATTAGCGTTGCGAATCAAATATTCCCCGCGTTTGGTTCCAGCATAGCGTTGCGAATGAATGTCGAGCGTGGTTGCTTATAGTGTTCCGAAAAAAGAGTCGCGATTGTGTTTGAGATTGTTCTTGTATTTTGAATTGGAGTTACTAGAGTTTGATTCATTGCATTACTTTTGATTCGTGGTATTCTTTTTACTAGAGTTACGATGCGACTGATCGCGTTTTTTTAATTACTCGTCCTAGTTTGATACTTAATACTTTTTTGAGTTAGTGTTGCGACGATGACTGATCGCGTTTGTAATTAGAGTTGCGACCCCAATGCCCCGAAACTGTCCTGGGACATGTCCGAAAACATGTTCCTGGGAAAAAGGAGTCCCGAGCAGCTGGCTTTGCTGCACATGGGACCCCACACAGCCTTCAGGAAGGCTGCAGCGAATTAAAGTTAGAGTTGCGTATTGCGAGACACAGGTGCACTGAATTTTTATTAGTGTTGCGAAAAATGAAACCACCCACGTGGTGGTTCTCGGTAGCTTTTTATATTTGTTAAAGTAATGTAGCTCCTTGGGAGCTTCTTCGTTTGCTATTCGGGATTTGTATTGAGTATAGTAGAATTTTCTGTAATGAAGCACCATCCGGGAATTTTTAAGTTGTTTGAGAAATTAGTGCTGCGAGTAGTCCAAAGTCCTAGTGACTATGCTCGGGAGTTGATTTTAGTCTGTAATAAGTTAGCGTTGCGAAAGAAAGAAACAGTCCACTCACGGTTTTCTTGCATTAATGAGTGGACAATGATCAGCTGTCCTTCTGGCTACTTATCATTTTTTCTAGCAGCCCTAAGTGGCTGCACCATCCTCCTTCTACTACCACCTACAACCCACGGGACAAATGTTTTCGTTGTACATATTATTTTCAGATTGATAAGAAATGTAGTTTTTATTTTTATAAATTTTCAATATTCTTTGGCATTGATCAAAATTCATCCGCGATTGTTGCTTAATTTGATGATGTTGAAACGAAATTTGCACTGAAAAAGTAGGTAAATGCAATTCGGCACTTTATATTGATAGTAAATTTGCAATATTAACGCGTGCTCGTTGTTGCTACTTTCTGCATGAAAGTAACTTCGATTACTGCGCAGTAAAGTGCAACCCATAAAAATACTTTAAAGAAGTAAAACAAAAACGCCAAGTACATGATAATATCGAGGACGGAAAAGAGTAAACACAAAAAAAAATAGAAAAAAATATAAATTGTAAAAAAAGATGTGATATCAAAATGCGCTGCAAGTACGTAATAAAGGTGCTTTCCACCTGCGCTTAAGATGACACAACTACATATACACAGCTAAAATGTTGTGTTCATACATTCCATTACTCATACCGCCGACATATTAATAATGTGAGGATAAAATGTAACATCTAGACATTTGCCTAGATGTCCGCCGCCTGGAAGTCAAATACTTGGCGTAGCCAGGCAAAGTATTCTCAGATCATCAATACCCATACCTTCCCCCACGTAGGCTTTCAGATAATTTGTTCATTTAAAACTTAGACAATATGAGTACATTTTCAGTATATTGCGTTTTATGATAATCCCAAGATCATTCATCGATACCGATACCTTTCCTCTCATAAGCTTTCAGATAATTTGACAATTTAAAACTCTGACAAATATGAGTACACTTTCATTATTTTACGTTTTAAATACTTCTTATTCATAGACACCTTGACTTTGCCTGGCCACGCCAAGTATTTGACTTCCAGGCCGCGGATATCTAGATAAATGTCTAGATGTTACATTTTATCTTCACATTATTAAAATGTCGGCGATATGAGTAATGGAATGTATGAACACAAGATTTTAGTTGCGTATATGTAGTTGTGTCATCTTAAGCGCAAGTGGAAAGCACCTTTATTATGTACTTGCAGCTCATTCTGATTTCACATCTTTCTTTACAATGTATATTTTCTTCTATTTTTTTGTGTTTATTCGTTTCTGTCCTCGATTTTATCATGTGCTTGGCGTATTTTTTTTACTTTTTCGAATTTTTTTTATGGGGATCTCATGTCTCTTTACAAAGTATGTATGTATTATATATGTATAGTACTTTGTGTACTGTACATGGTGCGCGAAACAGCTTATGGCGCTGAAAGCAGCCTTTGGCGCTGAACGTATTTAACATTGAACTGTATGCACAACCTCAATTATTAATACCTTTCGAAGAATAATATGTATGCATGTTTAGCATTTCGTTGCCATTTCGTTGTTTGTCTACTCTTAAATCATCAACGGATACCCACATGGTGCCCTTACCCCTTACCATACTCGTGTAATGACCATCGGTAATACTTTTACCGTGGTGGAAAATCGTTGCCTTAAGTTTATAACAGTGATCCCCCATTTGTATTTTAGTAGTAGGTATTGCTGTTTAGGCTGTTTTTTCACATCCAAATTCGGAATTATTATGCGCCCAAAGCGGCTGCTCTTCTTCCGTCTTGTAATTAGGCATACTTAAGCGCCCATAGTGACTGCCGTTTCTTTTTTCGTTAAAATTGAGAAGTATAAGACTCCCAAAGGGGCCACTCCTCTTTTCTATCAATGTTCAGAATCATTAAGCGCCCAATGTGGCTGCTCGAAATTTTTCTGAATGTCCGAATTGCGTGGCGCTCCATGCGGCTGCCTGGAATTTAAAAGAATTTTTTTGGAACTGGTTAGATACAAATTGTCTGATATTTCAATATTTGGGCAATAGCGATTCAATGAAAGGACTATATCTCTTAAAATTACATTACTTAATCGAGATAGATTGTAGGTATTAAGCCACTGAGAAAATTTCTGTTGCAGAAATATTATGTGTGAAGAATATTGCAACAAGAGGATTTCAGGTTCATCATACATGAAAAATCAAACCTCAAGGAATTTTTATTAATACTTTTGAGAATGTTGCAGGTAACATCGTGGGTCCATCGAGGGAAGTAAGAAACGCATGACAATTTCAGATTTTCATTAGGCCGGTCATTATTTCAATTTAAGTAGATATGTATATGGTTAGGTAAGACGTGTTTAGTGGTCACATAGAATTATGTAGTTTTTAAGGAAACACTGCAGTGTGTAACTAAATATAAGTAGCAATTATTAAATACGAGTGCTCGTATACGTAGGAATTATTAGTATTTAAGTAGACATAGCAAATATGCACTGGCATATTTCCTATTAATGAATAGGAAATATTATTTCTTTGGTTCATTCCCAATTATGTAGTGAATAATTATCATGGTAGAAATATTCCAGAAAGTTCATAAAATTTTTAATGAATGAAACAAAGAAATGTTTTCAATTCTGCTTAGCTTCATCGCGGTAGCTTTTTACAGAAGGACTCCTTCTGTTGCCCGCTTGTGGAGCGATCGAGGATCGTTTTGCAACCGTGCATCAGGGGGATCTATGGAAATGTAAATAAAATTTTGCATAAAGGAGGGCGGATGGGACGCGGTTAGGGTGGGTCTCCACTCGCAGCGCCTCCACGTGGTGAGACCTGGGCAATCTGTATTATTTGAAGCGTAATTACTAATCGTATCACAAGTAACATTGTAATAGAATTATTAATTACGTAACAAGTAAAACTAGCCGATTGGCTGCGATCATCTATCTTCGTTAGTCTCTATTCTATCCGTCCAGGTTCGATTCTAAATATTGCTCCTACAATTACATTTTATTTCTCCAATAATATTAAAAAAAAGACTCCAATAGTAATCTTGGTGCCATATTTCCCAAACAAATCGCGCACTCCTAAATACGTAGATACCATTAGATGATAACTTTATATCTGAAACGCGATCGTGATCGGACGTGAACTAGTTAAAAGTGCCATGGTGAATCTTAAATCGCGATATCTCGATTCCTGGATTAATTTACCCAGCTACAATTAACCCAGTACCTAGAAAACTTCTCGAGGAACGTTAACAAGCAAAGACCTCTACCAAAGTCGCATCATGGCCGAACAATGTACCTGCCAGTCCAACTTTATTTGCGATCGTGATCGAACCTCAGTGAACGCGTGAGCATATTATTTCGAGATATTTCGATTCCCGCATTAATTTCATCGATTTCTGGACCATGTGGGAGGTCGCTTAACAAGGTTCTACTGCAATTCACCTAGTATCTAGAAGACTTTTTGATCCACTGTTTAGGGACATTTAAAAACGTGCAGTGCTTTATATTTAATAACATGAAATGGCTATGCGTGTTAGTAGTATCATACGCGAGTGTAGAGTCAGTGTTTTTACGCATCTTGAACTATATAAAAGTCTATTGATTCGAGCTTTTTGATCGTGAAATTAAAGTGATATATTTGTGTGTGTGACATTTTATTCGGTACTACTGTCCTTGACTACTGTGAACCTGCCGAAGTAGCTTCCTGTCTGCATAGATAACTGTAGCGAACACAGTGACCATGAATACATACTAGTAGTTCTCGTGAACAGTAACATTAAGGCGGGTGCTTCCAAATGTTTAATACAGACAAAAGCAATAAATAAATTTCAAATTCAAAGTCAAAGTTGTAATATCGCGTTTTAAATATTCCAAATAATTTTTCTTGAATTTTATAATCAAAGCTTGAAGCTTTGAATACGAGTTACAATTCTCAAGTTTAATTACATTCGAGTCATTAGATTCTCTTAATAAAACGTGACTGGAAAGCATTATAATCCATGTCATTAGCGCCTAAACGAGGCTGCTTTTTTCACATTAAAATTCGGAATTACTATGCGCCCAAAGCGGCTGCTGTTCTTCCGTCTTGTAATTAGGCATCCTTGAGCGCCCATAGTGACTGCCGTTTCTTTTTTCGTTAAAATTGAGAAGTATAAGACTCCCAAAGGGGCCACTCCTTCTTTCTATCAGTCTTGAGAATCGTTAGGCATCCATAGAGGCTGCCGTTTCTTTTCTCATTAAAATTGAAAAGTATTAGATCAATGTTCAGAATCATTAAGCGCCCAATGCGGCTGCTCGAAATTTTTCTGAATGTCCGAATTCCCTGGCGCTCGATTTGTAAATTGCGGATTTCAAATGATCTCTGTTTTACCCGTGTTGAATTCTAATTCCTACCACGTGTAGCATTACAATGTTATTTTAGACTGAATCGATAACATTGGGTGTGATATGAAAATGGTAAGGGGGCTTGCGAGCCCCCCGTGCGTGTGACACAAAATTACATTGGATGATAATTCTATCATATAGTTGGTCTGTGATAGAACGTTCTTCATGAATAGTGTCGTTTGTTCACTGATGCTAAATGAAAATTTTACCATCTGCTGGCAAGATATCGACAGGACGCGATGTGTAACATTCTCTGTGTTGACAGACAGTCAGATACCCACGTTGAAGAAACTGCAACCAGGTATTCACTGATGCTCTAACCCCAGAAAAGCTAGCATCATGTGTCTAAATTTGAATGTATACTTTGACAAAATTAATTCTTTGCAATGTGTGTTTTGAAACAACTGTACATGTTTGTACATTATTACATTTTCTCCCTTCTTCTTTCTTGGATATACATAATTCCACTTTTTTCTGTCGTTTTTAACTGATCATACCAATCACGAATGCTCCTACTTTTTTCAAACGATGATAAATCTTATCCACAAACATAATGTTCTCGCAATGTGGAAAGACGAATCTGAAACCAATTTCACTGATCATTAGACGAGTTTATATCGCACCAGATAACACCCAGTTGTATAATCAATAATATAAGTCCATCGTTGGAAAAATCTCCCCTTGACCCCCAAATACGCGATTTTGTAATTTTCGCAATTTTGGAAACCACGAATTGCGTACCTTCATGCACTAGAAAACATTGCCTGTGATGTTTTATGGGATCGTTGGAGATAAAGTGATAGCAGTGGGGAAAAGAAACGTCCAATAAATTGCGAGCAAGAAACTGTTATTGCGATAATGAATTTCAAAACAAACAACAGAAGCTTCGATCCCGACTCTTTTCATTAAGAAGTGATCGCAGTATTGATTCGTTTCTCTTCGGAACGGCACTGTTGTGTCACGATTTTCTTAATCGTAATTTGAAACATTTCCACAACTAATTTATTTTTTAGAGTGTTCTGTTATATAGTGTTACCTTATCAGTGATTTATCATTTGTGACAAAAAGAAGCTAACTGTCTATCGATTATTTTACAAGAACTAGCTAAATTATCTACATTCTATAATAATCCTCTCTAATCGACAAATCGTTTCACCGCAGAGCGAATCCTCCACCGAACTCGATCGTGTAAACAATAATTTATTAATCACTACGCGGTTAATGACGCAAAGTGACTGTCATTAAATGTATCTCAAGCAATGAGCAAACAATGCTTTGGTAACGCCGAAATAATATGTTTTGCACGGAATGAATTCCGCATGTGGATACCAGTATACCACAACAGAGAACCGCGTCAATTTTCGAGTTCGCTAAAAATTGCGAGAGTGCGTAAGTCCAGTTACGAAACAGCTGTACTATAGCATTGATGGAGTAAAATGTTACTAAATGGAATTGATCATCGAAGATTGAAGCAAGTCGTTCGTGGATCGATCGTGAGGAAACCGTTGGAAAGAGGAATCGAAGAATGATTGAGGAAGTTCCGCCCACTTTTAAATAATGATGCAACTGCAACTGCAGACTGGCAACAGCGTCGGATTACAAAAATAGTGCGTATCCAGTGGAACACCTTGTTAGCACGCATCGGGTTTCAACCGGTAATAGAATTATTTTCCTTTCCGTGGGTGAGAATTGATTTCTCGTTGCTGTTCAGTGCTTCGTGCAATGTCCCTTAAGATAGAACGCTGCAGGTAGCTAGAGTATCTCGGAAAATGGAGGAGAACCGCGAGATCGAGCAAAAGTAATTGGTCACGATTGACTTTTCCATCGGAGATCTGTTGACGCGTATTTCTGTGTACTTAGTTTAGTAGCAAGAAGTGAATTCTCTGGACATATTGTGTGTTAGAACAGTCTCGTTGCGGTAATGCAATTTACTGTATCTTTAAACCCGGTAGTGCATAGGTGGACTTTTGAAACACAAGTATCAACGTGGAGTGCTCCTGGACTCCCAGTAAAAAGAAACATTGATTGACCACGATATAGAAAAATCTATGTGTTTACGATTTTTTATTGACACTTAAACAATACAGACCAAAGCGAACATTACTCCATAGTATACGGCAAAAATATTAATAAACACATAATTCATTTTATTTTAAATATATTAAATGCAAACAAGTTTCAAAGAAATCATTGCTAAAGAAACAACAGACGGTGATAAGATTTTCTACGGTTGGGTGTCTACTAAATCCCCACGTGTGCACTGCCGGGTTAATAAATCATGCATGGAGAAGACGATTTAAAGATTTTCCCGAGAATCACGTGTCTTGAAAGTCTGCTATCAAGTGAGAATCGACAAACACTTTTCTAACGGTGTCGTACTCTCGAAAGAGGCTAATCGGTATAGTCATCGTTTCATTGACCAAGTTAAACGCAATTTAAGATTACCGTTATCTACTTCCTCGTAAACTTTCTCCTTATTACCCACACAAAATTGCACACGCGCGTGGCGCGTGCTCTTGTCAGGCTGAATGTCATCTTGCAACACTCAAGATCAACTCGCTGATGTAAACTCCCCACGAATCTGTATCATCTGTTCCATCCGCAGTCATTCACTCGCGTGGCAACACGACGATGCGCAATTACCTACTCCGTTTAATTCCAGAACCAGCGACAGCGTCTCGATTGATAAGATGGACCTGCTGAGTCTGACCGTTCGATCTCTCGATCTGAGTGATCCGACGCTGTCCCAAGGGTCTTTCCTGGACTTGGCACGTGAGAGTATTGTGGAGAAGGAAGAATCGAAGGAGCTGCGAACGATTAATATGGACGAAGTCGCTTGGCATGATACCTCGGATGATTGCTGGGTAGTGGTCTACGATTTCGTCTACGACTGCACAGACTTTTTGAGAAATCATCCAGGTGGCCCAGACGTTATTCTGGAGTACGCTGGCAGAGATGCTACGTTGGCCTTCATTGGCACTGGACACTCGAGGGCTGCACGACGGAGCCTGCAAAGGTACCTCATCGGCGAACTTCCGCCGGAAGAGAGAATCTTCCGCGTTCCCGACGGCGTCAAGGTTGCGGGCTTTTAGTCTGCCAGATCGTATTCCTACTAGTTTGTTGTGCAATGATATACCTAGTGGAAGAGAACTGGTTTCTTCCTTCTGGAGTTTCAAGCTACTTTGACTGTAGTGAAATCTTGTGTGGAGTTTATTATTACTTAGTGCTATTACTAGTTAAGAATGTTATAAGTACGGAAGGATGGTATTATAACTGTTAATAGGTAAGAATTTATTGAAGAGCTCTGAAAGACTTTGTATTCCTGTGAGGAACAGTTTCTATGAATGCTGTACATAAATATTTACGTTTATGTGTAAGCGCTTGGGAGGAATTGTAATATTTAAGTGGGTGGTTTGTAGAAATGACGAAACGTATTTTACACCGGTACAGTATATTTCTTGGTCCTCTAAACATTCATAATATACACAACATACAATATGACAGCAATTCAACGTTTTAGTTCCTCGTTAATGCGGCACCGATGGAACATCACGATTAGTTTCTCGTTATTCGCGAACCGTTTCATCTTCTCCGTTTCTTAATATCTATTACATACGTGTCATTGTGCTCGACGGCAGGAAAAAGTCAACGACATTCATTGAAAATAATATACGAGATACACGATGATGAGAAAAATATTTCTATGTCGTAATACTGATTCTACAAGATACCATCGTAGATTTTCTTAGAATGCTACTTTCTTTCATTTCTCAGCACGGAAAGCATCTGTTCCACCGCGGCGATTCTCTCCCCGTTTCAATCTCTTTCGAAGATTAATTTAATTACCAAATTATTGACAGTTACATCAGCCTGCGCACGACTGCAAGCGCAGCAGTGTCTTATTCCCGTCTCGCGGGACTCCCGAGTAAGATCTCTTCCGAGTAGCGTTCAGAAGTCATTCATTTGTATCAACTTTCACGCAAATCCTCGTGCAAGAGGGTCTACAGTCCTGGATCCAGGAAATCTCATTCTCCTCGATATCTACGGTGGAAGCTAGTCACTGTTACACATACTTTTATATTTATTATCCCTCGTCGTTTAAACGATCGGTCGTGTGCGCTTAGACATACGTCAGCTCGCAAAGTGATTTTCCTGTCGCTGTGATTTATACGTGAGAAACATATCATTTTTTAAAAATGGGAAATTGGGAAAGGTGTGGAAACCTCGGCTTTCTGATCCTCAGGCGGTGAGGGAACAATCAACCACCCAGGTCTGTTTACATTTCTTGCAACCTTTCCGCCCTGCCCATGGCTTTCAAAGCTATCGGCGTTGAAATTTCAAACAGTCTATGCTCGACCACCGAGGATAGAGGTCGATAATCGTTCGGTATGTTTTCTTTTCCATGTCACACGTTACTAAATTCTTTCCGTGAAAAGCCCGACCACTAGTTTCATCCACTATTCTCTATTCTGTCACCCTTTGATCGGCTTCGAAAGCTGAAATTCGCGAGTTAACGAACCTCAAAGTGGTTGAAAGCGAGGTGGACAGCGGACAGGAGAATCACGTGTGTGTTGCATTGGCGTGAAACTCGACGAAATTCTTTAACGTCAGATAGTTTAAACAGGGTAAGCATCCCGAATTCTAATCTACACGATTCCGTCTTCGTAACATTAATGTATACTGCCTTATGTCGACTTTGTCTTAGACGAGTATCCATTAATTCTTATACTTGTGGAGCGATTCGAATTACAATAATCCCTCAACTCGTTTAGTTGCTGCACGTGAGAATTAATCTCAGGACACGGTGAATTATTCCGCCGTCAGTTTCGTAATGAGCCCTGGTCACGCGGGGAGATCGCGGCCATTAACCAGTCGAGGGGTTATTAACATATTAATTGCGCTATGAGTTAACATAACAGTACGCTCATTTACACAGAAATGTTCACGGCTCCATCGAGCCGTAGAATTTTCTTCAATTTTCTGGGAATTATTCAATGATTATCGAATCAAGACAAAACGTCGTCGAGTGGCATCGTGACGCTCGCGCATTTTTATAATTTCATAGATGGTCCACTGCAGAAAAAAACACGGTTCAATTGTTCATCTCGCTTGCGTTTATCCAATAGGAAAACTTTATAGTCAAGTTATTCGCTGTTTATGTTAGATCCTCCACGATACAATGATAATCGTTATTATATACAATTGTGAATAACGTTTCATACATCCTTCACGAATATCGTACATTTATTTGGCGAAACTTAACGATTCGAAACAATGGAGGAAATTCAGTCACTGTTCACAGAACGCCGTTTTTGAATCTGGGGGTGAAATCACTGGGGACGAAAAGAAATCTAGACAAGTAGTCTGGAAGTGCTGTGTTGCGATCTGCCAAATTAAAACTATGATTTCCATACGAAATTGGATGTTTTGGTTCTCTGTGACGCAGCTAGATCGTATTTCTTCAAATATATCCCAAGGGTCGTAAAAAATTTCTTTAAGGGGTTAGGACACAGTAACGGGCCAAGAAAGCAGACGATTTTTAGACGATGATAATAAGAAAAGTAAACAATCAATTAATATAAGGTTTTGTGTTTTAGTTCACTATATTATGAACTATAAGGAAAACATAATATTTATAATATAGCTTTTGTACGCCGTGCAATGTCTCCATTTAAAATGTCCTTTTTTTCCGGATGACCAACTGGTGGGCTGGATTTCACGAAATCGGATGGACTGTAACAAAAACTCCAAAAATGTCATAAACTATAATATATTTCCTAGGAATTGACGATCCAACATTTCAATTTTTGATCAAAATGGCCGATGTTTGAAAAATAATGATCAAATTTCGACAGAAGTGTGTGAATCTTTTTGTCTATATTTTGTACAATAATTAAAAAATTTAAAATTTTGGATCGTCAATGCCTAGGAAATATATTACAGTTTATCCAATTTCCCGGAATCCAGCCCACAAGTTGGTCATCCGGGAAAAAAAGAGTTCATAATATAAAACACAAAACCTTATATTAAGCGATTGTTTATTTTTCTTATTATCGTCGTCTAAAAATCGTCTGCTTTCTTGGCCCATTACTGTGTCCTAACCCCTTAAAAAAGACTTAAAGAATTCAAAAACAGCATTCTCTGTGTTAACGAACAACACCGAATATTTACACGTACACATATAGGTTTAATATGGAATGCTGTATCGAAGCATGGTAGAGTGTACACTCGAGTGAGAACTCTTAAGTCTCTAATCGACGGGCACCGTCGTCTAATTACACTTAAATCGAAACGCTGCTCTAGAACGTGCCAACGCGGATGATCGTACTGTATCCTACGTTTACCACGCTTTAAACACCGATACTTTACACGCTACTTTCTGTTTTGTATATCGTTAGGACAGCCTATCTCATAGATCGCCGCCTACAGCGAGCGTAGTCGTTCGATTACAATATACCTATCGTCTAGCACGGTATATTCGATGGCTCGATAATTTCACACCGTTAATTCCTGTGATTACGATTAAAATTACGATTACAGTTGGCGGCAATTAATCGCGTCCGGGCCACACCACGATTTCGCTCGTCGTTTTAACGTATCTCGATGGGAACGGCCACGAAGCGATTCGCGTAGAAAAATTGATGCTTCGATTCGTAATTGAAATGTATTAGTCGATACTCGTGCGCGTGTGTGTATGTTCAGCTGAATATTTAGATAATGAAGAGCTCGGTAATTTGTAGATTCGATAGAGTGCCAGTTATCCAGAGTTCGATTGCGTGGGCGTGTAATTAGGTACACTTGTGCTCGAAATAGAAGGAAGATTGTAACAGAATAGTGGTAGGCGTTTAATATTAGTGGTTAATCGAAGGGGCCAGAACTAATTAAATCTAACAGGATATCATATTGTGACTTCTTGACCAAATCTTGATTTAATTAAAGAAAATAAGTAAACTTGATTTGATGATAAGATACTTTCCAGTTTCCACTCGTCTAGATAACTGGTACTCTCTTGTATTTCTTTGTTACCATTCAGCCAGTGACTCGTTAAATTTATCTTCATTGACAAATACTTAGTGGACACATTAAGTTATACATATATATATATCATATATGCAAGTGTACGAATCGTATTATCGAAATCAGCGAGTGTATATGTATTCTGTACTGAGTAGTAAAATTAGAGAAAGTATTTATCTCTCAGGGTTAAAGAGAACCAAAGAATGCTATGTGATATGGAAATACTATTAACAAGATAACACGAAATAAAATCAGGTAACAAGACAAAACTTAAAGCTACGTATTACAGAATCGAACAGATCCAAGTAACTATATCTCCACTTGCTTCATACTTAATTACATTTATATACAATAGGACAGTAAATATTAATTTGCCTCCCTACCCTCTATAGAGTTTCGATATCATCTATTTATCCGGTTAGACACCCATTAGATACCCTTAAATCGTACGACAGCTAGAATAAACTACAACATTTGCTCGTATGAAACCTTTCAGTGAGAAAAATAATGATTTCGTTAGCGGCTTTGCTGCAGAACCGAATCTGCCACATCCCGTTTCGATCGTTCAAAACGAGCGGAATGTTTGATTTGTTTATCGTTTCGTTTAACACAAGAGAGAATAAGCTGATGGAGTAACAATAAAAAGTCCGGGGAGGAAAGGATTAGAAAAAGATTCGATCATGTGTCACGTATCCAGAACTTACATAGCCTGATGACAATTAATGTATTTCGTAGTGAACACAGAGTATAGCCTTAAGTTCTTTTTGCTTCACTTATTAATTAATAAGAGCGTCGGCACGCGAGCACGAACTTTCATTCCATTTCAAGACGATTGCGATTTCGTTCGATGATCGTCGAAGATTTCACTTCCAGAATTACGTGTTCATTCGTAATCGGAGCTTGGATTCACTGCAAGTTTCAAATTCTTTTCTTCAGAAAAATATTGTTCCTTTTGAGAAGAAAGATTACGATTGTCTCATTAAACGAAGAATGTGAATGTCGGGATCGAAAGACTACCATTGATTGAAGCTCAGTTGAAACACTTTGGATTCATTGTAAAATAAATTGCTTACTTGTCTTGGAACAAGTAAAGGGAAATTGTCTACCATGAATAGATTTATCCTTACGATTATTTCACCACTGAATTCCTCTATTTACGAAAACTTCATAGCATTCATTAATACCGGCGTAAATGTTCAACGGAATACTCGAGGATATATAGGCAAGTCCATTAACATGAACCATTTCACATATTCGTACGCAATAGAGCGAGTGCATCAATATGAAATTACATATGCTGCACAAACATTAGCTAATTAAACACCAGAATTACTGTGAAATCGCATGAGACATTCATATAAACGTTCTACCATGTACATGGCATAAATTATATACATTGAACGTACAAAAACTATAAGTCCATCGAATTCTCTGGTGTTTCTAGTACAAAAGAAGACGAATCCTATGAACCTCTTTTAGGCCTAAATAATTATTATGCACTTTCTGATACACAACATTCCCACTGCCACTAATTTCGACAGAAACCAAATTAAGTCAAAATCCGACGTCGAACTTTTTCCTATGTTCTCTCCTTCAGTTAGGCGCGGGACCTGGACCAGCCAGGAAGGACGAAGGCAATTCGAAATATCTCGCTTGCAGTACACGGAGCTACATAGCGGAGAAATAAGATCGCTTATTCTTCAACGGAGCTCAACGAATTCGTGAGTAACCAATAAAATTTCACCCGAACATTCTATCCCCCTAACCCCTAAACAATATGTCGTTCAATCGTCCAAAGTATCGACATTCCTCCAATGAAAACTGTATTCGAATGGTAGAATAATCTTTTGACAGATTTGTGCGAATGACTTAGACGTTCAACGGACCTCGACGGCTTCAAAAATACGCGCAGACGATCCGAAAATTTTCCGAGCCGTCGAGACGCGTTAAAAACCTCAATACGGTTCGAAGATTCCTGAAAGTTCATCGAATACCAGGATTTCTCGCGGCGAAATCAGCGGGTTCCTCGTGGTTTCGTGGAAGTTTTTCGCTGCTGGTGCTCGAGGCCAGCGAGCACACCTGGGAAACTTTAAAAATTTCTGTCTGGGAAGTTTCGAATATCCGGGGAACCGAGGAATATTCGAGTGCCTCGCCGTACTTTCGATATTTCCCGTCGAAGATCAGCGACTCGTCGTTTTCCCCACGTGGAATCCAAGTGCAATCTTAATTGTCGGTCGTTTCGCGTTCTGGACTTTCGCCTCTCACCTGTATCGACTAAGATAGCGAGGGGTTGGAGGAAAGTGGGACGGGAGTAGGGGCCGAGATCGATCGTATCAAAGTCGATTGTGAATTTGTTATCGGGACCTTTGACTGCCTTTGACCGGCTTCGTTGCGTCCGCAACGAGATTCTCCTTTATCGAGCGATCGCGAAAGGAGACAACGCTCTCTCATAGAATTTTCCTGGACCCGTGGAAGCCCTCCTCTGTCCCGTTTTCGTTCCTCATACCTCCAGCCAACTTACATCAAGCTGCATAGGGCAATCCCGTTCTCGAACGCCGATTGCAATGCGGTCGTTTCCATGCAGAACGCGCCGTCGTCGTACATGGTCGCAGCCCTTTGCTGCTGCACTCGACTCTCACTTTGAGATCTGAAATCACAGGTAGAATCGATTAATGCTTCGCTGTTCCTTCATTTTCATTTTATTATATTCCTGAGTGTATCCTTCTGTGGCTATCCATTCCGCCGATCTTTTGTGATTAATTCGTATGAAATGTACCAAGTACGGCAGGAGTACAAATATATGCGAGACTAACCCACGATTACACTACGCCCCCCATACAAAATTGCCCCATTGCAGAGTTAGGCCTTAGTTGACTAAATTTTTATTCGACTGATCTCGACTAAAAATTTCGACTAAAACGAAGTTATTCGAGAATAACGAATAAAAATTTAGTTGATTAAAAATTCATTCGTTATTCACGAATAACTTCGTTTTAGTCAAAATTTTTATTCAAAAGTTAGTCGAATAATGCCCAACACAGGGGCTACCCGTCGAGAATTAAATTTCACAGAACGAAACAGGAATCGATGGGACAGTGCGAATCTCTTCGCGGTTCCAATTGGAAAAAAAGCTGCTTCCGGTAATCGTAACGGAGCGAACCTCGCCCCAAACGGCTCCCGAGGGTGTCATGGACACTTGTGTACACCCATGGAAAGAACGTTCTCTTCTCTCTTGAAAGAAGCTTCGATACTCACCTCGGAGGCATTGCTCGCGAGCGCTGATGCGTCCTGATTTGCTGCTTCCTTGAGAGCTGCTGGTTCGATAGATAGCTGCTGTCCCTGAGGACGGCGCCCTGCTGATAGTGGTTCTGATGACCGGCTGATCGGTCGTTGTTCTGAGACAACGATAATTGTGCCAGATACTCCCTGAGCTCTGGCTGGCTGGCCAGCAGATCGCGACGCGCTTGCGCGGTGAACGTCGATTGCGCGGTCGTCGTCGTCGAGTCCGACCAGGGCGGCGGCGGAGTGTGAGACCGCGATATCATGGAGTACTTGTGACACAGGTACTCCTCGTAGGTCGGTGGCAAGCCGGACTGTAAACAGAGACCACGGTGGAATCTTCGTGTGTCGAAGAATTGCCTCGGCTTTCAGAAACCGGGGGATTCTTTCTGCTCTCAGGCATCGAGGAATTCATTTCGTTCTTAGAGATCGAAGGATTCCCTCTGTTCTCACAGATCGAAGGATGCCTTCTGGTCTGAAAGATCGAAGAACCTCCTCTGTTCTCAGAGATGGACTAATCCCTCCTACCAGACATCGCGGTACATCTTTATTCAAGTATCTCTAATGGGAAATCCAGTGGTACAGTTCACGTCGATGGCATGGTGGAGGATTTGTAGGGGCTCCCTACGAGTCTGATTGTCGAAGGAAATAATTCGATAACAAGCTACACAGGATCGGCATTCATTATATTATATTGCGTAATTGGCGGAATTGCCAGGATATTCGGAAGCTGAGGAGCCGAGATGATGTGAATTATCCCGTTGAACGATAGGAACGCAACCGATGATATGCTTTGTTTAATCTTTCGATTTGGCTGAACGCCGCCTAGGGGCTTTGCCCAAGTTTAACTAATTGCTACTGGGGGAAGTTTGACGGGAAATATTGTTTAATCTTACCCAGGGAATTTGATCGTCCGCCAACGGTATTGGAAACTCGAGTTACAGGGAACGTTTCGAGTGGTGTTGATCACGGGGAGTCGAGCTCGAGAGGTAACTAATTAGCGAGTTTCTCATCTTTTGCATTAAACCCATGCGTGCAGAAACATCGCAGTTTTCATTCCGTGACGCATTGTAGAAATCGAGGGGAGTGTTTTCCGGGGGGGGGGGGGGCGGATGGGAATTTGAACTGGGGCCAATTACTTGAGACGGAAAAGGACGTTTTGCAACGCGCCACTGAGACGCCCCGTGGTTTTTGTACCCCTTTCGACCACTTCACTTAGTTGCACTCGCTTCAGTGGTGCAACACTTTACGAAATTCGAAGCGAAGTTTTGATGCATCGATGTTTTTACGCGTTACTTGAAGGTATTTTAAGATTCCAATATTCATCTCGATATACTTCTCCGAGACGTGCATTTCGAAGCAACGATAACTGACGTTTCTGGGACTCTGACGTTCAATTTCCACTGTTCCGTTATACACGGAAAAGTCTCAGCAACTTCCGGCGTTCGAGTACTGTGCCAGTAATTACATTTATCAAATTCGTCTCGTGAAATTAAACGTCATATAGTAGTAGATTTCTAATCTACTTTCCGAGCAGAATCAATTACTGACCGCTACACCGATTCTCGTGTTTAATTAAATGCTTATCGCAATTATCGATCGCATCAAATGTATTTGTTCCCAATCAATTGCGAAAGTGAAACACGATGGACCACATTCCTTTAAAGTTCTGTATTTTCGAGTTTATTAAATTTGATTGGCGCCTAGCAAAGTGTTGTAGGAAATGCAGTGTTCGAATTGTATTGAAATGGAAAAATATTCCTATCCAAACGAAATAACTTTGCATCGAAAGATTAAATACTACTAGATGGTTTGATTCACACTTCACAATGAAGTTGATTCTTCTCGCTCCGGTATTGTGTCTCCACTACAATTATTCTTCGCCAGGAAGCCTCAGCCAGTCGAAGGGCCAAATTAGTGTCATTGCAGATCGCCGTTAGGTCTCGACGACTCATTCATCCGGCGGCGCCATGAAAGGGAGTCTAAGTTTTACAAGCTGCCAGAAAGCTGGCGCGAGTAGTAATGAGCGCCGACTCGGGCGTTTTGCGTTCATTGAAAGCGTTTTACCCTATTACATCAGCGAGACTTTAATTAACGCGGAAATGTTGCGGAATTCCAACGTGCCTTTCAACGGCCCGAGCACCTTTTTTCAGATTGATTCGCCAGGCCGCGGCGCACGATGAAAAACACGAGCGCGACCGGCCCCGCGGAGCTTTTAAGCGAAAACGTTTCGCTCGACGAACGCGTCCTTCCTCGTTTCGCGCCGAGACGCGGTGAAATTCGCCTCGCCAGCGCGTGCAGTGTTGTCTGGCACGAAACGAAGCGGGGCTAAAGGTGAGAAAGTAACGCAGTGCATCGTTCTTTGTTGGGCTAGAAGATTCAATGGGATTTTTTAAGCCCCAGCGTAAACTGTTCAAATCCAGAGTTTTTAGAAATTGTCGGTGGATTTTAGAATTCCCTCTGTCCAATTCTTTGAGCCGTCTTTGCCGGTTAATTTACCCAAGGATACGAATCTTTACGACAGGTGGAACTACGAAGATTCTACTTCACTTCCTACCACTGTATACCCTTTAAAAATCACTCGTCGCAATTAATAAAGCGCTGATTTGAAAATCGTCTCTGGTTTACACAGACGTCCCTTAAATTGGCTACTATTCGCCAGCCCTTCGGCTTCCAATTAACCTGCTTGCAATCATGAAGTGCTCGTACAGTTTTCGAAAACCAAAAGCCCCGGCTTCTATGCGATAGTGGTTGCCTCCATTTTCGCCAATTTTCATCGACGCTTGACGGGATATAGTCGATGTGAAAATAGTAGAGGCGGAACTGAGTTTCGGCATTATTATCCTGTGATTCGATTTCCAGCGGGAAACGGCTCAAGCACCTCGGAGGAACTTTTCGCCGTTATTTTCCTCAGTGTTTTCTGTAATTTTAACGAGATTGGAGTGGGTCACGCGAAAGTGGTTACACGATTGTCGCCCGTCCGACGGAACCGGGATTTATTCGCTCGGACAACGATGCCCTTTTTTCTTCTTGGGCAGCGAATTTCACGCTTCGTTTGCCCGTGAAGCGTTCCTTCGAACCGTGCTAATGCAACGAACATTTTAATTTCACCTTGCGCGTCGCGTTTCAGTGAAAAGTGAAACTGAAAGCGTTTCATTATCCCGGGTCGCGGTATAAATGGACTTCCGTTTTCGTCGATGCCAGGGTACGCATTGTGGCTCGTTTGCAAAGGGAACTTTAGTTGTTGCTGAGAGTTCTGAATGCAAACTAGCTATGAAATAATTACAATAGGTAAACGTTTAATTAAGAAAAGGATTTTCAAGTTTCTAATTTCGCGCTTACAAGGCAATAATTAATGAAATATCTAATTTCAAAACAACAGTACAATAACAATTTCGTTTGAAATCATCCCCTAGGCAAAATTGAACATAAATCTTCCATTTCTCGCGAATGACAGGTGAGGATTCGCCCGATTTTCACCATTTTTCAAAGCAATCCAGTCCAGGTAGGGGCAAGCCGAGCGCAAACGAGCATCCCCCGTTATCTCTGCACGCAAGAAACGCGTTAAGAATTTATCCGGGGGGATTTTCTCGGATATTTCCCGGAGACAAATCAGCAGAAAAGATTAGCGCTCTTGGGAGCACGGTGGAACGATACCAAGATAGAATTGCTTCCGTTCCATTTCCGCGACCCTTTAGGTATCCCGTTTATTCGCATCTTTTCCTTGATATCGATATCTCGAGGAACGGTAACCAATCCGTGGCGTTGTAGTTTTAGGAAAATGTAGTCAGAGCCTGGTAAACACTGTGATAAAACGACAAGATTCAGTGGTATTTTATTCAAGCCAGAATTTATTAGATTCCCGACGACGGGGGTTGAAAATTTTTGCAAAAATTACTGCGTCGTATATGCATTCGCTTTTGTTTCGCGTCGGCAAAGGGAGCGGAGCAATAAAGCCTGTCATCTTCGCCGTACGAAGCTGCCATTTGCTTTATGGAATTTAATCTTTTCTTGCCTGCATTGTCGAAGAGAATGTTGATTTATCGCTTGCAACTGGCGTTGGTACGTTGATCGAATGCAATTTAATTCGCTCGCATACCCGCCGGGGAAAAAGTGCGCGGGTCGGGAGCGAAACAGTTGCGGGGTCGTGCAACAGAATGCACGGGGAAGTTGAATCACCGTTCTAATGGCGGCGAATACGTGCCTGCATTTTACAACGACCTCCGTCGGAATTTCTCGTCCCGGGGGCAGAGAGCTTTCAAAAGTTTCCGTATCAATCTACCCGAACTTTTCGACCAGTGCGATTTATACAGTTTCATTCGGCCAATGTCGGCGTTGATCTTTGTTGCCACGAAGATTATCGCGCTCGCTTTGAATGAAGGCACCGCTTGGAAATCGGGGAGCCGAGCGGATGCAGCGGGTCGTTTATAAAATTACCAACGCAAATGCACTCGCGCTGCTTAACGAGTTTATTTAATTTCGGGGTCGCGCTTCTCCGCCGAAGCATACGAATTATTTGGAAGGCGATTGATGTCGAACTAATTTCGAAGCACGCCAAACAATGGGGGGGGGGGGGTGGGGGAGGTAGACGAAGTTTCGGGGTGAAATCGCGTCGATAAAACGCGGTAAGAATGGAACGGCACGAGCTCAGCGATATTCGACGAGTCCGGGCGTCGTTACCGAAGACTTTGAAGTGGGTCGACAGAGGGGGCCAACGGTGTTTTTCACGCGATGTGGCACGAAAATTTATGTGCTCCTCGGCGCCGCGAAACTACGCGGCCCTGGCGAAAACGGCCAACCAAGAGCAAAATGCTTCTCCCCAGTTCGAATTCGACTGTTGTTCACCGTGCCCCAACCCCTTCCCACCCTCGTGGCAAAGAGACCTTTCCCCGGGACAAGGGTACGGTCAGGATATTCATGAGCATCTTCTCGATCTTTTTCTATATTCTGCCTTTCTCTTCTCAGGCTACTTTGAGTAATCGAATATTTTTCTATGCTACACGATTGCGTCGCGCGTTTATAAAGGGTGAAATAGTTGTCAGCAGAGGACGGAGTCTTGATATTATTGCGGGAAAATTGAGGGAATAGTTGGGATTGTTGAAGGAAGGTGGAAATTTGAAAGGGAAAGGGCATTCCTCGTCTGCCGCAGTATGTAAGCCAGAAGTTCCAGTCGCGAATCGGATGGCTGCGCGCAATTAGCAGCTTAAAGCGCGCAATTAGGGGAACGAACGTCAGTTCGTTTACAGGAAATCCATGGATGCACGTCGATTGCAGGCCACTGTCTGACAAGTCGGACCACGAACGACCTTTACCACTGTGGTTGTCTAACGGGATTGCAGTTCTACCTGGTGTCTGGCCGAGTAACGTCCAATACTACTCGGCCAAATCCTAAGTGGCGAGTTTGAATGGTGACTCTGTGACTTGGATTTCGGTAGCTGTACAACGCGTAACTATCTCTAAACCGTGTACAGATTGCCATTTCATGGGAATCTCGACGACGGTACGAACGAGTCTTGTCAAATGTCATGCAAAAGTTTTTTTTGTTTAACGCGATGTCACGGATTCGAGCGATTATTCTTACATCCTCAGCCCTTCAACGATTTCCACGAAATACTCGTTAGAGTGATTAAAAAATCATTCACAAAACCAGCCTGCATGTAACGCGAGACAATAGCTTGAGCGTCGAATAATAGCTTCATATCCGTGTTTTGACTAACGATGCTTGTTCTCCATTGTTTCCGGCGATTTCAACAAGAATGGGCTGTAACGTTAATAACGATTATTATTAACCCACTCACCTGCCACGTTTTCGAGATCGCCACATCGTAGGTGGGCGGCGGTGATGCCATAGCAGGAATGGCGTACACTGCTTGCGATCTACTTTGCGCGTTTAATTGACTATTTCCGGTTTCATTGGCACTGGCGTTCGGCGTGTCTGGAATGGTGGCGTATAAGGCTTCCGGTATAGTGTTCTGGCGAATCCCACCGCCGAGTATGCTGGAGCCCGAATCTGCGCAGTAGTGAATGCAATTTTAAGCAAAGTTTGCGAATTAATTAGTCGATGGTAGAGTGGTCAGCAGCCGGATCCGCGAGCGAACTGCGTCGTTATTGTTAATAACTCGCATAACTAGAGAGAGGATAACTATCGCTATTCTGGAATGTACTTCCGGTAATCTCCGGGCGAGATAGCTCTGGAATAGGATGCAGCAAGGCATGTCCGGATTAGAGGGCGTATTAAATCTTTACCAATGTAGGTATAATGCGACTCTGCTCTGTCGGCGCTCCTAGTCCTCCTCGAATGATTCAATCTCTTCTCGTATTTATTCGTTTTCGTGGCCGGCCTGGACTGATCGGCAACCGAGCTGCTGCTTCCCGTATCACACGATCTGTTCTTCGAGCGAGCCTCCTCCTGCTGCGTCTTGGCGGCTCGCGCCTCTGACTTACTGTTCTTCGACTTGGATATCCTGGTCGTCAGCTTCCTCGCGGACAGCGATCCATTTCGCGGCTTCGGCAGCTCCACCACCACCCCGCAGCCGTAAATTGGCGCGTTTTCGTTAGACATTCTGTAAAAAAGGAAATTGGAGTATCTTAGACGAGTTGCCGTTTATCCTTCGGGCTTTAATCGTTTCTTATGGTATCGAACACGTTATTCAGTAATTACCGCGCGCATCTGCGAATGAATCGCTTACGAGTATCTGACATCGACACACTCGTTGCCAGCGGTAATGCTGCTCTATAATCTGCTGCAATAACACGTAGCGTTTCGTGGTACCGCGTTACCCAAACCACAAGCCAAGGGCCATTAATAACGTGGCCATAATGGCCCCTAATTGGAGTCACTTCGCAACGTTTCTCCTCGACCAAGTGACCCGTGCGTTCGACTCTCGATAAACGCGATTGAACGGTGTTGGAGGGCAAAAAGCGCCTTCCTTGCGGCGATCTACCCTCCGAGGGACACTAACGTTCACCGCGGGATCTCATTATTATTCCGTTCGCATCTTCATAGACATGGGAAAAAGGAAGGCGGACCATATCTGTCAACGGGACACCGATCCCAGAAATAACCACTCGGATCCAACATATTAAGTTTCTAAGGCATGATTTCAGGGATCAGCGTTTCACTTCGTAAAGTATTCTAATCTTCGAAGGGGGGAAATGCGAAAATCTAGACAAAACTCATCAAACTTTGCGGTTCGTGGAATCAGAAGTGAAGGATTCCATTCAGGCACAGTAAAGCTAGGCTCTCGAAAGTTGCCAAGAGAATCCCACCCGCATCATAAACTCGATTCGATGTCCTCAACAGTAATCGTTCTCGGAGATCCCGATGGAAATGGAGTCCGGCCTCCCAGACGAAGTAATAAATCGATAATCGTCTATGAGGGAGAATGGCTGGAGGGGCCGTCGGTCTCGTTCGCTTAATTATTCGATTCCCCGTGAAAGCTCTGCTCCCTTTTTCCGTGCCCGCCGCGCGACAGAGTGAACTCGAAATCAAAGGGAGTCGCTTTGATCCGAGATTTAAAGGCGTGATTTATCGGAATCTGGAAAGGAGTGGCTTCCCTTCTTTTTGCTGCTCCGCTGGAACAATGGCTTCGATCCCTTTGCAACCCCCGCGGCTTCCCGCCCCCATTCATTTTTTCCTTAATCTGTCTTTGAGCGAAGATTATTCGGTCCTAGTGACAGACCGTTATCTAGTTTCGTGGGCCTTCAGGATCGACAGCGCCGATGGGAGAAATCACAGAAGTATTCTGCACCGTCGCGAGAAAGATCGTCACTGTATCCTCGCGAGTTTTCGAGCTTGGAGGGGTTAACAAAATATTCTGCTTTTCCCTTCTCATTGCTCGCAGCCCCCTAAATGGAACGTAAATGTCTGAAAGAAAGCCTCGAATCGTCACTGTCCCGGAGGCAACGAATCAGTCAGACGCTCGCCCGAGATTCCTGGGAAGAGGTAGCTTTCCTCTCTTTCACGCGGAAATTTCATTCTCCTGCCTCCCCTTCTATATGTTCAGGGCTCTTTCGCGAGGAAACGTTTCGGTGGCTACAGCACCGAGCACATCCAGCCAGTGGTACAATCCAATTTTCGTATCGTCGTCGATTCGAAAGGGATACCCATCCCCCTCCTTGTGTCAGATTTATTTTCTCCCCCGAGAGATTAAAAAGAAGTTACTCCGTCGAGATCCGTACTTTCTCCTCTCGCTGCAGCTTCGTTCTGTGCCCCATTTTCTACGGTAAACTAGATTCTAGGTTCCTCGATATATCCGGACTTCTTCCCTGCATTTTCTCTGCGACGATCTGTCCATGGGAGTGGAGGCTGCGAGGGAATCGGTACTCAGGGCCGAAGGAGAAGCTTCATTTCCGCAAGATAGTGTCAGTGAATTCCCACAATGTCTGACGAACGAACGAAACTCGCGGGGTTAATCGACGAAATTAATTTTCCAGCGGGGAACGCGATGCTTGCCGGGTATAATAATCTGCGAGGCTCTCTGGTTTCGATGGGGAGGGAAGATACATCCAGACGCCGAGGAGAAATCGCTGCACGGAAATTAAATTACGCGGTGCGCTGCGGAATGAGCTCCGGGAGACCCCTTAGTTAGTTTCGACGACAAACTACGTGCTACGCTGCCGTTATTATTCATTCCGGCTCGCCTGCTTCTGGCCAACTTCCGGTCGCCACGAAATCCCTTTCATCTGGTCGACTTAGACCGAGCGCTGGTGATCTGTCATCGAAACAGACACGCCAGCTTCGCTTGATCCCTCCTCGCTCTCTTATGCCGGACTCCCTTTAATTCTTCCCTTTGCTCACTTATCGCAAGCGAGGTTTGCTCGGGTCCATCGGGACGCAAATATCACATTTGATGCATGGATCGATAAGGGGTAGGCTAAGTGTAGTAGAGCTGCGCGTAGTGAGACAAAGGACACAAGTGTAACAGTAGAATAGGTTCGTACACAGTCAGGCAATTCGATATTACGAAGTTGGAACGGTATAAAATGGAGCAAGGGAGAATAACAATTGATTAATTAAGTGAAATAGAAAGGTAAAGGAGCGTGGAAACACGAAAATTTCGTGTATTTGCCGCCGGTGAAGAATGTCGAACGCAATTAGAGCGTTCAGCAGAATGTAATTAAAGCGCGATCCTGATCGTCAGCCGTGACGGCACCGGGATACCGTTTTTTTTTTTTAGCATACCCGAGACCCGCTTGAATTTCAATTAATTCCGTATTGCTCGTATCGCTTCGAATATCGTCACGTGTTTGGAGCAGGTGAAATTACACCCGGACGCTTTCGGAATTAACCGCGAATCCTGGCTACTTTGAGAGCTCCCCCAATTTGCAATCAACGTCTCTTGCATATTCCACAGGCGAATATGAGTGTCTCCTTCATGATTACCAAGAAGCCTTCGACGCGCACCAGTCCTGACTTTACCCCTATAATTGTTATTAGAAGCTGGTTTAACAGCTTCTGCATGTCTGGCACGGAGGATACCGATCATCAGATGCGCCAGTCACTGAAACGAAAGTTTAGTTTCGCAAACATGCAGTGGTTTTCCGAGAGACGACGTTCGAATGCGAGTATTTATTATTTCACCCCCCTCACGGTTTCTTTAATTTATCATTTAACTAATTGCCGGAAAGTAACATTATGTGCTGTATCGCTGGTACCTGGATTATCTTAAGAACTTGAAAGTTCATAGTGATCAAGTGAGGGAATTAGCAACTCGAGGGTGGTCGTCGGAAAATGAGTCGTTTTTCCATCAGGAGCTTATGGGTGAAAACATATTCGCTGTTGGAAAGTTGGACGGATCGGAAAATCGCGAAGGTCCGTGGAGCAACGGTGATTTTAAGCCTGGCGAAATTTTCGAAATCCGTGGAAGCCCTCTCAGAGGTTGCAAAAAGCTGAAAGTTCGCGGATCCTCGGTTGCCGCGGCTCACTGGGAAGTTTTACGCGAAACTTTGGAACCCTTAGGGTTTCGAGAGACGTTTAGCTTGGCCCCTGCTCGATAAGAGGGAATTTACATGACCTAATATTTGCACAGCGCGTGCAAAAAGCTTTGCCCGATATTTCAAACACCGACACCACTCGTCAGAGCGAGTGCAGGAATTCTGATCCATAAGGTTCGTTCCTTGTATTCATTTGAAGTACGAATCCCGCCCTCCCGCGATAAGAATGCATAATTCGGGGTATAAATAAAGTGCGGGTAGAAATGCCGAGGTAAAGGAAGAAGGGAAGAAGAGAGAAGATTATTAAAGTACATTACTCTACAGTACCTGTCTCGAATAGTAATAAAGAGGAAGATCGAACTATTGATTACGCAAACATTCACTCTGAATCCTAATGCTCGCAGGTATTACAGAAGAATCCTACCTTGGGGCACAGAAAATCCTTTCCCGAAAGATCAGAGAATTGAATCATAGCGAGTTCATCGGATTAAGTTGCCCGAACAATCAACAATCTGCTTTACTATGGGAAAGGGTGCCTTCGACTAAATCCAATTTACTAGAAACGCTCCGGCGCGGTCCACACGTCCCCATTCATCCCCAAAATTCCTATAAGACAAATCTGCTGAAACTCGGGGGGAGGATCGATAAACGAAACCCCAAAGATTGTACGTGTCGGATTCACAAAGCCCCGCCAGTTAGACGATAAACCGATAACAGAGTGCCGCGCTGTTTTGCACGCGTATCGGCCGCCACCGGAATTATACCTTATCAGCTAGCATGTACGCGCGCCAGTAGTTGTATTACGCTAGCCGATACGACCAACTGATTGTGAGAACTGCAGTCGACGGATAACGAAATCCCGAAATTGGTAAGCGGCAGCTCGCGCGTGGAACGTTGCAACGAAGAACCAAAAACTCCTGTGAAATTAGACCAGACGTTGTCAGAACTCCGCCGTACCGAGTCAGACATATCCTCCCCCCCTAGTTCTCTCTCAATCCCCGTCCTCCTTTCAGCCTAGTTCACCGCCTGTTACGTACCGCGTCGTATGAGCAGCTAATGATCAGTAGTTGCGCGAAACCAATGGCAATTCAGTCCCGGATTATCGCGTTGATTCCCTCGAATCGATTCGTAAACCGTTACTCGCAAAGGATTAATTAGTCCTCGGGCTTAATGGCAGAATTCTGTCGGCGGTGTTCGCAGGCTCGCGAAATAAGTGACTAAAACGAGCAGACGAAACACGATCGACGAGAGGCACGATGGGGCGGGGCGGACAATTTATTAATGGAAAGAATAACGTTTACGTCAGTTCCTCCTCGCGGTCGAGCGCCGATGACGGGTAAACAGTGGGCTGTTTCCAGCAAATCGGGGAACCCGAAACGCGACATAATTCCGTGATTTCCAGCGGCTAATTAACGGGCGAAATTAATTAGCGATTGCTCTCAACGTGATCGTTATCCCCTAGACGAACGGGATTTCTTCTAAGCTGCTTTCCCCGCGGGGGCGACTGGGGGAGGGGCTGGTTTTATTAAAAGCGAGGCATTGGCGACTTTTTCGATCAGAAAATCACGGAAGACACGTTATTCGGCGGGCGTAGATTTTGCATAAGTTAATTGCCAGCGGGATTATATCTGCCGGTGTCGAAGATAACGAAACGGCGGGGAGGGAGAGAGGAGGCCGCGGGTGTATTAAGCCGGGATCACGCTGCAAGTTTTAAAGCGGTTTTGGCGCATCGATGAAGCTCGTAAAATGAAATGAAAAACAGATTACGGGGGAATGTGATTCTGAACGGGGGGGGGCTCGCGAGGATGTTCCGAAGGAAGATTGAACAGAAAACTCCTACGTGACAGTAACGAAACTGCTCAGTCCTTAGTACCGATTCTCCAATGTTTAATTAAAACCGAACAAAGAAGCGGAATGGAAGCATGGGTGATTAGCTTGCCACAATAAGGAGGCGCACAAAGACACGGGAAAACATTGTACGTTTTGTAAAAAGTGGTGTTCGCGGTTCGCTGGTGCCAGGAAGTAAAATATATCTGCATAAGTCAGCCGAGTAGAACAGAAGTCGAGCGACCGAGCCAGTGGAATAGGTCAGCATATGGTCGGGCGAGTCGAACATGGTAATACGCGACAGAACTTGCTGCTCCCATCACGCAGATAATCGTTTTCTATATCCTCTGAAACAATACGCTCGAAAATTATTCAATCCTTCTAACTCCGACCTTAATCAGGACCCAGGATTCCGTATCCTCTCTCATTTACATGAGGATTACTTCGTACCCCCCAGGAAGGTCTCTGAACGACGCAGTTACTGTTTTATGACCCGGAAACGGATCCGTTCCAGGGAATACCGTGGAAACGCGCGGAGTTTTCCTCGATCGCTTGGTAGTATCAGCGTAAACGTCGGTGGTTGCTCGCCTGTTCGTGGAGGGAGAAAATTTCAAGCCTCTTCGAGGGATGTGTTCCTTGATCCCCGAGGCTGCTCCTTCGTAATCATTCAGCCGCGTAATCTGCGTTATGCATGCCCCGGCGGGCTCGTTATCGGTAAGAATATCCCGTTATTAGTATGGAAATCCTTGTGTAAAAGTGGGGCATCGGTTTGTACCGGTGCAGCTGCGCTTCCCACACTTTGTTACCTGCTTTTCATTATGGATCTGGATTCCCGTACGGGGTAATAATGGATCTCGAGACGCCGACGGTGAAGCTGCGTGTAATTGGCGAGCCGCGATCGCATGGTCGCGAAATTGGGTCGGGCTGGGTGAATATTTGTCCGCAAAATGTTTTCACCAAGACATACGAAAGCTGCTGATACGGTGCGTAAATACGTAGACCCTTGATATCACTATAGTTTTCCCTTGGATTATAATTGACGCTTCTTTGTTTTGTAATCATTAACTTTGGCTGATTCGGCCGGACTAAAGTTGCCCTCGTTATTATGGATATACTTCGCGGCGGTGTAATTATTCTGGGCATCGCTCGACGACTCTGAGACCCATTTTAACATGAAGTGGATCTTCTCGGATATTATGTGACGAACGGCGTGGAGACGCTCTTGCATTTCTTTTATTTAATGCTGATTTTATAGAGGAACTGGCAATGAGAGCTTCATCCACACTGGAGGAAGCGTTCTGAATGGAACATTTCTCCATACGACGAATCATACGTCGAGGCGAAAGTTAATAGACACGAATTGCAAAACGCTTCGCGATAGCAATCTCTTGGCTGTGCTACGGAAACATCAGGTTCGTTGCATTCAATTTCGTTGCTCCGTTGAGGTAAGAAGCGATACCACTCTACGTTGCGCTCGTGCCGAGAGAATAAAAAGCTATTACACCTCGTCGAGGTATTACGCTTTATGGGTGGCGCGATATGCATCTCGATTACACCGGCCGTCCCTGTAATAAAACTCGAATTAAGTGGATTTTAAAGGGAAATTGAGATTGCAGCCGGCGTCGCGCGATTTGCTTCCACCCACGTTCTCAGCCTCGGTAATATGCAAAAGAAAAACGTGGGGAAAATGACAAAAAATTTACGAAGAAGAAATCCAATAAGTCTCGAGCTTTACATAGCTCCACACGCGGAAGTCATGAAAAAAGTTTATAACAATCTCCCCCTCCATTCCATCAACAGGGACAAGCTTAGTAACTCAGTTTTCCATCACTTTGCCTACATTGTCAAAGATAAATCGTGCTTCCAAAACAAGTTCAGAACTTTCGCGCCCAGCGCGCTTTTTGGATTAAACGAGCGAATCGTGTTTGAAGTACGCGAGCCCGCAACCAGTCGGTACTGGAAGACGGCTCGTTTCAGAAGGTTTTAGGTAAGGGAGGAAGCGTGACACGAGTTCGGCGGCAGGTCAAGATTAATTTCGGGCGAAACCTGAGCGTGCAGCGCGGGCTTTTCTTCGATAAATCCCGCGGCGCATGACTGGATTAATTACAGCAACGCGGAGCGTGCTGGCATGCCGGAGTGTGGACGTTGCTATTGATTAAATCGTCGATAATGTAAATACTGACACTCTCGCGAATCAAGTTAATCGCGATGAATGAGATTCGCCACGATATCTAACCTTTCTTTCACAAGTGAACTGCACCCTTGCGATCCTCTGCGTGGGGCCAATTTAAAATTAAACGAAATCGCAACATTTATTTTCAGATTTCTATATTTGCAAATTTTCACTAGCAATAAGCATTTCATCTTGCGACACATACCACGAAGATCTCGCATTTATGAAATCTACAATCGTTTCTCTTAGATATCCTGGAGCAAAGGTTGCTGCAAGTAGAGTAGATCAATGAACGGCGAGGCCGTTTACGTTACAAGGAAAATGAGCTGGCATTTTGAGAAATTGCAAGATTCCACTGAAGCCCCGTGGCAACTAGTTTTACAATAACTCAATATCGACCCTCTGTCAACCAATTAATTTTTCCTTCGGTGGTTTTCAATTAAATTAATTACTCGATGCCTCCCTGGTTTCTCTCGCTACTCTGTTATTTATCGATTAAAGTTCTAGCCCTCGGTGCGTTCACTTCTGTTCCATTCTTAATGAATAGTGGACCCATTCAGAAGCATCTAGCACGTGAAACTACTTAGTTAAATCATTGCGAATTGTTAAACATTCCCCGCCGCACGGCACGCGTCTGTTTGGGCAAGAGTAATTAAGGAGGAAGTAATTCAAATTATTCCAGCCTCGCGTGAAATTGATTCGTTTATGTTGGAGAATTTTCTGTTATAGAAGAGCGTCGCGAATTACACCGTAAAATTAGTTCGCGGTGCGCGGGACTGGCTTCCGCGTGGCATACTTTCGGGAGACGAGCAGTCATTTATTCAAAACAGTTCGAAACTCCGTTAGGTTGGCACACGTGCTAATACGATTAAAGCGTTCATTGGCAAGACCAACGAAACAGAACCGTTCGTTTTTCGTGCCACTCCGCGGTTACGCGTACGGACGTTCGTTTCCACTCCGTCGCCTCTTTAGTTAGTAGGCCGGTATTTAATTAGAAATTGTACGCTTTTCCAACGTTTCCCGCAGCTCCCACTTACGGCGGCTGTTCTTCTTGCGGGCAACAAATATCACTTTACCGCCCCCGGTTTTTTCCACGTCTATTATAAACCTGCCATGATTCTTTCATATTAAACAGAGTAAACATGATACGCGGCTGTTATAGAATTTTTAATTAAAAAATCACCAGGTTGCGCGCAGGACGAATATACTGAAACGCGAGTTCTTCGAAATTATAGAACGCCCGAGCGAAAAAGCCGTCAGCAGAAATAAATCCATGGAAAATATTCAAGATATTAAAGCTGGGCTACTCACTGCGCACGCGATCCACTCGATTTTATAAGGGAAAACATTCGTGGGCGATATATTGGGGAAAAATTTTAATTACGGTAACTCGTATTCCGCGGCAATACACATTTAGAGCGGAAATATACCTGCTGCGATTCACCGGACAAAACCAACAAAACCCACCACCCTTATAAAGCCGTGACGCGATAATGACTTTGTTTACCCGTGTTAAAAGTATAGTGGGTGAAAGTACGGCTTTCGATGGATACATTCAATACGCCGCGGCTCCCGAAATTTTTCTGATTCAATATTGACCGGGCCAAAAATTTACGAGGCTGAAATAATGGCGATATGCCGCGACGATGCATAATTTATAAGAACGGAGATCATAATGGAATTGGTTGGTGGGGGTAGGGTGCTGGGTGAACGAATTTCCGGGCCGTCTGGCGCGCTCGCAGCGATTCAAAATAACAAAGCCGATCGTCCCGTGTAAATCATCGATTATCTCGGTCGCTTCTCCGCAGATTTTATACGTCCCCACTCTCTGTCACCCTCCGGAGCCACAAAGGATAGATGATCGCTGAGCGGGGAAGAGAAAAACCTGCAGCAAATTTTTCTTCTTCTTGCGGAACGAGGCGATCGGAAACGGCGAATCGCAAGCACCAGGAAGGGAATAAGGGTGAAAGGTGACCCAGTTGGCGAAGGGTGGCCGGGTTGGGTTCGATGTCACTGCTTCCTGGCCCGGCATGACCCGGATTCACCTGCTCTACGCCCTCCTACCTTGCGTTTCTATCTTTTCTCGTCCTCCAACCGTTGCCCCCTCTCCCTTTCTCTCTCTCCTACCATCGAGTTTATGTATCCACCCACTACGAGATGGATCTGGTAACCTAATAAGCCCTGCTAATAAAATGTGTGGGATGTAAGTGTGTCACAGCATCCCCAGCCGCGCGGAGTTTCGCAGCTCCTCGCGGCCGTGCGGAAAAATTGGAACGCCGCGACGGATGGTACCGACGGGTGAATTCCCGAGAACTGTGGTCGAGTGTAGTTTTTGAGGTTTATGAGATGTGCGGGTGGATGAAGTAGATCCTTTGAACAGCGGGGCTTCAGGTTTGCCGGAGGTTTCAGAAGTTTTGGTTCTACTTTCTGGAATGAATTTTGTGTTTGAATTGGCTCGAATTTATAGTCTCCCGTATCTCCATTACTGATTAGGTGATCCTGGTTCCTGGAATCGCGGGATTCTGAGGAGTTTCAAGCGTCCCAAAGACCTTTAGATTCCTAGAATGTTCACCTTCAGCTTTTCACTTTCTTCCCTTCCGCAAACCTTAAACTTTTAAAGAGTCTCGGGTTCTCAGGATTCGCGATTCTTCCAAATAGTTTGACCTTGTCTACCATCTATTCTTATAATTCTAAGGTCTCAGAGATTCTCAAAACCCTGGAATTCTGAAATATATATTCAGAATATATGAAATTTGCGACTTTTCAAGACTTTTTAGAATTTTCAAGACCCCGCTAGGATCTCGCGAAAAATTTCGGTATTTACTGATCGGAGCTTTAACCTGTGCAACGTGAGATCGGATCTGCTCACGCATGTGGCCGTGAAAAAATATTTTTGTTCAACGATCACGGGTCTCCGTGATAATTACTCGGTCAACGCCGGGACATTTCCTTGGTAAACAGTGGATAAATACACAACCAGAGGCGGAGGTGCCCTGTGCTTTTCCACCATTAGCAGTGTAATTCAATTGCTACTGCTGTCTCCTATTATTGCGCTACGTCGATCAAGGGCTGAGGCCTCGGTGTCCCATTAATCGAAACAATAAACGTCAGAACGGTGAACAAGATTGTCGTCGAGGCATTCGGTGAAAGAACACGTCTGTCAGCCTTCGTTTCCAAAAGGAGCTTGTCTCCCGAGAAGCATCTCGCGCTAGTAACGATATGCAAATAGTGTACAAGGCGTGAAAGCCCCCATAGAATTCGTGAGGATAACAGCTTTTAAAGATCATAGGTTTTAAGGTGAGCCTGGATTAAGTCTAAGCTCGACGGGCCCAAAGCTACGTAATTTAAGTGCATATTTCTAAGTTTCCATCGAAAATTCAATGAAGTTTTTTAAAGCTAAGAAGAGCTCGCAATCAGTAGAATATTTTTTCTAGAACATTACGCGAATAGTAATATTGATATTCCGAGAAATTGCAGAGCGTAATATACTAAATGTTTCCTTACGAAATATTTTACTTCAGAAATATTTTACTTCCAGCGAACAAGCAGTACGTTGTAAAAGCAACGGGACAAAATTTATACGCAGCAGCGCGCGGCACGAAGCTTCGTGTATACAACGCTTTGAAATTCGGTTGATTCGGTTTCACGATATGTTTCACGCCCCATAGTGAAGAACCATGTCAATTTCAGTCACTCAACGTTAACAGTGATCGAATTCCAGTAATCCAAACCAATTCACAGGTTACGCCGGTCCAAGCTTCCCCCTTTCATCTAAAACTAGAATTTCAAGGAGTTTCGTTAGCAAATTTATTCACGCTGGTCTTGTTAAGCAGACGTTCGCGAAACAAGGTCACTTTCGCCTATTTCCGTCAGCTGGGATCGATTCACTTACATAAATTCCACGTACTGTCAGTGGGACGTGTGCAACTGGGAAGGACCGACAACGGCGAGAGGGAAATATTTTGCAAACCTACGTTTACATAACATTTTGTCGCCACTGCGATGAATGGGAGCTCAAAAACAATAAATTCTCGTCGAGGCTCAGCACCGTGGCCCAGATATTCCCAGTAGTATAAGACGGAACGCAGTTCTCCCCCGAAGATCTTCGAAGTAAATGCAGTCGAGCGTTGATGTTTGAAGTGAAGCCTCTGATTAAACACAGCTCAGCGATTCTTCATTGCACGCCGAGGGTGTTTGATATTCCAACGCCACAATCGCACGGTCGTTTGCATTCGACAGTGGCTCGCCTCGAAGAAGCGAACATCAGCGGATGCATCACCTCTCGCGCCGTTTTAAACAGAATCGTTGCTGATTAAAAGAACCGGCAACTAAGCTCACGCACGCGTCGCGAATAGACAAGCAGCATAACTATTTAAGTCAATGTTTCAGTTCACCTTTGCCCTTTCTGCTTCCCTCCCCCCGATTTGCGGAGGGAAATTCCGAGCTGGAAAGCGCGTGGCGTCCCTGAGTCCTTTTTATTCGGGCGTCGGTTTACTATGGGATTCGCGCAAAGCCGACAGACACGAAAACAGAGGGATTAACCGTATCGATACTCGATAAAACGTAAATCCTGATCCAGCAAACAGGCGTATGCGAACGAGCGCTAGTGGCTTCCAATAGGGAATTTCTATTTGCAAAAATTTTTACACTTTTCATCCACCGTGGAAACTTGCAAACAAATACATATCGCTGAGTATACATGACGAATTTGTGTACTGATCGTGACATTTCGAAATTTTTGCATCAAGTGGGGCAGTTTACCAGCGCTAGTTTAATAGTCTGAATATTTAGACCCGCAACTGACGTTTCCCATAATTGAAGGCTTGGATGCAATAAGGGGATTAGCGCTCGAAAATGTGAAAAAGTATTGTCCAATTTCTAAGAAAAATTGGAAAATTAAATGTTGTTAAACTGTATTTTAAAAATATAGTCTTGTAAAGCTCGTCACGGCACATATTTATTCTATTTACAGTTTTTTATCGAATCATTAATATTCGAGATACAAATTATAAACAAAAAAATTTCTTCGATCAAAATCATTATTTCTTTAAACATAAATTGCGGTTACTTGAGTAAATATTAACGGATCGTTATGAGACTTGAAACATAAAACTCAAAAATCTCTAGGGAAGCCGTAAAATGTATGCACAAAACTCTTATGTTAAAAAATGTAATAATATTTCATTAAAAAGTAACACTGGACATAACCGATGTTTTTCAATGTTCGCCGTTAAAAAGTATCGAGGCAATTTTGAGGTACATATAACTTGCAATGACAATGTTTTTCTTTAATATAGAAGGAGGTTTTTTACCAATTTTCACACTGATTAATAAATAATTGTAGGAGATATGACGATATATATAAATCTTGCGCGCCACCATCAGTCAACTGCCACGTATAATGCACTATTTAGCAGTTTTAGCACACGCGTTGACAGTTGGCGACGTGCGAGAATTATATATATCATCATATCTTCTACAATTACTTATTAATCAGTATGAAAATTGGTAAAAAACCTCCTTCTATATTAAAGAAAAACATTGTCATTGCAAGTTATATGTACCTCAAAATTGCATCGATACTTTTTAAAGGCGAACGTTGAAAAACATGGGTTATTTCCAGTGTTACTTTTTAATTAAATATTATTACATTTTTTAACATAAGGATTTTGTGCATAAATTTTACGGCTTCCTTAGAGGTTTTTGAGTTTTGTGTTTCAAGTCTCATAACGATGCGTTAACATTTACTCAAGTTATCGCAATTTATGTTTAAAAAGATATTGATTTTGGTCGACGAAATTTTTTTGTTTATAATTTTTATCTCGAATACCTACTAATGATTAGATAAAAAGACTGTAAATAGAAAAAATGTGTGCCGTGACGAGCTTTACCAGACTATATTTTTTAAAATACAGTTTAACAACATTTAATTTTCCATTTTTTCTTAGCGATTGGACAATACTTTTTCACATTTTCGAGCGCTAATCCCCTTATTGCATCCAAGCCTTCAATTGTCTTTTTCTCATAATTAACTGAGGTCTCGCATAATTAACTTTTTCCAAATTCCATCTATCAGTTTCATGCCACGAATTTTCCGAGACAGTAGAAAGTCTGTAATCGCATCTTAGATGTCTGTTAAACGGGCAGCCTGGCTTCTCTAAATACGACACAAACATTGAGCTCTAAATTCTACTCTACCAGGCGTCAGACAAAGGAGAGGACAGCTCGCGGAACGATAGTGGGTGGCACAGTGGCGGTGGCAGATGCAGAGTACCCATCTGGAACCGATGATAACAACGGCGACATACAGTTCGACTTGTAATGAGTCCAACAACGTTGATTGCTCGAATTCGAATCCCTTTGCGCGTGTTTCCCCTACGGAGCCAGGTGAACGCGCCCGCGGAGCTTGCACGGCTCTCGTCGGTGAAAAAGCTTGGCTAGGAGGGGGGCGGTTAGTGAGGGTGGTAGGGGGCGGCGGAGGGGGTGGACGTCATTAAAACTTGCCCGCGAGTCGTTCGCAGAGCACGAGTACGCGCGTAATTCCGGCTCGACGTGTTTTGCCTCGGAGCTTCCTGGCTCCATGTCGGCCGGAAATGCTAATCCCTAACTGTTCCTGGGCGAAACTTTTTCCTCCCCCTAGTTGTTTGTTTCGGTGGTCTATCGTACATGGAGCACACTGATCCCCTTTCCGTTTCACCGGCTCCTCTCTGTACCCACCGTGTCACTTTCCATATCATAGGCTCAAAGCCTCCCACGGTTCGTTTTTATCGAAACTTTCGAAGATTGTACAAAGTAAATCTCTGTGAAAATGATTGGATCTGTAACGGAAAACATCTGTAGTTCACTGATGTTATGATCACTTTGATGTACTGATGCAACGAATACAACTGAGTTTTATCTGAGAGACGATCGTGCTACAAAGCTACCTGGCTTGAAAAAGCCTCAAGCTCTTCCATTATCCGTTTTGCTAACGATGGAGGGTAACGCGAGATTCACGGAGGCAACTTCTTGGCCGCAAATACCTCGGTTTACGTGGCGGCCGCTCGTAATCTCATCCCGCCGCTCCATTATCTTGGATTTTAAACCGCCTAACAACACCAGCATTAACGAGTATTTACGTTGCTCCTGCGGTTGTTAAAGCGCCTGGGTCGTGGCTAGACTCGTGTAATCTTAAACGGGGGCTGGTCGGATTTTTCCATCTCCCCCCCATGGCAGCAGAGCACCTGTGCTGGCGAGCTTTTTTTCGACGAACAGATGGGCGAAGGTCAAGGGCGAGGATCGCGTGGGAGATACGGGTGCGTACATTAAGAACCCCTGGGAACTGGAGTGCGATCCACAATGGAACAGCAGCTGGTTGGTCGCTGAAAATTCGGCCCAAAAGGGGAAGCACGCGAGGGTGTGCGAACATTCGCGTTGACCATCGGCTTGATGTATCGTCTGGGAATACACCTCGTCCGGAGGTGGTAACGCGAGTGTAGAAAGCTGAGAGTAGCTGGGTACGTGGCTGGAGGTTGAGCAGCAGCTGGGAGAATATGCGCGCGAGAGTAGGAATAAAGTGGAATCGTAAGCTTCGAAGGGTGTTTCGGTGGAATGTCCGACTGAAGTATAAGTAGAGCCTGAACAGAGGATAGGTAGGGCTTTAATGTAACGTGAGCAGAAGGTGAGCAGAATGGAAGTGTAGTGCTTGATTGAAATTCAAATGGAACGCGTAATTAGTGATTTCCCTGTTCAGTTCACACGCGATAGAGGCACGGCAGATCCTATTAAAGTTAAACGCTCGTCGGGGCTCTCTAGACGCGCAGAAAAAGTTGGCCCCAAGTTTCCCGGCTTCTCTGTGCCCCTTTAGTCTGGCGCAGACTTTATTCTCTCTCCCCCTTCCCGTGTCCTTGTGTAGTTTTTTCACGACCCATGAATTCTTTATGACGATGACACGCGGTCCCAGAAAGAAGCCTCGTGACAGACGGGAACCGAAAGGGATGAGCGGAAAGCTGGCGTCAAAATATTTAACAGCGCGTACGAATGTTCGGTGTTAGGATGCGGGAGGATGTAACATGTCCTTTGAGCTTCTTCTTCTCAGGAAAAATCTTCTTGAAACATTTCTCAGGGAGTGGAAACGAAGAATGGGGCATAAATAATTCCTTACCCTCGTCTGTTTTCGTTTGTGGACTGTCCTCCTGGCTGCACTAAAACTAAAGCAAATAGCTTACTGACTGAGACCGCCTGTCCGGCTACGTGCAGTCACGCTTGATCTGTCTGGCCATCCACTGTCCCCTTCTACTCGTCTAATGGCCTATTATTCCAACTCCTCTCGTGGAACTGCACACTGGCCTATTCTACGCCACTGCCCCAGTATTATTCCCTCTGAACCATGCTGGTCTCCTTTATCTGCCCGGCAACATATGTCGCTCTTCCACTTGTCCGAGCATTTCCTTATTCTACCCGCCCGACCACGCAGATTTCTATCCCATTTATCTGCATCTGCGGCGAGCTGTGTTACTTCACTGGCCACGCGCGATCCTATTCTACGAGTCTGACCATACCCGCGCCCATTCCCCTGATCCCATCATACGCGATCCGGTTCTATCTTCTGTCCGACCCAGTACCTCGATCCCCGGGCGCGATCTAATAAAACGGACTCTAACGTCAGATACATGGGCCATGAACGAGCTTTCTAATAACGTGGGAAGCTCGCGTCTCCCTTAATCATTCGAGGCTGTAACTTCGGAGTTCCTTTCCTGGAACGGCTGTACCGTGTAATGTCATTTCTGAGGGGTAGCTATATAAAATTATCCTTCCCTCCACGTGGAACGTGCCTTGTAACAGGGCTACCCTTCTGTTCCGAATCTTCTTCGCTGTTTTACGAGCGACGGTATCCACAGAAGCCCGTTTCGCCTTTATAGCTAAATGTACCCCAGATTGCTAATAAATGATGGTCCCCATTAAGAATGGAGAGAGAAGCCGCGTATTTTATACGAGGCGCATTGAGGTTATTTACGAGCACAGACGGGGGCGATAGATAGAGCATATGGCGAGGACGTCAAAGAGTCCTCCCGGCGAACGAAACGGCCAGGTGTCGGTGATACAGGATGAAAAGGTGCCTTTCACGGCAGCTAATCAAAAGAGATCACGTTGGATTAAGATTATTGGACGACAAGGGGAGGGGGGCTGGGCAGGGAGGAGGATATCTGCGAGGATCCCGACACCCCGCTGCGACGGATCGAGGTCACGTGCCCTTTCTCCGCGCCCACCTGAAAGGAAGAATTACAGTGGCTGCGAATCGCGCAGCTATAATGAGGCTTCGCGGGTAAAAATGAAATTTCACCGGGGCGAGAGCGCAAAAACGTTTTCATTATTCAACGCCAGTTCGCTGGATATTTAAAGCGATAACCAGGCTGAATGACAAATCGTAACTCCGGCGAGGGTGATAAAACGCGCCCGTGATTAATGCAAACGAGCAGTCCGCGACTAGAATCTCTCGCACGGTTATAAAAACTCGGACGATTTTTCGGCGAAAATTGGTATCGGCACGCGGCGAGCACGCGTGCTACTTGCATTCCAGGAAATTCGCGAATTCCACCGTTGAAAGCGGGCAACTTTCGAGATTAATCGAGATACCTGCCGTTGGGAACGGAAGATTCGGGAAGCGAGCCAGGAGGAACGGAGGATCCTCGAAATTGATTACGGGAAATAAGAAATTCGGCAAGTTCGCCTTGAGAAATAGGAAATTTATGAGCTGACTTGTAGAAATAGGAGATTCGCCGGCTAGAGCCTTCGAAAAAGAAAATTCCCGAACTATACTCGCGAAAAAATCACTTCGCGCAAATTGGACGCGAGCAATGAGAAGAAGCTTTCCCAAAGTCACGCTGTAGACTGGAATGTACGTTCGACTTGGAGGCAGGCGGACGCCTTCGTTTCGATGCAAAGAACAATTAGTCGCCGGAATCCCCGGTACAATAAAAAATGACCGAAGGGATTAACAGCCGTCGCCGAGTACTTGACGGGCGCGTTTCCCGCTCGGCTGGGCCGGCTGAACGAAGCAAACAGCCTTGAATTTCATTCAGGGCTACGTTTCCCAGTGCTTTCTGCGTCGAATTCAATGCCAGACTTATTGTGCGGCCGCACAATGCCCGGAGGATTCGTGCATTCCGTCAGCAGCGTTTCTAACGAGGGCTCGAAAAAAAAGCAGGGAAGAGGTGGAGAGAAAGCTGGCGCGGGCGGAATCGATGGAATCGAAACAACCGTGCGCGCCAAGTAGCGTTTCGTTTGCTTTCACAAGCCTTATCCAGTCAGAATCTCAATCTAAAAATTGTCCAGCTTCTTTTTCCGGCTTCGTATCGCAGTAACCATGAAATAAAATTACGGTATGGCGTCACTTCTTCTAATACTGCGCGCCCCAAAGCTGCGCGAGACGAGAGGGCAAACTTTCAGTGGAACGAAACGATAATAGTCAGACCGATGATGTATCGCGTTCTCGAGCGTGCTCGCAGAAAGCTTTCCCACCAGCAGAAAGCAGTTTGCAATATGAATGTTGTTCTCATTCTTCTCGGTGCTCTGCATGACTGCATCGGATTATCGCCAGATGCAATGGGTGTAACATTTGTTTTGTTTCATGCCAGAGGGGCAGAGAATCGTAGGCCAGAATTCGGCGTGAGTTTCTTCTAGTATAACGAGACGTTCTTCTATTCTCCAGCAGCATAACCACGAAGCACTGCGTCTACACTCATGTCTTCTCTATTTCAATAGCAAAATCCTCTGGACATTGCACACCGATCTTAATTCGCGTTAAAAATACAAGTCCCTCGCTCCCAGCGTCTTTGCCTCTCCAAGCAGCGGCTTAATTTCGACCATTTCGTAACGAACAAACGAAACTCCGCTTCTCTACTTTACCTTTCATTTAGAGACGCTTCGGGCGCCCGCGAACAAAGGCGCGCAAAGGCTTTAAAAAAGAGTGGGAGAAAAAAAAAAAAACAACAGCGCAAAGAGGCTGTCGGCCACCCACGCCTCGCGGTTCGGCTTCACGAGAAATCGAGGACGACGGTATTAACTCGCGCCGGCGGAGCCTGACCATTAAGGATTATCATCCTCCACACCTGCTGTCCCAATACCCAACGGCGCACACTGCCACCCTACCTCCGCAGAATTTCAGGAAATGAAGCTACCATGGTGTCCCCAGGAAAAAGGATTTAGAATTCTACGCGGCGTGGGCACTGCCGGGCCTGGAGCGCGAATTAAGCGCGCATCCAGCGTGGGCGTCGAATAGACGATGAAATATGAGGAGCGGCTGAAGGGGGCGGATGTGCGCTCGCTTTTTATTAGCCAGCTGGAGGAAAAGCGCGTAGCCGCTTTCACAGGCAGCCGGGAGCAAAAACGCTAAATAAATTTGTATTCTGAAATCGTCTGAAGCGCAAGGCCGAGCGGTCAGCTTGGAATAATGAGAAGGGGCAGGATTTTCAAGGCGAGACGCGAATGGAAACGAGACGCGACGAGTAGAAGTGAGTTCGTAGATCGAGAACGATCTTCATTCCTCCTCCTCTATTTTCAGTCTGCTACATGTAGAGGCCTCGAGAACTAAGACGCAGATAACATCCATGAATCAGCAAATCAAAGGTTAAAATTCCAAGGACAATTGGTTATGCAAGCAGCAGGCAATTATAGCAGGCGTCACAAAGCAAGGCGACCTGAAGTTCTTCCCTTCCGATTGATCTCGACAACAGCCGCGTATCGAACGGTATTTAATATTCATTTGGAAGGCTGATTAAGGGAAACTGATTCGGGTAAGAACAAAGAAGGATATCCTTGGACTGCAGACGCCGAGAGGATATGGAATTGCTTTCCAATCGCTGGGAGGCTGCGAGTCGCAAGTGCAGGACGGGACAAAGCTGCGTATCCGAAGGTCGGCCAGTAATAGGATTAACCAAAAGTGGCTCGTTTTCCTCGTTCTCTTACGGGGGGAGGAGATTTTTCACTGACATCGCCACTGTAAACTGCGCAACGTTTCCACTTTCCAACGAGTTTTTTCCAGCCTCGCCCGATCCTTTTTCCCCAGCTGTAATACAATACGTGACAAAAGCTACGCGGAGGATTTCACCGGCGTCCCTCTGCAACAGGGAAAACTTCCAGAGCGCCGGTATTGCTCTTATTAATTCCTTAATACCGAAGTGGAACGCGTTAACACGCGAGCCATCCCCTGCAATCCTGCGCGTATCTTACAGTCGTGCTGTACGAAGGTCCAAGAGAGAGTCGGATTCTTGTATTTTTCTCACTGTTGTCAGGAAGAAAATGTCGACCATTTATCGTACCTTCCGAAGATTACTCCCGCGTTTCTTCCCCCCCCCCCCCCCCTATCCAACACGCTCGCGCCGTATAAAACATCACGGGAAATTTAATCTCGGACAGATATTAGCTTCTTCGCTGATGCGCGTTATCAATCAGAAAATTACGTCCGCGCTGAGCTGCCGGGGATAGAATGTGCCGCGGTGATGTGTTGGAACGATTCGATTTAATGTCAGATATCCGTCAGCTTAGTCAGAATTAAGCCTGAAGAGGCAATGCCAGTTGCTCGTGTGTCGTGAGCGTGAAAATTCCGAAAGATTTGCGAACAGTTGCGCAATGATTTTCCCAGAACGGTTTCGACTTTAATCCCTGGCATCGTCGTTATTCTTCCACCCTATCTGCTCGTTTCCCTTGTAACGTGTAAAATACAAATCTGACCGGCCGAGCAATCAATCCGACCGCGATCCACGAAGCCCCGATATCGAGCTGTCGATACATCGCCGCCGACTCGACAGAGGAGCATATTTTTTTGGCCAGTGGATAAACGGCGGATGGAAACAAAAGCGGTCGAAAGGAACACGGCCTAAATTCGGCGCGGCGTAACGGGAACAAAAATTGAGGCGCAAAGTCAGAAGCGCCGGTTTCCATTTAACGCGTTTCGATCCGTCCTTCGTTCCTCTCCTTGTCTTTCCGCGGATTAATTCTCCGGCCGCGTTCATACGGGTTAGTGGAGAACATCGACGGGCAGGCTCGTCATTATCGATCTCCACGGAGATTATATAGTTTATACACGTGCACACTTTATCCGAAATATCTTTCGATACCACCAATAGTTTCGAAGATACTAATCTGGATCGATTTAAATAGAACACCCGGTGCAGACGATATCTAACACGACTCTATACGTTTTACATCGACCAGCAATGTCCTCTAAGATTGCCATCGAATGTTTTTATGTGGCGTCGCGTAATTGCAAAGATAAATGAGAACCTTTAATGGCCGGCGACACATATCTCGATGAAAGTTTGCGCGATGGCTGGGTGGCAGAAGTTAAAGGTCACCGAGTTCTCTCGCTTTTTATCGGCAAATCACCGGGTTTAAAGCGTGGAAGTAGCGTTGCAGGCTTTACCTTCGTGATATGGCGTTGCAAACTGTGAGAAGTTAGAAAAAGGGCTTGCACGAGGAACTTTTATTACGAGACACTGTGGACGAAAGAAGGGGGGGGGGGGGCGCGAACTTTGTGCAGCTTTACCCTTTTTCGAAGCAATAAAGATTAAGTTACTTCCAGAGGATAATTAAAGTAAGTCCAGCGGTACAATGTAGCGTAGTCTGCATTGTCCTCGGTTAGCAGAGACTTCAGAGCTTTCGCATCGCGGGACTTCAGCTTTGTATTTTGCCAGTGACTAAATACGCGAACAATACTGACACTGCAAAAGCACCCGAAATATTCCCTGTTACGTGGCTGCAATCATCCATCGAGAACTCCTGCTTGTCACTTTTACGTTGCTCGAGTGATCACATCGAAGCGTCGGGCGCCTGACAAAAGGAACTCCTCTGTTGCGTGCGGGTGCGTCTGACATGTAACGCGTTCGTTCTACTTGCCGACCTATATCACGTACCCAGTCCATTCACGGGATCGTAACAAGCTTCTGCAGCGTGTCGCTGTTACTCCTCCTTGCCTGGCCATGCACGAGTAATACTACTGATTCAATTGCGGTAGATTAACTGTGGCTATAGTTTTCATTCAATCGTCATCCCTCCGGAGGCGTTCCATTTCCGTTCTGCGCCCCTCGAAACGTAGAATCTCGTTCTACTTGCGCAACTACATGCACCGTATCATTTCACTAATTTCCAAATACGAATCTCCAGAGCATTTCTTTATCGTCCGTTGTCTACACTCCTTGCTTGAGAACCTACGGTCCTATTCTACTTGTCCTGAATTCTACTGTACGTGTCTGACACGGCGCGAGCTCATTCTACTTGCCAGAGCACGCGCGCCTCTAATTGTCTGGTGAAATACGATCCTTTTCTACTTTCTACTTTTCTACCACTGTACGCTCTCGCGTCGGAATCGTGCAGAAACCGTGCGATAATGATTTCGCAGTGAAAACAATGCGAATCACGTGCCTGTTTGGAGTTTAATTATTACACAACATACTCGGATCATTGTAACAATTTGCCTTTGTGCATGCAATATTACTGAATCGAGGTGGTTAAAGAAGGAGGTCGGACCATACCTGGTAATGCAATATCGGGAGCGCAGCGGAATAACGCTGGGAGTAACAACAGCAGTAGCCGCGCCAATATCGATACCAATAACAATACATAATAATAGCGTAAAGCCAATAACCCTCGCACTTTCCGAATGACCTACATCCCCCGATCTCTCCATGTCAATGCAACTGCACCCTCGTCCACTCCCCCACCCCCCCCCCCCCCCAGCGAAGAATCTTAACCTACCAGCGTCGAAATTTCTTGTCCTCTGGCAGCTTCTCCTCGAGCGAGAAGCCTTCATCCTCTGTGAAAGGAACCGAGGCACTCGAAAACCGTGGCCCATATCGTTCACGATCGAGAGCGACGCGTCGAGGCTGCTGTCCGTCCCGCTTTTGTTACTTCGGAGCCCGTTTTGCGTCAAATTTCGTTCGGCCGATACAACAAGAGGGTGCCGTTCACCACGGTGAAATGGAACGTTGCGTAAACACTGGCTGCGCCGCTTAATAGTGGCGGTTCTATTGCGTTCCCGGCGGGAATCGCAAGGGTTTGCGGCTGGCTTTTTTTACGAATCGACGCGGTTAAGCTCGCTCGGTAAACATCGAGCCGCTCGTAACGCTGCACCGACGCTAAATGGAACGGGAAACCTGCGAAGACTTTGAACTCTCTATTTGCGAAGCTATGGCTTCTTCTTCCAGAGAAAACGTCGAACCTCCGGGGACGAGAATTTTAGAGAAAACTCGGGGAAACTACAACGTGCTTCCCTTGAAATTACATCGTATTTATTACCTAGTAGCAGGTATGTGCCTCCTGCAATTTGAAAGCCTATATCCATCCTGAATTTCAAGCAATACCAGCCACCAGCCTTCCAGCGTGGCAATGTTCGCGGATTGTCGCGCGATTTCCGTGAAATTCAGAATTTCAAATGAGAATGGAGTCGGCGGCCAGCGGATCGATTCGAAATAACGCGTCGGAGGGCGGGGCGCGGAAAAAGCGCGGGGCGAGGATCGGCCACCGGCTGGATAGCCTGGCGAGCAACAATAACGCCGCGTGTCGCAACGTCCGCGAGCAAAGAGGCCGACGAGGCGATGCACCGACCGGAGGAAATGACGAGGGAACGGCGGAAACCAGGAATTCGGTCTGCCGGCAGCGAACCGGGCGCAGGTGGGCGGCGGAAGGTCGACCCGGGGGTTCGGAAACCAGGTCACAGCCAGGTCACTGAGCCACCCTTCCACCCTCCCGCCTCCACGGCAAATAAAACGACCCGTCGTCGATCCAGTCGCCGGAAAATTAATTATAAATATTGTCGATCAACCGATGTGAGCGGCGCCGACAGCCACCGCCTGCAATCAAAGGAACGTAGCAAAGAAGACAGCGCTTCCGGTTCAACGACTCGGTAATTTCAACGAGCGTACGCACAACTCTTTTGCAGCTCGTCATAATCCACAGCAAGTGGAAGTCATTAAAACGTTATTTCATTTTAACAATCGCGTGATTGACATGCTTTTATACTTATTAATGTTTCAAGCTGTGGCTGGCGCGTGTCAATTTGCGATTGGTCGTTGAAGTATGGTTTATGTTCCGCGCGGAGGTTCGCTCTCTGTAAAACGAGTCGCGGTATGATGATAGAGGACGACCGTGTGTGGCCGGTAATAAAATATTCCGGTGTTTTGAATGGCAATGTTTGGCAGGGGAAAATTGAAATTTTCGGTCGGGAGTTTCAAAGATCGTTCGTGTCCGGCGAAACGTGGCGTGTTGTCTCTAAATTGATTTTCCTGATTGCCGTTGCATATTCCACCTCCGCAAACCAATTTTTCGCGACCGTCCGCGCAGTTTTGGCTCCCGTCGGTGATATTAACATTCGTGATCGCGTGGGAAAGTATGTGTTCGAACAGAGGTCGAAACATTAGCTGTTTTATATATATTCAGTTGAGGTTTGCATATATTAGCTGCACTAGCAAAGGTAATAATACTGGTTTGTTTCTTTCTTTTTTAGCTTTATCTTATTTTAACGGAAAAATGTGTGAAAATTTGTTTCGCAATATTTGCTGTGCTTGCTTGAACACGTACTCTTTCAAACGACATTCAATTATACTAATTAACCATGCGCAAATACAGAAGTACGCGCTAATGAAATCCAGGGGCAGCCGATACAGGCAATTTTAATTATGCAGAACATCAGCTGAAACACAATATCTCCCGTTTCGATTATTGTCAGCGCTTTCCAATATACACGTTAATAATATATACGATACCACGTCAACTGTAACATCTATCCTAGATGAAAGTCATAGTGCAATATTGGTGTGACGTAAACACAAATCTAATTACTCGAGAAAAGAGCATCGAGTCCTGGTATAATTCACAATTAACGAGATATACATCACACATCTCACTTTCGCGAGATAGTACGTACATCACGTAGCACATTTAAAACATTTTACAACACACCTACGCTTGCTCACACTATTCTGGCGCAAAATTTTGACTTTCTTGCAGGTACAGCAACTAAAAAGTGGCCTGTTTCGAATTCCATCGCAGGATTCTTGCGCCTGTAAGAAAGATAGAATTCGCGCTGCACATGCAAGAGAAGCTGCGAGGCTAAAATTTTGCTCTTTGTGGGAAGAAGCAAGTTTCGTGGGAGAAAGAAGCTTTTAAAAGTCTTGTAGGCTGTTTAGAATTCCGACTTTTGTGGGAAAATCAGAATTAGCGGGTGGTGCAATATGGTAAAATTTTCAAGTTTGCATGTGCAAGAATCGTGCAATGGAATTCGGAACCAACCATTTCTGAATTGCTGCACCTGCAAGAGAACCAGATTTTCACGCTGCACCTCCGAGAGAAGCTTGTTTACATCCTACAACTTTATTGCATCTCCAAGAGAAGCTTGTTTACGGCCTGCCACTTTATTGCAGCCGCAATAGGAGTCAAATTTCCAGTTAACAGCATTCTGCATTACTATGCGGGGTTTAAAAGCAAATAGATGGTGTATAGGAGGTGCGTGGGTGTAGTGAAAACGATGAAGTTGTGATATGGAAAGTATGAAATCAACACGATGAATTATACTATGCGAAGAATCATTTATTCGATCAAACGCTGTTTTAACAAACTGTGCTTTTCAATAATCTGCATTGTATGTTCTAATCCTATAATAATTGTGCGATATAATCTAAATTGCAGAAATATATCTTTGTAGTTTACTTCACTTATATCCACTCCCAAAGTATACACACCACGATCTTGTTGAGACACCCTTGCTCCAAGATCATACAATGAAAGCTGTCCAATATTTGTCGTCAAATTACAGATGCACCGTGACCGACGACCTGGCAAACGATTGTTGCACAGGTTCACCCACGTTTGAATAATTCGGCTGCACCATGCTCGATTGCGTGCGTGTTGATGCATTCGTCACCGGAAACGCGCCGCTACGCCTTGGCCACAAGTAGTTACGGTCTGTCACTCACAGACGACGAAAAATGTTCCGACGGGGTCGAGCTGCCGCTGACCGCAAATTAATTATGAAGTCACGTTAGCGAGATCTGCCGCGGGTAAAAAGCCACACGAACGAGGACCCGGACACATTCAACGAATCGATACTCCATGAAAATATAAATTCTAACCTTCCTTAAGTTTCTCCATCCTTTCATTTTACTTGCAACAAAATTCCATCGTCGTGGGAAGTCGGTTTTTTCATTTCCGAGCGAAATTTTTTCGTGCAAGAGAATTTAAGGATTCCATGAAAGCCAGCTGCACCTTCACGCTCTGATAAATAAAGCCCGCGTATCGAAATTAGCGGCGGGATGTTGCGGGAGCAACAAAGTTTGGCTAAGTAACAGAATTACAATGTATTATATAAAGAAGCTGAAAGCTGTGCGCGCCACAAAAACCGAGAGTTTATTCAAACAAAAAAGGTATATCTCTATACGAGGAATACCTTTTAAAATGTTCATACGTAGGTCTCCATCGCGTTCCTGTTTGGGCAACTTGTTTGTGCGTGATGTACGCAAACATCTGTGAGTATAACCAATCTCTCGTGTCTTGTTTACAACGAAAGAAGTGTGCGCTGAAAGCGGGCGACGCAAGAATAACAAAGGGGTAGTGAAAGTAATTAAAAATTGTGCCCAAAGCGCAAGTGCGCCCATTCGCCGATGCGAAACGCGAGTCGCGGCAAGTGCAGGACAATTAAAGCGTCTTTGAGGGAACTTTCGAATCGGCAGCACTTACGTAATAAATTTCGTTAAAAAGTACCTACCCGCGACTACGTCTCGAAGGATGGAAGAGTCCTCGAGACGGTGTACCCGGGTCTCGCGATGAATTACTGCTACGGAAATTCATTTAGGTGGCCGAGAGAAGCGATGCTGCCTGGTGGTCGTGGATAAATTCATTATCGTTTTTCTACGAGCATTCCCAGCCCCGCTCGCCGGAAGACGACCGAGTTCTGGTACGCGTGGACTCCCTCTTTCGTTACATCCATTTCTAAAGGGTTCAATACGCGCACAGACTTATTGCAAGGGGGAAGAAATCGTGGATGAAAGAGATCTCGACATCTATGGTCGCGATTGTCGTCGAGTCTCATCGATGTCTTCCTCGGAATTTATTTTTAAGGTCCGCGGGGACTTTATCGTTGACTTTTACTACTGCCTGACGTTCGAGCAACCAAAGAAACATTTTTCCGGTTCCTGCAACTGAAGAATTCTTATCTATCTATCTTGGGAGTGAATCTACGAGTGTGTCACCAGAGCCAGGATAGATTGGTAATGTTAATTTATAGTAATTTTCATTTGTAAACTCGTAGAGCCTGCTTACCGCTATCGCGGGGCAATTGTGACGCGTTGAAACCACGCGGCAACGTATTACAATGATTATTTATAATGTCGGATATAATGCATAATTAAAGCAGCTTTTCATTCCGCAATTTGTTTAACCATCCCCCGTTTCCTCCCTCGGATCGAACCACGTTTCCCAGCAAATGCGTTCACTTTCTAATTAGCTTGCCATCGTTTTGACATTTCTTGCGGTTTAAACGAACGCGAATCGGGTGTACGCGACTGCACGGGAGCTCATTAATTATCTTCATTATATCCCCAATCATCGATGCGAGTCCACGTGCGCAGGTCACGCCGCGCTTTGAATTCCATTACGAGGAAAATAACGAGTCGCCGATTAACCATCGATCGGTGTTCTCTAAAAACAGATTATTAACAGATGATCCACGGCCGCCGGTAAACAACATCATGCGATGTTTTGCATCTCCGATGTGAATCAGCGATGCCCCACATTCCGCTGTGGCTTCGATCTTTTCCATCGCGCGCCGAGCTAACACCCATTCCCATTTGCCACGCGTCAAACCGCGGAGATAAGTTAATGACTAGTACAAACCCAGCTTTACGTGCAATTTCCCATCGCGGGAAGAAAAGGGACTGAACTTCGTCGTTCGCCAATGTATACAGCGTGTTCTCTAGCTTCCCTTATTTCCTCGAAACTCGTGCATCGAAACGAGAATGGGCGAGGCCGCGGAGGCCCGAACAACGAACGCTGAAGGAACCACTGGTATTGGTGGGCGCGCAATCAACGAGCGATCGTCAGCAGAAATTAATACCGCCATCAAAAAGCCAAGCTCATCGACGTCCTGGCAAAAAGGAGATTTGACGAAACCGCGTTGTTTCTCCGCGAAGGATAGCCCCGTCCCCTCAAGACCTTTGATCGTCAATTAAAAGTGTCGCGGAGGAGGGCACGCGGCTGTAATGCAACCGGCGGGCGGGGGAAAAGGGAGAGAGAGAGAGGGCGCCAACTCGCCAATTTAATCGGGGCGAGATAACGAGCGTACTCCGGTATTCATCCCCCACCCGGCAAAGGGAACATCGAAGGTTGCGTGTTCAAAATTGCAAATCGGCTAACAGAGCAATTAAACCGGTCGTTTAATAGCGATTACAGAGGGACGCTGGGGAGCGAAGGTGTAGCCGAGGGGAGGGTAACCGAGACTACCCGGGGGAGGGCTCGATTATGATTCCAGCCCGTAATTCTCTCCTTCGTTAAGGTCTTCCATTTCGCGTCATAATTTATTCCGAGGCCCGAAGCGTAGCTGTCTCGCGTCCTTGCGCTTCTTCGCGCCACCCTAGGCTTGTACAGTTTTAATGAGCTCGTGAACTTCGGCGGGCTGGCGAGTTTTTCGACCAGCGAAAATAACGAAGATCCCGTTCAGAGACGTTGTTAAGCCTGACGTAACTTACCGTTCTCGTTGCACCACCGTCAATAAGCGATTCTCTCGTTTCGCGTCTTTATTATTAACCACCCTTTTGCCTTCCAACGTGGACGAAGGTTAGAACTCTATTTCGCGGTATTAGAAAGAGGGAAACTTCGAACGAACGGAATCGTCGGCGAGAATCGAGAAAACGCTTCGGTTCGACAAAATTTTCGTGGCCCGCGCCGGTGGATGTTGCAGTCTCGTTATTTAATGGGGCGGAAAATCGTGTCGTTTCGCCGCATTAACCACGAGGAATGTTTGCCCCTTTGCCGAGCCGCGTAACCACGTTTCTCCCCCGATATCCGACACACTTGACATCCCCTGGACGCGTCCGGCTTGTCTTCATTGTGCAGGGACAATAGTCGTGATTTCCCACGTGCCGTCGCGCGTTATCTTCACACCTGAACTGCTCCCGTCCCCCCCCCCCCCCGCCCTTGGCTTTCAGCCTTTTCCCTGTTCATCGTTCCATTGTTCCGGGAAGAAAGAAATTTGCGAAGCAGATGAAAGGTCGGTAATGGGAACGGAGCACGGCGCTCCTCGATGCGCCCTGCCCCCTGAAAGAAACGCGTCGGAACGCTTCCTACTTTCAACCCGCCGACTGTCAGACCTCCTGCGCTTTCGGGAATTAAAGTTCTTTCACACCGAGGTCTCAAAGATCAGACCTGCTTGACACGGTGTTCCCGGGCGTCGAAGCTTTTGTATATTCAGTCCTCGGCACCTTTGCACGTTGAACGTTTGGTATCGCGGCGTTTCTACATCGGACATTTAAAGTCTTGCCTCCTCGCCTCGGGTTCTTGGACAATTTCTAAGCGTCGGTTAGAATTTCGAACTTGCGATTGAAGGATTTTAATGGGGAAACGTGCGAGGATGCGTATTGTGGTGTAGATAGACATTTCTGTATAAGCTAGTCGATGAGTGCCGGGACTGTTGGTGCCTTTTCGTTTGTTATACTGTCTCGGAGATTGTTGGGGCAGTCGAGCGATAGGTATGGTGCGAAGAGATATTGATGGGACACATGGCGTCAGTGTTCCTCGAAGTCTCAAGTACTCTACGCACTGGGTGGCTTTTCCGAGGAGCCTGGCGCGGGGATGCAGGGGAGATTGGGGACCGTCGGGTCAGCGGTGTGAAAGGTTAGAGCGGGTAGGGACTTGGCGAAGAGCGGTTCGTGTTGCATGCATTGCGGGAAGATGTATTAACTGGCTACACCTACTTATATTCTTACATATTCGTATTAATAAACTGTTTCATTATAAATATATACATATATTGAGTCATCACATACTTTTCAAACCCCACAGTATTTATAAATGAAGATTTTCGATTAAATTCTATTGCTAAAATATTCGTGCCCGGCGTGGAATTCGTAAAGCGTAATCGTAGAATCGAAGAGAAATAGCACGTGATCCGCGTGGACGATTCGGAATAGAAATTTCTATTTTCTGGTGTCTCCATCCCCGGGAAACGGGGAAGGAATACGAATTCCGTGTAAGCTTTCGGGGCGGCGAGGTTAGCGGCGCGACTGGATTCTCGAATTTCAGGGCGCACGCTTCCGTTTCTCACGGGCGGCCTTCTTTCCTCGTCCTTTTTGCCCCGTTTATCCGCGACGGTGAAAGAGTGCTCGCATGTAACCGGTCCCCGTCGAACGACAGAATTCAGCGAAGCGTCCCGCAAATAGCTCCGTGAGCAGAGAAGACAACTGCGTGCTTAGTTACGGCCAGGCGACAAAAGAGCCGAGAGACCCTGCATCGAGGTACGTTCCCTGGAAGAATAAAGGAGCGCGGATGGTCGTTCGATTCACGGAAGAATCAATACCTGGAGCACCCACCTCGATAATATTTTCAATAGCTTCTCCCGTTTAAGTTGTAATTTCTGAAAGGTAAGTCACCATCTCGAGGCACCACAGCGAATCAAGAACGGTGGTCTTCAATGGACCAAAGAAAATCACAGTCCCACTCAAACGATCCCCGCGTCTACGGGGCTAATTATTTATTAAGACGAAGCGACGAGTGGGATATTTTCGCTCCCGGAGCGACTCACGGTTCGGAAAGTTTAATGGAGCGCGAGCACGGTCGTGAATCATCGAACCAGCACGAATTTAGACCGGAGAGAGATGCAAAAGATGCTACGATCGAACGTTCCTCTCCATTTAAACACCTACCCATCGGAGAGCTTCCATAACGCGTCCGCCGCGCTTTATTCCCAGCATTTATTCAAGGAAACGCACAGCTCCGCCACTCTGTTACTTTCCTCCATTCTCTTTCTGAATGCACGAAGGGTGGTAATTAGCAGCCACCGCCGAGCAACTCCGTTCCTCGACCTACTTCGCGTCCCCGAAAAGATAAATAAATAAGAGCTTCCTATCCTCCGTCACTCCCTTCCTTTTTAACTAACCGCCGCGGTAAGAATAATCGACTTATCGCGTACGTGTAAAGAATCTCGCGTGGCACGATCTAAATCCAATTTAACCGCGCTGGACTTGTCAAGTTGTCTAAACGCTTAAACACCGAAATATCCGCGACTTCCGTTTCCTATAGCCGACAATGGTATTTCAGTGGACACTGACGATTACTAGGGGGTGGCGAGCGTCGGAGGAAAAATTTCAGAGGAAACTGAAGCCCAGGAACGGACACAAGTTCTCCGAGTAAATATTAAAGCGACGTTGAAGGGCAGAGGGCGGAAACGTCGAGATAAACAACATAAATAAGAGCGTTTCGCCGAGTCCATTGAAGCGCGGAGCAGTGGGGGGGGGGGGGAGTGGATTCAAGCGGAAAAGTAAATGGGTAGACACAGAGAGTGGGTCCTGGGCAAATAATTTAGCGTCCAGCCTCGCTTTAATATTCGGAATAGAATAGCAGCGGCGCGAAGGGGGCGAGTAACCGCCTCTAAGATATTGTCCACGTAGACGCATTAATTAAAATTCCACCCCGCATAATCCCGGCCATATTGCCAAGGCAAACGGCTCGCGGACTTCGGGACCCCTGGGAGATCGAGTCCAATTCGCTTAAAAGGAGCCCGACTGCTTTACGATCCTTCGCCTAGCTTTTCTTCTTCGTCCTTGTCCTCGTTTCCCTGCGCGTACGTGCAGGTCCCCCACGCTGTTACACAGCCGCGCGCTTACCAATTCCTTCTAATACCAGGCGTCGATGCCGCCTCTACTGTTACACCGTCGATCAGACTCCATTTCAAGCCGGATCCACGAGCGCGGGACCACCGCGGGACGATTGAAATCAACGACACCAATAAAGCTCAAAAGGAAATTAATACTCTCTGGGCTGTTTGAAAACGGGGACAGGGGAGCGCGTAAATGCGACATGGGTCTGTCAGAGGTAACGAAGATCGGTCGTTTCGATGGACTCGAGAATGATTGCTTCGGTACATTTGTGGGCACTGAGAAAATAAGGAGAAACGATCATTCAACTCACGGGACTGTAACGGCTCTCTAAAGATCGACACGAGTAACGATCCTTCGGCACTTCCGTGCCGAGTTCCGAGTATTCTAGGTACTTCAGGTGGTTCCGGGCTTCGTTACAATATAATGTACGACACTTGAAGAGAGTTTTAAACTTCCTCTCCGTTATCAAGGGAGAACGGCACATAGGAGATGAAAGAGACGAACTAACGGGTAACCGAGACGAAATCGAGAGCCACTCGAATTAGCGCGGCGGTCGAAAGCTGGCCGATCTCGCGTGGACCGGTGGTTCTTGAAATTTTCATCGACCAGAGTCACGTAAGTCGCCGGGAATTTAATTATTAGGCTGGAGCGGGGAGGAAAGTTACAGCAACGGGTCCGTCGGTGGGGAAGTTTTCGAGCTCGACGACGGCGTACTCTCGCAATGGCCTAGTTCGATACACGTGTCAAAGTAAATGCAGGCCTTTCGACTGCTTGTCTAATTAGCCGGGCTTTTTAGCCGGCGTTTGATTAAGTGGTAAATTGCGAGCACGCGTCCCCCGTCGGGTGCAAAAGGAAATTAGCGTGGCAAAGGGAGGGGAGAAATAGATGAAAACGGTCGAATTTCAGAGCGAGAATTTTTCAGCTACCTCCACAGATGCTCGCGCTGCGAACACGAATTCGCCCGTTTCGAATGCTCCCGTGGAGACGACTCGCGCGCGCGTCTTGTACGCGAGGGATCAAAGTTTCATTAGCGCAGCGAAAGCATCGGAACACTCGCGTGACGCAATTAAAGTGAGGATTTCGCGTGGAACAGGGGCTGTGAAAAATTCCACTTTGGGAAACTCGATAGTTACTTTTGTATTTAGCCACTCGTACGCTCCCGCCTGACTCTCGGAATATGGACATTTTTCAAATATTCATAACGTCCCTTGTACCGTCCTTCCCGTCGCTGCTAATATTCGCCAACTTTCGAGCACGATTGCTCTCTTTTCTACCCGGCGGAGTCTCTTCTCTGAGTGGATAAATTAAACGGAGTACGTCGAGCGCTCGTTCCTTTCGGGGGAAAAAGGAACATTCTCCCCGGAGGATCGTGACCGATCGATCCTTCGCTAAATCGACGCAGACCGCGGAAACAACCGTTTTCGTCGGGCCGCCTTCGAATAGCCGACGCAGACGCGCGGGCTCAATTAAAACTGGCTTTCACACGAAAACAGGAATCGAGTTTTCCCCGATGCAGCGTTCGCGGAAACCCCGCGTATTGTCGCCGCGCAGCACGATAGATCGAATCCAGTCGCTAACGACCGCCGCAGACGAATAATGGGCCGTGAAATGTTTCGGATTGCCCGGCGAGTGTCGACCTCGTCTTTTTCTCGCTCCGTTTCCTCGTTTTTTTTCCCCACAGGGGTCCATTGCTGTCGGGTGTATTGGGCTTCTAGGGATCTCTCGCAGGACCTCGGCGGAAACCGAGGGAGAAATCCAGACGGGGAATAAATATCTGGCTCGGCCTTCTGCCCGTGATATCGTTCGCTTGGAGAGTTCGCGAATCGCATAAATAAAGGGAAGAATATCTCGGGACAATTCGCCGAAAGAGAAAAGGCTTCCGACGGGCGAGGAAGAAACGGGTGACGGGGTGAATAGGAAAATTGCTGTAATAATGTCGTGTCAGCTTTCGATTATCCCTTTAATCCCCGGGATCGCGTCACGGTTCGGTAAAGGAGCAGAAGGGTGAAGGGATATTCTGATTCAATTTGATCGCTGAGCGATAACCCGCACGGTTGTGCTCAGCGGCGCGAATCGCGAATCAAAACTCCACGTCACTGTCAGATTTCTCGCGCGAAACGTTGGCAGAAGAATATTTTTCGCTTGACGAGGGCGGTGACGAAATGTGATAATAAATGTCACTTGAGTTTCTACTGAAACATCTGCCTGTAGCATGCACTGCTTGTATTCATTCGCACGAGTAAAACGTAAATATACTAATCTTCATCTACGTTAATTAAAATCGAACACATTCCAGTTACCAAGGGTTGTCTACTTCAAAACAAATTCACGCTCCCGCTAAGTGTGCTGGATTTGGATGTAATTTCATTACGTCTTGGTTGGAGTTAACCAAAGTCTCTCATAAGTTTGTGTTAGAGCCTAGTTGCGTTGCGCTATGCCTAGAGCATAGATAATTAGATCTAAACTGTGTCCACGTCGCGACTAGAGCGTCAGAAGGTACGAAGCATCTTGAAATGGCAAAGGGATGGGTTTAGATCGAGTGTAGGTCACCAGTGGAGTCTAGATTAAATCCTAATTAGACCGCGAATGGATTCAAGTTGGAATCAAGTTAGGCTGGAGTGGTAATCGGGCTCAGCTTACATTAGAATTCTGTGGGTCCGGGGCCAGTTAAATCATGAGCACGGAGGAGAAAAATCCCTTTTTTATTAGCCATTTCTAGAGCTCCGGCCTGCCTCCTCTCGTCATAATTCACCAGACGCACCGGGCTTAATGCATTCAGGGGCCGAGGTAGCCGCTAAAAAAAAAAGTACAACCACAGTGAATCCCCAGGAGAAACTAAATTAAGCCGCGGGGCAAACATATTGTGCGCAGAAATGTTCGGTGTATTTCACTATCTATGGAAATCCGTGCCGCGTACGCTCGTCGGATGTCTGACGAGGCCGAATGAAATATCTCGAAAGCTCTGCACCCCTGAAATTTCGTTACCGATCCCCCCCTCCTAAAACAAAAGACGCCAAAGGGGATGAACGCTGCCTCGAGAACGTGTCGAATTCACTGTTATAGAAAGGCGCGGGACAGGTCTCGCGTCGATCCGACCCTAACCATCGCAAACTTCCCAATGGAATTGAAATTGTTCGAGATGAAACCCTCCAACCCCGTGCCAGCCACTCCGGAGCCGGGCCTACCTGGCAACGAGAACGTGAAAGGCCGACGAACGGAGAGGGGACGACACGCGACAGGGTGGAGCGAAATGAAGCTGCTGCTGAGAGTCGAAAGGAGAAATTGCTCTTTTCAACCAATCATCCCCCTCTGCACGCCCTCCCGCCGCTCTTTTTTCCCTCGTTTCCTCCGGTTCCTCCGCGAGCTCGAATCAACGTGATTAATTACGATATCGCTCTTTTGCTCGTGGTTCTCTCGCCCGCCCTTCTACCCCCCCCCCCCTCCGACCCCCGTTCGATTGCCACTTGGCGCTTTATTCTCGCCCCAAATCGCGGGCCACTTCAGCGACGCTCCTTTGCCGGGTAACTTTTCTCCCGTAATCGGCCCCGTCGAATTCATTTGACGACGGAATAATGGGAGCACGGACGGACAGGTCGACTGTCCTAAGAGGGAAACAAAATCTAGCTTACCGTTTGACTGCTACTGGGACGTTCGCAACGTGGTGTCTTAGTCAGGATGATGAATGAGAAGTGTGGTAGTATCTGGGAGAGCTCGAGGGTTGATTTTTTGCGACGTATGTTACAGGAAGCGGAAGTAAAGGGTGTAACCTTTTGACACTCGTTGGAGTGAAGGCTACTTGCCTAGCACGTGCTGACTAAGAAGTATGTCGATTCGAAGCTGCAGTCGAGACCCCATCGAGACGTTCTGCGTCGACTGAACATGATTAATTACGACGTCACTTTTTTGCCGGGGGAGGGGGAGATGTGGCATTACGCTCGCGCCGTCTCGACTGCCTCTTCACCTTCCATTCCCGCTCCAACCCCGCGCGTCGAAATCCACGTAATTGACGCCACTTTTCGATCCTCAAATTTCCCACCACCTGCCATTTTTCGCGTTACTCCTCCGCGGTGAAAGAGAACAGACTTCGCCTCGGTTCTCTAAGTGGCCTCTCGATGCATGTTTATTCGGCCGAATTTCCTGCGCTCTTTTCGAGTTCGTTAACGCACGGAAACTTCGCGCTGCAGGCTTGCCGGTTAACTGTCAATTCGAATTATCCGTTCACGGTGGAGTAATTAATTGCTTTGCCAACTTGCGAACTACAGCGCGAAGCTGTAGAAAAGTTTAGGCCACCTCGAGCATAAGTAACCAAAACGCGTCGAGGATTTAATCAGAGTTTCCCCGCGATTGTGCCTGAAACACGAGCGCGGTACCTCGAGCGTCGTTTCCTTACGAACGCGACGGAGATTCGCGGGTCGTTCGTTCAGCTGTTTAGAACGCCGAAGGTAACGACTACACGGCGGAACTTGCCACAGCATCGCTTTACGGGGATTAACGTTTCATCTGCCGCCACGAGAACCGGCGATAAATTTTTTTCAAGTGGACGGCAATAATGGCCCGAAGTGGCCATGGCGGCACCGTTTTATCGAGCCACTAAAAATATTTATACAGCGAAACACGACCGCAGGACTCGAACAATGTGAAGCATTAAACGGGACGGTCTGCGAGCGGACGACTGCCACGGTTATTACACATTCTCATTCGTTCGATAGGGTAGCTGGCCGTAAAATTGCCGAGCAAATTAATCGTAAAATTGCTAAACGCCAGTCCCGCGTTGCACTCGACTGCGAGGCTTCAAATGTCGAAAGAATGATACTTCATTTTCCCGACCGAGGCCTCTTCTGATTAAAATAGCATGACATACTGAATCGGGACATCTACGGGCACAGTGCTTTGATCTATATTCTTACTGAACTCCTTGATCCAGAAAATCAGTGCGTTAACAGAAAAAAATGATCGAGAAGTTCGATCTAACGACTACAGCAAATGTAAGGGATATTCGTGCTCGTTTCCTATCAATTCTTAACGATTATATTAAATATTCCTTAAATGTTAAAGCACTGCCAGAATTGTGCTTGTAGATAAAGGCTACTACCAAATAATTTCACATATTGCGGCCCAACAGCGGGGCATTAAAAGCAAACGTTTCAGAATATTTTCAACGGATGGATTTCGTTGGAAACATCGATTGCACGATTCCGAGCGGCATTGTTCTCGGAGCAGAAGCGGAGGAGAGGCTTCGCAAGCGGAAAATATGTCGCCTGGCAGGGCGGAAAGTTTGTTTCTGGCGGGGCGGTTCGCTCAACCCCGATGGCGGACTTATTGTTCTCTGCCGGGGAAATTCGCCCTTCCATCTCTCGCAACTGTCGCTGTGAAATTGCGCGATATTAATTCTAGTTCCGTGTATCTCTCAATGGATTAATTAGAATTGTATAAAGTGGCTGGGATCCTGGTGGCGGTATACGGTGGAGTTTAGCAACTGAATCAACCCTGGAGCGAAGCTCCCGGTAGCATTGAATCGGGAAATCGGGTCAAGAAACTTCAAACTTCACCGATTCTCTAAACGACCGCGCGGCCCGCCATGGGCGGGCGCAGTTTTTAAACAGGACGAGCGCTTCGCCATAAAAATACCACAGCTACTTTCCCTCGAACTCCGACAGACCCATAACACTCCATCGCGAAACTTTCCGCGTCCCGACTTGCTGCAGGGTTGAGCAATTTCCGAGTGGCTCGGTTGCCGGGGGGGGGGGGGGGGGGAATTTCAGCGCGCATAGAGACCCGAAACACGGTTTGTCACCACTGATCGGAACCATCCGGGAACAAGAACTTTGAACCTTATTATTAACTAATCGATCCGCACAGTGCTATGCTACAAACACTCGTGGAACCTTTACATTCTAAACGAACACCACTAAACATACAGAGAAATGGGATGAAAATAAATGTTCCTCAAGCATAATGAAACTCACGGAAAACGGTCTCGTGTCGGAACAGTCCAATCTCCAATGTACAACGGAGGCTTCGTTTCCAAGGTTCCCGCGAAATGTTCGAAAGTAACGAATGAAACCGTGAAGGGAAAAGAAGTACGGGAAAAGAAACTGCCGTTGGAGAGGAAGCGTTGCACTGGCACGAGCACGCGGTCCGCCAACAGTTCGAGTGAAAACAAACGGGCGACAGCAGGAAGCTGGTGCGAGCTTACGATCTAGGGATCTACCTTGCGATCGTGGCAGGACACTCCGAGCGGGGACATCGAACGCGTACGATCCACCTGCTTCTTCGTCTTCCCTCTCCCTTTCTCTCTGTTTCTCCAAACGTTACTCTCCCTCTATCCCTCTATCCCTCTATCCCCCTCTCTCTCGCTCTCTCTCTCTCTCCTCCCCCTCCCTGTTTCTCTTTCTGTTTGTCTGCCCGTCGACCGACGACAAGACGAACGTGTCGAGCTTGCGAGCTTGCGGTGGCACGTGAACACCACGGCCGAGTGGCGCGACTGAACTCGGCTGAACCGTGTCGGAGCTTGACTCAACCGAGGCTTTCGGGCCGGCGCTCTCGACCACTCGGTGGGGGGTTTGGCGGCGGTGAGGAGGGGGCGGCGAGAGTGATGGTACCGAAACGGAGGTGGAAAGGTGGGACGTAGAGGGAACGTGGGGAAAGAGATGGAAAGAGGAACAGAGAAAGAACGTCGAAGCGACGAGAATGCGAGAGCAATTGAAGAATGAGCGAAGGGGTTGAAACGAGGAAAGAAGGCGGCGAAGTGTGCGGAACGGTGGGGCGAAAGAACACGGGGGGAAATGTAGAGACGACGATTGTTGGGGGGGGGGGGGAGTAAACGTGGAACGGCAAGAAAGCGGAAGGGAAATAGAAGTAGGGAGGCGTTGTCGATATTGTTCTGAGCACTCGTCTGTCAACTACTAATTACTCGATAGATCTCACTGCAATTTCCTTTTCGAACTGAAATTCACATGCTTTCTGTGCTGACCAAACTGTTAACCTGTGATAAAAATTGAATAATAATGCACTCGGGGCAGAAATGTCGGATAACTCGCTGACAGGAACGTCGAATAAACAGAGTTTGACGATAATTTTGATTAAGCGATATAAAGCTATCGGCGTTTTCTCGCATTTATAATAAAGCACGGTAGATGGATACGGTAAGTTCGAATCCACTCGTGAAATCCATGGCTCTATGGGCGAGCAAATATTTTGATACTTGCCCGACCAAACATCCGGGAAACCTGCCGTTTCACTGACGTCAAGTAAGCTTTCAACGTTTCGTCGATCAAGCCTTGGCAAAGACGTGAAAGTTCCAGCGCTTGAAGCTCAACACGCCCTTTGTATGTACCCTCGCCTGCTTGCCAATTTCGAGGAAGAGTTTTCATGTGTGGCACGAAACTCTATCAAGATTACCTGAAAGCACTTGTTGCGACAGTTTTCCAAAAAAAAAGAACACAAATGAAAGGGATAATTAGATACGTGTCTCGAAACTGATCCCTGGATATTATTCTATGTCTAGACGAACATGGAAATTATGAGCTTGAAGGTGGGCGAGTTGCCTAACTTCATTAGGTAAATTAAAGGGAAAATGCTTCATTACCCAAAGATCACATATTCAAAGGGAGGGCGCCTGTGAAGCCCTTCCAACTTCACAGATCTACCCTCACGGTTTTAATAGAGACTGGATTTCACTCTCGTAAATCTGGCAGTAAATTACCACGAACCGAAATAATAGCAAAGTATAAGACTCGAGTAATACATAGGTATTATACCTTTGACTCGCAAGTAACAAGAACTCTACGCAGCTAGAAATCCACAAAGGCGCGTTTCAGAAATCATTACGTTATAATTTTAATCCCAAGTATGAATCTCACGTGCAGCGTTGAAATCTCTCTTCTTGGAAAGCTGCGAATCGAAGAAGCAAAGATCCCTATCATCGCGGCAACCTCCCTCAAAGTGAAACGAAACCCTCCGCCCCGAAATACGACGTTCCCAGCTCGGCCTCCTCCTCGATCTTTCATCGATCCCAGTCAAATTTACGGGCCAATATAAATTCCTCCTTGGCCCAATTTACGTCACGCTAAATTTCCCCTATCACAGCTGATACGGTCGACGTCTTGAGCGCAAACCTCGACGACCTAGTCGACAGATTCCATCCCCGAGCAGGGTGATACGAGGTCGCAGAGATTCGTCCTCTGAAACGATTGTCTCCCAACCCCCTGCCCGCACGCCAGGTGTACGAAAGAACAGGAAGGGAAGTTTAGGGCGACGTAATAGAAGGAAGATTCAGGGTACCTGTTCCCTGGCGCTTTCGAGGGGGCTGACATTCATCGGGAACAAAGCAACTCGAGCACCCTTCTCCCCTGTCTTCCCTTCCTCCCCCGTCCGCCTCTTGGGCAGGGGATCCTAGCCTCGCCTAGCAGGGGGATGGGAGCATCTTCTTGAAAGCCGATCACGCTACTCGGAAGTTGGCCGAGACTCGTTCAGAGACACGGATTCTCATTAAAAATTCACGCGAGCCAAGCGGCCGGAGTGTTCGCGGGGCTTTAATCAATCAGGAACCGCTTAAGCATTCGGCCCCGCTGCCTCTCGCCTCTCGAGGGGTTGGAAAGTCGCCCGATAGTCTGTGGTCCTTCAGCTGCAAGCTCTATTGTCGTCGCGCTACGAGACCCTCCGTCGTGACGCGACGACGATGTTCGCGAGAGTGCACGAACGACGTTTGTTTAGTTCGAAACGGAGAGACGCGGCGCTTCTTTACAGGTGCACGAAACGCACGTTCGACGTAGCTTCGACTTGTACAGTCTCTGTGCAAAGGATGTTGTTTCCGGAGGGAATCGTTCGATGGGCCATCGGGAGGATCGAAGGGTCGCGTTTAGATATCGTAAGATTACGCGTTTACATATGAATTAAGCTGCCGGCGGAAGGGAGACGTCGATAATTTAACGCAATCGTGATAATTCAAGGGAATGCAATTCCCCGCCGACAACGGAAATCTTGCCGGGCGTTATAAATTCCCGTTCGGCGGTCGGCATTACCGGCGAACGTTAAAAATTCCTGTAAAATACGGCGCCCTGTCAAAAGTCGGATCCGAACTTCTTCGCTCTAATAAATCAGCGGAAATATCCGCGCCGTCAAAAACAACGCGGCGCGCGCGGACATGAATCACTATTTACAAAACGCTGCCCACCACTCGAACCTCGCCGAACACGGGGCTACATCTCCCCGGCGACCTGTCCAAATAACTGCAATCCTATTTATTTATCCTTTCATTTTTACGCAATAACATCCTCGCGGGGGCGGCAAGGATTTAAGGCTTGTTTCGCGCACGATTCCTCTCCCTCTCCCGTATATTTCTAGGCTAAATTTCATTTGCGTAACCGTTAAATTGGAAAACAGGTAGTTCCCAATGGCGTTTCGATAAACAATGCATCCGAATTCTATTAGATACATAATAAACACAATATAATAAACGAATGCGTGACTCGTGAAATTAAGAAAGTTTGTTAAAACAGGCCGGAGAGGTTCTTTCTCGCAAACTGTCAGAGTAGCTGGGAGATTTGGAGCGTCCTCGGAGCCTCTAATGACCGAAGCCTGACTCGCCGCGTTTCAGGAGCCATCGCCTCGATTACCCTCGGAATTAATGTATGAATTAGGTACACAGGGGAGCGTCGGTGTCCGTGCTTCATCCCCCGTGTACGCGTTCGCCCTAGATTTTCGGCCCTCTCGAACTCCGGCCCATTGACCTTTCTCCATCACGGGCGGACGCGATCGCCGCACATCCGCGAACCTTCGCGAGCAACTGGAAGGAAAGGAAGTGGCTGGGAGGGGGGCGACGATAAAGCCACGACCCCGAGATCGATGGGGTCGTATTAATTATAACAACCCCGGAAGAGCACTCCAGGGCAACCCCTTCCGGCCACTCGACCGCCTCTGTGTGGACGGAACGAAATTCGCCACGGCGGCGGAAAAAATCTCGCGGAAGGTAGCTAGCTACTCGTTGCTGGAGCGCGTATCCGAGTGTCGTGCACGGCGCCACCCTTCCTTTTCACCGATGCTTGCTGCCGCGTGCACGTGTGCGTGGCTGCACGGCTGGTTTCTCCACTGGAAAGAAGCTTTCGTTTCTTCCCGTCGCGTCACGACTTACAATTAGTATCTCGCGAATTAAGGGGGAGGATTGAATACGAACCGGCTCGACAGTTTCGTTTCTGTAATATTTGTTTCAGGCAGTGAATTTGAGTTTTCGTTCGCTCTATAAGGGGTTGCATTTCGTTGGAGATTTAGGGACAGATTTGGGTTTGATCTGTGAAGAGGTTTGTATTGTAGAAAGATGACGAATGGATTTCAGGAGGAGATAGGATTCTGGAAATGTGGCGTAGAAATGTCGCTGCGGCACTACCGTAGATCGAATTTAAGGTTCTTCTAAAAAGGAATATTTCTATTTTAAGATTGCTCATTATCGATGGAGGCAGGTTTCTTTGAAGCTACTTGTATGGGCGCTAAAGATGCCGAGGTAAGGAATAATACCCCGTTCGCGTATTAATTCACTTCTAAATATGAGACGGGAGTTTTTTAATTAAAACAGCGCGAGCTTTTAATTAAACCGCGTAGTCATTGACACCTGATGTCTCGAGACTTCCTTGCTGGCGTTCAAGGAAACTTTCGGTAGAAAAGGTGCAGGAAGACGGCGAGCGTTCTTTGAGAATGCGTAATTTAAACGTTCGCGAGTATTTGAAAACTTCTCCCTCGGATCGAGTTTTAATTTCAATATTTAATGTAAATTTATACGATTCTCTTCACGAAACTCTTGGATTACTTCCGTTTACAAATGTCCCTGCAATCTGCCGTACAGAATCGTAGACAATTTTTCATTGGTTTTCCAATTCTCTGGCTATTCGAAAATTCTATTCCAATGAATATATTGTTTTCACTATTATTACAAGACTGACATCACTTGTTCATCTAAAGCAAAGGAATATAATTCATAAAGAATGTTTTGAAGATGATCGATCTTAGCTTTACCTAGAAAAATATCAATATCAAGTGCCTGCCAGTGATACGAGTCAGCATGTCGTCAGACACACCTGAAAGATTTAGATTCTACTTCAGAATGCGTAACATTCGAGCAGGTGGATATAAGCGGACGCAAGTAGAAGGAGGGAAACAATTAAAAAATATAGAAATATGAGAGAAAGGACGAACATTACTCTGCTCATTAAATTGCATGCAGAACACAGAAAAATTCCACGAGAATTCCACCGCAGTAGGTATGTGTACATAAATCGTCGCCTGTCTTCATTCATTTTTCATAGCCAATATTTTATCTGGTGAGACTGAAACGATGTTTTTTTGAGCCTTTTTCGTGGAATCAGTCGGAACTATAGGGGAAAGTTTAAAAGAAGATACCCGTGGGACACTGTCGGGCACGATCGTCAGAATCGTCCGATGAAAGCCCCGCAATCGTAGGTTCTTACTTTTCTGTACCCAACTCGCTTACGGAACAAATAAGCAAAGAGAAACGTAGAATAATATAATCCAAGAATCTCAAGACTGTAACTTAGGTATATGCACATACACCGAAGATCTCCTGCTACATTCTAAAACAATCCAACCAAAGTAACACCACTGAATTACAAAAGCAAAAAATAATGAACAAAGAGCTGTCGAAAATGGGAAGAAAAAATTGCAGGAGTGGTTGAAAATCAGAGGGAAGAAGTCGAGGAATTTGTTGCGCGGAAAGGCGAAGTACGGGGCTCCCATCTCAGCCGCGTTCTTGAGCGCGCGAGAGTGTAACGCGGAGGTTCGTAGGAGGGGTGGGAAGCTGAGGGGTGAGTAGCAGCCACAGAAGGGGAGGGATCGCGACTTCGTCGAGTGTCGACCAGAGGGCGGTGGATTCCCAACAACATGGCCGTCTAACACCGACACCCCGTGCAAGCATCCACGAAGCTGACCAGCCGGATTTCGAGGAAGAATCCAAAGCCCAGCAGCGAGGCTGACCAGGACTGAACTTGGTGAGTAGCCACGCATTTCCACCGATATTTCGCCCCCGGATCTTGGGAATAATTCGTGCAAACCCCCGGGCAAGTGTCTGTAGTCGATCTGCGTGCTTTGTCCGGCGAAGAAAACGCACCCTTCTCGCGTGTGTCTACGCCAAGCCCCGCGCGCTTGTGTGCGTTGACATTGGCGATCAATAGAGCCGATGGCTAGCGATGGGCTTGATCCGATCTTCTACAGGAAATTCTTGATCGATGATGCAATTGTCTGCCGAGAACGAAATGAATTGAGAAAGCTTTTAGTGCGGGCAATAGCGTTTGTGCGACCCCATTTGGATGTTCTGTTTATACTGCTTTTCCCACGAAGGAAGTGAGGCATATCGAGGCAGGTTTCGATTGATAATTTATGTCGATACTTCGTCTACAAGTAGTTTATAATATTGGAGATGTATAATGTGAAACGAAGTGATTGGTATGGTTTTTTAACAATCCCCTTGCGCGTCGTGTTTGAGGTTAAGATGTCTTCCATTGTTTGATCGAGCACGTGGGGATGTATCAATTGCAAAACTTGGAATGACTATTCGATTTCCTTGGTTCAGTCTTTCGACTGGTGGATAGAAATAATGATACACATTTAATTGGAGGAATAAACCAGCGCACGAGCAACTAAGTAGTAAGTACCCTCGTAGCTGGGAAACCTAAGCAATTGTAAATCCCTGTTTATAACAGGTTTCCATTCAATTCACGTGTCTGCGTGTACTCCAAAATTTCCAAAATACTGACAGTATTCTCTACGAATCTACCAGAAATATATACAGAAGAAGATTTTCCACCCGAGGATCCCTAAAAGAACTTGTCAAAGACTGATTAAGTCCCTGCTCTGCCCTGTCATCGGGGAAAATTGCGTATTCAATAAGAATTTAACGATCGATCACTACCAATGCTGAAGCATCTGTTTCAGTGACACGTGCGTGAGTGATTCTGCCCGTCAGCAAGACCCTCGTTCGACCAAACCCTTGATTCTCACCCCCTTAGATTCCTGCGAAACGTTTCTACGTCGTTGGCTTTTTTCCGCTGACTCAAGGAGACAGAAAAAGGTTCGGCTATAACGTTGTGTGTCCTTCGCGATGCTGCTGCGTCTCTCCTATTGGCTCTACCGTGTTTTATTAGCACACATTTTTGCCCAAGCTGTTTGGGGTGGCCATTGATACTGGATACCGATGGTCGTCGTTCCTATAAAGAGAAAAAATATTGTCAGATCGACTAGCATTGATGAATGCAGTAAAATGTTTATTACTCGTTGCGCTGTGCAGGCGGCGCGAGAAGGTGTCGTCGCAAACATTCTTACCAAGGGAACAACGTTACCAAGGGAACGGCAGGGAAGAGCTGCTCGCCTCAGCATCGTCGCGCCAATAATTTCGTCGTTAATTAGATAGCACTGTGCGTTCAATTAGGAGGACTAATCTAATTCTATCCATTGACCTACTTCGTTCCCTCGCGCGTGTTTTAGATGCAGGCAAATAAATATACAGGGCAAATAAATATTGCTAATTTATCGGCTATCGCGCTGGCCATTTATCAAAGCCGAAACACCCGATAGCAATATTTCAATTTCGTTCGAAGGCTGCTTCCTTTACCGTTGCAAAATTATCCACAATAATACCACACCCGATGGATACTTCACTTCCGCGCTGAGTGACTCATTGTCCATTCAAATCTACGTCAGACATTCTATTGATTTCACTCTGCGCTTCGTTAATCCGTGAATATTTGAACGGAAGTAGATCTTGACGATCGCCAAGTAGCCGAGTCGATATTTCGTCGGTCAATCGCACTGTGGATTTCAAAGATACCCGGTCCGCGCGACTGTGTCAGGCCACGTTTGACATTTCACGCGATTGTTCGCGGGAACGAGCTTTGACAATGCAACGATCGCTGAATCGCTTTAATCCCGTGCCAGTTGCATCTATCAACAGGTGCATAAAAGTGCGCGCGCGGCTCAACAACCGTTTCTTCTAAGCTGCAATTGGAATTTCCCACCCTGCCCGTGTCACCCACCCGTGAAACCAATTAGTCAGTGATTTACGCAACAAAGTACCCTAATTCCAGCGGAATTCAGTTTTCCACGAATATCACAATCACACCTTCGAACCTCTGAACCACTGAAATAATTCTGTACCTAGAACATTTCTTTAACAGAAACGCGACGAAGAATAATAAAACTTCCAGTCGAAAGGGTATCGACAGTTCGAGAGGCAATATTCCCCCAACAGCTCTAACCGAGCAATTTCTACCTCCACCTTTACGCGCCGGCTAAAACACGCTAGTAGGAAAGGGTGTGGCTGACAACCGACACGGGGTAAGAACTTTGTTCGGTGGTTTAGGATTACTCATCGAGGCGAATTCGAGCCGAGCGCGGGCCGAGATTGATGCCGAACGCCCCAAGTTGTTCGGTGAAGGAGCCGAGGCGGTTGAGTACGCGCCGATCTTTCCAGGCATCGAAATTCGGCTTCTGAGCTTCATCCTGACGTTCACCGTCCACGGAATATCGAATATCACCGGTAAACGTATCCCGATATCGACGTACAACGATAGCGACCGTATCCTACGATAAGCATTAGGTCATTTTTCGCGCGTTAAAGGGAACCCCCTGACCCAAATCGTGTCCCAAGTAACTCGATCTAGAAATATGTCCCTCCGCTATTTACACATTACTACCCCAATAATTATACGATAATATTATCGTTCAATTTCGATGGAGAAGCCGCATCTCTCCTATCCAAACAACAGAAATAAAATCTAGGAGGCTTGAGATAGGAGAATCCGGAGGTACAAGTAGTAATGTCGCAAATTGAGCGGACGGCCTGCAAAAGTTCGAAGTCTCGAGCCAAGTCTCGAGTAACGGGGTTAATTACGCGTGTCCGCTCAACTTCCATTAACGAACCATCATTTTTCTTCATTCACGGCTATCGATAGCTGTTGCCTTTGAAACGCGACCATTCCTTTCCACGATCTCCGCTCTGACAGACATTCCCCCTAAGAATTGACGCCTCCACGGTCTTCCATAAAACTCGCTTTTACCGCCTCTACGAAACGTTCGATCGTTTTTATCGCTCTATTTATTACAACCTTCCACACGCTCGCCAGAGAAATCGTGACCGTTTCTGACCTATGTCGACTCGTTTCTGTACACGTTGCGCGACGTTCGAGCGTGACCACTAGCGACATAGAGGGAGGGTGCGAGCGTCTCTGTGAATCAGAGTTTTTACGACGGTAATAAAATACAGCAGAGGGAAGGGCGAAATGAAAATCTTGGATTATGTTTTGATTCGCAGAAGCTCCTTGAATTTAGAACACTTGGAATATGTGAGCACGTATCTCACGACGCTTGAGATTTTACACATTGTGCCATTTGGTGCCTCAATTTAGTATTATATCTTGCCTCCCTTTTTTTACTTAACATGTGATGTAGAGCAGGCTACGGAGATAGCTTCTTGGGTCGCAATAGAACGTCGATGGAGAAGGGATGTCGACATCGTTGACATTTCGAGTTGGAAAGGCGAAATGCATTCAATTTTGTTCGTTACTTTTCGTGCAATGCAGTCGATATCCGTTTTTGCTCGTTCAGCGCTCAGTGCCGTTTACAAATATTTACAGTCCGTTTAGCGAATCGAACGAATGTGTCCGTTCTATCGATATTGAAAAAAAAAAACAGAAACAGGGAAAGCTTTTAATCAACATGCCCGATATAAATAAATAACCACGCATTTCCAAACGAGCAGTGTCTGCCATTTTTCACACAAAATACTTTTCGCGAAACTTCTATCAGGATAACAGAAATCGTTTTAAAAATTCCGTTTGTTCTTCTCGAATGAGCGCCGTGTAAACTCGACGAGGCTCATTGTTCGGCCGTTGAATGCGAGTCGTGCATCGGATACAGCGCGGTACCGGCGAAAAAAAACCTTTCTCGTGAAAAATTCCGTTTGAAAAGGCCGCTTAAAAATTTCACCGTTATCGAATGCGACGTTGCACAGAGGCACACACGGCTGCTATTAATGCAGGGACGATTTCGTGTATAGGCTGACCTAAATGCTCCGACGAGCCTCTGAACAAGCAAAAAGGAAAGTTGTCGGTAAAAGATGCTTTTGATTTGCAACAGTCTTACGAGGTTGTGTGCCTATGGCGGCCCATTCATTCGGCGGGAAACTACAAAGTAAATTTCGTCGAGTATTAATGAAAGCTGTACGAAGGCGGGAGATCATTAATGGCCACTGAAAAGGCTTAATGTCAACTGCAAAAGGGGCGCGCCGCGGTGGAATTGAATAGTTCCGCGTAGGAATTGCGAGGTCGTTGAAAGTTCCAGCAAAAATCGTCTGTAAAATTTCTTCCGCCCCGTTCTGAACGGAGATTCCTGGGTGATATTTGACAGTCGTGAACTTTGAACCAAAGGCGCTAGATTACCTCGTCACCTCGGGGGTTAAAATCGATGCGGCCACCCTTGTTCTCCAAAGTTCCACGGAAAAGTCACCCCAGCGGTGGATGAAGTTCTTGGATGAAAGGACACGAGGCTGTGTTCGCCGCCCTCGAAACAATACCACCCCCTCTGCTACCAGTTCGAAGGGTCTCAGGAACTTGTCGAGGAAGAGGGTGGTCAGGGATAAGCGAGAAATAAGTTGCTTCAAAAGTTGCCAATGCGAAAGACCTACACAAGGCAGAAGGGGAAAAAAGCATTGTTACGATGTAGAATTTTCGGTGGAACGTTAACGAGGCTGAAGGTGTTTACTCGGGAGTTTAAAGAACCGCGAACATTGAAGTTGCTCGTTCAGCTAATTAAGGTTCCACGGGTAAATCCCTTGGAGCGTGAAGCCCGCTTGAAAAAAAAAAAGTATAACTCTCCTTAAAACACTCAAATTGTTAAAGCAGAAGATTTTCGAAAAGAACTTCCACTACCACAAACAGTGGCACTCCAGAACCTATTTACAAAAGAGCACAAGCCTAAATGACAAGTTCCGCGTGTGAATCAGTGAGAACGTGAAACGTCCAGAGTCCCGCGTACTCCGGTAAAAAGGAACGGCTGAGATTTCTTCGTCAGCGTGATCTGTCATCGACCCGCGGACGCGAGTCGGTGCGGCGAGTAGAAATGGTCGTTCGCGGTCGGACAGGAGGGTCAGGCCCGAAGAGAGATTGGCGGGAGGGAGATTATTCGAATGCATAGGCGCGTAATGAAAGAAGAAAGAGAAAGGCGCGGGCGGGAGATAAAGATCTACGTGGGAGACCTGTGCGGGTGGAAGGGACGGCGCGGAACGAAAGGGTGGCAGGAACGTGGGGGTAAGAACGGAGAAACTAGGACGAAAGGTGCGAGCCCAGGATGACGGTGCACTAGCTGGGGCCACTGACACGAGACCGTCCACTTCTATCGAGAGGGGTGTACGGCCATTGAATCCGCTGGATTTTCACCCCCCACCCCGGCGCAACCTACTTTGCCACCCACTTCGTTCGTTCCCCTCGCCCTGGTCGAGTGGTCGTCTTATTTCGACAACCTGTATCCGACGGGGCTCTCGAAGCGAGCAACGCTTTAAAATCGTAACGAATCCTTCCCGCTGCTCCTCCCGCGACCCCCTCGACGGTTCGAGGAACGAGGGGGCTGATTTGCGTGGCACGACGGTGCGCCGAGGAAATTGCCTCGAGTGTCTTGTTACTGGAATTTATTTGGGAGCAGCGACGGAACCAAGGTCCCATTCAGGTGGCGGAGGTAATTCCACCGGGTTCACCCTGTGAATATCACCGGAGCGATTAATAATGATCAGAGGAGTTTGCCGCTTAATAATTCTCTCCGGGAGGGCTGATCTCTGAAACGAGAGAATCCGGTTATCGGGGTGAAAATGAAATTCGAAAATATCGTTACAGCTCGCGCGCGACCCCCGAGTTTTAACGTGAAAATTTAATCGGGCGAGCTCGCAATGCCGTCGACTAATATACTCAGGCGGTTCTGGTAAATTTTGAGGGATGAATTTTCTCCCGGTTGAATATGGAATTCGAGGGATTCGTCTAGGCATCGTCTTGAATCGATATCGCCGCACTGGCTGGCACTATTTGTCTTCGACGTTCAGCTTTCCTCAAGTGCAGACGACACTTCAAAAGCAGCAACGTCCCGTAGAAGTGGGCCACTTCAACGACTGACTCCACTTCAACGCACCTCCGACTTCTTTCCACCCTTTGCACGTCTGCTCGATAGATCCCCGTCGCCGGGGGCCGTAATTCCAGCGTTTCCAACAGAGACGAAACGCCATGATTCCGGGCCGAGGTTCCCGGAATCGGAAGTAGAATGGAAGCACGGCGATCGTGCCGCGCCAAGTGTGACATAAAGTCCGCGCCATGATTGTCGCGAGCTCCCCTTTCACCCTTCCATTTTTCCCCTCCGCTTCTTTTCAGACATTCAGAAATACGTGCGCGTCCTTGCTCCATTTCAAGCGCGATGAAGCTCCGCCGAATTGTAAACTTTCCGGGGATCCCTTCGCGGGATTAACGAGCAACGTTGCTCGCCCTTGTTTGCCCTTTTAATTCTTGAATAAATCTCGCAGAAATGGAAGAACTTGGAACGAACATTTTAATTGCACCTCTTGGAGGTTGAAAATTCTGCCACAGTTCCCTTGATCGTTGAATACCTCAAGCTCGAATCTGAACCTAATTTATTCGTTTATTTGGTTGTACATATTGCACTTGTCAGGCTAAACATTGTCCTATTCTACTGTCCCAGCCACGACCAAACGCTTGTCTGACCGATAACGGGAACGTTCTACTTGCCAGACCATGCACGATTCTGTTCTACGTGCCTGCTCGTGAACGTTCGTGTGCCTGGCGTTACTTAGATTCCTTCTGCTAGTTTAGGTGCAAGGGATCTTCCTTTTAAATTAGAACAGTTGACTGAAATTTGCAAGTTAATACTGAGTTGTTGCAAGTTGACTAATATTTGCAAGTTTACGATGCAGATTTTCAATCACACGCTTCCGAGAAGAACGATGCGACGAAGAAACTGATACAGCGAGCCCGTAGCGGGAACATGGCAGAATTAAAACATCATACGTGTAAACGATACAACGACCACGCTTTCAGCTCGGACTGTTTCAATAGCAAGCTGCGACCTCGGCTTTCGATACGCCCACGCGAACTATTCTACCTAATTGCGCCATTGTCGATAACAGTGAGCGGATCCTATGCTTCCCCGTACGCTTTTTATGATTGCATTCCCGTTCCATTAAAAGAATGACGCTCGCCCGAGGAGCCACATTGTCAGAGACGCGGGTTGAATCGAGCTTTCGAAGCAAAATATTTTTAACGCTCGGCAAGAAGAATTTCCCAGCAGTCTTCTTTCGGTTCGCGACGGAAGAATGCGAGACATTGAATTATAGCTGCCACTTTGAGTGGCGTCGCTGTGCAAACGTGCTCCGCGTTATTCCTCGCACTCTCAAAGGCGGTAGACCCAAAGAATTTTCATTCCACGAAGCACACCGAGCCGAAGTCAGAAAACTCCGCGTGCATTTTATATTCGTCTGCGAAAGGTGGTTTCGGAGTTCGTAGAACTGCGCGCGATGTCTCGCGGATAATTTCGAATTCTCGCGAGCAAACATTTCCATTGTCCATGAACCAAAGACGTCTCTATTTACTTCCCAATGGAGCAACTACCATAGTGCCCGGCTCTCGCAAACAGGCTGCGATACCGTCAAGTGTAAAACCATATCTCAAACAACCCCTGTTTGCCTGTAATACTCTCCGTAACATAAACCACCCTCGCCCGCAACAATATTACTCCAGGAATATTCAATAAAATCGATTCGCTCCGCGAGGTACATAAAAATTCCCTTCGAAAAAATAATACAGTCGCAGCCTCCGGCTGCACAGTCGCACCCGCGCGAGAAACCAGGTCACAGGTGGATAAACCGATGTTGTACCATTCGACAGCTTGTCCCGTGTTACGTAACCCGCTCCGTACAGAAACAACTAGCCAGCGCCTCGCTCGCTAACCAACTCTTTATATCAAATGCAAAGCTTCCGTTCGACAAACCCTCGGACCTAGCCCAGAGTATAATCTAACGCCCGGAGCGTCTCCATTTTACATCCCACCCCCTCCAGCGACGTGTCCAGGCTAGCAAGCGCGGCGCGGGGCCAGGCTTCGCCAGCGGATATCCAAAACAATTAAGGATTCGAGGGAAATCTGGGATAGGTCGGGTCTCCCGTCGAGGGCCAGCGACGAACGAGTCGATATCGATCGGCCGCGATGAACTCGGGATTATCCCCGTTGGACTTTGCTTCCCGCTCGAAACGGACGGGTACAGGGACGATCGCGGCTTGTCAGCCAGCTTAGATGTCCTCGCGGAGAAGTCGACGGCTTTAAAGTCAGCCGCAGCTGCGCCAGGTCGACCGATAAACCGGGAAACTCGGCCACTGGGTCAACGACAGATGAAGCCGGTGCACCCGCACGGAGACACACCCCCTCCCCCACGCACATCACCCATCCCCCTCGTGCAACGAGAACTACTTTTCTCTACACTCCCCCTCCCCCCCCCCCCACCCGCGCTTTCCCTCGGCCGCGTGCTTCTCGCTTTTCTTCCTATTTCCACCCCGTTCTCTTCCTCTTTTCGCACGGCGAATCGGCGACGCGACTTGTCATCGAGAATCACTCGGGGATTTTTCACCGAGCAAACCGCGGCAACCCTCTGCCCGTTTGATTAAAGGTAGCCGAGATGAAAGCAGAAACGTTTCGGCGGGGTTGGTCGTCGATTAGGCTTAGATATCTTCACGGTGGGATTTATTCTCGGGGTTATTTTACATCGAGGTTTCTGTGTTGGCGATTCTGGTGTATGAAGGTTTCGTTCTTGATCCACGTTGTCGTAGAGGTGTCTGAACTGAGAGTTGGACAGTGTGTCGAGGATATTTTTATGGTTGATGGGATGGTAGTAATCGTGTCTCCTAGGACAAATCCATCCGACGTTTATCGTGCCCCCTTTATTGGTAGAATTCGATCGCTTTCGAGCTCCGCGGTGCAAAAATTCTCTTGTCCCTCTGTGCTTCGATGGCGTAACATCAGGATTTAATGCCTCGTTAACCCGATGATCCAGTTCCCATTATATTGACAGAGGAACATACGGTACGAATAAGGGAGTGACTGCACCGGACTACGTGCTATGTTGCAGGCAAGTAGCACGAAGGAAAACTGATCAAACTGGCGCCCTTCAAGTTCCCCTTCTCGAAGATGTCCAAGTCGCGCAGCAGCGACGAGAAGGATAAGGAGAAGGAGAAGGACAAGGAGGTGGACAGCGAGACTGAAAAGGAGAAGGAGTGCGAGAAAGACGCGGAGAAGGAGGCGGACATGGAGCACGAGGGGGAGAGCGAGAGGGAGGCTGTGAAGGATGGTAGCAAGGAGAGGAACAGAAACGAAGACGATACAGAGGAAAACGCCAAGGGGCAGAACGTTCAACTACCAGTGACCCAATTGCAATTGGACACCGATCCTGAATCCAATTTAAAGTCACCAGTGTTTGATTCCAACAGCCTGATGGTGAGGAATGAGCCAGCTATTCCGAGCTCGCCTCCTCCTTCGTACGAGCACGTTATCGAACAGGTGAGGATCCCGAGCTGCGGCCAAGTATACAATTTCCTCATTTGCCTTGGCCTTTTCTTCCTCCTCTTTTTAAATAAGATTAGATAGTTACGTCGCACGATAAAACGTGAATTCAATGCAGTTACTTAAGTAATTGGGTGCTCCCCTTGACCCGAGTACGCCAGGGGCTCATGTCGCGTTTCAACATCATTACAGACGCGACTGGAGCACGCAGCTGAAGCTCAGAAACACGAGGACGAGAAGAACAACGGGAACGAGGCGTCGGAAGGGAATAGCAGAACGAGGGCGCCGAAGATCCTTCACAAGTCCAGCAAAGAGTTTTACAGAGCGATGGCCAAACAGTGGGGCATCACTTGCAAAATGAGCGACCACTGCAGATGCTTAGATTGCCAGGTATACTACACAATTAAACTCTTCGTTGAACTTACGATTAGCTAGTCGATAGGTACCTACAAACGAAACTCGCCGAACCCAACTTTTTCGGAGCCTTAATTCGATTGTATTTTCAGAGTCGCTACTTCGATTGCGAATACGACAAGAACGAGAACCAGAAGACAGACGGCGGGCTAGGTGCTGGTACTCCCATGTTCATCTCGGAGGTGATGCAAGGCTCTGGCTGCGTTCTCCTTTAAGACACCAGACGACTTTTCGAGACAGCTGGGACGATGTTCGAAGCACGCAGATGCTCCTGCGAGGATGAGACGTTCACGTGATCGCGCATAAACCAGGTCGACTGTTTCCCGATGGACCAGGACGTACAGGAGGATCTCTACAACCGCGGTCTTGGTGCTTTTCCACGAAACCAACAGCCGGATCAATCTTTCTGAACGACTGCTGAACGCTTGTAAGCTCGTTTCGTTGCTTGGGGAACGTGTCGCCAAAAGTATCTTCGCGAATTCTCGTTTGGGGGTTGCCCATTGGATTTAATAAGTGGTTAAGCTTCTTGCTTCGTGATGCGATATTTATCCCTGTCTGTCTGAGGGGTGGACTATTATGATTCGAGTTCACGTTTTTCGAGAATGCGAATGAAGAGTCCAAGGTAGAATAAGATTGTTGAAATGACGGGAATTGTGGGGCACTCAGTAGCCCCAAATTAGAATCCACGAAGACACTGAATCTGAGCACTGGTATGGATACAGATGTAAACGCGAGCGAAGGTAAGTTTCTGTTTCGAGCAACAAACAGTCGCGAATATTGAAACAATTATCCATAATGCTTATGCGACGGTGTTGCGAAGTCATCGTTCCAGTACGGCAACTGGTTAACGGTTAATTTTAGTAATAACAGAAGAGCAGAGGAGTCTCCGCAAAAAAGCCGAAATCACGGATCGATTTCAGCCTGACAATTGCATTTAACGCGTGGCATTTTCATTTCGCGATGGGCAATTGGCAAACCGTTCGACCAATTTGAATATTTCGCGTAGGTTTGCGTTCAGGCGACGTCGGTGTTGAGATTGTACAGAATTCCCAGCCCTGGTTCAGTGAAGCTCGGACGAAATTTCAAGGGAACCAGTACCAGAGCCACGTTCATAGATGAAATACAATCTCCAGATCTTTATCGACGATTAATCTACCAGTTCCGTTAATTACCCACGGTAAATTCAAACGCAGAGAACAACTTTTGAATAAGTTTTGTAATTTTCTATCGGTGGTGCAGCAATCTCTAATCTGGGGAAATTGGAGAAACGAAAGAGTAGCATAAATATAAGAGGTGTAACGCAGTGTATAAATAATCGGCATACTTGTCTCGAAATCTCACTACCCTTTGTAAATGACTACTTGCCGACTGGCCGGGCATAGATACTCCAGGCGATTTCTACTTCAAGGAATGGACACGTGTCAATTGCACCATTTTGCAATCTCGAGGGAATTACTTCGGCAGTCCATGCCCACGAATTTTAAAAGCTAACTACAACTGTCTACGAAATACTTTAGCCATAATTTACATTTTACACTATTCAAACGCACCACTTCATCATTACGATTTCATTGAAAAACTCATATTTCGTCTTCGACCATTCAACAACGATAAGCTGGCCTACTGTAAAACAACTTTACTATGTCAATTCTCTTTTACTCCTAGGGAATGTCACTGTCAAACTGATCGGCTATTTCAAAAGTATTTCTAGAAGAATTTAATCCCGTTTCTTGAAGTGGAAATTAAAAGACGGTCGATGGAGGAGCCTCCTTAATTTCTCCGTGCGACAAAAGCACAGGTAGATAGATGTGTAATTAACGATTGTAAACTACTGATTTCCCGCGTACCGCGGCCGAGGAAATCGAAACTCGAAACACATGAAAGTATTATAGATGGAGCGTCGAACACGTGTGTTCAATGGACTCGTGTTCAACAGTATACAGTGTGCTTATTTGCGACTCTCAGTCTCTCGCAATTGATTGCTTCGTTAAGTGTATCTTTATTTGACTTGATCCATTGTCTACGTTTCGTAGTTGGTAGTCGAAATATTACCAGAGCGAAGTAACGCGTTTAATACTTTCATTGAGGATTCGTAGTAAATGTTATTGGCCTTCTTAGTCGTTTACGACTAGTAATCCAATTCTGCTGACTTAAGAACGATCCGTTTTATCTGCCTCGTTTGTTACTTACTATAATTCGTTTCTCTAAATCGTTACCACACCGATGCATCCGAGTCTTGCAGATCTCGGTGTAACTCGTCTTACCGAATTGTCAGCGTGAAATTTTTCACACTAGCACTTTAATCGAAGAAAGTACTACTACTACTACCAACGTTGACGTAACTAAAGGAGCGCCGGCGTGCTCTTCGACGGTTCTGCGGCGTATATTCGTTGAAAGAACGAGCGATTCAGAGCCGAGATGGTAGACAGTCCTGCGAACGAAGGGATGAAGTGAGTGTGAGATTCTCGACGAAACATGCGACTAGACGGTCCACGAGGCTGGCCGTCGGTCGGATTCAAAGCGAAACATAATACAGTACCTGCCTATACTTGTCTTTTCAAAGATACTGTTCTTTTGTACCTCGCGCCGAAGACACGAACAATATTTCGCAGTGCGTAGAAATAGTCAACCCCCTGTGAACAGCCCACGACTGTCCCCCCCCCCCCAACCCCACCATTGCCAAATCAGTTTTCCTATCGACGGGATAGTAAAGTTCATCCTTTTGTACGACCGATGTGAGACACCCTTTTCATATTTGTTTGAGGGGCCATTCGCGTGGTCCGAGAAACTCGACCCTTTCGTCGAGATATTATAATCAATGGGTAGAGGTCCTTTCATCCACACTTTGAATCGCTGCTAGCTCGAGAAGTGAGTGTGGAGATTTGGAAAGTGTTATAATGTGGGAAAAGTTGGAAGAATTCAGAGAATTGGGAGCATATAGTTGTCGCGATGAAAAGGACGTTTTTCCTGAATAACGCGGACAGCTCTTCCCACGATCGATTAAAGTGATTCGTTAAAACCAGATCGTTTTCACTTTTACATCCTCACACACGGTTGCACGCGTTTCATTTACGATTAACTAATGTCCTTTGGAAGCTTGCGTATATGTGTGTGCGTGGAAAGGGGCGTGCGTAGAAGTTAAGGGAAGAATAGAGAGAGTATTCTGTGACTTTTCAGAAGAAAACGATATCTATTGTAGCTAGAGCAGAAAGAGGAAAGAGATGAAACATAAGATGCGTGTATAGTATTTTTTTGGGCCGCGGATTTTTCATTAACGTCGTCGTCGGACTTCTGTGTGATCGTGAACGAGTGAAATTATAATTATCCTAATTATCCTTGGTGTGTAATATACATGGCATACGTAATATTATAATAATTATTGGGATATTGATATTGAATACTTGCATGTCGAAATGGGCCAATTATAGCCACGGAGCACGAGGAACGTTGAGCTCGACTCGATTCGAACAGCACCTTACAAGGTAGCCGAGAAATTAGGAAATGAGCCCTCGCTTGGCACTGATTTGTTTGCTAATCTGACGATGAAATTAATCAGGAATCCAGCCATATTTTCAGACTTCTGGAACAATTTGTAGACTTTAACGATTAAGATAAAACGAGAACCTGAATAGAAATCGGTGGTAGAACCTCTCTAAGACGAAACAAGATGAAACATATTGTCTTTCGCTGTTGTAAAAATGTCAATTTTCTTCACGGCAGGACACGATCATGTGAGCGGGAACCGTTTAAACGTCGTCGAAGATTCTATACAATTATTAGTGTGTAAGCCGCAGTGTGAGATGAAGCATATATCTCATTAAGATTTTTCTATTCCAGAGCGTTCAATCGTTTGTTGATTGGTGAACGGAAATGAAAACCTGCTTATTTCTGGAAATAGACGACGAAAGTGTATGGTCTTGTACTTGGCGCGTGCGCCTGCATACATGCCGTTTATTCTGCGTATGTACGTTGTATAGAAAGCAAATCGAACGAATGTCCAACAAATAATCGTTCTATAGAGAACGTTGACTGTAAAACTCGATGTAATCTAATAAGTCCGCACCAATAAAAAAGAAAAAGGCCTACATAACTGCGTTATTGTCAATTCACCTAATTTAAATCTATCCTGACGAAGTCAAAATTTTGATTGACAAGGATGTTTTTAAACGCGAATAACATCTAACAGATTTGGTCCTGTACGAATGCAACCAGTGGTAGGGTAGATGTACCGTTTGAGGCCATTGTTCTGTTTTTGGCCATGTGCATAATTATCGCGGTTTTTTAGCTTGAAGTTGCTTGCAGACATAAAATTATGTGTAGAATTTCAAACCGCAAATATTTTGTTTAGTATACCCTGCTGGCACTGCCAGTTAGAACCATAGACTTATATGGACGGAACGTTTGCTGAGGGGGGTTGCAAGGTTCGCGGGAAGGGGAATGTCATACAGGCAACTCGGGTAACTCCGTTCGTCCTCGGTGCTATTCGGAAATACAATGACGTTTTATATATCTATGAGGGATACTTAGTCGAAAAGGTTAGGTATACTTATGCATACATTCAAAATTTCGTATATCATGTAGTTCATAAACATAATTAATATGCATAAATAATTATATAGTAAACTATATACTCATATATCGGTTATTTGCTGCGACATAACTGAAAATTCATAATTTTGGAGGAAACGCGTTCAAAAGTTTTGCGAAAATGTAACAAAGTTGCAAGGGTCAAAATTTTTGCAACAATGTTGGACATGAAAATGGCCTGTTCGCAGGGAAAAAACTCGGTTTGCAACTTTGTTGTATTTTCGCGGGGCGTCCAAATCCGGTGAAATCGGAATAGTCTGAAGACGATATTGGAAGATTTTGGCGTTCAACAAAGTTGCTAACCGGAATCTGACTCCCCGCGAAATCTCAACAAAGTTGCAAACCGAGTTTTTTTCCTGCGAACAGGAAACTTTACTGCACTCACTCATTTTATAACTTAGAGACACGCATGAGAGCATTTGACCAGCGTGATCGCTGAATGGTCACGCAATTACAAGCCGCAACCTTGTTCCTTTCCGACAATTTGTACCGTTGAATGTGATGTATGCTGACTACAATAATTCCTAACACGTTTCTAAGGTTACGTGTTCGAATTTATTTGCTAGTATATTCCTCAGACATCTCAAGTAAGTATCACGATGTTACCACTCTAGAAAAGATTCTTTCCTCTCTTTAATCAGATGACATAAAAGTGCAAAGACATAAAGATGACACAAAAAGTACACATAAAAAATATATCCATAGAAGGAATCAATCGCGTTCTAGGAAAAAAGATTTCCCTATCCTGAGAAACTGTGAATTTTCAAAACTACCTAGAAACCTGTTTGCCTTGCCAATTGTATTTCACACGACGCGACGTATTGAATATGCGATGAAGTGGTTTTATAACAAACTCCATCGTGGTAGAGACTTAATAATAGACGAAGAGTGAAAGTGATTGCGCTGAACTATAGCGCGAAAGGGACCACTAGAGAAATTTAATTGCGGGGGGCAGAGGCGATAGAGTATCCGAGGAGATCGAAAGTGCAACGAGTGATCGCGTTCGCGATTTCACGCGCGTCCTTGCTGCGGCGCCGCAAGATGCACAATGCACGTGATGCATTACGCTTTTCCCCTGGATCGTAAATAAGCGAGTACGTAACAACGCCTAGTCTGCAACAAGTCCGGGATCACGATGACGACACGTCGTGCCGCGCTCTTTTTACTGGCAGCGCCAGTGTGCAAAACACTTGTCAAGCATGCGCTTCTTCTCTCGGCTTTTTATTCGCGCGATGCTCGTATGCGTGGAACATTGAAAGTTGGCAAAGAGGTTTGTGCAGGGAGCAAATTTTAGGAAATAAAAATATGCTGCAGATTCCTGAAAGTACTTGTAGTATTGTGCGTTTCTGGGAATCATTATGCAACGTGTGAATAGTACAAGAAGCAGATTAAAAAGATAAGTCATTACGATAAATGAAACTTGAGATTCAATTTTCAAATCTCTCGAGGCTATAATTGCGAATGAAATTACAGCGCACACCTTGGTGTTTTAACAAACGAGTGCCGTCGTGGCTGAATATTCTCTTGTCGCACTCGCGAACGAATTCCTTCATCTGTTTACAGTTTCATCGATATCGCTTATTAAACACTTGCCTCTGTCGCTCCATTATCTCGTCGTCCCTCCTCGTCTCTCTTCGCAGTTAATTTTCCCTCCGACTCTCTCGCGATTCGCACTCATGGCGTGCCACATGTATAATCGTAGGCCTGTTTTTCCTCCTGCATTCCCCCCCTCATCATTTGGTATGTGCCCATCCACGTGTTGCCCACGTTCTTCAAAATTTCACAGAGTGCACAAGTTTCAACGTACCACTCCGATTGATTAATATACGAAGTAGTTTAGATAATACTGTAAAGGAAACGTTGCGGCGCGCGTTTACTCTCGCGGGGGTTCGAGGGTAAGTGCCGTGTTGTTGATCACGGGTCGGTTACCTGCGGATGACATGACTTCCCCCACTCCGTGGCCAAGCTCTCGAGGAGGAATACTTTCTTCAATACCATTATTTCAATGGGAATGCAAGATCGCTTTGCCTACATCTGTATATCCCCTCATCTGCGACCCATCATGTACCATGCACAAGCAGCTCGAACTCTAATGCCGCGTTTACACCAAGGCGAACACGAACAAAAACATTGTTCGCGAACGTTTTCGTCTGTTCTTGCCGTGTCCACACCGCCGCAAACATGAACAAAACTCAGTGTACGAACCGTATATGAACGTTTTGTTCTATTTGCGGCGGTGTGGACACGACAAGAACAGACGAAAACGTTCGCGAACAATGTTTTTGTTCGTGTTCGCCTTGGTGTAAACGCGGCATAACACGTTGCGTATGGGTGACGTGTACGGTCACGTCATGGAACTCTTGGGCCCGGTCCCAATAAATGTGGAACCTTTTTCAGGTACCGAATTTTTCTTTTGCATACGCATTTAGTACGAACGTGTTCATCAGTGTGTGTAGGTCGTTACAAATTTGCAACGTTTTTCACCATGGTGCAGCTGTTTCTTTTATTTAGGTGAAGGTCAACTATTTTTGGTGCCGGACGCAACGTGTTAAAACAACGCGTAGAAGGGTAAAAGAGACCCCCAACAGTCTAACGGAAAAATTAGCGGGGCAAAAAATTGTCCTCCCATTTTCTACTCTACTCTTCCATCAACGCAATCATCTACTGGCCAGCATTTAAAAAGAAAACAGGTGACTCTCGCTCTTCTCCGTTCTAATTACATGCATCCCCAATTGCAGTTACCTCCCCAGCCCTGCCTTATCCGTGACACAGCACAGTCCCCTTGATCTCTCTCTGTTCGTTAACCGGTCCGAGTCATAAGCAACCCGTGCTCATCTTCGCTTATTAACTTCCCCTCCGTCTCCCTCCTCTGTCCCAAATCTTCCCCTCTCGTTCCAGCACGATGGATTTGTCCTCTGTTACCAGAACGTCGCCTCGCCTCCCTCTCTCCTTGCTCGGCTGACATTCTCTCCACCATGCTCGTTGGCTCGAGCGACGACTGCCACTCGCCTGTCCATCGGTCTCGTCCGCCTTCGTCCCTTGGTTCCTCGCCTCCACTCGCACGTTTCGCGGCCAGTCAGTTCGGTATCGCATTATGCTACGGTCACACCGCTGCCCGCCAACGCATCCAGCTCGTAGTTACCGTCGCTGCATCCCTGTTCTACAGCAGCTACCTGTGATCGGTGCAACGTGACCCGCGCCGCTGGCATGCGTCCGCCTGAAAAATGGGCAAGACCGCCAGCAAACTGAAGTCGAGGAGGAGCCAGAGTTAGTGTTAACATTTTTCTTATTTTTCCCCTCTGTCTATCTTCTCTCTCTGCCAGTCGTGTTATAAAACAGGTATATACACCATTCGACGCGCGTCCGCCACGATCACGTGGACGTTCATTCTCTACGGTGATTCAGAGAAGAAGCTTGTCCCCCTACGGTGACGAATTTTTCGGTGCCTCGTGAGATATAGAAGAGAATTTGTCGCTCGTTCTAATGATTCATTAGCGTGCCAGGTGTGAGATACAGTGATTTGCCAGGTGACTCCGTGACACGGTGAAAGGAGCGACGAGTCGCTGAGATTTGTGCAGCACGTGGCTGGGTGATGGGGAATCGTCTGGAGATTGATCGCGGTGAGGAATTTCGTGGGCAAATGTTTCTGTTCCTCCAGTAACAGAGGGGATTTGTATGTTCCTTTAGCAATCAGTTTCCTCGCGGTAATGAAGAAACAGAGCGCGCGTCGAATTTCGTTTAATTCGTTGCGCAACTCACGCCGAAATGTTGCAGCAAATGCGGGTCCCGCTGTTTGTCAAACAGTCGGTGCGAGATAACGAGAATTTGCTTCGCGAAAGAAGGTTTACCGCCGAGCGACGCCTACGGATCGGATCGCCTCGCGGATCGACGTGCAAGGCACGTGTTCGAGTCGCGTCAGAGTTTTATTTCAAAACCGAAACTGGTACGAAGTATGCTAAACGTAGGATGTAGGTCGCGCACTGTAAGTTCCTTCTTACGAGCTCTACAGAGGCAGCTACGTGTGAGCGAAAAAAAGATCAACCTGTCGGTTCAGGAATGGTGAAATAAATGAGAGAAAGAAATGGATAAAACAGGTAGCCTTTGGACTTTGTTCGTTCATTTAAATGCATGCAAATGTAGAAATCGAGAATAGTAGGATGATCATTGGTCAGCCATCTAATTGGAGTGGTGATATGGAAATGCAGCAAGCTTTGCAATCATTAAAAATATTACTCAATAAAATTCCAGAGAATATTACTTCAAACTTTTTTAAGCATCTCAGAATGATGTTTCAGTCTCGTACGAGCTAAACTTTTCCATACATTCAATACTTACAGTAGTGCCTTTTTCTGCCATTGTGCATGACGTTTTATTCTCGGAATTTCACCGTGCCCACATGGAAAATTCAGCTCGTTCGACTGTACGTCAGCTGTACGCGGTACGAACTGGGTCCAATTGAAATTCCTGTCGCGAGGTAAACGCGCATATAATTACCTGGCGGCGGAGGAAACGGGGAATCACAAGGCAAGTTTCACGCACGTAAATACAACGTTTTGTGAAACGCCCGTGAAAAACCGGCGCGTTGAATCTCCAACCTTCATTGGAAAAAGAAAATTCAATTGTCGCTCGACAATTGCCAAGACGATGAAACGAACATCAAGATACTATCTACGGTAATTCAGAATACAATGAATAAAAGTGTACGCTATTCGCCAAGCTCATCGATGCAAAGAATTGCGCAGTAAGAGACCGTAGAATTTTCTAATTTCTCGTCCAGCATTCGCCGCAACGGAAAGACCAATTGAAAATAGAACGACCCACCGGTGAAGGACTGAAAATGACACGTGGATCGAATATGCTAACTAATAGTCGCCAGAAAATATTCCCAGCACGACGCTGGTTCGTGCGTGTTGCTCGTTCGACCTCGGAAACGGCGCCTATCGCACCTTTTTCGGTCGATAGTGCCTCTCCAAACGTGTTGCATAGTTATCTCGGTAAACGGGCGACCTTATCAGCCTCACTCGCCAGGTATTATGTCGGAGAGCGAGAGTCGGCGAGCGACGCAAAACACACCTGCATTCCACCATGCCGCTTTTTCTAAACGCGACCACCGACCACGGATTGTCTGTCGCTCGTCCCTCCTGCCTCTCCTTTTCCGCCTCGAGTGTCCTGGTCTTGTCCCAGGCTTGTCCTTTACCCTCGGGACTCTCCCTTTCTTCTCCCCAGGGGGTATCCTTCCCTTTCTTCAAAGAGGCACAATATATTTTCGTCGACAACTCGCGTTACGATCCGCCTTAACAATGCTGCGACCGAGAAACTCCTCAAGAGACACATGGAAGATCACGATGAAAGTGTCACTCTTAAATTTACCATATTTTAGCCATTCGAAATGTATTCAAATTCAAAGTACCAACAACAATTGGAGGGCTGAGATTCGTAGTGGTGTAAATCACTCGCATAGTCTGTCTTGTAAAATAATGTTTTGCGTTTACTGTTATAAATAACTCTGCATATATATTGCAGCTGTGGAAGTACATTTAAAGGCTCAAAACATTACCATAATAAATATGTAGGTATGTACTTAAAAACTTGGTAACATTTTAACTTTTAATTTTTTCTTTTTTCACTCGTCAGCACAACGCATGAACAGCATCCAACCAGCATCAGCACATTCGTTGTATTAATTTATACTGTTCGTGCGTTGTGCTGATAAGAGCAGCGGCACATACAAGGGAACACCGCGAACCCGAACTCACCGATTGGAACGCAACTTTGTGGGGTTTTAGAGTGACTCAAAACAAGAACAGCGGTGCGTTTGATTTGGGCCATATCGCACCTTAAGGGGACTAGGCAGTCGAAAAATCGATTTTTTTTGTTGCATTTTCCAAAAGTACTATCCTTTCTGAATACAATGCCGCTTGGTTTATAGTAAAATTCGCAAAATTATAGATTTGACAGCTAAAAACGTCAAGCGGCAACCTATAGCATCGCCTTTGCCCAAAAACTTTAAACGCGTTTTTCTCGAATATTTTCTTCTCTTCGTTTTTACCTGATTGTGAACGAATGGAGGTTCAGATCGACTTGAAAAAATTACAGGATGTGTAAAACATGTGCCATTTCCGACCAAACCTCTGATATGGTCCGTAAAAATTCGAGATTTTCATAAAAAAAATTAAAAAGTCACCGGATTTTAGTAGCGCACAAGCAAGAACGAATTTTTCTCGGAAAAATCGCCGTTTTTCGGCCACCAATCGTACAATTTTGATTTAATTTCTGTTTTTATAGGTTTGGTCAGAAACTATGAATCCAACAAACCAGAATCACACCTTTAAAATCGAATTACGTCACATTTTAAGAAAACCGTTAAAATGTTTACCCGTCTGCAGCGCCATTTTTAAAGCACATATATACTTCTTTCCATTTATTTCTCAATCTGTATGGTAGTAATAAACATTGGGTAAAAGGATACACCTGGATGTGCTTTCATTTCTTTACAAATAAATAAAGGACAGAGTCTCTTTCTCACGAAAAACGACTGTCTAGTCCCCTTAAAGGAGTGAAAACTAACCTCAAAGTCAAATTGGCACTTCCACTTTTTCGCGTATAACTTTCAAAGTACAATAGACAGAAAGAAATGTTTCAAACAGAAGTTCAATGGGACAATAAACACTGTAAACTTGCGTTAACGAAATTTTGAAGGGTTTTAAAAAAAATACCTGAACGAAAAAGCTTTTTTTTTTTCAAAATTTTGTTAACGCAAGTTTGCAGCGCTTATTGCAGAATTAAACATTTGTTTGGAACATTTGTTTCTGTCTGTTGTAGTTTGAGTGTTACACGCGGAAAAGAGGAAGTGCCAATTTGACTTTGAGGTTAGTTTTCACCCTCTTAAAGAGCGATAGGGCCCAAATGAAACACACCGTTGCTCTTGTTTTGAGTCACTCTAAAAACCCACAAAATTGCGTTCCAATTGGTGAGTCCGGTTCCGCGGTATTCCCCTTGTTAGTCGGACTTATGCCAGTATGTTTTGAAACGCTCTGCTCTTGTTAGTTAAGTGCTAAGGAGAAACGTTCTTATTTCTCAGTGAAGGGTCAAATTATAACTGAATTCACTATGAAACTAATCAGATGGAGCCTTTAAGACTCTAAAACTGTTATTACCTCAAATTCTCCAAATTTTGGTTTACACCACTATGATTCTCAGCCTTCGAATTGGTGAAATGGAGGAACCAGAGGTATAACGAATATATAGAAATGTTTCCAAGCGCTACATAAATACTCGACGCGAATTTCTCCTACCCTGAAACGAATGCAACCGTAACGCGGTTACGTGATCTTAGCAGGACTCCGCGGGCTCCTGAAAATAGAGCGGAACGGCGTTCGGAAACGGTCTAGAACAGGTACGCGTTTATATCATCTAGCGCGCCTCGAGCCAAGACAATCCGCAGACTTTGTTTCCTCGAAGGATCCACCGAACGAGCCACCTTCCCTCGCCTCCGAAGCAGGAGAGAATCCCTGCAGAGATCCTGCTCGCCTCCTCGCAGCCGTCGCCCGGAGCGAAAAATCCCCAAGTTTAATAAAGGGCAACGTTCGAGTTCGAATCCACGGGTATATAGAAAGGCTCGAAGAACAGGTTTAACATCAGTGCGCGAGAAGGCGAGCGAAGATAAACGGATCGAGGCGAAAGTGAGCCGGGATACTTCAGTTTCTGGCCGACTGCTCGAAGGATTCGCGCGTGGCCCAGCGCGTACAAAAGTCGTGGCTCACGGGAGAAAGGGAGACTTCCTGAAAGTGAAGTGACCGTTTAAACACTATCGTTCGGGCGTGTTTCACGGGAGCTGAATGGATCCGAGAATGACTCGGAGAGGCTGGCAAGGAGCGTGGTCGTTTCGCTGCACCTGCAGTACGAGTTTCGCGTGAGCGTGCGTCAGCTCGCGGCGATTCGGAGCGGAATTTCAGCTGGACGGAACGCAGTGTCGTTGAACAGTATCTGCTTCTATACTGCGAAACCACTCGCGTACCAGTAGACGGTCTTTCCTAAGTATACCTACGTATCTAAACAACGCGGGGGCTATTGGATCCGAGGATTTCGCAGAGGTCTTCCATGGGAGATAAGCGGATGAATAGCCGGTACAGCGATGCAACGGAATGAAATGAGAGGAATGGAAAATTGCGGGGGAGATTATTGAAGGATGAATGATACTATTGTGGCTGTAGGAGTCGAACGCGGAAGTGGAAGGGAAGCGGAAAGTGGATAATCGAACTCGACGACTGTATCCTTGGAATAAAGTAAAGGAGTCATTGCTACAATCTCTTGCACCCAGGGTACCGTGCTACAGAGTGAAACAGCTCGTCGTGTAAACGGAACACCGTTCGATATCAGAGTTATGACGCGATTGTGTCGGCTGCGGTCGTGTTTCCAAAGAGGAGAAGCGCGCAGTGCGGCACACGGATAAAAACCATCGAATGCACGTATCGCCCGTGCGCGCTGTTCTTGATAAACGTTTGACGCGATGGAAGAGGGGCACTGGTGTCCCGTCGCGATAGCAGACTGCCATGGGTTAAACGGTTTCGATCGAGCCCGGCCTGTCGCCGCGATTCCCTTCGTCGAAACGCTACGCTCGCCGCTAGAGTAATCTCGAGAACGAAAGGGGAGCAATTAACGACAGGCCAGAACTCGGCCGTTTTCTGTGACGCAACACGGCTGACACGATTCAATCGCCAGCGAGTGAGCGAATGGTGGCGGATTGCGATGATCGTGAGCGAGAAGGACCGCGCGCAGAAAAGTACCAGCATGCGTGAGTATCGAGGGGGAATGCGCTAGAGAACGTGATCGATCGATTGATGGATGGTGGAGCAACTTTTAGGAATGGGATTTCGGTTTCGTTGCTTCGAGATTCTTCTTTGCGATTGTCTAGTTTTGACTGAGAAAATGTGTAGTAAACGATTGTCCGTGGGGTGTTTGAAGATTTTTAAATTCAGGACTTTGCAGTAAGAGGAGTGCACCTCCATTTTTGACAGTTTTTAATGAAAATCCGATAACAAGTGAGCGATTTATTGCAAATAAATAAAAATAGAGATCAAAACTTATCAACTCAATAACTACTTATTGTGTGAAAAATATATATTTTCCAATTAGTGCTCTAACGTTAAGTCAAAGCAATAATTTTATAAACAGCTACACCCTTCTTGCTGCAAGGTCCTCAATTGGAGTTGGAATAGAGGGAAAGATTTGAGTTTCCGTGTTCTTGAAGTCTTGTTTGGTTGTGGAAGGGCGACTTAACGCGGGTGAATAATTGACAACGTGAATGTTCGTTAGGTATAGCATGGAGCTTCCGGTTTCCATCTATGGGCACCCTGCAAAATCTAGGCGCCAGTGGCCGTCGTCGAAAGAGGAATGGCATACCCTCTTCAGCCTCTTGTAAGGATCTTCGTCAGAAGCGACACACGATCCACCTACAACCGGAAGCTATTATTCAGAAGGAGCCTTCTCTCATCGTGACGCCCCTGTCGCCGGAAGATACGGCCGAGGGAAATCGAAGGTAACCACAGAGTCGACGATTCACCACAGAAGTGCCGTTTAACACTTGCCCAACAGTGTCGTTATTATAACAGTCCGTCCCACGAATTATTTAAGTAGCATTAAGCTTTTAGGAAGGATCCTTTTATATTTTTCAACCAGAGAGTTTTAGAAATCTGTATTCCTAGAAACTTGTACCCATAACTTCGGAATCCCGTAGCCACAGAAATCCACCTCTCTGAAGATATTAATCACGGGAACAGCTTTCGCGTTGCGCCTCGCGCGTGCAGACTTTGTGCGTGTGTAAAATATGGACGTTTAAAAGAGGGGAATGGGCGGAGAATGCGGACCTCACGAGTGGAGACCTTCGAGAGGTTTTTCCCGCGACAAAAAGAAATTCTTCTGTTACAAGTTATGAATTAGCCTGTTCAAAGGGTACGTCAAGGCGCGGGTACAGGTAACATAATGGAGCTAGCAGGTACCGAACCGGTTTTCCCCGATCTTCTCCTTCGAAATTACGTTCCTCCTCTGGCAGCGAGCGTCGGGAATCCCATAGTGGAAAGTAGTAAAATGGGGGAAACTGTAAACGTTGCTCGACAGTCGGACCTGTTTCGTAATCCATTCTTGTCTCGTTTCTGTCTAACCTTCGAGCCAAGATTTCTCCCTCGCTAAATTCACTTTTGAATCTCTGTCGAAGCCTGCATGCACCGATGCAACGCATCCAAGTGCTGCACCTATCGCTTCTACAATTGGATGTAATCTTATCTCGATGCCCTTCGATACTGAAAGGACAGCTGTACCCTTGCTGCGATTTAATACCTGAATGAAATGCTCACAATTATTCTCTGACAATTAATTCAAATCGTGTCCCACTTGAAATACTATTTCTCACTGCTTCTTTATCGAGCGCTGGAAATTTGTGCCTGCTGATTTCAATATTTTGCTATCACTCGCGCTTTTGGCTGATCCTAAGGGCAAGGTTTATCTACAAAAGCTGAGGGTTACTCGAGATGACCAGCGGTGCGTAAATACGGCTAATGCAAATGCGCGCCGCTGCAATCGTTGGAAGATAGCGCGAGTGCACGCGAGATCCTGTCGCAACGACATTAGAGCTCTCGCAGGAAGATAAGGCACGAGGTGAACTTCTGCGAACCGTACATATTCTGTCCACGCTATCCGCTTGCATCTGAACCTTTCGCAATGCTATTTATAACACTGACGGCCCCCTGAAAATTGTTTTCCTGCCCCCCCCTCTCGTTTCCTTCGACCGTTCAGAGAACCGCAATTTGCAACGGTGACCGTTGACTTCTAAATATAGAGATCGCGAACGATTCCCATTGATAACGACGGAAGGGATGCACGCGATGTGTAGAAACACGTGGTTTGTTTTCTTTAGAGATGGATTCAGGACTTTGGATGCACGGACAGTAAAATTAGAGATTCTCGGGGGGATTCGACTGTTCGCAAGTTAGAGTACAATTAGAAACGGAGCTGCTTATCAGACAGAATTGGCAAACCGAACTGGTTCGTGGAAGATTATCGAACAGTCAACAAGATCGTGCATCAGATACCAGTTGGCTGAATGTCTCGAAAGATCTACTGGCAAAAGTCATCATCGGATTTTCTTAGTCTACATCTTTGCTTTAAATGAAACAACGTGGCGTTTTTTGTGGTACAATTGATTGAGACTTATAGATTTCGTGATATCAAGTTCCAAAGATAATGTCGAACAAATGACTAGCATTTGAATTCATGCAAATTTCGGCCCTTTTTATTGCATTTTCCATGGTATTGTGAAAAATTTGTGGAGTTCCATTTTCGATTCCGTGTTGGATATTGTCCTTTAATTGTTGTAAAGTCTGTGGGATATTCGCGTAAACCAATGGCTTCAAATGGCCCCAATGAAAGAAGTCTGGGACGGTTAAATCTGGGGATCTGGCTAGTCATAACAAATCACCAAAAACGGTAGATAGAAACATCGACACAATTTTTCCGCGTTCTTGAAGTTACTTAATCACCTTTATGGACAATAAATTTTGTGAGCCTCTTCTATTGAAATGTCAAAACATCACTGACATTTACGTGAAATGAAAAATTAGGAGCTATTAACATCGGATAATGATTTTTGCGCCACCTGTAACCTGTTAACAGACATGTTCGGTTTATTCTCAAAGCACTTATCTTGTCTATTAAATAACAATTCGCGCGGTGTGCAGCAAATTTCGAAATAATCGCAGTTCCTGCACTTTTGCGCCGCTAATTGAGGGGCCTTGCTCCTCTGTTCGGAGCGGGGCAAGCGATCCAAGTGCACAGATGCGTTTCATGGGTTCTTAGACCCTTATCGAGCGCTTTTGTTCGACGCAGGCGCGCCAGTCCCCCATATGCAACCCCCTCTTGCCCAAACAGATCAATAACCCCCGGTATCGACTAGGCCTAGCGCCGCCTGATAAGGCCGGAATCCTCGGCCTAGACTCCCCGTCGCTCGGGAAATTGAAAAGAATCCTCGAGCTGTCCAGCGTCGTCGGGCGTTCGCCGATCGAATCGCCCCGACGTCGACACGACGCTGCGAGCCACTCGAGAATGGAGAAAACGCAGGCGTGGGTGAGGACGAGTCGCGATGGGCCTAACGCAGTGACGTACGAAGTGCATTCGAAGGAAATAAATGCGATACAGTAGATCCATAATTATTCTTTTAAAATTTTACAAGTCACGCATGAGTAGTATTTGTAATTGATTTCTACGTCGTCGTTACGCACATTCTCTTATCCCCTCCACATCTACCCATAACTTCCTCCCTCCCTGCTTACCTCCCAGTACGTCCCTTGTAATAGAATTATCAAAATTGACGCAGGGGAGGGGAGGAAATAAGATAGATCTGGAATAGCCACAAGTTAGAACAGCCTCCAGCTACAGCATAAGAAAATGTTTCCCTTGGCACGGATCGACGACGCGAAACGAATTCGTCCCGCCGTGGTTCTATTAATACCCCGCGAGGCACCCCTCGAGATCCTCCAAAAATACGGCCCTGCCTATATCGTGGCTTTCCACGCGCATAGTTCAGTGGGGTGCGCGCGCTCGGCCTGAGAGCCGTGTGTAGCTAAACCCTATCTGTTCCTACGATTTCTCGCGAGCCCAGAGAAAGGTTACTCTAAATAATAGTGCATCGACGAGAAAGTGTTTTTACCTGTTTCTAATTCCGGGGGGTGGTTTCTCGCGGGGTGGCGGGGGGGTGGAAGGGTGTTGGGGCAGCGGGATGTGAGCGATCGACGGTGAACAATCGCTTTTTCGACGCAGGTCGTCGGAGGTAACGGTAGAGGAGGAGGAGGAGGAGGAGGAGGAGGCGGTGGTGGACATAAGAGAGGACCGTTCCAGCGAATCTGCCAAGAGGGTTGAAGGCAACGACTACTCCAACCTACCGATGGTGAGTGAAATTTTTGAGAAGTCATCTCATGTTGCGTTATGCGAGAGTGTAGAATTCGGCGATGTTGGATGAATGGGGATGAACGACGAGTTTCGAGGCACCACACCTCTAGATGTAGTATCTCGTAGTGTTTTAAATGAGTTTCTTCAGAATTCGTGAGTTTTCAAAATGTGCTTAGCAATTAGTGGGAGGATTTTAAATTTAAAGTGAAATTTTAGTAATTAAAATTGATAATATTGGGGGTGGAAGGTGATTGAACCTGATAGGAGGGGGGATTTATGGCACCACCCCTTTGGGAAGAAATTGTAATTCTACAAAGGTTTTCGAAAGCTTTCTTCGAATTTTCCTGATGATGTCAAAGCAATGGAACTCAATTTCCGTATTAGCAGGACGAAGTATTAATAATACCCGCAGTCCTGTGTCGATCGAGCGATTTACAAGTGATCGTAATTGGATCGTTTGTGCCACTCTCTCGATCGTCTGAATTTTCACACGTGACAGATTAAGTCGGTGATAAGTTGTGCACACACGAATACTGTCTGTGTTGATCTCTTTATGGAGCAAGTGCTCAAGGCTGTTCTTGTTAAGGCAATTTCGTGGTCTCTCGGGGCCGAGACACTTCTTCATTCGTTTGTCACGACTGCCTTACGCAAAAGCTCGTACGAAGCAATTGTAAGATTTCATGTCCTGCATACGTGCAAGTTTAGTTTAAAGTTAATTTACGCTAACTCTTCAGAAGTGTAGGTACACTTGGAATGAAGAAAAGTGGTGGGTGGACGAAGAACCCGAAAAATGTCAGCAGAGTTAAACAACATGGACAGATTCTAAAGCACAGATTTCGAGTCGTCTTTCAACAAACTGACTTCGTGTATACACATGTGCTTCCGTGGTGATTCCCCTAATTTAAGATTCTCCTTCCCGGACATCTAATTTAGGAGCCACCAGAGGAGTCGACGCGCAAACTCTTGGAGCGGGAACTTCGACTCCTGGATCCCCGTGATCTACGATCACACGCTTGGTACCACGGCAGCACTCTTCGCGGAGGCAGAAAGGGCGCAGAAACGGAAGTGCCGCACGATGGTGACTTCCTGGTCCGTGACTGCGCCTCGCAGCCTGGAAATTATGTCCTCACGGTTCGATGGAAGGGTCAGCCCCTTCACTTCGTCATCAACAGGGTAAGTTATATACTCGATAAATCAATCACCTTCTCCCCCTAACGAACTGTAGCTCCAGCGATCGATGCACATCTTCTAACGACTTACGATTAACAGGTGGTGATCCAGCCAGAGACGGTGTACGAGAGGGCCCAGTACCAGTTCGAGGACGAAGCTTTCGACACGGTGGCTGACCTGATAACCTTCTACGTAGGCAGCGGTAGACCGATAAGCCAGGCGAGTGGAGCTCGCATAATCACCCCAAAGCCGCGATGCGTGCCTCTGACATTCGTCCCAGGACCGACAAGCAGCCAGCACTGCTCCAGTCCCTCCTCTTCCTCCCTGTCCACCGGCTCCCCGCCTCGTCTCCCTCGAAAGCAGCAGCGCAGCCACTCGCTCACCGCTCAGCATCATCCCTCTGACCAGCACGATGGTCGCCAGACCTCGAACCAGCCATCTGCGCCGCACGGACCGATTCAATCCAGCACTCTGCCGCGAGTGCCGCCCATCCAGAATCAGCCACCGTCGTGTTCCTTGTCCCTGGGTCGCCAGAAGATCACCAGGGTGATCTCTGACCCTGCTCTTCAGCAGCAGCAACAGCCGATCCTTCAGCCTCCCAGTCTGAACCATCAGAACTCTGTTGGAACGGCGCCTCCAAAGCCACCCAGGGTGCCGTACGTGCCGAATCACCAGCATCACGCTCACCACCACCACCACCACCACCATCATCATCATCAGGGCTACCAGGCGTCCGGTAGCGACAGTGGAAACGGATCCGGGGACAGCGAGTTCGAGACGAACAACTCTGGCGGCGCCAGTAACCCGTCATCCTCGGTCCCCATCAAGGGCGTCGTGATCAGAAGCCACTACACTGTCAGTAACGATGGCACTAACGGGAATAATGGGAACGAGTATGAACTCTCGGCAGAGGAGCAGCTGGTGGTCGCCGCGCCGTCTCTGGAGATCACCACCGCGTTGGATATCGAGGGATTCACGACCCTCCTCTTGCCAACTGGCGATCACAGGCCTCTGGACCCGACTGCACTGAGAGGAGTCTCGGGGATGCTGCACGATTCAGCGCCAAGGGTGCTGGCCTCGCATCTCACGAAGATCGATTTGGAATTGGCGCTTCAGCCGGGCTCTGGGAACCGAAATGGCCTGAGCGGCATCGAGCTGGCTACGCTGCCGCACGGCAGGCAAGCCAGGCTGGACCTGATCGAGAGGTCCGAGTGCTTGAAGCTGCTGGTCGCTGTGACTGTCCTGGCCGGAGCTACCGCGATCGAGAGGGCAGCTACCATCAGCAAGTGGATCAAAGTGGCCATCGACACCAAGACAGCGCTGGGCAATCTCTACGGGTTCTGCGGCGTGATGCTGGGCCTGTGTCTGCCGCAGATCCAGAAGCTGGGGAACACGTGGCATCTGCTGAGGCAGAAGCACACCGACGAGGCGTTCAGCTTCGAGGCCAAGCTCAGGCCTACTCTGCGGGCCATGAACGAGTGCACAAACCCCCAGGCACCCAACACCACGCTGCCGCATCTACTACCTGTCGCGTTGCTGGGAGAACGCGGACTTGAAGACGTCTTGGGTAATGCTTGCTTTCAGATCTTCATGCGTTTCGGAGGTTTCTCCTTTTTTATTTCGAACATATCCCGTTACAGCTTTTTAACCTTTCGTTACCCGCGCTGTTGTAAAAAGTACAACCGTCGGGAATTATGTTTTTTCTGCCTTAAGGTGAAATCACACCGACCAGTCGATTTTCAACCCTTTTCTAATCCTCTAGCCATGCCTTCTGCACTCTACGAAAAATTCCCGCCTCTGCTACTCCAGTTTTTCAGTCTGGATGCACAGGCGTTGAAGAGAAAATGCCGTCATTCCGTAAACAGTAAAGGTTAAATCTTGCGAGCTTCGTGTAGGATGTTAGAATGGCAGTGGAATCTAAATCCCAAATGGCTTGTTTGCACAGGAACGGTAGCTCCGTCAGGCCTAGCAGCGGCGATCCTCTCGCCATGGGAGAACTCCGCTCCGGATTGCGGCCTGTCGATAGTCTGGTCGCACTTGGAGTCAGCTCGTAGGATGGCCGAGAACCTATCTCTGTTTCGCCGGAACGCTGAGATCGTTCTGGAGGGCTCCAGAAGCGACGAGCTGCTCTCTGACGCGTTCCGAACGGAGTTCCATATAAAATTCCTGTGGGGAAGCCGCGGAGCCACGGTTGCCCCGGAAGAGAGGCACCTGAAGTTCACACAGGTGCTGGACGCGATGTACGACAAGTGTTCGTCGAGCGAAGTGACGGCCTAAAATAAAACGTTACGACCAAAGGACATGTTACTTTAGATAGAGCCATAGCTACGTCGGTGATGTTCGATTTTCCGTTTCGGAGCGCTTCTTTTCGAAACACCGAGCAGGATCGTTTTTTAAAACGAATGAGGGACCCCTTTACTTCTCACTTGATTTACGCGCGCGTGTAAATTGTCATTGTGTAATTATGTAATTAAATAACTGTAATTAATTGTAATTCCCGCGGTACGTACGAGTTAAGTGTTTTATTTGATATAAGGTACGCGATCGATTGTGATGAACGCGTTTAATCGATCATCGGTTTAAGCACGCGTTCGTAATTGGCCCGTTTTACACGATTTTTCCACGATTTCACCCGCGATCGCGGGCACCGTTCGTTTTTATACGAGAATTCTTTTGCATCGAATGATAGATAGGTCGTAAGGAAACCCGTAGACGTGATTGTCCCGTCGCGACGAACAATTTGACGCGATTAAAGGAGTCTCGATAACGGGAGAGTGCGAATCGAGGGGGTTCGTCGCGACAGCTCTATCACGCTCATCGTTGAGAAACAAACAATCAAAAAGGATAGCATTAACGTCACTGAAAGGTATAATCGCAAACGTAACAATAAAAAAAGTGTCCTATTTAGGCGGAGTAACGATTCCCGAATGTTAACGAGATACATTTCGCTATAATAATCAAATCAAGTTGAATAGTCATGTACTTAACTTCGACTACTGTATTCGGCCAATAATATGTTGTAAATGTTGTTCACGTTTGTTCATACTTAATAATATAGAAGAACGAAAATCAATGTTGCGTATTTCAATTTCCCTATTAATTTCTCTCTTAAATTTTCATAAAACGAAGGAATGAACCGTGGGATCGACATAGTTCAACGTTAGCAATTCAAATCTCGCCGATTCAAAATGGAATACGATTATACTGCTGGTAACGAAACAAAGTTGAACTATTACGCATTACGAGATAGTGGTTTCCTGCATTCGGAAATGCAGGAAGCTAATCGGGGTCGATAAGAGTGTTCTAATGAAATTTAAATTGTAAAGAATCCAGTTCCCAGAAATGTACATACATATGTATTTCTTAAAACGGTAACCGTACCCATTTGCTATAAAACTAACATTAATAGGACAGTCGTCTTGAAAAACGGTGGAAATATAAATTTGGATCATGGACTCTGAATCATAAATTGCAAAAATCGAAATAAGATACACGTAATAAAATATCTTTATCGCATGCCCTGTGTAAGAGGAATACCTTTACACTTGCCGCGTAAAATAATAAGTTTACTTGATAAGGCACCTCGCAATCGGTATTACATAAAAATACATTAGGCATATTTTTAAGTGTATTTGAATGCCTTATTTCTTTTAATACCAGAATAAAATTCGCTTACGATAACGTTTATTTTCCAATGCCAGTAAGTACATATAGGGTGTTCCAAGTCGTTCCCGCAACTAAGCCGGCTTTAGATCTGATATTGTTATAACTAAAAGAACCTGATAATCCATAATTAAATGGTTTCAGACTGTCTGCGAATTCCTATACTTATCAGTGTCTGGACTTACGCGTATCTACGCACAGCTTATTTGAGTTTATCTAACAGCAATCGATTTTGATCAGACGATGTGTCAAAGAAGTATATAGATCAGCTCCCTTCATGAAGCACCCTGTAGTTTTCAGAATTATATTATAGGCTGTAAACAGAAATAGGTAAAAACACGTGCTTCGTACATATATGCCACCTATTCAACATATTGATGACTGATGAGATCATGTACGGAGTACGACCTTAACCATAAAAGTGATACGATCAGAGTACAAACATGTATCAGGGGAAAGATAACCGTTACGTACGTAGTACTTTACCGAATACTGCTGACGCGCGGTTGAGCAATTCTTCAGTGCTCTATTGTCAAGTTGCTAAGTCGGACGTATCGACTTCGCGCAAGTAAATTCACTGGTGAAGCGCCACGGGATTTTAGCTATGAAGCCTCTAACAGATTTGCCCTCCATATCAAGATTGTCTAACAGAGTGATACGGATCTTGGGGTGTAATCCAGGATTCATGACACTGCAAGGCACAAATACTTACCTGGTTGGTACAGGGTCCAGGTAAGATATGACACATGTACATTTTCATTGAGGCGAAGCGATAAGTGGGATGACGCAAATGAATGTCCTCTTTACAGGCGTATATTGATTGATACAGGAGAAAGGAGGACTGCCGCACAATACACAAAACTATTGCGTCAGGTACTGGAAGAAGAAAAGGCAACAATAGAGCACTTAGTAATCACACATTGGCATCCAGACCACATTGGCGGAGCGAATTCTGTGCAAGATTTGTTAGGGACCATAAGCCCTGCCATTACTCGTAGCATAATATGGAAACTACCCAGAGCCCCAGGTGACAAAGATCCGAGCGAAGAAGAGAAGTCGACTAATTGGGAAGCATTGAGGGATGAACAAGTAGTAGAAGTCGAAGGCGCTAAAATCCGTGTCCATCATACTCCGGGACACTCGACGGATCACGCCACTCTATTTCTAGAAAACGAGCAGGCATTGTTCAGCGGAGACTGCATTCTTGGAGAGAGAACCGCTGTGTTCGAAGACCTGCACGCTTACATTCAGTCGCTGAGAAAGATTTTGGAACTTAAACCACAAGTCATATATCCTGGTCATGGAGCGGTAATACATGACTCAGTGTCCAGTATTAAATTCTACATCGAGCACAGGTTGAAGCGAGAGAATGAAATTTTGGAGATCTTAGCGGAAAATTCGAAGAGCGAGACAATGTCGGAAATGGATATTGCAAAGCATATGTACAGGGTAATAATTCGTATTCGATTTGCGCTATGTATTACAAGCACGACGCGGGTAATATAAATTTTTACATTTTCAGGATAACACGAATATTTTGTGGGAGGCAGCCGCGTACAACGTGGAACACCATCTTCACAAATTACTAAGAGAAGGCAAAGTGAAAGGCGAGAAAGGGAAGTGGCAAAGTATGTGATCAAATTCAATTTAGCGCGTTATGTAATTTTGAATTGTAAAAATTTAAGTTATTTAGTGTTCTTAAACATAATACCTGTAAATGTTGTATAAAAGTAAAGACCAGCTGCCTATTGGTATCATGATTTATTACGTTTAGTACTAAATCCACTCCCTTGTAAATCGAGAAAATTGTCGAGATCTAGCGATGCTGTGAAACATTTATTCAACTTACAGGGGTAAAATGATGATACATGCTTATGATTTCTCTCGCTCTCTCTCTCTCTCCTCTCAATGTTTAAGCTGACGACGCTACATAATGTGCGTACAGTGTACAGTAAATATTACAAACAAATTCACGAAGTATATACCACATAGCACAATGATCTCTGTTTACTTGATTAACGTTAGCGTTCATGCTGTTCGTCTTAACGGTTCTGTTAAAGTCACGCGACACGTAAATAGATGCTCGATATATAAAATATATATATATACTTTGCTACAAAGACATATCACGACAATAAATGTTTCAATATTTTCATTATAAAATCTGTCTCCTACTAGATAATGTTGGCGAGTATTCGTACACGTGGTACATAGCACCTCTCATCTTGAACAAAAGGGAGAAACCCTCGGTGTAACTTGACGTTACGATATATTTCTATAATATAGATTTCATTATATTTTTAATAAGCTCACTTTGTCCGATCAACTGCTTCTCTCTTTGGGTAAACGTAAAATATATATATTATATATATATTTTATATATATATATATATCTCAATGATATATATCTCTATATTAATTATTCCTCGTACTGACATATACATATATATATATATATAATATAATCTCTCTGTCATTTTTGTATTTACCTATCTGTTATCGATTAACATCATCAACGCAATCACATATTCTATTATTGGTATTAATTATCAACAAAAAAATTTAATCATTAAACAACATACGAAATATATTATACTTAGAAATATAATAGAAACGATGTCGAACAACAAGATGATCCATTGGTTAGAATGAAATCAAGTCAAAAAAAAAAGAATGAAGAGGGGTTGTATCAATGAACCGTAGGATAGGTATTCTACTTTAAGGTACTTGTTAAGTCGAACGTAACTTTTGCTACACTCAATTCCATCGCTCCTCCTAGAGTTGAGTGGGGTCAGTACATTTGTCGATCATTTAGTTAGGACATACACACGTTCACGCGCGCGCGAGCGCGTATCGTTAGTCTCACGATACACTCCTTTTCTGCACGAGAAAGATACCAATCTCTGAGATACTTTACAATAGGGGAAAAGGCACCTGGATGCGCAAGAGGCATTGATAAATAATATATGAATTATCACATCCGACAACTCGTAGAAAAAGGAGAAGGAATAAAGGAAACCCTAATTGTCGCGCTCTCGTCGCGCCCGTCTTACTTAAACACGATAAGTTTTTCGATTGTTACAAATTGGTGGTGCAAACTTCGTCCATTCTTGTCATACAAAAAAAAAGGCTGGTTTCATTTCTATCACATACAAAGTCTGAAACGACCGTGTGGCACAGATATAGAGAACTCGTACTGAGCCAAGGATAAGTTCCGTATTCCATTTGGCTGGAATTCGATCACCTCTGCCTGTATCCGAGCGCCTCGAATACAGTCGCATCGCCAACGACAAGAAATGCGGCAGCACTACATAAGAAAACCGCTCTGAGGATCGAAGCAGCTTGGATTTATGTAGCTCAACAGATCGTGTTCCGACATAGACGTAAGCTCCTGAGGCAACATACCGTCCTCCTGCTTTCGAATCGTCGCCCCTCCCCCATTGTTCGCCGCATTCGATATAGGCGGGTTCACGTTCTGTCTATTAGGTGTCACGGGTAAAGCGACCGGTGGTGACTTACTCGCGACTTGTTCAACGATATTGTTCTGGCTGGGAGGCGACTTGGGCAAAATTCCTTCCATAGCAGTGTTCATCAACTGCGCACTTTGAGTGGCCACGCTGTTCAATATATTCTTGGTGGCGATGATAGCGTGGGCGGTTGTCGTGCTGATAGGTCGATTGTTAATGATGTCCTGAGTGGCGTTAGTGATGACGTTATTAATCGCCTGTTCCGCGGCAGTCGTTAGTCTCTGCTGCGATGGTTCTTGGGCCGCTCCGCTGGCGAGAGCAGAGCTGGCCTCCGCGACAAACCCGGCAGGCTGGTTCAGCATGGATCCAATATCTTGCTGCACCGCCTGCTGCATTGCCTGAGCTGCCTGCGCTTGCTGCACCGCCTGCTGAACAACTTGAACCTGCTGCACCACTTCCTGAGTCGCCTGATGCACCGCCTGCTGAACCGCTTCCTGGGTAGCTTGCTGCACAGCTTGCTGAACCGCTGGCACGGCCTGAACTTGTTGCACAGCCTGCACTTGCTCCACGGCCTGCTTAACAACCTGCGCGTGCTGCACGACGTGCTGAGCAGCCTGCTGCTGCGCCTGGTGCACAGCCTGGACAGCTTGCTGCTGTGCTTGAGCTACAACCTGCTCGACCTGCTGTTGTGCCTGCGCGACGACCTGCTCCACCTGCTGTACTTGCTGCATGGCCACGACGTCTTGTTGAATGAGACCTTGCATTTGGGGGATATGATCGGCCGCCGTTGGTATAGTCTCGGTGGCCACTTGCAGGGAATTATGGGACGGCACGGCGACGGTAGTGTTCGACGTGACGGTCGCGCTTACCGGGGACTCCTGCATCGGTGGCAGAAGAGCGGCGTTGATCGTTGTCAGTAAACTGTCACCAGCGGCCTGCTCCGGGACCACCGACGCGGGAGGCGAAACGGACGGCGCTCCGTTCGCGGTCAACGCCGGAACGCTTGGGGGTGGCATCAACGCCTCGAGGAGCATCGTTTTCACAGGGATTGGTGGGCTAGTTCTAGTCTGCTGGGGGCTAGGTATCGTCTCGTGATCGGCGACCGCGGTCACGTGACTCATCAGGGTATTACCGTTGGGATTTACGTTACGAAGCGGCGACACTAACTGATGGGTTTCCGCCGCGGAATTAACGAGATCCAGCTTCACGGCTTGAGTGGCGGTGGCGAGCATACTGGAAGGTTGCCCTTGCTGAGGCTGTAGACCGGTGGCGATTATGGAAGCTCGTTGCTGCATGTTCCCCACGAAGCCGTTCTCTTGACTCTCGGCCTCTTTGACGTTGGACTCGATATGGTTGAGGTATTTCTCCACGCTGTGACCACTCTGCGCGGGCAACGGTTGCCCGTTAGGCGGCGCGGTGTAGTTGGGCAGGACGGCGAATTCCGACTGATGGTGTTTCATGCGTAGATCAACGACACCACCTCCCTGGATGCTCCCGTTAGGACTGGCTTCTGCCGGTAACATTGGGTTAGTGTCTTTGTTGATACGATGGGGGCTTAGGACTTTGACTTGGGACGAGTCGTGCATACCTCCGAAGCTGGTCTGGTGCGGCGTCACCATCGACAGTGAATGCTGATTCCGCATCATATCGACCACGCCGAGCAGATTCACAGCCGCTTCCTGCACCGGCGATGTGTTCGCCGCGACTGGCCCGGACCTGATCATGTTCGCCTGCGACGTATCCCTCGCGCTCTCGTTCACGAGCTGCTGCAACGGGCTCGTGCCAGACGTGCCGTTCGCGGTCGGCGTTGGTATGCTTTGCATGCTGTTCTCGCTGATCATACTGCTCTCGCTGTTCTCGTCCAGCACCTCTGTCTTCAAATTGTCTGGTAGTATTAACTGAAGATTAGATGACGATCTACGGCTCAGAAGCGGGTTCGCTACCAACGCCGGAGGCGGCATCATCACGTCGGGCGGTGAATTTTGGCAATTCGGACTCTGCGCTGCCCACATCATAACCGGCGTTACCTGGGACGACGCCGTGACCGGTGGCGGGCTGGGATCGTTCTTAAGAGCTTCCGAGGTCTGGGATGGTGGTTGCTGCGGTTGCATCGTCGACAAGAAATTCGGCGTTCCAGCGGATGCTTGAGTGATCAGAGCTGAAACATTCGTGACGCAATACGTTCATACAATCTCTCTCCTTCGTCATATTTTCCTGCGCTTATCATTAAGGGGTTACACCACCTTGGCGCTCGGAAAAATGGGTATAAAAATGAACTTTTTTTTTGACGCTGCCATTAAGTATATAAAATGATAATTATTTTACACATATATATAGTAGTTTTATGAACAATTTACAACAGCGCTGTCCAGCGTAGGGGCCCCTCACGCGCCAGCTTCCCCTTCCAATCTTTTCCTCGCACAGCGTGCCTTCCGTCGTCAAGGAGACCGCGCGACGCTAAGAAGTCTGCCACGACGAGCTAGCCGGGCAATCGTCTTCGTGGTGAGCGTCGCGCGGTATCCCTGACAACGCGGACGAGAGGGGGAGAACCCCAAGCTTACGCGTAAGCGACCTTGAACAGCGCTGATTTACAATATTGACGATTAAAAACAAAAACGTGACGTTAAAAACAAAAATTGCGTTTTTCTCGAAACTACTTTTTTCAATCTGGCGTACACGATATTTCAAGATCTACTTAACCAATTTTGTTAAAATTTACAACACTTATTTTTTATAATAGTATCTAAAGTGTGACGTAGAATTTTTGTGGTTGGGTGCCATGTTCGAAAGTTATAAATGTTTTAAACTGAAAATTTCGATGAAAATTCGATTTTTTTCTTCAAACCGCTGTCATTTCTACAAAAAAAAGTTTAAAAAATTTTCCTACGTCACGTTTTAGCTATTACCCTTTTAAATAAGGAAAAATTTATTTTGTATGTATTGGACGATGCCTAACAAAGAAATCATGTACACCATCAGCAAGGATTTTCAAAAGAGGGTCCTACTTATCGGCTTATATCGCCGTCATTTTTTATTTTTTTTAATCGTCAATATTGTAAATTGTTCATGAAACTACTATATATATGTGTAAAATAATGATCATTTTATATACTTAATGGCAGCGTCAAAAAAAAAGTTCATTTTTATACCTATTTTTCTGAGCGCCAAGGTGGTGTAACCCCTTAACCCTTTGACTACTGTTGACGCCTATTGGCGTCCGACACATGTTGGCTTCCCGGTACTGTTGACGCCTATTGGCGTCCGAAAAATTTAATAATTTAATCTAACGAAAAATTTCGCCGTACCCAGTGGACGTCGCGAGTGAATCCGTACCGTACCGTACGGCCAGTGCGTGCCAAAGTCTCCCGTAGTCAAAGGGTTAAGGAGGAAGCGAATTGTCTTCGCTTTTCTCAATGATTAAAGTCCACTTACTGTTTGACGTTACACCTGTAGTTAGTGACACCGCTGTAGGGGACGTCGCGAGGTTAGCGTCACCGTTCGTGGTGGAGAGAGGCGGAGTTATAGGCTCGACTTTGCCCACCGATGGCTCAGGCGGCGTGGACGCGGCGGTGTAGTGGAACGTGTGCGGCTCGCTGGTCTTCCCAGACGAAACCGCATACAATTTCAGGTTGATTTTCTCCGAGGGCGCCAGATCCTGTCGTCTGTAAGCGGGCACCACACACACCAGATGCGTCTGTTGCAGGAACTCCTTGTCGGGCAGAACCGCGCACTGCCAGTGCGGCTCCAAGCTGCTCGACAGGTCGTCGTTGTCCAGCTGGAACACCACGCGGGTGTCCTTCAGGAAGTTCTTGCCGAGGATGAACAGTTCTAACCCGCCGGTGCACGGGCACGACGTGAGCGACTTCTTGCAGATCTCCGGGATGCCGGGCGGCTGAGCTGCGACACATCAACGTGACATTTTAAAATTCGTAACCGACGGCCGTTTGCTATTCAAAGCCGGAAGAAATTAAAATTAATATCGCCGCACTCACTGCAGACTATCGGCTGGGAGCAGACTTGCAGCGTCTCCGTGGTGCCGTCCGGATGAGCGAGCATCGTGCGGAAGACCATGCGACAGCGGGTCGATTTCTTCTTGCTGCGCCCTTGAAGGATCCCCGCCTCCTGGGGGAATCTGTGCTCCACGTCGACGTTACGCTCCTTCAATATACCAACGCAGTCGCACGTGACCATCATGTCCTTGGTGGGATCCATGTCCACCTCGATCACGATGGTCCCGTCGATCTTCCGCTCGACGCACGGCGTCGAGTTCTTCCCGCTCACGCGACAGGCCTGGTAGAACATGTGCGGCGCGACACGGCCGAGGTCCGTGCCGATGAAAACCTGAAGAGTGGCGGGCTTATCGTAACCAACCAACCGTACAATGGGGAACCCGTTCCCCGTGCGATCCTTCACCGCTCCCCTGGAGCCCTCCGTCTGGTAACGAGCCCGATGCTGCTGCTCTGGCTGGCAGATGATCTGCAGCTGGACCTTTCCGTCCGCGGAGGCGCTGCCTGCACGTCCCAGAGAAAGCACTGATTGAAAATGTGATCGTGTAATCCAATGCAATCAGGTTACGAGAGCTATAGCAGCGCAAACTTAGGAGCAGAGGGATTGCAACCGGATTACTTCATTTCCTTATACAATTCCCTCTTCTCATCCATTACGAAGTCAAATGGAATACACGCTCGTGGGATGAAAGGGGAAATCATTTCGATGGAAAAGGAAAGCGGACAGGTGTAGCCTGGGTCTCTCCCACGTTCGATATCGCGCTCGATATCATAGAGACTGTACCGAGAATTCGCCGAAGGTCGGAACAGACCGGTTGCCAAATAACGCGGATAGCGAGCAGCGTGTCGCGGAAGAAGTGGCTGGTTGAGAAATTTCCCCGGAAATGGATAGATCGATAGAACCGCGAGGCGCGGTAAAAATATGCCCGCGAGGAGTGATGCGAGCCGAAAGTTATCAGTTCGTATCCTCCGAAACGCCAGTTGCGAAACCCGTCGTCAGGCATCGAGATCCAGATGCAAACAAACGAATCTCCCTGCAAATCGCTCGGTACGAGCTATCTAAAAACCATCTGCTTAAAAGTGACGATATAACGTGACCGACGACGATGCTCCTCGGCAACGAGACCGAAGAATATCTCCGGAGGGATTCGTTATCTCGAGCCGTGTGACCTCGCCGGGACCTCGGTGTATCTCCGCCGAAAAACTACAATATCAACGGCAATAAATTGTCGGGCCTCGCGCTTAGGCTTGCTCCCGCCCGGATCGATAAACCCCACCGGTTTTGGTGGTCGATAAAAGGAAGGAAGGAAAGAAGGGGGGGGGGGGGGGAAAGGGCCGGCGATAAACGTGTTCATTCGAAGGGGAGCGAAAGCGACTGTGGCTGGCACGTACATAGTTGGGAGGTGAGGGTGATTGGGCCTTGGTGAGCGGTAGGTGGCCTCTTGGCGAGGACTCCCATGCCTGCGCGAGATCTGGCCACCTCTACCACCCTGCCGCCTGTCCCATTCCCGTTCCTGCTGCTGGGTATCGCGGCCAGCCCTATCCCGTTGGCGGTCCTCCTGCTGCTGGCCTTGCCCTCGGGGCTGGCGGTGTGCGCGACCTCCGGGAACGCGAAATTGGCGTCCTCGGACTCGAGCTTGATGTCCATCTTCCTCCTTTTCGAGTCCTCCTCGCCGGCGCCGTTCCAAGCCTGTTAAGCAACGACAGATTGATAGAGCCGCGTGTGTACGTGTACGTCGGTGTGCGCCCGCTCGTGCAACTTAGCCGGCTCAATTTAACGAATCAGAATCGGTCCATCGGGCCGGGTTCAACTACCGTTAGAAACCAGCCGGCGTCGTTGTCGTCGAATCGACGGCGATCCTAGGCGGCAACACGAGCGATAGCATTAGGTGCCGCTCGTGTATGCACGGACAGTGGCGTAACTGGGGGGGAAGCTTCAGAGGCTTCGAGTACGAGGATGGCCTCTTGGGAAACGTTTTCAGGGGCTGAACGATGCGACCTCGTTGACGCAGGCATTCGAGGAAGGAGGAACTGGATGGTCGAGGCTGGGATGGAAACGGACTGGCACGGTGGTTTCTGAAGTTGATGGTAGATATATATCGCGGAAGCTCTTAGGGTATCGTGAATTAAAGAATTGGGAAACCTTAAGCTTGCGGGCATCTGAGTTTACAGGGTGGTTTCAATTGCTCGAACGCAACTGGTACAGGATCAAGCGCCACGGGAGTGTCAAAACCACTCTGATCCATATACCCTATACCTACAGGTCGGAGGATCATAAACACAGCAAAGTGTAGCCCAGGCGATCGTTTTCTGAATGCTACACGCGCACAGACCATTGAAGCCTTTAATCGGGTGTCCGGCGGGTGTTGCGCAACGGGGCCGAGAATAAATTATCGTTACACATATCGATATCAATCAAAGCACGCGCGGCGACAATAAACAAAGAAACGTGTAATTGCCGCGGCTGAGTATCGCGCGAGCATCGGTCCGCGCCCGCTCCACTAGTCGCGGCGATATTTCTTCCGTCTAGGGGCCCTAGGCCGTCGACTGGACATTGTTTTTCGTGCGGATAAAAATACTGGGGGGACACGGTTTTCCCTGCCAACCGGGTACGCCACCGAAACCAGCCGCGAGTTGTTTTTAGACAACGTCGTTGCCGATTCCACGATATTTCCCGCGATATCGCTCCACGATGGTAAGGCCATTCCGATGATGGCCGATAACGCGCCGCGGCTCGATGCTTTTGCTTTTGTCGCCGTCGCGATAACCCTCCGCCGCGACGCGTAAACAAAACGGCCCGGATCCGTCGAAGACCGTACGTCCAGTGCGTCTGTCTCGCGATGGTAATCGTCACGTGCGTATCCAACTAACGTTTGCGCTGGTGAGATGTTGCTGGCGTTCCTCGAAACCGAGCCCGGAGTCGTTCGAATTGTCGCAAACGTCCTGTGCCGAGCCGGCTCTCGAGCCGTGATCATCCGGGGTCCTCAAGGATCCCAAGGGTATCCTGGGCTGCTGTTGCTGCGGCTTCTGCTGCTGCTGCTGCTGCTGCTGCTGCTGCTGCTGCTGTTGCTGCTGCTGGCGCTGCTGATGGCTGATCCTCCTGCTCGCAGAGTGCGCGCGATTGCTCGGCGTGACGGTACTCCTCTGGACCGATCCTGTCACCGCTGACGATCTGCCACCTGCATTGTTACCTGAAATCACAGATATCGATCGATTTAGACAGGTCAGACGAGATTATATCAGGCTTTAGAACGTGGTACTCTCAGTTAGGACAGAAGTTAAGGAGGAGGATCTGTTAAGTAGAGGGTCCTCTGTTTCTGATTTCTCGGAGGTGTTGATGAACTCGATCGTAGTTGGAGTAGAATTGAAGGGTAGTCGTGGGTCGAGGGGATGAATTGAGCGAGACCCATTCACGCCATAAGCTGGCACGATTCATTGAAACTCTGATTGTCACTTAAAGGTTTCCGATTTGAGTGGCATCAAGTGATCCCAACGAGCTCGACCATAGGGAATGAAACCGAGTCGGCGGCAATAAACGTATCTCAGAGCTGTCGCGCACCTCTCCACAGCGATACAGAATTGCAGCGAACAAATAGCTTAACTCGGACAATGACACGTCTCCAGGCAAAATTCAAGGTTGCCACGATAAATGGCCATCTTGATCAGCCGTAGATAAAACCCAATCGTAGATCCGTGGATCGCTAGCATCGCCGCGCACTTATGTAATATCTGGCCCAGAGCACTTGAAAAAAAAAAATAGTGGCTGTCGGGAACGTACGTGGCTGCGCTCGATAACGACGGCTGTCGATCGTAACGTTCGCGACGGTCGTTATCGAGGAACTTTCAAAGAATCGTCAGCATTCACTTGGCCAGCGAAAGGAGAAAATGCGGGCTGCATTTAAATAACCGCGGCCTGGCTCGAGCCGTGCAGCGATCCTCGAGAGCAATTTTTAGCCGCGAGATCGATCGTGATTTTCGTTTTTCCGCGCTCGATCCCCCTGCCCCAGACAATCGAACCGTACAAAGTCCGATCGAGATCGACGATTGCTCGAGTTCTCTCGGGCCTGGACTAAGAACGCGATGGACATTATCTCCGGGCGATTAAAAAGCCGCGATCGACAAGTGGAGCGCGCGATACTCGCCCCTTCAATTGTAATTTTGTTCTTTTTCAATTTTTATGCTTTTTAAGCCTGCAGAACTCCAGACAGATTCATTCGACGAGTGTAAGTAGTCTGCTTGAATTGGATTACGAGTATTAATTCCAGACGGATGGGGAGTAATCAAAATGACAGACGATGTTCCCTCGATGCGGCCGAGCGTGTACTTTGTCTCCAATCTGTCGTTGAACTTCGATCACCGTGGCAGGAAAGTTGAAGTGTCAAACAATAAATCTACTGACAGCTTTTCATATTGAGTCTGTGATTTACGGTTCGCTAACAAGGCGAGTCTGTATTAATGGGGATACAAGAACGTATCTTCTTAAACGAGGAGAACATTTCATATTTTTCTTTATAAGTGAATGATTAATAACTGATCCCGTGAAGCTAAGCCCTGTTACGCACTTGCGACAAGTTGCCGGCAACTTGGTCGACATGAGACCAGAAACCTTTGCTGTTCGCCGCGACCAAGTGCGTACGAACTCAAATATCTCCGCGTACCTCGTGGTCGCCGGCGGCAACTTGTCGCAAGTGCGTAACGGGGCTAAGAGATCATTAGAGAGATCACTGAAAATCAGGATTTCTCTTTATGTAAAATCGATTCGAGGCTGTTCGAGCAGATTGTTATTATTGGTTCGAACTTCCAAATTGTTGTTCGTCGTTCCGCCTAGTGCTGTCTGGTTAAAGTCCGATCGCAAATCAAATGCGCAGCGCGCGTAATAATAAAAGTACCTACAATGCATTCGAGAATGCGGATGATGATCGTCGAGGTTTTCACATTGGGACGCATCTATCTTGTTAATAGCACGGTGCTTATCAATAGGTTTATCAAATACGCCCCTTTCGATGAAATCCGAAGTAACGCTAGGTGCAGCAACAGTTTAGAAGACAGTGCATAAACCGATGCTCCAACATCGACGCTTTACCGCGACGGTTCCGTGAAACGGTCTTAAGTGTATTCAGCAAATTAGTGTTGTACAGGTTGCACAGCACGGCTGCAGTCTCGAGAACTAAAGTCGAGAGGAACATCGAACCATTCTCGATCCTTCTATCCTCGGTAACATGGCAACAACGAATCACCAAATTTCTTCAACCCTCTAACGCGGGAAACACGATCGAAACCCTCTGAAAATCAGCGCTCCTAATATAACAACAATTAATTTTCTTCCCACAACAAATTCTTGGAATAAACGCGAGCCCGGCAGTCGCTCGCGTAAATAAGATACATCCACGGTACGTTCTCGCGAGCTGGCAGCCTCGAACGAGCAGATAAAGAGGGAAAAACTGTGAGCTGGAAGTAGAGAAAGAGGGAGAGGTGTCGGTAGGAGTGAAAAGGATCGACGGATATCACGAAATAGAGAAGGAGGGGGTGGGGAGAGAAAGAGAGCGAGGAGAGAGCAATATCAGTCTATCTATAGAAGCACAACTACTGGGTGGGATAATTGCGTGTGGGGGTGAAGTTGCAATCGCGAATGCAACTGGTGGCGAGGAAGCTCACCCCCGTCTCGCCCCCTCGCGCCCTCGCACCCTGCCGCAACCCAACGGGGTGGGCAGTCCGACGTAATGGGCACGTACACACACGTGCAAGGTGCATCCGTGTGATCGTCGAGGAAAATCACGGGACGATGTCAACGACCCAACACGCTTTGCGACGATCTTCACCGTTTTCAACCTCGATGCCCCTCCATCGTCGCCTATCGCGCTCTCCGCTCCGTTGTTTCCACGTCCTTTTTCCCGCCAATCATTAAAATCGAACTAAATAACGCATGGACGTATCGTTCCCATCAGTTCCTTTCACTGTTAGCTCTTGTTACTAGAAGCTGCTAACAGATCATTAGTAGATCGCATCGAAAGTCGAAATTACATGTATACACAGAGGACGGGAAGGAGTTTAGATGCTCAGAGGGTAGTTTTCTTGTGGTTTGCCTGATAGCTAAGGGAATTCTTCCATTACACAAATATTAGCAGAACCTCAGGCTTAGAAGTCCTTGATCACCATCCACCTACCAAGATTATAAATATCTTCGCGGCTCTTCAATGCATCCACGATCAACCCCCATAGTTACAATTTTCCGAGCTCGAGGACCTCCTCTCTCGACGATACCAAGAGGCATTCAAAATGGACCCGGGGTAAATCGAGAAGATCGCGATGCCAGACTGTGGACACGGATCGTCAGCGACAATAAAGATAATGAGCGAGATAATGGGGCGCGTCGAGAGGAGAAAGATCGCGGTGACGGTGTCGAAATAAATTTTGCGGAATCCAAAGCACAGGCAGCGGCAGTTTGATCGCAATGGAAGGGTACACATTTGTTTCTGGAATTAGGCCCGCCCCAGCCGCCACCCCCACGACCCCGTGTATTTACGTCTACTCGGGGCTCGTCCTCGAACTCGTGGCGGTTCCGTGCATTTACGAGTGTACTCCCGATAACAGGATCGATAAACATCGTTACTATTACACGGTAAACAGAGCGTCGGGCCGCCGCGCTAACTACGACGCCTCTCGAGTCTCAAGGATATCGTTACCTGCGCGCCTCGATCGATTCTCTCGATCCTTATCACGGCGCGATCGACGGCGCTTGCCGCACGGAAGTAAGACGCACTTCTACGCGAGCTTCCTTTCTGATAGAATTTCAGAGGCCTCTATTTGGATACCAATCCAGACCAATTTCAGGGAGACCGGTGGTTTTTAATTAGCGGTGGGAGCTTTAATTAGAAAGGGGAATTTGGATTTAGCTCGAACCACTGTGCGAAAATTCGCGAGCACGAGAGTGTTGCCATGAGTTTCCAGGGTTTGATGCACTTAGCAAAGTTAATACCAAGTTAAATAAGTGAACATTGGTGGATGGTTTCACAAGTAGCGATAGAAAGATAGCGGAACGAGCTTCGGCACTCTCGTTGTGTTTTTCTGAAATCAATGGTAGATAAAGCGTGTTCCGCTATCTCTATCGACAGTCCCAGAACAAGTATCGTGAATATCACTAGGAGAACCCCTTTTATTCCACCAACTGCCCTTTCAATCGAGTACCCCATTTCCCTTCAATCGTTCCCACCATTCGACGCTCCCTTATCTATAGCATTCTATCACTTTCACCCACAACTCCAAAAAATTCAAGCTCCCCATTCTCCGCGTCCATAAAAAGCTCCCCGATCCCAACTTTTCACATACCCGAACATTAGGTGACGTTCCACGGACCCTCGCTACCACGTTCTCCCGACACGTCGATCCTAATGACATCGGCAGCCTACTTAAGTCACCAATAACCGCGTAAAATCAGCAAGAGCGCATCTCTGGCCGCCAGGAGTACGGCGAGGAAGGGAAACGCGTGTAGAAAGCGCGCACTGATAAACCACGCTGTACATATCAACGCGCCACTCGAAAATCGATAAAGGAAGAACGGCGATTTCGATATATTCAGCGATAAGAGCCTCTGTTTCTGCCCTTGAGAGTCGAATTCTGCCCGCTTCGCGGCCTTCGAAGGTGATGTGGGTCCGTGCTCGTGACACCCGGTGTCTCAATCGGGGGCGACAACTGTGTCAACACGGATCAACGCGAAAAGCGTAGCACAGGTCGTTTATCCGAGGCGATACTCGCGAATTAGCCGAAGGAGTCCGCGGCGACGCGATAATTCATTGAAGTAATAGAAACGCGTGGACCCCGGTTTCGGTACGCCCCGCACTCGTAATTGATGCTCTCATAATTGATTACCGCGACGATTGTTAACAGGCGGCGAAGATCGATGGTTAACCAACTTGCCGCGGGAAATCAAGATGCTGCACATGGAAGGATCAATGAATGGCTCCCAGCCTTCCCGCGCGATATAAGACCGAGGGCGATCTTCTTCACCGTTATCGCGAGCCTCGCGTGTCGTTGACACCGGGGGAAGAAAAAAGAAAGAAACATTTGAACAGCCTCGGAGTAAAGGCCTTCTATAACAGCCGCCACAGAAAGAGAATTAACATCCCGGTAAATAAATATTAACTCTTTATCGCGGCTCCCGCGTTATCAAGGTTTGTTGTCTGCGGCGCTGCGGCCCGCGGCGTCGAACAGATCACATTTTATATTTATCGGGATCCACCATGTACGATCGAGTGAGTCAACGCACCTTCCGATCAGATCATTGCTACGGTACATGCTTCCGCAGAGTGAATAACAGCCGGTCCGCCGCGATGGGGAGACTTCTCAAGTAAGAAGTTTAGCAAGACGAAATTGCATTGTTCCTTCTGCGCGCTAAAGAAATACCTCGAAGCTTAACGATAAACAAGTCTGTCACACTTGAGAAAGCAAATCTACGTTGAGGCGGTGTTGGTTGTGTCGCTTTTAAACTTGGTACACGATTAAAAGAATCGATTGCCTGCTTCTAGAGTCAATTAGCTTAGATTATGTCTCGATAAATTAGCTGCATCGACGCTAGCCACTGTTTCGGGGTAAACAGAGTCTACAGTACCTATTGCAGGCACACTGTTCATCGATCAAACAAGTTCAAAGTGCACGTCAGTATCGCCTAGAAATCCGTTCTTTTACATTAATATTTCTGTGTAACGGAGCGTGGAATCTCGGTCCTTAACTCTGCCTGCCGAATATCGGTATTGGCTCGATAGGCCAGCTCTCCACATTAATTGGATTCTGGCCGCGTCGCCAATTGAATCAACTGTACTGTTAGTCGAGCGAGTACGAGATCGTGCTGTATGCATGTTACTCAACCGTGTGTGTACTTGTGTATTATTAATGAGCGCCGCTTGAGCGCGTACAGCCCGTGTGCTCGCGCGCAACCGATGAAGCACATGTTCGAAACACGTGCGCGCGGGTAAAACCGACGGCGCGAGATTCTATCGAGAGGGACGTCGACGTGACGCGTTATGAAAGAACCGGAATTTCGGGGAAAGTCACGCCATCCGTTCCTTCAGAGGCAACTGTTGCTCGTATCCACTTAAACGAATTAATTGCCGGCAGTGATTGGCAGATCTTGAAGTTTACGAAGAACGGAACGAGTAGGTACATACGAATTGCAATTTTTATTCAGTTGACTAGGTTCAGGATTGGTTTGAAGTGAAGGGAAACTATTATGAAAGAATGGGGGGAATATATTAGGGATAGAATAAATTGAAGGTAATCGGAGTAATCGCGAATGAAATATTTCTCTGTAAATCCAGATGGTTTACAACAGTTTGTATATTGTTGAAAGATATCGCTACTCATCGACACTTGAGATGAGTAGTACCTATGTTTCTTAGCGAACACCACGATCCCAGGCAATTTCGCGAAGAATGCCAACTATGCTCGCGAATCCCATCTGCTACGTTTCATCACGCTCGGTTTCTTCGGTAAAACAGAGTCTCACCTACATTCCTGGAACTGCGAAATGACGAAGAAGAGCCTGGAATTGTTCGATTCGACCTAGCTCATTTCCAATCCCAACTATCATGAAAACTTCGCACAACGATTGAATTATACGCAGCGTCGATACGAATGAAACGAGTGAAATAATTTCAATTTTCAAGGGTTTCTTGGAAATACTCATGGCCACTACCACGTAATTGCATTCCTAGTGCTATTCAACCCATTAAGCCTCTCTCACTGTTCGTTTGATCTCATTTATGGACAAGTAAAAAGTGTCTTTTGTTGAAGAAAATCTGCTAAATAACTTCTGGCGATCAAATAGACACCGAGGAATGCTCGAAAGTGCGCAAAATATTCCCTGACGAAGCAATGACCTATCTGACAGTCCGGTGCTCGATCAGAAATAGGAAATACGAAGCTGTTTGCTCGGTTCCGCGTTAAGTCGTGATGATCGTAACGACGTGTTGCGCGAAGCAACTCGATCGCTCTATGTACGCGAGAGCAGGTAGCACCGACGGTCAATCGATTCCTCGAAAGGTCAGAAATTTGTGAGCTGGCTAAATCGAGATGGCGAACGAGATAGGAGAAGATTTCAACCAAGTCGACGGTGAGAAATGATGCTTTAAATCGACGAGAGAGATAGAAGCGCCGATGGTCAGAAGTACATGAGTATGTGAATTTTAAATCGTGTTCCCGTAGACTCGTCTTCTCTTCTTCTCGCGCGAAACGTTTACTCTTACGGGCACCGAAAAGTCCGCGAATGATAAATGGGAAGGAAGAGGCGTCGTAATGGCGCGAAAACATTATATACTACATATGTAATTAAAGAAACTTTCGCCAAAATTTCGGTCACCAGACGACTTGCTTAATTCATACAAGCCCCGGGTCGAGGCTAATCAACATTCTCTCTCTTCCCCTCGTCTGTCAAAAGTTTATTCTACCGTTGAGGCCGAAAGTATTCACGAGCGTTCAGTGGTCGATGCACGAGTGGAGCGCGCGAAGTAGAAACATCAATGGGTGGGCAAAGATGGTGCGTTTAAAAGCGCTGAAATAAACGTTTTGAAATTCTTTTCCCGAATGGAGAAAACGGAGCAATTTTAATTCGTTCACAAAATTCTACAGCTCTGAAGTAAGTTTTTTCTTCTATTAATTTTTCCCAGGCCGATTCGTGTGCGTCTTCGAGTGGAGCTCTCGCCCAGGCTGGATCAAGTGAATCATACCGCTATGGAGCGGAGATAGAATGCGAAAAGAGTACGTATTATCAAAGGCGAAGGTGAACGAGGGCTGTGATTTATTGTCGCGCACAAATGGAGGAGGAAGAGCAAGGAAGGAGATGGGAAGAAGAGAGAAAGAGCAGCGACGTGTCCTCAAAGGTTATCTGAAAACGGATGCATCAATTTGCCGGGTGTTAGACGACAACACCGAAGGAATATTTCAAATAATAATACCGAGCGCGGGAGATAAAGGCGAAAAAATAACGTCGGATTGCATTCACCCTGTATAAGAGCCGTATGCGGAGGCTGGGGACGATCGATCGTGGTGTTAAACTGTCTCGGGAGAAGGAAATAGATACAAGTGGATCCTAGCGTTATGTACCAACCAGTCAGAATCTCTCCCAAAGCAAAGAATTTATTAAAAAGAGAAAGTCGCACAATGAAAATACAGAACTGTTGTTGTTCAATCAGACTCCTCGTCACTGTCTCGAAATTCGTCGTTATACCCTTAACTCCTCCACTTAATAGCTCCGGATATGCACCCGGAATTGTGCAAACGGAATGTGAAATTCGATAAAGATATCCTCGTTAAATTTATCCACCTTGCGCGATGACACGAGGTCGGCCTTTAAGCCCAAGGAAAACGAACCTGAGAAAGTGGCGCTCGTCCCTCGGGCTTCCAAGTAAACAGAAAGAAAACGAGCTAGTCGTAAAAATACTGCTCGAGATAATCCGTTCTATCTTGCAACCAAAGGTAACATTGAAATATCCTTCGCTAGAATACGCGAATCCTTAACAATTCTAAGAAATCTGATTAACAACCCATGCCCCGGCATCGCGAAAGAGCCAATACGAAACCGCAACGCAATTCCCCGCTTCGGGTCACAGAAATTTATGTCAGTGCGAGATATCGAAAGAGACACGCGGCACGCGAGCGTGCGCTGTGAAGGAAAGGCAGTCGAAAAGCAGGAAAATAAAATAGTGACAAGGAGAAAAATGTCCCGAGTACCCTGGCAACTGGTTATGCTTGAAACGTTACCCAACGGCTGCGTAGACAGGATCGAATTACTGAATATTAATAAATGAACCGGTAGCGACCGGCGAATCGGGTTTACCGCGTCGATAGGGCTCGATCAGTGCGTTTCCGGCGCACCGTAGCTGCAGAAGCATTTGAAAGTGCTCGTGTCCCGGGTCCAAGGTGCCGCAGCTGGTCCTCCTTAGTTCCTGCCGTTTCTTCTCGAGGTCGGGTGCCATTAGGTCCCCGAGGACCGTTGGGCCCGTAGCGATCTCGCCCACCTCTCTCGATAACTGTCTTCGTGGCTCGGTCAACGATCACCAAGCGATCAGGCCTGTCGATCTACACGCTTTCACTCGTTTCGTCGTCTCTGAACAGTTCGTCGGGCACGTTTCCATGTCAGTAGCGCAGTCCACGTGCTTCAGCCAAGTCACATTTCATCGCACTGACCGTATTATAACTTAAGTCACTCCGTAACTTCGACTCGCGTTTGGGTGCCGGTTTCGCGATCAAGAAATTCAACGGGCGTTCGAACATCGGGCTCTATGAACGGTACAAGCAAAGAACACAGAAAGGGGCAAAGAGGGGAGCGTTCGAGAAGAGGTGACTGGTAAGTAGCACCGTTCGTAAACACAGAAGCACTACTGGTTCCGTGGTCCCTCCGTGGACGAGGAAGAGGAACAGTGTCGATGCACCGCTTGAAACGCAATACCGCCTACGATCGGAACGAGTGTCAGCCGCGTACTGGCGTGCCTCGTTTCGTCGACGATCGGCCAGCCCGACATGGTTTGAATAGCGAGTAAATAAGCCCCCACCAACGGGCGGCATGCGACACGTTTATACGCTCCTTCATCCCGCGGCGAACGGGCTCGGGTACGATGGGTAGGAAGGTGGCCAATCAACAGCCGCTAATTACCCGCTCGGCTATCTATCCGCATCCCACGTGAGCTGCTGTGTTGTGTCGACGTTGCACGCGTCTCGCCAGAGACACTTCGCCCCCACTGGTTTCCGGGGAACGTGGTGGAGGCGCCTCTTCATCGCTATCGAACTCTGGCACACGCCGCACAAGCAATTGCAGATTCTGAGTGGAAGACTGAGCTTACGAAATTCTCTGACATTTTTCTTGGCAAAGCACAGTTCTTTGGGTTAGGAGTTTAGAATTTAAAAATATAGAAATATGTTGTAGCGACTGAATATCAAATACACTACTCTATAATCTACACAATATTCTTGCAAATGACGAAAAGCACCTTTTCCTCTCGCACCGATCAGCCCGAGAGGCACGATCTGCGGGGAAAACCTGCATAGGCTTGAAAATCTGGAAAAACTAGATTCACCGGTCACCTCAGGCCCCCGGCGTTATTTCCACAGCGCCCATTCGTCGAATTGATCCTCTTATTTCCCTTTTTATATCCCTATCGATCTGTTCCCCACGCGCGTTGATGATTTCCAACCTCGATGCACGGGTATGCTGTCTACGTCGATGGACAATGAATTCGAGGTACCATAAGCGCGTAAGTACGACAAAATGATTCATGTAGAAGATTCGAAGCGACGCAGAAGATTCGACCAAGTATGAAGAGGGCAGCGTTGGGGTGGAAACGGGGCGACGAGGCTGCGTACCTGTTTCGTTTAACAAGGGGAGGTAGAATTTAATAAATACACAATAGGTGGTCTGAAAACCCACGTGCACGCAGAGGGCTATTCTTTATGACTTCCCGTGCCAGTGTTGTTTCGACGGAATATTATTGCCCCCTGAACGAATAAAGATCTATTGCAGAGAACGAGGATAGAACGTATTCCCAGGTTTATAAATGTCCATTTATTGCAGCCCCGATAAAAGTTCCTTTGTTACACGGAACGTGGCGTGAGGCAAGCTTAAATTATTCAAAAGAATGAAGTCAGTGGATGAATGATGCTCCCGATGAAATGAGAATTAATGCAGACAGTGGCTTGTCAGGAATTTGAATTCCGCTTTGGATGATTTATCTTGATAGCACGCGGAAAAGGTTAATCGGTGGGAAGCATCTTGTTTTTACGTAAAAGAGGCCCGAAGAGGATCGCCTACTTCGCTTGGAAGTGCCGAAGACACTTCTGGAATTACGCAAGGTCGGGACGACGAACTCGTTATCTGTTTAGTTAATTGCAGCCGTGATTCTGCAGCAAGGATTGAAAAAGAAAGAGGAGGAATAAAAAACGGAAGAGCTGGGTTACGCAACGCGTCGATAACGAGACGGCGACCAGAGGAGCGACCGCCTCGCCCGTCAGTAGGTGTACGCGCAAACGAGGGAAACTGTAAAGTGTAAAGGTATGAACTTCGCACGAATTCTGCGCGATGAAGTACGAATGATTGATAACGAAGTTTGTCATCGATAGTGACGATGAGGATCCTCTACTTTCGGCGTTATGTCGCGCTCTCGTGGCACCGATAACCTCGATAGCGATTCGAAATTTAAAACCCCCGAAGCTCCGAGGCGCGATTAATTAGCGTCGAAGGTTAACACTTGTGCTCGGACGAGTTGTTTGCTGTAAGCATAACGCTCTTACATAAATTAACTATCGATAAAAGAATAGCACGCGTTTCGAGTATCGCGAGTGCTAGAAGCAGAAGTCTATACTTTTTCTAACAGTGATTGTTGTTCCACGAGCGCGGCACGGGACTTTATAAATCGCCAATGAATCGACAGGCTCTCACGAATCAGCGGTGGATAATTGATTCCGCTAAAGACATTATTTCTACCGAGACAGATAATTAATTGGCTTCTGCTTGAATTGTTCCAATACTCAAACGAGTCTAATAATTGCTATGCATTGCATGAATATACACGCTTGGAAACAGAAACTACGAGAATATACGTACCTATGCATGATTATTACAGAGAAGACTGCTTGTACTTTGGTACCCACCCGTATATAAATAAATAAATAAATAAATAAATAAATAAATAAATAAATAAATAAATATAATTAACAGACGAGCTAACTGCTAACATCAATAACTCTCAAAGAATTCCACATCACAATAAAATTCCATAGAATAAAAAAAAGTAAATAAAGGAATACTACCGATCAGATATTAGGGCGAAGGGTGGCACCCAGCTCAGTCTCAACCCTCCACGCAATTCGCAACAAGTGGTCGCGGCTGTCCGTGAAATTCGCGTGGTTTCGAAATTGGACGAGTCCAAAGTGAGGCACGAGCCAGGCAGACGATTGTTAATAACGGCGGGTAAACAAATGGCGAAGCACGATGATCCGCCTGAAAGAGGCAACGGTCGGGATTGGTGACCCTCGACATTAAGGTCGCTCTAATCGAGCCAGCAGAGTCGGTTTCTCGCGCCGCTATCTCGCCGCGTGTACGTACCATTTTTTTCATCAAACAGCCCGCCAATCGTGTCGCGAGTGCTGCCTAACCCGACGTAGCCGGTTCCTTATCATCTGGCTCTGGGGCTAATCTAAAGGCGGATACACACTCGGGCGCGGAGCGTGTCGCGGCTGCCACGAGAGCGCTGCCGAAATACGGCCGTGAGTCACCTCACGTGCTGCCGAAACGTGCCACGAGCGTACCCGCAAAACTCCGCGATTCGGATGCCACACGACCGTGTGTGTACCGGGCTTAAGGGGCCACGCGCGACGAAGAATCAGCGGCTTTCGCTGCGAACCCAGTTACACACCTACTGGCAACTTTTGACAACCGCCCTTGGGAACACTTGTCAACCGATTCGCATAATTCATGGAATTCGGCGGGGGGTAGGGATGAATTAGACTTGGGAAAATGGTGAATTCGGGGCGTTTTGGAGAGAGTACTACAAAAGTTCAAGACAATGGAGTACTCCAAGAGTAAAAAACCAAGGGATGCTCCAAAAGTAAAAAATATATAAAAAAAATTTATATTTAACGATTTTATTAAAAATGCACTAAAAACTAAAAAATAATTGTTTTCTTGTACTACAATTTCGATGGTGTTTTTTCACTTTAAATAAAATCGCGGAGCAGGATATGTTACGACAAATTCATTCCGACGCTTGATTCTGTATGAATTTGAGTGATATTCCTGAATAAAATTGTTTAAAAACGAAGGGATGCTCCAAAAGTAAGAAACGAATTAGTAGGTATCCCGAAATACGATTTCTGACAATGAAGATTATTTAAATAATTGAGTATCTTGTAGATTCTGTATTAATTTGTTGAATCAAGCTTATTTAAAATCATCGTGGCACGATTCGGGGGAGAAGCCTATCTGTCGTCGTCAAGGTCACTCGATTATTCCAGATCTGTTCCGATAGATCGCTCAGTTTCGGTGCTTGACAACAAGAACGAGAGCAAATTAATTCGGAGAAGATAAAGAGCGTGACACGTGCGATAGATAGATTCGGCAGAGAATTCGAGTGTCCACGCGAAGGCTACGTAAAAGTGTGTGTCTTCGGCGAGAAGACGAGATTCGACGAATAGAAGAATTCGTTATCGTCTGGTAATAATTAAGATAAGGATAAGAATGAAGAACGACGGACAGCAGCGTGCTCGGCTCAGAGTAAGTATTCTCCTCATGTGTCGACATCAGACTAATCGGAACGGGGATCACAATTTTTTCATTCGATTCAACGTAACCGGATAATGACAAGTTACGAAGTCACTTTTCAATTAGACAGAAGTGTTGAAAGCGTTGATGGCAAACTCGAGCACATTTTCTCACAGATAAACTTGCGAGTTCAAAGATCCATCGAGGCTTTGATTTTCGAAACGTTGTCTCAGTTTGTCCAGACTATTGACAACCTTTCGGTAAACTAAACTTCAGAATAATCACGACGACTAAGAAAATAAACTACTCTACTGTTGCCAAAAATCCTCTAATCAATTCTATTATTATTAGCTAATAAAGTTCAGAAACATTCAGTATAAGGTTAAATACATATTCAACGCAGATATCCCTTTATACCTGACGGCCTGAATTACACCTGGGTTAGGTCCGCCTATTAATTGCCTCGAACACCCCCACGACGTAATCCCCTAATTGTTTTCAGTGGCGTATATTAGCCATAAACATACCGCGTCATCGATCAGCAGCCGATGAGCCAGCTTTTCATTGCCAGGGGTCGTCGCCCCAGTAATCGGCTTTTCTTAGTCAGGTACTAATGACAGTCTCCGCGACGAGTAATCCGAAACACAGCAATTCGAAACACTATGTAAGACGTAAGTAGTATCTACACCGAGAGTCAAAGATACAGTACCTATATGAATTAAAATGCAAATTGAAAACAGCCTCGCCTGCTAATTTCACGATCTACAATCGGTATACGATACCATCTGCCAACACTAAAATTCAGCGCTCAAATTTTAAAAGACCCGAGAAAATTCCATTACAAAAAGGATGAATTTGGGAAATAATTCATATTTCAGAAGTATTGAACGCAGAATCCTGCGGTGATGTAGGAAATGAAGGTTCTCAGGATCACTGGTCTTGCCCGAGGAAGCTCCGCTGGAAACGATTAGATAATCGAAACTGACACGATCAATTAACGCGCAGACATAACGCGGCATAATTTCTGCCCATCGATCGTGACGTCAAGGGACGATTGGCGGCTTTATTGGCGTCTAGATGTTGCATCGAAATGTTACCCCGACGTCTCTAAGTGTTCATCGAAACAGAAGTGTCTAGAATAATATTGACTGGGATTTGAACGACGAGCTGTCGGTGCAGCGTTCAATTTACAGAATCTGATACTGTAGCAATTACCACTGCCGCGACTACTTTGCACGAAATCAACGGGGGGAAAAAAACGAATGTTGCTCCTCCAATGAAACTGCGCGAACATTGCATGGCGTATCCCGCAGCCATTACACTGAAATCCAATAATTAATCTCAGAATCCGCTCGTTACGAGCAACTAGAGCGATTATATTGAAATGTAACGCACACGAAGCGGTTCATATATGCGGCGCTTCTTGTAACTCGGCTTTTTTAGCCTGCTCGTTTATTTTCGCGAAATTGCGTAAGCCCTGTGTATAAATTCAGGATTATAAGCAGGAGGTGGGATTACACGGAGGCTCCGGTAAATCAGGGTCTACGTCACAATCGAACCTATTTCTCGCCATAAATGTGACGTACCTGTCACCTTCAGAGGCTGCAGATGTTAATCAGGGTACAATGTTATTAATAGCCCGATATTTCCCTTCGAATACCCTTAACAAACCGAAGCCAGAGAAGGTCGAGCGCTCGTGGGCAAATGTTTTTCGGCGCCGTTTCGAGGCCTCCCCAATGTCACGCCCGCCCTAATAAACCGCGAAGAGATGCGCTCCAGGCCTTGCCCGCGTGTCAATGAGAGAGACGCTAACGCGGCTCGCAATAGCGCGACTATTAACACAAAGAGTGAGTCAGCGATGCAATAAAGTCCAACGTGCATGGGACGACCGGCCAGTGTTTGCTCCGTTCGACGTGTACGAGCCTTCATCGATAATCGTAAATAATTGTCTGGAGATAGGAGAGTTATTTGCGGCGCAATTCTACCGCGGCCAAAACCGCAATTGCCCACTGCTAAACGACCATTAAACTGTGGAAACGAAACGGGAGCTCCCCGGCAATTGTGCCGCGGGCGACCGGGCCTTTGCGCAACAATGGTTTTCCTATTCCATTTCGCGATTGCAATTTTCAAGCGCTCGAAGGTTAGTGGGTCGTTTACCTTCTTCCATATGTAATATGTTTTGCAGAGCTGGTTGATAGCGATAATGGATGCAATTTTACTATTTCCGTCGATAAATGTTCCCCCCCCCCCCCTGTTTCCTGAACCTTCTTTGTCAATAGATGCCAGGTCCTCCATTGTCTCTGGTAGAAGTTTCAGAATTGTTTACCCGAGGGTGCATCAGAGCCGGTGTAAAAATACTTTTAATGCAGATTCAATAAAATTCATTAGGTGATTATAAAAATCTATTTAAAGAATAAAATCGAGTTTCCTTTTCGTTTTACATTACTCTTGGATTACTTCCGTGTCACATTAATCTTTTCTTCTTCGTTTTTCTTCGGAGGGTGCCAGGATATTCCTTCGCAATGGATATTGTCTACGACCAAGTAACGCGACACAATGCACAGTTCCTCTTCGCCCCATTTGGTCAACGCCCATTCCACCCCCGTCAGGTGGAAATAAGGAGATCATTCGTTTCTGATACATCCGCGACGTTACCCGCTTACCCCCATCGACGCGGTAATTAATCGTGTGCACACGCGCCCACCGGTCGCATGGAAATTCCGCGCGGCTGGAAGTCGCGTGCACTCGCGCAAAAACCGTGACGCAAGCAAGCGCCGGCCGTAAAGCACGCTGCGAGCGTAAATGGCGTCGAATGGAATCGACGAGCGCATTGTCTTGTAACGAAAGCGACGGATTTGAATATAAAAGGCTTCGTGGCACGTTCCAACGGCTCGTTGCGGCACGTGCGGATTACTTGTTTTGCATTTCGTAACGGAGATTAGGTATTGCCAGCGAGCAGCAAATAGGGAGGCACTCGATAAGAGGCTATTTTCGATCTACGCCAGAGGATTAAGGATTAAGGTCCAAAATCTCTTGGAATCCACCTTCGAGAGTTTTAACTCTTGCTTCGCTAGGGCCATTAACTTCGGGCCGTCCGGAGGGACGTCTAAGTGAGTCACTACGGGGGTAAGTGCATACATCTTCTTCAAGAGACGACAAAAGAAAAACCGCGAAAAGAAGCATCCATCCGAAGAAACAGGAAACGGGTGGGAATGATGGAATGCGAAAGGGGATCGCTGAAAGGGTTCCAGCTCGTAGCTGGCGAGCGCGATCGATGTAAGTATGTACATACGTCGCAAAAAAATAAGCGCAATCTATAATGAAGCCCGGCGGATCCGAAAGAGGGGTGGCAGCGTTGACGCCAGCGCGATCACAGAGAGACGCGAGATTTCGCGCGTGAGTGTGCTCGAAGAGGAACGATCGGGCAGTCTCGTTCGGCTCGTTGAACATAAATCTCGCCTCCCGGCTGGACGATGACCCGTCGCGCTTATTTATCATCGGCCTCTCTGCTACTGGTTTAACTGTTGTTCGGTGCTCCCGCGCGTCCAACATCCACGACCGCGAGGACGGCGACGACGACGACGATGACTCTGCACCGATCCAGTCACGGCATTATCGACGTCGCCCGAGATCGTCAACACGCCGCCACGGCACACCATGACTACTTATCGTCCCACCATGAGTCTTATCGTCGATACACCCAGTGACGGATCAGCATCTAGATGATCCCGAATTCGTCATCGGTGGGCTATGCGTCATCCGCCTCTAGCCACTGTTTGCGTTCTCTCAACGCTCCCCTTCCACTGACGTCGCGATAGGGTGGATTAACTCCGTAACTCGGCCACGCGAGCCTGTTTAGCTCGCCCCGTAATCATCTACGACGCCACTCTGCCAATAAATTGTTTTCGACGATAAGGCGGCTGGACTCTTTCGAAATTTTCGTCGCTTAATCGAGCCGCCCTGGTCGCGGGAGAATTCGAATTGGGCGCGGGTGCTCGTAGGAGGGTGAATTGCAAATGCTTGGAGGACAAAGGAGAATCTTCATTGCACCTTTTTTGTCACGCAAGACGAACTGAGGCATTGAGAGAAAAAGGGACTAACCGACTTTGAAGAAAAATTAATTTTTCCTATTTTATATGATTAGCACAGTCTTTTGGAATACATTATTGCTAGTAACTCGATTTCGCAAAAAATGTGGGTTAGTCCGTTTTTGCTCTCAGTGTCTCCTCAATTGACGAGTGTCGATTATGTGGGCGCGAGGTACCAAACAAATGAATCTTTTGTAATACTAAAGAGTGAAAATTAAAAATCTCTGATTTGTAACATGTATGAAGCCGCTTCTACTTGAACCTCTCGTCGCACCATTTCCCTCAGAAAGTTATCCAAACGTGTACCCAGAAAATGACGTTCAAGAGAATGAGTCACGACTGTTAGTCAGGGTGACTTGCATTGTCGAAAATTCGTCCCTGAGCCCCCGAGGGAGGGAAAACTGAAATTCCACTCATTGTTTCTGGAGCATCCTTTTGAAATGAGTCGGCCGTGGTCGTGCGAAGTTGAGGAGCTGGGTAGTCCGTCCATTGTTATCCGTCGCGAATAACAATAGCGGTTACCTGGGTTATGAATCCCTCGTCGATAACATTCCCTAGGCCCTCGTGTAAAGGCAAACCTCGAACGCCTCCATCTGGAGTGTTCTAACGAAATCCAAAGGACCGATGGAAGAAATCGGATCGACTCGTAACTGGCGGTGATTCGGGGCTGCAACAGCCGGGAACAATAATGGAGGCAGAATTATTACGGGTCATTCGTTGAGCATTCGCTGAGCATTCGCCGAGCATTGGCGATTGGGACGAGCGTGAAATGACTGCGGTTTTCTCGAGCAGGGCTGGAGGTTTTATCGGTAGGTGGACGGCCTGCTATCGCGCCGTGGTTCTCACTGTCGTGTGCTCATTACGACTGCTCTGATAAAATGAACAATGCCGTCCAGCGGGAACGGAGAACCCGACGTGTCTCACTCTCCTTCCCTCCAGCTGCGTATCGGATTCTTCGTGAGTTCTAAAATTACTCGGCTCGAATCAAAGTGACCCGAAAGGTCGATCAGCAGTCGCTGGTCGCGCGCCCGTCTTTCCTTTCCTCACCGTTCGCGCCCCTTTCATTTTATTCTTCCCGTCCGAATGTTCCGTCGTTTTCCCGAGCGCGCCGCTGCGACACTGCGGCTTCCAAGGGTCCGTCGAAAGTCGACCACAAGTGGCTCCGAATCGTATCCTCAGATTTCAATTAATTAACAGGATCGATCGCGCGATCCGTGGATTTTGCAGGTAAAATTTTTGCTGAAGAAATCAACTGCCCGGATATCTCTGCCGTCGGTTCGATGTTCGACATTTGCATACAGACGGACGAACACTGTTCGTCATTCTTCCATGACCGTGCTCTAATATAAAGAGACCAATTCGAAGCGGAGCAATGGCCGTTAATGATTAATCGAGGCGCCGAACGAGGCCTCCTTTTTTCTCCCCGTTGCTCTGTTCACTCGCGAACCGCGTGTCGGCCTATTTTGCAAATTTCACTGCGTCCGTATCGCGCGTCTTTGTCAATCGCGTTCGATCGGGCGATGCGCTTTAGCTCGGCTCTTACGCCCGAGATACGGGCGCCGAACGACAATCATATTTGACACGCGATTCCCTCAGCAATGGAAATACTCAGAATATTACTGTCGCTGGAGCCTTTCGTTTTCCATTTTCCCAATATGACGAACATCGTTTGATAAATTAATTAGTTAATTCGACTGGTAATTAATGCGTTACATGGATCGACTGTGGTAACAGCGGAACAGAAAAATGCCTAAAGGTGAAGACAAAAATATCGCGTCGCATGAGACAATTATTTCACTATTTGATTAGTTTTGAATTATTTTGTCACTAGTTCTCTCGCGAAACAAGTTTCATGATACATTATCAAAAATCTCCACTCTCGAGACTATTTCTATTATTTACATTTAATTCTTGCCGAGATTTTTGTCTTATGAGAGAAAAGTGTCGTGTAAAATCTCATCGTGGATTCACGCCTTAAGGATCACGTTTTTTCCTCCTCTATTTACACCTCCGCTACAATTCTAGAATAATCATGAATATGTTATGCGTTCGCCTGCAAGACGCTGCTGCTTGACGTGTATGGCGTGTGATATTGATCATCGGTCCCGGCGAAGCTAGATGCTCCGCCTCCGTCAAGGAAATCACTCCAAGGGTCAACCGTCGTCGTTTTGAAAGTCAGTCGACGACAGCGTTTTGCTGGGGCCTCGGTCGCTTTTCCACGATTTTCAACGAAGATCGATGGAGCTGGCGCGCGTTCGATTTACGAATCGCGTTCCGCGAACGGGCTCGCCGTTTGCATAATTTATCGGCAGAACGAGACGGTGTAAATAGGGATTAACGGTCGCGAACAGAAGTCACGTGTGGGACTAGAAAACAACAGTATCACCGGCGTCAGTATTAGTTATTATCTAGTGACCTTCTTTCGGCGCGAAGCCTTCTGGCTCTGAATACCTAACCACGCCTCCAACCGTGGATGGATCGCGATCTGCATGGATGTTAGGGAACTACTTGGGGGTTCCCTTAAATTTCGGATAAGATCCCAATGAACTCAGTATATTACTTTATGAGCCTTATTCGAATTAAAGGCTGCACGCTTGCAAGTTTTTTGTAGATCCCCCTGTACCGACTCACCAAGTTATCAAACACATAAAAAAAAAATACGCAGCATGTGATTGCAGAACGCTACTGATACAGAAAGCGACTGCGAAGGATCGCCATTCAGCGCAGAATATGTATATTAATTGGAACATCTGGAGTGAAGAAAGCGAGTGCAAATTACTTGAGCGTCAACGAAGCGGGTGTGATAAGCAACAGAAAATATTCCATCGACTACCGAATTTACGAATTCTCTTAAACATATCGAATCATTGAATTTCGCGGCGCGAGCAACGCACAGTGGTCCCAAATCGCCAAAAGCTGGCCAAAATGCAATTTTCGAAGTAGATAGCAGCTTTTTGTTATCATAGCAGATTTGTTCTATTATCCTTCCGGCGGGCGCGCTCTTTTTTATAACGGGAGCGGGCGCGTCGTGTACAAAGTACACTGTGACTTATTATTATAAAATAAACATTATACGGTGAAAGTTTATGATATTTGAAAGCTTATTAATCGTATAAAAATCGAAGATGAAAAGGAAAGTTAAGCCGGGAATCCACCGGGAAGCTAAGCTAAGCTATGATTGCGATGCTATTCGTCTCTTTCGATCATCGATAGGTAAAAAAAGTCCAACCTACTGACAACCTCTGCAATGCATACAGTAAGCCAGTAACACGAGAACCAAAACCTTAAACACCTCTTATAACGAATTCAATGTTTGCTACTGACTTTTGAAGCCATTTAATATGATTAATGAAATCTCACATGACTAAGAATGATCTTGTATGTATTTGTGGCCAGAGTTGGGCATTAGTCGAATAAATTTTGATTCGACTAAATTTTGATTCGACTAAATTTTTATTCGAACGATTTCGAATAAAAATTTCGATTAAAGTGTAGCTATTCGAGAATAACGAATAAATTATTATTCGACTAAATTTTTATTCGAGTGATCTCGAGCAATAATTTCGAATAATAATTTATTCGAAAATAAAGAATAAATTCTTAGTCGAATAACTTTTTATTCGACTAAATTCTGAGTCGACTAAATTTTTAGTCGTTATTCGTTATTCGAAGGACCCCCGTGGCGACTAAGCGACACGAATAAGCGTGGGTCAGAACCCGAGCCGCTTCGTCTGGGGTCCCGAGGCCCTCGGCCTCTGGTAGGGCCGAGAGGGGATCATGAGACAAGGGGAACGCTTTTCGAGTGTACCAACCACCCCTACCGGGGGCTACTTGGTATTCCCGTACCATATATCTTCAATTTTAACAAATTTCATAGGGTTATAAATTCCGTTCCGTATATTTCACAATAGAGGTTGAAGATCTTGTAATAACGTATAATATTACAAAACTGATGCACTAAACACCATTAAATATATAAACAAACAGATGTGTATTATATCGCAAAAAACTGCTTTATTGCAGGGTGTGTAACATTGTAACTTCACGACGATCGTTGGAAAAATACTTTTACATATCAATTATATCATTTTAGATACCTGTTTCATTTTGAGACGAACACTGTTCTCTGACTGTGCTATAGTTCTACTGACGTTCGACGTTGAAAAATTACCAAAATCAGAAAAGTTGTCACTATATTTTGATTGTTTTACTGCTGCGGGCTCGCATATGTTTTCTAATTGCAACTGCTTTGTGGAACAGATTTTTCAATCGTAATTAATATTGTATATCAAAACAACTAAACAATCGATTTTTAAATCTTGAATATGACATAACAGCAATTGCACTGCTCTCTGCAATGGATGAAGATAAATTAAGAAAATCGCAACTGTGTTTCGAATGTGATAATTTACTACAGTACGTTTATTCTTTGAGTTGCAAATATTGTAGCTTTCACCGCGAAGATAATAAACATGGAAGAACAATTCCATAATACATTCTTCTTCCCTTGTAGTATATCAAGAGCTTCAGTTCAATTTTTAATATTCCAGCTCCTACAGATTAGAGGACATTTGTCATGAATATCGTAAATTTGTTGTAGGCAATCGTGTAAAAAATTCCACCTTGTTTCACCTTTTACCACCTTAACGTGTATTCTCTTCAAATTAGATTTATAATTTACTGACCTTATTGTTCCTTGCATATATACTTCTTTTGACAAACATTTCATGCAGCAAGTTTTTCACGCGGCATCCCCATGCGTTCCAATAATTTATAATCTTTGAGTATGTTTAACAGTAATGAGTATGTTTCGTCAAGAATATGCTCCCATTTGCTTGCGGAGCGGTATCTGTCCCAACACGCGTTTTTATAATTAGTGTGACGACTGTGAAGATTGTATTTCCGAAAATATGGTAAACTGATTGAAATGTGTTGTATTTTAATAGAAAGAAGCAGAGTATTATGTGTATGTTTTCTGATTGTTTAATATTATTATTATAGTATATTTTAATTTTTGTTTCTTTGTTTATGTAAGAATATACAAAGTGTTTATTTTTGTTTCTTTGTTTATATAAAAATATACAAAGTGTTTTACGTACATTTATTATATAATACATTTAAACTCGTTTATGTTAATAATAATAACAATTTTTGTCAGGCTGTAATTGATTTCTATAAAACCGAATAATCAGTCAGTAATTTTATTAATTCATACGCCGTATATGACGTGCGGTCTAAATATATTTTTCTTTACAAAATATCCATGCATTCCTAGATTTGGAGATATGGACCTGTGAGGCCAAACATGTGCAATGGTGTAATTTTAATTTACGTGTGCACTGTAGGATCAATTACAGTCCGAATTATGTCGTTCTTGGTGTTATTTCCGCCGAAAAAACATAAGGAATCGTTTGGCGTCGTTTTTTCGACAATCTGATGAGAAATGCGGAGCCCGAAATTTCTCACTTCTTAATTGTTTTTTTTTTCGCCACGGGGTATCGGGCGGATCACCTTACACTCGACAAGCGTTCCCCTTGCCCAACTTCACTTTAGTCGAAATTTGTATTCGAGTTCATCGAATAAAAAGTTAGTCGACTAAAAATTTATTCGTTAGTCACGAATAGCTCCATTGTATTCGAAATTTTTATTGCAAGGTTAGTCGAATAAAAATTTAGTCGAATAATGCCCAACTCTGTTTGTGGCAAGCTGGCAGGGGTAAGAGTGAAGAATTGGAGGATTCGGGTATCGAATCAAACTAAAGATGTATAGGGTAAACTGTAGAATGAGAGATATTTTTTTGTGATGTATTTATATACTCTTAATTTTTAGTTATTATCGATAGTTATGGATTTCTCATTAACCGGTTAACTGGCACGGCTTTATTACTATTCGTGCTCAAACTGGCAACATCGAAAAATTAAGTGAATTACAAAGTTATTCCATTTCATCATATATGATACAGAATTGGCAGATTTAGCCCAATTGGCCAGATTTTTTTTATCTTATATGATACATTGCCAGTTAACTGGTTAAAATAAAACATCTCGAGTACCTATTACGTCTTTTATTTTAAAATATTCCTTAAAAAGCAAAATAGTTATATAGTTTTCAGAGGCTTTATACGAGGAATTACATAGAACTCCGAATCATCCCGAGATTCTGTTACGTGGACGCCAAAAACACCACCGAAAAACCAATGAATGTCGAAACACGGACGCATACACGCGCGCCCCATAGTGCCAGTAAATTAACACAGGCGGGGAACACATTTAAACAGGTTTCGTAATAGTACTCGGGCCACAAAGTCATCGCGCCGATCCGTTACGACACGCTAACGGACACAATGTTATGTAAAATGTTAATTGACACACGTGGATCACGACCGAGTGTGATAAATTCTCTGCTCCGACGCACGTGCTTCTCCGAACCGATCTTTCGGGGCACAAAATCGTGGCAACGTACGTGAAGGGGAGAGAAGGTCGTCCACAACGTACATCGCATACAGAGGGAACAAATTTAAATATTCTAAGGAATTAGACCTTTGATTACACCGAAAGGAAATTATCTCGCTCACCACCGCGCGCAAATATTTGAGAAGCAAACTGTACCATTCTCCATGCAGGCTTGAACCAAGAATTCGCGGCAAGAACTACTCCCATTCCTCAAGGAATCCTGCGCAAGAAGACATCGAATATTTTCAATTGCGCCTAAATCCGCGCAAAGATCTCATCCCCTGAATCAGCAGTGTTTACTCGATCGCGAAATACAAGGCTCGTCCGCGGTTCCTCCACGAAGCTCGTTTTTCTCGCGCGAATCCAGCGGTGAAATAAATTCACCTGGCGCGTAGGCGTTGTACGGGCAGGTAGACGCTGCTCGGTATCGGGGACGACCTTGGAGCCGTTATGCTCATATGGTTTAATGCTTGTTTCGACGTCAGTCGCATATAGGAGTGTCGGTGACCCGTGTCGGTTCCATTGGAGTGGACGACGTCGAGCGCCGTCTCGTCAGGCGTCTTATCGCACCTGGACGGCGATTACTTCGGCCGCAAGGCAAGGACACGTCAACGACCCTGACGACCAATTAGGAACGAATTTCTATTAACGGAGACGGGTAGTTTCTTCCCGTTATCGTCGTTTACCAACTCCGCGTCGTTTGCCGGGGCTCCCCTCGCTCGGACGTCAGAAATTCCGAATGCAAGCGAACGAGCGGTAATCGCTCCAATATGGCGGTGCCCCAAAGTGGAGAACGCGGCTCTTTGGACGTGGTAGGGCGAGAGGCGGTATCGATTCTTAATGTTGTACAAGCGGGTTAAGAAGAGCCGCGATGTTGGCGATGCGCGTAATTGTTCAATCGGCAAGGGGGAAAAGTCATATCGCGGATAAAAAGTGATTGAAATTTTCCTGCTCACGAAGGAGGATAAAAGTGTAGAAAGTGACCCGGATCTGCGGCGTCATTCCCCTTGAGTCACGAACGTGTTTGTGCCCCGCGAATTTTTTCATTTCGGGCAATTGTAAAAGAGAAGAGGACAGGAGGAAGGTGATCCGAAGGTGAGAAATCGATGGGAGCAACGCAGCTATGCAGGCATCCACTTGCAATAGAGGCAAATGTATTTTGGATTCATATGTTCGCTGGAAGAATAAACAGTGGCGTAGCTTTTCCGGTCGTTGCATAAATATTTGCTGATATATGTATTTCGTCGTCCCTTTGCGGCTTCCACTATTCCACGATCCCATGACGCATTGTTTCCCTCGTTGTTTGAATTCCTCCGACGTTCTCGAGGTATTCTGCGTCTCGCGCCGGCCGCCGACGATAATGGTAACGGAGAGGGGAACGAAGAATAAGAGGGGGAAAAAAAGGATATCGAGTTATCCGCGATTTCCTTGGTGCTCGTCCGCGTGTATCCGTTTTTGTAGACCGTAAATACCGACTTCGGCCGGTCTCCGCGAGAAATCGTTCCAAAGTTCAACGTTTGCGGCCGTCCGTCGATCCGTCGAATTAATTAAAGCTGCAACCTATCACGCCAATTAGCGAAGCAATGCCCCCGGGGAAATTTTCCGCTTTCCAAGCGTGCGTCTAGCCCCTTTGTTAGGAGCAACACTCGCGACGAGTCGGAATCGAGCCGACATTTTTGAGCTTCGCCGCAACAAGGCCTGCGTTGTTTTCGACGCAGAAGACACAAAGGCGTTGATTTCTCGTTTATTGCACAGAATATTTTCGCGAGAAAGCTCGGGCGGGAAGGGATACAGATAAGCGAAGCGAGCGGCGTTCTCTAAGAACGGCTACCCTTTTACTCTTTAACAAGAAATTACTACGAATTGTACAGTGGGTCCAGGTACAGTGTGGCCAATGAGCCGGAAGCCGCCATTTTCAGTTCCAGCCTGGTCAAGCGCGTGCGATATAAAGTACAACTCTGAAGTTGTAAGAAGTACAACCCCCCCCCCCCCCCCCTCCACATCGACAATGAAAAGTTGCAAGTGCAGATTGCCGTTTACACTAAATGGGCATATATTTTGTCGAAATGAAGTGTAAACGAATGTTCGTTCGTTTGGTCTAAACGCATCGTTAAGTGAAACTGGTAGAGAATTATTCAGATTAGCGGCATCCATATTATCGCTTCATTAATATTCAATTAAAATACGATTACAACTTCGTCGCTCGAAGACATCGACTTCAGTTATCGCGGATTAATTTTGATGAGTGCTTTGAGACCCGATTTCCAATTATCGATCGTGACTATCAGCTTATTAATTACGAGTATTTAATTAAAGGAAGGCCGACAGAAACGTGATCCTGCGCACTCTCTCTCTCTCTCTCTCTGTCTCTCTCTGTCTCTGTCTCTCCTTAACTACCCACAGAAAACGTGACCGTTTTAACGACTGCAATTGGCCTTATTAATAGGAGTCGAGCACACTTCGGTCAACTGACGGTCGCGAAGTGTTTCTCTGGGCGAAGATGCTTCTCGTGACGGCACGAGACTCGAATCGGGTTCAACAGAAACAATTCATCGGATTAAATCGTTATGATCCAAATAATCATGTGTTATTGCTCGTGGTATTTTTTAATTGCAGAATTCTTTGAACGAGAGGTGGTTTGGAGATTTCCTAATACGACACCTTTAATAGTAAAGGGAGGACTCTGGATGGGTCTGGCCGAGCCAAGAGACGCATGGACGAAGTTTTAAGAGTATCTCGAGATGGATCGAAACAACAATACAACCCAGAAGCGTTAGGATACTTCATATTTTTTCCTTCGCTCGGAACAGGAATTCCAAGAAGGTAGCGGCAAGGTCGATTAAAACGCGCTGCGCGAATACGAAAGAGGGACACGAAGGGTTGAGTTGGCCCGACTGTTCGAGAACGGCGCCAACATAAACTGGTTTACCTCGTAATTTCGGATTCTTCTTATTTAAAGGGGACACTGCGTCGTATTACATGAAGATACGGGATTCGCAGGTGGACCGATATAGTCATTATCGAATGCACAGAAGCACCGAAAAACAGGGGCAAACTTGGCTTTCGTTTTGTGCCGAAGCCGCAAAGTGCACTCATTTTAGGATTCAACGGCGGCCTCCGTTGCATCACTGACGCATCAAACAAACAGGAGACCCAATCCAGTTTCGCGAGCCTGTGGTCTACAAAGAACATGAAAACCCAAGTTGCGGTTGCGTAGAACGAAAGACGTCAGATATTTTGGGCATCCTGACGATCTTACCGAAATTCCGTTTCAGCGACACAATTTGTATCTTTTTTTACGTTAATGAAGTTGATGCTATCGAAAGCTTGGAGATTAAAATTTCTTCGTACAAGCCTCCGATTTCGAGAAAGTGAAAAGGGCAACGCTCTCACGGAGGAGCGTGCGGAGAAATGATACTCCACATATTCGGTTGATATTATCGAGAGGAATCGTACTGCGCATTATTGTTTAAGCGCGAATCGATAAGTCAGAAGGAGTGTAAGGAATCCCTTGGCGACCAATTAATTCGCGTTCGTCACCAGCGTGCAAAAAACTCGCTCCACCGTACGTACGATCGGCTAATAATATACGTATACATACACACACTAGTGCCAGCGTAACCGTGCCATACAATTGCACACGCCTCGCGAGGAAATGCGGCGCGGCTGCATATGTAAACAAACGCGAGAAGCGAGCCGCTTTGAGAAGCAGAAGCCGCGCTGCTCCCCACCGCCTCTGACGCAAATCTACCCCCCGTAGCATTCGCGGGGATTTTCATGCGCGCTCGCGATTTATTCGCGACGCACTCGCGCCGAGGAGAACCGGTCGAATCGGGATGATGGCAGCGACGCGTTTCTATTATAACGCAAACGCGAACGTTCCTCGCCGAAGACCAGCGTACGGTTGGAGAGATAATTGTGGGAGCCGGTTCAACGCGCTGGAATCGCTGAAAAATTCGCGTTACGTAAGAGATGGATGGATGTTTGTCGCAAACAGTCGCTTCTCGCGAAAATATTCGATTCACTTCTGATCAGAATTATTTATCGAGAGTTCGGTAACGAAATCGAAGTGTCTTGGACGATGAATTAGAGAGCTGTCTGTTTCATTTGCTTGGGATTTTAAGAGTTAGATATGGGAATATGGGCTGGGAACTGTTGAGCCCTAGATCGATACAACTATTTTATTTATTTATTACCTTTTACAGCAAGACCCTATTACATACAAAGTGAAAATATAACAAAACAAACATTACCGCATACGAGAAATAACCAATCAAACCCCGAGAACAAAATTCAAAGTACAAATAGAATACGAGAATAAAGCAAAACTAGAAAATACTTTCCCGACTGAACGAGTAACTTTTCACATAACCATCATGCCTTCCCATCGAGAACTCTAAGCAGTTCAGATTTAAAGACATTGGCGTTCCGTGCAACAAAATCTATCTCCTCATTACAATTCAACACAACTATTTACTTTTTCTTTATATAAACGAAAACAGTTAAAAAATGATTGCTAACGTCAAGGTACACCCACGTACGCTGGATCGGAGGAAAGAATTTATCAACAATCTTCACATATCCCGTTGAAATGAAGCTACATATATACGGTGTCGAGATAATTCGTCTGTATCAACCTGCCTCTGTATCAACTAGCCCCGGTCTCCCCTACTGAAAACTGTATCAAGGTATTCTGTTACTCGAAAAGGGGGAAAGAGACGATATTGAAGATACAGCTGGAGAACTGCAAGAGGTGCAACAACTACATTTTGCTTCTGATAGCGCGACGATAACACTGGTTACATAATATTGTGCTATGTTTGCGACTTACAGCTGGAAAATGGCGTTTTAAATAGACTAGCGCTTAACCCGACGCGTTTAGACGTTAGTGAGCAGGCAGTATCGTTTCCCCGCCAGAAGATTACATTTCTAATCCCCGGGTCGTCATCAGAGGAGTTCGCACGAAACTGTTTCACGATTTGTAAGCATTCTCCATGATAAATGGCTGTACAAAAATATGTTACCGCGTGCAGTGATTAATTAATCGGCTTGGTTTCTCTGCCAAGCGTAACCCCATGCAATAAACCACAGGGGTGACAGGATCTAAAGAGACGGTGTCGGGCGCCGCGGCGCCAGTCGTACCTCTGCGGTCAAGCTGAAATTGTAGGCCAAGTGAAATGCAGTGGACAGCTGGAAAAAGGAAGGAAGAGTGACTTCCACTAGCGCTCCTTCACATCAGAGAAAATAGCTCCAAATTCATTTGATTCATTTCATTCAGTTAGAGTTCGGTACAAACCATCATCAGAGTAGAAGAAAGATTGAATTGTAAATTAATTAGAAAAGTTACTTGAAAGTAATTGAGATCAACATCTCGACCAACCAGTGAATCGAAGTCGGCTCCGGGTGGGCCACTCCGTGCAAACGAGATGACAAAAAGGGCCATTCAAAGCGAAGAGGCGCCGCAAGAAAGTATGAAAGGAGTCGTTCGACCGACTCGAGAGTGGGAAAGCCTGCATCGGGCCCGAGAAGGTGGCTCCGCCGTAAATTGTTGAGATCAGTGTAGATTGGCGGTGATTGAGACTACATTACAAAGGCCTTGAGTTGCTTAACACCCAGTCGCCGGATTCATCGACCGTTATTTTCTTCGAGAAATTCTTGAAGAAACAGGACGGAGGATCGAGGCGCAGCTCGAGATAGAGATTCGCCGGTCCTTGACGACTTTTCGGGTCGGGTAATTTACATGCGTGTGCAGTCGCATCTAAATACCCGAATTAAGCCTCGAATCCGACGGATGTATACATATATAGATGCTGGCCCGATAAAGTAATAAAGCGGGGATAGCATAAATTTCGTCGAGTCATTGCTGCCTCTTCCTGCGCTTTGCTGCGAGCATAAATTTAAAGGATCGAGGCGAAGAGAGAAAAGCAGGGTATGGGCGGGACGCTCAATTGATAGAATGTATGCAAGCCACAATGGCGTGAATATAAATCGATGAGACGATTATTATTCGAACAGCTCCGCGTCGGTATTATTAAAACGCTCGTTTGGATTCTCCGCGATAGCATTGGGCCCGTTATCGTCAATTAACAGTCCAACATTATAGCGACGCGTTCGTAGAACTGCCGACTACATCGATGAAAGTTCAATTGATTTATTTTCATTTCGTTCGCTGGCGAATTAGTGATACTTTCTTTTTGTAATTTCGTGGCACAGTTGTAAGTGGGGTATCCACTGTCGGTCACGCGATAGTCGATGTTTAAGTGTCTTTCGAGCTTCTGGGGGCAAGAACGTTTTCCTTGGGTAGATTCGTTACGAACTCGGCGGGTTTCGCCATGGCTAATGCATTTACTATGATTATGGTGCATATAGCGCGAGATATTTACAGCCCCAGGCAACTAGCTCCACCGAATTTCACCACTCGTAATGCCGTTATCCGATTCGAGAGGATACCTGCTAGCGATACGCGAGGGAGCCATCGTTTATTCGGGGATAGTACACTTTACGGAGAACAAAGTTTATATAACACCGCCGAGAGAGACAGCGAGAGAGGAAGATATGGCGGTATCGCTATCATATCAGAATTAACGAGAAAAAAAGTACTACAACTAGACCATGAAGTTGGTCAGTGACCAGCGAGTTCGACGAATAAAAGTATATCAGCGTCGTAGCTAGCTTCGCGTTTATCACGAAATTAAGAGGCTTTCAAGGACACGATATCTTGTCTCCAATGTGCCTTAGATGCTGCAGACGATCGTTAAATTTTCTTATCGCTGAAATTTTGGTGGCAACCGAACCAAGACAGTGCCGCTTGGAGGAATAACCACGGTACTAATTAATACGAAAATGAAGAATTATCGCGACATCATCCACGAAAGAAAACTCCCTAACAATTGCAAATGACAATCGGTGATCGCCACCGTGGAGAATTCTTCGTCACCTGTGCGTTTCCTTCTTCAAATTAACAATGCCCATTATATCTGTGTTAGCGATAGGAAAATGAAAACAGTGAAGTCGACAACTATTATCTATATAACTGTTCGCCTGAACGCCATAAATGAGCGAAATATCAAAATAGAGAACATTTAAAAAGAAAATGGAGCGCGGTTTCGAGGAATAGATTCGAAAAGGAGTAAATCATTCGAGTGGCTTCGACGGCCGCGGGAAACGTCGGGCTCTCAAACTTTCCGATTCCTTTTGCCATGAAAGCTGCATGCTCGATCGATTAAGCCGTAGGCACCGGTAAGGAGCGGAAAGCGCAATACGAAGACAGAAATATCGCAAGGTATCGGACACGAAATCAACACGACGCGCGTTCCGCCGGGTTAAAAACATCGATCCGCGTCTTTATCGTCATGGCAACACGCGCACTTATACGATTTTACTCTCGCGTGTATAAGTATAGCCAACGTATGTTCGTCTATACGGCACAGAGCAACGGCATGCGCACGGGCACACGCGCCACGGTTACGTGCATGCATGTACGAACCTCTCCTCTATTTGTTATCTTACTCTATCTTCCTTGCTCTATTCTTATCGCAGCACGCCAAGAATGCATTTTCACGGTTTCACTACACGGCACCTTCCGTGTTACGTGCGCGCGCAAATCGGGCTGGCGGTTCTCGTTATGTTTCGCGTGGAATCCTTCGATCTCGGGTGTAATTAAAGGGATTGCGGACGAAGAATTTAGTGAGTAGTATAAGCACGTTACGCGGGTAAATGACATAAGCAGCTTTTCGATCGAGATTCTTAATGGATGCAATGACTCTAGTTAAAATAACTAGCGATCTATTTGGATAGACAGTCGGCTATGTTATTCGAAACGAATTTGAATTGGAGCCGATTTAGCGCGACAAAAGCTGCGCAGTTGATGTGTGAAAGGCCAACGCCTGACAATCTCTAACGCGATAACGGCAGCGCGAAGGGATGTTGTATTATCCGAGAGGATAGAAAATAACCATAGTCAAGCGATAGCGACGGCGTTACATCGTCAACAACGACGCCTGTCAAACGAAGGGACGAAGTTCAAATTCATTGATAATCGCGTGCACGTTCGATGCGCCGCGCGCGGTGGCTCATCCTCCGGCTTCGGCTTGAATTTAAACAAGAAGACTCGTTATCGCGTTCCATTAGTTAATTCACAGAGACCGAGCAATATGAGACCGACCGATACTCGATGTGTCAGAAGCCATCATGAATCATGTTTACTAATAGATGCGAAAACGAAATACATACTTCTCTACGCGCGCGAGTGAGTTAGGCGTCCATATTGAAAGCAGCATAACCTCACTAAATTTTATCAAGTGTGCTCCGTTCCCACGAATAATACGAGAAAACGTTCGTTCTACCTTACTCCCGCGATTCAACAAGTCACCATGAAACAATGGTCGATATCCATTGAAAATAAACTGTAAAAACATCATTATCCCAAGCGCGCACAATTTTGTACATAACCTTGATAGCTGACATCACCGCATTCGTGCATTCTTTGATTAAATTGCATAAACAAAGAGTACAGGTGAACTTGCCAGCTGCGAAATATATGTATCTTAATGTATGTGTCGCTCTGATAATTATTTCGCCGAGTCAACGATCAGTTCGAAGGTAGATGCGAAATTTGGTTAGGTTCGGTGTACACATTTGCTGGATCTTATATTTATTATTTATTGACCATGGCGTTTTATGGTGTTGGGAGTTTAAAACCCGCGTAATTAATGTCCACAACGTTCGGCCATGTTGTGTTGATACCATGGAAAACGATTAGAGGGACCGAGAACGCAGCAGGGCTATCTCGTCGACTGGCAGACGAACCATTTCGCAAATTTTCTGGTGTACCAATCTATCCACTTACCGGCCGTGGCTTTGGTGCTCTTCCCATGATGCCTCCTGTTCTTCTTCCCCGATAATCGGCCCTTCAGTAACATCGTACACGCACTTTATCACGATTTTGATCACTCGCCTCGCACTGGCTACGCATTATTATTCAGCCGCGCGGCAGCCATTTGCCCTCTACTCGGCTATAAAGCCTGCCTCGTCGTTTCGTTTAGCCTTTGGCTTTCGGCCATTCGACAGCCTTTGACGTCACGTGGATCCCGGTGACGTATCTACATCTCCGTTCTGTTTACAACACCGCTTCGCTCTAGAAACTGAAAAGCGAGACGACCTTCTTAGATCAAGCTCATTGCACGTGATACTATGACAGCGACGTCTCTGGTATTTACATTATGACATACAGAACGTGATGTGTCTTTAAATTCCCGTCGTGCGTGGATACATTTTCCTTCGGTAAGAGCAGGGCCCCGCGCTGCGTAGTAAATGATAAGGCACTGGCAAGATTTCGAATAGGTCTGTTTTATCGATGCACGGTTACTCTTGGAGATGTGAACCACGGAACCGTAGTAATTCAAATGTACCGCCAAATCTATAGTAAATAATTTCCAGTTAATTAAGGAGAAATCGAAGTATTATATTAAAATCTGATTCTGGAAATGTGAAATGTTTGTCGCTCGATGAGGAGATGAAAGGAGAGGAAAGGCGACTTGCAATAAGAACTACCGTAACTGCGTGTAGGTACGGCCTTTTACTTCACACAATCAGGTTCTCTTTTGACACACATTATCCCCAACTAAAAGTTGAACAAAGAATATCGAAGGCAGCCAATGTATCGTGGAGAAACTGGTTTCTCGCGACTCTTTCTTTCGATGGAATAGAAATTTATTCCGCGATAAATTTCTTGCGCCTCGATCCCGCTTTCCGCTACTCCGCCCATAAAAGACAATACCAAAGCTCACAAGAAACCATACGTACACTGGTAGCAACTATATATCATATATATATACCATCGCGTAGAAATCTATATATATCTATCTATCATAACGTAAGAGTCGAAAAGGACAATCGTAACATACATACGTCGGGCATCTATATAATAATAATTATACGAGACACATTTTGCAAAAGATCGCAACAATTATGCAAAAATAGACGTTATCCGTTCGGCCGTCGTAACCGCAAGAAAATCGACACCGATGGATAATTTTTCTTGGCGTTGCGACAGGTAGTGAATTAACCGCAATACTCGGCAATATAGGTCGAAGTTGCCAGTATTCGTTGACGTAAAAATTCTAATGTTTCCCCCATCATCCTTTCGAGCCGCCTTTCAACTAATAAATTTTCTTTTACCCCGCGATTAGCACTTCTGCGGAGAGCCATTTGTAAAAATTTTCTGTACCATATATCTCATCATCTTAAATCGTAGGGTATCGGTTGCAATATCACTGCGACACGTTCTTCTTTTATACCCCGTTTATTTACGACGGAACCGTGACCAGAGCCAAAAGTTCCCTCCATTTATGGTATCCCCCGTTTATGAGTATTTATGAAGGCTGAGGAACCACCACCAGCTGCCTACTATCTTTCGTTACGGAAAGGGAAATCTGTTGAAAACATTGCCCCGGTTACGGTGATACATTTTGAAATTAGTTCCAGCGATGGATATACAAATACAAACGAAAATTATGGCCCCTAGCCACGGTATTCATGTACGAGCGTAGAGGAATTCAAATGTTTCTCTCTTCTCTTGTCTCTCTTTAACTCTCTATCTTTCTCTCTCTCTCTCTCACACTCTCACTTAAACACTACACATTTTGACAAATAATTAAGTCATCACAGAAGCATCAATATTATCATATTCAATTAGACTACATATTTCGTGAATGTTCTTGTTTTCAGTTAGCGCAGTAATATTACAATGATCGAGTACAAAATGGTTTTTAAAGTTTCCAAGCCTAGTATAAAGCACTATTATATATATATATATTCATATATTATTAAGTGTGCTTACATGTCGGCACATACCATACACATATGTTTCTTTTTTATTACATATGGTATGTGTATATACACACATATGGTCGCAATTACCACTTAGGATCTAATTGTAGCGGTAGTATTCTATTAATTACTCTATGAATGAAAGCAAAACATTTAACAAAATGATAACACGACGAATAGACAAAGGAACGACCGTTAAGAGAAACCCGTAACTCTAATTAAAGGGTAAAAAACTTTCGACCCTGACGATCGTTACGATCCTTCTTCCCGTTTTAGAACCGATTCAGACTAAATGATTCTACAACTGCGTAATTGAGTAAACAACAACACCATAGCCATTAAGAAAGAAAATGAAATATACTGAAACAAGCACGGTATAAAAAAAAATCATAAAACATTAGTTACTCCAACATACACAATCAATCACAAACACAGAAGTTATCTGTTCTTAATGCCATCTCCTAGTAGACCCACAATCATGTAAGTGGTAGGCACGTTAGAACTGAAACTAATATATATTACACGTCGTATCCTAAACCGATTTTAATACGTGTATATATTCGTGTACATTTTAAAAAACAAATAAGTGTGTAGTTAGACGAAGGCAGTGATTTTGCACAAGTATAAAGTGGGAGGGGGGAACAAAAAAAAAGAAAGTACGAAATGTAGTTAATTCTATCGTTACAAACGTTCCGCGAATTACTTTGAATACCATCTATCTAATCGAATGTGTTTTAGTCTCCCAGCCACAGTAATAAAATAAAATCGTTAAAATTGCAAATCTCTCTGGCAACTACAATCGCTTGCGAGTTCTTTAAATTTTTTTATATTCCATCCAGCGAACGAAAATGGCACAAAGCGTAACGGAGTCCCGTCAAGCACAGCGAGTGCGACCCCTTAGTTTATTCCAAAGTATAAACACGCAACTCCGATGGCCTATTCAGCGACTGACTCTGCAAGCCTGTAGTCAAATCCCGCTCTCCCCCTTTCCTCGATTTTAGTTACGATGGAACGGTATTCGAAACGAGGATCGCGATCGAGAAACGACCTGTACGTTTACCCAGAGCTGGCGGTCTCCTTCTCGGCGGGCAGGCCGGATTGCTCGGACAGAGCTGCCTTGTTCTGTCTCACCATCTCTGCGCGCCTCTCCTTTAGAACAGTAACAAAATTGGCGCATTAAATCGTAACCTCGCGGAGCTGGTCTACTCTAAATTCTAAAGACGAAACTCCAGTGTTCCATGCTAACTAATATTAAGCTAACATGTATCTATGAAATGATCGTAGCTGATAAATGCGGGGCCATGCTGAAAAGTAAACGATAAACGGGGGATCATGTATATATAACTGTACATAATGTAAATGAGGTCCTGTGGAACGAATGGAACGAATTCCTTGCAACATAATGCGGCAAAGCACGGCAACATTCATCGAATATGTCTAATGGGCGTTCGGTATCATATTAAAAACGAAGGGATTCCTACGGAGAAATTAAACAGCCAAGGGACAGACATATAATAAGCCATTTTCACGATGGGTGGGTGGGGGGGGGGGGGGGATTGAAGGCGATAATAATATATCGAATCAACAGAAAGAGGGCGAAATTACATGCTGGCGAATAGCCTGCACACGACGTTGAATCTCTCGCTGTCGGTTCTGCTCCGCAGTAGAAACCCTCTTGTCAAATTCGAACTTTTTCACCAGAAGTTCTCTCGTGGCGCACTCATCCGCCATCTGACGCACTTTCGCTATCTTCACAGTGTTCTAAACGACCATTTCAAATTCCCTTATTGGGTAAAATCGTTTGATAGCGTGTAAAGAAAGGATTTCCACTAAAACCAAGTTTGGAACCAACTTTATATTCCGTTGCAAACGCGCTCTCTATACTTTACCAAACCAGGTGTGTGTGTGTGTGTCTGTGTGTCTATATGCGTGTACCTGTGTATACATTTGTGTGTTACTTCTACAAAGCGAGAAATCCTTCCTGATACTGCCCAAAACAATCCAATGGAAAACCCATAAACCAATACAGAATCTAGATGACGTAGAATGAATCGTGCAACTTACGTGGTTGCGCAGCTTCTCCTTTTGTTCGCGTTCGATGTTCTCGCGACGTTCGCGAGCCTGGTCCAGCTTGCCTTGAATTTGAGATTCAAGCTGCTGCACGCGTTCACTTATTCCTTGGCGGACGCGAGCTACCTGCTCCTCCTAAACGTTAAACGACATTCAACTAGCAACAGGACCATTTCAGACTTTTACATAGATAATAGCCTAGCAACGATACTAACGTGTTCCTTGAGACGATCCAGCATCCTCTTGATATTCTCATCGCGCTGAGCTGCAGCGGTCTTCAGCTTCTCTTCGACGGCGCAACGGACCTCCTCGGTCTGCTGCTCGAGGCTCAACCGGGTCTTCTCCACGCTCTCTAACTGTAATCAGAATTCCCCCGCAAGGTAGACGAGTAAGTAATATTCATTTAACAGAGACAGAGTTACGGGTCGGGATCTCAACTAACGTGCTCCTTCAGCTTGTTCTTCAGATCGTTGATGTGCTGCTCCCGCTTCTCCTCCGTGTTGTTCATCTTCGTGTCCAGAGACTCGCGAGTGGCAGCGATAAAGGCGGCGCTAAGTTCATCTTTCTTGCGAGCGGCCTCTTCGATTTTGCTAAGCTTAGCGGCAAGTGCGGCGAGCTTATGGGCTTCCAAGGAGAGTCGTCTCTCCTCTGCGGCTCTAAGCTTGTCTTCAATGGCGACTTGTTGAGTCGGGCTGGTCTGTGGCGGCGACGGCGCTCTCTTCGGCACTGTTGGCTCCGCCAGGATCACCTCGTAGCACAAGCCACCCTTGGATTTCTCCTGGCATCGGATTTCCGTCGCTACGAAACCATTGCCAAGTGATACCGATCAATGAATTATGCACTTTGTTTCGTCCAATTCCGCGTGGGAAAAGCTTCATCGACCCTTAATAGGGGAATGAAAGACTGTTCCCTCTCAATTACGGAGTTAATTTAAAATGTCCCCACTGAACTGCGATAAATACTTCGTTCCTTCTCAATTAAGTAATCGCCGCCAGTCGTAATGTAACCGAAATCTGCATACGGCAACACAGCGATAGGATCTCTAATTCATGGTACAATTAAAATGATCCAGTTGATAAGAGGCAATCGACTTTCGTGGAAAGACTCCACGATCCATCCATCTCCTTTGGCTGCAAGTACGCGAGCCGGTTACGGAAGTATGACTCAGAGACGCGAGAAGGAAGGATCGATCAGCCCACGGGACGATTGTCTCTAGGCGCCGCGACGTCTAGCGTCGGCACACGCACCTTTCAGCGGCCACCCCACGCTGGATCGTTCTTCGACATTCGCCGCTTTCGATTTATAATTCACCCGGCGACATATTGGCGACCGTTCCTATCGAGTTCATTGACCCCCTGCATCGCGCACGCCACGATCCGTTCAAATAAAGAAAGTATATAAAATAATGCACCTGTACAGGCGCGTGCATAGAAATTCCATAGATCTCGCATATACTTTCTAACCGATCCTTTTATCAGGCAAGCTGATAATCTCGTTACGGTACGGTCAACTTTAAAGTCGTCTCGAGTGAGAGAGCTCGCCGTCTAATCGAGCTGAACTCGAGGGTGATTAAGCGTTCGATCGCGGCCGCGCGACATGAAAGCGAGACTCGTTAATTATAAAACAGCGTGTACTACTCACTGATGAACTTCACCTTCTTCGGCTGCTTGGTCCGCGGCTTCCCTTTGCCGCTGGGCTTCTTGAAGGGTGCATTGCCCCTTCTATCTCCTGCTTTGGTAATTGGGAATCAATGAGAGTCGCCGTATTACCCGGGGACCAACCGGCAACTAGGGATCGCGGTTTAATTATCGGGAAATCGATGCAACCGTCTATTCGCTACCAGCCAACGGGGGTGGCCATCTTGGGCCGCACCCCGATCGTTTCCTGAAGGCTTTCCATGGATCACGTGCGTGACGGCTGCTCCTGCGATCTTTTCGAGCAGCCGCGAAAGTCCAAGGTGATCCATGAATTAAAGAACAGAGGGAAATTGATTCCCTCTCGTACGATGAATAATTGAATCTTAGTACCGGCGTTTCAGGGATGACTCGATGCGAAATTCGTTTTAGAAAGGACATCGGGCCTCGCTGATGACCGCGTGCAAGTGAATTTCCATCACGCATCCTACGAGGGCCGCAGGACACACAGGTGCGACGTGTGTACCGATTGGTGGACGGTGGGGAAATTGATCGAACTGCAGGTGTCTAGGATAATACGATACCAGCGTGATATCGACCACCGTCGACTGCGGTAAAAATACGCCGGCCATCAGGCTCGAAAAGTGTATACACGCGAAGGACGATCTTTAGGGGAGGCTGAATTAACAAGCTCCTTGCACGCAAGGGGACGAAATTTATCTAAAACTGACTCTGTACCTTGATCCACGAAATAGTATCTTACAATACGTTCTCCAAGTGAATGATCGTACAAATAATAAACAGAACGAATAAGCGAGAGTGAAATTTGTAAAAAGTGGAGCGATCTTAATCAAAGCTGAAACGCGATGACAGGGAAAACGATGCCGTATAAAATCGGATTAAAAGCAATCCGGCCGCGAGTTTAGAGAATCACCTCGATGCACCGCGGCACCGGCACCTCCCCCTTGCGACCACCCTTAAGGCACCCGGAAGCAGGTTCGCCAAAGAAATGGAAAGTGGAAGACGGTTGCATCCCTCTCCCTTCTCGCGATTGACCAGAAGAAAATACATGAGATTGATAGACTCACCTACGATGCCCAAGGGTGCTTTGCAGCTGTGACAGAAGCACTGCAGCACTGAGTCGCGCACGAGACCGATCAGCATATTTCTAGCGTTTCCGTAGCTCGTTCCCTGTACGGTTAAGCACCGCGTCTGAACGAAATGAAAAGCTGAGCGCGGCGGGAAGGAAAGAAGGAAAGGAGGAGGCGCAGAAATGTCGGCGTACAGGGCACGTCCGACGAGCAAAGAGTAGGGCCGGAAGTGGCTCAACTACTACTCGTATAACTGGGGCGGTGGCTGGAGGGCGACTGATCCGCACAGTGCGCCACGACGCTCGGCGTCGCTCAATATCCACCCACCGGCGCCTCTTGCGCCCCTAGCCGCGGCAGACCGACACCCCCCGCAGCAGCGAGCGGCCTACCCGACGAAAAGCCACCCCTCCACCTCCGCCAACCTCCACCTCCGGCAGGCTTACCGGTGGCTATATCGTGGACCCGGCTGCCGGTCGCTAGGCACGTGTGGCAGCCTACGTGGAGGCGTAAAATGCCATCTGTCCAACCCCATCCACCCTCGGGCCTCTCTTACACTTTTCCCTCTGCCCCGCAGCCACCAGCTGCTGCTAATCAATGGGCGACTTCCACTCGCGAAATTTTCTTCCCGAGGTTGTCCATGGCGTTTCGTAGATTTCTACACGGTGGAAGCGGTGGCGCAGGCGGGCAGAAGGTTGTTTGCTGAGGATCCCTGTGCAACTGCGCGCAGATCAGTTGAGGAGTACTTGGGCTTTAACGGTCGGTGAAGTATTCTTATGTAGAGACGTACAATACCATCTATCTGAACTCAATTAGGGTCTCTTGCGTTCCGACTCAGGCTCGCAGCCAAGTTGCTGATCAATGGGATTCTTTGCGAAATTTCGCAGTTCGCCAGGGACGTTTACTTGGCTCTACGTTTATAGATTTGCGTCACTGGTTAGGGAACTGTAATAGAGGACCGTTTACCGCGGCGATATAGTATACCGTATAAGCAAGCTTTTGCGCTGTGGCACTTGAGTACTCTCACGTGGAGTTGCGAAGTAGCATTCTGTTTAAAACGCTATAGCTCGTGGAAGACACTTGCCTCTTTCAACCTTGATAGTTTTTAAGTCTTAACGTAAAGTCTTTAAGTCCTGCGACTTAACAGTATCGTGCATAGACAAGTGGAAGTCTAATCTTCCGTTGGGGTAACCAAGCACCCTCGGGATCGATGGTAATTACTCCTCAGGATATTGATTCCGTAGTTCGCGAAGATTTTACGTAACCGCGCCCTATTTCCCCAAGATGTTCCACTATAAATCTAGCCCTGCAGCTGGATCTCGCCCTTGCTGGGTTGCGCCACTACGGGCGCAATGCCTGAACCGACGACTTTGCAGTATACAGATGCCGAAGGGAACCGGGAATGCTGAGCAATCTTCCTTGGATTGTTCCAATATCGGTGTTAAGCACCTCTACTCGAATTTACTTGAAGCTTCAGCGAGCCTTCGGTGAAGACCAAGTAAAATTCTCCGCCTCGCTGTCGCGCAGGGTTCTCAATAAGTAATCAGTCCGAGATAAATAGCAGAAATCTTCGAAGCGGGCAAAAGCTCGTCCTTTAATTCTTTCACCAACTGAATCACCCTCCCAAGGGCTGGGTCCGCAAATAATTCAGCCATCGTCCCTCCCTGATTTCCAAGAGTGATTCACCAATATTTTTTCTTCCTCGGGCTGGGTCCACCGTCTATATTTGGAGTAGATTGCTCTCTTGGAGAATGCTACAACTCCAATTTCCTGAACCGTCGCATCCCTTATCCTTGAAGTCCGACCACCATAAGTCCCGGTGGCTATTTTCCTTATTCTACCCTGATACCGCTGTCGCTTTTAACAAGTCGCGACGAGCAGGCTCGATTATGGTAAACGTCAGAAGGCAATCGTCGAAAGGAATCGAAACAATAAAATATGGGTCGCGAACGGCGACGCAGCTTGGTTCCGTAAACTTTTCCATTCGGCTCGTAGATACCTATGTGGCGATCGAACAATAGGTATCGGATACCCACGACGCATTACGGTCGAAGGATACGGCCACCGGTAAAGTGAATGAATCTTCCTGTCGCGGATCGATATTGTGGAATATTTTCAGAACCGGGAACCAGGGGAACGGGCGACGTTAATGATGCATCCGCCCCCCCCCCCCTTTTTCCACTGGTCACGAACCGCGGTAAATTGCGCAGAAATCGGGAAGCCATGATGTTCGACGGAGGCGCCCCGAATCCGCACGAAACTATCTGCATTGTTTGGCAAAGGCTCCAGCTAACTTCTCGGTATGTGTCATTTAAATGTGACTCCCGAACGTTTCGCTTCGTCGTTGTACAGTATTCTATCGCACGGCTAACAAGATCCATCCCGCCTCGATAAATTGGACACGTAAATCTTGATATTTCGTACACAAACTAGATCCCATAATCCGATTTACATTCTTCCCCGAAGAAAAAAAGAAGGAGACGCATTCGGTAAAAAGAGGATTAGTGGGATCTTGAGCTCGCAAGAGGTTTAACGAGCCCCGCTCGCTCATTACATCTAATTGGATCTAAAGAAGCTTTAGCGAAAAAGAGCGCGAAAAAAGACGGAGGTGAAAGAGGCTGAGGCGTCCGGCCGGGGAATAATGCATCGTTTTAAAAACACGATTTATTGCGGGTCGCGAGTCCGTTTAAGGTAGAAATTCGACGGGGGAGAGTCTCTCGCTGTCCGGCGACGACAATCGGATTAACCTACGCACTTCAATGTCACCGTGTATGCTCTTTTAAGTCGACCGAGAGTCAACGAGCGAGCCGTGGTCTTTCACGCGAGCGTGAGAGAGCCCCGAGTCGCGTTCCCTTGCACGCGAGAGAACTCGTGCTGCAAGAAAAGGGACGAAAAAAAGAGGGACGCTAGTTTTTTGTCGCGTGCCCTGATCGACGCCGCTTCGAATTCTGAGGCATTATTTATCGATACGTGGAACGCTATACCGGGGTCCGGTTTTATGTACCGTCCACACGGAGCCAGATAATGGGAAATCGATACGATCGCGAGTAATTATTCGCATTGCGAAATTGGCAACGGCCGCGAAATTACGCGTAATGAAGCCATGCTGAAGTAGTCGTACCGTCGAGTTTACTTTTCGTTTTTCGCCTGCAAACTTCGTCGCACGTTAACGAGGTCATTTGGAGGACTATTCAAATTCGATGCAAATTAAAACGTGGGATATTTAAAAGTGGTAGAGTCTAGAAGATCTTTTATAAGATTCGTTGAAAAATGGTGATTGAAGAAGGTACTTCGTAATAATTGCTCTACGTAATAGTAGCTAAAAATCTTCTTCGGTGAAATAGGCCCTAATAGATCAGCGAAGTTCGTGATTATAAAAATTGACGAATTAAAGAAGAATGAAATAGATCGGAGCAAAACACGTATATATAATCGAAAACAATTCTAACAATATTGCGCGGATGATTTATTATTGGAGAAGCAATTTATTAAATTCGTCAGGTTTGAGAACCACTGAAAGGCGTTCGAGCACTGCAGTCGAGTCAAGCTGCAGTTGCCACGGCGAAGTGCAGATTGCACTTCACCGAGGACGCCAATGGAGGGCTCTGACCTCTTCTCGGCAACTATCTACTTTCTGCTGCCTTTGGGTGTGCTCCTACTGCCACCTAAATTGCCATACTAATTAAGGATCCTTTGTCAAACTCACTCCGTATCGAAGCATGCCTAAATCGTGTTACACGTAATTTGGCAAACGGCTCCTTTGTTTCCTGCGATTTCGGTACATTACTCGACTGGCGATGTGGGAATCATATTACAAAGAACAGTTCGATAGGCGACTCGATCGATTCGAGGATAACCATGTATTGGTATTGCAAACCGCGTAAACAAATTAGCATAGATCAGGAACTTTGTACATAATAGTATTGCACAGGGTAGATTAGAGATAAACTTTTCAAAGTTCGGTGTATACATGTATAATTTGTTACATCTTTTACTTGAATAAATATTTTCGCTCGTAGACTGTAAAATGTATGTAGTCACTTACGTTCACTGTTGACGGGCGATTCTGTAGCAGTAGCCATTGCGGGGTCACTATAAGAAAATACCATGAATTTATAGGAAATTTTCCAATCCGATATTATCTTAATTTTCACCTTTCATATTTCTTTTGGAAAGATATAAAGAGTACTCCTCGAATAAACAATCTCGTGTCGTAACAATTCGACGCGAGGTACACATTTCGAACAAAGAGACTACACAAAGAAGCTAGGCACTATTTTCCTACTGCGTCTTTCTCAAGCATCGTCACATTAACGGGACAACATTTATCATCGGAGAAATGTGTTGGATAATGTTCTATCCTCTTATCTTATCTAGAGACAATAAAATACATTCTGGGTAAACCCCCAGTGTCTACGTGCTATTGTACGCCTGCTTCCTTATGTAAACGCAGCTCCTACGGACATTGTAAGGAGAATCCTGCTGGAACACGTTCAAAATCTCCCCTCGCTGTACATTGACGCGGTGTCAACGGAATAAAGTCTAATGCACCTTGACACGTCGGTGAACGACCCGGTCGAGACGCAATTCGCGTGCCGCTCTTACCAGTTAACAACAAATACACGGAAGGACTCGTTCAAACGTAACCGTGGAAAGCCAAAGCGGTACGATTACTTGTACGCATGATCGCGCACTAGGAGACGTACCGCAGTCACGCTTGTAAATCGAACGCGGAGTATGTATGCCGACTGGTCTTGCTAAATAAAAACAACAAGGCGCTCTTTGTTTCGTATCGCGCTTCGATCGAGCGTATCAATAGAACACACGCTCGCGAGGTGACCGGTACGGCGTCTCTTTGTTCGAATCGGTCGCGTCCCTTTGTCGCGATGCAATCTCTTGTCGACCCATTCCCAGCAAATTGCTCGACATACCTGGCTTCACCTCAGGTCGGAACAAAGAAACGGTATATTCCACTTGGCCGCAGAGATCCTGGAGCAGGAACAGCCCACGTACAACACTCGTCAATAATGCACAAGGAGATCTGAACGGTCGCCGGACTAGCTAGCTGCTTTTATTGCGACATGAGAGTATCCCTGTGTATTCCAGCGATTCACACCAGTTACCGTTTGGCAACACGCACGACACATACGCGCGCCCTGTCCGAACGGCTGGAACGTACTCGCCTTCCCATTGGTCGAGCCCTGCGATCGGTTCGTCCGGATTGGCCAGTTTGAACGCACAACGTTGTGTTGAGTCGTAACAGGACGTGTCACGCCGGGGTCCTTCCACCACGCACTCGCAGTACCGTTTTATTGTTTAACAAAACTGCGATGATTGTAAATACGACGCTTTTGAAAATGACAACCGGTGCTTCCGCGTTAGCTTCGTTTATCGTGTGCAAATGCGGCAGGAATCCAAGTCTTCTCCGTTCCTTCGCTGCGACATCGCGGTAAAGGAGTAAACCGATGGGCGACAGTACGAGAATTATTATTGTCCACCGAGCATGTAAGTCGTTGATATCTCAGAAGCAACTATATAGCTTGTTAGTCGGAAACTTAAATAGGAATAGGCAGGTCATAAGCATTTTATTGTGCTCGTCGGATCGAATATAAAGATTTCAATGTAGCACCATTCATATTGCGTAATTATCTGCAATTTGAATACGCTACCTTGAAACGAATGAGCCTATCGCCCGTCTGCTTTGTAGAATATATGTACCCGAGTCTGTATTTTCGACCGCGGGACGGTTGCACCGTTTAAAAAAGATTCATTCTGGATGAATCATATGCCTCTGCATCTCCGGCAACGTGCGTACCAATGTGTGGGAAGTTGGGACCGTTGTGCGACCATACGAACGTAAAAATCCGTTCCCAATATGGTCGAGTCGTTATAACTGGTTTCGATGATTTTACACGAAGTCGTCGTATATTCGTTAAGATTTTAACTAAAACTTATGAGCTTCATTTCCAATGCATCCTCCGAGCTGCAATACTTCCCTCCCTAACATTTATCGTTCTTTTGATTCAAGAGACAATGCGAAGTCTATTATTAGAATGAGTCTCCGTTTCTGAAATTTATTTTCAACATTGCTTCGAATTTCGTCCATATTGAAACTAAAGAAATCGGCAGAGTACTTTGCATCGAAATCGTTAATTTATAAATGGTTGAAGGAAGAGGCATTTTAATCAGTATATATTTAATCTTACTAATCTTTCATAGTAAAATATATATATATATATATATATATGTTGAAATTGCATACTCTTATAGTAATACATTAGTATCAAATTACTTCTCGTACAAATAAAACTTACGCATAATTCCTGATTGGGGCGGTGGTATCTTTGCGTTTGAATGCCATGATTTATGAAATGAAATGATAATGTGATGCATTGAGCAAACATGTATAAATATATTGTTGTATAATTACTGTTTGAGAATGTAATTTCACTGAGGTAGAATATTTTACATATTACGTATACATGGAAATGGAGCACTGTAGAACATCTTTGCGATAGGAAAGAATGTGTCGCCGAACTGAAATAAGGAATCTACGTGAAATAAATTTCATTCGATCCTGCCTCTTTGTTTGGTGTAACTTAAATATTTGAAGAAGTCTGGAAAGAGAAACTAGAAAAGATCTGTAATTTGTACTCGTAATAAATACTTTGGATCATAGAAAATGATCTATGCCAGTGGGCAAAAATGAAGATCATGTGTTATGGTTCCGACTCACTCGCTTCTTTTTTCATAGAGCAGAGTATAGTTTCAGGGAACCAATTGTCCTAGCTACAACGTATTATTGTTTCAACTTTCGTCGTACAAAGGTGTGCCATCTCCGCTCAGAGACATACTGCGAGGACTAGAATTTGTGAATGGAGTCCCTCTGGGAGACTTATAAGACGGAGTCCGATCAGATGGCGTTCTATTTCGCGGAGTTGCTCTGTCATTTTGGGTCTCTTGATTCCGTGGTGTTCTCCTACTGTCGTCGTATCTAGGAGTAGTGTTGCTGCTAAAAATGGAAGAACGATGTTTCATTGTGGCTTCCACATCGATAATTATATTAAATTGTGTGCTTACAAGTCCTTCGACGTCGATTGCTTGGAACGTGCCCAAGCTTCGGCAGCTTTCATCCAATTTGTTGTATCAGCCGCGGCAGGAGGTGGCCTATGAGTTCTTGGAGGTCTATGTGCATTGGTATTCATGGCAGGAGGGATTGGTTGTAAAAATGGTCCTTGAGCATGGCTAGGAGTCTGTGGATGGTGAGGCGTATGGTGTGGAGTATGATACGGAGTCATAAATGGAGTTTGGCCCGAAGGTGTATAAGGTGTACTTCCGTACATTCCATAGTTATTGACACTGGCTGCTCCTGGGGTATAGGGTGGATAATGGTGTGGAGTTTGGCTCGCTACCTTTGTCAGTGAATGCAGCATATGGTGCGGCATATTCTGGGCAACTCTCTGTATTGCGTCTGGATTCACCCCTGCATTGTAAAGGAGATTATTATAGTGAAACAATAAACGCTGGAAGAATGGCATAACAGTATTAAACAATTTACCATTAATTCCTGGAGTATCGTTATATGGGGTTTTCGAAGTCATAGCTCCGTGAGGGGTGCCAGGTGTAGATTGGCCAGGTATGGGGTCTCTAAAATGTTCTTTAAACCAACGGAACAAGTCGGTCACTCTGCTAAACATTTGACCCCTGAATCGATATCCATCCGGCGTTATAGTAACATACTCGTGACGGCACCGAGTTCGAGGCAAATAAGAAAGCATAAATTTTCCAGGATAGCTCTAGAATATAAAGGAAAATAATTGGACTTTGAATGGAAGTATCAAAAGAGCAATTTGGTATGACATACCCTAGCGGCAGATACAATGTACGGTATTCCACCAGGATTCTGCTTTTTCTGCTCTTTCAATATTTCTTCTGCTTTGTCTTTAAGCCCTTCCAGAGATGATTTATAGTACTTGAAGTCCAAGAGTTCAGCCACGTATGCGGCCATTGGATTAATGTGCCTTGCAATGATTTCGTCCAAATCTTCAAATTCTTCATTGCCGATCCACAGACTACGGCCTAAAGAAAACGTATTCTCTTTGCCCTCTTCCCTTATATCGATATGCTGATAAATGTTCTCAGTGACTTTCCACGTTACTGTCAAGTGATCAGGCCCTTTACTGCTTGGTCGTATTATTGCTTCTCCTTGCTTCATGCTCTGCATTAATTTCTCAACTTCTGTGAAACTTATATTATGGAAACTGGGATGAATTATAACGCGTTTCACATAAGTCTGCCTCTGTTGGCCCTTTTTGGTATCTTCTTCGGCCTTCTTGTCCTTCTCTTCTGCATCAGTATCGTAATAAATGTCTCTCTGTGGCCGCCATTCGAGATTTTTATCAGCGAGGTCGCTCGTTTTGCTAGTGCATTCAACGCTGAACCGTTCCACCTCGATCTTTATTATGCGACAATGAATCACTTGGCCAACGTGTACCCTTTCTTCTGGATTAGCAACATGCTTATCGGACAAATTCTTCACGTGAATGTAGCCAGATATTCCGTTGTCCAGTCTCAAGCGAACTCCGATCGCTTTTCCAGGGCACCCCCCAGCGTCAAAATGATTCCACACCTCTGACAATTCGGGGAAATCGTTTTTCAAACAAAATGGACATTGCCATAAGCCGGTCTCGTCGTTTCTAACAGGATTTGCTTGATCTAATTGCTCTCCCTGTGGCTTTCTGCGACTTATTCCAATAACTGTTGCCAGAACCAATTTGCCCACGTAGAACGATTCCGGAGTTTCCTTTGTCAAGACATCAAACAGCTTTTCTGTATTTAAAGATTCATAGGGCACACGGAGATCTTTGTACCTTGAATTCAGCTCGGCTCTTATATCGTAAAGAGTAATGCACTTGTTTCCAAAACCTTGCCTCTCGAGCTCTTCTGCGAACGCATCTAAATCTAAATCTTTCAACCTTTCAGGCGAGTCGAGAATTTCTTCCAGAGCACCGGCGGGATTTGCATCTTCGTCGTCATATTCCAGAGCATCTACTGCCATCTTTCTAGCCCACTCGTATGTCTCTGGGTGCACACGCGAACCATCCAATACTTCCACGTACGCTTCAGTACTATCCCCTAAACTATTCGTATCTATCTTAACAAAACCGGCGCAGTTAACAAACACCTTGGGGCCCATGTGACACGCTGTTATAAGCTGCGTTCTATTCTCCAATCTCTGATTAGTTTGCTTCAAAATCTTGAGCAGCGCCTGACCCTTCCTGGCACCCAAGCCGCACACGAATTGTACTAAATTTGCAGTGTAAGGCTGTTGAACAGCTCTATTTAAATCTACTCCCACTTCATTCACCCGATTTATAAACTCCAAATGTAAGTTTTCTATAAGATCCTCTTTAGGAAGCTGATCTTGCAATGGGTGATATTTAAGGCACAGAAATTCTTCGTCTATGGTACATAATTGAGTAAATTCTAACAGTGGGTCCTGTATTCTCCTAGCTAAGGATATAGCTTGCCTCAACAAATCGGGATAGTCTCTGAATTCCGATGTACCCTTGTTGCTGTTTGCGTAAACTTTAGCAAGCTCGTTATCACATATTTCTACTTGAATCGAAGGGAATTGTTCATCTTCTACCAGACTGGCGATACATTCCTTCACATCTGCCACTATCATCAACGCTTCCCTGGATTCGCCACTTACTACCACAACGTGCGGCTTCTTCGTGGCAATGAAATTCTTAATCGCTAACAAGTCGGCCTCCTTCATCACTTTCTCGTTTTCCCTAAAACTGTTTTTGCGCTTCAATAAATGGGGTAATCTCAGGTAATCCGTGCAGTCCCCGTCCATGGAGATGATGCAAGTGAAAGCAGATTGAGACGGATCAGGTACATAGGCCAAACCCATCACTCGGATTCCTTTACTGGTATTCCAATCTTCATCGTCTTCTTCGGGGAACGTGCAATTGTACGGAGAGATTTTTATCCAGTTATACATTCGACGACAGCTAGCTTTCATGACGCATTCCTTCGCCTCTGTCAAAAGAGTGATACGTATTTCTTTCTTCAGCTGTGGTATTACAATACGGTTTAAAGCTATTTCAACACTGCCTGTTCTTAGGGCATTCCAATCTTGTACGCTTTTACTGAATTCGTCCCTGTAGTACAATTGTTTTATTTCATCGATATAATTATTGGTAGTGTTTCCTTCTATTGCATCGCTGAACGACAATGTAACTAATTTATCTTCCTCTGCTATGGTTAATTTTAAAAACTGATCGCCTTCAAGATCTCTCACAGGCTTGTCCTTAATATATTTCAATGCATAAATTGGATGACTTTCATCGATCTCTTTTATTCCTCTTTTCGTCGGTTTCACGCTCAACTTTGCTCTCTCCATGAACATTTCTCTAACACATTTACGTACTAATGGTTCGTGCGCTAATTGAATAGCAACCATTAATTGCACAGCTTTAAGCACTTCGTCGCTTGTCTGGAAAACGGCTGAGCAAAATTCGTTGGCCGCTACGTTTGGCTCCGTCGGGTCTTGTTCTACTTCGTGACGTTGATAGTTATCACGGAGATTTTCGGCAAAGTGTTCTGGATTGAGGCCAAACTTTTTAGCAAGTCCATCCAAGCCAGCCTTCCTGCAGATGGAATAAGGACCTTTTCTAACTGGCTGTTTCAACGTGTCATCGGCTTCTTCCTCCTCTTCGTCCATTTCGATAATCTCTTCCGGAGGAACTTCTCCATTCTCCTCAGCTTCCGCGATTTGCTGCTTCCTTTTCTCGAGTCTAGCTCTCACGCGTGCTTCCTTCTCTTTTATACGAAGGTTCTCCTGCATAGCCGACACATCTTGGCTGTAGTAAAGCATAAAATGTCGATAAACATCGTTCAATTCTTCGAAAGTCTGAGCACTTTTCAGTCGTTCGACATCGTCGTCTTTAACGAGTCGTATGTTCTCGGGTAATGGGGCGTCAGGATTTTTCATAATTTCATCTAACTGGTAGTTTCTCATCTTCGCGAATAATCTTAACAAACTTTCTCGTCTTTGTTTAAGCTGACACCACTTTGCGTCGAATTTATAAATCTTCCACAGATCATTGATGTTCAATTCTGGCAGAACATATTCTTTTCTATAAAATGAGATAAAAGGAACTTCAAAGTTTTGATTTCGCATGAAGTCCAAAGCTTTCTTAATTTTGCCAACAGTCTGTGGGCCCTTCTTAGCTCTTTCTTTGGCTTCTTCGTTCAGGTGAGCATCTTGTATTGAAATTGTTGGCTGGCAGAACGCTTGCTTGTATATCCACTCTGCCTCAAGCTCTAGTTCATCCGAACCTTCTGCTGTTGGCGTAATCGGGATCGATCTAAGTTGCATTCGTTCGGGAATGTCCGTAGTACGAACCTAAAATACCCAATTCGTTATATTATATCACATAAGAGAGTCTGCACTAAATTAAAACCATTTGTGATTAATTAATTACCTCGTTATCGACGTCGGTAAAATGGCCACGTATAAGTTCGCTAGGCTCGTATATTTCAAAAATGCTCTTCCTCGAGCTCTTTTTCTTGAAATGTTTTTTGGATCGTCTCGGTCGGTCTTCTACTTCATCTTGGTATTCATCTTCTTCGTCCTCCTCCTCTTCTTCAAATTCATCTTCCCCGTACTTTCCAAACTCGTCATAATCAAAATCGATACCAAAAATATCTTGAGCTTCTTGCAAAGCACTATATCAATAAATCGAATTATTAAATTGTGTCGAACATTTATACGCGCTACTTGTATGTTTCAAGTCATTCTTACGCGTCTGAAAAGATAGGCTTTTTCTTCTTCCGTTTCTCAGTTATGGGTACCCCATCGCCATCCACAATAAAATCATCTTCATCTTCGCTTTCTTCGTCATCATATTCTTCTGCATCAGCTCTACGGCTAATTTCGCTTCTTCCATCATCTTCCTATGAACAAAATATGAACATTTCTTTAGATATTCTCTCCCGATAATTTATCTTAGCGTTACTCAAGAACGTACATCCCCAGAGCCTTGAAACAATTCGTTGGCGATAGCATCTCTTTCATCACCCTGCTCTTTCTCTTCCTCGCCTTCAGATTCTTCGTCTTGTATTCTCCGTAAACGTTTAAAACGATGTTTCTAGAACAAACATAATATTTTAAAAGATTCCCATTAACATACCTCCCATAAGATCCTTTCGTTCGTTACATACCCTTTCAACTTTAACTCCTAAATTTTCTTCGAGCAGATCATAATCTTCGTCTTCCAATCGGTCGTCAAAATCTTCATCGTCACTTTTCTTGCGCTTGCCAGACTCATCCGATGCGTCGCTATCCTCCCCGTCGTTATCATCAATTGGATTATCGTCGATAAGCCCTGGCACCTCCCCATCTTCTTCTAAATAATACATAGATATTATTGTTATATTAAACATTATTAAAGGTAATACTACAAAAATGTTCCCACTCTATCAAATACAACACAGCCTTGGAAACAATAGCTTGGAAACGGCCATAAGCATGTGGCAGTTTCTCGACAATAAATATTTCTGTAGATCACTTCCTACCATCGTCATCTTCATCATCCTCGCTGTCATGCATCGCTTTCATCTTCTTAAGCTTCCTTCTCTCCTTAACATCGAGCTCTGCCTCTTCCTGGAACACCACAGAACGTTAGGTTATACAGAATCGAGTGCCTGCACTCCTCGTGTATAAAGCATTTTAACACTTGCCTCGCTCTCTTCCGCTTCGGCGTCCAAGTAATCCGCCATATTTTCTTATTAATATCAGATCTGTTGCAAAGAATACGGAGAAAGATTGATAAGAAAACGAAATAAAATAGGTCGAACCCTACTTCTTAGGGAAGAAGTAGCCGTGACGCCGTGACATCGGCACAGCTGTTTGATATATATAAAGGCTCTCTCGCAATGCAGTAGATCGCTGCCCAATCAGCTGACACAGAAGCCACAGGATTGGTCGAATGGGTTCTCGTTCCGTAGTCATGTGGGCGACGGAAATGAATTGATCACCGCAGTAGCTTCCTGTGTGATTCGCTATTCGTCTGCGACCGAGTGGGTTTGGTGTAAATTTCACGATAGCGTGATAGCGTTCACGTTACGTAGGGCACCGCGGGTGAGAACGTGGGTCAAAGGACGCGTGAGATGATCAGAATACGAATTTGAATCGGTCGAATACACCACTGGGATGCCGACTAGCAAGAAATCTGTCGGTGACAGGCTCTCCGAGAAGCCTGTCGAGGCTGGCGAAAATGAGGTTGTGAATTGCCGGAGTAGACCTGGCTACACCGAAGGGCACAGATTACGACACGGGACGGACAGTTTTCCAAATATCAATGAGCAACCAGTCCATGATATCTCGATCGAATTCTTCTATAAGCCACACAGCATTACATTGCTCCTGATCGCGATCGGCGCTGTAATATATTCTGCATTCACTAGGTAATTGAATATACAGTATATCCTATTCATCACCGTGAAAATCCTAAACATTGTAAATATCGGCTGTTAATTCAACACAGGAATACTACCAATGTCGAGGACAACATTTGGGCCGGAATACTCTGCATCATATTTTTTTTTCTCATTATATCAATGCTCACGTTTCCGAACGGACCATTCACGAGGCCCCATCCGGTCGTTTGGAGTCTCGTATTTGGTTGTAGCGTACTGTACCTAATGGGGCTGCTATTCATGCTGTTCCAAGACTACGAAACAGTCAAAAAGATCCTTGTCTGGGTAGACCCGGGCTTGGCGTCCTTTCACATAGATATGGATAAAGAATATGGTGTTAATTGTTCGGATATTACGTTAGAGAAGATATGGAATCATTTAGACATTTTCGCAGTAGCCCACTTCCTGGGATGGGCTTTTAAAGCAATTCTCATTCGACATCTTGGTATTCTGTGGGCCATTAGTGTTATGTGGGAAGTAACGGAGATAGCGTTCGCTCATTTGTTGCCGAACTTTGTGGAATGCTGGTGGGATGCATTTATACTCGATGTTGTTATATGTAATGGCTTGGGTATCTGGGTCGGATTAAAGATTTGCTCCCTTTTGGAGATGCGCGAATATAAATGGGTAAGCATCCGTGACATTGAGAGCACCACCGGAAAATTGAAGAGAGCAATGCTACAATTTACTCCTGGCAGTTGGACCGCTGTTAGATGGTTGGATCCGACCTGCACGTACATGAGATTCGTTGCTCTTTGCCAGTTGGTTATCTTCTGGCAGGTCTCGGAGCTGAATACATTTTTTTTAAAGCACGTGTATGAATTTCCACCCTCTCATCCCTTTGTTGTGGCAAGACTAGTATTAATTGGAATAATTGTCGCACCATCCGTTAGGTAGGCAAAAGTTATATCGCGCGACCGGCGAATGTTTGCTAAAATTAGGTTGAACGAGGAGGATCCATGTTAAGGGTATAATGTTTGGATATAAATTGTAGGCAGTACTACATGTATGTAACAGATCCAACGTGTAGTAGAGTAGGGACTCAGTGTTGGGTCTATGGTGCGATTATGGTTACAGAAGCATTACTGTGTATACGGCATGGTGCTGCATTATTCGAGCGCACTCAAGCACTAAACATTCTTCTGTGGCTACTTTGCCAATCTCTAGTCTCGGTTCTCTGTGTCTATGGCTGTGTTCTATGGCATCAGTACTTTGAGGTACGTGTCCTGTTCCTTAGAGTTGGATTTTCGTTTACTTTGGAACTAACTGAATGATTATTTGCATTTCCCTTTATGCCTTTTGCATGGCTCTCGTCTTTTCAGACGGAAAAGAAAGTTATATCAAAACGGTCAGTTACACGACTAGGCAACAGCCATATGGATGTAACTCCTAGCAGTGGTATGTGTTGATGTCTACTATGTTCTTTTCAAGCGTGTATAACGCTTCGTACTAAGCCGATAGTGTACTGGGCTATTGACTTATAATTAACAGCTACTAAATATAAAACGAGAGTGGCATCTACATGTTCTAAAGTCCATTACTCAACTGACATGAATGTTATGAAAGCAAAACAAGCTGTGTCATGGGTTGCTTCTGTTTTATGTTACGAGTTTTTGGACTTGTTGTACTTGTTTACATTCTGTTGTTGCCAGCAGCACTCGGTGATAAACTTAATGATAATTTCTCAACATGTATGAATAAGAATGCATGTTTGAAGACACGATTTATAAATTAATGTACATGTTTATAACTTATTAGTGATGTATCGAACATTTTGTCACAGCTCAGTTCATCATTGGTTCAGTAAATGTTAAAGTAATATGCAGTTGTAGCAATCGGTCTGTGTTCTAGGGGGTATGGTTCACTCTGCAAAATCTGTGGACTCGGTGGAAAAGAAGCACTTGTGAACAGGTTCACAAGAAATAACGACCGACTTAAGGGTGAAGTGTTCACGCTATCTAACTTTCTAGTCGCATTGTAAAGAGCATACGGAGGAGAGTATTTAAATTTAGTAGGTTGCCAATGGATGTATGAGCTCATCTGATTTTCTCATATCGTGCCTGTTTACGTGTGAATGTTAATGAAACAAAGAAAAAGAAAACTATCTTGTTCCTGAGAATAAACGGACAGCGTCGTTACCACTTAATCACGCTTCCTTATAAACAAAACAAAAGAAAGAAAAAAAAAGAAGAAAGGCGGGTCGCTTTATTGTTATTGCGATGTAGTTACTCCGTCATCGTTAGAGTCGAGATACGGAAATACGCTGCAAGTAGAACTTGGAATTATACGCGAGCCATCCGCACAATTCCAAGCTTCACCAAGGAGCCTATTGTTAGATGCAGAAACAAAGATGCGAATGCGACTCGGTAATTGCTCGTCCTCGTACAATGATACATACGACGACGTAAGTGGTGACTTCGTACACTGCATCTGTGACAGAAAAGAAAATTATCGCGTTCACTATACGGTAATCCTTTTAATAATTGTAGATTTAAACAAAGCTATTGCCATGAATCTTATTGTAACAAGAGTACCTGAGCATAGGTGAGATAGAATAACTGATCGGAATCAAGATCGAGCCATGGAAGATGAACTTCCGCACGAGATCTCAATCGATCCAAAGTATCATAGGCTAATCTGAGTCCCATCGTCTCGGATAATCGTTCGTTCAACGTCAGTTGCGGGATCTGAAAACGTGTTTCATAAATGACCAACACTGGTTAGTTTAAACAGCGTACCCAATTGTACATATTCCGCTTTTAAACGATATTTTTTGCTGTTATAACGATATCATAGAGGAACGAAATGTGTGATTTCACCTCGTAAGATACGATCTGCCCTGTCGGTGGTAACTCCATAGTCAGAGGGTTCTGATATAGAATATTTCGTTGACAATTAATATATATTGCGAAATTCGAGTTGGTAGAGTCGTTGTCGTTCAACAGGGAGTATTCGGCGTCGCGGGTTCCATTCCAATAATAGATACCTGACGGACAATATTCGAGATTAAAAGATCTGTAATCTTATACGAATTTACGAGATCGAGCACTGTCTGGCAGCGCGATCGTATCACGTATCGTTCAAATACCATTCGCGTCGAAGTGATGTGCGATTTGGTGCGCTATCACGTTACCGAGTGTTGCCATTGTTATGTAATCAAACGATGGTTCATCATACTTCGTGGACCAATCGATTACACCGAACGGTATTACAACGAGATCCAATCCGTAAATCGTGAATCCTTTGGATTGGTACGGCGTTGCGTATTGTGTCCAACTGTTCGATAATCCACGTGGTAGAACAACGTAAAGATATATTTCGTACAATTATTTCTAACTCTAGACTTACATTTGTTCAGGGTGGCCTGGATTTGTAAACAATTGTGCGTATATCAGCATTCGATACCTTCGCAGTAAAGCAATTGAATTCTCAAAGTAATTGCCCGATAAATCCACCTAGAATTTAAATCGTCATGACACTATCCTTAATGTAAACGTTTCATACAAGTCAGTAGTACTAGATCTTCTTTTTTAACGTCGTTACTTAGTATATCGCGCACACGTCTCTTATCGTTTTCTTTACAAATCAAAATGTTTCTTTGTACCTTGTCAGCTCCGGTGTTCCTATATGTAGAATTGTTATCAGTAAAATACGAAATATCGGGCACTGCGACTTTCAGATCGTCTATCTTCGCCACCAACGCGTCGCGCCCTTCTTGCGCGGCCCATTTCGCCTCTCTTACCCTCGATTTCAACGTGTCTTTCAATTTCTCGAACAAATCGTGTATCTGTTGATTCATACGACAATGGATAGTTACTCTATCGACACATTTAAATAACCAGATCGCGTGTAACGAACTCTTACAGATCTATTCATATTCGAACGTTCGTCGGTTGAGAATGAGGAAATGTACAAGTCCGATGCTTCCGGAATCAGAACATTGGCAGCTACCCGAAGGCAGTGCTCCTCGGTGTCCCTGTGTTTCGATACGACCAACTGAAAGCGAGGCGCAGCTTGAGTGCGAAAGTCAATGAAATATGTCATAAAGTATCATACCTCGCGGTAAAGATTGTGCGCGTACAGCCCCAACAGCATATTGTTTAATGCCATTGCGTTGCTCGCCTCGAAGTCTTCGATGCTTTTCAGCCCTTCGATCAAAGCGTCGTAGAAGTAGACTTGTAAGCTCACTTCCTGTTTAATCGTTTGCTTTGTAAGCAAGTAGATCAGTCTCGTCCAGTCTACCTGTAAACATGTTACAGGAACATATCGATTCCATCAAGTAGATCAGCCGATCGACCGTGCAAACTGTTTATCTTACGACTTTCAGATCTTTCTGCAACGCCGCGACTGTGACGCGGGTGTAATTTTTCATGAGGTAAGCCTCGCGAATCTTGTCCTTAGACGGGTAGTTCTGGAACGAAAGAAGGAACCTCGACGAAACGTTCTCGATCGCGCGGCTGTGAAACTCGATGGACTCACCGCGAAAAAACTTTTCACTAGCTGCATATCCACGTGGATCACCGTGGTCTGCAGGTATTGGGTGATGTTGTACATATTGTTCAGCTTGTCGAAAACGCCGAGCGTCGTCAAAGCTTCCTTGACGGATTTTATAAACGTTTCTGTATCGTCCTGGCGAGCAATGGTACGCGTGTTAACTTATTTTCGGCTGCGGAGAGCATGCTTCTCTATCGAATGCACATACATATCCGTACTTTGCACGTTTTATATTTTTTGTACATATTCCCTAGGTCCACCTCCTCTTCTTCCCTCTCGTATCGACTCGCGTAACAAAGATCCTCCGGCTCCTCTGTGTCGAACAGATTAGTGTACATCGCCGGCCCTATCTTCAGGGTGAACTGGTACGGCGAGTACTCGTCGAGATCGGCAGTGATGTCGAACAGCAGAGCGCTGAAAGATCGAAAGATTCAAGACACTCAAGGATGGCGATATTTTTGTACGGTTCGCTTGTTCAGAACCCCTTACCTGTTGCGTAACAATAGCTTAGCGACTAAGTCGGTGAAGTTTGTATGATTTCCAGGCCAATTGTCGGCAGTGTAAAACTTCCCTACCTCGTCTAACTCCGCTCTCGCTGTGTAACGAGGATGTTAATATTACCAATTGTACATTAAATGTATATTCTAGGTAGTGACTGGTAGTTAGACATTCTTTTCTACTGCGTACCTAATCGTATCCTTTCCGTCAGATTCGTGTTTCCGTATTGCATGCAGCTGTTATAATACTTGGTGAAAAGGGACGATTTGTTCGCACGCACTTCCTCCTGCATTTGCCCTAAAAACCAAATCCTCTCGTTACTCCACCGTTCCATCCGACACTTACCTCGGGGCACCCTAATGATACCCAAGTATTGTTCATACATGTATGCACTGGATACGTGAGAAAATATTTTTTATTTTAAATGTTGAAGATAAAGAATATTTTCTCTTAAGTGTTGATGAAAAAAAAAAACAATACGCACGCGACATGCGTTGATAAACTACATTCTTCAAATCCCGCTCCACGACCTGTGGATTCGCCTCGAAACCACCGCATGCGTATTCATAAAAATCCTCGCACGGGTCAGCAGTGTGATTCATGTAAAATAGCATTTTGCTGGCTATAGTTTTACATTCGCCTGTTCTGCACACTGTTTCTTTACGACGATATTCGGGCGTCGTGCTCATAGATCTGTCCGTAGTTGTAATTCGCGCTGTACTTGTTGTCGTAGAATCGGTAGTTATATTTCGAGGATTATCAGTGGTAGGGTCAATTGTAGCACTTTCAGTTTCAGTTGTACTTTCGTACGTGCCGAAAGTAGTTGTAGTAGACTTCTCCTCAGTTGTAAATTCGACGGGGACATCTATCGTTGTCCCATTAGCAATATTGTCGATGATAGTAGTTATAATTGTAGTATTTGCGTCACCTTCGGTTGTGGATTCGGTAACACCGTATGTCGTGCTGTCGTAGCTATCGAAGGAAGCTGTTTTACTGACAATATTTGAATCCGTGGAAGTGAAAGAGAAAGATTGCGTTGTATAGTCTTCCGATCTGTTTATAGTCTTCTCGCTGAAGCGAATATATTCTTCCGTAGTCGAACTAGATACATCGTCTCCGGTAGAACCAAAGTTCTCATCCAACGAAGCTATATTACTTGTTGAATGATCGTCGTCCGATTCTTTCTTAGTCGTGTATTCGTTATTAATTACTGAAGATGTCGATGGTTCCGTAGTTGTTTCGGCGTTCAGGAGCTTTTCAAACTTAGACGAATCGTTGGCCGAGTACGTAACGTTTATTACTTCAGACTTCTCGGTGGACACTTCAAATTTTGAAATTGTTGACTCAAGGAAAGTATCATCGTACAGATGAGGTTTAATTGATTCCGTTGTACTCGTCGTCCTCTCTGCGCGATGTTGATGATTGCGATGCTGCTGCTGTGCCGATATCATTTCTATCAGACCGTCTTTTATAATTTTTCATCTAAAAAAAAAATGAAACTTACCTCAGCTGTTACCGAATTTTCATCTTTACCCTCAGAATAACGATCGTTGTACCTTTTCCACGGTAAACTTGCGAGAATGAGGATAATACATAGAAAGAAAAATATTAATAATGCGATAACGCAACTCTTGTAAGATTGGTCACGTTCCGCTACTCTGCCTTCATCTTTGTTAGCCACTTCATAAAAGCCTCGAGATGGCATCTTCTCGAATATAATTGATTATATCAGCATTAAAGATGCACACCAATATGACACTAGTCTTTTTTCCTAGTACACAGGACTGCAGTGCTTTCTTTACTAAACTGAACTTGAAAGGAGAACACAAGAGAGGAGGTGGTGATCGCGGTTTTGCTAACCACTTCCTATTACTTATCTCTCAAGTATAATCTAACGTTCGTTAGGTTGATACCGCTGCATCCTGTGGAGTAAAAAATTAACGACACAATACGGGACATCGGTTTGAATTAAATCAAATGTATGTATTGACACAAACGCCTCTTCTTTTTCTTTTTAAATACATTCATAAATTCCATACGATCTAAGGAAGGCGACATTAAAAATACTTAAGATAGATATAAGTTACTTATATTAATATATTTTATAATATAATTATCACAGATATGTAAACTACAAAATATTATATGCTATTATAAAATGCAACTTGCAGTTTGCCAATGATCCCATTGCACGTACTATATGACAACTTATCTACAGCCTAGACTATATTATAATTTAAATACAATTAAAAAATATATTTAAAAACTCTATTCGCCTGTCTGTTGTACCGAATATATATCAATGTTGCGTTTGATTTCATTGTCCGCCGCGTCAGATCTGATGATTGCTTCGATCGTTGATCCGATTTCTTTTGATACAGAAATATTCTCTACTTTTTTGGTACACGTTTCGTCTTTGTAGTCGCCAGACTTAAACGTTTCGGAGGTAATCTAGAAGGCAAGAAAAGGAATTACTTGGATGCCGTGGCTTGCCGAGAGCAATGGTAAATCAGATCGAATACGCGAGCGACGTGTAATTACTTTTCTTTGTATTTCGTCAGCCTTAAATTTCTCTAGTTTCTCCTTATCAGCAAGCCCAATCGCAGTCTTTGATGATGTTTGTCTCTTTGGGGTAGGTTTCCTTGGCTTAAATGATCCAGAAGCTTTCTTAGGTAACTGTGAACTCGTGTGCTTCTTGGTCTCACTCGACTGATCGCAATTATGAGTTAGCAATTGTTCTTTAGTTTTAAATGCCTGTAACGAACATTTTTAGAGGCGTGTAAGCTCGGGCTTTGATTACTCCCTATCGGTTCACTTCGATGCAACACTTACGTGTGAACAAATTTCGCACTTTAAACTATGCTTATTCATTTCGTGATGCTTAAGAGCTTGTGCCCGATGGAAATTACGATTACAATGACTACAACTAAATCTTTTGATATTGCTGTGCGTCAAAAGGTGACGCTTTAACTTATCAGGTCGCGAGAATTCGCTCATGCAGCCTAAGTAACCTCTGAAGGGACACTTTAATCTCTTTGTTAAATCGTGAATCAGCATGTGCCGACCCAAACGATCTTTTCGTTTGAATCTAGCCGGGCAATGCTATAATAAAAAAAAAAAATTATATGAAAAATGTGACGGAATTTTACGATCTCGTAGGTCGAATCGTAAAATTACTCACTGGACAGAGAAACGGCGTTTCCTCGCTATGTATTAACTTATGATTGGCTAAATATTGCTCGGTTTTGAACGCTTTCCCGCAATCTTCGCAGGCGAATCGCGCGGACGAGGCGTGCGTTTTCAAGTGGCGCCGCAGAAATCGTTCGATTAAAAAGCTTTTACCGCAGTGTAAACATGCGTAATCGTGCGTCGTGGTCTCCGTGTGGTGTTGCAAAGCCTCCAGATTCGAGAAGGAGGATTTACAAACGGAGCAGCAATAATATTTCTCTGTTGTCTTTTGTTTTTGGACGGAGTGGGCGTATTGATGGAGCCCAAGATCAGACAGAGTATTAAATACTTCACCGCACACGTGACAACGATATTCCGATCTCTTATGGCTGCGAGTATGCTCTAAGAAATCTTCGAGTTCAGCGAACATCATACTACAACTACTTTGCACACATTTGTACACTTTCAGTGCTAAGTGAGAGACTATAAGGTGGCCCTTTAGAGCTTTGTACGAATCGAATATCTCTTTGCAAAACTGACAATGATAGGTACGGTCTATGCTTCCGTCTGCTGGTGCCTAACAATGGTCATGGGCTATTAAAAAGAAAGATGTGGAGGAATATTGCAAATTTACGGCAAAATTTTTAATGTACCTCGGGAGGTAGGGAGTGTATGGCGGTGCCAGGCCATACTTTATGCGACGACATGTGCTTTTTCACATTAGATTTTTGCGCGAACGCACGTCCGCATACAACACATTGATATGGTTTTTCCCCTGTGTGAGAGCGCTCGTGTTGCTGCCAATAAAATTTCTTTGCGAACTGCTTGTTACAGTATCCGCACTTATACTGCAATCAAATATGTTTATCCGATCAGCGAACGAATTCCAACGCAAAACAGTCCCTTATGACATCCATGACACGTACCTTTAAATTTTGTGTTTGATTAATAGCAGCGTCCGAGTCTGTCATCGGATTATCCGTTATCGACAGATCCATTTTCTCTACGTTACTAATATCCTGCTCTTGAGACATATCGCTTTGTAGAACATGAGGTACTTCGTTTGAATCATCTTTCATTGGTTCAGTATCCGCTGGCATAGTGGAGCTTTCGAAACTATCCAACCCATCCGAACTTAATATAATTGGAACACTAAACGTGGAATCCGTTGTAAAGTAATTAGCACCTTGATCCATGCTGCAAAGAAAGTAGCGCTCGTTAGACAGGGATATCTTTAAGTACACATCGAGTGTGCAACCACTTATAGCCGACCTGAACAGCATGTCTGATTCTTCGAGTATAATCGGCTCGCTGAGTTGATCATTTTGAACGAACGTTTCTTGAGGATTATACTGCGATCCTTCTTGGCCATTGTCCTCCGTATGAACAGTATTATTCTCGTCGTTCACCAAAAACTGACTTAAATCTATTGTCTGCTCCTGTGTTTTTTGGTGCGTCCTTTTGTGCAATACAAACATGTGCAACGATGTGAACTGGCTCTTGCACTTCCCGCATTGAAATATATCTTCCTCATCCTGATCGATTGCTAAATATAATATATAAAAACGTGCATTACAGATCCGTTCCATTGAAATATTCGTAGAGTAGGGATCTCCTTCTGATAGGTTATCAATATTACTTTGGCAAGAAACCCACCTGACTGCTCAACCTCGGTTATTAGAGTCTGCGACTCCAATAAAGATTGCACAGAAGGACTGTCGAGCGATACGCCTGTAACAGCAGGAAAACCAGTGACCTTTAGTGCCTGAAATGTTACCTGGATTCTCTTTCCGAAGGAAAGATAAATAGGATACTTGTTGGTTAACCCCACCTATTTCTACGATGGAAAAGTTTTACCTGTTAAAGCGTCGAAAATAGATTGCGCCATGTTTCGGATTAATATTAACGCTTCATTTTAAGCGAGACCAGCGATCAGGATTTCATGAGACGTTTAATGCGAAGAAAACGAAGAAATACCAAGTTGAAAACATACCGAGAATTTCTACGCCCTGCCAGCGTTGTTGCTGACCAGGCCAGCGAATGATAATCGATATGTCGACTGCTCTGAGAACGATTCTAACCTCCAAATCAGAGATCTGCACCTCAGCGCCAACGGCCAACGTGAAACGAAGTATTAGGATAGGTTAGAATAACGACGCAAAGTATACGTTCGTGCTCGAGGTCGTTTGAATATTCTTTCTCGAGTGTTTTGCGCGAAAGAAATCAGAAGAATGGCAGCGGTGTTGCGTGTGAAGCGTAGATGCGACGACGAGCCTTTAAACGCATTAATAATCGCATGTAAACGACGGAAAACTGACGAAAATGAGCAGCCAGAAGATTCGACCGCGTCCGGTCCCCTCGCGACGGTCCTCAAGTTTGCTCTGACTGTTAACAATCAGGTAAAACTTGAAGGAATTCCGACAAAATACCCGCAAATTCTTTCGAGTTTAAATCACGACGTGTTTCCTTGTTTTCGTAATAGGAGGATAATGTCGTTGAACACCTGATTCAAACTCTGGGGAAAGACGAACTGAAAGCAAATTTCAAACAACATCCGGTGGATGTTCTGAATAAAGTACGAGAAAAGACGAAAGAGGCCTCAGCGGAGAATCGTTATAAAGTAATCAACTGTTTCCGATCATTGGATAAATCCGATCATGAAAAGTTCGAAGACAAGGCGATGACAGTGATAGACGTGGAGGATTCTGTGTCGTGCGCCACTGCGGAGGAACATTCCACTGAGAAAGTAAAGCATCTTTTGTTAATGTTAGTTGTAGGTTCCGCGTGTAACGGATCGAGTTCTTTCTGGTAACACGAACGATGTATTACAGGCTAACTATGTGTACGATTTATATTACGGACAAACCGAGAACGAGGTGTGCATAGACGATATGCTGTCCGTACATCCGTTCGAACAAGAATTGGTTTACGATGCCCATAGAGATAACGGTTATCCTGAACGCGAGTGCGAGTCAGATGATTCCAATTGCGAAGCGTACTGGACGAATGAATACCCCGATAGCGATAACTCCGAAAAGTCGATCGACGAGGATGATATAAGAGAGGCTATTATGAACATAAGAGTGGACGATGGTTCTGATTTGTCTAGCGAGGATGATTTTGTTTATGCAGTTGATGAGAACGACGTGGAAGCTTATGGGTATAAATATGCGAGATACAAGGCAAGGATACAGGAAGAGTTAGACGAGGACGACAGTGATCTCAGTGAATGTAATGCAGAATATGTAAGCAGGAAAGACGATGCGGATGATAATTCCAGTAAAGATAGTGATTGCAGCTAACTTTCAAAGTGATAGTGAATACGAATTTAAGTTTTAAGGGATATGAAATAATATGGTAAATAAGTTTTTTTCTATTGCATGGACACGAGCAGGTAAACAGTAGATTCGCTACACTTGCAGTTTTCCTATAATTGTTTTCGTAAAGGTTTCTCCCTTCGTGTCATTGAAAATACTATGGATCAGTGAAGAAATACATCTTGTTTTATAATTAAAACTGTTTTCCAAACGCGAGTTACACGATTTTATGTTATTTTTCTCATTATGTGAAAGCAAGGGGTCATAAAGGTGTTAGAATTTTATTTATGTCTATATATTTATTACATATATATATATATATATATATAGATATATCCTGCGTGTAAAATTCATCCTATCAAAATAAAAACAATAAAAGTAAACCTAGACACGTCGAAATGACAGAGGGAGGTGTATAGGTATTTAGAAAAAGAATCGTTTTCGACGATATATGGCATATAATGATATACCAGATTTATAATGTATAACAAACTGTTGGAAGTATCGGATAGAGATTTACAAGTTTCTTTTTCTTTTAGCAATAAAAAGTAGCTTCTCCGTGATGTGTTATCAAATCTTTTGTATTTTATTTTAAATGGAGTATCGTGAATGTTGCTTTCCTTTAAACAGCAGTTACCTAGGGTACAGGCCCGTAAATAACGTAACAATTACTTTATAAAAGTATTCGCGAGTGTCTCGCGTTCATCTGGCTATACTACGTCGTCGAAATACGAAAACAATTTTGCGTAACTGAGATTTTTGGGAACGGTGCCGTTCTGAAACAGCGACAACGCAACAGATTTAACGTTCGCATTATTTCTTCCTTCTTCTTCGTTCACAATCGTCGAAATTCGCGCGTTGGGAAAAAGTTGATGCCTTTAACGAACTCGTTATATGATATGAATAGTACGCTGCGTATACGTGTAACACTGGCCTTAATTCTAATTTTTACATTTTACGCTCCTCCAAACGATTCGTTTACTTGTTCACAAGTACACGCGACGCTTTTGATTGGGTACGTACGAAGAAAATGCGCTGGTAAGAATCCAATTATACACCGAGCCCTGAATTCCTGGCTGAATACTAAGGAATTTTAATTCCTAAAACAGGAAACGATCCCAAATGCTATTTCTTTTCCGTCTTCCACTTTTTCTTTATGGCAGTCTGGATACATTATCAACGTACTTACTCCTCCGATAGTACACGAGCGCGATTTATGGACATGAAAATCGTTTTCATTCATATTTATATATTTATATATGTATATATAATATATTAAATGTCATATTGCAACTTAGCATTTTCACAAGCTGAGATTGGTATCATTCAGGAATAATTAAAACTATCGTTCCGTAATACTCTACTCGTCTACTGTACAACATTTTACACTCATTCATTTATTTACCGTAATTCCTTAGGTATGTCGATTAATTAGTTACAGCTACGAGATTATTGAAGAGTCATGAGATTGCACACCATTTGTAGATCGGGTCGATCGCGGGTATTCGAAATCATCCCCGTAACATCCCCACCCTCGTTCTTTCCCTTCCGCTTTAGAATACTTCGATTCACCCCTTCTCTGCCCGGTTCTTCGCAAACGATCCAAAGCGATCTTAATACCAAACGCCACCGCACGATCACCTAACCGTCGCTCCTACTAACTTCGTCTATCCTTCCGCAGACCCCGGTGTCCACGCACGCGTATGTACAACACGTCGGATAAATCGGCTTATAAGTACAAACAGTTCCCTGGATCAACAGAAATCACGCAACGGTAATCAACTAAATCGGATAGTCGGTAATTATATATATAATATATATATAAACTGGCAACAATTAACAGTCCCGTTGGCGACATCACCATTGACGCGATGCTTCCGTCCTGAGAGTCTTAGAGTACCGACGCCTCGGTCCTGCCACTTGGAGGCGTCGTAGCGTGGCTGCTGGAATTATTATTATTATTATTGTTGTTGTTGTTGTTGCTCGCCTCGCCGGCGTGGCTCGAGCAGTAGAACTTCTTGTGAGCTATGAAGGTGCTCAGATAGTTGAAGCTGATGTCGCACGACCGACAGTAACGCGGGCCGCTTTTGTTCGGGTCCAGGCTCTCCTCCGGCGGCGGGGTGTCTTCGCGTTCCTGCTTCACCTTGCTCGTTACCGTCGGAGGTGGGGGTGGCGGGGGTGGCTGGGGGCTCTTTCGAACCTCGGTCTTACCGTTCACCTGCACTTCGTTAGGGATTTCCTCGGGTGTGGTGGCCGGGGCGGGTTCTGGCGTCGGTAGGACCGTTTCGTCGTCCAGAACGCACGTTATGTAGTTTTCCTCCTGCAAGATAGAGAGAGGTTCTCCTAGAAGGACGATCTTCGCGTCACTCGCATAGGCAGCTGTCTATCGCAAACGGTTAATATACCTATGTGAAGTAGCGCCACTTACTCACCTGTAGGTCGGCCCCGCGTTTCTCGAAGTGCATCTTGATGTGGGTCCTCATACCGCGCAACGTGTTCCCCTTGTAACGGCAGATCGTGCACCTGAAGGCCTTGACGCCCTGATGCGCGTCCATGTGGCGCTGCGCAGCTCCTGCTGTTGGGCTAACAGCACCGCACACGGGACACCTCCAGCCTCCAGTCGGTCCGCTGGTACACGTGTGAGTGCCACCAGCCTCGATTATAGCCTGTAGAAAGAAAAGTTGCCCTTGAAATCAAGAATAACGAAGGATTGCCAGCAAGTGGATCTGATCAGCAAGAAGGTCCCACGATCAGTCTTGACGTAGCCGAAGGTATAACGGAGGGAAGAATGAAAGAGACCACGAACCTTGCATTTGGGGCATCTCGAGTGATGTTCCTGAGGTTCCGGCCTTTTCGGACAGTAAAACGCCTGATGGGCCACAAGATTGTCCATGGAGGCGAACTTGATGCCGCACGCGGCGCAGATCAGCTGGACCAGAGGAGGCGAGGGCGTGCCTGGTGGCGGTGGACTGTTACTCACCGTGGTTTCCCTCGCTTGGCAATAGTGTTTCTTGTGCGCGACAAAGTTCTCGTGGCGGCAGAACACGATGTTGCATTCTTTGCATCTGGGGGCACAGCAATTCCCAACAACTTTCATATGCAATCTTACATCAGCTTATCTGTAGCACCAACAGCCATCGCTACTAGTTTATATCCACCACTGAACGCTATCCTAGCGCGATAAAATCGGCAGGTCGCCTTACCTCGAGACACCCTGCTTGACAAGGACACCAGGAACGGGCGGTGGTGGTAGTTCAGCCAGTCTCAGAGCGAGTTCCGTCGGCGGAGGTGGCGCAACAGTTCCAGTCGCCGTTGGAACAGAGCCGATAGACCTCGCCCTAGGACTGCCGCTTCCTCTGGATCGCGGGCTACCAGGCGGCGGGGGCAAAGAGGATGGCGCGGGCGACACCCTGTTCTCCTTCTCATCCTGGTGCGCTGGAGACTTTCGGACGCTCAGATCAAGGGGCGCCGAGCCTGGTGGCGACGTGGACGACGCGACGACCGACGCGGGCGTTGTCGGTTTGTTCGCTGCTCGAAGGACCGGTGGAGGTTCAACCACGGTATTCTGCGCTGTGGTGGCGAGACCCCTGGTCATCGGTTGGAGGTGACCTGTAAGAAAATGTTGCTCATCCTTCCGTAGGGTTAAAATCAACATCCCTAAGCTACATATCTAGGAGAGCTACAAACCGTTCGGAAGAAGGAAGCACGCAGTGTCAGGCGCAGGCAGGGTCGGCGCGGCCAACACGCTCGCCCCGCGGAACAGAGAGTACGGCACGATCAGGATCGGGTTCGTAGGCAGTGCCAGACAGGGCTGCGGCGGCGGGGAATCTCCGGGACTGACACTCGTCGGCGGTGACGCCTTCACCGACGAAGATGCCGTGCTAGCCGCTGGCGGTGTGTCCTTGACCACGTGCCTGGTGCTGCAGTAGTGAGTCTTGTGCGCTCTGAAAGTCTTGAGGGAGCTGAATCTGATGTCGCAGTTCCTGCAGTATCTCTCCGCTTCCTCGTTCAACGAGCCGTTGGAGGCGGTCGCCGCGCCACTTGCCGGGGTGGTCGCAGCGGTGGGTGCCGCCGGTATCGTCGGCGGCGCTGGAGAAGCGGCGTGCATCCTCATGTGTCTGTTCAGCGAGACCTTCTTGTCCGCGCTGTACGAACAGTGGGGGCAGGCGTACGCCTTTCTCACTTCGAACTTGCTGGACTTCTCCTCGTCCTCGTCGTTCGTGGTGTCCTCTTCGAGCCGCGGCCGATGGGCACAGTAGAAGGTGCGATGCGCCTCCAGGGTGCTCGCCGAGCTGAAGCGGATACCGCAGGGTGGGCAGATCAGAGGAATTGGCCTGGCTGGCTCCACGGTGATCGTCTCCTTCCCGTCGGTTGGCAGCACGAACAACCGACCTGACGCTATCGCTGCAATTTTCATTGCCCCCATTAGAATTGCTTCGATGTATCCCCGGAGCCTTCAATTTCGGCTTTATTGTTAGTGGAAGGAACATAGGGAGGCACTTGAAGAGTACCTACTCAAACATCTGCTAATTTAAAGTGGACTCGTGCGATATTACCATTTTGAAGTCCAGCTGGCAGAGGTGGCACAGAGTTTGGCGGCGAGGTATTCTCCGGTTTCACGGTGAGCGCTGCCACGGCGGCGGGTCGAAGAGCAGGATCCGTCGCCAGACTAGTATTAAGTCTCAGTCTTGGTGCTGCTTCGTCGTCGAGCTTCAGCTTCTTCTCTGAGGGCGGTTCATCCACGTTGGACCGCCTCGACGACTCCTCAGAGTCTCTCCTGCAGACGGACTCTCTTCTTCGGGTCGAGGAGGTGGACGAAGACGACGACCTCGGCTGACAGTCCTCCTCCTTGACCACGACCATGCTGGCTTCCTCGTCCGTATCTTTGGGACTCGACTCTCGCGTCTGATTCGGTTTCGAGCTAACATGTCGGTCTCTCAAGCTTCTAGCAACCTAGTTAAGGTGAACATTAAGGGATTCATACTTTACAAGCACGTTTATTAAACAAAATCTGTTGGCTGATTTGTTAGCGTCTAATTACGACTGGACGGCGAAAGAAAGTGAACAAACATCGTCGCTTTACCTCGATATCTTCGGTAAGACTAGCCAGCCGTTTTCGAGCGTCTTCGGAGAGCACGCTGAGCCTCAATCTGATATCCTCAGCGGCCGAATTCACGATGGCAACCGACGAGGATGGGGGATTCAGTCTCGGCGGTGGCGGCAGGCTCGATTCCTCCTCGACGACCGGCGCGATCGGGCTAGAAACCGCCGAACCACCACCCTCCACGCCACTGCTCACCGATGGTGTCTTCTCCGAGTCGCTCCATTCCTCATCCTCCCCTGAAACAAGCGAACCAGATTATACACAATCATTTCCTCTCTAATCAATCTCACCGCCCAACGATATCCATATCAACAATTGCACCAAGTCACCCCCAGTGAACTATTACTCAACCGTCTTTTCTAAAAAATTATAAAACGAAGGAAGGCGAGCGCAATCGTTTCAGTAGTAGTTTCAAAGTCAAATACTGCCCCTACACTTTCTGATGCTGCCCCAACGACGATCCACCGTCTCTCGAGAAACGACCATAGCCACGAAACGGATCCACGTGGAGGGTTCGACGGCTACCTCGCACTCAGCCGGAAGTGGAGGCCAGCGGCAGAAAAAAATAGAAGGGAAAAAAAGAAGGTAGGACACGCACGTTAAACGATGCGTCCTTATGGCCGTTCGGCTCCCTAATGGTCGCTCGCCACGCCAGCCTTTGCGTACCCTCTGCCCCTTCTCTCCGGCCTCCCTTTCTACCTATCTCCCTCTATTCATCTATCTACCCCCCTTCCAGAGCCACCCCACTCGGCTGCACCCTTCGCACGCCTCTGAAATCCCCACCACCCGCGGGACGCGCGGCGTGTCAGTCTGACGCCAAAGGGGGCTACACCCGCGTCGAAATCTCGGTTGCAAGCCCGACATCGGCAGGGTTGTTTGGGTTATTTGCTCGCCGGCGCATCCCACGGAATCGCCCCGTCTCTCCTCCAACTCTTTGGGAACGCTACGGGGATCCCTGTCTCAACGTTCGCGAAGATTTCGATGGCAGATGCACGGATGCTTCGCCTGACCCCGCTTATCTATGCCCATCTCCTCTCACCCCTGAGACGCTTGAACTTTGAGAGTGGCGGTTTTGAAACGGGGCTAGATCAGGTATGATACTTTATTCGAGATCCAGATTCCAGATCGCACTGATCCGCGTCTCTTGGTGGGTTGCAGCGATCAGTAGCGTAGAATATTCCACCTAAATTTTAAGACACCTTCGACTAGCATTTAGGCGTTGTTGGCTAAGAGTCTAGCTATTCTAATGCTAATATCGTTTAGTATTTTATGAGTTATGATTCTTCTCGTACCTATCGCCGTCCCAATCAAATTCTGTTACACCATTGACAACTTCTCTGGCGCGCAGACGAAGCCGCCCCATTTTGACGTAGATCTCGAGGATATCCGCGATCAGGGCACCGTACGCAGAGTCAGACGTCCAGGTGGGATGTCTTGGGAATCGAGGCGACACGCGTATCGCCCGTCGAATTACCCGGATGCTTTAATTGCCTGGTTGGGCGAGGCTGGAGGAGGTTGGTAGTCTGCTGGAGCGAAGAGGACAAGAGCGGGCGAAGGGGGAGGAGGCGAGATGCCGAAGGAGATTGGGCAAAGGGTTGCAGCGCTCTTCTAGGCTATCCTGGCCTCGCATCTACAGCTCAGTCGTGTTCCTTCTGCCTCTCTGTAAATAAGCGGTCATCGATGGATCGGCAGCAGGCCTCGCTAGCACCACGTTCCTCCTGTCCCCTTCGTTTCTTTTTTCTCCTCTCCGCCTCCTCTCTTTTCTAATGCTATCTGCTCCGGCGTCTATTTCTTCGTTTGCTTGTCGCTCCCTAGGTACGAGTCCCGCGGGTATTCTTAATTGCACGCGCGTACAAGCTACCTGGGACCGGAGGGGGTGCGCGTCCGCCTTGGATATAGACGCGAGCATCGGTGTGATAAGGCTGATCAAAATAGCTGAACATTACTGTCACTTTCTCTATGCGGTTGCAGTTGATCAGTGTTAGCAGAGTCGTATCGGTGATTTGGACTCGTTCACTTCAGATTTATATGTATGTACCTGAGGCGTTCATTAGGACACCCTCGATCTAAGGCACATAGGTATTCCACAGTTATAGGATAGTTTTAATTAAACCACTCGCATTACGACGAGTCACAGCCAGATGTACGCCAAAGGGTTTTGCAGACCATCATACATCGTGGTCGCGTAGAATCAGTGAAATACGTTCTGACAACATATCTAGCATTCTGCCTTTCATTCTCGTTACCGCCTTCGACCACTCTTAATTGCGCGTGCATGCAAACGTTCCCGATCGAGAGGGCTGCACCTTACTCGCCTGGCTGCAACCACCTACAACGGCCCGCCACCACAACCACCTCCGGGTGCTGAGGGTGTAATATATCTCGAAAAGAAGGGGGTGGGTACGGGGGGAACACGGCCGCCATTAACATATCCGCGGGCTGATAAGCCTTTCTCGGAACCGATACCGCGCCCGTGTACACCTTCGGCCGCCGCGCCGCTTTATGCGAGAAAACGAACAGCCGCGAGCCGCGTGAGAAACGGACTTCGGAAGCACCGCTCTTCGCCACTTACGGCTTTCTTCCCCTCGTCCAACTTCTTCCACTTGTCCCGCCTCAACTCTCCGCTCGACCCTACGCACGCCTCGAACGCGATCTTTTCACCGCGATCGCGCCATCTCTACCACATTTTCGGGGGAACAATGTGCCGTCTTGCGAATGGCCACTTATCGCGCCTTGGGCTCGCTGAAAACAGTGTTGGTGATTGTCGGATAACGTTGCGGAGATGTGTCTATTACGAGCCGGCGAGCGTTTAGTAACTGACGGTAGGCAGCTGACGATTAATGTGAAGCAAGTGGAGATTAATTAATTTCGCGCAACGAGCGTTAAACTGGATGGCTGCTCGATAGTGTTCGTCGCTCGGTTTTCAAACATTGTGGCGTGATAATTCTGCCGGTGTGTGTGTGTACGTATGTACACCGTTGGCGTATAAAGCGTTAATTATAGCGTGAAAATGAGATATCCCGTAGGCGGTAGTTAACACCTTCACTCGACCTTTAGTTTCTTCATTAAATATGCCGAGAAGGTGACCGTTCCCAGCAGATAAGTTTTAGTCGCTGATATTACAATTTACTGGGCAACTATTTCAAGCGGCACGGTCATATTTTGGAGCCACACAAGCGCGGCGTTAGTGACCGTGACTATGATAAACATTATAGGAAAGTAAGTAGGCTCCGTGCCTGTTCATTATGCCCAGGAACCCACGTTTTATACGTCACGACACGTGGCTGATTTTCGGTCACGTAACGCATTGCAATTTATCGCGTCACGTGTACGAGGGCGACTCCTCAAAACACCATGATATTAATATTCCCGCTACCCCTATTACGAGCTTTCTCTAATCTCGGTCTATCGATTCTGTTCAAAATTTCCTCCAGACCCTTAACAGAGTATCGGCCATTTCGGTATTTCTCCTTATTTGGATCCCAATTTCTGTTTCCGAGAGCTTCGCCAACGAGTTCTCGCAGCCCCGATCGCTTCCTGACTCCTCGCCGTCCAATCAACGATTCACCTAACTCCAACCCTTCATTGTATTCGAATTTTTCAGAACTCGGACCACCAATCTCGAGTCCCCCCGTCCACGATCGCTTCCTGAGTTCTCGCCACCATCCTTCTCGCGATCGTCCCGAGGAAGCTTGGCGCGTATCGAGCAGAAGGCGACGGGTTACACACACCGGTGGCAGGAAAACGAGCGCAACGGTAGCAGCTTCATCGGCGCTATGCAAATAGGATCCTGATCGTGACGCGGGTAGGCAAACACGCGACGTACAGGTAACAGGCAGGGCTGGTGAGCCCTGAGTGAGTCCTCTCCTCCTCTTCTTCTTCGTCGCGGTCGTCGTCGTCGTCGTCGCGTTCGTCGTCGTCGTCGTCGTCATCCTCTTCTTCTTGTTCTTCTTTCCGACTCGTATTATGGTAGTGTGCGCCCTCTTTTCACGGGGCCACGACCCATGCCAGAGATGCATGCCAGTCGTACCGATGCATCCACGAGCACACTTCGCTTTTCTCTTTCTGTCCACCCCGCTCCCCTCTTTGTCTCTGCCGTCCGCTCTCTCTCTCTCTCTCTCTCTCTCTCTCTCTCTCTTTCGCCGGCAGCCAACGGCCTTTTTCTCTCTGCTCTACACGCTGCATCGTGGAGATATGCTAATGCAGCCGTCCCGATCGTGACACTGCGGCTGCTAAGTGAGAGCTCAAGTCGCAACCTTCTCATCGGCTCCTACGCCGCGCGACTCTCCACGAGGCTTCCTCGTGTTCCCGTCGATCTCCCTCGCGGCCGGTGGTTCCTCCGCGAGACCCTCTTCCCTTCGCGGTGACAGTCGTCCACGGTTTTCGGGGTGACCGGTCTGACCCACGGATTCCCCGGCGGCAGGTTCAATTTGACGCTGATGGGCCCTGATAGCTTTGGGGCAGCTGAAAAACCGCTCCGCAGAGGACTTTGAACTCTCGCATCGGAGGAACAAGTAGCTGCAGCTTCGATAGCTCCTAGGCTTCCCATCGCTTCGTTTATACTGTTGTTACCAAGTGTAACACATGGTTGCTTCGAGGAGAACATCCCCCGAGTGTCTTAATCGTGAAACAGATCACAGATTACGGTAGCTCGAAGGCTCCCACAGAAACCATACGTATTAAACAAGAACCATCGTGTTCCCATCGAAGCGTCCTCCGTGAACCAGCGTACCTAACAGCCGTATCCTTCAGCGTTCTACCTGGTCGACGAGGATCACGCGCGTCGGTACTACACATTATACGCAATTTACCTGGACGGACTCGGCCGTCCATGTCCCGAATCAATTAGACGATCGTACGCAATCGATCAATTCAATTCGTCCCGTTACACTTAACTCTTCAAGATTCAGCGGGCATCGGCGCAGGGCACACCTCATTAAAACGCAAATCTTACCCCGATCGATCCCGTATCTTCGATCTACCTTTATTCCGTGGCTCCGCTCCTCTGCCTCGTTTTCTTCCTCGGCTCAGAGGGGGTGGGTGGCTGGCAGAGTGGGAGGGGAGGGACGGCGGATGGAGAGAGAAAGAGAGAGCGTGTTGCACAGACCGTCCACGTTCGTCCATCCCTTCCAAGAAGTTCAGATCACGTCGTGGAGCACATTATTCATGCAAAGCTCTTACTACGTCCACCTCGTCTCTATCTGCGTATCAACACGCACGCGGGCTATACGTGGCCGTCATACGTGTGTGGCTGTGACGGCGGCCGGGGCGATTCGAATTGCCTCCGATCTCTGGCCAGGAATTTCGTCAGCCGACTGAACGATGCACGGCCATAAAGCTGGGCACCGAAGAACGCGAAGGATTTCGGTGTCCACCGGATTTTCACGCCTTTAAATCTCTGGTGTCACGGTGTCCTAGGCGGGCGATGGATCGGGGAGAGAGCGGGAGTGTTGTGCTGAATGGGGGGATAGTGTGTTCTGTTGGGGTACCACTTTGAAGTTTTATTTAGGAGACAGAACTGTGCTCCAGTTTTGCTCATTTCGGGGATGTAATTTGGTGCCCTTAAGTCAACGCTGAAACATCCGCTTCCTTACAGAGAAACCCTCACTTCCCCCCAACTTCCGCTCAATCCAGTCGAATGCAAATCACGTCGTCGATGCTAGGTATTATGAGTCGCATTCTGATTCGCTGTTCACCCATGCTAGATTATGTCACACGTGTTACATCATCGGTAGCGCATAAGTCAATCGTGAATCGGTCTACCCCTAAATCGATTCATAAACAGCTGCTTACTTCATAAGAAACCGCAACAAGGGCGTAATACAAAGAAATTAAGCCGTTCCTTTCTCAAGAGTCCTTCTAAGAACACGGTGGCAACGATTGCTCGAGGTCGTACGCACGTGTATCTCGCGAATCGACTCGAAAATTTAATTACACCGCTCGGCGATTCGATCGAGTATCTCTCTCGGATCTGATCGTCGCTTTTTCAGCGAATGCAACACAACCAAGAAGGCACCAAAAACATCACGCGTCGCGTGTTGCTGTGTCCATGTTCCTCGTGCTCTTCCATTTACGCCGTGCCTGCCGCAAGCGCGCGCGCGGGCGAGCGAGCACACGTACGACAATAATGATAGTAATTATGCTAAAGGGCGACGATAAATCCCGGTGGCCGATATCATGACGAGATAGCTTAACATTTCGACTTTCAGCCATTACCACTTAATTACTCGATCGGCCACCGCCCATGCCCCCCCCCGCCACAACGAAACGCATGTCGATTACTAGCTGGGAATATTATTAGTCTATCGAGCCGAGTGAATAAAGATAAGCTGTTATTATTGCCATTACGAGTTATTACGTTCTAATAGCCAGTCCTGTGTTATCCCTTTCGTTATTTACCTTAACTGCATAGTGGTGGATAAATAAGGTCATTTGCGTGATTTCGTTGACTTGGAATTTCTTCATAAATTGAACCAGTGTTTCCCTAGCTTTGAAGGGGAAAGTTAACTTTAATCTAAGTGGAGACGCCATCTGTACTTTAGCCGCAATTTCTCCCGAAAATTCGTCGATGCCGTCGTCATTAAAACCGCCCCCCCCCCTCCCCTCGCAGTTAACCCTTGTCCTTCGCGGTCACCGGCCCGTCGCGTCTGTAAATAAATAGATAAACAAATGATCCCCATAAATTTCCATACGATTGTCCTACGTCGAAAGCATTCTGGTACGGGGAAGGAGCCGATCTCCGATCAGCAGCGCCGGGACGCAGCTGTTTCTTCTTTTATCTCGCGACAGGAACAGGATCCGTGCAGGTCGTTTCGCTCGCTAGCAGGACCTTCGAGAGACGTTATCAGTACTCGCCATCTGTCACCGACTTGGTTTTCACTGCTTTTGCTGGCGATTTTTTTCTCTGTTCGCCGGCGAAAACCAGAAACCGACCGTCCGGCCGCGCTATGCGCGCCTTTTAACAAGGGAAACGCTACGACCACTTGGATTCCATCGCGGTTTTCGCATGGGGCGACCTCTCGGTACGTCACCGTGATCTATTCTCAAACGAGAGTGAAGCAAACTCGCGAGAACATCTCCTCGAGAGCTTCATATTCTTCCCAGCATCGCCACTTGCGCTCTTCTCACTGAAGTTCTTTTGTATAGCAGTTGCCCTATAATTTGCGGGACTTCTTTAAGCATTTTGGCCATTCCTCGATTTTTCCTTAAAGTTCTGACGCAGTTTCTATTCTTTTACCCAGCAGAAAGTACACACCAAGCGTCGCACTCTTTGATTTTTAGCCCCCGAACTTGTTCATTTCGCGATTGCCTATACAACTCCTCTCCGCGTCGATTTAAATATACCCGACGCAAGGTAGGAGAAAAAAGCACGGAACCGCGAAGGGTTGAAGCCCAAAGGCGTGAGTACCAAGGCAAAAGGACAAGGTTTCACGGCTCGAGTGTCTCCGCGGTGTCAACGACTGCTATCTCTTAATGACTGGCCCATCTTTTAAGGCTTAATCGTCGACACGTATAAAGCATATCCCAGCCTCTGCATATTCAATGCGCGTGGTACACGGGCTCGTGCCTGCGTACACGCGTTCAAAATTATCTCCTGCCCTTCCCCCCTTCGATTAAAATTCCGAATTCCCGTTTTCTGGAGGGAGCAAAACGTCCTTCTCTTCGGGGAAGCACGTGAGCGAGGTAAGTTACTCCTTTGCACCTCTTAGTGGCTGACATTGACGGGTTGTAAAGCTAGAGACTGCGGCTCCTCCAGATCCTTGCTGCTAATTGAAATTGACTCGAGTCGCTGCGATCTCTGAGAGGACATCCATTCTGGACAAGATCAGGGCCGATACGGAATGTCTCGCTGATCTTTCAGACTTGAAGATTCCGTGCAGTTTTCGATTTTGGGCGTAACAGTGGCGAATAACAAAGTCGAGTAGGTAGCCGACGAAAAGAAACTTTATGTACACGGATTACCGTAGCTTCGGAAATATGAAACGGTGTCGGGACACGCTTCGGCGATCGAGTTCCGTTCGACAAACGGCACCGCGTAACCAAACCACCCTGCGGTCCTCTTCCGTCAGCCAGCGAGGCAGAAGATAAAAACGCGCTTCGGGACGGGCCAACAAAAGGCTGGCTACCCCGAGGCTTCCCTGGACGAGCAAATAAAACAAATCCAGGCAATTATATTCACAAAATATTCCGACGAGACGGCGCGATACCATCGAACTCCCTTTCTTCATTCTTTCGATACAATCAACGAAAATGGATCTGGATCGAGTCTCATTGTGGCAGGAGAGGATACTACGGCGTGGCCGAAACATCTTTGGAGGGCCAGCGGAGGGGAACACCGGGGAAACGGAGAAAAAAAAAAGAGGAGGGCGGTTGAAAGTGGGAGGCAGAGGGAGAGGGAGAGAGAGAGAGAGAGAGAGAGGACGCGACAGAAACAAGAGGAGAGAAGATGGCCAGAACTTGCTTCTCGTCTAGCTGAGATCTAATCTCCCGTTCCCGCGCTGCGTGCCTAATTAAAGATCGATATCTCTCGATATTATTGCACCCCCTCCCTCTACCACCTTCCAGCCACCCCGTCGCCCATGCCATCCTCCCCCTCCGCCACGTAGCAGGTTATTAAATTCTCCTATCTCGAGGATCTGGACTGGCCGGTCCTACCCAGTCGTATCTGATCCGGTCAATCTTTAGTCTCGTTACCTTTCGGCCCTCTGTTCGGCCGGGATCGAGGCGATTCGACTCTTTACAAATTTCCTCGAGGACCATGCGCGCCAGCCGGCCATGAGAAGCGGCCACAGCCTGGGGAACGCTCCTCGCGAACCATATCGCGTTCCCTTCCAAGGACCCGTGCGTCGGCGTTGTATCATCGCATCGAGCAGAACCATTCAAACCATTCCACTTCCCTCGGTGTATTTTAGTGTAATTAGGGGGGGGGGGGGAGATAGTTCGATACATGGGTGATCGATGGCTAGTCGTATACAAAACGTAATGCAAGATGCTTACGGAGAACGGGAAGCAACATCGCGAAGCTGATAAAGATCCGACGTCCCTTTATTATAAAGAACTGTAGTTTCAAAGCCGAATGATTTGTTTAAGTAGAGACCGAGTCCTGGGTGGAGAAGCCGCGTCGATCATCCAATCGGGGAGACTGTGAACGGGGCTTAAACATTGAGACGTGACCAATGCTCGTTGCCACGAAGGCAATGCCACATCGGGCAATTATCGCTCGGCAGGACCTCGACGTGCATACATTAAGGCCGCGCTCTGTCTCTCTTTCCTTCCTGTTCCATCGTGTACTCCCTCCCACCGCCGACGACGACGACGAGGACAACGGCGAGGACGACGACGACGACGACGGTGAACCGACACACCAAGATTTCGTATCTGACCAGGACACTTCTCGCCTACCTTCTGGACGACGTTTTAAGATCGATATCGAACCGCTCTGGAAGTCGACCGAATGAATAATTATCAATGGGAGGACCCGGTATATCTCGCCACCTTGCCTCTCCTCCCCCATCAGGCTCGTCCTCTTTTTCGATTTTCCTTTCTCGTCGGCGAGGGCCTCGCTCCTCGCGCGCCCATTCGTCTAGATCTCTCGCGTTACATGGAAATTGCGATTTCAGGCTCGACTCCCACCTGGAACGAGGATTTTTGGGATCCTGGGGGGGGGGGGCCATTCTGGTTTTATTTGGTACTCTTTCAGGTTTTTGAAGCTTGTGAGGTTTTAAAAATGTTATAATTAGATGTGGATCCAGAAGAAACTTAATACTCTTCTTCCTCCCCGTTTCTGTTTCTCCAGAGCTGTGTTTATATTGTTCTCCAAAGCAGTTTCATACTGGAATCCCTTAAACACGATTCTCCGACGCCTAGAGGAGCCGTTGCAGCGTCAGAAACGCGCTGCAAAGTCGACGGGCAAGAGTTAAATCGATGAAACATTTCCTTCCTATCGATTCTCGTAACGCCGCCGCGAAATATCGGAAAGTCCAAGGCGTCGAAGAGCGTTATTTACGAGCGTGTCCACGAACAATCCCCAGCGTCGCGAACTCTCACGTACTTATACGTGCTCGGCGCGAAACGCCCCCCGTTGTATCTGGGTATAACCAGGCTGCACATCCACTGGCCTCTAAAATGTTCTAAGAACCTTGTACACAGGCCATAAACAGTTAAAGAGAACGAAAGAGGGCAGCGGATGGGCGTGAAACTGTGACGACATGGCGATATGTACCACGAACGGGGTAGTTCTCCCGGAGAGTGCCGGAACAGATTACGAAAATCACTTGAATGCCTATAAACAGTCCTACGCAAGCGACTGTAACTCCGCGCAATTCATTTCCGCGTGGGGGTTAAACGGGTTGACATTGAAAAACGTTTAAACCCTTGAGTCATCGTATTCGCGCCCCTAATACAACCTCCCCTCAAACTTTCGCCGAAACACGAGCGCATAAAGTGCCAAACGAAGCATCGGTTTACCAGCGTTTACGAGGGGTGCCTGTAGGGGGCTGTGTGGCCTCGTTAAAATTATATCCGCGTTGCAGGCTGCATTATGCATACGGATGCACCGATTCGGGGCCAGGCACGTACGTTCGTTTGCGATCGAGGGTGTGTAAGACGGGAAAGACGGGGTGGGGCGCGGTAGAAGTTGCCGCTTTACAGATTCAAGGGGCGGGGCAGGGTGGAATCGCTCAATTCCGATGATATTGCGGCACGTTGCTTACGCTCGTTGGGGGCGAAGGAGCCGTAAATCGGGCCGGGGAGGGTAGATACGTGGAAATGGATTTTTATCGAGTGTCTGAGGAAGTCGACGCGGTGGCGCGGCGTGAGTGGAAGTTAATTTTCCCTCGCTTATCGACCTTCCCCACCGCGAGCCATCCACGTATTTTATTTTATTCGACTTTCCATATTTCGTCGCCGCCTGTGATCGAAATTTACGCGATCCTAGGTACGGGCAACTTTTCATTTTCTAATTTTTCTGTATTTAATTCGACTATGATTACTCGCATTGTAATATCAAACTTACTTATGTTTATACCGAGAATCTTGCAGCCCTGCAAAATCTACCCTGTCTCGTGGCTACGCCTCCACTGATCCATCTTCCACCGAGAAACTACTCGGTAGACCCGCGTCCGTCGTGTCTCCTCCGTTTCACAAACGCAAAGGGAGACCACCGCCCCCGTTGTCGAGCCCTGCGCGAGAAATCGGGTTAAGCGTCCACGTCACGTCCGTTGCGGTGTAAAAGGGTGCAGGGCTTTATTAAGAAAAATGGCGCGGCTCGGAGGAAAAGCAACACGAGGCCACCGAGGGAAACAGAGCCGGGGATGGAGGACGGTGGAGAGCGGACGCGGCGTTATCTTCGTGCAACCCATTCGTGCGACCTTATCTACCGTAAAAACTTCGACTTTAACCACCGGGGATCATAATCGAGCTTATCTTTCCCTCTCCTCTATCTTTCGTCCCTCTTTCTTCCTCTTACACAGCCCCGCGCGAGCTCACACACACACACACACACACACATACACTTTCTCCCTCCCTCTTCTTTTGGTTTGCCACGTCGGTGCACCAAAGGCTATCTCCCCTTTTGCTCATCTATCGCCCCCTGACGTGCTATCGCGGATTTTATCGCGAAACTCTGAACCGACCCGGATAGACGGAGATCGCGAGAAAGAAAGGAGCTGCGGAAAGGAGGGAAACGAAGGGGGAGGGTTTTATTGTGCGCGGGGATAATCGCGAAAGGTGGACGATTCCGAAATGCGACAAGCACCGGGCTGCGTTTCTATAAGAGATATCATTTAGTCAAATATTTGACTCGCGGCAATTCCTTTCTTTGCGTTTCCTCGTTGGAATTTTGGCCCAGAGGCGCTTTGAACGGCTCCATTGTGCCCTCGAGCTTAAACTTCTCGGTTATGCCTCGTTTTCTCACACCGACGTTTCCCAGGGGCGACAAAAGTCGCCGCGCGATCGTGGATTTGCATGCGTTATTCCGCTGTCTGCTTACTCTTGGAGGCACTCTGACGATAAAATAGTTATGTATCTGGCGGCTGCATCGGTCCGCAGTGATACATTGCAGGATTGCAGGCTGACCCCTTTATCTGGCGGATTCTTTTTAATTGTTCGACGATTTGCGAAACCCGCAATCGCTCGATACCGCAATCGAACTTGCTTTTTGCACCGAGCTCCTCGTGAATTGTGTTTTTTTTCTCTCTCTCTCTCTCTCTCGGCTGTGCCATGCGACGATCGCGGTGAGCGAAACTTTCAGAAGTGTGTATCGAAAATTTGGCAACTTTGGGACTGCAGCGAGGAGTATGTAGTTCCTTTCAAGTGATCCACGAATAGTAATTAAGACGTAGCTGAAGCGGCGTCAGAAGAGGGAGGAAAACAGCTGAAATTCGATTGAAGATTTGTCGAGCACGCGGCGAGGGCCAGTCCTTGCAAGCAAACGCGGGAAAACGCAGACGTAGGGGTGAATCGACAGACGCAGAGGGAAGTCGTAAACGTAATCGTGCTTTTTCAGGCGCCGCCACTAAACCAGCCCCGGCCCCTAACCTGCGCCCCGCCTTCGGGGGCAGCTTAAAATATTTTTACAGCGTACAACCGCCCCGCGATGTCGCGATATTTCCAGCTTACGTACCGATGGCAGCAACCCCCGTTTCTCCATACAGTTTCGTCCATCCCCAATCTGTCTTTCTCCCGGTGTCATTCCCATTCTCTGTCGACAGTGATTTCGAAGGGTGTTGAACTGTGAACCGACCCCAGATACAGATACCTACCGAAGAAAATGATTTCTGCTTCGTGACACTTAGTCACCGAATGTTTTCGAGTTCTGTGGCAATATAACTGCGAAAAGTGGGTGGCTGATCTAATCAAGAAACGATCCACTTAACAGGTGCAATATTGCGAGCTTGGTCTATTGTCCTCGCCGCTGCCTCGACCGTCCATCTTCAACCCTCCCCCGACTGATGTTCAAACGATGCACGCGTGGCTCGGCCGTGCTGCGCGTCGATCGAAAATAAAGCAGGAACCAGGAGGAACGAATTAACGACGTCGCTGTAGCGAAGTCAACCCCGTTCGGTTCTCCATTAGACTGACGGATGGTCTCCGATTAGGCTTCCCTGGATAACGAACGAGGCATCGTCGTGGCCGAGGAAGGCGAAGAAAAAGGCCGTCGTGGGAGAAAAGGAAAAGCAAGGAAGCGCGGCGAAAACGAGACAACGGCGGGGAAAAAGGACGAGTGCGGGGAGAAGACAGAGAAGTGGGGAGGGAGGGAGGGAGGGGGGGGGGAGGGAGAGTCGATGGGAGATTACTATAGAAGGGAGAAAGAGGGATGTTGGCATAAAGCATAAGCAATAACGAGGGCCCCGAGAGACTATCGTCCACCTATCGGAAATAATTATTTTCGTTCTATCGAGCGACGGTGGGACGGAGGGGGCTGGAGGGGCGGGGAGGGTTGGACGCGAAAGGGAGCAGAAAGAGGGGAGTATAAGTAAGTATAAGTGACTTTGCCACACGGTCCTCAGATAATGCCAAGGGCCACCTTCCAGGAATTAGTATTTATTGTGACGCGATTCAGATAGCGGTCACGGTACGCCCCTGGCCACGTACCTGGGGCCCCGAGTCCCACGAATTATGGTTTTCAATATGATGACGGTTTCGTATCTGCCGACCGACCTCGCTCCCTCTCCGCCGCCTCTTCGTCTTCGTCTCCTCTTCCCTGTGCGTGGTGTCTCCGCGCCTTTCTCTTCGGCAGCCTTCGAGATATACCACGTCCGCGGGCTCGTAAACCGTCTAAAAGGCTTCGACCAGATTTTTCCCTCTCCTCGCCTGCACCCGACGTTCCCTCTCCTACCCCCCCCCCCTCGCCCTCTATCTCACCACCATTCCACTCTTTCCATTTTCGAGGGGCGCGTGCACGCACCTGGTCCACGCGAGACACCACGATTAGCTAATCCTGTGATCTTTCTCCAGTTTCGGAGGATGTTCATCGATCATTCGTAGTGAGACCTGCGTCATCGAAAATTCAAATACCATCCTCACCCTCAGCGCTCTGCATATCATCCAAGTCCTCCATCGTCTTGGAACATTAGTTCTCAGGCTCCAAGCCACTTCTTCAACCTCCACACCCGCCACCTAGCTTCTACGAAATCTCGGTAAATTTTACTGACAACGTTGCAGAAGACTCGTTCGCTCGTCCTTGAGAAAGGGATGATCGAAGCGACGACGAGAGAAATAGTATTCGGACAGCAGCGGTATCGGTCCCCTCGTCTTATCCAGGCGAAAAGCGACGCGAACAAAGTGGGGATCCCGCTTGCGATTCGCGAGGCTCGCCGATAAAACGTTATCAATCTGATGGGGGAAGGAGGAGGCGCGCTCCCTGTGACGAGCAACAAAGAAAACCGTTCGGTTTCGTGGAATGCCACGGGACGGGCCGTGAAATATCCGCGACGGAGGTAGCAATTGCCAGCGATTACGGTATCTTGGCGAGGGAAATAAAATTTCATTCCCCGACGGGATGCATTATCGTAAGGGAACTGATGGAAGAGCACACGTACACGCGCACACCACCGTACCCTTTCTCCATCTCTCTCCATCTCTTTCTCCGTGTCGATGATTCATCGACCGGCTTATTCCTCGGGTCCTGTACGCTCGCGTACTCTCGCGACGTATATATTTTTCAATCTCGCCGCGAAACGATTAGAATCCTTCTACCAGATCCCCTAGCCGCGCACGGACCCGAGATACCCCGCGATTTACCGCTCTATTTTTCCCACGGCCGACCTTCGATCATCGGTCTGTTCCGTATTGCGATCCGCTGCACTTTCAGGCGCAACGTGTCGGAATCTCGCTATCCGGAGGAGCCCGATCGTGGATGTCGATTTCCTATGGGATCTCGGGGCAAGGATTTGGATCGAGATCGATGACCGAGCCCGACTAACCGCCACGTGCTTCTGAACGTACCCGGAAGTCGTTGCAAGTCAACGGGCGTAGATTTCCTTGCAGTTAACTGGCCGAAAGCAGGGCGAAAAGAGAAAGGATCAAACAGGAACGATAACAGTTTTACAGGGAAACGAGTACAACTTCCGTCTACAACGGTATTAACCCCGAAAAATCTGACGTTTAGTCGCGGCGAGAATGGGGCGCGAAAGGGAGAGTCCCGCGGTGAAATAATCCGCGAGAAGTCGACGGGTCACGCGAAGCTCTTATCCGCCGATTAGAAAACTTTTTCTGCCCCGTCTAATCGCGGACTCTATCTGCCACGGCTAGGGAACGGGGATGGGCGGCTTCTACGGAGCTGGGAAAGGAGGAACGGGAGGAACGAAGGGAAAGGAATCGGGGGGGGGGGGGGGAAGACAAGCGTCTGGACGGCTGAGAGTTTGGTCCGTCGCCGATAATAAGACGCGACGCGCTGGTGTCTGCGACCCTTGCACAATGCTGCCCGTTGTGCATTCACCTCGCGCGGGATATCGAATTAAGGGGCCGCGAGATGCCTGCATATTTCCCTCCTCGGAATGGCATCTTGTCTGCCGCTGTCCGTACTTATTCTTCCCATCGATGGGGTAGGAACGTTTCAAGCCCTTCGCTGTTCCTCGAGAATCATTCAACAAGTGAGGATCAAAGATGGAGCACACCCGTGTGACGTAGCTGTGTGGGAGGATTTCTGTGGTATTGCAGTAGAAGGAACCTCTCCGGGAAAGGAGCGGCGAGTCACCGTTGCGGCACTTTGGACGAGAGGCGAAAAGAACGAGGAAAAGGGAGGCGCCTCGTAGCGCGCAAGAGAGAGGAAGTTTCAGCAAGTTTCTCCCCAAGTACCGATACTCCTTAATCACGGGCCGCGTTTCCGCCCCACGCCAGTTCGCCGACGGCCAACCACCAGCTAGCCCGAAATACGTCCAAGACCTGGGGGAGCCGATTCTTCGCAGATACCGAAGTATCTTCTTGCCAGAGACGCGGTTAATCTTCGGCCGGGACTCCTGGCCCTCATATAGCTCGATATTGTTTAACTTGCCTCGTTATCGCTAGATGCACTCTATAGCCATCTCTCCAGGGGTGGAAGATAGCGTGCACCTTCGAACGTCGTCCCTCCACGCCCGCCCCTGCTCGCGCTTTCCCTCGCAGCGCCGCGCGCTCCTCGCCTCTCCTTCGGCCGAGTTGCCGAAGGGGTTGGGGGTGCTGGGAGTTGGAAGGGAGCTGCATCCAGCTGATAACACCTCCTGGACTGATAACGAGCCGGCCAGGCTCTCGTCCTACGTACACTCCGACCCCCCCCAAGCTCTCGCCCCCCACCCCTCTGCCGCGCACTCCGTGTGTTTCTACGACGTCGCGAATTCCCTGCGAGCCTCTCACGGCTTCTTCTTCGCTCCGACCGTCGTGAACTTGAAGGTGGGAAGCTCGCAGGCTGGGAATCTCATGGGCGAGGCGCGATTAATTTCGGGCTGCTTCGTTTCTTAGAGGTTAAGATACGTAGGTATGTCTGACCAATGCTTTAGAAAACTACTTGCCGATGTATCCGAGCAATAGTAGCATCGCAATATTCACTGCGCTATATAATTCTACCGGTAGCCTGAACAGTTGTAAGAAGCTCTGCAAGAAAGATGGTTTTTCCCAAGCGAGGGGGCCAGGAAGAAATCGCGATGGCCGTTAATCGGCTCGGCGGACGGACGAAGACGAATTTCTCGGCGGGAGAGCGAGCCGAAACGGTATAGCTACCAAGGTACGTGGCCGTTCTCCTCTCGCGCCGATATCGCTCGATCGATCAGCCGAAGGGGAGAGGAGGCGAGAGGCCGTAGCGGTCCGTCGATCGAATCTCTGGACGGGGAAGGGACAGGTCCCGCGAGCCACGGTCCAAATATTGCGACACCGGGCCCTCTTTTCGTGGCGAGCCATCCGCGGAGACGTGGAACGAACGGGAGAGCGAGATCGGGCCAGGACGAGCGACCAAACCGTGAGGACAATGAAGGACGAGGGGTGGGGGGGGGGGGGGCAGCTTCGAGGCGAAGTGGACGAGGAAAGGCCGGACAAAGACGAAGGGGGGAAGGAAGAAAAAAGCCGCGGGAGGACGAGGGGAAAGAGAAAGGAGGGGTTCCTCGATACACTTTGGTGTACAGTTGGCCGTCGGTACATACGAAACGGAGCGTCCTCCCCTCTCTATATATCTCTCTCTCTTTTTCACCCGTTCCCTCGTGGCCGAGATAGCTACGGAGAAGCAGGGTAGCCGGGTTGCGCCGATATGGGGGCCGAGACTTTACGAGACGGTGGTCGTGGACGAGTGATTGATGAGCAGCCGAGCTAATGAGGAGCTGAGCTGCAGGACGGGGATCACGATAAAGAGGTCCCACCACCGTATAGCCCTTCTCGCGGGGCATACGTAGCTGCAACACCTCCTTCTTTCTGCTTCTTCCTTCCTCCGATCTCTCCCCCCTCCTCGCTTCGCCGCTTTCCTCCCTCTTTCTACTTCTGTAGCTCCTCTTACCTCGTTGTTTTATGCACTGGCTTTTCTACGCTGCTTTTACAAATCTGTGCTACCCTCTTCTACGTCTGTGCTTCTCGTTCCCCTCGGTCCCCGTGGATCTCTGTCTTCTTGACTGTTCAGCCCCATTTCCCTTCCTATTTCATGGTCCGTACACTCTCTCGCGGTGCTAGCTGCTACAGACTTGTGATACGTTTCTCTATATCTCCTTTTTTACAGTTTTCAATTTCACTGACTAAATCTAGAATCTTCTAGATACTCTTTAATTCGTGACAAAGGGTGAAGAAGAATTCAGATCCCTCCCCTCCCCCCCCCCCCCCCGAAGGAATCGTCCAACCGCGACGAAGAGTCACAGGGTGGATCCCCCCCTAAAATTCACTGACATCATCATCGTTTCCGGCGACGTGGCCGATTTAAGCGGCCGTTAAAAGCATTTGCCTACCCTTATCTTGTTTTCTATTTAGAGGATTATACTCGTAATTCGGGCGGAGGCGCGAAGCGAGCGAGCGAGGCCGGACGAGGGCTGTAGGCTGAAGAAGGAGGAAAACAGGGGGGGGGGGGGGTCGGTGGCGCCGGCGAAGGAGGAGGTTTATAATAAAGCCTGCAGGGTCCAAGATACGTGGCTGGCAGCCGTTATCAAACGGGTCCAGCGTTCGAGTCTCTCCGCAAAATCCTTCTCTGGAAACTCGTGGTAACCTGGCGAGTGTTCGCGTTGAAACGCGTCACGAATCCGACTGCTGTTGCGAGGATCCGCCGCGTTTCGCGGGATTTCCTTTCGCCCGGATCGAAAACCCGACTGTCGCCGTGATTCCTTTCGAGTTTCGACCTCTCCGCGCGCCACGGTGCTACACCTTTTCCAGCCGCGATGCGGGCATCCGTAAGATTGAAACGTATCTTCATCTTTTCCGCGATGCGGACTATCGAGGGGGACAGCTATACGTGGCGCCGTGTTGATTACTCTCTTCGGCGGCGCTATTCCCACCCTCTTTCGTGCCCCGTCTCAAGTTCACATGTGCAGCTGAAAGCTTTATTCTCGTATGATTTCGCGGTGGAAAGAAGGAAACGCTTGCCAATGAGACGCTAGAATTACCCGCGAGATACCATCGGAATTAGCATTCAGCGGGGAGAGGAAAAACACTCTCACGAGTCACCGACTCATTTATTCCCCCCGGAACATGGCCGGAGAGTCACGAGAACCGTCGCAGGGGAAACAAACGTAACCTTTTCCGCGGGCGTACTTTCTAATCACCCTGTACAGCCCTTTCCATTCATCCCTACCACGAAAGCTATCAGTGCAGCAGCAGCAGCAGCAGCAGCAGCAGCAGCAACAGCAACAACAGAAGCCTGCGCGAGCCTGCTCTGGGTGCTGTGTATTATAATGTAGAGTGTGAGTTATCAGACATCGGCCCGTTATCAGGGTCTGGGATCGCCTGGTCCGCTGCTAAGCTCCCACCGCCCCCTATTCAACCCCCGATAACGAAAGGGTTATCACGCCACGCTCCCCGACTGCCATTCCTCGCCCGTAGAAAAGCCAGCCGGGGCCGCCTTTCCAGCGGGAGATTATTATTCTTTTTACTTGCAGCCGCTTTTTCGCGCCGACCGATTACGATCCCTTTGACTCGGCCACTTTACTGCTCGGCCACCACCTTCCACCACCGAGCCGAGCTTTCCCTACAAAGCCGGCATTGTTTCTTTTGCGTCCGCGCTCCTTCGCCGCCGCTTTTTCTACCCGCCCGCCCTGTCCAGGAATTTTTCATACGGTTTCGAGCGCCGACAACAGAACTCAGCCGTTGGATCCAGAACTATTCGCCAGCAAGCGGTGGGTTCTCGCCGAATTCAAGGACCCAAAGTTTCTAACTATTTAAGTAGCTGAAGGAAAAATCATAGAGAGGAAGTGGAGCCTGAAAGTCGCCCCTTTCTTCTACCACTGTAACTCTCCAGTATTTCGCCACCATTCCCCAGTTTCCCCATCCAACCAGTCCCATTCCACCGTACGTAACATCGCGTATAGCCGAGTAGCTGATAAGCGCACCCAATAAGCTGAGAAGCCCGCAGCCTAATCGAGCTTTGAATGGATAAAGAGTCCAGTTAGCAGCCGGTTAGAGACGAAATGGCAGCGGCATTTCGTTTGGTCGGTCGTCCGGAGCGTCGCGCGTGACGTGGCCACGTCAAAGGGGGGTAGCCTTTGAAGGGTACGCGTGGATGCCGATCGGTGGATCGGTGTCGACCAGGCAACGATTAGCGCCGTGAAGCGGGGCCCGCGACGCGCGAATCGCCGTTCCCTCTCGACGTGCTCTTCGACCGATGTCTCGGCCGAACTCGAACGATAAATCCAGCGCAGGGAAAACGTCTCGTTAGTCGCTGGAACCGCGGGGAGGAGAAGAGATCTTTCGGAGATCGAGCTCGATCCACGCCGAGGTCATCTAGGACCTCGTACCGGCCGCCTTCTTTTGCCCCTTTTATCGTGTCCCGATTGGTCTTGTTCAGCCTTACAGCCGGAGAGATCGCACGCTGCCCTCTCATTCGATGCGTTGCTAAACGTCCTTACGTTCACCCTCTCACGAGCCACTGACCCACGATCATACAGGGATAATTAACTCGTCGAGCCTTTCCGTCATTTTTCTTTACTTCAGCGGTATTTCAGGCCGCGGCAGGAGTATTAAAGCAAGCAATCCGTACTTGCTGTTAAGAGTGGTAGTTTTGGGAGTTGGGAAAATTTAGGAGTTCGGGCATTTCTTTTTTTTTGCATGAGAGCGTGAGAATAGTTAGGATAATAGGTGAATAGGAGCATGGAATAATACAGATATTTGGCCCAATATTTAACGTCCCAATTTTCAACCGTGTTTCAGTGGACCGTGCGTCGATCTCACGACAGGGGATTTTAGAGGCAGCCGAATCGGTCGGAAGATAGCTATGCGAGAGCAAATTGCACAGCTGAGAGTGGAGAAGACACAGTGGAGGCTGATTTTCGAGGGGTTCGGCGCCGAAGACACGCGAGGCATCGAGCAGACGAGCCGCTAATTTAATATCTCCCTCGTCCTTTATTTTCGCGCGGCTAATGGCAGCGAATTTACTCGCAGTCTCGTTATCGTGCCGAGGCTCGCCTTCCCCGTGCGCTCAGGGGAAAAGGGCCCGCCGGTTCTTTCCAGCCCGCGAGTGTTCTTTGCACGTGCAGAAAGAGACGGTGACTGGCGAGGAAAGGTCCTCCCATTTGACACGACGTGGGAGAGGAGAATCCGCGACACGCGGTACCTGAAAACCATCCGCCACTCCTTTTTCGGGGCTTCTGCATTGTCGAGGAAGCGTGTGAAAGTCGCTGAGCTAGGCCGAGCGGCTTAGGCGAGCGTCGATGCAGCTCGGAACCGATTGTCTTAATTCCAGACCCTTGGGAGATAGGTAAGTTGCACTAAAGGTAAGCTAATGGAATGCAATTCTACTCGACTCCTCTGTTCTTAATTAGAAGCTATCGCGCTATTCTGTTCCAGCTTTATGTCTATACTATTTCCACTCGCGACATTTACAATCGCTTATCCCATTCGTTTAATACATTATTGCGCATGCCGCGCGCCAACTATATGAAGGCTTAGGAGCCAATCAGTGTAAGTCCAACTTTCCCTGGAAATGAATTACGTGGTTGGAAAACCTCTTTATTGTTGAAGCTTTCAGTTGATAAATTAATTGAGTTACTACTTTCTTACGTGAGCAATAAATGACGGTACTTATTATTAACTACGGAATTGCTAGCAAAATTATTTAGAAGACTAACAGTGTTAATTTCGGTTTTAATGCTAACCGGGGGTTGAAAGCAGTTATAATATCGGAAATAATCTTGAAACAGTTATGAGTGAAAAAGGTTCTGGCTTATATCGGTTTCGGGTTCCGGTTCTACAGAACCGATAATACATCGGCTTCCTATAATTTAACGTTTAATTCAAAGTACTACTAACACTAACTAATTAATCGTGAAGATTATTAACTACTAGCATGCCTGGTGTCGGCTTCGCCCGACTTATTAGCGTGATTGATTCAAGTTTATTAAAATTAATGTCTTTTAACTGAACTAAATTAAGTATTTTGAAAAAAAGCTTAACTTCCTCATAATATTTCGGAAAAAATAACATTCTTGGTAAGATGATTTTCTGACACTAGTGTTGCATACGAGCTCGAGTGGATGATCTTGACAAATTTGATCACACGCGATACATAATAGAAATGCGGGAAGAAAAGCGGGTACGGATAAATCTACAAAAGCAATTTGTACCCTGTGTCGACATGAGTCATTGTTGTTCACTAGCAGCGAAGGCCCCCTTACCACCAGATATTTGGGAGCGCGAGTTGGAATTACCTGCATAACAGGTAACAGTTTCACACAGTTATTGTCGGAATCGTTTCAACCTCTGATCCTAATTTACTTACACTGATTGGCTTCCGAGCCGTTTATATGTATTCTACCTCAGTTAGGGCAATCGCTTGATGTAGTTCAGATCTAAGAGGAGCGCAGCAATCTGTTAGCCTGTATCACAATTACCTTGGATGCAACGTTACCAGAGAGCGATACGCGGTCGCGTTCGCGATCGCCCTTACGCCATCGTTACCTTATACCCTTATACCCTTCTCTGTATCCGTTCGGACGCAAACGAGGATAAAGCACCCGAAGAAATTTCCGAGCGGTATTTGTGTTACGCCGGCGATTTCATCGCGAGATCCCTCGGCCACAACGAGAAGAAAAAAAAAAAGGAGCATGCCAGAACCGCCATGGTGCTCGGCGTTTCTCCGTCGAAGGGAACAAATTGCGTACAAGACGAGGCGTGTGCGCGAGCAGCGCGTTACGATCCAGCTCTCCCTCGCGGGACCAGAGATCGAGGCACGCAAACGAAAAAGGGAGGACGAACGAGCAAAAATCGCGTCGGCCAGCCGAGAGGACGAAGGCAGAAGGGTGAGACCGCTCGTATATCGGCGCTGATCAGCCGCGTATTTCCAAACAATGCTCATGCGAACCAAAGGATTCGCATCATCCTCGAGGTTGAACCGGTGGGCTCAGCGGGGTTGGACGGAGGATCGGAAGGTGGAGGCAGAGGCCGAGCAAGGTGGGCCGATAAATTCATTATCGCGAGTAGACCAATAAAGCGAGACGGGAATGGAATACAATAATGGGAGCAGCGTCAGAGGAGTCTGATCAACCGGTCTGCAACCGTTCATTGGCGGTTTTGATTTAACCACGGAGTGGTATAGGGCTCGCGCGTTAGAAACTTGAGCTGTGTTGGAATTGGATGGATGTGCGCGGTTTAAAAACTGTACTGATACATTTCCATCTTCGATAATTACGATTTATTGCGTACCTATAAGCTGGTACATTCGTGGAACTGCTTAGTAAGTTAGAATTATTTTGTAATAGTACCTAATATGTTAGAATCGATGCAAGGAGCCGCAGCTGCTGTGATTCTTCATGCTCTGGTTGCTATTTCGGCTGGCCATTTGTGGCTCATACTACTGAATAGCTCTCGTAAGCGGAGAAGAGGGAAAATTGTTGATAGTTATTCCCTTTTATAGATCTATTGGACCGTACCAAATGATTAAATATAATAAATAAAGTGTAATGTGATAAAGTAAATCTCTTGCATACTTTATTATCATTCTCATACCGCTTCCACACTATTCCTGTACTTCCAGCCTCTATAACACTACTCCGACACCAATCCAACACTACCTTTACATCGTTCCCAAACCACTCTTATATCTCTGCGCCAAGTATACACTTTAACGTCTAAAAGTTTCTAACCGGATTTCAGCTTCTTGCGATAACGCAAGTAGCAAAACGGTAAATTTACTTTCGTTGCAGTTGCAAACAAACTGGTAGACGGTAAAAAAAGCTTCTGTTGGAGCCGCACCGAAGTGGCAGGCTGTAAAAAGTTTTTCTGCAAGTGCAGCAACTCAGAAATAGCTTTTTCCGAAATTCATTGCAAAATTCTTGCGCCTGCAAGAGACGCGAAATTTCGGGCTGCATCTGTAAAATTGAAAATGTCCTCCCGCCGCACGACCCACAAATTCTGATTTCCCCACAAAATTGGGAATTCGAAATAGCCCACAAATCCCACAAAATTTCACAAGGTTCCACAAAACTCACTTTTTCCCGCCAACTTTTTCCTACAAATCTGACTTCCTCCCATAAAAAGCAAAATTTCCGCTGCGCATCTTGCCTTGCAGATGCCAGAATCGTGCAATTAATTTCAGAACAAGCGGTGTTTTAATTGCTGCGCCTGCAAGAGAAGTATTTTTACGGCTCGTAGATTATCCTGCAGGTGCAAGAGAAGTTAATTGTCGCTGTACAACATTGTGCGTTATTGAGCAGCGATTAAAATCGTTTTGCAAGTGAAATTTGAATCGTGCGGTCTTAGCGTGGGACAGGTTGTGAAAAAGATGTGGAAATAGTGTAGGAATAGCGATAGAATTGTATAAAAATCCAGGAATATAAAGATAGAATTGACAACCGGTCAGAGTCTATACCACTTTTCTCTTACTCAATCCCTTTGATTTTCCTTCACAAGAAGTATAGTCGAATCAGTAATAACTGACTGCCTTCCAGTAACTTTTCCGATCTACGGAATATCCGCAGTTCTATCTTATAGCTTCGAAAGAAGATTCCACATCTACGATTCAATTAATTATTAACTTGTTCCTCGCAAAATGCGCACTAGATCCATTTCAACCCCCCCCAATCGTTGCATCAACGATCGCCGTCGCGGAAAGGGCTACGAGCATCGAAGCAACGAGCAAAGAGCGGAGGAACACCGAGCCGAAGATGAAAGGGAGGAACGGGCGAGGAAAGAAAAGGGGGAAAGGGCAACGAAGAAAAAGAAGACGGAAGAGGAGGTGGCCCGGCAGTATCTTGATACGAAGGGAGGCCAGAGAGAGGAGAGAGAGGAGAGAGACCAAGGAACGATTGGTCGATGTGGTACCAGAGTGGTACCAGCCTCGACCAATCGGCACCGACGACCTCCTCCGATGCCTGGTCCCATTCATAGATCAGCCAGACCAGAGAGGAGGCCTTCGAACCGTCGCCCAGGATCGAGCAGATCCTTGTCGATCCCGTTTTCTCTCTTCTTCTCCTCCGACCGTAGCTTCTCGCGCCTTCTCCTTCCTCTTCCTCTCCCCTTGTGTGTGTGTGTGTGTGCGTGTGTGTGTGTGTATACACGGCGCAGGCTGCATGGCGGACGCGCAACCTCCGCCAACCGATCGGCCAATTATCCATGCACCACCTGGAGGAACCTACGTTTGTTTTTCTAGAGATCCCTGAAACCTCCACGTCCGTTTCTCGCTGGATACTTGGCTCCTTCTGAGACCCCTCACGTTTCGACTAGCTTCCCCTATTTTCGAGTGTAGGTTTCCCTCGTCATAGACTTTAGCTATTGTAAAGATTTCATTCGGCATAATATTAAGAAATTACAGTATACTCTAAGCAGAGTGATATCAGGTAAATATTATTTTAAATATATAAATCCATGAGATATCCCAGTAGAACACCCACTGCATACTCACCTACTTAACACCTACTCCATCGCCCTCGCTCGAAATGCCACGGGTGACACTCACTCGCGAACCTCGCGGGCCGGCCGGATCGCGAAAAAAAGCGCACCAGTCGGCTTTCCATAAATTATTCCGCCGGCGAATTATTCCGAGGCGAAGCTCGGCGCGTTTCGCGGTCTCTCCCCGATCGAGAGCAGAGGGAATCGACTATTTATGAGCGAGTGGGACCGGCTCGTACGCGCCTCGACATTACCAGAGATACCTCAAACACGCACCCCTCTCGTACGGTGCGCGCGTATATCAGAGTTCCCGCATCTGTCGCGCTTCCCGCGGAGAGAGAGGAGGAGCGGAGGGGGGCAGTTTCGCGTCCGCCACGGAGACCAGGATGGAGCAACTTGCCATGTTTGGCGGAGGAGGACTCCGTGGGCCCCCCTCGCTCCCCCTAGCCGGCCCCCGCGGTCGAGATCCTCTTTTTCCTTTGGATTCCCGGCCCATTAGTTATCGACGAGTTATTACTCGACGCGAGCACGCGCTTTGCATCCTCTCGGGGATCTGGGCGCGCGATCGAAGTAGGGAAACGTCGCCGGAGCCCGCCAGCCCCTCTTGGATCGCGGAGATCGCTATCGCCCCGCGATAAGTATTGCGTCCTCGAGTTTTCTTGCAAACCCGCTGGCTCCGGGATTTATTCGTGAGAAAGGATCTGGGCATTCCCGCCGGGCAATCTCGTGGCGAGTATGCTCCTCGACGATGAGAGGTACAGAGAGAGAGGAGGATTTCCAAGTGGATGATGGGCTATTGGACTGACGTTTTAAACATACGGGACCATTTAGCTGAAACCTTCGATTCATCTTAATCGCCAAAAGTATCCTACAGACCAAAGCGAAGAAGTTCCCAGCCCTCGATCGCCCTTCATTTTTCAACCCATCCACGAATCTACTCTGCTCCCCTACGTCCACAGTTACTCCGGCTTCGAATTCTGCGAAAGGCGGAGGAGGAAGAAGAGCATCGGAGCTGGCCAGCCGAGGAAGGTGGATGGACGGTTTAGCAACCGCGAGGCGTAACGAGCAGGTGCTGGGTTAGAGAGAATACGGTCCACCATAAATCTCAATGAGCCTCACTACCGTATTACTCGGTCTGGCTTGGCTCGAGTCGCCGGATGCTCTCTTCTAATAACACACCGTGTCGGCTTGCCAGCACTCCTCGCTCCGGGGGGTTGGGGCCGGCGCGAGCCCCTTGATTACAGGATATGCCACAGATGACGTGATATTAAACGTAATGAATACCGATCGACGGTGGCCGCGATGCGATGCGATGCGATGCGATGCGGGCCGACGCATGCACGCGAGGAACGCGTCGCTTCGCCGTCTCGCCCCCCTTGCTCTTTCCATCGCCGCCGAACCGGGGTCCCCGTGAATTTATTGCCGATCGATTGTCACGCGTGGAACAGTGATCACGTTAATCGTTTCCCTTAATCGTAACGACGCCAAAGCAGAGGGTAGCTGGCCGCGCCAACGTGCGAGTAATGGATAATAATTGGCTGTTGCGGGAGACACTGGCTGCTCGAGGACACCGCAACTCTGCGATCCGGATCGGTAATTTTTAGCGTTAATTACGGTCGTGCTCGTAACTCTGGGGTTAACTCGCCGCTTGGGGGTAGCTTTATAGGCTTCTTCTCGGGATCACCGAGTATTCGGTGCGCCGACGGATTCCCTGAACGCCAGAGGTTGCCTGATACTATGTGCTTCCTTGTAGGGCGAAGGAATTCCAGGAGTATTCAGGTGGTACCCGAACTAGAGGTTCAATGAACGAAGACGGCAGATTATTCTTAATGCGATGCAGTTGACTTCTAAGCGTGTCAGACATAGAAACACTTGGAAGGGGTAATTTGGCGGTACCCATCGAATTTCAAATAGTTGGAACGTAATGGAAGAGTGGAGACTTATAATTTTACACGTTGCATGCGGTGATGTCCGATACGTTGCAGTTAAGGGGGTTCCTTCGGCGGAGTGGTCGGATTTTAATGCAGCTGATTGCAAGTGCAATCAGCCTCCAGTGCGTATTTCACAGGCGGCCTCAAACGACCCAATCTCGTGCCGGAGTTGGCAAAAAGGCTCATTTGTATTCGTTCGTGTTACCGCGATTCGCGAGATACCGTTTCGGTGTGGCTAACAATCTGTAATCTTCGGTGCTTTCTAAAACACCAAAACCGCGTCGCACAAGAGACTGAACCCACACGCAAGACACCGTAATTAAACAATACCTGTATCACAAGAACGTGGACAGTGGGCCCTCCCTTGAGCCCAAAATTTCATACGCGGCAACCTGGTACTTAAGAAAATTGGCCCGGTCGACTAATGAACAGCTTGCCGGAGAAAAGAAAGGAGGCGAGTTGGAAGCAACGTTTTCCGCGTAGTTAGCGAAAAGTGCCGTTTAACATTACACCGTGCCGCCCATGCTTCGATATTCAATTACGGATTTGCATACGCGCATGCATCTCCATTAAACGGCGGCCCCCGTCGGCCGTGCGGCCCTCGCGCCGAAATTTGCCTCTGTAAATTTGCACGGCCAATAAACCACACTGATCGAGCGAACAAAATATTTAAGAGCGGCACGGGGGACGGGGCGGCAAAAGCGTTCCTGTTCGCACGAAACGATTAACAGCGCGGGGAGCGAGTAGCCCGCGTCCCGAATAAATTATCCCCGCGGCCACGATCGAATAAATTAATAATTAAGACACCGTTCTGGGAAGCGACAGTGAAGCTCGCACATTTGTCGCGCCCCTACAGTAATTACAACGGTGAAGTTCGGTGGACCCGGATCGAGACGGCCGAAGATGTCCTGTCATCGACGCGTCCCGCTGGACGTTGCCGGGCATTAATTGCGCGCCGCGGCGTGACGCGTTCGTGCGCGGAATCCGCGTGAAAACGTGATGGATCGCCGTCCTGCTGGAAGTCGTCGCGACGTCGTGACCGAGACACGAGTCATCCGCGGAATATAATGAGCCCTGGCTCGTCGCTGATCCCTATCGGGGTGATCCTGCTTCCTCAGCAATTGTTCAGTTCGGAGGCTAATCGCCGAGGAACGGATGATGCCTATTCGTCAAGCGTCCATTAAATTCTGGTAACGCCGTATTTAATTTTGAATAAAGATAACGCGGATATCAGCATAAGTTTGAAAGGTGCCTCGCTTGGATCGATGTCAGTAGGGCACCTTGTATAGGGAGAAGGTTGCACGGCGAAACAGAGAGCATCGTGATGGAGCTCGTTCCGTCATCGTGAACCCTTCAAAACGACTGCTCTGACGGCGTACAAAGTGGCCATTCGGCTGAAGCTAAGTAGCCCCGGCCTCAACCCCGGGGGATTCCACCCTCGAGGCTCGACAAATTGCCGCCAATTAAAATTCTCTTCTTCCTCCAAGAGAGGCGCATGCCCGGCCATCCTTTCCTTCCTGCCCGCGAGCCCTTTCGCCCACCGAGGGGACCAGTTCCCTGCGTCCAATTAAGTTGTACCTGGGCCGCGTGCAACCGGACAGGTCTCGGTTTCCAGTCCCAAATTAATTTAACCCGTGGACCCTCGTCCCCGCTACGTTCCTTTCGAATGAAACTCTTTGTCACGAGATTACGATGATGCCCGATTCCGATAACAATTGCCGGCCACTCTCCTCCTCTCCTCTCATTCGAGCCTCCGCTCTTCCTTTTTCTCCCGCCCCCGCCACTCTGCCATTTTGACGAAAACTCGTTTCAACCATTCCATTCGTGGTCCGAAGGTTTTCGAAGGAACCAGCAGCTTGCAATAATCGCAACAGCCTCAGGGCCAACGTCGAAGACTCTGGTAAAGGATCCACGGTTTCCTTGAACAACAGGTACTTTGTGTTCCCTGAAACCGAAGCAGGACCGTACCAAACTCACGGCTCTCCTGAAAACGAAGAAACTCACAGCCAGAACGACTCGATCACCCCTCGATCGTTACGACACACTGTGGGGTATCGCGATGATCCTTGGACGGAGAAGATCGTCGCGGCGGTCGACTTGGGGGTTGACTGCAGCTAGGACGGCGGAGGGGGGGGGGGAGGGCAGGGGTAACCGTAGGGATGGCTCGACAGCCGAAGCTATGCGGATCGGGCTTATCTCGAACTCGCAGACGCGTCGCAATCGATATATCTCGCGGAGGCTCTTCCCGATAGGTGACTACCGTCACCCCCTCGATATCCGCGCGTAGAACGCCCACGCGGGGCCTCTGTCTCGCTCCTTGCTCGCGCGAGTGCGAGCGAGAACGTCTTGCCGGAGCGTGTGCGCGGAGAGAGGCGCAGACACCGCGCTCACCCCGGGACGTCCTGCTCGCTCGAGCCCGCTGCAGAAAAGATCAATTTTAGATTCGCAGCGATTTATAACTTCCTCTAATATGGCACCGATACCATCTCTCTTCCTAGCCCGCCTCTGTCTGTCTCTTTCCCCTCCCTCCCTCTCGCAGACACCCCCCCCTGTCGCTTCGCCGTTTCGCTCGCTCCCTCTCCGTCGCTTGGGCACGCAGCTCGTGGATCTTCGAGGACCGCTTTCCGCGCGAGCGACCCTGCATTCGGATCCTCCTCGTGGATTATTTGTTTCCATATTCCAATAGGGTGGGGTGGAGGGGCGCGTCGCGTTAGGCTGAGCACCGGGGGATTCAGTAGCTGAAAACGGCTTTCATTCGTCGGATTTGCCCCCGCGCGGGATTCCTTCGAGTGCCTCAGCTGACTGCGGAAATAGATCCCGGAATTGAATATAGAGCGACTGAGGGGGAGGCTAAGGGGCGAGAGTCACCGTGAACACGGAGGATTTCCTTCGATACCCACTGCGCTGGTTGCTTTCGAATCCTGTGTTTCACACCGATAATGACTGGTGCAATCCTTTATGGTAGTGGGGTGCATTAATGCCCACCTAAAATTTGCATTTCTACTGTCCAGACTAAAATACGATTCCTAAGCTCTCAAACCGAACAATGAAACCTAATCGCAACCCCTCCAAAAGTATCCCCGACATTCTCATTACTTAGCAACCCGGAAGAAGTCCTCGCTGATCTTCATCTCTTCGAGCTCCGATCGACGGTCCATGAAACATGGAAAAGAGTGGATCCGTATCCGAAGCCCGCGAGTCGTAACTCCCGAAGTCGCGTATCTTGGCCTAATTGGAGATCGGTCTCGTGCGCGCGCCGAAAAGAGTAGCTTTATAGCTCGCCAGCGCGGATGGGGCATTAGCATACGGGGAGATGCTGATTTATAATTATAGTCGGCGAAGTTCGGGATGCTGGGCACGCAACTCTATCCTGCCTCCCACCCCCCCCCCCCACCCTCCCTCCTCCTCCTCCTCCTGCGGATCGCTTCGCGCCACCACACTCACGGCTGATTAACATATCTGCAGCTGGACACCGAGCCGCTGGATAAGTTCAACACGTCCCTCGCCACGACTTTATTCCGCGTGCACGGTGCACGGCGCGCGTGGGCGTGCACCGTGAGGCTTAATCCCAGCGGTCGTGGATCCTTTTGTCGCGGCGGAGGCGCGAGGGTCGCTGCGCGTCCGGTTTCCGCGCCACTCGTGACTCGGCTGGACGCGAGGGGTAGACGCCGGTAACTGGATCGCGGCTGGACGATCGCTATTGGTAATCAGAGACGGCCGATAGGCAATTTCTTCCCGCTCCGCGATAAAAAAACGCGATCGAATAGTCGAGCTCTGAGATAATCGCAAGAGTTTATGATCCCTATCTGGACGGGCGATACGCGCGAATTTCGGAGCTTTACCCTCGCGCGTTATGACGGTCATTGAATGTTAGCTTGGCGGAATAGGCAGCGGGATAATCTCTCTCGTGGGAACTGGGGAATCTATGGGAGGAAGAAACTATCCTTGGGAGCGTTTAGAATTTTGTAAAAAGTGAGTGGAATTCGAAAGAGGAGGGTAACAGGAAGGATGCAGATTATTCTCCCATCCTCGCTGTAAGGGCGAAGAACAATAAAATGCAAAAAGTTTCGCCGCCCGTTATCTAAGAGCGGCGGAGGATTTCGAGGGGGTTGCACTCCTTGCCCTATTCCCGGACAGCTATTCGGGATAATTTATTAAATGTTCCGACTGTTATCGGGATGTTTCTGATACGGCGGCCGGAACGATTTAATGCGAAAGGGTGTTGCGCGTCGTCTCGCATCGCGAAAGCGGAGCATAAAATTCCCCGCGAACCGTGTGTGCGTGCACACGCGTCGCTCGTGTAGGTATGGTTAACAAACCGTTTGAACACTAAACGAACCATTAAAATTGTTATCAGCCAGAAGCCATTACCCGAGAGCCGTGGGCTTTTTCTTCCTTCCGTCTCCTCTTTTTTTTCCCTTCCTCGCCGATGACCTCTCCACGCATTAGCGCCCCCCCCCCCCCCTCGTTAATCGCGCGTGTTTCATTTACGGATTTCTTCCCCGCCGGTCGATTGCAAAATGCATATATTACCAACGCAATCGGAGCGATCTGTCTAATCCTCCATCGCGTCTGGTCGGATGAAGACATCCCTTGAGCGTCTCGCGATGACTTTTTAAGAACCTCCACCGTCATAATCATTTCATTAATATTCGCCGCACCAATAATCGTGGCCACGGCTGAATGCACGTGTGCGTGATCGCGCGCGCACACTCCGCCTCGACGCGAGAGATACACCTTACGTGCATGTAACGCCGTATACGTAAACAACCAGCGGGGCTGCGGCGTTATCAGCGACGCGCAGCGTCGCGTCCTCGACGGGGGCGTCGTCTTTATCTCGTGCAACGTGGCGTCTTGTTATCAGAGCCCCATTAGAATATCTAAATACCACCCCCCCCCCCCCACGCGTCCGAATCTCCGAGCCCTCGCCTTCGCTGCCGCGAGTCGCCGGCAGGGATGGAATAGAGGGGGTTAACAAGACTTTGGGAAAGCTTTCCCTCCCCCTTGGGGCGAAGATTTCGATAATTTTCAAGCGCTCGACTTTTGAACTACCTTTTGTTCCCTAGACGGAGCCGCAGCAGCAGTTGTACGACGTGGGTAGTGTGGAGGAACGATGAAGGGGTTGATGACGGGAATTTATAGAGGATTTTAATTATCCTCAGCGATTCCGGTTCGGGTCGTTCTGGTGGGGATGGTTTAGAAATTGTTGCATTTTGTTCTCAGGAAGGGCAGATGGGGACGAGCTGGGGAAAGTTTTTTCCACCCCATTTTCGTATTCATATTCGTCGACGCTCGCTTATCCAGCGGCTTATCGGACCCCGGCAGCTCCTTGTCGCCGAAGCTCCTTTTCAATCACGCACGCATCCCTCTTTTCAGCCGCGCGAGCACGCGGGGAAAATATGTTTGCTCGGTGGGAGTCGCGGCGGTGCGGTCGACTGGAATTTATTTCGATCCATATCGAACCTCTCGCTTCGTGGTCCATATCTCCTTCGGTAATATTCATTTTCTGAACGTTCGCGAGGGAAAAGCTTGTTCATAATGGGGACTCTGAACTTCCCTGACCCAGATAGAGCGAGTAGCTTCGTACTTTCTATCAGAATTAATGAATTAGACGGCAGTAGGATACAGGAACTAAAAATGATGAAGTATATATTAATAGCAAATTGTACGATTAAAACGGCGGTCGCGCGTGGCGTCATCGAAATCTCCCGGAATCCCTGATATTCGAGGATGGACGGGCGGCAAAAGTGGAACGTTTCCGCCTGAGAAGATTCAGACGAGACGGGCTGGATGGCCAGGAAAGAGGGAGAAAGCGAGGACGGGGGTTGCAAAGGTAATCTCTTCGCCGTGTTGCCTTGGAAGGGTTAAGTTGTAGAACCACGGCTGGTCGCCGAAGATAAGGACAGCTCGAATCGCTCTCGCGGAGCCGCAGGATCCGCAGGATCCGCAGGACTTCTCATCCTGCCGCCGCCGATTACTCCCGAGGATCGTCGCGACGTCGACGCCTCGCGTCGGTCCACTCGCGTTTCGAAGAATCTCAGATAAAATCCGGGGAAATTGCGTCGCCCACCAACACGATAACTATTTCAAAGAAGAGCGGCACCTACAACTATTGGAGTATCGACTTCCTTCAATTTCTCCCTCGACGCCAGAAAATATCATTTAAAACGAAATTGCTTGAAATCTGTATAGTAACGTCTAACTTACGGTAAAATCGAGTTTAAGCTATTAAGGGGGTGACTTGAAGGTTCACGTTCCAAGAAGAAAGTTAAATTAGTAGTAATCCTTGTAAACTCGTACGTCAGACTTACCTGTAACAGAATAATGAACATACTATTAGTACATGCAACCATTAATCAGTTTTTTTTATTAGGTAATTAACCCTTCAACCACGGATACGACAGGGGGTGGGGGAGGGAGAGAAGAGATCTGTCTGAATCTGAAGTCTGATCGTGAGCTATCAAATTCATTTCTAACGTCCTCCCATCCTGGCAACAATTCTCCACCTGTCGCCCTGCAAAATGCATAAACCATCCCTCTGAACCATGTTCGAATGGTATTCGCCCGAGATCCTTTCTCGACTGGCGACCTCGTCTCGCCGGTTCGCCGATAATCGACGCCCAAGTCGATATTAGATTTGCTTTGAATCGCATTGAAACCCACCCCTCGACGGCAGCCGCCTCCTATCGGCTGGCATAAATCAGCCCCGCGATCTTAATAAATGCGCGGAGGACGACGTGGCCGACGGTGAGCGTCGGTAGGAGCCGTATGGAGGGGTGGGAAGGGGCGGCGGTGGGAAGGTGTCTGTTGAGGGGGTTGAAACGCGGTGCGAGCGGGGCGGAGGGACGAGGGATCGCGTGAAACGTCGGGGCGGTTGGTAGGCAGCTAATATCCTCCTGGCCGCTATCCCTAGGCTCATCTCAATAAATTCAATATACTTGTGTAAATCGGAACCCCCGAGCATCCCCCGTCGAACAGGAGAGTTCCTCCCTCCTGCTGCTGCCACGGAGATGAGCTGCTAGCCCTCTCCTGGCTGCCTTCCACCCGCTTCCTACCAGCAAGCCCGATAATGTATCGGTTATTGATTACACGTAATGAGCTGGTCGCTTCAATTTTTCCAGGGGGGACTGTTAGACCTCGCGTCTGACTGCGTCTGAGGGGGATGTTGGAGAAACTATCCTGGATGGAATTGCTTTTGGGTCTCGGTGAACAGCGCAGTGTTCGAGGGATGTTCAATAAGCTACTATACGTTTGAACAAGTTGCAGTTGATTTGCAAAAAATGCAGACTCCCTTTGAAGCTAAGAACTGGAAGACTTAAATCACACGATTTCCACGGTCTGCTTCCCTCGGAGAGAGGCGCAGCGCGAGAAGGCGAGCGGAGAGTGTGAAGGGGGTCTACTCGGAGCCGTATATTCCCAGGTAATTTCTTAGCAATCAACCCGAGAATTTAGCGGCAGCCACGCGCCCCCCTGTCCCTCCCGAATATCTATCTGAGGCCCTATCTGGTCGAAAGCTCCAACGGCAACGAGCTTTTCATCGAGTCGTTAGTTAACGACTCCGCGGCCCCCACCCCCCTCCCCCTCCACCCGGTTATCGGCCACTTATCGTCCAGAAACGCTGGGGTCGTATTTAACCCACGATATTAATCGATTATTGATACAGGCCGACGTCACATAATTTCACGGATCTTTCCTAGCTTCCCCCTTACCCGAATTTCCTTCCCTAGGATTTCAGCCCCGAGGAGTAAGCCGATGTCTTTCGCGATTTTAATAGACGCACCTCAACAAAAGGGTTATATATCGCGCGCTATCGCCACGATTCCCGAAGCAACGTTTCCTTCCCTCACGACCATGGAGAAATACGTCCGCGAAGGGGGTGTGACGTTCCACGACGACGACGAGCTTTTCATCGAGCCCGTTAGTTAGCCGGCGACTGAAACACCGTCTGCGAGATAACCATACGAGCCACCCCCACCCCGCCGAATCGACGACCGTCGACGACTTATCGGCCAGTTTTGCACGCCACCGTACGCTCCCCACCCGTGGCTGGGGTTAATGCGACGCGATCGCGCTTGAAACCGCCCGCCAACTCGCGATTCCGGCCGATTACAGCTTCCGCGAATTGCGCCGTATTTCCTGGGGAGGCCGCCACACTCTTTAGCCCCTCGTTTCTTTTCCCTTCGTTAGCCTGTTAGCGACGCTTCGAGCGCTTGTAATTGCTTCCCCTTACGAGCCGCGACTTACCGTTGAATAACGGAGAGGCGAGAATTTATCGGCTCCGCGATAATGCGCGAGATTTATCCTAGAAATCTGTGAAACCTCGGGGTGGGCGTCTTTTTCTGTAACAGTTGAAGACATTCAACGATTGGTCGAGAGGGTGGCGCGGTAGATTGCTAAAGGTTCCGAGCTGTTGTGTTCGCGGTTTTTTTTTGGGATTTCGCGGGATATAAAATGATTTTTTAACTCACCAGAGTGACGGATATAAATTAGTGGGTGCGGGGAAGATTGTGGTTATTGAGGTTTCATCTGCGGCGTTCGGGGAGAACAAATTCAGCCGCCAGTTTGTGAGTTTCATCGGGCAAAATGATTCCCCCTCGATCAGGACATCTTTCTCCGTCCCCCCCCCCCCCGCCTTCAGTCCCCCCCTCGACGCCTCCTCCTTGGTAGTAGTCCAGGCGAGGAACGGTGGCGAGATAAAAATAATAAATCATCCCGTGTACCAGAGGCGAGACGCACATGCATTGCCGATTTCTCTGGTATCGCGGCTCGATACGGAAATGGTGGCGCGAGTAGAGGGGAAGAGAGAGCCCGAGAGACCCAGAAAGAACACTTATTTTAACCACGAACAATGCTGAAACCTTTTATAAGGGAAAACCAACCAAACATAATACACTATATGAATAAAAATACAGCAAAATGATGTCTAAATCAAAAAGGTATCCTGATCCAAACTGATGAAGCGTCAAACCAGCGACGCTCTACTGGTAAAAAAATTTACAAACTTCATAGCTGACTCGACAAATAAAGAACGAAATGTATGTTAAGAAGAATCTAGGTTTCTTATAAAATTAAACATTTCCCTTCCCAAGGTTTTCCCTCTGTTCCCCTCCGCCGCAGCGATCCATGGAACACGGCGGACCCGTCAGCGTCCATTAATTTCACGAATTAAGAACGCGAGGAATGGCAAGCCTCGGCGAGCGGTCCAGCGCGATCTCGATATCGCTGGCGCGCAAGGCTCGACCCGTGGCTGCACCTGACGCAATATATCGCCAAGGTACACCCGCAACGCGATGTATCTGGTCGAAGCTGTGTCGAAGCGTGATCTAAAAAAGTAAATTGGCTCTGGACGGGGGAGGCGCGATACTTTTCCTACCTAACGATCGTCAAAATTTACGCGGCCTTATCGGCGATCTCGCGTCCCTGTGCTCTCGTGTTCGCACGCGCGCACACAAACAGGTCTCTCTCTCTCTCTCTCTCTCTTTCGATGCTTGTGTGCGCGGCCGTGCAGCTATGCAGAATCGCGGAGTATCGTACACCTACACGGGCATATCTGTTCGCGACCCGGTTCTTTCTCGGCTCGGCCCCGCGAAACGAGAGAAATAAGAGAGGGAGAGACGCAGCACTTCCTTATCTCCAGTAACGACTGCTCGTTATTAATCGGCGCGCGCTGTTCGAGATACCGTAACCCCTCTTCCACCCTCTCTCACTCTCTCTCTCTCTCTCTCCCTCTGCTCCACACTTCCACCGTGCCCCCTTTGAATCGTCCAACACCGCCGTGGGGTTGCTCGTGCGTGTACATCACACACACACACACACACCGATGGGGCGATGATACGTGTTACCGTGTGTGCGTGCCACGCATGGCATACGGGTGGAAATTCTTGGAGACATTTTTTAGCGAATTAATTGCTGGGAGACGGTGAATCTGTGTTTAGGGTAGTTTGAGTAGCTTGATCGGACTATGCGCGATGGAAGTGTTTAGGTATTTCGGGAGAGTGGTCAGAGAAGGGTTAACAGGGGTTTGTGGTAGAAGGGTTAAGAAAGAACGCCTCTAATCGCAACCCCTTTTACAGGTGGCTGCTACGAATCACGTTCGTGTATCGAGACCCCATTACAGGAACATCGAGCCGCGTATCAATACGAAAAATAAGATCCAAGGGAGGGGGGGGGAGGGGGGCTACATCGCGCGCACGAGACCCTCCCCAAGTTTATCTCTCCGCTCGGCTCATCGGCTCCTCTGCGCCTCCATGCATCGATGTTCTTTATCGACTGTTCGTCATGCCCCAGGAACATTACCGCCCACGGTTGATTGATATACAAAGTTGACAAAGTGCACGACGTCGGTTGTCTACGTCGTGCACGTCGGTGTCGGGGTAATGACGCGGCAACCGTATCTCACCATTGTACCACGGCGTATATACCTCTCTGTTTCGTATCTTTTCTGGGTAGAGTGGATCTCCCGAAACGAGAGACAAAAGTTGGCGCGACGTAAAAGTAACGCAGGTGCCTCCGGTAAATTTGCTGTGAGGAAGTGGCTTTGGATGGCCACTTCATATGACTCCAACTGTAGTAAACGCCGCGAGCGAGTAGAAAGCATCTCCGCTACAACGAAGTTTTATAGTAACGTGGAATATGGTGGGAAAAAAAGATCTGTCCGAAGGTACAGATCACTTAACCAACATCCTCTGCCCTAGCATAATACCACACTGCGATCCGTCAGCGGTGGTTTCGCAGTTGCGCGTTCACGTATTCACCGAGACCCCGAAGAATCCAAGCCCCGCCGCCGAGCCATCCCTCAAGCCTCAATTCAAACTCGTTCGATCACGGAACCGCGCGGGACCAAAGTTGCCCGTCGGCCAAAAACCGAACCATTATCGGTCGCGATAAAACTTAACCAGCGCCCGCGATCGTTTTCAAAACGCCTCCGCTGAAAATGTTCACCCCTCCCTGCCAGGGTTCCGGCTGAAACTCGTCCGAGCACGAAACCTCGACACGTTTCCCTGTTCCGCTAAAAACCGGGCAATTATCGGGCGTAGATAAGACAGCCATCCGAGTCGGCCCCGAACCGCCGACCATAAATAAGCCCGGCACCGAAATCCTCCGGATCGTTTTAAAATTACCCCGAAGCCCAGGGGTTGTTAGCCCGGCCAGAAGGAGGAACTCGCGACCCCAGATCAGATATATCGCGACGCTCGCGCGTCGGATAAAGATAACGAATCCGCGATGCGCGCAGATCGATCGGGGCCCGGGCTCGAGCTTACGCCACCGATGCAACACCCCCGAAAACTTTCACGAACAGAAGGGGTGGGGGTCAGAGAGAGAGATATATATAGAGAGAGAGAGAGAGAGAGAGAGAGAGAGAGAGGGGGAGAAGTTCCACGGGATGACGAGGTGAGCAAGTGGGTTCATGGTGGTGGTTTGTGGCAGGGGGAGGGTGTTGGTGCCGGTTGTGGAGGAGCTTATCGCGAAGCGCACGCGGTCGCCACCGCCAGTCACCAGCCGCGGAATTCCTCGGAATTCACGGCTCGACGAAGGGGGAGGGGGGGGAGGGGGAGGAGTGGAAAGGGTGTCGAAGAGGAGGCCAGACAGGGTCGAGAGAGGACGGGGGTGTATATCGTCGTTTGGCAGAGCCAGGTTTTCTGATTGCGATGAATTTCTTTGGCCGGTGGGAACCGCGAGCAGCTGGGTCGATAGGGGGCTCAAACTATCGGGGGTTCGCAGAATGAGACCGATAAGGGTAATGCGACTGTCTGTAATACGTATGCACTGTGTAAAGATAGAATAATCGGTATTCCGCTTCTCAGTTAGTATTCGCTGTGATACCTTAACAAACAAGCATTCTAAACACTTGGAATAGTCTTTTCTACCCTCCTCGCGACTCCGAACAATGCCAACCCCACATTGTCCGGGATAAAGCCGATAACCCCGACGACTCCGTGGAGACCCGAAGCCGCGAGTAATTCAATTTCACGATAGCTCGGTCCAGGCCGTAAACAAGGAAAGTCCGCGCGAGGAAACGGCCAGAAGGTGGTGGCGTTCCCCGACGGCACACGTGGGTAACGACTCGTAGCAACGGCGGAGCCAGGCATCGGCCAGCAGCGCCGCCAGCGAGGCGCGTTCGCACGCGAGTTACGAGGATCGAGGGCTTCTCATAATGCACCGGGATTCGTGGTGGCTGTTCGCGGCAAGGTACCCACTTATATCGGGCCGGTGGATCGGGATCCAGATCGATCCACGGAACGAGGTGGTTCACAGTGGATTTTCAGGGCGTTTCGAGGCTGGATCGACGCTTACGAGGGTAGCGATGCTGAAGATGAGAGGAGAGGGAGGAGGAGCGCGAGGTGGGCCTGGGGCGGCGTCGAGATCGAGGCGATGTGCACCAGGTGCATCGAGGGACCGGACCACGGAGCCCTGGTGCACCGATGCAATGCAGATACCTGTGCACCTTCCATCCCCGTGCTCCTTCCTCTCTCGTTCTTTCTCTTAACCTCCGGCCGCCACGTTTACCCTGTTCCTGCATCGAGAACCTTAGGTACTTTACTGCCGCAGTGAATTTTCGAAGTGAGAGTGTAAGTTGTGCTGCAATTTGATATGTGGAAGTGTATCCTTATAAACGATCTGTAGAGCGTAAATGCTCCCTCTGTCGGCTGAAACGGAACATTATTTTCCTTGATCTACTTTTACTAACGCCTTAGAAGATAAAAGACCTCCCAAGTGTCTCAGCACTGGTGGGCCCGCTCGGTTACCCCGGGGTAGCCCCAGTACCTTGGGCCCCAGGCCCTGAGGGATAACGCTATAGAACAGTGAAAATTCATCAAGCTGTTAAAATGAAGAAACGAAGAAGAAGGAGGGCAGGTATGATGCCGAAAAATGGACGAAATCTGTGGCGCGGGGGTTCGGAACCCGGCGCGGAGCGTCCGTGGAACGGAGCAAAACGGGGCCCTCGTGTATTCCAATTTACCGTCGCGATACCAGCCCACGAAGGAGAAGAAGCGTACGCGGAACGATCGATAAATCGGTTTCCACGGCGTGTATCCGATATCCTGCTCGCGATGGAGGGAGGCCGTCGTGGAGGCAGGGTGCGGGCCCCCGATTAACACGTTGTTTGTATAGGGGAATGTATAATAACAGGTTGCGCCGTTGGCATAGGTACCCATTTGTATCTGTAGGAGGGCATCTCGGGTTCTCATCCCGCGGAAGGATAAGAGGTGGACCGAACAAGGAGAACACAGAGGGACAGGTAGAGGGAGGGAGGGAGAGAGAGACAGAGAGGGAGGGATCGGATCGAGACTGGGATTCGGTGAGGGAAGACGATACGCTCGTGGAATAAGAACGTCCAAGTCGCCGGCAGAAAGTATTCCCGGAGAAATGACGAATAATGGTGATGGGGCGTCGTTAAGCCGTCTTTCTATGTGCCCAATGCGTAAAAGATACTTCATTACAATTAGAAGAGATTGCTTTCGAACTTTTTTCCCCGGGGTCTCTTTTATCGAGGTCGAAACGCGTACGCAGAACGTCTGCGAGATCAGATCAGCGGGCAGGCTCTCGCGAGCCGGGCCTTCCACGTCGGCCTTTATGATTTGTTTACTCGAATCGCCCTCGATGCGATGCAAACCCGCCCATCGTGGCTGGCCAGCACCGAGCTCCGAACTCTGACCCCCGGCTAATTGTTGTTGGCTCTAGATCCACGATAATGGTACAGGAGATCCTGACACTGCCAACGACAGGGCCGAGTGAATGCTCGTGAGACAATCGAGGCGATGTGCGTCGAAAGTAATGCCTCGTTGGATTATTTAACGGCCATACTCACCGTAAGAAAGATCGAACATAGGAAACACTGCCCCCTCCCCCCTCAGCCCCAAGAAACACATCGCATACATCCACCATCCACCTGACTCCTCAACGCATAGTTCACCTCAACCTCCATCGAAAGAAGCTCTTCGAAATTTCCCCCAGCAGGCCTCTGGTCGCGAGCACCCTCCGCAGCTCGACAAAAAGCCACGGCACGCCCTCGGGACGGTACGTCAGCGCGATCGTGGCATGATCCAGTGGGAATAGATCGGGATCGCGAGAGAGAAAATGGGGTACGGGCTGATAGAGGGGGGAAGGGAGGGCGATAGACCGCAAAGGGTGGAGGAGAAATGGATGGAAAAGAGATAGACAGTGGCCATGGATCCACAGGCTGCTATCGCTGGCCTCTACAGCCACGAGAGAGAGACTTATCTGGCAGGCGGGACCCTCTCCTCCGCCACCCCATCTGGCCGTTTCCGATATTAAAAATATCAGCCGGCAGATAGGCGCTCGGCTATCGGCACTCGAGCACTCGAAGGAACTTCCATTAAAAATAGCTATCTCTATCTGAAGCCGGTACTACAACAGCACACCGCACCGTGGGCCCATGCCAGACGCGCGGCGCGGTTAGCTTCGCCTTTTCCTCTCTGTCCTGCTTCCGCCCCCGTGGCCAGCGCCGTCACCCTCTCCGTTCCTCCTCCGCGCGCCGCCAGTGGGTGCTTTCGCGGAGAAACGAACACGAGGGACGTGCACCGGCATAAAAACCGGGCCTCTCTCTCTCTCTCTCTCTCTCTCTCCAGAGATACGGGATCTTATCGGCGGGCAAATGTTTGGAGCCGCGCTATCAGCCCGGTTTATCGGACTCCTCTTAACCGTCGCTCGTCCCCGTCCCTCCCCTCGCCACGGCATCCTTTCGATCCTAGTTTTAATTGGCTGTTTCGACGTTCTGGTAGTTTTTGGGAGATGCTGGATTCGTTAAGATGTGGTGTATCTACTTGCAGGGGATTCAATTCATTTTGATACTGGCAATTAGTACCTACACGGAGGTATGTAGTTCAACACAGAGATTCCTTTCGAATCCGCTGTGTTTATGAAACTTTCATCCAAGTCCTAGTTGGAGAAACTGGACGGCAAGAATGTTGCGCAGAGAAACGAGGGACTCTTCTTCCATAAAGCTATCGAATGATCGAGGACAAACGAGTTGGGCCCGAAAGTTCACGCAGCCCAACGATCCATCCGCGATCGATCGCTCATTATCCTTCCGGGGCGAGGCGCATCTCCTTGCCCCCCCCTCTACCCCCGTCCCGGCATAATTAATTTCGTGCCCCAGAACGAGAGCGTAAGGGGCCCCGAGAGCCGGCCTCCTCCGTCAGGGGGATTTCATAAATAAAGATACAAACAGCCGGATCGCAAATAAACTTACAAAGTATTGGAAGCCCGTGGCTGTCGGTGCTCACCTATAATCTCGATGGCGACGAAGGCACGAAGGACGAAAGAAGAGCGGCCGAGCGGGTAAAGAGCGCGGAGGGGGGGGGGGAGAGAGAGGAGGGGGCGGGCGGCGGGAGGCACGATGAGCGTACCCGGGGATCGATAGATCGATCCATCGATGGGGTCCCATCCATCGGTAACACGCCTCTCCCGATCGCCTCGTGGCTCGTGAACGCTCCGCGCGGGGGAGATGAACGAAGAGGGCAGACGCGAATCGTCCGGGGGAGCCGGAGGATCGACCAGCGTGCAGAAAGAGAGGCAGAGCGAGAAAGAGAGAGGAGAGAAGAGAGCCCCGAGGGGCCCCTCGTTGCACAATTATCTCATTTGCCGATCGGACCCTCCCACGTGTTAATTTGCTTGTTGGTTAACCCGGCGTCCCTCTTATCGTTTATTTCGTTCTTGCCTTTCGTGGAACCCTCCGCGCCACCTTCTCCCCCCCCTACCGCACGCTCTCCTCCACCCCATCGCCGTTCTGGCCTTCTTCTTTCCTCCACGGCCTTCCCTTGTCCTCGAAATCGCTGCACCGATCGCCCTGACTCGCGTCCGCTCGTCCCTCCAGAGGCTGCTCGATCTCCTCGAACAGGGACGATCGACGATGGAACTTTCGGTCCGAGGAGGCACTTGCCGATGAATGGGTGCAAATTCGAGCCCCCGATTTCTGCCGATTTTTGGGGTGACATGCGTGGCTCGGATCGGTAATGGGCTGACTCGTTTAGAGAGCGCGATTGCAGCATTTCAGGGATGCACAGTGGTCTGGGGATATCTACATTTAGCGGCCAAAATTCTGATCTTTCTGAAACTTGGTGATTATGGGTTTTTGAGGTCGCTGATAACGAATTTGGCACAAAAAATTCAAAATTCAAAATGACGGATTCAATATGCCGCGCATTGTGGTCTGGAAACCGGTATTTTATAGTCATTATTAAAAATCATAGCCGTACTAGAGAAAAAAGAGAAAAAAGATTCAACTCTAACATTATCTATGACTTAAAAATTTTTTTTTTTTAAAATAAACGCGTACGGGACGCCCAAATACCTCGAGCGTCATTTCTAAAAGTCTGCATAAAATTGAAGATTGCAGGAAATTGCACTTGAAATTTACATGCTCTTGTTAACAATTGTGTAAGCTTTCATGTAAAAAAAGTTCGATGTTAATTTCGCTTAATTATTTTTTATAAGCCGTCTCAAAGTTTAAATTCATATAAACATTGCACTATTTGTTCATGGACTAAAAAATGCCTATGACACATATAAATGACTGAAATATACTTCCTTACCTATATAACTGTATGATATAAACATGTATTTTGATGTTCTATAATGAGTAATTAAAACAATTAGATTCACATAAAATTTCATGATTTTGTCTTTGTAATATTATATCTAATCAAAGAATCATCTGAAAATGGAAAGCTATGCGGATTTAGAAGCTCTGGAGGGTTGTCAATTCATAAAAAAAAAATGCTATGGCAAAGTTGAAGTTGAGAAATTGAGTTTTGGCCACCATCCAGACCACTGTGGGATGTATTGGTTGAATGAACCGCGAAAGTGTTTGGAAATCGAATTGGCTTTCTGTTTTTCCAGGGATTGCAACTGCGTTGTGAGAATGCACGCCGTAACTGGGCTGAAAGCGAAGCTCGGAGGAACTGAATTCGAAGGAACAAACAGAAGAGGCAAAGTCCGCGGGGGAGATATCTCGTCGATGAGGAGACGATATCGATCAATGACCAGATCGATTAGATTTAACCCATTCCCACAACTGATCGTCGTCTAGACGACTTCTCGAGCTTATCAGTGTCCGACAATAAAATCATTTCTCAGATGACAAGCTGATAACGGAGCCAATAATCGTATAAACTTTGGAAGATTACTATCTACACTCGTGCAATCGCAGCTGTATCGCTTCGAGGAATTGAAGAGCAACAAACTGCTCCAATTGCTCGACGATAAACAAGATATACATTTTTTCTGCAGCTTTCTAACTTTCAAACTGCCATCAGCAGTCAATGACACGCAGAGCTCCGAGTCTCTCCCACCTGAATTTCAATTAAATTAGATCTAACGAACCAACGCCAATAAACTGTTATCCTACATCAACATCTTTCTCGCTGCGGTGTACTAACCCAAGAAAGACCAAGGAAATCGCGCAGCTCGTTGCTGAGGCAGAAGGAAACGGCGTGTAAGCTCCGAATTCAAGGAACAAAAGTGTCGAGCGGAAAGCTGGAAGCGCGGACGGAAAGAGACGCAAACGGGCGACGATGTTGGACGCGACACGGGGAGGAAGTGACGTCACGGCAAAGTAACGAGCCTCGCTTAGTCGCGATAAGCCGCTAATCGCGCGATCTTAATGAACTCCTCCCATTAACGCTGCGAGGGCCGCGACCGGCAACCGGCAACCGTTCGACGAAACCCGCTCTTTTTCTCTCTGTTTGCCTGCTTTCGATCACCCTCGTCGAATCGTGTGGCCAGCTCGTGGAAGCTCACAACGATCGATCGAAACCGATCCAGAACATCAACCGAATCGGGATCTACTGCTGAAATTTAACCCTTGCATGAATTTCCAAAGCACTTTCACTCACTTCCCTGGATACCATACACATGCAGTATTGCAACAGCACTGTTTTATTCCAAGAGGTTTCGACTGTTTGTATTACAGGAAAATATGCGCTCGCGTGTGAGTCTAGCAAGTAAAACTGTCACTGTTTGACAGCCATGAATAACGAGCACACTTGAGTGGGAAATTTCGAAGTTTGCACGAGATAGCGTTGTCAGGAAGATACACCGATAATCGGCTGGCAACGCGTGGAACGGAACTTCGTGTTTCGCTAGGTGAACCGGGTGATACAAAAATAACCATTTCTTGCCTTAATAAACTACCATGTACGAGCGAATAGAAACCTTGGCTCTCGGTGCCTAATTGTTTTATCTGGCAGTAATCACTTACTCGTTAAAGGAACGGAGGCCCTCAGCTGGCTAGCTCTGCGTTGTCGCCACAGCAATATGCTCATCGCGAAGAGGCACTCACTGCACTCGGGTCGCGTGTCTCATTTCTCGAACCGGTGTCACACTCTTCCGGGAAAGAAGCACACCGTTACACGAATCGAAAGCACGCGAGGCCAGGTATCTCTGCCCACTGTTTGTTTCCACTGTGGCCTTCGATTCTCTCGCCAGCGCATAGAGCGCGATTTTCGGGTGTGTCAACTTGGCAGAACTGCGGACACGTACACTCGATTCCAAGGTGGTCCGATCGGCCGCCGATCAGATATCGATCACGTTCGAGAGATCACGGCCAGATACAGCGGCACGTTATCGGCACGAGTACTGAATGCTCTATCGCGATCGCGAGGCCCGATTACGCTTCGGTCCTATCACGGCGCATCGGCTGCATCGCAAACATCCATCCCACTCTCGATATATCGCGACTCACTGCTGGTGATTCCGCGGTATCTGCTGTTCTGTCACGTTCTGGACGTTTCCAAGGCAGTAACTGTGCCAGGCGGGCTCTAAAATTCCTCTCCGGCTCGCATGCATCGCGTCTTTATCGTCATCTCCGTCGATCATCATTTACGATTAAACCTCTTCGATCTCCCACCAATCGCACGATGCTTCGATTTCTCGAAACACGGGGATCATGTTTACAACTTATTACTCATTCGAGCTTCCCGTTCTATTCTTAGCGAGATCCACTGTGTAAATCAAACGGCACCCTTGCGGGCTTCCATCATTCCTTATCGCGGCCTCGATCGCATCAGCTTCGATCAATCAACATTCGTTAACCAGCTTCACGTGACTCGTTCAACCCCCCGCAGGCATCGTAATACTCCTTCGAATCGAGTCGAAACAGGAGAATCGGCGTACTTATTGGCCCCTGCTCGATTACAAGAGAGCCCAAAGGGTAGATCGAAGGGGTCCCAAGTCAAATCTTCGCCACGATTTTGAGCCACGATTCCTTCAACTATCCTCTTCTGTCCGCTGACAAATTTACGATCGATCGTTGGAAACAGGCACACGCGACTCCACGATATTGCCAGCGAATGGGAGCACACTATCGCGGAATCGGTGGTAACAGCGATCCTAATTTCGACTGGGAAGCAGCCACGAGGAGGGCTCGGATAGGCCGATTGTCGTCGTTGTAACGGCGAACGCGGGAATAAACGAGCCGCGCGGATAATCCGCGTATCGCGGCCGACACGCTGCTCGCCCCGACAGCTCCGGGGACTGACTCTTATCAGCCGCTCGTTGCCCGATAAGCCGCCACGATCGGCATCTTATCGATCGCACGCACGCGCGCCCGCCCCACCAGCGCCCGGCTGGCAAACCGACAGCTAATTGCGGCCCCGCTGACAATTAGAAGGCTCGACGAAATTTTCGTCACGGCCAGGTTTGATAACGGTGATAACGCTTGCCACCTGGCCGACGATAACTCTAATTGAATGCAGATGCGCGACTCTGCTCCCCCGATCGGCGTTCAACACTGAGTGATCTCAACGTCTTTTTTTAAAGCTCTTCCGCTTCTTCCAGTCACCACGCTGTTCTCTGTTTTCAGTTTCAGTGAAAAGGGATGCAGAGCAGGTGGAGGGCCCAGGGCAGGGGATTCTCAATAGGTGTTCCTTGAGGAGTGCAACTTTCTGATGCGAGATCAGCCTCTATGATACAGTATGCGCCGGTTCACTTTGGAAGAGTCACCAAACGAAGTCCCAATGATTGTTACTCTCCCTGTGCGAGAGGATAAAAGGCTTACGTTCCTCGGAGTAGACGATTTCCACAGGTGGAGCTTGGCTCTACGATCACGTTGTCGATACAAGAAGGAGGCGCACAGTGTTCAGACGTTGAGACGGAGGACCTTGCCGACGATGTTTGAGCGAATCTCCAGTGGCGAGGTTCAGCGTGCAAGTGTTCCAAGCTGGCGTAAGCTCGCGGTGGTCGCGTGGACGCCTCCGTCGAGGCGGAAAGCTCACTTCCGACAGACTGTTTAAAAGCGAGGGTAAGACGAAACCGCAAAGCGAGATGCTCGCTCTTGCGGGGAAGCACTATCACTGGTTTCCAAGCGGCACCGAGACCCATGGCAATGGCTACCTGTTATCACTCTCCTCTCTCTCTCTCTTTCTCTCTCACTCTCTCGCTCTCTCTTCCTCGCCACTTCCGTCCCCTGGCTGCCAGCTTTTCTCGCCCCCTCCTTCCCTCTTTCTCCGTTCTTCATGTTCTGTTACCTCACGATAATGCCGAGCAAACATTCCGTTTCGCGTCTGCACGCCCGTTCCCAGAGAGCACGATGGGGGATTTCGTGGAACGGGCGTGAATCGTCGATTACTTCCGAGGGTTGTCCATTCGATATCTAACGACTCATTGTAGATAATGTTCCCTCCCCACTCGAAATTTTATCTACGACTCCATATCCCTCGAGAATTCCATCGCCCTATGATCCATTCTTCATCTTCAAAAACAACTTCTGCCAAATTATTCAGCCTACAAACACTTTGCAGTACCCCATCATCACCCGCTTCTTCAAATCCTCCTCTAAGAGCCAATCGAGTTCCCCAAGCTAGTTGTGGCCACTGAAAACTATCCATCGCAAAGCGACGCCAGTAAACAACGTTGCCGTTATACCCGCGCTCCTATCAGCGGCGCTCGCTGCCGGATCGCGCGAATTGCACGCTCCGTCCGTTCGGAAAGGAGGAAACCCAAGGTGCCCGTATATCTACTTCCATATACGGTATACGTACGTGTGCCGTCATCGGCAGACTTCGGGGCACCAAGGCACCTCCTGTCACTGGCGTCACGAAGCTTGAGGTTCGCCGATAGCGCGGCCCGATAACGGATAACGATAACAGCCAGGGGCGATACTCGTAACGCGGCGCAACGGGCTCCGTGACTAATGGCGATAACGATAAGGACGATCGTAAGACACGTCGGGAACGGCTGTTGTATCTAATAACCGTGCTCTTTGTGTCTCGATCCGAGCTATCGCCGACCGGCTCGTTTCGGCGCTAGCCGATTAGATTTTACAATATTCCCTCGTCGCTTCAACGCGGAGAATCGACTAACGTCACGTCCCTACGATTTCGCTCGTGCTGGTCGAAACTCGAAACTGTGCTCGTGCGTTTGAGATTCTTTGTGAAAAGTGAAGAAGTGCCTAAGGATAGTGTAGACGTCAACTCCAAGTCCATCCCGATTCCCAAGCGAGAGTATCATACATAAGTACACCACCCACGAAGTGGTGAAGCAATTGATCCAGCAGTGCATGATGAAGATGGAGTTATCCCGGATGGCTTCGCAGCTTCGCCAATCAGAGTGGAGCAGAAGGGAACAGAGGCGCGAAAAAACGACGAAGGGACAAGAGATTCCGCGTAATCGCCGCGGTGGAGACTGTCTGAACAGGGTCAGAGGATGGATGATCGACGCGGTGTCGGTGACCGTCTCCTCGAGTACCCGGAGGAACACAGAAATCGAGCAGCGCAGAGAGGAGAGGAGAGGAGAGCTCCCTGGCGCCGTGTTATCTTATTCGTTAAGATCCTCGAGGCGTTGGCGGTTGGAGGGGAAAGAGATCCCAACAGTGGTCTCACTGTCTCGCAAGATTCTCTCGTATTCCTCCCCGCCTGGCTGCGCCAGAGTGTGCCGAGGGTCCCGGGGGAGAAAATCCAGGAACGGCTCTTCGAGTCTAGACGACGCGAGAGATAGCCCGCACCTCTTCCCGTCTCTCTCGCCCCCTGTATCCTTTTATCTCGCTGCTGCTCTCATCTGTCCGAGGAGATGGACGGGGATAGCTCGTGTCAGTCGTGTCGGAGTCACGGCCGCTGATTCGTAGACGCGCGGATCATTCCAGGCTTATACCGCGGCAGGTCTTCAGCTGTTTCTCCGGAATTCAGGCTGTCGCAGAAATCGTTCGCGGATACTAAGTAGGCACCAGAGACCCCGAATTTCCTCGAAGCCTCTACGATCCAACTGTTGAGAGAAAAAAAAACCTCCACCAGAGACTCGACCACAGGGCCTCGTTCTACGGAGACACTTGCCTCAGCAGCTGAATCATGGGACAGCGGCGTTTCGAGGTCGATTACGCTCGCACATCAGTCGACGGGGGCGAGATACCCGCGGCTGGTCGCAAGCGCGCGCTTCGTCATCGTCCGGCAGTGCCCTCCGGTGCGCTCGGGACGGGTGAAAAAGAGCCGGACACTTTTTATCGTGGCGCGCAATTACGATTAGCTTGCCCGGTGGAGGCGCCGCGTTCGCAGCCACGGCGATTAGGGCAGAGTTCACCTCGTCAAAACCACCACCCTCTCGCGGAACAAATGGTCGCTTACGCCAACCCCCCGGAGCTCGCGGAACACCATCTCTCGGCCCCCCTTCTATCCCATCCTCTCTCCTTTACCTCCCTCTCTATTTCTCCGTTCTATTCGGGAGCAGGACAACGACGAGCAGGGGCGGAGGAGGGCGCAGGGAGGGTGGCGCCCGCGCACGGAGATTACGCAAATGAGAAATGACCATCAGGCTATCGGAGAACTTCGGTGCCGGCTGCTCTCGGGGTTTTGCCACATCTGCGGCCGAGGATATACACGTCAGAACGACTATCGCGGAGGCTGCGGCTTTTTTAATGCGAAAAGAACCGACCCCTGTGCACCTGGGCGCCACGCAACGTCTGGGAACGTTCCGATAGCGACGCTGGCTTTTCGCTGCTCGCTGGCACACCGCGGGGGGGTGCGGCGTTACGAGCCGGGGGCGGGTGAGAGTTATGCCTCCGCGGGGTGTCGGGGCTGGGCTGGATTCTGCCCGTGGATGAATTTAATTTTCAGCCGAGGGATCGCGGTACGTCCACGGTGAAAGGATTATCTGCGGGGCTGTGTAACCCTAATTTTATCTCCGCTTGCTTTCCACTTTTCGAACGCTGCTCGCGGATATTAATGGATTACGCGGGCGCAGAATTTCTCCGCGGAGAAGAAGCGGATACGGCGGCCAAGTGGAGGGTGGAGTTTTTGCCCGGTACATCGAAGCCAGAGGTCGACGTACGGTTTTTGCGGTGCAACGTTAAATATCGGTCCAGCGAGAGACGGCATTGTCCTCCTCGCCGTCCACCTCCTACGCCACGCGGAAAGACTTTGACAAATCGTCGATCAACCTCTACGAGGATCGCTTCCTATCTCGAGGACTCTTTCGAGCCCCGCTCAACTGGCCAACGATCGGGATCTGGCGATCCGTTCTCTCAGGACTTTTGCTTCCGTTCCTGGCAGATTCCTTCTACCATTAATTTCAACAAGAATCACATCGATCGATCACTACCGCCGCGGTTAGGAAACGTTATAGGAATAAGGTACGCTTGCCGATTAACAGACTCGTCTTCAGATTCCTTAATAAAACCTTTGCTGCCGTTACAAAAACCAGTTGTCGCTTCAAGAGAAGCACAGATATCTACAATGCCACAGATTCATCCCTCTTAAAGCTTCATATCATTTCCCAATCCCCCGTCTACGCCAGACTTCGTCAGAAATCGTTCTCGCGGGACGTCCAGGCGTCAGAGGCCGTCGGAGATCCACGCGTTCGTTAGATCGTCGCGACCTCCGTACAGCTCGGATCGTCGATCTTTCCCTCGGCCTTGGCATTTCGCGAATAAATGGACCCACTGTCCGTCAGCGGCGGAAGGACGAAGAGGAGAGAGGTGGCGCGCACGGCGAAGAAGAAGCCGACGACGAGCCGCGACGCGACGGCGAAACGAGGGTTTCCGTGCGCGCGATAAGATAAAAAAAAAAGCACTGGGCCGTTATCAGCGGCCGTTTCGCGATACCGGTCGCCACGGGTGCCGACCACGGGCAAAGGAGCTCGGAAGTGCGTGCAATTGTACCGTGTATTGGCGACGCCAGCGTGAAATGTCGACCCGTTCGTGCTGGACATCGACTGGCCATTAAGCCATTAACAGCGAAGCAGAACGACTCCAAGAGACACGGAGCCGCCAACCTTTTAAGGACGGCACGCTCGAGGGGCCGAGCTAAGGCTGGACGCCACCGGAAGTTGCGAAACCGTCGCAGAAAAGTGGAAGATCGGGTACTGCGATTCGCTCGACGATTAGCGAGAGAAATTACGAATACAGAATGGAATAGTAGAATAAATCCGGGGCGCTGATGTTAAAGGTCAATGAGAAATTAGATGCCAAGTGACAAATGTTGCAGAAAAGATAAGATTGCAAGTGATGAGATACTGCGTAAAGTTTCGATGGATGTGCGATAAGGTACGGAGGTCTATTTTATGGCGATAATTATGGATATTACTGTTGCAAGGCTTGTACGGCCTTAGGTGTCAACAGAAATAGATAGCTAAAATGATTTAGAATTTCGACCGAAAGAATTTAAAATTTTTTTTTAAAAAGTAAATGTTATCGGCGCACCGGTTCGGTCTATTTATAAGAGTTATTGAATAAAAGCTGTTTTGCAAATTTTACGATTAAATTTCCAACGTTTCGGTCAGTATTGCGTCCATCATCAAGGAAAGAATTAAATCAAGAAGAAAACTTAGAGAGTGACTCTCCAACCGACTCGTACGTTCGCACGTGTAATACGTGCTAAATTTATAAAAGCGAGCCCAGCTTTCTTCTTGATTTAATTCTTTCCTTGATAATGGTCGCAATACTGACCGAAACGTTGGAAATTTAATCGTAAAATTTGCAAAACAGCTTTTATTCGATTACTCTTATAAATAGACCGAACCGGTGCGCCGATAACATACTTTTTAAAAAATTTTTTAGAAATAGATAGCTTCATTCCTTTTTCCACGATTCATTTAATTTGTAATAATTGCGAGTGATATTTCGTGTCTTGTAGTATACCGTGGGTGATACAGTGATATCAATTCCGTCCCCTGCAGGAAGTAGCTTTTCCCAGCTTTTTCCTCTTCGGGGAAGCATCATGCTGCGCGAAAAACAAGCAGGAATCCCGTCAAGAGTGATCTAACGCCGTTGAACGATCGTGTCAGGAGGTCGACGAGGCACGGTTCATCCCTCACTCGTGTTAATACGCCGGTTTCAACCCCCGGGACACGTGTCCATCCTTTTGTGACGACAGGTGAGCATCGACCCTCTCGAAAGCCGGTTTCGATGGACGGACAGTTTTGAACAGTTGCGAACGAATTGCTTCAACCACTGTACTGAAAACATTTCATCGAGGAATGATTGCCGCGCGTTCATGATATTTCAAATAAAGATGCATTAACAAGCCCCTCCCAGCCTCCTCAACTATATTAATCATTAATTCAGAAACAAAATTTCTACTCGTGCACAGGGCCTAACAAGGAAAAGGATAATTTCGTTTGGAGGATTGTTCCCCTCGGTACGACCATGCTGCAGGTTCTATCACGCGTGGAAGTTCGTTCCCACCCCCTCGGCTACGTGTTCACCCTACGTAACGACAGGTGAGAATCGTCCCTCTTACGCAACAACTGTTTAAGTACCGTACGCGAAGAATCCATTAAGTCTGCACGTGCTCCTTCCGGTTTTCGAGCGTGGTAAGTCGTTCCTAGCTTCCTTCAACAGCCTGGAAAGGATATACGGTGCCTCCTCGAACACGTGGCAGGACGTCTTCACTTTGAACGGGGCCTCGAGAATAGCAAACCTTCCTCAAGACTACTACTGTTTCTAGGTAAAACTACACCAGCCTATCGAGGAACAAAATTGTAGATCAATGGACGTACTTCATGGCGATGTGTCACCAAGATTTTCTTATTCATGAGAAATATTCCAAGAAGCTTCTGCAGCTTCTGGAGAAAGCAGATTTTCTTCTCTCCAACACGACTTCCCGACCTCCGCGCGAATCATATCATCCAACGACCAAAGACTGCAGCCACCCACGTCGCGACTCCGAGGGCCAGACGTCAACATCTCCAAACGCGAAATCCACGGAGCAATCATCCTCGGGATCCTCCTGACGGACGTAATAATTTCCACGTCCCCAAAAGTGGCTCGTCCATCCCTAGGATCACCGCCTCCCACCGTTCATCTCCAGCCTCCCAGGAAGTTTCGCGTTGGTCGACGAGCTGTCTTCCGTCGAAATGGAAGAAAGGGGAGGGAAACGAGAAACATCTCTTCTTTAAACGAGCTGTCGAACTCGTGTCGAGCTGGCGCTCGCGGGTTTAATCGCAAATTGACTCGTCGTCGTCAATAAAAATTCAATAACGGCCAGCCAGCCGCTGGTTATTGTCGAAAACTTCGGACCAGGCCTTTTAACCTCCTACTCCACTTCAGCCCCCCTTCCGCGTTTCCACCCCCACCCCCTTCGTCGCGAGCCACCCCACGCTCTTCCTTTTTTCGCTCGCGTTCGCTAACATTCGCTCGAAAAATATTCGATGGTATCTGGCACCGTGAATTGGCTGCTGACGCTCGTACCGAGACTCTGTTTCGTTTCCCCACCAACCACCCCCAAACCCCCATTTTACACAGCTCTCTCTTTCTCCCCTCGACCCTCCGTTTCACTCTGATCGCTGGCAAAACGGATGCAACGTGTAAGCTAGCACGCGTCGACGGATAACACGATTTTTTTTTATGAGCTGATATTAGCTCGAACGAGGGACGAGGGTGGGTTCCCCGATCGATTCTGCCCAGGCGATTATCCTCGGCGCCGTTCGACACCCTGTTTCGCTAATTGCCGGAAACCGTGGAATTTGGGAAGGAGAGCTGAGCGGCATTTTTCAATGACGAGTTGATTATTCTGCGACGAATGTAAGGGGATGATTTTCAGCTCGATGGGAATATGTCATCAGTTTGCGTCTATTTTTTTCTTTAAACACTCAGCAGAGGAGAGGGGTTGAATGAACCCAGATATCTTTTTCACTGGTATCTTGGAAGCGCAGCTCTATCTTGAATCGCGAAAAGAGCAGCAATGTGTGATCCCGATGCCCCGATTTAGTTGCAAGCGCCGTTGCACCGCGAAGAATAGCTGTTTACCCGAAAAAGTCGCCGGCGCAGTGCCGCCGCGATTGATTGGGAAATACAAAGTGCAAAGATATCGAACGGCTCGCGATAATGCACGGCCGAAGTTTGTAACGCTATAAAACATAGTGCAGACAGGCGGGAGCGGATAACGATTCGCTGAAAGCGTCGTTAATTTCTGCGCACGTTACGCGGCAGGATTTACAAGCTGCCCGCCGAACACGGACATCTTGACGCGGTGATATTTGCAACGTTTCGAACCCAATCACGTTTCCTCGAGATGAACACCCGACTACGAGCACAACATTAGTCGACCGCCGATGTTTTAAGAAACAAATACGAGAATTGAGCTCAGCGAGCTCGCTCTATCGCAATGCGGGAAGGAAAGGTTCGTTCAATAATTTCTCTGCGCAGAATTCATCTCCGAGGTTATGGCAAGAGGTAGCGAAATTTTTCGCTGCTCGATTTTCGCGACATCGCGGTGGAAAGGACACCGCCGCGCCGAATCGCTCGCGCGAATTCTTGCCAGCGATAATTTTCCCAAGGGTCGGTCGATCTGCAGGCGAGAATACTTGTAAATCAGCCGCGCGGTCGCACGGAATACCGGCGCGCTCGCCGATATCTATCTCGCAGAAACCGAGAGAAGCTTATTAGACTCGGATCCATGTACCCTTAACAGACGTTCCTTATCTCAGGTGTCGACGCCTCACGCGGAAAAGGTTAACGTCGAGACAAACGTTAACCTCCGATTTACGTTCCCCGCTCTTCTCGCCGATAAATAGCGGCGCGCTGCGAGCGAACGCCTCTCTCTATCGCCGTTGCAATTAGGATCGGCTCGAAAGTGCACACGCTTGCGTAATTCCGCTTTCCTAATTCCATTTTTCTCCGCCGCGGGATCGTTTCGACCGATACAGTGTTAAATGTTAACGTTGCTTACTGGGAGCTCTATATACCTAATAAACCACGCGTGGTTTAGAAACTGAAGCAATTCATATACCTACTCGTTGCTACGGGAAGCTTATCGGACCTCCTAGAGACCAGCTGCTCGACCTGAGAGCGTGGCAATCTACGAACCTGCATTTCTTCTTCAATCTCCTAACCAACAACCGCGCGTCCACCCAGACACCCGTGCACACAACGGTCATCCAGTTTTCACGGGCCACGCGAAATGCCCAGAACAGGAAGAGGAGCTCGCCCCGTGGCCGCGTCGAGGCAGAAAGAAAAGAGAGGGTCTAAAAATACACGGTCTCGACTCTAGGTGGGAATGATTCGGTATCTCGTACGACGTCACGGGGGTCTGAAATATGAGAGATACGACGGACCTCGCCCCCATGCCATCCCATTCCCTCGATGGTGCATTAGCGCTAATCTCCGCTCTTTAGTCCTCTCTTTATCTTTTCTGCCCTCGTCCTCCCCGCCGCCACCGCCGCACCACCACCGAGGGGGGCCCCCGCCGCTACACCTTCGTCCCGCGTTGCTCACGGAACGTGCTCACCTCGAACGGTGACGAGGAGGAAACGGGGGCTGGTGCGTGTATACCTGTTCGGCTCGAGCCCACCACTCTTTCCCTGCGCGCCATTATCGGCTCCATCTAATCGCCTCGATCCGTTATTTGCTGGCCACATTGTACGTGTGCCCGTGAGCACTGGGCGGGGGAGCAGGAAGGGAGAAGAGAGCGAGGTGGACCCAGCTCCGGCAGAGTTTTGACACTCGGAATCTCATTAGCGATCGTGAAATCCCCGGCCCTGAAGGGGGATTACTGGCAGGCCTCCGCCCGCGGGGAGCAAAGAACGAATTCCTTGGGATTTCACGCTGCCCTCCCCCCCCCCCCCGTTCCCTTCCCTCGCGTGTCGTCCCGACAGACCAGCTAATTATATAATACAAGCCGATGAAGCTGGTCGGGACCGAAGTGACTGCCCGTTTTCAGAGGGGCCGGCTTTAATGGAGTGTTTTCGGGGGGTTTTATGCGTCTTCATCCTCCGGGTCCAATTTGTTCCCTCGTTCCGTGTACGTGTGTCTCGATGCGGACCAGCAAGAAGCATGCTGCACATCCTGCACACGTTATTAGGAGGTTTTGTAGCATCATAGCTGTTTACTTAGTTGCTCGGATACTGGGTTGCAGTTGTTGCAATGCGCGAGATATCCACGTGTTGGTGTTTAAGCAGCGAGGGTTCTACCTTTCGAGATCGCAACATTTTACCCCCACCATTCAGGTGAAGTGGTCCCACAGATCTGACCTGGATCCTCGGTCAGAATTCTCGGATCTCCCAAAGGGCTGTCCTATTGAACTCGCAGTATCTCTCCTCGAGCATGTCCTATGAAAAACGGGTGCGATCGTTCGCGCATCGTCTGAATTCCGGACTCCATTCCGACGATACTCGGAAGGGAACCGCGGGGCCTCTATCGGCGGCTGGGATCTACGGCATCTACTCCCCCGCGAATTACCGTCGAGCAGCTCACGGTAACCGGCTGAAAGTAGCAGAGTGTCGATATCACACGTCGTAGGACATCGCAGTCTCATTCAAATGCTCAGATAACGGCCACCGTAATGGCGGCAAGTTCTGCCTCTCCTTCGGCCCCTTCCGCGACGTTCCGCCGTCTGGAATCAATGAATCCGAACACGATAATGCGAACTTCTGCCAAGAGCTGGCAAGTCGTCGCCTAATCTGCTGCCTGATACCCTTTCGAGAACGCAGTGGGAGCCGGAGACGCGGTGGTTCCCGCTAAACTAAACCATCGCCAAAGAACACCCCCCCCCCCTCTCCCACCCCTTCTCGCGTTTACGACACGGGGGAGAGATCGGGAGGCGATAAGCGTCTCTTTCTGTTTATGCCGTTTATACCGAGAATCTTTCGACCGAATTATGACGCGAGGCAAGTTCCCAGGGACGTCGGATGACTGACCAGGAACTCTATGTGAGCGATGGTCCTTCGTCACGAGTGGGTGGTTCTGGGTGTTGTTGGGTGCTGGAGAAAACGTTCGATGAATTAGTATGAAGTCTCTGAAGCTTGCGTGATATATCCCGCCCGATAGTTTTTGATTAAACCTCGCGTGGTTCTGTGTATTCCTTGAGTTGTCGATTCTGGAAGAAGGGTGGAGAATTTTGCGGTAGGTACTTTTGGTTGGAAATAGGTACTCCAACAACATATTTCTATGATTCCTATGATTCGCTGATTCCTCCGACTCCCAATGACATCTAACCTGCTCCTACACTAATCCACCCCCATGGCAATCCAGCATCATTGAAGCAGCGATAGATCCTAAGAAACGTCCAGGCACCGACGCATACCCCGGCAAAGCTGCTAGCGGTCGGATAAGTGGAAGATGCAGCGAACGGTGGAGGCAGGCCAGAGGAACGGCGTTTGGCTTCGACGTGCGCTAGATACGCGATACGTCATTACACCTAGGTCCGCAACACCCCGCGGGAGAGCGGCGAGCCGGTGAGGGGGTGGAAGGAAGAGGGAGAGAAAGAGAGGCAATCGGGAAGGGGTAGCAGGAGAAGGCGAGGGAGAGAGAGGAAGAGTTTGACAGATCTTCATAAAGGCACACACAACTGTGCCGCGGCGATAAGGGAATCGGGAGCAGGCATCTCGTCTCCCTCTCCTTCTCTCTCTCTCTCTCCTGCGCGCACTCCACCGACCCCCGCGTTTCTCCACCCACGTAGCTGGAGCCAACCCCCGCAGTCCACCCTACCAGCCACCCCCGTAGGGGCTTCAAAGGGGAGTGGAGGGGGATAGAAGCACGGGCACTCAGTCAGTACGCTGCTATCATTTTTCCACACGAGTGGGCGGCGGCGTCGGTGGTTCCTGGGTGGTACTACGCTTCTACTCCTGCCGTGTTCTCTTCTCTTTCGCTCTGCTACCCTCTCGTCACTCTCGTCTATCTCTCCCTTTCTCTCTTTCTCTCTCTCTCTCTCTCTCTCTCTCTCTCTCTCTCTCTCTCTCTCTCTCTCTCTCTCTCTCTCTCGAACCTTGGACGTCTCGGTGCTACCACCTTCCCGAGTGCCCCGAACGCGACACTTTGCGGTCTGATACCCTTCCACCGGGTAAAGGAGACGGAGGGTTCTCGGGGTCCACCGCGGGGACCTTGGCAGAATCCTTGCGAGGGGTGGCGAACAGTTTATGGGGTGCGTACGACCGATGGATTCTGGGAGATTGCTGTCGAACCGACCGACAGGGGGAAGGTGAACGAAACTTCGTAGATGGTTGATGAGAAGTTGTACTATGTACCTACCTAGAATGCGTTTGAAATGAAAATGTGACGCCTCGATGATTTTTCTGAAGTACCCACAGAGAATTTCTTGCGTAACTCTTATCGATAATCCTTATTCCGTAAATACCCGCATCGAATATCACACATTACACTGGAAGAAATTCCCATAACCTCAAGCCTCGGGTGGCAATGGTAACGGCAAGAGGGAAGAAAGATCGTCGGAATCAATTCCGCCCGGGCGTCTTCATTTTTCCATTATCCATCAGTTATATTTCGCTATTATTTTCAACGCGAGCGAGCGCCCGTTGATAAATCGAACATCGTCGCCACCCACCATTCATCGGGGCGCGTTACACTCTATGGCGTTACAAATCGCTCCGACTGTCTGGCCGGTGTTCTCTCTGCGAGATGATCGAGCGCGCCTGCACCAGAAGGATTCCTGCTCTATGGTGATAAGGGACGGGGCGATTTCTTAAGGCGGATTCCCCTGAAACCCGGTGAAGAACGAGCCGATGTCCTGTCCGTGGCTTTTTCCATCCACCCAGCCACTTCTCATCTCCGCCGAGCCATTTCCACCGCGCCACCCGCGCCTTTTGTTTTTCCCTTCTCCCCTGACCAACCCCAGACCCCGGGGGTCGTGACTTATCGGCCGCGATCGCGATTTATCGAAATTCAGACCGACTTACGTTAATTATCGACATTACGGGTGAAAGCTCGTACTTACTCGGTGTGGTGGATCGATATCGAACGATGGGACGGAGGGATGTATAGCGATTATTGTGGACTTACCTGAAACATAAATAAACAACGAGGTTAGTACAGAACATGGTGGCAACTTTTGTGAAACATCTCCCTTTCGTTCTCACGGTGTGTGTGTGTGTGTATAGATCGCAGTCTATTCTTCTTCATCGAGTGCCTGCAGCTCTGTCCCTTACACCGAACAGCGAATACTAAATTGCAGTGGAGAGAAAGACAGATATCTCTCTTCGGCAGAGAGAATCACGATAAAGGAGCCAAGATATCCCTGGTTCTCCAGTAATAACACCCCAATCTCAGGGAGGAGATTACCTTAAACGGGGACTAATTATCTAGAAACGATTTTTAGGGACCACCCAGTAGTCTCGGGAGCATCTTTGATAAATCACAGCGTCGGCCGCGTATCCGGGATAAGGAGGTTCGAATAAGAAGAAAGAGGCGCCCTTAAGGATCGTAGGGCGCGCGTGTCCCGCATCGGGGATTCCAGTCACGTGTCCTATCGGAAATTAGAGCCGTGTCAAGTCGAGTGAGCCGACCGCCCGGCCCACCCCTTTCCCCGTCCTGAGCGACTCTAAAGTTACGGGGGTCGCCAACGACCACTTGGAGACGTCGAAAAGGGTGAACGCAACCTCTTCCCCGTCGGTTACACGATCCAGATCGTTTTTCTCGCACGGGCCGCCTCGCGCTTACGGAATTACCCTCCCTGCTACCCCCCCCCCTCCCCCTTACCCCTTTCCGTGGGTAGCGCATTTCCTGTGGATCTTCCTCGGGAATACCATCCCTAGACTGATTTTACATAGGAGGTTTTACGGTTGAGGCTATACTGTTTGGTCGCTACAACTCTGACATTAAATAGTATTAATATTCCGATGTCTATCTACGTTACACCTACCCCTGACACATCGTAAAATGAATGACGCCCTTAAGGGATGTCAAAGTGATAGGCTGAAGGCGACTAGAGAACCTCCAACACGGATCTATACCCCCAACAATTTCACACCTAAGTTAGACACCGGCTAAAATAAAAAACCAATCATCAGCACGCCGCCGTCTGCTTCGTTCTAACTCCATCCCTCGGTGATTTGAAAACTACCCCGCGTGCCTCCCCCCTCAATCGCGCACAAGAGCTTGCCGGCGTTCAAGAGCGAGCTCGAAGTCGCCAGGCGATAATTCTAAAAACGTCACCGCGAAGGGTGACAGTCGGGCGGGGAGAAGAAAACGAGGAGGGAGGGGACAGAGGGGTGGATGGAGATCGAGTTGGTCGGGCAGCTCGCGACAGAAAAAGCTGCTGGCGTCGGCTGGATGGATTTCCAGCGCGAATCGACAATAATTGTCTGAATCAGGCGCTCGTCGAGCCGCCCCCTTGGCGCGGGACGGGCGGGAGAATAGGGGGGAGGGTTGAGGGGGTGGTTGGTTCGAAACGAACGAAAGACAAAGGAGCATCCCGTTCGTCGAATCGCACGCTCCGTCGTCGTCGAGCATGGCGTATCTACATCCCCCTGGCACGGCCTATTCAGAGCATCCCTTACACGCTCGCCGCGGTGCCACTCGAGGCACACGCCTGGCCACGATTATTGCCGATACATCCACTCTCTCTCCTTTTCATTCCGTTACTTCAGCTCTGCTAGCTCTGGCCAGAGATTAGCTCTCGCAGTCATGGACCTCCACCTCCCCCCCCCCCCCGACGTCCCTCAGCGGCGACTCTGTCCCTTTTTTCCACGAGATGCGCGGTATAATGAAGAGGAGAATAGCACGGTGAGAAAAATGCGGGCGCGCGGCAAGATCGATCGGCAATAAGCGGCGAGCAAGGCGAGGATTGTTTTCTCGATGGAGATGAATTCGCGAAGCGGAGACAAGGGATTTGGCAGGGACGTTGCTTTTTCAAGTCAAGTTAGGAAATAATGCGTGCCCTTTGGTGGTTTCCTACTGGATCCTGTGGATCGTTAAGGGAACTCGACCCCAATCGCACCGGTCTTTAGAATCTGTTCAGATTCCATTTGGATGTTTGTCGCTACGCTGGTGGAAGCAGAAAACGGTGAACAGAAGCGAGAAACGGTTTCCCCGTTAGCCAGGGAACAACAGACCGGCCATTACGGCCGACCACCGCGAAAAGGTGATTTACGATTTCACCAGGAAGGCTTTCCCTACGGTGCACGCCACCTATCCGTTTTTGGTGGCACGCTGGATGCCCTTAAATGGTCTCACCCCGTCCTATCTCTATCGTGATACGCGGCGACGCACACCCACGCACGTTCTGCGACCGAGTACTCGCGGATGTTGCACTCTGCGCGGCCTTAATGTCTCACGATTGTATTCAGATCCCCCCACGAGAGTTCTTTTTTTCCACGCGCAAGGTCTGTTCCAGCATGGTGCGCCCGCTGGATAACACCGACGGTTTCTCGTCCTCTTTTTTCACCGACGATGGAAACGGTGTTTCGACCAGGTGGCACGAGTAGGAAACACGCTGGGTTCCCGTGCTGATCGAAATCGTTTAGTTTGCCCAGGAGTTTCCTTTCATCCTTCAAACTCGAGTATTGGTGGAGGAGGGAGCGATCGGGGGGGGGGGGGGGGGGTTGAAGATTGTTTCAATTTCACTTGGCACGAAGATGCGGATACTTATTCATTCGCATTTCAAGCTACGTAACTGGGGAATGCTGATGCCAATTGCTACTCGAGTATCATTCCACTGACAAGTATTGTTCCTTCGCTCATCCCCCCCCCACTTTCGATTATTAAATCTTCCCCCGAAGGCGGCCCTAAATCATCTCCTCGCATGGCTGGCACACGCCTGGAAACATCCCACGCGGGGATCACCAGCGATACGAGGCTTCCATCGGCAGAATTTCTCCTGGCGAGAACAAATCCTCATAGATCGTTGCTCACCCGGCCATCGATTCATCTCGATATACAATGCTTATAAAGAGCCGCGGAGCAAGGAGAACGAGAAAGAAAGATCTCATCTCGCAGTCGTGAAACGTAGAAAACGGGGAAGCGTCGGGAAAGAAGGAGCGTAGCGCATAGAATCGTGTGGTGTCGAAGATCGATCGAGACCGGGGAACGTGGCGAGATAAAGCGATCTCTCGCGTAGGAGTGGAATGGAAAGAGGAGCCCCGGCTGGTCGAACTCGCGGAAAAGTTTTTCGTAGTTGAATTATAATTTACAGTTATCCAGCCGCTGGTGAAACGACCCCAGCGACTGTTGTATCTCGTTCCGAGGCGTCGAAGAAGACGAGTAAACCGCCTCGGTGAATGGAGAAAGCCGAACTCGCGAGATCGCGAGATGGATCGGTCGATCCTTGTGGATCACGATTTCTCGAACCGGCGAGGAACAATGATTTCGCGCAATGGCGGCCTGTGAACGAATAAATTCCAGCCTCTAAATTGCAAGACGAATACGCTCGTCCAATTCGATTTCGAGCAGCTGTTCAAACAACGAGATCGATGTACCAGCTATTGTTTGTCGAAGAAACTGGGTCCCACTATCTCTGCGTTTAACGAAGCCTAAAAACGTGGCAAACTTTATACCTTCTACCTCGACGTTGGACGTTTACAGTGCTGAAACGGGGCAGGGAAAGTTTCCGCTGATACTTTTCTGCCTTCCAGAAACGTTTCCTTGGGCGTCGCAGCTATTTCCCCACCGGCGCATCAAAAATTTGACAAACGGAGAAATTAAACCGCTTATCGTTCCCCCACGACCCAAATTGCCTGCTTCTCGTCCCCGTGACAGAATGGGCGAAAAATTGAGGGGGCTACGGGGGTCGGTTAACGTAGACAAGAGGAGAGGCTCGAATTAATCGGCCGCTGGAGAAAGAAGACTCGCTGGGCCGCGGTACCTTCAGCCACGCCACGGAGTTTTCGTCCAATTTGTCATCCTTAGGAAGTTCGAAAGTATTTAAAAAGTTCGCCCAACCCCCGGGCCACGTCCTGCCGTTTAATCGTCCTCTTCGACCTCACCCTTCTCTTATACCCACCTTCCCTCTCCAGCCGCGCTGTCACGCTTCTTAACATGCTCGGTTAAGTCATCTCTTCTCTTCTTCCTCGAGCCAACGATCTCCATGGGGAATCGGGAGATCGCTGCTTCTTCGAGCAATTTGTAATTTCGAAGGAACGAGCGCTGTCCTGGGTACCTCGTGGGGGGGACTTTTTATTCCGATGGTAGCGGAGTTTAATGGTAAGTACAATTAGCAGTAGCTTGCTTCCAAGCGTCATTAGAAGTAAAGTGTTTCTCGATAGAGGAACAAGTAAATAATAGTTTAACGCCACTAGTGCCTCCTTTCTGCTCTGCAATCCTCGGCAAATAAAGCTGAGGATAGATCGAGGGAAAGTTGGTCGGCCGACGCAGATCCAAGATCCCTGAAAGCGCGGAATGAACTTCCACGTCGCTTCATTTAGCGTCGATTCGCTCCGCGCGAAAGTACAGAGACAGGGAGGCAGGCCACCATATCGCGGCAGCGTTTCCCGAAGACGACTAGAGTGCATGACGAAGGGAAGGGATCCGAACTTGCCGCAGAAATCCATTATGAACGCGAGCGAAGAGGGAAAGGGGGGGTGCGGCGAGATTCATTAGGGGCGATAATAATTAAATGAACGTCTGCCTGCCGGCTGGTCTCGCCTCGAACCACGGATTCTCGATTAAGGTTTTCAGCGGCCGGGGGCCCGAATTCTTTTCCCTTTTCTTTCTCGCGGGAGCTTTCGTGGCTAGTCGACCGTGACGCGCGCCGGCCGGAAATTGAAGCACGAAATAAAGCTATTTTGCGTCGCCAGAAAGTGGACGCCGGTAGAAATGATCGAGGGGCCCTGCGAACGTCAGCTGCTTAGCATAGAATGGAAATTAAATACAGAGGGGTTAACTCGATAAGGTTGATAAACTTGACGTTTGATTGCTAGCTATGCAGGAATCTCGAGCGACTGTGTAGAAACAGTGTGAGGATCGAAGGACCTCTGTACCTTTTTCGATAACCACCAACGGCAACGTGTCTAACCGAAAGACCAGGGATTGAAACTTCGGAAGGTTCTCGTTCCCGCTGCCAAAAAAGCGTCCAAGTCCCTTTGTGCGATTCAATCGTCCACACCATCATTCCTGACAAGCTCTCGCGCCGGAGAGAGGAGAGACAGAAATCCTCCCCCCTCTCCCCTTCACTCTCTCCAGAGGTGCGCTATCTCCATGGCGATAGGGGGAGGGAAAGACACTCATTTTTATACCGTCAAAATGTGTTATCTTGCCCGTGCGGCTCGTCTCTGCTGTCCCTCCCCCTATCACCCCCCACAACGGCTGCCTTTTTACCTCTTTTTACCTCCTCCTTTCGGGTCCGCGTTTCTGCGCTGTGCTCGCGCACACGTACACACATAGGCACCCTGGGGGCGGAATTAACTCGCTAGCAGATATCCACCCTCGAAGCGAGCCACTCACCTCTCCGCCACCCCGCGCCCCCCGTCCTCCACCCTCTCGACATTTATATTGTCTGCCGGTCGTCTAGGGGTGAAAAAAGTCGCTCGTCCTCCCTCTGTCGCGGGTGGAACCGCACGGTGGGCGGGGGTCGGGAGCGAGCGGGGGGATTCCTTTTTCCAGTTCGACACCTTCGGTTAATCTCTGAAAGGGAGGGGGGGGGGGGGGTCAGGGGGCACTTGCCTCGCCTCTTGCGCCCGACTGTCACGACGTTCGCTTGCAGTTTATCTTCCAGCGATTGCGGTCGACATTTTTACGAACAGAGGTAGCAGAGATCTCGGAGCCATCAAGGCCCGATTCCTCCACGGATCTCTGCTATTTGCGTCGATGATCGCGCGCAAGTCGTCGTGTACGAAATTATCTGCAATTCAATCCCCCGGGGGAGTTCGATGGACGTGGATCATGGAAATACCTGGTGTGTATATCGCGAGGCGGTTCGACGTAAAAGCATATGGAAATTTCAGCGTTGAACGTTCTTAGGGGGGCCCCGACGTTCAGGATATGTATCGACAGGAGCGTACGAGCGATAGAAACAAACCGTAACGGGCTGTCTCTTCTTCTGACGAATCGATGCACGCTCGATATAGATGTCTGGATATCGATTGCCGCCGGTGTGCGGCCCGAGATATCTCGATCCCGCGATCCCTTATTCCATCCGCCCCCCCGCCCCCCCACTTCCATTCCCATCTCTCGCGGTGCTCGTGTTGGCGTGCTCCTCCAGGTCCTCTTTTCTCCCCCTTCTCTTTCGATTTTCCCTCTTTTTCGCTTTATCTTCGCTATTTTCTTTCTGTTTGTCGTTTCCTGCCTTCTCCAGGCTAAACGTGTCCTCTTTCCATTCGTTCCTCCTCCTACCCTTGCCTCTTCTCTTCCGTTATCTTTAATGCATTCGCTGTGTTCTCGTACGTCCAGTGATTCTTCCGATGCTTCTTGTTTTGAGGCTCCCCCTTCTTCTTGGAACTAACGGGGACCAAGGATTTCGATGATAACGAACAGGAGGTGTGATCTATGCACGTGAATCCTTAAGCCACCTGTATCTACATGCAGAATCAATGGAGGGGAATCCCGAATTATCACAGGCATCGGAAAACCGCTAATCTATTAGATCACGCGTTGAAGAGGAACGCGATAAGGTCCAGCAAGTGTTGATCCTCCATATAGTTGCAGCAGAGGTGCATATGGAACGCAGCCACTGGACCGTCAAGGATTATCGGCCAGATATGTTAATTTCCACGGCGCCCAGGCGAACGTTCTCCCTCTGTCCTCCTCCTACGTCCTCGCCTAAGTATACGCGAGCGCGCCGCGATAGTGTGCACAGGCTCCATTTAAATTAGATCGCCGTCCATTCGCCTTTTCTTCTTTTAATAGCTTCATCGGCGAATTACCGAAGCGACGCGAGGTCCAACACGGTGACCAGTCGGCGAAGAAGAATCCCTCGGAACGCGATGGTGATCGATGGGGCAAGGGATTCTGGAGAAAGGGATCTTGGCGATCGTGGCTGCGATAATTGCGTTACAGATATCGATGGTAGCTAGTTTTTCACGCCACGCTACAGCGAGATTCGAGAGGAATTCGGTGAAGAGCTGATGACTATCAGCGAGTGGCATAGTTGAGACGGGTTTGAAGCAGCCGTTCCCTTCGATGAAGCTATTTTAATCCACCACATTGGGGGAAACATTCTTCCTAGAATAAACGTTGGAATATCTACGATGGATAGATAAGAGTGGTAAGAAGCAGGTAGTTTCCCTAATTTTTTTTTATCAAGAATTCGTCGACCAATCTAGCGATAAGCTGGCGTGGAACCGAGAGACACATCATCCCAAGATGAGCTGTAAAATCTAATGAAGATTGAGGCGGAATAATAGCGATGGTGGATGGAGTAGAAAATCATCAGCGCCGAAGGAAAGGCAAACTACACGGTAATTATTGTATCGGCGCTGCTCTCAACTACCAATTACTCGCTCCGAGTTACGCTCGTCTCCACTTAAGCCTCTTCCAGAAGACGTAAACGCGATTAAACTACACTTTGAACTCGCGTTTGAGGACCGATGGACGGGGCTTTAATCGGCAATTAAAACAGCCGGCAAAGAGAGGACCCAACGGAGACGAACAAAAGAAACGTCGCGGAAGAGATCGCGGATCGAACAGCCTCGCAGCTTCATGCCCGCTCTCGCGGCTTCCTCCCGTGTTCCGAGAACCAGAGAGCCGTGGCTGCGTAACTCTCAATTAGCCCCGCGTATTAGCCATAAAGGCTTCATTTTACTATCAGTAAACATTCCCAGAATCCGTGGCGCGGCGATCGCCGCGGCGATACGGCGGCCGTGGATTAATGCGCGGCGTCGAACGCGCCGTGGAACCGTGAAAAAGGGCGCGTCTAAAGAAAGCCTCCCGGGGGAAGCGGGGAGAGACAAGGAGGGAAGGTACTAGGTGCCCCGACCGAGGCGTGTGTGCAGCGTCCCGGTTGCCCCGAAGAAACCGCAGAAACGCATTTCGCGGTATCCCTTGGTTATCGCTGGCACCGTGTGCGCTAATAAAAGAAATGACATTATAAGATCAACCGCGCCGCATGCCACGCAACTGTAAAACCACCGTCGGCGCTATCAGGGCGCCTCGTAACTCTCGGACCGCCTGTACATCCTCCCCTGGTCGTTCCCCGGCTCCTATTAGAGCATTAGAGGATGAAGACGTCGTGCGCCAGGTGCTCCCCTCTTCTCTACTTCGTAGTCGTACCTGGGCCCTTTAACTAGACGCGTAGCGAAGGCTTGCCTGGCTGTGCCGTCGTCGTATCTCCTCGACTCGTCGATCTAGGGCGCAGGAGATACCGATCTTCGGCGATTCAATCGTTGCTCCGCGGAGCAACTGTGCAGTGATGATGTTTCATAGAACGCGAGGTGGAGTAGCTGGGAGTAGGTGGGATTTAAATCGCTTCTCCGATTTATGGAATCCTCTAGCGGCACGTTTTGTAATGTTCTGTCCCGTTTGGCGATCGAGATCGGAATCTGTGGGAGACATGCGTACGGGAGAGGGGGGGGGGGGGAAGGGGGGCTAGCTGGATTTTATAATCGCGCCAACGCAGCGTGGCGGCCGCGGGGATCGTTAACCTGACGTTTCCACTTCGGTGCTGTTCTGAGAAGTTGCTTCGATTCTGGGGGAGAAGGGGCGGGCTGCACGCTTTGCTGGGCCAGGAGTCCGAATTCCGAAGCTATCAGTCGGATCGATGAGATATCGGGGAGCGTAGATTATCCCCACGTAAAGCTAGCAAACGTAATGGATCCCTCGGAATACAACGATCTCTATTCGATCGCAATTGATCGATAGTAACAGCACAGAGTACAGTGACGTGTCCAAAGCACATTGGCGCTACCTTTTGACAGCGGATGACAGGTAACAGTCCCTCGAGAATGGACACTTGATCACCTTCCTCTTCATCCGACTCCCCTCTGTCCCCAGTTAAACACTGTAAAATTCACGTCCCTGACGAAGGTGTGTCGAGTGAAACTACCCGCAAACCGATCGATTTCAACCCCCGTAGATCGGCCTCTACCAACGAACCGCGACCGCTCGATGATAAAGACGTTGCAACGGGCGCGAGATTTTCGAGCGACGTCCCTGGTCTCGGTTGGCGGCCCTGCTGGGTGGGTACGCGAGATAGAATCAGTAGCTGGAGCTAGTTAGATGATAGCATCGCTGAGCCGCGAACCGAGGCTATACGAGGGGAACGGGGGGTGCAAGCGAGATAGATAGAGAGACAGAGAGGGGCCGCGGGGGAGTGTGGGGTGGGGAAAAGGGGGGGGGGGTGAGAGGCAAACGGAGAGCGCGATCGCTGATAAGAGCCACCGCGCAGCCGATAACGCTCCCTTATCTCCATCCAGTGGCGCCGCAACTCTCAAGGCTTTCCAGCCTCGACACCACTCGTATATATTCCTCTCTCCCACCTTTCTCTCCCTCTTTCCCTCTCTCGCACATCGGTCTCGTTTCTACGAAATGTTCCGCGATCTTTTTACCCCCTTCGAACCCCTTTCTCTCCTGCCCCTCTTAGCACCAGTCTATTTCCTTTCGAGGCCTCTGTTTTCGAGCGAATTTCGTTCCCCGCGCGTAGCCCCTCCGATTTCGAGGGGGTTTCAGATTCGAGTTTCATTGATTCCTTTTGAACATCGCCGAGGAGAAATTGCCGCGAAGCCGGGGGTACGCGATACAGACACGAAACGGCGATCCGTTGAAGTCATCCTTGGGACGTCTGCAGCGTGTAAACTGTAACGGGTCAGTGGAGTATGAGTCTCGCCGTGGAACCGTGAAGAATGCGCTCATAGCGAGGCTAATGTATTCCCAATTCGTGTGTCTAAGTGACTCGGGATTCTTACGTCGTAAGATTCTTTTTGCTCGTCGATCTTGATGCTTCCTCGGTTGGCAGAGTTTACCGCTCCAGAATATTCTTGATTGATCGAATCGAACGGTTCGCCGAGGATACGTTTCCGGACCGTATCCAGTCAGCTGAAAACGCTTTATGACCAGACCTCCTCCCCCCTCTCCGATTATAATAGAGATAAACAGGCTTTAATCAGCCCCAGCGAAACGCGAGACCGCGTCCCTACGCCTGGAAAATATGTTTGGATCGGGCGTATCCAGCGTAGATCATCGATAGTTTAGGTGTTATCTCTGTGGAGAGATCACGAACGGAATCCCTATCGACGCGCCGCCGCGTCGCGGCAGCTCCGTGAATATTCAAGTCGATGGAGCGGACAGCGTTATTTCAAGCTGGCTTGTTTGTTCAACGTGTTCCGCTGCCTTTATTTGCCTGCCATTTTCCCTTTCTAACCACGGTGGTCTTTCACTCGCACCTCGTTCGCGCGTTGTAAATTCTTAGCGACGTTAAAACGCGCGATTTTTACGAGATCGGGTGGACGGATGAGTGCACCTGTCGCCCAAGTATCATTACTAGCTGCAACCCTTGATTAGATTTGTTTTTATTCCTCCAAACTCTCAAATAGTTCTGGTCTCTAGAAGCCCATGGAAATCTCCACGATCTCACCCAAAGCCCTCCCAAGCATCTCGAAATATCCGCCCGGTGATCGATCAGACCAATCGGCCAGCTTGCCGTTTTCCCCACTTCGCTCCGTTTTTAGCGAGCCACCCAAGGACCTACGGACCCTCCCATGGAACAACGAATTCGCCGCGTATCGGGACATCTTCGATTCTATCCCTATATCAGTACCGTGGGATCGTCGTGGACGATCGATAACAGGCTGCTCGAAACATTTTTATCTGTCAACAGTGTCGAGAGGGAAGTTGGGGGACTGGCGGAGAGGACCGTCGGAGGTACTGCGGGCGTCTGTGAGGCGGACGTTAGCATCAACGCGCGGGAACAGGAGGGCAAAAAGGCGGAGGAGGGGGGGGGGGGTGGTCGGACTGGCAGCGTTATCACAAGGATATCGAAGTGTGTATAAACTAGGACATAGTCAGCGCTGAGGCGCGAGGGGGTGGACGAGGCAGGGGAGGAAGAAGCGGGGTGGAGGAGTAGGAGAGATTCCCTGAGCGATACCGGTATAGGATGCCAGATTCCCGAGGGAGATTAGATGCCAGTCGTGGATAGAGGCTACCTCGACTGCGTACAACTCTCCGTCCCTTTCCCTGCTTTTCCGTTTCTCTCCTTCCCCGTCGCGTCCGCTCTTTCTCCGTCCCTTTCGTCGCCGCAGCCGAGTGCTTTCTCTCTTCTAGCCACCCACACCTCTCCCCCGCAACAAATTGCCGAACGTCTCGCGAGCCGCGTCATTGTTCTCTTCTTTCGAAGGCTGAGGCGAGATAAATAGATAGATAGAATTATTGCGCGGGCTCAGCCCCGTCTTCTAGGCGGGCTCGGCGTAAAATGAGAAGCAGGGATTCGCGACGACGCGGAGGCGGTGCCCGTTCGTTTCCCGCGTTTACGCTCCCATTGAAGAAGTTTGGAAAGTCGGGGAGAGCATCGGGGGGGGGGGGGGGCTGGTGCCCCTCCCGGGGGAAAACTTATCGATATTACTTGCGAGCAACAGAATATATTCCGGCGATGAAGAGGCGCGTCTACTCCTCCTCTGTTGATTTCCTGGCCCCGGCTGCGATACGCTTGCAATTTGCATCGAGGGGAAGAGGAAGAGATGGTAGATCGGGAAGGGAACGAGTCCAGACAATGACTGGACGCTATCTGACGATCGACTGCTTCTTCTTCGGTAAATCGTAAAAGATAACGGCGGACAATGCCGTCTAGGCGAACGTACAGATAAACGATGAGTCACTTGGCCGCGAGATAAAAGTCTGACGGGGCCTATTTCGCGGAACCTCGACTCCGCCGACATCGCAAAACCGCACACTTCAACTCGGCAAGGAGTTTCTAAATATGAACAATTTCAACCGTCCCCCCATGATCTACAACTATAACGAGGGACCCGCTAGATTCGATCGCCACCAATTACGTCGCTGTCGCGTGACAATTTGCCGTGGGACACGACGTTCATCGCCACCCTCGCCTCCCCCCCCCCCCCCCCAAGCTCCTCGACATCCATCGTGGCCGTTTCCACGGGCGTTATCCGCGATTTTCTGAGGTTCGCGTGGGGCAGGCCGGCCCGAGATCCTCGTGCAGGTATAAAGCGATGCGCTGGCAGTCGTTTGACGACGGCTATGAATAATTCATGGACGGCGTTTCCTCATACAGCTCGAATGCTCTTCTGAGAACGTGGCAGGACACAGGAAAGCGTCGATAACGATCTCTCTCTCTCTCTCTCCACCTCCCTCCACCCACCCTCTCTTTCTCTGGTCTCTCTTAACGATCTGTCCTCGTTGCTCGCGGTGTGTGTTCATCCCGCTCGGATCCACGTGACTCACGCTATCGAACACGGGCGGATGGCTCGTCACGATGCGTCAGTGCGTCAGATAAAGTCACCGTACACGCTCACCTCCCTATCCCTCTCGCCGTTCCCGTTGTTGTGGCAGCCCTGCCGCGGTGACACGCCCCCCCCCCCCCCGCCCCACGTCCTCGTTCTTTCCCACCCAGCCCGCCGCTGGATTCCGAAAATCGACCGGTCGATTCGTCCTGATCACTCTTCGCTTGTCGATCCTCCCGTCCAGATACGGATCGCCAGGTTTGCATCGGGCGTATTTCGTGCTCCCGGACGAACGACGCTTCCGCCTGTTCGTTCGCAGGTGTCGAAGGGTGTTTCGGTAACGTTCTCTGCCGTTGCACCAGGGTATCCCCCGCTCGGGTAAAAGTGCCTCCTTTCCGTGCTCCCCCTTTTAAATCAGTCAGACCAGAGTTTGCAAAGTCTTCCCCTTTCAGGCTTTGAACACCAGGCCCGCCTCAACTCCGACCTCCCCCAAAAAATCGCTCTGCCCCTCTTCGGAGAGTTTGAAACTGCGATCCCCGTCCCGAGGCTGCAGATACACCGACGCAGTTCCAACGGCTGCACTTTCGACCGCGTCAGAGCGGCGAAGAAAAGGAGGGAAGGTGGGAAAGAGCGAGGGAGATAGGGAGACGAGGAGGACGTTAGTTATCTGGCGCACGTCAAAACGGCGCAAAGTTGTGCCGGCCGAGAGAGGCATATCTCGGTCGCAGCAGGTTGTACGCTGAGACTTGGTGGCACAGATACCGCCGCCTCAATGTCAGAAGATAGCAGTCTGAGACTCCGCGAGAACCGTCACGACGTGCCACGAGGAATGACTACTGTGCGCCACGGAGCGTGTGCGCGTCGCGCCGCGCCGCGCCGTTTCCAGAACCCACGGAGCGCTCTCGCTCGCGCGGACATTCGCTGGGTCATCTTTGTAACCTCGATCCTGCCTATCGACGACACCTCTCGCCTGCCACTTCTCCTCGTTTTCAAACTCCCCGCCAGTAATATTCGTCCTCTTGCCTATTCCTCATTTTCCAAACTGAGTTCTGCGAATATTTTTACCCTGCTGATATAACCATCCTTGCTTCTCCAGTGTCCGACCAATGAATTCGAACGGAATTCAAAGAAATCCTGCTTTTAAAATGCTGCCTGGATTTCGATGATAGGAACAAGAAAGCTTTACCTGTCGCTGAACGTGCTAGACATCAGGGGAAGAAGAGTAGGAGACGATTAGGCGAAAAGTGGTCCAGACGAGTCCATAGATATTCTGATATAACCGGGCATGGAATTCGGCGGTCGGAGAAGAAGAAAGGACCAGCGAAGGAGAACCTGGGGCCCAAGATGGACGAGTGTCAAAACAGTTGGACTTGGCCATCGTGTTCGGTTCCTTCGGACAGCCCACAATGACTCGGGAGGTCCGTCGACAGGCCAGGTTGATCGTAAACAAGTTTCTTTGTCTACGGTGCCATTGAAGAAAAACGAGAAAGGAGACGGGGAGGAAGAGAGAATCGGCTACCTGAACCTTTCATCTCCCGTCTTTTTCTGCCTCCATCTTTTTAATAACTCGTTCCTTTCGTGAGAATTAATGACTCGTAATCGAAGGATTGATAAACGCCGAGCAACGGTAGGAGCTATCTTAAACAAAAATTCTACCAATACCGCTGCGATTTCTCTAAAACGACCCAACCACCAAACGAGGCGGCCAGAGTAACGTCGGACGTTTCCCTAAATCAATTTTCGGCCATCTCGAGAAGAACACGAACAGCCCGATACTGTTTCGCAATATCCTCTCTGCAAAGGCGGTCAGACTTTTACGCAACCGCCTCTCCCGCTCCGCCACTTAATCGACGCTAATTCAACCGTTAAACGGCGTCGAGATTTGCATACTTAGGCGAACCCGTGGGTAACGATCTCGCACCGACGCCATTATGCAAATCGCCCGCGTTCCCCGCGAAGCTTCCTCGCGGCCGTGAACCAAGAAACCGTTCCGATTCGCCTCGATTCAGACGGATCGTCGGTTATTCCTCCGATAGGATCATCGATCCACTCCTCGGCAACACCACTATCGAACATTAGGAGTGACGCCAAAAACGAACGACTACAAGTCAAACTCAAGTTGACCGCCCGCTGAAGAACAGCTCCCGGATGAAAATTTCTCGATCTCGATGACCGAAAGCGAACCGCCAGGGGGGGGGGGGGGGTAAAGCAAATATCGTGAGCAATTTTCGTGGATGGCGGACACTGGTAACTACCTACATGCCGGCCGTGTTGGCCGCGTTGCGCAAGGTCAGCCATCGCGCGTGCACCAACGATGCACCGATGCACCGATGCACCGATGCACCGATGCATCGCAGAGAGCCGCGCTTCCAGGCGCGCAAAGTAAATCGACGCCGTTCTAGATAAAGGCCGCGCGAGCGAGCGTAGATACCCGATCGATTTCGCAATTCGCCGTCCGAACCGGCATCAAAATGCAAATATCGAAGCCGCGGCGAACGACTTATCGCTCCCGGGGATCTTCGTCGATACGGGATCGCTGTTTTTTTTCTCTCGCTCTCCTTTCGTTCGGTATCGCCACCTCCGGATCTTCCTCCCCGCCATCCCCATACCTCCGCTGGCCCGTCAGCCCGGCCAGCGGCGGGGCGCGCCGTTTTCACGCGTTTCGATCGTTAATTAAATCGTCCGGAGGATCCTCCGCGCGTCCATCGTGGCGCGAAAATTCGCGTGATCCGCGACGATGCGTCACGAGGGCGAATTCCGTCGCGGTCGTTGCGATCCCCGGCTTAATGCAATATTAAAAACATTCCCCGTGCGGCGTCCGCCCGCCGCCGGGGCGGAGTTTTATCAGTCATTTCCATTTCTTGATAACTGTTCCTGCTTATCAGGGCTCTCCGTGCGAGCACCGACAATTCGTGACCCTCTCCCTGCCTCGTCCCTTTCCGTCATGCTCGCTATCCGTCTCTATCGGTCCCGTTTTCACGGACATTTCCTTCTCTCTATCACCTTTTCCCCTTTCCTCCTTTTACTTTCGTGTCCCCCGTCCTCGTCCCCACAAACCGATTCCACTCCTTCGTCGCTGTTTCTCTTTTTCGTGTTCGTTTCGGTCTCCGTCCCGACTGCTTCCTCTATCCGGTAATAATTTCGACTATCGCCTTCATCGATCTCCCTATCGCTGCTTTATCTCGCCTGCAACGGCGTCGCCGCTCCTCCGTTATCTCCCGCTTCGTTTCCTGTCGGCTTAGCAGCTCGTCCAGAAAGAGAGAGAAAGAAAAAGAGAGACAGAGAGAGAGAGAGAGAGAGACACACACACACACACACACCGATCCACCCTCCCAATGTAGCGGGAAATTATTCGAATCGGAGACGACGCGCGTCTACATGCGCCAGCGACAGCGCGAGCGCGCCTTCTTTTATCAGGCCGGATTATCTGCCAGTGACGGCGAAACTTATGATATTTGTATTCCTGATGACGTTGATTCGATCGCGTTTTAAAAATTCACAGAATTAAACCAATAGATGATACCAGGTCTGAAAACGTCGTCAGCCGATTCTGTAACAGTGTACTACCTACACATCGCGATGTACATATTCTCGAGACGCACGTGATTACAGTTCGTTTGATTCGGAGCGTAGAAGCCGGGGAAATCCTTCTTCTCCGCTCGCCCAGTGACAAAGGAAATCCTCCCCCGTTTGGGTTCGGGAAAGCGATTGTCCTGGCCGTGCATCGCCAGATAAATAGCCAACTTTATCTGCAGCCCCGATGGACGGAATGGAATAGGCGAGGGAGTAAGAGAGACGGCGGGAAGAGAATCTGCGGCGAACCGAGCGGCGATCCGATAAGTCGAACGGGGACGAGGATATACCTAATCTTTCGGCGATCTTTCGCGAATCAGCCAAGTATCTGCGAGAGAGCTCTCCCGGTTCGGTCCAGCCGGCTGTTCGAGGAGCCTTCGAGGTTATGCTGATAAAGGTTGGCTACATTATTCAGGAGAGGCCCAGACGCGCACGCACGTATGTACGCAACAGAGCTTCCACGGCAGCCGCGGAGTCACGCGAAAGGCAATGCGAGGAATCGGATTTATTCCTGTTTTTATCGGACGCTTTTTACCGGCCGCTCGTTTTCGAGCACCTTGTGCAGCGGGCTTCCGAGCCCTCGGCGTTTTTTGCACAGATTCTGCAGAGGCGAAGGGTGTGCGTAGGTATAACTGTGCTTTGGAGTGCGACAGGGCTGGGTTCGGTGGGCCTTTCCTCGCACTTTTGGTGCAATTAATTTTAAAATGCTTCTGCTGACTTGTGGAGGAATGTCAGTTTCAATAGGATAAGAGATACCTAACACTCTTGTTTCTTTTTTAACTAACTGTACGAGATGTATGTGGCTAAGACAGAGGTAGTTTATGTATCGAATGAAAGTCTGAGAAAAGTCATCGAAGAAGTGAGTTTGAGGTCACCCAGAATGTCGATTACCTCGTTGAAAAGTGCTTGTAGATACGAGATACCTTTCCTCGCGAGAACAGGCTGCAGGCAGCGGTCGTTGCACGTCCATCCGAGACGAAACGATACGTTAATTGAATAGTAACTCGACAAACAGCCCGCAGGGGGGGAAAAACGAAACTCTCATCGATAACCGAGTCATCGGAGCCGAGCACTCGCAGCCAATTACCAGCTAAATCACCTTCCACTCGATATCAATTTATTAACTCGCCGCATCTTAACGTCAAAACAGCAACCTTGCTGTACGAGATACGTACCTACATCGAATTCTCATGCGATTACTTGACGTTGCACTGTGTTTAATTCTTTATTGCGCAGTAGACATTCCAGAAGAAAGCATATCAGAAAACACGAAAGAGAAAAAAATCAGTTTTATAACAGTAATGTATAATATAAAATTTAGGACGAATCGGATATTTCTCACTTTTTGGTTTTTTGTTTGCAGACGAAACATTTTCAAGTTTGATTTTATTTTTTATTGTTAATGTTGAAGCCAAAGTGTTGCTAGTTACAAATATATAATGCAAAACTATATAGTTTTTTAATGTTTAACTATTATTCTTTTATCATCAAACACAAAGTGATCCGATTCGCCTCGGTTTACTCTATGTAAAGATCATACAGCACAGCTAGATCGCAATATCCATAAAGTAGTTCCACCATTAATCAACTATCACCAGTTCCTACTGTTCATATCTTGGAATATTCAATCAATTCGCATGCACCGTAACCGCCCCCCCCCCCACCTCCCGCAGATTCACTACAAAGTACTTGCACAAATGAACACGACGAAAAAGTGTATTATTACACCGTGGCCGATCAATCTCCTCGCGTTACAGAAGCATCAAAATCGGGGCAGTCGATCTCGATCGGCGTACTCTCGGCTGAAGGGACCGCGGCGCGGTGCACGCTGCACGCGTACCCATCGATCAACATTCACGAGCCTCGCTTTTGTTTCCTCCTCTATATTCAATTAACGTACCCGCACGCGGCCACATTAACTGGCCGAGACCTCTAATTTTCCGACATTTATCTCGACGCGGCCGGCGCGCTCCGTTTTGATTTACGCGCGCGATCCGATCGACCGCCGTCGAAATCGAGACCGCCGTCGCGCGGCGCGCCTAACGAATTTGCATAACGATATTATTAGCGGGCGGGCGGCGCGTAAATAAACGAGATACGGCCGTGTAACGACGATCGAGATGGGGTGGGGGGGGGATCGTCGTCGTTATTCGTCCACCACGGATCCGGCCGAAAAAAAAAAGAAAACGATCGTCGACGATGCCTAGACGCGATTCGGGGGCGCGCGTAAACGGCCCCGTTCCGCCGTGCCCCGTTTCCTCGTTATTATTAATATTTCACAATTATCGCGAGGTGCCGTTTCGCGATCGGTCCGCGCGATAAACGTGTCCTGGCTCGAACCGCTCCTGGGGATCGAGGGATCGAGAATTCGAGCGACAGAGAGGCTCTAAGAGCGCGGCGGCTTGGACGAGGATGAAGACAGTCGGGTAAAAAGAAAGACAGATATGAATGAGGAGGGGAGAAAAAAAGAAGGAGCGAGGGTGGGTAATAAAACAGCGGAGGGGAAGGAGGGGCGAGGGCATTAAGAGAGATACTCGTTAACGATACTGCCGCGGTATCGTATGAAAAATCGTGCGATCGTTGCGAGAGATCCCGCGATCCCGAGACGTAGACACGTCAGAAGGCAGTCGCGTCAGCGCGGGCAATTTTCAGAGAGGTACTTCGTGTGAAGGGAATTCTTGTCAGCCAAGAGAAAAGTGGTGAAAAATGGTTACAGACTGAATTATATACCTACTTGCTAAGAAACCTTTGAATTCTCTGCTGAAATTCCCATACAGTATCGCTCCCCTAGATCGCCTATCGCGAATAGATGAAGCAATCGATGGAGAAAACGCCTGCGGGCACAGATTCGCGGCGCTGCCGAGTAATTAACGACAAATTAAAAGCGCCTGTGGGTGGGAGACGTTGAAAGGAGCAGTCGGTCGTTCCCTGTTTTTATTTATAGAAAACGAAGGGGAAGAGGAGCCCGACTGGCGTCGAGGACGCCGTAATTACGGCCCCGCCGATCGATAACGATCGCTCGATTCAAGATCTAGAGTAGTTCCGTCTGGGTTGCAGGTTTAATCAGGAGAAACTAGGATGATCGAGTTGCACAACCGATCGATATACGCTACGTTTTTTCCCCCGGGGCGTTGCCGATTTCTGGTGCGCGTCACCCTGCCGCGATCTTCAATTAGATAAACCCCCGTGGATTAATAGAAATGTCCGATAATGGGGCTCGGTTGAACGAGATCCAGCGATTGCGGAGGGAACAATCGACGCGTGCGCGCGCCAAACGGCCAGATATATCGCTGCCACGCAATTATTACCGATTTTTCCTCGTCCCCTTTCCTCGCGGTTTAAGCGATCGTCGTATCAGATCGATACGAGCGTAAGAACGTAACACGGTGCGGCTGTTACGCGCTCGATGGACTATCTCGGTCGACAGACTCGGCGCAGCAGCGGTTTACAGCGCCGATTTCCACCTCGATTTCGTCCGTGTATTCGACGGAAGAGGGTCGATGGCGGGGATGGAGGGTGCGCTCTCAACGCAGGCGAGAGGCACGGTCCTTTCTCTCTTCCGCCGTTGCTTTTATAAGGCTTAATGGAAGACTAATTAGGGAAGACGCTTCGTGGCGAAGTGACCGGTATTACAAGACCAAAATGTAATTATGCCGTGCTCGATCGAATGGATACGAGAAGACGGCTGACACGATCGATTAATTATTTGCTGAACGAATGCTTTGATTACGCCAGGAAAAAAGTGCTCGCCGGTCGCATTTTGTTTCCGGTCGCTGCACGATAGAGCCCTGCCGAAGCGGGCCGATAACATCTATCGAAGATATATCGGGGACGCTGCGGCCACGTCAATCGAGATCGGGAAGATAGCCGGCCGCTGGATATCTGCCGGCCGACCGGTATTAATCGGCATAAAATTACCTGGTGCAATTAAAAACGCGACGGCTGGCGGAGTGATAGAGGTGCCCACCGATGAGCATCGGTGTTCTATCGTCCTGGACGTGGCTGAATATATTTTCAAACTGAAAGGTTGGAAAAACGTGACGGACATTGGAGGGAAGAGCTTCCCATCTGTATGCAAATACTATGGAAAAGTAACGTGTACGCTGTCGCGCAAGATTCCCGATCGATGACCGAAAATTGTTATTCAGTCTCTTCGAGATACAATAAACTATTAAAGTAAGCTGTACCACCCTTCGAAAATACCCACCTGCCGAAGGTTCATATCCTGGAAAATGAAAGGAGGATAGGCGCATTCTGCAACGGACACGTATCTACAAGAACCATATTCGAAAAAGAAACTTAGCATCGAGAGGCAGAAAGGCGGGCAAATAGCTCCACAGCGGAGAGGATCTGGCAGCTATGATCGATCCTTTATCAGAGGCGGGACGGTTTCATCGGAGTGCGCGCGCGGAGGAATAATAGCAATCATATTCCAAAAATCCTGGCCAGGTAGAACAATCGGACCCGTTATCGAGAGCCGGGACCGCGTCTCGATCATTTCTCGTCCGCCTGGCTCTCACAAGCTCTCACGGCTCTCCCGCATCATCGTCGTGGATCGAAGGCCCTCGAACGGGCCTACACGATCATCGGGTAGCCAGCCAGGGCGAAGCACGGAACGGTAACGCTTCAGGCTGTGTGCGTTGCGATCCCGTATCTCTCGTTACACTTATGCAACCCGAGATTTATTGCCGATGATTATGCGCGGATGGAAGTACGCGGCGGAGGAGGTGGGGTCTCGCCCTCGGGTGCTCGCCCGGTTCGAGATATCGAACGGTCGCTATCGATTGACGTGGCCACGCCGTCCTCGATATATCCTCTATCGATGGTAATACAGCTCTCACTCTGTCTCCCTCTCCCTCTCCCTCTCCCTCTTCGCCCGTTTCCCTGTTTCTCTCTATCTCCCGCTCTGGGGCGGACTCTATCGCGCGGGAGACAGCAGTGGAATATGATTTCATATCCATTTCTCTGGGCCCCCGACACGTTAATCAGATCTATTGGTCACGAGGACGATAGTTACGGCTCCTCCGACCGAGTTTTATTTAATTTTCCGTGGACGATCGTGACTCCTCGAGTCTAGCGGTGGTCGAGGGAAAGGCGAGGGGGTTGTGCTGGACGAAGCGGAGAAATATTAGGGGAATCGAGGAACTATTCCGCGGCTCTCGTCTGTTAAGAGCTCGACGTTGGAAGAGCAGCCTAGCGTCAACGATAGATGGGGAGGGATCGATGGGAAGGGCGTATCGATCGCGCGACGCCGCGGGCGATGCAATTAGGAAAACGTGTTGCACCGAGGAAGAGTCAGGATACGCACCGTTAACGGCAACCTGAATAGAAACAATCGACCCGAGGTACAATGGGAAGCGACAACGGACCCGCCACTTAGACGAGCGCGCATGCATTTCAAGCTCATCGGGTATCTACGAGATCGGACATATTGTGAAGCGTGCGCGCGTAGATACGCGGAAACCGTCGATATCTCCAAGTATATTATTATTACGTAACGCCCAATAACGATGCCAGCGTAACGATATCCCTGGCAACCTATGTATGCCAACACACTAACCACCGCGCTAAACCTCCTCGACCTGTGCTTATCAGAAAACGAATATTCCCCTCGTGTTTAAGCGTTGCCATTTAAAAATACGCTATTAGAGGGTTGCTGATAATTGAGAAATATCGTGGTCATTACGCCGATAACGGGGAAGCACTTCACTTAAGATATGTCCACGCGGAAAGCAAAGTAAAACAAAGGAGGCAATTGTAACGCGATACTATGGAATAGATGGTGGCAAAGCTGCGATCTCAAACAGCGTAATCCAGGGAATACAGTTGGAACACTTACGGAGGATGCCTTTTAATTGTATTTTCTGGCATGCTTCGCGGGAAGGCTGCTCAATGATCACCCCGAGGCGATCGGGAAATCTGAGAAACGCCGCGAGCTGTCGGCGGAGGTCGGATGTTTTACGCGTTCTAAAAATGACGGGTATCGCCGTCGGCGTGAAGTTTATCGCGCAGGCTAACGACAAATCGTAATCTGCGAGTCGCATAGCCGACCGGCCGATAGGAAGAATAGGAAAGTGGCCGCTTCTATGCGTGCCGGTGGACGTAAACGTACGTAGGTAGGCGATAAGTCAGGCATAGCGCGCGTGATACGGTGCCTGGACACCTTGGCAGCGAGATAGCGCTGAAAACTCGGCCGAAGGATGCCTGAAAAATGACGGAGAGCATCCAGATACGGCCGATAACGAAACGGATGAAATATGACGAGACGTTTCCGTGAAACGGCGGGAACGACGCGAACGGTTATCGATAACGGTAACGTCGATTTCTCAAATTAATGAGACATTAATTACGACCCGAGAGATAATCGATAAGAGGAGCGCGGCTCGTCTTGCGTTTATCGCCGATGAATATTTCACGATCGACGCGTGTGCGCGGTCGGATCGACGCACACGATCGAGGGAAAGCCGGGTTTAACGCATGCGGAGGAAATGGTGGAAACGATAAGCCTCTGGAAATATTAATCCAGAGGCGAGGCGTGGGTCTTGTAGAATCTTGATCGATCGCGTGGGTCTCCTCGTTTTCGTTTAACGCAGCTTCGATCCGATCGCGGTCGATTCCCAGCGAGAAGAATTTCTATTAGTAAAACGAGTGACTCCTGTAGACTGAGACTTACTCGATAGAATCGTTCTATGTTTCGTCGAAAAAGTTTCAGGTGTTCGAAGTTAAGGGAGGTTTCTGCCTTGTTTGACAAAACATGGTAATGGGAGTGACAATCTTCGCTTACGGAAGTCCTAAGATCCGGACAGGTGATCTGAAGCAAAAAAACGAAACATATTTTTACTTTGCACAATATTGTGTATAAGTTGACTTAGAATTATCCAAAAATACTCTAATGTTTTTATTTAATGAACAAAAAACTGCAAAAGTTTTTGGTAAAAAAAAAAAACAAAATCTCTTCGATCGTTCACTATTGTTTTATTTTCCAATTTCTCTTCTTGATTCTAGGTCAACTTATACACAATATTGTACAAAGTAAAAACATATTTCATTTTTGTGCTTCAGATCACCTGTCCGGGACTTAAGACTTCCGCAAGCGAAGAATGTCATCGCCCGCGCACCGAGATACGTGGCTCCTCCCACTCCCACTACCATGTTCTGTCAAACTTTAAAAAATATTTTTATTGTTCAATAAAGACTGCTTAGTGAACATACCAAATATCAACATTCTATATTTAATACTTTTCGCATAAAAAATTGGTGAAAAATCGAACATTTTTTGGCCCAACAAGGCAGAAACCTCCCTTAACCCTCGGTTGTCACACCTACTTTTTCGAAAGTCGTTGTCACACTGGGTCAATTTGACCCTGTCAATTTTCAATCAGTTGTTATTTAAAAACTATTTGTTAAAGTAAGTCTCGAAAATTCTGAGATAATGTTTGAACATTGTAGAATATATGCGCATCGTTGAACGTTGATATTTAAAGTGTTATCATGCATAAAAGAAAATTTTGAAGCAATAAGAGTTTCGACAAAAAGGTTTTTTGCTTAAAAAACGCAGGGTCAATTTGACCCAGTGTGACAACCGAGGGTTAAGGCAGTTGCTATTCGAGGAGCCTACACCATTTAGGATTCTGAACTACCCTGTCGTCAACAGCACAGAGAAGTCTTCAGATGATCTCCCACTTAAACACTGTGCCCAGCGCAGTTTAACTTCGGTGATCTGCCCGGAAGCAGTATCCAGCATCTCTGTTTTCAAAGCCTAACCCCGCTTTAAGTCCTCCACTCTTCATCTAGAACTCTCATTCGAGACCACATTCCCCGAAGAAGCTGCTTCCAATTTCGCCCCCCGAGCTTCCCGCAAAAATCCCCAACACCAGCGTGCACGCGCGCAAGTAATTCATTTGCACGAGTTCGCGACGCGGCCAAGACACTGTCGAGATTCATTGCCCGTTTCATAAAAACATCAAGCGGCGCGGTACTATAAATCCCCTACACGGTGTCCCGAAGAATATCAGATACACGCCCGGTAATATATTTCCACCGTGGTCCGGGGCTGCGGACGATACTTTTTTCCGTCGAACGCATCCGCGCCGATCTAAAGCTGGATTTTTCGCACGGTCGTTAAATTCGATTTTAAGCAAAATGATCGGGGGCAGCCCAGGCGAAATGGAAAAACAAAAGGAACGACGGTGGACAACGAAACAGAGGTAGAGGGGGAGGGGGAAAAAAAAAAGGGTGGCGGAAAGAGAGACAACGGGGGTTAGAGAGTCACTCGTTGCAGCGATTAATAAATCCCGCGAGCGGCCCGTAACTCTCTCGGCGAGCTATAACTCGAAATAGTTGCCGCGGCTTATCCGGCGTCGATCGGTCGCCGTCACACGATGCGTCGCGACGCCCAGGCCACGGTGCCGCGACGTCGATTACACTGTTCGTCGGATAGACCCCACTCGTGTTGCTTTTGCATCGCAATCGTTCCGCGCTCGGAGATAAAAACCCCTCGAATTGAATCGATGCGGAGAATCGAGACGGATACGAAAACGCGTCTCGTTTCGAGAGCCTCGTTTTTCAGTTTATCGTCCCGTGCACGGTGCATCGCGAGGATAATGGATGGGGGAATGGTAGGTTGACAGAGGTGGCCATACTTTCAAAGAGGGATTTGAAAATGTTGGTGGACCATTTGGGATTCGAAGGAAGAAGTTTTAAGTTAGAGATGGACGACTTAAAGCCTCTTCAAGGCACCCGTCAATGGAGTAATATAGACATCCTCCTTAATTATTATATTCATGATTTAAAAGTGAAGAAATTGAAATCCGTCACTGGATAAGACTGAGGACCATTATTATTAGTTTAAATTTCTTTGTGCCCCGTATCTTTGCAGCCCCCACATTGAATCCTGCATCTTCCATCTTCTCATTGTGATTTCCACCCCTTTCGCCCAGCCACTTCCCGTTTCGAGATATTAAATCTCCAGAATGAATTGAAAGAAACGTGCTGAGTAGAAGGGCAGAAGAGAGAAATTTGGAGTGTCCCAACGAGAGATGGAAATAGAGAGATTCGCTTCGTGTAACTGCGGCTGGTCGACTCACACCTGTTGCCGCACGCCAACGCCGCAGCAAAGCGGCACGGAGTTTGGTACGCGGCAATCGATTATTTAGCAACAAGCCGCAGAAATTGGAAGGTTAATTTCGCCCGCTTGTTTACGCTCGTCCGCAATTTGATTGCCCCCTTCTTCCACCCGCTCTCTATCACCCATTCCATCCATTCTCCTCTTTCCCTCTCCCCGTCTGCGGAGTCGCAGGTAGCAGAGAGCCGACTACTTGTTGGGGAAGCTATTCTTCATAGTAAAAGCATGTTTTTCCCCCTATTTTCATCGTTCGATATTAGAAAAATTTCTATCCACTGCGAGCCAACGTTCCCGTTATCATTTCCTGCCATTACCATTCATTCTTCCTCATTGCCTGTCCTTTTTAATCCTATTCCACTGGTTCGATGCAATCACCGCACGGAGATACCTTCATCGATGTACCATAACGTAATCCCCCTAGTCGTAATTTAATTGAATAACGAGCCGACGCACGGGAGATACAACCGTGGCGAAGAAACGCTAATGAAGTTGGACACTTCGATTTAGATTATCGGCCGACAGCCGATTGATCGATTAAGCGGTCGATGAAAACGAGCGGGGTCGACGAACACACGGCGAACGCGCACGCGGTTTCGAGTCGCTTTTGATCGGTGGAACGAACCACGGGAACCCTTATTTCCCCGTGCGTTCCAGTGTTACGTCAAGTCCGGCTCCGAGCATCGACGAAGCGTGAAGATATGTGCACCGTTCGCTATCTCGATCGCCTACGAAATCTCCCCCACTTCACGGTAATCGTTCTGAGATTACCGGAACCTAATCAGAACGCGAGTCAAGCGTTCGATCGGTATCGAATAACCAGAGCTCTAGAACCTATCAAACGCACTCGACCACCAGTCTCTCCAGTCCCCCTACAACTCCCACATGAAATCACGGAAACCTCGATCCCACGATCGACATCAAGAGACAGTATCCGACCAACTTTTCCCCACGGTTCAACGCGAGTCCCGCCGTCGGTAGCGAGAAAACGGTATCCAGTCGAGCAGCTCAGGCAGTGGAAGAAAACTCGACCCGATGGTGCGGCGCGATCGCTAAAATCGTTCGATTAATATCGAGCGCCCAGAGCAGCGGGGCAGGGGTGGGTGGGTGGGGGGGGGGGGATCGAGAGGCGATCGACAACCCCTCGGCGGGGATTAGCGATCGGAGTCGGCCATACCACGAATCCTGGCCGCTTTTTTTTTCAATTAAGCACGTTCGACTTTCGAGGCGAGGAACGCGCGCACGATTCGCTTTCTCCTCGCGATCGATCTCGCCGGGTGTATCGATCCCCGGCAGTATTTCTCTTTTCTCAGGCCCCGTCGAGGGCCGGGCGCGGGGCGCGGGGAGGATTCCGAAGCGGATAAAGGCGGGCCAGCGGCGGGCGAGGGGGGGAGGCGGAGCGAGGAGACGCTGTTCGTCCAGGTCCGGGAGATCTTCGCGGATCCTCGCCCTGACCGAAAACTGGTTCGTGCGGCATCAGATTGCGAAGATAGCCGAGTTTTATGCGAGGCCCGCGATATCGGACGGTCCCATCGCGTCCGGATGACTTTCCTGCGGATTCTTTCTTTCCCATGGCTTTCCGATACCGAAGCCCGCGCTCGGCCGCCGCAGGGGGAATGCCAGGGCCGTGTTAATCCTTTTTTCTTAGGAGTCCTGACCCGACCGTCGCGGAAAAACGGAAGGACACCCGTCTGGCATTGTTGTCTGCCCGCGGGGATCGACCCTGACGCGGCGTGGATGAGCCTTGTATTACACTTGCGAGCTTCAATTCGTTCCTTCGACTGCCGGTGTGATAATTACAGGCTACCGAACAACGCGATGTTCTGATTCTAAACTAAATTAGGGAATCCGAAGGAGATACAGATTGGAAATGCCGAAAGGGAGGCAGAGAGTCTAAAGTAAAGAAGTGAGACGGCATGCAATCGATAAATTGAGGATCGGAGAACGACAGATCACAGTGTGGAGCTGCAAACGTGGTGTGTGCAAAGCCAGCTTTCGTTGTATGAAGAAGGCGAGAAACGCGACGCGGAAGCGCGAGGCTCGCCACTCTGAGACGGAAAAACAATTTCACCGTGGTTTGGCGACTTTCCCCTTCGCGGAACGGTTTCGTTAATTCAGAGCTGGGCATTGACTGCAACGGGCGTTTCGTCCTAACTGGCAGAGCGGCCTGGTAATCTTTGACGGGTTGCAGAGCGGCTACTTTGACCTTGTCAAGCTTCGGCTTTCGCGATTTATCGGTGGAAATATCGTAATGGGACTATTTATATCGAGCTGGTCGTCGATACGGCGGAGCCGCGGTATCGCGATCGCGTCTTCGCTCGCGCAACGATTTCGAGGAAGCGTCGGGGCAGATCGAGATGATGCAAATGAACGTTGCCGTCGATGATGAAATGGATATATGTATATCCCCGTGGTCATCGTTGTTGCTGTTATTATTAGTAGCAGTATTATTATTCGTCGCGGCACGGATAGACACGAGCGGACCTGGTCTTTTTCCATCAGGCTAGCCGGCAGTGATGACCGATGGACGAGGCCGATGACGATAACGTGGTTATCGAGTGATCTGGGGGCGTCCAAGTGTTATCGTTGCCCGCGATAAGCTACGACTGGAACGATACACAGGCTTGCTACAATCTCATCTGACCCAGGCCCTCCTCCGCGTCTCCAGCGTTTATCTGAGGCTGTACTCTCCTAAACGGGCAGGGACGTGTCTCTCTTCGACTATGCACCCGCGTGCCGGGGCTATTTCTTCGGGGACTGTCGCTTCTCCGATAGACTCGGACAATGCGTACGATAAGATCGATTCTAATTAAGATCGGATGCGTGGGAAAGTTTGGTTCCACATTACCTTACCTCTCCGCGTTGATTAATCACGCGCGGTGATACAAGACAGTTCGCCGAGTTGTGCGGAGTTCGAGTGTTTAAGTAAGAAAAGAAACTGACAAGGTTTTCGTCTATTCTCCGTGAGAATGTTTACGGCTTGGAAATATTTATGGGGTCCCAAGCGATCGGGAGCGCGCGGAGCGTCGCGGAAATGTCGTTAGTGTATCGCGGGCAAACGATTCCTTCCTGGGCGACGTCGCCGTAGGAAGGCACCGAGGAAAAAATCGGTCGTGACGAAACAGCTCGTTTCCATGCGTCGTTCGCGACGGCGCCGATAAGCTTTACGAGAGTAAAGCGCTCCTTCTACCGCCTCTGTTCGCTTCTCCCACCTTTTCGCGCGGCACGATCGCCAGGGGAAAAGGAGGAAAACCTCCATCGCGTAACTTTCTAAACACCTTCCAGCATCCATGCCCGATCAATCACAGACAACAATCAACATCTCTCGCCACGCGGTAATCTTCCAATTAACACTTTTACCCGCTCTCTTCTGGTCCCGACCGCTGCACGATCTCAAGCATTGGCGCAGAGATGTCTGGCGTCCTCCGTGATATTTACAGGGATCGATGCGAGCCGCGTTATATAAGGGTTTCGAGGGGCGACAAAAATCACCCCCCCCCCCCCCACCGGCGAAGGAGATTAAATCGGGATTCAAGCGGGGAGACACGAAACTCGATAGGAATTGCAAAAAGGAGGCATCCCCGACCGATGCGCCCGCGATCGGGATCGAATTTCTCATCGCGGCCAGAAAACCCTTTTTTATCCGGGCCCCCGTTGCCCGGAATCCGGGCCCTCTCCGTTTCAATGAGGGCCCCGAAGACGACGGATCTCCCACTCCCCGTCTTCTTTTTCCAACCACCAGATCACGGGGATCTCCTTGCCGCCGCGCATTCATGCGTGCTTGTCGCACACGTCCGACTGGCTTCTCGTCCATCGACGCTGCCTCTCGCTCTGCCCCGGACTTTAGCCGGCCCCCCAGGTCCGCGCGCCGCTGAGTTTGACAATCTGTCGTGTCGGAATGCAATTTCATAAGCGCCAACACGCCCAAAGAATCGAGGATTTATTTTCGTCGCCGATAAGCGACGGCTGGTATCGTTTGGGGCGAAAAACATGCTGCCGCGGCGATTCGACGATAAGATCGCAGGGAATTCGACTGGGAATTATCGAGCTTAGCTTGTTAACTGTGCATGCTCAGCTGTCGATTGAGAATGCCATTGTATCGGACAGGCTGAGCTTTGTGGTGGCGGTGGAAAATGACGGAGGAACGGAAACTGAGAACGATCTTCGGCGACAACAAATTCACGGTTCAGTCGAGGTGGAGGATTTTTCAACACCCATATCGACCACTTATCTGAAAGCGAGATTAATGCCAGTTGGAGCAGCGAGGTGTAGACGTAGCGCAGTCGACGGGTCCGCGAATTCACACGCGATTGCTCCCCGACTTTTGTCTTGCCTTTTTTCGTCGCGGCGCGTATATTCGCGTTATTGCGGTAAACACGGTCGAGCTGGTTTTTAGACGTCAGAGCGTGGCGATCAAGCGCGCGTTCGTTCCCAATTAATCGATTTGCTTCGATGGCCAGGCGCTGTCGAGATCGTATCTCCCTACACAACCTACTACCTACTACCTACTGCCTACACTGCACGCAGAAGCGGCACGATCCGGTCGACGATAGACAGAGAAACAGGAACAGAGGATAGAGACACGTTTTAGAGAACCTCTTCCCTGTAGCTGTCCACGAAAAAAACGATAAAAATCACCTGCTCGCTGTTTCCCGTGCCATCAAGATCAATTATAACTCCCACAGATGCGAGCCAGATGCTAGGAACAATGTTTATCCAGACTTTCTCTGCGAATACCTGCAACGCTCGAGCTCTTCAATCCCGAGTGATCCATCGAGCGATAAATCGGCAATTAAGGGCCAGAGTGTCTTAGGATAATGGGAAACAGTAGGATCTGCGAAAGGGCCGCATCTCCATATACCAACTTCCTCCAACTTCCTATGCACCCTACGCTGATATACAATCTTGGGAAGCGAGGACGGGAGTTTCCCTCGTGGAAAATTCTCGGGCAAGATGATGGAATGGCGATTTCGTGGCCTCATCAGGCGTTGATTAATGCGTGCCGCGGCGCAGAAACGGGTCGAACAGAAATGAATATTATCGCATCGCATTTTTACACGGCTGAGTTATACGGTTGACTTATATTAATATGTTAATGGGAGATCGTCGATTATCATAATATAATTCACGGTGCCGGCGAGTTCGGGAGAGGGAGCACGACGCCGCTTATCGTCCAGCCGTTACACGGAGATTATCGACCGTGTTTCCTCGTTATCTCGCCGAGGTGTTAATCGATCGGAGATCGATATCGCCTATCTACGGCGATTCAGGCCGATCATTGTCGTCAGATACGATCGAGGAACGAGCGCGGACGTGCACGGTGATCGCGACCAATTACTACCGGTTCGTTCATTTCGTTGCTCCTTCTTTGGGGTTAATTGCAGCTCCGAGTGTAATGCGCTGTAAGTGCATCCTGCGCGGTACGTGACGGGAATCGGCATGAATTTCTTCTAGAGAGAGGCACATGCAGGTACACCTTTCTATATCGAGCAAAGTATAGGTAATTCGATCTTGCTGTGGAACCGTTGCTTCCCACAAATTTCATAATTATATTTATTCAACGAGCTTACGAACTCGTCGACTCCTGTAGATACATTTAGAACATTGATACAGAGGAACTCTACTGATTCCTGAAAGCTCTTCTGCAAACCCAAGTACCTGAACAAAATATCCACAGTCGCATTTCAGTCCCCCCCGAGATCGGATCGCGCGCCAATAAATCGACGATGAGAAACAATGGTTCGTCAAAACTTGAGCTCGCATTTTCCGCGACAGGAAAAATGCTGCCGCCCCTCCTTCAATCTTTCATCTTGATCGCGAGAATTTAAACGCACGTAAAACAGCGTGCCAGGAATATCCTAAAAGCTGCGCGTGCATCGTGGTAAAACGCGAAACGGGTCGAGCTCGGTCTCGGCGGTAGCAAAGGGCACGTATACGCGGCCATAACGAGGATTTACAAGGGGTAGGTCATGCGCCAAGGTAGCCAGGAAAGCATAAAAGGGATTCGTCTCTGTTCGATGGCGCGCAGCCAACGAGGGGGGCGAGCGGGGCGGGGGGGTGGGCCGAAAAAGCGGCAAGGGTGGAAACTAACGCGGTGCAATGGGGCGGCAGTCGCGTGCCTCGCATCCCCTAAACCGTGGATCGACGTGGGACGTGGCGGTGTAGGGGGCAACTACGCTGCCGGTTCTAGCGAGCGAGTTTATGCTCGTGGCAGTCCACCCTCCTTCGCCCGACACCTCGATCTTACTTAGCCGAGTTATCGCGATCTGCGATCCCGCCAAATCACCGCCGCGAATGCCGCCACGAAACCGAACAACCGCGCTCCGTGCCAACCTCGCCTGTTTTATTCTCTTTTTTTTTTTACCTCCTTCCAGGGATCTCTATGGAATCGCTATTTTTGGGGTGGAAATGTATAGAGATAATGGGAGGGGTGGGAACTGAAATGGTGGGCAAGATCATCAGCGATAGTGGATTCTTACGTGATTACTTTCGAGGGACTTCTCTTCGTCGTCTGTGCCCAATTTAGTCAAAGCCAAGGAGTGGTGAAGATTCTTTGTCACGATTGGGAGCAAAGATCGAAGGGTCTTGATCGAGCACTTTACGACTTTAGCCTGATTAGTGTCGAATCTCGTAACACATCGGCTGGCTCCTGAGTCAGCTTAGCTCTCGATGGAGCCACGAAAAATGAGTTCAATAGACACTGTCTTTCTGTGACGAAGATAAAGAATGGTTTGCTGGAAGTAAAACTACTTTGACCGTGTACAACTTGGCTAGCTTATCGTCGCGCAGCGCGATTACTTAAAATAGAACTTCACCTGAGCGAGATATTTCAAAGTTCCCGAATACCGTGGCGCGCGCGCGCGCTGCCAACCATTATAATTATCAGAGAAATTCCTAATCGCCGGCCGATTATTTATCTCGGTTGGTTTTACAAGCGGCTCGCCCTACGGAGTCCCTTACGTGGGTTCGTTTCGAGTAGGAAGGGCCGATAAAGAGCCGTCTTAATCGCTATGCAAAACAGCGGGGCCCGTACGTGGAAAAATGCTCGCGCATAATTTACTTCATCGATCCTACGATCGAGGAAGCGTGATCCACGGGCTCGCGCCCCCTCTCCTTCGCTGCGCAGCACGAGCCGTCTGATCGTCGTGAAGTGGCGCGAAAATACGAGTCGGTCAGGCGAAGTGGAGCGGGCTGGAATGGACGCGACGATAAGAAAGTCGCCCACTCGTTATCGCTTATCCTTATTCGAGCGGTGGGAAAAAAAAAAAAACACAGAAGGCAACTATCTGTAATACGCGGCCCGATACGTATCTGCGATCGTATCCGCTTCGATGAAACGCGACGCGAGTCCGCCGCTCGCTCCACTCGCCCGTACTTAATTAGAATAGAATTGCCGTGTAAAAGAAATTGTGCGAAGTTCGCGCGGCAATCGATAGCGGGGGAACGGAGATACTTATCTTCGGGGCGGTGTTTGCCATCGTCCAGGGTGATGGAGGGTGGGGAAAAATGGAAATTCTTTCACTCGCTACCACAGATATCACAAATCTGAAGATCGATCCACAAAATTAGGAGTTTTTCTTCGTTATCAAGTCTCCAACTTCCTTGGACCAGAGCGATCGCAGTCATCGACGTCTCACGATGAGAATAATCCCCCAGTCACATACGCTGCGCTTCGAGATCAAAACCAGCGAATTTCCACCGCGTCACGAGCGAAAGGGGGAAAAATCTCGGCAGGGTGGAAAGCTCGGTCCTTCGAGGGGTTGTCCGTGAAGTGGCGCGAAAATACGAGTCGTCCAGGGCGAAGTGGAGCGAGCTGGAATGGATGCGGCGCGGAATATACGTACGGGGCGAAGCAAACCGGCGCGGCGTGGCGCGGCGCGCCGATAAGAGCGGTGGCGAGCCGTTATCGCGATCGCCGCGCGGCCACGTCGCGCGATAACGATAACAAACTCTACCCCTCTCGCTCCCGTCAGCGTGCCTTCTCTCTGTCTCCGCTCACACGTACGCGCGGTCGTGTGGGTGTATATTATGTGACTCGTCGAGGGCGAGAGGTGACTCGTCGTTACTGCGTTCGCTGCCTGCCAACCAGGCGAAAATTCGCGAAGACGAACGAACCGAAACGAAATTCTGATAGCGTTGAAAAGGGGTTGGAGAGTAACTACTATGATACATGCTTTATCAATCCAGCTTCCTGGGTGAAGGGTTGCTAAAACAATGCTGGACTGGTTACCTAAAGAATTTTAAATATTTCCCAGCACCAAGATATAAAAAATGTTTCTCTATTAAAGATCATCCCCACGATTTGCACTTCAGAAAAGAATTCACACATCCCAGATGTCTCACCGGGAAAACTGTAAGAATCATCTGTTGACGGGGTCGACTCGCCATCCACGGCCATTCTAATCCATCCGATAGCAAGTAGTAATCGTCCCCATCCCCCATGGATGGGTCGACGAGCGTCGCCGCAATCTCCTCGCGCACCTATTGAAATTTCCAGCGGATCCGACGAGGGCGAGGAGCAGCGTGCAGCCTCCTCGTCGCAACCCCCGACCTATATGCGTCGTTTCCACACACACGCGGGGCACGCACGAACACACACACACACACACACACGTACCTGCCCCTGGTTCGCCATGCATATAGGTGGCTGTGCAAGGGTCCGCCACGAGGGTGGAAGAGAGGGAGAGGGCGGTTGGTCCGTGGTCGGCGGCGGTGTTATCGCGTCGGCCCAGATTGAATATATTTCATATGTTTTCATAACTACCGCAGCCGGGACCGCTACGTCCCGCTATCTGCTCCACCTACAGCTACACCTCCTGCCGGAGTCGCCTCCGCGACGGGGAGGGTGAGGGGAGTAGCCGGGGCGCGGAGAAAAGAGGGAGAATGAAAAGGGGAGCGTGGAGAGAAAGAAGGACGACGAGGGAGGGAAAAGGCGTGAAGATCGCGGAAAGAGGGAGAAAGAGGGTTGCTAAAGGGGGGGGGGCGAAAGAGACTCAGGGGGTTACCGAGGGAGGGAGAGAGAAAGAGGGAAAGGGAGGAAGAGAGTCGGTTCCGCGGCGGCCACGGGAAATCAACCGTGAGGAGATACCGGTTGACTGATGTGCGCCTTTCTGTTGTAAAACGATAAAGGCGGCGTGGCATTGGTCGGGCCGAGGGTTTCCGATAGCCAGCCAGCCAGCCACCCTTTCCCCATTCTCCTTCCGCCCTCCGTCGGCCAGCAAAGAAGAGGCCCCTCGCGGAGGGAGGAGGAAAAGAAGGGCGCCCACTAGCCCGTCCACTAGGTGTACCTTCGCATTGTGCAGCCTGGAAATAGGCGAGAACGAAGAAACGGAGGATGCTGGATCCTACACCGCCATCGGCTGAATATTCATCCCGCGTCGCCGAGCCAAGCCGTGCTGCCAGCCACGCGATAACGACGTCGCGACTCTTATCTCGGGGCCTTTCTGGACACGCTCGTGGATCCTCATCGAAAGGACTCCGCGTGATTGTTCCTCTTCCCTCTCCTACATCGCGAATATCTCTACTAATGTATTTCGAATGGGCCGCGAAAAAAATCGGATGAGTTCAGAGTACCTTAGGTATCCATCGCATCCTGTCTCCACTTAAACTTACTCCACTGGGAAATACGCGCGCAACGTGCCAAGTGGTGCGTTTTCGCGAGACCGAAGATCCAAAGAAGAAGCCCTAGATCCAAGGGAGAAACATAATTTGTCCCGATGAACCTCGACTTTACGCGGCAACCTCGTTTCGCTGGATACTCGAGCCAAGGTGGAGAGATTACGACAGAAGTGGAAACGTTGCAAAGAAGTGAACCTCAACTATCGAGTAAGGTATCGACGTGCCAGTCAAGTACAACCATATTTTAATGGGGCAGCTTACAGCGCCCCCATTTTTCACACCCTAGACGTCGTCGCTACGAGGAAGAAGTCTGGACGTTAATAACGCGAAGCTGATTGCGGCTTACGAGCTACCCACCGTTTCCCTCCTACCTCCTCCCCAATCTCTGATCGAAACGATCTTGTCCCGCGTTATGAACACCGCTGCATCGGGAACATCGACGGTGTCGATAAAATAATTGATAAGGAAATCTGTATGAACCGGACGTACCACCTAACTCTACTGTGAGCGAGGAAATAAATAGAAATGTGGCTCCATTGCATATGGATACTAAGCAGTCTCTACAATCCCTACATCTGCTTCTTTTTTAAACTTATTTCCATATCGTTGCTGAATGTTTTCTGTTATGCTGATATACTCGAGAAACAAGATTATTAATATCCAACTTTTCCTCGAAGGGATCGCTCGATGAGATGGGGAGGTAAATTTCATTTAGTCAAATATGTGCAACATTCCTTCCTATCTTCGGGGAGTTTATGAATTCCAGAGCCGTGTGGAATATTGAGGGGAAAAAGGACATCCTGGATGGCGTTTGATTCGAAATCCCCGCAAATCCGGTCGCGTAATCAGCGTGCACGGGACACGTTATGCGCGTTCGATGTATCGGCCGCGAGATCGAGAGCCATAAAGCCGGCCATTCATTCGATATCGGTGCAATACCTCCGTTGAACGATAACAAGAATAGGTGAGCATAGGTGGCCCATTCTTGCCGTGGCTTTTGTCCAGCGACAACCCGGTTACTAGAGATGGAGCAGCGATTTTCTGCGAGGGAGGATGGGATCATCAGCATCCATGTTTACGAAGCAGATAACATCGATCGAGTGAGAGAGGAAAACTTTACGCGGCACAGCTTTTTATAACATAATGCGACTGATTCGTGGAAGAACGTTAAAACCGATAAGTAAGTTATTCTTCACGGAACAAGGAAACACGAATCTTCCACTGTCTCGGTGAAAAATAAAATAGGTAGATAGTAAGTAGATAATATTCGTCACAACATTTTGAGAAATTAATAAACAGACACGAAGGTAATGTGAAGATTCCAACTATTTTTATCTATTCAACACTTTAAGAATAAAACGAATTACAGTGCAATTTTCCTGGCTACTTACTTGCAAAACCCAACGCGAGACTCGCCAAATTTTTCTTTCACGACTAGCCGTGTGGTCGTGGAAATTACTGTGCTGCTGGTAACGGAGCCTGAAATTATTTCCAACACGCGAGATATTCGGTGCGGATAACGAGAACAGTGAAGCAAAAGACACGTTCGATCATCCGCGTTATTTTTGTGCCGGCCAGCGATAACGCGAGTTAAGTCATCAGATTGATTGCTCCTTAGAGAGGACGAGAAGGGCGAGGAGGGGGCCAGGCAGGGAACAATGCGGGCAACCTTATCGAATCTCGACCTCCGACCTCTTATCGCTCGTTCCCCGATAGACATTCGCGCCTATCGCGATTCGAACTGCTGCCTTTTAAGGATTCCGTGGATCTCGTTCATCTTGGCCGCGGTAATTAAACATTCGGCGGTGAAATTACCAGCATGCAATCTAATCACAACCGAACACTGTCAAAAACTCGAACCTCGCGAATTTTCTACCCACCGCGAAAATTAATTCACTTTCAAGCTCCGAATTCTCTGCAACATCTCCGTGACTGTTGCTTTCTGCGCGCAACTTGAATTTGTTCCACCATGTTTACTCCTACAAAAATGAAAATACATAGAACCAAGAAGCTCGTCGAGTTTCTCGGTAGGTTCTGCTCATACGGTACTCGACATAATAAACAGAGACACAAATTCACGGGTTCGAGCCACAACGCATTGCAGATTAAAGAATGGGGTTAACGAAGGCGGCCGGCAATAAAAAAAAAAACCCGAGCAGATCTAACGACACCAGCTACTGCATTCCGTACAAGCGATTTCTTTCGGTGTTAACGTAACGACTCGGCGAGAGGCGACTTAACAAAACTTCCTCCAAGTTTCGCGTGTTTCCGTGAGAAGTACATAATGGTTGGTCGCCGTCTTTGGAGCAATTAATTAGCGTCATTAGTGCCATTGGCTGAGCGCCTGCCTCGTTAAACCCTCTCTTCTCGCTCTTCACCTGCCGCCCCCCCCCCCTCCCTCCTCTGTCCTCCCGTTTACTGCTTCCCTCTTCCTCGTGAGTGCAACGACCGTTTTTGCGCACCGCTTTCGCAACGTTCGAACCCCTTATAGGTTTACGTTTCTGTCGAAAGTGAGCAGGGAAACTCGTGGCTCTTGGAGCTAACGCCGTATGAGAATGGACGTCATTAAGGAGGAACAACAGCCAGGCGTTTCTCCACAGGTGTTCCAGAAGATTCTAAGCGACAAGATTCAATTTCGTTTGAATCGAGTTGGAAGGCGGAGGTAGGTAGATTGATCCCAAGTAAGGGCAAATTGAAATATCAGGAGTGATTAACGAACATTCTCATCCGTCCACTATTAAGATTTCGTTCCCCTCGTTAAGCACAAAGATGCCCAGAGCAGAGGCACGGAAAGTGCTTGACCGTGGACGCAGAAATGTCCACGGTTGGCGGCCACTTCCAAGATCCCGGCCATCGGGTGGAAGCCTTTCAGTGGTCACCCACAGGGGACACGAGAGGAGATTAAGAAATCTAAGATTTACAGGGCAGATAATTACTGGGGGCGAGAGTGGAGCGGGTCCAGGGCGCGGTGAAATATAAAATCCGTCCCGGACCGCGGCCGTATCACTGTTAAATACAGGTTGAAACGCATCTCGACAGAAGTTTATTTGGAGTAATCCTTTGGATCGTCCTTTTTCCCTCCGCGTGGCCTCCGCGCGGGAGATAAAGCACCTGCATTCTCGGCCAGAAGACGGCACTCCGAAACCCACGCTTCGTCGATAAACCAACGGTTGCATTCCTCCCCTATCGTCCTCGAACCACCTCCACCGGCACCGGAGATAACTAATGCAACTCTTACACGGCCAGGACACGCAGATGCCACGGTGGTGTGCACGCATTCTCACACGAACGATCCTTGTCAATGGTCCATCGACGTTTGTGAAAGAAGTAACAACGAGGCGGCCTATGAATTTGTATTTATACTCCTCGGGCGAGGGATATTGAAAAACCTCACAAACTATTTAAGTATTGTAATAAGTGTCCGTGAATTTGTTTGATCGAACCCACGATGGTCGGGTGCCAATTCCATCCATTCAGATATGTATAGTTTCCGAACAGCACATCTTGATATTCGTGACAATTAATCGTGGGTGTCTTTGATTTATCCACTAAGGAACAAGCGTCGCTCTGAACTCCCCCTTACGCTATTAAATTTTTAATCTCGTTCTATCTGGCGCGGCGGGAAAAGTGCTGTTATCGGATCAACGGTGAGTTTATTTACAAACGAGCCGATAAATCGTCTCGCCGTGTCAAGGAATTAACGAACGCTGAACGACTGAAAGCCCTCCCTGCGACCCCCTTGGCTTTTCCAGGTCGATCGATACCCAAAGACCGCGTCAATTAACGACCAGCTAGATTTGCATAATCGAACACATAAAAAATCGCTAATTAGAACCGCGATCGTTAATTACGGGGCTACACATAGCGCCTAAATACGCGCGACGGTCACGAGAGATCGTGAAGGAGAGCGTTACAGATTCGTCAGACGATCGGCCGCGGAGAGATCCCCGTCCACGGATCCAGAGAGGGGTCAGGGTTCGATCAAACTTTCTCGAGGGTCACGACGAAGGGGGCAGGTCGATTCCAGGCTGGTCTTACCACGGTCGGACACCCAACAGGTAGGTTTGTGCACCCAGAGGATCGCGAAGGTTACTCGTTAATGCTGAGCGGTCTGTGGATAGAGAGATGATGAGAAGAAAGGGGGTAAATAGGGAAGACAGATGAAGACCTGATGGGCAGCGATATGGCACACCTTCTACAAGTGGAAACAAATAGATTGATGTGTAATTCGATAGTTTGATCGGACAGGGTATCGACTAGAGTAATTCTAGAGAGGGCCGGATTTGTATCCAGGGCGGCAGACGCTTTTAGAGGCGCGAGGTCCTACGCACTCTTAAAATTGAATTTGCAAGAAATAAAGACTCGTACCTATGAAGAGCTGTGTTCCACCCTCGCAATGTTTACTTTCCAGAAGCATTACTTCCCTTTAAGATTACGTTTCGTTCCTCTGAAATCTCTGTACATAATCAAAAAGAGTACCTACCTATCTAGCATCCGCGGTTATTAATCGAGCCTCCCCGGATGTAAGAGGTGTCTATATGAAATATTAAGACTTGGCGTCTGATACTAACCACTGTATCCGCGAGTAAAGGATTCAGACTGCAAGCGGCGCCTGCAACGCGGCCAACTGTAACTATGTTCGACGATGTAATTGCGAGCTAGAACACTGCGTACGATGTAACGCCACGATAGCGGCTCCAGCTGGAGGGGATACTGACCCTCGGGGATAGGATTTGATGGCGAGACCGGGTATCTTGGAGAACAGCCACCCTCTGCATCCCTCTATTCGAACGATTATCCTTTCTGGCCGCTAAGCTCTTTGCCCTCGCCAGCAGATAGCATCGAATTTCATACCGAAAAAACAGACTTCCTGGGAAACTTTATCTACCCGCAATGGAGAAACAGGACTGATCCAGTAGAAAAGTATATGATTTCAATTATAACACGCGACCGAAATTGCCCATCTAAGGTCCTCCGAGTCCAAGTTCTTCTCCTCCCAGAGACGTCCACGGAAGCGAGCAACCAAAGTGCGCGTCACTATCAAGTTTATTTTGCGCCGCAGTCCCGATGACCGTGTGTACCTTGTGTGCACAGGTAAACGCATGTTTGCGCGCGGGCGAGCGCTTGTTCGGAGCACACGAATCCCTCTCCTCTACGCGGAACGCACACGAGCACGATCGAAACTCGGTATACAACACGGAGTGGGACGCGGCGGCAATCGGTGGGAGCGCCGTGGTCGAATCTAATTAAATATAATTAGCTGTGATTTGCATAGATAGCCGATAGAGACCGGACGCGGTGATAACCGCGATAACGGGCGTGCACGGCCGATACGAGCGACGATTATTGTTGCCGGCCCTGGGCCTCGCTGCAAGACCAGACATCGCCACGATCATCGCCAATTCTCTCTGTCTCTGCCCCTGCTATCTGCCTTCCCCCCGCCCCTCTATCTTTTTTTCCCGCGAATCCTCCGCTCGATCGCCGGACCCATCCCCGTCCCTCACCCACGTCGCCGATAACTTTCGTGCTCCTGACCTGGGTCTCGATTTTTGCCCATCGCTGCGAAGAAAGTTGAGGTTTCAACAACATTCTGCGTTCACTTCAGTTCCTACATGATCTTGCTCCACTCGGTGTTACTGAGCGGTGGCAAATTACAAACCAGCCACTCACCAGAATTAGAATTAACAGTTTTACGATTTTCTACTTTAAACAAGACTCCGGCTTAACCATCCGCGTTCATATCGCAGTGCGAGGCCCGTCAGTGTTCATGTATCATTTTTAAGCGCCTTCCCTCGCTCGCAGGGCGTTCGATTTTCAATAACGCGGAGATCCCCGGCAGATACGCCGCGTCATTGATCTAATACGCGACGCGTCTTCCGTCGGCTGGCGATAGATTTTCGCGACGGTGCCGGAATTAAACGGGCCATGATCCATAGATCATGGGAGATCGAGCAGCCACCAAGGCGCCTCGTGTGCCCGGGGAACGATCCCACGTTGGATCCTGCTGCTGCTGCAGTCTGGGGTAATGACGTGCGAACAGATATCGGATCCCTTGCTCTCGCTATCGTGTCCTCGGCCCTCCGCCAGCCTCCATCTCTACACCTTTACACCTCTCCGCCCCCGCCTCCTCGTGTTCCTGGTTTAACAGGCTTTGCACGCATGATTTCACGCGCGCGCGCGCGCGCACGCATACGCCCGCCGCCACGTCGTAAAAAGCACGGGGATGGTTGGGCATGACGCGCCCGCTCGGCTGGCGACGATGTTGGCAATAATAACCGCTAGTATGCTCCGAGTGCAACGAAACGAGACGAACACGGGGATATGCAAAACGCGTGGCCGCGACAAAGAGGAGGCGGGATAACCAAGGAGAAGAAAGAAGTAGAGAGAAAATATGGAAAAGAGGGTGGACAGTAGTTGCAATAATTTCCAAAAGTAACTTTTCCCTATATAGGTACGCTATTTAATTATTTAGTTTATCGGATAACCCATCATTCATTTTCATTCCATTTTCCCCGAAAACAAAGCCTCCCATCAAATATGCAATTCCACACTTTCGATCAGTGGCGCATCCAGAGGGGGATCTAGGGCGCCCTGAGATCCCCCAAGAAGAAAATAAAACTGGATTTTATCCTTTAAATAAATTTTTATAATGACCCCAATTAATTTTATTGAATTTACATTCAAAATATTTTTAACCGCTCAACTCCGCCTCCCAAGATTAAATCCTGACTGCACCTCTGCTTTCGATTCATTACCGAATGTTTAAGCTTCTGTCGCGCCGACGAATTAAGTTTCGGTGGACGACATCCGACAAACAGGCGACAGTAGCGGGGGGCGACTATACCTCCGCGGACTGCTCTCCCATGGATGTCTCGATCGCGTCTGGTACTTGTACCACTCCCTGTTGATACGTTGTAGTAGGCCTAGTAGGTAGTACCTACTTTAGTTGTAGGTCGTACGCTCGGTATAGCCGTAGCCCGGCAAACGCCGTCGCTTGATATCTGCTACATATCTAGCAACGTGTGCCATGCCTTATCTTCGCTGCCGTTCGGAGCCGTATTCGCGCACGTGCGTGTGTCGCTCGTGGGTGTTGGTGGGTACGTGCAGGGCAGTGTGCGCGGCAGCGAGAGCGTTTGTATTTGGCGGGCCTCGCATTGTATGGATATCAAACGATTGTGCATGGCCCGTGCGAGCCAGCCACGGGCTTACCTTTGTACACGTTCCGCGAGATTTCCGCGGCCAAATGACTTACACCGCCGCTTTACGAGCCGTTGCTTTTCCTTCCCGCGCCGACCACGTCGACGGCGACGGGAATCAGTCGTCCCCGTTTTGGAAGACGCGATTCCAACGATCGCGAGGCGAGCTTCTTGCTCGCGCAACCGCACCGGCAACTTTATTCCATTCCAATTATTTTCTTGGTGTCTCCTCCTCCTCCTTCCACCTCTTTGGAAAGTTTCATTTCTTCTGGATATCTTGAGGATAGGAATTCTCGTGGATGATGTCTGAGGTTTTGGCAACTCGACTTTGCTTTTTTCTGTCTCCTTCTCGCTGGGGATTCTATTTCACATTTGCTCGTTACGCCTTGTTACGCCTGTGGCGGTAATGATTGGAGCATGTAACGAATTCAAGGAGAGAATGATTCTTACGTTCCTTCGAATGAAAGAATGAATCATGAATGAAACGTGTTACCGCTTGTACGATATCCATCGCCAAACTTTCCTTAACTACTCCAAGGCGGTCGGCTGAGCGAAGAAGGAAAAACCCTGCCGCCACCGATCGCTCCCTCCATCAGATTATTATTTTCCCATCGCCCTCGTGTTTACGTGGCGGGCGCGCCGGAATGCGTTTAATTAATAGTCAGCTGCCACGTACCCCGTTATCGGGAAACGATTATTCTCGAATATTTTGAATGCGTATCGTGCATCGGTATCGCGGCGGAAAGATACGGAAATGCGCGGAAAACAAATATATAAGTATCCTTGCTTCTCCGAACAAGCCACGATACACCGTGGTCTTTCGAAACAGTATGGAGAAGCTCTATCATCATTGACCTTCTCCGATCTAACTAATTACAAGTCATATTATTCGACGTCTCCGTATCGCGAACAATGCGATGCACCGGGGTCAAGCACAGCGTCTGCCAAATCCCTAGGACCTCAGACAGCGTTTTAAAGGGAACTCCTTCCACGCGTTTTCCACGCTGAAGGACTGTTTCCGTGCGCCGGCAAGACGCGGGAATATTAAACCGCGAGTAATGTAGGTCATAATTGCTTAGGACCGCCGCGACGTCCTGAATTAAGATTTTGCGTAAAGAGCCCGCATACGCTCTAGCTGGGGCACAGCCAACGGTCGAGATTATCGGTCGAGAAATCGTCTAATATCCATACAATGTCACGCACTCCCATGCACACAGGGGCTGGTGCTTAACGTCGTTTCCCTCCGACGCAACACACCCGCGGATCTTGGATAAAAAGTCCAGCATTTCGATCCGTGAAATCGTCACCCTTCCATGGATCCCCCCCGCGGACGTTTTTTGCTTCTCGCCCCCATCCGACTAGCCCGCAGCCGGTTCTTATGTCCGCTCTGCAATGGAAATGACGGAGCGCGGGCGTCCCCCACTCCCCTCGACCGCAACGATCCTTAATACCAACAATTCTTTATCGCGGAAGCGAAATTACATAGGAGCTGCACACAGTGTTATTGCCGCGTTTATTCGCCTTCGATGATCATTTACATTTAATGGTCGTTTAGGGGCGGCAACACGGTGGAACTAAGCAACTAATTGCTTGCTCCGGGCACTTGTAACGCTCGTGTTAACACCGCGATGCGTTTAATTTCGACGTAATTACGTCTCTCCGCTTGTTGTATATAAATGGAATTTATTCCGTTGCCAATCAGCCGCTCGGATCTCGACGTTTTGAGGGATGCGTTAATATTTCGTTACGCCCAAAATGTACTTTGTATACTTTCGTGGATGATGCCGTGCGCCCGGTATCCTGGCTAATTATATCTCGGGAACACGAAGTTTCCGGACCTATACTTATTCAGACTTCCTCGCGTCGTGGACTTGAAGTCCGCCTACGAGCCGCTACCGCGGAAATGGTGAGGTTAAACTCCGCGGGATCCAAACTACACGTGTTCCAAATATCCCGCGATCCTCGAGTAGGTACCCCAAATACCCCTAATGTCCAAGGTACCCCAGATACAAAACAGTATGCATGTATAGTATACACTGTAATCTCGAGCGGAAAGGAGAACGGGCGCGCAAAAAGGGAAAGAAGCTTCCTGGGATGGAAATGCGACAAACACGTGGAGCATACACAGAAGGAGGAAAGGTGGGGAGTGGAACAAAAGCAGCTCCCAGAAGGTATAGTGTCAATGCGGCGGAAAAGGGGTTTGGGGGAAGGGCGGGCGGGGAAGAAGGGGTCGAGGCTTAGGTGGACGACACGGCGGGGGGGAAGGGGGGAGGCATGTGCTAATGAACGCCATTAAAAGCAGCGTTAATTAGATTGCGCTAATCAGATTGTCCCGTCCGTATCTGCTACCCTTTTTTTTCGTACGAGCCCGCAACATTCGTAGCCGATGGTAGGAATGTGGGTAGGCTCGCACGAAAACCTTCGCCCCGCGATTATTCGCTTTTTTCCGATTCGTCGCCCCTCTCGCTCCTCCGGCCCTCCCGCCTTCTCGCTGCTCTTTTCTTCTCCACCGTGAAATACTACGTGTTCCGACCCCCCGTTCCTCTAATCTACCCCGCCAGATCTAATAATAATTCTCTCCCCTTTGTCGGGGATCTAATTAAATTTATGGCTGATTTCTGACCCGCGGATTCCTCGCCGTGCCGGCGCAATTGAACATGAACGATTCATGCAAATAGGCGGTGGAATCTATTAACAGGTCCATGGTGCCCTGGTCCACCCCCTCGTGACTACGTGGCCCCGTCGACTTTACGCCAACAGAGAGATATCGATGTGAATAGAAAAGTCGCAGCGATTACCACACGATACTGGAATTCTAGCGAGCCGAGGCGTAACATTGATGGAAGTATCATCGCGCTGGGGAGAGACGCGAGTGTTTCTGCATGAAAGTCGCGTGACTACCGGACAACCGTGGCGCGGCCGGTTCTCGTGCACATTTTTCTTCGATTCCACGCCTATTCGGTAAATAGTGCTTTACCGAGTAGCCCGCATAAATCGACGACCCAGTGTTGCGCGGCCCGCGAATCCATATTCATCGGCCCCAAGTGCATAAAATTACGATATAGACAGGCGCACACTACGCCGCCGCACATCGACAGTGTGTACGCAGCGTGTTGCGGTCGGCTTACGTTCACGTGTCAACGTGGACAGCCTGAATTATGGGGTCCTCGATAAATCTGATAGCGATTAATACCTACGGGAGGTGAACCGAAGGAGGGACCGAAAATGTATACCCACGTACACATATATATGTGTCTTAATTCGCTCCAATTTAAAACAAGACCTTCCCTCCGTCGAGTATTAAAACTGGCGATCCTCGAGGCTGCGACTTTGGCGTGAATGAATGCAGGATGCTTTCGAAATGCTGGCTTTCTTCACTTTCCTTTCTCGATAAGAAGCCTGGCAGTGCGGGACCAGGATGTAATCTGTGAGAATGATATCGAAGATTCAGAATTCGTTCCTCTGGAGAGATCGAATGGTGTCCTTATCGTCGTGGAAAAATAACGTGGTGATTTTGATGTTTAAGATAACGCAGCTCTAATATTGCTACGAGCAATGCCCTTCGGCAGTAGGAAACAGAGCACAAACTTTTGGTTCTCTAATTGTAAGTATGAAACGCACAAAGAAATAGAATCAGAATTTGGAAGTGCAAAGACTCGTACTCCTATTTGACAATTTTTAAAGCTACTTTGTAGATAAAACGTTATTTCAGGAAACGTCACACAAAGGATTCTAGAGAAGGCATTGTCGGTCGAAAGACGATGAAAAGTTCCGCGAAAAACTCTTAAGTCCGATCGCGCATCTACGGAATGCCGAGTCGATAAAGGCAGCGATTGCAACATTATCGTCGCGTACATTACAAAATTATTTACGATCAATAATTCCTTATCTTGTACAGCGCTGGCCATTAACGGGGCCCACTTACGACTTTACTGGCCGCGCCGAGTATTACGGACTCCGGAGTATAATGAGTGTTTCTGTACCTACATGCGAACACGTGTATCGTGCTTTCAGGGACTCCGATATATGCACAGACTGACAATTGCGTGTCCCCGCAAAAAACTGTCCGCAATCACAATAGCTCGTCGATCATATGGACCACTCGAATGACTCATTAAATAGAGCCATGCAAATGTTCGAATACCAATGAAATCTAGACGCGACTAACGATCTCTTAAAGCGTCCATTAGATACCCAAGGACCGGTCTGTGTATCTCGACGAAAGTTCAATAAAAATGCCCGAAAGACCTCCGGGACTTAACATTCTCGAGTACCTTCGCATTCCCGGGTAGGGCGAAGAACGTCGTGACAGTATCGAGACGACAGAGCCGTGGAAGCCAGAAAATGGAGGCTCGGTGCGCTCGAGTCGTGTGCCACGTAGAATGGCGCGTTATTGGCAAGAAGCATGCGATACCCGCAAAACATGCATAAATGCATAGCCGTCTCCCAGATGCACGGGGATACCGACGGAGATCCCCCGACCCGACAAGGCCAGCCACCCCTTTTTGCTCCCTTTGCGCAATCCCTGCCCTCCAACCCCCGTCTTCCTACGCGGTCTTGCTCGGCCACCCCCGCGTCACAGCGCTGCGAAACCGATCACCTAGCTTGCCGCGGGAAAAATTGCCCTTTTCCGTCAGCGATTGGTCATCGTCTGACTCCTCGGCGCTCTGACAATATCTCTCGATTAGATTCACGGTTGACCGATCGGCCTTTGTAATTTTATCTGATTTTTTTTTTTTTTTTTTTCAAATTAAATTGTACCAAAGTTGCGCGCACTATCCAACGAATTCTTCTATCCACCTTTGTCTCTGTCGAATGTCTTATCTGCACCATGCCAGCATACTCAAGAGCAGCCCCGCGATGCTCTGAATGCACGCCACGTGTGTACTTCGCCGCAAACGCGATCAGAAACGCACACCGAACGATAGGAGCGCTAATCGTCGATTCCCCGCGGGTACCCACTAAGCAATTCGCGCAATGATTATCCTCGCTAGCAAGGACCAATGAAATCGACGCGGAATTCGCTTGCTGGGTGTGTCGTTAATCCTCGATTTACAGGATCGCGTACTTACTGCGCAAGTAATAGGACTCAGTTCAACTAATTGTTCCCCAAATATCAGTGACGGATCGAAGAATATTCCAAATTTGAAATCACGCTGATCTCGTCTTAACGATTTCTAGATCCACTCGAGTCTCCGCGGCGAGGAACGACAAGGAAACCGTTAACTCGGCGCGGAATACCACTGGACGGACGCGGAGAAAGTACGCGGATGGTCGAAGACGGCAGAGGCGAAAAAGGAACGAAAGAAACCGCGGAGGGACGAAGGTGATGGCAATTAGCACACGCTTGTTATGCCAGCCGCGAGGAGAAGGCTCGATTCGCGATCGCGAAATTCCTGGCGCACAGGCGCCTCCCTTGATTGGCAACCGATACTCTTCCCGCGGAATTTTCCCGAGTCGGTTCTCGTCAAACGATCGCCCCTCTGACAATGAGACGACCGACACGTGAATACACTTCGTAAGATCGAGAGCTTCCCGTTCCTTGTCCTCCTTTGCACGCGAATCGCATGGAACTGCCTGCCGCTTCTCAAGATAGCTCGATCGACTGCCGTGAATCCTGGCAAGCTAATTCCCGTAGTCTGATGAACTCGAGGACTGCGGAAATCAGGAAACTACTGGCAACACTCGACTTACACGTGGGAGGTTAAAAAAAAGTCACGGTCTCCCACTTTGAAGTGAGTGATTCGTTGCAATCTTTATTCCACTAGGTTCTAGATAATTAGTTACGATAAACATGCGTTTAGGGACATACTTCATCAGCCTTATCCAGATATGCACCAACACTCTTCCATCAGAGAATCTCCGCCTTTCAACGCAATCGATCCGGCTTGTCGCCGCTTTCCAAGATAGTTTACGCAGCGAAAAGAAATTGCACAACAGCTCTAATCTCTAGCGGATACCGGTTTTCCCCAAAGCATCCAGCAGCAACGCGACGATGAGTCAACTTTCGAGCTGTGCGCGTTCGCCGCGAGTCGTTTCGCGAACCCATCGATTCAGACTTTCTCGAATGGTAATGGACGAGCCGTGTCTGTACTCCCTCATCCGTCCCGGCGCTTATCGGGCCGCGATATCGATACACGGCTGTGCGTATACGCGTCTATACGGCGGCGAACGGTGGTCGAGCCGAGTTCTGCTAATAATATCGATAAATAATCGTGCGTTACCCGTCCAGACGTCCGGCGGGCCCCTTACTTTTCCACGGGGGCGACTAAGTGCGATTTCTTGGTCGCGTTAATGACGACTCGATGACAGAGAGAATAGGTAGGCGGCTGGTTCGAGGCGAGCGTTTCCTCGCGGCGAGAGAACGGTGCAGCAGAAACCTTTCAATAATCCTCCGGCACCAGAGATAAGCTCGAAAAACGAGCAAGTATCGGCATCGAGCCGACGGAATCCTTCTTCCTGTCGGACCGCATTGCGCTGGCCTTACTCACGCGACTCTCGCGATACGCGTGCATCGAGACGGTCGAATCGATTATTCCCCCCCCCCCCCCCCGGCCTTTTATTTCCTCCGCCACCGACGTTTTCAATGAAAACACAAGGATCGCTGTATCATCGAGGGCAACCCCGATTTTCCTTCCAGCGATGTTCATTACATTAGCACGATTAACTTTCTTGTTACACAAGTAGCGAGTGGCTCGTGCAAAATTATCATACACAGCTTTATGGTCGCTAATAACGCTACTAATGACTGGTAGTTCCCTAGGCCCTTGCGCAGAGATTGCGGGACGTTTAGCTCAAAATCCCTTGTAAGAAGATAGATAATCTGAGAACAAGGCTTCTAACTTAGCGAGGCATCGTCTCTAGCGAGAAATGGCGAGTCGACAGCGATACGGGGAGTGGATACGACGTTATCCGGTGGGATCTCGGGGATCGCGGCAAGAAGGGCAATTATCGAGGATTAATTTCTCAATTAATGAGTCCTGAAGGAGTCGCGGGTGTTCGTCCCCGTGTACGCACTCGCTCGTGATACGCAGCCCCGCAACAACGCCGCGGGTATGGCTCTCGATCGAAGATAGCGGCTAAATTTAATTAAGCCGCGCGGAGAGGCTCTCCAATCGATTTCTGACGAGATAAACATTTGCGGTGCGCGACCACGCGGCCCCCTGCTAGTCTTCGCGCGGTATTCGCGACAACTGTAACGACGTTTCATTAGCGGCGCTGGTTACCTGCGCCCTGCTAATTGCCGCGCTTGTTCAGCATCATAATCGCGAGCACAGCGGGCGATCCGAGGAAGAACATTTACGCGTGCAGCAGGGCTTTGATTGGAATGACGATACGTGAATCGTAAAACGAAGGGGATGAAATGTAATCGGCGATCATCGAGAGTAGCGGTGTCTTTGCGACCGAAGACAGGCATTGTGCGTTCTCGCGATTTAAGAATCGAAGACAGAGGTATCCCCGCAGGCGGGGGGGGGGGGCGTATCGCGCGCTGCGGGACACCCCGATCGCTCGATTCAATTATCGAGATCGATATCTGGTCGGTCGCGCACAAACGGACGCGTGTACCGAACGCCAACGAGGCACTCCCTTCGCTCGAAACACCTTAGACGAGCTGTCCGCCCTGCTGCGATCCCGTCGACGATCCTGATGATTAATGACGTCACGCGGCTGGCAAAAGTAACGGCCATTTACTACAAATGACCACACGGCTGTTTGGATTTGGTCTACGAGGCGAGAAGCGATGGGGGAAGCTGGTGTTGTTAGCGAACAGGGTGAATGTGTGGTGCACTTTCTACTACCTTTGGATTTTAAAAAGTTTAGAAAATTCTTAAGGAGACAAATAAATCAAAGTCTATTTAGGATATATTCCTGAGTTTATCTTTGCCAGAAGTCAGTGGATCTCAGCGGCGATTAAGGTTACTGAGCAAGATTAGAAGCCCCTAGATCCCGAACACCAACCGCCAGATCCTAAAACACCGACACGTTCAGCCCCCCCGGTGCTGAAGAAACACGGTGGCGCGCCGTAAAACAATTGGCGAGTTTCTGGTCCCGCGACTTCCGATACCAGCGATAAACTACGCAGAGAAGGGGGTGGATGGCGGCGGGTAGCAGGGGCTGGTCGCCCCGTCTCGATATTTACGGGCTACGACCGCCCGTTTTCGCCGCCCTTATCGCTCTCCGCTAGAATAGCTGCAGCTAGGTGCATCGTACACAACGCTTGCAACCCTGCGAAACGACCACCCTCGCCCCCGCTTGCCGCCCCTTCGCGGGACACCCTGTTTCGGTCTGTTTCTTCGATCTGTCGCGCGTTATTTCTACGTGATTGCCCAAAACAGAATTCCTTGGCGAGCTATGGTGTCGGGCTGTATAAAACGGACGCTGTAATTGAATAAAATGCGAATCAGGGGTGACGCGTGCAAATCTTCGCCACCTTATACTTTATCCACTTTATATTCGTGTGAATCATTACAAGGAATATGCAATATCATCGTGTAAGTGTATGCGATAAAGAATCGAGAGCCTGATCCTTTCTTAGCATGCGAGGGCTTAAAGCAACCCTCCTTTTTGGTCGCCTCTTACCAGCAGGGCGAATTTTGCTCCCCACTCACAGGGAAGAAGTATGCCAACCAGTGGTGGATTTCAGTGGCGGCAGATGAGCAGCTGCCTCGTGGGTCATATTCAAAATTTTATTTTATCCAAACACCATTTTTTCCATAATCTATCTCTTCATTTCCCGGAAAATATGAGCCTCTCGAAGCGTTTGCTGTCTGGGCCTGTTTCCTTAAATCCGCCACTGATGCCAACAATATTTTACTCTTTACTGACTCTAGACAGGAAATCAGACACTCTTCAAATTGCTATCCCACAGAAAGTTCACAACTGAAATGTCAAAGAACCGAGTATCGATATCTCCGCATCATCAAGATCCTCAAGGAAGGACGATTTCAGTACAACGTGTATTTACATCTGCCTGGCGATTGCAGGCAGTTTATGGACGACAGAAAGAGCCCCCCGAAAGCACGGTTAACGTTCGCCGTTTAATTGGAGGGAGAACGAAACCACCCCTGGCCCCGGTTTTATCGCGTTATCGGCCGGCACGGGGAAAAAAGCCTCCGATGTCTACGTCCGAACAATTCTTCTTCATATCGGGGCCAGACGCGAAAAGCCCGTGCACGTACACGTTGCATACAAATGTGTCTGTGTGTGCACGCGCCCGTCCGCCACGGCCATCGTCAATCCGATAAATTCGCCCTTTCTCCAGCAGCCCTCGCAGTCGTTATCGTGGCGGCAATGCTTTTCCAGACACACCGGAGAAATAGTTCTCCAGATAGTGGAGGAAAGTGCGCCTTTTTTTCCGCTGGCCAGGCTGATATCGCCCCGACGATCCCGTATCGACCGAATGATTTCTGGGCTCGAAACAAACGATGCTTTGGAGAGGTAGGGAAGGGCCGGGGGTTGGGGTGTAAATGAACGCGCGATAACTTTTCCTATTTATCAAGCCGACGAGCCGGGCGATAGCGCGTTTGCTCAAGGAATCGCTTGTCGGATGACTGGCAGGATAGACGCATTTCCAGATCTCTTTCAGTTGCATTCTACACAACAGTTTCTTGATTTTAGATAGTGGGGAGGAATATGTTGCAAGGGTAATAACTGATAACTAATGGCTAGTGTCAAGAGTTCTCTTAATAGATCTGATACGCGACTATCAACTCCAAAGTCTGCTAAAGTATAACTAGAGTACTCTCAAGTGTTACTCACTGCAACCCAAAGGGCCCGACGCTTCTGTCAGAGTTCACCACTGGATTACGTAGTGGAAATGCCCGTACTCTGCATAATACTATGTACTGTCATCCTCATTACACGTCTGTTAAAGTGCCAGTTTACTGCGACTGAATAAATAAGGAATGCAACTTCTCCGGTGGCTGGTTAGGGTAGTCACCGCTCCGTAACTAACGCTCCCCGATGACTCTTTCACCTTTTCCCCATGCGTGCTCACCGATCCACGTCCGTTTCCATTCGCGAGCGGCCGAGCAAGCCCAATGGCAGGGACCTAATGGACCCGCCCCAATCGATCAAGCAATTCCCGCGGCGCTTGGTCTTCGGCCTCGCTGCATTTCCTTGCTCTATTAAGCATGCACCGCCGAATCGGGAAGCGCATCTCTCTCGTGGCATTGCCGCCGTCATCGCTGGCTCGCGTTGTCCGCGCGAGCCACGCCACCGGACTCCGGGGATAAAAGGCCATCCCTCCGAGGAAGGGACGATTGACGGTGGTGGAAGCAGCGACGGTGTTCCTTGGGACAATGGAACGACAGCGGGCTTTCTACTTTCGCGCCTACGGCCGCGGATAAAGGCCTCGAAAGCCTGCCGCGAGGTCGATTGAAAAACACCACTGCATCGGAAATCGCTCTCCTTCCCTCTCGTTTGCTCCCTATCCGACTGGATCCACACGTTCCCTCCACCACCCTCCACGCTTCCCCAGTCCCCGTTGGCTACCTTCGTATTCATTCGCGAATCCAACGACGGCCCCAGCCACGAGGGCTCTCTCTCTCTCTCTTTCTCTCTCTCTCTCTCTCTGCCCCCGTTGTTCCACCGGCCACCTTTTTACCGTTTTGTTAAACGACGCCGTCCTGCGCGTGTCCCCTTATCGCGCGGTGCAACGATGCACCTGCATCGAGCGTCGGGGAGCAGCGCGGCTCAAACTGAACGGGGAAATTATGTTAATCGAGCCCAATGAATTAAAATCTCAAGCTTCCCGCAATAAGGGGCGCAGATTTGATCGTGGGGAGAAATTCTGTGAGGAATCGTTTCCGATTTTTGGTGGTGGAACGCGACGACAAAAGGGGCAAGTGATCGTTTCATGCGTGACAAAAGGTTGCTCTACTCACTTTGCAGATGGAAAGGTGAATTCTAGTACCTACGTCTAACTAGACGAGAACGGAAACGTATTTTGTATTAATTTTTCTGTGTCGGTGAAGAATTCTCGTTTTAGAAAGAAAGCTATGTAGCACATTTCCCGTGTAATTGGATGGAACTGTCACGAAAGAAATTTTATCTCATTTACAGGGCTACGTGGACTGGCAGAGGGTCGAATTTCCGTGTGCAGTAGCAACGACGCGGGCGTGTGCGCGATGCAACGTGTAAACAGTGCATCCACCGATGCGGCGTGGAAGAAAGTCGGAATATGCAGGGGCCGGACAAAAACTAAAACACAGCAGAGTGGCGTGATAAGGTGCGCGCCGTGCGCCACCACCGCCCCCCCCGACGAATCCACCCCTATCAAACTCTATCCCACGTAACCCCTAGGCCGTGCACCGCATCCAGGGTCGGCCATTGCGAGTCTCCGAGACGGGAATTTTCATCGATACGCCAGCGACGGTCTGCGTCTAGAAATTCATTTGCATTATATTAACATACAATTACGTATCACGGTCGGGTGTAATTACAAAATAAGCGCAAAGTTTTTTGTGACATCTTTCCTTTCAAAACGGTGCGTCCTTTTCTTCTTTTTTTTTACATGTATTTAAAGGACGGAATTATTTATATTATTTCAGCTGGGAGGTCTTTTCACGAATTTCTAGTTTGTAATTAGTGGGGAATTAAGGATCGATAATGGACAACCGGGGGAGTTGATACGGGGGAGGCGGAAGAACGTTGGCTGCGTCCCTGACTTCGTTACCGTATAATCACGCTCGGATAGCGCAAGTTTTTTCAAACTGGAACGGGTGCTACTTTTGAGGCTTTTATCTGATTAAACCTCTCTCCATCGTATCGCGGCGAATACAGCGAAGCACCCTCTCACGATAACGTCCTCCAATCCCCTCCCCCCGTTTCGGCCCGACTCCCCTTCGCCTTACCCAACCCCCGTGGGTCCCGGCGATTTGGCATCGAACCAGTTAACGCTCGCAATTAGATGCCGTAATTACACGAGGGGTAAAAATATCGCGGCGATTGGCGCGAAATCGAGGCGATGGATGAAATACAGTCCCGAGTAACGCTATGCGCTTTATTCTGGAATCCCTTCATAGAAACACATCGCTCCTTGTCAACCGCCCAATTTTTCCAAGCTTCGGGTTTATTATTTTCGGAGCAGAAACGATACCACTCGATTCCACCAGACCGCGACTCCACCTACCGAGCATTTCCCAAAGAATTCGAAATTTCATGGGCCAGCAACTCCTGCAAACACCGGTTTGAAAAAGAACCGAGCGTCACACCTCCGACTTCGGTCTGAATCTACAGCTATGCCGGTCACGGTGCGATTACGATCTAATCACCGCATCGAAACGCGCACGAATTCGTTCGAAAGGCGTTGAATAATAGTCGACCGCGCCGATGTAAATTCATGGCTCGCGATGAATCATCGAAAGCAGCGATGACGCGGGTATCGTATCGCCGAGTCTCCAGCACCAAGAGATACCGAATTCGTGAGCGACAAGAACCAGGGGAACAGACGGGAGGCGCGTTTTATTACCGAAAAAGCGTCCTTCGCCCGCCTAATGGTCCCATCAATCCTGCCTCGTGTTTCATCGATTCACCGTTTAGCGAAATCCTCGAGCGGAGGGGCCGACGCGGAGGTTCCAGATCATTTATCTGACCAGCGAGCGTAGGGGGAGGGCGGAGGGATGAAGCGAGGGACACGCCATTATCATCGACACGATACATCATCCGCGAGGCAAACTTTTGCCAATCTCCTTCTCCTCGAGGACACCGAGGCCCGTGGAGGCAGAGTCATCCTGAGCGAAAGCGGGTGCGAGTACGTGCTCTGTGTCTCTGATTTCATAATTTCCGTAGGCGGGACGTGAGCGACGGTGGAGCGGAGAGGAGGCGAAGAGAAAGGGATAGCAGCGGAATTTAATGCGGAGCATCGACGAGCTCGGAAGAAGGCCAGACTGAATAAACGAGAATGGAAGCTCAAGGAGATGGATGAACTTTGGACGCAGCTTGGACGTTCGCCGTTGCTGCGACGAATAACTTGCACCCATACCTTCCCTCTTCCTCCCTCGGTTGTTGGTCCCTCTGTGCATCGCGATCGTATATGAAATTGTAACAGATGCTCTAGAATTATCGGTAAAAGAATTTATTCGAATCTAAAGTGATTTTAATTCAACACTTACTGCTCGAAACATTCCGTGCGATCTTCTCCAGCGTCACTCCGTTAATTCCACCCGAAACCGATCGTCCTTTCGATCGCCAGCAAAATTAATTCCACGATTCCCCCGCGACCCACTTTCGTCCCTTTCCACGGTTACACCTGGACAGGATCGTGGTATCTCGATCCTCGAGCCGCGTTACCACCGGCAACGCCGACTGTCAGCGAATTAATCAGAAGGCTTAACTACGTTTATAGGACAAGGAACGTCGCGGCGATCATTTAACGGCCATCATCGAAACTCAACCGCTGCATCAATCACCAGGAAACGATTCAGCGCGCCTCTTTCCCCGACACCGCAAACGCGAAAGAACGCGAGCGCCGAGAAAACAGATTCCTCGAATAAACCAATTCCCCACCGGTATAAAGGCAGAGAGAGATAGAGAGAAAGAGCGTCGAGCTGAATGAAATTAATAAGAACATTCATAAGAAGCGCAATTCCATTGCGGATATAAGTTCCTCCCCCAGCGTCGGTGGTTTGCACCGGTGCCCGTGGAATACTCGATCCCTTGCTCCTCCATGGAGCAGCCGGATAAGAGAGGGCCAGAGAGAAAGGGATGCGGAGGGACGGAGTGGATGCTTTTAGAGGCGCTTAAGTAATATAAATGTGAGTTAAGAGACGCGGCGCGACGAGCATAGGTAACGGATGACCGCTGTATCTCATTGTTTTCATTTCCTTCGGCACGCCGGCTAGCTGTAAGACGCGGAAATGAAGTGCGCCTGGCTTTGCCATCTGCAAGAGGGAGCCGAAGGGACGGGGGTTGCCTGGCTGTGGGGGCGGACACCGTTCATCCCCCTTTGCATCCTGCATGACAACGAACCTGGTATCCTGCCTCCACTCGCCCGTCTCTCCTATCTATCCTCGTCCCTCGTCTCCACTTCTCCACTCTCGTTCCCGCGACGCGTGTGCGTTCTCCACGCGACGCGGCCGCTCGCTGTGTGCACGCCTGCACGCCTGCACGCGCGCGCCACAGGCTAACCTGTCCCTCGAGGTGCTTATAACACGGATATAAACGCTACGCACGCGTCCACGTCTCTCCCCGTTCCGGGATAAATGGCCCCCCAGCCGCGGGGTGGGCGTCCTGCTCCTTTCACGCGGAGAAAAGGCTGCAACTGGCCAACCACGAGTTTTCCCCGTTTCCCTGCACCCAGCCGGGGCTTGCAGCGGGCACGCGATAACGCGGGGAAACCACCACCCCCACCGGTTTGTCTTTTTACTGCCCCCTTAATGTGGCTGCTTTTGGGTCGACCGCTTCGCAATGATTTCTTTTTCTTCGGGCAGTTCCGACTGTAATTCTATCTGGAGTCCTGCTTCTTCTAGACGTCTTGGGAGGGTTGTGAGAGAATTAAAATTGGGGGTTCTAGATCAGGGTATGTTGAATTTATGTTGAAGTTGATGAAACTGAAGTAACAACTACAACGCAGGACTGACCTATCCGTAGCATGAAACGCTTGCAAAGCGGCAAACAAAAGTATTCGAAATGATAACCACTAGTTTTTATTAGAAATTACAGCAGTCAGGGGACCCGTGAAACTGGTCATTGGCCCTCGAGCTTCTCCAACTGACACGTTTCGTCTTATCCAGACCGTCGATCAGCTACGGGTATACAGCAGACAGAGAGATCCCCCGGCACGTGACGACGATGCAAACGACTTATTACGGCTCGCTTCGAGGTGATAATACTGTAATATCGAGGTCGAGTGTGCGGGTGTGGCACAGCGGTTCGCCAGACGATGTTCAGTCTCCCGATGCAATCGTTTTGTCTGACCTTAAGTGGCATCTACCACTTTATCGCGTATGAAGTCATGTGATGTCGCGTTTCCAGCGATCCCCGCTGCGGAACATCTTATTGACAGGAATAATAATACGATTCGAGTATCTTACTGGGATTTCCATCGTTTCTCCCTGCTTTAAGCGAATAATTTTCATTAGGGTACTTCGAGGAGATCGAGTCAAGCTAAAGAGGGACGAACAATATTTCAAGCTCTAAGCGGGAGTTGCCACGTAAAAATGCTTCAGAAGAATTTTCTAAACGGCGCAACGTTGCGCCGCGATTAACCTGTTGAGCATTACGAACGTAAGCTTAAGTCGTGCCGCAGAGATCGGTCTCGGTAATCTGACCGATCAACAGGTTACATTCGCCTCCATCTGAGAGGATGATGCTTCTGCTTCTGGCTGTAATCAAGCGTTTCCCATCACCATTGCGCTTGGATCATTCTTCCGCTTTACTGTATTTCTGAAGAACGGTATCTCTACTCCAATTTCATTCAAGTCATACTGCCTTGGAACGGGCAGAGGTGATACGGTCCGCTTAGTAAGTACCTACGTTTGCCAGAACGCAAGCTCTGCCCAAAAGCAGTCAGTCGCCAAGTACTCAGGCGCGAGTGCTCAAGCAATAGTTCCCATCGTACCTAATTTAATTCGCGCGAGCAGATCACGGACTCGCGTGTAATCAAGTCGTCAGACGGTGGCCCGTGACAAATATTACATCGGCAGGAATGGAATCATTCGGCCGGTAGTCCGGCGAGGAGGAGCGGAAGAGGAGACCCTTCCCACTCTTTCGAGAGATTAGACCCCGGCGCTTCACTCCGGATGCGTCGATACGATCAGGCCTCTACTAACGAAGTCACCCGGTATACCTGCACGTGGAACGGGGGTGGGCAATCAGCGACGATCTCGTGTGTCTGTCCAGTGTACCAACTTAACGACCATATCAGATAATTTCTCGCGGCTGTGTTGGTGCACACGTGCACGGGCTACCTCTTTTTTTCACCTTCGTCGCCACGTCCATCGGTTACAATGAATCATTTCCATGCTTATAATTAACCCCGCCGCTCCGTTCGAACCCGTTCGACGCGAAGCCCACAGCACGGTATACGCGGCGGGACTTTTGGGAAGCGAGAACGAGGGACAAAGAATCGTAAAAGAAGCTGAATATAATTCTTTAAGAGGAAGGGGCGGGACTGATACGCCGCATTATGGATAACTCAGATGAACTTGATATATTTAGGCAATAAAATGATCATGAACTTGGTAATTCATGAAACAGATCCGATCTATGCAGAGTCAGGCTCGTTTGAAATTGTAATGTTATTATAATCGCGTGGCCAGTGAATCGTAATAATTAGAGACAGGTTCCTAGGTGCGATCGCGCTCGATTTCTCCCCGCGCCAGAGCGAACGGCCCGGCTCCTGCCCGCGATAATTGTCGGAATCACGAGCGAATGCCTGGAAGGCCCAGGCTGCCGCACGTAATAAATTTCTGCGCGGTGCTGCTGCGCCAAATACGACGAGCCGAAATAATTTATCGTACGGCGAGATACAAGCCCGGGATATTTCATACGGCGTTTAATTATCGCCCGTAAGAATACGGTCGCGGGATCCCAGCCGGGCAAGTGTTGTGTCTGTGATTGAATAAATTCGTGGCGAGCTTCGTTACCGAACCGCAAGCTCCACTCCTCCCTCCACCGAGCGCGCGATTAATTATTTCAGCAATTTACACGAAGCTCGCGGCGTCGGTTAATCGCTGGGATCGCAGACTAATTATCTCGCCATCGGGTTCGATACACTTTTCCTCGCTGCGTCCAGGAAGCCCTGCGTTTAAGGGAATTGCGTCTGAGGGGCTGGCAAACCCACCCCCTTGGCGACCAAGAACTCTGAATTCTATTCAAATTACTGAATTACCAAAGCCACAGATACAACTCTGCAACGTCGCAGAACCGCCCCTAAGTAAGTACAGCCCCGAAACCACCATTGAGCTCGAAAAGATCGGCTACAGTTAATCAGCCAGGGAACATCTCAATCCCTCTACCCCCGTCGCGCAGAAAGACGGGTGCGAGGGCTTCGATTACTCCTTCACGCCCATCTCGAGTGCCTCTCTCCACGTGCGCGCACCTTTTCCTCGCTGCCGCAAAGTAGCGTTTGCCATCGTGGCAGCTCGCGTGCGTGTCCGTGTTGCGTGTGTATGCGAGCCGGGTGCACGGCACCGAGAAGTGGGATCGGCGCGAGGAGTGGGTGGGCTGGAGGGGGTGCAGGAGTCGCGGCGGAGGGGAGCGAAAGGAGAAGCGTCGCCGTGGGAGGGGAAGGAGCGCGACGTGCGGAGAGGGCGTCGGCGGAGGGGCAGAGGCAGAGCGTGAATTAACACCTCTGCCGCGGCATCAGATAGCGCCGGTGACTCCCCTCGCCCTCGGAGGAGCTTCCACGGCGGCGGCGGGGGGGGGGGGACGACCCCCTTTGCCTCCCCCAGCGAGGTCGAGGGAAGGCCAGAAGGTGGGGGTCGGATAGGAGAACGCGGGGAGAGGGAGTTTTATAATTGGCGGCGTGCGTATGCAAGCCGGAGGCCACGAGGAAGAGAAGGCAGAGAGGCGAAGAAGAAGACCCGCGGGAGGAAAGATGAGAAAAAGAAGAGGCGACGAAGAGATTTGTTACCCCGGGATTCTCTTACACGCGCGCCTCTCCAGTCGTACGCGCGCTCACCGCGCCACAATCCACCGGCGTCCTCCACCATTCGCGCCTCGCAAACGCTATTTTCCCTTTTCCTCCTCGCCGCCCTTCGCGTGCATCCTCTCCTCCACTTGTTAAGTCTGTCCAGCGGCTGATACTACTTGGCGCTGGAATAGGCTTTCGCTGCCCGATCATCCCGCTGGTGGGAGCTGGCTCGGAGTCTCTAGGAGGCTTCCAAGGGTCGGGAACCATCCGAGAACGATGCCTAAACTGGAAGCTAGTACGCAAAGAACCATACCCAGAATAGCAACTAAAACTCAGAAGCAACCCGATCACCTTGTTGCGAAAAGATCGAAGCCCATTAGCGAGGCAAGATAAACGCGAGCCACTGGATTGGCACCGGGCGCTCGAAGACAAATTCGGACCGGCAGTGAAGCGCGGGGGTGAACGCCTCGATCACGTCCCTTATCGAGTGACGCCCAGGAAACTTCCAATTCCGATTCGTCGAATACAAGATAAGGCGGCGTACAAATCCCCCGTGTAATTCTCGATAAGAGTCCTCTCGTGTGTGTCCAGCGAACTTTATCTCCGGCCAGATAGCTCCAATAACGAGCGCGACGCGAATCCGGCGATGCAGAAGAGTAAAAAAGGCGTAGGCGGGAAAATAAAGCTCGCGACGATAATTACAAGGGAAGGGCGGAGGGGAAAGGGGGCAGGGGGGATGGCAGAGCCGTTTGCAGGTGCAGCCCGGTTTTAACGCAGCCGCGTTTATCGCGCTACGGTATCAGGAAGCCGCGGAAACAGAAACGAGAAACTAGAAAGTCTTTGTCCCTCGGCGGTGATAGCAGGCACCGGTGACGTTAGAGGTGGGTATAGGTAAGTGGTGCTGGTAGCTGGAAATCCAATGGTACCGGCGTACGTGTGGGGCAGGGGGGGGGGGCAGGGGGTCGGGCCCAGGGAATACGTAGGTACCTTTGATAAGGAGACATTAGCGACCCGTATGTGATACCACGGTGTCTCTGATAACCGACACACGACCGGCGACGCTTCTGTCTCTTGCTCGCGTGCTAGTTCGTTTTTGACGGCAGCATCGGGGAAAGTCTCTGCCAGCCACTGGTCCGATACCCCGGTCCTTCGAGTCGAATCCACAACGGCGAGATAGAGCCGCGAATGAAGAATCGCAGGGGGGGGGGGGGGAGTAGCGTCCACGCGATGACAATTGAAATCCGGGGCGCGTTATCGCGGGAAGTCCACGCTTTCCGCGGGACGTACGTAAATTCAATTTCAATAGGCCGGGATCCCGTGACGCGGGCCCCCTCGTTAAGTCAGGAAAGAAAAACTGCAGCCCCGTAATCGCCCGCCGTTAAGCAGGTGCGAGAGCGTTCGCGCCGCAAGCATATATCGCTAACCGTGGACGCTATCGTATCGCTGACCACGACGGTAACGTTCTCCTATCGCACCCCTATGTCGCCGCGAGTTCTCGCCGAGGGTGGTTGACGTCCGTCTTTCGCAGTCCGGTACACGCTCCGATAATTTCGCTAATCTAGTCGAAGTGGGACAATTGAGCCTCCGCAGGCGAGACCGGGACGAACCACTCGCCCCGGGCAAATTAACGACGCCCACGGAAAAGTGTACAAAGGGGGGCCGCGATAATACTTTCAGCAACAGTTCGAGAACAATGTAAAGTATTAGAAAGATTCAAAGCTGGATCATTACTCTTGCCGGGAACACTGGGTGAGTTTAACAAGTCGAGGAAGAGAGGATCCATCTTAATTTACCTACAGTTTATATTCTCCTGTAGGTGAGTATGAAAAAAATATAGCACCAGGAGTACTTAAAAGGATCCATCAAGGAGCGACCTCCTCACCCAGCTGATACCAGGACACCCTAGATACCCAACAACAGAGGAGCAAGGTTCCTCCAACATCTCCTTCTCTTATAATCACGAGCATAAGGTTCACACTGACAGAATCCAAGCACCAGCCACGGAATTACTACCCCCGGGTATCCCATCCACTTCAAATCACGAACGGTCCAAATCCCTTCTCGCGCCATCAGTGCCCCGATAACCAGATACCCAGCTCCGCGAAGGTGCTGTGCTGTTCGCTATCCCTTGATCGGCCAAGTAAGTAGGTGCGTTTTATGCTTGGCATAAACCATGCACGCCTCCATTCCCACGATAGGGACCCATCAAACGTTCGTCCGCGGGGCTGGTGTGCGTGCCATTTCGCGGGCGCGCGTCAACGTGTCCCGTGGCCCCGCGCACTTAGCCACCCAGGAACACGCGCGAACGGGCAGCAAACACCCACGCGTTCGTGCCCGTCACGTTGATGGTGGTGGCCCCCTGCGCCAGTGCGTATCCACCAGCCAATCGAGGCGTTCTCGCCTATAATGGCTAGGTGTCCATTACACCTCTAGCCGACCGCGGCGAAATAATAAAACCCGCTCGGGAACGTCAGCCGGATCGCTCCGGGAGAGAACGCGACCCTCCAGGATACGTGTATCGCGTGGCAGGGCAGGCAGCCGGCCGCGCCGCGTGTAATTGAATCAATCGACGATTTACTACCGACGCTCGCTGCCCCGAGTGACGATTAATCTCGCGGCGTGCGCCAGCCCCGCGGAATATGCTGTTATTTTCGCCAGCTCGAGTGGGTATTTATGAGGAGATACAGATCGGTGGTCGCTGTTGCGTCTGGTCAGGGATAGGCTCGAACGTATTCGTTCGATCCACGGGGTATTGAGTCGTGAAGAACTTCTGAGTCCGAGTCCTGGTCGGAGGCTTATGCCTTGTATCCTGCGAGGAGTAGTTTGGGGAATTTATGAGGAATATGGAGGGAGCAGTGGAAATTGATTAATTATAATGAAGGGGAATGGGGATGACAGAGGAGCATAGTAAAATGGGACGCGATGAAACGAACCCCGTAGACGAACATTGCGTGACGCAATGCAGCGGCAACCTTCGCAACTCTTTCTCCCGCGACGCGAAACTTTGCACGCCGCGATTAGCTGCTCGCGATATTGCCGATCTCGGCGCGCAGCACAGTCAGATAGGTCGATATTTCGCGAAGCGTGGAAAAAAAAGAGCAGAGAGCAGAGGAGGGGGGACGGAATGGGAGATGAAGAGGGACGACAACGCGAAAGATTCCCTCGGAAGCTACGATGAGCGACGCGTTATCGGTGGCGGCTCGATAACGCTCATCCTTTGAACAGACGTCGAGGCTTCTGCCAGCGAGATCGGCAGTTTGGAACGACGTTTCGTCATCCGTTTCCTCCCCTTTCCCGGCTCGTCTCTCTGCAACGCTTAATTCGCGTCCTCCTGCCCGCCACGCGTCCCAGAGATCTCGGCGAGACAGCGATAACGAATAGAGCTCGCTGGCTTCAGATGGGAGGTGAAGCTTTAATCGGCGACTTTTTGGAGCAGAGCGTCGACATCGATGTCTCCGCAGGAAACGAGGCTTCTCCTCTACACCTCTGAAGAAATAAATAGAAATCGCCGTACAGACCCGTTGTTTGCGATTCATTGGCATTTTCCAAGACACTCACTGGCTCACTGGCAATCTCGGGCTACGATAAGCCGTGTATCTTTTTCGGTAGCGCACACTTGACCACGCTTTATCCCGGAAGGTGGCCTTCGAGAGAATAATTGCTAGCGTTCGCTTGGGTATCTGCTTTCATATTTTCGTTCGGTGCAACGATGGTAGTGGCCACGCGTCGAGCACCGGATACGCGAATGATACGACGAAAAATGGACAGGGCTCGAACGATAAGGCTTATTTACACCGATTGGCCACTCGCGGATGATTCTGTGTTAAGCGCAGCGTGATGCTGGCCGAAGGAACCAAATCGTGAAAGAAGGAGAACGGAAGGGGAGCCGGCGCCAATATCAGCGCGGCAGGAAGTCGCTTTTTGTGACGGCGGGATGTGGCTCTTTTTGGCCTTTCAGCTGGTGGCTTTCAGGGCCTTCCAGCGCGGCAGATAATGAACGAGCACCCTTGCGCCACCAACGCTAGCTTTCTCCCTCTTTCCCACTCTCTCTCTCCCCCTCTCTTTCTCTCTTTCTCTGACTCCTAGTCGCTGCTACAACCGTTACAACTTCCTCCCCCCTCGCCCCGTCCCAACGGGGCCACCCCCGATTCACCTCGGCCACGATGTCAACAGGTGGGCACACGCGGATGCCACCTAACCAACGCGAACCTGCCCCCTGTCGATTCGATCGTCGCACCACGACCTTCTACTCTCGCCATCAGCGGCTACTGGCACCCATCCGCGCGCCACCCATGGCGGGAAAAAGCGCGCGACAGGAAATACCACTCGCGTGACGAGAGATGAAGCTGTTCGTTATACGTACAGATACGAGCACGACTGGCGAATCAGGAGTCCACGGGATTTACCATTTTCTCGTGTGTTCGAACGTGCTTGCATGTTCAGGCAAACCATTGCCCCACTTTTTAAATAGCTACTGCCCATCGGTACAGATGCACAGAGTGTCGAAACTAAGAACACTTATGCGTTAAATTGTAGCTGAATTACCAAAGCCTTGCGTTCAATATATAAAAAGCTTCATCAGTGCACACAAGCTTGAGTATACACAAAGCAGTACGTAATCATCTCCTCGCGACTTTCCTCAAATCGACCTTCGTTAATTATTCACGATTCAACGCAACGTTCCACCCCTCACACCTGAGTCATGTCCCGCGTTGGTCTAACGAAGCACACCTGAACCGTTCTCCCAGCTATCAGAGTTTGGATCTACGTCGATCGCGGGCAGATTGTGGCGAGCAGAGAAGGCGCGGGCTTATCGAGAGTCGCTCTCAGAGATGAGAGATGGGAGAGACGGTCCCCTGTGCGGATAACGCGATAAGGTGTTTTTCAGAGCGAATCAGTGTTAATGGATGTTTTCACGCGACCGGCTGCATCGCGGTGAAGATATGTTGCATCGCGGAATATTGACAGACATCGCATCTCGACTTTTAATTCGTCCCGCGCGCGTCCCCCCCCCCCCCCCATCTCCAATGTCCTCGTTACTCCACGAGCCTCTCGGCTCGTGTGCTTTCTCTCTTTCGCGCTGGAAAGCTTTCACCCGTGCCACCGTTCGGTCTTCCTCGCTTTCTGCAACGATATCAGGGGGAAGACCGATACCCTCGGCGGTGATCTCTGGGACAAGACAACAATGCAATCTGCACTGTACGGGCGTACGATCGTTGGAAAACAGTCGTTATCGAGTTGCGCTGCTACCAGACCACAACGAAAAGTCGGCGCAGGTCCGACGCGGTCGGGGGCGGCGAATTTCTGGCCGGGATCCTTCCACCGATGCCGCAATGCACACGCCTAATCGAGCTGATAGATCGACGTGGGGAGGCTGTGCGAAGCTGGGGCCTTGAACCGTCCAGATGGGTGGCCCGATTCGATTCGACGAACCGGCGGAACCGCCGAAAAAACGCTTTTCGGTTGAATCCCATCGACGGAAGAACGAGATCGTTGTGCGAACGACGGAGAAGGGACAACAGGTTCTTTGTACATACCACGAATCGGTAATCTTGGATGGGTTTCTTTCGATGGCCGACCAGGAGGCGTCATTTTCCACGCTTGTCCACCGATGAAAATCGAAGGCCACGAGGGGCACCATCGTATTTTAAGCGGGCACGGTCGGTCGGCCGAGGACTTTGTTAAAAATGGCCTACGAGTTGTTGGTCGTCGATAGGATATCAGTTGATGGTCAGCCGGACGGAGATAGCGGTAATGAGCGACGAGAGGAAAGTTTCCATCGGGCGAATAACCAGTAAAAGGAGTCGCGGGCGAGAGAGAGAGAGAGAGAGAGAGAGAGAGGGGGGGGGGGAGAAAGGGGGACCGGATGATGGACTGATTACGCTCCACGGCCGAGATAGTAGCTTGATAGAAGAGAACTTCTACGAATTCCAAATTCACTTCCCGAACCGTTCAACGTCGACGCTCTGCTGCTGTTCGACGCGATACTCCACTTGGAAGCAGGGGAAAAAAGAAGCGACGACCAAAACGATTTTACATTCCGAGCTTCTGCGTGTCGGTTTCGTTACTAACTAGATCTGGTAGTTGGTGTCATTGGGAATGGCTTCGAGTCACCATAGACGACTTTCAAATGAAAGCATTTCGACACTACTCGATGCTTAATGGTTCCACTTCTAGTTGATCTTCTACACCTACTTAACTACTGGGAGAATATATAAAGTGTCGTTACGCTAAAGAGAAACTGTGACGAGGCGCAGAGCTGAGAGCGCAAGAAAGATGCGATAAATCGCAGAAAGGGTGAAGATCGGCGAATGTACCCCCTTGGTATCGTTAGGAAGAGGTTGGTGCCTCGATTAATCAACGATACCATCAACATCGAGCATCGGCGCAACAAGGAAACAGAAGGATCAGCGAATTAGACGGGCGACAATGGGACAAAGACTTCAAAGGGTCCAGGAAGGGACGGTCCGAGCCGGAAGCGTATCAGGCTTCGTCGTTCGTGCATTATTAGAGAAAAGTTGAGGCTCGATGCTCGTATCGCGCCCCCGTGGCCACAAAGGACGAGAGAAACCGTATCAAACCAGCGGCCGAAGGGCTGCGAGAGTCGCGTGGACAAACGCAGGACGCGACAAAAGGGCTGTTGGGGGTAGGGGAGGAAGGCTGGAGGAAGGCTGGAGGAAAGCTGGAGGGAGACAGAGCGATCCTGCCGAAAGTTAAAAGGGAATCCATCCATAAATAAGCTCGCGCGGCTCTCTCTCCGCGGGGTTTGCCTTGGCGAGAGCGGTGGAACGGCCACGGATCAGCGCGCGATCTCCAACGGAATAATAATGCGGGTAAAATAAAACCGGCCTCCCCCTCGAACGCTCTAACAGACACAACAGCCAGGCCGGGGTACGCGCGAACACGCGTCAACGTTCCCCCACATATGCACGTGTAACCTCGGTGTGCACACCGAGAACCCATATAATACCCCCATAGAGAGATGGGAAGATCAAACACTGAAATTACAGCATTGTGAGCATTCTTCTTGCGGCCACTCTTCTTCTTCGTCTTCTCCCTCGTCTTGTTCTTGTTCTTCCTCTTCTTCGAGTCTGTGCTTACCGATAACGGTCTCTCCTTCCCCCCCCCCCCTTCGCTCTTTCTCTCTATCTCGCGCACGCAACGTTTTACTTCTTCCTCCTACCCACCCCCTCTATCGTCGCTCTTTGCCTATCGCCCCTCACCCTCGTTCGCATAAACACACACTTGCCGTGCCTGCATAAGGCTCCCTTTATTATCAAAACCCGGATCGCGTGCATATTGCATCGGTGCACCGGAGAGAAGACCGACCGACCGACCGACCGACCGTTGCATCTATCCGTGTATATCGAAGTCGTAGCTGTAAGACCAGGCTCGTTTACTCCTCCCCCCCCCCCTACCTCCCCCTCCTCTGTTCACCGCGAGTCCTGCTCTTAAAGGACCTGCTGTCGCGGTACCATCACCAGGACCTTGAGGTCTCGCGCCGCGTTTCGAGAAGGATCGATTAAAGGGGAGGGGGAGGATGACGCTGCGAGGATCGCGGTTTCGTGCCTCGTGCATGCGAGCATGGTAGCGATCTAATGGCACGATGCAGCAATAATCGGATCGCTGATGGGGGAGGGCATGTTCGCCGGTTCTCGATGGGAACGATCATAATTGGGATCTAAGTGGCCGGCTAGACGAAACCGGGGGGGGTGTGGAGCGAACGCCGATGGACAATGAACCGGAGGACTATTCAATCGACGATACAGGTCCTGAGAAACAAAGTGGTGTCTACTTAAAAGTGCTCTCAGATTCTGAAATTGCAATCGCATCGCGGGTACGCGATGTAAAGGTCCCTGCGAACGAGTTTCTGCGCTGTCAATCGAGAAATTGCAAGCTATAAAGAAAGTGAAGGTATGATCGGAGATCGAATCTGGCTTCAAAAAGGAGCAAACGAAACGGTTAATTTCCACAGAGAGAGAGAGAGAGAGAGAGAGAGAGAGAGAGAGAGAGAGAGAGAAGGGGAACGGAAAGCGCGGACGAGGCGGATACTTGGAGGCATTCCTTCCCTTATCCTGACGCGAGCGTTTCTTTCCAGCCCGGTCACTTATGGCAATTTAACGGATTTAACGACCACACCTGTACGCTGGTCCCTTTTCCGTGTAGCCACGATAAGAATCGGGGCGAACTGTGAGAATCGACGACGACGACGACGACGACAAGGAACAACGAGGAACACAACATTCGAGAGATCGATCGCTCCTCGTCGCCGGTACAGCCGACGACCACGACCACGACCACGACCACGACCACGACCACGACCACGGCCACAACCACGACCACGACCACGGCGAAGGCACACACGGAGGCGCGTTTCCATCTCGCGGAATGCATTAAGCCGGACGTCGTCCTCGCGAATGGAACCAAGTGAGCGGCACGCAGACGATTTTTAACCAGATAGGATTCTGCCTCCACCTCCTCATCTTCCTACCTTCCACTCCTCCTCCTACTTCTCTCCATTCCTCTCTTTCTCGCAGAGACTCCCGCGCATAGGAGACGCATAAAGTGAATGCATACGGTCGAACGTCGGGAAAGAATAAACTTGCGGTCTGCAGGGTCGGGTAGCAACAAAAGAACCATTTTTTTTTTCTTTTTGGGAGATCTTTTGGAAACATGGGGAAATCAAGAGCAGTTTTGGAGTTCTAACTTTTCGCAGATAGGTACTGGGGGAAAGGGGATGGAACTAACCTCCGACTACGAAAATTCGATCTAATTCCACGAATCGACGTTATCGGAAAAAAGTTCTTCGGAAGATAATGGAAGACGAAGATGAAAGGATTCAAGTTGAGATGTGTAAAAATGTGTAAAATAGTAATGGAGCGTCCTTGGCAGCTGAAGGGTTAATATACACTGCCCTCCCTAATAATACTAAAAGGAGAATTTATTATCACCTGATCAACGCAAGAGCATACAGTGACTATTCCCTCGCGAATTTCATCTCGACTCGGGACTGAAAAGAGAATCCACTATTATCACCTGTTTCACGGGGCTAGGAAAGCCAGCCTCGATTAATCCACCCCTGTGTCGGACAAACGTCCTCAGACATCCGCGGGATATCCATCCGTGGTGCATGTGGACCGAGTTCGCCTCGAGGGGGCTGGGGCAAGCGGCGCACAAGGGGATTGGCCCGTCGAAGAGAGGCAGGAAGAAAGAAAGAGAGAGCAACCCCAGACGATGCGGAGACTGATAAAACTACGGAATGATAACACAGCCGCCCCCCTTTCCCCACCCACCCACCGACTCCCTTGCCCCCGTTGGCGCCCACAGTCCGTCTGTTTCTGACTATCCGCGATAATCTCGTGCTTCCGCGTGCGGCGGAACGAACGGTTTTGCACTACGCCACGGGAAGCTGATCTCTCGCGCGTAAAACGCTCACGACACCCAATCGCCGGGCTCCATCTGCCGTACAATAAATTGCCCTCGAATATTTGGCGATAGAGTTCCAACAAAATGATGCAGAAGGATGATGTTCACTATCGTTGATACGATGCAGAAGAAACAGGAGATGCGCAAGGAACGAATGCAACTCAATTCCTCTAATAGTCACTTAATATCACAATTCCCGTGTTATCGTCGATGCAGCAGAATATTGGATACTCTGTAGCCGATCATGGCCCATTGCCCCCATCTGAATAGATAGAATCGCGAAACGGCTGGGTAAGTAGGTACACTTGGGCTGGACTCTAGCGCGACGACCGCCTTCTTTAATCCCCCGTAGCTTGAGAAATACAACACGAGCATGGTACTTCAATATTAAATTTTTTCCCCATTTCCTACCGTAGATTCACTTTACTCCAGTGTTTATATGAAACCGAGCCACTGCGTCGTGGTAATCTCAAAGGTGTATCCACATCGATAGAGTCCGATCCATAATCTGCCAAGCATAATTCCCAGCCGCGGCTCGATTAATCGTGCACTTAACACAACACGATAGGAAAAACGATAATGAGGAGGATCGTCGACAGTCCCACGATGTACGCCGTCGATATCAGCGGATAACCGTCAACACCAATAAACGCGGCCCAACGTGGCCGAGGAGGGAGGCAGTCCATCAATATCCATCGACGGCCGAGCAACCGAATGCGGCGAGATTTTCCCCGGCGCGATCCCAGCCAGAGGAGAAGCGAGATGCTATCGGCGCGCGGGCGAGATCGTAGTCTCGAATCAAGGCGGTTTAGCAGCCGGTACAAGAGTACGTACGGCAGCGAGCAAGCGTGTAAAGGTGAGGCGGTCGAGCTGGGACGTGCATCTTCTTACAGGCGGACGAGAGAAGACAGTAGTCCTTTCTCGTGAGAGATTCGCGGCCGATAAACGAGCCAGCTCGCCTCAAAACCCTTCGACTACCTGGTGCTCGCGTTGCTTCCAAGCCACCGTGTTCCCCTGTCTGCCACGGACACGCTCGCCAACGTACATATACCTCCCTCGACATCCGGAGAGACGCGTGCACGTGGATGTCGAACGGGTGCTGATCTTTTGCATGTTTTCACACGCTTACTGTACTTTTTCGATGATAATAGTAGCTTCCCTTAGTGACCTGTAACGCAGGTATGTACTAACAAGGGAAGATCCCCAACCCGGAAAATTCAAAAAATTATGAAACCTCGGAGATATGTAGGTATGTAGGGGATATATAGGTAAGTAGGGGAGACCCAGGCAAGTGGATACGTTTCTTCAGTTTTCAATTTTTTTCATTTTTGTTTGAATTAATTACTTAATAACAAATATGCTAAAATATACTTTGGTCCTTCCTCTTTAATGTATTGTAAATGAAATGTTGAGAAAATACATGCGAAATGTATGAGAAAATGTTATTTGGACGAAGGTAAAATGCCCCACTGCGGGGCAAGTTGATACATCTGTAAAATATCCGTTTAATGAGTAAAGGATGGATGTTTGGAATATCCCACTTTCACATGAGGTGCTTGCTTCTTTTTGTTAATGTATCTTAATAAACCTATTTTATCTATTCCGTATATTCTCGCGCTTTGACGTAACGACATTGACTCCATTTCTACACCAACATATGCCTTTTGAAAAATATTTTGTGGTATTTTTCCGCGATTCGTTTTTCTAACATAATTTCGTACCATTTTCCTAGAAATAAAAGGAAAAGTTGATACACTCCCCATGAGTATCAACATGCCCCAGAGAAAACGTATCAACTTACCCCACAGGAAGTCATTATGTACAAACATCTCCATAAAAAACTGTAGAGCATATAAACAAAATAACAAAATGTAATTACCTTACCTACAAAGCACAAAATTTTCTATCCCGTCTGAAGACGGATTGGAAAGTGGACACAACTATTTACTTTTTCTCTATAGAAACGAAAACCGTTAAAAATGAATTGCTGAAGCCAAGATACACAGACGTACGCTAGATCGTAGTAAAGAATTGATCAAGAAGCTTCACATATCTCGCACACAAGGAGCTACATATAGACAGTGGCGAGATAATTCGTAACTAATAACCTGCCTCTGTATCAATTTGCCCCGGTCTCCCCTATGTATTACGCAATTTTTTTTGCCTGCTCAGTTTGCGAATTCTAAACACAAAATCGGAAAATAGCCGTGTTTTCAGGGCTTAATTTCACCGCCTTAGAGTGAATTTGGGTAGCCAAAAAATTGTGTACTAAATATCAATATATCCTCCACATATCCCCAAAGTTTTATAATTTTTTGAAGTTTCGGATTGGGGATCTTTCTTTGTTATGACTGGGAATGATGATGATAATAATAATAATAATAATAATAGTTTATTAAAGGAAATAAATTCCACTTGTACAGCGAAAAATGGCAATAAAGCCCCTTAATTAAATAATTATTATTAATTTCTTCGATTGGCTTCGCCGCGCCGCGCTTCGCCAAAATGCGCGACGGTCATAAAGCGTTGACATCGCAGATCGCATGGTTATCAAGCATCGAAGCTTCGTTCACCCCCTGACCGAGCCATTGCGTGAAACTTTCCACTCCAAGGAGATAAAATTCTCCAACAAAAGAATCGCAGAGTTACCCAAAAGATTGAAATTACATCTAACCACCTATAGTTAGTAATTGACACTGATGCGTCGATTGCTCTAAGAAATATACCTTTTGCTCCTCTCCAGCAGGGGAGCAGAGAAAAGTAGAGAAGCGGAGAGGAAAGTGAAACGAGGAGCAATGCGAGAATACTGCGCGAGCACCGTTTCTCTCGCTGTTACCTACGCTCCCGACACGCTCGCTAATACCACCGATAAGATCGAGGCTCTCTGCACGTCGATGCGAAAGAAGCGGCGAGGAGAATACGCTCGTGGCGGCGGCGTCGTCGCCAAGTAACACGGTCGCTCGCGATCGACGGAACGCGGTCTGACACCTCTCCCCCGTGTACAAGCGCCAACGTTCCACCTAATTAACGCCGTTGGCCGCGTGCAACGCGCCCTTGTCAAAATAACACGCCGATCGGTCTCGCCGATCGACACCGACACGTACCATTAACGCTTCTATCGGGGCTAGATCGATTAGACGCTTGCGAAACCTGCGAGGATCGTCCTCCGTCTATGTTAATGCACCGCGGCCATCCCCGTCGCCGTGTGGATAAATGAATGAGGTGTTGTTGCAGCGGGAACTCGCGTACCGGCCCCGAACGAGAGCTTCCTCGTTATTCATTTGGGTCACCACGTTTCTGCCGTTAATCGCCTATACCGCGACCGGTAACTCTCGTTCTTTTGCGCTAAACCGTTCGATCCTTCTTTCGACTACCGTTGCACGACTCAGCCCCAAAATTGAGAAACTCCTAACGAGCATACAGATACAGATAATCCAATAGTGGCATCAGAAAACGATAGACCTTTTTCTGTGGGTATAAAAGGACACCCAGTGCACCACATATGGCGCACACGAGTCTGTCAGTATGTGGAGATGACGAATCGTGACGTGGTAAGGAAATTGTAACGATGAATGGGGATGACGAAATACCTACTTAGTGGAATAATTATCACTTTAGGGACAGCGGCCTGGCACGACAATGTGAGTCAGCAGGTGAGAGCCGGCCGGGGAACACGGCGACGAAGGCAGCAGCGGGGGGACAGGTAAAGGAGTTTGTACGACGGCGAAGGTGTTTGCCGAGCAAATACGAGCCGGGCAATTAGGCCTCTTCAGACACGGGCGGCGCGAGCGCGTGCCGTTGTTTGTCCAGCTAAACAAGATATTATTACGGGCGGCGTGCACTCGAGACGAGACACGAGCCGAGATCCCGTTCTCACCCGCGCCTCTATATCGCATCTAGAAACAAATAAGCACGGGCTGCCGTGTTACCTGCGCCACGGCACGACGCTCTGTTAACTTTCTAAACAGTAGCCCCTGTACACCGGGGGATACGGGCTGTGGGTCGCTACGGAGGAACCGTTTTAGCGACAGTGTTCAACGATAGGAGATTTAAGAGTCTACTTACAATTAGATTACCTAAGAGTAACGGGAGTTTAATGAAACATTTGGGCCTCGCGATTTCAGCAGAATCTTTGGACGCAAAAGTGGGCTTTTGAAATTTTTAGGATCTACGTTTTGGATTTGTATGAGATAGAGAAATATCGGGAAAAGGTGTCTAAAACAATCCCCTTAAGGTGTAATTCATACAACAAGTATAAATCCACATTATTCAAATAAAAGTAAAGTAGTTTGTGAATATTAGTTTATTTAGGTACCCTATTATTGGCTTAGATCAAATTTAACTACCTGATCAATTAAATTTTTTATTCGCATTCTTGTGAAGGCATACTAAAGGATCAATTTGGACAGACCTCGCAGTAATGTGTATAAAATGATCCTTACGAGGGATCCCTAGAAAAATGACCCCTAGGATCATTTTATACCTACTAATAGTAAATAAGACGAACATTAAAAAGCACTGATTTATTTAAATAAAAATAGAAATTAAAGTCAATCACAAAATATACCAACATAATAAATTACTGGGATTCCTGGAATTCCTGGGATCATATGACCCCAAACGTGCAACTCACATTAAATGGTGGAATATATTGTCAAATTAGTACATTCGGTAAAGAAACATACATTAAAATTGATTAAATTATTGTTGAATTGTAATTAAATTCGCGAGAAAACAGCTGTCACACTACATTGTTTATGAGAAAAGTTACACAACATTGAAAAAGACCTTATTACCCCGAGGGATTGTTTTAGACACCTTTCCCCTCCTTAATGCAAAGTAGGAATAAAGCAGTGATTCCCAACCTGTGGGTCGCGAAGTGTATTCTGGAGAATCGCTACGGTTATTTTTAGTTGGTGATTTTTAGCACTTATTTATTTTAATTATCAAGTGAGAATTGTATTCTGAAATACCTATTTTTAATGTATTTTCTTTATCTTATTCAATTTACCTTATATGGAGGGTCGCGGATTGCATAAATATTATAAAAAGGGGATCGCGAGTAAAAAAGTTTGGAAAACACTGGAATAGGGCAACGCCACTTGGTCTAGCCTCAAAGTAGAAGTCTACCCTCTTATGTTCATCACCCTTAACGAATCTGTACCCGTAAGATCTGTACTCATAAGTAAGATTCCTATCCAAAGATTCCACCAAGTTCTACTCCCCACCCACAATCTACCCAAATTCTATATCCAGCGCCAGATAACTGAAAATCCTTGCTCCCCTATTTGAGTAGCCCGATTACAACTCGTAAGCAGTGCAGCTCGATAAGGAACAAATTAAGACCCAAGTACAGACAACGAACTAGCCCACGTGGTCGCCTGGATCACCTAAGGAACCAGTCCGCGCGCGTGACGTTGCAACAGCATAAGGTAACAGGTATCCCATCGTAGTAAATAAACTTTTATCCGTCATACGCGAAGCATGCAGCTTCAAGCTCGTCCTGCTCGGAGCAGCCGGTAGGCTTAACAGCGATTAGTCTTTTCCCCCGTGCCCGTGGAAGCCAATATCAATTTCTCAGCGAAGACTGATTACGTGTAACCCACGCGATCGCTCTGTTCCTCGTTCCCGACGTGACACGTCATTCCGTGGCTCGTCGACGAGCGCTGTTTAAAGCGCGAGCACGTGGGTGGCTCGGGCGCAGAAGGGGGACAAAAGACCCAGGCACCAGAGAGAGAGAGAGAGAGAGAGAGAGAGAGAGAGAGAGAGAGAGAGAGAGAGAGAGAGAGAGAGAGAGAGAGATGGAGAGACAGAGAGGAGAGGGAACAGCTCGTGAACGACGAACAGAGACGGAGGGCATTTAAGAAAGACCGAGGAGCGGCATCACCTCATTCCACCTTCTTATCTATGCATCTCCCGACAGGTAACCGTGTGCTAGTGTGAGTCTCTGGGCGAATAAATGGTCATACATGTGTCTGTCGATAGCACACGTGCACAGCCTCACGAAAACCATGGAAAGAGAGGCACACAGGCCCGCAGAGTTTCGTGACGCCCTTACGCGTCCACCATAAGGCCAACGAGCAGACGATTTTATGGACGATATCGAGCGCGCCTTACCAGCCCGCTAGAAGAAGCTTTCTCGCTGATAACGTCCATCCGATTACGCCTTCCAACCCGATTTCCTCGCGGACCACGCTCGGCGCTATCAAATTGATCTGAATGTAAAGTAACGGGAGGAGCAGATATTTATAAAAAGAGAAGGGGGGCTTCTAAAGTTAGAAATTTCGGGGAAAAGGAAATCCTGTTCCCCCATGGAGAAAGGAGCCTCGAGAATATCGCGGAATCTCCGACCCCCTCGTTCTAATTCCTCGTTCTCATCGAAGATCGTTCGCGTGCATTGTATCGAGGCGATGGTGGCGACGAGGGACGTGTTTATTCGTCGGGCGGAGCCTGGGCCGTGGTTTAATTGCCATCGAAAGGTCGTCCTTAATTTTACGTTATCTCGATCGGGAGAATTCGAGGCCGGTACTGCCACGAAATGACCGAGGCGCCACTCTTATCTGAAGAGGCATGGATAAGCCCCGATGATTGAGGAGGAAAGGAGCACTCGAGATACCAGGCCTGGCGTCGGCAGCCGACCAAGCAGGGCAGAAATTGTTAAGAAATGACACAACACGCACCGACACACCTACACTCTCTCTCCCGTTAACGAATCTGACGCTTCTACCCGCGGCTTATCGCCGCAGATCCTCGATCCGCATTAATCAGCGCGTATATACACGAGTTTTCGTGCATAATACCAGCCGTGTCTCGTTTCGCTGTACCGATTTCACTTCGAGAGGCTCCCCGTTACTTCCACGTGCACGCGGGCCTATTTGACACGTCCCTCCTCCGGCGTCCACGGCCTATCTGGCATCTGGCGGGTAGCAGCGCGGAATAAAAGGACCCGGAATGCCTACCACCTATCGTAGGAATCGTTCGCGGAATACTTACTCCAGTTGCGAGAGCGGGACACGATTATCTGATCCCAGCCGCGGGACCAAACAACGGGCCAAATCGCTCTGACCGAGATCAGATCCGATCTACCACCGCCGCGGACCCTCCCCCTCGGCACACGAGAAGAAGAAACTCCTCGTTCTTCCGATCAGTTAACGCTAATGAGCGATATATTTGGAAGAGTCGCGAAACTGGCCGCAGCCGTGAGCGCATTCCCTCGGTTCTTTCATGTGGTGGCGTGCATGCCTTCGAGAACCAGTCCGCTGCTCTACTCTGCACCTTCTGCTCCCGTGCTTCTGCTATGCGCATCTCGTCATTGTGCTGGGATAGGCGCGTTTCGCAAGCCTTTGTAGATTCTCCAGGAATATGGATGTCTACATACTAAGGGTAAGTGGGACAAACCGGGAATGTTCATTTTTTCGCGATTTTGCGATTTATAGTATATTTTGTTGTGGCAACTGGGACTACAGAACTGTCGAATCACGAAGGGTTATAATGTTATAAGGGTTAATGGTTATAATGTATACTGGTTGAAAGGAGGAAATGTCTACTCCGCACTCGAAGAACATACGGAATGTCCTCATTCTTTTCCCTAAGCATAAGCTTCTGTCGTCAAGGTAGAACAAGGAATTATTTAAGAAGCAAATTCAATTGATGGACTAAAGTATTAAAACTGCATTTTCTCGATAACGCTGTTTTGTGATATCGTCGGTGATAGTGCAAAACCACGTATGAGCAATATTATTCTGTTTCCCTCCTTACCTTTCATATGTGGTGAAGATTTTGAGAGTCCGCGGATTAGGAAAGGAACGAACATTTCTCTAGTTCTGTGCGATTATGGTACGATTCTATATTCAAGTGGAAGTTAAAATTGTGGAATGCTGTTCAGAAAAATGTGTTTCAAGACTGTTGGAAATTCAGAGAGGAAAAGCAGCAGTACAAATTGTTACTGTGTTCCAATGAATTTCTACGTGCGAAATAAATATCGAAATGTAATAACTCTTCGTGAGAAAACCCATTGATATTCCTCCTCAAACAGCACTTCCTACTAACAATCTTTAAACTGTTTATTCTCCGATGGAGAAGATGTCGCCATTTTCCCCGTGGAAAATCATCGTCTACCTATTCCATTTTATCACGAGTCCTGCTGCCACGGTGCCCTTGAAACCAGATCACACGAACTCGAGCGATGAAAAAATTATATCCCAATGGTATCCGAATGGTAGTCAGAAGTACCACAGTTATTCCAATATCAATCCGCAGATACGGACAAGTGTTGCCCGTATTAGTTCCCGTGCGTCAGTATGGGCAAACGCACGCACACAGACGGGCGTATCGTGATCAGGGACGAGCAGCTACCCTTGCTCCGTCTCCTGTCCAGTTTATCTGAAGACTTGAGAAAACGCAGACGCTTCGCTTGCGAAGCTAATCTGTCTGGTATCGGGGCCCTAAAACCGCCAGCAGGAGGCCAGAGACAACGGTAATAGGATGTAGAGAATCGTGTCTATAGGGTGCCATGCGAACTTGGTACGCACAGATTGAGAAACAGAGGAAGCAGGGAGACTCGAGCTATCGGGCCCTTGCTATTCAAACTAACTACGAATCTATCAAAATTCAAATGTAACCTCATATTTGTAATAATACAAAAGGACCCACTGTACCAAAGAACTAAACAAAAGGGGCCGTTAATAACGTTGCTTTATCAACCTCCCTCATCGTCGACGACAAGAGAGAATCGCAGATCCGAAAGCAGCGGCTCGCGATTAAAAGTCGACAGAACGCGGTTCGAGAGGTCCCCGAACCCGCCGCTAACGATCCGCGTAATTAGGACACGAGCGAGAGGAGAGCATCGGGGATTTATTAAAAGTACGACGATCGAGACAAAAGTGACCGACGATAAGGCAAGCGCACAAACTAAACGCCCAGATACGGCAGCGCATTGTTTCGAGAGGCCGAGAGCTACCCAGAGATTATTCGTATCCACGCGCGTCCATCGTCGGCCGGTCGCGCGTATTCCCCGATTAGTCGTCGCGATGCTTTTGATCGGCGGATCGTACGAACGTGACGGTCGGCAGGTTAAAATCTACTATCGGTGGGTATCAGCTCATTACGCTAATATTCACTCGGAATGCCAGGCTGATACGGTATCGCGATCGTGCCTCTCGCGCTCCGCAAAGGCTCTTTTTGCGCCGCCTGTCCCCCGTCGCGTCGCGTCGCCTCGCGTCGGCGTGTGCAGCACGCGGATCCGCTCCGCGCACGTGTAGAGGTCGCGCCATTTTTGGACCTACCCGTTTCGCCCATTGCCTGATACGCCAGCTCTCGTATCCGCGATCTCGATCACGCTCGATTCGTCCGGGCCGATTTTATTCCAACGGTGCGCGCCCATCAACCCCCATTCTCTGGTTAAACGTTTGTTGTCTGCTCGCTTTGGAGCCGAATTTCATCACGCGAACGGCAATCGAGAGCCGTATTACGATTTCAACAGTTTCTGCGAGTGGACTTTTTTCATATCGTACACCCTTCGAAATTTCGCGCGAGATCGTAAGATTGTTTGGATAACAGAGAGACAGGGAAGGAGCAGAAATTGCTCGAGTACGCTGTGCAATACAGGGTCAGACATCCCAAGAGAAACTCCCACTTTCCATCGGCGCGTTGCATTCCTCGTTTAACGACTCTCCCGAAACGAGGGAGAAACCCGATGGCCGCGCTCTTAACGCGGAACACATGTCCCGGCCGCATCAGCTGCGGTCGTGCCCCGCCACGAATCTATTAAACCTTATCGGGGGAGTAGACTATCGAAAAAGAACGATTCTCGGAACAGACTCGTGGCGAGTATCGGCGAGTCGTCTGGTGGCGAACGGGGCCAGAGAAAGGGAGAGGGAGGGGTTAAAAAAAAAGGGAAAAGCCGCGTCGTCGTGCAGTCCCAGAGAATGAAAGAAAGGGGCCAGTTGTGTGTCCAGCATCGGGAGGTACATCGCGGTTATCGGCGTAAAGCCGCGTTTACACGCGTGTAAAGCTGGTACGAAGGCTGGTTGACACCGTGGCGGCGGAAGGGACGAGGGAGGGCACTCGGCGGAAGAGGGCCCCGCGAAGGGACAAGGGAAGGAGAAAGAAGGAGAGCTCGCGGACACCATTCCAGCGATGCCAGGGCCGTGTCGTAACAGGCTCGAGTGACACCACAATGCGGTGTAGCAATTTGTAGGCTCGCCCTTCGTCCTTCCTCCCCGCGGCAGTGTGTGTGTGTGTGTGTGTGAGAATGTGTGCTACGTGTGTGCACGCGTGTGTACGCGGCCTCCCTGGGCCTGTAGCGGCGGCAGCAGCGGCAGCCGCCTCTCCTCTTCCTCCGCCGTGTATTTATGAGCCGAGTCGGGAGAACGCCTGTATCGGTTCCTCTCTCGCTCGGCAAAAGGCAGGAAGGGACGACGACGCGGAGGGCCGCCACGGTCCTCTCCCGATCCTCTCCCGGGCTGCTCACCGCGAGAACCCGCCGATGGACGGCCACCACGGGCAAGAGGGTCGAGGGGAGGAAGCGGCAGGCACGAACAACGAAGGGAAAGACGACGGCGACGGAGAGAAAGGAGAGAAGGGCTAACTAGACGAGATCAGCGCCGCGATACTTGTCTTCTGCCGCGTTTCTCCGCGAAGAAGACACGAAAGGGAGGCAACGCACGCGGGGCGAAACGGAGCCAGGCCCACGGATAGTGGCGGAGGAGAAACGAGAGGGATGCTGGTGAACGACGGAGGAGAGACAGATTTGCAGCGGATTCATGCGTTTGCGCGGAATAAGGGACCCGGTTCAGCGAGATAACGGACGCTGATGGACCTTCCCTTCTCTTCTTCTATCTTTTTTCCTTCTCTTTCTACCACCCTTGCCCCCTCCCCTTGTTTCTTCCCCCCTCCGCTACCCACCCTTCCCGTCCCTTTCACGTCACCCGCTCATTGCGCGCACACCGCCCGCCGATCGACACTGATAGCCAGCGACGACTGTGCGCGGGTAACCGGCCACCAGCGGAATTTGCGACTTCGCTTTTGTGCAGTTCCTTCAACGAGCCGAAGGGAACCTGGCCCCCCTTTGTACGATAGATTCCACCGCGAGATTTTGGGGATCTTCGCCCCGCGGGGTATTCGATTCCCCTCTATCGGCCGCAGACACAAGGGACGTGATTAACCGTCTAGATCGCTCGATCGATGCGTTTTTCGATATATCGCGTGGAGCTACAGGTGCAGACTGATTTCTATAGGGGCTTGTTTCTGGAGAAACAAGTGCAGTTACGTGGCCTGAGAGTGTAACTATCAGTGTGGGAGAAACGGGGATGATTTTTTACAAAAACCTGAGTCGAATGTATGGAAGGAATTGTATACCTACTGTAGGATTCTTTCTGCTTGAAAGGACTCACGAGTAAACATAACTGAATACTATTTGCTTTTGTTTATTAATAGAATACAAGAAAACGTGATTCAAAATTTGTCAACCCCTTGTATACTACTTAATCACCGAGTTCAAAGAAACAATCGTGCCCGTAATGTCAGTACACTGCAAATTAACACAAGGCAAGTCAATTTAATACGCAAGGGGTTAATCAAATTTTTCCAAGCCCCCTGGATAACATCCACGCTACCACCCCCAACCGCACAAGAAAAGCGACCATACAGAAACCAAACGTTGAAGGAAGGTGTCGTTATCGACGATCTCGCGAGACGCAGCGAGCAACACGCGAATAAGCGAGAAAGCGTGGAGGACGAGGTGAGATAGGCGCGGCCAAGTCGTCGCTATTAGCGCGTCGACAACGATTACAACGAAACGATCATCCTCCTCCCCTTTCTACCCCTATCGACTACCACTCCCCCGCGCCTTTCGGTCACTTCGAAGCAAGTCGATGGCGCGCGGAGATATTATTTACGGGGAACACGATTCAATAAAACATTCTATAAAATCATTGGTTATTAATTTGACGGCTGGGCTCGACGGGGGGTGATTGCTGCCTCTCCGCGGGGCACCTTTTATCCCCTGGCATCGTCGATTACCGACACGATACAAGGCGAGCCTCTCCTCCTTCTTCATCCTCGAGTCACCCAACCTCCGCCAGCCCCATCCAGCCGCGGTACTCGATAAATCGGAACGGCGCGTTTTCAACGGAAAATAATCGAGATTAAAAGGGGGATGGATGTTTCTCGTTATTGACGCGGTGCTCCGATCGACCCTGGATCGCATTAAGAGGGAACCCTCTCTCTGCCTGACTCCCAACAAAGATTTCGCGGAATTAATCTTGCGGCTGTTGCGGTGCTCTCATTCGTCCCAGGAGAACGTGATTTCATTTGGAATCGAAATCTACAGGCCTAATTTTGCGATTCTACTTGGATATATTTTCGACGAGAGCCCCTATTTAATTCAAATTCCGTTAGAAAGATTCACTCCCGCATCCGCGGTGACGGATTTAGCAGGCCGCCGATGAGCAGTTGCCGCCTGGGCCCAAACATCCAAAAAAAAATATGATGTTATCTAAACACTATTTTCTTTTGATGTAGATTTATTTTTAAATCTTTTATGTATACAGGGTGTCTCAGAACGTTTGCCACCTGTGCCTTTTCCTTAAATCCGCCACTGCGTAGGCATATCACGATGGAAAGAAGAAACTAATGCCTCTCCAATCCGCGTATCGCCACTTCCTCGGGTAAATATAAGCGACGCAATAGCTGGTTGGTAATAAAGCGAGCCGAGGCGATGATGCGGCGATATCCAAAAAGGTAAAACAGTTTTCCCCGACTCCCGCAGATGTCCGGGCGATAAACGACGACCATCCCTCCCCCCTTCGCCCCGCGGATCCATGGATTTCCTGTTCGACGGTGGCTTCTCACGAGATGGTGGATCGCAGTCGAAGAGAAGAAAAACTCGCGACTCCGCTGGACGCGGGCAGATAAAGAGGCCCCGCGTGTGACGTCAATTATTTTTAATCTCGCGACTGGCCAGCTTATCGTGCGTTCGCCGCCGTGCACCGTGCCTCTTCCGCGAACAACGTATCTTGTACGCGCCGGCGTAATCGCGCGCGTCCTTTCCCGAAATCGGAGCCGAACTTTCGCTTGTGCAACCATCCGGGAGCGCGAGCACTCACTTCAGAATCCACCGATAAGAGCAGATAGCTGAATCTCCGAGGCGATCGCGTTATTCCCTCGTGAACCCCAGGCACGTATCGGCGCGCGCGGCGCGCCGTAAATTTTAACGATTTCTTTGAAGCTACGACTGCCGAAGTGCATACGTTTTTCCACTTTCGAGTAACCGTGCGCCGCCGTATGGAACTTACATCCACGTATCGAGGTGATTCGACGATCTTTCAGGGATGCTTTCAGTTTCGGATAAATTTAACGTGTTGGGCGAGGCGAGGCATGTGGCGGCGCGGCGGAGGGCCCTTCTTGGTAGCGAGTGGCGTGGACTAAAGGAGCAGCGACATAAACGAGAGCCGGCGGACGCGCGCTACTTCACTTTCGGCTCGTTATTAACTCAATTATGCTCCCAATTAGCGGTCACGCGCGCGGGCCGCAGTTGCGACGCGACGCGCGGCTCGCATTAATTACAGGGACATTAACGTCCGGGCGACCGGGGAAGAGGTGGACCCGGCCGACGCAGAAAGCTAGTTCCACGAAAAACCGCCGCGACGTGCATCGACCGTACACCGATCGGGGTGGGAGGCTTTAAAAAAAAGGCCGGCGAATAATAAACGCGGCGGAAAGATCGGTCGCGGGGGGGAGGGGGGGGGGGAGAAATGGAGAGAGGAAGGAGAGAGACAGCCGGTTCGACGAGTCCGAGTCGCGGCCACGTGAAAGTGGACGGCGAAGTTTCGTGATCGAGGGGGGGCCACGTGATCCGCGAGGTACCATGGATCCCCGATCGAATCGGCCGCCCGCCGATCTCCCTGGCCTCGATCGTTTTACGCTGAGATCGGGAAAGAACCGCTGATACGGATTTGTGCAACGGCCGCGAAAGCCTACGATACGATAACGATCGGGGAAGGTCGATGCTTTTAATTGGAGACGCGAATAACGCGTGTCGTTTCGCTGTTGCGTAAGGGCACGCGTTCGGTATCGCGGGCATCGAAGTGTGGGATCCTTCGCCGTGTTTTATACACTGGCATTTCAGATTCTACAGTGGTAGTTTAAAAGAATCAGGTTGCAATATTCGAATGTACGAAGATGGCAGTTTTGCAAAATTCTTGCCGGTTTCGGCTGTTTCTTTCGGTTTTAATTTAGTGTTGAGAGGAAGAATATATGCGGTCCGAGGAAATGCCATTGAGGACTTTGCTAGATAAGCTATTCTAGATTTGGTATCTAACTGAATGTATAAGCGATTGAGCGATGTCAAGGTGTAAAGAAGAGAATTGGCATACATACATACTTGCGGTAATAAAGTACTTTTCAATCTAACGTTTAAATGTTATATTGACTCCATTATTGCTCTCACTCTTTTGAAGAGTGAGGGAAGACAGTAAAGTAAAGTCAAGAAAAATACTTAGAATAGAACGCTATTAGATTGAAGGGAAGCTTAACGTAAAGAAAGCGTGGTAATTGAACGTCACAAAACCTGCCTTTGAGTCACCGGAACTACGATAACCTTGTTCACAAGTACCCTAGCAGATGTGCTTACATTGCTTTACTTCGACTACCCTTCGGGACTAGACAAAGCAGTACGCACAAAGCAGAAGAGGAAAGGTCGTCAACACCATCTATCCCTACTTTGGTGAAACTTGAGCGCCATAGCGAGACTTGAATAGATAAGTTCATCGATTCGGGTGAAAAGATCGATCGAACATCAATTTTATACATCACCAAGAAAAAATAAACGAATGCTTATAACAGATGATTGTAAAATCTTATACACTACTCAATGTTAAATATTTCCTCCGAAAACTAATCTGGATCCCTTCAAGCCATACATTCCACATTATAAATGAAAGAATTTCTGATTCGAAGACCAAGAATAACTCACCAGAGAATCTAATATTTTATTATAGAGCCACGAAAGACAGGAAGGCAATAATAATTGGTCTTAGTAATCGTATATAACTGCAATTTCAATAGTAATATTGTATAAGTGAGATGCATAGGTTTTCCGCGCTATTGGAATAGCACGCGGTCGAGCGCTGTATGCGTGTCGACCACGTGACCCGCAAGCTCCTAAGGTCAACTGACAACGATGAACCTGTCGATTATGACAGCGACCCTTTCTCACCGGACAAGTACCCCTAGGTGAGCGTCTGAATCGAACAAATGCGTACAATTTTACGAAACACCATATTTACAAGAATAATCTCGAAGAAAAACCGTGCCCGAAACTTAGACGCTGCCGTTTCGACGTTTCAACTACTTGCAATCGAGTTCGAATATGCCAACGAAAATTCCCGCCAATAAACGACGGGGCACGGGCGCTGATTGGCTGACCACACGCTGCAAGTTCGAACACGCTCATGGCAGATAAAACAAGGATGAAAAAATGGCGGCGAGGGCCGATGTATGGAAGAAGAATTCACAGGCGACGCGAATCCGCTGAGATAGTTCGCGAGGACATCATAAACGGGCGAGCAGAGACGCGGCCTGACAACCAACGATGCCCAATCACCTGTCAAGCAACGTGGCGGCCGGCTAAAAGCACGCTCGGCCCGCGAGAAACCCGTTCTCCCGGGTGTGCCACGACAAACACGATTTTAACGCGCGTCACGCAGCTCGCGGTATCAACGTACATTATACACACGCATAGCGAGCGAACGAAAGCGAGACGGGATGAAAATAACATAAAACAGAAGGAATCACATCGGTCGCGACTCACGTTTCAGCGGTTTCGGGTTGCTCTGCTTGCGGCGTGACATCCTCTGCGCTCTGCCATCACCAAATCAGCGCCGACATGCTCGACATCGTTGCTGGTACGGGCGCGAAGACGTGGATCGGTCGTACCAGGTCGCCGTGACGTCGTCGACATATAACAGGTGACACAGCACACGCAACGAGTACAGGGGGCGTTTAAGACGAAGCAGGCTGATTTGCTAGTTACGGACAAAGCCAGGACAAATGGACGAGACAAGCGCGAGAGAGAGGACACTTTCGAAGCACAACAACGTTCCCCCGATCACCGAACAATGTGTACGCCGCTGACGGAACACGATCTTCCCTTCCCGTTTCGGAACGTTCCTTCTTCTCCCCTTGCTCGCGGTCTTTTCACGCACAGGCGCCGATGGAGAACGCATACGCGCACCAAAACACCACGTACCGCAGCCGCTGTCAGCGAGCAACTAAACAAACGCGGGTACCAACAACCCCCACTCCTGCGGATGCAGCGTGACCACGCGTCGGAGTGGGGATGCTGTGTAGCAGGACTGACTCCGCCTACCGCGCGCATTCCGATCCTTGAGGCGGGAAATTTTGAACGATGCATTTACCGGCTGGGAATCTTGCTGTGGCTTCCAGATGGCAGTAATGCGCCAAACCATCACTGTTCTTGTCTAACCTGTGCGTTTAATATTGAATAATCTTTTCGACGTAATCCTTCCCTATGAGAAGTCATATCTTTGTCGTTTTGTTAAAGGGAATATAATCGTTGAGTAACTGTAATCTCTGTTGATATCTACTTGCTCTCTCTCTCTCTGTAACGGGAAAAATAATGAACAAGAGACGTGCAAAGTTTAATAGCACTTGATTATGAGCATACGCTTGATCGTTCTTCTTAAAGTTTTTATATTTCGTTCTATAGCCCGTTACGTCTTTGAATTTTTCATGAAAACTTGCAATTATTAGGTGGCAAGTTTCGAAAGCTCTCTAGCGTCATCTACAGTGCATCTGCGAAGTTGTAAGAGACATTCTGCACTGTATCGTTGGCCGATAATCGAAATGGGACCATCGACGAAGTATAGGATAGACCTATCACCTTATAGATGTACGTGTCGCCACCCATAATTTGGGCACTGAATTTAGCGGCCTCTACTCACGCACAGCGTCCAACCATAGACGAAGTATAAGATAGACCCATCACGCAATGTAATATTGTGTCACACACTCGGGGGGCTCGCGAGCCCCCTTACCATCTTCATGTCACACCCAACGTTATCGATTCAGTCTAAAATAAGATTGTAACGCTACACGTGGTAGGAATTAGAATTCAACACGGGTAAAACAGAGATCATTTGAAATCCGCAATTTACAAATCGAGCGCCACGGAATTCGGACATTCAGAAAAATTTCGAGCAGCCGCATTGGGCGCTTAATGATTCTGAACATTGATAGAAAAGAGGAGTGGCCCCTTTGGGAGTCTTATACTTCTCAATTTTAACGAAAAAGGAAACGGCAGTCACTATGGGGGATTAAGTATGCCTAATTACAAGACGGAAGAACAGCAGCCGCTTTGGGCGCATAATAATTCCGAATTTGAATGTGAAAAAACAGCCTAAACAGCAATACCTACTACTAAAATACAAATGGGGGATCACTGTTATAAACTTAAGGCAACGATTTTCCACCACGGTAAAAGTATTACCGATGGTCATTACACGAGTATGGTAAGGGGTAAGGGCACCACGTGGGTATTCGTTGATGATTTACGAGTAGAAAAACAAGCTTGGCCACGAAATGCTAAAAAAGCATACATATTATTCTTCGAAAAGTTTTAATAATTGTCGTTGTGAATACAGTTCAATGTTAAATACGTTCAGCGCCATAAACTGTTTCGCGCACCATGTACTGTACACAAAGTACTATACATATATAATACATACATATTTTGTAAAGAGAAATGAGATCCTCATAAAAAAATTCGAAAAAGTAAAAAAAATACGCCAAGCACATGATAAAATCGAGGACGGAAACGAATAAACACAAAAAAATAGAAGAAAATATACATTGTAAAGAAAGATGTGAAAGATGTGAAAATACAGCTCTAAATCCGAAAAATTTGCGAGCCACTTTCAAGCATGGTGGAGGAAATTGGAGGAACATGGTGTTTTTATTGAGGATATTATGGATAAAATCAAATATTTAAATATTTTAAAACGAAATTTAATGCCAAGTACAGTCAGTATGGGTATTGAAAGAACATTCTAATTTTACCAGGATAACGATCCGAAGCATAAAGCACGAATTGTACAAGAGTACCTACTATATCATTGTCCGAAAATCTTACAGCCTCCTACTCAGTCACCAGACCTTAACCCTATAGAGAATGTATGGGATAATTTAAACAGATAAATAAGAACAACACCGATAAGGAATAAAGAAGAATTGAAAAACAGATTACGAGACGAATGGGAGAAAACAAGTATACAATATCTTCAAAAAATCATATTCAGTATGCCGAAACGTTTAAAACATGTGATAAAACAAAAAGGATACGCTACTAAGTATTAAAAGTTAAATTTTACTTTATAAAGTACTAATTATGTGTAATGTCCGAATAATTTTGTAACGCAAAAAATGGCTGTGATTTCATTTAATGTTTAATATGATATAAGTGTATTAAGAAAAAGCAATAATTATGCACATATTTGTAAAGTACAATAAATACTCTATCGAAAGAAACAAGTTTCAGTTCATTTCTTCCATAATTAACAAAGATATAGACAGTTAAAGCCAAGCATACCTTAGTGTCCGAATATTTTTGTGATTCACTGTACATGTTAGACTAAAGTTCTAAAAGTAATGTTGTAAAATACTATAAGACGTTAATATCGAGATTGTATGTACCAAAATTGAAATGAATCGGATAATATTTGTAGAAGTTATGAAACATTTATTGCAAAGATGTACTGCAACAGAGTCACAAAAATATTCGAACCGCATTAATTATATGCAGCATATTTTAGATTAATATTCATTTAGGCTACCTTTGGCTCTAATTACGCTTTTCAGACATTATTCAGAAGATATTTTATATATGATAATACCAAATGTATCGCATCTCGAATGTATCGCGAAAGTTGTAAAAAGTTTTGCAATAAGAAAGTGTATATCACGTATGTAATTTTCAAATATATACTTTCTAAGCCATCTGTGTTAAGTTTCACAAGCTTAATTAAAGTACACTCCTGTTTGTAGATGCTAGATATTTTATAAACGAAGGAAATGTATCACGCGTAATATTTCTATTTTACTGTTAGCAGAACGTGTGTGTAGAAACGACTTTTGTTATGACTGAACGATGCTACCTTTGGAAGTCACCTCTGTTTACACGGCTCGGTGACGATATCCCAACACTTCGTAAATACGTACGCGTGTATTGCCTCGAGAGTCCTGCCGCCTGCCTGCTCTCCCCCCCCCCCCCCCCCCCCCCAAAGCTAATATTCGCGACTCGCGAGGTACAGCGACACGGCGCGGGGGTCATTCGTTCCGTGGACGTCGTTGAGTTAAAACGCTTCGATAGCTAGTTGTGTATTGAAATGGTACGCGTACATTATGTACCCTCATATAATTACCTCCAGTTATTATTTGTCTTCTTCTTTACTCTCTATCGTCACTTGCTGCTCCTGTTAATACAGTTTCGTCCCGAAATTGATTAAATATCGCGAGAAAACCGTTAGATGTTCGTCGCGTATTCCCTTCGTTGCCTTACCCCGATATTTCTGCACATTTAGTGCACACATATCGTGTCTCGGTATTCAATTACATCCCTTTCTGGGCATATTTTCAAGTTTATTTGTTGTTTAATTGCCTTACGAATGTTTTAATGCTTTTCTTTCAAACTTGTTGCATCGTTAGGTTACAGGCGTTGAGGCGGGAGTCGAAAGCCAAGGGAAGGCAACGCCATGACACTTGCTGGTTAGTTTGAACGATGCTTGGATGGCGTCTGGTTTCATTCCTTGGAAAAATGAGATGGAAATACGTGTGGTAAACGTATTATTCTTGTTATTTTATGGAATCAATACCCGGCTTTAGACGGACAGTTTTTCTCACAGTTTTGGAGCGTACACTCTATCTAGTGCGCTCCAAAACTGCACTTGTAAAGTCTCCAACGTGATAAAGGACGATCGCGCGTTCCCGGCACGCGCGTCTGGAGTGCAGGTCTAAACTTGTCCTGCCACGTTCAGACGTGATTGACGTGCCACGCGCCAGATCATTGTTGGCTGTGAGGGTGATGGGTAACTTTGCAGTCGATTAATATCGGGACGAAATGAGAAAAGATTGAATTATGATAAATTGAATAATTTTAATCAGATTTGTTTAAAATTTTTAAAATGACGTCGGCAGATGTTTACGAAATATTGGAATGATCGAATTCTATTGCATTTCGGTCGCGTTTACGTAAAATTCAACGATATTTCAATGATTTTTAAGAATCTAGCTCTATGAAGCTGTTATAATTGCATTTACCTTCGGTTTTGGATGCAAGTTTTGTTCTTTATGTACAGAAACTGCGTAGTTGATCAATGACATGCTATTGAAGACATGAATAATTAACGAATTTTTATTTATTTATTTTTCAGAGATTGTGACCGCGTGCAATGCGGCCAAATAGAGTCAGTGTTTATGACGTACGAAGTTTTTCGTTTTGAAGAGCACCGTTGCTCATAGTAGAGCGTCGTTAACAATTTCGGGATACGCGAGGGTAGAGTCAGTGTTTTTTACGCAATTTGTATTCTATCACGAGCGTCGAGGCTCTCATCTTCGAATCGCGAGACCAGAATCTTTCGGGCGCGTTGGTGGTCTACTATTCCTTTTTTTTTTTTACTTTTGAAAGCGAAACTCGTTAGCAGAAATTAGAGTCAGTCCGTCAGCTGAAGAGGAGATTTGTGCGTTGAATTTTACTGGAAAGATGTAAGTATGCATTTTATTAAATTGCTTTTAAGTAGAGTTCATTCTTCAATATTTTAGAAAGAAAAAAGTTAAAAAAATTTAGAAAAATTAATTTTTAGAATAGACTCACCAAGCAATTTAAAACTAACGAAACATCTTATCATTTAGACATTTTAAGAAAAAATTTTGTTAATTTTTTCTTAAAATGTCTAAATTATAAAAAATTTCGTTAGTTTTGAATTGCTTCGTGATTCTTCATCAGAGTCCAAACAATCGTAATAGTGGAAACAAATTGTAATCGTGTTCTGTTCCTTCGTTCCAGTCTGGACGCAGCTGAGCAGCCTGACTTCTGAGGAGCTCGATGACTTCCCCTGATCAGTAGCAGGGGTGTTGGCGTCTCCGTCACCGGGGCACAGCGAAATGTGAGTGCGCATGCATTATGGTTCCTCTGGTCACTCAATCATGTCGTAGGACGTTTGGTCCGAATCGACACGAGTGACCGGTTGTATACGTGCTTTGGCGAGCATAATGACCGCGGGTATGGTAACCATGCCCGTGAATTGTAACATTTTGGCTGTATATGTATTTATTAGACGAGGGCTAGGGTCTTCTTGTACACCGCGCCTTTTCAATAGAATCAAATTATAATCCAAATTTCCAAGATAAACGGTTCCTAACGGGAATGTTTATTGATCATACATTGATGTAGATATTTATTAAATAATGCACATAAAGGTGCATAGCAGCTCAGAAGGTATTGGTATGAATATCAATACGGCTGAATGCTAATTTTTATGTAGTGAAAAAGTTTGATACTCTCAGACTCCACAGCTACGATCATTTTTATTTAATATGTAGAGGAAAAATCGGATGCCCTCCGATTTCGTCATTGCGACGATTATAATGACTTGAATTTCTTTTATTTTTCTGATACTACGTGTTCAAAAGTAACTTGATTTCTAAATGATGATAATAGACATAAAAGTGTAATTCCTTTCTTATAAAGGTCACTCGTTTGCATACACAATAGAATAATTAATTTCCATGTGCAAGAAGACAATTGAGGGTGGGCAAATTTCAGATTCAAAGTAATTAGCATGAGAACATACTTTCTTGATTTATGAAATTTACTTTGAAGATGGAATCGCTCGTTTTAAATTCTTAAAGTAAATTCTTGATGATTTAGAATAATTTTTTTAAATAATTCTATTTTAGAGTCTTTTTTCTTGCTAATTAAATGTCGAGTAGAGTGATTTTTCTTAATGATGCAATCTAAAGTAGAGTCCTTTTTTACTTATCAAACTTTAAACTATTCACAAGTTGAAAGTCGAGTCACTTTCCTTAATACTATAAAATGAAAGAATACTAGCTAGACATTATACAGACTAATCATATTTTCTAGTTGAGGATTTTCAGGATATCTTTCCGTACCTATTGCCTTTTAACTCATCCACGTGTCCAGGCGCTACTTGGGTGGGTGAAAGCAATAGGGCACGATGACTTTCTTTACTAAATAATTACATTTTGGCGGCTGGCATTGCGTTAGTGTATCGTGCACGTCGCATTTTCCATCTGTGTGTGTTTGTGTGGTTAGGCGGTGGAATTTGCGTCGGTGAAAAATTTTCATCAAAGGCCATGTTAACGAAACTATAACATTATATTATTATTCGTGGTAATAAGGATACCATTGTATCATATTTCTTGTTGCACACGATAATCATTCTAGTAAATAATCTTGGAATATGAAACTTAATCAATCTCGTACAATCAAACGGGAAAGTAATAACGATTGATGTATGTACCTAATACGTACAATGCGCATCATCAAGTAATCCATTGTTTAAAATTGAAAATAATTAATTGCTATGTAAATCATACATACACGCAATGGTCACGGCCTTTGCCAGCCGATTTCAGTGAAAACTGGTACGTACTTATTAGAGTGTGATTGTGGCCAAGCTCGGGTGTCGGAGTTGTCCCGGGACGGTCTCTCTAGTGTAGGCTTTTGCACCCGGGCGGAAATGCTTGAGTATCGTGGAGTGGGTTGACTGATGATTGTGTTTGAGAGACTGTTTTGCCATTTTTTCAATATAGGTGTTGCGTAGGATAGGTAACTTACCTTCTGGTACGAATGTGTGACTTAAATATAAGTAGGTAGGGCCGGGGCAGGTCGTCGTATTCTCTCATGTTCCCCCGCGCAATATTCCCCCGCGCGATGACCTGCTTTCAGGAAATTTGTGAGAAAAGTCGACGGCCTGACTAGCGCGAGTGGGGTATGCCCTCGCTTCTAGCCTCGCTATGTCGACTTTTTGACGCCAGTGAGACATTGCACATTGTCGCTGGTCGCGGTCGGCAGGACGGGCCTGGGCACGCTATTAATTTTCAGAAATGCTGACCGCCTGAAGCAAGAAGTGGCCAAAGAGACGCAGATAGCCCGGCCAGGAAAAGGCCACATTATGTGGGCTAGGCCAAGAATGGTCCTGTATTCTCGGATGCAGGGTCATTCTTCGTAGGTATTACTTTGCCATTATGCTCGCCGGTAGTTGTAGTAGTAGTAGTTTGGTTGGCTATAGGCTGACCCATCGACACCCCCTCCCTGAATCTTAGCACACCGCGTTTTCAATTAGGGTTGCGAAGAACATTACGGGGTCAGTTAGTGTTCCGACTAAATTGTGATTACGGTTTGAATTAGCGTTGCGAATCAAATATTCCCGCGTTTGGTTCCAGCATAGCGTTGCGAATGAATGTCGAGCGTGGTTGCTTATAGTGTTCCGAAAAAAGAGTCGCGATTGTGTTTGAGATTGTTCTTGTATTTTGAATTGGAGTTACTAGAGTTTGATTCATTGCATTACTTTTGATTCGTGGTATTCTTTTTACTAGAGTTACGATGCGACTGATCGCGTTTTTTTAATTACTCGTCCTAGTTTGATACTTAATACTTTTTTGAGTTAGTGTTGCGACGATGACTGATCGCGTTTGTAATTAGAGTTGCGACCCCAATGCCCCGAAACTGTCCTGGGACATGTTCGAAGACATGTTCCTGGGAAAAAGGAGTCCCGAGCAGCTGGCTTTGCTGCACATGGGACCCCACACAGCCTTCAGGAAGGCTGCAGCGAATTAAAGTTAGAGTTGCGTATTGCGAGACACAGGTGCACTGAATTTTTATTAGTGTTGCGAAAAATGAAACCACCCACGTGGTGGTTCTCGGTAGCTTTTTATATTTGTTAAAGTAATGTAGCTCTTTGGGAGCTTCTTCGTTTGCTATTCGGGATTTGTATTGAGTATAGTAGAATTTTCTGTAATGAAGCACCATCCGGGAATTTTGAAGTTGTTTGAGAAATTAGTGCTGCGAGTAGTCCCAAGTCCTAGTGACTATGCTCGGGAGTTGATTTTAGTCTGTAATAAGTTAGCGTTGCGAAAGAAAGAAACAGTCCACTCACGGTTTTCTTGCATTAATGAGTGGACAATGATCAGCTGTCCTTCTGGCTACTTATCATTTTTTCTAGCAGCCCTAAGTGGCTGCACCATCCTCCTTCTACTACCACCACCTACCCACCCGACAAATGTTTTCGTTGTACATATTATTTTCAGATTGATAAGAAATGTAGTTTTTATTTTTATAAATTTTCAATATTCTTTGGCATTGATCAAAATTCATCCGCGATTGTTGCTTAATTTGATGATGTTGAAACGAAATTTGCACTGAAAAAATAGGTAAATGCAATTCGGCACTTTATATTGATAGTAAATTTGCAATATTAACGCGTGCTCGTTGTTGCTACTTTCTGCATGAAAGTAACTTCGATTACTGCGCAGTAAAGTGCAACCCATAAAAATACTTTTAAAAAGTAAAAAAAATACGCCAAGTACATGATAAAATCGAGGACGGAAAAGAGTAAACACAAAAAAAATAGAAAAAAATATAAATTGTAAAAAAAGATGTGATATCAAAATGCGCTGCAAGTACATAATAAAGGTGCTTTCCACCTGCGCTTAAGATGACACAACTACATATACACAGCTAAAAGGTTGTGTTCATACATTCCATTACTCATACCGCCGACATATTAATAATGTGAAGATAAAATGTAACATCTAGACATTTGCCTAGATGTCCGCCGCCTGGAAGTCAAATACTTGGCGTAGCCAGGCAAAGTATTCTCAGATCATCAATACCCATACCTTCCCCCTCGTAGGCTTTCAGATAATTTGTCCATTTAAAACTTAGACAATATGAGTACACTTTCATTATTTTACGTTTTAAATACTTCTTATTCATCGACACCTTGAATTTGCCTGGCCACGCCAAGTATTTGACTTCCAGGCCGCGGACATCTGGGCAAATGTCTAGATGTTACATTTTATCTTCACATTATTAAAATGTCGGCGATATGAGTAATGGAATGTGTGAACACAACATTTTAGTTGCGTATATGTAGTTGTGTCATCTTAAGCGCAAGTGGAAAGCACCTTTATTATGTACTTGCAGCTCATTCTGATTTCACATCTTTCTTTACAATGTATATTTTCTTCTATTTTTTTGTGTTTATTCGTTTCCGTCCTCGATTTTATCATGTGCTTGGCGTATTTTTTTTACTTTTTCGAATTTTTTTATGGGGATCTCATTTCTCTTTACAAAATATGTATGTATTATATATGTATAGTACTTTGTGTACAGTACATGGTGCGCGAAACAGTTTATGGCGCTGAACGTATTTAACATTGAACTGTATTCACAACGACAATTATTAAAACTTTTCGAAGAATAATATGTATGCTTTTTTAGCATTTCGTGGCCAAGCTTGTTTTTCTACTCGTAAATCATCAACGGATACCCACGTGGTGCCCTTACCCCTTACCATACTCGTGTAATGACCATCGGTAATACTTTTACCGTGGTGGAAAATCGTTGCCTTAAGTTTATAACAGTGATCCCCCATTTGTATTTTAGTAGTAGGTATTGCTGTTTAGGCTGTTTTTTCACATTCAAATTCGGAATTATTATGCGCCCAAAGCGGCTGCTGTTCTTCCGTCTTGTAATTAGGCATACTTAATCCCCCATAGTGACTGCCGTTTCTTTTTTCGTTAAAATTGAGAAGTATAAGACTCCCAAAGGGGCCACTCCTCTTTTCTATCAATGTTCAGAATTATTAAGCGCCCAATGCGGCTGCTCGAAATTTTTCTGAATGTCCGAATTCCGTGGCGCTCCATGCGGCTGCCTGGAATTTAAAGGAAATTTTTTGGAACTTGTTTAAATACATATTGTCTGATATTTCAATACTTGGGCAATAGTGATTCAATAAAAGGACTATATCTGTTGAAATTACATTACTTAATCGAGATAGATTGTAGGTATTAAGCCACTGAGACAGTTTCTGTTGCAGAAATATTATGTGTGAAGAATATTGCAACAAGAGGATTTCAGGTTCATCCATGAAAAATCAAACCTCAAGGAATTTTTATTAATACTTTTGAGAATGTTGCAGGTAACATCGTGGGTCCATCGAGGGAAGTAAGAAACACATGACAATTTCAGATTTTCATTAGGCCGGTCATTATTTAAATTTAAGTAGATATGTATATGGTTAGGTAAGACGTGTTGAGTGGTCACATAGAATTATGTAGTTTTTAAGAAAAAAGGTATATGTACACTGCAGTGTGTAACTAAATATAAGTAGCAATTATTAAATACGAGCGCTCGTATACATAGGAATTATTAGTATTTAATTAGACATAGCAAATATGTACTGGCATATTTCCTATTAATGAATAGAAAATACTATTTCTTTGGTTCATTCCCAATTATGTAGTGAATATTTATCATGGTAGAAATATTCCAGAAAGTTCATAAAATTTTTAATGAATGAAACAAAGAAATGTTTTCAATTCTGCTTAGCTTCATCGCGGTAGCTTTTTACAGAAGGACTCCGTTGCCCGCTTGTGGAGCGATCGAGGATCGTTTTGCAACCGTGCATCAGGGGGATCTATAGAAATCTAAATAAAATTTTGCATAAAGGAGGGCGGATGGGCCGCGGTTAGGGTGGGTCTCCACTCGCAGCGCCTCCACGTGGTGAGACCTGGGCAATCTGTATTATTTGAAGCGTAATTACTAATCGTATCACAAGTAACATTGTAATAGAATTATTAATTACGTGACAAGTAAAACTAGCCGATTGGCTGCGATCATCTATCTTCGTTAATCTCTATTCTATCCGTCCAGATTCGATTCTAAATATTGCTCCTACAATTACATTTTATTTCTCCAATAATATTAAAAAAAAAAGACTCCAATAGCAATCTTGGTGCCATATTTCCCAAACAAATCGCGAACTCCTAAATACGTAGGTACCTCTACATGGGAACTTCATAGTTTGCTTTAAATTTGCGTTATTAACAAATAAAAGCTCAGGAGACCGTGGAGTATGTCTCGGTCCGAAGTTTATTTTCAAAGTTTCTGACAAATTATTTAAGTAATTAAAAGTTTGAAATTCCAAACACGTAGGTGTACCTCTGAATGGTAGCGTTGTAGTTGCTAAGACCTGGACTTACTGGACTTCTTGGGGAACTGGTCAGGGTTCCAAGCCCTGGTCCTTCCTGCCAGGGATTGTAACCGTAACCCTAGGCCGGTTCGGTTCTCAGTACCGTAGACTAATTTACATAACCGGGTAACCCGAGGCATCTAGGCACAGAGTTACCCGGTTAACCCGCTCTCAGAGCGGGTTACCCTAATCCGGTAGAGGGCGTAGTTTTTCCCCTATTTTTGTGAAATCGAGCTGTACTTATGAATTTTTAGGTTTTGTCTATTTGAATATTTTTTTGAAATTGTAAAATTATATATGTAACGTCAAATTATAAACAAATTTTTATTTTGTAAATTTCTCCTCGAGGGTGACATGTTTCTAAAGTTAAAAAATCTACTTAATATATTCCATGACCGTACTATTTTCTTATAAATCAGTAAATTTCATATATAATAGTTGTGTTACAAAATATTATTTTTATTATAAATAAATAAGTTAATAATTAATAAATAAATAAGTTGTAGGCCATTCATCCACCACGGTGATGCAATTAGACCAAGAAACGATTTGCATGTAATGTCCTGGGTATAATTCAAGAAAATTCGTAACATTTTTCCTCGAGAGATTAAAAATTACATGGAGAAACAAAACCCTGCAAGTAATTGACGTCATTGCATGCAACCCGGTTCTTGTTAAAATTGCAGATGCATCGCAGCGGTGGACGAGCGCGGAGCAACCATAGTCGGAATTTGGACGTAGAATGTCGTATGTCACTTGTAACCCGCTCCGAGCGGGTTCACCGGCTCTCTGTACTCTTTGGGAGCCGTTCCTTCGGGGTTACTACGGGTTACAGTAACCTTCCCTCGGTTAACCGGATTCGGGTTAGGGTTAGCCGGCGGTTACAATCCCTGCTTCCTGCACACCCTCGGCCCCCTGACCTAGGTTAGCTTATTCGGTTTGTGTCGATGAAATTTTCGAGTTCGTTAAAAGCCATTCAAAATGTTACTATTCCGCCAAGGCCAAAACCGATTTCTCTTCCTTTTTAAATGATTTCTTCGATTGTTTTTCATCATCTGTCCTATTTCATACATTCCTTCGTGAATTTTTGCATGAGTCGTTCTATTTCGTGTATTTCAAGTTTCTTTCAATTTATTTGCATAAGAGGCCTTTACAGTGTTACAATAAAGTATAAATTATATAAAATCACTATTTTCTTGTGTTTATTGTTGAGGTTTCCATCATTTGGCCCACATAAAGTAGCTGTCCACGTCGAAATATTCCCAAGTTTCACCTGTAATAAGAAAAATATTTTTAGTAGCCTGAATTGTCTATTATAGTAAATAGGATAAATGTTACAATATATTTAAAATGTCAAGAGCACGTGTCAAATTTTCTGTAGGAACAGCGGATTTTGTTAGTTTAAATATATTTGAATTCCCAGGGACAATGAGATGATTTGGCTTTTCTCAAAATAGTCGTTTGTAAAATGAATGGAGCACACGCGTGCTATTACAAAATAAATGATTTATTAATAAATACGTATAAATTGAAAGAAGAGTTTTTATAAATTGCAAATAAAAATTACCATTCTTGATGTTTAATTTATCAATTGCACAAGCCTTGTCATCAATTTCGGAGTCATTTGGAAATCTAAAATATTTTATATTTAAACTCTTTGTGTTTCCATTCCAATTTGAACATGATTTAACAGATCAACCAGGCATTTTTTAAATCTTTAAATATTCAAACAAAAAGGACAAAAGGAACAAAAGGAACTTCGAACAAGAAACTAAACTTAATTAAACTTTATTATATTGAACGAAACAGTGAATACAAGAGAAATTCTCACGAATGATTGCTTTACAAAACCAATCTTCCACGAATTTATAGTCGTGAAGTATGTTTACCAAAAGGATCTGTAACTATTTTCAAATCCTTGGGGGCTGAGTCTAACTTCACCTTTACTTTTCTTTCCTATTACATTCGTGTAGTCTTGTTCAAACTTCGCGCCTCTACAGTTTAAGCTACACGAAGGTAGGTAGTACATTATAAACCCCATAATGTAACTAGGCGACCATGTTTTAACATGACGGAAAGTGGGAAGGCGCAGTAGAAGACGAAAATGAGCTGCCGGTCGAGCACACCTTATGTCCTTACATCATGAGAAATACCACTTTTGGGAATGTATATATAAGCTGTACCAAACGAAAAATATATCTATCTATGAGAAATACCACAAACGCGTACAACGGGCACAACGAACACTGGCCTGATTCACACGATTGGCCGGTTGCTTCGCGACCATCCCCTCTACAATATTTTGTGAATATGGGCGAATTCCACTTACGCTCAAATCGCCTGTGAGTTTCATTAGGGTAGTTTTTCCTATACGCGACTGGACGCATCGTCAAGAATTTCAAAGTCGATTTTCTCGAAAATGAAGCGCAATATCAAAAAATTGTATTCGTTTTTCTCGACTCATTTACTTGTTACAAGTTGAAAAGAAAGAGTAACTTCTTTCATATCGCGCTTCATTCTCGAGAAAATCGACTTTGAAATTCTTTAAATAGCGTCCTGTCGCGTACAGGAGAACCTACCTTAATGAAAATCACGGTCGATTTGGGCAAAAGTGGAATTCGCTCCTTTTCGCTCAAGATAATTAGTTCATTTAAATTAGCGCGTTTCGCGAGCAGAGCACTTCAGGGGCACCAAACCACGCAGAAATTCCCACGAATCACAAGATTCCCCAGGCGGCCGCGCAACAACATGCATTGCGCTTGTTTTTCTTCTCAGCAGAGGTCGCACGCCTCGTCAGGCGGCACCGGAAGTAAAGAGAGGCCATACTAGTAAACCGTATATTCAAGTTTCTTTTGGACCTAGGCACCTAGGCACGATGGGTGAGATATCCGATTTTATACAAGTTTTGTTTTCATCGCTTTGAATCCGTACTTTCTCTTTAGAACTAGCTAATAAAGAATTATCGGTTGCTCACAACCAAGTCTATACCTACAGTTTAAGTTTATATTATTTCGATGAATGTAACTTAAAGATTGAAAGATCGATTTGTCAACGGCTTCGATGTTTCGTTGCCTGAGCATGTGACACCGTTTCGGTGTATCTACATATTTCTCACGATCATATGTATTTGTTGCCGTTCTTTCAAACTTCTAATGCGTCGTTCGCGTAGACGGAGAGCTACGCGTCCTCCTTTCCACGCAAAACCGACTGATCGGTTTCTTTTCATATTTACTGGATAATAACGAATCTACTCATTTCAGGTATCTCACGGGATCATTGGCACAAGAGGCGGGCAACTGGTGGCAAAAGGAAGCCCATCCGCAAGAAGAGGAAGTTCGAGTTAGGACGTCCGGCTGCAAATACCAAACTTGGAACTCAGCGTATTCACACGGTATTGTTACTTGGTGTTTTCCATTCTTGCCTCTTTCAAAGTTCTTGCAACACAAAAGACTTGAAATGAAATTTCTTTTTCCTGCAAGCATACTACAATATCGCTCAATCATGAAATGATGACGACCTTTACCTACTCTGAATAATGTGATGACCAAAAATCTCACAGCGTACTGATCGAACCTCTAAATTAAACAATCCTCGCTAAGCTTGTTAATGCGACTGTAACCATTATGGATTTCTTTTTCTATTTCTGCATAAGTCAGGTACGCACACGAGGTGGCAATAAGAAATACAGAGCTCTCCGTCTGGACACTGGAAACTTTTCATGGGGTTCTGAATGTACCACAAGAAAGACACGTATTATCGATGTTGTTTACAATGCATCGAATAACGAATTAGTAAGGACAAAGACTCTAGTGAAGAATGCGATTGTCACTATCGACGCCACACCTTTCAGACAGTGGTATGAAAGCCATTACGCTTTGCCACTGGGCCGTAAAAGGGGTGCTAAATTGGTGAGTAATTATTATCCTAGTATCGTCCTCGATTAAATATTATAACTCGGAAAGGCACTAAATATTTACAGACGGAAGCTGAGGAAGAAGTTTTAAATAAGAAACGCTCGAAGAAAGCAGAAGCTAAGTACAATGGAAGGCAGAGATTCGCTAAAGTTGAACCTGCTCTGGAGGAACAATTTGCTACAGGACGTGTGCTTGGTAGGCATTTTTTATCTAATAATTCAATGTAATACATATGCTGCTAATCCTTTAGAATAAGTTGCATACTATTTCAATTTAGCATTGCATATAGAATTATCACAACCCTGCATCTTCAGTATTGCTGCCTTAAATTTTTTATCACAATGATAGGTTGCAATCGAGAATTTCTACATTCTCGTATATTCTATTTCTCTCTATCTCCCTCCCTGCTTCGCGGATTCTATAACCGAATGATAATGCACACCAAAAAGTAGAGAATACGTTAAGACATTCCGATGAAAAAGGTTTCAGTCATTGTAAGTTGAAATTTCAATTTCAGCGTGCATAGCGAGTAGACCCGGGCAGTGTGGTCGAGCGGACGGTTACATACTTGAAGGCAAGGAACTTGAGTTTTATATGAGAAAAATTAAAAGCAAAAAAGCTAAATAAACATGTAGCTACAGGAACAAGATAATAAAGTAATCTATACGAAAAAGAGACTGGCGAGAACAGAAGTTCGTAAATGAAGAAAATATCCCATGCATGTCTCGACATCCCCACGTGACAGAGTTTGAAATATCTTTACTACCTTGTCCCACGCACAGCACACACAGTCTTCCAGACAAATCAATGGGAAAGAATCGGTTCTATCGTGTGAATATAAAACTGCGCCCGAGATCTGAGCGAAGGAAGGTATAATTAGCAAAATAACAGGTTAGCGAAATAATGAAAAGGCTCTGTTAAAATCAAACGTTTATGTGCTGCCATTGAACTGTAACGTTAAAAATAAAATTTCATCGCTAGTTATGAATCCATACGATAGTGTTTTAGATAGCGTACACAGGCGCGCGCCAGTTAATCAAAACGCAACTTGCAAAACAGTTGTTCACGGTTATATCAGCAATATACAATCGAACGTATAAAAATTTAATATCGTACAATCTTATTCGGAGTATATTCATTTACACTTACAGTATGTATAACTACATATCTCAATTGCCACATACAAATGTTTATAAAAGCACTCCAACCATATATTATTTCAGTCTACTTGGACGCTTCACAGAGCGTATATTAACAATCTTGCGTATCGATTTATACACATGAATCTTTTTGCACGGCCCGTTAATTGGAACGACGTTCATGACAAGACTCGTCTCTGCGGAAAATGCGATTCACAGCTATGTTGGATCTTGATTATCTTCGGTTTTCGAATAGGACAAAGACAGGGATGCCAATATTTCGCTCAATTTATTTTGCGACAATGCATATATCCCGTCAACGGAGCTGTTTACTTTGGCATTATGATTCTGAAAAACAAAGGGATTCTTGGAGTATCGTATTAGGGTAGACGAAAAGAAACTTGCAGGCTTACATAATCTTAAATGCTTCTTTCACTGGATTATTGTTAATGATGAGACTCGACGAAGGTATGAAGGGACCAAAGGCACGCTCAGTGTAAGTTGAATGAATCGCGGATATAGCTCTCCAATTTCTAGTTTTAATTTAAGGACGGCTAGGAATAAGGTGATTCTTGGGAATTTTTTCTAAGAAACTGTTGAGCGGATCTTTTCAAAACTTTCAGGGTATTTTAGTTCACATTCAAACATTAAAAATTGATTTTTACGTTACAAAGTGTTCGGTAGAAATGAAGATATATGAACACATTCGTTAGGACTTGCGCGCCGGCGTTGCAAATTGGCGATTGTAATTGTGGCCCCGTTTCTTCCCTGAAATAAAAAGCCATGGATATTCTTATTTCTAGTAGAATTACATTGTCGATGAATCTAACAAACGAAAGAAAGTTAAAAGTTTGCAAATTGGTGGGACTTAAAGAAAAAGTTACGATTCTGCCCCAAGATATTTCCTACTGTTTATGGAAAAAGAGTTGTTCAGTTCAATTATCCAGTTCAATGTCTTAGGTTCATCGACAATGTAATTATACTAGAAATAAGAAAGTCCTTGGTTTATTTATTTCAGGAAAGAAATGGGGCCACCATTACAATCGCCAATTTGCAACTCAGGCGCGCGAGTCCTACCGAATGTGTTCACATATCTTTATTTCTACCGAACACTTTATAACGTAAAAATTAATTTTTACTGTTTGTATGTGAAACTAAAATGCCCTGAAAGTTTGGAAAAGATCTGCTTAACAGTTTCTCTTAGTAAAAAATTCCCAAGAATCGCCTTATTCCTAGCGTCCTAAATAGGGCTCCCCCTTAATCCGATTATAAGACTGGCTAAAGTAACGCTCGCTATTGATGATGCATACATATGCGCGCGCGCGTGTGTGTGTGTACGAGCGTGCGTGCTAGCATGCATGCTGCGGATAAAATGCACAAAGTAAAGTTTCTTCATTTACTGCGACGTGCAGGAGTGGACAGTACTCCTTGAATAAATATTCTTTATTTCTTATCGTTTGTATTTTTACATTACAAAAAATGCCGTGTAACGAGTGCGTGCGCGTGTGCGCGCGCGGCGATCCACGCAAGCACACGCGCACGCACGCACACACACCTTTTTAATGTTTTAATTATAACACTTACATGTAAACACAGGACGCGAACAGCGGTGGAATAAAAATCTAACTTTATTATCAAAACTTATGAGGGAATCGCGTGTAAAGGTTACGCGCAGATTTCAATGAAACTTCGCATTTAGACAGAGAAGCGAAAAACGTATCGGACCAGCGTTTCGCCCGGCATGGAGGGCGAGCCTAATACTTTCCGGTATTCTATGTGCGTAACTACAAAATTTCATTAAACCCGCTGTTTAACATTTCGCTGGATTCCCGCGTTAGATTAGGGACTAAGTATTTATAATTCATTAAACCTGCGGCTTCGATTTTCAGAGACTTACACCGACGCGTTCTAGGCCCTCCATACGTTTGCGCTCGCAAGCTGTGTATTTAACATGAGTCTGGGCATCACCTGCTGCTGATTCGAATTCGCAGCAGAGCTGGTTACGACAGTGAACGAAGGTTTCTGAGCGCAGGTTCTCATATGCAACGGCCAGTGTGCCTGTTGACATGGATAGTCGCAATATGCCGTGTTCCAGCAACAATAGAACAATGCTTCTCGACCGCACATCGCACACCATTGTTTACGTTTAATTTGTTCGATAGATCGTCGTTTCTCTTCTTCGGCTTCTCTACGAGTCTCTTCGATAGCACGTAACCGTTCGGCCTCTAGGCTCGCCTTCATCTCTCTTAATATCCGATCTGCAATTCAGAATATCTAGAAATACCTGCACTTTGTAACGGTACAAAACGATTATTCAGCAGACTTTTAATGTTTTTAGCAGGGGAAAATAGTATATGCACACTACAGCAGTGATGAGCAACCCGCGGGCCGCATTTCCCCTTCGAGTCACTGACCTGCGGCCCGCAATTCTTTCAATTTTAAATCTCTGTTAGAAATAATAAATTCACTCGGAAATTAAAATCCTTTGATTAGTATATTTGAGTATTTAATATTGCGACCCGCGTAGAATATTAGGGTTCCACTTTTGGCTCACAGGATGCTCATCACCGCGCTACAGTATTGTCGAAAACGAGACGTACCAGTGTTGTGTTTCAGTTCGGCTATCTGTTGTTGATGTTGCCATCTCATGCGTTCTATTTGCAACCGTAGAAAGTGAACTGTCGCTTGATGGTTCTCCGACGTAGCGTATTCGGAAATCTGATTCTCTTGAGCCACTTCTTTGTACGCCTCTTCCATTAGTTGGGCCATCTTTCTGGCCAAATCTTGCGCACCGTGATACAAACGAGCGCTAATAGGGCCAGCTTCCGGTGGGAGCATCTGATATTCGATAGAATTTTGAGTCTGTTGAGCAGGGATAAAGATCAGAGAGTCGGCCGAATTCGACAATAGAGTTGCCGATGGATGCGAAACGACAGCGAGTGGCGGGCAAGGACGAGCCTTATTAGGGAACGATTTTCTGGCTTTGCTTTCTTTCTTCTGATGCGGTGTGTCTCCCGGAGACTGTTGGGTCTCTGGAACACCACCAGCTTTTTCTTTCTCTTTCTCAGCTTTCTCGGCACGCTCAGTCTTCTCAATTTTCTCGACTGTCTCAATTGCCGATAAACCGTCAATAGGTTTCTGAACCAGATCGGATGTGCCATTGTTTACGACAAGAAATAACGCAACAGGCTGATCGGTCGGAGGTTTGTTCAACGTCGAAGCGTCCAGGATATCGACTTGCGTTTTGCTACCGGACATCGAACTGGGCGACGATGTTGCCTTGCTATTGTTGGAATTGTTTAAAGTATCCTTCGTCAATGCCGGGTTGGCCTGTATAACCGAAACGGTCGGTTCCGCCTTTAACGATTTCGGAGTTTGATTGTTCACGATTGACCTCAAAGCTTTCTCTGCATTCACTTTATCGACCATTCTAGTTTTTGGCTTGTAAACCTTTCCCGCGGTTTTAGTACTCTTCGAGCTACTTCTCAGCGGGCTTGGCAAACCTTGATTGGCGGCGTCTCCTTTAGTAACGTTAATTCTCAAAAGAGACGATTCGTTTTTCAGCATTGTCGTTGCTTGCACGTCGCCCACCGTCGAATGCTTGCCCGGAGACGTCGCCGCTTGTTTTCGCAACTTCTCCGGAGATTTCCCGTCATCGACTACTTTCTCGGAATTATTATTCTGCTCTAGTATTGGGACGTTTGATTCGACTGGATTGTCCTGAGTTGTATCACTTTCGGCCGTACTGTTTGTGTCAGTACCTTTGCTAGTGCCGGGTTTCGCGTCTTCTCTCTTGGACAGTTTTGCGTTCGCAACGTGTTTATCGGATTTCGTGCCTCCCTTAGAAGTTCGCTCCCCCGCCGTCGATTCGTCGTTCGACTTCGGAGGAGGATCGGAACGCGCATCCCGCGTAATCGAGACCAACTGGAGTTGGGTTTGACTGGAGTCTTCAGGTCCATCTACTTGCGGGTCCGCCTGTTTATTAAGCGAATCCTCTTCTAGTTTGATTTGCTCGGTACTCGTGTCAAGATCGGTGAACGTCTTACTTTCGTTGTCGGAATTATCCGCTCTCTCCGAGTCACTTTGTGACTTCGCTTTAACGTGTAGCCGTTTCTTGACAAATGGCTTCTTCTTGGGGCCGAGTAGTTGCGAAGATGTGCAGCCATTGGTACATAGAGGGTCGTAATTTGGTAGCATTAATTTTATCTGCGTTGGATCATGTGGATTGTATTGCACTTTGGGAGGCGCGAATTTAAACTGACCAAATACGAGCTCAAGCTTTCGGCAATGCCGTGTAATCTCTCTGACGCATTCTTCCATATCCAATTTCCTTTTACGCGGCAATGGAACCGGCGGCTCTTCGGAGTACAAGTACAGGTCTCGTGGCGGTACCCATGCACGATCGTGCTCGCCGAAGAAACGCACATCTACGAAACCTTGGGAGTTTATTCGCGGCATTGCTTTGGCCGGCCAGAACGGGAAACCTTTCAGCTTGGCCCACACGAGTGGATGAGGACGGCGGCAGGGCTCGATGAACCAAGACGGTTGCGGTCTCGGTAAGTTCCTCCCATGAGCGTAACAATCCGGGCAAGCTTCGATCTCTGACACTTCTTGGCGCGCCAGCTTAATTATCTGTTTCGCAGCATTCGTTAATTTAGATGTATCGGTGTACACACCGCCGCCTGAATAATTCAAACGAAACTGTAGAAATTAGTTAATCCTACATCCTTACCTCCTATTAAATTAACTAAACGCACGATGGAATACATTACGTACACGTGTTGAACACAATACAATTGTGTTGTATCCATTTGGCGTCGGCCATGAACGCGTCCGTGCTGCCGTAAAATTTAGCCCGCACATTCGACTCCAGAAGGCTCAGATCCATCGGCTTCACCACGTAGTGTAGATAATTCGGAGCTTCGGAGAGTTCGACTGGTTTCCAGAACGGCTCGGACTGTGACAGAAAAGTCTTGAAATTTTATGGCACGAAACAACGGGGATGTAAAAAGAATTATTGAGCGGTACGTACGCCAGGGTACTCTCTCATTCTCTCGACTACATGCTTCAATAACAAACACAATTGATCAACCGACAATTGAGACATTGCGGTAGACCGAGTCTCTGCGTTCTCCGCTCGCAAAATAGCTGCGCAATCTCCGCATATCCAATTTTGGATAGGCGCTCGCGGCATCCCTATGCACCTGCGGTGCCAGGATCGCGGACACGCGCTGCAATGCGCTTCTACGGATTCTTTGTGGCATCGCCAGCAGAATTTATCGTTCGCACTTTTTTTCTTTCGCTTACTCCTGGGATTATGTTCCTCTGAAAGTGAATCTGCTTCTTGAGTACTAGAAAGTTAATTAAGTTCCTTAATGACATGTACGTGTGTGCGTGCGTGCGAGTGTGTAGTTCTGCGTGTGTGTATCGATATATAAATGAACGAATATCAAAATCGCTGTGAAATCTGTTGAAAATTATGTTAAAAGCAGATACTGTCCGCACTCACACAGTGTTTCGCTGCTTTCTTTTTAGACTAGACCCACTTCTGATCGTTGTTTCTTTCGCGCTGTCGCTCTTATTAATCTTGGAGCCATTTTCCAGTACAGAGGAAATTCCGTCTGACTTTCTTGCATTCTTTACAGAATCCACTTCATTTGAGTCACTTTCTTCCTTGATATCGTTTTCTAGAATAATCACCTCGTGCTTGTTTTCACTCTTCCTCTCATCGTATTGTGCAGCTCCCTCTGTGTCTTTAATACTATCTATTGTATCTGCAACTAAGATTTTACTGTCGTCCCTGGTAGACACATCGGTGGAATTATCTTGATCGTTCTGCACGTTCATTAACTCTGAGGTTTCCTTTTGTGACTCCGATATAACCAGGCTCTCCAGCTGCAGAGAATTTGCCAGCCTTTCTTGAGCCTCTACAGATGACATTTTTACTCATTGCACGCGTTTACTTGAGTATATGTCTGCTGAAACGTAAAAATGAAGAGTAGGACAATTAGAGCTCGCATAAATCCGAATAAAATTTATGTGTTACAAATGAATATCTCTCCTTCCGAATGAAACGTTTACCCCATTGATTACAACGCACGATTTTGTGCAAAACTAAGGAAGCTTGTTACATACACATTGATCACAAATGCAGCACTTAATAGACAGACTTTGTATCTCAAAGCTTTGCGCAAACAATGATAATATTCTCTTATATATATATATTCTATTCATTTCCAGCCAACTGAAAATACACTGCTGATTTCTCGTTAGAAGATTAATTTGTTATGATTGTACTATTTGCATTCACTGCTGTTCTCCATTTCATATACAGTCACGCGCGCGGGCGCGCGCTCGCACATACGCGCGCGGGCGAACACACACGCGCGCAGTTGACATAGTATATTTTTTGCTTTCTCGCTCCGTCACAATCGGATGAAGATGTACGTACTATCAATTGGGAAATCAATAGAGAATTATGAAAATTGGCATTGAATGCTACGATTAGAGTGTTATAACAAAGGTATTGCGCTGGGTATTGATTGTGGCGATAGTGTAGGATAGAGCACGATTATAGGAACTGTACAAAAGAACTGAGTAGAGTATATTCTACAGTCTACACTATAATGAACATGTATGTATGAGACAGTTACCATCTATGGAGCTCTTAAATAAATCCAGGCCTGTAATTGGCGAAAGTGTTTCGGACGGTTCACCAGTATTAGAGTGTATTCTGCAGGTTGAACAAGCCACCATCCATACAGATGTTAAACAGCATGGATAAGCAAGATATATCACTTCCCAACACGACATTGCATCAAAACCAAAACCATAAGCATTCCTTCCCCCTCTACGCGCAAGGCTCCTGTAGGCGCATATACATATGTACCTACGTGAAATTATCAGCAAATGGTGTACACGTGAAGACGTACACTTAATACTATTAACAAGGCACGTACGTATGTGTGTACTTACGTGAAGGTATGTATTGCTTGCATGTGCATACACACAAGTGAATTTCCTAACGGGGCACATACGCCTGAAATTACTACCAGACAGAATTAAATATGCAACGATAACCAATCGAAGCACAATTCCCCCAATCACCAATAAAAACACTTGTTTTATTCCTGTCGGCCGGCAGTGTTGTTTCTAACGAAATTCCATAGTGTATGGAAATGGGAAGAGAAGATGGATGCAGATAGAACTATCTACAATCTGTAGGAAATGAAAATTGTGGCCAGCTTGCGGAACGGAGCTGGGGTTAGTCACACGGTTGACGGAGATGCCCTGTTTTAGGAATATATAGTATGAATATATATGTAGTGAAAAAACTAATTATAAAATTGTGTTGTTGTTCAAGATCGTTGCATAATGAGTTACACTTAGTTGCAGTGTTCTCAGAGTTTGAAATGTAAATAAATGAAAAAGTGTTTTTAACGAAGTTAGTTGATGTAGTTGGTAGGTGTCGCCGGTAGATGGCCACTGAGACTCCTGAAACACACGTTCGAGAAACGTTTAATACCTACTTACCTTTTTAAAATTAGCGCCAGTCGAAGAGTCGAGCGGAGTTGAACTCCTTCGTTGCGAATCCAATTCTTTGGAAATTGTGGGATGCGCAATTTAAACGGTAGCGCGTTGTCAGTTTTGGGCAGTTTGATTGTTCTTGTTTTCGGATCGATTGTGGTGTAATAGGTGAATCGCGGGAGTAGCGGTAATAGTGGTAAGTTACGCGCGTAAAAGAAGGCAGACGAAAACGTGTCCGTATGTCTTACGTACAGTGAGTAACGAAAATATTTTTATAATCACTTAACTTTTTTAAAATTAATCCAAACGACTTGGGTTTTTTTTAGAAGCTAGAAGGTTTAGTTTGCTAAGTGACGTGTTTCGCCGGTTTGAAAAATGCGTTTTTTAAACATTTTTGTGAGCCTGTAATGAAAATTCAAAAAACCCGTTTGCACATACTTAAAATATCATCAAAATCTGTTAACGTTGCTCTGAGCTATAAACGCTTAAAAATCGTGAAATCAGCGCATTCATTACAGGCCCACAAAAGAAAGTTTAAAAACCGACCTTTACTATTTTTTTTCGCTATTCCGACTAAGTGCAATTTTTTCCAAAACAGCGAAATACGTCACTCAGCAAACTAATCCTTCTAGCTTTTCAAAAAAACTCAGGTCGTTTGGATTAATTTTAATAAAGGTATGCGATTTTAAAAAGCGTCTGAATATTTTCGTTACTCACTGTATATAAATATGTATAAACAAATCCACTAAAATATTTCTTAAACGTTTTAGATGACTGCCGATTACACGAGCGAGTTGCTGAGAAACGTTCATCAAGGCATTCTTCCACCCAAACCTGGACAAAGTTTCTTGATCCAGGGAGATTACGAATATTGGCATTATGGGTGCGATGGCTTCAATGACAAGGTCTGTATAAATATCTTCAAATAATGTAGTTAGACTACTATGATTTTAATTATTGAAAGAATTTAGCGGAAGACAATTTGGAAAGATTTATGAAGCTATATCTTTTCCCCATGAAAAGTAACACTTTGCAAATGCAATAAATACGTCAGCATGAATAGTAGAAAGATTATCTTTACCTAAAGTTGAAATTATTAACATTTTCACCATTAACCGACTGAGAAATCACAATTTTAAGTACATATGCACATGTAGAACTCTGCGACAATTATGGGGAATTGAAAGTTAGTTGAGAGAAGTTTAATCGTTAAGGAGGCAATATCAGAATTATTGTTTCTCTTAATGAGCGTACAGGGATGGGGCTGTGGGTACAGAACGCTACAAACAATTTGTTCATGGATCATAATGAACAGAAACTTAGAACAGAGTGTCCCAAGTTTGAGGACTATACAAGAAGTATTAGTTGCGTTAGAGGACAAAGAAAAGTCCTTCGTTGGGTCAAGAGAATGGATAGGAAGTTTTGAAGTAAGCACTACATAAGTTACTCTCCCTTTCTTCGGCTATCCCAGACTGTGTAACTGTTTCTTACACTTACCTGTTGCTTCTATAATCTGGCAAATTCAAACTACTAAATATTGTGTATTAAGGAGTTCACCTGTTCCCAAAAATCTACTTTGATGTTTATTGCACAGACGAAGAAAGGGATAAATACTAAAAATAAAAGTGAAGAAGCCAATTAATGATAAATCGTAGGTATGCCTGGTGCTGAATCACTTGTACAAAGTCCTTAGTAAGATTGTTCATATTCCAAGTGGCAATTTATTATCGAGCCAAATACCCACTATCAAAAGGCACTTCGAGGAATTTGCCAGCCCTATTATGATGGGTGGGGACAGAGACTGTTCTAGCAAATGCATAGTGGGAGTTCACGAAGGCTTAAACAATACCTACATATTGATTGTCGATCCGCATTTTATCGGCAGAGTAAAAAGCATCCAACAGTTAGAAGCTTGCCATTGGGTGAAATGGCATAACGTTAAGGACTTTGTGGACGATTCGTTTTATAATCTGTGCTTGCCACAGGTGAAGTATGTATTACGATAAGAAATACAACAGCCACTGCATAAGCGCCAATAAAAATGATTGAAAATGCAAATCTGTCCATTACTTATTTCTACATCGATTATCACACTGATGGAGATGTTCAGGAAACTGTTTTTATATATTGTTAATAATAGTAATTATATATGTATAGTTTAACACATACATATGTACATCGTTACATTACAGTATACATATAAAACATGTTCTCTGCACTGCTTATACAGTGTATCTTGTAAAGCTACTGAATGATGGTGCTCATTGAATAGTGTGTTAATCAGTATTCAGTATCAAAGCAACTCCTTGCAGCACCCAGTGCGAGATGTGTTCGGACGTAGCAAGATTTGCCTCGAACACCAGGCCTATTCCCATTGCGTTACGTCGATTGGACGTCGTGTAGACAGGCGTCTTGAAAGTGTTCTACAATCGCAGTGACGTATCGTAGATTTAGAAAATATCAGAGTACATAGCAATGGCTTAGTGCAGAAATATTGTATGTCCACAGGTTTGAACACGCAATGGTGCATAAAATTCAGGGACATTCAATGAAGATAAATATTATTTTTGACAAATTTATAAAGTAGATGTAAATTTTATTTTTATACGGCATGAAGAAACAGCGAAGGATTATTTGTTGCATGTAAAAATTGAAATTTCATACAAGGTGGACATTGAATATTGGTGCACTTGTTTGATTTGATACCTGGAGGCTAAGTCTATGAGCTTCAACTGGAATGATGATAAGAATCGGTAGGCCTTGGACTAGAATTTTCGGATGCGATCTTTTCAGGCATTGTTCTTCCATGTCCCACCTAGCACCTTCCAGGTACAAACCAGTTACGTAGCAACCCTAGACAAATTAAACGATATCGTAAATCTGATCACACGTTGCAGCGTAATTGCCGTGGATGTATGTTGATATTTTTCTTTCTCTACCTGATCTGGTCTCTCTTCCACTTGATCGGGATTGGTATATCTCGAGACTGCTGTGTAAGTGAGAGCCCGATCGAGGGACCAACTGTTTCTGCGACAAGCCATTTGCACGAGGGCCGCTAAATAAGTTTCCGGAATGTGCAGGCCAGATAACCACAGAACAATTGGTTCGCTTGCTGCCTAAAAGATTTTTAACATCGTCGATGATTCGCGGACATTTGAAATATAGTTTTAAGGGGTATTCTACTTTAAAAACCGATTTTCCTTTTTACATTTTCTTAAAGAATATTGTTTAAAAGATGTATGTGCAAAGCCTTATATTTGAAGTTTTAAAATTAAAAAAGTTATATGGAAAACTTTAAACGCGTTTTCTCCAAAACCAGGTTTTCTAAATGGTTGCCGTAATATTTTAAGATCTACTCAACGGATCGACTCCAGATTTTTTGTGCACCTTCGCTGCACGTCTCTTTAACGTCCATACTAAAATGAATTCATAAAAATGTTTCTTTCTCAGTTTTTTAGTCCGCGAAAGTTACGAAAAACATGAAAATATTGATAGTCAAACTTCAAAGTGGTGCCGTTTATTTAACAACCGATTTTTTCTTTTGATTTTGTTTTTTTTTTATTTCAAATGAACAGAATAAGCGAAATTATGGCAACCATCGCAGGAGTTTTTTTTAATGAATGCGTTCAAACGTTTGCACTGACAGAAATTTGAATTATTTCCCTCTAATAAAATTTGTAAACATTACTGAAACCTGGATGAATATATAAACCAAAGTTTGACGAAAACAATTATATAGATATCCCCTAAAAAAGTACCAAAAATTGTGTAAAAAATCGCGGCTTAAACTAGAATACCTCCTTCATTTAATTTACATCTAACTTTTCATCAACATACCCAATTAGTATACTGATTAATTCTTTTCACAAAATGCTCCATCCAACCAGCAAGTGTTTTTCTCGTGTCTGGTGCTAGTCTGATCCACTCTTTCGGCAGCACACCATTATACAAGGCTGTAGAAACACTCTCAAGTGTTGTGTCCATCCCAATTTCACCAACGATAGCCTGGGATATGGGACAGTAGGACAGATTCGTTTCGACTCGACCCGGATCTACCCAGAATTAAAAACCCACAAACCTTTCTTAATTGCGTGAGCGTCCTCTTCATCGCTCCGATTAGCCGATTAAATCTCTCCAGTTCTTGAAAGAGAACGATCGTGGTTGGCGTGATGACTACTCCGAAATGTTTCCTCACCCTTTCGAGATCATACTCTTCTGGAACTTTGCCTAGTATCTCCTCGGCGACTTTGTCGATGAAGTTATCTTTGCTTATTCCAGTGCTGTCCACTTCTAAAGTGTTTCGTCAAATCAGTTGTAATTCGCAGATGCATAGAACTTTAGCTAGTGTCAACATATCGAACTTTAGGGTGTCTTTTCAACCCTTCGATATGAACGATTCTCGATAAAAAAAAATATGTGTTAACGACACCCGCCGATCAAAATATCGAAAAAATTTTGTTTGCATATTTTCTTTCAGAAATGGTGTTAGCGATTGTACTTGCCAATTCGTGGTTGCAATTCCGTAAGGCTACTCCACATTTCCCTCGTTGCTTGAGTAAAATATCCAATTTCGGCGTTCGGATGGAGCCCGAAGACTTCCGGGGTGTTGACCAGCGGGAGTTGCTCGATGAACTTTATATAATCGTCGCGTTCCCCTTCGGGGGGTATCACGTAATCGACGTGGCTGTCGTGATAGAAATGGAACGGCTGGAAAGAGTCGAACAAAAAGTCCCCGAAGTATTCGTCCATGTAAACTTCAGACACTCGGCGATCGTAGGCATCTATCACTCGGCCGCCGTACATTACCTGGCGATTTGAAAGATGCTAGTTTTCGAAGGGATTCCGATTGCGTTATAGAATGAGATGCTCGTTATCTGGGAGAGAGTTGGAATCAAAGTTAGGCATTATTCGAATAAATTTAAATAATCTTCGAATAAAATGAAATTATTCAAGAATAACGAATAAGTTTTTAATTATTTCTTTTTGAAATTATTCGAACAAAAATTTATTCGGATAATGGACAACTCTGGTGGGAATTTCGAATGAGAAGCAACGAATCACTACCCTACCTCGCCTATTAGGTATTTCAAGCTGTTCCATGGTATCCTGGTGTCTTTCGTTAATGTAGCCTTGTCGAGATATGTTGCCAGGATAGTTGTGCTGACGTTGAAGTCCGACTCGTTGAAGTCGTAATTTATGTTCCATCCGATCTTGTCGTACCTCCTTCTTTCCTGTTTATACATATATTATATATTTTCTACGTGCATGCAGGAGGAAGACGAAAAGAATTTACGTAAATATCGCGTGATACTTACTTGAATAACCGCGTGATAGAAGGCTAAGACATAAATTAAGTTCTTGTAGGCGGAGTGGCTGCAGCTTTCCAACACGTCTGGCCCCATTTTCAAGTAAGTGTTCTCCAGATTTAACTTTAATCCACTCGGTGGTTCCGTGACCACTACAGATGCAAATTGTTAGCTGAATGTTATTGGATCAAATCAGGTCAGTTGGCTGCGTTGGCGAACCTTTCAAGGACTGTTGCAGTATTCCGATCGGGAAGTTCGGGGTTGGTTCGGTCGTAAGCCACAACCGGAAGTCCGGATGGGGGGTTCCAGCATCCTCCAAAAGTTTCTCTAATTCTCTCGTAAATCCCAAAAGCAAGTGGCAATTTTGTAGCATTAGCCATTGCCCTCTGGTCACGGCTATCTCCAGTAACTCAGTGGCAGTCTGGAGAGAAACATATTATACGCATGTAGACGTTGGTGTAGTTGGGCAAAAGCAACTGAAACTTACGGGGTAACGTTACGATGATAGGCCACAAATGGTAGGATAACTTTGGAGGTGATTTTAAAGAAATTTATGAAGGAGAAAACATTTTTTTTCTTCAGATTTTTGGTATTTCCCATTTGACTCAATCAGCGGTGGAATTTTTCACGTCCACGTCGATGGACCTACAACAAAAAGACAAAAGGTTGTGTAATCTACACACTAAATACTAGAGAAGTATCCAACATGTCGAAAAATATTGATTTTTGGAGTAATGGCGATCGTTTCAAAACAATCTTTTCTTTTGCTAGAAAATTCAAGATGAGGAGAAAATTCAAATGTTCGCCATTCCACCAAAAATCAATATTTTTTCGAAATCTTGGGTACTTCTCTAGTATTTAGTGTGTAGATTACAAAACTTTTTTTCTTTTTGTTCTGGACGTGGAAATTCCACCGCGGAGTGACACTAATGGAAAACACTTTCGTTCAAAAACTCTGAAAAAATAAATATTTTTGTGTTCTTCCCAGTACAATTTTTTTTTATAATCAGCTCTAAAGTTACCCTACTGTTTTTGGCCTATCATCGTGGCGTTACCCCCTAACTTACCCGAAAGCAACTGGTCCAATCGTATAATGGCCAATTATACGTACACACATACGTCGAATCTCACCTTTTCCTGGCCTTGCCCTAGCGACAAGCATTTAAATTTCCCCCCTCCACAGCCGTGTTTGTCGGCTAGCTTCATCAATTCCGCAGACGGATCCGAACCGGGGCTCAGGATGAACACGATAGGCATCTTTGACGTGCTTTGCTCCAGGATCAACTCGAAACTGATGTGAGGCGGAGTGATATACTCCTCGCCCATCACTTCGCTGATGTAATTTATGACAGCCCGGTACACTCGATCCACACGGAAGCACCGTATGAACATCAGCTTCTCGAAGGGTTCCAATTTGTCGGAGTAACCCAGTGGGAAGGTGTCCGATTCCGGAGCGTCCCCGTCGTACCACTGGTAACAAAAAACACAGACGCTCGATAATTGTATTTCTTCGCCCCACTCTACTGTTTAGTCTGGTTCGCGGTGGTGGTGTTTCGAGAGAAACATGGAAGATTTTAGGATCGACGAACCAGTTGCCATTCGTCGGCGTGCTCTTGCAATTCCACCGCAAGTTGGCCGAAAGTTTCCGGGAAGTCGCTGTTCAATTTCAGTATGTCCATCCATCGAGTGGAGGGCAGCCAATCGGTGGGATTAATTTTGGTCGCTTTCTCGAGAGCAATGCTGCCTTTGATGAAGAAGTCCAGTTGCCTTTGGGTCAGGTTCCCCAGGGTCTGCTCTAGTCTAGCGGAGATTTGAAAGGAGAAGAGCAGCTTGTCCCTCTCGAAGATCCCAGTGCAACCGTAATCGTACACGTTCTTGGTTAGCATCTCAATAATATTTGTCAAACGGTGCTGTAGCGAAGGGTCGGGCAGCGCTTTTCTCAGGGAATAAATGAACACCTCCACGTAGCTTATAAGGGAGTACTGATACATCGAGTTCACCATTGCCATGTCGGCTAGAACGAAGAACAGGATCGCCCCGCGTTTCGCTACCGGCCGATATCCGTCTCGGAGTTTGTTCACGTCCGCGCCGGTGACTTGAGCCAGGTACAGCTTAGCCATCGCGTCGTTGGCGCTTGATTTCGTGTTGTCCAGGGTTTCGATCAGCTCGATGTTGTCTAACATGTTGCCCTGGTTGGTGGAGATCTCTAGCAGCAAGCTGTCTTCCAGTTGCTGCAGCAGGTTTTTGTTCTCGCTGGTCTCGGCGATCAGTGTCTCGCGTTGCGCCTCGACATCCGGCCTCTCTGTTCGCACTACCACCGACAGAAGCTGGTCCTCCAGGCCCTGTATATAATAATAAGTATGTTACGATTCTCTTTGTTTTGCTCTCCTTCCACTCCGTACTAAGTGACATGGAATATTACCCTAATGGTCACCATATAATTCACTATGGTCGCTTTGGCGTACAACGCAGGATCGAACATCGGATTCGAGATTTTGGTCGTTAGGTACATCCGGAATTTCGGATCGTAATCCACTTCTTTATTGCCGAGAATGACGAACGTTCGACCACCAACGTCTGCAACAAAGTTTCTTTGTATTACATACATAGGTATGTTTGTAGTCGGCATCTTGGGTCTTCTTCGACATTAGTGGGTACGTACAGGGTTATCCACTTAACTCACGAGGGAAGTCAAGCAAAGTGGAAATTCTGAAGATTATGCAACTTTGTGCGCAAGTAGAATAGTTCATCCGTAACACAAACCTATTTTTTTGTTGGTGCCATAGTGCGGCACTCATTGAAAAAAAATGCAGAATTTCCTTTTTCGTAGAACATCTCGAGAACGATAAGTGGATCACCCTGTACATTAGTGTATAGTATATGATATTGTTGATCTGGCTGACCGCTTACTTTGTATATCTTTCGACAAAACGTTCTCTATCACAGGATCGACGTCCTCGATATCTTGAAACAACACTGGCATACCGTATCTTATCGCCAGCTCTAATTGTTTCAAGAAATCCGAGTCTAAGAACGAAAGGATTTTCAGTTGTTTCTTCTGCTCCTTCTTCTTTATCCAATTGAGTGCTTGCTGTTGGGGGTCGATGCAGATAGCGAATCTTGACGCTCGGGTGGTTAGTATACCATTCTGCACGGACAGCTCATCCGGTGGTAAACCCTCTGACGTCCAGCTTGAAAAGCAACGATATTAATTCGTTTACGACCGCTGATGACTATGCGAATCAAGCGAGCAGGCACGCTTCGTGTCACTTTAAATAAACGTAGAGCTGAAGGAGGATCTTACGTGCTGATTTCAACATCGTTGGTCAGTTGCGTCTCAATCGTAAAATTGTCGGTAAACGGGATCTGTTTGGCCAGCAAGTTGTTCCACCAATCGTTGTACAGCATCCGATTTCGATACTCGTAAGTGAACGGGCCGCAGTAGGCGAGAAACCCCGCGGAAATAAGGCAGTTGCCAATAATATTGTCGATCTGACCGTGCAGGTTGTCCAACTCTTTCTTCCAGCGCTGGTTCTCCGACGACAGGCCAGTGATTAATCTGTCGGCAGCTATCAGTCGCCTTTGCATAAGGTCCGTCTCCTCCTGCAACTCTTGCCTCTCCGCCATCGCGATCTCATACTTGGCGTTCAGTTCTGTTATGGCTTTCTCGATTCTTTTCAATTCCTTCTGCTCCCTCTCCATGGCCCTTCGTGCTCGCTCCGATTCCTCCTCCAGCATTTCAACCCGCTCTATCTTCGGCTTCACCTGAAACGGGGGAGCGTGTTCACAAAGTGGCATTGATTACGACAATCAACCGCTTTGGCAATAGAAGCCACAAGGCGTGACGCGCAATCACCTCTCGGAAGACGGCGCAATAGTCCAAAACAGCGAGCACAAACTTGTACAGGCCGTATCCAGCTCTGCTGATGTTTTGCATTTGATCCAGCTTGGTCGTTTTCTTCATGTGCGCTCTAACTGCCTGCTGTTGCTTAAGCGTGATCCGCTCGACATTCATTTCTTGCAACGACCTCAGGAATGTAGGATCGCCCATCATTCCCTTGGCGCCTTTCCATGAAATATCCTTCACGTTTCTTAGGATCGCCACACATTCCCCGACTATTTGCACGGCCTCGGGGGGAGTGGCGAACGATCTGAGGATTTATCCAACACTTATTGTGGTACGTTGCGCTCACGATTAGTCGCTAATGCAAGAGGTAATTAATCCGGAGCTAAAGAATGGTAGAATTTTCAGGTCTGGGTTAGGTTTCCAGGAAGAGAAGGGTGCAAGGGTTGGTCCCCGAGTGATTTCTGGGGGTCCTAACGTTTTTTTTTTATTTTCTTTTCAATATTATCAAGTTAGAATTATATTCTGAAATACCTATTTTAATGTGATTTTTTACCTTATTAAATTTACCTTAACTTATATGGAGGAGGGGGCAGATTATTTGAATATTATAAATCGTGGCTCAAAAGAGGTTGGGAAACACTGAGCTAGATAATAGAAGGGAAAACCTTATTTCGGTGATATCCGCTTTATCGAGTTCCCCAAGGGCCGCTCTGGCTCCGTCGAGGGCAGGTTGCGCCTCAGCCAACGCCTGCCTGGCTTCCGTTTGTTCTTTATTAATAATTACTCTCTGCTCTTCTATTTCTTGTCTCTTTTCCTCGCTCAACTGCTTCTTTTCCATTGCAATATCCGTGCTCTCGCCGATAGACGACAATAGTTGTTCACAGTTTTTCGTTTGATCCGCCACCTTTACTCTTTGCACTACCAAAATCTCATTGAGATCGGACAGAGTCGTGGAGGCCTCGGCGATCTTGAGCAAGCCTTTGCAACAGATAGAAAGAGCATTAGATTAATTTTCTCCTTTTCCTTTCCTTGTTTTTCCGAACAATTTTCCTGGCGCACACCTCCTGAGAGTCGATCGCACTGCGAGTTTATGTAATCCTTTGTCTCTAGTAGGAGAGCCACGTATGAGTTTACAAAGTCTAGATAGTGTTTCGGAGTTACGTAGTTCCGTCTTCGTAATTTCGCGTGGAACTCAAGCGTGCTGTCGCAGACCGTTTTGTGAGCGTATACCATATGCTCGACTAAGGCTTCCCTATAGTTTTGCGGCACATTTGGATTCTGAAATGTAGGGAAATGTAGTGTACATGCTTCGCTAATGATAAATGAACCGGGGCAGCTATAGTTTAATTTCTGCACGCACATCTCTTAGCGTAACGTTCGCGACAGCTACTAGGGCCTGCTCGGGCCACGGGAACATCCAGTCTATGGTGGTGCTGTTCACCAAACCGGGGTAATTACGGCACCTTAGCCTTAATGTATCTCCCGCAGGACTCATAGACAACGCGATTCGTAAATTGTCCATGCTGGTCTTTACAAAATACGACCACACGTTCTCTCTAAGGGGCAGAAAGAAAGGAACGAATGAAGGGCGGCAACGTATTTGTAAAGAGCGACAAACTCTGGGGACGAGGAAGAGGAAGAGAAAATGAGAACAAGGGAAAAGCGGAAAAAGGGGAAAAGGGAAATAGGAAACGTGGAAAACGGGAAAATAGAAAAGGGGGAAAAGTGGAAAAAGAAAAAATGGAAAAGGGGAAAAAGAGAATATGGGAAAATGGGAAAGGGGGGAAAAAAGAAAAAGAGAAAGGGCCCCACTTTGATTAAAGTCACATCGTGTATACAACTAAAGAAAATTTCACCTGTTGATCCCGTAACCAGCCTCCGCAGCATTGTCTCTGCAAGAGTTGACGATTTCATCCTTATCTTCGTCGGTGAAGAGGGCGGGTATGACGCCGGTCATTAGCATATTGTTCACCAGCTCCAAGAAACTTTCATCGACGACATGCGAGGAGGTGAAGATGAAGACGATCCTCTTATTCTCAACTCCAACCGTGTTATACAAGGCTTTCATATCGTCGCGGAAAGAGGTCTGGTTGTAGCCACGGCTCAACTGGATTTCAAAGGTCTGGAAGGTAGCTGCGAACGCAGCCAGCTTTATCACCGATTTCTTGCCACTGCCGCCGACGCCGATCACCAGAACGTGACCCCGATGCATCCGAAGCACACGGTGCACTCTGGTCAGATGTTGGAGCGCGTCGTTGAACAGGACCATCTGCAGTTGCATCGTATTCCTCTCGTTGTAGTCGTCGAAGATCTACGGAAGTTGGGATTCAAGTGGGATTGACCGCCGCCTAAGGAATCGCGTTAGATTCTATCATAGAATTCGTAGGTGTAACGTGCATCACCTCGACGAACAAATTATAGACGGCCTCGTAGTCGAGCAAGTCTTCGTAGAACCGCGGCTCTCCTTCATTGATCGCGTTCCGGAAATCACCGAATAGCAGAGGATCTCTCAACGTGTACTCGATCACCTCGGGATCCTCTTCCCAGTGCTTTTCAATCTTTTCTTTCATGAATCCAGCAACGAGCTTCTCATCCTGCAATCGCGCGTGTCCCATTCATCCGAACATTTTTCCCTTCTCACCACAAAATTACCAACCGCTCTATCGACGCATAGGCCCAGGTATCTCTACTTATCGTTAGCCCAAGACAGATGAAAGAATCACCTGCTCGCTGATCAGACGATCGCATATGACTCTGGTGCATTCGTTCCTCCAAAGTCTGGCCATCTGTTTGATCGTTGGCTGGTAATCTGGATGACTTTGAAGAAGGCCGGCCGAGATTCTCGAGAGGTCCCGCATGTTGAACACGTAATGGAATTTATTCGGCGTTGGTAATAGTTCTCTGGTAACCATCTGCGGAGAAACGATTAATGCATAAAGTGGGGGTTAAGCGAGGATTTCAGCGGCAATGGAGAGGAGAGCGAGGGAGGAGAACCTGGTAGAGGTCTAACATCATTTTCACCAATTCCCCGGCGAGCCCTTGCACTTCTTCCGGGAATATTTCCAAGTGTCCGCCCAGTATGCTCGTGTAAATATAGCTAAGTGTTTCCGTTGACGGGATTGTGACGTTGTAAACGGAGAACATGGAGATAAATCTGGGATCCACCTCGTTTCTGCCGCCGCCAGGCTCCCCCATCGCTGCTAGGTAGCCTGTAGTAACCATGTAATCACTTTCTTTCCCCAACTAACACCTCCCGAACGCGTGGTTAAGTTGGCCATTCTTGGCCAACAAGAATGAAAACCTAACGCAGACCTGGTCAATCAACTCACACAAATCCTTCATGTACTTGAGAGTAAGATCCCCGCCGCGATCGTAGAACGCGCCCTTCTGCAGCAGAAACTTCAGAAACGCGATCGGCTGTTGAGTCCCGTAAGTATCTAGCATTGGCATGTTCATATCGTCGATGAAAATCAGCAACTTCTTGCCAGGCGGTGGCCCATAAATCTCTCTGGTCCTCCTTTCCACGGCCGCTTCTATATTCCTCTGTACAACGATCGAGGTTGTCCTCGACGAGAAGTTGATTAGAAGCTGATTCTGTTCAGAGGTGGGCAAAATTTGTATTTAAATAAAATCTCGAATAGCGAGTAATAGTTAAAAAAAATTATTCGTCGTTCGTTGATACTTTTTTTAAGTAAAAATTTTGCCCATCTCTGGTTCTGTTCAATCAGGTGGTTCTGATTCATTTCACTCGCTTACTACTCGCTTACGACACACTTCGTGCGCTTCGAAACTTACGTATCTTTCTCTGCTGAGATTACGAAGGAACTCCTGAATTATCGCCGTTTTCGAAGTGCCAGTTTCGCCTACCAGAAGCGCTGGCCGACCTAGTCTGTTCATCGTTTCGACGAACCAAGTCGCTCGCAAAGTGTCGACGGTGGGAACCAGAATGTCCGAGAAATTTCTCTGCCTGTCGTGCGCGTAAGCAGGGACTATCGATTCCCATGGCACCCAAATGTTCTCTTTTATGTTGAGCTGATAGTCATACAGCGTTGCATACGTCACAGGAAGATATTCTGTCGATAAATCATCGCGTTGTACAGTGGTTATTTGCTAAGAGCTCGCGGTTCGGCACCAGCGGCGAGCATTTAACGTAGAGGGGGCACGGTTCCCAGCGATCGGTTCTCGCTTCTTTCTCGCCGAAGGCGAGATCTCTCAGGGGAGAAGTGGATAGTTAAATCGAGCATTCTCTTGATATTGTTAAAGCTTACTTATAGTGGCTGGTTTCTGAAGGGTATCTTGAACGAGCATTAGTCCGGCCGATTTCTTCACGAACTCGTCAAAGTGGCTCCTATGTTCGGCAACTAAGGAAGCACCGAACGACCAGTAACAGGCTTGAATGTACATTGCCTCGAGAACCTGATCCCTGGTGGTGATCATTCCCAGCTGTGTGCTGTCGTCGTCGTCTTCGCGTTCGTCGCCGTCCTGCTGTTTCTCGGTACGCTCCACGAGAGCCAATGCTTCCTCCAGGATCGAGAGAAGCCCGTCGAACACGTAACAAAGTTGAGTCACCTGAGAGAAAGCTAGAGAGAATAAGCTGAAACGGAGCCCTCCACCAATTCGACCCTTGCTCTTCAAATACCACAGAAAGTTGCAAGTTGATTTATCGTAATTATCGTACCTAGAATATTCGTAAAATTATTACCATGTTCAATCCGGTTTGCGGTATGATCATCTTAAGCGGCGCGAGCGTTTGCATGCCCAGCATTCCGTCTTTAATGAACAGAATTACGCCATCCACGTACTTGTCGCGCATTCCGGCCAGGAATTCCTGATCGGATTTGGCCTTGCCTCTCATCCATTTGTCCATGTAAGGGTGATGGCCAAGGTTCTTGGGGTCCACGTACACCATGCCTGCTCTGGACACAGTGGCCGGCGAGGCGTACTGCAGATCGCCTACCTTTTCGTACAAATGCAATATAAGCATTCAATAATTACGAGAAGCTTGGGACAAGTTGGTTCTGGAGTTATTGGGAACCTCGAACAGCAGGCTGCAGTGATTCTGCATCCTGATCCTCTCTTGATTGGCCAAAGTGAGCAGCTTGTTGTCGTCCATCACCGAGTTCATGTTCTCGATCCATTGAGGGTCCACGTCACCGTCGAACAGAATATACCGGCGCTCGTCTTTCTCTGTGTCCAGAGGTTTGTTCACGTGGCGGAAGATGTTGCTGAGAAGGCCGTCCGTCCAGTCGCGAGTCGCTGGATCCAGCACTCCGTAAAGTTCCACCACCGTGCATGCCTCGAACCGGTTCACACCGTTGCCCGTTTGCCACCATTTAGGGTGCGCTAGGATATATTAGGATTACTTACCTTCGGATTTAGGATGTACAGTTTTGTTGGCGTGCCGAGACGGATCTGGGCTCTGCACAGAGTCTCGATTACCACAGACTTCCCACCTCCTGTCGGCCCGACTACCATCGTTGAGTGTCTGGTCATCATCACTTCGTACAGTTGAATCACTTTGTCGACCTGGCGGACAAAAATTGTAGATTGTAGCCAGTGATCAATTTGTGCTATATGCATACAAGTATCTGTCTATAATTTTCTGTGTCACCTGATCGGGTATCAGGCTGTACCCTCGTTCCTCGAGCGTTCGCTCCACGGCTTCGTTAAAGTCCGGATAATGAACTCTGGGACAATCCAGGTCGGGGAAGAGGTCCGCTATCAGGCCCAAGAACAGAGGCACGTCGTCGAATATAAATTTCGGTAGATTCATGTCCCTGAGGGCTCTCATCAACACCAGGTCCTCGGGCATCTCGCCGGATTTTCTCTTCAACTCGCCAGCCATCTTCAGCACGGAGTTCAGAGCTCTCAGACCAAAGTCGTAATGATTCTGTTTGCTCAGTTGCTCGCGCGCCAAGCTGTACAGGACGGTCATTTTCTTGGCCAGGACTTTGGCGGTCAAGAAGCCGGCGCTGAATAGCTTTATCTGGCAGATCAGCTCGTTATCCGGAACTATACAGACCACTGGCCTAAACAGCGCTTTCACCGATTCGGGCAATTCCGTTCGGCCGGCGTATCCGGGGTTCATTGTGATAAATATGCCCACCTTGGAGTCCAGCACGATGTCATGGCCTTCGAACTTTTATAATAACAGAGTGAACAGAGGATGTATTAGCATTTTATGGTATGCAATCAGTATGTTATATAAATCGGATTAGGTTAAGGGGCCTGTTCCTGTAATCACGCCGCAAAATTCGGCAACATTCAGGATTTTTTTCTCAGTGAATACAATGAATCACAATGACAATTTTTTTTTCATTTGTTAATCTACTTATTATGTATACGGAATTTTTTTTAATACACTTTTAATTGTGTTTTTCAATGTTATCTGGAGTTAAAACTCGCGACTTTGAAAATAAATACCTCCCTGGCGAGAGTAATTTCAGCTCACAGACTCATCTGAAACAAAAAACCAAGCTGATTCTTAATAATTATGAGTAACGCTATCGCAGGTGCCAGAATTAGCCACGTAAGTCAAAATTTAACAAAATTGCGCGCATTCAAACTTCAAATAAAAATAGAAAATTTCGAGACTTGAAGTTTGAATGCGCGCAATTTTGTTAAATTTTGACTTACGTGGCTAATTCTGGCACCTGCGATAGTGGTACTCATAGTGATTAAGAATTAATTTGGTTTTTTCTTTAAGATGAGTCTGTAAGCTGAAATCATTCCCACCATGGAGGTATTTCTTTTCAAAACCGCGATTTTTAACTCTAGATAACATTGAAAAAAAAAAACAATTAAAACTGTATTTAAAAAATTGTTTCGTATACATTATAAGTAGCTTAATAAATGAAAGAAAGTTTGACATTGTTATTCATTGTATTCACTGAGAAAAAAAACCTGAATGTTGCCGAATTTTGCGGCGTGATTCTAGTAATGACCCCTTAAATATTAAATCTGGTTAAAAAGGTATTTCTCACACGTCCGAAATATAAACTGTTATATCTTCAGTTTCAACGCAGATATGCCTTTCTTATTTAATATACATATAAACTATCTCTGTGCTACTCGACAGCAATAACTCAATTTAAGCGAAAGTTGCAGATACGCCCTTTCGAATTAACACGGCGTATTATGTATTCGTATTTAGTTATATAACAAGGTATTATATTCGTATGTATACCATGAATCGGTTCGCTTTCACTTGCAGCGCGGTGCGTATAGTTTGGAGTTGCGTGGAAATGACGGAGAGCACAGAAATGTCGATGCGATTGAATTCGTCGAAGCACCCCCATGCACCGCACTGCGCCAATCCGCTCAGAGTCTTTCCAATCGCCACGTAATCCATCCCTTCCCCGCAATTCGTCACCATGCACAGCAGCCCCATTGCTTTCGCCAAGTCTTTGGTGGTTTCGGTTTTGCCAGTTCCAGCCGGTCCTGGCGGGTATTAAATGCTGCGTAATCTTTGCCGGTCGATTGAGACCAGGTAGCTTACTCACCTGCGGGAGCACCGCCCAGATGCATCGACAGAGCTTGTGTAATAGTTAAGTATATCCTGCCAGTCAGAGGTGTGACTACGAGCCTGCCGTTAAGACCCATGTACTCGTAGCCGTATTCGAATGTGCCAGTGCACTGACGCACCCAGGCATTGTCCAGGTCGTGAACCCAGTAAAACCTTTGGGAAACACGTTTACCACAAGTTTATTATTCTCGTTCTTCCATCGCTTCTTAATTGTCGTATCGTTTTGCAAATGATAGGCAAATAAATACTGGCAGGGCTGGATGCCGATATTTGTAAAGCCGCGACACGAAGGAGGATTTCTAATCTAACAAGGGATTTTCGGGTACTCGAATTTCAATTTTTTTCAAATTGTGCGAGTTTGTTGAGGACTTCGGTAGGAGTATCAGGCGATTTCTCGTTTGTGAACGTTTTTGGTTCTTCAGGGTGAAAACACCCCTTAAAGGTTGATGTGTGATTTCCTGTTTTCCTGTATATGTATCTTGAAAACTATGGCGGATACAAAAAATTGTTAGAAATAATATTTAATGGTTTTTTATGCTGTAGAAAACTGCAATCGGATTGCATAAAACTTGTGGTGGGGAATATTTTGCAATTTTATAGGTCATAAAAAGTCGTTAAGTTTTCATTGTAATAATTTTTTTAGATTTACTGTAGTTTTCAAGATTCACGGGAAGGTAGGGAATCATATTAACCTTTAAGGTGTGTTTTTTACTCTAACGGATCGAAAATGGGCAGAAACGAAAAATTGCATTGTACCGCACTGCTATTACAATGCACGCGAGAAAGCGCGTGGAAGAAATGGACCGTTTCGTCAATTGAACATTGAACCGGTCCAGTGAAATGAGTTTCCAAGTTTGAAAAACAATCGTACGAGTGTGCAAGTATGCGCGTGGAATAGATAGAGGTAAACCTTAGCTGACTTTCCCATTCGAATTCCATAGGATCTCTAATGCTGTCTCGAACGAAGCTCTCGATAATGTCCCGCATATGAACGTCGAGCGTCAGTACCATATCGAACTTTTTTCTGTCATTGTTTGTCAACGAGTCGCTGCCCATCAACATGACCACTTGATTCAGCTGGTCGTTGAGTTGCTTCAAATACTGCGCACGAATCGAACGACATTTAAAGGTTCTCGTAAATGCCAAGGCCGAGGCAAGTGTGGGAAACAAAGTTACATCTGTATTTGCTTACATACGTGCATGTGTATTCACATACCTCTTTCATAGCACGCTTCTCTCCTTGAGAAATCTTAACAAATACGTTCTCCACCTCGGCTGTCCACCAAATTTGATCTGCAGCGAGGATCATCATCCCTTGAAAATCGAGCATCCAATCTGTCCTTGGCCTTCTTACCTGTAACGTAACATATATATGCCATCTTTACCAACTTCTTGTAAATTAGAAGAAACTGTTTATAAAATTATGGCTTTGACTTAACGTTGAAAATAGAACACTAATTGAAAATATATATATTTTCGCGCTGTAAGTCGTTGTTATTGAGTTGATTAGTTTTTATTTCTATTTTTAGCAAAAAATTCTATACATATATAAATATTAATATTGCCAATAGAAAAAAAAAAAATATTAATATTAATATTTCTATTTTTATTTATTTGCAATAAATCGCTTATTTGTTATCAGATTTGCATCAAACGTGTCCCAAACGATTTAGAATTCTCTTGACCTTTCTTAACTCACGTCATAACTCAAAAACTGTCAAAAATGGAGTTGCACTCCTCTCACCGCAAGGTCCTCAATTATTATCAGATGATTATTAAATAGAGAATTTACTGGAATGTTGCCATTTAGCTAATCCTCTGAAGGAAATGCCCGCATCACCTTTCCGTAGTTGTAGACAGCCTTCTTCGTTAAATATCGATTCGAGCGTTTCATTTCCTCCAAAGCAACCACCATCCATTCCTCGATCTTCCCCTCGGTGAGCACGGGATTTCGAAACTCCATCACCTCCTGTTCGCCCGAAATCAGTCCAGTCGCTACTACTCGATCGCCATTATTCATTTCGAATTGAAATTTCTGCAAGTTATCGAACATCTTGCCGATGTGCTCTTGAATCGCCGTTGGTTCTCCGCTGCCAAGAATACTCAGCAACTCGTCGTCGCTGAGGAAAGTGAATCGCGGAAAGATCGCTCGTTTGCTATTTAAATACTCCGAGAGGGATTTCTGGCATCTGTCGAGCCCGTGGATCATCGCTTCGAATTCCTCCTTTCGCCCTAAAGTGACACAATAACGCGCACGACAACCATTAGATTGCTTATGCTGCGATTTTGCAGTGCGGTCAGATGTAAAAATTTTTAAGCAAGAAAATCGGCTCCCGAATCGCAAATCGGGGCCCGTAATTTCTACACATGTGTACAACAGTACAGAGGGATTAACCACTTCATACCTCTAACCGTGCAACACTCGAGAACGTTGATCCTTTTCGACGTATCGACCATGATTTTCCTGAACGACTTGTCGATCTCGTCAAACTTCTTCGCTTCATCCGGCAACTGCAACCTAATGTCCCCGCCCACGAAAATACCCTCGAGGTACAGCCACTTGTTTTGAAGCTGCGTCCACAGTTCCAGAACCTCTGAGATCGTGTGCATGATTTCCTCCCATTTTTGCACGGCCTGGAGAAACGGCCCGATAAACTGAGAGGCGGCCATCCCGTTCACGTTCATCATATTGTCTTCCAGGATTTGATTTAATTCGTCGATGGGTCCGAGTATGTACCCGCGATCCTCTATGCCTGCAAGGGTCATCTCATAGTTAGCGAGTTAAAATTGGCGTTAAAAGGCAAACGGTTTACCTTTCGTATGCCTCACCACCGTGAATTCCATGGATTTCCACACATCGGCTAAATCCTTCAAGCCTCTTTCTATAGCCAACTCCTTTATGGCATTCGTCACAATTTCCCTCGCGATATCTTGGTACTTCCCTAATTCCATCGCGAACATATTTTCTAGGGTGAACCTTCAAGATGAATATTCAAAGGGAGATTTACTATTTGCTGGAATTTACGTGGAAAGTGCGCGGATCTTTCACCGAACGATCGCACGATCAACTCACCCCTTTATTATTTCTATCCCGTTCTTTTCCATAATATAAACAGTTCGTAGTTGTTTAATTAAAAGCGGGCTAGTGTTTTGACGAATCAAGGTCAAAGATCAAAGAGTCTTTTGTGTGGAAGGGAAAGGAGAAAAGAGAAGAAGATTCTGTAAAGGTGCTCGATTATAGATCGATGCTGCACGGTGATTACTCGAATACAGACAGAGAAATGATGGTCGCGCGCTCATAATTTTCCAATTATTACAACAGTATTATGACACTAAAAGATGAAGTATGTGTGTACCTATCAACTACCAAATGTATGTCTGAGCGTGTGGAATGACGATTAAAAAATTCTAAATAAAGACTTGACGTTTACAAGATTTTCAAAATTGAACTAAAAACCGCACACACACACGCGATTAAAGTTTCCTATGCGCGGTTTAGAGATGGTCAATCTTTATATTTAAATAAAATTTCGAATAACGAATAGAAGTTAAAAAAGTTATTCGTCATTCGTTCTTTAACCCGAGTTAACTTTATTCGACACGTAAATCTTTAAACTTTTATTCGAAGTTTTATTTAAATAAAAATTCTGCCCATCTCCGGCGCGGTTTCGCTACGCAAAGAACCATCGATCGTTCTCAATCGTGTTCACACCTGTCCGGGTCCATATCGAAATGCTGTCCAGTCTTTTCCATCAACGTTTTCCAGTGTCTCTCGCGCATAGCTTCGTTCTTTAGTTGTATGAACAACGGCACCGAGTTTTTGAAGCTCTTCATATTGGCGTCCAGAGCCTGCCCGATACTTAAACTTCTAACAAACTTTGGAAGCCTGCGGAATTCACGGATGAAGTGATCCATGCCGTCGATCAGGAGCTGAGGATTCAAGTTCACCCAAAGTGTCTGCGCCCATTCGGCTCGGCTGATTTTCTGCTCGTTGTACAGCTCGAACAACATTTCCATGGCTTCGTACTCCTTCTTAATCTTCAGGAAGATCGAATAATCTGTGGCTGGAAGATCGAATAGCAGCTCCGAATTGATCAAGCTCTGCCTGCGCTCTTCGTGCTTCGCGATCAGCTTGCTGTATTCCTACGCGAATCAATTTATTCTTAGTAAATTAAATTAAACTCGATGGTGAATTAAATAAAACCCGCTACGCACTTTCATTTTCTCGAGTCCAAGCTCTAGGTCATCCCCGGCACTGCCCGGGCCATTAGCTTCAAAGTCCTCCGCAAACTCCCTGAGCTCCGTAACGAACTGGTCTATCTGCTCCTGCGTCATATCCGAGAACCTATCGCTGGTGCTTTCCAGGGTGGAACCTCTGTACAGAGCGCCGAGGTAAAGCGATTCCCAGTCGCGTTGCAGATCCAGAGCCATCTGCTCGTTCTCCGCGGGGAAGTCTATACGGTGACTGTGAAAATTTGCAAATGTTTCCTGGAATAAACGCCACATTATTCGTTATCTGCCGTTAAGACTATTGTATCGTGTCGTCGAACAGCTCACCTGATAAGTCTTGAATTGAACTTCGACTCGTATTGCCGATTTCTTGATGTCAGAAATTGCCTGCATCACCGACGTGAAACGATCTAAACTAGTGATCACCAGCTCCACTTCGCTGCGAAAGTTTTCGATGATCGTCTTCAGATCATTCATCCCGTCGACAGTAGCGGCTAATAGGAAGTTACCAAGCACTTGCTTCCATTCTTTGGCGTGCTGCTCGATACCCGAGAGCAGAGGGCTAAGATTGATGCTACAGCAAAGAAATAAGAAATAGAGAGATGAAACAAGAGAAAGTAGTCATTTGGATGGGATCTTACCTTAGGCAGTACAAGTTATGATGAGTGTCCATTTCCTCGAGCTCCCCCAGAATGTTATCGTAGAACGTAAATTTCTCGTCGTACTGGAAAAGGGAAGGCTCCGTCGCGGCGAATTTCTGGCCGGCCAACTTCTTGTCGAATGACCAAAGGTTGCTGTATTTTCGCCATCTGTGGAGATAGTTCCAGCATTCCTGCGCTATTCTATGCGCCGACCCTTGAATCGCGAGCACCTCATCGTTCACTATCTGTGTACAAGGATATTCGCATTCACGTATGATGAAAGTTTGTTCGAATAAAACTTTTTATTGCCCAACGCTGCGCATGTAATAATCATGACTGTTGGCGTTATTTACTTGAATGCTCATCACATCCTCGAAGAAGCTGAGCGTAACGTACTGGTCCGAGTCGCGTTTCCTTTGCGGTCTGCATTCCAGGCAGGTGCCGTTTAACCACCTTGGGAACTGCTTCAGTTCCTCCAGCAGATTCTTCCCATTTTGAATGATAATGTTGTAAATTTCACCTGGCGATGGTCTTAGGACCGCCTCCGATGCGATTAACACAGCGTCTACTTGAAAGATCGGCGTCGAACCGATTAGACTTCTGTTGAACAACTTTAGATTCTCCACCATGCATCTAAAGAGGTTTTTCAAAGGAAAGGCTGTTAAAGTGCGTTGAAATTAATAGGTTCCTGATCTTCTGACTACGTGAAATAATAGCTATGTACTGGATAAACGCGGAGAATAATTTTTTCTCATATTTCTCGTAGAACAGCTGCATGGCTGGGCTTCTTCCGGTGGACGTTCCTTGCACCAAGCTCTCCAATTTCTTTAATATCGGGCTCGTCGATTGGTAGATCTTTGTCATCGAGGTAACAAGCTCTGTCCGTCGGTTTTGTAGCTCTTGAAAGTAAGTCTTTGAACGACAATCGGAAGCAATGTATCATGTACTATCGAGTGTATACTACAGGTTGATGGGTAGTACCTTTTGTTTGGTTGATGCTACATAACACATATCGTAAAGTGGGAGAACATTGGCAGCTTTTTAATATGTACTAAACAATTCGCATTCACAAAAGATGCGATGTTATGATAGAATACTTGAAGCAAATGTAAGAATTTAAAAAAAGATTAAAACCGACTTCAACAAAATAAAAGTGCACTGAAAAGTAAAAAATCATTTTCTTTCTTAGTTAATCTATGACTCTCAAATTGTTTAACTCGGCGCCAGATTTACACGATGCAAATGAGGAAGCGCTGACATATAAAAATTAAAAGTCGTAGATTAAATAAAAGAGAAACTTATTTATTACTTTCTAGAGCATTTTTATTTTTGTGAAGTTGGTTTTAATTTTTTTACATTTTTTTTATATTACATAGCGAAATGTTCCAACAATATGCCAATGCTTCTCCACTTTACGGTATGCATGTAACTGCAATAAATAAGAGGAAATGAAAGAGGAAGAATGAGTGCTTTCTAGGATCTAATACGACTCGGATACTTGCTCCCTTGTCCGTTTTCAGTGTTTGTTTCCCGATTTGTCTATGCACATCTGCTACTTTTCATTAGCTATAGGTAATCTACATATTGCGTTCTTGTCGTAGCATCAGCCCAACCAGGTATTATTCCCGGTTTAAAGGTAGCGGTAACGGTACACGAAGATAAACCTTGCATGGCAATAGTTGCTCGTTTTCGTACAACTCAGGCGGTAGAGAGAACAGATTATACGACTTCAGATCCGAATTAATCCTATTCTCAAGATCATTTTTCATGTGGTTCACTTGGTTCATCATCGAGCTCAGATTTTTTAACAACGCTTTGCACTCGTGCGCGTAATCCGCTATATTTAGAGAGTCCCAATTGAAACGCATCGCTCCAGGTTGAATGTGTTTCTCGATATCCAGCAGGATATTTTTTAATAATTGTATCTGTAGCGAATGAAATCTGTTAGTTCTGCGGGCTACCGTCACGGTCATGTTGCTTTTTCATGGACGAGAAAGATATTAGCAGTTATGAGCAGTGCTGAAAAACAAATTGTGTATACGAATAATTTGAAACGTACGTCAGCTTTGTCCATTGCATCTATCATCCTGTTGTATTGGTCAATCATTCTTCTCGTCACTTCGATGTCATTTCGCAATCGATCTTTTTGAATACCGGCTTCCTTTACTATCGGGGACAATTCGAAGCCCAATTGCTCCATTAATTCTGCCTGTATGAAGAATAATTCTGTCCATTCACTAACCCTTCGCACCATAGATTCATTTTTTACCATTTTTACCATTTTTACTTTCTTTACCACTTTTACCATTTTCACAATTTTTACCATATTTACCTTTTTACCACTTTTACCATGTTTACAATTTTTACATTTTTTAATCTTTTAACTTTTGAGTGATAATTGTACATTCACAATACTCACATAATCCTAGTAATGTAAATTACTAGGCAAAGGTAAGTTACCTTGCCTAGTAAGGTAAAAAATTTACAGAAACATTGGCAAAAAAAAATTGCCTGGGGTGCGATACACACCGTGTGCCCACGAAGGATTAATTAACAATTGGGAACCGTTCAGACATTACATATGTATACGGTTCTCAACGCCGTACTTTTATTGCAGCAACAAATTTCAATTCTACATATGCTACCAAATGAACACTATTTAGACTACTTAGTACTACATACTATTCGTATAATAGGTTGGCGCGAAAGTTGCTCGATGTTTATGAATGCCGAAGGGAGAAAGAATACGTACCTCGTGAATGATTTCGAAAACTTGCCAGTTAAAGTTCACTTGGAAACGGAGCTGACACTCGACCAAAATGGAACCGCTCATGAATTCCGTCCAAGTGATCTTTGTCCCATGAGGGCCGTCCTTCTCCGCCGAGGAAGGTGTCGTGGACCCTTTACCTTCCTGTTTCACCAGGTCTGATCGCGTTTGCCTCTTGACGGAAGAAACTCTCAAGGCCATCGTTCCTGAAGTACCCATTTCTGTTTCATAAATAGAAGAACACCTGACGGTCTACTCCGTTACGTGGAAGAGGAATTCTGCACGATATTACTAAACGGTAATTCACCGATGTTTCCTTTCGAAGTTACTTCGCCCTTTTGAAGCGATCCCTGAGGAGTCGAGCCAGCTGACCCGAAATCTTTATTTTTCGCTTTCTTCGACACGTGAATGGTCTGAAGATTTTTCGTGGCCAACGATTTCTCGATACCGGGGAACGACAACAGACCTGCGACACAAGCGTTGGTTACTTGTCGTTTCGCTTGAAACGCCGCAGTTCGGGTACAACCTTTGCTTGGTTCCGAGCGCACCATCCTCAGAACATTCTTCTTCATGGTGTTCATCACCACGAACTGCGCCTTGTCGGCCCACGAACGAAACTTTGTTTCCTCGAATATTTTCATCTGCTTGGCGACGTCGACGTATTGGTTGAAAGCGATAAGCTTCAGTTCGCTGTCTTTTAATTCCGGAACGTTCTGCAAGACGAGAACTGGCCTCCTCAGCCGATGGAAGAGTTGCCTAACCCAGAATATCGCGCCAGCCATGGGGGGGTGATACGTTAACAGAGGAGGATTTCGTTTGCCTGGTTGTGGGAAAGTGAAGTTAGTCGCACTCAGGATCATTCGACTTACCGTTCTCCGTTCAAGAAACCGTAGATAGGGTGGAGCTTATTTTTCAACTACAAAAATGTGATCCTACCATCTCAATCTCTTCCTTTTTATATAAAATAAAATCGAGCAGAATATGTCCGATGTCTGAGCCTCTGTGAGCAATAAACTTGACAAACTATCAAATATAAATGTAAATGTAATGTTAATGGACAAATTAAAATATGGCCATTATATGTTGAATTCTCATAATTTCTATAAACTTTAACTCACTCGAGCTACCATTAAACATAAGAATGTATTATTCAATGCTTTTATATAGTTTCCCTATATCTAAAGGAACAAATCAGGATGGTAATACCTATAAAAAAATATTTAATTTCTCGTTTAACTTTTAAACTCCACCCTAGATCGTTACCTCTGTTATATATGCCCTCCACTCTACTGATTTCCTTGCTCAATTGCTGCATAATTACGTCAAACTTCCTCAGCAATTGCTGATGAATGGTGTCTCTTGTCTTGGTGTCTTTAAATATAATGAGGACTTGAAGCGCGTCTTCCGCGTTTATCAGCACCATGAAGCACTCGTCGATGAAGAACCTCGCCTCGGTCTCGAGGAAACGTACTTCCTCGTTGAACCATGCCATGGTAGCCTCCCAGTTATCTCTGTTGAACTCGTCGAAGATGTTGAAGTCCGCTTCCTGGATCGGCACGATCAGTCTGCCGACCCTCTTCATTATGGTATCGATTTGCGACGGATCGCTTATAATGGATTTCAGGTGGGGCCCGAAAATGTTGTAAAAATCCTGCAGCACGCTCGCGACATGATTCAGACCCTTGCACACGGAGGCAATGTAATCGGTCGATTTAAACAACCGGCGCTGATCGAACTCCCAACGCGTCCCTTTGCCCGACACCTCGATCTTCTCCCTGTTCTTCAGGTACGAGTGTTTCCAGCTGTTCAGCATCGTGTGAGCGTTTTCGGTTTTCTGCAGAATCTCCTCCAAAGGTTTCCTAGGTAATAAATTATTATCATGCTACATGCAAAGCAATATCTTCATCATAACCAGATAGAGATCGTTCTCTCTCAATCTCTCCCCCGCGGAACACTCACTTGAACAGGTCGGCGATGGACAAGTTTCTAATCACATTTTGACAAAGCTCCCACGATATTCTCTCAAACAGATTCATCATTTTCTCCTCGGAGGAGAAATAGCTCGAGAGTACCCAAATCATTCGCAGCCCTTCCGTCAGCGAGGGAATCGTCTGCGTGATGCGCTTGAAGGAATCCGACTCTGCAATCAGCTACCACCATAATCGCACATGAAATTATTCGAAGTCGAAGGAATTATTCAACCGCTCTTAAATGGCAACTAATAACGCGTGAACATTGAACATTCTTACATTGAAGTGCCTTAAAATTGTTTGAAGGAATTTGTTATTATCTCTGGCTTCCGCGTAAGATCTCCATAGATCCGAGTAAAAGTATTGGAAGTTGGAAATGATCGGCAGGTCCGTTTTGTTCAGCAAGCCCAGAATTCTTTTGGCGATCGGAATCTTCAGCTGTTCCACCAGCATCAGCAATCCCGTCTCTCGATCTTCCCAATAACTGCACTCTGCGAGCGGCCCTTTGCCTTGCGGTTCTTTCATTTCAAATGATTCCAGTACCTATGAATCATAGAAACTCGTAAACGCGAGGGCTAGGCACATCTTTGTGTGATAATACCTTTTGTATGTGCACTCCCCAAGACATTATCACTTGTTCCAGCTGCTCGATCGCTTCTTTATTCTTCTCCAACATCTCGTCGGTAATGTTTGGGTCATCGAACTCTGGGATGTTCGGCATCGTTAGCAGAATGTCCCCTTCGATGTGTTCCAAAGTCCTGGATCAATGATACTTATTAATTCTATAAGTGTGACTATTAAACGGACAGATCTGTGCCACTGTTATTATAATAAACAGGGGTTGAATGGAACTGTTAACTTTTATAAATAAAAGTTATTTATCCAACTTCTAACTTTCAAATAATTTCGTTGCAGTTTTAACAGTTATTTTATGTCAGATTAATAAACGTTCTGGAGGATCATATACTTTTCAACAGATATTTAAGGGTAAAATATAAAGGTTAGGAATATTTTTTTACTTAGTATTATTTGAGGAATTGGAAGCAGGGTAAATATAGGAGGGAAAGCTTAAGGTTTCAACTTCAGATCTGTTTAACTAGAACGTTTCCACTTTCAAGAAGATCTTATTTACAGAAGAATATATGGAATAAAGGTTTCAGTTAATTCACTGTATTTTATAACAGTTTCCTTATTTCATAATTAATTGAAAATTGTAACAGTTTCATTCCACCTCTGATAATAAAGGCACGGCAGAGAATCGGAATTCAGTTGAAGGAAACGTTGAAGGAAGCGGATGATTACCAACCATTCCACGCTGCTTATCAATTTATCCATATAAGACACGATATCGTGTTTGCTTTGATCCAGTGATCGAGCTGCCATCGTGTCTTTGTCGTCAAGCCCCGACTGCTTACTCGATTTTTCGAAACTCACGCCGGATAACTTTTGACTATCCGATTTCGCTCGAAATTTCCCAGCTCTCCCATCGTCCGTGAATTCTACCGTGATACGGCGACTCGGTCTCTGGTCCGTAGTCTTTTCGAAGTCTACCTTTTCATCTTTGTCTTCATCCGACTCCGCGTCATCTTCCTTTTGCGACATTATCATGGAAGCTCGGCGAAATTCCGAGGGTCTTCTGAAGATCGAGCTCTGTTCAATTACAAAACAATTAACTACAAGCGTTTACAATTGACGACAGTTTGATCTCGATCAGTGATAATTCAGCGCACTCGAGATTCGACGAGATGTATGAAAGTAGGATCATCGTCATCCGAGTCTGCTTCTTTACTAAGATCTATGAACTTCGGTCCACGAAATTGACATTCCACCAATGGCTTGAACAGCTGAAAAGCACAATCGTAACGTAACGTTAATTACCAAACTGTATCTAACGAAAAAGAAAACAACGAACAATAATACAGTTGCTGTTTCGCTACCTGGACGAGCATTTTATTTAACGACATTAAAAATTTCCCTTGGATGGACCCGACAATCAGATATCTCGTGATTTCTTCGAGGCACTCTGTGTAAGAGTCGAAGGCTGGTACACCGAGGTCCGTTGTCCTCATGAAGTAGAAGAGCGTAAGATTTTGTAAATCTGCTCTACCAGCATCCACCTCGCCGCATATCATGTGAAGCTTCGGGATTTTTTCTATGGTATCTACCATTTTCTGCAATCATTTCCTTTTCCTCTCACGCGTCACATTAAACCGATTTCAACTAACATGATCAAACGTCTGACTATACGTACTTTAGTCAGAACATATAAATGTTCCTTCCCTGGCGGCGGCACGAATCTTAATTTCTTCTCTGACGATAGAGAAACCCAATCAGCACTTATAATTGATAAATCTCTATAATTTGGTAGATTTTCCAGTAGGCACGCTCTTTCACTTACTCGCCGTTTTTGAATAGACTAATGTATTGCTGTCCATTTCCATTGATTCTTCCTCTCCCCCATACTCGCTCTCCTCTACCTCCTCCATTTTCAATTCCTCTTCCTCCTCCGGTTTCTCTTCCTCTTCCTCCGCCTCCTCTTCCTCCCTCCTTTCCTCCTCCTCCTCCCCTTCATCCTCCCCCGATGCCTCTTCTCCGTCGAAATCGTCCGTGTCCTCATCGCCCAGAGTGCTGCGAGTCGTCGAGACTTGTTGCATCGCCGTACTAGATGCTTCGAGTAGCTCGAAAATCGCACTGCTATCCACTTTTGGCATTTTCATCCTACTCTTCTTCACTCTTCTTCTAGTCTTTCTAACATCTTTCTCCTCACGTGCTACCACTTTCTCTGTCGTGGCGATATTTTCATTTTAAAGCTATGTATGTGTTTTTATATGTTAATATATGATTCGGTACTACTACATATGGCAATTATCTAAACATGTGTCCGTGTTCCTCGTTCACTTCTTCTTCAATAACCCTTAATTAGTCGCACCTTTTTGTGTTAAATAATTAGTTGCATGGGGCCTATTTGACCCCATTTGCGATATTTCTTTAATTTCTACATTATTTCTGATGGAATATTTTTATTTATTATAAGTTGGATTATGACGAGTAAAATGGAATAAACAAATCATTAATGTTCCTTTATTTTTATATTAATCGTTAACACTAATTAACGTTTTTTTCCGGAACGGGAACACCATGAACCTCAGCTACTCAAAATCTCAATAAAAATCCGTCAGTGGTTTTGGCAAAAATCGAACTTGAATGAAAGCTGGGGTCAAATGAGACCCCATGCGACTAATTAAGTGTTAATTTGATACTTATTTCTCTATTTTCCACGCAAACTACGCATACAGAAACTACCTACTTACTTTCCCACACCGCAATTTCCTCTTGAACAACCCTGCTGGTGTAAGTTGTGTAGAAAAACATTACTTTCCTCTCAAGATCCGTTACCCCGTAGAGGTCCAGTATCAAAAAGTTTAAAAGCTTGTCCTCCAAGTATCGATTGTTTGCCTATCATTTTGAAAGGAACCAGCACCAGTATGAAAATCTATTTAACCAGCCTTCATGGTATTTATGATAGTCCCGAAATCATTACCAGTGCGTAAACCCACTTATGTTTCGTAAATTCATAAATTTGCGATCGGGACTTACGTTTAAAATATTATGAAACAGATCCTCGTGCCCGGTTATGCCCAGGAACGTCATCACTCTGTCACGTATCCATATTATTCTGCGAAGACAAATTATAGTAGGTAGATTACTTTGACAACACAATGAAAGTGTGCTTTGTACCGATAATCCATCTGCAGAATTGATTCTCTACTTTGCGCAGGAATGTCATCGTCCGAGTCGTCGTGATCATCCTCCTCGCTCTCCACATCATCTTCAGCAACTTTGATTTCTGAATCTGCCATACTTTATCAAATGGACCGTTTCGATTCTAGCGTCTAAAAAAAAAAAACAAAGAAAAAAGAATCTTGGACTTTTCTAGGAGAATTAGATTTGCTCGGCGCTGTACGACATGTTCCTTGCTCTTCCTCATTTACATACGTTACCTTTGCAGTCAATCTATTTGCTACTGAGAATACCTCGGCCCTCAAATGGCTCGTTTTAATCGCGTTAACGACTCAACATTCACGGATTCTTTTCGGTGAAATTCAGCTAATTTTATCCGCGTACTTTACACACCGAATCGATTAACCACGACCATGAATTATGAGTCTCGTTGGAGTATGTATCGATGTTGTCATGGAAATTAAACAGGATTCCATGGAGAGGGAGAAAATAAGAGTGACTTCTATGTACTTGTATGGGATTCTTTTCTTCGTACCTCTATCATTTCGGACGATTTCCAAGTGCAAGTGCAGTAAAATAAAGGAGAATGTTTGCAACATCTTGCTGAACCACTGAGAACAGATTTAATTGATTGCGGGTACTGAATAAGTTTGCCCTTACAATTGGTAGGTGTAGTGAGAAAAGCATAAAGTACTGGATTACGTTGCATAAGGTACATGTTTTGTAATTATATAATTATTACATATTTTCCGCTTGCACAAATGTACATATTTGGGAGTACGAGCGAACACACTCTCACACACACGCACGCACACGTACACACCTGCGAATTGATCGCATTCAGCTCTTAGCACAAAACCCTGTTCCCTGTCATCGGTAGGAAGTAGGAATAGACTTAATAGAGCGCTTATGATTTCTAATGGAATAATAACAGGAGAGAATCATGCGCAAATTTGCCGCTCGAGATAAATTATCACATCTACATATCATACGCATTATTGATATTTGTTTGTACATGTAATTATTACTGTGCGCGCGTGACAAACATATTTTTTAAATGAAATGGAATTCTTATCTATAGAATATCGAATTAAAGGGGTTTTATTTAGAATAGAAATTCTCGTCCGGTTGTTGAGGGGACTGGGCAGTCAAGTCGCTCGAAAATTGAACCAAATTTATTAAAATAGCGACGAGGAGAAGGCGATTTGTAGAATAAATGTCGATTTTCGGGTTTTTTTTATCTCAAAAACTAGAGCTTTTACACTTAATCCTGAGTTCATATTAACAAAAATATTTTTTTACAGTTTATAGTATTAATAAATATTGCCCAAAAGTACTAGTTTCAATATGTATTCATCTCCTTCTAATTAATTCGCAAAGAATACTTGATTTTCGATTGATTTCACTGCCTAGTCCCCTAAACGGTACTCCTCGATGTCTGTTAATTCTGTCTCCTGTTACTTGGGTACCAAAATTCTTGAGAAGGGACAGTCAGTTAGCTGAAGGCTAAAGCGTAAAACAGCACGACATCACAGATTTCGTTTTGAAACAGAGTTTCACATTTCAGCATTTAATGTCCACGATGGCCATTCGTGTCCTGGGCCCTCCCCGAGGTGCCCTTACTTGAGAACGTTGACTGTTCAGACAGTTCCGAATCTGGACTCTCGCTGTCCTCTATTTTCCTGCTCTCCTCTGGCTGCGGTTCGATCAGGCCTCCGAGAACGGCCTCAACGTATTCCTTCCGGTCCCTGTCCGTGTCAAAAGAGAAACCAATCGACGGAAGAAACTCGGTCTTTACGACCGTCCTCGCAGTCTCGTTCGTAGGAACACTCTTCGGCGTGGGTGTTGTCACAATCGCTGCAGTCGTCCTTGTTGTAGTCTTCGGTTCAGAAGACGTAGTCGTGGATAATGTTGATTCGATGCCACTCGAATCCTGACATCGTCTGGAACTCTCGCTCCTAGGAAGACCCGCACCAGAGTCGAGACACCCTTCTGTTTCAGTAACACGAGAATCGAGACGTTCATCTGTCCCACGCAGAGGCTCTCCGAAATTCTCGGTCAAGCGATCCAGGATTTGCTCCTTCGACAGAGAAGCTTTGCTCACAGAATCTGTCGAACTCTGTCCCCATGGGCGGATGGTCGTCGATGATCCCTCTTCGAGCTCAGTGTTCAAGTTTGTATGCTTGGCAATGGTTTCGGCAGGGAAAGATTCACGATGGGCATTGGTGAAGGCGAATGGTCGAGGAGCTCGATCCAACTTCAGCAACTCCGACATTAGCTGAAGGAGACTGAGAGTGTTGAAATTCTGCTTCTCCGAATCCTCTGAGTTGGTCACATCTGTAATATTCCTTCCACCGTTTGAGTGGTCTGTGCTCTCTCTGCCCAGAATGTTCACAGTATCCTGCAGATCCGATTCTGACCTGTCTTGAACCTCTGCCTCCACGGATTTAACTATCTCTAGTTTGTTGAACGTTGAACTTTGCTTGCCCTGTCGAGCGATGAGTTTGCCGATCAAGTCGCCCCCGTCAGGCGCCAGTTCTTCATCCCTGTCCAGTGTTAAGGTCACTTTGTAGGGAGAACTGCTCCTGTCTATGCTCTCCTCGATTTCCTTCAAAGTCTCTGGTCCGATCGACCTCAGGAAATCGTCGGTTGTCGAAGCCTCGGTCAACTCTCCTTCATCTGTGGCGATTTTCTCCGGCATTACGCTCAACGTCACACTACTTCTCTCGGTGGTAGGTCTTAAAGGCGCTTCGGGGCATTCAAAATTGTTAGTTTTCGCCGCCAAAGGTATTGGAGTTCCATCGGAAGCGTCAATGACTGTCCCACACTTTGCAAAATTGGAAAAACTTGGAGATATCGTGGTTGGTTTAACTGTTCTGCCAAAACCGGCTGGAATGAAAGTTTCACCCGTGCGGGTAACAGAAGGTGCAGACGCGTTCGAGGCGTTCAAAGGATTCGAGCTATTGCTACGGTCTCTCGATAGTAGCTGCTCCGAAAAATAAGGAGAAGGCGAAGAGGAGAAAGACCGAGAGTCGGTGGAAGAAACCAGGGTTTTGGTAGCAGTTGTGCGATATTCCACAGGAGTGAAGCCTTTTGGTGCCTCTCGACTGACATAGTTACCGATCACACTGGACTCTTCGTCGCCAGACGTTGGCTGATTAACGTAATCTTCCGAATCAGTGGCTCGAAACCTCGGTGACTCGGTGGTTCTCGCGTCTGAATCAGGTTCGGTGTTGATAGTCGAGTAACGAAGCTTAGGCCCTGGAGAAACATCTGGTACGTTTATCTGAAATTTCGGAGCTTTGAAAAATCCCACCGGTCTGCGCAATCGCGTATCAATCGAAGGATATTCTTCCTCGATATTTAGATCCGCAGAATTCCTACTGAAGCTAATATCGATAAACGATTCCTCTACAGTGGTCTCGTCGAGCGGAGGGATCGTCGATGCTAGAAGCGCGTCTGTGTCATCAGTTGCTCGGTATTGTTCAGTCGTCCCTTGGTCCTCTTCCTTCTCCTCAAAGGAAACTGTGGACTCTGGCCTCGGCAATGTGTGCTGAGAGCCCGCGTGAATCCAGCTATCTGTTTGACTAGAATCATTGGGTGCGGATGAGGGAATCCCTCCTCGAGCTGTGTCTTTATCAGCGATCGCCAGAAAATTACGGCTGTGGTTGAATGGCTGACGCAAGGCGTGCACCAGACCAACACTGTCTTTAGTTTCAATATCCTCCGCGCTTTCTTCGAACTGAAGGTCTTCCTCTTTTCTTCCCGTCTCATCGTTGAATGGCCGATAAGCCTGGTGGAACAGAGGGCTCGGTTCGCCCTGTATGCTAGTCCGATTCGGCTGAAAGTCCAGACCAAGTCTCGTTCCGAATCTTTCTCCAGACTGGCTACTGTCCGCGGCATTTTTCCTCGCGTAATCGTAATCGCGATGGTACTGGAACTCGTGGATCCGCAGAGGATTGTAAGGAACGATGGAAGGGTTGCTTTGGCTCTCTTTGGAATCTCCATGACCGTTGCTGAACACTCTGGTCGGCGGAGTGACGTAACTGTCTAGGGTGGTCCTACCGCGATTGAACAAGTAGTCGGAGCTGTCCGTCAGCTGATCCAAGTTATTGTAGGCGAAGGTTGACGGCCGGAAGGTGGTGGGAACGGTGGGCGAGTAGAATCTCCTGGTGGTGGTGGTGACAGTGGGCACCGTGGGCGCGTAAGACGGCTGGAAGTGGTTCTTCAGCTCCTTGAGTGTTGGATGCTTGCTGGAGATCTGGAACCGGGGGCTTTTCCCTTGGTCGTCCACGTCGTAGCCGCGAAAGTCGGGGATCTTCTGCAGCACCGGTGGTCTCTGCAACGGGAAGCGACGTGGCTGTGACTTCTCCCCGGGATAGAGATCCTGCTGCTGATAAGTTCTTCGCCGCTGGAATTCATAGGCTAGGAGAGAATCGCGGCTCGGATAGTCTTGAGCGTTGGATCTCAAGTCGTTGCCAGCTGTGAACATCGTCGCGTAGTCAAGGATCCTTCTTGTTCCCTGCTGGTAGTCCAGCAGGCTCCCCGTCCTGTCAGGGTCCACGAGACCGTCCTTGGTCAAGTCTGTTCCAGACTGCAGGCTGATCATAGCGTAAGCGTTGCGTATCATTTCGTCGTCGTCCTGCTGGTAGCTGTTGCGATTCACGTCCACGTACTTGGCGCTGGAGGAGCAATCCACTTTCGTCCACCAGTCGCAGGTGAGCAGCTTCTGACTGAAGACGGAGCCCATCGGGCACAGGAACGAAGACACCAGCACGTCGTGGCACACGTGGAACACTTGACATCCCGCCACTTGGTCCGCGTAGTAACCTGTTGGACACGGCTATCTGTCAATCTGTTCTGTATTCTTCCCTGCCAGCCGAACGAGTACGAGACCGGAGAACCACCCACGGACCCCCCTCACCGCCGTGGCGGCGACCTATTGCGAAAGTAAAGAAAATACTAGCAGGAGAGTTTGCGGGCCACGGGCTACGTGCGCCTAACGTACGTATGTGTTGCCTGTGCACGCGAGAATCAGCCTTGGCATCGATATTAAACGGTAGATATGGCACGAGATGGGTCGAAGCGACAGTGGTGGCTAGGATTCGATTTATCTCGCAACCCTTCGGCAATGTTAAAGCCTGCAGTCTCTCCAGTTCCCCAATTGAGGATTCTGTACCGTCGAGTTATTTGCTCCCGCTAGCGTGATCGATGGTGGAGCTGGCCGCTGTAAACACTGTTGCGACATTCGGAGGATCGAGCAAGATTGAATAAGACGGAAACGGAAACCCTTGGAGAAACGATGAGAACGAGTTGACGGGGGGGAGATATCTTACCACCAGTGAAATCGTGAATAAAACTACGCGGCAATGGTTCATTTGAATCTCATTCACCTCGAGAACGTCCTTCGCACGTGAATCCTGTCTGCGGTAGCGTCGTGTATGTAGGGTAATCGATGCCTGGCTCTCCTGGCACGTTCCTTCTAATGTCGGAGAAATCTGGAACAGTGAGAAGAGGCACGCTTACGCGGTATCCTTGGGAAACCTTGATAATGATTGGAATAATAGCTGAATGGAATGAAGTAATAATCTTTTGTGCAGTGTTTCTCACAGTCTTTTTAGTCGCCATCCCCTTTTATAATATTCAAATTACCTGCGCAAAGTAAAATTAATAAGAGAAAGAAAACAGATTAAAAATTGACCTTTCAGAATTTAATTCTAATTTTATAATATTAAAAAGAAAATCAAAATACTGTGGCAACCCACAGAAAGCACACCACCACCCACCGGTTGGGAATCTCGGCTTTTGTGTGTAACGCAAGAAAACAATATCTATTTCCTGAAGACTAGGTCTTAAGCGTCGCGGAGAGATAGCAATTTCTTTATCCATTTCACCGTGAGACCAACGAAGAGAGAAGAAACGGCGGGAAGGAGGTTGGAAAAAGGACTCGTTCAGGATCTGTGACATTTAGATGGATCGCTCGCGCTTACGGTTCTCTTAACGTAAGCCGCTGCAGGTAATTTGCAAAAGGCTACACGTGACCTATACCAATACTTTTTTCCGCATTTGTCATAGCGAGTGCCTCTCACGCCACTCGTTGGTAATGGTCTATAGTTTGACGCGTGTCGAGAGCTTGAACGAGCAATTTCGATTCTCGGCAGAAAATGGCAAATATAACTAGTGGGAAAAGTGAGCTGTCACTAATGAATGATGCGGCTCCTTTTGTGGAACAAGGATGGAACGTGTAAAGTGTAAATGAAAGCGACTCCTTTTACGAGTGGCGTATAGAGGCAACATCTTGGATCTTAGATCTTAGACGATGAATAGTTCTTTGTTTCTCGAGTGTCGGCGGATGATATACATAAGAAGATTAAGGGGGAAAACTGAGAATGCCACAAAACAGCTTTATCGAGAGAATTAAGTTTTAATACTTTCTTATATAATTTTCTTCTTAAATAATTTCTTTTTTTACCTTGAAGCTTATGCTTGGGCAAAGAGTGGGGACATTCCGTATTTTTTGCTCCAGTGTAGGGTAAACTTTTCCTGTTTTTAATCAGTACTTGTACCAAATATTTAAGGTTATCTTACGGGGGTATTTAGACTTTACAACCCTTTGTGATTCGGCAGTTCTGTAGTCCCAGTTGCCACCAACAGAATATTCTATAAATCGCAAAATCCCCGTTTGTCCCCTTAGAACCCTTCATATGATCCGCCGAAAGATGTCGAAGGAAAAGACACGAGAAAACCTGTGGAAATGTTGGCTCGTTACCTGTTTTCTCCTCGTAAGGATCGTACTGGCCACCGGCTGATCCATAACTATCAAAGTCCCCGTCTTCTTCCGGAATGAAATATTTCCTGGAAGAAAATCGACACGGGTTTCGCATCCACAGGATTTTACGTGAATCGGTATACTCTGTTTAATTATTATTCTACTGTAAACATATAATGTGAAAGAATGCCGCAGATAATACCTGCCTCTGGTTCCATCGATGGCCCTTCGCGACAGGGAGCTCCTCCTCGTAATTTCATGTTCAACGCTGCCGTAAATATTTCTCAAGACCAACGTCACGAGACCTGCGGAACAAGGAGTTGCAAAGTCTGCTACGACTGAATAGTATTCAGAAACAAAGTGACATTAATCGCTACACGTGCACCAAACGAGGAAAGTGATTAAGTATCATTAGGAAATCAGTCGTTTGCGTGGCAGTTGACTCTTGGAATTATCATTGACCAAAAGAATTATTCGTCCAGATTATACAATCGGTGGATCGGTGCGGAACCATTCTAATGTTTAAGGGCATGTTTGCGTTGGAGCCGCGATAAACGATCAGAGTGGTGACGGGAGCGAAGTGTAGAAATACATTCTATAGTTTTATGACGGAAGTGTTTACATTTCGCAGAGCTACGCTTATGTACTAAACAAACAAGCATCAATAATCAAAGATTACTTTTCACCATTACGTATCACCGAGGCTCACTTCATCGTTGATGCACAACAGATTTATTTAGATAAGTTATCAGATGAAGTAGCTGTTAAATGCAACACACTGTTTACGTTCACTGCGTAGACTTTTCCCGATGTGCCATTTTACCGAACTTGAAGATACTAATAATTCTTCTTCAGAATCACTCGGGTTTAAATGCTTCATCCTTGCGAAACCTTAAATGACTGAAACCGTACTATTGTCACACACCAAAAAAGGATATTTCTCAGCAGCTTTTATTTTGATTGAAAAATTACATGACAACTACCAGAAGGCGTGTTAATTAACATTATCTGTTGTCGGTGTGTGAATCGAATGGTGGAAGAATCGAGCACTTACACAGAGTATGAATGCTGAGCGACGGCATTTCGTAGCACGTTGCATGAGCAGCTCTCTGTGGTCTGCGGGCAGCTGTTCCGCGCCGAACGTCCGGCCACCGTGAAGCAGCCGATGCACTGCGATCCCCACGATCTCCATCATCTCCTCTCGAGTCTTCTCCTCGGTGTTTCCGACCCGTGGAAGGGATGGATCACGGGTCTTACCTTTCCTCTCCAGCTCCCGAGCTCCTCCACCTCTCACCTGGCACGGGACCAAGGTGGCACCGCTCATCCCTCGCGCAGGAATTTCAGCCGCGCCTCTCTGGAAATTCGGTGTCCTCTGCTAACAACTTGCCTGCCCTTTCCTTTTTTATTTCTTTTCCTTTTCTCCTCCGCAACGCGGGACGAGAGTTTCGCGCGTGCACGGCACTTATGTATATACGTAAACACGATACACGTTCTGCCTGTATATATCTGTATTGATAAAGGCAACGTCTCGCAAATATCATCGCCCGCGTCCTTTATAGATACGGCCTTTCCATTTGCACAGTCTGTGCCGCATCTGCTTCAGGCTTCCAAGTATTATACGAGTAAGAAATTCCGGCAGAAAGTACGCGGTGCTTGCAATTAAAATGGAAAGTGGAGCAGAGCGATAAGTTGGAAGCGTTCAACTGGTAGCAAGGTATCGAGCATGGTTAATGGAGCGCCCGCGTCGTTGCGTGCATTCACATCAATTTCCTTCCAATCTCTTTCACGTCCTCTTACGTCCACGTGTGCGCCTGTGCCTTTTTCAGCGGCCTATCCTCGAGCGGTCATTCCCACTAAATTCTAAATGGAAAACGCTAAATGAGGATTTACGATTTAGGTATATATGTGCGCGGTGAAACGTGCATCGTTAAAGGGGAGGCCTACCTATAAGGTGTGAAAACACAAGTATTTTCGGGATTTTCTTTTTGAAACTTGAAGACTTTTTTCAATAAACGGTTGTATATTCGAAAGTATATATTTTAAAGATCTTGTAGTTTTTGTAATGCGATATCTAAATAAATAATGGAATTATAGGCGATCTCCCGGCAGCGTTTTTTTATTTAAACACTGTAGCTTTGACCTGGTTCATCAGAAATACAAAATTCCAGGTCAAAATTAGAGTGGTCGCCGCAAACTACTGAAACAAAAAATAAAATCGCTGCTGAAAGATCGCTAATATTTCTTTTATTTAAAAATTACTTATTGCAAAAATTACTACAAGTAGTTTAACCTGTACACTTTCGAATACATAAATGTTTGGTTAAAAAAGTCTTCAAGTTTTTCCCACCAAAATTCCAGAATATACACGTTTTTTTCAGACCTCACAGATAATAAAACAATAATCCTCCAATTCCCCCTTAAGGAGACATTTTACAATTAATGAAAATTCGACCACGTTTCGTTAATGGGTTTTATGATGAAATTGACACTTAACGTTCTTAAACTTTGGGAGGTATATTCTACCACTCTTGAAATACAAGAAAAAAATCTTTATTTATGTTGTTTCATTCGTTTGGCTAAATATTTCGCAGTGAAGTTCGCGTCTTCAGAATTTCACCCCTCGCTGTCGGTTGAACTTTCGAACGACTGGGTCATCTGAAATATAAAAACCAAAGATATTTTCAATCTGCAGGAGTGTTGTTATCCGGTACTCCGCTGAAAAACAATTTTGGACAAAAATTAATAAAATACCGGTGGATCAAAGTTGAAAGTACCGAAAGTGGCAGCACTTTTCTATATTTAATCGATATAAAAAGTGGAGAAATATTTACGTCTTAGCCTGTACACTCGATTAAGTTATAGAATCTTATCGCTTCTCCTGTCAGATATGTGAAATAATTAAGAATTTACGAGGCTCACTACAGCTTCGAAAATGAAATTGCGTTCCGGGAATCTCATTCGCCTGAATTCTTTCCAGGGATATATACGTGCCTTCGTGCATCATCGGCAAAGAAAGAGGATTGCGTTATGCAAGCCAGATTAAAAGGAAAACAGCGACTTGTCATAGAGCCATACCACGAAGAAAGGAAAGACTCAAGGATGCTTGTCACACAGGACAACGTTTATTTTTATCCGATCATCTGGGAGAAAGGGGCACAGGAGTGAAGGACTAACGTTTCTTATTCTCTGTCAAAGGTATGGGGGCAATGCTAATCAACGTAATTAAAATTCTTTATTTGCCACGCGTTACGAGGACTGGGGACTTCTATAGGTGCACCTACCTACAGTAACAGGCAAAACATTTACAATTTTTTCGATCCATTCTACTTCTATTACTTTTTTTACTATTACATATTCTGGTAGAGAATTAAAAGGTGTGTAAAACCCAGTTAAAGGCGAATTTATTTAAATAACAAACAAAAGCCTTACATAACTTTAAGCAAGACAACACCTTTTAAATCCGACAGAAAGTTACTATTTTTTAAAAGTAATAAAAATCTAATATTTTTTGGAGGCACCTTTTGCTTTTAGGACGACTCAAAAAATTACCAGAAGTGGTAACTCCTTTGCCGGCCACGAAAATGTGTTCTCCCGTTCAATACCTACCATATGAAACTTTTATTTGTTAGTGCAATAAATTCGACTTTAACTTGGTTTTATACAGCTTTAAATTCTCCATCAGAATATGTGCATTAAATACATACCACAGTTTCAAAAAATCCAGTTCCTACAAAATAAAAAATAGTGGTAACTTTTCTTGTGAGTTACTGTAACCTACCTACGCGTTGGGAAAACTCGTGTCAGCCCGGTCTTCCTTTTCCTAATTCTTCCCCCTTGATACTTTAAATAACTGTAATAAATAATGTTTTTATTACATTCTTATTTTTTAAATAGTTCTGTAAATACATGACAGTTACGATATCGGTATGTTCCTACCTAAGTACTTATATATTCTAGATCTAGAATCGGAAGAAGCAGAGGAATCAAAGGAACAAGATTGTTCAACATTTCTTCTTTTTTTCGGTACCTATTCGCTTGCGATTGAGAAGAAATTTGCCGACGGGCCAAGCGACCAACTCCTCCGTAAGTCCAAACACACCGACTTTTACTTTCGTAGCAAATGCGAGTGGAAAGGAGAAGTGCGTCGTGGTGGATCGGCGCCTAGGAGATCTGTTATGTACCTATTTAGATGGGCATTGCCGGGGCCGCGTGGTTGGTCATCGGGCAGGGACGGTGCCGTTTTCTTCGTGAAAGCAGCCAGCCCGTCGGTCGACTTTGTTGTAGATCGTTACGATCCTCCTTCGGTGAGAACCGGCGAAAGGATCAGCTACAAGCTGCATCCTCCGAACGAACACAGTGTCCAGTTACTCGAGAAATACGAGCGCTACCCACTAACTGGCCTCGCGTTACGTCAACCAAACCTGGTCAGTTGCAAACGATTGAGGATGCACGCACCTCCTCCCTCGCACTGCGAATTACCACCCATTACAATCTCCCAGAGATTTCTGTTATCTACAGTATTCCTCTGGAACAAGGAGAAGAAACAAAAGAGCGAAGATCAACCGATCCAATCAATCAGACGTGTCACAAAGACTTGTGCCCAAGTTGCGAAAGCTCAGGTCCGAAAATGGTCCTCTATCATACATGATAATGCAGCTGGAGTGTCGAGTTGCACAGTAAAATAAACTGAATCTGTACGGAAATGTACCCAAGCATCAACTTTTACCATTTTGCTTCGGATTGACTCGCTGTAAGTACATACATGTACTTACATAGCTCCTCTCCGATTTATTTTATCTTGCTTTTCACTCGATACGCAAAGGTAACGAAAGGTGAAAGTATCACAGCAACGCCTATGTGTGTTGTATTATTACTTGAGAAAGAAACGGAGAGAACCACTGTTCAGCCATTATTGAATTCTTATTGAGAAAGGTCGCTGCCTAGTTTTCCTCGCGATGCTAGCCTGATCTCCAGATCGAAACGAGGTCGAAACGAAAATCCACGTCATCCGGCGAAGGGTGAAAGTTCTTTTTGTCATTTCGATGTTACTGATCGCGATGGCTCTCTAGCACATTCCTGGCCGGTTACAAGTTACAATCTGTACCATATATTCGGAGCGACAGCTAACATCGATGTGACGTTACATGTTCTAAATCAATTTCGTAAAGAACCTCCCATTCATTCGGTTGTGTAAAAATTGTCGACAGGACTACGTACTTATACAAGAGAAGAATCGACGTGTTTGACACGATGCTTCATTCTTTTTTACTGTTCCAGGCCGTTGGGGAATCAAAAGGACCCTGCTTGAGGAACTTGAACGCTGAGAAACGTTTACTTTAACACTATTCGTACCGACACTTCATGTATGTATACCTATTCCTCGAAAAAGAGTTATATTTCTTACGATTGAACGTAGATAGTAGTCAATTTAGTACTTAATTAAATAATAAATGATTCATTGTATGCATATTTCAAGAAAAATCGTAAAGATAAATAGCGATGTGATAACGTTGTGTGTGGGAAATTGTACGCTAAAGTTTGAAAACGGTCAAATTGACCGGTCTGGTACGAATAGTGTTAAGTTTACGCAATGCCTGCTGCCTGAACGACGACGAGAAAACTGCACAATCGTCGGTCGCGACGACGGATCTATACGTGCCAAAAGCCGGAATCCCCACAAGTCTACGAATACAGTATAATTCCTGCAGCAATCTTGGATGTCATCTCAGATATCCAAACACTTATGTACATAAATATATCTCTGTTACTTCATGTCTACGGGAGAATGTTATAAGAAGACACGAGGGAAAGTTGTGTAGAATTTGATCCTTTATTATCTATAATCTAGCTTCAAACTTCTTAAGGGAAGCTTCCGGTCTAGAGCCCATATAATTAGGTGGTCTTTAGGAATTAATTAAAGAAAAACTACTATATATTATTTAATGTATTTAATTAATATTTTTGATTTTATAATTAATCATTGCAGACTGCACTGCGGAGTCGTTAAAGTGGAAGCGTCAAAAAATGCATCCAAATCGGTGGGACCTGTATTTCGAAAAGTTATTATCCGATTCGACTGACACTCTTTTTATTTTGAAGAATCTACTTATGGCTAGGGGGGAAACCAGAAGAAATTACAAAAATGACATTTTTTTAGAAAATAAAGACACTTAAAGTTTGAAATCACATTTTCCCTATATTTTTCGTCCTTTCAACGCTTTTAAAAATGATCAATTTTCAATTCTTTTGTAATTTTTTCTGGTTTCCCTCCTAGCCAGAAGTATATTCTTCAAAATAAAAAAGTTTCAGACGAATCAACCAACCAGTAATTGACCACCAGTGAATGACATTGGGCAAAGAAATGTCAATTATAATTTGAAAAATTATTATATGTTTATATATGGAGTGTAGTTGCATTTTTAATATCCCACATTTTTAGTTACGCGTTTTAAACAAGCATTAATAAGTACAATTCTTATTAAAAGTATGCGGTCATTTACTGGGCTTTTCATTTAACAATTCGGTCATTCCCTTACTCCGTCGGTTTACCCTACCAAAGATTTATGCACAACTACACATTTATGAAGAAAATCTGCACATTCAGACTTAAGAGGAGATTCCGGTCTAAAAATCAATTTTTTTTATTCCATTTTTCGAATATTCAACCTTTTATGAATACGTGTTTATAAGGATTTGTTGAAATTCGTAAAATTCCCGAAGTTATAGGCATTTGAGTAGCGACAAATGCATGGGCAACAACCGGCCACTCGGCACTCACGTAAAACTTTAAACGCGTTTTTTTCGAAACAGTGTTCTCAAAATCGGTGGGACCTGTATCTCCAAAAGTTATTTTCCGATTCACACTCCTATTAATTGCTTATTAATTAGATTTCCGAGCGCAATTTAAGAAATTTTTCAATTGCATTCGAAAATAGGGATTCTTAAGAAGCCTCAGACACGCCTTTTATGGATATATTACAGATTACATAATGGTAAGTAGTTATCAAGCGTTGTTCGAAGAGGTTATTGCATGGAACGCGTCGGTAATTTGGTCGGTTTGGACTAGGAAATTCGCCCGAGTTAACAGGAACACATGATACTAGAGGAGGTGGCACAACAGCTCCACTGTGCGAGAGAGAAAACTATCGCGCGCGACAAGGATGGAAATAGATGGCGCGCCACTTGCCTTGGTTATGTGCTCCTGATACTTTCCAGCTAGTACGAGCAGGAGCGCATAACACAAGGAAGTGTCTAGAATGAGAGGTGATGCTGTTTAGAAAGAGACAGAAATACTCTGAACGCGCTCTTTCCGTTAGATCTCACAATCAGATGCGGTAGCTAAATAAATAACTACATGTATTGCACATGTTTGCAGTTGACTCTTCTATATCATAATAAATATTTTCCTGCATTTTCTCTGCACATACACACTGTTTATGTACTTTTACAGGTATATTACAAATTATAATTCAATGGCAACCTGTAGGAGCGACTTCCGTATATTTTTTTCTTCATAAATCTATAGTTATCAATAAATCATTGATATACTATACTATGTATGTACATATACATTCATATCCACACTCCTATCGTGTAATTAAAACTAATATATCCACTTTCTGAGTTGCATTTGAAAATAAAGATTCATAAAAAGCCTCAGTTAAGCCTTTTAGGAATATATTACATAAAATTACTTAAGTGCAAGTGGTTATCAAGCGCGTTGTTCGAAGCGGTAATTGCTGCATTGCACACATACGCGTTGTATGCGTGTATGGAAGGCGTCGGCAGTCTGGTCGGTTGGATCAGAAAATTCGCCCGCGTTAACAGGAGCACATGATACTAGAGGAGGCGGCACGGCGGAGCTGAACGAGAGAGAAAGCCGGCGCGCGCGACGAGGATAGAGATAGGTGGCGTGCCACTAACTCTGATTATGTGCCCCTGATACATGAGCAGGAGAGCATAACCAAAGTTAGTGGCACGCCATCTATCTCTGTCCTTGTCCCGCGCGCTAGCTTTCTCTCTCGCACAGTGGAGCTGTGCCACCTCCTCTACTATCATGTGCTCCTCTTAACTCGGGCGAATTTCCTGGTCCAAACCGACCAAATTGCCGACGCGTTCAATACATATATACTTCTGTACATGCATACATACGTGTAACGTAGCAATTACCGCTTCGAACAACTCTTGATAACTACAACTTTTATGTAATTTGTAATATATGCACAAACGGCGTGGCTAAGGCGTCTTAAGGATCTCTATTTTCGAAGGCAACTGAAAAACTTCATAAATTCGGCTCGGAAATCTAATAAATTATCAATCAATTGGAGTGTGGATGGATATGAATAATAACGATACAGGGAATTACTGTACGGTACCAAAGATTTATTCACAACTATACATTTATGAAGAAAATCTGTAGATTCAAAATTAAATCACTGCTGAAAGCTGTCGCGCGATTACAGTTTCAAATCTATGTAAATGCAAAGCTACATAAATATTGCACGGTGGATGTATAATGAATTTAATGTGTCGCGTTGCCAGATTTAAATAAAATAACTCGCTTCTGCAAATTTAAGCATTTGCAATCTGAAGGTTTGTGTAGGTCCGTTTGTCCTGTTGATCTTTACTCGTCCATAGTTAGCAATAAAACTGTTTATTTGTTGCTTAAAAGCAATTTAAATTGTTGAAGAAAGGGCGTCGAAACGCGCCAACGTCAGGCTTGGGCCTGCGAGGAAATCGAAATCGCATAACCTAAATACTTTGGCGCTGGCGTGTTATGGCGCCCACTTTTTCGATTCTTCAAATTTACTTTTTTGCAACGAATAAAGAGGTTTGTCGCTATCCATAGTTGCCAGTCAATCGGTGGCAATTGTACAAAGAAGTTCAGGACTTCAGATTGCGAATTAATAAATTAACAAACCAGGCATTCCGATCTGGCAGCGTCTCCTTGACAAACAAATGCACAGGCTTTGCCAAATCTGGAGCAGGGACGTTTCCAGAAACAGATTGCCCGATTCGAGAGTTGCTTCTGAAAGTCTGGACCCTTCGGACTGTGTGTTGTGATTTTTTTTAACATTGCTCATAGATTTAATTAGCTATTAAGAGTTCTATGAAATGAGGCGTGCTAGAAAAATGGACGTCTAAAGGCGCCACCGCCAGTCTATAGCAAATCGAGTGCATCCTTGAAACTGGCAGCTTGACGTGCTTTAACGCCCATTTTAGTTCATACCCTTCACCGCTACGCGCCGCTAGTATTCCTGTGTCCACACAATAAACAATTTAAAGTGCTTTTCTAAGCATTAAATAAAGAATTTCCTTATTGGAAATGGATGTATAATGATTTGTAGATCTCCTTCAACAGCTGCAACAGCTCCGATTAAAAATAAATGGAAAAATACAGAATTCAGCAAATTTGTGTCACGGATACTACTATGCATCTATAAATTCTGAACATATACTTTCTCACTGATATGTACCATAGCGAAAAATTAACGAATTCTTGCTTCTTTAAACGACTTCTCATACTTTTAGAGTTAGTAAAAATGCAGAACAGTACAAATTATTTGTAAAAAGTGAATAGTGTATATATACATATATACTTGCCGAAGATGTCACGTATCTATACATATGTTGTAATCATGCCCGGGTACTCTTAATGAAGTCGGAATAAAAAATAAAAAATATTTTTTATCCGGAAAATGACTTCTCCGTAATAAATCGTTAAACGGATATTCTATTGTGACACGTACTTGTGTACAAATAGGAGAAGTACGATAGGAAGGGAAAAAGTCGGAGGGAGAGAGAAAGGAAGGGAAGGAAGGAAGGAAGGAGAAGAACCGATCGAAAGATATGGGTATGTGGCGCAATAAAACAAAGCCCGGCGATACAAGAAAGAGAGTGGTAATTGTGGTTTCTGTTTGGGTCGACGGTGAAAACGGCGTGCATGTATAGCTACGTATAAATGTGTACAGATAGGTGTCTGAGCTGGCGTTTACAATGGCATTCCATACGGGCAGTAGTGAGCACCGAGCGGAGGCGGTAAAGGGAAACTGGCCTTAAACTGGTCCTGGATTGTCCGACTATCGGCATAACCGGAAAAGTAAACGGCGCCGTTTCGAACAGCCACTGACAACCAGAGACATCTGAAACGAAAGAAAAACAAGGCGTTGTCGCGAGTGTCGTACCTTTTGTTTATCACGCGTCTCGCCGGCGCAGAGAAGATTCGTTCGTCAGGGAGGAAACTGAGATTGAAGAGATTGCCAGAGGGGAGTGTGCATCTACAGCCGCGTTCGGGGATGAGTGAGATAAAGGACCAGCAGCCTAGTAGTTCCCTAGCAGGAAGGTACCCGCTTTCCACTATCGATTGTTGCGCTTGCTGGAAAAATTTCCTGGAAACACGAGATCCGCACCGTGACTCATGGCCCCTCTAGCCGAGATTCAAGGTCGTCGATCCGCCCACCAAACGCGACGCTTTGCAGCTGTATTTCTCCCGACGGTCGCACATAGAGAAGCAGTTAGAGTATTGTGATGGAAAGAGAAGGAGGAAAAGAAATGTGGCTGATAGACGGGAAAGGAAAGAGAAGGAAACAACACTGCTTACGAGGGAGTAAATAAAAAAAGAATTGTTAGTGATTGATGGGGTGAAGTTGGTTAATTGGCAACTTATGAGTATTTAATTTTTTATAAAACAAAAGGATTTTTTTATTTAACACACATCTAGAAAAATGTCACTCAGCGTCGAAAATTGTGTTTTAAAATAATTAAATATAGAGTCTCTCTATTCGGAAACCCAGAACTACATAATTGTAATTGTGACGTACTTCCGTAACTAAGACTCCGGTTCGCCTTAATTAGTCGCCATTAATTGCAAGACATATGTACTTGGTAACTTCGTACCTACTATCGCGATCTATTCGTGTCTCCGATGAAGCCTTATCCATTCGAAATGCCAGGCATGCTGGGAATGGAAAAAGTCTCCTCGAGAGAATGATAATTTGCTCGCGGCTGCACGTTTGTCGACCTCCTGCGGCTCTATCGATACGGACAGCGACGAGTAACGCGACTGATATCGCGATTGGGTATCATTCTCACTATTGGACTATCATCATTTCGTAGGGCGATACACGGGGGAGAGTTGTCAATATCGTACTGGTCGCCTAAATGGCATCTTATCAATTTCACAGTAATTAATGAATATAACTGCGAAATAAAAAATAGACACAAAACTTTTCGAGCTTACACCTGATTTTCGGGGTGCTATAAACATTTAACCCTTTAGTGCCTGTACCTAGATTCCGTCGAAGGGAAAATATCCCGTTTTCTTTTTATCGTTAAAAATCGCCTGAATTTATATATTTTTATAAAAAAGGAAAGAGTTTTTTTGTATTTTCTTCAGTGGTTAAAATGCATAAAATATTATGATACGTTTAGCACTAAAGGGTTAAAGAAATCGGGGATGATTGATGTAACTTTTTATCTGTTTACTTTAGCTGATAATAATCTGACAATGCAGTTTCATCCTGTATCTTTTTATTCTTCTAAATCGTGCCTCTTCTAGTACGTCACGAAGAGATTACCAACAAATTAATTAGTTCTGAAGAAACGCTTAAGCATCTAATTGTAGGTTCCTAAAAGATCAAGCTACAGTATCCAATATTAACTTGCGTTCAAATTATTACCAAATGCAAAATATAGTGTAAAATATCTTAAGTGTCACGATATAGGCAAGCCTCCTCTATGAGACGCGTAAGAGGAAGAAAGATAGGAGCAGCATCTCCCCCAACTAATCGCGGCGATTAACGAATGGTAACGGTAGTATAGTAACGATAGCGATAACGGTAACGATAACGATAGCGATACCGATAACGACATTTAACACCTCTCTCTCTCTCTCTCCTTCGCAATTGCGCGTAGACTACATACTTTCACGGATTCACAGTTTTATTGCACAGTCTGACCGAATGTGTCTCCTACAATTTATTATGACTGTTGATACATCTCGAAAGAAGAGACTCGAGACCGGTGATTATCGAGCGTCGGTGTTCACCGGTACTCGGCGGAGAAACAGCTTTGAAAAAGAAGCGAGTTTCTCGTGTTTCCTCAGGTGTAGGAATGCAGGTACCGCTGTGTGAGTGGGATGTGAGTCACCCGGGTAAAGACGCGGTCGGCAGAGGAGGTGGGAGAGGGAGGGAAAACGATCAACATTCCGGGAGCAACCCCATGAGTCACCGAGTCCTCATCCCCCGATGCCTACCTGTCGCCACCTGTTGCGCCCCTACTTTCTAACCCGTCTTACTCTCCCCTCGCCTTTCCCCCGTCTATACACGCGTTCCCAGTCCTTTACTTAACTTTCTGCTAACAATTAGAGAAAGTAGGAGGCGCAAAGCGGTGAGCGCTGATTGTGGGAGAAGTAGAAAACCAGTTACATTGGTCTGGAGTACGAATATATGCGTAGCATACAACCTGTATCGATAAGAGTACATATTAAATAAAAACAGAAAAGATAGTAAAAAATATTTATACTTAGGTACTTCAAATTTTTCAGTTTTTTTTTAATATTTATTGAATTGAAAAAATATAACAAAATTAAATATACTCTGTCTATACAAAACCAAATAAATAAACGCAAATTAAAAAAACTGAAGTCCCTACGATTTTTCAGTTCATTTAATATTTATGAAACTACAAAAATTCAATAAAATATACTCCATGCAGAACTAAAAAATAAATAAAGTCCGGACGAAATATAAATTATAAATCTTTATTTCATTCAGTAGTTTTCTTCGGCTAATCTGAACTCATGAAGATTTCTTTTACGGTACAGTTTTACTACAATTTTGCTTGTGCCCGAGGCGATTTCAAGTCAAAACGATAACGTTTGTAATTAATTGATTAATTTTTATATATTAACGCTAGTATCTAAAACCGGGTTTTTAAATACCGACTACTTGGGAAATCCTACTCTTTCTATGAATCTTATTCAGGATCGGTACGAATATCGTAGGTAACCTGCGGGTAGACGGTTCCGGTTTCTCGCGATGATTCACGCGACTCATTGAAGAAATCGCTTCTTCCGAGAACACATCGATTCCGTGGTCTCTCGCTTCCGTTAGTCCACTTAAACGTTTCCGGACAAACGTGCGTCATTGTCGCATAAGGAAAAATTGAGAGCCTAAGCAAGAGGGATGCACCTTCATCTTTACCAATTTCAAATAAATTAGAAAAAACTGTTTATAAAATTATTGCTTTGACTTACCATTACACAAGGGAACACTAATTGAGAAAAATATATTTTCACACAATAAGTAGTAGTTATCGAGTCGATAAATTCTTATTTCTATTTTTAGCAAATTTTTCAAATCTGGAGGATGCATATTGCGCTAAACAGTAATAGGTGCAGATTAAAAAATTTGATATAAATCGCTCATTTGTCATCGGATTTGCGTCAGACGATATAGAATTTTTTTACTTATATTACACGTCACAACTCAAAAACTGTCAAAAATGGAGCTGTACCCCTCTCGCTGCAAGCTCGTCAATTTCAAATAGTATCTATGTACCATAATGTTCTTGGTTCTTATGTATTTCTGGGTAAATTAAAATTAGTATCAAGCCTATCACGCAACAGTGCCGATAATAGTCTGGCGTTGAGGCCGGAGTTTACGTTTCAAGCGACTCGTGAAAATATTCCAGCACCACTTGTAGACTGCTTGACCAGCTCGTTGGGACCACCGCGAGTGATTCGTAGCTGCAGGTATGCTCGACACGAGCTGTCCCGTACAGGTACGCGCAAATAGCTGACTCATCTCTACAACTAATTGGGTAAACACCGGTCTAGAAGAGATCTCGTGTTTTCCATAATATTTCAACAATATCTAATTATCGCCTTCGAATATCCATCTGCATCTGAAAGCGTATTTATACCCAGTTGAAAAATTATTTGCACGCCTTTTAAATCAGAATATTTATCTGAGCCTATAATAAAACTTTAAAAACCACCGTTGATAAATTTAAGTAGATAAAGTTTCATCATTCAAAGTTGAAAAAGCGACCTTCACTATTGTCTTCGCTATTCCGACCAATTGCAATTTCTTTAAAAAAAATTTGAAAAACTAATCCTTCTACCGTCTCAAAAAAAACTCAAGTAGTTTGGACCAATTTTAAAAAAGTTATTCTGTTTCGAAGAGTGTGCCAATAATTTTTTATCCCACCGTGCGTGTCATATCTCCAATTTTTCACGAAATTTAAAGAATACCTATTTTCTTTGTAGCTTCTTCGGGTAATAGATACAGCCAGTTCCTTTCATTATCATTTTTTCCAATGCGGATTAGTCCGTTTTTGCTCCCAATGCCTCGTATTTCGATTTTGCCGCGAAACTGATCTGACGCATGCAAATACCTAGATACATATCGCTCTCGCGTCTTCATTTTACGCTCTACCCCATATATTTCATTCGATAATGAACGCTGAAAAATAGTTGAGAAAATACAGCAAACCAATGTTTCTTGGTACCATACCAATACAGCAAAAATTCGCCTTATCTGTCCCCGTTAGTTCTTATCGAAACGCGACCGACTCGCTATCGTTATCAACTGATAGATTTCGTAGCATTCGCAGACACACAGTTGCGCGCCCTTGTTTCTCCTTCCAGCGATTACATAATATTGCAGCATTTTCCTCTCCCGTACACGGAATCGCTGGGGAAAGGCCAGAAACGCTGATTCCAGTAGCATCAATGAATCTCCATGTAGCCATTGAGCAACGAAATTTTCGCATCCAGAGTCTAGAGTTTACAGAGGTGGGAAACTGACCTACGTTTTCGCGGTGCACAGACTGACAGACCGCGATCGCAAACCCGATATCAATGACAACGTCGTCGATGACGAGGAAACCGGTGACGTATCAAACACCACCTACGTCATTCTTCCGAGTTCTAACTCACGAGTGCGTCGGCGTTGTAGTATCTACCTACAGCAGTTCTGATCAGAGTTGCCACCTCTCCGATTTTTTCCCGGGGACTTCGGGTTTTCGAGCAAGTCTCTGAGCTCCGGGTTTACTGGAGAAATCCCGGGTTGTAGGAAAAAATGTGATAATAAGAAATTGTGGTATTATATATGCTAGCAATTTTATATACAATAAAGGTTACTAATTAAACAGCTGATATGTTTAAATTCTCAATTGTTTATGCATAAAAGAATCGCACCTTTGTTTTCCCGATATTCGAGAGAAAAAACTGTTTCCGGCGAATTTGCCATTTCCGGGTTTCTAATCGAATCTCCCTGTGGAAATGTGTGACACTCCGGGATTTATATTTATGGTGAAAAAAGCGTAGGTAATTGTGACAAGCATGAAATGGCTAATACACGCGAATAGGACCACGGGAACGTTGCCACGATGCTGGACCAGCAAGGCGAGCGCTAATTAACGCTTCCATGAAACTTTATTAATTCTGAGTTTGGGCGTTGAAGGCAGTAGTTTTCAGTGACGCATATCATTTTAGGAGCTTCGTTTCTCTGTAACCAGTGTTTGCAAACATTTTTCATTGGAGAGGAGGCGGCGGTAGTAGGCGTAGAACGATAAAAAGGCGGAATGGAAATTCGCTTTGAGATAGCAGCGCAAAGAGGAGACCGTGCTGAATTTGGTCAGACAGGAATAACCAGACTGTGGGCGAACTATCGAACCGTGGGTGAACTGGTAGCCATCGACCAAGTTCACCGTTTCAAGTTCCCACGCTTGTACGTGAAACTTTCCTTTGCTTAGAGCTTAGAGCCTGTTGCCCTTTCAGTATCAATTGTAAATGAAGTGACAGAGAGAACAGTGAAGCCGAATAATCGACCTCGAGGGTCTCGTCCGCGATTCGTTCCGCGCAGCCCGATAAGAGAAGACTCGCGGTCGCTTGGCATGTGGCTCATATAGGCCGGGATGTAGCGCCAGCGCCTCTGAGAAAACGGTCCGTTTGGCTGCCAAAGGGATCGCATTCTACGAACGCTATAAATCGATTCATACGCGCCGCGCGAGCTCGCGGCTATTGCCTATTGCAAACGACCGTGGACAGGCGACCGATCTCGACGGATTCTACGAACGCGCGTCGATGGTCCTCGACTGCCTAGACCACCTCCAAATCGAGTGCTCGCCTCATCGTATTGCTAAACAGACACGAGCAACAAATTCGACCGCGCGATGCCTGTGCATCTCGTGTAGCATCACTCGCCGAGACTATCGGCCACTTTCGCGATCAAGGAACGTGGATACGCACTAGGATATATTTTTCAAAATATGTGGCCACACGTGAGAACTGATTCGCTTTGTTCTATATGCTGCATATGAACAACAACGAGTATGACCGAGCAGTCTAGGCGCATACTGGCTCGGCAACCGATGGTGAAGGCCCCTTTGTACTGGCATTTAAACGATCCACTAATGGAGATCTCTTTAGATAAGATATTCCGTTATTTCCTGCGTTTACATCGCTAAAACTAATCGCGCGTCTTGTTCTACACTGTTCGTGGTACAAAAAGACGCGTGTCCAAAACAATTATTCCTTTAAAGGGTCTCCCTACCTTGACGGACGTAAAATGATGCGAACTTTGGAATTTTTTTAAACAAAACCATTGAATATATTTACTTCCAGCTTTGTGGCTTTATTTGTCAATCTTTTTAGAGAATGTGAAAAAAAAAATTGTATGCAAAAATAGTGGTTATATCCGGAGTTAAAGTGCTTCAAATAGAGCGCCTTGCAAAAATCATATGCGCATGGTTAGAATAAAATCAGCCGTTGTAGTTGTCTGAAATAGAAAATTTAAAAATTGGTGTAATCTGTATGAGTGTGGCCATCGCCTGAACTAGATTAAATGAGAATATTGGAAATTGAAAAAAACGGCAACGTCTAAAACAGACATCGATTTCTGCAATAGAATTCGCTGGGTTTTTAAGTCGCAAGAGTCTAATTTTGCGAAAACCGACTCAGTTCTAGTACCAGCGATAATGTGACATCTACTGAAGGTATATGCCAAGTTTGAAGTAAATCGGGTGATTGGTTTTTGAAATATCATGCGAACCAATTCGAAAAATATCGTTTTGAGAAAAACGCGTTTAAAGTTTTAAAAGGTACCGTTTTTTTTAAATTAAATTTTTTTAGGCATAATATAGGCATAAAGTTTTCAATTAATATAATTTGAGGGTTTCTCTTTAAAAAAAATCTCCAATACCGCGCTTCTTTTCAGGCCGTAGGGAGACCCCTTAACTCTGATTAATCCAAAAATTCAATGCCCCCGCGTTATTGTGAATGTCCCCGCTGTACCAGAGACGCACTTCCAAATATGTTGAGATTTCGGGGGCAAGGTAGGTATAATCTTTTGAAAAAGCAATGAGCTTCATGTTTAATGAACAGCATTCAAAAAACTGTAGAGAAGACTGTTGACTGTTGCAAGTCCACTGCGCCCGCGCGTCCTTTTCCATTTCGCTCTAGATTAGATTGAACTTGCATCTAGACCCCGGATTATGAGCGGACAAGACACAAATTTCCATGCTCCGTCCACAGGTTAAATCAGAACGCGAATTTCACTAAGCGTTTGGTCCTAAAATTCGATAGAACATCGCTAGTAACTGTGCGAACGTATCCACCGAAAATAACCTATTAGGCCTAGGCCCCTCGAGCCTTGTAATCTTGTAACGCAGTTCTTTCAGACAACTAATTCGACGGAGCGAGCAAATGGCCACTGCCGTCCGCTTTTTTTCTGTTGGGGGGGCGAAAATCAATACTCGCCACGAGCCCCCTGTGTTCGTGCCTATAAACCAAGGGGACCAGCGGCTTCGTGCCGAAAATGTGACCAAGGAGGTCCTCCTGTTCCCCATCGACCATCGCCGCCCATATCCAATATCCATACACGTACAGAGAAAGAGAGAGCGAGCTGATCGGGCAATAGATTTTAAGGCGCAGACAGTATTTTATTCCTCGGACGTGCTCGGCTGGAAATAATGGCGTATCGCCACGCATCGTGCTGCACGCGTGGATGATTGAATACCAATGAGGATTCTCCTTTGATCACATCTTTCAGCGATGCCCACGCGATCCTTTGCCCTACGCAGCGTCGTTTCTTCTCGCGGCTGTTGCATTTCGCCCCTTCTTCCTTCCGGTCACGCGACAGCACGCGAGCACGGCCGGTCGGCTTCCGGCCGATTTTCCCCTCTAGGAGCGAGGTGGCTGTTGAAAGGGGCATTTTTCATCGGTTCACCCTCGAGCTACGTACCTCTTCAGGGCCGTAACGTGGGCTGCTTCCAGTGCTGGATTAACCAATAAACGAAACGAGCACGATAGAAATTTTCTGAATTATAGGTAACATCTAACTTTTGTTAGAAACGCTTTTAGTGAAATTATCGAATCGTACATTGCGTTGAAGTGGTCACCCTATATAAAGGGGCCTCAAAATCTTTTAAGTGCTTAGGGCCTCTAAAGGTCTTAACTCGGCTCTAACTGCTTCGTAATTGGTCCCTTGAAAAATGTCACTTGGAAAATCTGCTGTTGACTTTTCCAATAGATTCTTTCGACTGATTGGAAGGGACAGAGAATGAACGAGGGATTAACTAACGGAACTAAAGCTCCGAGAGCTTGAGGGCGGTACCACAGAAACGGTTTGTGCAAACAGGCTTCGTTTCGTCACTGTTCTCCGGTGCAAATACAAGATAAGCATGTGGTGGAACAGGAAACCGAAAGAAACATAAACGAATGAAGGCTATCTCTTCGACGCAATAAATGACCAGCCAGAGGAGATCTAGTTATGTAATTGAAATAACTGAAAACTAAACAAATAATAAAATGTAAAAAAAATTAAAACCAACTTAAAAAACATGAAAATGCACTAAAAAGTAAAAAATAATTTTTTCCCTTATTTAATCTACGTCTATCAATTTTTCTTAGTCGGCGCCAGATTTACACAGTGCAATTAAATAAGGGAAAAAATTAATTTTTAGTTTTTAGTGCATTGTCAAATTTTTAAACTCGATTTTAATTTGTTATTCTTTTAGTAGAAATGTAATACAGATCCGTTTTTACAAATAAGCCAGTTTCTCTCAAAATCCAGGGGGGCAACTGACCCTTTAGCCCCCTCCGGACGCCCATGGGCGTAAGCCGTAGCGAATAGTGTAGAGTTACATACATATATATACAGCAGCACGCGACCAGCTGTCTCGACGATGGGAATTACGTACACGGGGCACGCGGGCAAAAGGGGTGGGTTGGAAGTACACCTATAGGGTCAACGCATTCGAAAGAATACCAAAGTTGAGCTTTCGTGTCTGGGGTTTGCGAATAGGATCCGCTGGAAAGCGATCGCGAGGTTCCCTGCTGTCAAACACTCCTAGTCAGTAAAATGTTGATATCTACATATTTATCGATTCATCGTCGTTTGCTTGGTTGCAACCGCTGTTACGGCATTCACTGCTCTCGCTTGCCAGATGATAAAACAACGGTAAGAATATTGTTACTCGTCTGTCGGTGCTAAGCTTGCGTGAACGTTGTTCCAAGAAGAGATAATTGGCAGAGGCTGGTGACAAGTGTGCCCCTAACGGATCGGCCTTGCGCTTTTATCATCGTTAAATGCGGTGAAATCCGCGGAAGCCATATTAACGAATCACCCGAGGAATCTACGTAGACCTGCAAACGATCCAAGATCGCCACTTGCATAACGCGGGGCCGTTTGATTTTCCTAAAAGGCGCGCGCGTTCGCACGTCCCTTCATCGCTGTTGACATTGTCCGGCGCAACCATGTAGCGTGTCTTATTCATCGATTTATTTTTAAGCGTACTCCTCTCCGTGCCACTGCGAGTTACGCAACCAGCGCGTTTGAAGGGTGAAACGCCATACAGTTAGGATTCGGGATGTCTTTTCACTGATCGCGTGATTGATCTCCATTGCGATTGCAAGCCAGTGCTTTCGAGGAAAGGTTCTTGCTTCCACCTTACATTTATTTACGACAAATAATGGCCGATCGTTCAATCGTGCTTGCTCGTTCTCAGAGGCGAAGCCAAATATGTAACGATATCGCTGCCTTTCGACAAGACTCGCGCAAACTTTCTCGAATCGCTGCGCCACGCTGGTGTATATGCAAGCGCATGTACACACATCGCCAATCTTACAGCGTTGTTCACACCAATGGTAAACAAACCGATAGTATCGTTCCTAAAGACGATATTAATATAAAGTCGCGAGATAAGATAGCGACAAGGCGAGCGTAAAAAGGGGCACGGCGAAAGTGAAGCACGCGAAATGAAAAACTCGACTCGCTGCGAGGATCTGGAAGAGAAATGGCACTAAGGGACAAATAGAAAGAGCGATGGATTTGGAAATAAATTGTACGCCGCTAAAAAATCGCGGCTCGGTATTTCGGAAAGAGAGCGCCGCGCGGTGTAACGTATTGTATTATAATAATTAATAGTAAAAAAGCATGAGCGCGTGGCGAAGGGATAACGTCTATTTAAAGTTGTTGCGTTACAGTCGTTTCCCTCGAGGTGAAACGCAATACCGTACATACGCGGAATTAAAAATGACGAAGTCGATCGTTGAAGCTTCTCTAATCAGCTGCAATGATCGCCGACTGATTCAATAGTTGGTTATAAATTTACATACAACTGCGCACCTACCCTCGATGCAATCGCTTGCGCATTACAAAAGATGAATAGGTAGATAATTCTCGGGTTGAAGCAACCGGACTACCAGAATCTGGGATACCGTGAAGGTGCAAATCCACGATGGGACAAAAATATCGTGTTTCACGTGAGACTTCAATCTGATGAGATAATTATTTCAAGATGTGTTTCCACCAATGGACAAATTTTAATTTTTTCATAAAAGTAGAATCTCATGAGACAAGTTTTATATATGATATATTTTCAAAAATCTCATCTCTCGCGACGGTTTTCATTATTTACGTTTGGTTGCTGCTGATGCTGTTAGCCTTAGATACGGGTTATAGAGTTCAATCACTATGATTAATCAAGATTGATTACATTTCAATTTTTGAGAAATTCTGTGGAGATTAAAATAGAGGACCTAATCAAGATCTCTAGGCACGGAAATTTTTTTTTTATTTTGGGCCTGAATATGTAGTAGCTACAAGAATTAGTCTAATGTAGTGTTTATTCTAATCTTTAGAAAACATTAATGTTTTCTTGCATAATGAAAGTTGATATCTAAAATTTGGTTTTATTTTTCAACGTCCTCCTTTTCAGACGATTTGAGACTACTTAAATGGTCCTCCTTTTTCATATTTCGATTTGGTAACCCTTGGACCAAAGTATTAAAACTAAATTTCCTCGATAAAGCTGTTTTGTTGCATTCCCTGTTTCCCACCTTCATTTGTTGGTAAGGTAAACGGTTAAACGTACAAATAAATGAACACTTAATGCTAATGAATGAACACTATTATAGAACTGATATGAAGCAAGAAATGAAAAGAAGTCTCTAATTAATTAGTTGCTTATTTCATTAACTTATTTTACTCATTTTAATAAAAAATGTCCATTCACTGGTACGTGTTCATTTACTGGTACATCCACCCTATCTACCAAAAGATGGTATAACTCTTCTGCTGGGATGGTATGATCATTAGCGCACGTGTAGATTCCTTTGTTCTTCTAAAAACACGTTCACCCCATTTTTTCTCGACAAGAAAGCACACTGGCCTTCGGGTTATCCACAGCCACGGTAGATACATACCTAGAACTCGCGTTTACACGAGCTCGTAGATTCGAAACGGTGACCCTGGCTCACTGACCCTTTTAAACCGTGAAACCTTCGCTTCGCTTTGCTGCGCCTTGCCTCGCTTTACCACGCTTCGCCCCGCCTATCCTAGCCTTGCCACGCAACACTCTGAACTCGATGTTGCAATCCCGATGGTGCCTCTTAGTCAACGCTTGCAGCATCCTTCGTTTCTCCTTTTCCTTCTCCTGTTTGATCCCGCGACGTTCCGCGGCGGTGTGCCATCTCACTGTCAGCTGGCAAAAACCATTTCACTCGATGAAACTCCAAATTACCGTTCAGGATCCCGTATCCGATGAGACGGCGCACACAGTGAACTGGTAACCGATGTTCTTATCGCGTTGCAAGCGAGGCTAATCGAAATAATATTTGATGCAACGAATGGGAGAGTAGGAAATGAAGAAGACCTTAACAGAGAAAAGGGAAAAGCCAAGGAAGCAAGGAAACGCAAGGCAGCGGTGCGGATGGATGGAGACCCTTCGGCAGGGCTTAGGAAATTCGGCAGCAGGCCAATTTTCCAAATCCGGAACGATGACTAAGAGCTCGAGAAGCAAGGACGGCCAATCGCGCGTTGGCTCAATTTTAGCACCGCCAATCGGCCGCAACCTGCTTCGAGAATCGCCACCCCGAATGTCAGCGCAACGACGGTCCTCCTCCCCTCTGTCTCTCTTCCTACTGGCCATTTCTTGCCTTCGTTTCCTTCCTTTCTGATCATCTGCCAGCCGAGGCCAAGCGAGACAGTGCCGTTGCAATCGGCATCAGGCTCAATTGCCGCCGATCGACGATGCCATCGGCAGCGATCGGCGAACATGCTCCACCGATCCGAGGGGGATCCAGCAATTGCGTAACCCTCGCGATTCCGCCTGACCTTTAAAAATTATACCGGCGATCGTGCGATGCGTATGCGCGAGCCTGGTGAGCAATCGCCTCCACGGACCACGGTCTCTCTCGCTCGTATTTTTCTCCGCCGCTATTCCTGGACGCGGAGGATAACGACTCTTCTGTAAAAATTCCCCCCAGGCAAGATAAATGGATCCTGCTTTCGAAATTACAATATGAATCGCGCCCACTTTTTCGTGGAAGGATCCGAGGAGCGAGAGCGACCTGTCCAGAGGAAGAAGCAGCCATTTGTTCCTGTTCTCTTGAGCGGCGAGGCCCCCGCCTATTCATAGCTCGTATCGAGCCGCTCGTTAGGCGAATGAATAAATAAACCTCGGAGCTGGCTATCTGGCTGGATAATATTGCAAATGACAATGAGAATCACGGCGAGGAGACGCGTCTGAGGAAAGCAAAAAACGATCCCTTCTTTCTCACGGCGGTGGAAGGAAAACAGCTTTGAAACAGTGAACAGTCTCCTCGCGGGGACTTTCTCGGGGACGTTAATATGTCTTCGAGGCGATTACGACACACACGCCGACCCTTAAACGTCCCCCCCCCCCCCCCCTCGCGCCAACTGTCTTTTCATGGAGAGCTGGGTCGCGTAAATATTTAGGCTTTTCGGTCAGCACTGATCGTGAGTGTTTTATATTTCCACGACTCCCTCGGCAAATAAACCCATTTCGACGACGGATTCGCCGAAAGCGGGTAACGAGATCGTAACATCTGTTGGTCGACGTTCTCTGCCTCTATTTCCTGAATTTTTAAAATACTTTGACGAGAGAATTGAGAACATTCAAGTAACTTGACTTCAAGCTTGTGCTTAGTAGTGGCAGTTGCCTTCAAGTTACTTTCAAGATTACTTGAAGCAAGTAGGTATCTAGAATTACACCAAAGGAGGTGGTGTTTGCTGGATTGTGTGTAATAAAGAACGAAATTACGAGTGAATTGTTACAAATATTTAAAAAATTATTAAAACACGGCGATTACTTGTTAGTCATTATTTTACGATTATAACACCACTTTTCAAAAACAATAGGCAGTCAGCTTACTTCGAGTCACTTCAACTTTACACTAATCAAGCTTTGTTTCAAGGCAAGTAAATGTTGAAAGGCTCTCTACTTCACTGGAAGCTTGACAGAAACTTGAGAGGAAATTTCAACATCGAAAAAGTGGTTTCAGATTACTTCAATTCAAGCACTTTGATTAATCTGAACGCGGGTTTATTCAAGCATTTTATCCTGTTAGCAGCTGATCCAATTATTTCCACTATACAATCGGAAACATAAGTTGCGGCCAAGCTAATTTTCTCCCATGATCGTGACACTAGCTTCTCTCGAAACTCTTGCAGCGCGTTGTAGGTAGATACTTGTGTTTCTATTGGCGAGCCACGGCAACATTACCGAGTGAATCATGAGTTTTCATAATACACACCGTATACCAAACCCGTTGACGGATCAAGGTGTCTCGTGTCCACCACGTGTCTCCGGTGGTGATAACAAGAACGCGATAGTTCGAAGCTCGCATCGTCATTTGGTTCTGCAGGATCAATTACTATGTATCTACATGTATCCTAGAAATGGGCATTATTTAAATAACGAATTAAATAAAACAGGCTTTATCTTTATTTGTGGCCACCGATTACCAATCACGCCATTTATTTCTATCCTGCTCGCGCTCTGTACTTCCAAATCTATTTGAGCTTCAAATAATTTTCAAATACAAACGAATGAAAAGATGAAAAAATTATTTGTGGCCGTCGGATAAATTCACGCCGAACAAACAACATTATTTGTGACGTTTCAAATACAAATAACTTTCAGTGATTTTTATTTCAAATAAAAATAACTCTGAGTCATTTTTATTCGAAATAATGTTTTGCCCATCTCCAATGTATGTCTGTCATATTATGGAAAAAACGAAGCTCCAAACAGGTCGCTACGTATATTTAGCAACTGCCTGCAGTCCGCGGCGCATGGTAACGCTTGCCGATTTTATCTCTGGCAAAACTTTGACTAGTAATGAAAGGCGGAGTAGACATGTTGCAGTGGATTAACATTTCAAATGAGTTTCGAACACGTGGCTTAACTACGAAAATCAACTTTCGTTACGCAAACGCACGTAGTAATCGGTATTGCGCAATGCGCCGAGCGAAAGAGAAACACCAGCAACGATACAACGCATCAATTATATGTATGCACTGTACATATGTGTGTATATAGCAGCGAAAGAACTTGGCGAGGCGAAGCGAGGCGCGACGGGCTCGGTAATGATCGGTAGATCGTTGACGGTTTAATCGGCATTATTTCACATCTATTTTCATGATCCTAGGCGAGGTCTGTGCTGACATCACTAATCGATCGCTCCACTAGGCTTTCTTCTATCGGAACACGAATAATAGTTCAGCTGTACAACACCACCGGAGGATTTCTTCTGTCCATCGATCGTTCCTGAACCTCCTCTCCGCCCGTCGCACAGTGGTACATAATGACATTTTTTGTTCAAATCACTCTAAAGGTCGTAAATTTTCAATAAACTTGACGGTTTTTTTTTTTAAATTCTTCGCAATTAAATTCTCTAGCGATCTGTCTGGCCGGAATTTTAAATCTCATTGCTGATTTTTTTACATTTAGCGAAATATACAGAACTTTTGGGAGATCAATATCTGTGGGCTTCTTTGGCCACCGGTTCCGAATTTAAAGTATGATTTTCGAAATTGAAGATTGCGAATCCAAATATATTGAAGCGAAATTTCAGAAAATGGGATCTCCGATATATTTCCATGTATCCATTCACACATATTTTAAGAATAATTTTAGTTTTTTTATTTCAGATCCTGTCACGAGTTCTGATGGCGCCCGTCAAGAGCTCCAATTTCTACATTGGGACAATAAATGCTGTATATTTAATGCAAAATTGATAAAATTCAAACAATAATTGTTTTGTCTGCTCTGCAAATATGTAGTAATAATGTCCAAAAAGCTTTTTTACTGTATATTGTTCAGATTCTTTTTTCTTAATTCATGAAAATCGTGTATTTTTCAAGCGTTCTAACCGTAGGGTACCTTTAAGTAATCATGTCCAATCAATAGGCGAGATGAAGATGGAGAAAGTGGCTCTGATTAAATTATAAACGCCCAACAGAGTGGACTGTCGATATTCCGTTCCCGGATACCGTCCATCACCGTTCCCTAAAATGGCAACAGCAAGGAGCTGAATGAAAAGAGGTTCGGATGCTCCACAGAACCCTCCCACTATGTAGCTGAGCCGCGAGTCCTTCGCGCGTATGGATTTTCGCAAGGCCGTTGTCTCGATCCAATGCGTGTTTACTTAACACCTGGGTCAGCCGATCCACTTCTCTATTTCTCTTCCACTGATGCGTACCGTAGTCAGCGAAATACGAGACGTCGTAAGCTCATTGGCAGCCACGCATTAAAGTAAACAAGATTCGAGAGCTGGGGCAAGGAGGTTGAGAGAAAAAACGTGGGAAAATAAACAGCCCAGCGAGGCTCGCTTAGGGTCGTAAGAAGTATCTGTGTCTCACTGCCCTCACTCCTCACACCTCTCGCTCACTTCCCATTCATCCCCCATTGATGGATGCACGGAACCTTAAAGTGGCACGTCGCGTCGCAGGCGGCTCGTGGCACTGTCGATCACTCGATCGAAAGTACATACAAGGTACGTTGATATGCAGGTTTCTGTTTACCTCCAGTTCGATTTTTCAATGTACTTCTGTCACCCTCACCCTTATCAGGATTGCTAATCCTTTGGCCAAAGTAAGACACTATAGTATTTATGTATGTATTTATTGTGGCACGAGAATTGCAGGCGCTGTGTACAGAGAGAGAGAGAGAGTGTGTGTGTGTGTGTGGGAGAGAGAGAGAGAGAGAGAGAGAGAGAGACATGCGCGAGGTGTACCTAATTAGTCGGATATGTAGTCTCTGAACGAGCGCGACAGCGAACAGACATAATCGTGGAATAAAATTAGAAAAGTTGCCAGAGTACTGAGAGTTTAAATTACTACACTATGCATGGGCTTAGGTACAGGTATTAGGAAGCTGGGCCCGAAGCAACGCGCATGAGAACATGTGTGACACATGTTCTCATATCTGAAGCTTACTCGATGCAAATTAGTCGACACGATTATACGCCAGTCTTGTTCGTTACTTTCTCTTTGCCAACCGTTCATTCGCGTACATTCCTCGTCACTGAATCACCAATATTTTTCTTCTGGAGACGAGCGTTGCTACCGATGCCGAAGGTAAAAGATGATACGCGAGAAGATCGATGGCTAATGGAGACGAATGGCCAACAACGAAATCGCCCGGATAAATAAGGAGCAAAGAGAGGGAATTTTATTAATTTCAACGAATCCCACCGACGTGCCAGCATCGAAACGAGGCGGCACGTTACCGAGATTGCGCAATCGGATGCATCACGCGCGGGGACGTGCAAAGACCGTGAAAATCACACACAGACACGTATGTAGATAATATGTAAGTGGACAACCATACCAGTTGCGTTAATTATGCCAGCCAGTCGTGGTGCAACGAAGAAGGCGCAGCCGTCGCCGATCCCCCTTCTGCCACGTCCTAACTGACTGGCGCCTAAAGCCAAGACAGCGGGTAAATCAATAAACGAGAGATCTCGGAGACGGAGACCGTCGTGATCGCCGTTGTCCTTGGCACGTTTCTTTTAAGGACTGGCCAGTCAAGGTTGCCTGCTTGAAAAGTATCGTTCTTCCACGAACCCGACGACCGCGATCCTTCGTTATGCGCCGTTTTAATTCCACGCCAAGCACTTTCCTCACAACTACTGTCGCGTTTCGCCGAATTTTTCTAATAAAGTGAGGTTTTCTTAGGAACGTTTTCTCTCCTTCTGAACGGAACGATTCATATTCTGGAGCTGAATTTTTCGAAATAGGCAATGAAGACAACGTTTGTAAAAGTAAAAGTGATGTATGGGCTTGGTTATGAGGAAAGCTACCCTCAATGACCTAAAACTGAGTAAATTTAGTTTGGAGATTTTAATCGTTAAACAAAAGTGGTTTTATTTCTATTGGGGATATTTTATTTCTTGTTATTTCTTTACAATGTTTTTGAATGGGTTATTTAATAGTGAGTAGTATAATTAATATTATTTTAAATCTTGTGTAGCTTTTGTTTTCTGAACCTAAAATGGAACATTGGTTTGGTAGTTTTAATAATTTAATAATGTAAGAGTTCTTTTTTGGGTCTGTGATTTTTTGCAAATTAAGGATCACAAGTTTATGGAATCCATGCTGCTTTTAACTAACTTTTGGTCATTTCGAGGTTTGGTAGCTTTCTGCGTAACCAAGTTGTGCCCCCGGGATGTAAAGCGAACTCGTTTGGATGAGAAGCACTGTCCTCTCGACAGGATGTGGGAGGCGAATGTCAAGGCTGAATGCTGCTTGTAACTTGTAACCCGTGCCCCTCGCTCGGCTCTCACTCTCGCACCCGATCCTCTTCCTACTCCGATTTTCGCCCCTCTTTTTAACAGGCATCCCTCGGCCCGCGTCACGGACAAAACTATCCTATCTTGCCCGCAGAAAATAATTTACGGCTGTTGTTACGCCACTGCGGGCCGGGGCCAGGGCCGGCCCGGATACTGTACCCCTTTCATGCAGGAATTCATGAAAACCGCGGGGCGCGCGCTCACGCAGCAAATAATTCACTTCAGAGTTTTGTATTCCTTTTTCCAAATTTACTAGAATATTATATATCGGCTTGTGAATGTCTGGAACAGTAGACGCGCCCTAATCGCCGCAGCGCAAAACAACAGTTGGTAGGAATTGTATAATTTTACCATGGCCAGAACGGCCAAACGCAGCAATTGTGGAGTTTTAGATAAATGGTCACGGTATGAACCCCCCTCTGGACAGCCGGGAACAGTCTCGCTGCGGTTCGAGTCTCTTCTCTCCCCTATTGCCGTCGACCAACAGAACTATCATTGGTCTTGGGAATTGTTCTAATAAACTCCGCCGCGCTTGTAGGGTCTTGGAGAGAACCGCACATGTTGAAGTTTCAACTTCAGCGTGGAATATATTTTTCAACTTTAACTTTAACTTTATTTAACGTCGAATACAGTTAAAGTTTAAAGTTTAAAGTTAGAGTTAAAGGTAAAGTAAAAGTTAAAAAAACTTAATCGACACTGGAGTTGAACGCTCGACGAATAAAAAAATTAACTTTATTTGTCAAATAACCTAAAGTTAAAGTAACTTTTATTTGATCCGTTACTGAAATAATTTTTTACTTAGGCAATGCCTGACTCTGGGCAGGACAGAAAAGAGAAGACGAACTCATTTTATACGTGGGACAGAAGCCGTGTCAGCTTCTATTTGTAATTGAACAACAACAAAGAGCATATGCGATCTTGAACGATGTAAAAATTGATTTAACTTACGCAATGGTATATAAGCGTCGCTCAAAGTTCTTCCTGCTTGGAAGAAAGTGAAACGGATGCCGCCCACGGCACGCCAACCACTAGCCTGGTCTCCGCTAGCCTGGAGCCGTCGCGGAGCATGTAATTTCTTAGGAATATCGTCCTGCTTCGTTATACAAATTCCACGGGGAATCTACGCGGCAGTTAGCCAGGTATTAAATGGAGTTTTATTAACACGCAGATGTGGTAGGGCTGTCGTGAGAACTAGAGGAAAGGATTGACAAGTCAAATTCAGTTTCCACACTAGCATCTAGGTAGACGTTACTTACGCCCTTTCATTACAGACAGAAAGCGACCTGGCTTCTAATTTCTATCGTCCAGGGTACCCGGGCACCGATAAGGTGCATGGGGGTGCAGGGGGCGCAGACGTGGCGCCGAGCCGCGCCGCGCCGGGCGTCCCGGCGCGACGCGACGCCCAGACTGGCAGGGGCCGCACGCACGTTGACCGTGAAACCAGAGACGACCGATCACCCTAACCCTAACCACTTCTCGCTCACTCGCCTTCCTCTATCGAGCTCCACCTTGTCGCTTTCGATTGCCACTACATATCCAATATGAACGTTCGTTAACATAGTCTCACAAATAAATGACTACTTAGAAACCGAGTCCGTTGGCGCTCGGGGAGAATTGTGCTACCGGACAGTGCGACAGACTGCACTCTTTGGTGCCAAAATCGTAGAACTTTTGATAGAACAAAGATAGAGGGATGAATCTTCTTGGAGGTTAAAGCTAAGATGTTGCAGAATAAGGGAGAAATATTGAAACGATATGGTAAACAAGAAGAGTGAGACAAATCAACGGAAATCGCGCAATTTTCTTCGAAGAAAGCAACTTTCAAGTCAAAACTCTTAGTTTGTCATAATTATTCAATATTTTCCCTCATTCTCCAACACTTCAGCTTTAACTTCGAAAAAGATTCACCCCTCTATCTTATTGCCATCGAAAGTTGCACGATATCGGCAGAAACGAGCCCAGTTTGTCCCACCGTGCGCCGTCGCGACGCCCGAGAGGCATTCCCTTCGAATGAAAGAGGCAAAGTACCGAGACGAGGGAGACGGACACTTGGGGCAGTGGGATCGGATCGCTCGCGTCCCAAGGGGAGGACGCAAACAGGGAATGCCCGTTCCACCAAGGATCGATAATGTTGGAGGGTTCCGCGCGATAGTTCCCCTTCTGTCTCCCCTTCGAGGCCCGCGTATAGAATTAGAAATTCTTACATGTAGGGGTGTGGTTCCCCCGTACGCAATATTTATTCCGTGGTTCGGGGGTGGTGGCCTCCGTTTTCATTCACCCTCGGCCAACGAGCGATATCCTAGAGGGGTCACTGAATCACCCAGGCAACACGACGCCAGCGGAGGAACGCGTCGAGTCGTTCATGCTCCAGACAGAGACTTGAACCGACCGAAACTTTGACCGTGCGAGCCACGATTGCTTTCCCTCGTGGGTAAACGGAATTTCCAGAAATTAGAAGACCGAGGAAAATTAGCGGGGACGTTATTCGATCGAAGCCATCGGCGATAAGGAGCCAATGGTTCTAGGTGTGGCGTTTCTGTGGCTTTTTATCAGCTTCTTGGTCCGGATGAAAGTCTTGCGGGGCGATAAGAATTGGTCGGGCGCAGATACGGGGCCGAGTTTGAGCTAAGTGCGGGAACGAGGGCGCGAAAGGGAGGGAAGTGACGAAAAATAGATAAGGCCCCGTTTGGCGTTACCAAATCAACCTAGGCATCGCGAAATCTGAATTTCAAAGTTTGCCTACAAGCGAGCGCGAGATCGCGCGCCGATACAAAATAGACTCGTCAGTTCCATCTGCCATCTGCCAGCTTGATCAGCGGACATGGAAATACCCAACGACGATTTCTCTTGCAACCAGCCCGACTTTCGAGGCTCGTCTCAGGCGGAGGCCAACAGGAAGTTGTTGAAAGCCTACCAGCGTGCCGCTGTTTTTATTGGCGATCGACCGATAAACATTTACATCCTCCGACGAAAACAGTTCGACGTGCCATTTTCCGAACGCGGCTCCCCGAACAGACTCATATTCGCTAGCCTTTCGATTTGTCACAGTCACGTCTTTGTCGCTTACTAATCCTCAACTTGCTTTCGAACGCGAGCCCAACCCACTCGTCCATAAATCCTCCTTCCCCTCCGGGAGTTTTCAGAAACGCGTTCGCGCGCTGCCGTTCTTACGTAACGCAGATGTTTCCACAAAAACACAAAGTACAAGTGTCCGAGTGTTTCGGGAGAGCCGTGCCAAAACACCTAAGCGGCTAGACACCGCGGCGATCTGTCTCTGACCATTGGAGGATCCCGCGATGATTGGTCACGGTTGCGCAAGTGAAAGAGATCCAACAACGGCGGGCCATTTGCTCCGCAGTGTTTTTAAACCGTTTGAAACGCGTTTCCACGTACGTGCATACATACGTGTCGCGAATCGCGCGCTTTATCTGGGACGTGGACGTTACGATACTTTTTTATCGGCCGCCCGAGGAACCGAGACCTTGGAACGCCCACGCGTTCTCACGACCGTCCCCGTTGCTGTTGCTCCTTTTTATTCGCTTCGATATTCCCTGGTTTATTGCAGATTTCTTGCAAGCTCATTGGACGCTGGATGTGACACTCGGAGAGGGATCTACAGTTGGGACTATGTTAATGCAACTAGTTAATGATAGACAGGTTATATTTGCCCTTGATTGGATGATTCAGAGGAACTCTGCTTTCCCCGAACGAACACCACCACCTGTCGCGTAATTGACAGCTCTCGTACATTGAAACTTTTCGAAGGCACGGCTCGTTATTTTCGGCCCATCTTACCAGTTCAGCTATTGGTACATTGGCAACTGTCCAAATGGGATAAGCCCTGACGTATCCTTGCAAAAGCAGTTTCGCCTCTGTTTTCCTACCAACGTGCCCGCATCAGCTAGCTATGGATCCTATTAACACAGGGTAAACCCGGGTGTCTCGGTCGGGCAGGAGAGTTGGTCGAGGCGCTATATTTCAGACTCTGTGTATACGTAAGAGCGCGTTAAGGTACAGAACGATAGTGGATTTATAGGTTATATAAACCAATAAAAAAAATTTTAAAAATAAGCTTTACATGAAGCAGACATGAAAATATTGTATTGTCATCGGAACTACGTATGTGTGGAAAATTTCAAGTCGATCGGACATGTAGAGTGGGTCAAAATTAGCTTACAAGATTTCATCCTCATAAACTAACGAACAAAATCACAAGTGAAGCTAAATAAAAGCTTGTAATAAAAAGGTAACTCGTTTTTGGACAAAAAACAAACTGGGTCTCATATTAAGGACCCATTTTTTTTCACCTGCGAATTTGTATAATTTTCGTTTCTATTTTATTATGAAGGAGCCGAATCTAATTTACTGTTATACTTTACAGTAGGTTGCAGAAGAATATTAATAATTTTAATGAAAGTGTTCTTAGCCGAGAGTAATGATTTTTTTTAAGAAATGGGTCTCATTAATATGACTCTACCTATGCAAATTTTATCTATGCGACTTTACCTATGCCAATACACCGAGTAAATTCGAATTGCTCGCGTTGTCAGACCCGTCTGTTTGCAAGCTTGCGAGCCTGCGTACCTCGATCATTTTAAGCGCGATGTTAATTGAATGAAGTTCGCTGGCCCTCGTTAAAACCAACGAAAACATGTATGTATGTAACGCTTGTCGGACGGTCTTTACGATCGAGCCTCTGCCAAATAACGACGATGACACATGCGGCTGAAATTCTAGAGATATTGGATTTATCAATAGGAACGGATCAACGAAGAGGTTTCCAGCGGAACGATTTCGCGAAGCCACTTGCTTATCACCGTGATACGCGCAACCGATAATAATCAGTCAGGGAAGAGCGTCCCTCTGCGTGACCGCAAGGCGAAAGCAGAGCCGAGATCACCCTTATCCTTATCATCCACTCGACTGACAGAAATTGAGCTTACGAGACGCGAATAGGATCTAGCCAGTTGTGCACATGCACGAGCCACGTGCATCGGACGGCTGACCACCTGCTCCAGAAACATCTTCGCCGTGTACCGCGAACGCATTTGCAAACGTTCGCTGGTTACTGCTCGCTGTTTTGAACGTCGCGTCGCTGCGAGGCGCATCGTAGCTCGAGTTGCAAAGAAAACAGACTGCACTCCGTGCCAAGCCTGGTGCTAAGTTACACCGCGAATGGAGGCTTCGCCCCTCCTCAATTCTCCAATAATAATGTTTCTGAGATGGATCGGTGACAGATGTCTTTCAATTTTTCGTTCTGGAAAATTATACACCGCAGTGGCGTTTTACAGAACAAGAACCTACTCGTAGATGTTGATCTCAATGATTCGCGAGATTCTCGGTGATATACGTCACTGAAAAGAAATTGATGAAGAGACACGAGACGGGACGCGCTCCGGACTTTCCTCGCGATTAGTCATACGTTTGGCAGAGCTGCACCACGGGGGAGAAAAGGCGGTCAACGATGTCACGAAGGGCTACTTGGCACCGAGTAGAGTAGAAGCTTGTGTGAGGAGGAAGTGACCACCAAGATGGTGTAGGTATTTACCTGTGAACCTACGTCGTTAGGAACGAGAAAAGCGAAGGAAAGAGAAGAAACCCAGAAGAATAGGGCTAGATATGTACATACGGAGGGACTTCCAAAAAAATGTTTCCCGGCTTTTTTGCTTTTGCTACTTTTGCCCGCCAGCTTGTTAATTTGCAAGATAAATCATTAACTGCAGTCCGGGCGATAGCGACAGTCATACTGATCAAGAATCCGTTTGGATTTTTGGTTCTGATAAGTATAACAGCGGGAATCACCTGCGCTGCGAGGCATCACTTTTAAACGTATTTTAAAAACATTCATTTCATTACTTCCTGCAGAAATGTAGTTTAATAAATAGAAAAGTGTTTTATACCATTTCAACATTTTTTTTAATTTATCGGCGCGCAAATCGAAATGACCCCTAAGAGGTCTTCCTACCTTGGCGGACGAAAAACGATGCGAACTTTGGGAATTTTTCAAAACAAAACCATTAAATATATTTACTTCCACCTTGAGGCTTTATTTGTCAATCTTTAGAGTATACGAGAAAAAAAGTTGTATGCAAAAAGAGTGGCTATATTCGGAGTTATAGTGCTGCGAACAGAACGCCTTACAAAACTATGGATATTGCCGTATCGATATATTGAAAATGCAATCGCACGTTTCACTAAACATTGTCCGGATAATCGTGATTCAGGGGTTGCGGTGTGCATGGCAGGCGTGTCCGCCTCTTCGGATCTACGCCTGTTAAGATTAACGACTGCACCGGAGCAACAGGAGATGGGGAACACACTCTCATATCCCAGTACATATCGTAAACTTTTTACGACTGCGCACCATTCGCCGGCAGCAGAAAAAATAGATTCCAGGACGACAGAAACTGTTTTTCCGTCGATCGCAAGCTGAAATATCTGAGATAGGTATACACGCACTGTGCAATATTTATATCAACTATATCGAGAGATAAAGGACAGGTATCTATCGCGATAAATTCATAGCGAGACGGCGTCTTTACCCGCAGGAGTATAATCTACGCAAGGATACGGCGAGCGTTTGTTTCGGCGCTGCTTTATTTTCGTCGTCCCGAAAGCAAGCATCGTTTCGTGGAAGGAGAACCGGTCGTTTCGAAATCTACTCGCGGTCGCGGTGCAACCGGCGCGCGGCGCAGCGACCGGATAAAGAAACTGGTCCAGAGGACGCCGGGAGAAGCCGGTGGTGCTTGGCCCGCTTCCAAATCTCGCCAGCCCACGAATTTATCGCGAGAAAATTCGTACTGCTAGGTGGCTTAACGCGCGGGCAAACCCGGATTCGCTATCCGCTCTTCCACGCCCCGATACTTCTCGCTTTTCGCAAAACCACCTCAGAGTTGACGGCAGCCGGCGAAGCGGGGATCGCCGGAGCGAGTGTGCTCCAACCAATTACATACACGTGTACGTATGTAAATTGTATTTCACCCCGAGATGACAGATTACCTGTTGCTTATGAAACCTTCATACATATACATGCATACCTATGCATGATATTATGAATCTAGCAGCAGACTCTGTATCCTCTCTCAAGGTTTTTAACATTTTTATTTAAATAAAATCTGGAATGACGAAGGAAAGTTAAAAAAAATTATTCGTCATTCGTTCGTTAACCAGAGTTGACTTTATTCGATACACGGTGAATAATTTTTGTAACTTTTATTTGTTATTCGAAATTTGACTTGAATAAAAATTTTGCCCATCTCCGTCTTCAAACATACTTACGAAAAAGAGGATCATGTTTACGTTAGGGGGCGCTTGCCTTTTGACTGATCGTTATTAAGTTTATACTAAAATAGTGAGTATTTCTAAATTTTTAATTAAACTGCGATGTAATAAAATCCGATTCGGTGATGCCCTCGCCCGAATTATTACTACATTTATCTTCATCGTCACCCCAAAGTTGCCTCCCCCTGGAAAAAGTCTACGGACGCGTGTGTGGTCAGTAGTTACCTAGGAGCGCGTTTCGTATACGAGTGGAAACGATAGGCGACTCTGTGGCCTCTGTGGCCTCTGCGGCCTTCGTGGCTTTACAGCCCGCGTCTACGTCACTCACCGCTAAAAGCCAGTAGGTATGTTTGCAATGCCGATAATCTCGCAACGGCAGACTAACAGGAAGCGACAGAAAGCAACGAGTAATTTCGATCGTTTCTCGTGTCTTTTGCCGTACTCGTGACTGTCCAAGGCTAGAATTCGTGCTCGGTTCCGAACTAGCGGCAACGCGTTTTCTCCAACCTTGGACATCAGACGTGCGTCAGACTTGGAAGAACCGGCGCGGCGGCGGGGTTAGCGACGACGAACATTGAACGGAATCGAGAGAAAGAGAATGTCGCTGTGTACTATACGTGGACAGTGTGCACGCGTAGCTGGTTGGGTCACGTTTGACGTTCGTGTCTTCTGCATTTAGGCGTTAGCGGTAACCAAAATAAAATTCGGATCATCGATAATGGTTACTGGTAGCCAGAAAAAAATTAATAGCGGTTAGTCGTAATGAGAAAAATTAAAAATGAATAGTTTTTAGTCATTTCATTTTTTGAAACAGTTCTTTGAGATTCAATGGTAACTGCCCCCGTTTAGAATCAATTTTTACTTAACGACTTTTTCTAAAGATGTTTTAAAACATCTGTTATTTTGGATCTCTGACTACGCGCACACATACATACTACGCAACCACCTTGTGTCACGCATGTTTATCCTTCTCTCTTGTTCTCTTACCCTTTTTCTTCCTTTTCTTCTTCTTCTTCCTCTAGAGTTGTCCACGCCCCTCCCTCCCAACCTCCGTCCCTCCACAGTTTCTCCTTTTCCACCGCTTTTTTGTTCCCCTTTTCTCCGGCCTCCTCATCCGCTGCGGGAGTCGTGCTTAATTCGAGCCGTTCCCGCAGTTTATTTGCGCGTTTTAACTGAAAAGTCCTCCACTGCACGCAATATGTACCGCCAACGATCCTCCAAGAGTATTCCGACACCCGTGGCGAACTCCAGAGCCTACTCGACTCTTTATCAGCCGGTCAATCAGTCTTTCCGTACTTGTAACTATTTACTTTCCCGTAGACTGCACCGTGCACGTTTCCCGATAGTAGGGTTAGTAAAAAAAAGAAGTACGCGTCCTTCTATATGGTATCCATAAGAAGGACGCGTACTTCTTTTTTTACTAAAATGCAGTGTCCTCCTATCCCCTTTTTGTGTAATCCACACCTCACCCCGTGCAACTCGCACCCGGCAAAATTCCATCACTGTGCAACTATCTGGCATATTCTGTTTATAAAACAAACAATTGCTAAGCGATGAGATATTGCCACGCGAACAACCAAAACGAGAAAATCACTCCAGTCGCAGATTCTGCTGTGTAAGCAGATGACCGAACGTTTCATGACACTATAAACGAAAGTCTTACAACTTTTGCCAAAAATAGACTCCTCTGAAATGTATGCCCCAGGGGGGGGGCGTTCTAAGCATGGGCCCATTTTCTGTGAAAATGACGCGGTTTGCTAAAAACTTGCTCAGTGTAATGATACAGAATAAAAATATACTTTGAATAAAATCATAATTCTGTTTTAACGATGGGACCATCGGGGCCTTCTAGGCAGAGGCCTATTTTTTGAAAAAATAAAGCGGTAGTTTACTGAAAACGGGCTCAATGTAATAATACAGAAAAAGATTATACTTTGGATAAAACAATTTTTTTTTAACGCTAGGGCCCTGGGGGCCTCCTGAGTAGGGGCTTAGGTGGCAACCGCTCATCGGCCGCCCCGCTAAATCCGCCACTGCGTACATGCATCGATCTAACTCTAAGCGCGGCTGACTTGTAAATGGCCAAACTGTTAAGGAATAGCTTCGGCTTCGTTAAAGCACGTGTGCGCACGCACACGCGCCCTGGCGCACACGTGCAAGCGTTGCACACGCGGAGAAGCCGGGTGTCAGTAACACCGCTCCGTCAGTTCGGAATTACCCAATGTATTTTCCACACTAGGTCGTCGGGCTGTCGCCTCGGTTTCGAGCATTGTACGCATTGGCCTAACCATCGCCTCCTGCACGTGCTCCTTCTCCCTGCTCACCCGACTATCTCTCCCCTGCGCGTCCCTCGTGTCACCGCCACCGCCGCCTCCGCCACCTCCGCCACCTCCACCACCTCCACCACCTCCACCACCATCGCCGCGCTTCGGCTCTCTTATCTTCTCCCGAGATTAGCTCGCTGCGCAGTTTGCACGCGGCAGTATGCACGTATATAGGCAGAGGCGTGAACGTGTGCGCGTGCACGCGCGACTCGCGCGATGCGCCGCAGGAACAAAGGATCCCTCGATCGGAGCGGGAGAGCGCCGCTGCTGCAATTGTTATTACTTTGTCGCCCCTTTGTCCGTCTTCGTGCGGAAGAACGAAAAGCTGGACTTCGGATCGAATGCGGGCTTATTAAGCGCTTCGACGATTTAGAATTTAGATTCCAGAACGAGGAAGTGGCGCACGAAGGATGTTCGGTGGTTTTATTTTTTATCTCGCATTCCTCAGGTTCGGCAGGGCGCGCGTGACCTTGCTCGCTTCTGCGAAGAAAACCTTGCGACGTTGGGCGAATTTTAACGGCCGCCCAAAGCCATTAGGCGGATCGAACGGTACAGCGTTCGGGTAAATTGCTTCCTTTCGGAAAAGCAGGCTTAAGAGATCGGTAGATATACTGTAACGATACCCCTCGTTACGGTAAGTACCGATACCACTTGGGCATCATTTTTCAAAGCGTACGCGGAGCTTCGCATCCGGAAGTCTCGTGGGTGACGAACGTAATGAATTTACTACCTAACGCTGTGATGCCACCGTTATTTTCTGATTCATTCTAATGTTTCTTAAGTTCTTGTGTAAGTTGGTACATAGCTTCGCGATGCCACGCTCCATATGTTTCGAGAGATAAAGCGACAAAACTAGAGCACTAAGGAGGTGGGTATGCGTACCCGCTATATTTGGTCCTCTGGAGAGAGAAGGGTATTGAGTATCCGACTTATTGAGTATTGCCAATTCAGTTTATAAACAGAATACGAACTTAAATGCAGCAGCGAATATTCTGTTTATAAAGTGAATTTGACAATACTGAAAAAGGCGGATACTCCAACACTTCTCTCTGTAGCTTGTAATAGTCACTAGAGTTTCCTTGTATTTCCCTCTAATCTATAGGTCGTTAAGAAGCGTTACTCTTTTTATAAAATAATAATTGGTCGTCGAAGAAGAATTAATTAAGACGGCAATGAATTTAATTGGTTTGTACGTGATTGCATATCACTTCCTTATTTAATAAATATTGTTAAGTTGGATGATTGAGTTTCTTATGACTAAACAAATATTAAAAATTGGCACCTATAACAGCCAAATCTCTTCTGTCTCACTTCTTTAGTGCTCCAACGAGACGTGCGTTTCAATTGTTTCATTGAGTTTCTTTGTTCCGTGTGTACCGAGACTACCGAGTCGATATACATACATATCTAACCATGGCCTTCGAACTATTCCCTTATCGCGAGTCCACTGCTCGCCTCGCATAATCTGGATCTTTGTCCGCGATTCCAAACAAAGAGTTGGAAAGGACTGTTTGGTCGGCAAGCACGCAACTCTTTATCTAACGTAAACTTTGCTTTCCTTTACGGGGGAGAAATATCCGTTTTACTGCCAGCTATAGACAAGCTCTGCGAGAGGGGGCCTGAACGTAAAAGCGATTTATGTTTAAAATTTGTCCACGACCGCTATTCGTCCGGGTTAAATACGTCAGTGACGTTCCGCGAAATCTATTGGCTCGTTAGGTGACCACGTGATGGATTGGTACGGTGCCAAAAGGTGTGTTGGCCCGAGCCTGGCGGAGTGCCATTTCTTTACCGAACCTTTGAACGACTCGATTATTGAGTTTCTGATTTAAGTCGTTTATCCCTTATCGCTTATTCGACTGACCGTCTTCCCTCATCGATTCCACCTGTTAATCGACTTGCCCTTTAGTTGAGCTTCTTTACATCTTATCCACACATACACACACTTTAGGGTGACGGTAAAGAAAAATATAGTAATGAAAAAACAACGCTGGCGATGACGTCGACGAAAATTTAAAAATATTCACTTTTTTAGTACCTATAAACTTAATAAAGATCAGTTTTTAAAAATAAGCGATTTTTATTCTTCAAATCCAGGGTGGGCAACTGCCCCTTTCGCCCTTCCTCCCCCTCTGAACGCCCATAATTCGTGATTTGATTTAGAAAAACATCTAACACTCGGAAGATGGTTCAGGTCTTTAAACACTAAAATAAATAAAGCGTAGCTGCGCAGAGAAGAAACGTGTTGACACAAAAGTCGGAAAGGAAACCTTTATACAGCTGTTGAAAAGCTATAAAATTATTATTCGAGTCCTCGCGTTTCTTGAACGTGCATACTATGGTTCGGCTATGTATTTCGCAAGCCCGCGATCCGTGACACGGTTTTAAAGGAAACGCGATCCTCTTGTTGCAAATGTACAAACGTGAAGCGAATTAAACGCATCCTCGGGCATACGCGGAGTTCGTTCGGAAGGAATTCCTTTCAATGGAGGCCGTCCATCGGAATTAGCATAAGAAAATTGGAAGCCCACTTTCGTGTTCCACGCATACCTACATACACATTTCGGGCTCGGCCACCAGGGTACAATGAATTAGCATACAAGCTGCACGCACTACGTATTGCATCGCATCCTATCACATTTCCATTCGAATCAATCTTTTGAAACGCAACGCATCCATGTTGTCCGGATGTCACATATTCGTCGATAATGGACCACGTTTTATACACACAATGACTGCACTCACCAGATATGTTTAAGAATATGATATAGGACGACGAGCGAGCCACCTTGCGCAGTTCTCACATTTCTCCACCCTGAACTACGAAATACCTCAAGTTAAGAGGCGATTCTCGTGTAACAGCCCCCAAAAGTAACTGATATTTACGATTTCTTTTAAAGACTATTGTTAATATTAGATTAAACTCTTTGGGGATATAAGGAGGCGTCTTTAAGCTTGCAGAAAATATTTTTTTATGTCGATCCTTCTTATTATTATTTATTAATTACTGTGGAATCTGGTTTCCCTCAATAGGGGAAACTACATACAACTTTCCAACGATCACACTGCTGTAAAAACGCCACACGAAGAAATAAATATCTAGCTAAACTCCAAACTCTTCAAACTTCTCACAATTAGAACCGAACAAATTGTAAACATTTAGCAATGGTAGACACGCGTGAGCGATGCGTTTAGAATTGCAGAAAGGTGACGATAGGGGAGAATGAAAACCGCGAATGCTGCTGTGAGATACCAAGCAATACAATTCTATTGCGGTTAATAACACGGATAAAAATAATACGATACAAGCGTACTATCAAAAATGTCGTTTTGCTCGCGGCTATCATAGTACTAGGTCAGTGGTGTGCATTCCGTTATCCCTGCCAGGAATTATGGTATGTATTATTATCGCGACGCGTACATCGTTGGGGTTTAACGACTAATTTGCGGCCTTTAAGCCTACCCTCCCCGACCAATACGACTGAACGACAGGCAGTCTCGGCGCAAACTATGTACGGCATTGCAATTCAATGTAGATTTCCTTTGTCCCGAGGTATTACAAGTTACAAGTGGCTGGGTATGTATGTACATACAGGCTGTTCCAAGCTGCGATCAAGCCACATATTTCTAGGATATAAACTTGCTATTAAATTTTCTGCAGCTCTTGTTTTCACAGCCTAAAATGATACCATGGCTTGGTAGTTTGAATAATAAAGTTATACAATGTGACAGCTGCTCTACAGGTTGGTCATTTTTTACAAAATAAAAACCACGAAATTATGGGATCCACACTGCGGTTAACTAACATTTTATCATTTTTAGCGTTGGTAGCTTTCTGCATACGCAATTACCATTTCGCAATCTTCTTCTTTTTTATTTTGTTATTAAGGGTGGCCTAGATAGCGCGTAACTGTATACAGCTAACTAATGACAGTGCAAGGCAGCTCTACATTCGCCGTACACGTATCCTGGACTCCCGCCAGTTTCTCAAATTCGACACTACTTTGCAATACCTTGGGAGCATCGCGATATGCTCGATTGGCGCGCGATACGCCTTCCGTGAGATGGCCTGTACTCACGCGTGCTCTTTGTTTACCCGCGCATTCCATTGCTTCTGGCACACGTGAATACGGGAACGTATTCGCATTCAGACAGTCGCAACGCTACGGCGCATACGCGCAGCAGCCACTCGTGCGTGTGCATAGATTGGACACGCGTGCATTTGCATTAACCGCGAGCTAGCCATCTACATCACAAAGCATTGCCGCTCGGGCTCGGATGGCCTACTTATCCCGCGTCTCGCCGCTTAATAACACGGGGGGCAGGGAGTAGGGAGCGCCCAGATAACGCGTCGCACCGCAGCCATTCGCGTTTTCTACGAATTTTCCTACCCCGCGTCGAAACCGCGATTCCCGCTTTCAACCTCGCGCGCCTCCGACGATGCTGTTTACGCTCGGTAGTAAACTATGCAGCCTCACCGTGGGCATCCTCGTCGGCCGCGGGGAGAAAAATGGCATCGTGACTTTTACTTTACCGCGGGCTAGTTGATGAAAGTGTGCGTAGCGTGAATAAAGTATTGAAACGAGAGGATTAAGAATTTCGATTCAAGGATACCACGGGCATATCGCGTTGAATAACGAGATGCGCTAGAGTCCAGGTACTCTAGACTCTAGACTCTAGACCGCTAGACGGAACCGGCGATAATAGCGCTCCTTTTCCCGATTAGTTGCATAGCTGCACACTGCTGTCTACGTTCTATGTACACATATCTCCGATCGTCCTCGCATTTTTCTCCATCTTGGTAAAGTATGTTGCATCGATTAAGGAGATCTAGACGCGGGACAACCTTCCCGCGCACACGTACATGCAACCTTCGTATCCAATTATCCATTCGGAGCGACGACAGCCTTCCTTTTTTCCCCGCGTAATCCAACTCAATCTATCACCTCCAGGCGGATTCGTCGGAACTGCGATTCCCGCGATTACGATCGAATTCTGCTGTGAATTAAAGCTTAGTTTGCTCTGTGTAGAAATAGTTTGACGTTGTCCGTGTGCAGGGGTGGAATTATACCCCTCGCGTTTTCAGTGCAAAAGGTATAGGAATAAAATTTTGGCTGCGCAAGCATTTGTGAAATTTTATTGATTTTTAAGAAGATTGGTGTAAAGAGAACTAAAACATTTAATTTAAAATACCTACAGTAGAAAGTTGTGTAAATAAAGAAAAGTATTTTTTTAGCGAAATCGTCCGTGAAACATATCACGGATAGTATTCCTAAGGGTATTTTGGAAAGTTTCCATTCGACAAGTTTTTATTTATGTTCTTATTAGCTTGGGGTGTGTTTGCCCCCCTGTACACGGAATGAAGGTTAAAGCTATGCATGTAGGGGAGAGTCGTACAGTACCGGCCAAAGCTAAATCTCGCTTCTAGTGTTAGTCGACTGCACTATCGAAGAAGAAATAAATAAAAATTATTGTCCTGAGCAACTTATTCCGGTGACGATCTCTTTTTCTTCAGTATTACCAGATTTCTAAGACGATTTCCGTTTAGGCTGGTGTTCCGTACGAGAAAAATTATTTTTCGGAGATGAGTCTGTATTTTTCAAGTAATTAAATAATTAATCGGGTAATTTTGTGATATTATGTACAGTATTTTTAGACTCTTAGGTACACATACATGCCCCGGTTTGTAACCGACTTCCATGGGTCTGTTTGTTTGAAAGAGTCTGAAGAGCCGGTGGTAGGTACCATGTTAATTTTTTTTTATTATTATCCAGATACTCTAGAATTATCTAGAATTCCAGTTTTAATGTATGTTCGCGCATGACTTTGTAACGCGTGTACCGATTTGGATGAATCTTTCGTCGTTATATGAAGTATGTTTCCCAATTGGTACCATGATAAATGTTTTTTAACCGACTTTAAACAAAGGTAACTAAAAATTAAAAAATAGGAAACTGTTTTAAAAATAATGTAAAAAAACCGACTTCAAAGGTGCCCTAAAAAGGATAATTTGTTCTTTTTTAAATCGGTACCAAAATAGTCCATTAGTACACAAACGCCCGAATTAGAGCGCACAAAATTTATTGAGTCGTTACGCGTCCAGCCGCTTTAATTTGGTTTCTATTTTGTTGCAATTTGCTTTCTGTATTACGCATTACACCTAAAACTTTGTTCACGTGTGTTGCCTAATTTTTTCCTGTAACGAAACCCTTTTGGTTTTTCTTCTTTGTTTTTCTCCGGAAAAATGTACGACATTAAACATAGAAACGGAAAATGGAAGCAGAATGATATGAATGGGGCTTTGAAAACGATATTTAAAACAGAATTAGATTAAACTAAAATAAAATAGACTAGAAGTAAAGAATCCTTAAACAAAGGTTGGGTGCAGTGCATCAAATGAAAGGGTTGGGCTCGCGTGGAGTGTACAGGCCAAGAAAATATCGATCATTTTACCTGTAGTATTTGTAGACGTGCCTAAGTAAAAGTTCTACTGTATTTTTAAATGTATTTTACTAACATTATTAATTACTTAAACCTTAGAACCTAAGTAAAACCGATTTGTCCCCTTTCATTAAGCACTATTTGCACTACAAATTGCTTCTTAAAAATTTCATTTTTACCAACAATAGCCCCAGTTATAGTACAAAAACTTGGAGCAGCGTCCCCTACACATCTACAAACCTACCTACATACCTCCACATGCCGCGCAAATTTTTCTAACGTGCCACTTTGAAAATTCCGACCCGCAAGAATACCGAACGGCCAGATCTCGAAGAAACACGATCCCAAACGAGCGCTCGAATTCGCTCTAGACGACTCGTACAAATTTACGATCGTCGTTAATTCGTACCGAGAACTTTCCCAATTGAGTCAATTAGCCAATTGCGATAATTAACGCGGCGCACGATGGAATACGAAGCTCGAGCTGGAATTCCGGATTCTTCCTCTGATAAATCCCCTCGAGAACGCAAGATGTTTCCACACTTTATAAAGGAAAACGCGTTATACAAACTTAAAGGCTGCTGCGTCACGATGAGAGTTGATCGGACGGTAATTAATGCGAAATCGTTAAACCGCTTCAAAGGAATCACCCAACATAAACGAAAGGTTAACGACACGATTCTTACTTACAACCTAAAATAAGCAAACGTGGGAGTGTGGTTAGGGGGGGGGGGGCAGATCTATTAAACAACACTCGCCGTTTTAGTTCAATATAATGAAATTTTATTTTTCATTGCATTTCATTCAAAAATAAAATTATTCGTAAAAAAAGATTTCTCCGCTCTTGTCATAAGACAATATATATATATATATTTATATATATATAATTATATAATAGTTATATTTACTCTCATGTATAAAGTTATACATAACTCTCTCTCCCTTCTTACATACACATGTACACACAGAGACTTACGCGCGCGCGAGATGCAAACGATCCGTGTTGTCATTACCGTACGACTCTACACACATGGCGTGTGTATATTGCATTGCATGTACATACACGTACCAAACGCGTGCACACGTATGTACATATACTTTAACGGGGGTTTTCACTTACTGACTAAATCACATTGTGGTTTTCTTCACTTTCATAGGTTTTGTGCCACCGCTGTTCTCGCTCGCTTTCTAATTGGCATTAGAGCTTTAATCGTTACGAGTTCGATCACTTCTCTTCCTATCGTAGCTAACCGCCACCAAATACGTGGTTCAAAAGAACGCTCGACGCTCCTTCGACTCTGATGTATCATTTTTCTTCTGATAATGGAGAAAAAGGGCAAGCGCGAGAGAGAGAGAGATAGAGAGAGCGATAGAGAAGGGGGAGAGAGAGAGGGAGAGAGAGAGAGAGAGAGAGAGAGAGAGAGAGAGAGAGAGAGAGAGAGAGCGAGAGCGAAAGAGAGATAGAGGGAGGGGGAAGCGTATGGACGAGTAGTCTTCGGAAATTGCCACCGATCCAGTTACTTTGAGAAAATTACTTTGGGAAAAAGGCACACTGTACGCCGCACGCGATGGCTGTATTTCGCAAGACGACGCTTCCTCCTCCCCTCCACTTTTCATTTCCTCCCTATTTTGTCGCGATAGCTTATCCGAAAAGATGTCGAGAAAATAAAAAGGAGGCCGTGGATTTGCTAATAACTGTACTAGGAAAGCCTCAGGGATATATAACTTTCTTTTTCGCCCGTTCAAAGAGAATTGGGCATTGAATGGAAACGCTACGATGTCGGAGGAGACCTCTCTGTCTAGGAAACGCTACCCTTTAACGGTGAGAATGATCGTGCAACGAATCGAAAACGAAGCAAGAGAAACAGAGCACACTTAACTAATCAGAGAGAAATAAATACGGGCGTTTAAATCGTCAAGCAGGGATGGGCACGATTTTTTATTTAAATAAAAGTTCGAATAAAGAACCAGTGACGAATAATCTCCTTTTTAACTTCTATTCGTTACTCGAAATTCCATTTAAATTTTACCCATCCCTGTGAAGTTATGTGCCGAAGTGATTCTGAGAGTGAAAGAAAGAACATGCGAGAAATTTAGTCGCGAGAGCTTCGCCACAAGCGTTTGGAATTCTCTTCGGCCGAATAAAAGAAAAGAATTTCCTCCGCGTGAGAGATTTATACGCATACGTATGTATTACGTAATTCTACAAAAGTACAGGAAATAAATTTCTGCTCCTCGTTGAAATTGCAATCACCCGACAGCAAATCCCTGAAATCCGCCTATGCCAGCTACTACAATTAAACCTATCTCGTGCTAAACAGATTCGTAACCAACGAGACACGGGGAATCACAAGAACCTGTAGGACTTCTCTCGCGGAAATCCGTCTCGTCGTTATCCGCTCGCGCTATCGGCGCAGGCATCGTAAGCTCAGAATCTACGAGCTAGAGTTCCGTACACATTGGACATTTCGCGAAGCAACGAAGAAACACTACGATCGCTCGATTATTGCTGGCCGTTTACATAGGTATTCCGAGTCACGCAGAGACTTTATTGCTGATCAGCGATCTTCGTCGTCGTGTGCAGGCAAACGTCGGTTTAAAAAGATTCTTTACATAATGGCACAACGATAATGCCGTCCGATTCCATTTCTATGCGCTCCTTAAATCCCGGAAATGCAAGAGATAACGCCGTCCGCCGTGTTTCCCCTTTTATGCACCAAAAACGGTAACTCGATGACGTTCCTCTTATTATTAGGTGCAGAGTATCATATCGCACGTGGCAACACTATCGAAGCTTCTCTATTAACGCGCGTTTTATTGCGGATCTGCAGTAGTAGTAGTAGTAATAGTAGTAGTAGTAGTACGCAAGTGTGCACAAGTTACAAGAGCATACTGGACAAGACTAGATGCACATCATATGACGTAAACCAAGTTCTAAGGCATTTCAGAGACGGCAAAGAGCCGAAGGGAATGCGTCTCGTCACGCCTAGTCTCCGGTTTGAAGGCTACAAGGGAAAGATTCGGGGCTTCCTCGCCAACGACTTCAGCCTGAACGCGACGCAGCATAGCGTAGATATACCGTGCAAGCTCTCGAGCATTGTAGAAGCACAGTCTGTAAAGGTTCCGCACACAAATGCCCACATCGCGTTCAGACGCGTCGGGGAAGATAGTCCCTAACGGTGATTTCAACGCTGGCAACTGCTGCCGATACTCTATTTGTACAGCCTTAAAAGGTAATGGTAGTTTTCCTTTAAAGAGGAGGTTGAACGATTGACACAGAGATCGACGAGTTCCGTAAACACGCGATTTAATAAAAAAAAAAGAAACAAATGGGAGAAAAGAAATAATAGAAAGCAAAATAGATGCAACGATCGCGCAGACCCGCGGATTTCGAGAAATTTCTACAGCACCGTGCCAACGATCTGTAACGATTAATATTTAACGATCGGTGCGCGCACCAAAGCTTCCAATTACACAAAGCACTTCGTTTTTAGTTTTCTCTTGCCTCATAGGTACCCGTTCACATTCAACACACTCGTCCCTCCCTGTCAGCCTTAACCTATTAATTGTTACTCTGCGCACGTGTACATACTAGAGCATATATTCTACGAGTCTTCGAAAGAAGCTTTTGATCGAGTAAGGTCGAATAAAATTTATTCAAGAGAGACGAGAAAAGCACACGACCGCCTTCCAGATTCGAGGGTAAAAATATAATAATCCCGGAGCGTGCCCCGGTTGCAGATCGTCGGGAATCCCCGGCGAGCTCGGAACGCCGCGCCGTGGTAATAACGAATCGATCTTACTCGCTGAACAAGCATAGCGATTGCACTCTTCGTAGACTGGTTACAATCAATGCAAAGACGGTATTATTCTCTGTCACAGAGAAAAGCAAGATAAGACTACTAAACTAGAAGAAAAAAACGGTCCCCGGTTATCAATCCAAGTGGACAAAGCAACCTAAGTCCGGTCCTCGATCGGCCGAGTCGCCGATCCCTTTCCTCCGGCGAATATAAATAAAATGGAAAATTTCTACGCGTCGGGAAATTCGAATCTCCCGCTAGTACTCGCGATTCTCCAAAATGGCCGCTTGTGACACAAGATCTCTCCTCTCTTCTCTGCCAAGTCCCACCCACTCTCTGCCTTTCCTCTCTCCTTCTCCCGCGTCATCGCCACCACCATCTCTCTCTCTCCACCTTTTTCCTCCTCCTCGAGTGCGCGTTACTCGAGGCGTGGGCTACCCGGTGGCCGATGTGTTGGTTCCTCACGTACGAGCCGCGCGCAAATCTACCGATAACCGACGTTTAACTTCGTCCTGTGCCCTGTTCCGTGTCCCAAACGCGTATCCATCACCGCGCGACGCACCAACTTACACTCGTCCTTCCCGCTGCTTCTTCACAGTCTCCTTTTCCCCCCGAACACGACGAAGCGAACGGAGAAACTAAAAGGGCAAGCCGCGCCCACGTAGCTGGATAGAGTAGGATGAACGAGGCTAGCGATGTCCCCGTGGCCCAGCAGAAGCCCCCACTGGTCGGGGAGGATCGTCCATTGCTGGATTCGCAGGAAGCCCGCGCACGCTAAGTCACCAGGCGAGATAACAACAACAACAACGGCGGCAACAGCAACAAGAATAAGAAGAACAACAAGTTGGCAGCGGCAGCAACGCGGAGGAAAGGACCTGAACGTGACGGCCGGGTGGCGCGGATGTTTGGCTCAGAATTGGCCTGGTCCGGTCATGATCTGGCAGCCGGAATGCACATGGTCCATGACCTGCTCCTTGAGCCGGCACACGTGCTCCTTGAGCCTGTGCACCACCGCGCTGAGCTCGGTGTTCTCGCCCTTGAGCAACTTAACCTTGTCCTCGAGCCTGGAGATGCGCTCGAGCTTGCGCCTGCGGCACTTGGACGCGGCCACGCGGTTCCTCTGACGTTTCCTCTCCAGTTTGATCCGCTCCTGGTTCTCCATGTCGATCGGGGACATGGGCGGCGAGCTGGACACGCTCGGCACTGTCTGCGGCTCGTCCTTGATCTGGATCAGCCCCTGGCTCACCGAGGATTCCGTGCTCTGCACGCTGCCCGGGGGCTCCAGGTTCGTGTAGGTCACCCCCTGGATGCTACCCGGCTCCTGCGAGCTGTCCGAGTGGTGAAGCTCGTTCAAAGCGTCCACGAATCCACGGGCATACATCTCCTGCGCCTCGGTCACCGCCTTCGGGAACAAGATCTGCGTGGGCGTCGGTAAATTCGTCACCAGGGTGTCCTGCTGGGCGATTATGAACTTCTCCAGCTCCGGCGAGCCCAGCTTCAACATATTCAAGTCCGGGGAGCTGAGTATCGGCGCGACATTGTTCAGCGCTGGCGGCAGCGGTCCCAATCGCGGCCTCTTCGCCTGCGGACCCTGCCTCTGACATCCATTCAGGTCCAGCGTCAGATTGCGCTTCAGCTGGCTCACGTTGTTCTCGCGACTCACGGCGCCGTAGACGCTCGTCTCCTCGTAGAACGTCTGTTCCATCGTCGAACTTCGCACCATCGATGCCGCGCGCACAACTGAGCAGTGCGTGCCAACTTGAACTTCACCTCTAGCCTTTCGTGCCTGGTAGACAGAACCGGTGGTTGCGCGACTGGAGCACGATACGTCGGTGATTCCGCCGCCGTAGCTGCTTGTCACCCGCAGATAATATCTACCTACGGGACTGGCGAATAGATCTCTTCTATTCGATCGATTGATCGCTCTCCGCGTTCTCTTCCGTAACTTCCGTTCTTCCTTCCTATCCACCCAACACACGCGTCTGCTTTTCCGCCACCGTTACATAACCGTACGCGGCGAACGACAGTTCGAAAATCCTCAGGCCTCGCCTTCCGCTCTACCACCACACTTTTTGATTCTTCGCGTTTCTTCCCCGTCGCCCATACACCACTACTCCTCTTCGGTCACACACGGAACAATGTTCACCAGGGGGGGGGGGGGGGACACTTGTTTCGTGTACGCGGTACTTATGTCCGTGGTACGGGCGCACACGCGCGCGCGCGTGTGTGTATGTGCCTCGTCTCGCGATGTCGACGACACGTAAGTCGAGACGCAAAAGGTGCGTTTCGTGTAATATCGCGGCACAACGCGTCGCGAGAGATTCCAGCACGGATCTCTGTGAGCCGCTGACGTGCGACGATAACGGTAACGTTGACGGTGACACGAGGGTCGACCTGGTTCAACTGTCAACACACAACAATGACTCACGGCGGGCGCACGATCCAACGGATGCGATATATGTTCCTGCGCGTGTGCAATTCTAGAACAGCCTGCGATTACGTACGTCGAATTCGAGCATCGAACGTTGAACGTCACACGGCCGCACTGTACGATGTCTCGACAACTTGTGAACACCCAACTAAACGTACTGCCTTATATCCCGTGACTCACGTATACTAAAAATAACTCGGTCGTCACCGGCACGGGCGCCGATTGGCCGCCGATGCCGTCATCGACCTACTCTCATTGGTTCCGCGATCCGGCGCTACTAGGAAATGGCCGGTGCATGCGCACTGGTACGCTGTCCTTTCTGCGGAGGGAAAGTTTGAACGGAAATAAGCGCCAGGCAGCTTTGTACTCCTTGAAATTCGCGTTATTTTCGTGCCCTGGTAATAGCGATGTTCTAATAAGTCTGTCAAATACTAACGCGTCGCGAATATAGTATTGTTTTGTACAATACCCAAGTGCTACACGATTCCTTCGTACGATCTTAATGTCGAGGACGTTAATAGGTCGCAATTTTACACCCCACGTTCATTTAAATCCACTCGAAAATGTAAGTAAAAAAATTCATCTTTTTCTCGCGTGTACAAATTTGTCTAAATGACATGTGAAATTAAGTTAAAGAAAGGAGAGTTGAACTTGATGCAGTGAGATCTAACATGTATCGCTTGAAAAGTGGAAGAATGAAAACCTGTTCTATTTACGTGTGCTATGATCCTATTGTTTGCGAGTCGGTAGACAGGTATGCGCGGGTCCCAGGATTGCTTCAGGTAAATTGTTTGTTTCCGCATGCGCTCGACCGCCCGTTAATCCACAGGTAATATGTTTACGCATTACGGACCCAGCTGAAAGCGAAACACATCCCAAATCAAGTTATTACGGTTCTGTTGACAATTGCATCGCGCCGCGTCGCATCCAACGCTGAATCATTTGACCTGCGTAATTATCTGGCCGAGAAGCTCATCGGATATATAGAAAACTAGTTGGGCAAAATCACGCTAGCTGATTCTTATCTCGAAATTCAATAAACCGAATGAATTTCTGCATATAACCTGCAATCTAACCACGCTATATATACGTACGCGTATATACATATCGTATATAATTTTCCCTTCGCTTCAAAGTCTTTAATAAATCGTGGTACGTATTCTCACCTTTTTACGGATGCACTAAAATATTTATTCGGCTAAAACTATATGATTGTTTTCTTTCTTCGACGCGAATGCTTAAACGAACTAACGGTTTATTTCGATGCTATGTATCGAGACTGGCGAATATTCGCGAGATCGTATCGCGATGTATCGATTATCGACTAAGGTTAGTTAAGAGGGGGGCCCTATTTCTTAGAGCAATATTTATTTATTTGCTCTAAGCCCTATTTAGGACGCTAGGAATAAGGTGATTTTTGGGATTTTTTTCTAAGAAACTGTTAAGCGAATCTTTTCCAAACTTTCAGAGTATTTTAGTTCGCGTTCAAATAATGAAAATTAATTTTTTCGTTACAAAGTGTTCGGTAGAAATGGAGATATATGAACGCGTTAAAAGTTGGCAAATTGGTGGGACTTGAAAGAAAAAGTTACGATTCTGCCCCAAGATATTTCGTACTATTTATGGAAAAAGAGTTATTCGATTCAATTTATTTATCAATGTCTTAGGTTCATCGACAATGTAATTATACTAGAAATAGGAGAATCCTTGGTTTTTTATTTCAGAGAAGAAATGGGGCCACCATTATAATCGCCAATTGGCAACTCCGGCGCGCGAATCCTAACGACGAACGTGATCGTATATCTCCATTTCTACCGAACGCTTTGTAACGTAAAAATTAATTGTTATTGTTTGAATGTGAACTAAAATACCCTGAATGATTGAAAAAAATCCGCTCAACAGTTACTTAGAAAAAAAATTCCCAAGAATCACCTCATTCCTAGCGTCCTAAATAGGGCTCCCCCCTTAGCGGACGAGATATGGTATAGCTTCAGCTTTAGTTGTACCTTTCACGGTTTGATGGAGAATATCGCAAGATCCGTATTACTTTTTACCAATTAAAATACTTTCAAGTACTTTCGAATGCATTGGCTTCATCGCGCACAGTGGACCGATTAGGTAATAAACGTTACACACTCTTGAATTTTCTCGCATTTATTTCTCGTAACATCGGATAAGGGTACAAAAAGTACAACATACGAAACGAAGAATATCACGAGGGGAAGCAAAATCATTGAAGCTATGACTATGACAAGGCATACTGATCTTCTGTAAACAATCAACGGTGTTCCATTTAACAAATATGTGCGTAACAATGGAAGCAGAACGGTTCAAGCTCAAAGTGTGAACGGCTTATGGCGGTAATGGCCGTTGATTCATGTATTCTCCAATTCAATCAATTTATCACGCGCATTTATTTACAATTCTTCGACGAATACATGAATGCGGTCGAAACACACATGATTCGTGTCCCGAGTGTCGATAAATATCGCACATCTGTATTAATTGTTCCTCCGCAATTTCCTGAAAACACACATTAATTAGGATTTCGCATAATCGCGCACGATGGGATCGCAGAAATAATCGATTCTTTACTTTTTCAAGTTGGGTTCGTATAAATTCGTTGGAGCTCTCTTCCGTCTAGGTCGATTTAAAGTATACATGCTATTTATACTTGCGTTACTGCTTTCCGAATCGCTCGAGTTGTCGATGCGCAAACACACGGGACTCCTGCAAATAAATTTTATATACAGATTACACTTGTCTATACTCGATATACGTGTGTGTTAATATGCCCGTCGTACGCACAAGGACTGATTATAATGGTGAGAAATCTCCTCCGGGGAAGGTGTTTGCGACTTAACATCGGATTCGTCCAATTTTTGCAACACAACTTTAGCGGCGCTCGGATCTTTGCTCGCAGGCTTGTCCTTATTCTTTGCCTTCTTCTGATTTTCTTTCGTATTCTTGTTCTTTTTATTAAACGTTGGCGTACAGTCGCTGTCGCTCATTAATTTCTTCAATCTTTTCTTCGATTGGAAGGACTCCGACTTATCTTTCATCGGAGTCAAGTCTTTATTGTCGTAATCGTTACTCATAAGCAACGGCAGCTTCGCGGTGGATTGATTGAACGCAGACTTGTCCAGGCTGTTGTTCGAGACGGATGGAATCGGACAAATCTGGGATATATGTCGGAGAGTGGTGGTTATTTCTGGCTGTGGGTCTGGTTCTGGATCGGCTTGGACTAATGGATTTAGCGAGGATTCTTCTAAAACGGGCAACTTTAAATCATTTATGTCGAAATGCGCGTCACGCGGTTGTCGCACGAACATCAAAGTAAAATCATCCTCATCCTCGCTTTCGAAATAGCCCCGTCTTTGCGTGACAAAATTTGCCGAATTTACGAAAGGCCTGCTCTCCGTTTTACACCTGTCCTCGACTGCGTCCGTTGGAACGGACGGCTTGAGTGTATTACAGGCAGTGTGGCCGTTTCTATTCTCTTTGTAGAGCGTGCATTCGTTGTGCCTATTATTTATTCGTTTGCTCTTTTTTGAAAGCACCAGTTGGCTTCCACGCTTGTTTAACGTTGCCAATGATACAGCTTGGTGCATACACCTTTCACTGTCCGACTCGTCGCTTAATTCCGTTGCTTTTAAAGTTGAACACATGCTGTTATCGCTTGAAACATTTACAGCGTCAGTCTTCTTCTCGTTATTTCTGTAGCAAGGCACAGTTTGTGAATTGTTGAACATCCAACTTGGCCCTTCGAGAGGATCCTCCGAATTAGGCGCAATAGCTTGCATTTCGGTGAGATTTTCTTGCATCTCTTCATCCATACTGTCCGATTTCTTATCATTCTGTTCATTTTTATCATCGACGTTCCTATCAGCAGCATCATCAGCAGCAGCAGCAGTACCATCATCACCATAATCATCAACCTTTGAATTCTCGGAAGATGACGTTTCCGGGATTGTAGTAGCTATCCGAGAGGAGCCTTGATGATTTGCAGCACTGCTGTTCTCCGGGCTTACGATCTCATGATCGTGTCGGCTCTCTGTTAACTATAGATAGACAAATAAATTGTCATGGCCGTTACAGGACGAAATAAAAAGAGATGGATCCAACGTACGAACCATTCGAATGTTGATGCTTTGAGAATTTTGCAGTAATTTTGATACATCGTTTAGCTTTACTCTGGGGCTAGTGATGTGTTGGAAGTTATCAATACTACGCCGGGAGGTTTTGCTTGCGGATAATCTGTCCGACTTTGGTCTCGAACGTCTGCTACTTCTCTTACTCAACCTTCGTTCATTCTCTTCTACAAATGAACGTTAAAAATTAATTTTGTATGAAATAGAGATACTAATACCGTGTCACATACTAGTACAGCGTACCACTATTTCTTGGCGAAACGACAGTTAGTCTTTCAGGCATCCTACACGCTCGCCCATTCCCCTAGAAGATCCAAATAATAGCAGGAATTAATAATAATTACGAATTTACTAATGGAAACTTCAGAGTTTGAAGATACTCACGCATCTACGTTGCCTGACGGAAACAGCAATGGGAGACCTTGGACTGCTTAAATCTTGATTTCTGGGAGGCGTTGTAACCTCTTGTATTATACTTAAGTTCGATGGGTTGTTAAAGTGTTGCATATTTACTCTACTTAAATTAATCGTGGGCTTCGTAATGGTGTGACCGCTCACCATGGGCTTTACTACTCCTCTGGTTGGAGATTTAGTCGACAATCTCCTGTACGATTCCCGCCCTGGAATAATATTCTCCGCTAGATAATCGTGCTAAAATAAATATATAAATACTACGAAGAGCTAGGGAATCCTACTTCCAGCAGAATTGCACGACATTCGCAGATTCGAAACCGTAGAAGCCGCAAATTCTTGGCAGCACGAGATTGTGTTTGTTAAGTAACCGGTCATTGTCACTAACATTTTAAGCATCTCGTTGGCGTTCTTCAGGACATTTGATATAACAGCCTGGAATACATGATTTCATATTAGGCAACGTTATTATTCTATACAACTATTAACCAGAGATCGAAAAGGTTCTCGAACCCCCGTTTTTAAAAAAATCTGTTATAACTTATATGTTTCGTTTAAGAAAGTATCTGTTTCTGTGGAGTTTTTATTGAAAAAATGTTAACTTTAGGAACTTCTTTAAAAAGTGTTCTCATGGAACAGATATTTTAGAACCTATATAATAAAAGTTCCATGGAAACAAGTTGTATTAGAACATTTATTAAAAAAGTTTTCATAAGATAAAGAAAAGTACTAAACTATTAGGTAGTAGTTTTTTTAACAATGTAATATCATATTCTTCATATGTTTATTTAATAAAAGGTATGAAAATCATAACATAAGTAATTAATGGTTCTATAAGTATTGAACAGAAAAGAGAACTTGTTAAGAATAATACCTATATAACTTTTTTTATAATTTACATGAACCAAAATACATAGAAAGTCTGTAACATAAAATATATTTATATTTCAATAATAGAATATATGAATGTACAAATAACACATTCAGAATATTAATTTAACTGTAAAAATTGTTTAATATTGTTGTAGTACCATCCATCGAATAGTACTCAGTATTTGTTACAACGATTGAGAACTTTTTTAATATTGGTAAACAAAATATCTGTTCCTGTTATAGAAACTTTTTTATTTTTATATTTTACAAGGTCCATTTCAACTAGAACCTTTATTTTCAAGAACTTTTATTTTATCAGTTCTCTTGGGAATGTGAGAACATTTTTAGAAAAGTTCCACTGTCCATGTTTGAAATGGAACCTATTGAAAAGTTCCAAAACTTTTTTGACCCCTGCTATTAACTACACATTTCTACTACTACTGTACGTACATCACTCTTACTACAGGCTAAGCCCAAATCCTGTACCTCTGCGATCAAAGCAACATTCTGGGAAAATAACAGTTGGCTCTCTTGTTTCTCTTTAGACAGTGCTTTCGCTAGCGAGTTGTTATTAATCTTTAACTTCTCGCACACTGCAAAGAACAAAATTTCACGTTAATAGGTTATCTAGCTGTAAACATCGGAGATATTCAGAACTTACAAGGTTTATAAGATTTGCTTCTAGAATAGTTTTTCAAGCATTGCGTTCTCTTAATGAGCACTGTGGCTCTTTTAACTTTCCTGTGTTTCGGTATCTGAGGCATTTTTCATTAATTCTGTAACCTAAAATATGAAAGCAACAGGAGTGCTGAACTGAAGCAAATACATTAATATGCACCTTAATAGACCAAACTGCAGTTGTAAATCTTGTCTCGTAGACAGGTTTACAACCAAATATTTGCAAATATTACGGTGCACACAGGATGATATAACCATAATAATATATACTTCGTAACTGCCGCAATTAGTTGCAAGGAATTATTGAAGATTTAGTTTTAACAAACCTTTAAGCTTTAAGAATAGGACATTAGAAATGCTTACAGACATATGGGTTATAAATTATCACACACGTTACTTTATACAATGAAATGTTTACTCGACGAAACCATCCGCGTAAAATAATATTACAATTTCCGTCATGATTCGCGAAATTACACGGCGTGAAACTTAAACAAGACGTCAAAGTTAACGCTGGCAATTGAGAAATGTGTACAACTCTGATGCGTACCTGTTAAACGCGATTCAATCTCCACCAATCTCCACGCTCCCAAGATCTTCCTATACGCAAATATTTTTTTGACGATTCACCTATATTTATCTCAGTCTTAGTATGTACAACGGCAAATTACTTAAAGTTTTTTAAAATCATACAGTCACGTTAATGTACTTATTTCGTATCGAGTAGAGCAGTACGTTTTCCGCCATTGTGGAAGCATTGGACTTTATTCTTTAATACCGTTCGCAACCACAAGTTGTAGTCCACAACCAACAACGGCGGAATGTCAGTCATTACTTAACTTCTCGATATTAAATTTTAATTTAATGAAAAGTATTAAGTAGGCATATGAATGCAGTCAGTATAATACACATACACCGGTTCTTTTCAGGGGTGTCCGGTGACTTTTTTCCAGGGGGGGGGATCTTTGGGATGATGGTAAAGAAAAATATACCCCTCTTGCTCTTTTAACAGTTTTAACCCATTTTATAATGCCAAGATAATTAAAAATTTAAAAGCGAAATTTAAAAATATTCCCTTTTTTTATATAAACTTAATAAAGATCAGTTTTGGAAAATAAGCGATTTTTTCTGCCCCTACGAACGCCCATGGTTCTTTCATAGACCTTTCTGCAGAGATCGGCCAAAAATGATTTGAAATAAAAATTTGTGTACGAAATTTTTATTTCAAATAATTTTTTGCCCATCTCTGCCTTTCTGAACTCTACATGTCTCGAGCGTCTGGGGGATTTAAATTAGTATTTTCTCGTAATAATCATCTGACAAGTCATTCAAATGTAGTTAGAGTAGATACTTGCGCGTCGAAGAATTCGGGGAGCCTATTTCTCTTAACAAAGAAAACATAAATAAGGAATTATGAACATTCTTTTTTGCATAGGTAGACGTATGTAGAACAAGGGCATTTTGTGAAACCTAACTGATCTGATGTTTGAATTGAAATAATCATATATAACTGAAACTTTTAAAAACTTCGTAATATATAATATTATATATTAAATATCTATATATATGTAAAAGGAAAAAAGTATTCCAATTAAACTGAAAGAAATCGCATACACACACTGAAATAATAATGGTAGCATGGGCGTCCGCGGAGGGGGGGGGGGGGGGTAAAAGGGTCAGTTATTCCCCTGACTTTTGAGAGAAAATCGTTTATTTTTCAAAACCGATCTTTATTAAGTTTATACTAAAAAAGGGAATATTTTTAAATTTCGGTTTTAAATTTTCAATTAAATTGGCACTATAAAATGGGTTAAAAAAGCAAAAGGGGTATATTTTTTTTTTACAATCATCCCAAAGTTGCCCCCCCCCTAGGAAAAATTTCTCCAGACGCCCCTGAATGGTAGAAAGTTTCTCGTACAAGGGATTAAAATTGTGATAAATACCATCTAATCGAAATTATTTATTGTAAGATTCTACAAATCTCATTAAAAGAAGCTCGAGAAAGAATTGCTTCGTTCGCAAGCTCTGTTCAGTTCTGTTCAATCCATCAATCGCTTGAATCGCTGGCCCCATCTACCTATGTAGATAAGTAGATTGTAGTTTGAAACACCTGGAAACCCCGTGAAACACCGCTACGAGCTGCAAGCATCTGTCCACGTCAGTCTGACTTTTTGTAACATAACCTTAAATTCGCGATCCGGCACTGTCCGGCACACAGTGTTCAGTCTTGCCAATGAACAGGACCGTTACACGCTACATGCTGGTTTTTGTGTACACCTCCTAACGTAAACAAGGTATTTAGAAAGGTATTTTCGTAATTCATTGCAGTTTAGAATTTAATAGGTCAGTGATAACGTTAACACGCATGTGTAACACACGCGTATCGTTCGTTCGACAGATTTCGAACATGTAATTACGTACGTGATTTTATTGTTTGTAGAATAATATTACAAAATGAATTGGTCTCTGTGGTTGTTTATAATCGGATCTTTCGGGTGTAAATATATACACGCTCAGATACAAAGAGTTCCACCAGGTGTGTCACCCCAACATTATCAACAAGTAAGTTTATCTTTCAGATAAGTGAAACATATGTTTACTACTTTCTCATAGCATCAGTCATGTTTCTTTAATTTCCCTTGAAACAGTGTTGGGAAATGTTAAGAGTAATATGTGTGCACGAGAGAAACATTATTAATGGCTCTCTAATTCATAGATCACTAAATAATCAATTTGTTTTAGCCTGTTCAACCAATGTACCAAGTACCACAAGTTCCACCACAGCAGGTACATGAGTGTAGCGATAGACCAGCTACTTCTTTATTACCAATTATTAATAACTAAAAATTAAACTTATGGTTTGTGTACAGTTTCAGCAAGCAACGGGTCAACCACCTGTACACCAACAGGTTCCAGTGCAACAAGTACCTGTACAACAACACATGCCAGCTCATCAAGTACCGGTTCAACAAGCACACGCTCATGGTCATGGCCACGAACACCCACAACAAATACTTAATGCTGCCAATATAGTCAACGAAAAAGCGTACGTTAATATGATTTTTTTATACACATAGTGTACTTTATGTGAAAATTGCTTAAAATTTCATTTTCGTATAGCCATATCGCGGAGCATATGGACGTTCCGATAGATATTAGTAAAATGACGGACCAGGAATTGCAGTTCCATTATTTCAAAATGCACGACGCGGACAACAATAATAAACTAGATGGTTGTGAACTTATAAAATCCTTGATTCATTGGCACGGTATGTATTTAGTTATTAATTACTGATTAAAATGTAATGTTCGATACTGTGACAAGCGTGTTGTAACTACTCTGGTACGCTCAGAACAAGGTAACAAAGAGGTAGGAGGACCCAACGCTGCGGAGAAGTTATTTAAGGACGAGGAGTTGGTCACTTTGATAGATCCAATACTCTCTATGGATGATACTAATAATGATGGGTACATAGATTATCCTGAATTTATACAAGCGCAGCAAAATGCAGCAGCTACTGGTCGCCAGTAGTTGCTTACAGCGGTGTAATATGGAATGCAATTAAACGATATTTTTATTTCGTTTTGAACAAACATACAGCTGTATTTATAAGCATCTCATGACCTCCACTTGTTACAGTATAAGTGTAAGTAATGGTACAAGCGTACAACTGAAATTATTTTCATTCTCTTCATTCCCCCCACTTAAATGTACTGAAAAATAATTTTTTAAGCTTCAAAGGAACAAATATATTTCTCATCTTCGCGATTATTATTTTTGCCGATGTATATACTGAAGAAATAGTACTGTAATCTTTATGAGAAAGCTAATTAGAACAATAATTGAATAAGGTAATCATTAAGATTTGAATATTTGGTTATTGATGATAAGTGATTAATTAAAGGTATTTCAAAAATATTCCGTATGATTCAGTTTACTCGAACGGAGTTTAATGTTCATCTATCACGCATTAAAAATGCAAAACCTCTCCGACTTTCTAGATAAATTATTATTCTCGTACTATTAATGACGATTAAATCCGAGCGCTTCCATCATTTTGTCCACATTTCACGAGAATTAGAATTGCCGAGCTTCGTAAAGCTTGGCAATGATGTGGCCTTTGTCTCTAACAATAAGACAGCGCTAAGTACCGAAAGATTTATGCATATAATAAATATTATATGCATTATGCTCAATAGTGTCAATTAGTAAATTTTATATAAATACAATTCTTCGACTAGCTAGAGTCTACAGATAGAAAACATACGATGTATGTAGTATACACATTATCATATTGCTACAAACTAGAATACATATGTATATCGAAATGTGCTTTGTACTTGGCACTTTTCATGCATTTAACACACAAAAGAATATACGAACGTAATTTTATACGATTGGTTAATATAATTTTCGGAACAATGATTCTGTTATCAAGAATCATAAAGATGTATCACGAGCATATGATTGTAAAAATGATATATAAATATAGTTTTATTTCTTATAAATCGTTAGCTTTTCTCCGTTTATGCGGGACTGTGGAAGTTATACATACAGACATAGATGTGTTCAAGTTCCCTGATATGAAGAATTTTATTGCACCGAAATCTCCCCCAATTACACAGCAAACTCTTTGTGGTAAACATTACACTAAACATTGCGCTATTCAGGAATACCTAGATTTACATTGCCGCTCGTATTGTCAACATTTTCCGTCGTAAAAGCTAAAATCTATAATCTAATGTACATAGAAATTAAAGCATTGGCTGGTGAGATATAAATTATTCGAACAAAAATCGATTTTATGAAACGCTTTAATATTTCGTTATGAATATATAAATTTAACAGAATATATTCATTTTATAGTACAGTACAAGTGTACTAAATAATACGTATATTTCATATACTGTCTTCGTTAAATACCGAATGTTACTCATACAAAGTACACGCATACATATGTAGATACAAATTGATTGCTCCTAATTAGGGCTACCATCCGGCCGGATATCCCCGGATTTGTCCTCTTTTTTTTTTTTTTAGGGCGTCCGGGGGGATTTTCTGTAGTGATCTGGGTTTTCCGATGCTGCTCGCGCAAAAAGTCATAAATATTTTATCTTTATTTCTTGATTGCGGTTATAGTTTATACTTTACAGAAATTTTTGTCTTGGGATATCCTACCTAATATGAGGCAGGGAGAGCGACAACGAAACAACCCACATTAAATTTTGTTTCCTTATTTTATATGATTAGTAGAGCCTATTGGAATACGTTATTGCTACTAACTCAATTTCAAAAAAATGTGGGTTAGTCTCTCACTGTCTCATATAAGAAATAATTAAAAGTGTCCGGGGTTTTAATGCTCTGTGTTCTAGATTAGTGATTTTACGGATGGCAGCCCTATTCTTAATTCATATCGAAACCATACAATTAAAGTAGAAGCACTTTTTATTGTGTATCGTGTATTCGTATCGCCATTTAAAGTCGTATGAAAATATCACCAAACACATTTGACTAACTAAATTCATACTTACAGTTAGAGATACATCCCGTTAACTAAATAATCCGCGTCATGAGCGTACGGCCCATGACGTCTCCCGCGTCTTCGAACGACTCGTAAACGGCAAGCAATTAATGCAGCTGTAATGGCTGTTATTGTAAGTCCTAAAGCCAAAGATATGACTGCCCCTCTGGGTCTTAAACCTTCGCTTTCACTCGCTTGCTTCAAATGCTCTGCCATTAAAGTATTTCTTCCATGCTCTCTGCTATGATCTTTGATAACTATTAAGCTTTTATGCTCTGCGCGAAAGAAGGATTTAAATGAAAACCATGAGTAATTGTTGAATAATATACGTATGACAGAAAGAAAGTAGCATTGATAACCCACCCTGTGGCTCCTTTGCCTGAACGTGGTTAAATTTCGGCGCCACGTTTACCAGCATACTTCCTTTAACTTTATTTTCATTAACTTTCTTCTCGTGAACGATATGCTTCTCCCCTTGCTGGTCAATTTGCTCAGTTTCCTTGTTCTTCATTAGTACATCTGTCTGCTCGTGCGATATCTACGACAACTCTGTATCAATATCGCGGTAAATCGAAATAAATAATATTGCGTTTAATAGGGACGAAAGTAAACTAACATCGCACAGAGGTGTAGTTGTAATAACGAGACTCTTCTCCATTTCATTAATCGGTTTCTGTTCTATATTCGATGCCGGGGAGGGAGATGGGAAGACCTGAGTGTTTTGCCATACTCCTCTATTTGGTGACACAAGGTGCGACGTAAATGGGTGTCTGACATCCATGAATGCACTGCGAGCAGAAGATTTTCAAATAATTCTAGCATGTTGTTATTCGATGTTCAATTTCCTATTCGCGTTCTACTACATCGACATATACAGTGGGGGACAAAAGTATGTGAACAGTTTTAAAATCGTATAACTTGTTTAAAATTGGTCCAAACGACTTGAGTTTTTTTTTGAGAAGCTAGAAGGATTAGTTTGCTAAGTGACATGTTTCGTTGTTCTGAAAAAAAAATTCAATTGGTCAGAATAGCAAAAAAATAGAAAATGTCATTTTTTAACTTTTTTGTGAATTTTAGACGGGTATATAATTTTTTTCAATCTACAAATGGGATTTTTGAATTTTCATTACAGGCTCACAAAAAAGGTTAAAAAATCTATCCTTCCTATTTTTTTCTTGCTATTCAGAACAATTGATTTTTTTTCAAAACGCCGAAATACGTCACATAGCAAACTAATCTTTCTAGCTTCTCAAAAAAACTCAAGTCGTTTAGACCAATTTTAAACAAGTTATACGATTTTAAAGGGTGTCCGCATACTTTCGTCCCCCACAGTGTATCATCAAGATATCTTACGTGTCTGCTTCCTTCTCTTCTATAACGCTCGATCCCTTGTGATTGAAAATATGCGGTTGATCCTCTAAAAATATAAAATGCAATATTTGATTTAAAATACGCAAAGCTTGCCTCGAGGTTTACCCATATAAGTACATACATACTACTTACGCTCGTAAGTGTTCAAATTATTTGGCTCGCGATAAGAATTAACGGCGTTATAAATGTTCTTATCCTGCTCATACACGGGTTGATAGTCCCATTGGTATCCTGGAGCACCGAAACTTTTATGCAACTCAGGTATGTCCATTTGTTGCGCCGGGTATAAAAGAGGAGGCTGCTGTTGCGGCATCATTTGATGAGCTACGTTAGCCAGTTCCCAAGGCTTAGGATTAACTCCTGGAACACGAGGGTACAGTGGCGCGAGGGATTTATGCTGATCGACCGTTTGCTGATATTTTATAATATCAACAGGGAGAAGCGGTGCAGGCTGAGGCGCTTGTATTATAGAAGTAGAGATTGTTGGCTTCTCCACAGGGCACGCAAGGTCTGCTGCTTCGTCGGATCCATCCGCGCATTGCGGAATTCCGTCGCACACATTATATATAGCAATGCAGACTCCAGATGAACGACACTCGTATTGGTTATGGCTACAAGCTAATGTATACAAGTATGCGTTAGTGTTTCTTTCCTATGTACCGTTACAATTATATGATATCTTGAATCTTTAATTGAACCTTGCTTAGCAGGCGGGAAAGGTGTTGTTAGTGATAGTTTTGGTGTTAGAGTGGCGATTAATTTTATGGAAGGCTCTGAAAAGAAGTATTCCCCTGGCACCGGCTCTGCCAATTTCCTACGTCCAAGAAATTTGATCGTCTCATTATGTTGAAAGCGCCAGGAAGTAGATTGGTCGCTTACCTAAGAGATTTCAATTCGTGTTCCTGTTGAGAGATTCGGATCTCTTCCTCCAGTTGCACATTGTTACGTGGATAATAATTAATACGCACTGCGCTACTGTAATTAGCATGAGTGGTGAATTTACATTTAAAATCGTGTTGTGGTCCGCATTGAAAGAGGTAACAGCTACCGGGTTTCTGCACGACACACACAAAATCAAGTTATCGTTAGTGGTGTATAAGTGTGGCGATTTTTATTACTAATTTATTATTATTCACTCTATGGATAAAGGAGATAATAGGAGATATAAGAGATGATACTTAACTTACTGTACACTATTAAAAGTATATCTGCGCTTACGTTCCTAAAAGTCACAATAAGCACCTCACGAACAAAGTACATAACCGAATTTTAATATTTTAGGAAGAGATGTCCTATGAATATAGTACAGAGGCTTATAGGAATACATGTACCTTTTCCTCGAAAACAAACACGTCGCAACCGTCCGTATCACAGCAGAATTTTAGGCATTCCTCCTTAGAATCAAATTCGTCCTCATTCAAGTACTTGGCACCCATGTCTCGGGACTCATGCGTCCGAATAATTTTATCCCTGTGAATGTCAAAGCGATCGGAGCAGATCTTGTAATTGTTTCTCATGTTAATTCGTTTCTCATTCGTCTTCATTAATGTTTCACTATTCACGCAGCAGATGATCGTAAAAAAGTGGAAATAGTAGACTCGCAAGGCTCTGTAAAACATCATGCTATATGTACATACACGGAGTGCAAGCAAGTGCAAGCAATCCCTCGGACGCTAGCCTCAAGCCTCAAACATAGGTAAGCACACACTTGTACGCAGTCGTACGCACTACGCGGTCAAAGAGCCGCCCGCGCGCTGCGCAGAAAAGTATACATATAGGGACCGCTTAAAGGGAATTTATACGGTTCACTGTGTGAGTCGACTGGTGTCCGAGAATTGCTTGCACCCCGTGCATATGCACACATACATGTAGGATTTATAAGCTGAGGCAAGTGCGAAAGGCGCGCATGCTTTCCGGGATTCAGAATTTGATCAATAACTTTACGTTACGTTACGTTGCCTTTTTATTATGTTAATTAATGCGATTAATGAATCATTCGAGGTAACAGGACAACGTTATTATTCGATTGCGTGTTAAATATGTTAAATCACACTGCGATATGATGAAAATACAATTTGGAAGCTTAATATCTTTCGAGTCTTTTATATTCGCGGGCTTACAGTTTAAAATCATATATATATATATATATGATGCAGGGGCGCACCCAGAGGGGGGGCAAAGGGCCCTGGCGGCCCCAAAGAAAAAGGACGCTAAAAAACTATATCGAGCGCTTAATAATAAAGGAATCCAACTCCCACATAAACAAAATTTGAATGTAACTCTTTTTTTATTGTATCTTGTAAAGACAACACATTAAATAGAAAACAGATGCAAAAATTTGGGGGAGCCAAATTTTTTTGTATAAGGGCCCCGGCCCTGACCGCGACTAAAGTAATTAAGAGCCTGGTAAAAGGAAAAGAAAACTGGATTTTATTCTTTAAATCAATTTTTATAATCGCCTAATGCATTATATAAAATTTACGTTCAATTCGGCTCCCCCAAGATTAAATCCCGAGCGCGCCAGCGGTCCAGCAGCGCGTGCAAGTTGCGTGTCACGTGTCCCGAATTGCTTCGGGCCGCTCGGAAGAACCGGGTAGCCCGAATTTTTTCGAAGCAATTCGAGCTAACCCCTTCTATCGAGCCGCCCGAAACAATTCGGGCTATCCGGTTCTTTCAGGCCGCCCGAAACAAATTCAAAGTACCTGGATTTTTCGGGCCGCCCGGATTTTAAGGGTACCCGGCTCGACTCGCTTTATTCGAGTACCCGAACAGCTCAAGTTAGGATCTCCAAATTAATTAAAAAGTGCACATATCGATGAGAATATTTACTATTTATTTCTTCGTATCATATATCTAACTATATAGGATTTTGTATACACTTCTGTAGCCTAAGTACAATAACAGAAACTAATCAATCGATTCGCATAATTCTTACTTCTATAGATAAAACTTCTTCTGTCATTTTATGGAATGATTTTGCGTGTGTGTGTGTGTGTGTGTGTATGTGTGTATAGATGTATAGATGTGTAACATTCTTATAATGTATTTTCAGAACTGCAGACTAATCTGTTGTCTTTAAAACTTAAATCATTGTAACACTTTTAAAATGCTCCGTCTATAAATCTAAATAATTAATAAATATTGTCACTACTGTATCATGATCAAGCGAAGGTATTCTTTTGATTTTCATTTAAATATTCAATCAATTCATCAGAGATATTACAATCGAAAAAATGTTACAGATCTGAAACACACTTTTAGCTTAATATATTACATGTCCGATGATTATTCTATAATCTATAACTATATCAATCACATGTAGCGTACAAAGTTAGCAGAACTGTATAAATCGTCCACATCGTTTAGAATTGCACTGCTAACAACCATTTTAAGAATGAATATTCCCTGCGGAACAATCAATTGTAAGCATCGTAAAAATATATATATAATTAGGTAATTACGCTTATTTCGCTAAACAGATCTGCGCCATTCGAGTGGTGCTGCTATCTGACTCGTATTCAATGTGCAGTATTTCATTTAAACGTTTAAAAATGTAAAAAAATTACAAATTAAAGTTTGATATTTAGAACACCAAACTCAATAAAGAGACATTACGTTAGGTTTTTATCGACAAACAGGAGTATAATATATATCGATGTAATGTACGGAAATTATTTGTTACACTGAAATCTATATTTGCATTATTTTTGATTGTGTCGTAAATATGTATTTCCACTACATTTCATTTGAATCATAAATCATTTATTAACTTGCACCCAGGAATTAATAACTTTTCAAAAGAAGTAGGAGAGTTTGTTTTTATAATTGGAAATACATACGTATATGGATCAGTGCAATCTTATATTATTTTATATTAATGGAAGTCAACAATTGAATTCACTAAAAATCCATTGTTTGTCTAACTAAAGCATATGCTGAATATAATTTAATTATTCAAGAATATCCTGATCTTTTAAACTAATTAAATTCAGATAAAAGAATCTTACTAGTGAAATTTGCTGGATCAGTGTAATGCTGAATGATAGAATGATCTATTCGTAACTTTGCTGGATTTGCTTTAGACGAATATTATTAAATATCCGTAAGTGAAATATCGAGAAATTTTCAAGTTCCTAGGTTTGTTTGCAATACAATACAATACAATACAGCACAGCACAGAACACGTGTCACCGAACAGATACGATTCCGTAGCGCAGAATCCTTAGTATCCATTTTATATAAAAACAACTTTCAGATATCTTTCTCTACATAATGTACACGTGATGCATTTTCATATTATGTTAAATGTGCATAAATAGTATTATGCACTTGAATGCATATAAATTTCTTAAGGTTTAGGCACATAGAACACACAATGATATCGTAAAACATGTGCATAATACAACTTCAATTACGAGAGTACATCTCTCTCCACAGTATGTACACGGTTTGCTTCATCTCGGGCATGTAAATATGGTTAAAAAATTTATAAGGATTTCATTTACTTCGAATAGAGATCCAAAGATTTCTAGAAAGATACCCTTCGTTCACGTCCTTAGCCGTACACTTTTAATTAATATATGCCCTCGTAATTGCAGTACGCATTATGTACATTCCGTACAAGAACATTAGGAATACGCACAAAAATACAGTGCGTACAAATATATAGTTTCATTTAATCTTATATGTATATAACACGACACAACAAATACTGTTAGGTGTATCTTAAGGCACTCGTGCGAATAAAATATGAAATGGTCAAAACAAACAAACAAACTTGTCAAACAAGAAACATTTAAGTGGAATAACAATATATAGACTTCTACATTCTCCTATTTGGTTGAATTTCATAATAAAATTAGATCCTTTCGTTCTAATGAAAACGACTTCCACCGTATGTTTGTTTATTCTTTGGAATGTAAACCAGGAAAAAGAAAACTATGACACGATTGTCAATATAGTCTGTTAACCCTGTACGAGTATGTATAATACCTGTTTTTTTTTAGCCTCTTAACAAGGAATATATCTATTTCGCTTTTTCTATACAGCCAGGAACTTATTCGTTAAGAATTTTTTTTCTTACTTCTGATATATATATATATCGGTATAGTATAATATAAGAGAAAACATTGATAACATTTAAAACAATTAGAAACTTTTCATTATCGTATGAACAGTAACTTATTAGGCACATTTAAATAGTTTCGATCAAATGTAAACATGTGACAGGGGGAGTGAACAGGTATTATTGTATTATGTGTAAATTTCTGTATGAGCTATGAGATGTTAGTATTTATATAAGATACGTAACAAAACAAACAACGATAGGAGTGATGCTTCGCGTGTAATATATATATATATGAAAGAAAGTCAACAAATTATCTATTATACGTAATGGATAAATTAAAAATAAGCATTCATGTTTTTTTCTCTTAAGGGGAGCTTCCGGTCTAAAGATCGATCTTTTTTATTTCATTTTTGGAATGTTCAACCTTTTAGGTATACGTGTTTAAAAGGATTCGTTGAATGGGTAAGAAGTTATTACCCAATTCGACTGAAACCTTTTTTATTTTGAAGAATATACTTCTGGCTAGGGGAATGGGGGGGGGGGGCAGTAAAATTTAAAAAAAAAATTGAAAATGTATAATTTTCAAAGGCGTTGAAAGTACGTACAATATAGAGAAGTGATTTCAAACTTCAAGTGTCGTTATTTTCTAAAAAAAAATGTCATTTTTGTAAATTCTTCTAGTTTCCCCCCTAACCAGAAGTATAATAAAACATATTCATCAAAATAAAAAAGTTTCAGTCGAATCGAATAATAACTTTTGGAGATACATGTCCCACCGCTTTGGATGCATTTTTTGACGCCTCGACTTCAACGACTCCTCAGTGCCGTCTGCAATGATTAATTATAAAACAAAAAATATATTTTTATAACTTAAGACATCCTTAATACAATGCAAAATGTCCCATTAAATTATATATAGTAGTTTTCCTTTAATTAATTCCTAAAGATCGCCTATTTTTATGGGCTCTAGGCCGGAACCTCTCCTTAAGAAAAGATAAATAATAGATTTAAAAATTCGAAATCCCTTATATACATGTGTGTATATATATGTACAAATAGCGGTATCCGCGCATTCTTTTCATATATATTATTTCTACAATATCTCTTTCAACATATCTTTATATACCTTGTGTATATATATATATATATATTTTTTATCATACATATAAATTTGATTTAGAATCACAGTATGTATGTATTTGAAATAATCTTTTTGTATAAAATTCTCATAATCTGAAGTTTACAGCAATAACTTGGTTATTTTTCATTCATATTTTCTCTTCGTCGTATCGATCGTAGAAACCTTAACATCTCATAGTTCATTCATTTCGTCGTCTTATATTCTTATAACATACAATATAGACATCTTTCGTATTTACTACCCCTGCTTAAAATATATGATTTTATACAAATGTAACCGTATATGCATGTACCCTTTAGATCCGTTTAACGTCCCAAGGGTGCACGTCTTTTAAAACAAGAACATAATATAGATATAACACAATAAGTATATTATGTTATGTATGTACGTATGTATATCTATACATCATATACATAAGTCTTTTCGTATTATAAATAAAAATTTATAACGAGCACATTCCCCTATTGTATTACTCGTAACTTGGTTTGTACAAATAAAAGACCGCGTAGTCTTTCGAAAACTATAAATAATCTAACACGTATCATTTAGCTAAAATCTTTGGCTAAATATCTAACTATTCAAAATAAGTTTTCTTCTCAAGTAACATTCAACAATTAACATCGATCAACAAAGCGTTTCACCGCGAAGTTCACGGATGTTAATTATTCTTCTATAACTGTAATTGTACATACAATGGTGATGTTATTATAAATAGCAGTAATTATAATGAACATGTACCGTTCAATTGAGATTGAAAGTGTCACAGAATCCTTCGTTTCCTGTACTTTATAGTACTTTGTATCTTTATAGTAGAGGTACTCACATCACTTATTTGTTCCAGTATAAGCGATCACAGAAAGTGTATGCGCGTAGCCAAAATAATTTGCGGTAACACATTGCTATCATTCTTTCGTTTTAACATCCGGTTGTGTGTGCTCCACAAACTTTGCGATATCCTGAAACATTGATAAGCACGTATTTACTTGGGAGATTCAAGTAGATGATAGAATTGTGGTATTGTGGCATTGTGTATAGAAATATAGAAATGGAGTTTAAAGATTAAAAGCTGATTATAATGCGATACCTGAACAGCGATTTGTAAAGGCGTTAGTTCTCCTACGGAACAATCGTTTCGGATCATGTTCGCTGGCAGAAGTTTTGGACAAGGTTTGCCAGTGAACAGGATGAAAAGAGTGTGAATACTCTTCCGTTGCGATAATTCCATATAACGATGTTGGTAACCAGCTAAATGCCGTCGGTGTCGCGCCGTTGTAGGGAACCATCTCTCGCATAAATTACAGTACCTTTTATGCTTTATTGTTGCCTGTAACATTGCATTAGAGTAGATATGTATATAGACGAAAAAAAAAGCTAAGATATTTAAAACTAAGTTTAGCGAGCAAGATGAACAAGTCTCATTACCTTTTCGTGGTAAGCTAATCGCGTTATAATATCGGCGATGGTCATCTCACAGTCTTCGTAGGAATGTTTCTCGTCCTCCTCCACTTTCTCCATCGGAGTTATTACTTTACTCTTCATATTTTCTACGTCCTCCACCGCATTATCAACCTCGTCTTGATTCGTTATAACAGGTGGCGATCTAGAACTATCCCTATCTGAATTGGAATCGAAATTTAAAGCAAACTCTGGCACTAGTAATGGCATATTGTCTTCTTTCGACTTTCTCTCGCTCGAACTGTCTTTCTGATCTTGAGCGTCGTCAATGGTCCTTTTTTCCTCAGGCTTCTCCTCGCCAGGCTTCTTTGTATTATTATGAACTGTATTATGTTTGGTAGATAGGTCAGAATTGTCAGCTCCTATATTCGAGGACGCTTCGTTCATTGTACACTGACCAAATTTCTTAGAAGCTTTTAAAGAAATTGTATGCAAGTCGGAAACACTGGAATATCCGCACGTAGAAGCTGCGGGACAGTCCGTAGGGTAAGATATCTCATCGCGCGGATGCTTCATCTCCATCCGTCTCTCTACAGAGGAATATTTGTCTTGTCCAGAGAGTCTTTCTTCGACTTCTTCGATGGTCCGTTTATGACCAGACTTGTATTCTTTCTTCTCCGTATTAGCACATTTGCTGTGCAACTTGGAGCTCTCGTTGTCAGAATCGCAACTTTCTTTCTCAGACTTATAATAGGATTTCTGAAGATCTTTGAAGTTGAAACTTAAACCTTGCTTCTTTTCTGCCAATGTTTTTGGCCTCGATTTCCGTTTCTCCACATCGTTCGTGGGCTTGATCGCAGGCCTGATTAGACACTTCTTTAATGTTTCCTTGGCAGCTAATACTTCCTTGACTAACAGGTCATTACAGTAAAAATAATCGTTCGGTCTCTTCTCCGCACTTTCTGCTCGCTTATTTTGCAAAAACTTGTCCTGAGTAGAAGTATTCTGCAAAGAATGTGGAAGATCCCTGAAATATGCCTTTGCTGATTCTTCGTTGGTGTATCCGTTTCTTGAATGCGATGCGAGCTCGTACTTTTCAATGTCTGGCCCGACAAGTTGCTCTGCAATTACACTCGATCCTTGTACATTATTATTATCGATAAGTTCTAGTTCCAGCTCCAATTGAGTTGGTATTGCGTCGTCTATCTGTAGCCTACTTATATTTTCAAATTCGTTGTTCTTTGAACGTTGTTCTTCGTCTTCGCTGCTGTCGGGAGATGCTGCAAGGATTTCTATGGTGGTCTGGCTTTCGTCCGATGAGTCGACTTTGATGATGGAATTGCCATTATCATCGAAAGTACTTGAACGTATGATACCAGATATTAGGAATTTGTCTCCGATAGTATTTCTTCCCTTCGTTCCGAAAGATGAGCATTCCTTTTTCTCTTCCAGCAGATCATTGCCATTGTTAATCAAAAAATTTCTAAACGAACTTTCTCTGGTGTCTTTAGATTCGGTCCTATCTCTTATTTCATCCTCACTTTCGCCATTTAAATCGTCATTCATCACTTTATTACGAGAAAATGTTCTTCTCTTGACCTTCTTCCTCAAATTCTTATTTTTATTCCTATTGTTATTTTCATTTTCATTCTCATTTTCAGTCGCGTCGATATCAGATATCTTATTCTTATCCAGAGATCTATGATTATTGCCATCTGGACTAATAGAAATGAAATCAACAGATGACGAAGGCTTCGTGTTCGCTTTCATGTAATCGCAGTCGGACAATCTTCTCTGTTTATATTTAACAGGAGACAGATTTGATGCCGAGCTAGATCTACACAGTTTTACATTCCTATCGTCAGTCGAGTCTACCTTTTTAATATCATTAATATCATCTTTAACACACACGGGCAAATTGACCACCACTGCGTTTATCAGAGACTTGTCTTTGAACGTGACTCTCGATTGCTTCAAATCCTTCACCATGTAATCCAGCATTTGTAATCTTTGCAATTTGACTTTCGGCTGCCACATTGACGACGTTTCAGTAGCCAGAGTCTTTTTACACTTGCTAATCTCGCATTTGAATTCTGCCCCGATTTGCGTCCTTTTTATTATAACTTTCGGAATCTTTTCAGTAACGCACTGCGGATATTTGTTTTTTATCTCGTCAGTTATCTCGTTCCTCGTGTCTTCTTCTCTGGTTTTCCTGTTTTTCCTGAATGTTGCTTTTGAAAGACTCGTGTTTTCTCTGATAGTATCTGGCGATACCAGAGAATGCACGTCGTCGTCGTCGACGCCGTCGTCGTCCTCTCCCTGCCTCTTGAGTTTCAATTTCGGCACTTTCTCAGCATCGCTAGGCAACGGTTCTTGTAGCGCTTCATGCTTATCTCCATCGTCATCGTCGTTGTCAGCATCAGTAGGTTCCATTTCTGAAGTATCGCCCGTCTCAGTTTTCGTTGCCGAATTCTTGCTCTCCTGTGTCTTAATCTTCTTAATAGTCATCTTTGGAATGCTCTTTTTCGTAGCTTTTCGTTTCAAGTATAACTTCAAGTCCTTAGAAGATATGTCCTCCAATTTTATCTTTACCCTTGGTACTTTGCTTTCGTAATTATTATACTTCAACGTGTACAATTCAGAATCGCTGTTCTCCAGGCTCATGCTGGTATCGCTGTGCTCCGAGGGAAAAGACTGCGTCCGTCCGGATTTATTCTTCTCCAAGATTTCAGTGGTCGGAGTGACCGAACGAGATCTGCTTTTCATGATTATCATTTTTGGTATTTTTGGTCGAACGTCGGTTAACAGCTTTGCATCGTCGATACGTTCGTCGATAGAATTCTCAGGCTCTGCACGGTCTAATGAACATTCTGATTTCGGATTTAAATGATCGGTTTTCTTTATAACGAGCTTAGGTATCGCTTTTATGTCCGCATCGCCCTCCGACGAATGACCTAAGCTTTTGTAAGATTCAAGCAAAGGCGACTGACACTCTTCTTCTTTCTGTACATTGTCTTTAGTTTCACTTTCTCTGTAGTCAGTGCTTTCAGCTGGAGAGTCTTTTATGGCGCAATAAGTGCTTAAAACGGGCATCTCGGTTTCCACCAAACAATCTCCACTACGATTAGTTTCCTCTTTATCGAGCACAAACGTTGATTCTTCTGCTGGCATTTCCTTCACCTTTGCCTCGGCAACTTCTATTTCGTTTCCATTGTTCAGAATCGACGTTTCAATGGTTTTATCGCCTTCAATATGATCTGTGTCCTTTGAAAGACCTGGAAAAATGGATTCCTCCAGCGTTTCGGCTTCTAAAGTATCTGCTTCTTTACAACTTGTATTCAAACTTTCGCTATACTCGGTAGAAATACATTTTACATTTGGTTTGTCGGGTGTATCTATCTGCGCTACGTGAGATTTCGATTCCTCTTCGTTTGTATAAGTACTTTTTGAAGTCTCCTTTGGTGAACTGTTTCTCTGATATTCTAAAAATTCAATATCTGCACTTTCTTCATGATTTTCAGCCACTTTCGCACTTCCCACGTCCTCAACGTTCCGGATACTTTTTGCTTCGTATTCACATTCAAAAATACATTTCTCAGCCTTTGCGAATATTCTCTCAGGTGTTTCATTAATCTCTGTTCTGGACAACGTTTCCGTTGTTCCGGTAGGTGTATTGCTGGAATCTTCTATTTTAGAACAAGTTTGCGATTCTGGTTCAACCATCTCTTCAGTATTTCTGTGAAGTTGTGAAACTTCTTTCGCTAGAGGACAATTATTTTCGCCAAGTTCATCGATTTCATCAAGAAACTCCGGCTCTATAATCTGACTAGTATTCTGGAAATTACCAACAGTGGCTTCTATAGGAGTCTGATTATCAAATGCCTTTATGTCTACAAAAGACTTGTTAAGCTGCTCGGAGTGTTCGAAAGCGAGCAATCCAGTATCCTCGTTCTTCTCGAGTGCAGGTGAGTTAGCCGTTCGTTCATCTCCTTTTAGCGAGGCTGCATTTTTCGGCGACTTTGAACTTGACGATTCACTTACCTCTTTTTTATAACAGACAAAACTACCTTGTTGGTCTCTTGGGCTACTATATTCATCATTTAACTGAATATTTTCTATAATAAAATCATGAGGTTTGGCTGGCATTGAGGATTCATTTGACTTGGACTCAGCAATTTTTTCTACATCTTCATTGTCGTTGTTAGCAGCAGCGCTCTGACAGTTTTCGTTATCCCCTTTATTATCAACAAGAGGAGATTGATCCGACTGCGTTTCTACCAAATGTGCAGCTTTATTTTTTCGTGAATTAGCATCAGACGTACCTTCTTTACCTTCATTTTTCATGCCCAGATCATCTATAATCGTTTCACTTCTGTACAACGTAGGCACAGCCGTAGTAGCTTTAGTTTCAACGGCGCAGTTCCTTTTGTAATTGCTTGTCTCAACGCTACAACTCTTACCGTGGTTCAGGATTTCCTCGTCAGACTCGCTGCTGCTATACATTCTGTTCATTTTACTATGATCCGACCAAACAGCATTGTTATTTTTAATGCTGTGCACGTAATCCTTGTGCTTGACATGATTAATCCGCCCATAAAATTCGTCCAAATAATTCCTCCTCCTTTCGTATAAATACTTCGTATCTTGAAAGTCGTGTTTCCTCTTATCACTGAGATCATGTCGCTTCCTCTTGTAGAATCTTCGAAATCTCGAGCTGTAGTAGCTACTCCAAGCGTCCGCGTAATAGGGCTTTCGTATCGAAGAGGATCCTTCTCGTTTCCGAGCCTCCATCATCAATTCGTGATATGTGAATTTGCGGTTAGGGCTGTAAGATATCTTCCCATCTTTGGTAGTGTATACAGGCACTGTGTGCAAATCGTCCAGTTTATTTATGCTTGAAAAAATAGGATTTATGTACCCGCTGGTACTTTGGAACATTTCACAGTCTTCAAAAATATTATCTATCTTTGGCTTCCTCCACTTTCCCATATAACTATCGTCTAGCTCGCCAGGTTCGTTCGCACGTCCGTGAGCATGATCGGCGTTCGCATTCGAGCACTTATTGTGGTCCAACTTGTCGAAATTCAAGTCTAGAGCGCTGATGGAATTTAACGATTTCACACTCGACTCCAGTAGGCTAACATCTCGCAGCTTTTTTGTATTCTCCAACACGTGGGGCGCAACGGTTGCCTTTTTCTCGTCATTCTTCATCGATCCTCCTATTATCACTTGCGAAGAACTTGCCCCTAAATTACAACTCTGCTTCTGCGTTCCGAGTGTGTGATCGCTTTTCCCTGCGTTCGTAAAACCATCTTCTCCCTCAAGCTTATCTCTCATCTTAATTAACATTTTATTATTTGCATCAACTATGGCAGTACTAGATATTGCACAGTTTGACTTAATTGTATCTGTCTCATCATCATCATCGTCAAGAAAATAATTAGTACCTTCGATTACTTCCGCGCCTGATGTATCCTTACACGATACATTATTATGTAATAAGTTACTAAGGGCCTGACTTTCCGAAGCCAGATTGCACGTTTCCTTGAAAGTAACAGGAGTAAGGGCTCTTTCGTTCGCTTCCGATGGATTCCTTCCAGCTTTTTGAAGAGCAGGACTCGTATCCGTGTCTGTCGCCAGTGTTGCAGCATCGCCAATAGAATCGCCCGCTACACAAACAGGCTCTTCAGTTATTCTGTTAGAAATAATTAAATCGCTGTCCGTTTCCTGCTCGTCGGCGTGCGCTCGGTGATGTTGACCGTCCACCGCATTATTGGAGTAAGTAGTAATAGCGTAAGGAAGCGAATCGTCGATTTCATACAGCGGCAATTTTAATAGTTGCTTGTTCTGCTCCTGCCCTTTTGAGTTTCGCTCCGTGCACGAGACGTTTATTTCAATTTTTATTCGATCCATCGAATCCTTGGGATCCTGGGCCTTGTCGCTTAAAATCAGCTCTTTTCCAATCTCGCTCTCGTTAATCTTCAAGTTCACGTTCGCCACTTGAATCCCGAAATCAGAGTTGACATTCTTCGCGAAACCCTTGGAATGTGTATGCTTGGCTTTATTGTTTCTACGATAAAATGAGCTGTCGCTGCTCTTCGACGAGCCCTCCTCTGTCGTTTTAAGAGAATGCTCCTTATAATTTGTACAGTGTTTACCATGCGTGTTGCGAGCTTGGTGCAATCTATCTTTCTTCTTCCTGTACTCCTTCAACCGAACTCCCCCCTCGTCTACGATCTTCATATCTTTCTGCGGTAATTCGGATTTTTTCGAACCCCGGGAATGCAGATTTTCGTGCGACGTAGGAATATGTTTATTGGAAGTGTGCCTTGCAGTTTTTCCCTCGTCTTCGGAATGTTCTTTGGTATTGTTTGCTCTTAGCTGAACGTCCGATGACTTTTCGCAGCGAACGTTGAGATTTTTTTCTGTGGTGCCGTGTGATTTCTTATCGCTTAAAATAACGTTATCCTTTATCACAGCAACAGTGTAATTCTTATATCGAGAAGCGGTATGGCACACAGAATGCTCTTCGTTTTGAGACAGGCATAAATCGTTCCCGGAGAATTTCCTCGTGTCTGAACTCTTTGATTGTTTTGCCCGATGTTCCGTATCTGTTTTCTGAGCTTTTATCAGCTTACCCAAACTTCTATGCATCAACTTGTCTTCCCAAACTACAGTCCCCTTTATCTTTTGCTTTCTGTTTGACTGGGCATCTGGCGAGGCTAGCGATGGCTCAGTGGTATGAACAGATCTATTCGAGCCTTTTACCATTTGCCCTTCGGCTGGATCCCCTTTGTGTCTGGACATTTCAGTTTCATCGTCAGATTCGCCGTGCCCCGTGAAATCTGCATCGGAGGCGGTCGGGTCTATGGTATCTACAAAATTATCCACAGCGATAACTGGCTTGCTACTTTGGATCGCAGATTCCATTGCATTTGTCGAGCTTCTTCCACCTTTATGCTTCTGTTCGTGCACAGACTTCGTAGATTCGCATTCGGATTTCTTTTCACTTTTGCTCTTTTGTCCAACCTCCAACTGATATTCCAGAGATGTTAAAGCAGCGCACGTATCGGAAATTCTTGGATCGCTCTCTTTACCGTTTATTAAAAACACTTTTTTCCTTGTTAAATTGATTTGCTTCTCTTTAGCGATGTCAGGAGACTTCGTTACGGGGTCGGATACAGAGAAATCAAAGCTATCGAGGCTTATATCCTGCTCGTGGGTACTATTGGTGTCTGTTTCGTAACAGTTCTCGCACTGTTCCTGGTCCTGTTCCAACTCCAATTCCAATGGATCGAGGGATCTGTCTTTAAGCTTGTCTTCGCTGCTTAATTGCCCATACGGCTCCATTTTCACCGGAGACTGCGTGAAGCTTATTACAGGACTGTTTTGCATTACTTCTATTGGGTTGGTCGACATAGACAGATCCTCGATGTTTTGCGAAGATTCCTCGCTATCGGAATGAATAGGAGTGTTCAACGTTGTGGAGATCGGCGTGCATTCTGACGTTGGTAGATCAGGCAAGCTTATGTCATCAGGATTATGGGATTCTTCGCTGGAGAAATGGCTTTGCTTCTTGAAAGCCAGATCGTCTGTAATTTCCAGATTAGTCTTTGCTTGATTATTTGCGACCGAGACCACAGTAGCCGTTCGGATCGTCTCGGAAATGCTGGGATGTTGAATATTCGAGCTCTTGTTCTGACTAGCTAGAGGCGCGTTGTCGTATTTCACGGGCAACGCGGCAGCTACGTCTTTGTCGTACCGTTTGGCATTCTGAAGAGGCATCGTTTCCGTTTTGCTGTTAGCTGTGTCCTTGAAGAACGATATTGTCTTTTGTTTATCCAAAGTCTCCGCGACCTGGTCAGCCCCCAAAATGTTGCTTATTTCTAAGTTATCTACTATGTGTATCGTGGGTATCTCGTCGGGGCCGTTGCTTATACAGTGTATAATGCTGCCGGGCTTCACCACACCTTCGGCTATCGTCCGTTTAGAGGCTTTGACAATCTCGGCGCTTTCCGGCGATGGATACGACACCGTTAGGCAATCTTTCGCCTGTATCGCGTTCCCGTTACCATTCCCGTTACTCTCTTTCTCGCTGTCCACGGTTGTCTCGCTCGGACAGAAGCTGTTCCTTTTATGCACCTCCGTAGTTTGCGACGTTCTCGGCGACAGATCCACGTTCTCGTAGCTCACCACCACCACTGGCGTTGTCTCACTCAGAACAGACTCTGGTAAGTTGGATGTGGTTCCCTCTTCGTCGTCAGTTTCGTCCCAATTGGCTAGAAATTGCCGAACATCGAGGTCTGGCTTGTTGGCGAATTCCTTCGAAGCCTTCTGCTGCATCATTGTTTTGCTGCTACTGTCGGTGTTTAAGGTATCATAGCCACGAGCCTCGCTCGTTTGTACTTTTAATTGATTCTGATTAGAATGATGGTGCATAGAGAACTGTTTCTTCGAGTGGTCTATACTGTAGGGAGGAACGTGTTCATTTTGCAGCGGAATTATTAACTGCTCCGGCTGCTGTTTCGGCTGAGGCTTTTCGTTAGCTATCACGTTAGCTCGATCCTTGGCTGGCTTGTCTATATTCTCCGACGATTGGCCCCTGGCTGGCGCGTGCTGCAGTTTCGAGAAACCATCCGGGGGATAGCTGGAGTTTATTAACATGCCGTTTTGATCGAACTGCAGGTTAATCGGCGGTACAGCGCTGCTGTTAATCGGCGTCGCGACGCACGAGCTCTGTTGAACAGGATTCTGGTAGCCAGTCGACTGCTGTAGCTTAAGCAACTCTCTGTATCGCGACACGCATTCCTTGTACTTCGGATGCGACTGGTAGCCAGGTATTCTGCTTAACTCTCTGAGATGAGTCTCCATCGAGAACTTCTGCATGGCGATTTTATGTTGATACGCCTGATGCTGCTGGGGAGAGTTGTGCATGAAAGTAGCCGGCGGCGGTATTCTATTTACCAGCGTGTTGTCGGTATTTTCTTGGGATTCATGAGACACTTCCGTCGGCATATTCCTTACGAATTGTGAATTAAAATAATTATTCTGCGGAGACGACGCCATGTTTCCGCTAACGTTTAACGCAGGCACTCCTTTCGGCAACACGTTCCCGTTTTGATACTGAAACTGTTTGTTGTTGAACTTCTGCTGAGCAATCAAATGCTGCTCCTGATGCTTAAGTACGCCCGAATTCGGCACGTTCATGTTGGCCGCTTTGGAATGCTCTTTAACAGGATAAGGGTACTTCTGATGCTCCGCTGAGTAATTGTAAGTCTGCATAGGATAGCTATGGTACATTCCCGAGGATGTCGAATAGTTTCTATGCGTTAAGTGATCCTTGTGGTACTTGTAATCGACGAAGTTCCTTCGATGATCTATGGCAGATGTGTTGGGTAACACAGGTCCCATCGTTTCTTTACTTTCTAGATTGTCTTTCCTAAAATTACAATTATTCCCGTAGTGTCTGTTCTCCATCTGGTAGCCAGATTGGTGGACATTCTCCCTGTACGACGTGTTAGTTTGATAGGATCCGAATTTCTCCCACTGCTGATAATTCATGCTAGGATCCGAATTGCAGCATAATCCCTTGCAAGGGATGAACGGAGGTGGTCCGTGTTTCCCAGGATGTATGGAACCAATATTAGTATTCCGTGGTCCCATATTTCCGGTTCCTGATCCAGGTACAGGCCCAGGTCCAGGTCCGTGTCTGGCACCAGATCCAAACAGAGAGCCATGAGCTGCTCCATTTCCAGGACTAGTTTCAGGCCCCGATCCAGTATGCGTTCGGGACCCAGGACCTGGACCGGGACCGGGTACAGCTCCTGTTCCAGCTCCAGCTCCGGCTCCAGACCCAGAGGATGTATTTAAATTACAACTTGGCACGCTCATGTGGCCGATAGGTCCATTAAAAGGCACCTGGTTACTTCTGTATCCCATCTCATCGCTTATAGTTGCAATTGTACTATTCCTATGGTCCAGAGGAGGATTTAAATTATCTAGCATCAGATTCCTCGCGTTTCCAGAACCATAATGGCTAATGCAGTTCTGCATTTGCATCATGGACACAAGGGGGCTGTTGTTCGGAATGTTCGATCCGCTCGAGGCATTGTTAAACGATTGGAAATTCCTTGGATTGTAATTAGAATCGTTCTGGTGTTTGTTCAGACCCTCCGAGGTAAGAGTAAGCGCGTTCATTGACTGTGGATTAACACCAGGGATGAACGCCAAATGCCCGGAGTTCACATTTTGCGTAGACGGTATAACTTCGTTCGTTTGTGAAACGTTAAACTGGTGCCAATCCGGCATATTTCCATTGTAGTTCATTGTACATTGTTTGACTACAGATTTGTTATAATTGCCTCATGCTCTTTATCCTCAAGAACGATTGAATCAGAGGCAGGAACAAAACCTGTAGAAACAAACACTTTTATCAGAACATAATTTTCCTGCGATAGGTTTATCTATACTTGTGTGTCGCATAATTTCCATAACTTTTCCGAAATTTTTCGTGTCACCAGATTGTACTATTGGGACCAAATTGCTCGTAACTAGATGCCTATCAGTCTTCACCCTCCAATGTACAGAACAGAGCAGGTTTTTCGACTTTGCGATTCAAGGAATATTTATTTATATTTGGACTTTTAGCAAACTGTGTTTTATTCAGGCCTAAATAACAGCAGTTACCAACAGCAGATTTCATTTCCATTGAATGTGTGGGAATAATGTTTCAGCCAGCTATTTATGTTTTCTCGTTTTAGGCCAACAGGCTATAGCTCGTGTAACAATTACATGGTGACGATATTTTTCACACGGCGACATACCTGTCACCACAAATACGCCTCGTTAATCGGGCAGTGAAGGTGCAAAGGTTGTCCAAGTTCACATATTTTATGGAAAAACTGGCATTAATAAACGATCTTACGTTTTAGGATTGAAAGTAGCAGTAAACGCGGATAATTGTTATCGGGAGGTGCACGGATTTTCATTGTATAATTTATCCGTCGCGTGTAAATTGAAAAATATTCACCAAAGACTCACCTGCACGTTAAAACGATTCACGATACACACGCCATGTTGGACACAACTACTAGACAGGCATCACGCGCCTGCTGGGACCAGGTAGCCTAGCTACGTTTTATTATAATCGTATGTTCCGTATGCTCGTCGCTCGATCGTATCGATCATGCTATCTGCCTTCCCCATGGAAAGCTTCATTATCACGTCCGTCGGTGTGTTTGCCTGTTACCGGGATGTAATCCGAATGTCTCCATCTCTTTCCGCTCTATATGTATGCATTTAATCTGCAAGAAACACTTATAATCCCGTTCGAAGCTCGACGAACCGAATCAGAAGTCAGAACGTCAGAACTCTGCCTTACTCCTTCCTGCTTGCCCACATTGATCTTTGACATTAACCGAACTAAGGAATTCACCAATTACGTATGCGTTGCCTACAACATCGGGCTCATTCCCACAACTTTTCTTCGGAAAGATTTATTTCCAGATATCTATCATTACATTTCGATTCTTCGATATGATCTCTTTCTGTACGAAAAGTATGTTCACCTGCATCTCTTGCAGAATAATGTGGAATATGGAATATGGATTTCAAAGCAGATTCATTTCGACGGACTTTTGTGCATTGGAACTATTTATCAGCGACTGATATTGTTTACCATTAGATGGTATAGCGTTTCTGATTCTGTAAGTACAGACGGGTGCAGGGATAGACCCATCGACGAAGTATAGGATAGACCTAACACCTTATGGATGAGCGTATCGCTACTCAAACTGTGTTATCGACCCATAATTTCAGGACTGAATTTAGCGGCCTCTACACATGCACAGCGTCCAACTCAGCAACTACTCTGAATGGTGAGAAATGCTGAAAAGTGTGTTGCGTGCTTTTATACGTGTGACTAGTTTAAAGTGTGAGTTTGACATAGGCTTTCGCTACGCTACGCTTTGACTCGATTTGTCAACGACTCATGCGAATTTCTCTCCGAAAATGCATTTCAGGGATCAAGACATTACGGCGCTCAAAAATGATATTTCTTCAAAGCTCGTGCAAGCTATAAATTACAAGATGATAAATTGTTTTGTTAATACTTTGTGTGTAGCAGAACCCTTTCACGTATCGTACACCGAAAAGTATTACAAATTGACGCTGTTACTGACATTCCCGCAAGTTTCTAATGCACTGTTTAATCATTTTAGCGAAGTAATAATAATTGGATTCTATTTGCCCCGAGTATTAGTTCACCGCCGACATTGAAATTTACAGTAAAATCTAATGCTTATATCTAAGCTTCGCAGAAAGTGGCATGAGTGTCGTGGGGTGCATGGATGCAATTGCAAATCGAGCATTCTTTAATTTCACAATCATACGGGATGCTCAATGTGTCGAATACGAGTTAAATTTCTGAAGTTGAACTCTTTCGTGTGAGATTTTTCAAATCTTCTCTCTCAACAGTAATTACATTCGAGTCATTAGATTATCTTAATAAGGCGTGTATAGAAGGCATTAATTTGGTATATTAACTAACAATGACAATCATTGTTGGTACTACCTGCTCACAATAATATCGCAGAAATGTTTCTAAAACGAATGCCAATTATATAAAACGGGCCACTAACCGCCGCGCATATGTGTTGGAAAGAGCAGAATCCAATGAGCTGACCATACAAGATAATCGTAGATAGGGTGACGTGCATGTGTCTGTCTTAAAATCAGAAAATTAAATCGATACAACATATGCTCGCGATTTTTACAATTCCGATTAATAATTCGAGTCGAGTAGAGTCACCGCGAAAAATTTGAAAAGGTTCCAAGTGCAATCAGTCTTCGTAGCAATCTTGCAGTCTAGCAAGATCCTTTTTGATCGCGCGTAACGCGATCGTAGAGTCCCCGCTTTTTTCGCGCAAATCTACATATTTTGCGGAGCACCGCGGCTCTTACTTAGAGTAATTTTACCGCGAAATAATTAATGCGTCTGGAAAGTGGTTGACGCGGAAAGATGACAACGGAAAGCAGCGATACCTATTTGTGCTACGGATTTTTCCACTATCGCTTCGGTTGTTTAATGCCAAAATATCTTTTTTTATTAATATTTCGGAAACTGTTGAATGTTGAATACATATATGAGATTCATCAAAATCTGTAGCACATATACCTATCGCGGCTTTCCCTTGTGATGGGACACAAGTATCGAGATTATATATTATAATACCAAATTTGAAATGAATCGGATAATATTTGTAGAAGTTATGAAACATTTATTGCAAAGATGTACTGAAACAGGGTCACAAAAGTATTCGAACGGCATTCTAAAATAATTGAAAAACTAGTGTACAGCATGCGACAACGTCTGAAGAGCGTAATTGGAGCCAAAGGTAGCCTAAATGAATATTAATCTAAAATATGGTGCATATAATTAATGCGGTTCGAATATTTTTGTGACTCTGTTGCAGTACATCATTGCAATAAATGTTTCATAACTTCTACAAATATTATCCGATTCATTTCAAATTTGGTATATACAATCTCGATACTAACGTCTTATAGTAGTTACAACATTACTTTTAGAACTTTAGTCTAACATGTATATTTTTATTGTTTACAGTTTTAATAGCGAGCGTTCGAATACTCGCGTGGCTCACTGTATACAGAATAAATATTCATTTTATGTACCAATGCTAACACAGTATTGGTATCGCGACATTCTCGAATGTATCGCGAAAGTGCATATCACGCATGTAATTTTCGAATATATACTTTCTAAGCCATCTGTGTTAAGTTTCACAAGCTTAATTAAAGTACACTCCTGTTTGTAGATGCTAGATATTTTATGAATGAAGGAAATATATCACGCGTAATATTTCTATTTTACTGTTAGCAGAACGTGTGTGTAGAAACGACTTTTGTTATGACTGAACGATGCTCTTTGGAAGTCACCTCTGTTTACATGGCTCGGTGACGATATCCCAGCACTTCGTAAATACGTACGCGTGTATTGCTTCGCGAGTCCTGCCGCCTGCCAAAGCTAATACTCGCGAGGTACAGAGACGCGGCGCGGGGGTCATTCGTTCCGTGGACGTCGTTGAGTTAAGACGCTTCGATAGCTAGCTGCGTATTTAAATGGTACGCGTACATTATCTACCCTCATATAATTACTTCCACTCATTATTTGTCTTCTTCTTTACTCTCTATCGTCACTTGCTGCTAATATTAATACAATTTCGTCCCGAAATTCATTAAATATCGCGAGAAAACCGTTAAATGTTCGTCGCGTATTCCCTTCGTTGCCTTACCGATATTTCTGCACATTTAGTGCACACATATCGTGTCTCGGTATTCAATTACATCTCTTGCCGGGCATATTTCAAGTTTATTTGTTTTAATGCTTTTCTTTCAAACTTGTTGCATCGTTAGGTTACAGAAGTTGAGGCGGGAGTCGAAAGCCAAGGGCAGGCAACGCCATGACACTTGCTGATTAATTTGAACGGTGCTTGGATGGCGTCTGGTTTCATTCCTTGGAAAAATGAGATGGCAATACGTGTGGTAAACGTATTATTCTTGTTATTTTATTGAATTAATACCCGCCTTTAGACGAACAGTTTTTCTCACAGTTTTGGAGCGTACACTCTATCTAGGCGTGCGCTCCAAAACTGCACTTGTAAAGTCTCCAACGTGATAAAGGACGATCGCGCGTTCCCGGCACGCGCGTCTGGAGTGCAGGTCTAAACTTGTCCTGCCACGTTCAGACGTGATTGACGTGCCACGCGCCAGATCATTGTTGGCTGTGAGGGTGATGGGTAACTTTGCAGTCGGTTAATATCGGGATGAAATGAGAAAAGATTGAATTATGATGAATTGAATAATTTGAATCAGATTTGTTTAAAATTTTTAAAATGGCGTCGGTAGATGTTTACGAAATATTGGAATGATCGAATTCTATTGCATTTCGGTCGCGTTTACGTAAAATTCACCGATATTTCAATGATTTTTAAGAATCTAGCACTATGAAGCTGTTATAATTGCATTTACCTTCGGTTTTGGATGCAAGTTTTGTTCTTTATGTACAGAAACTGCGTAGTTGATCAATGACATGCTATTGAAGACATGAATAATTAACGAATTTTTATTTATTTATTTTTCAGAGATTGTGACCGCGTGCAATGCGGCCAAATAGAGTCAGTGTTTATGACGTACGAAGTTTTTCGTTTTGAAGAGCACCGTTGCTCATAGTAGAGCGTCGTTAACAATTTCGGGATACGCGAGGGTAGAGTCAGTGTTTCTTACGCAATTTGTATTCTATCACGAGCGTCGCGGCTCTCATCTTCGAATCGCGAGACTAGAATCATTCGGGCGCGTTGGTAGTCTACTATATCTTTTTATTTTTACTTTTGAAAGCGAAACTCGTTAGCGGAAATTAGAGTCAGTCCGTCAGCTGAAGAGGAGATTTGTGCGCTGAATTTTACTGGAAAGATGTAAGTATGCATTTCATTAAATTCCTTTTAAGTAGAGTTCATTCTTCAATATTTTAGAAAGAAAAAAGTTATAAAAATTTAGAAAAATTAATTTTTAGAATAGACTCAACAAGTAATTCAAAACTAACGAAACATCTTATCATTTAGACATTTTAAGAAAATAATTTTGTTAATTTTTTCTTAAAATGTCTAAATTATAAAAAATTTCGTTAGTTTTGAATTGCTTCGCGATTCTTCATCAAAGTTATTCAAACAATCGTAACTTTGGAAACAAATTCTAATCGTGTTCTATTCCTTCGTTCCAGTCTGGGCGCAGCTGAGCAGCCTGACGACTTCTTCTGACCAGCTTGATGACTTTTGAGGAGCTCGATGACTTCCCCTGATCACTAGCAGGGGTGGTGGCGTCTCCGGGGCTCAGCGAAATGTGAGTGCGCATGCATTATGGTTCCTCTGGTCACTCAATCATGTCGTAGGACGTTTGGTCCGAATCGACACGAGTGACCGGTTGTATACGTGCTTTGGCGAGCATAATGACCGCGGGTATGGTAACCACGCCCGTGAATTGTAACATTTTGGCTGTATATGTATTTATTAGACGAGGGCTAGGGTCTTCTTGTACACCGCGCCTTTTCAATAGAATCAAATTATAATCCTAATTTCTAAGATAAACGGTTCCTAACGGGAATGTTTATTGATCATACATTGATGTAGATATTTATTAAATAATGCACATAAAGGTGCATAGCAGCTCAGAAGGTATTGGTATGAATATCAATACGGCTGAATGCTAATTTTTATGTAGCGAAGAAGTTTGATACTCTCAGACTCCACAGCTACGATGATTTTTATTTAATATGTAGAGGAAAAATCGGATGCCCTCCGATTTCGTCATTGCGACGATTATAATGACTTGAATTTCTTTTATTTTTCTGATACTACGTGTTCAAAAGTAACTTGATTTCTAAATGATGATAATAGACATAAAAGTGTAATTCCTTTCTTATAAAGGTCACTCGGTTGCATACACAATAGAATAATTAATTTCCATGTGCAAGAAGACAATTGAGGGTGGGCAAATTTCAGATTCAAAGTAATTAGCATGAGAACATACTTTCTTGATTTATGAAATTTACTTTGAAGATGGAATCGCTCGTTTTAAATTCTTAAAGTAAATTCTTGATGATTTAGAATAATTTTCTTAAATAATTCTATTTTAGAGTCTTTTTTCTTGCTAATTAAATGTCAAGTAGAGTGATTTTTCTTAATGATGCAATCTAAAGTAGAGTCCTTTTTTATTTATCAAACTTTAAACTATTCACAAGTTGAAAGTCGAGTCACTTTCCTTAATACTATAAAATGAAAGAATACTAGCTAGACACTATACAGACTAATCATATTTTCTAGTTGAGGATTTTCAGGATATCTTTCCGTACCTATTGCCTTTTAACTCATCCACGTGCCCAGGCGCTACTTGGGTGGGTGAAAGCAATAGGGCACGATGACTTTCTTTACTAAATAATTACATTTTGGCGGCTGGCATTGCGTTAGTGTATCGTGCACGTCGCATTTTCCACCTGTGTGTGTTTGTGTGGTTAGGCGGTGGAATTTACGTCGGTGAAAAATTTTCATCAAAGGCCATGTTAACGAAACTATAACATTATATTATTATTCGTGGTAATAAGGATACCATTGTATCATATTCCTTGTTGCACACGATGATCATTCTAGTAAATAATCTTGGAATATGAAACTTAATCAATCTCGTACAATCAAACGGGAAAGTAATAACGATTGACGTATGTACCTAATACGTACAATGCGCATCATCAAGTAATCCATTGTTTAAAATTGAAAATAATTAATTGCTATGTAAAGCATACATACACGCAATGGTCACGGCCTTTGCCAGCCGATTTCAGTGAAAACTGGTACGTACTTATTAGAGTGTGATTGTGGCCAAGCTCGGGTGACGGAGTCGTCCCGGGACGGTCTCTCTAGTGTAGGCTTTGCACCCGGGCGGAAATGCTTGAGTATCGTGGAGTGGGTTGACTGATGATTGTGTTTGAGAGGCTGTTTTGCCATTTTTTAAATATAGGTGTTGCGTAGGATAGGTAACTTACCTTCTGGTACGAATGTGTAACTTAAATATAAGTAGGTAGGGCCGGGGCAGGTCGTCGTATTCTCTGATGTTCCCCCGCGCAATATTCCCCCGCGCGATGACCTGCTTTCAGGAAACTTGTGAGAAAAGTCGACGGCCTGACTAGCGCGAGTGGGGTATGCCCTCGCTTCTAGCCTCGCTATGTCGACTTTTTGACGCCAGTGAGACATTGCACATTGTCGCTGGTCGCGGTCGGCAGGACGGGCCTGGGCACGCTATTAACTTTCAGAAGGGCTGACAGCCTGAAGCAAGAAGTGGCCAAAGAGACGCAGATAGCCTGGCCAGAAAAAGGCCACATCATGTGGGCTAGGCCAAGAATGGCCCTGTATTCTCGGATGCAGGGTCATTCTTCGTAGGTATTACTTTGCCATTATGCTCGCCGGTAGTTGTAGTAGTAGTAGTTTGGTTGGCTATAGGCTGACCCATCGACACCCCCTCCCTGAAATTTAGCACACCGCGTTTTTAATTAGGGTTGCGAAGAAGATTACGGGGTCAGTTAGTGTTCCGACTAAATTGTGATTACGGTTTGAATTAGCGTTGCGAATCAAATATTCCCCGCGTTTGGTTCCAGCATAGCGTTGCGAATGAATGTCGAGCGTGGTTGCTTGTAGTGTTTCGAAAAAAGAGTCGCCGCGATTGTGTTTGAGATTGTTCTTGTATTTTGAATTGGAGTTACTAGAGTTTGATTCATTGCATTACTTTTGATTCGTGGTATTCTTTTTACTAGAGTTACGATGCGACTGATCGCGTTTTTTTAATTACTCGTCCTAGTTTGATACTTAATACTTTTTTGAGTTAGTGTTGCGATGATGACTGATCGCGTTTGTAATTAGAGTTGCGACCCCAATGCCCCGAACTGTCCTGGGACATGTCCGAAGACATGTTCCTAGGAAAAAGGAGTCCCGAGCAGCTGGCTTTGCTGCACATGGGACCTCACACAGCCTTCAGGAAGGCTGCAGCGAATTAAAGTTAGAGTTGCGTATTGCGAGACACAGGTGCACTGAATTTTTATTAGTGTTGCGAAAAATGAAACCACCCACGTGGTGGTTCTCGGTAGCTTTTTATATTTGTTAAAGTAATGTAGCTCCTTGGGAGCTTCTTCGTTTGCTATTCGGGATTTGTATTGAGTATAGTAGAATTTTCTGTAATGAAGCACCATCCGGGAATTTTGAAGTTGTTTGAGAAATTAGTGCTGCGAGTAGTCCAAAGTCCTAGTGACTATGCTCGGGAGTTGATTTTAGTCTGTAATAAGCTAGCGTTGCGAAAGAAAGAAACGGTCCACTCACGGTTTTCTTGCATTAATGAGTGGACAATGATCAGCTGTCCTTCCGGCTACTGATCATTTTTTCTAGCAGCCCCAAGTGGCTGCACCATCCTCCTTCTACTATCACCACCTACCCACCCGACAAATGTTTTCGTTGTACATATTATTTTCAGATTGATAAGAAATGTAGTTTTTATTTTTATAAATTTTCAATATTCTTTGGCATTGATCAAAATTCATCCGCGATTGTTGCTTAATTTGATGATGTTGAAACGAAATTTGCACTGAAAAAGTAGGTAAATGCAATTCGGCACTTTATATTGATAGTAAATTTGCAATATTAACGCGTGCTCGTTGTTGTTACTTTCTGCATGAAAGTAACTTCGATTACTGCGCAGTAAAGTGCAACCCATAAAAATACTTTAAAAAAGTAAAAAAAATACGCCAAGTACATGATAAAATCGAGGACGGAAAAGAGTAAACACAAAAAAAATAGAAAAAAATATAAATTGTAAAAAAAGATGTGATATCAAAATGAGCTGCAAGTACATAATAAAGGTGCTTTCCACCTGCGCTTAAGATGACACAACTACATATACACAGCTAAAATGTTGTGTTCATACATTCCATTACTCAGTACATGGTGCGCGAAGCAGCTTATAGCGCTGAAAGCAGCCTTTGGCGCTGAACGTATTTAACATTGAACTGTATTCACAACCACAATTATTAACACTTTTCGAAGAATAATATGTATGCTTTTTTAGCATTTCGTGGCCAAGCTTGTTTTTCTACTCGTAAATCATCAACGGATACTCACGTGGTGCCCTTACCCCTTACCATACTCGTGTAATGACCATCGGATATATGCAATACTTTTACCGTGGTGGAAAATCGTTGCCTTAAGTTTATAACAGTGATCCCCCATTTGTATTTTAGTAGTAGGTATTGCTTTGTAGGCTGCTTTTTTCACATTCAAATTCGGAATTTTTATGCGCCCAAAGCGGCTGCTGTTCTACCGTCTTGTAATTAGGCATACTTAAGCGCCCATAGTGACTGCCGTTTCTTTTTTCGTTAAAATTGAAAAGTATAAGACTCCCAAAGGGGCCACTCCTTCTTTCTATCAGTCTTGAGAATCGTTAGGCGTCCATAGAGGCTGCCGTTTCTTTTCTCATTAAAATTGAAAAGTATTAGACATCCAAAGGGGCCACTCCTTTTTTCTATCAATGTTCAGAATCATTAAGCGCCCAATGTGGCTGCTCGAAATTTTTCTGAAGGTCCGAATTCCGTGGCGCTCGATTTGTATATCGCGGATTTCAAATGATCTAAGTTTTACCCGTGTTGAATTCTAATTCCTACCACGCGTAGCGTTACAATCTTATTTTAGACTCAATCGATAACGTTGGGTGTGACATGAAAATGGTAAGGGGGCTCGCGAGCCCCCCGAGCGTGTGACACAAAATTACATTGCGTGATGAGTCTATTCTATACTTCGTCGATGGCCATGTTCTTGTACAGCCTCGAACGAAAGTTCATAGAGTTTGAGAATACTGAATGGCATGGGTGTCCACCAGTGATGGGTAAATCACTAGAAAGCAACGTAATTTACGTTACGTGACATACGTCTATAAAATGTCCAGTGTGCCTGCCCCGGCAATATAAGAGTCTAATAAAGCTTGAAAAAGATGTGTGTATGTCACGTAACGTAAATTACGGTAAATTACGTTGCTTTCTAGTGATTTACCCATCACTGGTGTCCACTGTCCGCAGCGTGGAGCAAAAGGGGCAGTTGCCCCCTCCCCCCCACACACACACATGAAAATCTTGGATTCGGCTCTGCGCCTCCTCCCGAAAATCCTAAATTCATCCCTGGTTGTTCAGAGCAACGTTAACCGATTTTGATGAAATTTTAGCCGTATATACAACTTATTTTAATCTACAAACGGGATTTTTGAATTTTCATTAGAGGCTTACAAAAAAAGTTGAGAAAATGATCTCCTATTTTTTTTTGTTCGTGGACACCCACTCTTCAGTACTTCAACACATTTCAGAGTAGTTGCTGAGTTGGACGCTGTTCATAAACAGAGGTCGCTGAATTCAGTCCTGAAATTATGGGTCGGTAACACAGTTTAGGTGGTGACACGAACTCCCACAAGGTGATAGGTCTATCCTTATACTTCGTCGATGCCTGTACTCACTTGCCTGCTCGATTCGTACATGTGTTTGTGCATACTTGCACGTGCCATACATATATGCTTTTGTTTTCTTTCATAAACGTTTGACGTTCGTGCTATAAAGAAGAGAAGTTTGCGATGCCGTTGCAGGTTCACGACGTTCAGGTAATTTCTCGAAAGAATATGCATTACTTGCGTGTAAGGTCGCCTTATACCACCGACTTGTAATTGAAAAGTTGGGCTCCTGCTCATGTGTGTCTCTTAGCGATCGCATTTTCTCTGTCGGTTCGATGCTCTTCCAGCTGATCCATTGGTTCTTAGCTTCCTATATAAGATACTGTTTATATCCCATGGCGTTCTATGAGTTTAGCAGAATGTGGTGGAGCCTATGCAAGTTGATGCCCCTACAGAGGATAACGACAATGCGGAGGAAGAACCTTACATCGTGGAGAATCCAACGCTGGTAATTGCACTCTACATATCCATATTACATAGCTCTCTTACAAATATATTTAGTTACAAGTACGTTAGATTAATAGAGATCATAGGTTCTATAGTTTTTATCTTGTATTTCTTTTAGGACTTGGAAGTTTATGCTAACAGCTACATAGGCCTCGCCAAGCTGTATAGATTGATATACATAGCTGACCACTGTCCAATGCTAAGAGTGGAAGCGCTAAAGATGGCTATCTCGTATGTCATGACGACTTACAACGTTTCCCTTTACGTGAATCTACATAAGAAACTGGTGCAAGCTGTGGGCACTCCTGGCTTACCGGACGTAGCGGCGCAGTCAACGTCTCAGGATATGCTAACACTGGACCAAGCTTGGGTCGAGTCTCGGTCCAAGAAGGCTGCTCTAAAGCTAGAAAAGTTCGACACAGATCTGAAGAATTACAGGAGCAATTCGATCAAGGAAAGTATCAGAAGGGGCCACGACGATTTAGGAGATCACTATCTTGATTGCGGAGATCTCGTTCACGCGTTGAAATGTTATTCCAGAGCACGGGATTACTGTACCAGTGGCAAGCACGTGGTGAATATGTGTTTGAATGTTATCAAAGTTTCTATTTACTTGCAAAACTGGTCCCACGTACTGAGCTACGTAACGAAAGCTGAAAGTACACCGGACTTCTCCGATGTGCATGGTAAAGATAATAATCAATCTATAGTTACAAAGTTAAAAGTTGCCGCTGGCCTGGCCGAGCTAGCAACAAGAAAGTACAAAATGGCAGCGAGGCACTTTCTACAGGCGTCGTTAGATCACTGCGACTGCCCTGAATTACTGTCGCCCGGAAACGTTGCACTGTACGGAGGACTGTGCGCTTTAGCTACATTCGATAGGCACGAATTGCGGAAGCAAGTGATCTTTAGCAGTTCGTTCAAGCTATTCCTCGAATTGGAACCACAGCTACGTGATATAATCTTTAAATTCTACGAATCGAAGTATGCGTCGTGCTTGAAATTGTTAGACGAGATAAAAGATAATATACTGCTGGACATGTACATAGCGCCCCATGTTAACGTATTGTACACGCAGATCCGAAATAGAGCGTTGATACAATATTTTAGCCCGTACTTGAGCGCAGATATGAGGCGCATGGCAACTGCTTTCAATAGGACAGTCTCGGAATTGGAAGACGAGCTGATGCAGTTGATTCTCGATGGTCAAATTCAAGCACGCATAGATTCCCATAACAAGGTAAATATTCCTACTTGTTTCCAGTTACTAATAGTCCAGTGAAATTACGATCTGTTTTCGGAATACTTCCCACCAAGCTAAATTTTGGATGGAGTCTTTATTTGGTCGGTTTAAACAGTATGTCGAAAGTCCCCATCGATCCGAATGCCGCTAAAAATTTTAGTGTTAAAAAAATACCCTGTTTTTCGCAAATATGTAGTTATCTAGATAATTATCTTCTCGTTATCTAACAGTTTTGCGACAAAAATAGTTATTATACAATTTATAGCTTAGAAAATTCTCTAGAAAAAAAGTCGTATGAGTTTTTTCGTAGGAGTAATCAATTTCATGTATGGCGGGTTACCAAGTTTCAACCCCCATACTTTTGACAAGGGAAGATTCCGAACCCGGACATTCAAAAAATTATGAAATTATGTATATATGTAGGGGAAGTCCTCCTGCGTACAATGCAATTTTGTTTGCTGCCTAAATTCACTCCAATTTTTTTTTATTTTGTATTATTACTCGCAAACTGGTGAAGATAGAAATAAAGTTTTCAGGAAAAAGCTACTTCATTTAATGAGAATTATCATTTGGTAGCTTATAGTCCCTGCAAGTCTTACAGTTATTAGTTACTGCTAGAAAACGAGATAATCACGAAAAACAGTTGTTTTTTTCAACACTCTGTACAATTTTTAGCGGCGGTCGGATCGACGAAGACTTTTGAAATATTGTTTAAAACGACCAAATAAAGGCCATTACCAAAATTTAACTTTTGCTGGTAATTATTCTGTAGATTGGGCAAATTTCCGTCTAATTTCACTGGACTATAACCCGTAAATATTGCAAATATCGATGTGTTAATAATAAACTAGTGCCCATACACCGACTGTTTCGTATGTGCAGATTTTATATGCAAAGGATGTCGATCAACGCAGCACAACTTTCGAGAAATCTATGAGCGTTGGCAAAGAATACCAACGACGTACTCGTATGCTAATTCTAAGGGCTGCTATGTTAAAACAACAAATACACGTTAAGGTAATAGCATCCTCTTCTATTACGTCGCGCAAATATGTTTCTGGGCAACGCGACATTAATGCATTTTGAACAATTTCGCGCGCACTGCTTTTGTGTATAATTCTTTTCCAACGTTTTTACAGAGTCCTCAACGGGATAGTACTCAAGGAGGAGAGATGTCAGTCACCTGGAAACAATAGTTTAGTGGTAAGAAATTGAACTGTGACTTGTGCTAACCAGTTGTGCTTAGTCGATCTACGTTTATGTAAATGAAAGATATGAAAGACTATACAAATACCGTATTAGATAAAATAGGCTTAACATACTGATATTGAATTTGATTTCTCACAACTATTATATAATATGTACATAAATGCATATATATCACGATATGCTATAAGCAAAATATTTAATATTTTCAAACTTATGATAATTACATATATGTGATGTACACTAGTAACTTTACTGTCAATAAATCGTATAAATTCATTTTTCATTAAAAAATATGCTTTATATGTCGCTTTTGTGGATTTTTGCTTCTCATCTTCTTTTTTTGTATAAAAACAAACTGTATAATCTATAACGCAGAACGTTGTAGCGAAGAAGAAGCTATTGTTTTTTCTCAATAAGAAGCGTTCTCACGTGAATTTCATAATTATTTATTCAATACGAAAGGTTATTATTATATTTCATATATAATCTATGCGAAATATTTTATTATAAACAGTGTATAACGATTGTCGTACATTGAAACTTACAAATATTTGTAGATTTACTAGAAATAGCGGAATGTTAGCGTTTTCATGTACAAGTTGAGGAGATATTTCATTGGAAGTTTAACAGAAACCGAGAAATACAATAATAGTAACGGTTAAACAATTATTTCTGTTATAAAAATACGAGATCTTGAAAGTCGACGATTCTACACACATATTGTACAGTTGTCATGTTTCTGTGCAATGTGTCTTTACGACATGTTGTCAAGAACTTCGATTATCAGAAGTATATAATCGAGAAATTCTGAATGAGAATGTACGTTTACACGTATTATACTTGTACTGTGCACATGTATGTACGTACATAGATATTTCATCACTTTTAAATACATATGTACGTGTAAAAGTATGCTCAGTCATGTACAATGAGAATGAATACATATCCGGATCCAGAAACTTTCTCTTTTCGGAGTACTTAAAATTTAAATAATCGATGTTGCAGCAACAGGGCGGCCGTCTTCAAATGGAAACGAGAAGTCATCGAGGTATAATTTCCCTACACTCTCCAGGAACATCAAGTATAAAAACCAGAAGCAAAAGAATACAAATATTTGTAAGTCTGTAATTATTGTACTCCATTTGTAACAAACAGTATATTCTTTGTAACGATATTGAGGGTGGACATTGATCCATTATAAACTGTCGTCCTGGGCCTGAAAAAAGGTACTTTCATGTTATCAAACATTTTCAATTTCAACCAATAGCTTTGGCGATTCATAAGTATATGTATTAAATTTCTCGTACTTAACTTGACTCTGTGTTTATACGAAAATGTTTTAGTGTTTGAATGTATACCTCGACGTGTTATACGCGTTTAATTGTGTACCATTTAATTGTTTAAATGTTCACGGCTATAAATGAATTTTTAACAGATTCTTTCGATATATACTGCTTCATCTCGGAAATGAAGTAATTGATTTGACCCTCGGTTGTCACACTGGGGCAAAATGAACCAAAATTTAGATTCCAGGCAGAGATGAGCAAAATTTTTATTTAAATAAAAATTACGAATAGCGTTAAAAAAGTTAAAAAAATTATTCGTCATATGTCGAATATATTCTCGTCGAAAAAAAATATGAACTCTATTTATCAAATAATTTGAAGTTAAAGTAACTTTTATTTGGCCCATTCTTAAAATAATGTTTTATTTAGTTCATGTCTAACACTGCTTTGAGGTACAATTTCTTTGAGACATCATTGAAAATGGAACTACTGGCGCCATGTAGTAGTAGTTTCATGTATCCTCTACACACTCTACAGGTACAGACGCTTCCGGATGGATAGAACTTTGATTTATTAAATTTTTTTATTCTTTTTCATTAAAGGAGAATATTTCAAGAGTATAACCATAAATTTTTACATAAAAATATTAAAAATGAAAAAGTTATGATTCTTTAAGCAAAAAACTTTCTCGAAACTTTGTTTCTTTAAAAAAAAATTCCAAATACGATACTTTAAATGTTAATTTTCAACGATGAACATTTATATTCTACAATGTTCAAACTTTATCTCAGATTTTTTTGAGTCAAGAGATATTTTTTAAACGGCAGCTGATTGAAAATTTGCTTGTGTCACTGTTGCAGCTACGTTCGAAAAGATAAGTGTGACAACCGAGAGTTAAATGTAACTGGCTAGGAAAAATTAAGATCAAGATAATCATCATTTGTGCAGCAAATATTATTGCCTTTATTGAGTCGCGTAAATTTGGTACATAAACTTCTAATTACCGTTAGCTTTTACACAGATTTATTCAAGATGAAAAGGTATAAAATATGGAAATATAGAATATATAAAGATTTAACAAAATTACAACTTATCACTTCGAGAGTTGATTATGGTAAGTTATTGTAAATAATGTGCGGCGATGTGGCAGCGGTAATAATTATTTGTGACATGGGCATTTACATTGGCATTGTTCAAACTTCAAAGTTTAAAGTTTAAAGTAATGTTCGTGAGTATGAAAATGTGTATTAAATGCGCCTTGATTTGTATACCTTTAAAGCGGTGGCAACGCCAACGGTGACGAGAATTCCGAAACCAAAGGCTAAAAGGTGCGGAACATATTTCATTCCTGGTATACCGCGTCGTTTTGCCATTAGAGTTCCCAAGAAAGATAGCTTCTTGTCGGAATACGGCGGATAACGGCAGCTGTAATATCCAATTACTTTGTTAGTAGCAAGTTTTGCAGATATCGAAGTATCTGTGATAAAAAACTTTTGCTTACGATGCTATCGATTCCGCCAGTTTGTTGAAATCTTTAATAAGGCAACCCTTTTTATGAATAAACGCGTCATACGTATACTTTCCATGGTAAGCACCCATACCTGAATATCCAACTCCGCCGAACGGTAAAGTGTCAACTGAAGCAACGAATATTCGTGTATAATTATATGCAACTACTGTAATGGTTGATGATCGTTTTCTTGCTCTAAAGGCGCGAATCCACTGAGGCAACGCATATGCGTGCGAAGGTGATTGCATGTGTTGCCTGCGAAAAAAGGATGTCGCCAATTGCCAAAAAGTTGCCTCTGTGGAGTCCCACCTTTATACTTAGATACTAGACACTAGACAATAGACATGTCATTTCATGCAGAGTATAACATCTTAATGAGGCAAGGTAAAACTCAATGACAAGATGGGACGCATATACACACGTGTATGTACAATGTAAAGTGCAATGCATACACATACAATAACTGGGAGAATTCACTATCCCAAAGTTACACAAAAAGCATAAAAATGCATATCGAAAACTGAATAATGGATGGTGAAAAAATTTAAAATAGGCTGGAGTAGAGTAAAGGCCGTCGCGCATTTCAGCAAATCGAAGAAATGAATAATAATTAATTGTCGCTGCGCTTCGGTCATGAACTGTTTCTAAGCTTTTCTCTTCGTGTCGCTGCTCTTCGCCAAAATATGCGACGGCCTTAATCATTTCTTGATTTTCACAAATGCAGGGTATCTATAAACAGCCACGCAAGAATTCTGTTTCAATATGCATCCGTTATTACGAACGTTCCTTTCTCAGCGACAAACAAAAAGCATAGAAGAAGAAGAAGAGGAGGAGGAGGATGAAGAACAAGAAGATCAAAAAGGCTTCAAATACCTGCCACCTGTAGCACTGTATCATTAACACAAATACTACCACTGCTGGTGTTCTCGACAATCAACGATACATTGTTACCATCGTTGCTAAATATATACAATGCTAATGGTTTTTCCCTGTACAAAACATGTAATAATGTACATATCGTTAATATAAATAATCATGTGCAAAACCATTTAAAACATAATTTCATAAATATGAGAGTAGCAGAGGTACATTCATTCTCACATTAAAGTTAATACATACTTACAAGTTCTTCATTGAACAGATTTCTTGCCATGCATGGAATATCATAAATAGTAAATGCTATTACGGAAGGGCGGAAATACTAGCTAATTTTATACTTTACAAACAGGGGCGTAGCTTGGATTTCATTCGGGGAGGGGCAATAAATAGTGAAACTGAATTTTATAACCGGGGTCGTGTAATGCAGAATTATTTTACAACTTAATTTATTTCTATTTCGTAATAAATTAATTTAATTTTGGACGAACGACTAATTTATTACTTTTATCCAGAGCTTGAAAACTGTTATAATATCGATTTCCGTTCTCCAAACGGTTACAAAGAACCTTTATTCCGAATAACTGTTACGAAGAAACGAAATTTCCAACTATTATCTGTTTCGGTTACGGTTTCTATTTCCCTCCTTATATCGTTTCCATAAGCTTATTATGTTTATACTTTCATATTTTTTAACTCGTTGCCTCATCATTTGCATTATGTAAATCTGGCGCCGAGTTAAAAAATATGAGACTCGTAGATTAAATAAGGGGAAAAAATATTTTTTATTTTTTCGTGTAATTTTTTTTTTGAAGCCGGTTTTAATTTTTTTTTTAATTTTTTTGTATCGACTTTTCCCTAATTGATATCATTAATTATTGTAGCATACTGTACAGATTACTATATATGTGCATATTTTTACACAATCCTTATAAGGATAACAGTTATTTGGAAAAAAGATTATTTTCGGAACTACGTCAAGCCCTGCTTTTATCCTGTGCCTGGGGGGAGGGTTCAAGCAGCCAGCCCTGCCCCACCTTCGCTACGCCCACGTTTACAAAGTTAAAATGAAATTCGATTCTACTGTGGGATAGTATGTGCAATGCAAATCTAATAACACCTATTTACATAATTATAGCGGTATATGTCAATGCACTGGAAATGGGTAAATACCCGTCACTTCTACCGACTGCACCGACCATGCTTATCATACCGATATGTACGTGATAATTTCAACGGCTAATTTTTCATTAACATGCGTAACAGCGTAATTCGATAACGCAATAGAAAACCAACACCTTACTTACAATTAGCAGCTTAACTTTTAAATTTAAACCGCACATGCTACAATAAATGATCTCCTGATTATAAAGTAGAACACTTTGCATGAGAACAAATATATATATACAGTATATCTTTATGTACATAAAAGTAATTTAACGAAATATCATCCGGCATCTAATCATATCTAATTTAATGCTCTACCAGAGAGCAGCAAGCTGTTGAGAAAACTGAAATAGATTTCATCTACTACTTTTTTTCTATATTAACAAGCCATTTAATGGTCATCGCCTAATATCCTGACTCACCAGAGAATTGCATTATCGTTTCGTTCACTGCTACGCTCCCGCTACGAGTCTGATTTATTATTAATTCTTGAACTCCCCTGTCCTTGGTAAATATATACAATACTAGTGGGGTTTCGCTAAATTTAACAAATTAATCGCTTGGCATTAATTTTATAAATAAATATACAAAATGTATCGCTGCTACTTCACAGCATCGATAGTGTACACGCTGTCCAAACCGTGCGAGTTGCAAATATTCGACTGCGTAGGTCTTGTAATACATTTTGCAAGGAAAACGTATAACAATTTCGACATGCATACGCGTCTGAAACGTTTTTAAAGTGTTTAAAAATGAAAACGTGTGAACTGAAAAAGACTGTAGTTTTATGCGAGCCACAACATAGACTCGCAGAAATTGAATATAGTCAAGAGAAATGTAGTATCTCGTTCACTGCAAATCATTATCGATTAACGATAAAAAACTAAAGCTGCACGTACTATAACCGTTGCAGAATAATTTGTGTATAGTTTAGAATATATTTTCTTATTTTCCCGTGGTATTTTGTAAATACAGAAGGAAATGTTACTGAAAATGAAAATAAACACTCACCGGCTGTTTATGAATTTAATCGCTTCATAGGCATTATTCACGTTTACGAAAGGTAATATCGGCCCGAATATTTCATCCTGCATGACCGGGTCCGTAGGTTTAACATCAACAAGTATAGTTGGCGAGATATACTTTTCGCTGGGATCGCAGTTACCTCCTACGGCTACCTTACCATTTCCATTTAAATATTTTACAAGTCGTCTGCAAAAGTATCATTTAGTATCGTACAATGAAAAGCTCCGGACACGGTGCGGCGGAAAGTGTTTTATTCACATGTATTATAATAATAATAATAGCAAAGTAAAAAGGGGAAAACAATTGTTGTAAAGCTTTACTCACTGATAATGATTATCATTAATTATTCGCGCCAAGTCCGGGCTATCCTTGGGATTATCACCGTACCATTCCTTTAAAACGTCCTGCGCTCTTTCTAGAAATTGATTTTGCACTTCGGGAGTACATAGTACGTAATCAGGAGCGATACAGGTTTGACCGACATTAACGCATTTGCCCCAAAGTATTCGTTTCACAGCCAGGCCTATGTCTGCTGTATTGTCCAGGTAGACAGGACTGCAAATGGTTACAATTTGTTTATATTTCTTTAGGTATTACCAATCTTTATAAAGTATGAAATTTAAAGGGAGGTTCTGGTCTAGAGCCCATAAAAATAGGTGATCTTTAGGAATTAATTAAAGGAAAACTACTATATATAATTTAATGGGAGTTTTTGCATTGTATTAAAGATGTCTTAAATTATAGAAATATATTTTTTGTTTTATAACTGATGATTACAGAGGGCACTGGGAAGTCGTTAAATTCGAGGAGTCAAAAAATTCATCGAAATCGGTGGGACCTGTATCTTCAAAAGTTATTATCCGATTCGACTCAAACTTATTTTATTTTGAAGAATATACTTCTGGCTACGAGAGGAACCAGAAGAATTTACAAAAATAATATTTTTTAGAAAATAACGAAACTTGAAGTTTGAAATCACTTTTTCCCTGTATTTTTCGTCCTTTCAACACCTTTGAATATTAATTTTCAATTTTTTAAATTTGACTGGTTTCCCCCTAGCCAGAAGTATCTTCTTCAAAATAAAAAAGGTTTCAGTCGAGTCGGGTAATAACTTTGGGAGTTACTATAACTTCGGGAATTTTACGAATTTTAACAAATCCTTTTAAACACGTATTCCTAAAAGATTGAACATTCAAGAAATGAAATAAAACAAAAATCAACTTTTAGACCGGAACCTCTGCTTAAAGAACTCAATTTTATACCTTTTGCCGCCAAGTTCTAAGGTAACTGGGGTCAAAAATTTATTCGCTGCCTCGCGAATAATTTTCCCAACTACAGTAGAACCTGTATAAAATATATAATCGAATCTTTGCTTGAGTAATTCCGTAGTCTCGGGGATGCCTCCCAACACTACTTGCACACACTCCTATGGGAAACATAGAATTAAATGTAAATATATTTTACTCTAATTAGCCCTGAATGAATTGGTAATAATTAAATTCCTCTGTAATACATACTGTATCCAAATACTTTGGAATAATTTTTGCGAAAAGTTGCGACATGGCTGGCGACACATCTGATGGCTTAAGAATAACACAGTTTCCAGCAGCTATCGCACCTATCAGAGGAACCATACATAATTGGAAAGGATAGTTCCATGGTCCTATGACAAGAATTACGCCATATGGATCTTTCCGAATTACAACCTTATCGAACATATTGACCATTGATTTCGGTGGCTGAAATGTAGATGAAAAGTGTAAAAATTATATGCTTTACGAACTGAGCAAATACCATGCATACCTTTTCATCAGCTGCCCATTCTTTAATGTTCATAAGCGTGTGTTGGATTTCTCCTTCCGTCACTTGTATCTCCAAAGCCATGGATTCAAATTTACACTAAAGACAGGAATCAATTAAAATGTAATATTTAATTATTAAAGCAGTACTGAAGACATAGAATTTACGGAATAAATGAAACGCTATACTAACCCGGTGTAAATCAGATTCGAGCGCGGATAAAATCTCTGACTTGCATTCTCGTATCATAACAAGTGCCTGCTTCAATTGCTTTATTCTCCATTCTAACGATTTTGTTTTACCACTATAAAAAGCATCTCGCGTTCTCTCAACAAGCTGGAAGAGAAGAGAATTTTACAGTAGCATTATTGGCTGAAATTAAACGTTTCGACGAGTCACAGTTTGCAATAACACCGGACAGTTTTTTCTTTAATTTTAATTATTCATGTGGAATACAAGAGACAACAGCCGGAATACTTACATTCGGATAATCGGACACCATCTTCCCATTAGTACTTGCTAAAATGAAAATAGACTTATGACCATTTAACTAATTCTCAATGTAAATCTGGGAAAACAATTACTTATTCGCCAGGCATAAGAATAAATGTGTACAAGTGTTACACAGGCTTATTTGTAATTCAATAATCATTGGAGCTTGTTGTGGATTTTACAAACTTGCGGCCTTGCCCCGAGGGAAAGGTCAATTAAGATGGTCAGTCTGTTAATGTAAATGATACTGATACAAATGCCCGAATGAGCAATAAAATTTTATATTTTCCAAGAGCAAATGATTATACTAAGGTAAACGCATTGACATGCAAGATTCTGTTTCAATGGGTTCAAAGGGCGACGCACTTACATACGTACATTAAATTATTACATATACGAAACAGAGCCGTCTTAACAGTATTCTAGGCCCTGGGCAAACCAATGCACTGGGGCCAGTGCCGTCTTAACTTGGAGTCGAAAGAGGCAGCCGCCTATGGGCTCCGGAGTGCGGGGTGCTCCCGAAAAATTGTGAAATTAAGAAAAATGGGTTATAGAAGTTAGAAAAATAATGAAAATGGACCCTCCAACTGTAACGAAAAGAAAATAACGAATACAACAGATTTTAAAATGGTGCCGTTTCTTCGTGGTATGGACCCCACGTTTAATCTTATGTATTTAATTGTGTTAATATTTATTCACTTGACGCGTTAGTGCGGTAAGTTTGATATTATTTAATTTAGAATTAATTACAGGACCACATATGGAGCTCGCCTCAGGGCCCCGGAGTTCAGAGGGCCTCCGAAAAATTGAAAAATTAAGAAACATGGGTTACAGAAGCTAGAAAAAAGATGAAAATGGGCCCTCCAACTGTAACGAAAAGAAAATAACGAATACAACAGATTTTAAAATAGTGCCGTTTTTTCGTGGTATGGACTCCGCATTTAATCTTATTTATTTAATTGTTTTAATACTTATTCACTTCGCGCGTTAATGCGGTAATTTTGATATTATTTAATTTAGAATTATTTACAGCACCACATACGGAGCTCGCCTCAGGGCCCCCGTAAACAATAAGACGGCACTGACTGGGGCCCCTGCCCATCCACGGGAATAGGACTTAAAATCAGACTTGGGGTCCCTACTGCCATGGGGCCCCTGGCGACTGCCCAGCCGAAAGACGGTACTGATACGAAAAAATATATACAAATGATAAGTCTCATTTAAATAATGCATAAGTGGCATAAATTTGACTTTCTCAAGCGAGTCAACAAGTTGGTTATAAAAAGATGCTTTAGTAGAAATTAAAAGGCAAATCTTATTGTAAACAACATGCGAATTAATTGCCAAGATCGATCGATTGATTGATTTATAAATCCGCGTAAATAGGAAAAGCAGTATAGTGGAGTGCATTTATAAATATTAAGTTTGCATACTATGTAAGTCTATAGTCCTACTGTGGACAAACGTAGAGGTAAAACCGTAAATCTATAATTCATTTTTATCGTCGCTCGGAACGTCTGTGCATTAATGTAATTTATGAAAATTTGTCCACTGAATCACTGTAAATCCGTTTCCCTCGTATCAAAACGAGATTATGGATAAAAACTTTCGCGATCAACATACTGCTTCTGTATAGGTATGTTGATTCAAATGAAGCGAAATGCAACAGGTTTTTTCCGTTTTTTAATAAATATGCTGATAAAAAATGTTGACAGTTGAACAAAGTTCAAGTAGATATATATTACCTTTGCACACACCACGATTTATTTTTCTGCCGAATATAAGTGTATAAACTGTCCTTGAATTTACACGAACGTTTTTCACATACCTAATTTTATTCATAAGAGCAATAAACGCGTGCTCTCTATTCCGCAACTAAAGCAATATTAAAGGAATGAAAGTAAAGATAATATATGTAGGTATGTTGGAAAAGGTTTTGTCGACCTGAGTCTACGCACATAGAAATCGGCGAATTATTGAATAACTACCTACCTCCCTCCGTCAATTTTAATCGAAACGAATGTGACTATTTTCACAAAAAATTAATAAAAAAAATTTTTATATAAAATCAGAATCTAAATTTCAGGCGAAGCCGAGTAGTAAAGCTAGTAGGTATATAATAATGCACTGTAAGAAGCGCATAAAGGTGAAACAACAAATGTTCTGAAAGAATACCTAGCACGTATTGCGTGACTTTACCGATAGCAAATTGGAAAGTAATCGAATCATCACATCCTTATCGTCGCATGGAATGAATTTTTAAGATAGTTTAAGAATTTGAGCGATTCGCAAGAACGTATCGCGAAAATTTGGTGAGATAATAATTAACTCATGCCACATTTCATTTTACAAGTATCGTCGCCATTCATACATATATATGTATAAATCCTATAATCAACCATACCGAACCATACTGAATCATGCTAAATGTTTTTTTAAAGTACGATATAATATATGTACACTTGTATCCCACTAAATGACTAAACCGGACGGTTGAAATATTTCTTTCTCGATGTAACTGTAAAAAGTGGGATATTCGACCGCGATGAAAGTAAGAAGATAAGTAACCAAAATATACCTAAACGTATTTGTATTTTATATTTCCTAGCGACAAATATCTATCGCGAGAAGATGAAAGGCAACAGAGAATTGTAATATTAGCCTTAGCGAGCATAACCTTAGTATGTATAAGAGGAATCTTCGACACTTATGCGTCTACGTCACTTGTTTTCTTTAATCACCGATCTCCGTACGTCCATACGATCGTTATGCATACCCACATGCATAGATACTTTATAGAAACAGACATTTAAGAAGAAAGCGAAAACGAATTCTGTTGCAGATGAAAATATGTATAAATGAATAGGTTAGAGGAGAGAACCGTAAAGAGATATGAAGAATTGACTACGAAGAGGTATACGTACATGCACTCGGTACTCCAAGCAACTACGGAAAAAGACTGAAAAGAAGCCGAGCATGTTATAAAGAGAGCTTGCAATCTCGGTTTACTGCGTGTGTGTGTTTGTGTGCAGCTCCATCGATAAGAAGGATTCGACACGTATTTCCAGATGACAGCACTGCGTGGATTTACCAGCGAATGTCGGTAAACATTTATTTCACGAACGAAATTTATCCAGAAATAAAAACGAGCCGGGTCGAGGCTGGCCGAAAAAAGCCGAAGATTTGAATATTTCGAGCTTCGAGTATTGCAAATAATAATGATGAAAATATGATTACAGATTCCCGTCAATTTTGGATGGATTTTTCTTTGCATCGATTCGCCGCTTCGGTACGTGAGTGAAATAATATATAAGAATTACCTAAACTGTTAAATATAATATAGAGAGTAGGTAATATTTACTATTATATGCATTGAGCTATAAGTATACCTGGAGAGGGAAGAGCAATGGGAAGAAGTAGATGCGACAACGGTCTGACGGAAATAAAAGATGACGGGTGAACCTATCCTTTTTCCCATTATCCCTCTCACTCTGTGCTATCTGTGTTATGTATGCATGTGTGTACGCAGATAACTTCACTCACATGCACTATATATCCATAGCCTGTTGTAAGACAGAGATAGGTGCACCCGTTATTTTTCCTCTTTCTTGGACCGGCCGCCATTGCTCTGTTCCCTCTCCAGGTATTCCTATAGCAGATAGCTCAATGATTATATGAGGCAGTCAGAGTAACAATGGACTAACCCACATTTTTTTCGAAATTGAATTAGTAGCAATAACGTGTTCCAATAGAACAGTTCTACTAACCATATAAAATAGGAAAAAATAATTTTTTTTAATGTGGGTTGGTCCGTTGTTGCTCTGACTGCCTCATATTGCCGCGTGAAATTTGAAAATCCCAGGGAACTGTAGAATAGATTTGACCTAATTTTCTTGGCACAATCGCATTCTATTTATTTATTTGGTGAGAATGATTGATTTATTTATTTATTTACAAACCCCATATTTATAGCCACTGTTAGCGACAGAACATGATGTAGGGTAGATCGGGGACGGTAGTAGTAACGCGTTAAAAATCTCAACACGTATACCTAATAGAAATTAACTCAAACTTTGTAAAGAAAATTTAAAAGTTATGAAACAGTTAATAGAAAATTTTATAAAGAACTTATGAAAAGTTACATTTGGAATATACACATCCATGCCCCTGCAGTATAGATCAGGGATCGAAAAAGTTCTCGAACCCTCGTTTTTAAAAAAATTCTGACAGAACATATTGTTTTGTTTAAGAAAATATCTGTTCCTGTGGAGTTTTTATTGAAAAAATGTTACCTTTAGCAATTTCTATTCCAACTAAAACCTTTATTTTCAAGAACTTTTATTGTATCGGTTCTCCTGGGAACTTACAATGTGAGAACATTTTTAAAAAAGATCCGCGGCCCGTGTTTTAAATGGAACCTATTGAAAAGTTCCAGAAATTTTTCAATTTCTGGTATAAATGCGCAATAGACAGGGGCGGTTCTAACAATTTCTTCGCTTCTCATTTTGGATTAATAACCTGGTTAGTACTTGGCACGCAGCGAAGTTAGCGTAACTTAATAACGCCAGATAAGTGAGTAACATTTCCGTAGAAGAGCTTCTCTTGTAAATGCAATAGTTGCTGCGCAATCGTATTCCAAAGTCAAAGTGTTACTACGCCCTTGGTCTGCTCCACCGATAATGAGATATTACAAAAGACAAGCAAACAGGAAAACACGACATGGAAATGATATTGAAACATGCGTAATCCGTATTCCATACCAGTATGGTTAACGTGCAAGTGTGGGGATGGTTGGACGTTAATTTTCACATGGCCTTCTGGATTTTTCATTCTTCAGTAGCGTTATTACTGTCTAGCAACGAGCAACGAAGCTTTTGGATTTGACTTTTCTCTACTCTCTGGATAAAGAATAAAAATTATGAGATTTATGGACGCGCATAGGCAGTGGCGCAGCCAGAGCGGGGCAAGGGGCTTTGGCACCCCCAACGAAAAAGGAAACTGCTGTAACCACGACTGAAGTAATAGTTCTTCTTTCAATGATTTTTATAATCCCCTAATGAATTTTATATTTTTATCCCTTCAACTCGACTCCCCTAACGGTTAAATCCTGAGTGCGCCACTGCGTATAGGATATAATACATACACATAATATCGTAGCTTGTTTTTTGATTAAGAAATAGATGCAGCTTTGTGCTTGTTTTCGTCGCCAGAAAGGGTGCGTGCAGTGTATATAAGTAGTGGGTGGCCAAATTATTATAATCAAACAAAAAGGTTTGAGATTTTGCTGGAATGGCTGAATCTCTACAAAAAGTTGTCGCAAAAATAACGCTCGAAGTTTCTAGTTTTTGAGTCAAGGACTCAATTTTTTTAATTTATTATGATACTGTTTTATCAAGATGAAGCGCAGGAAACGAAGTTTCAGAAACCTTTGCCTGGTTTGAACGTATGCATGGACCAAAAAAAATTTTTCAGGGTAAATCTAACGAAGAGCTCTCATAGAACAAACATATCTCTTAAATTTCGTTCTTTTCGTTTTGTTGTATGATTTTTATTTACCAAATTATTCGCGATCAAAGCAAAAAAAGATACTTCTCATTTTGAACACCTATAACTTGCGAGCGCATAATCGTAGACAAATTTTCACGAGTGTTTTGGAAAGCTAAGAAAGTTTCCTTTCAGAACCTTTAGTTGTCGATTTAAGATTTTTTTTAATCGTTTTAAATCCATTTTAAAATGATTCCAAAAATTGACGGAAATGTTTTGAGTATAATAATTCGGCCACCGTCTGTATGTATATCAAAGCGAAGAAATGAATTACTTGTGTAAAGTGAACAAATGTTAAATGGGTTTCTCAGGTAATTAGTAAACAAGTGTTCTACCGCAAAAAAAAAAACACGAGTAGGTAATACCTCCGAGTGGGGTGAAAGCGTATTTTCCGTTCGTGTCGTTAATAAAAATTTGCGTAACTTTACTGAATATTCTCTGAGAATCGAAATCGTCTGTGCGTCGCGCAAACTTGCACCTTTCAGGTAGGTATGTAACGTAGCCCTTTAACAATACCAAGAAGCTCTGCTGACGGAACTTCGCGTAGATCTGCAGACTGTGTAGAATTAAATCGGGCCAGCCTTACGCGAGCGTAATCACTTGTGTGTGAAATCTATCGGAACACTGGCGGTGACTGCTTTTTATAACCATCTTAGGTTGCTATAACTAACTACTTCGCCCGCGCCTGCGAAGAAGGTCCCGTAGCGTGGGTGGGCAGCGTGCGCTGCTATTAATTTGGCTGTTTTCGCGTTTCCCCCCTTTCCCTATCGCTTTCTCAGAAGCAGTAAGGAATTTCCATTTCACATTTATTCCTGCAAGAATCTAAATACCGACTCGAGGACGCCAACCTACGAGCGCGGGGCTGTTTGCGTTCATCGCAAGAATAAGCTGTGTACAATCTTGATTGCGCGTGAAACGCCTCAACAAAATTTTCGATTTTTCTGACGTTAGTTCGGGAGATGGGACGGAGTGGGACGTTCGTTGTAAAAGCTACGAGAATGATCCTAGAAATGAAATAGAAGTGAAAAGAAAGTGCTTACGATGGATTAATCATGAGACGCAGCGCGTACTGTTTATAAAAAATAAACATTGCGATTAATTTCACTCACTCGTGTCAGTGTCGTTTAGTAATTCCGGCTGAATGTCGATCCGGCAGGATTCCGTGCTCGTGGTCTGCTCTTCCGTGCTCGACGGCGAGGACTCTTGCCTCGTATCTGACATGTCGACAATCACTTCCGCCTGCGAATGGTACACAGTAATTAGCTTACGTACGTACGCAAGATAAAAACGCTGAAGGTGAACGCGATTACACGTATCGGCTACCAGTTTTTGCAACTCTTTCTGTTCTTCTCACAGGCCAAGTTCATCGGTGGCTTAAAAAGTGGCAGCTGAAACGCTCAGCACGTTTTTCAGAACGCGTCGACAATTCATTGCTATCGTTATAAATTTATATCTATGGGAATGGACAGTTAAATTTTATTTGTTAACGTGGGAAACTGCATCTTAAATTGGCTTCCAGTTTCAATTTTCACCGAGCCGGATTAAGACCTTTAGAGGCCCTAAGTACTTAAAAGATTTCGAGGCCCCTTGCTACCAAACGTTGGATTTTAAAATTCAAAAAATTTCTATGGTGCCTCCCCTTCTCCCGAAACCTCAAGCACGTGCGCATTTTCGTTACTAGTTAATCCAGCACTGATTACAACACGCAGTTGCACGAGTTACAGTTACTAATGGTAATGGAAAGTTTCTTTTCCGATTAGAATCGCTAACGTTTGGAACTTCTCGAGTGTCGTCAGTTTTTCATTATACATCCATGATATGTCTTAATAGCTTTCCCATTAAGGCGAGTAGCTTGGAAAATAGCTATCTTTATTAATAGGATCAGCTTCGCGTAAAAATAAACGAGGCGATTAAACGATTTCGTTGCATCGTTAACGTTTCATAAGTTGCGGTACTTACGCGGCGAGAAATGAAAGTGCACTTTCCACGCGTAATAACACCCGCGTTATGTAATAGCCGTAAGGTTGTTTAAAATCTCGCTAAACTACGACCGCGCGTTTACATACGGAGAACAATTCTGCGTAGACTTAAACATTTGCTGTTCTGTGTTCGATGGTCGGAGACCAGAATGCCGGGAAGGATGCTGCAGCAGCTGCTGCCGCCTTTCACGCAGCTGTATGTACCACAGATGAACACAACTGAACGAAGGCTTCAGTGCCTTTTTCAGGAGTCACGCTGCTGTGGTAAATATTACGGGAAACGTCTAATTGTAAGTGCAATATAGGATGTCGTCCATGCGGTCGGGACTCATCTCTTTAGAATACTCTGTGACGCAATTGTCATTTAAATTCACCGAGACTCGGTTGTTTATTTGAGGATGGATCAAAGATCAGAGACAGGAAAATAGAAATACCTTGCACGTATGTGCATACATATGTCAGTCGCGAGGAAGGCGGCTTACCTTTGCATGCATCATTTTTATCCAGCAAATGCTTGCATTTCCATTGAAAGTCAGTAAGCTCTAACTTGCTTCGGGGCAAAAGGAGCTGCGCATAATACGTTTCGAGCCCATGCATAATATGTGTTGTACTCAATCTCTTCGACATATCGGAGTTACCATAGTAAGTGGGCATGCAATGTCTAGGGCAGCTTTGTTCGTTTCGATTTGTGATAGGGCTGACGAGTGTCGGAGGAATGTTATCTACGTTTCAGAATACCACGGTATTTGGTTGTCATCGTATTGAGAGAATTTTATTCCTACGTGGTTCGATTGGTATCAGGGCCAGCGGAACCCAGTATGCAAGTTACGCACCGCATAAAGGCTAAAAAGCATATTAAATGGAAACTTAGTGTAAAAATGTTCGACGGGCCAAAAATTTTCTTGCATAAGGGCAGCCAACCATTTTCGCGCTGAATCTGATTAGTATTCTCAAACGTATAAGCGTTCAATCTGATTCCATTTTTTATGTGGAAGAAATCCAGCAACCATGCAAATGGAGAGGAAAATCGTATACATAGATATATGATGTAATCGTCACCGTCTTTCCATTAAAGATACATTTACTCCACTTTGCCTTTATTAGCTATGTAAATGTACAATTGCAGGGTAAGTCGAAAAACAGTATAGCGTATTTTGTTGGTTGCAACTGGGACTACAGAACAGTCGAACCGCAAAGGGTTATAAAGTTAAAGATTTGTTATACTGGTTAAAAACAGAAAATGCCACTCTGCACTAGAACAAAATACGGAATGTCTCCGGGCTTTGACTAAGCATAAGGTTTTGTCATCAAGGTAAGAGGAGAAATAATTTAAGAAGAAAATGAAATTCATTGAACCTTGTTCCTTTACTGATGACTCAAAGTACATATTAAAACTTGATTTTCTCGATAAATGTTTTGTGACATTCCCTGTTTTCCCCTTACCCTTCAATTGTACGTCATATATCATACGTAAAAGGTGTTTACAGTGGCGGATTTAAGAAGAATGGTCCCGGTGGAAAATATTCCGAGGGGCCCATTTTTCGGGAAAATGAAGAGGCAGTTTACTAAAAACGGGATCAGTATAGTAATACAGAAAAAGAATATAGTTTGGATAAAATCATCTACCACCCATAGCCACATTCATATTATTACAGAATCTCTTTTCCTTTTTGTGTATCGGATAATCCTTACATTACTTTTGGACAACGCTATGGCCACCCGATTATTTTTCAACGGTCTCTGTATCTACCACGTTTTTTTTTCAATGTCACAAAAATTCAGAACTATAGTTCAAGATACAATAAAACAGCCTGCCAAACCTCAAATTAATTTCCCGAATCGTTTTTGTACAAAAAATTCATAAAGAATTACCTATTTTCGGCCCAACAAGTCGCAATCCCTTCTTAAATCCACCACTGGATGTTTATAAGAATGAGAGGCACTGTCGGACATATGCATACTTCTACCAATATTTTTTCTTATTTCGGTGAGCAGAACCGACCCTGAAGAAGTGTCCCACATTTTCCAAAACAAAACAATCGCACATATTTCAGCCGCTGTTACCTGATTAAATTATAACTGGCAGCCTCAGAATTAAGAAAAACATGTATGTATCTAAGTATGTAATTTGTTGACAAGGAATCTCGGTGCGATCTACTTATTGTTAAGTGCGATATTATTCTTCACAGTATCTGCTCGCATTTTCTGTTAACAATGCCGAGTCACGATATACATACATATACATTATCGTTCTTTGAAACGTAGACGTTTATTGAAATCGATGCTTCCGAACGGCCGCTTTCATTCTCACTCGCAAATCATTTGCCATGACAAAATCACGTCGCGTAACGCAACGTTGCGGCTAACAACAACCTGCTGTATGCACATACATAGGTACATAGAACGAAACTTGATCGTTCGTTTCTAAACGATCAACTTTCCATCGATGGTCACCGCTACTTGCACACTATCTACTGAAACGAACCGCACGAATATGCACATATTTGCAAGAAACTGCTCGTTATCTGCAGTCCAGGTTCACCCGTGAATATCCGAGCGGGGAAAAATCGTTTTGTCCAGCTGGAGAAGAATAACACACTCGCGCGAACACAGCGCGTGGAAGACGTTGTTACGATACCTAGATGCAGCGCAGTCGAATGCAATGACGAGCTCGGTAGGCTCCTGGAATCGGCACTCACCATTTCGAATATAGATCGCCTAAGAATGGGCTCGAACAGATTTCAGACCCGACAATCAGATGGCAATTGTGTCCAGGGCTTCAGACGCCGCGATCGAATAGTAAAACAAACACTGCGTAATCGTAATCGTTATCGATCGACCGATTAAATGATAAATCCTGGGAAGATCGGACCGTAGCGGACCGCGTGACGCCGCGCTGCGTTGGTGCCTATGTACTTACAACATCGGTTACATTCGATCCCCGCCGCATCGAGCGCCGATTAAATTGATTTTAGAAGCGACTTGGACGGAAGTGGCTGGCGGGGGAAAGTGGCGAGTTCATGGTAACGTATGCATCGTGTCAAAAAAGTCGAGGTCGCGCGCATTTAAATGGTCTGGCGCATATACCAATGCGCTATATACTTAGGTAGCGTTGATCGGTATTGGGATCGAATTGCGATAGCAGGCGTTGAACGTGCATAAGGGGACTCCGTCGTTTTCTATCGTAGTTTCATATTCCACTGGACGTGCAAGCCCTGCGAGCTCACCACGTCAGAGGATTGAAAACTTTTGATAGCAGCGTTGAGCCATTGTATTATTACGATTATGGTGGGAATCGATGTCAGAAGTGGTTGCAGTCGCAATGAAAATTGCTCGCGCACGCACAAGGTGCCCTCCAGGGGAATTTTAACGTTTAATTTTCTTATACTCCTCAGCTGCAGTGCCAAAATCATATATTATCGTACATATGTAGCACCGCGTGCGATACATGTGCAGCTGTGACTTGAGTGTTTCAGAATTTTTTAGCTACCTTGACCTTTTCCATGTGGTATGTGCATGTACATATCATACTCAATGCTCGGTTAATAGCGTCGCGAATGAAGGAAACTCCTTGTAAAAATGGTACTTCTACTAGATAAAATGTGAAGGAGCAATGATGAAAGGATAATAAATAATCAGGAATAAACGTTGTCTTGAATCTTTTTGAAATCATCTGTATTTACAGGGATTATGAAATATGCGGTACAAATGTTATCAACATTATTTAACAAGTCTTATCTGTATTGATACACGGGCCGAGAGTTTTCAGTACCATTGTCCAAGTCGCTCGACGGCTCGTCTCCACTGAGCGATCGTGGGTCGATATCGTGATCTGATCTCCTCTCTCGATTTAAATATCGTTTCCGTTTCACGGAGCTTCAGGACGTCTTCTCTGTTCTTCCAAATGCCTGCGAAGAAACACCTACTGGATAATACCAGGTTGTGATTCCGGATCGAGTGTAAATATGTAGATGTATCCGCAGAATGTCAATATGCAAATAGTGCCGGATTGGGAATTTTAATTGATCTCTCGCGAGTTCTTTACTCATACTCCACTACTTCAGCCTGGATCCCTAATATTTAGTGCTCTTTTAGACCGGTAAAAGAACCGGCAAGAGACCCGGGGAATCCGAAGGTTACTGCTTGCAAGTTCCAAGAAAGGCGCAGGAGAATGCCCCGACTACATACGCGGCACAAACACACAGGCGTACAGATTTCCATGCATACGTGTAACGAAGGTTGATTGTTTCGTCTTCTTTTCTTTTCCTCGTGGGGGACGAGCCGGCGCGCGGCTCGGCAAGCATGTTATGATTGGTAGATAAAATGTTTTTGTCGGGAACGAAGAGCGCGATTAAAAATCGTGGTAGGTGGATGTGTGGCTTACGTTAAGAGGAGGGAAGCAGGCTTATGTATTTTAAATTTTAGGGGAGGCTCCGGTCTAAAAGTGGATTCTTTTATTTCATTCATCGAATGTTCAAACTTTTGGGAATACGTGTTTAAAAGGATTTGTTGAAATTCGTAAAATTCTCGAAGTAGAAACAGTGTTCTCAAAATCGGTGGGAACTGTATCTCCAAAAGTTATTATCCGACTCGACTGAAACTTTTTTATTTTGAAGAATATACTTCTAGCTAGGGGGATAACCAGAAAAAATACAAAAAATTGAAAATTTATAATTTTTAAAGGCATTGAAAGGACGAAAAATATAGGAAAAAAGTGATTTCAAACTTCAAGTGTCCTTATTTTTAAAAAATGTCATTTTTGTATTTTTTCTGGTATCCGTTTAGCCAGAAGTATATTCTTTAAAATAAAAAATGTTTCAGCCGAATCGGATAATAACTTTTGGAGATACAGGTCCCACCGAGTTGAATGAATTTTTTGGCGTCTCGACTTTAACGACCCAGTGCCGTCTGCAATGTTTAATTATATAACAAAAAATATATTTCTATAATTTAAAATATCCTTAATACAATGCAAAAAGTGTAACCCTCTAATGCATAGATATTTAATTCAGTTGGAAAAATTAGACTACTCTCATTTGAGGATGAAAAGACCGAATCCGATGTCAGTTTTCAATCTGGAGGAAATAATAATAATAATAATAATAATAATAATAATAATAATAATAATAATAATAATAATAATAATAATTTTGCAGCGTGCTTAGCTCAAAAATGCACTTTAAACTAGATTTCTGTCAAATTGAAAACTGTTTTTGGGCTGGCAAGTGAGAATTCCCAATCCTTTGATTAAACAGGTGCCCGCCTTAAGGCAGGCGTATGCACTAGAATCTAGTGACTAGAGGGTTAAATTATATACAGTAGTTTTTCTTTAATTAATTCCTAAAGATCACCTATTTTTTGGGGGCTCTAGATCGGAACCTCTCCGTAATGTACCTAACACCACACCCGGGAATTTAGAATGCACTTTTACCATTTTTCATTTTTCACTCGCGCACTGCTGTTTTCTAGCCTGTTGACATTTGACTTTTTAATTTGCACTCCCCCGCTCGTCCAACTCCCCGCGCGGGAAAAATTTGCTCCGCCGACCCTAGTTCTGTGGCATTATTGCCATTCAAATGGAATTACGTACCGCATTGTAAGCCAGCGAGGTATGTTACTCCTAAAATAGACATCTCAGTAGTCGTTGCTCGTTCCACTTGCAGGCCAGTCAGGTCGGCCAGTAACTGCAGCACAAAATTATTCGTAGACACACCACCGTCCACTCTAGAAAAGCGACTTGTTCAAATATCGGCGTGACGAAGCGCGGAGCATTCTCTGTTGCTTAATCCAACTACTCTGACCGTATTGTGTGATACGTGAAGCAAGTTTCTGCACAAAGGGTCTCGTAAAGAAGGAGCACCCTGTAGACGATACTTTCCAACAGCGATCGAACGATGTGACTTTTCTCAGTTGTCGGCTTTATTCCAATAAACCCAGTGGCTGCAGAATAATCGTTTATAGGAGCCTGCGAAACAATCGTAAGATAAGTGAGCAGTAAGAACAAGTACAGAAGGGATCGTCCGAATTGGATTTATAGATGAAACACACTTGCAATCCACTAAACGCAGGGACAAAGTACACACCATCGGAATCGTTCACAGCACTTGCAATGCTCGCTGTTTCAGCAGCGTTATTAATGATACCTGATAGAAACTGTATGCTTAGCATTCTAGTTAAATTAACACGAGACATTAAAGCTTGCGGTACGATTAAAGTAGCTACCGATATTTTTCGCCCATTCAACAAGAACTCCAGTGTCGTTCGATGCACCTTCCACAACGTATACCAACTCGTCACGGATACGCCATCCGACTAGAGGATATAAACCTGTTGAATCGTTGAAAAAAATTAATAGTAACTAGCTACTATTTAACTAATTATTCATCATTCGTTACCCGGAGTTAATTTTCGTCGAAGCTAGGGCTGGGACTATTCGAATAATTTACTATTCGAATATTTTACAAGTATTCGAATGTTATTATTCGAATACTATTCGAATACTGCTGTATTCGAATACTGATGTATTCGAATAGTATGGTATGAAGTGGGTTAAAATTAGCTTACAAGATTTCACCATGACAAATGAACCTATATTCGAATTATATTCGTCAAATAATTAAGCAACTGAAGTAGGGTAAACGCACCAGTAAATGAACACTTAAGGCTAATGAATGGACACTATTATAATATTATGTTTGCAGCGCGATTGATTCCACGTGCTGCAAAAATTGTTTGGATATGAAGCAAGAAATGAAAAGAAGTCCCTAATTAATTAGTTGCTTACTTTAAATAACTTATTTTACTCATTTTAATAAAAAATGTTCATTCACTGGTACGTGTTCATTTACTAGTACATCTACCCTATTCGAATATTCGAATACCGAAAAATTCGACAAATAGTCCCAGCCCTATTTGAAGCGTGACGGAGAATTTTTTTACACTTTGCCCATCTCTGATAGTAACCATTGGAGTTTGGACATTTAATATTGCAGATGATATACATATAACTGTATGCAAAAGTTACCTGTAATAGAGGCGTGTGGTTTTGATCCTGTATTAACGTTTAGAAAGGTCCCTGTCCCCATTGTGATCTTTAAATCACCTGGCGCACTGCACCCTGAACCAAACAGCGAAGCAGATTGATCTGCCATCTACTTTAAATACTTAATGTCATGAGTATGAAATGCGATATTGATAATTGATCGATGCTACTCGATCAACTGGGGCACTCTTGAATCATCTATGTATATATGTGTCGACTAACCGAGCAAAGTATGGGAATTTCAACGCCAAATATCTCCTTCGGCGTGACACCAAAATCTCCAGCCGTGTCCAGCACCTCGGGAAAAATGTTGCTCGGGATTTTCAGCAAATTTATCAACACGCTGGACCAACTCATCGTGAATGGATCGAAAAGCCCAGTCGCCGATGCACTGGAAACGTCTGTTATGTGTCTCCCTACGGGTATATATGTATAACACGGCTTGCAATAGACAATTTAGACAATTGAGCAGAATTCTCTGGGCACGTAATTCGATTCGCTCGTTTGCACAGGAATCGGATTAGTCGATTGGAAAATGAGATTAAAGCCGGGAGTCCACTTGGAAGCTAAGCTATTCTGAGTTTTAAAAAATTAACTTCGATGCGTCGTTATGGAACCCTCTCCACCAAAAGCTAAGCTAAGCTCGGCTGTGTTTTTATTTATATTTTATAGCACAGCTTAGCTTGCAAGTGGGTTCCCGGCTTAACTCTCGCTTCTTACCGGTCAGTTTGTGCATAAGCCAGCAATCAACGCCTCCGAAAACTGCATTTCCATTACTCGCTGCCTCCTGTAAACCTGGCACGTGTTGCAACGCCCATAATAATCTCAGAGTCATCTACAGTTTAGTGTGAAATAAACGATAAAAAGTAAACAATAGAGAAAACAAAGGTGGTCGAGGTGTGATTTTTTTAAATGAAGAATAATTAGTGTCAGAGTAGGTGTGACGAGTCTGATAAGCGTCCGTAGAAAATAAGAACGGAATGTAAGAAATAATTCCGAGCAAATAAATTAACGGAACGGAACAGAAAATACGAGAAAAGATATGAACCTGTGTATTCATGAATTTAAAAACACTAGCAGCTAAGTATCGCTTTTTTCTAGTAAGTGCGTATAAAATTTGTGATCCTATTCGCAGTCCTTTCATCGTTATAGCGGTATTCCATTCTTTCACCATTGCGTCGGCGCGCAGATCTTTCCAAGTTATAAAACTGAAACAAGGAGAGGTGCTGATAGATTTAAAGGATCGAGATCTAAAATAATTACGGTGAGTTAAAAAATTATTGGGACACTCTTTGAAGCAGAATAACTTTTTTTAAATTTGTCCGATTCGAAATTGGTTGATGCAGAAACAAGCGACAGGCTTTGAAATATGTCAATTTTTTGTGTTTATTACAAATTATAGGCCGGAAGCTGTGATTTCCATCACTTTTAGCTGATGTGGCTCTTTAAATTTTCATCGCAGATTCAGATAAAAAAGTTGAAAAAGCGACTTTCATTATTTTCTTCGCTATTCCGATCAATTGCCACTCTTTTTTCAAAACGACGAAACACGTCACCTAATAAATTAATGCTTCTAGCTTCTAAAAAAATTCAAGTAGTTTGGGACAATTTTAAAAAAGTTATTCTGTTTTACAGGGTGTGCTAATATGCCCACCGTATGTACTTATGCAGATAGTATTGTACTGACTTGTGATAGTGTCTTCCGTCTTTCAGGTTCCATGTTGTGAAGCTACCTCTCTGTGTTGATATTCCGAGGCAAGCAACTAATTCTGGTTTAACTCGGCTATCTGCAAGTGGTATAACTTGAATTTTATGCCCATGTTGGCCCCGTCCCTGATTCAAAAACTGTAGAATTTACCTTGTAAAGTATCTTTCATTACTTTTACTATGGTCCTCCACAGTTCATCCGGGTCGATTTCCACGTAGCCTGGTTTCGGGTACAGCAACTGGACCTAGCAAAGAATGTAGATACGTAAAAATTGGTGTAAAGTCACTATAAACACGTGGCAAACGATTCGGGAAACTAATTTCGAAATATTCGCGCAACGTAAACGCAGGTCATAATGCAGTATTTCAGAATATAATTAATTTAACAATTAAAATAAATAAGGAGACGTCCCTAAATTATGTAAGGTGTTTTGGGCAGGAGGGGGTCGCGAATTTCTTACGTTTTCTTACAAAGGAAGGAGAGGGAGTTAGGTAGCGTCTTACATAATATTTTTTACCAAATTTTCAATATGAGTTGCCTAAAAAACTATGTCTCATCGCGCACACGAAACCGAGTTAAATGCATTATATAAATCTTTAAAAGAATTTTAAACACTCGACAAATGCAATCTAAAAAATATTGGAGGGGGTTGAAGTATAAAATCTTACGAATTCTTATCCAAAACTACCCTTACGTAATTCAAGGACGGCCCCTAAGTGCCAAAAATGGTCAACTAAAAATAATCGTAGCGACCCCTCCGAAAACACCTCGCGGTTGGGAACCACTGGTTTAATGAGTATAACATCGCATTGTAATATTTAAATATTTCGTAAATCATAAGTCATCAAATTTTCGAACCGGTTTATTTGAATACGGTACGGCGGAGACAAATAACACCAGTTCATGAGTACCTGTACAATATACGGCGAATGAAAATTGGGACAGTATCGAATTCTATGAGAAACTTGACCCGCAATTGCATCAATTCTTTCTGATAATTTACCCGTGCACAGTTATGCATGCCCAAAAAGTAGGGGATACATGGGCACTGCGATCGAGGAGTGATCGTCTATGCAGATTAACTTTAATCTCCGCACTCTGTGACATCATTGGACAACATAAGTAACTAGTGCGTGGCTGATTTGCTTGCAAATTCCGCGTATAATTCAGTGTGCAATAATTGCCTTATCATCGCGGCAGTTACAAAGTCGATCAGAGAATAAGTATAAATTACAATGTTGCGATTATGAGGTATACACGCTCCTTCTTGCCGTTCAATTTGCTTGTACAGTCAAAAAGTTAGAATGCAAGACTCAACAGCATTTAGTATATGCGTACTGTCAATTTCGTGGCATGAACGCGATTACAAGTTTTGACTGTACAAGCAAATTGAACGACAAGAAGGAGAGCGTGCATGGCGGCCTTAAAACAGAAAGTGTTTGTGTGTTTGTCTGACGCCTAATAACTTTCGAAGCGTAAACTCTGGGGTCACGAAATGTGTTCCAACTCATTATGCCTAACTAATCCAGATGTATGTAACTAGTTTCATAAAAAAAATTGATAATTTTTTTTATAACATCAGAATCTAAATTTCGGACAAAGCCGAGTAGTAAAGTTAGTATACAAATATCGCGCCAAATGGTATTGTCTTTAGTAACACTGTGTAGATACCATCAGCTGTTTCAAAGAGTATCGATGGCTCAGTGCAGAAATATTATACTTATGCCAACTTTTAGTGTTTTCGAGAAAAAACAGGTTTAAACATATAATGGTTCGTTCCGGTAAGATTCGAGGACATTTAACGAAGGAAAATATAAGTTTTTACAAATTTACGAAATAACGAAGAACTGCTTGTTGCGTATAAAAACACAAATTACACAAATAAGTGGGCATAAAATATTTCTGCAGAGTATACAGTTGGCGCGACGATTAAAGATATAGAAAAGTTCATTCATTCTCTATCTCTCTCACCCTGCCCCCCTTTCTCTCCCCCTCTCCTTCTCTTTCTCCCTCTTTTGCCTTGAACGAGAAAACATGAGCAACACGTTTGATGATTCCAAGGAACTCATGGTTCCGAGCACGATAGCGAAGATTCGCGTCCAGCCGACACGTGGAAAAATTTCTGAACAATGATATTGGCTGGCCGGGTTACGTCATTGAAATTTTCTCTAGGAACTTTGATGCTACGATCTAATATTCTAGTCAGACCTTTTCAACGGAGGAGGCGACGGTGGCCGCTTTCTCGTCGAGGATGTGAAAACGCACGGTGGTGGTGCCGACATCGAGTGCCCCGATGTACGTCATTGTTCCTGTATAACAGCGAGATTTAGTTTTCCTCCCATTCGTGGGTATTGTTTAAATCGGATGGACACCGCGTGGCAGAGAGGAGCGGAGACGCGTGGCGTCGCGGCGCCGCGCGGCCGGGTCGGGTCGCTAGGAAAAGTCGGGGCGACGTGTCCGACGACGAGAAGTTGACGTATCGCGTGTCGCACGAAAATGCGCGGCAGACTACGGAGTACGGACTACGGCCACTTATCGTGTGCTGTGCTTCCTCTAGGTAGAACGTACAAGTACGCATGCTCGCGCGGTAGGAAGGCAACACCACAGGGAACTGGTGGATCTGATGTCACGAGTGAACAACCTCCGCTCTGAATCTTATCACTGTGTGGCTGTGTGTGCCGATGTGTGGCGATACGAATGTCGCGAGCCTTCGAGCGCAATTAAATATGCCCTTCGTCCTCTGGCTTATTTCGTGCAAGATTAATTGAGGCATTGAGAGAGAAAAAATGATTCTTTCAAATGATTAAAAAAATGAGCCTGTTGGAATGCATTATTGCTACCAAGTCAATTTTGGTAAAAATTTGGGTTGCCCCGTTTTTGCTCTGGATGCCGCAATTATTATTATTCGTCAATTGGACGAATACTGTTTACATATCAAGCAAGTTACAATTAGAATTATATTTATTAATAAATAATAAATAATCAAGAATAAACAACAAACAATAAACAATAAATAATAAATATGTAGGCATATTGTATAGGTAAGTGTATAGATCTATCTGTCTCCCAACTATTTCGATACCTACATGTTTGTCTCGTTATTGTTATACCTACATGCACAAATAGGCACATTCCACCTACATAGGTATCTGGAAATAATAACTATGTACATCGTAAAGCATGGAACCCCTTTGGGGGCGTCTCGCGTATCTATGGCTTCAAATTTCGCAGGGCGTTTGATAATAGTTGGAGTAGAAACGAGGAGAATCAGTCAGTTGACTGGTGGCTGTTAGATCAATTCGACCAAAATGAGAAGAATAGTAACGGTGCTCTGCTTGTTCGCTTTCCTCTGGCGAGATCGTCTCGGTAATGTGTCATAAAGTGTCCATATAAAAATATTAATATTCTATTGTATGTACATGATCCGAGCATGTAATCTCAGGGGTCTGATTGCCTAATTGACCATCGGTCGCGCTCCTTTCCCAATTCGTTGCCTTACCGGTCTTTTTATACAGCGATGTTAACAATGGGAAATATTGAAAATTCACTGTAGCGGACGCTTTCGAGGTCAGCGAAGACCTGCAGTGTAAAAATTACATCGCTCGAACGCCGATGCTGTCCCTCAAGAGGCATCTCTTCTGCGAGTACGATCGTACGGTTCGACCGGCCTCCTCTCACAGAGATGTGAACAACGTGACTATGAACCTGTTACCAAAGCTATTAGAATTCGTAAGCGTTCGATCCAACATTTTCGCAGTCTTTTTCACTTAATCAATTGGTTGCGCTGTCGATCCACCCATCTATCATCATCCACCGATTGTTGTTTAGGACGAATGGACCAGCACAATGAGTTTGCACAGTTGGATGGGGCTCGTAAGTGATACTTGTTGCCACCTGTTATGTGTGATATCGTGCTATGCATATCGTCCTGTGGAAAGCGTCGCGTCGAGAACGATCGTCATTGAAAGCCTTGAATGTTTCTCCTGCAGGTTTGGACCGATTCGCATCTCACTTGGAAGACGAGCGATTTCGATGGGATTAATTATATTCACGTGAAAAGCGACGACATATGGCTGCCTGATCTTTCAGTTTACAATTCGTAAGCATTCATAGAGTATACATATAAAATACATATGTATGTGTGGTTTACAGCAGAGTTGGGCATTGTCCGAATAATTTCGAATAAGAATTGCGAATAAAATTAAGTTATTCGAGAATAACGAATAAAAACTTATTCGTTATTCGTCGTTATTCGAATAAAAAATTATTCGAGATCATTTCAATAAAAATTTATTCGAATAAAAAGTTATACGTTACTATCGAGTAACTTCAGTTTATTCGAAATTTGTATTCGAAAATTATTGAAATAATGCCCAACTCTGGTTTGTAGATTAAGAGCTGACGTCTAAAGTCTAAAGCTGTCTAAAGAATTCTCGGCGAAAGACTAAGTAATTTAATTAACAGATATTAATTATAAATCTGTTACTCGTTACTTGACGTAGGCATTATTTTACCACGAAACAGGGGCGACATGACAGTGGATCAAAACACTATACCTTCTACAAACTGCTTAGTATTCAATTCAGGATTGGTCAGCTGCCTGCCATCGTTGAAGCACGTCACTAAATGCGCCACGGATTACTCCGATTGGCCTTACGACGTCCATCAATGTCGAATTCATTTCGGTTCTTGGTCCCATGCCCAGGGTGAACTAGATATCCATCTGGATAAAAAAGGGGTAATTAGCACGTCGACGATATTCTTCTAAAGTGATCAGGTGGCGACTGAAGGCAGGGTTGCTTCCCCTGTTTCGCTGCAACAATTTATCTGCTCCGTCTACTTTACCTTCTTTTTTCTTATGATAACGCGTGATACGATTCTCCAGTTTCAACTGGCAGGGTACATGAATAGTAGTACATGGGATTTGAATTTGGTAAAAGCGTACAAAGTGCTGAAGAAGTACAAATGCTGTCCGAACGATACCTACCCCATAATCATTTACGAATTCTCGATAACACGGCATTACGGCATAATGCACATTACGTACGTCACTCCTGCTGTCGGTATGAATAATTTTCTGTAACCGTCAATCGTTTCTATTAACGCGAATTAATTCACACGCCATTTTCCCCATTCTTCTCTCTTCTTGTTTCCCTTATTTTTAGTCGTCATGCTGCTAACGTTAACGGTGCTCTGGTTGGATTCAAGATCGACCGAACGAATGGCCGTGGCCAGCGTAAATTTAATTTGCCATATGCTTTGCATGTTCGATTTGCATTGGCAATTGCCGCACAACGGCACAAACGCGCCTAAGATATGTAAGTACATAAATAGCTCCGCCACCGCGGCTTCTAGCTGCCATTTATATTTATCTACGCAATGGGAAAATAATTCATCTCTTCCAGTACTGTATTACCGAGACTCCCTGGCCTTGGCTGTGTTCGCGTTCATTTTAACCGCCGCGCTGCGAAAAATACAGGACTCGACCGTCCAAGTGCCGAAGTGGATCTCCTCGACCACGTCGTTCGTGCTGAGCAACAGAGCCGGGCGCTTTCTTATCCTCACCGAGGACGAGGATTCTAGCAGAATACTCGCCAGCGAGACGGAGGACAATTCCGATCTGCCGAACGCATCGGCCAGATCGGCGGAATCGTCGTGGAGACATTTCGCAGCCATCGTCGAGTGGTTGTCCTTCTTCGCTGTGGCGTTCGTCTACATCATTATTCTGTCCATTCGCATCCCTTCCACTTAGACTCACTGTTAGAGGGAAGATCGAAGAAAAGCGTTGCATATGTACCTACATTGTACTGGGCTTGATCAAAAATTCACTGTAGATTCTCATTTTCAATAAACGATCATGTATAGCGGTTTTTCTACTGTACTTTGCGCACTGTAAACTTCAATTGTGCTTTGTAAGTTCTACTGGCACTTTGTCACGAAATAAACAACCTTGCGTTTCCGTTTTTACGTGTATAGTTTCATTCTTTGAAGTTGCATTCCTTTTGTATGATCCCCATTAGTCTTTATCAGTTCCTTTCTTAATCTGTAGCACAAGTATTATGTATATCTACTGTTCCGTCATAGGATTGATAAATTCGTGGGTAGGTGACGATTGATACTTTATCGAACGAATTAATAATAGTAGCCGCCTCTTTAATTTAGATACGCATGCATTGATAATATGTATCGAATTTCGTATTATGGCAAATATGAGAGACTAGAATAATACCCGTGCTTCGCTACGATGGAATAGTTAAAAGAAATTTCTTATCGGTTTTTTTAAGTAATTTTTTATGTAATTTGTGTGGAGTAACATTTATGTATGTATATGTTTGTTCAGACTTACTATGCAAAAATTACAACGCCCCAATTCAATATACGCATAGTACATGTTACAAAAAGATCTGAGATTTGACCCTTTAAGGGTTGATTCGGACAAAATTTAGAAATTGTTTTTTAGGCATTTGTGTTATTAGGCTAAAACTAAGTACCGGTATCGAATTGGAGCGAAGAGATTTTGAGGAATCCGTAAAAGCACACTTTACCCCTTTTCACCCCCTTGGGGATTGCTTAGGGCAATATCCTGAAATTTGTTTTTCGAAAGAAGGTGGTCTCATCCTACACTGCATCAACATTGGCCCAATATTTTGCCAGTTCTGGTTAATAATAAAGACTATTGTCATCTAGTTTTTATTATTGCATATACGTGCACGCATATCATATCACTTAGGCATGTTGTGTCAATATATATAAAACTAAAAAGTTAAAAGGAAAAAATTAAAAAAAAATTAAAACCGACTTCAAAAAAATAAAATTGCACTAAAAAGTAAAAAATAATTTTTTCCCTTATTTAATCTACGACTCTCATATTTTTTAAGTCGGTGCCTCATCATTTGCACTGTGTAAATCTGGCACCGATTTAAAAAATATGAGAGTCGTAGATCAAGTAAGGGAAAAAATCATTTTTTACTTTTTCGTGCAATTTCATTTTTTTGAAGCCGGTTTTAATTTTTTTTTTTAGGATAATCTCATAAAGATCAATTTTGAAAAATACCTAAGCGATTTTTCTTGAAAGCCAGGGGGCAACTGTCCCTTTTGCGCCCCCCCCTGCGAACGCTCGTGAAATGGATTAACTTTTGTGAAATCTTCCTGATTATTTGATTAGGGGAAAGCGGGGTAATTCTGGCCACATAAACAGTAAATGCTACAAAATTTGAACAACTAACACGTTTGTTAGTTTTTTTATATTAATTGATAGTTTGAAGTGTCTAGTTTGTATTAGTATGACCGAGGAAGCATAAATTTATGTTCTAACAAAATTGGGAGCAATAACACAAAAATAGTAATTTGGCTTTTCTATATAAAAGAGATAGGAAAATTGTTAAATTAATAAAAAATTGTATTATTTTTTATTTTAAAATTAATTAGTACATATATCACAAATGTATTTTTCAGGGGTATCACATCCTGAATATTCTTCATGTGCCCATTGACCACATACTGTGCACCGGAACCAACTTTTCATCACCTTTTTCCAAATTCTTTGCAAAAGGACCAAATATCGTGCTCTACTTTTTCGAAATGAACACTCCCGGATTTGTTTGAAACAAAATGATTATTAGCAATGGAAACCATGAATATTAGCTCGCCGCATCATTAACAAGTGGCAGTACCATACAGAGTCAAGTTATGCGGTTTTTATTTAAAAAAACAGAAGTGGCCGGAATTACCCCGCTTTCCCCTGTGGAGTTGTCTTTACGATGGGGAAAGAATTTTCTTGCGCTATGGTGGAATGCGGATAGCAGACTACACGCATACACACGTGCGTGTATGTAATCAAGAATAATTCCAAAGCTGATAAAATGTCTGTTGCTCGAAAGAGGGCGGTTTCAGTGGTCCACGTCCACCGGTTTTACGTTTCACTGGGCGTACAACTGTTGGCGTTCGGTTGTTGGAAATTGGCTGCGCGCACTGTGCAGTCGTCGCAGGCCTACCCATTCAATCGAATCTGTGCCAGTGATCGAAAATGAAAAGATTCTTGCTGCCGTTCGCCTGGCTCGTGGTCTTTCTCGTGCCGCGGATGGGGGCGAGCGAGGAGATGTTGGGCTGCAAAGACATCACCAGCAGTAACGCGATAATGCAACTCAAGAGCTATCTGTTTTGTAATTACGATTCGGAGGTGAGGCCGACCGTGGATCATAGAAACGCCACTGCTGTTCGCTTTGGCCTTAGCGTAATGCATTTCGAAGTGGTGAGTAGGTAGTTTAGCTCAAGGTCCAGGCTGTGAATGATCGTGCAAGTGTTTCGGAATTTCGGATTCCACTCTCGTTCTTACCAATTAGTTGAGAAAGCCCTTTTTCACCAGGACGAGATGGCAAACACGATCGAGTTGCTCGTTTGGACGAGACTGGTGAGTAGATTTATGCACTGATGCATATATGTAGGTACACACCACAGTTGGGCAAAATGTAATCTAATTACAAATTACGATTAAAACGTAATTGTGTAATTGACTACACATTATTTTCTGTAATCGTTAATTTAGATAGTTGGCAAAATTGTGGTCAACTACCTAAGTTAACGATTACAGAAATTAATATGTAATCAATTACATTTTAATCGTAATTTGTAATTAGATTACATTTTGCCCAACTCTGGTACATACTGTAGTTTGAATGGACAACGGTGAATCGTTGATGAAAAATGGACATTTCCCGTGTTGCTGGTGGCGTGATAGGAATGGACAGATCATCATCTCAGTTGGAACCCATCGGAGTTTGAAGATATCAATACGATGCATTTAATGAGTTATAATATTTGGGTGCCGGATATCACGTTGTACAGCGTGTAAGTTTGAGATGACAGTAGCGAGTATGTAGTGACTATATTCAGTGGCGGATTTAAGGAAAAAGGCCCAGATGGTAATCATACCAAGGGGCCCATTTTTGTTCCGGGGAAATGAAGAGGTAGTTTACTAAAAAGTAGCACAGAAAAAAAATAGTGTTTGGAATTTTGGATAAAATCATATTTTTTTTAAGTTAAATCCGCCACTATTATGACATGCTGAACGAATAAAATTTGATCTACCCCGTAACGATCATTTGTCAACTACATACAGGACGAGCCAGGACGTCAATATGCCAACAACCCAATGCATCTTGCACCACGAAGGGCATGTACTTTGCGTGCCGCTAACGGTGTACACGACGCACTGCGATTCGGACCACACTTGGTGGCCTTACGATACGATGAATTGTTCGGTGCATGTCTCTCCTTGGTCTTACACCAGGAACGAAATCGATGTGCATCCCTGGGAAGTTGAATACAGTGCCGAAGTGTGTGCCGTACTCTTTTTATCACGTCCAGCTTCGCGATGTAACCGTAGGGTAAATCCGGGAGACGCGGCCGGGCCGGAGAGTTGGTCGAAACAGTTGATTCTTAGAGAATGTAATTGTTCAGAACCTTAACACACTTTAACATACATATACACAGATGTAGAGTCTGAATATAGCCACTGGACCAACTCTCCAGCCCGACCGCGTCTCCTGGATTTACCCTATATCGAACTAGAGATTAATCTTAATGTGTTTTAATCGTCAGGAGATGGAGGAACTGAACAGACATCACTTGGAGTGGAAGGTGATGGAAATACTTGTGAGCAATCGCACGATGGCATCGAATTTCACTTCGAATTTCGCTAGTAGCTTAATTTCTTATCATATTCTTCTGAAAAGATATTCATCCATTTATATCGGAGTTCACACCACGCTGGCTATAGGTTTGTAGCAAACGACGAGACGTAAGGCTTAGGCGAATATTTGTGAATGTTTTTTGAAAAACCGGTAGCATATATTTTTACAGAACTTTTTGCACTTCAAACAGCAATGTTTAAAGAAGATTTGGTAATTTTTTGGTAGAAAAATATGTACGTTTATAATAAAATAATAATAAGCGACATCCAAAAAGCCTTTTTAAAAATTTGGTTTTGCGGTGAGTACTGGCCATTCGGAACGAGATTATCTCAAATCAGCAAACAAAAAATATTTCGTTAGTATGTTAATGTATAATGTATAATGCTATTTAAAGTTGAAATCCTGATTTTTTTGCGTGATTTTTGCTTTGAATGTTGCTCTTTTAAGTGCAAAAAATTTTTGGAAAAATAAATGCTTCCGCTTTTTCAAAAAAAATTCACAAACATTCGCCTCTTTTCGGCCGCCTAACTAGGTACAACCCTTTAAATTAAATGTGCATTTTGTATTTGTTGCTGTGTAGTGCTGATGACAATGACGTTGATGACACTTTGGCTGGAGCCAAGCTCCACGGAACGCATGATAATTGCAAACTTAAATTTCATTGTTCATCTAATTTCCTTGCAAGAGCTGACCTGGGTTATTCCTTTCAATGGTAGTCGCACGCCACAATTACGTAAGTCTCGTCATTTCCAAGGAATCCTTTTTTTAATCGCAGCGCAGAGGGCTTCACAGGGCCGTTCATGGGTTTTGGGCGCCCAGGTGCAAAAACAATATTGCCGCCCTTATTAATTTAATATTCTTTAATTAAAAATTTGATATGCAGTGTTTTGTTTTATATGTATACTAGCTTAAAGTACCCGGCGTTGCCCGGGCTTCTCACATGAATTAATAACGGCAGCATTAATATTTTTAAATTAACTGGAAAACATAGATTCTCGAAATAATCGTTGGCAATCGTGATCCCCACCACCGTACCGGGAACCGTACGCGCATCTCTTGTGCGCACCGCGGTGGACACCACGTAAGATTTGTCTGCCTCGCTTCATTATTTCGCTTATTACTCCGCCCCATTTAGTAATATCGAGATGATAGATAGCCTAAAACCTTCCCAAATGTTGTCTCTACACATCTGTGAAAACCGCAAAAGCATTGGTTAAGTACTTTCCGAGTTTACCCGTTGCAGACACAATAATACTTTCCGCTTTATATATGTAGAGAAGAGAAGAGAAGAGAAGAGATACACATAATTTTAAACAGTTATTCTTATTAGTCAAAACTTTACATATAATAAATGGACCCCTTCTGCACCCCCGCCAGGAACGGTCCTGGGCTTCAGATACTACTATAGTTAACCCTTCGTGGTCACACCTCCTTATAATCACACGTTGGTCACACGGGGTACATTGTACCCCAGCGTCATTTTTCAGATACCATTTTCGTATTTTTGAATCTTTTAACTTTTCAGTGATAATTTTACAATCGTAATACTCATACAATCATGCTCTAATAGTCTGTTTCTAGAAATGTAAGTTTCGGCAAGATGAAATTTACATTTAAAGAAATAGTTGTGGAAAGTAGCGATTTTTTATGTTAAAATTCACCAAATTTTCAAATTTGAATAGTAAGGTCTGAAAATTTACAGAAATGTTGGCAAAGACATGTACTTCAGAAAAAAAATAGTTTAGTGCTGGGCGTGGTAAAAAAGGTATTTATTCTGAGATAAGAAATGTTCTATGTTCAGCAGAAATGAAATCGAATATTGGCATATAAGTATGGTTATTTATTTGCTAGAAATAAAATAAAAAACCTCTTTGGCAGGGTTTTACGGTGTATTGTATTAATATTATGTCCAAAACAAAAAAAAATAATAAAACTTTGCGCATCCGACTCCGTAGATTATATGGCATCTGCACGACTGCACATAACACATAATATATATCACTGAATAAATCCTTTAAAAAAATCGCAGGGTTTAGAAACTTTTACTTACATTTAATAAAATCTGCTGAATCCAAAGAACTAAAAAAAAAACACTTCAAAATTTTTGCACCGAATCACACTTTGGTCACACCGGGGTTCGCTACACCCCACTATTTTTCAAACGGTTGTTAGAAGTATACAAACGCGATACCGAATTTTCTAAAGCGTTGAATGCTGTAGTAAGGTCTCTCAACTAACGGTCGGTGCCGCACTAAGTCACATTTCGAATTCGTAAAGGCGCGATATTAGAACTCGAAACTTGGCTGGGGTACAATACACCCCGTGTGACCACGGAGGGTTAATCATGAGGGAGAGAATCGAAGGCACTCACGTTTCCGTTCTTTTCGTTTTCTTTCAGTTCGGTTTTATGAAAGCTCCCTGATCATGGCTGCGTTCTCGCTTATTTTAACCAGCATCCTGCGCCACTTACAGCAATTAAAAACTGACGCGCCTACGTGGGTATCGTCAGGCACCGTCTTAATTTTGAAAAGCAGAGTAGGCCAAATTCTCTTAATGAGTACGTTGGATCCGAAGGTATCAGCCAAAGTGCAGCTACTGGATGCCGACGACAATACCAATCTCGTGTCTCCGAATAAAGCGGACTCTACTTGGAGGTATACCTCAATTCTGATCGGGTGGCTTGCACTTTTCAGCATTCTATTTGTCTACGTAATAATGTTGGCCGTTTTTCTTCCGACAAGCGCGAGTGCAAGTCACTTTGCGCACAACGGATAATTCGCCAACGAATTGCGAGAGTAAGTGAAGCTTTTGAACGTATGTACAGTGAATAACGAAAATATTCGGACATTTTTTGAAATCGCAGAACTTTCTTAAAATTAATCCAACCGACTTGAGTTTTCTTGAGAAGCTAGAAGGATTATTTAGTTTGCTAAGTGACATAATTCGTCGGTTTGAAAAAAAAATGCAATTGGTCGGAATAGCGAAAAACTTCGACTTTTTTATTTGAGCCTGTAATGAAAATTTAAAAATCCCGTTTGTATAAAATATCTGCGATCTTTAAGCATTTATAGCTCAGAGCAACGTTAACCGATTTTGATGAAATTTCAAGCATGTATACAACTTACTTAAAGCTAGAAATGGGATTTTTAAATTTTCACTATAGGCTCACAAAAAAAGTTAAAAAAAAACGACTTTTACTATGTTTTTATGCTATTCCGACCAAGTGCATTTTTTCAAATCGACGTAACACGTCACGTAGCAAACTAATCCGTCTATTTTCTCAAAAAACTTAAGTCATTTGGATTAATTTTAAAAAAGTTATGCGATTTTAAAATGTGTCCGAATATTTTCGTTACTCATGGATAAATACAAATGTTCAGTTAGTTACAATAGGCACACAGCCTGATAGATGATAGATGAACGATTAACGATTCGATGACTAGAATGTATTAAAAAGATTAGCACCATGTTCTCGTTTATTTCGTTCCTGCTGATAAATACAGTTATTTTGAAAAAACATTTTGGCCTTAATTGATCGATCCTCGCGTGCATTAAACAGTGCGATTCAACAGATTCATTTCTAAATGAAGGGGATTGTAAGAATAGGGGAGAACGTTCTGTTTATAGTATGCGTTATATTTACGATGAGATTGTACACGAAAGGGCGAGCGTAATGATTCGTGCGACTGTGACTGTGCCGCGTGACTATAAAAGTATTGTAGCGATAGATACAGCTAATACACTGAGAATGCTCCCTATCCACCTTGGTTCCCACCGGAACACAGGGCTGCTCTGTCAACAATTTCTTACATTATGTACACGTCAAAATGTAGCATTCAATTCATGCGAATGACAAACGACAAACGACGAATTCATTTATACGTATAACGACAATTATAACGTAAATAACATGTATGTTATATACACGGTAAATTATATGTATAAAGGGGAAAAAGGAGAAGAAACAACCGCCCGGAAGGGACAAAAGCAGTTTCATTTCACGGGCTATTTCTCTTTCGTTAAATAGACTAACGAGTGGTAAACGAAAAGACAAAGGATTCATGCCATCCACGTATTGCGAGTTGTGGGAAAATACGAAACCGCATGTCGAGATCGCTACTCAACGAAGGTAGAGTCAAAGGGGAGAATGTAATTATCGCGGTTCTCACTGTGACTGATATAGTAAATAATCTTTTAGAGCACGCGGAAGTGGAAGCGAGTCGATTGCGTCTCTCCTGGTATACTGCAATATAGCGTCACGGCAGGCACTCTGCAGGGTGGATACTGCTGGAACACATAAATGTTAAAAAAGGAGGCAGCAGATTATCCATAGTAACATTTTGAAACAGAGGAGCGCAACGTACCGCCATACAGTTGAACTATCCTGACTTGTTTGGTGGTGCCATAGATATCCACTACAGCTCGTAAAGGTCCCGCCTTATAGGGTATGTCCTTCCCACAGACCCCTTGATCCTCGCCGTTTATTATAAAATGCATTTCTGCCTTGTCAGAGCCAGCCTGTGGCACGTACATAATCCCGATGCGACTACCCGCATCTGTAGGTAGGATATACTGAGAAGAGTCGATTGTGTTTGGTCTTAGAGCATTATACGGAATAACTCCTCGAGACGTTTGCACGTTAACTCCATCCGTTATCAGTTTCTTCTCCCTGGATGGTATTCCTTCGCCTTGCAAAGTGTATTAATGGGTTAATTAATCGGATAGTCCTAGTCTAGGTAAACGGACGTTGCGTGTTCTTACCATAGCCCGTGCCCGCGATGCTCTCGAAGCTGTCCCATATCGTGTGGCTCTTGGTAATAGCGAATATCCACGTGTGGCCCAGTTTGACCAGATTAGGCATTGCGTATTGCGGCAAACTATTGCACACGGAGGCTGGATCGATCAGAGTAAGCCCGAGTCGCATGTGACCGCTCCATCCCCTCTCGGTCTTCTCAATTTCTACCAGGAAGATCTCGCCTGGCTGCAGCGGCTTCTCGCTGAAGGCCAGGGAGTTGGCGAAGCTGACGGCCCGATATGCCACCGTGCTGTCCTCGCGGAGCACGATATTCTCCCCGTGAGTAGGGTGGAACCTCGTTACTATCTTCCTGGACTTCTCGGTCATCGTGTCGACTGCTTCGGAGAAGATTCGGTCCCGAGTACCGGTACTACGAGTTAACGCTGTACGGACTCGTGTTTGCGAGAAACTTCATCGAGACGAACGATGTTCCGTGGAAAGCAGTCGGTAGACGTGCCAACACTCGCCGGGAAACAGCGTGGAACGTGGATACACCCTCCGCACGGAATGTCCGACTTGAATGACACATCGGAATGCTTTTGCCAATGGTTTGCGACGCTTACATGATCACTCGAGGCGGCGGGCGGTTCGGAGAGTAAGGTTAGGTGTCGATCGCGGCAGTGCTTTTTGCGTTTGACGAGATCGTTGGTGAGTGTCGCGGTCGTGCGGTACATTATTTAAAATAATCGCTGTTATAACAAACTTCTATACCGATTCCCATTGTGATTCCGATTCGTGAATGAGGACAGAAGTGGACGCGGAGTTAAAGGTATTTCAACATTACGAGAAATTCTAGAAATACAAGGGAAACAGCTGGTTTTGCGCACCGCAGATTACGTACCCGCGTACAGTTCGTTTCCCTAGCCAACGTTTTTCGCGTGATTTCTAACCTAATTCGAAGATTCTCTTAGTAATAATAATAACAGCTCGAACTCGTTCGATAATACAATGTATATAGCTTTGTCGTATGATACTCGTAACGCTCGTGGCCTATCAAAACAAATGAAAATTGAAATATTTAATTATTGTCGCGATGCGTTCCGCGGTCTTCGTCTTATCGATAGCACAGCGGTCGCGACCACGCGACCATTAGACGTTACACGCACACCCCTCTTTCTATGTGTAGCAAACCAATGATACATATTGCGATTTTGTTCAAGGAATAGTTCGTGATTAGCCTAGATTTCAGTAGATTTCATTATTTAGCAACAACACTGTTTATTTCATTCAAAAATTCCTCTCAAATAGTACACCCAGTTGATATCAGAGAGGTCGTGATCGGAGCAGTATACCAACAGCTTTCCTGTAACAGGATACCTTTCTCTCGTATCATTTTTGTCGTCCTCTTGGTCATCCAAAAGGCTCACTTTGATATCGATAACCTTGACGAAAATGTTGTTGCGAAATTATCAGAACAGGGAAGATTAAAAATTATAAAGAAACACTGAATCATACCTGCTTGGATTGTAGAGTCGTCGATAGCGTTTCTAGTGCGAAAGTCTCAGGCAGGTCGACGAAGAGATTGAAAGTCTTAGTTTCTTGAAAAATATTCCGGAAGGGTATCGATACGGATGACTGTTGGGTAATTACGTAAGGTCCCGTGGGCTTTGGTAACGAGTACGTACCAATCAAAGGGAACCTACGAGATAAACGGATTTCTTTTTTAATCTGTTTCTCGATATTCACGCGCTCATATCCTTACTCAAAGTCTCCAGCAGTATTGGAGGATGCCGTTAATGTTGCAGTGACGTTTTCGACATTGCACGGCTCGTAAATTACGTCGATCACGCCCTCGCTCGATCCTGGCACTTGAATGCTTTTTGGACCGATGAAACAGTCGTTGTCCACCTGCGACGTGATGTGAAATTAAAATTTTTCTTCACGATATCACAGTGGGTGAAAGAGATTCGATTGTTTAGGTTCGTTCGACGCACTGCGATCGCGAATTGAGCCGCTTCGTTGGTGTAGTTGTTGAGAACCAGTGGAAACGGGCAAGAGGCTCCCAGAGTTGCGCCCACGCGAGTCACTTTTTCCGGAAGTGCTGGTGTAGCTTTCAGTCGTAACTCGTACGGAAAGCTTCCCAGTTGTTGGCAATTAATGTCGAGCGCCGCGACAGATTCCTCGGACGGCAGTATTGGGTAATATGCCACTTGAATGTACTCCTATAGTTTACGCCGACAGTATCGTAAATGTAGGAGAAAAGTCGGAAAGGAACCGCGTTAACTTACACGCGACAATGGCAGCATAGTTTTCGGCAGATGACCGATAGTGACGAACGGATGATGACACTCTGCCGCGTACGTTACGGACTCGTTTTCCAGAGGATTTTCCAGCTTTATACTGTGACACAGTTCAGATCGGACCGGGCTTGTCAGTTTGATCGATTCGATCACTTCCGGCTCCGTGAGGTCGTACTCGATTTCGTAGAACTGATACTCGTTGTCCTCGTTGGTGAACGTCACCTGAATCGATTTTTAATCTGAATTAAACATGGAAAGTAGAGATGTACCGACTAGGGTTTTGGCCGACTAGCCGATTAATCGGCCCCCAAGAAACCGACTAGTCACCGACTAGTCGCCGATTACAAAAGTGGCCGGTGACACTAATGCCCGATTTCTTCACCTTCGACTAAAGTTCTGGTCAGTGAACGACCAATTAGATGCTATAATGTGGCACTCGTCGACCAGTTGGATGGTATCATTTGGTAGTTATGTGGACCATAACTTTAACTAGAAGATAACTGAAGGTGAGGAAATGGGCCGTACTTTTACAGTACTTAAAACTTTAAACGCGTTTTTCTGGAAACCACTTTTTTTTAACTGGTCGGAAACATAACTCGAACAAATATTCACCGATCGATCTGAAAAATTTACAGTATATTCAAAATTGCTTTCTCCAGCGACGTACGTAGGATTTTTTTTTATATTTCAAATTTTTTTGTAAACAATTTTGTGACGATCTTTTCATGAAATTTTAAACTTTTTCTTCAAAAATGCACCATTTCGCGAAAATTCAATATATCGAAAAATCCTACGTACGTCTTTCGCTATTGTTCTATAGAATCGAAAAAACTTTGGTTTTTTGTTCCCGGTCAAAAATTGCGGGAGTTAGGTTTCCGGCCGTGGACCCTTTCAAAAAACAGGCACCGACGGAGAAATGCTGCGCAGCCACCATTTTCTCATGAACGAAGTTGAAAAAAATATTTGTTGAACTTCATTACTAGAATTATAAATCCCATTTTGCAGAATTTCGATTGATCTCTTTATTGCGCAAAAAAAATTACCGAAATATGCCTATTTTTTCGTGCGCTACAGTGGTGTAACCCCTTAACCGACTAGTTGGCCACTAGTCGGTACATCTCTAATGGAAAGTATCCACGTTTCAACGTTGCATTAGGCCTTTGATGTTACATACTTTGAAATGGAAAGTTGACTTCTCATAGGAGTGGAAGACTGCGCGATAGTCTCTTTGGTTATTCGGTGGAACGTCGATGGTATTATTCCCGACAAAGGTGAACAGAGGAGTTTGCTATTGAGAAAAGATAATTGTAGATATTCATAGTGGAAGACGCGTGATTCGACCAGATGTAGAAGTTGAACCTTTGATTCAGCTACGTCGATTGTCACCAGTTCAATCTTGCAACGGAATCGCTGCTTTCTGTCGAGCCAGTTGTAGACGGGCAATGATTCGGTGTACTTTGTTTTCGCGGGGAACTGGCGGCAAATTTTTTCGAGAACTTGCGGAGGCGAGCTCCTCCCACGGAGGGAATAGAGTAAGGGAGCTACATCATCCGGTATTTTTAATAGCAGCGTACTCTATATAAATATGAATATCATATAAAAGGGAATAAAAGAGAATGATAATATTTTGCGCTGAAGGGGAAAGCCTGATATCAAGTGTATATATATAAACATTGAAAATCAGAGGCTGTTCTGTTAATCGTTAATCTACATATTACGAAATCTGTTACAATATGCAGAGCATCCTCGGTGTTTGTGCTGAGAGGCGCATAAGTGACGAGGCAAGAGCCAAATCCTTTGGCAGGAACATGCAAAACCTCGTCGACGGAGAAATAATTCCCGGAGACTTGAGGCTTGAGTTTCCAAGGTACGTGCGAATCATTCGCCACGACTATGGATCGCGTTTGCTGTTCGCGAACAACACAGTCGAAAAGGATGGTCTCGGTTGCTTCTGGCAGTTTACAGCATTCCCCGCTAACTCTGAGCGTGAGGGGGCCGTACTTCTCCACCTCTACGACTGCCTTAAAAGAGTAATGGATTTCGTTGTAATAATGTGACGTGTGGCACGCTTGTGAGTGCCACTCACTTCACCCTCGATTGAGCCGCGTTCCCCAGAAGGCTTCAGATTTACAAGGAAACTAATGTCCATACCGGGGGAGCAGTAGCCAGACGCGGGGGTGATACTATAATCCTTCGGCAATTTAGACGTATTCCACTTGAATCTAAATAGACGAATTCTCGCGTCAGGGCTTTGTTTTTACTTTACTATTACGGCAGTTCGTGGTGGTGTTGGGAAAGTTTTGATGTTTAATCTTAACGAGAACCGAAACGGACAACCAGTGGTAGATTTAATTTCAGAAAAGAAATTATGTTTTTATCCAAACACTATATTTTGTTTCTGCGACTAACACTTGGACCAACCTCGCTCCGACGTCTCCGGTGTTCATCAAGAGCACCGTAGCTTCTACGTTGCACCCCCGGATGACCGTGCCGAGAGAAAGACGGCTCCTGTTTAATCGGAATTCTGCCCCGATGCAACTTGCGCGCAGCACGAATAGTGGCAGGATCATGGTGGACGTGGAAAGGGCCACTTTGCTGGTGAATGGTCTGAGTCTGAAAGTAGGCTTGAAGCTGATGGTCACGTTGATTGTTTGGTTTGGTCGTACGATCACATTGGACGATGGTTCGATCCGTAGAACGTCCGATAGGTGCACTTCCCTGGTTTCAAAATCAATATCGGTGGTCCAGGAACGTTTCGTTTCCATCACGGATGCGTACGCCAACACCCTGTTATTCTCATCGTTCTCTTGGGTCGGGCACAGTCGTGCACGATCACGATGTTCCTCGTAGCCGGCCAGATTTCGCATTAGATCAAATTTCACTTGGATCAACGCTGAGCCTTCGTTTACCACCGGCACTTTTCTGCTGACGGCCTTGAAAGTGGAAACGCTGCCGAGATCGATGAATTTGTCCCGTGGGTTCACCAGTCGGATCTGGAAAATCGGTTCCAGAGGCTTCAATCGTTTAATAAAAAGCACCGAGCCTTTTCGAGACTAAACGAAGTTTCTGAATAGTTTTCGCAAGCCTGTTTCCAGCTTTGCTAATTTATTATTATTATTTATTTAAAAAGGATTAGCTCTTACTATACAAATTGTACAGAATTGTACAAAATACCGTCGGTGCAACAGCTCTCGGTTTGAAAAGACGCTACTGACTTATTAAAGATGTCTAATACAGTATATTTGTTCGTTAACAAGGGAAGATCTTGAATCCGAAAGTTTAAAAAATTCTGAAACTTTTTGAATATGTAGGGGATTTCCTCCTGATTACAACGTAGTTTTTCTTTGCTGTTCAAATTAAGTTATAACACAGAATCCGAAAATAACCGGATTTTCTTTGGTCAATTCCACGCCCTTATAGTGAATTTTGGCAGTAAACAAGAATTACACTGTAATCAGGATGAAATCCCCTACATATTCACAATGTTTCAGAATTTTTTGAATTTCCGGTTTGGGGATGTTCCCTTGTAAGTTGGATATCCTGTTTATAGGACCCGTATGCGCTGCCCTGTTTAAAAGTGCGGGTTTAAATAAGGGAAATAATCTTATATCGATCTTATTTATGCCAATTATACACTTGCCTTGTAAGTGATTCCTTCGCCGGCGATAATGACTTTCCTCTCGTACTCCGAGTTTATCGTGAACACCAGACATTCCTGATACTTCGTTTCCTTGAGTGGTCGAAACACGATCGGTATAGTGATCGTTGAATGAGCAGCGAGGGCCTCCGAGATGGAATTTATGTCGACCGACAGGTGCGGCTGGTCCTCGAATTTGCATTCGATTCTACCATAGAATAAACGTTACCGGATATGAAGAAAAATCGGTAATGCCTCTTTAATTATCTTACACGTATGCCACGTCTTCGGCGTTGGTCAACAGAAGCTCCACGTAATAAGTGAGCGCGTTATTCTCTTGGATGTAACACGGGCCGAAATCGTGGCGAACGAAGCTGAAGTCGACAGCAGGCTTCTTCGAAGAAGCTCTCAGCAGAAATAGGTATGTGGGCCCATTCGAGATCTGGAATTCATTCGAGTGGTTCGACGCTCGAGACGGGAGAAGACGAGAATCGGTCAGCTTACTTTCAACATAAGCCGATGATCTTTGACCGTCGTTTTCCGAAATGTGGTCAACGTTAGGCAACAGGTCGATCGAGATTCGGTAAATACGTGCCCCTGTTCTTGTGCGATCCCCACGCTGTAGGCTTTCTTGCTAGTTATCTGTGGCGTCATGCCGCGGTCCCAGGCGTAATGAAACATTATTTTCCCGGAATTCGCTATGTCGAAGTTGACGGTGATCGGTACCTTCAGCATCAGCTATGGAAAAGATCGACGAATGTTCTAACTTACATATGTAGGGTAAACTCACCAATAAATGAACAGCTAAGAGTGATGAATGAACACTACAATAGAATTATTATATTAATTGATTTCACGTGGTGCAAAAATTGTTCGGATATGAAGCAAGAAATTAAAAGAAGTCTCTAATTAATTAGTTACTTATTTTACTCGTTTTAATAAAAAATGTTCAAGCACTAGCACGTGCTCATTTACTGGTACGTCCACCCTACGTAGGTAGCCAACTCGAGTGACTTTTCTCCAACAATGTTGAGCCAGCTCACTTTGCCCAGGTCGATTATGTTTTCCGAATCCTTGCTGGCTTCCACTATTTCACCCGCCGCGTTCCAGTAAGAGACCGAAGATGCGACCTCGTAAACGGAGGCGGTCACAAAAACGGTGAGAGGACTTTTCATCAGCTTCACGGCGCACTGAATGGAAAAGTGGAATTCGCCGACCCGGGTTGGATGATACTCGACCCTGTGGGTGAATTAAAAGCCTCACCGAGCCATTCCGCCCGCGGCTTTCCGCCGCGCCGCTCTAATTCAACGATACATACTCCAGATACGAGAAATATCGAATGACGAATATCGATTATATTCGGCAGATAACGCGTTAAAATACAAAGCGTATCGGTTAAGAGTCGAGGGATTTTGTTGACTGAACTCCAGTAATCGGAAATAACGATAGTCACCACAATAGTTGTTCGCTGTTCGATGCGAGGGTTCCAGCAATTGGAGTGACGGCGAGCTTTTGAAATTTACCCTCGGAGTACAAAGACTCTTCCAACACGTTGAACGGTATGTGAAAATTCTCGTCGTTCAACAGCCTTATCGGATCTCGAACTCTGAATCCTAACGAGTTGAAAAATAAGTTGAAAAATGATAACATACATCGCAATTGTGGCAAAGGTTTATTTAAATAAAAATATCGAGTTCGAATAAAGAAGTATTTTGTACTCGATACGTTATTTAAATAATTTTTTATTTAGATAATGCCCAACTCCGAAGTGCATATTGTATATTGGAACTGTACCCAATATTGTTGGCTTCAGTTTCACGTGAGCGGTAAGGCAGTGCACCGAGGGCTCGGTCACGATGCCGACGACCAGAAAAAGGCACGCCAGATTGTATCTCTGGATGGAGAAGAGCCAGAAGGACTCGAACACACCGACGTCCTCTGCGAAGAACGTGAAAGCCAGGTCGGTTTGTTGTCCGCTTTCCGCCACCCCCTCGGACACTGTGCACTGAAAGTTCGATATCTCGCTCGCCAGACGAGGCGTTCGATCCTTCCAGGAGAAGCGGTAATCGTCTGTCGTTGGATTGATAAGGTGGAAATTCCTGAAATCGATAAAGTATATATTTATACGGACTCGTTCGCCTCTATTCCCGTTTTCAATTGTCGCTCAACATTCAGTTTTACTTGACGTGATTCTCGCCGACGCCGACTACGTTAAATTCGATTGCCCTGACATTCTGCCATAAATTAGGATCGTCTGTGTCGTAGCCCACCGGGCCTGGTAGCTTTGGGTCTCGCCTGCCGCTGGTTACGTAGTCCGTTTCTTGCACGTCGAAATGGCAATACGGCAATAAACTTCTCGCCGCGACGGGAATCGTCAAGTTTGTCTGCGCTGGGTTCAGATTTTCTACCCTACTCAACAAGATCACGTCTTCCTATTTTCAATTTTTGTCTTACAGTGAATGCACTTAAATATTAATCTTTGGAGATAGGTACAGGATATATAGATATGTATCACGCAATTTTTTGCTGCCCAAATTCACTCTAAGGGGATGAAATTGGGACTTGAAAATCCAGGTATTTTCCGATTTTCTATAACTCGCGAACTGTAAGGTATCAAATGAAAGTCCTAATTAAAAGAACCCTCTTTTGCCTGAGAAAATTTTCAGGGGTAGCAAACAAAATTGCTTTGTACTCAGGAGGACATCCCTTCTATATTCACAAAGTTTCATACTTTTTTTAATTTTCGGATTCAGGATCTTCTCTTATCAAAAGTATTATAAGGATTGAAACTTTGTAAGCCGTCATACACGAAAATGGTTACTCCTCTGAAAAGAACTCATAGAACCTTTTTTGTAGAGAATTTGCTAAGTTATAAAATTCATAATAACAATTTTCGTCGTAAAACTGATATATAACAAGATATTCGCGGAAACTTTTTTTACCTTTGCCCTTCCATAACAATTTGATTGACCTCGATGGAGACTTTTGATATATTATTTAAAACGAAGAAATACAGGCCCATACGCAAATTCAGCTTGCTTAAAATTTTTCCGCAGACAGATTCTAATTTCACGGGACTAATTCACGAACCCGAGCCCGTTACATTTATGTATTCCATTCGTTACCTACTTTTCACATACCTGCACATAAGGTAGGCCTTGTAGTAGAACACGTCCAAGGGTGAGAACTTGAATGCGCATTCTACGGACTGCCCAGGCGGTATAGTACCTCCCTCCGGATAAATTGCAAACGGCAAATTGTCACCGTCTAACCAACTGTCGGTGGTCCGTTGCGAGAAGCCAGCGGTGCTACTGAAAAGATCCGACGGCCTTGCGCTCGAACCTGCTCTAGTGTCCGTGTCTATGTTCAGAAACATTTGAAAACCATAGCGGGGGCGAAATCGTTGCTAAGGTCAGATATATTGGCCGGTCTGAAGTTGTTTCTCGAACAACGATCGAGGGGGAATCTGCCCCCTCCAGTGAGCCTGCTCCTTGTCTTTACGTTCTCGCTCTCTCTTGCTCTACGCCACGGGGCTCACTGGCGGGGGCCAATTCCCCCTCGATCGCTATTCGCGGAAGCAACTTCAGACCGGCCAATATGTCCGAGCTCTACCAAAGTCTTAGAATCGAGATCATCGAAATCACGGAATTATGTACCGGGAGGGGAGGACGTGGATCGTCTTAAATACAGATTCGCGCTGTCGCCCTGCGCCCTTTCGTCACTGTCGAAATTCTTGCGGGTCAGTGTGCTCGTTGTCCTCAATTTCCTCGGTGCGGAGAAAATTCCCCTGGACGATCTGGAATTCGGCCGAGAAGCAGCCCCATGCTCCGGGGACCTCGGCGTGGAAGTGACGTATCGATCGTTTTCCATTAATCTTTTCGGATATTGCTCGTCCGTGGTTATCTTCCACGCGAACACTGTGTTCACCACGCCCGGGTTCGATAGCTTAAACTTGTACTCCCGAGTCTGACGAACGAAATTCTCGGTCTCGTTAAAACACGATCGGTATAGTGGGATGTAATTGATGGGATGGAAAAGTGTGTATGCACCTGGAACATGAGCGTGTCCTTGAAAGAAATCTCTTGGACGGGGCAGAGGTATTCGGAGAACGCCACCGTAGCGTTCAGCAGTACTTGGATGCATTTGCCTGTCCCAGGGACCATTTCGCATTTTGGCTCGATAGTCGGCTGCACCACTTTCTTCGATAGTACTTCCACCTCCTTCGGCTGGTCTACAATGTCGGGGTGCACTTTCTCCCATCGCACCTCCGTCTGTCTGTCGTCCCAACCCGGACCATCCACCGAGTCAAGCATCTCGATTTCCCATATGATACACTCGATGGCACTCTATCGGGCAGCCAAACAGAAGATTAATGAAGTAATATTGTAGTGGAACAGCTCCTTTCACCCTGTAAATAGATATCGGTTATCTTACGTCTCGACTTGTACAGAGCACTTACGTTTATATGATTTGTAGGTTCCGATGCCAGGAAAGTAGCGACGATTTCCTTGCACGCGAGATACTTGATGTGTCCGATCGATGGCACGAACACAACGCTCGGATGCGCGCTCCATTGGAAACGGAACCACCGGTCCGTCGATTTATTGGCAATCTTGAAAGTCTTTTTGTACATTTTGCTAACGAAGCAGAGCCCATAGCTGAGGGTGTAGGTCAGAGACACCGCGAACGCCAAGCCATTCGAGACTACAGAATAAGAATTGTAGTGCTAATAGACTAATCCAGCGACTCGTCTCGATTCTATTACACTTTACCCGACGTCAGAGAATTCTGACGGGATACTTCAGACGGAACTCTGCTGGCCCTTTGTCGTTTGCGGACGGACTCTCGGTGCGCGGTGTTCAATTTCTGCTTGTCCTCGTCCATCTCCAAACCGTACAGCACCATCGCTTCCATGTACGATTCCGCTTCGAGATTTATCGTCAGATTCTCGTACGGATTGTCGACGACAAACAGGCGAATTTTACCCGTGTGGTTCCCGATTTCGTTGGACGAGAACGCCACCTTGAAACGAGCCACCTTCCCGGGCATCAGGCCAACCACGGTGCATCGGTCATTGCTCTCTAAAAATTTCGCCCACGTTTTCTATCCGAAGCTTTGCGAATGGCGAACGAAACAGGTGGAATGAGTCGAGTGAATTCACCGGGACAATCGTTGTCCAAAATTTGCAAGAACCTCCGAGTCTCCGAAGTGGCCGAGAAGCCGAACAGGCCGTTCTGGTCCTCGTCAATCTCCACGATGATTTTCGCCTTAACGAAGCCGATATTCTCCAGAGCAAACTGCCTGTAACTGACTTCGTTGATCAGTGTACGGGGAAACTTCAAGCTGCCGCTTTCCCGGCTTCCGTGGAGCGGTTCTATGATCGCTACTTCCGGAACGCAAGACTCCCCTATCAGCTTAACGGATAACTTTTCCTCGTCCAAATGCGTCGGCAGGTCTAACACTACCTCCAAAGTTGCTTCGAATGTCTGCGAAGATCCACGCGCCGGTTGAAATGTGAAGAGTCATTTGAAGATCGTCACGCGGGGTCGGAAGTTATAAACAAAAATTTATTCGCGTCGCTTACTCACCTCTATGATGGTCGGTGTGAAAGACACCGTGACCGTTTTGCAGCTCATAGGCGGAATGCGTTCGTTTCGCGGCTCCACTTGGAACGTGTCTGGTTTGGCTGTGGCGGGCATCAGTGACTCCGGCTTTAAGAGCACCTCGACGTCCGCGGTCACTGCGTCTCGGTTGTAGAGCCTGAAGCAAGTCGCGTGAGTGCTCGACACCCTGACGTACCGGAAATACAGACATTTCTCTTGGCGTGCAAACACTGTGTGCGGCCCGATCTGCGCAACAGAGGCGAGAGGTTAGCAGTTCATTCTGAAGCAACGGAGCAACCATAATAGCAACCTGTCTGGGACAATCGAAGTCTTGGATCCGTTCGAGCACGTGATTCTCTTGGAACATCGAGTCGAGATCCTGGAAATCAATGCTCGGCACCGACGAGTGTACAGCCAGCGTGACCACTTTGCCGTCTCTGTCTTCGGAGAGACTGCCGTCTATAAGAACGGTGACCTGCTCCTCCTGAGAGCCGACGAATTCAGGGCAACAGATGATGGCGATGCTTTCCGTCTGACCCGCGTCAACGTCACCCTCGATTTTGGTCACCGTCATTGGTCCCACTATCAACTGCCCCGGCCCCGAGCGATCTCTGTTCCTCGCGGATGCCCAAATTAGAGGTGCCTTCCACATTCGGTATAGAATCGCCGATAGAGTTTACCTGGCCACGGTTTTCCGACTTCTGCCCGATTTTTTTCCGGTCCTCGAACCCACTGTCCTTCCCGTCAAATTCCGCTTTTTATCGCCACCCTCGCTAGTCAGCTTACTCATGTAAAGTACCGACGGATGTCTGTTCGGCACGTAAATGGTGTAATGCAACGGGAACTTGCCGGTGTTTTCTATGTGCAGGTACATGGTTTTCTCCGTGCATATGGCCAGCGTTCCGAAGTCCAGCAACGGGTAAGGGTAGATGCGAAATCTTTGGTAAATAATGGGTAGTATATACTTTTGACTGGATATCAGTAAAATTAAAAAAAAAATTAAAATCGACTTCAGAAACGTAAAAATGCATTAGAAAGTTAAAAAATAATTTCTTCCCTTATTTAATCTACGACTCTCAATTTTTTTAAGTCGGCGCCAGATTTACACAGTGCAAATGATGAGGCGCCGATTTAACCCTCGGTTGTCACACTGGGTCAAATTGACCCTGCGTTTTTTTAAGCAAAAAAGCTTTTTGTCGAAACTCTTATTGCTTCAAATTTTTTTTATGTATGATGACACTTTAAATATCAACTTTCAATGATGGGCATATATTCTACAATCTCCAAACATTATCTCAGAATTTTTGAGACATAATTTAACAAATAGTTTTTAAATAACAACTGATTGAAAATTGACAGGGTCAAATTTACCCAGTGTGGCAACGACGTTCGAAAAAGTAGGTCTGATAACCGAGGGTTAAAAATATGGGAGTCGTAGTTTAAGTAAGGGAAAAATTTACTTTTTACTTTTGAATTGTATAAGTTACATAACTACGTTTATTTAAAAAAAGATAAGTAGGCTTACAAAAAGGGCTGCTCGTAAAAAAGGAACCCTTTGCTAGAAATGCAAGATTCGAAAAATAAGTGACTTAAAAAAGTGAGAGTAAGGATCTCTCAAATTCGTTTTATGGGGTCTACAACTGAACGCGCGGAAATACTCTAAAATTCAAGAATACATGAAATACAAATATGTAACGAGGCGAAGTCTGAATTAACCAGTAACGGATCACCGTCCTCTTTCAAATAAAAAAAAATTATCAAAATCGGTCTATACGCTGAGGAGTTATACGGGGGCAAACATAAAAAAAAACTACACACGGGTCGAATCTATAACCTCCTCCTTTTTGAAGTCGGTTAAAAAGGGGCTGTTGAAATGTATCGAATGGTACCTGGTGTAATATGCAACGAGAGAAACTGCGAGCGGGATCTCAGCGACGATCGTGGTCACCTTATTCGCATCGACCAAGTGGCATTTCAATATTGGAGCCTTTTTAAGAATTAATTCGTTCTTGGGTATAAATGTCACCTACAAAAGCAGACACTGCATTGACCACGCGAAACAACGTATCTGTTCTGTCTCGGTAAATATCTTTGTACAAACTTCTACGGTTCTCCGCGCGTTCGGGGGAACGGAGCCTGACGTCGGGCCAATTTCGAGATCTCGCTTGAAATTTGCGGGCAAATTTAATTTCTCCAATTTTCCTTTCTCTTCTAACGTAACGCTGTAATTTATAAGAAGCGAACAGGGGCATGTTGAAGTAGCGACGGTGATACATATTGCTTACACGTATTTCACTTCGTAATCGCCTCGGTTTCTTATGACGAACGAGCCGTTTGTGTGCCGATGGACCATTATGCATTTCAAATCAATCGGGTTCGCATGCTCGAAGTCAACCGCAACGTCGTAAGTTTCGCCTGATACGAGGATAACGTCCGTGAAGATCGGCTCTGCGTCTTCTTCTTGTTCGTGTAGAAACGCTTCGAAAGTCATGGCTTTCTTGTCGATCACGCCCACCTGTGATGGTTTCAACGGCAAGCGATGATTCCCCGTGATGTTTGGGACGTAAAACGTAACACAAAGCGATTTACCGTAACGCCGTGATAGCAGAACTCGATTTCCTGTTGGGCCCAGGCTTCGATCGTACCTCGAACAGGTGCGAACGTTATCTGAGGCTCGGGAGGTTCTGGGACGATTATTTGCCAGAGAATTGGCACCGCACTTTCGTTTCTAACTGTCATAACTTGCGACTCTGTTCGGTAGAGAAGCGTGCGTCCAAACGACAGCGCTTTTCCGTCCAGGTGGATGTTGAGCTTGGTGCCCTCCACTTGTAACTGAATGGTTCAATATTAGACGTGGTTGGAATATCGTTTCAGGCGCGTTGCGCGATTACCTCGAACACTTCGACCTTTGGATTATTCTTCACGCATAAGTATAGTCTCTCCGAAATGGTACCGAGCTTCGTGGCAATGGCTGATAAAACCAAAGTCTCGCATTCGCCAGGCTGGGTACAATTCACTTCTCGTTAGGGAATATACAGTTGGATACTAACAGTAAGTAAGTGTACTTAAGACTAGAGCATCGTTACTGGTACTGATGACGCACAGCGATCAAAAGATTCTCAGGCTGGATGGAGAAACAGGCCGGATCGGCGATACTTTCCGCCAAAGAGAACCACACATCCGTCTCCAGTTTAGAGATGTTGCAGAAATTGAGCTTAGCCTCGCGACGGTGTGGACTGTTTAGGAATAACAAGTAGTGAAAACTTACTAGGATGATAAGATTATGTATCGTTTGTTCTTAAGGGAACTAAGTAGGCAGTCAGATTGGTGAAACATTAAGTATTTTTTGCCAATTAATTACAAGCAGATGAAGGCAAGCACAGATTTTTCCTTTTACATAATGTTTACTACTATCACTTAGAGTAAAAAATATTTTTTGTCTACATAAATCTCCTTTTTAAATGGTAACACACGAAATTATTTACACAGTGATTTAAAAAAGTTGATTTGCCCTGATATTGAGCTTAAAAATAAAGATACAGCGGTTTCCTTTGAATACATTTCGCTTAGAACCTGCAATTTTGGAGCGGACCTCTGAGAAAAAAATTGAACCAAAATTATTAAAATATCGACTTTCGGGGTGCACAGGTAGCTTTTTTTTTGTATCTCAAAAACTAGAGCTCTTTAACTTAATCCTGAGCTTCGCTCCAAAGAGGAATATAATCTGAGCATACCGTAAAAATTTCAACTCGATCCGAACTTTGTTTTTTTCAAACCACAGAAATAACGCCTACACATCATACGACTGTAGTGCCGTCATATACATGAATACATTATCAAACAATTATTTTTTATAGTTTATAGTATGAATAAACATTACGCAAAAGTACTAGTCACAATTCGTATTCATCTCCTTGCAATTAATTCGCAAAATATACTTAATTTTCCAGCGATTCGACTGCCTAGTCCGCTCAGGTCATGAAACTGGACCTTTTGGTTTGCCCAAGTGCCAACACCGCTCCCATATCGTAAATTTCATCGTCCAGGAAGTATGTAGGGCCATTCGCGTCGTTCACCTTTGCGCTTTCAATCTGTCACGTGTCAATCGGCAGAGAGAAGAATACTATGAGAAGACTATGCAAGCAGAAATCCCCCAATGCCAGATATGATATCTAGTATCTATTTATTACTTGTGTAAAAATCGTTTGAGGATTCACATCCAGCCTCGGTATATCGGCGATGCCAGTGACGTTGAGTTCGTAAGTGACATTATTTCCACCCAGGATGGTGAGCGCGTAAGTCTCTTCGTAGAGACCCGTTTCTTCCGGTTGGAAGCGTATCTTGAAACTGTGCGATTCGTTCGGCTGGAAGATCCATCGAGGCTTCAAAGGCTCCTCCAGGATCACCTTTGAAGCGGAGACGCTCTTCGCGTCTTCCCTTTCGACCGTCCCCTCTGCCCACGACCGATCCTCCGTTTTGCTCGGCGATATTTGCTCTTCCGTTCTACGCGACGATCTTCGTCCCCGCCTTTTGCGATTCCCTTGATTTTCTACGCGACTCTCTCGCAAGCTCGCCTCGTTGGCCTGCGTCGGTTCGCTGATCGGCAGGGCTTCCGGTATCGGTGTCAACGAGACCAGTCCATAAACGTCTGTATACATAGGCATTGTACATACAAATGATCGACTCGACGAATTGGAACGCTCGTCTCTCTCAACTTTACGCGCAAGATAGTTAAAAGACTTATCGTTAGTAACGTACTTCCGTAAATCTGTCTGTCTCGTTTTTGGATGTTTCTTGAGGCCAGGACGGAATAGAGCTTCGGTCGCAGATCCGGCTCTTTTATAACCTCCGCTGTTGCGTAATTTTAGTAAGTGCACAATTTACAAGTTTACACAATGCTGAATTAACCAATAAACAAAATATGCACCTCAGAAATTTTCTGAATTTTAAAATCGAACTTTTGTTAGAACGAATTTCTGATTGCTAGTGGGTTGGCTTTTATCGGTGAAGTTTCGATATCGAAAATTACGTGAATGGTAACTTACAAAGAGCAGATTTTGCCAAAATGTTTTCGCTCATCCGAGAAACTATTGTATCGTTGATGGTGTGCTGCCAAGGATCGGTGGCCTTTACGTACCACACGTGGAATTTTTGTTCCTCTGAGCGCACCTATTTTAACATCTTCTTTCAACCTCTATTTGATTTCTCAAGTTTGTCTATTTCTTTACCAAATATTCCTCTGTTACGCGTAACAAGTACATACGTATCTTGGACGATATTACCTCACTGGCGGTATCTGGAGGTTCTGTGTCCCTGGACTTGGGACTTCTTGGTTCTCTGCTTCTCCCCGCGGAAGCTGTTTCCTGAGAAGATGGTGGTAAGCTAAATCTTAAGAAATTATCAAGTTGCGATATATATTATTCAGGTAGTAGGAAACTACAATGTGCTCGTGCGATAGTTACCCTTATCGGATCCCAATTATGAATTACGTTCTCTATAGCGGAAAGATCCGAATAGTATCGATCCATGGCCATCGCGACTTGTTTAATCTCGCCCGGGATATTTGCTTTTCCTAGGGATATGTAAATCACAGATTTTAATGCCCTCGCAACAGGGCACAGATTGTAAAGCGTATATGTTACCGCGTCTGGAGCTGTCTCTACTTTTCGCTGTTTTAGTTTTGCCGGAGGTTTCCCGCTTGCTGGAAGCCGGCCTCGAACTCGTCGACTTTTTATTATCACGCTCGCGCCTCGTCGACTTTGCGCTTACCTTCCCTCGCCCCTTGGCTGTCTTTGAGCCGGAAGCACGCCTACGAGTCTCCTGCAGTATCGAAAGAATTGCATTCTGTGGATAAAAATCGACGACGAATCGACCGGGTTTTTGCTAGAAGAATTTCTCGGACTTTTGCGGGGCGGTCCTTTTGCTTCCGGGGGTGCATCTTCCATTGAGCGAATCGAGCTCGTCTGCTGGATGCTCTCTCCTTTTTGCCAGGCAGGATCGATTCCAGATACATGGTTCTCTCCTGGTCGGTGAGCAGATCATAGTCGGACGACGACATCTTGTCGATGGCCTGGATCCACGCGCTATGTTCGGCCGCTTTATCTGTTGCAAAATATTCCACACGTCTCCCTTTGTGTCCCGTTGCATCGATGATTTTCCGCCGCGTTCAATGCTCGAGCTAAAGATCTTACCGTATCTCCGTGCAAACTCCTCGGCTTTGCGATTGTAATCGGCCATCGAGTTGAGGAAAGTAACGAATAGAAAGTACTCTGCGTGGCCAACGATCCGTAATAGAAGAAGCAGCGTGTCGACGGCGCTACTGCGGAGGAAATCGCTTTCCAAGCTTTGTAGGACGAAGCCGCGTTTAAAATCGTTCCCGGATAATCTGCGAATAATTAGTTCAAATTTTTATTCGAATAATTTCGAATAAGAATTCGAGAATAAAGAATAATTTTTTATTCGAGTGAGTTTTATTATTAAAAGTAATAAAAATTTATTCGAATATTGGGTACCGTTCTTCGAGAGCCTCGCCGAGCATCTGGGAATTCATTCCGAGGAACGAAGTCTCCCTTTTCCTGCCACTTCCACCAGCGCTCCTCGCGCTAACTTTGCCTCTTGTACCAACTATCTGCTCCAGCTGCCTCACAGCTTGAACCGTGTACTCGTATCGACTCAACGGATCCAACCTCTCCAGTGTATCGCGAGCGGGAACATTATCGAATTCTTTCAAAGGATCCGGTTCTTCTGGAAGCCGAAGGACTCCGACTACTTTCGTCCCAGCGGCTTCTGAACCTTTCTTTCCACCGGATTTCTGTGCTCTAACTTTTCTCCCCCTTGATGATTTTCCTCCCTTTAACTCGCCTTTCGCTGATTTAGTATCCGTTTCGCGAGTCTCGCCCGAACCGTCGCGGGCCGATTGAACCGCCAGTCGATCCCTAACAACGAATCATTCGATAAAATGCGTGCTTGGAATTAAATAGCAAAGTGGATTCACGCTTTCTCGCACTTGTGCTTTTCAAAAGCTTCCATGTAGTTGTCGTAAGCGTCGTTGATGATTTGTCGTAGTTTGATCGAGCTTGAGCCGACGCCGAGTGCTATTGCCTCTGTGATCGCTTTGTCGATGCAAAGTACAGGGACGTTTAACGCCGTCCCGCTTCGGCATGCTGCTTCTTGATATTCTATAATGTAAACGGCACAAAGTCCGGATTCGATCGATCTGATTGCCAGTGCTTGAATCATGAGGAATTACTGCAAACGATATTACACCTGTGAATGGGGCACCATGGAAAATGATACAGACTTGCTTCTTCGGCTTCACGGCTTCCGAAAGATCATTCAGTGGGGCGGATTCACGTTCGATACTCTCGAAAAGGTCTTTGACGGGATCCTTCGACCTGTCGAGGTAACCTGAAATCGGAAACGCGTGCATAAAACTATACGTACGTATATATACTAGGGTGGCCCTTGTTTTCAGCATGCGATTTCGTTTGCTTTCACCTCCTATGGTGGCTCCATTTCATAAAAAACTAGTCCCTGAAAGAGATTATTACAATTTTTTTTTGTTATACATAGCATAAGAACGTTATGTTACATTTTTAATAAAGTTCGCGAATTTCTTTAGATTTTTTTACCATTTTTGGTCTATCATCGTGGCTTTACTCCTTAATATTATTTGAACAAAATTTCGATAGGGGTCACCATTTTTGAGAAATTCTTTAAATCCAAACTATTGATCAATTCTAAACTTTAAAGCCTGGTGCACTTTTTCAGGGACTATTTTTTTTATGAAATGGAATCGTTCTAGGGAGTCACAGCAAAGAACCCGAAAAAAAAATCGACACGTTTAAATAAGTGCCACCTCAATATGCCTATTTGCTTCCTTATTTTGCACGTTATTAATACTTGGACCACGAATAACCAACTTTCTTTCGTTTCGCTTGGAAGTTGTTGTTGCTGTTCATCTTCGTCCAAGCTATCGATCAACCGATCTCGAGCCGCTTCTTCGCGGAGGTCGTCGTAAAATTTCGTGAAAATCGGTGGGATCGGTTCGCCCGGCTTTCTGGGAGGCAGCAGTATTTCTCTGGCTTGGTAATAACTCAGCAGTGCGTCCGCGACTTGATCCTCGATTTGAAAATATCTGAGACACCATCGTTTCCCTTTATTCCTCGCGGAACAGGTAAAACATCATTCACACCGTTCTACATAACAAAGGTTCACGTACTCGTCTAGGTGATGCCAGAAAAATTCGACCGGGTATTCGACAGCGTTCTCAATTCTGAAAACAATCTCCTGCACCTCGGTAAACGGCACTGTCGCTGCAAATTGAATGCTGGGTTCGATGATATTCAGGCTTCTCTCAATCCCACGACCCTTTAACGAAACCACCTGCGTTTCCAGACTCATATTCACGACTATCTTGAGTTTCGCTTCGACGCAACACTGAAAACGGCAACATCTTTCACTGATCCTTTCGTCCTGTTCGAAGTAAGCAATTAAGGGTTCGTTTGTACCGTTGTTCCAGGCTGGAAGTGCACACGAAGGATCTGTGTGCGATCAGGTGGGCAGCGGCTCGATTCTTGCTGCACGTAGAATGGGCATTTCTCTACTTGTTTCTTGCCTGCGCACGTTAACTTGGCCTCCCAGTCGCAATCGACCAGTCCCCTGAGGAATCATGAAAATAACCGAAGCTGAAGAAATGAGCAAGAAGAGAAATGGAATATAATCGATGCACGCGCCAGCGAGCCCTGCGGGCATGGATGAACGGGATGTTTTTGCCAGACTTCCGTAGTACATATAGGTCCTTCCCAGTCAGCAGTTTTTTTATCGGTCTCGCTCCCACGTAAACGCATTTCCAGGTGCATATTTATCGGGGTCACTCGGTCGGACTTCATTCATACGCGATACTCGAACGGGGGAGATTTTTCAGCAACCGTAAATGCTTGTACAATTCTACGATTCGGCTCGAATGAACTTTAAGGATGTATTGGACGTACAATATCAAACAAAAGTATAGAAAATTTGAAATTCTTGAATATCTACGTCCTACGCATAGTAAATCTAGATGTAAGGAACTCGAACGACAGTTGGAGTCTTATTTTTAATCCTAGGAAGGTATTTTTCACTTTACAAATGCTTTCTCAATCATTATTTACTAAACTTTTGGCAGTGAAAATGCCCAGAATTCATAATTTTCTCAAGTTATAATTTATTTCTTTAAAACGGTGTAGAGAATACAATTGAAACTCGGCAGATATTTTCATCTACCCATATACTGCATGTACAAAAAAATTTAAAACATTGGTACTATTTCTTCAACATTTTTTCAGATGGTTTATTTGTCAAGATCGTTTCTTTCCATAAGAGTACGTGTAAAATCAGTGAAAATTAAAATCGTTATACACTAGCGGACAAAAAAGTTACCACTTCTTCGATTTGTTCTATTTTTGTTATTTTTCAGCATACGTTTGGGACAGTGGTATTTGTTTAATATGCATAATCTGATAAAGAATTTAAAGCTGTATAAAACCCAATTAAAGTTGAATTTATTTAACTGACAAATAAAAGTGTTACATGACATTGAATGGGGTACAATTTTTGGGACCGACAAAGAAGTTACCACGTTTATTAACTTGTTAGGTTGTCCTAAAAGCAAAAGGTGCCACCACAAAATATTAGATTTTTTTTATTAATGTTCAAAAGTGGTAACTTTTTTTTCGCTTTAAAAGTGTGTTGTCTTGTTTAATGTTATGAGGTTTTTGTTTGTTAGTTAGATAACTTTTACTGTAACTGGATTTTATACAGCTTTTAATTCTCTTTCAGAATATGTATATTAGGCACATACTGCAGTTTTGAATTGATATTGAAAAGTAATAGAAATAGAGTGGTTCGAAAAAGTGGTAACTTTTTTGTCCGCTACTGTAACTTAGTAACCGTTTAGTGAAGTCATTTAAAAATTTTGGAGCACATCAGGAAGATTAAAAAGATCAATCTCACAAATTTTCATCAACTTGGAACTATTTTAAAAATAGGTCCAATACATCCTCAACTGACGCAGTGAGAGTATTTGTTTTTTCTAGTTTATATGATTAGTAGAGCCAATTGGAATACATTTTTACTATTAACTCAATTTCGAAGAAAATGTGGGTTAGTCCGCTTTTGCTCTCACTGTCTCAAATGTTCGACAGATTTTTTCAGACATACAAATTTTTTACAGTTCATCATAATATTTGAAGCAGAAAGTGTTTGTGTGTTTGTCTGTCGTCTAAAAACTTTCGATCGGTAAACTCTGGCGTCACGCAATGTGTCCCAACTCATTGTGCCTAACTAATCCAGATGAATGTGACTATTTTCACTAAAATACAATGTTTTTCATACAATCGGAATCTAAATTTCCGGCGAAGCCGAGTAGTACAGCTAATCACAGACAACTCGATGCTATTTCGTTTTCGGAATGCTTATGGTTGGGTCGAGATCTGGATGAGGCTGTGACGTGAGCCATACCATCAACTCAGATAGCTATCAAGTATGATATGATTGCCTAGAATGAGAGAGAGGGACAGGGAGAGAACGACGAAGACTAGGTGCTCCGTTTGCGAGCATGCCTTCTGGCCAGAGGCCTGTAATTAATCACATGCCAGTTGTCTTCGAACCGTGGAATCGAAAAAGTTACATATAATTTCCGTTTCTCCTTTATAAACTACCTTGTCATTATATAATCGCGTGGTTAAATTGCGAGTGAGGAAATATGGTGGATTACTGGTTCACGATCAGGATGCACAGGACTAGACATTCCCCCACGACGACGTCCTGGAAGTCCAAAAGTTTCGGGTTCACTGTAACATAGGGGTAGGTCACTGTTCCTTGTATGGTAATAGGGATCGTGCATCCGTGTGGCACCTGAATATCATTACGTTCCATTACTCGAGGAAGACACGAACGATTTCTATACCGCTCGATATCCTTTGAATAAAATCGACCGATTATGCATATTGTACCTCTATGTGAATCGTGTGCTTCACTGGCGTGCTTCTTTCCGTATATTTTTCTCGACTCGGATGCCAAGTTACCCCGAGAACAGCGTAGTCGCCGACCATTAAGTTGGCGTGCTTGAATTTCACTTGGATGCCGGACTTCGCCAGTACCTCCTTCTTCTTCGTTCCCAACTTTTTCATTCGCATCTGCACGTCCCAGGGACCGTAGTTAATTACCATCGTAGAGTAATGAGAGGCGTGCTCGATAATCACGTGCTCCATATCTGCGTGGAAGATTTTCTTCTTTTTATCGCAAAATGAATGCGAGTTGATATTTAGAATTTAGAGCGAGTTGATATGTGTTGGTCAAATATCCGGCGAAAGGAGAATTCTTAATTAACGAGATCATTAAAACGGAAGTACCGATAATGTAATGGGAAGAGAGGAGGCGAGGAATTGCTTGTCCCTTGCCGGTCGTGCTGTACTGCAGTGCGATGTATAAATTCGAATCGAGGAATCTTCTTGCCAAATGTCTTTCCACAGCCATGTCTATGTCCATATTACGCAGTAATATTTCGTCGTAGCAAACGATGCTCCATTCTTCCACTTAGAGGGAATATGTTGAGAATGTTTACTGCTCGAATTTCGGGGTTAATTGAATTATTAAAAGTTGGGTCCGTTTTACCGGTCAGAATGTCGATGTCATCTTGGGACAAATCGGCTTTTCCGGGAATGTTGCAGGCGTGTGAGACAGTCTCCAGCTTCTACCACGGTAAACGAAATCGTTGGAAAATACCTATTGGAAATATTGAGAGAATTGCGTGGCTCCTTACGCTCATAATGTATTCGCTGGTCAGACATTGAATCGCCGAGTATTCCAACGAGATAGGGTGTTCCAGGTGACCATTCCCACGAGCAATACACGGATACACTTGTGGAAATCCTCCAAAAGCGTTCACAGTTATCGTCATTGGAATCACGTGATCGATCTGAAAAATGTCATATCTTTTTTAAATCATGGGGGTCCGGAGGGGGGCAAAAGGTGCAGTTGCTACCCCTCCTGACTTTTGAGAAAAAATTGTTTATTTTTAAAAACTGATCTTTATTAAGTGTACTAAAAAGTGAATATTTTTAAATTTTTAATTAAACTGCGATTTTTTTCATTATTATATTTTTCTTTACCGTCACCCCAAAGTTTTCTCCACCCTGGAAAAATCTACGCACGCCTTTGTTTTAGATATTTCAGGCTTCTGTAAATTAGATGCGCGTAGTACCTCGAGCATAAATCGACGATCGATGGGACCGAGGATCGTTGGCCGATGCTCCACGTTGAATTTAACAAATGATTGGCCATCCACAGACCCAGCGGTTGGTTCAACTTTTAACGAATTTATGTGGAAACAATCGCACTGCTCGGCGACGGGTGTCGAACTAGTTATTTTATATCGAAGTTCTATGTGGCTGCGATTCCTTAACGTGAAACTTTTCTGACTCGGTTCCAGGAGTCGCTATAATATACGTAATACCAGTATTCCGCTTGCGATTCCTGTTGCAATGCGTCGACGTATTACCTGTTGACCAAAATCGATCACATCCGTGTCTACTGAGAATTGAATGGCGTCTGCGCTCGCGAGTATGTTGATCCTTTCAGAAGGGCCACGAACAATTTCACAAACCGCCGTGGCTTTTACTCTAAGCACCTCGAAACCGTGGAATCCTACGTGAACATGTTGCGCGGTGTATGGAAGTATAGTTCCTTGGCTTGGGACGATTTTCAACACCTGAAACAGCTAATCTTTCTATCGGTCCTTTTGAATGAAAGGGGCGTTCTTAAATTAAGTAAGGATTCGCAAGATTTTATATTCCAACTCCATCTCCCCCTTCCTTATGTAACATTCCTTACATTTTGTAAAATTCTTTTAATCGTTTCTTGGGCTACTTATATCGAAAATTAGGTGAAAGAAATATTACGTAAGACGCTACCTTACCTTCCTCCTCCTTTTAAGAAAACGTAAGAAATTCGCAATCCCCCTCCCAAAGCCTTACGTAATTTAAGGACCATCCCAAATCTGATTGCTTAGAGAAATTATAAACTTGGTTAATGTGGTGTTTCGATCGAGGCTCAGAGGTGAGTGTTTCCAAAGCAGCAACCTCCTCGGTCTGTTCAAAGTGTTTGCCAACGATCGGCAGTAAAAATTCTTGTATTCCTTCGTCGGACACAGAGCTGTCAGAATTCTCCTTCGTCTCTGTAATTTCCGATTTCAGTCTCCGCGTGTACGTCTCCGAAGCAGGCGCTAGAAGGGAATTCCCCGATGTCAAAGGATTTATTATATCAAATTATCTCTGGCTATTACTGTCGCTACGATTAATTAAAACGATCGGTACAATTGACTGGTGGCGGTAGCGACTGCGCCGGCCCGTCTCCACTTCCATCTTGTTTGTCATTTGTCTCGTTTATGCTAACATCTTGGTTTGTCACAGCTGGCTTGCACGTACCGTGATCCAGTAATTGCGTGTGCTGCGACGATTGCAATCTGCATCCCTGTACATACATTCGTAAATGCATAAGGCTTCGGTCGACTCGGCGGCAAATTACAATTAAGATTCTGTATTAGATAGCAGGGGTGTCTCACAATGAATTTTGGGACGATGATATTTATTAGAATGATTGATTTCGGAACTTACGCAATTTTCGCGCGGCTCGCGTACTATCTCGATTGAATCAGCTTGCCATAGGAATTTGTAGAGGACCGACACGGGTCCGTTATTGGTCAGCGTCAAGATTCTCTCCGCACTCGAGCCAAGCACGCAATTGAACACGAGATCCATGGAATCGAAAAGCAGATTCGGAAAATTCACTGTGCCTGTGCATGGAATTTGCTCCTGAATGAAAGCGTTGTATCATAGATTAGAGAACAGTTTGCTGTTATAGATATGTGCCGGTGATTATGAAAGTGGTGTAAATGAAAAGGCCAAAAAAATTGGGATTTCTCTTATTTTACGTTATATTCATTTATATTTCAATATTATGAAAGAATGTTGCAAAATAGTCGTCAAGTAAGCAATGACGATAGTGGTGTAAGTCGCTTGTTCTTTGCAAGTTATTTGTGAGAAATGAAATAATTACACATTTTTTTATTACGTATTAAATAAACGAAATATACTTAATTATGCTGAAACTATGAGACAAATTAGAAGAAATATAGGTAAACAATACATGACCAGAAATGCTAAAGTTCTTACTAGCAAAGTATTTGAAAATAAAAATAGCTTTTGTTAAAAAAATATTTGAATTTCTTAAATCATGAATATCAAAAAACTACGTCCTAGCACTTTTGCAATTTTGGGGACATTCAGGGGTTTAAAAAGCAATTTACTCATAAAATTTCACAAAGTTAGATAAATTCGACATTAGAAGAGTATATATATATTGTGAAACATTTCCTCCATTACTAAAAAATATTTTTCACTAAGCCCAAACGCAACAGTCTAAATAACAAAAAACACAGGACTTACAGCACTTTCATAATCACCGGCGCATACAGCCCACAGTGTTACCCGGTTAGGATGCTCGTCGTACGACATCCGAAGCACGCCCGAGTAGGTTCGCGAATAGAAATCACTCTTTTCCCTATCGAAGAAGAAGAACGCGCATATTTTCGTGGTGGCGCCATCGATTAAAACGATTTTCATGCTCTGCACGGGCTCGCCCGTGCTGGTCAACAATTGAAACGGAGGCGTCGCCGTAAGTCGCACGTTCAAGTCCAGTTTCGACTGATTCGTTACTAAAAATTCGTCTGTAAACCTCCGTAAAATAAAACTGGAGAAGATGAAGCAAAGACCATTCACAGGATAATCGAACCTGTCTGTTGTAATTTATCGGCATCCGGACATACGTCAACGCGGAACGTTAATTCCCTTTTACTGAATAAAACGTGTGGCTTAGTGAGGATGACCTTGAAGGTCGAGGTACCGATCAGTTCCCGTTTTCCAATTCGTTGAATCTGTCCGAACACGTGCCAGTCTTCTTCTATGCACTTGTTCCTATCGAGAACAGAATATCTACATAAACGTACGCATTTCGGGTGAGCGAAACCTTGAATCGAAACCGATTCACTTCGTCTTGCTTTGCTATCGATAATGCTTACTCGGTCCAGACTAACTTGCACTGCACAGTCGTCGTTCCTTCAGCTGGAACTTCCACAATCAGAGGCTCAATTTGAAACTTGGTGCTGCATCAAGCCATTCGTTTAGCGTGCAAATAACGAAGCAAGTAGGTAGGTATTTAAATCCACTCACGTGTCTGATAGCGCCACCCGACCTCGATTAAATTGGAGTTCTCGATTAGTCGACCATATTATCTGATATTGATGGCTCCCGTAGTTTCTTAATGTTATCGTGCGATTTATTCTCTGATGGCTATCGAAGAAAGCGTTGAAAAGTTTTCCGCGACATCGTTAACCGCTACGTATATTAAAAGCCGACGGAAATGAGGAGTGATTTAAACCTGAAAAGCAGACCCAAATCGAAAAGGGGGAATATTTGGGGCTCGAAGACGACGCTGCATCCGGTTCCGTTCGCGGTCAGGCCGACTGATATCGTTCTATCGCCAACGATAGATATCATAATCCTGTCTTTGCATTTTCCAGCATCGCGAAGGTACAGTGTGACGACTATCCTCATTGATCCATACGGTTCTAGATCCCCGGACTCCGGGCTAAGGGTGAACGGTGATTTTTTCCTATCCTGGAAACGATTTGAAAATACGAATGGAATTCTATTCGACGGTCAATCGACACTTTGAGAGGTTACGCCATCCTGAGACGCTCGAAATGGCACCAAATTGATACTATGGGGCTAAAAATTATTTTTATATTTCTTATGTTTAAGGCGTGCATTAATGAATATGTTGTGTAAATATCGTATAGAAATATTTAAAAATGGCTGAGTTACGTGTTGCCCCTTGGAATCCCTTTTTTCAAATTGGCTAGCAGCATAACTTGAACAATATTTTTTCGATTCACTTGAAATTTTTATAGTATCTTTTACTATTGGTTAAAAACATTTTTTGATATAGGCAATTTTGCTAAATATTTTCAGCTAATACTGATATTCTCTTCAAATCTCCACCACTTTCACAAAAAAATAATTACTTTGACAAAACACTATGTACTTCTGTCGTAAATGTCACTAAATAATGAAAATTTCCGGTTTTTTATCCTGCGTCAAAGTACTTTCTAAAGACTTTTCAAAAACTGGAAGAATGGAAGAGCGCCATTGACATTATTGTTTAAAAAAATAGTTATAATTTTATTTTTATATACCATAAGGCACGTAGAATAAAGCCCTTAAAAAAGTCTTTTCATTTACATTCTACTTTCGCCCAAAAAAATCCGAAACTTACATATGATTTTCGAGCCTCCAAGGTGGCCTAACCCCTGAAGATAAAAATAATGGGGAGAACCGCACCAAGGTAGTACGAAATCCAGCGGGTATCGGTGATTCGTTGGATACCAGCAAGTTCATCGGCACTGGCTCGAGAACTTGGACTTGACCAAAGTCTAAAGTAGCTGGTTCAACGGACACGACAGGTCCTTGACCGGTGGCCACGATCACGCAGCACACCTTCGCCGATTTCTCTCCCATCGTCAACATACTAACACGAACCAGTCGGAGAAACTCAATCAACGCGATTCTTAACTAAAACTTGATTTCCATTTTACCTGAGCGTGATCGTTTGCCTGCCCAACGCTCTCGCGATGATAGTCACCTGGATCGTTCTCGACTGGCGCGCTTTAATAAAGCCTTGGTACATCGACAGGGAATAAATGACAGTAGCGTGCTCGGGATCCTGCGTGAAACGTCAAGTGAATGTTTGATATATTTCGGCACCTGGACTATTTACCGGTTGCGGCAGCAAGCAAAAGTACGCATCCAGATCGGAGGCGTTCTCCACATCGATGCACTGCGAATAGGCGAAATTTGTGAAGCAGAATGGAAGAATGATCTCGTAGGGCATGACGAAGAGGGAAGCGACGTGGCCGCAGAATTTGATTGGTAGGATCAGTGGATCCGACTCCGAGTCCCACATGTCCACTTGCATCGCGGTGTCGCCGTCGCGAGCGATATTCGCCGTGTAAATGATCTGTAAAACATTATTTATTATTATTCGTCTCTATTACTCAGTAAATATATAAAGAAAAGGGCCAGTAATACGTTGGAGCAGATCGAAGTGAAAGACGAGGCTGCAGTACAATAGATAGACAAGAATGGAGAGGTAAATTAGGATTAGTGTAGAAATAAATAACGTCCACTTTTAGATTTAAAAGTCGAGTAGGAATTCAGGCTTCGGATTCCAGGTGGAAGAGAATTGTAATAATGAGCATCAATATAAGTGAAGACGAATTCAAATACATCTTGGGGGTTTTCAATAGCTTATTTATTTCACCGATCGGTTGAAATTACTTTGATCCTGAAGGAGCTTTGAGCAGAGACCACTCCTTCCTCGGGCGTAACGTGGAATTCCCGAGGATTCGGAGGGAAACTGGGCTTCGTGCGAGCTGTCGCAAATTCTTCGGAAAGCAACGGTGGCTGGATCCCGTCGTCGAGCACTCTTATAACAAACGCCACAGGCACCAGAGACAAATTACGCAGGGACACTGTTCGTCGACTACTGAACCCTGCGATCATACAAACCGTCAAATAAGACAACAAGGAGATTTATCGCAAAAAAGTGAAGAAATCGCTCCTTTTCAACTAGAAAAAGGATACTACAGCATTACGAGTATACAATTATCACTGAAAAGTTAAAAGATTCAAAAATACGAAAATGGGAACTCAGAAATCACGCTCGGGTGCAGTGAGCCCCGTGCGACCAATTTCTGATTATAAGAAGGTGTGACCAGAAAGGATTAATTTATCTCGTATTATTAAATTACCTAGAGCAGTTGTACCAAAATCGAGGATCTCTTTATCGAAGTGCAATGTCGGGCATATGATACATCCCCTGTAAGACAGAGAAGCGTACTTGATTTTCAGTATTCCTTTCAGAGAATCTGTTTTACACGCCTCTCGACTATTTAGAAAAATAACGCACTTGATGTGGACACTCAGTACTTGCAGACTCTCTTTCACCACGAAATCGAGTCTTTCCACAAATTCGCCCTTACGATTCGAGGCGAACGACAGATTGAAAGACTTGTGCTCGCCTGGCTTTAACGCGAGACTAGTGGGCGTAATCTGGATGCTACCTCCAAAGTCGCTTGGTTTCGGTTTGTGAATCAAGGTACCAGAAATATGGCTCTGGTTAACGGCTATTATCTAAAACGTTACGCCACATAATTATTCAATTTTCCTGTCGTACCTACACTGCATAATCACCTAGTTACCTCGTAATTGTGCACAGAGCACAAGTAAACGTTTTGCAAGTCGATTGTGACGACGTTCAGGCGAAACACCGGTCCTAGGCCCGTCCCGTGCAGACTATTGTAAAACAATCAATTCAGAGACCGTCTGGATTCTAACAATTAATTAAAGTTACTTGAGTGGTATTCTGTCTTGGCGGCCGGTGATTTCCAAGTAGGCGGTGCTGGTTACTTCGCCGACTTCCAGGGCACGAAACAAAACGGTCACGTTCTTCGAGGACTTCGGCCAAATCTCAGCTTCCTGAGGCGTGAGCATAAAACACAGATGGTTGTAGTGGAATGTTTCCTTGGTCAAGGCCTCGATCTCGTCCGCATAGATCCGCTGATAAACCAGCTGATGGACATCGGGCATGCAGACGTTGTAATATTCGAGATCGACGCACCGAGTCAGCTCCATTTCGTAAACCAGATGGAACAGCCTTTCGTATCTGCGGTGAGCGCAAGCTTCTGTTATTATTAATGTCGATTTTATCTGTCGTGGTAATTTCGTTTGTTTAATCCACGCGCCGCTTACTCTTCCCTCTGCTGGGTATCAGCATTCGCATCCTTAAGAAGCATCCACTTGTACTTGACGATGTAATCGCTTCTGTTGTGAATGGTCAGCACCTTGGTCCTGGACAATCCTAGATAAGTGTCTTCCATCCTGATGCTCCCCCTGTCGATGCGGATAGGGCAATCGCTCGCGGAACATCGAACATCTATTCCAACTTTCTCCCCTGGCGGAGACGAAGACGGGATGAAGAGGGAATATTGAAACTTTCAACGTGCACGTCGCTCACAAGGGAAGTTGGGCAATCCGGAAATTCAGGAAATTATGCAACTTTGGGTGCAAGTAGAGAAGTCGATGTGTAAGGCAAACCTATTTTTTGTTGGTGCCATAGGGCGGTTTTGGGGGTGAAATCACCCCTTTGAGAGAAATGCAGAATTTTCTTTTTTGCTGGAATATCTCGAGAATGGTGACAGATATTGGAAAGGAGTTTAAACAAAAGTTGCATCTCTTTTTATATCTACGAAACTAAGTAAATATAATTATCGAAAAATCCATACTTTTCAAGTTACCCCACCACTTAATTGAATAATTACTTTTACGCAATTTTTTAGATATGAAAAAAAAGATGCAACTTTTGTTTAAACTTCTTTTCGATAGATATCTCTCACTGTTCCTGAGATATTTCACAAAAAAGAAGATTCTGCGTTTCATTCAAGGGATGATGTCACCCCCTAAAATCGTCCTATGGCACCAACAATAAACAAGTTTCCCTTACGGTTGATCTACTCTACTTCCAGACAAAGTTGAATATTTTTCTGAATTTCCGGGTTGCCTAACTTCCTTTGCCAGTTACCTGTTTCGTATTCGAGAAAGAGTCTCCCTTGAAAATCGCCGGATTCGTTGGACAAGAAGTGCGTAGTGAATTGCAGAGACTCCTCCTCTGCTATTCTACCCTTGGATGGCTCGATCCAAAAGCGTGGGCTAGCATTTGTTGCAAACCGAATCTAAGTGTTATTCGGTGTACGTACTGTACGTCGCGTTTGCGACATGATCTTTTACTTGAGAATCTTACTCGTTGCTATAAAGAGTAAAGAGGGCTGGCGCATCCCCTACGTTGCGGATGTATGTCATCTTGGAGGAAGGAATCTTCACTGCGGTCGACGGCATTTCAATTTCGTCGGGGAAATCTAAAAGTCCTCTTGGCCCGACAGCTAAAAATCGTTTTGAATCTGTTACGCGGCCAGATTTCACAGGAATGCACATCCGGGCTGCATTTCTCTTTCACGATGTCAAGAAATATGCAGGGCCCGATCTAGGGGGCGCAATCAGGGCAACTGTCCAGAGTGGCGAAATTGGTTAATTGGTAATTTATGAGTATTAAATCTTCTGCGCAACAAAAGGTTTCAATTATTAAAAAAAAATATCTACAAAAAATTCATTCACTATGAAAAAAATTATTTATATGTGATCAAATATAAAGGGCGGCAAAAATCTAGAAGGGCTAGATCGGGCCCTGTAAATACGTATGCAGTTATTTAATCGCACCTATAACCGGCACGATCAGTTCCTTCGTGTCGGTGAGAAACCTCAATTTATACTCGTAATCTCTTCTCTTCTCGGGGACAAATTTCACGCTGTAAGAATTGGAGAGGCCCGGTGCAAGCATCATCGAGTAATCGGCCCCACGGTGCTCCACGGAAAAGAAAGGATCGCGTTCGCAGGAAATTTTCAAGTATCGCGACACCTGTTTTGTTCAAGGAAATTAGGGGACGTTTTATTTGAAAGTTCTCTTAATTCAAGAGGAAATTAAATCACCTGGGTCGCGTTACGAACTGTCACCGTCACGGTCAACGCTTCGCCGGAAGTGAATCGTTGAAAAACCACGACTCTGGGAGTTACTTGAAAGGTGTGATCCTCGGCTTTGCAAACCTCGGGCAAGTCGAGTATGTGCCTTGGTTTTGAGACATATTCCGCCCTTTCCTCCGTTGTCATTGACATTTGCTTCATGTACTCCGATGGACGTGCGCTCAGCTAAACGTTCCAAATCTTTATTCTCTTTGCTTTATGTATTTATATATGCGGGAAAACCCTTTGATACATAGGGAACAGAGAAAACCAGTGGAGGACTAATATATTAAACTAGAAACACAAAAATGGAAAAAATAAAGGAAAAAAGAAGTAGTGCCAAGATAGAATACAAGCAAAAAGGAATAAAATACAATGAAAGTAAATAGAAGTTAACGAGAATTGTTAACCGCCTTCCTCACTGAGTGCTTCAAAGAGCATAGTGAGTGGCAGAAAAAATCAACTAGGTAAATGCTACAGAATTAGAAAATAGTCTATCAACATAGTTGTTCGTGCCAATTGCAATGTGGAAATAAGTTTTCCCTCACCTCTTCTTCCTTTTCATTCTTCTTGCCTCGTGGCTGTTGCAACAAACATTGCACGATTCGTGACACGTTCAATTCTACCCTTGGTTGATTCGTGATGCGATGTTCTGCTTCCTTGTCCATCTCAATTCCACTATACGTGCGTTTTAGCAAAATCTAGGATACGTATATCACAGCGTCACTGATTAAATGAAATGGCTATATATAGGTAGTATCGACGAGTTTGCCGTAGATATCTCAACCTCCTTATATCGATCGGTTCTTCTCGGTGATTCTTAAGGGTACATAAGTTGTTTTTAACAGTTGACGTCGCATCGATAATCGAAATCGTTATTTAATCTAACCTTAAAGGTACCCTCCCATCAAATCACTCCGAAAGTATATAGGTAATTCTTAGGATTTTATTGAAGAAAAGTAAACGTCATAGAGTTAAAAACTTTTCACGCTGTATTTGTGCACAGTAAAGAACTGTCAATAACCGTTCATGTCTAAAGATGCAGTTTAATACTCTCAGTTCCATAGAAACATGTATTCTATATACAAATATACGTTTACCAAAAGTACAAGCGATTAGAACGTAATTCAGTTTGAAAGTTTTGGAACGCAAGCAGGAATCGCGCCTCTATAAATTTGAAGCTCGTCGCGGAATAAGGGTGGGGAGGATGTAGATCGTGTTGTCGACACGTCGCGGGGATCGTTGAGGGGTTAATCCAGAATCGGTGAATGTTCGTGCGGTTTGGAAACTCAGGCGGTGCCCCTTATTTAATCACTGACTGCAAATTCAACGGGCACTCAAGCTGGCTTTGATCTATGTACATACATACTTGTAATAAAAATCGCGCTACGGGCTTACCACATCTGGAACGTCAATACCATTACATCTTTTAAAGCGACCGATCATTCCAAGTGTCTCAATAAGCGTGAGAAATATTTTAGCAGCGAAAATAACTCGTGGGTGGGCAGCAGTGTCCGACATAGATGGGCACACCGTTACAAACTGGTGGTTTAGGAAGGGGGCAGCAGTTGGGTGGGGGACAACAGTTGGGTGGTGGACAGCAGTTGGGTGGGGGACAACAGTTGGGTGGGGGACAGCAGTTGGGTGGGGGACAACAGTTGGGTGGGGGACAGCAGTTGGGTGGGGGACAGCAGTTGGGTGGGGGACAGCAATTAGCTGGTGGTGGAATACAGCAATTGTTTTGCATTGGGGGACAGCAGTTGGGTTGAATTGGACAACTGGGAGGCGCAGGGGGGCAGCAAGGGTTCTGTTGATTGCGTGCGTTTTGCGGGGAGAGACAGGATTCCGGGGGGTAGCCAATTGCTTTGGCGTAAGCTTTAAGCATGCAAAGCGGCGGTGCACGGCAACGTGGAGGGTGCGGGCTTGGTGGACAACTCGGCATCTTTGACACGCAACAAGGATCGCAAACGCCATCGTAGCAGCACATCCCCGGGCACGGTCCCCGCGGGCATCCCAGCGGCGGGCATCTTATATTGCAAACTTCTGGCTCCGGTTTTCTGGGCAAACGGAGCACGGCTCGTTTCAATCAAAACCTCTTACAATTAATCGAACGTTGAAAAAAATCTACTCACAGGCATTCGATTTCATTGATGATATTCTGCAATTCTTCCATATAATTGCGATACTCATTCTTACAGTTCATGTTTGCTGGCATTTCGAGGAGACGGTCACTGGGAATTTTCTATTTCTTCTAAATTACCGTGGAAAGTGTAGTTTCTTACATCTCGGAGCAACAGACGGAAGTCGGTACATACATGTCGCTTATAGTTATGGGGGAAATAAAGGAATGGCAGTACGCGCACTCGGCAATGTTCATGTTAAGTGGAGCTTTCCGTCTGCATCTTTAGGAATTAATTAAAGGAAAACTGTTACAGATTATTTAAAGGGACCTTTTGCATTGCATTAAGACTGTCTTGAACTATAGAAATATATTTTTTCCTGTAATTAATCATTGCAAATGGCACTGGGGAGTCGTTGAAGTGGAAGCGTCAAAAACGTCGTTTCAAAACATCCTTTCAGGATTTCTAAAGTGTTGACCATTCCAAAAATGAAATAAAATAAAAATATATATAAAGAACAATTTTTATCTTAAACGATTTTATTAAAAATGCACAAAAAACTGAAAAATAATTCTTTCCTTGTACTACAATTTCGATAGTGTTTTCCATTTTAAATAAAATCGTGGATAATGACATAAAAGTTGTGCATTTTATTCAGAAAAATACAGCGAAAATATAAAGGAAAATACAAACCGCATTCTTTTGAATCCGCTACATCAGAGTTCAGAGAACGCGGTACTCTAAAAAGTACACGATTACAAAGTCACCTCGAGTACATAGTAAACGAAATACAAGGACCGATAGAACGCGTACAAATGCGCGAATAAAATAAACATAGAAAATCACTGAGGAAACTAGACACATAGTAGAGTTTCGTTTCCGGATTAGTACATCATCGGCGGTTGCAGGTGCCTATTCGCGAGTATAGTTTCCGGTGAAACGAATTGCGTGTTCGGAATACAGTCTTGCCTCCTGGCCAGGTACTTGATACCCCCGATGGTCCTAGCCTCGTGGAGATCGGGCTGGCTGTGATGCATCCGCTGGAACTGTGCTCTGTTATCCGGCGCAGGCGCAGGCGTGAACGCTCTGTTATCCACCATGGAGTTGAAGTTCTCAAAGGCATCTCCCCCGGCACGCTCGAGGCTCCCTTTGCCGTGGGTGTCGTAGCTTTTAGTCGCCGCTACGTCACCCTCGCCGCTGTTCTTCCCGAGATTCCAGGCGTTCTGGTAATACTGTTGCATTTGCTGATAATGAGGAGGGTATGCCCCGTCGAACTTGTACGAAGTTAGGTTGCACCTAGCGGTCAGCGGGTTTCTCTCGTTATAAGGAATGCCACCAGCCGGGTTCTGCGCTTGGAGAGCTTGGTATTGCGCGAAAGAGGCCTGCTGCTCCGTCAGACCAGCGCCGTTTTCTCTCTCAGCCTGCAGGCTGTAACAGTTCCGCGGGTTGTACTGCTTCTGCCTAGGGTACTCCCTTGCCAACTCGTGGCCCATCTTCTTCAGAGTGGCCTGGCGTTGCGGGGGCGGATTGTTCGGAGCCCTGTGGTTCATCAGACCATTGGCAGGGATTCTTTTCGACGGTGATTGCTGGTTCGACGCGATCAGTCGCTCTCGCCACTCCTCTTCCATCTCGCTGCGGTCTTGGGTGCCATTCAGCTTCACCGGCTGCTTGTTTGGGCTCATCTTCGCCAGATATTCCAGCCCCATTCTGGCCTCCGCCGATGCCTTCAGCTCCTGCAGCTGTTTCCGCGCTACCTCTGGATCCTGTAATCCGTTGTTGCTCCTTTGAGGTCGAATCACTTCCTTGTACACGCGCATCTTCAGCAAGCTTGAGGGCTCCGAGGTGTGTCTGTCCTCTTGACGTGGCGGAGGATCGTTAATTGGATGAGCACGCTGTTGACTTTGCTGCGGGATATCTCGATAGATCTGCTGGAACTGTTGGTGCATCGGGTGGGGAGCGGGTTGCTGATGCGGATAGTATCGGTAGTCGATGTTGGGTGTTTGTTTGACGGGCTGATTCGCGTGGTAGTTGCTAGGAATGGTATAGTGTTGAGGGTACGCGCCGTTGGCAGACTGTGGGGCAGGTTGACGTTGCCAATTAGCCTGCTGACTGAACTGATAGTGCTGATAATTTGCATGATTATCCGGACGAACGGGAAGCGGTTGGTTGGACGTTTCATTGAGCTGCTGTTGCTGACCTTGCTCGAACCGGCGAGCTTGCTCTTGCTGCGCCTTTAGCTCTTGCAGCCTCTCCAGCTCCATGTAAGACAGCCGCGATGGCGTTAAATGAATCATCCACTCTGGCTTCTCGTCCACCGGTTTTCTTTTGCGCGCGACGCTGACGGGTCTCTTCACTGGCGTACTCTCCTCCCGTCGCTGAATCTCCTCGAGGTACTCGAGCTGCCTCCGTTGCTCGTTCAGCAACGAATCGAACTGCCTTCTCATCACGTCAACGGGCACCCTTTGCTGCTTCATGGTAGCCACCAGCTTCTCTTGGTCGCGTATCATGCTTGCGCTGAACTGCAGGTTTTTCTTCTTGCTCTGTTGGACGGGCTGAGTGTCCTGCGCAGTGGGCGGTCGATTCTGCTGAGCGTAGGCCATCGAGTTCTGCTGGTTTTCATTCATCGCGCTCGCTGGTCCAGCATTTCTGTACAGCTGTTGATACCGATACGCTGGTTGCTGCTGCTGTGGCGGCTGTTGCTGCTGCTGATACTGCGGTGCGAACATGTGTTGTTGATTCTGCGATCGAAACAGTGGCCGCGGCTGGGTGTTAGAAGGCTCCATTGCTTCTTGATTGCTTCTTGGCCAGCCTGCTTGATTCGCCGCGTATTCCATGCCTGCCTGATCTACCGGGTAGCTATGTTGAACGTTCATTTGTGAGTACTTGACTTGGTTCGCTGCCGCGTCCTGAGGCGAAGTCATACCCTGCCCAGGCAAATATCTTCTAAACCGTTGATCCTCGTAGTTAGGGGGGACGGTCCACTGGTTCCCCTGTAACTGCTGTTGACTGCCCATCATCTGCATCTGGTAGCTACTGGCCCGTCGCTGGAGCTGCTGCTGTTGGGCCAGGTTCTGTTGCATCTGCTGATAGATTTGGCGGGGATCTTGATGAATCGCGTGTGCTGACGAACGATTGCGTGCCAAATAATTGCTCTGGGCTCGTTGATGTTCGGTGCCCCACGGGTTGGATGGGTCGGCGCCGATGAATTGCTGCGACTGCGCGTGCCCTTGCTGCTGGTTCATCATCATCTGCCTGTACAGCGTCGCGTTCCGGCCACCGATCGGCTGTTTCTCGTAATCAGGACACGCGGCGTCGCTGGCTGGTTCCGCCGTTTTGCTCCTGCCTTGATCTGTCGTTAGTCCTGGATTGCTCGGAGGCTGCTCGATAGAGGGATGAAGGATTGTTGGGGTTTGAGGTGTGTCGTGAGTGGACGCGGGCATCTTTTGCGGCGCGTGAGGTACGAAAGGACGGTGCGGCTGACCGTTGGGGACTTGGCCCAGCGTGCAATCGGAGTTTGGATTCGTCTGACCAGCCTGAGGATGGATGGTGTGGCGAGGAGCGGCCGGGTGCTGACTGACAGCGTGCATGTTCTGCTGGAAGGGGATTTAATAATCGGAGTTTCAGAATCGAGTATCTATAGTCTATCGAAACATCGCTCAGTGTTTCACGCGTATCGGGGTTTGGGGAAAAAATTATAACTTCTAAAGTAATCGGTTTTCGATGTACCTCAATAATTTTTAAAAGGAATATAAAGCTACATTAATTGGTGTATGAAAAGATATACATTTTCGTTAAAAAAATGGTGATAATCTTGCTTTTTTATTGAATAAAAAAGCCTTTTGACAATTTGCATTATTGCAATTTGCTGATAACTGAGTACTGACTAACTTTTACTCGAAACACTTTTTTGTTAAATTATTTTTATCGTGTGCAACGCGCTTCACTGCTATTTTAAAGCTAAAGGCAACATTTGGGATGGAAAAGTTATAATAAATATCGTATAAAGACTTGGAAGTAAGGAATCGAATGTTTAAACTAACTATTTCGTTACTAGAAACTTTAATGTGTTCTAAATTAATATACACAAGATCTCGGAACTACCTTCTGGTAGTTTTCTTAAAACTCAATTCAAAGTTGATAAACATTTAAGATAAAAATGCGGGCGAATTGTTCATACTGCAAAGAAACTATTTATCAGTTCGAAAGATATTATAATACTAAATATGACTCACAAAAATCGAAATAAACACATCAATATTCATCAAATGACACATGTTTAACAAAAGTTATGACAAATTAGCAAATTCGGTAAAAATTATGGACAGTACTGAATAGAGAATTATAAGAATTTATGGATCATGGACTTCATTTTTTTTAATCTTTTCCATTGCTCGAAACACTGCGCGTCGGTGACTTTACTTGGCGATGTTGATGCTGGAAAGGTTGCGTTACCGCCGCTGTATCGCCCTGTCCATTGTTGTAAGACTGATCAGCGGCCGGAACCGCGAAAACTGTGCCCGTTTCACATGGGTTTTGCTGCACAATAAGAGCGCCCATCAAGTCGGGGGTGTACGGCGGAGAGTTTTCCAATTTTTTGATTTTCTCGGCCGGAAAGGACTTGAGTCTCGGCGATGAGCAGGATCTGGTCTCTCTGCACCTGTCCAGAGAGGTGAATCTGGTCTTTGGTAGAAGGCAGGCGTCGACGGGCTTGTTCACCATCGTCGGGGATTCATGGGGCAGATTCTGCGAGGATGGTGACTTTTCCGGTTGCCTCGGCTGCCTCTGGTGCGCGTGCAAGCTGGTCACGCTCGTACGTCTCAACTGAATCTTCTGCTTCGCGTTTTTATCCGCCGAAGCCTTTCTGGACGCAAAGATTTTTTACTTTTCGACGATTTGGGCAAATGGCAACTTTACCATCTAGAATCGCAAAATGTGGCGGAAAGATATTTGAAGGTAATTCGCACACTGTACGGCTCGCCACAGTTTGGTGGCCACGAATGGTTCGTTGCTCGAATTCTAGGCTACAATGTCCTACCTCTTGTTCATCGTTGTTCGGAATTTTGCTTGGGACCGTAATTGTTTGTGGTCAACGAAATAACATCTGGAACGGCTCAGGCAATTCTCTAGCTCGGATTTTGCATTACCGCCGGACTTGGAACTCGAATTTTAAAGACGAGAAGGAGAAATCGACGAGACAGTGGACGGGGTTGCCATGGACGCGTCTCAGGCTATGCTCTCGATTCCGAATTCTATCTTCGGCTTGCGAGAGAATCTTCGGCTAACTTCGTTTCTGTGATAAGTTCGTGGCAAAATTGTACTGTTGGGTGCGAGAACGGCCTCGGAACACTCGGACACTTTTTGCATAAAGCGCATAAGATGATTCCTCATTCTTTAAAATTGACAGAGATATGGTAAATGTAAATCGATGTTGACCAACCGAGGACCTCAATGAAAGTATCAAGCAATTTTTCATTTGTGCCCTTTTCAGTTCTTTCCAAATTTCCCTGCGTGAAAACTATACAAGATATAAAGAAAAATATTATTACAATGTAAACTTAACGGGTTTTCGTACGCTATAAAACTATACAATCGAATTATTTAAAAATTGTAGTTTAAATACAAAATCGTCATTCCATAGTTTAGAGACATACTACAAATCACACTACAAAGGAGATATATAAAATTTTTACATATTGTAAACAGTTTTACAACAACTTCACTATGTATAAAAAATATCTAACTCGGTAATGTTTACAGATACATTTCTCGAAACTGACTTTTGGCATTGAGGGCCTTCTCGGATCCAACAGTACAATTACAGCTTGCATTGTTTGCATTGTTTGCACTGCTTGTAGTTTGACTCTGTCAGATTGTGGCAACACGCATGGCGAAGCGTGAACCAGCAACTGAATATGTTATATAGTTCCAGGAGCCCGAAAGCATCTATTCAAAGCTCGTCACTTGGCTCCTGTAAATGGTCACAGAGGGTGGGCACTCGGGGATCGTTAAGGGGGTAGGTTACCCTCCAAATTTTCGAAAATTGTTTTTTAGAATTTTTGCATATTCCGCTGGCTACATATTTTTTTATGTATTTTAAGCGCAACCCGAGGGCCCCGAAATTCCAAAAATTGAATAGACGACAAAACTGCACGTCCAACTGTAATCAGTTAACTGCGTTGGACGTGTATACACGTCAATCCAAATCGCTATTGCGGTGCGGTTGACGTGTATACTCGTCAATGCGTGTCTTTAATTCCGCACTCTGTGAGGGATTTTTAAAACTAAATTCCCCAGTTAACAGGTTAAACACGATTTCCCACAAATAAGTTTTCCAAAGCGGCGAATAAAAAAACTCGAAAACCGCTCTACCGATTAGAATGAAAATTTACAGGGAGGTGCAGGAAATTATTCCCCACAATGTGTCGGGAGCACATTGTCAATATAAATTCTTGAAAAGAAAGTTAAAAAATATTTTTCCTACAAAAAAGGATAAAGGATAAAACTTGTATTAATTTGTTTATCAAAGTTTACTTCCGACACAAGATGGAGACTGTCTTACAGATTACAAAAATGCCTTTAAATAGTTTGTGCTTTAGGTACACGCACTCACATTTATGTTTATAACTTGTTTCCTGTAAATATATTTAAAATTTTCTTTTTGTGCATTAAAGTCAACGAAATGACGATTAAAAATTAAAACACAAATTATCTCAATATTCGTTTATGACTTCAGAATATGCGTTTGGAGAAGGGCCAGATTTTGAGCTGTAGAGGGTAACCTAGGGTGAATGTACCAGTAAATGAACACAAACCAGTGAATGGACATTTTTTATTAAAATGAGTAAAATAAATTATTAAAATAAGTCACTAATTAATTAGAGACTTCTTCTAATTTCTTGCTTCATATTCGAACAATTTTTGCAACACGGGGAATCAATCGCGCTGTAAACATAATTGTATAAAAGTGTTCATTCATTAGCCTTAATGTGTTCATTTACTGGTGCGTTGACCCTACCACATTAAGATTAACGAGCATTGCTTTCAATATAATTTTACTGTTTTTATTGTGTATCGTTTATACAGGAAGAAGCACATGTTAATACATCTTGAGTATCACGATAGTAGCGTAACAGTATTCTTTCTCAATTTGCATAATTCGCATAATTTCGTCGATCAATGCCGACAGAGCCTGCTGCAAATGCCTTGTCCGAGCGCGACACGCTCAACCGACGATCAGTCATCTGCCACAGTCGCCGCAATCATACGTACCAAAATCTTGACAACGTGACTTGATTGATAAAAAAAAAATCACAGCAAAAAAAATGAATGGCACCTGCTTTTCCATTGCGAGCGACTGGTTAAAATGCTAAAAGCGCGTCGCAGCCGCGCGTCGAACAAGCATTCCTAATATCCTTCAACGTGCAAACTGTTGCATCTCGTCGATCGACGGTGCCGCTGCACTTGCTTGGGTAGGACGTACCTTGTCTACTATCGTTCTGCAAAAACACACATTTCTAGGGGGGAAAAACGTGTATCGAAGCAAACTCCACTAAAGGCACGCACAAATATGTATACACGCGAGGCGGGTGTCAGCGAGGTTGCGTCGATATTGATAAATGGAATTGTCGCGACTCGTTGCAATTGAAATTTGTATCAGCAGGTATTTAAGACGCTAATCGAGATTCGCGATTTGTTCCTTCGAGAAGGACCTTTCAAAACCACGTTTGAAATAATTGGGTGTTCGTCGTATTCGTGTTTTGACACAGTTTGGTTTTGCAATTAATGCGTAAATAATTGGTATTTGCGACACGCTCGAGTAAAGTCAAATCCGGGAATCAGGGCTCGCTTATAAAAATTTCAGCAGCCCTTTGCCTTGAATGAGTAGAGGATAATTAGGAGGTTAATCAAATCCTGGGTTAGTCTAAGTCTTGGAAGCTTTCGTCACAATTCGTTTCTTTCCGTTGATCGAGAGTAAAGACTTGATCGTTGATGCAAAATCGATCTAGCTCTTCTCGTATCGCGCAGAATTTAGTCTGCCGATACTTTCCAGAAGAACCGTAAGGGTAGGTTCAATTTCGTGTATGTCCAATCAGGTTTCGAGTATAGTTGCTCTGGAAACAAAAATTGCCACATCGTTTACATTATGGAATCGAATTTATTGGATTATAAGCACCCGTTATTAAAATTTTCCACAATATCGAATTTTTTCTAATATATATTTTGATAGTACCTCGTCTAAAGAATGCCCAGTTAAAATTTGGCATAAAAGATCGTAGCTATGTAGAGTCTACCGGTATAAAAGTGACACTTTTTTTTCTCAAAACAAGTTTTCTTAAAACTGCAGAAGTCCTAACAAAAAAATAATCGACCGATTTAAAAAATACTTGCGATATTTCGTTCGTTACTAAATTCTCCGTGGAATCATCTATAATGGGAACTGTACAACCAATCGTGTTGTTTTTATAAACATTTTCGATTACACGATTCAAACGTCTGCCAACACATGAGATTACAATATTTTGCTATGACCGTAGATAATTCCCCGAACAATCTTCTAAACTTGCAGAATTTTCGTGGTGCATTAATTTCACATAATTCTACGAGGAATTAAAAATTCCGCAGATGAGGAACATTTGTTTTGTATCACCCGAACACTCAGAACTACAAACAGTCAGAAGTATTAGATAAAATTACTAATTCTTTTTATCATCTTCAAAGATGTACGAATACAGCCCAAAAAGTTTTCTGATCCTACAAAGTTGACCTTTTTTTAAAAATAAAATACTAAAAATGACCAATTTCCGGAATGATTTAATGAGTGGGTACCCGTAATCGGATTAATCGACAGACCTGTACCTTTGCTGTTCCAAAGACACTGTTACGCGTCCATCCGTCGCTCTCGTCGGGTTCCGTGAACAAAACTGTTTGAATGAAAAACGAACCACGCGGTTGATTTCTATTTTCCAGGGACAATTATCTGCCCGTGGTGCAGGACTAGCATTGGGGATAGGGCACTGCGCAAATGAAATAGCATCGCAGTTGGTTTCGAGCCACGATCATCACCTTGCGATATATTCGCAACGGAGCACATTAACGTTATTCTGCAGAACTAACGACAAGCTGGACGGCAAGGGGAGCAAGCCGGGGGCGTGGGTGGCGGACAAGGCATAACGGGAACCAACTTCTTGGTACAGATGTAAGCGATGGTTGGGGGTGGTGGGTAACAAGGCGGTGGGCGTGGAGGGCAGGTAAGGATCACCTTTGGCGGGCAGGGCAGCGGGCAACAAGGTGGACAAGGCGGACAAGGCCGAAGGTAAACCTAATTTTCAGAGGGTATTAAATTAGCAACGAGGAATAACCCTGCCGAGACATTCGCAGGTGGAAGTTTGATAAAGAACAATGATAGAAATTGGCCAAAATTCCACCTGGCTGGCAACGAAAGTCTTTAACAGGATATGTTTCTACAGGTCTTACGGAATCCGAAATGTATAATTGTTTACCCTGAGACGATGGGAAATTTATAAAAAATAATCTAATTAAAATTAATCCTCGTCTCGGGACCAGATTAATAATTTCGCTGAATTTTGGAAGAGATCATTAAGCGGAAATATGGAAATTAGCGTTTGTCTTCAAGAACTGAGCACGGAGTTGCATGGAAAGCAGAGTTGGGCAATAACTGAATAAAAAATGATTTAAATAACGAGTCAAATGAAAGTTACTTTAATTTTAGATTATTCGACGCGTAAAGTTAATTTTTTCGCTTGACAATAATTTTCTTAATTTTCATTCGCTATTCGAAATTTTTATTTAAATAAAGTCGTGGGAATGAAACTCACTGTCGTTTTCGTTGGTCTAGGAAGGCACCGGGGTGGGCAGGGTGGCCTGCACGAAATACACGGCGCACAACAGGGTGTGCAGGGTGCACAGGGCGAGCAGGGTGCGCAGGCTGCGCAAGATATCGGGGGAGCGCAGCACGGTACCGAAGAACAACACGACTCTTTCGGACAAGTCTGAATACTTCCGCTGCATCCTCTGTATAGCAGAAAGAAGTTGTATTCTCTTTACATCGCAACCGGAGGGTATTAAACAACCACTTAATGCCCCTGATCTGATTGATCCTGTCCCGTTTTTCCCACCCTCTTTTTAGCGATCTCGGATTTAGGTGAGCTACGTACGTATATCTACATATACGAGGAATTTACTTGATCATCGCGGCGGCTGGGGGACACTGCTGCGGTAAATGTAATTAGGTGGAGGTTTCTGCCAGCGATCCATAAGCCTGTGTTTCAGCGTCTATGATGAATTAGTTCACGGTCCAACGAGAGACGACGGCATTGCTGTGCTTCAGTTACTCCTCATCGTACCTGGTCACTTGAAATTTTGCTTCTGATTAACGAGAAATGAGATTGAATGGTGATTAGTTGCTTGTTTCTCTTGCTTGTTCCCCGGACGATTCGATCTTCTGCTCTTTCGAACGGTCGATTGTTTTTTCCAGCGGGATCAACGCGGCGCGGTCGTTTGTATCGGCTCGATTCTAAGCTCGATTCACGTGTCGAACGATCGTTCCATTTATTTCTAGACTGTACAAGTTTGATGCACGTACATTGAGAAAGGAAGGAGGAGGCTTGTTGAGCGCAGAGTCGTTAAATTGCGCTTGGAAGACAGTTATCTTATGAGTACAGTAAATATTCGTTACAGGTTCACCACTCGGGACCGGGCGCGAACACGTAACGTGTAGAAGGCCACGAATTACAGCTCGAGCTGGCTTGTTTATTCCACTTCCGCCCCAAATCTCCAGCAATGCCCGTGAGATTCATTAAGGTTCTCGAAAATGATGCGAAAATCCCTTCTTCTCAACTTATTTACGTAAAAATCACGAGCGTTTTTACCGACCGCGGCAATTGATAGTCGAAGAAAGGGACAGCGAGTGAGAAAGAGTGAGAGCGAAGAATGAACACCAGTCGAATATGAAAATGACTCACTACGATACAAATCACATTTTGTTTGGTCTTATTTTCACCAGGAAAACCCTCACTAATACGTTAAAAATATTTTCATGAGAATAAAACCAAAAATTTAACTGTGTATAGTCATTAAGCCTGGGGTCTTTAATTAAATGCGAGGTCGCGCGGTGCGCTGGCTCTTATCTTATCTCAGGATTAGCTTGTTTTGACTTGTGTCGCTTTTCACGCTTGACTGGTTCCGAGGGAGATCCCCTAGTTGGTGAATCGAGGCGACGCACAATGCGTCGAAGTACTTATATCGGGACAAAACTCCTAACTTCTGAATTGATCAGTTTTCGACCTGAGTACTGTAATACTTTTTTAAAGAGAGTATACAGATGCATTGATTGGCGTATAATAAAATATACAGTTTCATTAAAAACATTGAGGTGATCTTGATTTTTTATTGAATAAAAAGTTTTTTTATCGATATTCACTTCTGCAATTTGTTGTCAACTGAATACTGACTAACTTTTGTTCAAAACACTTTTGTATCAAATTAGTTTTATCACGTGCATTGCGTTTGACTGCTATTTTAAAACTGATGACAGCACTACTGGAACTGCCAATTAGAACCGCATTGAATTTTGAACTGGATCTATCTGATTCAATATGGTACTACCTGGATTTTCAAGCAATGATTTTTGGCAGTTACAAATGAATCCGATTCAATCCGGATATCCAGATGGATGAATTAAACAGGATTTTTCAGGCCCAAAATTTATCAGTTTCTATCAGGAATTGCCATTTGTATAAACCCGGAAGGTTCATATCTGAAATTACGGATCAAAAATCTTACGGATTCAATCTGAAAATGCCACAAGTTCTTTCGAGTCTGTCATAGGTATTCTCAACTGTAATCTAAAACGCCGAGATTGTTCGGATCAGGAAATACGCTTGAGTTAACAGAAACACAGAAAGAAAAGGAGATCGTTCAATTATTGGGTCACCAACTTTGTTCAGTTTTCGCGGGGAGTCAGATTCCGGTTAGCAACTTTGTGCATTGTTCGCGGGGAAAGGATTTTTTCAATGATAACACAGTTTTGTATAGTATTTTTATCTTTATTTTCTTTAAAGCATGTCCAAAATATTACAAAAATCTTAGTCTATATAATCACTTCACTGTACATATATAAAATCACTGCCTTCTTATACTCATTGTTGAGGTTAACAGCTTTCCATCATTTGTCCCACTGCAAGTTCCTATCCACGGAGAAATATTCCCAAGTTTTATCTATAACATAAAAAAAAATATTTTTAATAACCTGACTTGTGTATTATAGAAAATACGATAGGTATTACAACATAATTTTATGTAAAACGAATAAAGAATTAAATTATCTTTCCAATTTAACCTTTACTTCATGTGTTTAGAATCGGAAGAAATTAAAAAAGTTTACATGCAACGATTGTGAAATCAACTTTGCGCGTGGAAAAGATGTAGGAACATATACCACTTCGTCGATGATGGGAATAATTTGTGGGAATAGGGTAGGAATAATGTTGAGCAACGGTTTGGAATCGAGGTAGCAACCATGTTGAAATTGTGTTAGAATGTGTGGGAACTGTGATAGAATAGTAGACTAACCTCGTAAACTAGTAGAGGATGCAGCATGCTGAAGACGAACTTAAGAGTTAAGAATAAGCAACGACTGAGAATACCGCTCATAAGAACGGCGCCGCGAACTAACGAGGAAGCTTGCTCCGTGATCAAGACTTCGACGCAAGATTAATACGGCGGAAGCTTTTGATATAATAGGTTTAAGAATAAAATTATATCAAACCTCAGCTCACGATATAAGCGGTAACGGTTATTCGACGCCTCCTTGATAACCTGAGTAAATCGGTCGAAGGACCATTAATGTGTCGCGAATACAAGTAAAACCAGGTACTAAAATGGCTTGGAAAAACTGATGAGTATCATGTGAATTTTGATCTACACTTCTAGATTCTAGTTAGAAACAACTAAAAATTTGAGCCGATTTCATCCAAAAAATTTGTGTGTTTGAGCATGCATTTACGATATGCAAATTTGTGTAAGAACTGGTAGCAAAATAATTTGAAAAGACCAATAGATTCCATTTTGGTTTGGATCTGGATTTCCAGATAGAATCAGCTTAAAAAATGAATAAAGTTACTCGAGAAGTTATCAAGAAATACAGATAAATACCATCAAGATTTTTACATGCATATCCGGTTTGAAACTGATAGAAAATATTTCATCTGGTTCAATCTGCAATTTACGGGAAGAAAACCGCATCAATCCGGATTTAAAATTTTTTAATGCAGTTCTAACTGGCAGTTCCAGCAGGGAGCAACCAGGTTGGAGAAGTCATGGGAGATATCGTATAAACAATTGGAAAAGCATATCGGATGTTTAGAACTATCTTTTTTTGTCTCTTAGTGCAAAACGAAATCACTTTTCAAAAATTTCTTGGTTTGTCTTAGAATTCTTGACCTACATAGTTCTTCATAAAAAAATTAGTTCTCAAATAGTCGCAGGTAGTAGCAGAAAAGGGCGTTTTTTTCATAAAGCCTAAAGTTAGACGAACTAAATATAAAAAAATTACGCATACGTTTTCTTACGTATTTTTTAAAACTTCGGTTGAAATAAAATTTTCATTCTCGGGACTAAGAAGTTTTTTATTGATCAGTAAGGCCATAAGTCTGGACAATAGTTTCGAAGCACACATACCCAATCATAATAGTAGAATCCATGGTGAATAATGTGAGCCAAGATTAATAAATATTCTTAAGATATAAATTTAAAAAAAAAGGAAAGTAACTCTACTGCGTATGACTTGCGATTGATGCTTGAATCACTTAGTTTCTAGGTTAAGATGGAAAATAAGATCATGAACAACTACAATTACGTAGCAATCATAAACAAACTCGATTCCTGAACATCTAGATGTAAATATTGAATGAGAAATATCGCCTTAGAAAATATTTAATTTTTCAATTTTTGTCCACATATCAACGCACTGTGCAACGATCGTATAACGAATATTTGAAGCGAGCACATAACGAATATCTACCGTAGCTACTAGAGATAAGGAAAATTCGGAAGCTCGATCGGGGCAGTGTAAAATTCCTAGACACAAGCCGTCTACAGTGGGATAAGTGGGAAGTGAATGGGAGGCGTGAGGAGTGAGATACAGATACTGCTTGTTACCGTAAGCCAGTCTCGGCTGTTTATTTTTCCACGTGTTTTATTTAAAGTCCAACTGTGTCCAATCTGCTCCCATCGCGAGATATGTTGACTTTGACGCGTGACTGGCTTGCCGACTTCTCGTGTTTCGTTGGGAACGCGTGTAGCGGCAGTGGAAGTGAAATACAGAAGTAGGCGCACCCGTTCAGGCGTTAAAGTAAAGAAGCCCCGAGGCCTTGGAAGTGAGCAGGTGTATAGTAAGTGAAGTGCTGGACGTGGGCCGGTCCTTTTTGGCAGTGTGTTATCAAATGACGCAAAAACCAGGCCCGTTGGGCGGTTGGGCCGGAATCCCGCGTCTGTTGATGCGACAGGCGTGCTCCTCGAGCCGCTGAGCAGCCTTGTTCTCGTCTTGCTTGGTGTTGCTCCAGAGGCGTTCCGCGGCGGCGCTAGCCCGTGGCCATATCCTGGGATGCACGTTGTTCCTGAAACGGGATGTGAACGCTGGTATATGTACAGAAACCACCTCCAGGCTAGCCTAGGTGAAAGTGGAAAGAAGAATCACCTGTCGACGAACTCTCCCCACATGCAGGCCTCGCCGCCGAGCATCAAACTCGTTACGTTCGCCGCGCCGGCGAACGCGAGCGGGTCGCATCTGTAAAACTTTTTCCAATCGCCGCCGCCAGCGATGTGATCTAGATACCAGCAGGCGGACAACAGCACCGGATGTCCTGCCTTGGTCGCCTCTTCCAGCTCTTTCGCCCACAAACCCGTCCACACGTGAACCACCGTGCTGTTTGGCATGGGCACTCTATTGTCAAATACCTGCCGGGTTAAGTTGGACGTTATATGTATTATGTAGCGAGGAGTGGATGCAACATTTTTCTATATCAGTGGCGCACTGAGGGGAGGGGGGCCAAGGGGTCCTGGCATCCCCAAAGGAAAAGGAAAACAGAGATTAATGTAAGCACGACTGGAGTGATTCAAGAGCTTTCTTAAAAAGAGCTTGGTAAAAAGAAAAGAAAACTGAGTTTTGAACTTTAAATAATTTTTACGACCACCTAATGAATTTTATTGAATTTGCATTGAAAATATTTTTCTCCCCCAAAATTAAATCCTGAGGGCGCCACTGCTCTATATAATCTAGCCGACGCGCGACGACTCGACTCGAATAGACAGCTGCGAATTAATTACTATACCTCCTGCCAGACGATGCTGCTGGCCTGCAGAGAATCGGTGATCCGAAGAAGCTTAGCTATGTAGTCTGCCTCGAGGAGGGCGTAATTCTGGGACATGTTACGCGTATTCATGTACGCGATGATTTCCGGATTGCTCCTCCAGCAGTCGAACGGCACCTCGTCGCCCCCCAGATGGACGTATTGCTCTGGAAATACCTGGACGATCTCGGAGAATAGATTCCGCAGGAACTCGTACAGACTCGGGTTGATTGGATTCATCGGGCCCAATTTGCCGTTCGGTTTCCCTTTCGCGTCTGGTACATAGTGCATACACGGGATGAGCAAAGTTTTACGCGTTGAAACGGACCCATTAAATAGGTGTGTATTAAGTCAGCGCTGTCCAACTTGCCTCCTGAGAGGCAAAAGCCCACCATCGTCCGCCGTTGCCATGGCGCAAAGACGCAGTCGAGTCAAAGTAACGGCGAACGTCGATGTCATGCGTGGCGTCTGAGCTCAGCTTTCCTGAGCTTGTCTAAGGAACTGTCACGGTCTCCGTTTTAGCGTCGCGAGGTTTCCTTGACAACAAGTGAAGCTGCTCGAATGAAAGGTTGGAAGGGGGAAGCAGACGCGTGAGGGGATCCTACGCTGGACAGCGCTGTATTAAGTCATCCGTGGTCTGAATGCGACGGATCTAGATACGCGATACTTGTAGGTATTTACCATAGCAAGTGGTCAAGAGATCGGGGTAAGCCAAACCCCAGGACCTGGTGTGCCCGGGGGTGTCGAACTCCGGCATCACTCTGATCCCTCTCAACCTGGCGTAGTCAACGATCTTTTGGATGTCGTTCAGAGTGTAGATCATCGAAGGGTGGAACGCTCCCTTTGCGGACAATTCAGGGTAGCTGGAGCTCTGATACGGGAAGCTGTTGTCGTCCACGATGTGCCAGTGGAGGACGTTCATTTTGTTATAGGACATTGCGTCCAGAGTCAGTAATATGTCGGACATGGGCAGGTAATGCCGCGACGTGTCCAAGAGGAGGCCGCGGTGGGGTAGCTTCGGTCGATCCACGATCGTCTGACATCTTATCTTTAGCTGTAGATTGTAGTGGAATCTCGTTAGATCGCGAATAGAGATACTTTGTCATACTTTCAGATTAGCTTAGACCTTGGACCAACCCGCGACCCTGTTGTATACCAACGTTATTTAAATTTCTTTTTCTATACATAGTATTAGTCATCACGTTACTTTTCCAGATAGCAATAGTAAACATCCCAAATTCTTTCTTCTATTACCTCATCTGTTTCTTATTACTCATCCTTGAACCTTAATCTCTATGTCTCATCCCTTACCGACCGTTAAACTCAGGACAACCCCAACTTTCCAGTTTACTGAAAACCGTACCTATATATTACACGCAATTCTTCCCTAAGTAGCACTTTAGTCCGAACAGTCTTGACACGATAATCTAGTTCTGAGTCTATTATAAGTAATTCTGTAATTCGTCTAGTTTTCGTTATTTGTATTAAGTTGTTATTAAATAAAATAAAAGAAATTCTAAGATACGGAATACAACAACCCTGGACAGTTGGACTAAAATGGTCAAATATACCACTAGTAAACTAGTTATATGTTTATGCTGCCATTCTTTTTAAACTACTTCAAAAAGAAAGAGGTTCTCAGTTCGAGGTGTTTGTATGTTATACGTATTATGTTGGTCCGCGAATTTTTCCGTAACTACTGAGCCAATTTTGGCGAGACTTATTGCGTTTAGTTTGGCTTCAATCAATTTACAGTGGCTCACACCCATAATCGTACACTCTTTAAAATGGCATAACATTTTTAAAATTGGTCCAAACGACTTGAGTTTTTTTGAGAAACTAGAAGGATTAGTTTGTCAAGTGACGTGTTTCGTCATTTGGAAAAAAATTGCAATTGGTTGGAATAGAAAAAACATAGTACCTAAAAGTCGTTTTTCATTTGTAGATTTAAGTGAGTTGCATATATGCTGAAAATTTAATTAAGTTAATCGCGAAATTCCCGAAATAAGCAATTTTGCACAGTGCGAATGATGAGGCGCCGGCATCAAAAAGTTTAGAGTCCCAGATTAAACAAGGAACAAAATTATTTTTTACTTAAATTTTTTATATTTTTATTATATATTTTTTATTTAAATATCATAATAAAAAATATAAAAAGATAAAAGAAGTTTCGTTACTTATTAACTATATGATTATTAACCAATGTGTTTCGCATACTTACATTGGAGCCGTCACCAGCCGGGAACAAGAGCTGGGAAAACGTTTCGAGACCCCGCAGGACTCCCCAGACCGATTCAGCGACAAGATTGGCGACAGGAGAGGTCTCATTAATGCTCAGAGTATCTGCGAAAGTGAAATCTCTTTGACGCTAGCATGGAAGAGCGTTGAATCGATTCGCATGTTATACCCGCGGCGTAATCTGCAGAGTCTCGTGCGATCTCGGGCGATCGCCCGATCCGACCTCCAAGTTGCGCGCGATAAGAAAAGATGAAACAAGATCGAAGTCTCGCCTCCGCCGCCTCTGTCCCAATCGCCCGTGGCTCTAATCTCCGGCGCGATTACATGCAAATCTTTGAATCGTGTTATTCGCTGTGCGTTGATCGATGCACTCAAGTTAAGCTGGTTACAATAACGGATATCATTTGCTTACGCAACCAGCGTAATTCGTTTGCAAATACATAAATAATACATCGCTTTTCCTTCCAAGAAGTACAAACACGAAGGCAGACTAGAGCGCACAGACGCGGCCGAGTGATTTAAGCGAGGTAGAAACGTTCTATTCGCAATGTTGCAAGAAGATACATATTTTACGGCGTAATGTTTTAAACAGCGGGAAACTTACATGACTCCTTCATTCGCAAATGCGGCCAGTGGTTGCCGTCCTTTTCGCAAGGCTCTCCCAGGTGGATGGCCAAAGCGCTGAGAGTACCTTTGACGGTGCCATTGTCTCGGCCCGGCGAGGATTTCACGTGCCCTTGAGAGAAGACCCGTGCTATTCGCGCGTCCGTCAGAATGATCGCTTTATACCTCTCGACCGCATCGGCCACTATGTCGCAAGTCTCGCCCACTACCTATACAGCGGAAACGAATTCCAAGCGATACCAGTAGCAGAGTATAATGGACGGAGGAACGATAGGGGTACGCGAGAAGTGACGATGGGGGGCTCACTCACGTTGAACTGAAAGGTGGACGCTCTTAGGAAATAAAACGCGTTGCTGAGGCGTCGGAGGTTCGGCAGCGGCCAAGGTTCGCCGTACGTCGCTTGGACCCAGGGGCCGGCGTCCGGGTTCAACGAGTTGCTTTGGCTGACGATCACGGCCAGCAGAAGTGGCAAGGATCTCAGCAGCGTCGCCCGCATTGTTGGCTTCGGGCGAGCGGTTCGGCGGTCGAAAGGAGTAGGAACGGAAGACCGATGCGATGCCAGCGAATGGTCATCGGCTACTGAACGCGGTGGACGATGCGTACGGTAAGCAGAGTGGTAACGACCTTAGCCCGTGCCACTTAACTAACTCTCATCGGTTGGGCTGCTCACGGTCAAGTGGGAACGACCAGTCAGTCCACTGTCTGCACCAGCCCTACTCGTAAGTATGTATTCTTCTCGCAGAGATTGCACGCTCGGGGATTCCACTGCGCCGAGTCCCGTCAACTCGGGCCGTTCACACCGCGCGATACTTTACCAGACATCCTACACGCATCATTCTGTTTATCAGGTTGGTCGCGTAATTCTTTCTGAAACGGGATCTCGGTGGGGGAGATCCTTGAACCTTGGGCAATCTTGCCGACCAACGATGGATGCTGTCTTTACAAGAGGATTTCATAGATTCAGCAAAGTAGTTCGAATGCATAGCAGCTGGCTCCTGTCCAACTGTTTCCAAGTTCGGATTAGTTGAATAATATTCTGAATGAAACAAGCGTGGTATATATTCCTGTTTCTTTCATGCGCCGCAGGAGGGTGTCACGCGACGAGTCCCTATTTCCGGCGTCTTTTGCAGGTTAGGTACTCTAAATCCGAGGTGGCGGGATGAGCCTCGGAGATTAACAAGGGGCGCGGAGGGATGTGAAACGGGGGAAAGCTCTCGTAACGGCTGTGTTATCAAAGAAGCCACTGACCGATCGTAAAATACGAGCTTGCGCATTTCCTCCGGCCACGATGACGACGATCTAAAACTTTACGGTCGAAGGCGAGCACGTTTGATGTATTATACAACTAGTTTCTAATTCCAGATAACGCAAAATGTAACTATAAATGAAGATAAAATAAAGAAAAAGTTCGATGTATCGATCGACGCATCGAACTAGCGCTCGGGGAATTCTTTGATCGACTGGAATCTGCTAGTGGCGGAAAGCACCGCCTATGGTCGCTCCGTGTCAGATGCACCGTTACCTAAATATGTAGAGGCAAAATATTCGTGACACGTGCCGTTTTATACAAAGAACGGAGGATGAACGGAACAGGGGCTCGGTGTTCGGTGGTACGGCACTGCTCGGTGAATCGTAGTTTCATTGATTGCGATGTCGTACGCTGGCCCGACGGTTGGCAGGGAGGGAAGGACGAGGAGCCGCCAAGTGGAACGTGCACTCAGCAGTGGCTTACGAAAACGAGGCGCCTTGGTCTGCTGGACCGGTTATCCACACAGGCTCCCGATACTAATTATTCAATGGTCTCTAAGTTCTCGACCTTTACTTTACAATTGGCTCAAGATCCCGGAGAAAATTAACGGCGGAGAAGGAATCGATAGCGTTGCTCGGCGTGGAGAACAGAAGAACTGAAGGCCCCGGTCGATTGGTCGCCACTTTTCGTCCGCTGCTGAGAGCGCCGAGTCCATCACCCTTTGACTCACCATTCACCGAATCGTCCACGATGCGCGACGAAATAATATCTCGGCAGTCCCCATGCTTTCCCCCGCACGATTAATTTCTTTCCCGTTCTTATTATCTAGCATTTTATCGCGACGAGAAATCAAGGGGCAGTTACTGAACAATCTAGACTGAGAAATGCGACGTGCAATAGGGGGAAGTTAGGTTTTCGTTTCAGCTATCGAGTTTGCCCGCATGAAGGGTCGCAGGGGAATCTCGAGTACCACCCGTTCATTTCTACCCCCCCTCCCGAGTGGAATTTGTTGGGGAACCTTGGCTCATCATGTCACACCCGTCCGTTGGCCCCGCGCTGAACGGAGTCTCATATACATAGGTGTAGCCGGTGAAGTTGATCTCGGGGATCGGAAAACAAGGGTCCCGAGGAAAAATCTCTCCGGCAATGCTGCACGTCGGCCTCGCATGGATCCGCGCGCGCAACTGCGCGCGAGGGAGGGTTCCTCGGGCTAGGTGGGGCACCCGCGCGAGGGGCGTCGGGGCAGAATCGAGCGGGCGACGCACCGCGCCGCGCCGGTATCATGCCCGCGATAGTAGTAGTCGCTCGTGACGACGTCGATTTTCGTAGTCGGGAGGGCGCCGTCGCGTAGCCGACTTAATCGGTGGTAGTAGTAGTAGCCGCGCCGCTGCTGGTGGTGGTGAGTCCCTCGCTGATTGTGAGAGAGAGCGTAGTGGCGTGCGTACACGCGACGGGCTCGTGTACGGGGGTAGAGAGAGCTTTGACATCGGCTCTGGCTGGCGGTGGTGTGCGGTGGTTGGCGGCGGCAGCGATAGCTTGAAGACCAGGAAGGGCGAGCGAGAGGAAAAAAGGGGATCGAGCAGCCGGCGTCGGTGAGGCGGAAGGGTGTTTCACCCGGCTCGTTTCGGAGTAGTCTGCCGGTTCGCGTGGTGGAGGTTCGATGGTGGCGTGCGTCTCGGTCGGAGCGGTGGCTAGTTGAAACTTGAGACGCGTTGCTTTCCGGCACGTTTCCACTGTGTTGGCGCGCGTGGCCACGCTCCATCATCATCCCCATCGCGGACGAGGCCTGAGAAAGCCTGACGAAGAAAGGGGGAGAGAGACAGAGAGAGAGAGAGAGAGGGAGGGAGAGAGAGAAAGAGAGAGGGAGGGAAAGGGAGGAGAAAGAGAGAGAGAGAGAGAGAGAGAGAAGGTGGTGCGTAGGTGTGTGCGCAACGGCGACGGTGGCTGGTGGCTGGTGGCGATAGCCTTTCGATAGAAAGAGTGGTATACGGAAGTGGCGGTGGCAAGTCGTGGCGGATGGTGGAGTTTTCGGCGATAGGTTGGATCGGCGGAGATCTTGGTGATTTCGAGAATACACGCGAGGTTGGGTTAGGGTGGAAGAGCAGCGGCGACGAGCGAGGCGAGACCGGACGAGAGGCGACGGGAGGACGACGGGCGCAGAGAGAAGAGATGCGAGGATGTGATCGATAAGGAAGGGTGTCGAGGTGCGGGTTCTCGCGAAACGGGGACGCCGAGAGCGCGCGTAGATACGCCGCTGATAAACATACGCGCGTAAAGGTACTTGTCACTCGGGCACGCAGTGACGCACGCGCCGACACGACGCTTGCGTCGCGAGACAGCGGTGAAAGTCGGTTATCGTGGCTGGACACCGGGACGCAAGGATCACGGGGACTCACCCTCGTCCGGAAGATCGGGAGACGGAGGGCGAGGGCGAGGGAGAGAGCGAGGGCGAGGGCGAGGGCGAGGGCGAAGGAGAGAGGAGCGATAGGAAGACGGCGCGGAGGAGAGACAGGGGGAAGACGGCGGCTGAATATCGGGCTGGTGCGCGGCTTCGCGGGGGGAACGTGATCTTCGCCATCGCCGCGAGAAGAATCTTCTTCCTCCTCTTCTCTTCTTTCTCTCTCCCCCCTGGATGTGCGCTATCTTCGTGTGTGCTCGATGGGCATTGCCGGCGAAAGAAGGTCAAAGATCGATCGGCGAGTACGAGGGTCGTGACCGGACGCAGACACGGGCCGAGCCACGCGCGCGACACGGGCGTGAAGGTGGGTCCCGGAGTAGGCAAGGAAGAGGATCCGCGAAGCTGATCCGATGAGGCGGATCGATCGCCGAGGGAAGCAGACGCGCTAGGCGTGTATCGTCGATGCTCGCCGATCCCCCACGAACCTATCCGCTTAGAGTAGAAGCGGCCAGGGGACCACGTTGCCTCCGAAATCCAGACGAGTCGAGGAAGTAACGGCGCGGCCCGGCGTGCCGCGATGGAGGATGATCCAAGTACGTCTGGAGGCAGTGAGCAAGCGTAGGACAGGGAGCTCGTCTCGTACGTGGGCCTGGTAGCTCGGAGTGATTCCCCAGACTTGCGGAGGTTTGAGCATTGGAGGACGAGCGTCGGCGACGCGGAATATCGAAGGAGAGGCAAGAAGATTGATTGATATTAGAGGGAGAGAGGAGAGCGGAGATAGTGGATAGTTGATATTGGAGGAGCGAGAGGGCGATAGAGCGGAAGAGAGGGAGAACGAGAGCGCGCGCGAGAGAGAGAGAGAGAGAGAGAGAGGTAGAGAGGTAGAGGTTATCGGTAGAGGGAGAAGGGAGTGGAAGGGTGGTGAGGGTGACGGTAAAGGGATCGAGGAAGAAGGATGTCGAGGGACCCGTATTCGAGCGGAAGCGGAGTAGTCGGCGGGCCAGGAGGAGGCGGAACTCGTTCACCGAGAAGCGGTCGCCGCGTGGGCGAGCTGCCTACGGTGGACCGTAGCCCGTCACGGAGCTACGCGAGCGGTCGCGGGAGCCCGCTGGGTCGGAAGAGAGGCACCCGTAGCGGGAATAACTCGCCGGAGCACCTCGGATACAGTAGCTACCATCACCATCAGCTGAGCAGCCCGTACTACTCCCGCGAGGAGGACCTCGCCAGTCCCGTGATGCTCGAGGAGAGGGGCAGGAGTATGTCAACCGGGGGCGGTGGGGGCGGACATCACAGATCCAGAAGCGCCTCGAGACCCGCCATGTCCAGCTCGGCGGGCATGTCGACGAGGTATACCAGCCTCGATCGGGCATCGGCCGGGATCCTCGATCACGATCGCGAGTTCGTACCGATACGGGACCCGCGTGAACGCAGCCGGGACCGCGGCCTCTACCTCGAGGATGAGCTCTACCCGTCGAGATCGGCCAGGCAGAGCCCGAATCCGCACATGCTGCGCGACGGCGGCGGCTACATCGGCGAGCTCCAGCACCAAAACAACGATCTCCAACGAGAGCTCGGGAACCTCAAGAAGGAGCTCGAGCTGACGAACCAAAAGCTCGGCAGCTCGATGCACAGCATCAAGACCTTCTGGAGTCCCGAGCTTAAGAAGGAGAGAGCGTTGAGGAAGGAGGAGAGCACCAAGTACAGCCTCATCAACGAACAGCTCAAGCTGCTCAACAACGAGAATCAGGTCAGTGGGAACTTTTCCATTTTTCTTTCTTCCCCCCTTTCTGCCTATTATCCACGCCAGGGCGACATGGTGTTTCGCCGTTTCCCCGTCCTCTCCACAGCTTTGTCCTTGTTCCGCGAGCTCTCGTAGACGTGCGCTCCAGTTTCCGTCACGTTCGCGCGGTACAATCTAGGTCGAAGCGATTAGGACGAATTCTCCTGTCGGGCTTTTCCGCGAATCGCTCAGTAAAAGTCCCCCGCAGTGTTTCCTTACCATCGCAGACAGTATTATTCTAGAATAAGTGTCGTTCGGTGTGCTTCTGCTGCTGGAATGCGTCTCTGAGTGTGTGTACCGAGGAACGTCACATGAGGGACGCGTTCGTGTTCGGACGCACCGAGAGAAACGGCCATTATCCGCTGTAAGATTCTCGCGACTGTGCCATTCATCCTCAATCTGTATTTCCAGCAATTACAAGTAAACTCCAACAGTGTTGCCGGATAGATTCTTCCACGCGAATTCCCTAGCTTTTCAGCCTGCTAGCTCTTTAACAGGCGAACCTCCTCCTACGTCCTCTGCACTCAATTTTCGCGAGATTTTCGAAAGCCGCAGGGGGAAGACGATTTTTACGACTGGTATGCAGGTCTTTCGATCGTCTCCGAGTGATAGAATCACCTGTCAACTCGTTCCTCCGACGTGTCTTCATAGACGCGCTTATCGATTAGCCAAAAATACGGTGCAGAGGGGGAGCCACCGATAGAACGATTCGCAATGATTAGGTGTTATCTGGTCGTCGTGAAATCGCCGAGCAATCGAACGTTCTGCAGCAGCGTAGGTACGCTTACTCCGGCGACTTAACGCGGTGAATTATCGACCAATTAAATTCGCGTGTCTGAATATTGACCGCGTCGCGATCCTTGCCAACGGTAGAACCGCCACGACCTTTTGCAATCGGTATTGCAACAAGTTTCGTTGGTCAAGCTTAAAAGCACGCAGTGTCTTTCTGCGTTCTCTCCAAGCAGATAAAGACGCATTGTCTCGAAGGACGGCGAATGGGTCGATACGTTAACTGCTCGCGAAGCCCGGCGCATATTTATATAATAATGTCGAACATAGTGTTTCCCAGAGTTTTTCCTTTTCGTTTGATTGCGATCTCGCACTTGGACGACGAATTCTGCTGCTGCGCTCGAAACTTTAAGAGGGAAGCTGGTGTAATCGGCGGAAATTATGGTTCCTTTGGGGAATTTTCTGTAAGGACACTATCGGTGCAATCTTTTTAAAACTTTCAGGGTAGATTATTACGTATTTCAAGAAGCGAAGAAACCTTTTTTGATATAAAAGTAACGCGGTTATTCCAAATGGCGCCGTATCGTTTACCCACCGCATCATAGCCTTGCTTTTGGGCATCGATGCATTGAATTTACAAACTTCGGAGCATCTTTAGATCGCGTTTAGCCGGTGCAGCTTAGCCCCGCTTGATTTTCTTCAAAGTATCCGCTGCGATGGTTCGTTAGTGTTGCCCGCGTGGGCATATTTTTGGCCGCGTTGGCGATGGCGAGGCTGACACTGCATGAGTCATTGCCACCGAGAGTAGAAGAATCTCGGAGAGTCAGATTCCCTGGCCATCTGCCCACGTTTCTTACTTTTTATCTGCCGTCTGTCTTTTCACGAGCACGTCCACGGGGGATTCTTATCCGCGCGCATGTACCTACATACGCGGCGATGGCACGTGCCTAATGCCTATTGCATATTGCCAGCTGCGAACGCGCCCCGGATTGCAGCATTCTTTCGCACCCCGCGCTTCCTTTCAAATAGAATTACGAAACGATATTGACAGTAGTCTTGTGCAAACACGATCGCGAATCGATTAGCAGCTCGGAGCTTTTCCCCTCCCTTCCATTAACCTCGAAAACTCTGCAGTGGGGCGCGCAAAAAACGCATTAAACCGATGGAAGCGGCTCGAGAGCAAGCGGGGGTGGCATTAATTGCCCTTTTCTGCTGGGTCGCGGGAACTATCGTTCGCTAGTCGCGCGCGATCCTCGGCAACGAGGATGCGAAAATTATAATAATTTGCGGTTGCACGCGGCGCGGGATCGCGTTATCAGTTCCCCGTTTTGTCGAGAAAGCTATAATCGAATCGACGCGACGTCGAGCGGAAACTCTGTGGTTTATGCGGCAAATTCACTGTCAAACTTCTTTGTACGCGGGTATGTAGGTTGGTACGTGTGTTTAGTTTGGTGGGCCAAGGTGGGCGCATAAACTCCAGTGCCGTTTTCAACTTCGATGCCCTAAAAGTGAGATAGACTACGCAGCATTATCGACCGCGATATTCTGCTCGTAACTTAACGTGGTTAAAGTGGGGCTGTTTAATGGTTGGTGCTCGACTGCTCGCGCATACCGCGCTGCTTCAATTCATCGAAACTGCAGCTGCTTGCCAGTGACGTGCGTGGACCAAGAGAACCCGAGCATAGGGGTCCATTTTTTTTCAAGTGTGAATTGGAGATTTTCTGTAAGGCTGCTTTTGTTCCGAACGCGCTAACTAACGGCTGTGTAATTTCTAGTCTAATGGGAGAATATTTTTTAGGGGCATGGGATAGAGTTTCTGTCTGTTTTCCAATTACAGACTCTCCGGGTGACGTTCTTGTAGATTTGGAGATACTAGTGGGAGCCATTTGTATTTGTGGCACCGAACAACAGTTCTTTACGCTATTAAGCAATAGTATATACTTAACCCTCGGTTGTCACACTGGGGTCAAATTGACCCTGCGTTTTTTAAGCAACAAACCTTTTTGTCGAAACTCTTATTGCTTCAAATTTTTTTTATGCTTGATGACACTTTAAATGTCAACTTTCAACGACGGGCATATATTCTACAATATTCAAACATTATCTCAGAATTTTTTAGACTTAATTTAACAAATAGTTTTTAAATAACAACTGATTGAAAATTGACAGGGTCAATCAAATTGATCCAGTGTGACAACGACGTTCGAAAAAGTAGGTGTGACAATCGAGGGTTAATTGTGTAAAATAATGTTGCAAATCCTATGCTTCATATGGGCCATTTTTTCATTTAATAACTTCTTTTGGTTTAAGGAGCAAAAACAGGCTCGCGGAGAGTCACAAAGAATAGAAAATACATTTCCCACGAGGCCGTGGACCACTCTGCCGAGCATCTATGTAGTATTTAACTCCTCTTCTTCCAACTTGACAAGCTTTTCAACAATATACCTCTATTTAACCGCGATAAATAATTAGAGGAAATCTCGAGTTGGTGATGGTGGAAAGAAACTCGTGAAAGCCTGTCCCCACAAATGGCAACTTATTGTTCCGCTTCCATTCCGTGCCATCTGCTCTCCTCAAATTCTTTTCACTGCCATCAGACGAGACTACCTATACATAGTTGGTCCTCTTGGCGTGTATCCACACTATCCACTATCCCGCCTTTACGCCTTTTGCTCTACCTCCACCGTCGGGATCTTTGAAATCCCCTCCGATACTGCCGGCTGGCTTCGCTTCGTAGAACCTTCTCTCGCATACATTAGCCGCACAACAATTGCTTTCGTTTGCAAGCCCAAGGGGGGCGAGTCCCGAATGTCCTCGTTAGCTTTCCTTTTAGCCCCGCTAACAACGATCTTCGCGCCGCCGAATCCAACGCCGCGGATCGATTCGGTTTTCTTTGTTCGATCGCGTGTGCGGTATTTACCGAGAATGCTCATAGCCACCGGAATAATTCAGGGCGACGTGGAAGAAGGGACAATCTACGTTAGAATTCCTCTTCCGGAAAATCGATAACCCGGCAGGCAGAATTATTTCTATATCTATAATATATAGGTGGCCTGGCTCGCAAGCATTGCCGCGGTCGTTGTGCCATTTTTCAACTTTTTCCTCGGCGCGCTCTTTTTCCAACCCCTGTCGCGTTCGTCTCGCCGCGCCAAACGATCGGCTTTAAAGCGCGAGCAGAGGATAGCAGCGACGAGGAGGAAGCGCGGAAGTTTCTTTGCTCGGATATTAGGTTGAAACGATGCCCGGTGGAACTCGCCGCGTCAGATGGCGATACATAATGGGGCAATTTCGAGGGTTTCCGTGTTGGAAAAGTATGCGAAAACTACGTGCATATAGGTACGGAGTGCGGGGGAGGGAGGGCGGGTAGGACGCGGCGCGCTGGCCGATCGATCGATTTATTTTCAAAGTCCACGGAGATACGCGTTTTACGCCCTAACCCCGAGGAACAATGCGGCCGTGCCATAGTTAGACCGCGTGGCATAGGTTCCCTCTAATAATCCACCTCGATATATTTAGGCCGATCGATATAGACGGACGTATGCGGCGGTGTACTTTGCGCGACCTGAACTGCATTCTCCCGGCAAATCCCTGTCTCCCTCCCTCGCGTGTCACTCGATTGTTCTTTCGCCTCGGTTAGGTATTTCATACTTTTCTACCGTCCACGAAATCTACCGTAAGGAACCGACTTGGGTTGCAGTGACGAGGGGCGGGGGGGGGGGGGGGGGGACATTTCATTCGCTGCGGTTGAAATTACATTCGACGACTCGACGCGCATAATCTTTCCCCGTTTCGAATGGCTGTCATCTCGGGCCACGATACAGTCGGCTATAAATCATACTTCGGGGGCATGTGTGCGCGAGCGCGGAGCCACGAGTGGGTTAATGAGGAAGCGAGTTGCAGCGTGTCGCTCGGCGTTATTTGTATAACAGTGGAGGCGTATCGCAGTGCCGGGACATGCTCTATTCGTCCCTCCACCGTGCGCTCTCGAAATTATTGTGACGTCAACTATGCGTCTGGAAGACGCTCGTCGCGGCTAATAGAGGTAATGCTGGATCGATCGTCGTGTGCGACGATTCTGTGCCGCTCGCCGCTGGTGACCGAATTCCTGATTGAATCGTGCGGCAACTTTGCCCTTAATGGTCGCGGGGGTGGTCGTGTATGAAATCTCATTACCCTTACCGTGACTCGGTAGTCGCATTTTCTTTGACTTCTCCCGAAATTAGATTTCAGATTGGTTTTCGCGTCCGATCACAATGCTCCAGTCTCCGTTGCCTCCAATTACATGGGAGCGGGAGTTGAGGGTTGAGAGTTTAGAGTGCTGAGAGTTGAGCGTTTCGAGAGTTTCGAGAGTTAGGAGCGCCGCTAACGCAACGCGAAACAGCCGCTTTGCCGAAAGAAATATCCTCCCTGCTAGATATATGTATCTGGGTCAGTCTCCGGGACATCTGGGTTACGTCAGGGACACACGATAAACTCCACTTTTATTCGGCGTTTTACGATCGATACTTCCGGCCGGCGCGGCGCGGCGTTATCGGTGATGTTCTATTCGTCCACGCGACCTGTACTCACCAGCCGGACAGGGTGGTGGCTGGGGTGGTTGGGACGATGTGAAGCGGTGTAGAGCGAGATTGCTACGACGCTCGAAACGAAAAAATTACTAGTACTCGTGACCCGCTTCCCGTGGCGCTTTAATTTGCCAGCGGAGAAACGAAGAAGAGAATGGAAACGGAAATAAACCTTGGGGATATAAAAATCCTTTTAGTCAAAGTACCAGCGCCGCGCTGCTCTCTCTCTCGCTCTCTCTCTCTCTCTCGAGCGTGGCTTATTCAGTGTTGAAACGCTCCGTTCCCAGGAAATGATCGTCCCACGAGCACGATTCCTTTCGCCGTGTTAAGATTTCTCGCCGCGTCTTCGCGATCGCGGCGCATATGTAAGTATTTGGTCTACTCCGGCGAACGACGCCACTAGCGACTATTCCCGCGAGGGCTTTTACTCGCGTTTTAGTGGCGCTCATTTATCGAGCCGGGTTTATCAGCGAGCTTTCATCGGAGTAGGACGTAAACAGGCAATAAAGTCGAGTATTGTAATGGCTGACAACACCGTGGTCTAATGACAGACGATGCGATTCGTCTAGGTAGTAAGGGCACGAGAAATACGGCTCGTAAAGTCCGTCGCGATGGAAAATCAATGGCGCCTCGGCTGTCACGAGTTCGCAATCCCATTTTACAATACTTGCTCGGCTGAATAGAAATCTCTTGGTTCAGTCGCGAATTCAACCACGATTACCTAGGTATTATTTAACTTGATTCTGGCAAGAGCGTCAATTATCCGACCCAGTGTTGCATCATCGCTATCCCCACCACCTCTTGGAAGTATATAATAACTATAATGTATTCGACACATAGATTTTGCGTGATATACATTAAATTTCAAATCACAACAGTAGCACTCCTATATTTAATAAGTAATTTCAGGTGTAATTCCTGTAGTTATAAATTGGGTAAGTACATGTATGCTTCATTCCCCGAACAATTCGATGTTCCGAACCATCTCGGTCCCGAGTGGTTCGGATAATTGACGCTCCACTGTAGTCCGGGCCTCGTGGCCGTCGCGCAGATCCCGACGTTGAAAAGATTCGTAGTTTCACTTGTTAGGGCGGAATCGTATTTGTCCCGAGAAATGCCTAGCGTAAATCGAGCTGGCGAGTCTATATATAAAGTGGGCATACCGCGTCTATAAATGTGCAGCGTTCGATTGGAGGCGCGATACCGAAACCGAAACACACTTTCGCACGAACGTCGCCCGTTTTTGCCGCGAGCCGCGTGGATCAGATATAGGTACACACACACACATGCATAGACGTATATATCGTACTTGCTAGGCCATTTTCCACCGGGCAACATAATTACCGTTGCCACGGTTGATTCATTGCCGCAATTTCTCGGATGTAATCGCGAGGCTGCGGCTCGGGCTGCGACCTCGGCTTCGGAGCAGTCAGTTTTATCGAAAGCAGAAGAGCGGTGGAAGTCGGTGACCCTTTCACGGATATTTCAGTAGTATTCGTGGAATTGGAGATTTGGGAATGCCGAAAGAAAAAGCGGCGTGTAGATGTGTTGGGTGTACGGGCGCAGGGGTCATAGGAGAGAAAGGGAGGACGATGAGGGAGCAGAAGCAGTGGGCGTTATCGAGCGACAGCGGTTGGTCCCTTCCAACTCGCACACACACACACACATACACGCCCTCCCTCTTTCCCTCTCCCACCCTCCCTTGTTATTCTTCCTTGCGCCCCTCTTTCTTTCTCGCTCTCTTTGTGCTTTCACCTCTTCTTTACGCACGTTTGTGACCCTGTTTCTACCTTCCTCTTTCCCACGCTTGCAACCCCTTCTTTTCTGCTCGCGCCCCTTCATCCCTCTGTTTTCCCGTTCCCCGGCCCTGCCAGCCCTCCAGTCACCCAACACATGTACCACTTCCACTTTCGATTCACACTTATCACGCCCTCTTTCTACCTCCCTCTCCCCCCCCTCTCTCTCTCTCTCTCTCTCTCGCTACAGACATCCCCTACGCAGCAGGAAAATCCAGCGAAATGTCATCGAAGCTGTCCCGATGAAAAATCCTGATTTACGAGTCGTGACGTCTTTGGCCTCCGCTCGGCTTCGTCAGAGCCACGGTCCCGAAATAATCCAGCGAGATTCAAAAGAAGTTAACCGAGCAATTACGAGGATACACGCGCGCAGTCTCGTGCAAATCCCGATATTGCAACGCAAACGTGGAAACCAGACTCTAGTTTCTTGGGGTCGTCGTACCTTAGATCGATCTTTCAGCTAGAACCGAGCTTTGCCAGGCGGGGTCGACCTGAGGCAGACGTCTCTCTGCCAGCGAAACGCTCGCGATTGTGTGCTTTAAGATTTTATATGATTCCTGAATGAAGGAGCTAGCGGGTCCATTGGGACACTTGTTTTTCACGGCCAACCTAGATACGTTAGCGACACTTAGGTACGCGGATCTAACGGCGCTGCTAATGCCAGTGGGCACTGGCGTTCCAGTGGTTAGCGTAAATGGACCACTGACCTACATACGCGGTGGGGAAAATGGGGTGAGGGAAAATGGCGGGAAATTAGGTCAAGGGAATTTGCATGGTTGGAATCGGCGTTGCAGTTTTACGCTTCGCTTTGTCCTTCGTGTTTAACGCAATCGATTCGCCAGATGCGACAGTCGCTCCCGTTGGAAAATTCAAATGGAATTGCAACGGGCTTTATCGCGTTTGCTCAGGTTGGAAAAGCCAGCGGGTCCCTCGATGTCGTTGACGCTAGATAATTGCGGCCGCGTAAACATCGCGCTGAACGCCGCGCGTGTCTGGCCATGCACGATGCATATCTACTTCGTACTATTTATGAGCAGCGGCACACGAAACAACGACTCGCCAGCTACGAGCATCGAGGGCCCCGAAAGAAATCGACTTATCGTGCAACGACCCCGAGAAAAATCGGGGGGGGGGGGAGAGGTAACTTGTACAGGCTTGTTTCCAAAGTACAGGCACGCGACATTTTACCACTTATTCTCTAGGTATTCTCGGAAGCACGTTATCGTGACGCGGGAAAGTCGTGGAACTTTACTCTCAGCAAAGCGAATTTACGATCCTTTTTATTATCGGTGTAGAAATTTATAATTGCAATTTGCGATAAAGGTATTAAGAAGCACTCGGTGTAAGCTTAAGTGGTGTAAGGGTTGTTCTACGGGTTGGTAATTTTTTGCAATATTGAGATCACAAAATTGTGAGATCCATAGGCACTGTGTTTAACTAATTTTTGGTAGTTTGAAGGTTGGTAGCGTTCTGCATAACTGGGTCCAATTGGACGGGGCGTGGAACTTGAGGCGTAAGATGGATCTAAATCAGACACGCAGTACTACTACTACTATTACTACACAGACTTGGCTTGTCACAGGAAATAGGGGATGCTGTTCGGGGGTATTATGTTTCCTTAAAAAGCGCAAGCAACAGTAGCCCTGTGGAGTGCGAAGATTGGCCCGACGCGATGGGGTGAGAGCGTGTCGATTACAGGGTGTCGCGTGTTCTGGTTTCGAAACGATTAGCCTTCGATTAACCCTCGACGCGGAACCCGATCTCCGGGGTGCGATTGGTATCGTCCATCGACACACTTGCCGGAGGGTGGATCGAACGGGTGGAAGGTCGGAGGAAGAAGAAAGATGGAAGGTTTAAAGTTTAAACGAAGCCCCTCTTAAGACGAGATCCTATTAACGATCACGTAAACCCTATCTCGCGGCGTTTCTCCTTACACGGGGCCCAGACCGAGCCCTGTCGTGAAAACAACCGGTCGTCGTCCCCTGTCTGCGTTAATGGACGCCAACGATGACGACGAGGGCGACGGTAGCGGCGACAGTGACGGGAAAAGCAACGTTAAACGCGATCAATGATTTTTATCTTCTACAGTAGACAACCGGGGAACAACTTTTCGTCGGAGCATTCGATTAGAGGGCTGACTCGCGTCATGCCACGTCGCATCACTGCACGGCGGCACGTATTTCTTCGACATTCATGCCCCTTTTCTTATGGTGTCGTTTCCGCTGGATTATCATCTCCATCGTGTACGTAAAAATGTGTAAGTGTAGGATTTCGGCGTTTAGGAACGGCCCATGGTGCAAGTGTGGCGCATAGGTGGCGCCCCTCAGGGGGATTCTCGTCCAACAACCCCAAAAGTAACTGATATTTAAGAATTCGTTTTTAAAAACTGTTGGTTATATGGGATTTAAGGAGGCAACTTTAAACTTGCAGAATATATTATTTTTCTGTCGATCCTCCTTATTACTTATTAATTATTGTGGAATCATCTGTTGGCGGGGTATATAACAGCCATCACAGTCATCTGATTGCAAAAAAATAGAAGTTGCTTAAAGTTAGATAATTTACGTTGGGATTTGTCCACTGTAAAGAAGAGAAAGGAAAAATTGAAAGAGTAAGTTTTTTTCATTAGACAATTTTTCATATTCTTTATATCGACGAAATAAATATTATAAATAGAAACTAAAATTAAAATTTTAGGTCCAGTACCAGCGTAAATTATTTAACTTTAAGAAAATTTTCTCGTTTTTGCAATCAGATGACTGTGACAGGTGAACATCGTCGAAGAGATTCCACAATAATTAATAAATAAAAAGAAGAATCGACAGGGGAAAAATATTTTCTGCAAGTTTAAAGTTGTCTCCTTATATCCCAAACGCGTTTAATGCAATATTACCAATAGTTTTTTTTATTTTTTAAATATCATCAGTTTCTGTTACTCGAGAATCCCCCCTTAAGTAGAGTTCGAAGCATAGAGATCTCAGGAAGTCGGCGTTGGGGGAATTAGCTAAGGCGGCTGGTCTGCGCGGCAGTGGATCCGAATATCGCGGGTTCGAGTCCCATCGCCGAAAGTTCCTTTTTTAAACAAAGAGAGTATGAAAGGGAAGAAAAGAGAAGAAATGATTGTACACTCGGTTAAATGCAGAATTCCATTTCCATGCTAAAGCGCGCCCCAAAAATACCCTGCCTGTAATCATCCGGTCTAACAGAAAAACATACTCAGACATTTTTCGTGAGACTTTTCCTTTGTCCAACAAACGTAACGTTTACACGTGTGCTCGCGGCCCTCGCCGCGATGTCGTCATTAACGATGGCTAACGAGCTGAACCAACCCTCGGGAACAATACGCAGGTACTGGAAAAATAGTTGAGTACGAGGTTCGGGGAAACAGTGGAAAGATTGGCGAAGAGTATGAAGTAAAAGGGAAGGCAAGGAAAATACACGAGCGTTGGTCAAGGAAAGGATTATCGAGGAGAAGAAGTTGAAGGAGAGAACGAAGTAGTGACACTCTTATGATAGTAGAAAAGCAGAGACGAAGGTGTTAAGAGAAATAAGTGGAAGAAGCTAAAGAAAGTCTCAAGGAGCTAAGGGAGTAGAGGAAATATTTTAGGAGGAGGAAAGCGAGAAAAAGCTTTCACGGGTGGCGAATCCGACAGGAAACACGCCCCGAATGGTTTCGTGCTCCGTTACATTAAATTGTTATGGTATTTCGTGGAAAGCTCTTTTCCAGCTCGAAAATCTTCTTTCGTCCCGTAATCGGTCGATTCTCTCCGTTTCAACTATTCCGTGTGGCTGGCAATCTTATTTCCCTCCCGAGTAAACAGAGCGCATTTATGCCGTATCCATCGTAAAGTCTAATGCCGTCGTCATGAAAGTTAAGTGTGTATTTGCATTGGGGGGAGAGGGCTGATTATCGATTTAAAGGGTTCCGAGGAACGGGAACGAGCGATCGTTCCGACGAACGCATTTATGTTTCGCGCAACGCACAACGCGCAACGTGCGGCACTGCAAGCTTTGCCCCGTGTTGACTTTCTATCGATCCGCTTATCGGTCTCATGCTTGAATTAGTTTCGCGTGGCTCGAGTGTGCAATTATTCTAGCAAGAGTGTGTTTCTAAGGTAACGAGCTTTCTAGGGAGTTGGTAATAGTTCGTTCTCCAGGAAAATTACATAGAAGAACGAAAGGATCGTTGAAATAACACAGCTATAAAACCTACCTAGGCTTCTAGAAATATCTACAATTTGGCCCCGTGCAGTAAAAGGGGTGCAAGTCCACTATATTGACAGCTTTTGAGTTATGACGTGTAATATATGTAAAAAAAATTCTGCATCGTTTATTACAAATGAATGAAAATAGAAATATTCATATTTTATAAATTTTATAAATACTAATATCGTAATGTTAATATTAATATTAAAATTAAAATATTAATATTAAATATTAATATTAAAATTAATATTAAAATTAATATTAATATTGATATTAAAATTATTTATTATTTACTCCATCGCCACTCTTTTATTATAGAATCATTTTCCGCCAAAACTACAAATAAAACTTATCAACTTTAAAAGAAATGATTGCTTTGACTTAAAAATTGCAAAGAGAAAGCTGTTGATAATTTTATAAACACTTTTGTCTAATTTCCTCGAAGTTGGTAAAGGTAGCGCTGCACCCCTCTTGCTGCAAGGTCCCCAATTGGCATATTAAAACCTGTAAAAGCTGTGAATCTCGTTTGTTTTGCATTACAGAAACAAAGCATGATGGTGCGTCAGCTGGAGGAGGAGCTCAGAATGAGAATGCGCGGGCCGAGCGTCGAGATGCAGCAGCAAATGGAAGTTTTGTACAACGAGAACGAGCATCTGACGCGAGAGATCGCCATACTTCGCGATACGATAAAGGTAAGGAGCTCTTCGTCGCCTGCGCGTAAAAGCAATGGATTCTGTAACTCATAACAAATCATACCAGACGCCCCTTGACCTCGCATAAAAGACGATGCATTTCGCGTGGAGAATGGAGGATCGTTGGCATTCGTTCAAATTGTAGTTGACCGGAAAAATGGCGTTCAAGAGCGGGGCCATTATAGTGGCGAATGCCGAGGATACCAAATATCCACGGAACCCGAGATCGAGCCATCAATCTGAACACCTCGGTCTCGGTTTCGGTCTGTCACCGTTCATTATCATATATACATGTTATACAACCTCGCTCAGTGGCGCACCCAGAGGGTTGAGGGGGCCAAGGGTCCCTGGCACCCCCAAAGAAAAAAAAAGAAGAAAAAAAAAGAGTAGAAGTAATTCAACAGCTTCGTAAAAAAAAACTAGACTTTATCGATCAAATAATCTTTTATAATCACCTACTGAATCTTATCGAAAATATTTTCATCCCTTCAGCTCGGCTCCCCTCAAGATTAAATTCCGAGTGCGCCACTGACCTCGTTCTGGCACGTTCCGTTCTGTGCTTTTTCCTTCTATTTCTTTCCGATGCAAAAAAGGTGTTATCATGGAAGATGAACAGTCCAACTGATAAAAGTTTCGGCGGAAAGCGATTCGTTAGACTTTAGAAGTTTAGGCTAATCCCGTGCCCGTGGTGCGGTTTGACGGACGGGCAGCCTAGCCGGTGCGCGTTCTATACGCGGGCCCCCGAAATAGACAGGAGGTTTAGGTCTTGTTCGAGGTAAACGACCGATTGTCTGCCAACGGTCCGCGATGCTTCCGGAAATCTTGGCAGCGGCTATCAGCTTCCCGCAATAACTCCGTTAAGTCTGCCACCGATGGCACCCGGTGGCGCCGAAAGCGATCCCTCTTTCTCCGAATAACTCCGGATCGATGAACTTGCGGAACGACCGAGGCGACGCAACGTGGCCCCTTCTTCATCCCTGGAACTGAATCGGATGCCGAATAGAGACCGCGGCGAACAATCGTATTTATTTCGACGGGCACAGGCGACTAAGTACATATTAAAGGAGCATCGTGAATTGGGCCGAACAAGCCAGTACACCGCGAGCTCGATGAAATCGCCCCGCGGGCAGGTCAAACGTGCAACGAACGCGCTGGAAGCAACTAGTCGCCTTTGGCCACTCGCCAAATTATGCAGTCGGTTTCTGGCGACGCGACGTCCCTGTGGCCTTTATTATCGAATCTGGCGATCGTGGATCGCGGCCAGGTCGATCGGCACCGCCGGACCATTTTCTCTTCCCCTGCGACGAGATCTCGCCGCGTTTCCATCGCGACCCCCCCCCCCCCCCCCCGGACCATCGATCGAACCGTTCTTTAGAAACCGCTGCCGCTCGCAGCGACTCCTCTCTCGGCTGCCACGAAATCGGGGGAAAATTGAGAAGTCGGCGAGTGGATTGAGAGAAAGGCCAGACGGAGAATTGCGAAGTGTGTAGATGGAAATTGCGCGAGGCCGGAAGACTCGAGGGGAGAGAGGAAAGAGCGTATTGGCGAGGAGGAGAGGGAGACTACGGTTTCCAGTGACGGTGCTGGTTAGAAGAGGTAAAGGGAAGGCCAGCGGGTGTCTAATTCCAGACTAATTACGTTGCTGTCGTCAAAGGGGCGGTCTAAATTCGTTATGCGGGCGTCAAGTACCGCCACTGTCTACCGGAGACGCGGAGACCTAGCACAAATCGAGCATTTCCCACTGGCGATGAAACAACTCCCGCCTCCGTTCCTTTGGTCCTCCTATCTCCACTTCGCCGTCGCGCCCGGGACGGCAACACCCGGAAGACAATCGCCGCCTTTGCGCGTGCCAGTGAATCCTATTGCGTCGTTAACAAACACGGGGACTCAACGGATTTCTCGAATGTTAAACGCCGCGATTAGTAGATACAATTATTATGGTGTAATTGCTTCCCCCGACATTTCCCATTTGCGAGCATCAAGTAGAATGCGACTTTCTTTTTGTGGCAGGAGCTGGAATTGAGAATAGAGACACAGAAGCAGACCCTTCAAGCTCGGGATGAAAGCATCAAGAAGCTCCTCGAGATGCTCCAAAACAAGGGGATGGGTGAGGCATTCCTTTCAAATCTTTCTCTCCTACGCAGCCGCGTGGTCATTTAATTAACGAGCCCGCCGTTCATACATACAACAATCGCGACTAACGGTTCTCACCGAGACTAAGGCTCCAAGTAAATTCAATTGGACCCGAATTTTATAAACGTCTCTTGCGACGAATGCAGTTACGTCGCTACGCTACCAACGTTTTCCATTCGCGACCCGGTAGCTAACCGGATAGTCTTCGCTGCCGTTTCGGAACTTTCGGTCTTTCAGTATTACACACGTAAAGTCGCTCTGTTCTAAACTCATCCTCCACCGAACTGTGCTTGGTTCTACAAATAATACAAACGCTTACTAGGAATTCCCTAGATTATATTCTAGCTTTACATAGCAACAGAGGTTCTCCTATCTCGCTGGCAGTGTTAGTAGGTACCAGTGACTTTGGCCATTTCCTTGACAAGGAGGATCTTTTTTATACTCTTCAAGTTTGCTTCCGCGCGAACATACACGATGTACAATACGCGGTGCATCAGCACCGTGTTCTCCACTCTAAGGATTACGGACTAGCATTCCTAAACATACATATACCTATACTCGTATTTTAACGGAAAATCTCTGTCGATAAGTGACTCTGGAAACGAGGGAAAATTAGTGGAAATTTCGGCACGGCGCACGTCCACGCGTCGCTCGTTAGTCGAAGTAGAGGCTGGCGAGCGACGCAACCACCGTTCTCCGGCTTTGCGTTTCACTGGATATTCCGAGCGTCTCGTCGCTCTCCTTTAGATTTTCTGTAATTCGAGAAAACCAGATAGGCGCATACCTACATACATAATAGAACCGGAGGGAAGTAAAGCAACTGCTGCGGTGATGGTCACGCCCTACTCTCATAACACAAGCTCATCGAACACAGCCTCCATCGTTCTCTCACGCACGAAATCAATGAGTGCCATGCGAGAAATAAAGTTGAGGTTAAATCGTGAAACGCAGATAGAGACCGTCCTCGAATCTGGAGCCCGAGCAGACCTCCCAAGAGCTTCTCGTTGCTTTCTGCTGTTCCAGGAAAAGAAGAAGAAAGGATCATGTTCCAGCAGATGCAGTCGCTGGCACAGAAGCAGGTCCTTAAGCTATTTCTACCCATGTCGACATAATCATATACATATATATATTATTACCATTATTACCATTACTATTATTACCATTGCTACTGTTATTACCATTACTATTATTCCATATATACCGTTCACATATACGTATACGTACACGCATACACGCAAGCCACGTATACGTATATGTACAATGTGTATGCATCGTAATCACTTGATCGACGATTATGCCACGCTCATCAACGTATATGTACATATCATGTATCGTTCGTCCGAGGGACAATGTACACGCTTCCACCTGTGCGTGCACGCGTGCACGCGAGCGCACAATGCACAGCCCGCACAACCTGCACACGTGCACACGTGCATATCGTGCACAGGCGACAAGGGTATCGCGTGCACGCACGTATACGGGATCAACGCGTTTAATCGCTGTCCACTGTTGTGTTACGTAGTTGCTTGCAAGTAGAAAGTTATATTGGGCTGCCAGTGGCTTCAGTCTCTTGCCCCGCGTCATCTCACGCTTTTCGGTCCTCCCTCGCGCTCCGCCCCGCTCCGTTCCGTACCGGGAAATGGTCGAGATAAAAGCCCCGCGAAAGAAGTGACCGCGATCGCGAACGAAGCCTGTCTGACTTTAATCTTCGACAGCGGAATGTTTACGAATGGTCGAGGCTGGTGCGTGTGCGTATCCTTGGCGCGAGAGCGCGCGAATCGTGCACGAGCAGGACAAGCAGAAACGCATTGCAACCACTCACCTCCCTTCTCCAACGACAACTGAAGAAACCTCCCTTCTGAACGCCCTCGGTCGTTACATATTTCGCTCCTCGTCTCTCTCCGCGTTGGAGGGTAGATCGCGCCGGACAATCGGCAACGGCTAGTTACCCAACGAATTCTCAGAATGGGGGGTCAGTCTACTTTGAACCGCCGAAAAGTTGAGATATTGTTAAAGATATTACTCTCGGTAAATGCGACGTATAAGGAAATAAACCTGTTTGGTATTTATCGAGCTACTCTTATGTTACAGACAAAAAATTAAGTAGAATATTTGCAATTTATTTCAATTGTTTTTCACAGTGTGAATATGGCATATAAGAAAGAGGTATGTTGATTTCCCGGCTCAGGCTTATCCGAAACAAAAAATTCCCAAAGATTCTTATTCTGTACGAGTGTCGCTATAGCCCCTAGCTCAATTAACAATTTTTCTTGAAAAGTAAGAAAATGGCGCCGGTTTGAAAAAAGAAATTTGACAAAACACCAAAAAGAATGTATTCTCGAGTGTTCCATGAGAAAAATCTCGTTTATTTCTCGACAAAAATTGTTAATTTTTTCGATTAAGAACCTTTTGGAATTTTTTGTTTCGGATAAGCCCCACCCGGGAAATCGCCAACTGCATGAACATCCCTCTTCTTTTAGGTGCCACATTGACGCTGTAAAAAACCCATTAAAACAAATTAATAAAATCCTTTTTAATTCTTTTCTATAACATAAGAGTAGCTTAATAAACACCAAAAAAGATCTACTCCATTATATGACGTATTTACCAAGAAAAAAGACTTTACAAACATCTTAATTTTTCAGCCGATCAAAGTAGAATTGTCCCCTTAAGACGCTTCGGGTTTGGAAAAGGGTCACGTTCAAACACGAACAGCACACGTTCAGCCGAATACAGACACACACATTGCCCGTCCCATAGGCACGCACTTTACCGCGATCACTGTGTATAATATATTATATCATATAAATCTGTAGCACGTCGACGTCGGCGTCGGCGTCGATGCACGTACCCCTCTCTGTTGCTCGCACGGTGGTCGTACACGTGCCCCTACCATGCGCGCGTGTCCCCTTTTCTTTCCCGTCACGCGAAACGTCCAAAAGTTCGCAATCCTTGCTGGCGATCGGTTGAAAGATTGGCGAATTAAAAAAAAAAACAGCGCGGATGAAATGCAGCTTTCCATATCGCTCGATTATATTTCAGACTTGAACGTATCAAACCCGAGCTTTTGGACGGTTTGCCATCGGTGGCCACATCAGTGCTTATTCTCGTAGCGTTATACGTACATACTGTCGCCGCTACCATAGCAAATATTCCTACCGTCATTGCCGTCACTATTCCACGAGCACCGTCTCCACTGTGTTCGCCTACATCGCGTGATTCGCGGTAGAAGAGTGGTAGTCGTACCCAAAGCCGTTCACGTTTGTAGCTGTCCCCCGTTCAACCAGAGCCCGAGTGCGAGGTCGCCCTGGACACTGAATCAGACCGAATTAAAGCTACGCGGGCTGGAAATCTCGTTGCGCTTGACCTAACAGCCGAGGGGAAAAATAATGAAAGACAGTCAAGACGGGACCACGGCGACGTCGCATCGGCCTGAAACTCTCCAAACTCTCCTGCATCTTCGTGTATGTGCCTGTTAGATCTAGGACTTATGAATTAGACGAAGTGTACGTGGCTTGAACGGCATTCACAGATTAGCGAGAGGGAAACCGCACGAAAGATGACAGAGAATCATGGTACTCGAAGAGCAGTAGTCGGTATGAGCTGGACAGAGCACGCGTATACCTAACCCAGACCACGAGTCACCATCGCCTTTCTTATTCTTTCTTTCTCTCTTTTTTCTCGCACCGGAAACGTGCGCCGGTGCACCGTGTACCCTTCCATCGTCGCCGTCGTGTCCGGCTGTGGGTCCAGCCGGGGGCTCGCCTCTGAAAGCGAAACGTCCAACGATCGAACGATGCACCAGCACCAACGCCCCTGTCTCGTCGCCCCGCGGTTCTTTCCGCCGATCTAGCAGCACATCCCCAGAACCCTCGTTCTCGCCCTCTAATCTTCCATTCTCAATCAACGATCCCCCCCACCTCGATCCTCTCGACGACTGACATACTTCATCCTCGAGACCGTACACTCGAGATTCGATCAGATTCGCATGCAGGACGCGGCGCTATACACCTACATGCACGTGGAAAGGTACGCCGTTCACGGGATCGTCTAGACTTCGCAGTTGGGAAGTGTCTGAACGCAACGAGTGTTCCATGAAATGGTCGGGTTGAGTTTTTGCTAAACGCTAGATAGGCGCATTGCCGAGTCGAGAATTGGGAAGTGAGGTCTGTATTTTGGTTACGTAATCGATTGGTCAGCGTACGAAACTCGATCTCTATTCCGTTTAACTTCGTGCCGATAGACGATGGGAAATGTCCCCCTGTCGATCGTAGAAATTATTACTAAACGACGCACGATAGTTGGCTTACTTTTCCTCAGTTTGCTTCGCCGCCCGACGTTTCTCGTTTCTAGATGAGAAATCTCGCCCGGAATCGCGTGTATCCGATTAGCAATGGTCACGATTAGCTGGCGCAAGGAGCTGGCGCAGGAGATGAAGCATGATACCTCGAGGTCGAAGGTCGAGCATTGACGAAGGGACAGCCTTCGCATAATACACACGTGTGTCTAAAGCCAATGAAGTATGTCAAAGCGTGTATATCTCCTTGACATAGCATGCCGACAGGTAACCGGTCTCCTAGAAACGGCTTAGGTACGCAAGAGCACGGAAGTTTCCCTCATCCTTTGGATTCCGCGAATCAGTCGCGTCGCTCTTTCTCTCTTTCTCTCTTTCTTTTTCCATCTACTTCTTTCTATTCTTCTGTCTTTCTCTTTGCACCCTGCGGATCGTACTGCGACAATACGAGACGCCGACGAGGACGTTGGGATAAAGGACGGCTCGGGGGAAGATCGGGGAGACCGCAGAGAGCGCACGCGTAACCAATGAACACGGATTAACCGGTGGGCAATGCTGCGATAAATCGGCGATCGGTTCGGATGGAAAAGAAACGACTAAAAAGTGCTGCGATTGGAATGCGTGGAATGAGCTGCTTTGGATGTGTAGGTGATAAAACGTTTAGCAAGCCCCCAAACGGGGGGGAACTGTCACGCCCGCATCCGTCCCCTCTATCACTCACAACCCCCGCCCCGCCCCCCGTTTAATGACAATTACTACAACAACCATCACATGATTAGCCTACGTCGCCGTCACCGCCATCGTCGATCATCATCGCCATCAGAAACAACAGCAACAACACCGGTTTAAGGCATCCGCGAGTCCACGACACGTAACCGATTAGAAAATTAGCGGCCCAAGTCATGCACGTGACACCTCTTCCTCGATCCAGGCCCTGCCAGGGAGGACCCAACAGGTACACACGCCGCGCGCGCGCGCGTTAATCTCGATGGGATTAGTAGATCTAGCCAGCCGAGAGCAGACAATCGTACACGATCCCCAACTTCCACCATGCCCCCGCCCCCCCCCCCCCCACTGCATACTCCATTGAATACCCATCGGGCAAGCTGATTGATTCGTTTGGATGAAGCGAGCGTGCTGTCGATGTTCTCGATTAACTTCTTTATACGTTTCTTTGCGTCAGTCACTGGAAGGAATTTCGCGCAATCGAACGATCCCGAGTCGAGATACAATTCTAATTAAACGAGGCGTAGAGTTTCCGTCAACGCGTCTGTTCTTCTTAACCTTGGTCGGGCTTGGTCTCAAGCGACACGCCGTCGATTAGAAGGGGGCAGGTTTACGGCAAAGGCCTCTCGCTACCTTTGCCCCTCGTTTCAAATCCAAAGAACGTTGGATACATCGAGTCGACGATCTCGACGGGTTCCATTGCGCGAGATCTATAGCCTCTGCCAAATATTATGTCGCACCACCGATAAAATACGACGTATACGTACCTATATGTATATTACATGCGCGTATATACATTGCGTGTATACACCTGCTGGAGATGGTGCCGAATCGGGAAAACCATGGTATGTATGCCACACTATACCGGATCTCGAGTTGAAAGCCACGCCTAGCCCCTCTCTCCTCTTATCCCTCTCGCGAAGTCTGAAATTGTGAGGCGACGAAAACGCGGGCAACACCGTCGGGCCCGGCGAGGCTTTTCACTCGACCCGTAAGAGAATCATTCTCATACGATTATTTTCTTTAATGTGCAAGTTCATTGATCACGTTACATGCACACCGACCGAGCCAGCTAACGATGCAACCAGAAACGTCCCCGTCTACCATTAATACCGCGAAACGAAAGTCTCGCCTCGATGCTCTTCCCTGCAAGTCTTCACGATTATAGTTGAGGTTGGATCGTCTGGTAGCTCAGCCCCTGTGTATATACATACACGTACACTAAAAGAATGGTTACCTTACTCTTGAATATGTATATTTTTTACATAATACGGAATGTTTGGCCCTGTTTTATTTCACGTCACTTACCTACCTACTAAATTGCACCCACCTTTTTCGATCTGTACATTCACGTATATCTACTGTATGTACGTTGTATATTACATATTGCCTATCATTTTCTGTTTGATTCGATCCTTTCATCTCCGATGTCACCACCCCACCCCCCCCCCACCATACCGCCCCCCCCCCCACGCCACCGAATGTTTTTGTCATTCAAATTTATATTTATATCAATACATTACATCTATACTATCTCTCTTCTCATTCTTGTACGTCTCAGACACGTTCTTGTTCATCACGACTTACCGCTATCATGGCCAATCGTCGTAATCGATGCACGAGCAGCGGGACGGTCCGAAAGTCGTCAAGTCGTGTCAAGACGAGCCGATCCCAGGCCCAAGGGAGGACTTTGCGACTGTTTGGCACCGACCTGGTGCGACATGCGATAATACGACGTCACTCTCCTCGCGTAATCTACTGTCTTATCTCCTCTACCGATTATACCAATTGTGTGTTGCCTAGCACGGCAATGGTGGTCGCAACCCGATATTCATCGATGCCAATAATCTCCACTGTAGACGCACCATCGAGAGGTTTTATTGCTTCCGTGTATAAAGCATGCTTGCTCCGGTCGGGTTTAATAATTCTAATATTGCCATTCGGTTTGCGATCACTCTTTGGATTTGTCCCACACACAATCAGACACTCACATATACTCAAGCAGCACACAAGCATCACACGCACATTCTCGCTGAAATGCGTATCCACGAGTTCACCCAGGCGTCCTTCTCGTGAGGACCATTTTACACGCGTATTCGTGTCGATAGCGTCGAATCAATTTCACGACTCTTTCGGTTGCAAGGCTTATTCGCGCTCCAGCGTCATCTGACCGCAATCACAGTCGTGGATACGCACGATGCTCGCTCATTCATCTTGTCCATTCGACGTAGCCGCGTTTCGAGTATCCGCGATCAAAAGAGGCCGCCAGCGAAATGTCCTGTTTCCCATTACTGATTCGCGATTACCGGGCGCACCTGTTCGTTGGAACGGCGATGAGCTAGCCCGCCAGATGAATCGATTACCGTCCGGTTGCTCCCGGAAGGGGGATTTTCGGGATTCGAGAAAAGTTTGAAACGTTGAGAGCACGAAACAGGATAGGGGGAAAGAAATGGAGCGAAAAGTGGTCGAAACGCCGCGCGCAGAAATATGGGCAACGATGTCGGCCGTACGTCGCGGTGGGCGAAAGAACTGCGGCGGCGCCCGGCGTCCGCAAGAGGATCTTTCTGCTGTGGAAAAACGGCGAGACTCGAGCACCGTTCGGAATAAAAAAAAAAAAAAAAAAAAAAAATACAAAAAACAGAATCGCATCCGAAAGAGGTGGAAGGCTCGGGTGAGAAAGCCTTCCCTCGTCCTTTTGAGTGACCTTGCGATCGCGGCGTCCGCGAGATCCTTAGATCGGGACGCTTGCCCCTCGAAAGTGAGAAGCGAACGATCCGCGCTTCTTCGCGATCGTGGACACGTCATCGGGCGATCGGCGGGGTGCTTCTCCGGCGCCGACGAGAGAACGGCGGGGAGGATCGCGAGCAGATCGCTCTGCTCGTCGTCGTTGGGCCAACTGACAGTCAGACAGACGAGAACGAAACGAGACAAAATTTCTGAGAAAACCGAGAAGGACGAGAAACAGCTAGAATGCCCCGGGAAACGATACGGCACGTGGTCATTCGGAGGAGCGTAAAATTGATATCGGCTGGATGTGTCGAGGGAAGAAGGAAGCTCGGCGGAACGTCGCTTTTCTTTCGTCAACCGGGCGGGACGCTGCTGGTGCCACTTCCGCTTCCTCGAGGCTGTCCCGTGCGGAGCAAAGCAACCGGAAAACCATCTTTCGTCTAGCTCTCGTAGCCCTCGCGATCCCGGTGTGGGGGGGGGGGGGGAGCTAGAATCACTATGCTACTTGCCACGGTTCGTCTCTCGGGCAGCAAACCGCGGGACAGGTTCGTGCGTAAACGAAGCCGCATCAGGCCATCGTAGATTACAATCTACCTTCCACCGAATCACCGCATACATCACACCAAGAAAGAACCGTAGCAGTAACGATACCAAATGAAAAAAAAAAAAAATAATAATACAAAAAAAAAAAAGAATCCAAACAAATCCTCGCACGCCCGCTAGAGAGACACGAGACGGGCGAAAGGTGGACGAGTGTAACCTTGCCCCTATTGCTTGTGTTGTAAAGGAGCTCAAAGCGACGAACGAGAGCCTGAAGAGTCTTCAGACGCAGTTGGAGCTGGCGTACGCGTCGACCGCGTGTTCCGGTGCAGCGGTGTCCGGTGGAGTTGCTGTTCTCGGGCTAGGTAGCGTATCAGGTACAGGCGGTACCGTCCTCGGAGGTAGCGTGGCGGTTCCAGGCGGCGTGCCCGGTAGCACCACCCTCACGGCCATCATGGAGACGAAAGACGCGCGCATACAGACCTTGGAGAATGAGGTGGAATTGCTCGAGACGGAGTTGCAGCGTATCAAGGAGTGCGGCGGTAAATTGAGGGAGCAGCTGCTGAAAGCGACCGCCGTGCCCAGCGGCGGTGGTAGTGTACAGCAGCAGCAGCAATTGCAGCAACTGCAACAGACACCGACGCAACAGCAACTGCCGCTGCAACAGCAGCTGCAACAGCAACAGCAACTGCAACAACAGCAACAGCAACAGAATAAGTTAGCCGCGGGAGGTATAGAGTCGCATGCGCGGCAGGGATTGGTAACGGCTATGGGTGGTCCGCAGCAGCCCGGCACGTTGGCCTTGGCCAGGGGACCGTCCGTGATGACCTCGCTGGTACCGTATGGTCACTCGTCGTCCTCGGCATTAACCAGTTCATTGTTTGCCGGTTCGACAGGTGGGATCATGAGCGGCGGATGCGGTGGGGCCGGTGGGGGCGGTTCCTCGTGCCTGGCCGGCATCTCGTCGGGCGCTACCACCGGCGTAGTCAATCCCTATACCGATCGTTACGCCGATCATCATCTCCATCAGCTTCATCATCACCCTCCTCATATTCATCAGCCTCACCTCCATCACCAGCAGCAGCTGCAGCTGCAACAGCAGCAGCAGCAGCAGCACCAGCACCACCTACAGCAGCAGCAAATGCGACAGCACTTGAAACAAATTGAGCCCGCGGCGCAGGGCGCGCTGGCGTTGCACGCCCACACCTTCAACAAGCACGACATGAACTTCAAACGGCAAGTAAGTTTCTTCATCAACAACGTGCGCATCGAAAAGAACGACGCCGTCTAGAGACGTCCGCACACGGCTATCTCTCCTCCGTTCTGTCACGTCAGATCTCGAGCGCCGCAGGTTCCTCCGCGTGAGTACTTTTACCCCAAATTAATAGGTAAAATTAAAATTCGGAAAAGGAGGGTCTCGCGTCTGCTCGAGTAAACTCGCGTCAGCTTGCGGGGCAACTCGCGTCAACTCGCGGTCCCAACTCAACGGCCCGGACTCAACAGAGCTTTTGGGGAGGGCGGTGGCCCCTCTCTCTGTGCCTGTCCGCCCTCGAGCCAGGCACGAGGGTGCAAAGCTCCCGAGGAGCGCACGAATAATAAACGGGAGACTCGGGCCCAGGTCGACGCGTTCAAGTTGCCGGTGATTCGCAGGGAGAATGAACGCGGGAGAGAAAGAGGGAAAGCCTGAATGCGTGCATCTGTTCTGTCTGTATGTCTGCCTGTGCGCGTGCACCTAGTGCCCGTAGAGAGGAGAAGAAGCCGGACGGGGTTATCGCCAGGAACGCGACTCCTTTCGTCTTCTACTTCCAAACGCTGCGTCCTGTGTGCCACGCAAATGCATATTGTGACGTCGCATAGATATGAGTCCGTGAGAAATAAGATGACGCTAATCGTCGCCGAACACGCTCCGTCGAACAAGAATTTCTTTGCTAAAGGCTACAGATACGCACACTATCCCCCCCCCCCTCCCCCCCCGCCAATGGTTCGAGAGCGCACCTTCCGCGATTGGTCTAATTGTATTGATAAAACACGATACGCTTACTTTTCTACTTTGATTGCTAGCCCGTGGAAAGGTGAACATGTTCCTGCACCTCCTCTCGCTCAACGATTCGATAGCTTCCAATTCCACGGATACGAAGCCCCCGACCATTTTACTTCTCATCGACTCGTACATGCACTCGTAACACATTAGCGTACCTGTTTTCTTTACCTCCCTCTACATCCTCTTCAACAGCAGAGTTTCTATTTTTTCACTCGATTGTACCTGTTTAAGAAGTCGTAGGTTTACGAGAACAACCGACCCGAGAAACCGAGGGAGCTCTGATTTTCCTTCCCTTCGTCGCGTCCATCGAGTCATCGTCGATAATCCCCCCCCCCCCCCCTCAGAACTATCATCGACCAGTTTACGTCTGCGATCGTTCTTCAGGATCCTTACGATCGGGGGTTGCCGGAAGTGGGAACACACGGCGGCAAGTGGTGGGATTCGCGCGACTACAGGGAAACCGGGGAATGGTTTCGAGTAGCTTTAGCTGAAAGTCAATGAGAAAGTCACAATTCGGTAGCTTCTACGCGTAGAGCCCGAGACCAACCATGCGTACCTAATCTGTAGGCCTTAGAACGTTGTTGAATTCTCAGATGTTTTTAGACGTTGACTTTGTCAGACTTCGACAGTCTCTGGGTAGAAGGCGGTCTTTATAGCAGATACGTTCTTTCGATTCTGGTAGAATAGATTTGCAAATGAGGGTTGTTTCGTGAAACGTTCATAGAACACCACGCGTGTCGCCTGCTCCTTTTGGCAAGAAGTTTCTCATGAACTCCCGAGAAGTATTTACAAAGGGACACCCACGTCTCGTCTATATAATAACCATAGAACAGTTTATTAGAAACGTCTGCGCAAAAATTAGCAAAATCGCGCGTTGCTGTGCCGTGAACGTTCCACAACCGAGCATTCGATCTGACGTTGTTTGTCCCCGCGCGTACAATGTAAGCTTATGTGAAAGAGAAGAAGTAGGAGGAGGAGGAGGAGGTGGAGGTGGTGGAGCAAGAGGAGGAGGAGAAAACGAAAACGGAGAGGGCAAGGAAGACGAAGAAGACGAAGACGAAGAAACATGAGATGACGAAGAAGGAGGAGAAGAAGAAACAGTGCGAGTGCAGTGTGTTAATTAACGAAGGAGAAGTAACGGACAGAGCCTTCCAACGGTACCTACCTATATATTTTCGTAACTCGGAGCGTGTTAACCCGCCTCGGTATCCACTATCGTTTTCCAACTGTTAATGCCACACCCCAATCTTGTATCAACCACAATCGTCTTCTCTTTCTCGTCGTTCACGCGTTTAGACTCGCTGTGAGAAACAGTTTAGCCGCGTCCCGGGGTTCTGACAATCTTTATTTTTCTACTTAAAGCTAGGACCGTGTGCCCCGCTTAGGGGGCATTCACGAGGACGAGTACATAAATTAGCGGATGGTAGCGACGAACGTCCGAATCGTGTCCCGGAGGCAGAAGATGCTGAACGTTTCGGCCAGGATCTGGCTGGGCCTCGGAAAGTTAGCCTAACAGTACCCTAAAATCGTTAGCCGCGCAGAGATATGACACCCTTTTCCCCGAGTCTCGTTACGGTGCTCGCAGCAACTTGAGATACTCCAGATACTCTTCCACCTCGACGACGCGGGCGCCGATGTTTGCGATCTCGCGCGTCAGCCATCTCGGGAACGACTCTACGTTCGCAAGGTCCACGTCGAGCCTAAACGAAAGCGCATTCACGTTTCTACCGATCCTCTTCGGACTCTTGACACGAAAATGTATCCGAAATGAAACAGAGGAAACAAGAGAGAGGATGAAGAGAAACGATTTTGTTTTCACGTTTTACGCAATCCCGATCCCCCTCCCCATTCTCTCTCTCTCTTTCTTCCTCTCTCTCTCTCTCTCTCTCTCGCGAATTCCCTCCCCCAAAGAATTCCTGTGAAACTATTCTCCTGGAAACCTAGACAGCCTTCTGGTGTCACGAGTTCGACTAGAACGAATCAGAGAATAAGGGAAGACACGTCCAAGTGAGAATCAGTTTCTTTGTTGGACCCGTTCCTATCTCTTCACCTCCCCTTTGATTCTTTGTTGATTGAAAATACTGTATTGTAGTTGAAATACCTAAGGTGAAGTAAACGGCGTCCATCTACCTCCAAGGCTCTCCTTCCAATTCCCTAGACGAGCTAGATAGAGTTCAGGACAGGGGTGCACCAGTGACGGCAACGGTGACTCGTTTACCTCGTGACGAAGTCACGCTGACGAGAGTAACGTCGATAACAGAGAGAAGGAAAGAAAGAAAGAAAGAAAGAAAGAAGGAAAGAACGATCGTGTCCAATTGTTCCCCGATCTATCTTGAATTCATCCAGGTCCTCCTTCGTCCCATCCAGCTGTTTTTTTTTCGACAGGAACTCCCGCACGTGGTAAATACTATGTCTGTGTTGATTCCACCCTCCCGACCCAGAGAAGAGTATTTTATTACTAGAAAATTCGCACACATATCCATGATTGTGACGCGAGCCCATCGTCGGCCGGGTCTTTCACGCCGCCCCTCTCGAAATCCCACACGAAAGTAATCGCCGGCATCGATTCACCGCCCGTACTCGTTTCACTTCATCCTCGGGGATTATTATTCATTATTCAAGGACGATGAATCTGCATACAGATCTCGCCACATGTGCACCGAACAGCGACCATCCAAGTCACCACGGTGGACACTTCCGAATTTTCGATCCACAGTCATGCACTCTCTCTCCCCAGCTTGCGAGAACATCCACAGTAGAATTGCCAATGATTCGTCCGGCCGCCGGCGCCTGGCCCGCGCCAGGCTCGCGCCACCGACCGACGTCACGTTTAATTTTTATAGCAGCCACCACACCGCTCATGCGTAATAATCATCCTCTCCCTCGGGGATATCATGCTTCATTTATTATAAACATGTACGTGTACTGTGTAGGTTATTACCGATACTTTAACGTCCTGTCATGCTCGCTCCATCTTACCCTCCGAATTTCTTCGCCGGGATTTCAAGAGACTTTGGTGAAGCAGCATCGATTCTCGAGCAGCAGCATTCGAATATGTAGGCGTCGAGCACCGTCGATGGGTAGAGTTGGCATCACGATACTTCCTCCTCATCGATAGGAATTCGTCTCATCGTAATCATCCCGCTCATGCATAGCAGAATGAAGAATCATTTAGGCGCGACACGTAGCCACTTTCGACGCAAGCTGATCGATCGTTCGCTCATCATTCTATTCGTCGCGTAGAATTCGAATGCGACTACCGTATAGGCGTTCAGGCATGGTGCATGCGCGCGTCAAAGTGTAGGGCGAAGTAGACAATTGTTATTTAGAATACATTTTTACTGATACGTACCTTGGGTACTCGGTTCGTATGAAAGTGTGGGACCTCTTAACGCACAGTCAGAGATAACTCGAAATTACTTTCGAGATAGGAATTGAGAGACTTGCTGCAAAGGCGCCAGTTTGCTTCCGGGCAGCTTTGGGAGTAGATAGACTTCACTTTCATACCGACAGTGAACAAAGGAAAGTGTACTTACCCGCCGATTGCTATCTCTTTAACTGAAATGGCAATCGTTGTTACCGTTTTCTAGGAGTTGAAAGGTCTACAGGGTTTCCTCGATATCGTTACGTAAATGTTAATCGCGAGCCGTACGTTGAGCTTCGTAGAGATTACTGAAAACGTAGAATCGAGATTAGAATAGGAGTAAAATGGTGAGACTAGAATGGATTAAATTGGATCGGGGCACCGCGGCGTTTCCGTCGAAGAATTGTCGACGTGGCGGCGATCGCAAGGGAATCCCGGTGGAAGCTGGAAACTGGAAACTGAATAAATTAGCCGAGCAACTGTCTGCTTCACGCCATTCGACATCATTGGATAGTGCCGGTGGAAGTAAATTAGGCAAAGTTTCACCGTAGATCGTAGAGAGTTGACGCGCCGATGCGATCGTAAGAGCTGTGGCTGCCGCGGCCGTAACGCGGCAGCGGCAGCGACAGCGAGACCGTTTGTTCGTGTTTGTTCGTGTCTGACCACGCTTGAATTTGTCGTGCAGTCTCATCGTCCAGCGTTTCACCCTCACGATTCATCGCCGGTGTAATCCGATATTAGAAGCGCATGCGAGTTTCCAAGTCGTCCTTTACTATGCATGCTGCATGCACGCAGACAACTCGTTTCGTTACTCGACGCATCTCTCTCATCATCTAGCCGTTTGTCGTCTCGTTGATCGATTTCCGATAAGGTAAACGAACACATCGGATCATCGTCGTTCGCGCGGGACTCGCAGCTGATCCGTAGTCGCGAGCAGCTCGCGAGTTCCATCGATCGCCAACTGAAAAAAAAAAAAAGAAAAGAAAAAAATAAAACAGTCGTTCGATCTTACTGCGAGACGTTGCCTCGGCAGAGTCTCTCGTATTATTAATTCTAGGTACTAGAAACAGTCAGTGGCAATCTGCTGGGAAATCTGTTGAATGTTGAAACTGCGACGAGTAGGTAGAATGTCTGGTCTGAGCTCGCAGATAAATCGAACGCCACCCTTCGCCATCCGTGTAGACATAAGGGTACGACATTAGCAGTTAAGCTAGAGCTAAGTTAGCGATAAGTGAGCAATGGACGGCAGTCCCCAATTCCGCTGAATTCCGGTTCCTTTCGCCAATGAACCGCGCCGCGGCGCGGAAGATCGTTTAATAACGTTGCAGCCCTTAACCACGGCCCCGAATAAATTCCCACAAATTAGCAACGGCTGGTAGACAAATGGCCGAAGGTGGAAAGTTAATCGCGTTCAACTCGTTGCAAACGGACGCTTCCTTTCCCACAGATTGAACGGTGTCGCAACGCGAGAGTTGGAAAGTAAGAACGTATAGCTACTCTCGCCGCGCGTGAATAATATCAACGGAAACGAGGATTAGCTGATTTAACCCTTTCGTTGCGACGTGGCTACACGCGGCTACATTGGCATTAGAAGCAAGTATGCAGAGTGGTTTTATCGGCAATTCCGTATCGAAAGGGTTAAGGGTGAGAAGCGATTTAAAAAGAAAAAGTGAAAGGGCAGGCGGAATTGGGCGGCCCTCGTGGTGTGCGAAGCATTATTAAATGTGGTGCCCCAATATTCTAGCTTTCTGAGGAGGTAAGGATATTCTTCACCCGACAAAGAAGCACTTCCGAGCCACTACCTATCCTTCGTTTCCATCTACATACGTGATTACCGTATTATGTAACGGAGTGTTTCGATGTTCCGTAGTAACACCTTTTCTTACACACATGCAACACCCCCTCTTTCTCTCTCTCTCTCTCTCTCTCTCTCCCCCCTAATCTTTCTGCTTCACATTCTCTTGGAATGGCCAGCGAGTTTCCCAACGATTTTCAGCTTGCACAAATAACCTTCTCTCACGGAATTCCAGTGATAAAATTATGTCGCATTGCCTTTTAAACGCGAGCTTCGTAATTCCTTTTACAAATCTGCCTCCGCTACTCGTTGAAGCGGAAAGTTCGCGGTTCAGGTGAATGAGACGAAATCTGATGCCATACGCTTTGAAAGTTATCGAAGCCTCGGTTTCGCCCAGGGAGCTCGCCAACCACCCCGACAACTCTCTATCTGTCTATCTCTCTCTCTCTCTCTCTCTCTCTCTCTCTCTCTGTCTCTCTGTCTCTCTGTCCACCCTCTCTCACCGTCTCTCTTTCTCCTTCTCTATATCTGTCTCTCTGTCCCTTTCTCTGGTGTGAGTCGTTGATCTGACTGTTCGCAATCATTCACGTACCACGCGCCGAAAGCGATCTCCGGCTCGATGCCTTCTCGTCGCCCATCGTCGTTGTCGACGGGAGACCGGAACGACGAACGACGAAGGGCGAGAATGCCTCCGTTCGAAGTTCCACGCGTGCGTGCGTGTGTGTGCAGCCTAACGATGATGGTAGATAGTTATGTAGATCGTACTACTTCCTATCTTTTTTTTTCTCTCTTTTTTTTTCTCTCTCTCTCTCTTCATTATCTTCTGTGGTTCTTCGTGGCCGTCGTTGAGAAACACCGAGGAACCCGAGACGATGACGCCGCTTTGCGCACCGAGCGATCGGGACGATTCGAACGATCGCTCGCCTCTCTCCGTAGACCTGTTGTTTATTAATTATCGTTAGCACGACATAGAGAACGCTGAAGAGACGCGGGATCGACGATCGATCGCGACCTCTCCGTAGACAGGTCGGTTCGATCCAATCGGTTCCTGGTGCTTTGTGTTGGGTAACTGCGTGAGGTACACACGCGTGGGTCCTCTCTGATCGAAAAGGCAACCACTGGTCGAAGCAGCGCAACGGGAAAAGGGCCATTCTCTTAGAATTAGTGTTCGCGATCGGTCGTTGCGCTTCAAAGCGCGTACGAACTTTTGCTTCGATCATGGGACGCCGTTGCCAAGGAGGACCGCGATATCTCCTCCACGCTGCGTACTGTGCTAGTTGATTAGCTACATAGTGAACATTTAGCTGTGTAATTCTGCTTGCGATCCCGCCGCGAGATCTCTGCTCGAGAGCTCGCCACGGGATCCTCACGCGGCCTGCCGTCACCAGAGTAGATCAGACGAGCGTAGTAGGTACGTACATACACGAAAAAAAAAAAAAAAAAAATAAAGAGAGAGACACAATACATAATACGTCCCGGCCTGCTCCGAGCTCCTTTGCTCCCCTGGATCTCGCATACTCCCTCACACTCGTTTCACAACTGATACATACATATATCTCTCGTACACGCAGCAAACACTGTTTGTAAGTTTGTATCGTTGGTCTCGATATCGCTGCATGCTCAGTATGACGAGTCCTGTCCGAGTACGACGACGACGACGACGAAGACAAAGACAGCGACGACAACAGCGACGACGACGACGACGACGACGACGACGACGATGCCGACGTCCCGCGACCTCGGGGATGAAAGGGAGCCCTTTAAAGAGAAACGATACTTGGTTAATTGGGCCATTATTCAACGGCCGCGCTGTAATCGAACTCGGGAGTACGTTTTTTCTCAGCCGATGGGATGTGGCTTGAGAACGAAATTTCGAATGTCGTCACGGCCCACTGCGTTTCGAGCTACGTGTAATCGATAGAGTGGCCGGCGATCCTCGTCGTACTCGATCACTCTGGAGAGACGACAGAGCCGGCGCGACGCCTCTGTCGTCGTCGCCGTCGTCGCCGTCGCCGTCGTCGTCGTCGTCGAGGTAAACGAGGCGCGCGGACTGATCCTCTCCTGGACGACGAATCTTTTCGCAGCTGGACGAACTCCGGACGGAAGTGCAGCGCAGGGACCAGGAACTACTCGCGATGTCCGCCAAGATGAAGACGCTGGAGGAACAGCAGCAGGACTACCAGCGGCACATCGCGGTGCTGAAGGAGTCGCTTTGCGCCAAGGAGGAGCACTACAACATGCTGCAGGCTGACGTGAGTTTCCTACTCGATACGCTGTTTTGGAATTTGTTGGGAAATTCGGGGATACTGTGGTTGACATTGGGGAACTTTTCTGTGAGCCGAAATCGATGCTTTGCAGAGGTACTCTCTGTTAACAGTTGGAGAAAGTAACAGTGACGAGATTAGAAGAATGAGAAATGAAGAAAAGAGAAAATAAGAAAGAAATTTTTATTAGATTAAAATTAAGGGGGGATTCTACCTTGTGAGGCAGAAAAATTGGTGATACTTTGTGAATTTAGAAAAGATGATTTCGGCGCACTGGTTCGGTCTTTTTTACTTTGTGAATTTGTTGTACAAAGACTGTTCGACAAATTAATGTGAGGTTTGGCAGGCTGTTTTATAGTATTTTCAACTATTATCCTGCTTTTCCGTGCGACGATAAAAAACAATTTAGCAGATATACATAGAATGTTGTCTGAGAGCGGTGGTTAAAATCTGGTGGTCCTGGCGTTGATGGAAAGTACCCTAAGGATTATCACAAACACAAAAAGGAAAAAAGATTCTTAAACTACATGAATGTGGCTATCTATCGTAATAGATTTGTTGTCCCATCTGTTACCATTCCTTTTTTATTTAAAAAAGATTTTTCCCCATTTTTGGGCGGAACTCGATTCATTTTCTTCAGAAGGCTGCCATTTTAACATTATTTTATTTCCCTTAATGCATCTACTACCATAGATAGTATCTCTTTATTATTGCTATTATTTTCCTTTTTCTCGTGATTTCGTTCCGTGAAAAGCTGTTACGTTTTTTCACCGTTGCCAAATTTTTGCGGCCCCAATATATTTCTCCCTCCCTTCTCTATCTCTTCACTCCATTCCTCATTCTATAATCTATCTGTCGTTGCAAACGTCGCGTGCGCACAAGTGTCGTACGTATTGCACGCGAGTTTGCGAATCGTTCTCGATTCGAATTGCTCGCACCTGCACACGGCTAGGTGGATCCACGTACGTAGATACAATGACCTGACGTGCGTGCACGCTTGATTTCAGGTGGAGGAAATGCGGCAGAGGCTCGAGGATAAGAACCGGATGATCGAGCAGAAGACACAGGCCGCCATGCAGGCGCAACAAGAGCGAAATCGCATGAGCACCGAGCTCACAGAGCTCAAGGATCACATGGATATCAAGGACAAGAAGATTAACGTTCTTCTGCGCAAGGTGAGTGCTCTTGGATTCTATCCTTTAGCGATTTTAAGCGCGCGCCCCACCTCCAATAGAGGATCCAACTTGGAATTAACCCTTTGTTGGCTGGCAGGACTATAACGGATGAAGGATTAAGAGAATGTATACAAAGGGTTAATAGGTATTAACTTGGCTCGCTTTTCCTTCGCTCCGGCTAGTAGACTTACAATATTAGAGATCAATCGGGTCCTCCGTTGTTTTAGTAAAATTTCAATTTTCCTTGTCGAATATTCTTATTTGTACATATAATTTTACGTTGATCGTCGATTACCACTCCTTAATTCGCACTCGTAAGCCTGAAAAGGCTAAACGGCTGCGCGTTCCATGATAATGGCCAGATGTGTAAATTCCACTTTCTAATTAATTAGAAAGATCCGCTTTAATTGCGAGCTAAGCGGTAAATGCGCGTCAACGCGTCTTCATTATCCCCACTATCCTATCACGGCCACCCTTCATCTTCTCGATTAAATACCTCCGCAGTTGTCTACCCCCCTTTCGCGCCGACACTCGCAATTTCTTGCATTTATAAATATTTTAGAACACCTTGTTCGAAATTCATTTCTATTCCACGTTTCTACTTAAGTAGTACGCTAATAAATCGTTGCTGCGATGTGTGCGTGAGTGTGGATCTTTCCCCCAAATGGTGTGAGTGAGAACCTGCGACGTATTTTAATATTTTTTTAGCGAACTCATAGCCGATGTAAGAGTCGTAGAACGTAAACGCGACTGGAGACACCGTTTATTACTTTTAAATCCGCACCCCCTTTGGTTACTCCATTTTGTATCCCCTGTCAATAAAACCTTTAGAAATTATTGCGTTGTCCCTTTTCATTTATTTTCATTCTTACTTGTTTTCGTCGAAACGTACATTGCTATTATAACTATTTGTATTTTCACCAGCGATTTCTGATGGACAAGATTCGTCATTAATCGTTGGTGCGCTATGGTAAACAGCAGAATTACTGCTTCGGTATTATTTTCGTTACGTTTTTCTTTTCCGTGCAGCGTAGTACCTAGAACACTTTATTTTCAACTTTTATTATTTTCTAAAGTTGTAATAATTGTTCGTCAGTTGTTGTATCGGGAGTACAGTTGTGCGTAAATGTTGTTGCGTCGCGGAAAATGCTTGGGAAGATTGCGATCGATGGGGTGGAATGGAGCGACAGGTAAGTAAGGATTTATAATTACGTTGATAAAGGTTCACGGTTTCCATACCACTAAGAGAAAGGTTTGTACCTAAGAGCAGCCTGCAAAGTAATGGATAAATCTACTAACCCTCGTAACATGGGTGGAAGCTGGTAGTCTGATTAACAGTCCCCAATCCCTAATATCACACGTATAATATGTTTTCTTCTATATAGTCACAGTTTGTGTTATTCCCGATCACTCTGATTACCATCGGCAGATCGAAAATCTGGAGGATCTGCTGAAAGAGAAGGACAACCAGGTGGACATGGCCAGAGCACGTTTAACGGCAATGCAGGCGCACCGTTGCAGCAGCGAGGGCGCGCTTAGTAGCCTGGAGGAAGCGATAGGAGATAAGGAGAAGCAAATGGCACAATTACGGGAACAGAGGGACCGAGCGGAGCAAGAGAAGCAGGAAGAACGAGAATTACACGAGAGGGAGATCGCCGAGTACAAAATGAAAATTCACGCCCTCGAGTCTGAGGTGACTACCGAGTGTCCATTGTTTAAATTTCTTTAAGCTAGAATCCTTAATAGCGTGCAGCATTTATCGATCTGAACGAGAGATAGTGAATTAATAATGGTGTTTAACCCTCGGTTGTCACACTGGGTGAAATTGACCCTGCGTTTTTTTAAGCAAAAAACCTTTTTGTCGAAACTCTTATTGCTTCAAATTTTTTTTATGCATCATGACATTTTAAATGTCAACTTTCAACGATGGGCATATATCCTACAATGTTCAAACATTATCTCAGAATTTTTCAGACATAATTTAACAAATAGTTTTTAAACAACAACTGATTGAAAATTGACAGGGTCAATCAAATTGACCCAGTGTGACAACGACGTTCGAAAAAGTAGGTGTGACAACCGGGGGTTAAAAGAATTTTATAGTAGTACATTTTATTAGCTGTTTTAGTAGCTAATTTTATACTAGCTACTCGGTGTGACGTGATCGGGACTTTGTCCACAGGTGGAGAAACTGGGTGCCCGTTTGGAGAGGGCACAGGCGGAGAAGGAGCGTTTGGAGACCAAGCTGGAGAGCTCCCAGTCGGAGCTGGGCAAGAGCAAAGCCGAGCTTGACAAAGCTGCGTCCGAGGTCGGTCGCAGCGGCGCCGACTGGGAAGCTGCCAAGCAGAGGATGGCCAGGTTGGAATTGGAAAACGAGAAGCTCAGGCACGATATCGACAGGCAGAGCACTTATGGAAAGAGCACGCTGAATTCGTCCCAGGAAATGGACAGGATTCAGGATCGCGCCGAGAAGGCAGCCGCTGAGCTTAGGCGAGCCCAGACCGAACTCAGAGTCACGCAGGCTGAAAACGAAAGGGCCAGAGCTGAGGCTGCGGCTCTCCAAGAAAAGGTGAGGCAATCTACACATTATAACTCTAAAACTCTCCGCTCCTCCGCTCTGCCCAACCGATATTTTAACCCTGAAATTCAAACCTTTCACTTGGTCCCTCCTAAGGGATTACTGCATTCCCTTTGCGAATGACCAAGGCGGTAACCCCAACTGGTCCCCTGCCCCACAATCTCTGTCAGACTATTAAACGACCGATAATTGTTTCGCGAGTACCTATTGATCGACGATCGAGTCGACTCGGCAGCTTCGTTTCGCCCCCAAGAACCGCTTGAACCGCGAGAACAATCGCCTCCAATCTCGATCGATTCATCGTCCTGATCCCGACCCCCCGTTGACACCACCGACCCCGCCGAGCAGTTGGATCTAATTTCCAATCACGCCTTCGTTCTTCCCGGCATCCTCGTTTCGACGAGCTTCGCCGAGTTTCGCCGATGTTGCAAAACGAACCGGTAATGAAACTGTCCTGCTTATATCCCTGCTCTCGCGTTCCCTTGATTCCTCAATTGATATTTCTGGCGATATTGGCACCGTCAGCCGTGGAAAGATGATGATTCCCCGATATCCAAAGTCCACTTCGACACATACACCTATGCTCGAGCAGAGAAGCTCCTATCGTGACTGTGATGGTGTTCTGTTACTCTAAAGGTGGAAAAGAGTCAAGGGGAGGTGTACAGGCTGAAGGCCAGGCTGGAAAATGCTGTCGGCGAGCAGGAGAGTCTACGGAACGAGTACGATAGAGCGCAAGCGTCCGTGGCTCGGCTTCATTCAGAGAGGGACAAGGCGATCGCGGACCTCGAGAAGGCACAAGAGGAACTCGAACGTACCCACACAGCCCTTGGGAAATCGCAACATCAGCAGGACAAGCTGCAGAATCAACTGTACAAAACGCAAAGCGATGTCGACAAGCATCAGGAGAAGCTGGAAAAGTCGCAGGCGGAAATTCGCAGGGTAAGTCTGGGTGAGATGGGTTACACTTGATATCTAACCTTTCGTTACCCGCCCGTTGTAGTTTTTACATCAAGATTTTATTTATTTATTTTTTATTAATTTTTACCTGTTCTTTGTTTTATTCGGTATTCTGAAAAGGATCTCTGCTTTCCCACAGATGCAAATGGAGAAGGAGAAGCAGAACTACGATTTCGAGAATCTGCAAAGCCAGCTGGACAAAGCGCTCGGCCAGTCGACGAGGATTCAGAAGGAACGAGAGACGATTCAGCTGGAGGTCGACCGTCTGCAGGATAAATATGAGAAAGCTCAGGTAAGGATACTCGGGTTCTCGAATCCTGCTGAATGACGACGGTGATGAATGTTCTCTTCTCCTGTCCGACAGCTCATGATGCAGCGGCTGCAGAAGGAGCGGGACAGCTTTCAGGAGGAGATGGAGAAGCTCCACGAGAGGATAGAGTTCCAGCAGAACCAGATGACGAAGGTGCAGCGCGAGAAAGAGAACGTGCTTTCGGAGCTGGACCTGGTGAAGGACAGATGGGAGAAGGCGCACACTTCGCAGCAGAAGTTGAGCGTGAGTTGTGTGATGATCGAGGAGTCGTCTTACAATCGGCTAAATGATACATGGTGGCGTTTCTCTTGCCCGTTTGCCGCGTAGCTGGAACGGGACGACGCTCTGACCGAGATCGAAATCCTGAAAGATAAATTGGACAAGGCTCAGTATTCGATGAACAAGGCGCACGAGGAACGGGAGAACGCGAACAAGGAGTTCGAGAAGATGCTTGAGAAGTACGACAGGTAAGCGTGGGACCTGTGGGCAGTAATGGTTGCGTAGCAGTCGGTAGAATAGAATAAACTGGAATGGAATGGGATAGGTCTGAGGGTGTGATGAGTGATGGGTGATGGGTGATGGGTGATGAGGTGTGCTCTGTCCCGCAGGGCGCAGAGCGAAGTGTATCGGCTGCAGAATCGCGTGGAAGTGATGGAGGCGGACAAAGACCAGCTGGAGCTGGAGGCGGAGAAGCAGCAAATGTTGGGGACCAAGAGCCGGGAGGAGGCGCGAAAGGCCCAGGAGGAGCTGGCTCGCGTGCAAGAAATGTACGACAGGGCAGCCCTTCAGCTGGGCCGTACCAAGGAGCAGGAGGAGAGGTCGAAGGAGAACCTGGACAGGCTGACGGTGGACCTGGAGATGGTGCGTGAGCGATACGAGAAGTCGCAGATCGAGCTGCGCCGGCTGCAGACCGAGCGGGAGAATCTGAACGCGGACAACGAGCAGATCAGCTTCGAGCTGGAGCGGGCCCACTCGCAGGTGAACAAGGCCCAGTCGGCTACGGAGAAGACGCAGGAGGAGCTGAAGCGGATGCAGCTGGAGATCGACAAGATGTACGAGAAGCACGACCGGCAGCAGGCGGAAGTGAGGAAGGCGCAGGCGGAGTCGGAACGGCTGCGCGCCGAGGCGGAGAGCGCCCGCGAGGAGTGCGAGAGGTACGCGGCGAGGTTCAGCAAGTACCAGGAGAGCCAAGAGCGACAGAAGGAGGAGCACGAGTGGGCGAAGCTGGAAGTGGAGCGGCTCCGGGACCGGCTGGACAAGGTGCTGGCGGAGCTGGAGCGCGCGAGGAAGGCCGAGCAGGACGCCTCCAGGCTGCGCGCCGATCTGGAGCGTGCGGAAGGGGTGCGAGGTAAATACCAGTACGAGCAGGAGAAGTGGCAGAGCGAGGGTAGTAGGCTACAGCAGGAGGTGGAGAAGCTGCAGGAGCGGCTGGAGGGTCGGGAGAACGAGCTGAAGAGGACGCAGGCCAGCAACGCGGAGCTCGAGGCGAAGCTGCACGAGACACAGCTTCAGCTCGAGCGAGCGCGCGAGGAGACGATCAAGGTGACCGCCGTACAGGAGCGTAACCGCGGCGAGATGGAGCGCGCGCGAATCGAGACCGAAAAGATACGGGACCGCCACGACAAGGTGAAGGCTAGGGCGGACGCGCTGGAGGCCGACAACGAGAAGCTCCGCGTGGAGATCGTCCGGCTGGAGAGGTTGATGCAAACCGAGGGTAAGACCAGGTCGGAGAGCGCGAGCATCGAGGTGGAACGGCTGCGCGCCAGCCTGGACAAGGCGATCGTGGCGCGCGATCAGGTCGAGCTAGAGGCGGGCAGGCTGGCCAAGGAGCTCGAGAAGGCGCACATGCAGACCGCCAAGTTCCAGGAGGCCGTCGAGGCTAACAAGAAGGAGCTGGAGCGGCTGGCCGCGGAGACCCAGCTGCTCAGGGACGAGCGGGACACTCTCAGGCAGGAACTGAGGCGGGTCCAGCAGCACCAGCAACAGCAACAGCAGCAACAACAGATAGCGGGCAGCGAGGAGATGGCGAAGCTGCAGCACGAGCTGCAGATGGTGCAGTGGGACCGCGAGAAGATGGCCGCGATCCTCGAGAACCGGGAGAAACACTCGGAGAAGGTGGAGAAGGTGAAGGAGAAGCTCGAGGCGGAGGCGAAGCAACTGCAGGTAGAGCGGGACCAGCTTGTCATACAGCTGGAGAAGTCGCAAGAGATGCTGGTGAACTTCCAGCAGGAGTTGAACGCGAACGAGGCGGAACTGGAGCGTCAGCGCGACGAGGTGCGCCGGTTGCAGCAGCTCCAGCAGCAGAGAGCGCACGCGCAAACGCCGGACAGGGCGGCCAAGGACGCCCTCGAGGCGCAGATGAGAGGAGAGATTCATCGGCTGGGGCAGCAGGTGCAGAGCGTGACGCAGGCACAGACCAAGGAGCGGCAGAGGGCCGAGCAGGCCGAGAAAAGGCTGCAAGAGCTGCAGAAGCAGATGGCCTCGAGGGACGCCGCAGCGTCGGCCACCAGCGGGGCCAACGACGCGCAGCTCGAGCACTGGAGGAAGCTCTGCGAGACGGAGAAGCAACGGGCGGAAGCGGCCGAGAGGCAGCTGCACGTCCAGCAACAGCAGATCCAGCAGATGCAGGCCACCATACAGCAGCACCAGCAGCAACTCCAACAGCACCAGCACCAGCAACAGCACCAGCAACAACAACAGCAGAACGGCCAGGAGGCTGCCAGGTTGCGAGGGGAGCTCGAACGCGCGCGAGAGGAAATTGAGCAGGCGAGCGTCGAGCGCGTGCGGTTCCAGGCCCAGCTCGAAATGCTGTGCCAGGAACTCGAGAAAAATCAGGTTAGCTGCACGACCTGCACTCGCCTCGCGCTGACCTACCACACTACGCCTACACCCGCACTCTGTCTGCACTATGGTCGCCTAACGCGGCGTGGCCGATGGCTTTCGACAGTGCCGACGGTGTCGACACACTTGTGTCTCCTCTACCTCTCTTCGCTCACTTTATGTCTTCTCGTTTTAATCGCAGCCTCTGCCTTCGTTCGCTTCCACGAAGCACAACTCCTCGCCCACAAGCTCATACACGCCGCTATTATTATTATCATTATTATTATTATTATTATTGTTATTATTATTATTATTATTGTCGTTATTGTTATTATTATTATTATCGTTATTATTATTATTATTATTATTATTATTATTATACGTATACGAGTACATAGAACGACCGACGTGCTCCCTATACTCTGTATAGACGAAACCAAAAACCAACAACGATGCACCCCCACACCTATCTTCTCATCATTCTCACATTGCGTTGGAAGCGCGAATATGCCGAGCACATTGTACATTGTGCGCATCGTACATGTGAGATCTCGTGACGTCGTGTCGCGTGGTCAGGTCACACCTGTGTTGTGCCATCGTTCCCTTGGGTCCATTTCCTTTTACGCCAACCGGATCGATTCATCTAGATCTCTTTCTTTCAGGATAGCCCTTACCCCCGTCAGCACGTTCAAGTACACCCATCGAAACCCGATTAAGGTCTTCGCCCCTCGTTTCTTCGATCGTGCTCGACTAATTGCGCAGTTTCCGCACTTACGTTTATCGCCGTTATTGCCGTCAGCGACAGCAAGGAGGCGAACGTCCAGGAGGAAACGGACCATTCTCCGTTCGAACGAAAATATAATACGATCGTCTCCTTCTTCGCCGATCGGTACATTCGGCACGTTGAACGCGTTCTTATTGTCTATTATTGCCCTGGCGTGTCGCGTTCCGTTTTTATGTTTTTCTGGAACATGATTTTTCCGATTGTAAAGGATCACGCGCACTTTTCTTCCCTCGTGTATCCTAGATACATACCTACACGTATTCGTGTCATGTTCTTTATCTGATTTTATCGGACGATGTGTGCCACATGACTGCCAGCGCCGCTAGATTGCGAGACGTGTGCGTGAGACTCGTTTCATTTTGTGTTCCCTGAATCTCCGAATTACTGGCGGTGTGACCATGACGAAAGGGAATGGCCGCGGCTTTCATCTGCCACTCTATACCGTGTCGCACACGCGTACGCGTGAAATGAGACGGGAGAATTTAGAGGGTCCGTTTGGATGCAGGTGGACTTGCACGAGGCGAACAGGAAGCTCCAAGCAGGCGCCGCGAAAACTGGTACCGATACTACTCAAGAGAGAAGACATCTGGAGGAGCAGAGACGGCAGCTGGAAGATCAGAGAAGGCAGACGGAAGAACGAGTCAAGTCCGTGGATCAAAAAGCTAGGGCGCTGGAGGAGAAGGAGAGGACGCTCCAAAGTCTCGACCAAGACCTGAAGAAGAGGAAAGCGAAAATGGACCAGCTGGAGCAACAGTTGCAAAGGGTAGGCGCGCCTTTCTACCGAGTCCAGGAGAAACAGCGAGCGCGTATTATATTCGTGGGTGTTTACAGAGCGGTGGGTCGCCGGACAAAAGATTGGCGGAAATGCAAAAGGCTCTCGAAGCGGCCGAGAGGGAATTAGAAAAAGCGAAAGAGGACACGACCAGGAGCTCTGCCGAAACCGAGAGGCTACTGCAGCTCATGCAGATGACTCAGGAGGAGCAAAACGCCAAGGAGAGACAAATCAGAGAACTGCAAGAGTGAGTATTTACCGATTATGTCGTTTAAGCAACTACAGTGAGTAACGAAAATCTTCGGACACTGTAAATATCGCTGATTACGGAAATTTCCGCGATTCTCGACCTCATTCTGCGATCTTTGAACGTTCGTAGCTCAGAGCAATGTTAACCGATTTTGATGAATTTTTCAACGTGTATAGGTACAACTTACTTATATCTACAAACGGGTTTTTCATTTTCATTGCAGACTCACAAGAAAAGTTTAAAAAACTACCTTTATTATTTCTTTTTGCTGTTCCGACCAAATGCATTTTTTTCAAAACGACGAAACATGTCACTTCGCAAACTAATCCTTGTAGCTTCTCAAAAAAACTCAAGTCGGTTGGATTAATTTTAAAAAAGTTACGGGATTTTAAAAAGTGTCCGAATGTTTTAGTTACTCACTGTAATATCTGGATTGCTTCTCAAGTTCTGCCCTTGGCATTTGTCGAACGACGAATATTCCACATAAACATGTTTCTCCAACAGTGCACTGAAAGCCGCACAAGCCAAGTTGAAACAAGCTGCAACTGCACAGCAACAAGAGGTCAGTACGCAACCTTCATTCCCATTCAGTTTCCTATCTATCAAAAATTCTACTCTGAAAGGGAAATGAAAGGTGACGTTAGGTCTTACCATCATAATTAAATCAGCCACCTCTTTATAGAGAGGTAGTCGTTCCAAAGTCGATTATCACTTACCTACAATTAGTAGACACGGTGCAAGAGCACGACTAATCGGCTGTATTCTTGAATTTTCACGCTGCCTCTGGACACGACGGGTACACACGGTGTATTTGCTTATGCGATTCTCTTCTTTGCTTTCCGTTTGTATTCCTTCGTTTCCGTTTACCTAACCCCTGGCTCGTGTGCGTCTTTGCGATCGTTGATCAACGACGAATGGTGGAAAAAAAACTGAAAAAAATGTGCATTTCCGAATGATCTCGCTGCGAAACGGGAAACATGCCGGTAAATGGTAATAAAAAAAGCAGTCGGGTCCCGCCGGATTCCTAAAAAGCTTGTTCTAAGGTCGATTTTCTTTGGGGACGCCTTCTCCGTTCTTTTCAGTACAATTTGCATATTAAGCGAACTTTACAAGTACACGAACTTATTATACGAACTAATTAAACGAAGGATCGTACTGATTTGCCATGGACAAGACACGTCAAGATATACATATATAATTATTTTACGTAACGCTGCGACCATTGTTAACGTATTCTATAATACTAATTATAGGGGGAAGATGATGACGATAATAACAATAATTATTGATATATGCATAAACACGTACACTCACACACAATACACACCTACACAAACTGGTAAATAAATATAAATATATAAATATAAATATAAATATACAGATAAATATAAATATAAATATAATTATAAATATAATTATAAATATAACTATAAATATAAATGTAAATGTAAAGGTAACGAGAAAGGACAACGGCAACAATAATGTTAATTATTATTACCGATGTGATGATATACATAAGGGGGATAAAAAAAAGAGGACAAACGTATGTATGTACATGTGTATATACACGTACAGTGCAAAGATATACGTATGTAGATATATAAATACAAATGTATACATAAATCTAAGATGTAAATGGTGAGAGGCCGAGACGGAGAGCGGCTAAGAGAGCGCTGAGAGAACATTAGAGGCTGACTTTTCACGCCACCGTGCCATAGAGCAATGGACTCGACGGAACTGAGGGAAGCGAGGGAAAGAATAAGAGCGATGGCAAGTCCCGTAAAAAAAAAAAACGATACCTACATTCCGGATCGTGGCACGTTCGCAGACGTTCCATTCGGAGACGCACTCTTACGTCGCGTGGTCGAGCACCAGACAGATCGACGCACACGAGCCGAACCTACGTATATGCGTTTCCCCCCGTCCACCTTCTCTTTCGTTCACCTTTTCTTTACGTTCACACTGTATTGCCTCTACACACGCACCACAACGCCCGTGTTACGACGTGCTAGGACCTAGACAACGCTGCTACCTATTCGGAGAACGAGAACGGAATCGAGGAAACGAGGAGGGACGAGCTGCAGGCCAAAGACAAGCGAATAGCGGAGCTCGAGTCGAAAGCAGCCTCCCTGGAGAGCCTGCTGAAAGAGCAGTCCTCGTGCTCCAAGAGGATCAAGGACGCTCGGAACGTGAGCTTGGAGGAGAACGGTGGCTGGAAGAAGGAGCTCGAGCTGCAGAACCGGCGTATAATCGAGCTGGAGAGCGAGCTGGTGGCTTGGAAGAACGACACCGGTCACGCCTCCATGGAGAGTTTGAAGCTGCTGGGCGAGTTGAAGGAGGAGAAGGACTCGTGGAGGCGGGAGCTCGAGGCGAAGAACAGCCGGATCGCGCAGCTCGAGGATGAGATAGAGTCTCTGAAGGGACTGTTGAAGGAGGATTGCGAGACGACAAGGTCCAGTGATCCGAGGGGGCAGAACGAGGGCAACGAGCCCTGGAAGCAGGAGATCGAGGCGAAGGATCGAAGGATCGTGGAGCTGGAGCAGGAGATGGAATCCCTGGAGAACTTTCTCAGGGAGCACGCGGACACGGAGAGCCTGCGAGACCTGGAGATCTCGATCGAGAGGAAGGCGAAGAGGATCGAGCAGCTGGAAGACACCGTGGCTGAGTTTGAAGATTTCCTCAAACAGAATCCGGACGTGAAGGAGCTGCACGAGCTTCGCTGCCAACTGAACGAGGGGAACAGACGGATTCAGGAGCTGGAAAGGTGGATTCAGAAGAACGGCGAGAACAGGGAGGCGAGCATCGATCAGGAGAGGGTTATCGAGCTGGAGGAGATGGTCACGCAGCTGGAGGATTACGTGAGGGAGCACAACGTGGATGGGCTGAAGAGGAAGCTGCAAGATCGGGAATACAGGATCGAGCAGTTGCAGAACCGCGTTGGGTACCTGGAGAAGGAACTGGTGAGGCTCCAGGAAAGTTGTCAAGGTAAGTTTCTACAGTGATTGACCATTAACCGATGCTCTAAAATAGATAAATTACCTAAACAGGCAAAGAGGCAGAAACGCGCCATCGGAACGTTCAGGATAAAGGGACGGCGACCAAGCTGGAGGACTTCCCCTGCGATCTACGCTCGATCGTCGGTGAGAACGCAGAGCTTCGCGATAGGGAGAAGCAGAAAGTGAAGAAGATGGAGCACGCGATTTGCGAGAAGGACAACAAGATACAGGCGTACGAGCAGAGGCTCGTCGAGAGTAAAGATGAGATAGCGAAGCTTGCAAGGGACATGGCCAGTCTGAAGAAGGAGCTGAGCGAGTATGATGATATCGGTGTTCTAAAGGAAGAGATCCGCGTGAGGGACGAGAGGGTTCGGCAGCTCGAGGACGAAGTGGACTCTCTGGAACGGGCCTTCAGCGAGAGGATCGATCTCGAGCAAATCGAGGAACTAGTGAACGTTATAAAAGAAAAGGAGTACAAGGAACTGCAGATGTCGAAGGATCTGGCGGACAAGAGGAACACGATCGAGGAACTGAGCGAGGCCCTGCGCGAAAGTGTCGTCATTGCGAGCGATGGGGAAAGGACGTTGAAAAGCGAGGAGAAGATGAAGATGGACGCCCTTCAAAGAGTAAGCAAAAATACATTATGTAGGGGAGACCAGTCTCGAGAGTAAAGATGAGGACTAAGCCCCAGGGCTAAGCCGCCACTTTTTTGGCGGTGCCAATTTTCGGCAATAAAATAAATAATTTTACCGTACATATTTATACTGTTGGAAAGAGTAAAGCCTCAGCTACAAAATTACTATACGATATAATGTTTATCTGGCATATCTGGTGTATTTTCTGAAATGTCAAAATCACCGGGGCTAAGGCGCCACCCCCCCCCCCCCCCCCCGGTTTGAAGGAAAACACTCAAAGATGTGTTATTATTTTGTATTATTTTATTTTTTATTTTATCGTTCAGTCTGCTTCGCCGCAGTCGCAACTGGCATGGCATCACCCTTGACGGTTATGACGGCTTTTTTAAGTCTTTCTTTATCAACTGCCTCACGTTTGCGACGGTACGTGCGTACCATGTTGCTGTAATGTAAATAACTGAGGCATTTACAATTAAAGATAGAGTGAATTCGACTAAGTGACAATTATGAATGTGGCGACTTAACCCCAATGGCTTTGTGGCGACTTAGCCCCGAGCGCCAGTCACAACTTCGGTCGCTCAGAAAATATTTTAGATAAAAGAAAATGAAAGGTTTCATATCAAAATCGTGTTTGGCATGCTTAATTCTCTAAGAATCACTCGGCTTCAGATTTTCCGCGATGAGTGCGAAGGTGCAAACCGAAATTTTCGTTGCGAAAACAAATTCACTTTCGACCACTTTTCATAGCAACCAACACGTTCAACGAAATAAAAATTACAATTTAGCACCTAAATTCACCATACTCTGTCGGTCGCATTGAAATCTGATTGAAGATCTACATTATTGACCGCGAGATCATACGATGTATAGATTCGGAGATATTTAAAAGTGGCGACTTAGCCCCGGTCTCCCCTACATACTTATCTACATCTGATTCATTCAGTTCGAAGCAACAAACCGATGGCTTAGTGCAGAAATATTTTTAAAAATGCAATTGCTTAATTTTTTCCTTCTTTTTTACGGCTAGATGTTTTGTTTTTGTTTTTCTTTGTTCTTTTTTTCTCTTCTTTCTTGTACAAATACCACTATTTTCTTTATTATACAAATTGGGCTTGTCCCGAAATAAATAAATAAATAAATAAATAAAGATATTATTTTGGACAAATTTATGAAATAGACATAAATGTGATTTTTACACAGCATAAAGAAACAGTCAAGGACTATTTGTTGCATTTAAAAAGTCAAATTTCACAGAGAGTGGACCTACAATATTTGTGCGCTAAACTATCGAAATCCTTATTTGTTTCACATGATGATGATTGTTTCCATTGCCTCGCACTTACAGGTAGCTAAACTAGAGCAGAGAATCGCATCGATGCAAACAGCTTCGGCGTTGAAATGCATCACCTGCGGACCTCTTCTCTCGAAACTGCACAAGTACGAAGTGAAGCTCGAACGACTCGTCGAAGAAAGAACTGTGAAACTTGAGGATCTGCGTCAACTTAAGTGAGTGGCTAATTTAGTGAGAACCAGGTGATTAAGAATTTGCCAGTAATCGCGCGTTTCACGATAGGCGAGAAGCTTTGAAAGCTGCAGTCTCTGAGAGAGACGCCCATCTGGCTTTGCTCGAACTTTCCGGGATAAAAACCGCTGCTCAGTCGGAGCAAGCGGATCAGTTGAAAGCAGAGAGGAATAGGCTATTGGAGAAACTAAAGAAAGAGGTGAGGTAGAAGCGAACGCGGTCCGGGCAGATAACATTTACACGTTGCGATGTTACATGAACAGGACGAAAAGTGCATCGAGTCATCGGTAGAGTACAGTTCGACTAGTTCAGAGGGAACGCCGCAGCTGCTGACGAAAGTTTTGGAAACATCTGATGACGATAACGACGAAGAAGAAAGTTTGAGCGAGCGTTGCTGTGATTCCAGTTGCCCGCGGCCAGCTACGACAAACGGCCACAGCTGCGATCACGCGTGAGTTACTCGAACCATTTATCCATTAATCCATTAATACAATTGAGGGGCCTAGTGAAAAACTATCAATTTTCGTTTCTTTGTACCATTAATTGTAATTCCACCGCCTTCTAATATAATAGCATGTAAAAACAATGCGTAGTGGAAAAGGGGCCATGACACTCGGCTCCTTGAGTACATGTGGCCTAATTTAATTTTTCAGCTAAAATTTGATAATAGTTGCCATTTACCATCTAATTCAATTACCATTTAAACTAACCGCAATTTCATACCGAATTTCCTAAGAAAACAATTTTTCCCTCAACTTGCTTTCCTCTAAAAATGATAAGACGGTGGCAAGCTTTCTGGCTTTCCACTGGGCCCCTGAATTGCAAACAGAAGATGGAGTAGAAGAGTTACTACTCTAGTACTTATGCTCTAACGACTAACCGGAGCGAAATTGTGGTATTATTTCGCAGCAAAAGAAAGACATCGAAGGGATCGGAGCCGAGAAGCAAGCGGGACCAGTCGAAAACGAAAACTCATCAGCAGGATAGCAGATAAGTACTCGAGGCCCCCTACGGTTATTACGGTGTAGAAAACAAAAAAAAAAATTGGCCTCTTCGTTTCTTCGATGTTGTGTTGAATGCACACACAAGACACAGACACAGGCACAGACATAGACGCGGACACAGACGTAGACGCGGACACAGACCAGGACACGCATAGATACGCGTAGACACATACGCTTACACAAATACGCAACCGTAGGAAGCAATCTAGAGCATTTCTAGAGTCTTACTTATTGTTAGAGAGAAACCGACAGTCAACAGAGATACCTCATCGACTCCAACAACGACAATACCATCCGACAGCATTTCTATCATCACTCATTCGAAACCATCAGCATTATCACGACCGTCACCATCACCATCGTCATCCATCAGTTCTCATCGCAGTACCATCACCTCCATTCCACGATATTCTTGACGAAGGATCGTCCCGCGGGGTACCGATAGCCTCGTTTCTATGGGATTGCAAACGAGGCTCTCCGTTCGAGGAGGATTTTTCCCGAGGAGTCCGGCGGATCGATCAAGAGAATCTTCTTAGGAGACGGCGGGATGCTTCTCTTGATCTTTGAACCGACGTCAGTGACGAAACGTATCCACCGGCGTCGAAGGAACGCGTGTACGATGCTCTCTTTCCATTCGAAGCACAGACCTGAGAAAGCAGGAAGCCGGAACTCGGCAGATCTCGCGAAACTCGACAGTCTGCGAAGACGCGTGGCTGTTGAGCGTGATTGGAACTTGGTGCGAGTGAAACAGAGCGTCGATGGAAGATCGGTACACCTGTTACGATAGAATTTAGGTAGTGTTTTATCGCTAGACGAGTTGATTGCATGTCTCAGAATCCTCCAGGGATGCTCTGTTTCGACAAAGATGAGAAGATAACTGTTACTCACAGCGTCCGATCGTTACGACGTCGAGTTTCGCCCAAACGTGCTCGCTCTTTTAATGCCGTTGACTCGTTGGAAATTCAGAATAATAAGTTCCGAGAGATGCCTGTCAAAATTATCAAGTAAAATACACGAGCGTCGCGTAGAGATTGCGAAGACGACGCGACGTAAGAGTGGCAGCTTGCTCCTCGTCCATTGGGCAAGCTGACGTAACTGTATACTTGTTTCGTCTCTACGAATGTCGGAGAAGTCGCCTGCTAATCGTTCCCATGGCAGATCAAGCCTAGCAACGCCGTACCCTCTCCTACCGCCAAATCTTTCCCCCAAATTTGTCTCGCGATTCCAGCGAAAGCAGCGAGAGACGCGAAGTGAGACGACGAAGCACCCTCTAAGCTCTTCCCTCTCTTCCTTTCTTTTCTTTATTTTCTGGATTTCTTGTCACGGGTCCAAAGATCGTCCTTGTATAACGAGTGCTAGAGCTCTAGTTAAAAGGAAACCGAGAATAAGGAAACGAATTAAAACGGAGAAGAAGAAACCGTAGGATCGTTAGTTAGCGCGAGGGGTAGCGTTTAAACTTCTAAACTATCCTCGAGAATGGCAGGAGTGGGCCAAGGTTGTTTCGGAGATTAACGAGAAGCCTGGGGGGGTGGAGAGTAGAAGGGAACCTCGGCTCGTGGTGCTGATTAGCTTTCAAGATGACAATAAACGAAACGTTTCGCGCATCTGGCACGTCGCGCGTCGCTTGACGATACGAATCGCGATGCAGAGAGGAGAGACACGCGAAGCGAACGCCAACCAACACGGCTAAACGATCGGCCAGCCCGTTTCCAATTCCCATGCCTTCGTACAATTTCTAGCAGTATTCGCCGTTTGCTGCGCAGCCCGAACGACGGTCGAGAGAAGCGTAAATACGAGCCGGACGGAGATTCTAGGGCGCTACTGAGCAGCCGCGAGAACGGAGGCCAGAGGCGATCATTGACATTTATCCAGTTAAATATCGCGCGTGGTGTAACGAGTACAATATTTACGCTACGTTGCAGAGTGGATAATGTACATAGAAACGTAGTAGATTACCCTATATACACAGTTGTAGGATATTATTATAGACGAGATTGCCGGTCGTATTTAATCGGGCCACGATTACTGCGAGTCCCGTACCTATAGGAAACTGTTGACGCGTTAAAACTACTTCCATATACGATATACATAGTTTCTCGACTTCAGTAACTTGGTGCGCGTCTATTTTACGTTGACAGCCGTGCAGATATTTATGGAGATTGTTGGGCAGCTTCCGTTTGTCGATTGATTGTTCGATATTTATAAAAATTGTTGCGAAATCGTTAACCGTGTACATACTTACGTGTATAGAATATATGGTGCATAGACACGAGAGTTAGAGCATTTACGGTAAATTCTATGTAAATATGGTTACGAAGGTTTGTTTTAAGTTGTTCGTTGTAAAGTTTTGCAATGAAATCTGGCTTCCTCCGGTTCGCCGTGTCACGCTCTTCTTTACGCTACTTGCTTCAGTGCTCATCGATCGGCTACCGTTGCCGATCCACCCCGATCCAAGCCCCGCGAATATTAAATAATCAACGTCCCGAGAACGTACCATTCCACTTCAACAACGTCCCATTCGGTTCTATCGCTCCCTCTCTACTGGCGCGGATAGCAAACGGTACTTTACATTCGCGAACTTTAAACAGTAGGTGTTGCAATTAACCGCGCTGCTGTTGCTCGATGAAAATCACGGAAACAGAGAATGGTTGATTCGTAGAGCGCGTTTTCTTCGTGCTTCGCCGAGGAGGCGTCCAGAACGGCGACCAGGATGGCTGCTCTATCGTTAGGGAAAGTGGCTTCTTGCCTGTTTTCACGAGGTCTCCGTCAAGTGGCCGCGCGACCATGTACTTACAGTAGGAGCCCTTCGTGGACCATTAACATTGAGGAGAGCGCAGGATGCTTGGCAGAATTCGATCCTCGAGCTTGCAAATGGCTGCTGGAGGTCTGAAGATGCAGCCCGGGACACTGAGAAAAGTAGAAAGAAACGAGTCGTTTGTAAATAATCGTGCGTTGACGTTTCTTCGATGCTAGCCCGCTTATGGCCCCGCTCGTGTCCACTCTGATTCTGCGCCCATTCCCGAACACAATTGATCTAGAGACACCCTAAGTATACACGTACATAGATATGTATCTTGCCAAGCGAGCTCATCGAACATTGGACTCGCAGTCAGTCGAAGAATCCACGAATGCTATGTACGTAGTACCGGGCCGATTTCGCGCGCTATGAAGAGACACGCAAGCACGGATGGAGCAGGGAAAGGGTTTCAATCGCGAGCAGTTGTTCGTTTCTTCGAGCCGAGCGCGCAGAGAGTATATCGGCTGCGAATTAATGAAATCGGTGCATACACAAGCGACAGGGACGGTAGCGCGTCAGTTGAAAAGCGAGGGCACGAAAAGAAGCGCGTCGGGAGTTGAGCGCGTCGACGAAGCTCGCGGAACGTCGAGGTTCAGAGCTGAGAGCCAGCAAGGCATTCCTCGCACGACTCTCACTCGCTCTATACATATTATATACATATACAAAAACAGATACAAATACATATACAAATACATATACATATAAATATATATATATATATATATATATATATACACAAGAAAAATATTCATATATCGTCGTGTCTGCCGTACGGAGAGTTAAGTGACATGTTGAAAGTGTAAAATTTTATCGTTAATACTTTAAAAGATGCTCTCTTTAATTCGTCGATAATGCGCTCTTTCTCGTTGCTGGTACACGACTTTTTTCCAATCGATCTCTGACGCCCGTGCGTGGACAAGAACGAGACCGCGAGGCGCGAACCTTATTCTCAAAGACTTATCACTCGTCGACTCTACTACTTAGCAGCTAGATTACACGGAGACTCGGAGGGCATCGGATAGTAGACCATCGGGGCGGACGATCGTCGAGGGTGGTAGGTAAGCGTAGGCTAGGCGACACTCAACCTGCCCAGCGATACCTCGTCGAACTGCTTCTCTGCCCTATGTAATCGAACGAACGACGCCCGAGCTTTGTCGCCGACCTGCATTCGCCCGGAGAGGCTCTCTCCCCTCTCGCCTTCTATCTCCACTCGGGGATTCAGCGCGAACCAAACGTAACGTTTCAGAGCGAGGCTACGACCGCGAGAGTAGGTACAAACTGTTGAAGCGTTGTTACGTGTATAACTTTAACCGATACATACTTGAATAGCACATGCACTTGTTTCGTTTCGTGTGCATGCCTTGGAATCACCAGCCACCCCCGCAGTCGCCGTGTCTCGCTCTTGACTCTCGTGACAGTCTCAGCTGTCGGGAACCTCGAGAACAAAGACTCTCCTGGTCGGACCTCTTCGAGAGCTACGAAGCAAAAAAGAATCCAGACAATCGAACGACGATGATAATCAAAGGCACCGTAAATAATAAAATTCATACTCGACGCTCAGTTCACTTCTGTCCTCTTCACGTTGAATTCCACAGTCGCGGGACATTTCGTTGTACCTAAGTGCTAGGCACGAACCGTTTAGGAGCGGCTTTCGTCGGAGAGTTTTTGCTCTCCAGTTAGAAATCGCGAGACGCAGTAAGCAAGTTTGTTTGCTGATAATCTTCGGGTGGAGAGAGAGAGAGAGAGGTATGGAGGGGAAGAGTCCGGGGGGGTGTAGAGTGGAAGGAAAGGAAGAAAATGATACGGTTAAGTAAACGTGTGCCATCGTCATATCAAGCCTATATCATTGTGTTATATTACATATACATATAGCTAAGCAGAAAGATTAATAATATCGTTAACTAACAGAATTGTTAATGAGGAGTGACTGCGTCCCGTGTACATGAATGATGACGAGGGAAAAAAAAGAAAAGGTCTTTCTTTCGATCGCTCGGGGACTGAGAAGACCCCGAGATGTTTTTGAATCTTACGACTCTTCTACTGGCACTCTTTATTGCCTGAAATATTGAATATTTACATGAATCAGTAAGAAAACAATCGTTCCAGTATTTGTCATCGTACCGTCTTTATTAGGATAATAACCGCGGTTGTAAGTGTAGCATGTAATCGCTTTAACAATTGAGTATTTATCTTCAATTTTAAGACTGTTCAACGAATAAGTTACCAAGCGAACGTGACGAAATTACATGGATATTGCAATCGTTCTATTTAAAACGATATCCACCTAGGATTTATTGAATACTTAAGGCTTTCGCCTAGGTATTTCTACCTACGCGGAGGGTAGAAAGGGGAACTACGGGGGGTAGCGGGAGGAGCGGGCAGAAATGGTGAAAATGTTTTGTTAGTAGGTCGACAATTTTTCCTGACACCGCGTTATCGTTGGCGTGTTTGTTCAATCGCGCCGCTAGGATTTTCTTAAACAGACGTCGCGGAATAGGCTTGAGTTGCGAGAACGAAGGGGAGTAGTTAGGTATGCCTAGTTGAGCTTGAGACAGGAGAGAAAGTTAATTAAGCCCGCGGGGAAATTCACAGAGGAAATGTGCATGTGTAAATCGAATCGTTCGGTCCGCACTCGAGTGATCCTAAGCTGAGGCTGTTCGTTGAACGCAACTGCAAAGCGTGGAAAGTGTGTGATCGTGGGAGCGCGTGAACGAGGCCGTCTCGATATTATTTTTCGAATCGACTGTTTGGTAACTGCAATGAAAAGTCGAGAAAGTGGCTAAAATTCAAGATTTCAACGGCCGTTCTGAAACTTGGTAATGCGGGTTTTCGCGAGTCGCTGATAGCGAATTCTGGCATCAAAAATTTCAAACTCAGGATGGCGGTTTCAGTGCGCTGCAAAGTGGTCTGGAAGCCGGTATTCTATAGTCAAAATTAAAAACACAAATCAAGTGTTTGTGATAATAGACCTTGATTAAATATATTCGCATAACATTTTTTAAACAAGTAACGACACATTAATGACTGGAATATACTTGCTCAGCTACATAATTTGGACGTTCTATAATGAGTAATTAAAACAATTAGTTTCGCTTAAAGCTTCGTGATTTTATCTTCATAACACTATATGTAATCACAGAATCGTCTGAAAGGAGAATGTTTATAAAAGAAAAAATCTTTTCAGATTAAAGTTGAGAAATGTGATTTTGGCCACGAATTACCGTTTTCCGAGACTCGGCCGCTCAAAGAATATTCATAGGAAAAGTCCTGATCAACCAAGCAGTCTTTCCTAATCGTTTGAATGAAGCTTTTCCGCGTTTTCCACGATTTTTCCCATTCTGTGTTCGATTGGCAAACTAAGCACGAGAAATATACCTAAATGAAGCCGCGAATCCGACTGGAATCAACATCGTGGCGACGTGGCTCCTCCTCACCCCTTTTTTTATTCTTCAATTTCTACGTGTCTAATCGTTAAGTGAAGCAGATGCTCTGGCGAGGGGGAGGGGGCGGGGACACGTGGAGCGAAAGAGAATGAATGAGTGGCTGAAAGAGTGAGAGAAGAGAGATAATAATGTGAAAAGATGATGAAGTGGATCGAGTGTCGCTGGTCGTGTTTCAGTTTGATCCTTAATTAAAGACGGAATAGGACCCTTGATCACTTGTTCATACAATAGGAGAAGGATAAAATGCGTGCGTGTGTGAAGAAAGAATGAGAGGGAGAGTAACGGATGCGAAGGAAGCGAGTCGTGCTAAGCCTAGTCTTTACGGCGTTTAATTAATCGATCGAACGACGACGGACGCGATCGAGGGATCTCGTCGTGGCGCGATGTTTGCTTTCACCTTTTCTTTTTTCACAGACGACCGGGCACCCTCGATCGCGTATGGTCGCTCGAAACTCGAAACAGAGGGTAGGAGCGAAACGACGAGACTAGATTAAGTTTAGCGATTAAGCTAAGATAAGGTATAAAAGAAGTAAACAATTTATTAAAGTACATCGTTGCAACTGCCATGCTGTGTGCCATTATATAACGCGTCACGATTGTCGTAGAACGCAAATGACGAAAGAGTAATATGTATGCGAAATGAAGGATCTCTTGTGTGCGATGCCGTCTGCACTGGATTATTTCGCTGAAACGCTTCGGGACGCCTCGAGAAGCGTCCGCCGCGCTCGCGAGCCGGACGCGCGATTCTAATGCCGAAGAGGACGATAATAATGAACGAGCTGAAGTAGTCAGGAGTACCAAATTTCTCTGATTTATAAAGCATCGCCGCGACAAGGAAATTTCACGAATCTCGAGCTTGTACTTTACTATTCTCCCAAAAGGTTCTTTCAACAATTCCACCGACTCGGCTTTCATTATCGAACATTTCGTTGAAACACATTTATGAGACGCGACTAATCTGTGCACGTGATGCTGAGAAATATTTACTGACTGCTCGGAGAATGCGAAGAAACGCGAACAAGAATTTCCAGGGTAGTTTCTCGCATGCCGATTCGATGCCGTCGCGGAATTCGCGTACACTTGCTCACGCAAGCCAGCGTTTACATTGTAACGACGATCGAACAGCCGTAATATGAACATAACAATTAATGTATACATAAACATATGCATATATATATATATATGTGTGTATGTTAAGGCGGGCGGGCACGTGTACGGTGTTTTCCTCGACACTTGCAAGATTCCGCCGCAGATAACGATGCTTTCCTGTAGACCGGGCGAAAACGTATTTGCGAGGATTCGTTCCTGCATTGGGAATACGCGAAGAGATATTTTTTATGTACGTACGCGCCGTCAATGTTTGTGATGTTGAATTAATCGCACGCACGTTTCGTCGAGTGTCAATGTATAAGCAATTTAACGAGCATACAACCGAGATTCTTCAACCGGAAGGTCGGTCGCGAAATTTTTTCAAACCGTTGCAACGTTCGCTTTCGTCTCATCTATCGTCTAATATCGTTTTTAAGGAACACTTTTGTTAACCAGTAACTACAGTAACTACAGTAAACTACACACGCTTGAAAGGTGGGGGGGAGGGGGGGGGGGGGAAATTTTGCAGAACTCTTGCTCCCCCTCGTATGCAGAAAAGAACGCGAATGATGAGCGTGCATGAATCTCTTTCTTTGCATTCACAAAGGCGGGTACGTAGATACAGGTTAACAGTTGTCATTTATCGAGCTGTACAACAATATTGTATTACGGTCGTCTTATGTAATGTACACAGATCCCTCGATAGTTTATGTATGTATTTGTATGTCGTCCAGCAACCGTTGCAAAGATGCTGGCTAGAATCAGTATCTGGCGACGAACGACAAGACGACAAAACGACACGCAACGCAAGACTAATGTGTTCATAGATCGTGTTACAGGCATCACTACGCGTTGCATTAAAGAAGAAAACGAAAAAAAAAAAAAATAATAAATACGTCATTAATTTGTTAGAGACCCGCGCAAGAACGAATACCTGCGTCCGCGAGACTTTTATCGTCAGTTTCACGTGTCGCGACGTCTAGAAACGTCTTAAAAAGCACCGCGTATAATCCGATTGTTAGTTGACCACCGACGGTGTGAAAATGATAAAGGAGAAAGAGAGAAAGAGTAATCACGTAAGCCGAAGATAACGTCGCCCATCATAGATTCAAGCACAATAAGGAACTGTAGTAGGGCCAGGCACAATAAAATTCGGCCGTCACGTTGTAGGCAGCGATCTGTTAGAGCGACAAGTCATATAAGTATCTATATAGCGGGACTATTAAATAAACACATATTGTCTATTGTCACGAGAAGTATATTCATTGTTAAACGCTAGACCCTGCATCAACACTCTGATTATACATCTGACATTCAATTGAATAAATGGAATTAACGAAACCGAAAGAAACACGTGTATAATGTTGCGAACACTCCCCGGCTCATCCCCTAATCGATAATAGGGCTGGGACTATTTGTCTACTGTATTTGAATACTTCAGTCGCTCACCCAAACAGCACAACGTCTGGTAAAGTCTTAAATACGTCTAAAAGGCATCTTAAAGACGTATTTAAGACTTTACCAGACGTTGTGCTGTTTGGGTTAAGTATGCGAATACTTTTCAGTTATGAGTTCGTTAGTTTGTCAGGGTGAAATCTTGTAAGTTAATTTTGATTTGACTTGAAACTAAGTTTCATATTTACATAGTTCCGATGACAATACAATATTTTCACTAAAAAGCATAAAATACTTTATAGTAAATAATTTTTTTTTTAAAAAGAAGCTTTTATTAAAATGTACTAAAAAGGAACCAATAATTTTGAAACCGGGCCAGATGACTGCCAGAGAAGAATTCCCTCATATGACTAAAAATAAACGCGTAAAAATATTTAAATATTTAGTATTCGAATACTTAAATATTCGAATAGCCTCCTATGACTAAAAATAAACGCGTGAATGTATTTAAATATTTAGTATTCGAATACTTAAATATTCGAATAGCCTCCTATGACTAAAAATAAACGCGTGAATGTATTTAAATATTTAGTATCCGAATACTCAAATACTTGAATTTTATTCGTAGCATTCGAATACTTGTAAAATATTCAAATATTAAATTATTCGAATAATTCCAGCCTCGATCGATACATTTCGTATCGGCGAAAACTAACAGTCAACTGTTACGATACGTACAAATTCACGTATATAATTTCCCTTCGCGTCCCATGCGTATCGTTTGCAAGATCGGTTGAAAAATGAACTCGCAGGAAGCCTCGACAGAAGTAATAAGGAGTGAAGGTACATACATACATTCCCTGTTTCGTTAAAAATATTTCAATAGACCGTCCGCTCGTCCATTAGACTGGAATTATGCCCGTGGCAGCTCAGAGGAGATAGAATCATTGCAGCAGTTTTGGATTACCCAAAGAAAATTGGAGCAGCATACGAAAATATTTGCCTCGATGTGTCCGGACGAGATTCTGGATCATTACGACGATTACGACACTAGAATGTACTACACTACTTTGATGTTGGGCGACGTGTCAGGTACAAGAGGAGCGAGCCTCCGGTGTTATCGAGAAATTACGTATGCACCTATGCAACAGGGTTCACGGATCTGGCTGAGAAGTACACGCAAACTGGTAGGGGCGGTCCCTCGAAGCTGACGGACACTCTGAACAGCTACATCGGAGCGATGGTGCAGGAAATACTGTCGCACAACGGCGACGTGGTCAAGTTCTCCGGGGACGCGTTCATAGTGATGTGGAAGCTGAACGATGGGATGATAATGCGCGACCTGGCGATAGAGGCGATGCAAACCGCTTGTATTATTCAGAAACACTTCGGCACGTATGAGACCGAGGTCGGAGTGACTTTAAAAGGTCCGCACTCTAGGATGTTAGCATAAGTTTAATTAGAGACTTCACGAGCCCACCTGTAAATTCTGTGACAGTTAAATTAGCGATAGCGTCTGGTAGGACGTACTTCACGTCTATCGGAGATCCAAATACCAAGTCCCACTACATTATCACCGGCAAGCCGGTGTGGGATGTGAAGTTCGCCGAGGGTCTATGTCGGTAATGATAAGAATCGGCGGTTTACAGCTTCCTAGAAGCTTCCTAGTACGTTAGTACATAATCGCAGAGGTAATAGGCTCGTAACGCTGGGGCTGTCTGCGTTAAATTAGGGGTGGTGATATTCTGGTGGCTCCCAGCAGCTGGCAGTGGGTGAATCCGAACGAGTACGTGCACGAAACCCTTCCAGACGGCGTGCACACGCTTATAATAGCTTGCACAAGTACCTGGTACCAGTCAAAGGATGATAGCCCGGACAGTAGCCAGGGTAAAATAACACGACTTATCGAACAGTCCCGTTCGATTCGATTCCAATCGTTGCATTTTCATTTAGACGACGACAGCACGGACGAGAGCGACTACACCGCTTACGATTCGATGTACATTTCTGAAACGATGGTGGATTCAGAAGCCAAAGCGGTGATGATGAGTATAACCGGCAACACGTTCGAAGCAGAGAACTTTCGACAAGTCGATTACAGCTGTAAGCAAGCGAAATAATCGAAATGCACGCTTATATTTAATTTGACGCTTAAGATCGAGCAATCAAACATCTTGCAGTACGGCCGAAAGTTATAAAGATCGCGAAAACTCGTTTGAAAGACGCTCTGCGAAGCTACATGCTGAGACCAGTTATTCGATCGGTGGAAATGGACGAGCCTCTGGAATATCTGACCGAAATGAGACAAGTGGTGGTACTCTTTATCAACGTTGTTACTAGGACCGTGGGCAAGAGAACTCTAATCTCCTTCGTCAACTCGGCCTACAAGCTGGTCTGCAAGTGAGCCTAATTTCCCCTCGTTCCAATCCAACCGTTAACTTTTTTTTCTATCAGAGTAATAAAGACGATTAATAATAATAATTCGAAGGACCGTCGGTGAAATGCACGGGTGTGTTAACAAGACGTCCCTCTTCGACAAGGATCTGATGTTCCTGTGCGTTTTTGGATTACGAGGCGACAAGCACGAATTGGAATCTCAAATCGGTCTGAGATGCGCGTCGAAAGTACGAAAGAGCCTGGTGGCGATGGATAATGTAAAATCTGTGTCTGTCGGTGTAACCACAGGGATGACGTACTGCGGGGTTGTGGGCCACATTTTACGGAGGGAGTACACTGTGATTGGGATATCGGTGAACAAAGCTGCGAGACTTATGGTCACGTACCAGAACAAGGCAAGGCCTACATGCGTATCGATTAGGGCTGGGACTATTCGAATTATTTACTATTCGAATATTTTTCAAGTATTCGAATGGTACGAATAAACTTCGAATATTTGAGTATTCGAATGTTATTATTCGAATACTATTCGAATACTGCTATATTCGAATACTGATGTATTTACATATAATACATCAGTATTCGAATAGTATGGTATGAAGTGGGTTAAAATTAGCTTACAAGATTTCACCATGACAAATGAACCTATATTCGAATAGTATTCGAATACTTAAATATTCGAATAGCATTCCAATACTTGGATATTCGAATTATATTCGTCAAATAATTAAGCAACTGAAGTATTCGAATATTCGAATACCGAAAAATTCGACGAATAGTCCCAGCCCCAGTATCGATTCGAAAAATGTTGCTGGGGATTTGTAAAACAGCTGTTTCGCGAGCAGGTAGTCTGCGACCGAGAGAGCTTCCTCCACTCGCGCCTCGAAGCGAGGCATTTTATTCTCCAAGAGCCGAGATACTTGAAGGGAATCACAAACGTTGGCCCCATATATGAATTTCAGGAGCAGCCGAAGTATGTACCACTTCTATTTAGATATATATTCAGTTGCTGATCGAAGCGAGGTAACGGTTATCATTCGCGTTTAATTTGTTAGGTTCAGCGTGTCGGATTTAGTTTGGAACAAGTACCCTTTGCTGGGTCGGGAAACAGAGATTAGGACGTTCAGATGGATGCTGCTAGAATTACTGAGCTACTCGAGTGACTCTAGGTCGGACAGTAGCTCGGAGCCAGAGTACAATACACTTGTCATAAAGTACCCACATTTCTTTCGCACACGTAGATTGCTCGATCCATTGACATTCTATTGAGAATGATAACGTCTTTTGTTGTTGCGCACTGGAGAGGCGCGCCGAGAATAGGAAAGACACGATTGCTGGATGAATTTACGCAAAACATTCCAGACAGAGTCTATTGCAACTACGTGTCTTTGCACATGGACGACAGCAAGGTTGACACATGATAAGAAATAACGTCAGGTTCTACGGCTGACAGATCAGAAGCAATCTGACATGTCTGATTCTGAGTGCAGATCCCCTACAACCTGATTCACCTGATATTCTCGATGCCTCTCGGCTTCACCGTCACTTCCACGCGGAAGGAACGGGAGGACAAGCTACTCCACCGACTCGGCAAGGTGCGCCAGTCGCATTTCCTGTGCGCCCTTAATCAGCCGTTCAACGTGCGTTTCGCGATAAGTCACCGTTATAACGCTTTGACCAATCTAGAGAAACAGAAAGTTTTACGAAAATTTCTGTTGAAACTGATGAAAGGCTGTTTCGAGGAGCTCTGGGTGATCATCATCGACGACGCTGAATACAGTGACCAGGAATCCATGGAACTTTTCGACGTGCTCATTAAGAAGGACTTGGCCTTCTATGTCCTGGGCATCGGCCGGAAACTCGGCTCCGATTTCCGAATGAGTTACATCCATCTGAGGAAGGTCAAGGTGCGTGGCTGCAATTATTTTTGCAGAAATCCTTAGCAACTCAACGCCCGAACACGAACGTCGCTTTATCAACAGGTTATTGAACTCATTGGGATAGACAGATGGTACCACGCTGGTCTTGCCTGTCAGATACTTAACGTGAACGGCTTACCCGCAGAGCTTGAGAAGTATGCCTACGCGTATTAAAATTTATTGTGATACTATCGATGCTCAGAAACGTTACGTTATTGTTTCTTCGAGGCTGATACAAGAAAAGAGCTTCGGCAATCCAGGCTGGATCGAGAGTTACTTGATAAGCCTTCTGCAAGCTGGAGGCCTGGAAATACTAAATATCAGTAAAAAGGACGCTGTTATACAGGGCTACGTGTTGCCCCCCGTTTCCATGCTGAAAAGGTTCGGTTAAATGCATATATAATTCCTAAATAATCACCGAAGCTACTTTTTATCGAAACGCTTATACATACATGCTCTGCGCAATTATCCATCAGATTTATGTCGCAAGCAATGAACTCGCATTACGCCGGGCGCAGGGACAGATGGCAGATGTACAGGTCGAGTTTCAAAGTTGGTTTCTTTCCCATTTCCGTACTCCATTATACAATGTATAACTAATTACACCGCTCTGTTAGGATAGCACGATTTCAATACACGAAAGGAACTCGACTCGGGATTCCCAGCTGATAATTGAAAGCGATGAGACGATGATCGCGGTCTGCAACATATCGGAGAACTTTACGTACGAGGATGTAGAAACGGAGCTCACGATGGACGGTAAATAAGAGCAATCGTAACGATTATTTCCTTAAGCAGGAGGAATATAACAGAGAATGTAACGTTCTATCGTAATAGTTATGATTCTGAAGCTGTTCGATTCCTTGACACCCCTCGATCAATTTCTCTTGAAATGCGCTTCCGTGATCGGAGAAACTGTCAACAGGCACATGTTGGAGAATCTAATGAATCTCTCCGCGACCAGAGAAATTGGGCTCGGTAAGGTCTCGCTGTGTTTAACCGCGCGTGATCCGCCGAGCTTCCTAGGCGCGTGCGACTTACCGTTAGTTACCGTTTGTGTTATTGGTACCAGCTATCTTGAAGCTATTCGAAATACGGGTGTTCGGCTGTGCGATAGGAGACTTTTCTAGGAACACGGGACCGATTATATTTATCAGGAAGATGAGGAATCCTAGCTCAGAGATGGATATTTTCTGTGGCTGCATTCGTCTTCGTGTTTCAAGTACCTACGAATTACCGTTAAATTAGAATTAGATAGTAGTGGCCAGAGATGGGCGAAATTTTTATTTAAATGAAATTTCGAATAACGAATAAAAGTTAAAAAAAAAAATTGTCATTCGTTCGTTAAGCCGAGTTAACTTTATTCGACACATGGCGAATAATTTTTTTCACTTTTATTCGTTATTCGTAATTTTATGTAAATTAAAAAAATTTCCCGTCACTGGTAGTAGCGCGTCCGAGGCATAGACTGGCAAGTAGTTGAGGTAAACGCATGGGTCCGACCACTGACCGGCTCTATTCCCTTAGACGAGCTGAGAGACTTGCCAAAGTACGCCTCCTGCGGCTTGATGAGGTTCAGGATGTCGATGTTTCGCGACACAACTTATCGGTGAGTGATTACACGCCCGTGATCCAACAGTTGCATAACGATAGCTTACATGTTTGGAGTTTTAATTAGAAACTTAACACAATAAGATTGCTTACGGAGAACCAAAAAATGGAACTGCACAGCCAAGCGTTAAAGTATTTGCAACAGAATACGAGACGTTGCTTATCTTGCGGGGAAGGTCAGTTTGCAAAGTTACTTGGGAAAGTGTCGAAGGCGGAAGACAGACGGAAGAATACGAACGTTATAGATCAGATCCTTGGTAATGTCGATTGCGACGATGACGACGATGACGAGGAGAGCGGGAAAGGTAAATTGTCGAGTTTCTGTGGAAGAAGAAATTACTCGAGTGACTTAAAATTGCTTGTAATGTCAGCTAAAGATAAATGTTAAATAATAAATGACAGAGAGCAAGGTGCCACTTTCTTGCTTGAACTTCTTTCGGAGGGTCGAAAGAAAGCCAACGATCACGTTTTCGGACGTGGATTTCAGTGATTGTCAGTGTCATTTGATATTAACGACCGTCTACACTCAAATGGTGGACCATTGCCGTGGCATTGGTAAGTCTGATTGGTAATTCGATATGATTCGTACATCTTTGTAGTTTATTTAGAGTAGGCATGCTTTGGTCACTCCCGCTTACACCGTCTGCCTTTTTTATAGGGAAAATTGAACAGACATTAACCGTCATCCTGGAATTCGCAGAAATTTGCCTAATGATTTGCAATATACCGCAAGCCCGGAAGCTTTTAATAGAGAGCGAGACGATTCTTGAAGAAGTATGTTTGTCTGATAAAAAAATTTTTAAAAATTAAAACTGACTTAAAAAAATGCGCTAAAAAGTAAAAAATATTGTCCCTTATTTAATCTAGGACTCTTAAGTTTTTTATATTGACGCCTCATCACTTGCACTGTGTAAATCTGGCGCAACCTTAAAAAAAAATTGAGAGAACTACTTATTAGCGCATTTTTTTTTAAGTCGGTTTTAATTTTTTTTCTAAACTTTTTAGTTTTTTAACCTATTGAACCGATTTTGATAATTCTTTCTCCACGACCCAAGTTGATTGAAGCTAAACCAATTGCAATAAAGTTCACGAAAATCGGTCCAGTAGTTACGGAGAAATTCACGGACAAACATAATGCACACACATCGAACGTAGAACCTCTTTCTTTTTGAAGTCGGTCAAAAATCAAAGGCTACACACTATACACCTAAGATACAAACTATCGGTATCTGAATATTTCTCAACATAAAGATTGCAAACCTTGCGCTTACCGTCCGCAGCTGTTCGAGTCTAACGAAGACGAAGAGGTCTATCTGACCTACCTGAGGGCGAAAATTCAGACCCTCCAAGGTCAGTGTTTCCTCGAAAGCGGCTCTATATTCGAGGCCGAGCAAACCCTGGAAATGGCGTTATACAATTTGGGTTACACATTCCCAAGGCTAGAGCTGATGATCGATCTGAAGTCGTTCATCCAACAGATTCGTCTGAGGTTCACACTTGCATTCTCTACAGATCGGAAGCGTGACGACGATTACGAAGAGATCAGTATGGATTACACCGACCAGTTGGCCGAATGTTTGGCACAGATGTTCAATCTTTTCAGGGTAAATTAATTTAATGAATTGAATACGAGGTGTTGATCGATCGCCGAGGCTTGCAATTAGATTAAGTGCTTAAAAGCTTAAAACGTGTCGCGCAGATCAGAGGCATGAAGAAGCACGCGCGTTTGGCAGCGATCTGGGGTTTGAACACCGCTCTGGCTTCCAACAGGAATCTATTCGTTCTCTGTACATCGTACACCAATATGCTGATCACCGCGCACATGTATCAAGACAGGTGAGAATTTCGGCACAATGCCTGTGCGCGGAATTTATGAAATTCTGACTCGTGCTCTGACGCAGCGATACCTTTGCCAGGACTATCATCCCGTACTTGGAAGAGAGGAGTATTAACATTTATAGCGAATCGAAAGATGCCCTGGAGCTCCAGGAGCTGCACACGATCGCCGAGCTTTACGCAGGAATCTTTTTCTCCCGGTGGGTCAGGGGACAAATCAGCAAGGCCATTTCGATTGGCTTCATCTGCTGCAGAATGGCCAATACAACTGGATCCACGTTTCTCAAGCTACTGATACTGCCCCGACTCCTTCACCTGCTTATACTTTCTTGCCGTAACTCCGAAGTGGTCGTTCACTTGAGAGAATTGGGTAACTCACGCATTTCTATTTTTCTACATAATTATATGCATACATGGGGAGTCTGAGGTCTAATATTATAGAATTTGTGTCTCACAACGATTTGGACAACTCCGGGCGCACCTGGTACTACGCACTGTGCGCCGACGTGCAACTAGACCTCGGCTTGACCATCCTTTCCTTCCGACAGTGCGAACAGTACTTTCTTCGAGAAGGTGAGACGTTGATCAGTCTACACGATCCGGAAGCGGAAAGGCGATACTTCATCTCCATGTGGCTGTGGTATGCAGTTGTCAACTTATCTGTGGCATTATCCGTCGCATGGGTCAATTCGGTTTTACATCTTATCGTTGATACGCTTCTAAGGTGCATCAGGACTGAACAATGGGAGGCTGCCAAAGTATGGGGCGGTAGGAACGTAAACGATGACCCTATTATGGACGAGCATATAGTTGCAGCGACGATAACTTCTTTGAGAAAGCTCGAAGGACTGCTTATTCTCTACGGTATCAGAGTTTAGCATCGATACTTTATCGCGGGGCATATTATTAACCAAACTCCTTGGTTCTGCTGAAACTATATTCCACGCTTTTCTATACATTGTATAAATATTAATTACTTTGCCTGCAGTGCACAAAATAAACAGCAGGAACATTGATGCCGCTGCTACTATGACGACCATCAGAAGCATGTTCAAAGGCATAAAGAAAATGATTAAGGTCGTTACATTGATAATTCCCAGGTGAAACAATTACCGTTTAAGAGTTTCAGCTATGATAAGTGATTGATAAAGTGGGATTGCAACGTTTACTACTGCAAATTATTCTAGGTACATGTTGCTGCAAGCGTATTACTATATGATTAGATTTCAAAAGCGCGCGGCGATGAAATTGTTGAAACGATTGCAAAAGGTGTGCGTGAAGGCCGAGAACAAAATGATTTACGCTTGGGCACTGCATTGCGAAAAGGTTATCCATCGTAATATATATAATGAAAATGTTTACAGCAAGTCTGCTGTAAACCTAAAAATTGATCGACCATAGTGAACCGTTCAAAGAACAATAAATACTCGTTTGCAGACTTGGTCGGGGAGTATGTCTTCCGTGCAAAAAGATATGTGGCAGGAACCCCAGGACAGCAAATTACAACACAATTGGAATGAGATCAATGCAAATAAATCGACCATAATCGTGTATACATTTCCCTTACCGAGACACCCTGTGTGACAGACCATTGCACATTTCACATTATTAGAAATAATCAATATATATTCGTAATTAATTAGGAAGCTCACCAAGATCTGTACATTAAACTGCAAGCCCAATAGAAATAAATTCACTTTGGAAAAGCTATAATTTAAAATGACACTGTATTCCATGCATCCATATATCATTGTGCATAGAAAGAAAATTGTTCTCCTAAATATTTCTATAAGTAGTGTATCCCTGCAAGCATCAACAGACGCGGTCGCATAGAATTCGATCATTCCAATATTTCGTAAACATTTGCCGACGCCATTTTAAAAATTTTAAACAAATCCGATTAAAATTATTCAATTTATCATAATTCAATCTTTTCCCATTTCATCCCAATATTAACCGACTGCAAAGTTACCCATCACTCTCACAGCCAACAATGAATCAATAAAATAACGAGAAAAATACGTATACCACACGTATTGCTATCTCCTGTTTCCAAGGAATGACCAGACGCCATCCAAGCACCGTTCAAATTATCCAGCAAGTGTCATGGCGTTGCCTGCTTTTTGCTTTCGATTCCCACCTCAACCCCTGTAACCTAACGATGCAACAAGTTTGAAAGACAAGCATTAAAACATTCGTAAGGCAATTAAACAACAAATAAACTTGAAATATGCCCGAAAAGGGATGTAATTGAATACCGAGACACGATATGTGTGCACTAAATGTGCGTACGCGACGAACATCTAACGGTTTTCTCGCGATATTTAATAAATTTCGCGACGAAACTGTATGAATCGTAGCAGCAAGTGACGATAGAGAGTAAAGAAGAAGACTAATAATGATTAGAAGTAATTATATGACGGTAGATAATGTACGCGTACCGCAGGCAGGCGGCAGAACTCGCGAGGCAATACACGCGTACTTACGTAGGGTAACGCATACAGTTGTTGACCCCTATACAATGATTGAACCTCTTCCCCAAAAAGTATGAAATACAATGTAATGCTTTTTTTATATGATAAAATACATCAATATTTCGGTGGCCCAGTTATTTTTGTGCCCAATACAATTATATTTTATCATATAAAAAAAAGCATTACATTATATTTCATACTTTTTGGGGAAGTGGGTCAATCATTGTATAGGGGTCAACAACTGTATGCGTTACCCTATTTCCGAAGTGTTAGGATATCGTGGCCGAGCCGTCTAAACAGAGGTGACTTCCAAAGCTGGCATCATTCAGTCATAACACAAATCGTTTCTACGCACACGTTCTGCTAACGGTATAATAGAAATATTACGCGTGATATATTTCCTTCGTTTATAAAATATCCCCTTCCATAAACATGACTTATGTATGAAAGAAGCTAATTCACGAAAAAAGTTCACATGCAAAGATTGTGAAATTATCTTTGCTAATTCCAATTGTATTCTCGTTCTCCGTTCGAACACTGATTCCTCTGTCACTTTTTATACTTGACATTCCTTTATTGGCCACAAATCAATTCAGTGCTCAGATTTTCAGCTTCGGTTTGAAGGAATTAGCTGGCGTTGTATAAGAAAAAACTATGAAGTCGACTTAAAACAAAGTGTTTCGTATTCTCCGCATCTCTCTTACAGCGTATTCGGACGGTCGCAATGGTGCGCACTGGGTGCGAATTTTCAATTGTCCACGGCGACGCTCGTGATTGGGCGAAAAGGTTTCCGCTAAACGCTTGATTCAAATCGCCCGCATCCCCCTAGATTTCCATTACAGAATATTTTTAAATTTCGGTTTTAAATTTTTTTATTAAATTGGCGCTGCAAAATGGGTAAAAAAGCAAAAGGGGTATATATTTTTCTTTACCGTCATCCCAAAGTTGCCTCCCCCCCTGGAAAAAGTCTGCAGACGCCCTTGCACCCAGGGGAGGGGCAAAAAGATCCTAGCACCCCCAAAGAAAAAAAGAAAAAAAGAGATTACTATAACCATGACTAAAGTAATTCAAGAGCTTTATAAAAAGAAAAGAAAACTGGATTTTATTCTTTAAATAAAATTTTCCACAACCACCCAATGAGTTTTATTGAATTTGTATTAAAAATATTCTTATCCGTTCAACTCAGCTCCCCCGCAGATTAAATCCTGAGTGTCCCACTGTATTATTAGAATATCATTGCCTTATTTATGTATAAGACTTTTATAGGGTGACTTAAAGTACAATAAAGTGCAAATTGTCTAGAAATAATTGTATTTCTATATATGGTACAAATAACACCTATGAAATATATTATTTTCCTACCATTCGCGTATTGGCTTTTGCGAAACACTTGTTAATATCCAAGTTTTGTACGGCTGCTTTTTCCTTTCTACTTGATTGTGTCTCGGGTATTTCTTGCACATTATGTATTTCCTGTCACTCTTCCATAAGAGAAGGCAACTTTTACAACGGCGATGTAATACAGTCTTCATTTTCAAGCCACAAGCGAGATTATACGAAGGTAGAGATGGCTGAAGGAAACCCATCGAACTGGCGTTATTTAAACACATACTCGACAGACGGTGTAGATATTGTCCATTGCACATATGATGCACATTACGATTTATCATGCTTGTTAAGGATTTCACAGGCATTATTCTCGGAGCAATAGAACCTACAGTTTGATACATTGTTCTAAACAACGGAGATATATTCATGGCTCCTGCGAACATATTTTAGCAGAATCAGTAACAATAATATCAGTTCGAATGCTGATTTCGTTAAATAATTTGCACTGATATAGTATTTAAACCTGAACGCAATAGATAAACATGCATTTAAAAAGTCACGCTTAATCTTAAACCAAAAATTCTAAATTGCTGGAACCAAAGGTTAGATCGATTTGTATAACCTAGAATTACTTTTACTAACCGGTAATTCGTAACGATGCTCGTGTCCGGGAATAAATATTGATGATTCCGTTGGCGCTATACTTTACGCTCCGTTTCAGATTAAAAGAATTGCATTAATCTGGAAGAAAAATTGACAATCAGTCAAAAGTTATGGTGAACATTGAAATTGAACGAAATAAAGCATCGTTCACACGTATTGTTTTGATGATAAAGATGATAATAATATTTAACTCCGCATTTTAATGACGGGTTATAAGTGTATTAGTTAGCGATTTATTGGAATTGACGAATTATATGTAGGATAACGGTGACAACGTAAATAAAAGTAACAGGTTGCAGAAATCAATTCGCTATTTACCCAATTACATCGCTTTCGAAACAAGTTAGTTTCCATGGACATCTGACAATGAGAAAGATTTTTCGTGGCTAGATATCCGATTTATTCGAATAGAGAATTTTGTATTAAAAACAAAATATGCCAATTAAGTACTCCGGCGTATATAAAAGAACATATAAGTTAAAAGAAATAAAATATAACCTGCAAAAGATCGACTACACCAAGATCAAAAATATATTATTTCGGACGTCTCTGTTCTAATCATGACACTGTTATCATCGATGTATCATTAAAAATCTATTCCCTTGATATCCTTTGGTCGACATTATGATAATAAGTTATTCCTTTAGGTTATGTCTTATTTCTTGCTTATTGTGTATAAAGCAGTATAGAGAGCTCTCGCTCTCGTAAGTGCTCGCGCATTAGTTTGTTATGTGAAATATTGTTTTACAGTTTTACACATCGGTGTTTTATGAAAGTAATAAACGTTAAATTGTCAAAATGTTATTACGAAAGATAAACAGTTTATTACAAATCTCTGTAAGTATTTCGTAGAACTAGCAAAATGTTTTAACCATTGCTTAAAATTCTTAAGAAAATCCTATAAACATTACGTTCTCGTCACCGTGACCGTATAAAATCCTATTAATTGTTTCACTGACTAATAAAAGATATTTTAAACATTACAGATCCCTGGTCAGAGAATAAGCAGCCGGTATCTAAACTTTGTGCCGGTTGTAGTGGAGCAAAGTGGTCGAGGCGAACGTGCTTACGATATTTATTCACGTCTTCTGAAGGAACGGATCATTTGTCTTATGGGCCCGGTATAATTTCACACACACTCCTCCATTACATTCAAATCTTAATACATAAATCCTGTTGGATTATGAAATACAGAAGTATATACTGCTTTACAGATCACAGATAATGTGTCCTCTGTAGTCATTGCTCAACTGCTGTTCTTGCAGTCGGAAAGTAGTAAAAATCCAATTCACATGTACATTAATTCGCCGGGTGGAAGTGTAACAGCAGGCCTTGGTATATATGATACCATGCAATATGTTCTTCCCCCCGTAGCCACATGGTGCGTAGGGCAAGCATGTTCAATGGCAAGTTTGTTATTAGCTGCAGGCGCAAAGGGCATGCGTCATTCGTTGCCCAATGCGAGAATAATGACGCACCAGCCGTCTGGAGGAGTATCCGGTCAGGCTACAGATATACAGATACAAGCCTTAGAGATATTAAAGCTGAAAAAACAAATTAACAACTTATACGTAAAACACACCGGCATGGACTTAGAGAAAATAGGTAAGTTTGCAAGATTATACTGGTGGTACACTTTCTATGTCTTGTAATTCTACAGAGCGCTGTATGGAAAGGGACAATTTTATGAGTCCTGGCCAGGCAAAGGAATTCGGGATAATAGACAAAGTATTGGCGCATCCTATGCAAGAAGAAAGGGAAGAAGACGTCATAAAGTTGACGGAAACGACTACTCTTGAAGTCACTACGCAACCTTAATATTAGGGATTGATAGACAGGTGTTATTTAATATTATGGAATTATGAAATTTTATTAAAACGTGTATTTATCAATATTTAAAAATAGTAATAAAATATTTTTAAAACAATTACAGTCTACGTCTATGTCTATGTTGTGTATGTAACTGCAGTTGAGTAAAGTCATTGTGCCGATATGTTCTACACTTTACGTGTGTATGAAACGTGAAACAATCGACATTTTATACGATAAACATACGAAACGATAATAGTTTCGATGATAAACCATTAAAATGATTTTAATATCATTCCTCGGGCAAGCATAGCATGTATGTATATCACCAAGCATGTTTTTTATATAATAAAAGTACGTAATGCCTAGGTTTCTAGGAAAGATTGCGTTATGAAATAATGGAAGACGAGATTTTGTATGAAAACGTATGTAGGTATATACAAATTATCGATAATTTTGATTGAAAAATTGGCAGTTACTCGCTTAAAGTATCCTTAAAAATATATGGAGTTTATGATCCCATTAACAGTCTATTATCACCAAAAGTACTTCGTAAAAAGGACGGAATTGTTTATATATCTGGATGCTAGACAATGATAAAGTGTTTTACTTTAATATACTAGCTTCTGTCAAAACCAGTTCTCGTGTATCTTCTCGGATCGCATAACCCTGCCATTGAGTCTGATTCACTGAGGGCATACTTGAGCGTGCGCTAGCATCAATATATCCTTTTTCTCTTTAGGAAATCTAAGTTCTCTTCCAGCTAAGCGTGCTGTCTCGAGTTCTCTTTCAGCTAACGCCAGTTCCATGGCGACAATGCCACCGCCGCTCTCGTGCTCCCTTGCCACCCAGTCTAATGCCATCTGGCTACGCATCTCATCGTCCAAAGCTCTATGAGTGTAATGAGCGACTACTTCCTGTCTGCTGCATTGCCTCTCCCTCATAGCTTTCAAAGATCCGTTCCAATGAAGCAATTGAAAGACTGTCATTAACTCTTGAAATTCTAACATAGTTCTCCCGCGATTGCATTCTAACATAAAACGAAACGCACCGATACCTGTGTTTGGATCCTCCTTCTCATCTCCATTTCCCTGCAAACGAAGACTACTTTGAATACGATAAATTGCTAGTAGCGACGATTATGAACGAACGAACAGACTAACAACATACTTGCGTTTGATTGCCGACGCCGTTAGACGTCGCCGATGGCTTAGCGAAGCTAGCTCTCGCCTCCGCGACAGCTTTCTCTATAAAGTCGTCTGTTATCTTCCTCGCCGGGTGTTCGTTGAACACAGAGTTCATCAGGGCAATTTTTGCCGCCGATCTACGCGCCTCCGCTTTAGTGGGGCAAGTTTGAAAACTACCGAAACAAGATCCTCCTGGAAGGGTCACATAACATACATAAGGCGGACTGGTACCAGGTACTGATTCATAAATAACTAAAGCTCCATTTCTTAGCTGCGTCCCTCTGCTCTGTTTCATTTGCCAGAATTCTTGGAGTGCCTCCACAACGTTCACTACGAAAAGAAATAAAGATCTTGTTACAGAGCTTGCGAATAGAACGAGAAGATCGTTTCTCGAAGATCGATTATACCTCTTCCGTAACCTTGCGTGTGCTTCGCAAAACTATTGACAACAGCCTCCACTGCTTCCTTTAACACCTGCTTGTCTCTAGCATCTACCAGTCCACCTGTGATACCCATACTTTCAGAAACACGGGACTTTGTCTTAACTGGCATTATGCCCTGCATCACCCTTTAAAGGTTTCTGTGCATTTACGTTCTAGAAGCAGAACAGTTGCGGAGAACATGTAAATATATTAATACAGCTGACGGCAACGTCGATATTGGATAAGCTAGGCAACTAAAGGGTTCGATTTGAAATAAAAAAAAAAGATGTCGTTGACAATACATAAACGAAGGTTTTCTCTCGGTGCGGCGCGGTGGCGCGATAGAGAAACGGATCAACTGTAGAACTGAGTGGAACTAACGAGGCGAGAAAATCGGGTGCGAGGAGAATATCTACGTACGTAATTAGAATCAGCGGGGCAACGTTAGCGAGGATTGTCTTTCCGAAATGTTCGGTCGGATGAGTGGCGAAGGTTGCGGGTTGCGCGAATAATCAGGCGGTATAAGAATTGCTGCAGCACCGAATGCATCAGACGCGAGAAGAAACCCAGGAGGCCCACCTGCAGAGAGACCCGGATGCCCAGGAATTCGCGTAAATTACTCTCTGATCGGCGCACCGACCGCTATGGGATCAAATTGCAAGGCACATATAAAGCGTTTAATGGCCCCGGATCACTGACGATTTCCAGAAAACCAGGGCTGTCCGCAACACTCGGGCACCCTGTTCTGCGTTCTGTCCAGTTCTGTCTATACTGGCCACTACTGGTCTGCCGCGATCCCGCAATGCCCAACAATCACTTCGAGAACTTTGCTAATCGAGTGTCTGTCAGTGGTTTCCGCCAGAACGTCTATTTGTAAAAACGTATTCTCGTGTAGATATAAACAGGGAAACGCGGGTTTACCCGTTAAATATCTTGCTTTTAAATTAACAAGAAATATTAACATTACCACGGACAAACTATAGGATAGACTTCACATCGTATGGGAGTTCGTATCGTACGATCTGAAATACCGACATCGTGAAAATTCAACGCTTTGTCGCTCGCTCTGCGTTTAAAAACGGTAACTCTGGGGGAGTCGTATTCAATTGAATTTTTTAAGTCGGTAAAGTCAGAATCGCCTTGAACGACCGTACGTACGGTGTGGAGAAAGTATCTCTTTCTATTCTTAGGCGCGCCTTTTAATGAAATGCTACTGTGACGAGGTGGCGAGTGATGACAAGCGGCGATGAGCACCTTTCTCGCTCCCTTTGTATGATATCTCTGGTTAGAAGACACCGAATATATGCGTGTATCTAACGTTAATTCTAACCGCTTATGGCGTCGTGATCATATTCTATTCGGAATCGGTAACGTTGCACGTGACATGAAAGTGGTTAGCGTGGTTAGGGAACTTTAAAGTCCCCGTGCCGTGGGTGCCGTGTGACAAAAATTTACATTGGATGTTAGATCTATTCTATACCTCGTTTGTGGTATATGGTTATAATGCATTCTAGATAATGTAACTAGACCTTCCGTATTACAAAGTTGCTAGAAACTCTCGGAAAATATTCACTCAATCTTATACGCCGGTGTCTATGAAAGCATCCCAATGTTCCTGGTTTAATTCCGTTGAAAACGAATAACGGAGCTTATATCTAGTATTTTTAGGAGCTCGGGGAGGGGCTGGGGAGGGGAGACTAAGGAAGTTAGTTCGTGATTCAGCATTAGGGTTCGGCAGAAAGATGGTCGCATTATTGAGTTAGTCCCGTTGATCGCCACCGGATAAATAAAACCTGTATCGTTAAAATGAACACGTAGAACTTTGCAGCTTAGAAAACACATGCTAGGCCAAATACGTGGCAAAAGGCTTTTCCTCTTCTTATCGTCATGGTTCAGAATCCCGATCAACAATTTACGCGCGCATATTTCCCGCGTGGTCAGGGCATAAGTGCATGCTTGCATAGAAAAGTGCATTTGTGTGCGTAGAATGGATCAGCTGAGCGCCAGCTGTGCTCCTCGCGTCGACCAATAGGAGAGGCGGAATGATTGCACAGCAGCGCCACGAATGCACGGCCGGTACCCACTGCTTTGGCGTTCCCGCGAAAGTAATTCGTAAACGTTAGTCGCCGATTTAAAAGCACTGTTCTGTCCGTGTGTGCCTCCTGTTTCGCGTGGCTGGCATCGTTTTGGTAGAATCGTGCACGATGCGTTCAACGGTAAAAGTAGTTTCTGGTGTTCCGTGAAAAACTCGTGGGAAAATCGAGCGGGAAATATAGATGCGCAGTGCGCGTGGGTGTTGCAATTCCTCGGACTTATACACCGTGTATATCGAAGATTACCTGTCCCGACGCGAATGTATCGCGTCGCAGAGAGTGAAACACGCCTCCCTTTGTTCGCCGATTGTTATTTGCGAGAGCTTCTAAAAGATTTTACCGCGTAAAAGCGTGGCAAGAGCAGGGCGTCTGTCAAGGGACGCCAGTGTCCACCGTGCTTGTACGGTTGTTAATTGTGATGCATATACGCGGAAGTATTGCTGTCCGTGGGCTGAGAATAAATAATTAGGCTTCGAAGAAGCTGTCCTGTGAAAATCAGACATTTTTTTGCCCCTTTGAGGTTATGGTGCGCATATAGAGGGCGTGACAGTGCTGGATTGCAAGCAGGGGTTGGTCACTGTTTCGCGCGCTGGTCTCCCGCGCTTCGACTTCCACGTCCCTTATTTTTCCCAATAACTACCGTTCTGCGATAGTTGGAGGCGTGAAACCGCATCAGAAAAGATCCGGAGAAATTTCTGTGCCACGTAACCGGCCGCCAGCGAGAAGTTATGGTATAAAATATTAAATGAAAGCCAGCCAAGTATAGGTGCATTATGGCGATCGAGTGCATGTAAAGTTCGCGCGCTCGCTTACTTTTCGGCATATTTCTGGGAAAATTCTCAAGTGTAAGCTACAGAAATTCAGCGGACGTTCAATCGAACCACTGGCCAGTTTATCTACAAATTAAAAACTCTGTAAACGTTCGAAATATTTTTTGAACACGTCGACAATTTTGCAGCAAGATGCCACAGACGAGGTGAGTGAACGACTTTCCATTTGGTCGCGAAATTTCCTTCGATCCTTTCGATCTTTCACTGTATACATTAGCAGTTTACTTAGAACTGTTCTAATTGCTTCGAGCAATTAGCTCCGCTTCTTAATTCGACAAAAAATCGAAGTAATCTGCGTGTATAACCTTTTTTAACTGCCACTCGCTACTGAGAAGCTTTCGGCAATGTTGCACGAATAATATTCGTAAAAATTTTTATTCCGCCGTTCTACGAGCTATTTATGATTGCCTACTGTACTATATAAGATTTATACATTCCATATATGGTTCGAAAAAATTATTACGCCTCCCACAAAGTATTTCTGTGCCACAAGCCACAAGTGATCGAATCGATTCTATATTTCGATCGGACTCTGTTTACTCCGTACGAACGGCGGATTCTAAATCAAATGCACCGTGATCACAGCAATGAAAAGGCGTCTTTTTGGTCTGTACAGCTTACAGGGGAAAAAATCACAGACATATTTGCAAGGCGGCAAAGTAGCAACACAGTCTTTAAAACGTAAAAGGCGTGCAACAGAAATCTCCGAAGATTCGGAAAATGTCTATCCACCTAGCAAAATACCAGCATTGGCGAATACCTCGTACACAGAATCCTGTCACACTGTACATCCCGCAGAAAATTCCTGCACGCCGCATCAAGTATCCCCGTTGAAAGAGCAGCAAGAGCCGGCCACATGGTCTGAATTACGAAGTGCCACTTGCTTTTTAACGCCGTCGTCTTCGAGCAATGTGTCGAACAGACCTAGTCCCTTGCCTTCGTTTCCATGGGCCGACGGTTCTCAGGTCTGGTCTCTCATGTGTTTGGGAGACCAGAAAACTATTACACAGAGGAATCCGCAAATGTTTCAAAGGCATCCAACGCTGCAACCGAGGATGCGGGCAATTTTGTTGGATTGGTTAATCGAAGTATGTGAGGTATATAAGCTACACAGAGAAACCTATTACCTTGCAATGGATTATATAGACAGATACCTGTCCATCCATCAAAATGTGCCCAAGAATCAATTACAATTAATAGGTATCACGTGCCTTTTTATAGCTGCCAAGGTTTGTATTTTTCACTTTAATTCCTGCTATATTGTTCTTAAATTATATAATCGTTATACGGAAATCGACCAGATTTTTAATTTTTTTTCTTTTTTCGCAGGTTGAAGAAATATATCCGCCGAAAATAGCAGAGTTTGCATATGTGACTGATGGGGCATGCACGGAAGAAGAGATATTGGGGAAGGAGCTGGTGATTTTGAAAGGTCTTGGATGGAACTTATCCCCTGTCACAGCTCCTGGCTGGCTTAATATTTATATGCAAATCGAGTCGGGCGATTGGTCAAGGCCGAACGCTTTTATTTATCCTCAATACGGAGGCCTGCAATATTCCCAGGCAGCTCAGCTGTTAGATCTGGCCACCTTGGACGAGCGAAGCTTAAAGTTCCCGTACAGTCACATAGCAGCGGCAGCTATCTATCACACGCTAGGGAGGGAATGCGCTTTGAGGGTATCGCGCATCCCGTGGGAGCAACTCTCCACCTGCGTGAAATGGCTCACTCCGTTCGCAATAACAGCCGCGGAAGAGGGCTCCCAGTTCCTGTTGAGATCCACGGTGCCACCTGTGGAGTCTCATTCTGGATCGGGCCTGAGGGCCACGGTGCCGAATATAGTGATGGACGAGTCGCACCGCATACAGACGCACGTGGTCGATTTGAGCATGTTGGAAAGGGCGCAGCAACGATTAACGGACGAGATCCCTTCGACCGACGCGCACGAGTCCGATTCTAATCCGGAGTCCGGTAGACAGAGCCCGAACGAAAGCGGCCTTTTAACTCCGCCATCCAGTAGTCAAAAGAATTCTACAACACCGTCGCGTCCTCCGCCACAATTACATCCGTATACATAATTAAATATTTACAGTGCGCTCCATATTGTAGCATGAAGCGTATCGTTTACTAATTGTTGGTGAATGATTTTAATTAGACACGGTAGTGTATATGTCTACTAGGAGATATCATTTAAATGCTTGAATTACGTTCTGGCTTGCGTGAAATTGCACACGCGCCACTAAGTATGGGATTGCACTAGTGCACGATAGTAGCGGTGTGTCGTGTATCGTATATACCTAATTTGGTGCTTCCCATTTTAAATCCATTGTCCCGCGCGATGGTACTTCAGTTATAGCAGTAAGACTTACAAGTACAAGGTGTTAACCATTTTCTAAAGTGTTCAAAGTAGCACTGAATTTATTTAACATTTACTTGTTTTATTATAGACATTAGAGAGAAGAAAATGTGCCTTGTGTGAAGGGATGTAAACGTACGCAAAAGCCTATGGCCAATTTCTGTGATTATACCCCTGCAGTGAAACTCGATGCATTATATTAATACGTTAGGCTGAATTAATAATCATTACTACTACATCCGCGCAATCTACGGAAGATCAGTGCCTGAAGGGAGAAAAGAAAAGTGTCCTTAAAGAAACTGTTTTTATTGCCTCCGAAATCGAAGCAGAAACATTGTGAATAGTATTCTTTTATATAATTCGCTTTATTTTAACGCAACGTATTATAACAATGCGTTATCGAGCCGGGTGAATGTATTTTTATGTATATGTATATTGCGAGGTACTAATAATAGGAGAACAAAAAAAAGTGGAGACGGGTGTGAGGGGATGAATGCACGCGCGATCGATAAGTCTACTAATTATTGAATAAGATTGAAACTTCGTGATCGATGTACACTGCCTTGCATGTAGCGACGTGGCGGTTTATACACATTTGTATGAAAAATTTGACAATAAATACTTGTAAATCTCACGACTGAATCTCAACAATATATCTTGGACGCGGTCATCATTCCCGCATACGATGTTCTAGAGTTAATAGAAATTTCACTCGACATAGACAGAAGTTACGCGGATCGGCGAATTGAAATCTTGCCTCGCGCGTCACTCGAACAAGAATCGATCGTCGGAATTGACATTGCCGGCTGGGAAAGCAGCAAAAGCAGCGCCACGACGATCCTTCGAGAAACTCGATAACGCGCTCCGATTGGCTGTTCCGTTCGCATTCAAGTTGTCAAACGGCAGACGGCCGTTAAGAAGGCGGTTGCGAGCTAAACATTGCAACGGTGGCGAAATCGGGGACCGTGTGCGCGTAATTCTTTCGTATTTAAGTGCTTTATGTGTCCGAATATCGTAGCATATCCATGCGCCAACCGTGACGTGAAAAGTGTTAAGGAAACCGAAGGTGAACGTGTGCTGGAAGCAAGTCGTGTCTTTGTTCGCAGCGTCGAAGAAGAGGGAGCGTGAATGCCAGCGCCGATACTAGTGTTCTTCGATTTGTGCACAAAACGTTTTAGGGCCCAGTAGAGTGTGATTAATATCGGCCCCGCGTTCGTCGACTAATTCAGTGACGAATGCACGTGACTGGACTGACAACGAATTTCTAGCGAGAATCGAAGTCGTTTCGTTGCGATGTCGAGTCCAAGGAGCATCGGTGATTCGGTTCGCGAAGGTACCCGGGTGGTGCTCCGAGAAATCACCGCATCCCTTCACAATTCACCTCCGATGCAACCGTCCCGTTGCAAGGTATTACTACATTATTGCTTTCTTCTACATATATTCAGACGACAACTCGTCCCTCCCGCGGGCACGTGACCGCGAGCCCTCAACTTGCTCGCACATTTAGCTTTCTTATTATTTCTTTTATCGTCTCTTTTCTCCCTCTCTCGTTCCGCCTTTCCTCTCTGTTTTTATTGCCAACAGTTGCTAACAGCCGGAGAATCCCTATAAATAAACCCTGAATCTCCAGGAGCACCTTGAAACGAAAATAAGTTTCGGTTCCCGCACAAGGGCATTTCTTTCGCGTCTATAGAACTTATTAAATTATTCTACGCAGACAGAGAGGCAACGTGCCCCGCTTCTGCGTTTCATTTTATGCAGGACGCCGCATGTAAAACAGTTTTGTAACAGGTTATGCGAGGACATGCGAGCATAGGTAACTGTATACTAATCATTTATTCCTGGATATCGTAATATCTGTCGCGTGTGTGAAATAATAACTTTTAGAAAGTACAGTTAATACGCGAGAGACGAAGCCACAGACCCTACGGTTTCTGCGACTGGTTCGTTCGCGACACATGGTTCGCATTTCTTGCGCGTATCGGAGAGAAACTGGTTTATCCCCGACTGAAAACCGGTTCGTTTAATTATCGCAGAAAGGGCGCTGCATTTCCGTTCGATTTTTTGTTTACGGAAATAGCAGCAACGAAATTATCTGCAGTGGTATCAATGGTCGTGTAGGGATCAATGTATCGGATGAAAATAGACTACCACACTACGGGGAGAAGTGAAAAAAGTACACGTAGGAGAAAACGCGTTAAAAGTCCGTTGTGTGGTTCACAGCTGCTCACGCCAAGCTGCTTAAAATTCATGGAAATTCAAGTATTTATCGCTTCGATCTCATCTAGCGTACAGAAACACTCGATCTCGTTCAAACTACATACGTTTAACACGCAACTATCTCCATCGGATAGAAAGCGGTGAATTAATCGACGCCGCGCGGGACAGAGATCACGAAAAGTAATAGTGTAATTTACATAATTATTCTATTTACATCTGCCGTCCCGGAGCGTGTCCGCGGCGATTCTCGCGAGATTTCTCGCCAGAAAATCGATCGGGACATCTGATTTACCATCGCAGCAGCAGTTGATTAACGTTTATCCACGTGTCGCCCTAGATAGCGCCACGCCGGTCGCACCTCTGCTACCGGGGAACGTGTTCCACCACTTGGCTTCCATAGTTGGTGTTCTTTGCAGCATAATGCCCGTGCGGCGTGTGCGCGGTCCGACGTGTTGGAACGGTGTGGGAACGGCGTAGGAACGGCAAGTGTTGGTACGCGTAGAATCGTGGATCGTGGCAGGACTGCGACGATGACTTCGTCGTCGCCGGTGTCTTACCTTAGCTCGCTTACCTAGAAGCTCGCCCCGCGTTAAACGCGATCTAGCCGCGACGCTCGGGTCGCGAGCGTTATTGCAAAATCGTTTCCACGAAAGAAAGTGAGCCGAGCCGAGCCACTACGCCGTTTTACCAGCAACAACCGTACGCTCCGCCGTCCTCTCTACACGTATATACACGTATATACGTCCTACGCGTACTTGTGTACGTATCGCAGTCTGCCTCTGTCGCGTCGCGAGATCGGAGTGGTAGTGGTGGATGTCTAGAGTATCGACTGGAGAATGCGCTGCGCTAATATTAGAATTTCGACCAGAGATATCTTCCGTTGACCGTCAAGTTCGGTGAGTGCATGGCTCTTCCGGCGAGTTTGTCACGAACAGGCGAGCAGACTGCGAGCGCGTAATATATACCGCTCGCCTGTTCGACACCTATCTTTCCTCGATCCGGTTTAACCACGTCGCATCAAGCGTCCCGTCGAATGCAGCCTGCTCGCGAATACGTGCAGCGATTCTGCTCGATGGTTAAGAAGCCGCGCGGTTATCGGGCACGGAGGGATGAGAGAGAGAGAGAGAGAGGGAGAGAGAGTCACACCCCTCCGAGAAATGGAGAAGTGTCACGCATTTCTTTCTTACTGTCATCGCGACCAGATGAGAATGACTCATGCACCGATAGGTGTGCGTGTACCAGTGCACGAATGCGTGTGTGCCGCGCGTTGCACGGCTCTCGATGATGTCAAGAACGCGCCGAATAAGGAGAGCTCGAGCTTCTCGAGTTTCCAAGGGAATTACTTCTGATTGCAGCGGTTCACTCGCTTCAACACTTTGGATACTCCGTGCTCCAGTGAACGCGTTCAGTTTACACTATAGATTTAACCAGTAAAAGCGCATTATCGGTTCTAGCTTCTAGAGTCGGTCACGCTCAACGGTGATGTTGACACGGGACTTCTTCGCGTAAGGAAAATGAATTGCAGAGTGAATGAGGATATGCGAGCTTTAATCCATCGATTATAATAAAAAGAAATTTAATTTACAATGGGGATGGTTACTTCTTATCGGTCGGTGTCGCGAATACGGGCTCCTGTATTTCGGAGCGGGTGCGAACGTTTCTAGGCCATTCGATATCCACTGCTGGATGCTTCTATATTTTTGTAATCGATTTTCCGCGAGTATCTAATGCGTTTGCAAGGATATTAAGGGTGAGATTTATAGGATAGGTGTAGGATGTATGTGCTGTGTGTATTTGGCTGGTATTCCGCACGCGTGATCGACAGGGCACTTGCTTCTTACTTATCTTCTATAGAAATGAAAGATTCGGTTAATATCAACTCGTCGATATTTCATTTCGTGGAGTGCGGCGTTTAACGCAAGCGGTAGTGTTGGATTAGCGTGAGGTTTACGTGTTCTACTTTCTAAATGCGTGTGTTTCCCACAGAGTAAAATTCGCTTGTAGAATTCGCGCAATCTTAAACGGATTCGATCCAATATAAAGCCGACGGAACTCAGGACGGTTGTCTTGGTCCTTTATTGTCAGAATATTTTCCCGTTTTCAAGCGATAAGATTGTAGAATGAAATTGGAGAGATAAGACTCGCCGGTGTTATTGGGGATTATAAAGAAAAAGAGAAACCGTTTCGAATGGACTACATAGGCGAGAATACTTGGCTGGTAATTAAATTGATAATGCACCAGCAGGTTTTACATTAGAAAATTCTTTGAAATCAGTGAGTCGTGTGCTTTGTAGAAAAGTAAAAGGTGACCCTTCTAAAACACAAATGGGTGTGGGTATAGTTTAACAAGCAAGATGACGGCTGAAACTGACGGAATTGAATGGAGGTGGGGAAAGAAATGTGGAAAAGTGGAAAGGGGTGAATGACGAAAGAAAGACGCCTGGTGTGGTCGGAAATAAACGTGTCAGGGGTGAGAACACATAGGTGGGGAAAGGAAGAAAGTTGACTGCGTGGGGTTCCGTGAACTTGCGTGTAAATATGGGTTCATATCGGGCGTCAGTGACACCCGAAAGTGGAGGTCCTTTTCGAAGTCATGGGAAATCTGCTCGTCCGTAAGGTAATCTCGCGCCGTACTGCCTAAAATCTACAGTTTTAAAGAAACCTTCCATTTCGCTGTCACGTTGACGGATCGCGCAGTCATGCTTGACATTTCATTTAACAGAAATACAGAATCTTCGGCTGATCTAACGCAACTATCGGGAGGGATAACTGAGGCGTCTAAAGCGTATTATTGCGCATTAAAAACGCTAATCTTTGTCTTGAGCTTGGAGTCGGGGGAGTAAAGGTCACCGTCTCGCGATTCGATTCGAGCAAGATAGGGATTTTTATCTGGAATCATGGTTGAAGAAGCCGCTGATCTGCCTGTAACCAGAGTTGGGCATTATTTGAATATTCGTCTAATAAAAATTTCTAATAGAATGAAGTTATTCGAGAATAACGAATAAATTCTTATTCGAATTATTCGTTATCCTCAAATAACTGCATTTTATGCGCAATTATTATTAAAAAAAATTTTAATTGATTTAATTAAAAAAAATTTTAAATTTAGAACTATAAATTTCTAATTTTAATATTTATTTAACTCTGCCTGTAACACCCGATCGTACCACACTACGTACTACTCAAGTAATTCGGTGAAAACCGAGGATTTAAGGGGATAGCAAGATAAACGGCGAGCAAGAATTATATCACCATCCATATTTACAAGCACAAGCTGGCAGAAGACATGGTCGACTGTGCGTGTACTCGGTTAATTTTCAAACTTGAGAAGCTACGAAATGAAAAGGGTGGTACATACTGCGAGGCCAATGGACAATCTGTGTCGACTTACCACATTTTCCATATCGCAAAGTATAATACTATACATGTATCGCGATCGGATCGAATGAAACCACGGAGCGAGCGAGCGAGCGAGCGACTGACGTTTTCATCTCGACTGCTCGCGCTGTCCTCTCATAACTGCTCTTGGCATGGATACGCGGTCGAGACTGGCGCGAGATCCAGCAAAACAAAATCCTCTCTCCACCCGTATATTTTATAATTAGTCGCAGCGGCGAACAAGTTGCGCAATTCCTGAAAGAAATCGGCGGGCTCTCGGCGTCAGCTGATCCCCGACTTGCGTTCAGTGAATAACAGACTGGTCGCGGGATACATGCATTCGCACAGTAGCGGTCTTGACGTATTCGCGTGAAATGGATTATATCAATAAGTTGCTGCATCGTGCTGCCGCGATTCCGCCGAGAACGTTGTCGCCCACGCCACCGGTACTTCCATTCCAACTTGGCGTTTACTTGTCGAGAATCTCCTGTTTCTCCGCGATTATCGCCTTCATCTTCTAAGCAGGGCAGGCTGTGGTGTCTAACGGATTCTTAATAATAGTAAAACGTGGGGCGATTGTGAATATTATGATGTTGAATATCCCTCGTCAGCTAACACGGCGATTCGCGAGGTTCTCCTTGGGTTAATCTACATTAATTGAGAGTTTCGCAGGGACACGGTGTTGAATGCCAGAGTTTCAACCACAGATGGACAAAATTTGTATTCGACTAAAATTTGGAATAACGAATAAGAGTTAAAAAATTCTTCGATTATACCTTCACTCGACTAATTTTTTGAACTCCAATTCGTTATTCCAAATTTTATTTAAATAAAAATTTCGCCCACCTCTGGTTTCAGATACATACATGCCGATTGATCGCGAGATTCGTTTGATCTGTAGTGCGTAGTTTTCGCGTCCGTGGGATAAGAATAGACTACATATACTCGTAGAATCTCCTGCAGGCTTCGACTAATACAATTGCTTTTTCTGTCGAACAGAGCGGCAGCGACAACGCTTCACCGGCGAAGGCAGGAGAGCATGAGGTGAAGGTCCGATTCGCTCGGGAGTTTGCCGATGTTGGATCGATCGGTTACTCAGCGCCGGAGAGCCTGTCGTCGGCCAGCAGTTTCCAAAGCCTGAGCAGCAGTCTCAGCGTGAAGAGCAGCAGCGGCATATGCGCGGACTCGGTGTTCCAGAGCCCGAATTGCGCTGCAGATAAGTCCTACGTAAACTCCGTTATACCCGGCGTGGAGGATTTGATCGCCGGCTGCGCCGACATACACCTCGGGGACGACGGGGATCAAACGTTCGACTCGCCTAACAGTATACAGGATCTCAGTCAGGACCAGACATTCAGTTCTGCCACCGGCGACCTGATCAACGAGCTGCTCGACGATCTAACCAAACACAACATCACCAGCGACGTAGACTCTCGCAACGTCACGCAGATCATCGACAACGACGAATTGTCCAAGACACCGGAGAACACGTACTCGCCGCTTAATTGTACGCAGGATCTTCGAGACCGACCGATCTTTATAGTGCCTACTACGAACAGTAGCGTCGCAAAGACTGCGGAGCCCGCGGAGAGCGGCGTTGAAACGCTCAATTCCACCGTTTCAAATCGCGTCGATGACTCTTCGCTGCCAGTTACTACGAACAGCAGCGTCGTAAAGATTGCGGAGCCCGCGGAGAGCGGTGTTGAAGCGCTCAATTCCACCGTTTCAAATAGCGTCGATGACACTTCGCTGCCAGAGCACAGCTCGGAGGATTCGAACTTAAATTCTACGGTGTGTTTGTCGGGCATCGAAGCTGCCTCCGTAGCCGCATCGGAGGAACCTATCGCGCTAGACAGCGAGTCGACCGAGGCGGGCTCTTTAACGTTCAATTTTCCACCTTCTCCTTCTGCAGATTCTGTGGCGTCGGTGTTAGCACTAGCGGAACATGCGGAAGAGCCGCCATTGCCTAGTATATCGTCGATATCCTCTGTGATCGCGATAGATTCTACGAAACTTAGCGAACAGGATTCTCGCGAGGTCGAAGAGGATGTAAGGAGCCTGTTGGCAAGGTCCTCGTCTCCTTTCGGCGACTCTAACGCTGTAGTCGCGACTGCGTCCACAGAGGATGTATCGGGATTGACTAGTCCTGACCAGGAGATAGGAGATAAAAGTGACAGTAGTCTGGCTGAAGCGGTCTCGCCGAGCGTTTGCAATGTTACAAATATTGTAGAAAGTTGCACGGAGTTGTTAAATGAAACTGCTGTTCTGAGGCCGAGAACGCCTCCAGTTCAGGAGGAGGATTCGACAAGTATTCGCACGGAAAGTGACCGTGATAATACAGTCGCTGATAACGTTCAGCTTCCTCCAGCGGAGGTAGACAGCCAAGTGAATGTTTCTCCTGTAGCTGAGAAGGAAAAAGAGAGCGATAAGTCGGAGGAGCGTTTAGACGTGGGAGGGGTAGTAATTGTTGAGGAGCCCATTGCACTAAGCTCGGTGAAGGAAGAGGATAACCAGGAGGGGGAAGAAGAATCTTCGGATGAGAAATTAGATACGACTCTTACCTTCCAAGATGTTTCGTTTAATTTAGAAACCGTACCGGAGATAGATCTGTACACCGAATTTAAGCCAGAGAGGCAAAGCACCACGTTACCTTTACCTGCCATCGATCAGCCGAATTTCGACGAATTTGAATCCGCCGCTGAACACGTGGCTGATGATATTTTTAAATCTGCAGCGGACTTCTCAGGCGAAACCGATTGTTTTGTCAGCGCCACGTCCGAAAGTAGGTAGACGCATTATTCACTCGTCTTGCATTCACTGATACGGTAATACTTTACTTATCATAATTTGCGTTCGCAGTTTTCCATGACCCTACCAGCTTCGACTTTCTGATAGCTCACGGTAACTCCAAGACCATAAATCGATTGAGGGCCGAGTCTTTGTATGTGAAGTTCGACCCGTTGGTGTCGGATACCAGTATGTTACCCCAAGGAAACCCTCAACCCATGAACGCGGAGCAGAATGGCAAAACTGATAGCAGTCCGCCCCCAACTATCGTTACTCCGAAACGTAATCCCGCCATAGCGGCCATAGATAGGCTACTTTTTTACAGTCCCATTCCTACCAGTATGACGCCGAAAACGGAGGAGCCTCAGGAGAAGATTGTGAGCAAATATTCTGATTATTCCCATTCGTGTCTACCAAGGGAAAAGCCTGAATCCGGAAATTCGAAAAATTTTGAAACTTTGTGAATATGTAGAGGTTTTCGTCCCGATTACAACGCAATTTTAGTTTACTGCCCAAATTCACTCCAAGGGGTGAAATTAACCCCTGAAAAATCGGCTATTTTCCGATTTCGTGTTATAACTCGCGAAATGTAAGAGATAGAAAAAAGTTTCGAGACGAAAGTTACTTCATTGAATTAGATCTCTGATTTGGTGAAAAAATTATTTTAGAGATAACAAGTTATAACATAAAATCGGCAAATAACCGGATTTTCAGCGGTCAATTACACCCCCTTAGAGTGAATTTGGGCAGCAAACAAAAATTGCGTTGTAATCAGGAGGAATTCCTTACATATTCACAAAGTTTCAGAATTTTTGGAATTTCCGGGTCGGGATCTTCCTTTGTAAGCTATCCTTATTAACATGTATGTAAAATACCTGTAGGAACAAGCAACCGAGGAATCGAAATCAAACGCTCCGCTGATTAACGATGTTAATATAAGCAAAGAGCTGGAATTAGTGAGGGCAACCGTACTGCAATTAGAAGAGGAGCTCGAGAAACAGAAGAAGGAATACGAGGCGGAGCTGGAAAGGCAGAAGAATTGTTTCCAAGAGAAAATTAACAAGCTACAAGCACAAATAGCGCAGGGGGTGAAAAGTAAATCTGAGATGACGTAAGTTATACTTAAAATATTCCGTTGCTAATAGATCAGAAGTAATTGAAGTAAATGTGTCTCTTACAGGGTCGTGGTCGACGAATATGAAAAATCTATTAGTCGGCTGCTCACGAAGAGAGAAAGGGATCGTACAAATTTCGAGCAAGACAAGGCCAAGCTACAAGAGGAATTGCAGGCGACGAACGTTCACTTAACAAACACAGAGGCTGCGTTCAACGACGTCCATCAAAAGTACGAGAAGCTCAAAGGAGTTGTATCAGTGTATAAGAATAACGAGTTGGTGTTGAAAGAAAGCGCCCAGGAAAATATGGAAACCATAAAAGGCTTGGAAGCTCGATACGAGCAGTTGAAAAATTACGCCATGGCTCAGCTTGAAAAGTACGATTACAATCGCTGCGTTGGTACCTAACCAGCTTTACGTCTATTAACGGAACGTTGGAAACGCGTTTTCTAACTTTCAATAAATATTTCAGGGCTAACGTCGATCTAGAGGTCATACGAAAACAGCACGACGACGAAACGGTGAAACTCCACGCTATGGTGCGAAAGGCGGAGCTTAAAAGTAACTCGCTGGCTGAATTGGTGGAGCAGAAAACTAAAGAGAATAAGGAGCTCACGCAAATATGCGACGAACTGATCGCCAGGGTGGGCCACCAAAACGTGGAATAAAATGCGGAGGCGCGAACCGGAAGAATAAATGAGTATCGCGAATGCAACGCGATTAGTCTTTATTTTTTTACTCGCCCCTTAACGTTCTAGACACATCCGAGTGCTAGGTATGATTGATATATATGTATATGTATACATGCGTTGTTTCTGAAATCATTAATTGCAATTTACGTTCCGTTTCAATGAAGCACCTTTTATTAATTATTTATAAGTTGTGAAATATATATATATACTATTTTACCGCTAATAAAAATAGGCATATTTAAAACAACCTCTCGTTTATATTTATGCAGTAACAAATATCTAGTACTCCGCAAACTTTTAACATTCACACGTTACGCTTTAAACTTCCACACGATTCGTTATAATACAGCTCAATACAACGTCTCACTATATTCATTTAAATAAAACTCACCGTTTCGCTTATGCGTACGCCATCCAGACATACATAAACATAGACGAACGCCAGTGACTGATCACTTGTAGCTTGTCGATAAATAATGAATTTCTAGCAGCATTGAGTATTGTCAGTCTGTTGGTCTTGCGTCGACGAGAAACAAAACGTGATGCTTCGCTAGCTTCAACATGCGATCGCTAGTGCTGCCTGGCATACGGGGAATATTCCTGTTTTCCAGGTCGGGCATATGTTTCTTGATGGTTCGCGCTAAGTTTGTAGCATGCTGCTTGAATTGTGGGTGGGTCATGCCGATTCCTTTGCCTCGCAATGCCTCCGCTACCGCCCATAGTAATTTCTAGAAATACGCATTAAAGATAAATTATAAAAGACAGGGATGCCGAAGGGCAGAAGTTAGAAATATTTTTTAAATGATAGTGTACTTTTCTGTGCGTGTCGCTAAGCTCGTTTCTCCCTTCGGTTAATTGAGGCTTATTCTTCTCGATTATATTACTGGACGAGTGTCTATCCCACGTGGCCACCGTATTATTGTGCAATTCGTGAGAGCAATCAAAAGACAAACTCTTCGCCCACTTGTATCGCGGTCCCTCCAATTCTTCTTCGCTCTTCCGTTTCCTCGATTCTTCCGCGCTTACCTGCGGAGCGCATTCGGAATCATTTGCCTTTTGCGCGAACAGTACGCGTTTAATGGTCTGCAGACTCGAGCCAGTTTCGAGCAACTTGCTTGGCCCAGCTCGGTCGGAGGGAGGACTTTGGAAGAGGGCGCGTTTCGACGTTTCTACTTTGGACTTTAACGGGCTAGCGCCGTCCAGAACGAGCCTTCGAGATACTTTCTTCTTCGTTGAACTCCGGGGAGTCCCTCTGGGACTTTTACCCCGCGGACTCTTCCTTCTCGGACTCTTGCCTTTTTTAACAGTCGGCTTTCTACATCGCGGGGAGAGAAAACAAAATAATGTCATACTTGAAATTAATAGTTCTTCTAATCTAAAGCGTTCCGAGCTCGGCTACATACTTGATATTTAACACTAGCAACTTTTTATTGTTAAGCGCTAATCCTTGTAAATTCGCACTGGAAAATGTTCTCCGTCTTCTCGTTAAATGATTCAGCCTCTTCCCTGGACTTTGACCATTGTCGCGTTTAGACAAGAGGTTTCGTTTCTTGGCGCTTCCCGGTGCGTGTTTGGAGAACCATACGGTACAAGTAGATTGCGTTTCGGCCCCTATATATCTCTCGCATAATTTCGACGTAAGATTTTCGAACTCCTCCATTGCTCTGTTTCTGTTGTAGCTGAAATTTCGTCGAATACCGTTACAAAATATTCCTGAAAAGATGTATCTAGCAACAAGTAGAAAGATATATGTAGAATGCTAATGCTCTTACTGTATTCCATGAAATTTCTGAAAATATGCCTCTGCCCATGTCAAGGAGGCAGCTTCTTTCGCAGTAACAACAGGATGAACAATCGATCGCTCTTGCGTATAAGCAAGAGATGCTTCTTCTTTCTCACTTTTACGTACAGTATTTTGTACCTGCTCAGGGCTCAAAGTTTTTATTGTACTTTCTTCAGCATCAAGTACATGTTTCTGATCATTAGGAACTATTTGCTTTATTCTAAAGTTATCACTGGAAATGTTATTCTTTACTTCCGACGTATCTACATTGCTGCCGACATTATTTGGATATTGTGGATCACAAGCATCAAAAGCGGTGGATAAATTTCTGGGTGTGCTTTTGGTGCGCTGATATGAATTATTTGTACTTATATTTTCTTTCTGCTGTTCTGCAAATTCCTGCCTTGCATCTTGCTTCTCCGGTAAGACACACGGTGTCCAAAATAGGTGATGATTCTCATAAATTCGTAGCAGCAATTCTGTGCAGTCGGTTCTACAAATTGTATGCTTAGGTGGCGGAGGTACACCGCTTAGAAACTTATTAATTCTAGCTAGTAAATTATGATCGGATTTAGCGAGCAAGTCGGCCTGAGATGGTTTCTCAGGGCTGACTGCTACCGCCACTGCTTCGTTCGTTAATGTCTCATTGTCCTTTGTATCATCTTCGCCGTCGCTATCGAACATCTCTGGGCTACAGACATTTGGAAGTTCTCTCCCGATCGCGGGACTTCCAGCTCTGTTGAAGTAACAGCAATCCATGGCATTGTCTATGGAAAGTAGGTAATTAAATTCATGCAGTAGCCATAAGAAAATGCAACACTATCAATTTCTGGCTATTCTTCGTCATCAACATACTACACTTTCTTATACCCTGCCTACTTAATTTTCGTAAATGTTGCAAATTCGAATATCTAAAAGGCGTTTCGTGTCATTGGCTTGCAGTTAAAAGAAAGCCACTTTACTCCCTAAGGTTTCATGTAACATTTAAAATGCTATCTTATCTGCACCCAACTCGGTATACAGTATTTAAAATACCAGCCCTTTAAATAGTGCTTCATTCTATACGCGAGCAATACGAAACGGTTTTTTCAGCAGGATCGTTATTTAACCTGGTAGAAAGTTGAAGGTTAAAAGCAACGCAAGTAAGAAGTGCCCTACGAGTTCGTAAATGATTTGTATCTCAGTTAAATTTTATGTGGCATTTAAATAACAGTTAGCATTCATTATGAAAACACGAACGGTCTACTGCCTCGTCGGAGGTACTGTGCAAGATCATCGCATATTGCGGTTTGAAAAAGAATAGTGAAACAAGTCGCTCGCAGGAATACTGTACTGTAGAAATTCGAATGTACTTACGTCTTTCAATTGATCGATATTCGAATATTTTTCGGCCGACGGTTCACTGCCCAAAAACTGAATTCATCTGTTTCCTCTCTCGATAAGTACGTAGAACAGTTCACTGCGCACAACGCTCGCTCTTCCGTACGCCTCATACGTCATGAAACTGACGACAGCACGACCCTAACTTTAAGGCTGCTTCTCGTTTCGTGATATGCATCGCTCAGTCTGACACGTATGAAATATCTACATTTTTTTTTTCAATCAAACATCAACGCTGTCGACATGTAATTTTTGACAAAACAATTTCTATTGACTTTTTCATTGACGATTCTAAATCGCGTCCCACTACGTAGTAAGTGATTACCCGTTATTTCAAGATCCTTGGTAAAATTTGCGAAAAATTTATCTCAACTAGAAATTTTAACCTAACGAATTAAAATAGAATTTAATTTCAACAAAGTTTACGAAATATTCCCCGCCCCCCCCCCCAGCCGCCACTATAAATTATAACGTAATGGTTTACAGTCGAATTTTATTTCAACAAAAATTACGAAAAATTTAATTCCTCCAAAAAGAAATTTTGACGTAATCAATTAAAATAGGTGTAAATTTCAACAACTTTATTTCAACAAAATTGGCAGTAATTTACCTCCTGGCTCTTAGATCATATTCACGAAACATTGTAGAGGGGATTGTTGTCGCGAAGCAAATGCCGTGCTTGAAGTTGTCCCTTCTTCATCGCGCATGACCGTCAACCGTGCATCTGCGGTAAATGGTAGCGAATGGTAGGTAGCCGGAGAGATGTTTTTGAGCCGTATGTCTGCTCGACTGCCTATCTAATCAGTCTGATCTTTGTAGTGCTACAATAGAAACAGAAATAATAATCGATTGCCGTTCACGTTACAATACCTAAGACTGCGAATACCGTTTCATTACATCATATTTTTCTAAAAAATGAGATAATAACAGGTTCTTTTGTAAAACCTCCGCTGTACGAGATTAATGCCAGTATTAAGTGTGATGTTGACAAGGAAGGCGTTATCCATCTGTCAAGTACGTAAACATTTAAACATTTCTCCACTCCCTTGATGTGGCTCGAAATTATAATTAGTAGATTAGAATATATGTTTCTGGTCTATTATTGTTCTCATGTGTCATCTGTGCTCATTACTTTATAACAGTGGAAGTAATTTTTCTTTCAGGCGAACGCGTTTTAACGACTGTCAAGAAGTAAAGAGAAAGAGTGCAAAGAAGTTTATACTCGATTTATACAAAGGTTTTGCCTAAAATCCATCGAACAAAGTTAATTTAATAATATGCTACTCAGGGCTCGACATTTGTATTCTAACAGAGTGCGTGGTGATTCACACATCAATTTTCATAATTTATTCAATGGACTTCTATGAACTTTCAATGGCAGTGTACAGCTTATCAGTTTGTATGGATGAAGCACGTGTACTTTGGTATTGATTGTTTAAAAGCAAACTATTCTTAAAAGAAACTAGTCCAGCCGAGAACCAAAATGGCGAGCAAAATGAGAATTTTCGGTTTGCTGCTGTATAAGAATTTAATAGTACGAATGAGACATTGGAAAATGGGAATATTCATGCAATGCCTAGTACCTGTTGCCCTGTTTGTATTAATACAAGCTGTAAGAGATTTCAGCGTTCAACCACCGCGTGTAATTAATGAAAGTACATATTATCCAATTGAAACCAAAGAAGAACTGACAGTGATAAACAGAGATTTCACATTTTTATATTATGTACCAAAAGATGCACACACAGACAGCATTATGGAAGATGCCCGGATGTGCCTGAAAATGCCATTTGAAAGTAAGAGTTGCTTTTGAGTTTGACATTTTAAGTAACTACACTAAAGTAACTAAAGGATCCAACGGAAACTTTCTTAGCTATCCAAAAAAATCATGAAAATTTGTCCACGATCATGAGTTCGCAAGTTATATGTGTTCAAAGTGAAAAGTATCTTTTTTGCTTTGATTGAGAATAACTTGCTCAATAAAAATCATACAACAAAACCAAAGAAAACAAAATTAAAGAGAAATGTTTGCTTTATAAGAATTCTTCGCTGGATTTACCGGAAAAAAATTTTTTTGGTCCATGGATACGTTCAAACTAGGCAAAAATTTCTGAAACTTCGTTTCCTGCGCTTCATCTTGATAAAACAGTATCATAATGGGTGAAAAAAATTTTGAGTCCTTGATTCAAAAACTAGAAACTTCAAACGTTAAAATGCGTTTTTAAAATATTTTTTGCGACCATTTTTCGTAAAGATATAGTCAGTTGAAAATGATCAAAATTCTCGGGAAATTATAGTGTTCCTTTAATTTCGACGCGGTGTGCTTCGTGCTGCAAATCTTAAATATAACACGCTGCTTTTTTGTATGTTTCGCAGGGGTGGCTGGATTTACAACCGAAGACGAGATGATAAAGGCGTATACTGTCTTACAAGCTAAATCTCCAACTATGCAAGTTTTAGCTCTTGTATTCGAGGAATACACTACGAGCGATATAAAGTACAAGATTAGGCATCCTCTGAAAATTCCGAATCTATTGTTTCAGAATACATTAGATCAACCTTCGTACAATACACACACTATATATTTGACAGCTATGCCATTTGTACAATTACAAATGTGCGTCGACGAATCCTTTATAAATCACGTACGGTCACGTTCCACAAATGCTACAAAGGTATTAAAAACTATAGAATACACGGATTGGCGCGATCAAAGTACTTTCTACATCGTACCTACTATACAGAATATATATTTCAGGTGTCGATACAGAGAATGCCTTACCCGCCGTTCGTTAAAATAGATGAATCTGACATGGTAATGAGAACGGCGGTATGTATGTTTGCAGTTATTGCTTTTCTAATTCCTCTGTCTTTAGAAACCAATTATGCCACAAAAGAAAAGTACATTGGTGTAAATGTGAGTAGCAGAAAATATAAGATTTTATACTTTAAAAATCTGTAGTAACCACTGCTATTTTACATTACGCAATCGTGCGCAGGTACTAATGGCGATGAACGGAGTAAAGCAGTATCAGAATTTATTAAGTTGGTTACTCACCGGCATATTATTCAGCATTTTTTATACTGTACCAGTGATAATATTGTTCAAGAACACTTTTTCTCAAAACGTCGATCCATACTTGTATTATAGCAATACTTTTATATTCTGGCTAATACTTACAGTACATGTTGCTCACTTAATATTATTTGGTATGCACGTGGCTGCATACTTTTCGAAACGTAAGTTTCGTTTCGATGCGAAAAAGACGGAGATTGATAAATAACTGTGACTCATAATGCGTAATCTTTCTAGCACGATTTGTGACAACAACGTTATCAATCGTTTACATCGCTTCTTTTTCACTGCATGGCAATCTGATTAGGGAAGAAGTATTCTCGGTAATACCGTCTTTGGGAATATTGTTTCCAAACATACTATTGTATAGATTCCTCGAAGAAGTAAACGCATACGAATCTCAATGTACGTAAACACTTCTTACACAGCTGCGTTAATGTGTTTTACATTAATAGAGCAGTAAACATACATGTGTCATTTTCAGTAACCGGTATTCAATGGTCAAACATGTTCACTACTGGAAATGCACAGTACAATATTGATGGATGTATTGGATTTATATTAATTTTCTCATTGCTGGGTATCTTGATACACTTCTCTCTTGCGGTATATGTTAATGCTGTACTGCCAGGAAAATATGGAGTCCGTAAAGACCCGCTGTATTTTCTGAAGGTAAATTTTCTAACATCGCAAGAGCGTTTCTCTGAATATCTGATACGAACGTTCGTGCGATAAAAGCAAAGTCTTTTTCAGTATATCAGGAAGAATAAAGTTAGTCTTGATGAGGACATAGAGGATTTCGATTACGACCAAGTAGATGATGAGAATTTCGAGCCAGTAGCGAAAGGTGTACTTACAGCAGGAATTCAAATCCGTAATCTTAAAAAAACCTACAAGACTGGTTTTCTACGAAGGACGGTAGGTTTTTGATATAAATTCCGCTAGAATTCTATGCAGATTAATATCTCGTTTTTTTTTTCATTACGATCGTATTAGTAGTAAATAGGTTTATTTTTTGCCTTTCGGCCTTAAAATGGGGTTACATGTGTTATGTGTATAAGTGTTTCTGGGACTGTTAACTCAAGATTGTGCTTTCGTTTTGACTTCTTCCTTCTTCTTGGTCTTCTTTTCTTCTCTTCTTTTCCAGAACTATACGCATCTACTCCGCTCCTTCTTCTTCTTCCTTTAGTATCCCACTGATCGTTGAATTTTCTCTTTTCAGCTCCTTACAGTCTTGTAGAATGTGACCCAGAGTCTCTCTAGCCCCATTACATAGTCTGCATACTGTCTCTTTCCCTTCCTTCCAGTACTATTCGTTCCTACATCTGAATCTTGCAAGCATGCTTTGTTCTCTGCCTCTGTAGTTTCCGTTTACGTAATTTGCTCCCTAGTTATCCCTGATTTCTGTGTAATGTGCGTGGTATCTGGCTCCTAGTATTCCGTCGTATTGCCATTGAACCTGCTCTGCCCTGTCTCTTCGCGTTACTTCCTCGGTAACCTCTCTTCCCCTCCTTCTATTTCCATTTCTTGGATATCCATCATTTTCTGCCTGTAGCATGAGTCTCTCATTTGCTCCCATTCCGACTGTTTCTTCGCTTGGTTCGCGCCTATTTCCCTCCAGCATTCTTGTACTATTTTATTCTTATTCAGCCGTTTCGCTTTCTCCTCATATTTCATTGCTCTTTCCCCGCTTCTATTCTTACTTTGTCCGTTTTTATTCCCTCCAAAATTAAAAATGCCATTACGACCGTATTATTTTATAATAGATGGTGCAAGCTCTGAGGGGAGTATCGCTGGATTTGTACAGAGGACAAATAACAGCCTTGTTGGGTCACAACGGTGCTGGGAAAACCACACTCATGTCCATCATAACGGGTACGAATTGTATATATTAATGAGGAAGCGTATCCATTCCTGTTTCTCATTATGCACTTCTCGATAGGTGTTATAAGCGCGACCGAGGGAAAGGTCGTTATAAATGGTCAAAGCATTACCAAACACCTGGAATCCATTAGAAAAGATCTGGGATTATGCCCGCAGGAGAACATGGTCTTCCCAGATTTGAATGTATTCGAGCAACTGGAATTCTTTGGCTTGGTAAGTAATTTAATACATACTGAACAATGTTGAGCACCGATAACGATGCATGGTGAATTAATGGCACTCGGCATTTTAGCTGAAGGGTGGAAATAGAACGAAGAAAGACATCGAACAGAATATTTACGTCCTGTTGGATAAATTAAAATTACGCGATAAAAGCAAGGCTCTTCCAAGTACATTATCCGGAGGACAAAAGAGAAGACTGTGTCTTGGGATGGCCCTCGTTGGTGATGCTAGCGTGAGGATTTATTGCCGTTAATATATTTATTCTTTTAACGAAGATAAGCTGACAATTTATTCCAATATTCTATCTAGACTATAATCTTGGACGAACCAACGTCGGGAATGGACCCTGAAACTAGAAGGGACATATGGGATGTTATACTTGTAATTATACACATACACACATATGTTGAATTCGTCGTAAATTACGTGGTTCATTTTATACGTTAATTAATTCTTTCTAGAAAATAAGAGGAAAGAAGACAATTTTGATTAGTACACATAATATGGAGGAGGCTGATGTACTTGGAGATAGAATTGCTATTGTGCATGGAGGGAGATTGAAATGCTATGGCACGTCGATGTTTTTAAAGAAACAATATGGTTAGCCGGTGTGCTACTTAAAAGTTTGTATACAGTATCGTAATACGTACATACTAAGGAAAATATTGTTTCACTTTAGGCTATGGTCATATAGAAATTACACTATCAACTAAATCATGGTGCAATTCAGAGAAAGTGATAAATAAGTTCGATCCAAGAACGCAGCAAATAAGCGTGGACAACGAGAAGATTGTTTTAAGCGCACCAAATACTGAAACATTACCGCAATCTCTGGATAAAGTAGAAAGCCAGAAGAAGAAAATGGGGGTTACAGGGATCAGTGTGTCGCTCATCACCTTGGAAGAAGTATTCTTGAAGTGCGTTATTCCTCAACTACATTTCCTTCTTGTTTAATACAATTCAAAAAATAAATAAATATGATTTATCGGTCATTTAATTTTTCCAGAGTCATTAAGAAAGAAGACAATGGGAAACATTTAAATGAATTATTCTGCCCTCCGTCGCAGAGGATCGAAGGGTGGAATTTACGTGTGCAGGCAATTCTGGCGTTGTATCACAAGAAATTCACCTATACCAAGAAAAATTTAAGTAATACATTACTGACAGTAAGTGTCGAGGCAGTATTGGAATTAAAGTAATAAGGAGAAATGTTTCCAAGGATTCGCATTTTAAATTAACTACGATTATGATTTCTTTAGTTGTTTTTCCCAGTCTTATCGATTGTGCTAATGGCCTTGAGTTACGACACACCCAGTGACTCCACACACGTATCTCCATTGGAACTTGACATGTACAGACATCCTAAAGTTTTATATTCAAGTAGTAACAAAAGCTTTGGTACATACTACAAACACATAGTAGAAAGTTTCGGTGGATATTCGGAAGAAGCGGCACAAAATACAAGCGTCACGAATGGCAAGTACTTAATTAACTTAATCTCTATCGCGAGATGTCGGAAGATCGTCAGAAATTCATAGTGATTTTATCTTTTCAGCCTTACTAGATCGCTCCATAGAAAATATCGCCGAGTATCGTAATAATTATGTTGTCTCCGCAGAATTCAATATTTCTGACGGAATTTTATACGCCAATGGCTTTTATTCCAGCATCGCGCTTCATAGCGCGCCATTAACTATGAATCTTTTATCGAACGCATTGATCAAAAGCGTGGCTGGCGACGCCTATTCTATTCGCATTTCTAGCCAACAATTACCAAATAGCCTTTCCGCGATGGCATTATACATGCCCGAAACGGAGTCGTTGTCGAGGGTGTTGACGTTCTGCTGTATCTTCTTTCCCACTGTCGCGCTTTTCGTCGTGCATCCCTTTCAAGAAATGGAGACTAAAGTGAAGCAGCTTCAAAGGATGACAGGCGTTACGTCCATATCGTATTGGTGCACTATGATTACATTTGACATTATAATCCTCACGGCATCTGTACTTATTATCGTTCTGGGATTTTACGTGATGGATGTTATCTTGGATATTCGCTTGTATTACAGGACAGAAATATGTAAGACCATGAAGGGAAATATCTTTACGCTCTCCGGTTTACGCGAATGTAAAATGTTATCATTGTATTGCTTTCAGTGACGATGATATTACTGTTGTTGCTATTCGGCATCAATTCCCTATTGATAACATATATCTTCAGTTTCTCGAATAAATCGAGAAGCTCTGTTATAACTATGTTGAGTCTCGTTCCCGTTGGACTTGGTGAGTCAGTTTGATTTATTAAACATTCCGCTGATTAAAATCGTGAGAGAAATGGCATTAATTCGTTTCTGTGTTTCAGTTCTGCTCCAATTTCTGTTGCACGAAGTGATTCATAGTTTCGACAACTTGAAAATTCTGCACGCATTTCAAAAGAGATTATTTCGCCTGATACCCCACGTTAGCCTGTTTCACGGTCAGCTGTCTTTCTTCGAGGTAGCTTTGCAAAACGCGAGATGCCGTCGATTACCGAACCGTTTACAGGATGTGGTTTGCCTCGGTTTCCGGGATATTTGCTGTGGTAAGAATACGTCGCCAATCTATGTTTCTTCCACTATACGTATAATTACTGACGAGATATGCTTTATTTGTAGGCTTAGAATGCAAAGATGGAGTCTGCAAAAATCAGCTTCCCTACTTTTCCAATTCCGATAAGGACCTGAGTTTAGTGGAATGCGTGGTGTATTTGTCCGTCACTCCTTTAATATATTTCGCTTTACTTATTATGTTAGAGGAGGGGTTATTTAACAAATTATATGTCAGAATGTTCGGGCAAGGTTTGAGAAATGGCTGCGAAATAATGGACGAGCAAGTGAAAAAGGAGAAGCATATGGCGGCGCTGGAGATCAGGAAGCTGAAAGATCGTGGTACGATGTCTTTAAGAATCAGCTTTATTTGTTTAAATACCTGTAATGGAAAAACAACTGGATACGATACGTGACACATTTAGGTACGAGCAACGGAAACGAAAAGGGCAGAACAATCTCTGGCATGGATTCTAACATGCTAGAAAGCCCAGGGAACAACGACGACGACAGTCTGTTCTTAGTTTACGAACTAAGCAAACACTACGGAAAGCTGACGGCCGTGCAAGAAATCAGTTTCCGGGTAAAGCAACGCGAATGCTTTGGACTACTCGGCGTGAATGGTGCTGGAAAAAGCACCACCTTCAGGATGCTGACTGGCGAAGAGATACCGGCTAGCGGTAGCATGTACTTGGGAAGATCGGAAATTCATACAGATAGGAAAAACGTAATAATACTCAATTTCTATTTCTATCTATATTTTCTATGCTGTGCCTGTAAACACGATGTTCTCCACAGTATCTGGCACAAATGGGATATTGTCCGCAAACAGACGCGTTGCTCAGTTCCCTGAATTCATTCGATCACTTGCGATTGTTCGCCTTACTCCGCGGCATACCCAAAGCGAAGGTAGACTTAGAAGTGAATAAATGGATCAATCGACTGAGTAAGCAACGCGAGTATTAAATTTAATTCGGAGAATTATCACGCGGATAGTATAGACACGTGTGTCCTTTCAGACTTGAATGCCTGCATGTCCCAGCCGAGCGGTACGTACAGCGGGGGTAATAAAAGGCGTTTAAATATTGCGATGGCGCTTATCGGGAACCCAACTCTTGTTCTGCTGGATGAGCCAACAACTGGCGTTGATCCCGCGGCGAGACGGTCGTTGTGGAATATACTCCAGTCGTGTCAAGCAATGGGACAAGCCATTATACTTACTTCTCACAGGTATTTCACTCGACGCGGTAGTTTGTATTATCTAGAAAGCTGTGCCTCCGTTTGTGTAAAAAGAAATATATCCGTAATAGCATGGAAGAATGCGAAGCTTTGTGCAACAGGCTAGTCATTATGGTGAAAGGTCAATTGGTTTGTATCGGCGCAAGTCAAGAATTGAAGCAACGATTTGGCGCCGGTTACGATATTCACGTTAAATTGAACCCGAGCCGAACGGACGATGATGTCAGCAGTATAAAGAGAATCATCGAGACCTCTTTGCCGTGTGAAATCCGAGACGAGAATTTGGTAATAATTCTAGGATAGCTTGCTATGCCTGCGGGTGTACCTTTGAAATTCTCACGTAATTCCATTGCTTGTTTCGCAGGGGCTACTCGCGTATCACGTAAATAATTCTGGAACCACTTGGGAGTTAATGTACAGTACAATAAACGATCTGAAGAGGCGATTCAGCTGCATCGAAGATTACGCCGTTTTGTCGGCCACGTTAGAGCAGCTTTTCATTCAGTTCGCCAGGGGAACTGACTCGACAGAGCCAGAAGAGCCTGTTTTAATTTCTACTGCCCGCGCAGAAATAGTGTAAATAGTACTGTGACGACGGGCTCGCCTTTATAAACTACGTTTCCGCGAAGGCTTTGGCAGCGCGCATTTACAAAAAGTATTAATGTGCACGCGTATATATGCATGTGCAGATACATGTATAAGCTATACTCTTAACGAGAATTATATAAATTCCAGTTTTAAAAGACATGCATATTATACATAAATATGGTTTAATTTATTTTTGTAAAATATATTGAAGAATTGAGTTGTAACATGTGTGTTATAATAGTTGGCTGCGAGTAAACCGTGGTCGAAAGCTACTTTCGATCAGTAACCAACGTTATTACAAAGGAGGGCAATAATGCCGTTCGAATACACGAGGTATATCCGATCAATTGCACAGGGAAAGGAAACAATGATATAAATCTCTCACTCACTCGTGTTTTGTATAAATAAAAGAGTTACGTATACGATATGTTCTTATGTACATAAGTCCGCCTTTAGATGAGATTGTTGTAATGGAGCAAAACTGATCATGTAATACGGAATGACTCTTACGATGTCGTTGTCTAGTAGCGGTATCCACCCGAGCTTGTCTGATACGAATTTGGTCCTTGATAGCCGCCGCCGCCGCCGCCGCCTCCTCCTCGACCGCTACCACCACCTGCACCGCCACCGCCACCGCTGCCGCCGCCGCCACTCCCGCCGCCGCCGTTTCCTTTTCGGACGATTTAAAAAATGACAACAAACTTAAAAATTCAGAGTACAAGGTTTCTTAAGGGGAGGCTTCGGTCTAAAATAGATTTTTTTTATTTTGTTTTTCGAATATTCGACCATTCAGGAACACGTGTTTAAAAGGATTTGTTGAAATTCGTAAAATTCCGGAAGTTCGCGTTTTTCTCGAAACAGTGTTTTCAAAATCGGTGGGGCCGGAATCTGCAAAAGTTATTATCTGATTCGAATGAAACTTTTTTTATTTTGAAGAATATACTCCTGGCTAGGGGGAATCCAGAAAAAAATATAAAAAATTGAGAATTTATAATTTTTAAAGGCGTTGAAAGGACGAAAAATATAGAGAAAAGGTGATTTCAAACTTCAATTGTCGATATTTTCTAAAAAAGTATTATTTTTCTAATTTTCTGGTTTCTCTCCTAGGCAGAAGTATATTCTTCAAAATAAAAAAGTTTCAGTCAAATCGAATACTAACTTTTGGAGATACAGGTCCCACCGATTTGAATAAATTTTTTGATGCCTCGACTTTAACGATTCCCCAGTGCCGTCTGCAATGATTGATTATAAAGCAAAAAATATATTTCTATAATGTAAGACATCCTTAATACAATACAAAAAGTCCCATTAAATTATATATAGTATTTTTCCTTTCATTAATTCTTAAAGATCGCCTATTTTTATAGGTTCTAGACCGGAACCTCCCTTTTAAAGAGGATATAGTATTTCGTCCCTCTAGACGAGAATTCCCCCGTAAATAGATGTTATCAATGAATCATACCGTAACCACCGCCTGAAGGGTATCCGGGTCCACCACTGCCTGAAGGGTATCCGGGTCCACCGCTACCTGAAGGGTATCCGGGTCCACCGCCGCCGCCGCCACCCCCGCCGCGTCCACCGCCACCTCCACCTCCGGAGGTGTCTTGATTTTCGCCTCTAGCCTCGGCAGCAAGTGCTAGTTCGACACCTCGTTGAATTTCTGGCGGGATCGGGGGTGGAGTTGGGAGATGAGCACCTTGCGGATGGAAACCTTCCTCGTCCGCGGTGTAACTGACGCTGTACTGCACACCATCCGGTCCAGTGTACGAATATGATCCACTCACCGCTTCTCCGTTACCTGTGAAAAAGCAACGCGCGTGTGTGTGGATGTTCGAGGCAACAGGCACTCGACCGTATTGCATCACGTCGTAGCGAGGATTTTTGCGGCTCTCCAGCTAGTTAGGAGCGATCATTGTTCGGTAATCATTCGTCACGCATTCAGTCGGCAGTCGAAATAAAGGTGGATGAAACGTCGATGGACGGAGATAGCTCAGTGCGCCAGTGAAACACACTTGTTATGTTAGTGCGTTTCAGAGATGCGGAGCATAATAAGGCTTGGCTGGAAGCCACATTTTAGGAGTTGCAGCCTTATTACGCTCACCGGTTCCATTGTGAGGCGGGCAGGTCCGAGGTCGAGCGCGATGATGGATAGGAATTCATAACACCGCGAAATGGCAGCGACGGACCGCGAAGAAAAGGAACACGGGATGTCGTAGTTGAGAAACGAGAATGGCCCTGATCTCACCTTGCTGATGACCCGTTTCCTGCGCGCTGATACCATTTCCTGTTTCGTAGCTGAATTGGTAGTTGCCATCGCCGCTGTTCTGATTATCGAACGAGACGATGGGTATCTCCTGGCCGGCGCCGGGGCCCCCGGGTCCTCCTGGTCCTCCGGGTCCTCTTGGGCCACCGCCGCCGCCACCACCAGCTAAAAAATTAAATCCAACGCTCAGTGTTGGCTCTTTCGCGTCAAGCGTTACTTTATTTTTCAAATATTGCAATTGCGGAGTAGAAAGCTTTCCCGATACTCTTTGCCCTATCGTCGTTCCACAACGATCTCGTTTAACTATCACACTTCGATACTCGCGCGTGATTTTCAGCTCAAATTTTCACTCACCACTTCGAACTTGGAACCGAAAGCGTTTCTTCTCCCCTGGGAATAATCGAGTTCATGTCGATCGGCGTGCGTGTGCAATCCGGCGTCGCGTTACGCCACGGCGAGAGAAATCCGGGAATGTACCCGAGATTAATTCGTAATTGAATGGAGCGTAATTACTCGGTTCGTCGCGACGCTGTACAAAGAGCACGACACGAGATGTTCCGATGTTCCTATTTTCGCAACCGCGTACATTCTCACCGACTTCGAATCGTACTTAAGCCGCTCTTACCGAGAGCACCGTTGCGTCTTCATTAGACGAGTGCCTCGGGGGATAAAGTGATTAGCTATTTCGCGTTAGCGGTTTTCACTTTTCTTTCGTGCTCATTTAGTTCCTAATTCCACGGCACACATTACGTATTTCATGCAATATGAGCGACAAGTGTCTCTCGTTGCGCGACTTCTTCTGTTCCTCCCTAAGCGTGGTAACATTGGGCAACTTTATTCTGTAAGTTCACCTCGTTGCGAAGCTATCTAACGCGTCGCACACTAATTCTCCAGCAACTATATCTACTATAATGACAAATCTCAGACTATTCTTCACGATTTCTCCTTGCAAAGAATTTCAATCGTACCGACGAAACTCATATATATATATATCAAGGATAATATTGCATTTTAATGGACCTCAGTATCCCCGCGCATTACGTTAAACGCTAACGTGCAATAGTTAATAATAGTCATTACTGTATCGAACAAGGTACCTCGGGTGAAATGTTCGAATTGCGAGGCACGGTAATTTGCCGCAGGATAATCAATCTTACGGCCGAATTTCTTAGGGATTATAAGTTACTGGAAGATTCTAACTTACGTCCACCGTATCCACCACCGCCGCCGCCACCACCGAAGCTGCTACCTCCTCCGCCGCTACCACCGCCGCCGCCGCCGTATCCACCGGGTCCTCCCGGTCCACCCGGTCCACCCGGTCCGCCACCTGGTCTCCCGGATCCACCGTGCCCGCCAGGACCCCCGGGCCCGAATCCTCCAGGCCCCCCGGGACCTCCGGGACCCCCAGGACCCCCGGGTCCCCGCTTCGGAGCTTGGATCAAGCCCGCTCCTCCCGCGGTGCCCGCGTTCCCCGGGGGAAGATATGTGTTTTCAAGCCGAGCCGCGTAACACGTGCCGACCACGGCCAGTAACGCAACAGCGAGCTGTTAAAATTCGTACATCTCGATTATTCTTAGCCATTCAGATAACGCAGATTTCTTATACCGTCTCACTGACAGAATTCACCGAGCGCACTTCGCGTTATTTCACTTCGCATCGTTACCGGAAAATACGGCTGCGAGAATGCGAGAGCGAATCTCCCCGGAGCTTTGAAATTACTCGAAAGAAGCCGCGCGAGGAGCAGCGTGCGACGAACTTCGGCAAGACTCGCGGAATTCGACACACTAGATCCGCGCGGCCCTTGCAGGGATCGGGACTCGGATTGAGAAGCAGAGGCGCCGCCACCGGTCCGACACCAGCCGCGGGCTAACGAGCGTATTGTAGATTCGTACCGATCTCATCTCGCTGGTGAACTATTCGGTCCGTTTGAATAAAATGGAGCTTCTCAGGTGATACTGGTCGCACAGCGGGACGATCTATCGCCAAACGACGGCAATAATTGGTCTGTGCAGATTCAGGTCGAAGCAACCGTGCTTATATACCGATCCGTGCCGGAGGATCGTCTTCCTCCCACCCACCAACGAAAGAAGAGCCTGGTCTCATCGGGCCTGGTGAACACCCGGTGCCGTGCCGTGTCCCTCGGCGAAGTTCGCCAACGACGGAGAAAGAGTCGCACGGGTAGAAGCAGGAGGGCGTCCGAGGGAGAGGGCGGGCTGTGGATGAGCTCCTTCGTCGGAGGTAAGAGACGTGGGATGAGGGGGTGATTGCGCAAGCCGGGTGATACAGATCGACGGGCACCTCTGGTCGCGGACCTGAAGGTCGGCTAATCGGGTCGACATGAAAGTGAACTGAGAGAGATCCCTGGTCGTGTACGAGAGCATAGACAGGCGAAGGGGGCGACGCGCGTCTCGGTCACCACCAGAAACAGAGAGGTCCCCGGCCAGGGAAAGGGTATTCGCGAAAGAAAAAGAAAAAAAAAAAGAAGGAGAGTAAAGTGGTGGCCGCGGGGATGCGGGTTAGCGGTCTCTATGATAGCTTTGGATTGCGTCGTAGGCGCGATCCAGCATGCGTACGTTCCTCCTTGTAATTATATCGGTCGCTTCGCGGCCGACATCGCGGCAACGGCATCACGGGGTCGCGGCGGCAGCGGCGTCGTCGTCATCATCATCATCATCATCATCACCGTGGCGATCATCCAGGATGGATAGAATGGCTTATAGAGAGCAATGCGCGCTCCGCAACCGCGCGCGATCATTGCGCAACCGGGTGCGTTGCGCATCTTCGATCGTGTACCGTACAGGCCGATACGTAATGTGTCTGTGTGTGTGTGTGTGCGAAGGTGTATGTAGACGAGAGGCCGCTCCAAATCATTGTCCTGAGCGTTACCGATTGGCACGTAACTCGCCGCTTAACGATCCCCTTCGGGTCACCGTACTCACGCTCCGAGGCAGAGGTAGACGCAGCATCGACAGTGATCGCTTCCCAATACCCGTCTTTCTTTTACGTCTGCTTCGCTTCGAACTAGAGTTTCCAAAGATCTCCGGTCGCTTCCTGGTTCGGTTCACCCGCCGATATATCGTGAATCGAATCAGTACCGCGGTCTCCGCGGAACACTCTCAATCTTAATGCCTTTTCGAGCAGAGACCAGGTTAAGGGTAAGGGCACAAAGACCAGCGGCGTACTCATTGTCAGCCAGATGAGTCGTGATTCCCGTTGCCTAGACGCTCTTCTATCGAAAGCATCTATATGACGCGGCGGTTTTCACGCGTTGTCTACCACGATCCCACGTGCTTCATCTAAAGGGCGAGTGAGATGTTTTACGTAACCGGTCATGCTTTCTTTCTATAAGATTCATAATAAGCGCCTGCGAAAGAAAGTTCCTGAACCGATGAGGTAATCCAGCTCACTCCCCGAACGAGTTACCTTAGAACGCTCTTCGCAGTTATGTAAACCCTTCGATTCCTAACATCGATTTATGGCCCGAAATGTCTCGAGGATTCTTTGCCCGATAAATCTGTTGCCGCGGCTGAAATAGAACGGATTGCAGAAAAATCGTCGGATTTCTCGGTCGAAGGAGTCTCTTCCTGTAAACCGTCTCTCACGCGTCCCTGAGTTTCTTCCAGCTTCCAGCGGTTTCGAAAGTCGAGAGAGATTAAAGCTTCGCTGGCTAACGCGCTAGATCGACTGACCCGATCCATCGCCTCGTTTGCTCCGCCACTAAATCCTTCAAATTCAGTTCTGACAAGCGTCTGGCGCGGCCGACACCTGGGGTTTTGATACGCTTTATCTGAGCATCGATGGTAATAGATTCTGCGGTGGGTTACACGGTCAGGCTGCTCGGCCGGCGAAACGGCATAGGCCAGGAATCGGGCGAAACAGTCGGACAGGATACGGAGAGCAGCGTGATTTGATGATCGATAGGATCGGTTCGCTGCAAGCCGTTCGAATTAGCTGGTGCCGGGGGTGCGGCTCGCGTAAAAAACAGGGCGATCGTGAGCCGGAGCCTCGATAATAGGATACCATGACCGTTCGAGACAATGTACCCCGCTCGGAGAGTTACCGTGATGCTTTCTAAACGGATCGAGTCACCGAACGTACCGATACGCTTTGAGAAGACCCAGCCCTTTGCCATGCTATCCGCGCATTCATCTATCTTGCTGCTCGTGTTATGCCAGAGGTGAGGTTCACCGGAGAAACACTTCTCGGAGAGCTGTTCCGCCACGGTTCCTCTAGCTTATGGTGCTGTGTTTGACGGTGGGCGCTGCCGCCAAAAAAGGCTCGCGCATGAGAAGACGGGAGTGGAGTTCCTAGATGGGTAATAAGCGTCCCATGCTCCGCGCCGCATCCATCCAAACGCAGACACCTGATCTCCGCGGCGAAGCCCGAATAAGGAGCCCCCGATGCTTTGCAAAATTAACATCCCCCCCCCCCCCCTCTGTTCGCCGAATCCACGGGAGAAAATACCATCGCCGGCTTTTCTTTAACCCTTCGTCGTTATTTCGTTATTATTTCAGCAATATTGTCTACGCTCGCGCTCCTCCAGGCTCCGCCGTAATGGATTAAGAAACACTCTCCTAATACAGCTGATTGGACGGCTAATTGCTGTTATGTACGTGGCGTGTTACCTGTACGTGTAAAGAGAAATGATTCCGTGCCACCCGTGGGGCTCAACATATTCCCGTAATCAGAATAATCAGAGGGCACAATTCCAATCAACTTTCTCCGTGGTACAAATTCCAGGCAAACAAGACACGAGAGACGGATCGCGGAAGCGACTCACGCCTCGTTATTGAATAATGATCGCGAAGACGGAGGCTGCACGCATAATACCTCCTACCAAGCCGCTTCTCTTTTGCTTTCTTTGTTGCAAACTGCGCCGCGCGGATCACCCGGAGAGTCTACTTGGGACGTGGACTGAAGAGGACAGAGGTGTGGATTATTTCGAAACAGCCACGCCAGGGATCGATCTAGGGGAAAAAAGTCTGCGGTCTTGTACGCCCTGACGCAACGAGACGCGACGAGCGTGGACGCTCGCGTCGATATCAGGGAGGACGGCCGAGTGGACGAGAGCGCGTTTGCCGAAGCTATATCTTCTTGCAATTCCATCGAGCCTGACGCAACACGACGATACTCGGGCATCGGAATTTCTAAATACGCGCTGCTACTTTCATCCCGGATACCAACAGCACGGCACCGCCGAGATAATGCTCTTGGTTTACGATAACGTGTAAAATTTCAACGTCCCTGTCTGTGTGCCGTGTACACAGTGCGCTGGTTCTCCGCTGTGCCCTCGGGGGTACCGCGCGGGCACAGTCGGGCGCAGCGGAGAACAGTGTAATCAAGAAACATCCGAGGCCGGCGATGGGCGCAGTGAGCAAACAGGCCTCGGCGAAATTGTCTCTAGTCGATCGAGCAGTTCGCGTCATCCCACGCTGTTGGACTTGAAAAATTCATCGGCGATATTTCTACCCAGGTATCAATTCAATTGCGGCCGATTGCGATCGCGCGACGTAACGTTTCTCGATTTAAGAGAGGATCGCTCTAGCGAGGGGAAGAGCGACCGAGTGAATGGGTGGCTACGGTAGCGCTCAGCCTTTTCTCCTACCCAGCCGAGCCGGGGAAAGAAAATATAGTTCAGACCGGTTGCATAATGGAACGGAGGCGCATCACATTGGTTCGAGTCGACGCCGAGTAGTTTGAGAATCCACGTTCGGAGTAACAGAGCGAACGTCTCTTCTCCACCGTCAACGATGACCTTTGCAATTGAAGGCGCAGAGCGCTCGGTGTGAGCGTGTAACAGCCGCGCTCGCTCGGGGTAGGGGTGCTCTAATGAATATCTATACTCTCTACGCTTCGAAGCAGCCCCGGGGCCATGGAGGTGGATGATCCAATTTCTAGGAGTCTGTAATGTGTACATGCATATCGGCACCCGGACTCATAGACCCGTTCGCCTTGGATGCCGGCGGATATAAGGGCAGATACCTTGGAGTGTTAGCGCAGAGCCGCACGCGCGCGATGCCTGACATCTTAGGTTAAATTGATTCGTCCGATCTTGCGACAATTAGACAGCTTAGGATGCACCGTATTCACTTTCAGACCATCCAGTTTCCACTGGCTGCCGGGAATAACGCGGACTTACCGGCGGGACGCGCGATAAATAACCCAGCTAACGAACCAATTAACATTTCAGCAACGAGAATCCAATCGTATGGGTTTAAGTGGCGCAACCCGAGTACTGCAATTAATATAGAAATTCGGGAAACGGTTATGTCAGCGAGATCGAAAGGTTCTCTAGGAGACACGTTCTAATTAGTTACATCTAATTAATTGAAGGGACGCCGCTGGTTAGGACAGATGCATAGCGTTCCTGTATAATTTCACAAGAATGTTAATTAGGTAAAAGTAAGTGATTGCGCGACTCCTCGCGGAGACTGTTTTTACGAAGAGTAACAAACCTTCAATTCTGCTCTTGTTCGCGGCTAACTTTGTCCGTGCGAAATCGTTCTCCCTCGTAGTTGTGTAATAGTGCATTCTTTCGCGGCGTCGGATGACACACTCACATTCCTTGAATATCACCTACGATACCCCGTTTATAAAGAGCTATACTGCCCCGGAGGATAGCTCTTTTGCAACGCAATTGCTAGCCGCGGTTTCCAATGCAGATAATCGATTAAACACTCTTTCACAACTAATAACATGATTCGCATTATTATTTCGCGAATTTCTTCATGTTTCTCGCGTTTGCACGTAGTTGAACCTTCTATGTATTTGAATGCGAGTCTCAGGATGGCCAACGTATTATTTTATGCGAAATAATGTTGGCAACGTTTTATTCCATCAGCCACCTTCCAGGAGTCTTTTGAACTACTTGGAAACTTGCGCCACATTTTCGAACGATTCGAATAGTTACCTTCAGTTAGGCGACAATGTGAAAGCTTCGGTTGTTTGTAGTCAGATATATTATACAATGTAATTGTTTGTTATTATAATAATAAGAACATTATCGGTTCACGATGGAATAAGATTCGAACGCTACTAGCGGCAAGAACTGAAACTAAACGTTACGTTTGGTAATAAGGGAACCTGAGCGATAGTACGTTTATCGACCGACACAATCTCCCATAAAACTTCACGCTCGGTGTATCCTGTCCCAGCTCGTCTGTGGTAGAATGTAAGAACCGTTATGGTCAGCATTCGTTGAAGTATTCGGTTACCGAAATTCAAGGATCCAGTGATTATACGAAACGTAGCCCGCAGCCAGCCATGGAGGAGGAACAAACGTATGGGCACGCGAACAATGTTCTTCTATTTCGTCTCGCTCTTTCAAATAATTTCAAACGCATCGCGGAATCGGTGAGGTGAGTAACGTTCTTTCGAACAAGTCGAGTGTGATTCTGGTAAACCTGCAGAACCTTCTGATTCGCTACAGTCTCTATAAAACGCAGGGTTCTCGGTACTATACTGCGAGATGCGAGGGTATAGTGTACGTTAGGAACTTGTTTGTAGAGGTTATGGCTACTCTCGCGTGTAATTCCGACGCTCGCTATTCTTTTGGACGTTTCGTCACGCATGCGCGACAAGTTCGTTCGCAATTTTGAAGTTGTAACACATTCCTTCGATCTTTTAATCATAAGCGTTTGATATCTTTGATAGTCTGAAATAAGTGTGTCAAGATAGAATCGAAGACGGGAGATCCTAAACGCGTCAAGACTTACACGGTTTATTGTTTATGAAAACATGGTTTTGCTTTAGCCAGAACGCAGTCGAATTTTAACCGTGGCAGGCTACGCTACGTCGTATGTACAGTGTACAGTGACACGATAACAGTACTGCCACCGTAAAGTGTGTCAAGAACAAGTTGCGGTCAAGAATGCTGCTTTAATTAAGAATGAAAGCCCAAGGGAAGGCGGACACGCGGCGCATAGAGGAGCGGGTCTCGGTCCGTCCGTACTATTCGAAGCGTTGCTGTAATACGTTTTAGAGAAGCTCGATGGTTAGTTTATCCACGGGCGATACGGTGAGGAAGGGAGGGCCCGGGTCACCGATGACCCAAACGAGCTATGGTGTTACTCGATGTCATTGGCCTCTGTGCCTCGCATGTTAATTTGTCGGTGTTCACGTGGCCGCGCAATTCTCTGTTATTATTCGAGCGTGCCAGCAGCACGGTGCTCGCGGTCGATCTTCGAAATCGGCTCTTTCGGTTTCCGCTTCCCAGAAGCCGCCTCTCTTTGAAACCCAACACACCAGTTGACCTTCGAAGAATTCCACGAAGTGTTGGAGGAAACAAAGGGCCCCTGCCGCGGTCACCATGCTCAGCCATCGTTCGGCTGGCTTCATCATTCGTGCAGTGCGTGTCGCAGAGATCGCGCGTACATCTCCTCTCCCGTTATTCTCACGTTGTGATCGCATTTATTGTTAGTGACGGACGTTACAACCCGCGTCGTCGTCTCACCTTCTCGTGCAACCAACTCGCAGTGGTATTTCTCACGCGCTCGTCAACCGCCACGCTATTCTTTTAAAACTTGCACTAGAATTTTTCTGCGTCGGGCTCGTAGAAACGGAAGTGAACGTTACGTGTCGGCGTGGAAAGTTGGTTTCGTATTCCCGCTGAAGATCTTGGCTAGATCGTGGCGTATTGGAGGAGGAACTTCAACAGGGCATACTCAACTAGGTCTGGACTTATGCAAATATGTAGCATCGATATCAAATTGCACCCGTCCCGGCCTGATTGAGTACGCGCCAGGCGTCCGACGAAGAATCGAAGGTGTGGCCTTCATCCTCCAAACTATGTGCGCTTCCCACGAGAACCATAGCCGTTTTTTCTCACCTTGTATTCTTATGATAACGTTAACAACTACTGTACGTTCATAAATAAAGCTGCTCTGTTTCCTAACATTTTTACGATTATTACGACTGCTTCTTAAATCCATCATCGGTGCACGGAAGCGTTCCAAAAATTGTGTAACATAATTACGTCTTACTATTGTCTAATTATTAATATCCTATAAAACTAGACGTTGGTGTAGAATTTCCCTCGATAGTTACGTGTATTAGCACTTTTGCTTTGTTGGAATCGCGTAAAAATTTTCTTTCAGCAAAGATGATTTCCTCGACATTCTTCCGATATTGAAACAAAAGCCGAATGTTGCGCACAAGTTACATAAAGCTATGTCCAAGGCACTTGAGGACAGCATGAACGAGGATTTAGAAGATATATTGAACGAAGGTAGTTTACAGCCACTATTAGAAAAGGTATCGAAGCTGTCCGACGCAGATTCTTCCGTACACGAAAACGCTTGGTAAGTTTTTTGTATCGAGGGATGCTTTGTTAGCAGTTTCTTATTTTTTTATTTACATTATTTTCTTATTCTAGGAGACCACCCGGAAATGTAAACTTGCATATGCGATCTTTGGACGCGCAAAGGATGAAGGATGAAACTGAACAATTAGCGAAACGGGTGCACCAAATGGAAGAGGAAAATGCAGCCCTGATTGGGGAAATTACAGAGAAGAGATCGAAAATATCCGCCTTGCACGACAATGTAATACGATCCTTGAATAGGTCACCAATTGCTATAGACTTGCTAGAAAAACGCTTGGAACATCTGGAAAAGTGTCTAAAGTTACTAGACCATGAGTAATTAATTAACCAGCGCTTTAAGAATTAAGAGTGAGAAGCGAAAAAATGCGTGCGAACAGAATGCCTTGGAACGAGCGATTCTTGTACCTAATTTTATTAAATTATTACATGGAGCATTTTATAATCGAAAAAATGTAATTAATTATCATTTTGATACACATTTCTCATTCAATCTTTTCATTAAAAACGTTGGTTTTTGTGTTCCTAGGATCACACAGGACTGCGTTTATTCTTTCCTTCAAATCTTGCGTTATAATTGGCCTTTCCATTATTCTTTTCAGCTTTCTCATCATCGCGGCGTTCTTCTTCTGCACACAAAAGTTTAGAAAAATTTAATCAGCTATCTTAATTTAATATAGAATTTGAAGAGTACTCGTACTTCTTGGACCGTGATTGTTTTCCATATCTCTGCAAATTTTTTAGTGTTTTCATCTGCAATCATCTTCAACTCTGTCAATTCTTTTCTCAAGCTGTCCTTTTGCAGCGTTAATAAATTAATCTCCTGACAATCAATTTCCGCGCGAGAGTTTACTTTGGAAACGCATTTTACGTAATTATCGTGGAGGTTTTTCAATTCCTCGGTCACGTTTTTGTATTTCCTCTCCAAAAATTTCAGCATAAATAATCCGTTATCCTTCAATTGCATCACGTCGCCCATTTCAGTATTTGTAGAGTCGCATTTCTTACGAGATTCCAACAGTTTTAAGTTGAGTTCTTCTATTTCTTTATCCATTTGGTATAAGCCCAAGGAATTTCGGTCTTGCTGCATATCGCCTTAGATACTTTTCGCTTCGAATTCCGTTTGGAACGCTGAATCTGTTATCCTATAATTAAGAAACTTTTCATTAACAACAAACATCGATACGTATCGGGGGGAGAAGTAGAAAGAAAGTGCTCGTTATTATGCGAAAATACAGTACGAAAGAAATTTACTACGCAGCGATTAGTAACTCATCAATATTCCCGTTTACGTAAGTAATTTTATTTCCTTCTTTCTTTCAGCGTAGACTTCCATTCAATTCAGACCAGCAACTAACATGGCCGACATCGCGCCAAGCGATTCCCGCGTAAACGGCGGCTGCTCGCTGATTGGCTCGCGCGAACCAATGCGATTATCCGCTTCGCTGGTAACTGGCGAAAACGGTCGGTAGATGGCAAGAGCGTTAGCTCAGTCCCTGCTGCGCACCCGCTGTTCGCCATTGTATCGCGATTGCTGTTAAGTTTCGTGTTTGTGAGTGAGAATTGATCCGGTTTACCAAGTTCTGGGGCCTATCCACGCATCACGTAAGTCGATAATCACGTTACGTCGTAACGCTGCTTGCCGTATTGCCATCGGATTCCGCGTAATTCGCGCGTTTACGCCGGCAGAGTGTTGGATTTCGATCGGAGGACGTGTACGGTTTTTAGGGTTAGTTTGTGACCCTCGCGCGTCGTCGGGTTAGCCCTCTTCCGTGCGCGTGGTCAAACCGCGTGCCAATCGCTGGAATCTTTACTTTTCCCAACATTTTACCGAGCTTCCGCGGAAAAATCGGCCGAAAGTGTCGATGAATCGTTGAGGTTATATGTCGGGCACGATAACGAACTGGCCGCTTTTCCAGCGGCGAATCTACGTCGCAGAATTTTAGGCGGACGGACGGGTGACTCGACATTGCGAGTCAATAATTTTCGGCCATGCCACGAGGCGTAACGTGTCCGTAGAGTAAATGTACCGTACTCTATTGCTCGCGTGCGTGCACAATACATACATACGTACACGGCACCGCTTCCATTCGGTATCAGTTTTTTTTCGTACTCATTATTATAAGTGTTATCTTGCTCGATAACGACCGGAGCTTCCACACCGCCGCTGGCCGCTTTCAGGCGCGCGCGTATCTTCGCCACTCTCCGTACCCCCGGCTATGTAACTGATGGCACTGATGCATTCCCATTTAGGTTAATATGTTACCGAGAAACCGTTAACAGTGTATGCTTGTTTTTATCTGGTAATTGGAATCCGATAACAGAATTCTTAAAATTCTTTCAGCGAGTATTTGTTATCTAACTTGTTATTCGAACGCATGGAAAAAAAAATGTTCCATTACGAACGTGACACAATAGTTGCGTATCACGTGTCCACTTGCATCGTGCATTATCTTAGAAACGATATGTAATTAAATAGTGTCTCGAGGACACATTTATGATATTATGTATAACTACTCGAAGTACGTGCTAAACGATTGATTTATTGTGTGAAACGGCGCGTCGTTGCGCAGTTTAAGCCGCTTGTCGCTTGCCACGCTCGCAAGGAAATACACTCCCTCTGTGGATGGATAGCGGTGTCATCCGTTAAGGTCACAGATTACCATTTTTACATGTTAATCAATGCGACCTTAACTTGCCGTAATGTCTCGGTTAATAATTCTTTCGTTTCGTCGTCGAATCTAGGTACATTTGTCAGCATTTAATAACCTAACGAATTAGAACTTGACAAGTTTAGAACGATATTTAGTACGGACATATGTTAATATTTCACTACCATATCCATTTCGCAAATTATAATTACGGATGCGGATAGACAGGTATTATCAAGTCGATTAGGTGAATCCTAGTTTTACGATTCGACTTTAACACGCGCGTTACTTGCATTATTTCGTCAGCTACTGAAGCCGTAAATTACATACGCTAATGGCATTCCATTGTGCCATTTAATTGAATTTATACACGCGTGCTTTTCCTGGAATTAACTTATCGTTAAACATATTCCTTTTACTTGGTGGTAGTTGCTTTTTTTCTTTACTACGAGACTTCTCCTAGACCTGGAATGACGAAATAGTTCCAAGGGAAATATAACCACCCCCACGTCATTCTGGTCCGGAGAGGACGCGTGAGGAGGGCGACGGGTGGTGGGTGGGACGGTAGTTTGGGCTAGGTCAAGCCGGGTTACGGCTGGTTCAGGTAGGGGATCCGTCCGGTCGGGGGATGGCTGCAGGCAACGACACAGGGTGGGTGGATCTTCCCCTCCAGTTGAGAACAGCGGTACAACAAACCGTTACCGGGGTAACTGGTCGCTTGGGGTTGCCATCACAAAACTTTCCAACTTATGACTGCAAACATTAGCCGCGTGGCACACGCGCTATCGAGAGAGAAAAGCTGCGGAAGGGAAGAGAAAGGGGGTGGTTGTGGGCTAGGCCGGGGGTGGTGGGGCCGCGTGAGTTCACACGCATGGCTATTGTCACGCGATCACGCGTGCTACCACACGCACCACCGTGTCACCGCACGGAAAACAATGGGAAAAGGGGGAAGGATGCTTGGTCGCCACCCCTGCTTCATTATTTTCGGGGGTGTATTATTTTTTAATGCCTGCTTATTTACCCGCGACACGATGTAATTTCTCCTCCGGCTCGTCTTCCCTTTTTCAGTAGGCTTGGTTAGGAGGTGCCTAGCAGGATGGAAAGCTGCGCGGCTAAGTCCACTTGAAATTTTCATAATTCGCGTTCTTAATAATATCTTGTTGATCCAAGGATTCCCTCGTTTTCAAAGGAACACAAATCTATTGCGAACCTGTTATTTAGTAATTGAAACAATGTATCGACTTACCGGATTTGACCTACACGTAACGATTGCCGCGTTGAAGGCACCTGGTTCGTGTTTACACAGACGGTCGCGGCGATCGGGTGTTGACAATTAGATAGGCAGAGGCGGACGATTCGCAGAGAAGCAAGACTGCTCGTGGGTCGAGTAGTTGGAATCAGCGTGACGGACGAAATGCTTACCCTGTGTCTGTGTCTGTGTCTGTAATTACATGAGCGCGGCGGATGGCGTAATACCATCCCACGTTGACGAAGGTCAGTAATAAGAGCAGTTTCACCGAGGAATAAAATGCAACGTGAGACGCAGACGCGAAGCGGGACGGCATACGGCTGTTTCTGAATCTGGAAATCTCGAAATAATAAACTCGCACCGTAGAGCTGGAAAATAGGATGTAAACATGCAAACGTTTACGATTGATGCGGGCTTTAGGTTAATTGATTCTCAAGTATCGGCTCGGGTATGGTAATATCGAAATAATTGCATGGACTTGGGAGTGCACGCATAGTGATGCGAATTAATTATTTCACTCGAATCTTAATTTGCATAAAGTGTCGGTTACTTTGGCCTCAATGCTTTCCAGTTTTTGCTGCATCCGATGTTGCAATGCCAGCTACGTGTTTCGTAATCCATCCCTCTTGCCCCCTTTTTTTTTATACAGGCGTCGGTATAGGAATAACTATGAATGGCAGAAGCGTTGCGTTGAACCGACTGTGCCTCGGCGCAATATAAACAGTTTTTATTTCTTCTAAGCAAAACGCAGTTGATCATTTTTGTGCCCAAACGTTCGGATGAAATATTTCAGTCTGCCCACACATGTGGAATTTATACGGTTGCTTCGGTTTGATAAATTCCACTTTCATGTCGCTTCGGCGTCCCGGGGAAAAAGCATGTATGTATAAGGATCGGTGAAAAAGGAATATGGCGCAGAGGGGGGCAATCGTTTGGATGCCTTATCGGGAGGATGGCTAGCTCGACGTCTCCCATTTTAGCGCGTAGTTTTCGAACCGTGTCGTTCGCTGTGCGAGTTTCACTTTACCTGTGAGAACAATTTCCTCGAACCACGTGGCTAACTAGAACGCCACAAAAGTCAGCGAATCGATGACACATTTTTGTGCACGTCGTTGCGCCGCGTCATGCCCCTCTCGCCACCGCGTCGCATCGTATCGCCTGCCACGAGTCAACCCGAAAGGAAAATTCTGTTTTCGCTGAAACACGCCAAGTGCCTTCCTTGCGCAATCAAAGCGGTTTCCCCTTTAGTCCCTAGGCTTTTCTTCGTTGCGAGGCGAGTGACGACATCCGCGATACCAACGTAATTAACTCCTATATTGGACGCATAAAACTGTTGTCCCTTTACGAAATTCTAGATAAAGGCCACGTAACTTGCTTCGAGCCTTACCGCTTTCTTCTCTTCGCGTGAAACTTCTCCGGTCAGCCATCGAGCTCCGCATGGATTCCGTTTTATCGATCCTCGGACGAGTGATTTGTTTACCGATGGCGTTCACACGATTCGGGTTTTTGAGGAAGAGATAGTAAGAGAAGAGAGAGACGAAGTTCTACCAGTTACGCAATAGTAACAGGTTTTTTTTTTTCGTTATCAATATCACGGCTGTGCTGGACGAAATGGCACCCGTTACGCAAGCCGATGCTCTTACGGCACTACGCTCCGAGATATCGGTCTAACGATGTAATAAAGCGAGGTCGAGGTGGTGTTCGGTGTACGAGTAGGTAACTCGAATTTTGCAATAGCTTCGAGCGGTTGGCTCGCTTATGAGGAATACCAGGCGTTCCGCGGAATCTGCGTAGGCAGTAGGGCACAGGAGAAAAATGGAGGGTAGGGCAGAATTTGAAGCGTGGCCTGATTGAACGATGCAAGTCACGAGCTCCTTTCCTCGTTAGCTGAGCAGACGCGAAATTTTACGGCGGCGGAGACCAAAAAGCCGTTGTTTTGTCCTGCCTCGAAAGTAAGTTACATGGTGCCCGTGAATATTCCAGTCGGTCGCAGCTCGAGCGCGTGCAACGCGTTGCTCAAGAAAATTGCGAAAGCGCGCGCTCGCGCACTGAGTTTCCCTTTTTTGAATCTCCTTGCCATCGCCATCTCTTCTCTCTTGACTCGTAGTCCTTGGAAACAACCGCCTTGCCGCGACCGCCGTCCGTGTACTTTTACAACGATGGAATGCACCGATTGCCGGTGTCGCTCGTTGTTGATCTAGGCCTACCGTTCGAGAATGCCGCGAATCGCATCCGCCGAGAATACGCTTGGCCACAGCTCGCGCTCCGCACCGTAAACGCACGTTGTATACGTTACATTCTCTCTTGCCGCAGCTTCAGCGAATTCCTAGCAGTCCTCGCCGTCCTCCGGCTGTTGCTGGCTGCCACGAATGACTCAGATTGGATGACAGGCAGGATTTTTACAGGAAATTGCAAACTCGTTTGGGCCAGTGCTGGATTAACCGATAAGCAGAATAAGCTAATTACACGTACAAAATAAGCACGTGCTTAGTCGCCTTTAAATTACTTAAGGCTTTTTTGGGGGAAGGGAATTTCTTTAGTTATCCTAAAAAGAGGAGAGGGAGCCAGGTAGCGGCTTACGTAATATTTTTTAACGTAATTTTCAAGATTAGTAGCATAAAAAAGAATGTCTCGTCGCATACGCGAGAGTGAGTTAAATGAAGTATATAAAGTTTTAAAATAATTTTAATAACTGACCAATGCAGTGTAAAAAATATGTTGGAATATAAAATTTCACAAATTCTTATACTACGCAAAAAATTACCCTTACGTAATTTAAGTCGGGGGGCGGGGGGCACCATAGAAATTATCTGAATTTTAAAATCTAAATTTTATTAGAAACACTTTTTAGTCAAATTATCGCAAATGCTTAAGAAATCCAACATTGAAGTGATCACTCTGTACAAGGAGGCCTTGAAATCTTATAAGTGCTTAGCGCCTCTAAAGGTTTTAATTCGGCCCTGGCTTGGGCCTATATTTTTTTTTTGGAAAACTATTCTCAAGTTGATTGACTCTCGTACAACTAGGAAGGTCGATGCGCAAGACGATATGCTTTCGCACTTCCATTGCCGCTTATCAATGAAAGACTCCCTACTATCTCGCGCGATTGTTATTTCACAAGCTGTCCAGGTGCGCCGAAGAAACTCAATATCGAAGAGGTTTTAATTGTTCGAGATATCCTGGCATGGTTGGCTGCCGCGGGTCGCTAACATATTTAAACAGGTTTTCCCAACGTTCCACGTTTACGAGATTCCGTTCTCCGCATCTGGTAGGTCATACACGGGTTAATTATTTTTCCGCCCGTTAAGCTGCTTTATGGTTGTTGTTTCCCTGAAATGTAAATGTACATTCATCGAGGGCCGAGGAGGGGGGAGAACTTTCTCGAAAGAGGAATTTTCTACTTAAGGGTACTAGACAGCCGTTTCTGTCGAAAGTGAAGCGTTTCTTTTTCATTTAATTTCAAAGAAATAAATTGAAGCTGAGACTTGTTCTTTGACACAAAGTTTGTTAACATCATAAGCTTTAAAAAAAGCCTTTGAAAGCTTTTCCTGCTCACTCGCAGTGGCTAGGTAGCTTCGCTTCGTAATACTCTATCACTATTGAAAGCAAAATTGTTGAACATTGGCATTGGGCGAAACGCTTGTAAATTATTGTTTGAATCATCGTGAAGCTCGTTTCCCATTTCATACGAGTAATTGCATCTGATTGCAGGACGGTTCTCTTTTCATCCTGGATCACCGGCTCATTAGCGGGAATCGCGTACAAAACGCATTCATCGTTTGTATGCAAGGTAAATGCGGAGTAATTAGTAAAGTTTCACACGGTTGGTTAGATGTAGGTGGATTTAAAATTACACATACAGATTTACTACTTGCTGATAGATTTGGCGCGTTGATTCAGATTACATATCTCATTTTCTTCTCTTACGTTACGTTAACGTCGCCAGTGTGCTTGCTGCTACCATTGTTATTTAATATGTAGATAGGTGCGTATTATCTCTACTATTGTCATGTAAAACTATTGCGGAAGATATACCATCTTCCTGGCAATAGGTGTTAACCCTCTAACGCCCAGACCCTTGAACCGTTATTTCAAAATTGTGGGACTGATATATATGTTGTATCTTGTTATTTTCAAATGGAAAATATCAATTTCAAACCTATTTATAGGATACTCGCCGTTTAAACTTATGTTGCATAGATGCAACATTAAGCGTCAAGGGGTAAGAAAATAAAAGAAACTTTCGGGAGTTTCATTATTAGTTTTTACTGTAAAAATAATATTTTGAAATTAACTATAATTATTATTACAGTTCATTCTTCTGATGGTAATCATGAAAACAGTTTCTACTATTTGTAAAACACAATTGGACATTACATTTTACACAAGTAACACATGTAATTCCCTTGATACATAATCTGCGTCTTCCTCTCTCTGGAATTTCTTTGTAAACAGGAAAATGTCCAACAGAGTCGAAACGTATTTCCTTGTATGGATGTGAAATACAAGGTTTCTTCTTCTTCTTACTATTCTCCAAACTTGAATTTGAAGTTGATGGACGACCACGGTGTCTTTTTTTCTCTGCCCAATTGAATTAGATTGTCAGCAACATGCATTCTAAATATTTTGTACGAGATATTTGTTTATTTCTTTCGGTAGACTAACCATGCGTTGGTGAGACAGATGTCTAATAATAAAAAATTCTTTGACTAGTATCGCTCAGTGTTGCAGCGGTGCAACATGAATTTTCAAATATAAAATGGTCACATATATAAGACTTGAAATAACTTCACAACATTTTTGTGCAAATTTTAATGAAAAAGAACTTACCTCTATTTTTCACTGATTTATTTGAGAAATAATATAAGGAAACACAATATCGCAGCCTGAAGTAATAATTCACAATAAATTTTTTAAGAAAATGTTTGATTTCCTCAACCGTGCAACTCTAGGAGTTAGAGGGTTAACGCAGCTATACGGTATCACATACTGCTATTTCTTATCACCATCTTTTTATTATTATTCAATTATTCTTATTATTAGTATATGTCGCTGTCTTCCTAGTGAAATATTTCTTCCAGTAAAACTGTTATACTATTTACTACATTGCGATAATAATTGAAGTAGGTATCAATAGCGCTAAAAATAGCGCGCATCGGTAATAAGAGTAGTACAACTTTATAAGTTTCCTCTTCACAGTAAAAATGATCATGTAATCCACACGACTCGTTACTTGAAATATCATTTTCGCTAGGTAAATCATTTCTGCTCTGGCTTTGAATATATTATTATTATTTTTCGCAGCTCTATTAGAAATAATCCTCCGCAATTACCATAACAACTACATATACAAACAATTTTCCCTAGCGAAAATGAAAGGGGGAACCGATGAAAATATGCTCGCAGCGGGCAAGCGAGTGGATCGATTCAATGGGTCAGTTTTTCTTAAAACGTCGCGAGTAATTAACACTAATTAAGGGAGAGGCGGTAGCTTTTAGCAGAAAGATTGCAAGAAGTCGCGAGGGCCGGTAAATACGCGCGCTTTCGTCGGTTCTGGTTGCTCCTCGTCGCTTGTCGTCGACATGCTCCAATTAAAGGCTTCCGACAGTAATGACTGTCTGGCTGTGTTTACCGTACCGATGAATGGGCTGAAAAAAGACAGGCCTTGAATAATCGGCACGCGTTCCGCCTTCTATCTCGATCCACGGTGCGCGCGAGTTGATCTGCTTCAGCTGTGAGTGCTGCCTGCACATTACGCCCGTTTCCTCATTCAACGATACTACGCCGGAACTCTGGTTTGCGTTCTTCTCTATCGGTTGCGTCGGTACCTTAAATCCAATCGGGAACCATGGATTAATCAGATCCCTGCATTCTAAAATGTCCTTGCTGTTCTTATTTCTCACTGCCGCAGTCAATGGTTAGCAAGTACCGAAGCGATCGCAGGTGCAGCTTCCCGCGTAGAAGCGCAGCTGCAACGATCACGCTTTTGCAATCGGTTGTTCATCTTCGATGACCTTGAACCTGCCATCGCGCGACCTTGCAGGCGAGTGGATCCAGTGCTTTCGCGAGTACGAAACCTTCGCTTTCACTTTCAGCCGTGTTCTTGCCCACGTGTCCTTAATGCGCCTTTAAAAGAAAAAGATTAAGGACAGTGTGGACGCGCGATCACGATTGTGCTCGCCGCTGTTCACAGACTGCATCGTCGCCAGTCAGACTTGCATTTCTCTAGCGTCGTGAAATTAACCCAACCGTCTCCATTGTACGCTTATTCTTCAATTGGGCCTAGTTGCGCAGAAAGTTACCCTCAATGATCTGAGGCTGAGTGAATTTAGTTTGAAGATTTTAATTGTTGAAGGGAAGTAGGTTTGTTTCTATTGGGTACATTTTATTTCTTCTTATTGTTTTACAAGGTTTTTTAAATGCGTTATTTAATAGGGAGTAGTATAATTAATATTATTTTAAATTTGAACTATGGCTTGGTAGTTTTAATAATTGTATAATGTGAGAGTTGTCCTATGGGTTGGTCATTTTTTGCAAAACGAAGATCACAAAATTATGGGATTTATACTGCGTTTAACTAATTTTTGGTCATTCTGAGGGTCTGTAGCTTTCTGCATAACTAGGATCAATTGTAGTTTTCGCTTCGAAACTGTGCCAGGCGTTGCCGATCCACTGAACGTCAGAAATATGTAGTGATAACAATACGTTTCAGCTGATTAGCATTTCTCCGATGTTGTTGCATGGAATTGAGGCGTGGGTGAGAATTTTTGAGCGAAGCTGAATGAACGTAGCTGATTGATAATGAGCCGGTGTCGAGCTGTCGTGCTTTCCAAGCGGCAGCAGCGTGTTTTTGAAATGTTAATTCGTGCCATTACGTATGATCCTGGCACACTGACCACTTTAGTTTCGTCGTGAATGAGGCACAAGCCTCGATTCTCATTTTCATACCCGACAGACCAGGAACTGTTTCTTCGTATTATGCCTGGTATAAAAGGACCACTCGCGCTCGTAAAAAGGAAAGAAAAAAGACAAAACGAGAGCCTCTGGAAGGTTGATTTCGAAACGAAATTCACCGTGCTTGGTAAAAGTGCGGTTAAACGAAGAGCGATGTTTTCTCACGCTCGCCGCCGTGGCGTAGTATTCATCGATCCACGTGGAATTTGAACGTATTGCGTATACGCGGAACTCTGAGATGCCAAAGGATCCTCGAGACTTTGTGCATACTATGATGAACGGTTTCCACATAAATGTCACAACTAATTTTCGCGACGGGAATGGCGCCATGGATTCGCATGCATGATTTGAAGAATTTTTTTTTGGTGCAGGAATGTTTTTATCAAAGAAACATTATATATATATATATACAGTAGAAAGGCCATACTTTTTCTATAAAATGTACAATTTTTATTAAAAAATTTGGAGAAGAAGCTGCGTGGCAGCTGTTTCCGTACAACGGTTTTTTCAGAAAAGGCGTCTGCGGTAACCATCATATTCTCGCTATTTTTCTTCTCAAACAAAAATAGAAAAATTATTCCTAAAGTAGACAAAAATAACTATTTTGGTTTTTTGAATTTTTCGAAAAAGGACGGGCATTTGAACATAGAAGTTGACTCTTTATGACTTTTCACATTTTCAGTCGTCTTCCCTTACTTGCCAGTTTCAATTTCCTCCACTCTTTTATTTAGAGTGTCGCACGATTCTGTGTGCTTCTTCCTTTTCTTGCCTGAACAATTTCCCCCCTTCACTTTTGATCGGCTAGCGTTACCATACCAATCCAAGCTATGCATTTTACGGATAATAACTTCGTATAAGCCAATAACAATGAAGAATATGCAACGAAGCAGCTGAATTTATCGAGGCAGAAGATCCGACAATAACGATAAACATCTGGTAACGACGGTCAAGCAGAAGGATCGCGAAGCGAGAAAACTAGCTGCAATCTCGATGATAGAAAGAAACACGCGTGTCTTGAATCAGGCTTAGCGGCGATTTACGAGCCACGTTTATGCCAGGATCGTCTTTGCCGCCTAATAGATGGCCGATAGAAAAAAGAACGCTCGCGTAGAAAAGTCGAGGCGCGAGGGTGCGAAATTATATACACCTATATAGAACCGAGAACGCGTAACAAAGATGGCAAAGTGGCAAACTGAAATCTATGCACGGGAGCGAGCAAGGGGATGTTCTATCGCGGTCAAATCGATAACGCGAAGCCGGAGGACGGTAGAATTATTGCAAAGTCAGGATACTTGTGGCGGGATGCAGTGCTGGGTGTCGAAGTGAGATCGACGGTCTGAAAAGTGGCACAGCTTAAGGGGGAATCCTATTTTTGGGACTAAATATGTAACAAAATTTAGGATTTTTTAAAAAGAAAATAGGGGTTCTATGCATCTGAAATTTGGACCATGTTTTAATGCATCGTTGCAGAAGTTGCAGTTTTTTTATTATTAATTTTTAATAATAAATGTAGGAGCTTTAACTCCTGCTTTAACTCCTAAGTATATTTATTATTAAAAAATTTAAAAAAAAAATTTCTTCAAAGAAGCATAAAAACGTGGTCCAAATTTCAGATGAACCGAATCGTTAGTTTCTTAAAAAAAATCCCAAATTTGGTTAGGTTCTTAGTCCCCCAAAAAGGATTCTCCTCTTAAAAGCCTAACTGCCAACATTTCCAAGATTCATGGAGATAAGTAGCTGTTGGTTTTTCGCCAGACATCGATAAAATCCAGGGAAGCTTCGAGATACGAGTAGCCTGTAATTGTTTTCTCGCCGATAGACGTTGGTAGGATATACCGACTATGTATTTTTCCCGTACAACGGACTTGCTCGAGTATCTGGTTGCGAGAAGCCACGATGCGGTGACTTGCCCTGAAAGATAGAACTTCGTGTTTGAATTATTGAGGATGGCGTGTGCGACTCGTTGCTGTCCTCGCAACGGAACCGCCTTTCCGTCTGTCCGTTTCCAGTAATGCCTTAATGTTACATCAAACGATCGGTTCACTGCAGGACGAATCGAACTGCCGATTCTCCCCTCGATCCTGCCTACTCGTCCTGTCTCCCTGCCCTCGGCTGCTGTGCACCTGATGTCAGGTATTTTTATACGCCTGACGCGCACTGCACGGCTCTCCTCTCTAATTCGTATTTCTCGCTAACTGGGGAAATAGTCGTCAGCCAGCCGTTTTTCTGTTGAATTTCGGAGGGGGATTATTGGAAGCAGGGCGTGAAGGTGCAAATCCACGAGGAGACAAAAATATTGTGTCTCGCATAGACTTTAATCTCACTAGAGACGATTATTTTATTATTTTTTAATTACTTTGTCATTAGTTTCATGAAAGTAGACTTCCACGAGACAAGTTTTTCAAGCAAAAAGGGGCCCTCACCTGGGCCAGGTGTCAAAGGTTCTGGGGCACCCTGTACACATAACAGACTTAGAAATAAATTAACGCGCTTGTGGCTGCTAAGATTTTCGTCTCGTGATAGAAAAGTCTCTCGTAAAACCTAATCGTGGACTCGCACGTTAAGATCATCGCGGTATCACGCGTTTCGCGAGCACTTCAACTTCCAGCGCGAATCGCCGAGAATGGGAGTACGAGATGCGAAGGACGTGAATGCCATTCATCGTCAAGTGGGCGAGTCGAACGACTTTAGGTCATCTCGCGCTTACAGCGGCTTTAATTAAGACGCTCGTTAACGATTACGACCTTGTTAATTTCTGCCGCGCCTTCGCCTGCGTTTCACGCAGTTCCCCTGTATCTCCGGCTCCACTCGCTTTGTGCTGTCGCGGTGAAGAAATATTATCCCCGGTATAACTTTGCGCTATCAATTATTTGGTAATTATATGCAAATGCAAAATATCCCTCGCGTCGAACGTCCAGCGTTTCACGAGTAATCCTGCCTCCCCCGATCCTGTCGCGTGGCGATTTTATCGGTGGCTACTTACGGATGCTCCCAATTTCACTCTTAATCACAGGGCTAAGCGCCAGAAGCTCGGGGAATTTGTACACCGATGCGTTCGCCTATGTTGCGCGGGATTACGGTTTCCCAGGTGGTCGACCTTCAATCTGGTTAATTCAATGCTGATAGAGTGAACGTATCAAGGGCCGCTGGGAAATTCATGGGGACCTTTTTTATTAGCACGAACTGGCTGAAGTTGACAAAGTTCGTGTCGGCGCGAGGGTGGGCAAGAAGAATGCTAGCCGTAGGATGCTAGAAACACCAGATGAAGCGCGTTGCGAGGGCAAAATTGCATTCGACTCTGTCTCGTTGGGTAATCTTGCTAATCTGTGCAAACGCGACGAAAATGGTAATACATACTCTCGTACACTGGGAAAGAATGTTGAACACGCTGGCGTTTCGCAATGGTAAACGCGAGCCAGTAGAGGTAAATCGTTTGATTGGAGTACGCAGTGATCACTTGAGTAATCATCCACGATGACGCACCTGCGTACGCTCATTTGCAAGACGTTTACAAATTATTACTCATTAATGGCCTCGCGTATTTTCAAAGAATACTGTGGAGTAAGGGTTCCGCCTCGATTCGGTGCTTACTAGAATATTTACGCGCGAAGCTTCGCAACAGGGGGAATCGGCGATATTTTTATATTAGCCGGTGTAATTTATCCGAGTTTATGTGGGCGTAGCGGCATACGGCCGCGATATTATGCGCGTAACACGTAAACCGGCCTTATTACGCGCGGTATCCTCGCATCGTTGGTTCTATCGATCGATCGCGTCACGGAAACATTTAGCCGACAGTTGGAACCTATACAGTCCTTTCGCTTTGTACTTTCCTAATTATTTGCCAGCCGTCGATAATGGTTTCGTTGCGGGATTGCGAATTAGGTGTGCACGGACGTGACTCGTTGCCACGGTCATATTAAATTTAAAGCTCTGGAACAGCAAAGGAAAGAGGAGCGATGCGAACGTGTAATTTTATTGCTTTATTCATTTTCATTTCGATCCCCTCGAGTACCCTGCAGTGAAAGGAGAGATAGTCGAACCTGCTGCGTGTTCTCCAGCGAAAGCTCTGGTCACCATCTACGACTCCACGCTAACTAATTACGGTACCTATTCTCTCCTAGCATTACTCTTGCCCACTTGTGCCTCTCGGTACGCCCCCCTGTCCCCGTCTTGCCTGAAATTACGCCCCCCGTATTTGCAACTGCTTCGTCTCGGGGAGGATCCGGCAGTGTCGCGGCACGGCCGTGAATGTATATCGCGATAGGCGAAGGGTAAGAGCGCGAGCCAGAGAGAAAAATAGTTGGAAGAAGCAGGGTAGATGTAAGGGGGCATGGGGGATTGTATGGGGGTGTGCGAGGACGGGGGCGAGGGTGGGTGGCAGTGTCGAAGCAGAGAGGAGGGTGGATATCAAATATGCTTAGACAGATGCGTCGTCCCACAGTAGTTTGCCATTCTTTCTCGTTGGTTTCTCTCTTTCCCTTTCTTCTGCAGCCTGTTTCCCTATTTTCCCGTCTCTGTCCCGGCCGGCTCGCTCCGCTTTCAAACCCCCGTCTTTGTGCTCGGACCTGCTGGCTCTTTCCCCGTTTTTCCCGCCACGTAATTATAGTTTCCAGCGTGTTGCATGCCCGGCAAGAGTTCACGTACTCTCGAGCCACTCGGCCGCGACACCCGTATTAGACCTGAAAGGTGGCAATCTAACGTCACGGCTGCTCGTCCTGCCTCCTTTTATTTCTTCTATTCGATACCAAAGCGCCCAAACGAATCCCATATGACGTTTTCGCGGGGCCAAAAGAACAAGAGTACTGCGCGATCGAACTCGCAAAGGATCCTCGAATGATCCAGCTGGCGAATCCAATTTATTCATTGCATTTCGGTGGAAGCGTTACTCCTTCAGGAAGACCTTTACGGTCTGTGCATCCCTTCCGGGTTATCCGCTTTTAAATATTGAACTTGGGATTCGGTGAAACGCCTTCCTACATCCTCTCGATCAGCATTTTCTTCTCTCACTGCCTCTCCCATCGACTTACGGCTTCGCCTTCAATTCCGCTCGGTCTCCACATCTGCAACCTTTGAGCTCGTTTCACCGGCTCCGTGTAACTCGTGGCTGCGATCGAGACGTTTAGTTTCAATTCGTAGGCGAATCGGAGAAGCTTTAATTGCTTTAATTGTCTTTCAATGGAACCATCTCCTTCGAGATCCTCGGAGAGCTGAGGAGCTTATCGATAAAAATCCGCGTAACTCGCCGCCGCAGATTCGAGTCGCAGGATCTGCCATGGTGCTGGACGAGAGGCGGGGGTAACAGAGGGTGGTTCGCGAGTCTGGACGGCGCGATTAATTATGCAGAGAAGCTGCGATCGATGGAGGAACGTGCCCCCTTAAAATATTGATACCACGAACAGACTCTACTATTCTCCACCCTCGATCCAACAGCTACGACTGTGCTATTTCGTGGAGAGCAGGGGTAGGCGCGCGCATGTGTGCACGGGCTCTGGATTGTTCTATGATCGATGACGCGATGCGTCGATAGTTGGAGGGGAAAAAAAGAGGAAAAGATGGAAATTTATTTAATGACCGCCAATTTATCGCGAAGCGTATAGGGGTAGACGGAGAAAGCGCGATCGAAAGTTGTAGAGGGAGGTTTTACAGAAGTTTTCCCAAGTCTGTAATAGTATTTTCTTTTAGTTTGCGAAACCTTCGTCATCGATTCGACTTTTCCGAAAGACAATCCTCTTCATCCCAATAAGTACCTTTCATTCTCTCCTGAATATTCACCTAACCCAGGCTATTAATTTCGCAACGATGACATTTAACTGGTTGATCCAGCTCGGAAAAGTACCCGAGCCACGCCACGCAAGTAAATACAGTAACCTTGTAATAAGAGAATACACCGAGAGAAACAAAGGGGTCCTTTCCCTTTTTCTTCTTCTCTCTGGTTCACCAATCCTTCGACTTTGCGATCGAAGCGTACCCTCGAGCCGTGAGAAAGATCCTCCTCCGGTCGGTTCTTCTTCGACTGGCCACGAGTCGAGCCAACTACCAGCCTCGTCTCTTCCTTGTCGATTTTCCACTACGCGCAGGACAATGGGACCTGTTCGTTTCCTTTTAATACTCGACGGTATTGTGCCGCTCTGTTAGGAAATGAATTTCGCGACGAGCTGCTTGCTACATCGAGAACATCCACGCGCTTCTTTCTCGGCTGATAATAATGCTCGGCGTACCTTCAGTTGTCTCTGAAGTTTCACTTTATCCAATGACCTGGAATTTGTCAGCTAAATCTCAGAACGCAATGTTTTTCTGGGACCTCTTATGCCCACGAAGCGGAGTAGCCGAAGAAACAATAAATTCCTCCCGGCATTCTCAGCCTGCTTCTCATCCTTTCCTCGCTATTTCTTCGCTCCTCTTTCTCTTTCACTCCTCGCTCTCCAGTCTCCGCTCTCCACTCTCCCTTTCTCCGAGAAGTTGCACGTGATTTCCGTTCGTTCACCCTTTCCGGTCATCAGCCTCTGGTCTCCCGTTCCATCGCATTGTTGTCCCTTAGCGATTCACTTCCGCGATTTCTTCTCAGGATCGTTTCCCCTCGGCTGAAAACTGCATCGCTGAAAAGCGCTGGCGCTTCGGTACGAATGCTTCTAGGCTAGCAGAATCGCGAGGTTTCCGCGACTGGGAATAATTAGCCTGTTAAATGGCCGGCCCTTTCTTACTCGCTAAAGTATTTCAGCGATATCGTGTCTCCAGCAGGCTGTCCGCTTTCTTTCGCGGGATAGTCGCGATCGTAGTTTTCGATGTCGGGACGGCGAAAAGCCTGTTCCATCGCGATATCGAATTCCTATGCACCTCATTTACTGGTAATTGGAATTTCATTCTCTGATAATTGGCAATTCAATTGCTGGGGCAAATTTGAGCTGTGCAAATGGAATTTGCGGCACGAGATTTCAATGTTTGCACTACCCGACCCACCATCACTCGCAACTACGCAAACTCATATTAAATAAGTATTCCCATTATTCATTAATATCCCCGATTACCGTGAATAGTCGTAAGAGAACAGCGGGCGTTTTTAATTATCCTGTAATTCGCTTGAAAATATTTAAACGAGCGCTTTGGTATTCCCATTCGAAATCCTATTTCGTCACGTCCGCATTTCCCACCCAGCTTTCTTCTCCATTGTTAATTTCAATCCACCGATCGATCAACCAAACGGTATAACGCCACACGATTTATGATCCTGATTTCGTCCCAAGTTTCGCGGTGACTTCGATGAACCTCGAAAACAAATAGGTGCCTAACATCGGCGGACAGTTTATTGCACAGTAAATTAATACTAAAATCTCTCCATATTCTGGACCAGCTATGGTACCACGCTTGCTCTGCGCGAAAGTGAAAGATAGATAGAACGGGGTGTTGGGGTTTGGGTCGCAAGGTCCCCCGAAGAAGAACGTGTCCTATGGGGAATCGCGGTGCCCGTTGGTCGCGCAGAGGGGGTGCCCGATCTAGGGGGTGGCATAGGCGAGCGATGGTGGTGGAAAAGAAGAAGCGGTTGCCCTCGAGAATTCCGGCCCGAGGTTATAGCCGCTAATCGCGGCTTGTGCGTGGAAGGGTAGAGAAGGGTTGGGAAGAGAAGGGAAGGAAAGGGAGGAAAGGTAACGCGCGGCAAGGTAGCCAAGGTGGTGATATCGACCGTAGATGTTGTTGATGCAAACGGTAACCATGGGTGACTTGGGCCGATTGACCAATTGCAGTGTTCACGGTGGCCGTGCCTGACCAATCGGCGTCCGGTAAGCTGCCGGTTTTTTGATTGGGCGATACCAGGGATAAGAGACCAGTTCGAGGCCGTCGAGATCCAGAAACGGACGTCGAGACATCGAGCCGACATCATCGTTCTGCTAGAGAAGTGGAAGAACTTGGTTCACCGCGTCGCCGATGTTCTCTCGTCCCCATTGCCACTTTGGATTTGGATTCTCTGTTTCCGACCTCGGCCCATCCTGTGTAAGGATCTTTTACGCTTTCCTCTTCCGCACCACCACCGCCGTCGTTGTTACACCATCATCGTCACCCTCAACGTCACCTTGCCTTTCTGTAGATTTGCACCAAAGTCCCGTTCACTCTTGCCTCACTTTCGGCACACCGGTTGGTTCGTTAGCTCCTCGCTCGTACCTTCCGACTAGACCCCGATCTTCCGCATAGCACGCCTTGCAGTTCTCTCCGAGAATTCCTACAGCTTTGTCTAGCCCCCTTTGTTGCCCCGCGTCCATTGTTCCGTTCGTATTTTTACGCCACTCTGGCACGGGTTTACCCCGGATTGTTCTCTGTTCCTGACGAATTCCCCGAGTCGTTTAATTCCGCGGCTCGTGCACTGGATATACGAGAACGTCTCTTCTCCCAGCGATGGCTGGCTGTCCCATTCAAAGAAACAGCCTTGCGCGACGACGTAGCAAATGTTACTACTCGAATTTATCATTGAGGATTCGCATTCAACGGATAAAGCTTTTCGCTCCTCCATCATGGGCGAATATTTCCTTTCTCGCGGGAGAAACCTCCAGCACGGTTTCCGTTATAAAAGCTCGGTCGCTTATCGTGTTGTGTTCGAATATTTCTCTCGCCCATTCCAACTCCTGATTAACTACTCGTTGTTTCGACGAGTATGCGGGGTGCTTGAGCGTGGAAGGAGTGTACACTAGATCAGTCTGGCAAAGTGGATTACAGCATACTCGAATGTTCAGCACGCTTTTCACCGGCCGAGCGCCGCATACTTTACAGCGGATCCGCGCCCCACGATCTCCCTCCCGCACCTCACCCTCCACTCGCTGATCTATGTGTTTGCCGATAGAAAATTAAGTTATTTCATTATCGGACGCCGTTGCAGTAGCTGGCTAGCGCAGAGGTGCTGGTGTTTTGGCGCCAAGAAGCCTCGCTAGCTGCACGAAAAACGACATCGGTGTCTTCCGCCGTTCATGTTGTTTTTCCACGGCGCCGCATTCCGAATTAGGCTTGCGATCGATCGAATTATATTTCGTGTTTCGGAGGTTATAATTGCAGCACAGCAAACCAGAGAGATTTCTATTAATCTCGGTTATTTTTACTTGTATTTTATTCGCACACTTTGGTGACATTTCGATAATCAAACGAATCATTTGTTTGTTTGTTTCAGAAAGCTTCAATTGCAAGGAGGTGGTCACCGCTGTGAAGTAGGTGGTTACTCCGAAGGTGAGTTGCAAACATTTTTATATGTTACTTATTACTGCGTAGTTTCTTTAAAATGTCAGAAGCAGGACCCTTATCTACAACAGTTCAGTGAAATAGATTTATCACCGGCTGATAAGTTCTAAAGAGTTCCTCTGAAGAAAAGGTTACAGACTGTGCGAGAGGGTGCCTACGTAGTGGCTAATTAATCTCCTCTTTCCAAACGGCAGAGTGTCTTCCGAGTCCTTCGTGGATTGCAAATGAGTACCAGTTGCAACCGGACGGGCACCTCTTTAATTGTTAATTACACGCCGGTTTCACACTCTGCCTGCTTAGTGTACAGTGATATCTCGATAAGAACGTTTTAACATCTCCATTGTTTGGAGCCAGGGACTTTTTATTTAATTATATATACGGGAAACTCTTTGACAGAGGACTGATACATAAAAGTAGAAACACAAAAATTAACGAAGTAAACGAAAAACGAAATAGTGCCAGGTTTTGAATTTTTTTAATCGAGAGAGTTCCTCTAAGAGGTAGCTTCTCGCAACAGCTTGTTCTTCTTTTCTCCTTCAGTTACAAGCCGAACGAAAAAGGTATTTTCGGTATTAACGTCGAATTGTATGAGAAAATGAGGAAACTGTCTGTCCGCGGGTTTCCACATTTTCGCGTATATCCTTTCTGGGGTTTCCGCGCGAAAGTCGCGTTTCGAAATGCTCGCTTGTCGATCACGTAAAGATAACGTGTCCGTTATCCGATCCTTCTCGCAACCTGCATTCAAATGAACGGAAAACTGAGACCCACGTCGATAGATAACGACCTCCGCTGCGTTGTTCCTCCTCTACGCGCAATAACGTATTCTCACGGTGGCGGCGAATGAATGGAATGGTTAGAAAGTTCATTTGCAATGTTTGCATCTTTGAAGCCGCTCGGCGAGAGCGAGAGAGAGAGACAGAGGCTCTTCCTCGACCGAACCTTCTGCCGGTTACCGCTCGACTTCTCTTCGATCGTGTTTCGCATATAATTTCCTGTGAATTTTCTGGCCGAATTAAAAGCTGCGTGCTTCAACCTCCATTCTCCGCAATTGAAAACTGAGCGACCAGCGTTGCTGCGAGAGTGAAATAAAGCTTTCCGTTTCTTCTCTTGTGGATCAAGAGCCGAATCGCGGTGCATGACTGTGAATCCTAGCGCGCGTTCCAACCATGAAATAACAGCCCACGATGGCTCCTTTTTTTCCTTCTGTTTTACGAGTCTATCTATTTCGTCCTCTCCACTTGGTTGAGCTCAGCTCCTCTGTATTCTTTGGATCATCTAACTACATATGCCCATTTCGCATCGTTACTCACCCTTCTTTCAAATCCACCGCTCCTCGGAGACAATCTTGCGTCGTTATTTGCTGCGTTTCGATTCGAAACGGTAACGAAGCCTGGCTACCTAATTCGCATACGAAAGGGGGAACCGTCCGAGCTCTGCATAGTTTCCCGATCATAAGGAATATTCACTCAGAATATTCAGCAAACCTCGGGCATGCACGTTTGTCGCTAACGAGGTTCTTTGATCGCATGGATCCGTGTCACAAGTTCGTTCCCCGAATGTTTCCCGAAAAAAATCTTCAGGGTAGGGGAGACCGGGGCCTAGATGTTACAAAGCAGTTTAAATTTTTGTCGCTTGGATTATCATGTGTTTCAACATTACACAGCTGTGAATGGTGTTTTTCGTAGTCACTTCACGCGCTGCCACGTTATTACCGTTTTTGTGTTTTCGGTGCTAATAGTAACCTCCAAAATTCTTCCTCTCTACCAAAAATTAATCCTGTACCAACTTGCCCCTTATAGATACAATATGTCTCGACCTCCAAAAGGTTTTTTTTTTCAAACTTATGCTTTTCGTTTAAAAGCACGCAATTTAAGTGATAGTCATTAATAGTATCGAATATGGAATGCAAAAGAATAAATAAAAAAGAGCAAAATGTAACAACTAGCCCCAGTTTCCCGTGTATAAATCAGACATCTGAATACTCAAGTACCACACAGCTTTCCCTAGTTTTTCAAGCATTAAATAAGGACTTAGACGTGGAGTAAGCACAATTTGCGAGGCTCTAGCCAAAGTCGATTTAAAGCATTCAGTTTGTTTCACCCCGGAAAGTAGCCGCGTAAAGTCCGTAATGCGATTCCCTCGGTACGAAGGGAAAGCAGGAAGCAGTCAACTGGTATCGGACATCACCGTTACCGAAATGAAAAGTCTGTTTTACTTTTCGGGTTACGTAACAACTCTCTGCGCGTGTTTCGTATTCCACCGTCGACTGGCATTTCTCCCCGCGGTCTGGAAATCTGGAATTTATTTTCCTCCCGTCCTCTGGCCTGCACCCTTGGTCCGTCCCGGTTTCTTTCGACATTTTTCATTGAACAATAGAGCAACTAGGTTGGGAAACAGCGGCACCGGGGGTACAGGTACGGGGTGGGGTGGGGGGGGGGGGGCAGCGCTCAACGTGGGGGTTGAAACGCACCGTGGCGAGAACGAAGGGACGAGGCGAGGGTTCGGCGCAGGCGCGTTGTCGCAACAATATGGTGAATTTCGCGAAGCCGACCAGTATCCACCCGACCATCAGCTGATCAATATACTTCCGCACACACGCCACGTCATACGCGCGACACGCATGTCACGCATCGTGCGAGCCGTTACGCGTGCAACAATCTGTGAATCTGTGAACGTGCACCAAGTTTTGTGCACGACGCCGTCGCCCTGTCCGAGTTACCCCCAGCAACCACGGTCCTCCATCGCCAGCAAGGCGAGACCGAGAACGAGGACGAAAACGAGAACGAAAACGAGGACTCGCGGTGGACGAGGGACAGAAGGTACGCTCCCCAGCACCACGTTTTCACCCCTAGTCCATTTTCATTCTCTACGTTTCCGTGTGCTTTGGCGTCGTCGGCGCTGGCGCTGCTGCTGTTTTCCACTCGTTCTTCGATCTCCCCAATTTATTTCTCTGTCCTAAACATCTGAACCCTACGAGATTTCCACGATTTCGTTCCCCTCGCCGATATCGATCGGCGTGTTTACCTTCCTCGGGCACAGATTCTTCAGGAGAGGGTGACAAATGAGCATCTTTGATGACGCGAGGCCCACGCCATACCGTTTGAAAATCTAATTTCCAAATTGAACGTACAGCCTCGGTGGAAGGAAAGTTTTGGTTCGACAAGTCTCGCCACGAGACAAATATTTCTCGGTGGATTCATGTTGCTAGGGGCGCGTGCATACTTGGGTACGATTAGTGGGTCGCAGGGGTTGATCGTAGGGGGAACAGAAAAGGGAAAGATTGGACGATTCTGATTTTGGGTTAATTAACGGAAAAATTTGTTTAGACGTCTGCCTTACTGCGCTCGATTGGCCTGTGGTCAGGTGTGCCAACTTTCTCGCGATCGTGGAATTCATCGACACTTGGGTCGAATAGTACCTATCAAGTTTTCCGCAACTAGGCAAATAGGGAGTAACGAGTTGCGTTTCGTGTTACGTCTTCCACACCGAGCTCCCCTGACTGAGCATTGGCTCGTGAATTTCGCATCGACCTGACGAATGTACAGCGACACCGTTGCGGAGAGCATTTTTCTTGCTGGAGCACGTTTGCCACCGCAGCAGCACCGGGGATACTTCTCCGAGTTGCTATCGGATATTCACTCACACTCGCTAAAGTGCAAATACACGATGGGACAAAAATATCGTGTCCCACGTGAGGAATCTCAGGAAGCAATTATTCCATTTTTTTCTTTAAATTATTTTGTCATTAATTTCGTGAAAGACTCTCACAAGTTTTATGATATATTTTCAAAAATCTCATCTCTCGCGATTATTCATATTATTTACATTTAGTTATTACTGAGATTCTTTTCATGATAGAAGAGTCTACGTAAAATCTAATCGCGGCTTCGCACATTTACTGATTTACACACAGTTATTTTCCGCAACATATTGCCACTTTGTTGTCATCCGTCCCTCTCCTAAGCAGAGTCGGTGGAATTAGAAGCAGGAACGGTGTCCGATTAAAGTTGGCTAGAGCATGGACACAGCCAGCTGAATTATTCACGTATCCGAGACGCGTGCAGATAATTCCCGAACTCGCGTGTCCACGACCGGCTGGCCGGCCAGCATTAACGTTTTCGTGGCGAGTGGGCGAGAGCGTATTTTCGGAACTCCTCTTACAACATCCGACTCGCCTGTCCGCGATAAAGTTGAATGGAATTTAAATTTAATTCTCAAGTTTAGAGCCAGTTCATTTGACCCGGCGAAATCCTGTGTTTTTTTTTCTAAATGAGCTGCCTTCTCTTCTGCGGCTCTTACGGAGATTGAATCGTCACTATATCATTAACGCTGTCCAGAAGTGTTGCGCTGGCTCCGTTGAATTAGAATGGTAGAGGGCCAGCCCGTGTATGTGTGTGCATTAGGAACGCTTGCGAGCGGACTGAAAGGTTTTTAGATACATAGTTGACGAAGGACCTAGATTCTAGTCGATGAATAGGATCCAAAACCGCTGTGCTCGTTGCAGCTCCTCTTTCGTTGCCTTTGATGTTAGAAATGGCTTTTCCGTCAGCGTGCTTCGGCAGCATCGTTAATTTCTGATGCTTTTTCTTTGAACGGGGCCCTTGTTTGCTCCTAAATTTTCCGATCCACCGTCTGATCTAGAAATACTGCGCAAACTTCAGCTAGAACTGTATTACATGATAGCGAATCTATAGATATGTTCTTGAAGCTTATAAATAGTGTTTCCAGTCATTTGTTTACCGTATTATCAGCGCTATCAGTCTCTTTTTATTGACCCAGTCTACATTCTACAGTTTTCCAACAAATTCAAAAGAATTTATCAAAGTGGATTGCAATGAAATTCTCAGCTACGTATCGAATAAACAGGGAATTAGAGGTAGGGTTACCACCTGTTTTTTAAAATAAAAATCTTTGCTTTTGTACGTAAATGTACTCTATATTGAGCGCAAAAATGCCATTGAATTATTTAAAAATGATAAAAAGTTGCTCCGTAATACTGAAAGTAATAAAAAATATTTTACAACGCAATAAAATCTTTAGTCTTTTCTAGCGTATTTTTTTTAACTGCACGAAAGCAAATTTATGTTACTTTCCTGTAAAAAAGTGGCAACCGTAAATAGGACCGCGTTGGGTTAAGAAAATCGCGGCAAACCAAAGAGAACCGAATAGAAACGAAGAGGCTTGTAAAAAGCGGCGCGTAAACGTCCGCGAGGGTTCGTTTATCTAATCGCGTGGCAATCGAAAGGCTAGAGAAGGAAAAGCGCGCGCGATAAGGGCGAGCGAGCGAGAGAAGCCCAGAACCGTGAAATTCTGTTGCCGCGTGGCGATCGCGGAGAAGTCGTTCATTGACTTCTCCGTATCCCTCTGTTCGCGTCTCCGTCTCTCCCTAGCCTGGACGCATCCGGATTATTCGTGCACGTTGCAGCTCGCAGCCGAGTGCACTTACGTACACACATGTGCGTTTTCATCCTCGCCTCTCTCCCTGCGACCCTCGCTCGCTAGATTCCTCCTCTCCCTCCATTCTTTCATCCCCCGTGCCGAAGGGGGGGGGGGAGGGCTCCTTCCTCGCGATTCTCCCCACCGACTCGGTCCTCTTCGCGATGAAGGAAGAGGTAGAAGAAGCCGAGGGAGGGGGCGGAGGTGTAGACTGACTACTCGCTGGAAGAAACAGGCTCACCACTTGGCAAAGTTACTCGTGTTCTGCGCCTAGTGTCGGTTCTTGCACGTAGCGGCTCCATCCTCGCGCGTCCCAAGCTACACGGCCGTGCAGGGCACACGTTGCGGCAGGTCCAAGGATTTCGATATCAAGGTATCGAGGCGGCGCTGTGTCCGCGTCACGTTGCTCCAACAGAGGATTAATTAAGAGCGACGCGTTGGGAGGAATAAGCGTTCGATCGTGGAGCGCGCGGCGGCCTTGTTCGTATCTAGAATCGCTCGGTCTGGTTAGAACCGTGCACGTGCTTCTCTGTGGTGATTTTCATTGTTGGTGGCGCAGCAGTGAAGTGACTGGTGCGTGGCGATCTGTCGATCGAATCGGGTTTAGGATAGTCGATTTGGAACATCGGGAGAATAATTCAGGAGATAATAGATTCATAGTTGATCCGCTGACCGTGTCGGGTTAACGGAAAGGCGTTTTAGCGTTAATATAACCGAAGTGGACGTGATTGCGCCTTCGCCGTGCAACGAAGGCTTTTCACACCTCGGCTTATCCAGTAGAGAAGACGCACTACTACGGTCGACTTTCACTCACGAAAGGACGTAAGTAGTAGTACGTCAGCGGGCAGCACAGCGTTACACGCGGTAGAATAGCGTGTGCCGCGTGACCAGAGGTCCATTCTAATCGATCGCGAGTGGCAGCATCATGGACGAGGATTAAAGCGACGGTTGTTGTTTTCTCTGTGCAGGGTTCACTGCCGATCCATCCCGGAGGCTGCAGCACCGACTACCATTATCGGTGAGTAACTGTTTCGCATTGACGCAGTAAGAATGCAGGCATGCTTCATTCCGTATGCGAGACACGCGACCGAGGAATTCAATGGGCGACTATAGTCGCGGATCCCTTCGAGTCGTCCGCGGGGCCGATTTAAAGCCTGCACAAACCGTCGCCTAACGACGCCCGTGTTCGCGCGTTTACCACTCGAGCCGGGGCAGATTTATCGTCGTTTCCTTTGCTGGTACTCTTCACCTAGCTGGCGCAGAGTAGCGCCTCTAGTCTGCTCGGAGGATAAGTCGCCTTGCCAATTCGTTTCGATGAACGAAGAACGTTCAAACGGTTCCGCGGTGAATGAGAATGAATTGTTTGGGCCGGGCCGCGCCGGTTGGCTTATCCTTCGGCAATTGGTTGCTTGAGAAGCTGTCGAATCGAATTTGCTGACGGGTGCGCGGTCGACGGCTCGGCTCGCGCTGCTGCAGCTCAGGAGAAGGCGAAAGCCTTCGTCGCGAAATAAAACGAATGCCTCGTGGAAGAAGGGAGCAAGGATACACGGAGGGCGAAGGGAGGCAAGTGGTCAGACTGGTGTAACAGGACGTTACTTGTTGGCTGGCAAGGGCAGGCTTGTATTATTGCTCGGTCCTCCTCGGATCCGCTTGCTGGCGCTCGCTCGTTACTCGAGTATCTAAGTCTAAGCTTGGAATGCCGCAGCGGGAGGCGAGATCTATGTGTACGTGCTGTACGGATGGGAAGGGTTAGCGAACGGATGAAAGACCCTTCGCGTCCGTGCTACAGGCTAGAGGGTTTTCGTCGCAGGGTCAAGGAACGCGGAGTGATAGGCGCGACGCGTTCGCTGTCTTTACGCCGGTTGATTCTGCGGCTATTGAAAACCCAGGTGCATCGACTCTAGTCACAGCTTGTCAGATTAAGGGGTCATGCCTAGTTGGCAGGCGAAAAGAAACGCGATTTTCGGGTATTTTTTGTGGAAACTTTAATGTACATTTTTTACAACTATTTGGTTAGTTTAAAAGTACATATATGCAGCAACTCCTGTAATTTTGTTATAGGAAAATATTAGAAAATGAACGAATAACAGCCACTCTCCCGGAAGCTATTATTTTTAGCGGTTAACACGACTTCTCTAGGCCAGATCATCTGAAATCGAAAAGTGATGAAGATTCTGTTAGTATATGAGTTTATGTAGCTCGTGATCGAAGGATTTTTGTTTTTAATAAAAACTCTACGTTTAATTCACGACAAACGAACACTTCAGTCATCGAAAAATCATAATTTTGCGTTAAACGGCCGGCATTTTGTCTGAAATCGTTTTTTCGAAAAATCCTTCGTTGACGAACCAGATAAACTCATTTATTAGCAGAATCTTCTTCACTTGCTGATTTAACTGATCCGGCTCCGAGGAATTGTGCTCGCCGCGCAGCGCCATTATAAAAACAGCTTCCACGAGAGTGGCTGTTATTCTTTCATTATTTAATATTTTTCTATAACAAAATTCCTGACGGTGGCTAAATATATGTACTTCTAAAATAAGGAAATAGTTGTAAGAAACTTACATCACATTTTTCTCAAAAATTCCCGAAAATGACGTTCTTTTTTGTCTGCCAACTAGGCATGACCCCTTAAATGGTCAACGCCAAAATATTTTTATAACAGGACTCTCATCCCTTTACGCAATATATGCATACTGTGTCCCTTTATCTTGCAATACTCTCTCGTCGCGCACTGCTGAATCTTCTCGCGTGGTAGAGTTACTGTAGGATTAATCTTGACCAGTGGCAGATTTAAGGAAAAATTCAAGTGTAGTAGTACACGGAAAAATACAGCATTTGGATAAAATCATAATTTTTTCTGAAGATGGAGCCTTCGGGGCAGGGACTCAGGCGGCAACTGTTCATCGGCCGCCCTTTAAATCCGCCACTGATCTTGACCACTCGATCGACTGAAAGAATTCCCGCGGTCGCTGGAATCCACACCAAATATTCGCGCTAAATAAATTACGTGGAGTCTCTCTCGCGGTGTTTCCGGCCTCTTCGTTTCATAGAATCTAATTTTAAGCTCGGCCGGCCGGTCGGACGGACGGATGGACGGACGGACACTGACACGAAGGCTCGTTAGATGCTCGTCTTATGAAAATAATTGAACCGTCAGGCGCAGAAAACACGTCACGATCGATCGAATGCATTTTGACTTCGGCATTATTTCGGCAACTGATGAGTTAGAAAAGAGCCTCGAACGCGTTTGGTTTTCAAGGGACGTTTCGGTCATTATCCATTGGAACTCTATTCTTTCAATAATGTGTAATCGTTAATGGAGCGCTCCTGTCGAGGCCTCTCCTTTGCGTTCGCCTTTGTGCTTTCTAGTTGATTTGATTTCCTAACAACAGTGGATATCGGGCCCCATTGTACTGTGTATTCCACATTCCGTTAATTAATTGGCTCGCTTTAGCAACGAGAGCTGGCTCGTACAAAGTTGTCGATAGCTCGCCTTTTCTCGTATCGTCAGAAGTGAGAGATAGCAGCATACACGTATGTTTGCTTGTGGCGTCCTTGTGCCCGTGCGATTAAAGGCACGATAATTCTGTGTGCGTAGCTTGGCAGGTGACATTTCACGCGATAACTGTAATCGGAATCGGGACGAGAAAATAATTTGTAAGCCTAGCCATTGATTTCATTGCCGAGCGGGCTCCATTTAGAAATTTATGTCTGCTTGGGTCAGCGAGGCAGAAACGTACTCGCTAGACGCTTCGTACCGTTCAATCTAAGTTTGGAATGATCGACCCCCGCGCTAGGGCGGACAAAAGTACGAGGTAATCTTGTCTGACCCTCCGGGAGAAACGTAAGTCTGAATATCTGAAGGAGCGCGGGAAGAATCGGCTGTATTACTTGTTCAGTCGACTGTGAATTACTGGCTCGCCGAACAATCCCATTTACACGAGTAATCAGAGTGAGGCTGCCTGTTGGATCCCCTCAGTGACGATCGTCGTATCGTTAAGTTGTCTGATAAAAATCTTAGTCGCCACGAAGCGCAAGTGCGAGAAATAGGAGGTCTTTCGTCATTCGCAAAAAACCGTTCGGTAGATGGTGCCTAGCGAGCGTAAAACTCGGTAAGTTTAGCTATACGCGACCACGAGAAATGAAGCGCATTCCCTTGCTTGGTACACGGGTAACGTTAGGGGAATTACATAAAGCAAGATCCCGTATAGTTGATACAGCCTTATCTTGTAGTCGTTTGTCAATACCGGGGCGATAAACCTCTGTGGAGGATATGGAGTTGGGTTTACAGTTATTCGGTATTTAACTAACGAGGGAAGATACCCAACCAAGAAATTAAACAAAAAGGTGAAACTGGGGATATGTAGAGTATATATAGACATGCATTACACAATCTTTTTTCTGTCTAAATTCACTCTGAGGTGTGAAATTGACCCTTGAAAAATCGACTATTTTCCAAATTTCTGTTATAACTTGAGAACTAGGAGATAAATATTTTACGGAATGATAGTCCTAATTAAAAGAATGTAACTTTTGTCTGAGAACTTTGTTCGCCTGTAAGAATAAATTCCAAAGATTCTGTGTATATTTCCTTGGATTAGAAGTTCATTTTATCAGGCAGCCTTGCATTGAATTACCCCATCAACCAGTCTTCGTTTTGTCAGCGAGCTGCATAAGCAGCGTGAAAACGTTTAACAACCACGGTGAGTTAACGCCCTCCCCTGTTGACATAACTGTCTTGTCCGGTTGGAAAGTACGAGGATCCCGGTGCTTTTCGAAACTCTTTAAAGAATCGTCTACCGCGAGCAAAAGGTTGTCGAACAAGAGCCAGCCTTGTTTGCACAGCCGATTTCAATGGTTAGCACGTTCGAGCGAGTCGTTGGCCGATATCTGTCCGCCTCTTTCGTCCGAGTTTTCCCGCTCCGCGTGTCCCGCGATTCAACCTCGATTCAGTTTGCCACTGCACGCCTGATTTTCCCGAAATTGCATCGACTCGATCAACGCCCTTTTTCCTCTCGGCGATTGGAAAACCTTCAAACTAACCATGGGTTTAGGAAAATGCCACCCCTTGCCTTTCGAGTCATTTTTTATTCAGCTCGTCGTACCTACGCGACTTCTATCTACTAGAAAATTCAAGGCGGAGGCGTGCGCGTCCGTTTGGGCCGAAGCTGGTGTGTCCATCCAATCAGCGATATCATTGATCACTCTATTTAAAGAAGCCTATGGAAAGCCGTGCAGCGTGACGTCAAGCGCCGAGATTTCCAAGCCAACTCCGTTTAGTCTCGAACCGAGCCAATAATCTCGCGGCTCACCTGCCAGAGGTCCCCTTCGGCCCTTGGCTCGCATATTATGCGAGAGGCCAAGACCCTCCATCCATATTCATACGAATTTTCATGGCACGCGTCGAGTTTTCTCTTCCCCTCCGTGGAACTACGCCGATTACTTTTCTTGTCGTTACACGGCTACGGAGTCACGATTTTACGGATCGCGTTGCAGCGAACAATTATTTATTAGACAAACGAAAAAGCCCGCGTCTTGCTAGATACGGTAAAAAGGCTACAGCGATCAGAAGGAAGCAGAGTAAGGAGAAGCAATGAGTGGAACGAAACCACGAAAGCTTACTGGAAAAACGATAAACAGGCTTCATTTCCTGACAGCAGATTTATGATGCTTAGCTTTGTTCCCCGTTCGGTATGATTCAGATTGAAAGAGCAATCGTTTTTCAATAAAACTGTGGAAAGGGAAGAGCTATTCGATGTCGGAATCGTAACATGCGAGAGAGGAGTTTTACAGAAGAGACAAGAAAATTTTTTATTTATATAAAATTATCGAATATAATTATCCGTCATGTGTTCAGTTAAAGTTAAAAAATTTATTCGGGGCTGAAGTTGAAAAGCTCGAAGAATAATTTTTTATTTAGTTAATGCCCAACTCTGCATTAGCATACCCAAAAGGCCATGAAAGTAAAGGGTTTCGCTCAGAACTAATTAATTATTACAATCCTCAATAGTGATTCTTGAGTACCTATTTCGCAACAAATGGTTCTACCATAAATTTGTGTTCTCACATTATTAGATCATTAATTTGTAAATTAAGTAATAATTGTAGGTAATCTCCGCAAACGGTTATCGATACTTTGTGCTCACTACTCTGCAATTATCGATACGATCAGATTTTCGCTCGCAATTCCACCAAACTATTAGAGTGCCCATATTATTCCCTGGTTTGCAGTCTTCATGAGTGACTTTCGATACCCGATATCTCTGTTCCTAGCAATTACCAGCATCGCTCCGTTTTGCGCACATCCCCTCCAAACTCATTTTTATCTATCATCATCAAATCTTCACGAATGTGTGGCCAGGATCACAGGTACCCCACTCGTGTACCCGGCGCCGAGGCTGAATCAGTTACGAGTAAAATGGACGAGCGGTAGTTTAGAAAATTACGAGAAAACCAACTCCCCTGTGGAATCGGTCGTTAGAGTTTGGACAGGCAGAACGAGAACGAGACAGAGAAAAGATCGCAGTAGGAAAGTGTGTTAAAAACAGTGAAGAAGCTTGTTTAGTCGCCACTGAGACTTGGAATTTATAGTCTGCCCCGCGCTCACTGTATTACCACTGTTACGATTCCTGCTTTTTCCACGTTATTCGTCTTGCTCCCCTTCGCTGCGCTCCGGGTAGAGGCGACACGTTCGAGTTGATTATTTCTGGCTTCTTGAAGATGTTTACTCGTGCACTGGAAAGGAGGCAAGTTACTGTGGCGATCGTGATCCCATTGCCCCACGGGGAGAGATACCAGCGCGGGGTCTCGAGGAGAGTTGCGACATATGAGCTTGATAATTGGTGGCTAGGAATTTTGAGGATGGTATCATTGTCACGTTCGCTACAATTGTCCCGAATATCCGTTGCCTATGCCACCTCGGAATAATTACTTGGACCGTGTAACTACGGAGGCACAATTATCGCGACAAGAGGCAGCTCTCGTTCCGCGGATTCTCGTTGCGATCCTCTTTCATCGAACTTTCGCGAAAATTGGAATAGTTGAGCCCTTCTGGCTCGGCAACGTTGCTTCCTCCTCCTCCTCTGTGACTCTCGATACACTTAATTTCGTTTCTCGCCTTTCACGGCATCGCGGAAAACTTGGCCAAGCTTCTCACTGCTCCGGGTCTATCCGTGCCAAAGCGATACTTTGTTCGTCCGTATTTATCGTCGATGCTTTTCGAGTGAATTCTATATCGCTTTCGCTTTGTCCGAGCTCATTCTCGTTTAGATTATGACTCGGCCAACGGCAGCTGGAATATGCACGATTACAGGCGTCGATAAGGTAATTGTAACTTTCACGGCATCGCGATTAAAGCCGCGTATCTGGCCCGCATCTCTGTGCGACGCTTCGGCCAAGTAAAAAGAAGCAGAGAACAGGGGATTTTGTAAACGCGATGGGAGACGCAGATCACGCGACACGCCTGAAGATTATCATTTATCGTCGCACGAAATCGCTGCTGGCAAATGGTGAAATACCGTCCTCTGTCACGCCTGAAAGGGCACTACTTATGCATATTTGTCGGAGTACTCGGAGGGGTGAAGAAAGCCACACCACGAGTAGCGATCGAAATTGTTTAATCTGTAGAATTGCATAAATACAAGTTGCAGCCGTGGTATAAACTATTCAGCTAGGTTGACGCGCACCGCAAGTTCATCAAGTTCAAATTCCCATGGCAAGTTCGGCGAGTTGAAGGTGGCCACTGATTCTAATTCCTACCTCCCCCTCGTTTTCCATTCGACGTCATCTATCCTCGTTGCCGTGTGTCAAGCAAGCTGGTGACCCTTGGAGTGGCGTGCGGACTGGTTATGGACTAGTTAGTCGATGCACTGCTGCCAGCAGTGGACTCTTGGGCGCCTCACGCTACTCGCATTGCAGACTCTGCGGCGCCCTTTTCACCCCTTTTCACCCCCTTCGCGGTGTCTCCTGCACTCCCTTCTCTGGCATTTCACGCTCGAGCGGTGGCGCGTGGTGGAGGAACCAAGTAGATACAGATGATATTAGGAAAATGAAATATTTAACACGGGTATGAAATTCTTGGAATATCTCTCCTCATTTATTTGGTACGAGCCTCGTGCCGGAAACGATTGACGTAGGTAGATACTCGCGAGCAAAATTATCCATTCGTTTCCCCCTCCCTCACGAGTATGACGATCTACTGTCAACCCCAGTTGCAGCCCCTAGTAATGGCGGCGGCTGGCTTGGGGCAGCCAGGAAACGTAGGAGGTCCTTTCGAGTTGGTAGCACGTCACATCCTGGTCACGCACGCCACCTCTTTGTACAAAGCATGTCGGTGATTATAAAAATGAATCATTTTTCTTTGGACGCTAGTGGTAAAAAGTGATAATTAATCGGGGCCTCGCACAGTGATGGGTTTGCCGAAATAATAGCTAAAAGTATTTTTTTTTATATTAAAAATCTGAATTGTCTTTCATTTATGCAATATCAGAGCATGTTTTTTGATTAAAATTAATTCTTAATGTGCAACTCTATAAGAGATATGCAACTTCAAACTTAATAGCGTTAGACAATGGATTTTTCTCAGGCAAAACTAGAAATTATTTCACGATTTATTGTCGATGTAATAAGATGTTGGCATTATTATTTATTTTTTTAAAGCAAAATTTAAAGGTTACAAGAGCTCTGATTGAAATTAGTTGTGACAATCTGTGATTTTACCAGTTATCGTCATTTGTAAATATTAATTTTGTCCACAATTTTTAATTCTATAGTTGAAAAGGAGGTGGTACGTTATTACATATATTCAACATCGTATCACAACAGTTATTATTTACGATTAAATATCACTCACAACGTGTTTTATGTATATTATAAAAATATAGCATAATTCAAAATTGTTAGTTAAGAAACTACATGAATATCTTTCTTGAGTCACGTTATTTTAATTAATTTCAGCAATTTGCCTTAGATTCAAAGGTACTAATAGTTTTGGCAACAATTTCGGGCAAAATTCGTCACTGAGAACGGAACGATTCCAGCGGGCGAGTAAGACTGCCCAGCTATAACAAGTTTCAATCGCGAGACGCACGTCTTCGGGAAGCCGCTGTTGAATTTTTCGGACCACGAAATTACGAAAACTTTCCCCGCGGTTTCCTTTAACGAGCCCGCCGTTAGTTACTCGCGACTAGATACCTCTGTTGCGTGGTTTTGGTCACGCGAGTTCGTGCCTCGTGATTCTTTAACGAGCCGCGAACAAACACGAATGGAAACTCACCGGCGGGGGTTTTCCTGGCCTTTTCCCCCATCGGGCCACCCGCAATCGCAATGAAATCGAATCGGCGGATCGTCGCGGTGACCGTTCGCCTCCGAATCGTCACGATAAATTATTAACATCGCGTGCCGACCGCACCGGTATCGATTCGACCGGTCTCCTAGTTCCTCCTAGTTGCTTTTTTTTCCAGCCGCTTCTTTGCCGCTTCGATTTCAAGACGGCTTCGCTCATTATCGATTGCAACATCGCTGCGTTGAAACGAGTTTCGTTCTAGGTTGAACGTGTTATGCATGCATATCGCAACTTTCTGAGCCGACGTTAACGCATTACGGGGCACAGAGAGTAGATTGCATTGCTCCTGTCGGGCAGCCAGTTGATTTCGTCTCGTCCACGGATCGGTATCCGCATAGGCGGAATAGCTCTAACGTATTTGCCGAATAATTAGGCAGCCGTAAACGTTTCGTGGACCTAGCTACGAGCAGCAATTAACGTTTGGCGAAGGTGCGTTGCGGTTGGACCCTCGGCGTTCACCATTGTTGACTGGCGACTTCGTATGCTCGTCGCGCGGCCCCGATTTCTATGCTAAACGCGTATTATCGCGTTATAGCCGCACGAGCGGCCGTCACCGTCACGTTCCGCTTCGTTTTCGAGGCGGCCGAGACGCGAGCGCGCCGTACGTCCTGGAATTTTCCGCGCGTGCCACTCGCGAATAGATTGGACTGGCCCCCTATCGATCCTTCAAATTACACCGGCGAATTCGGTTGTTGCCAACGGTGGAATCGATCCCGCTGGCTTCGCAGTCTCGACGTCCTACCACTTTTCCACCATTCGCTAAACACCGCTGGGTTATAAATTCCAGAGTATTCATGTTCCATTTTACGACCGATTAAGCTTTAAAACTGTAAGTTAGTACAGCACTCGCCTTGCGCGCAGCTCACGACGCTACACTCTCGCTGTTTCGTCGTTCAAAACACTCCCGTTACGACTCCCCTTCGTTATGCGTTTTACTGCCAAATGAGCTGTTGCGTAAGCTTTTATTGAGAGCTCCGAGACTGCGACGATATTAGAACCCGGAGGATGATGCTCGTGCCCTGCGGAATTAACCCATATCGATGGTCATAAAAGAAGGTTTAACCGGGTCTCCGCGGATCAAGGATTTCTAATTTTTTACTCGGCGGCTTGTTCCTCGATTACCAGAATTGCTAGAATTGCCAGGATTTTCCTAGTTTATCGGCAGTAATGTCATGCTCTCGCGGTGGTTGGATGGAAGCAATTCCGAGCGTCTAATTGCGCCATTAATCTTGGAGGGGGCTCGCGCGTTTCAGAGATTCCACGACACGCGCGAAAGAAATGTTGCCACTTGCGCTGAATCAATAGTTGCTTCTATTTAACCCAGGCCGCAATAAAAATGCCACTGCGCCGAGAGGTCTTCTTGCTCGGGATTTCTGCCCACGTAATATGAACCTATATACTCGGATTCGTGTTGGTGTAACTGTTTGCAGCAGCGGTCGGTAATTCATTGTCCGTTAAATCGGTTTGTTCGGCCTAATCACGCGGAGAGCATGGGAAACTGATGCAACGTAACGGCCTAGCTCATCGGATCTGCGAGAAAATCACTGTCCTAAATTCGTTAGCGTTCTCCGTGGCAGATCTCTTGAATTTTAGTTGCTCGCAGCGATTAAACGATCGCGTCCCGTTTCTGTTGCAGGAATAATGAAGAGAGAAGCTGATGCAGGCGCTATGGCAGGTTCAGGAGGACCAACAAGTCCTCACAAGCGTTATAGACAGGGTGACGATGAACTTCGTCTTCTGATCCCCAGCAAGGTAAGATTTGGCCGGCGCCTCTTTTCATCTAATCGACTGTATCTACTCATAACTCCGAGGAAAGAAGAGGCACTTTACACGGGAAAATGAATTTCTTAAGGGAATCGATATTTGACCATTCGTGTGTTATGTAAATTTTAAGTGAGAACTCGGAGAAACTACGCGTGGGACTTTCTAACTTGTGGTGAAACTGCTTTGAGTACTTTCCAATTTCTAGAGACTTTTAAATTTTCTAAGTCCTCGTTAGAAGTCGAGGTGTTTCGCTGTTGAAGGGAACGTGTCTCCGGGGGAGTGTCAGAAATGTGGAAAGCATTTCGTCCTTGTGCGCGAATAGAAGTCTTCTATAGCGAATCTTCCCAGCTACCGCTTTTCCTAGATGCCCGCCACGGATCTGCGTGTTTTCCCACGCGTAATCGCTTCAGTTTTCCACTTGCTTTTTCATCGCGTGGACGCGATTGTTTTCCGTAAAAGCCGACTGCCATACGCGAAACGTTCTTCCGGTCATTGTCGCTCCGCTCGACGAACCATTATCGGATTTCCTACCACTTTCTTTCGCCAGGGAAATTCCCTGAAATTGGCTGAAATCTTCTCTGGGTGAACGGATATCCTTTCGCGTGCTCGGTCCCCTTTTGGAGCCGCGGAACAGTCTGCTGTTGCACCTTCTTCCCTCAGACGTCCTCGCTCCGTTGATTGCAAGCATAGATCGATCTTGATTATTAATCGTACATCGCCATGACCGTACCCCATAAAGGAGGAACAAAAGCCCATCGATAAGATATTTCCAGCGTTTCAGCTGTCAGCTTCGATCGCCGCTAGATACCATCTTCATCGGTTTCGCTGGCGATCCAAGCGGTCGCGCGCCAGCGATCGAGCACAATGTCGATCGTTGTTGTTAAACGTTAGCCACGCAATCGAGATCTCCGCGAGAATGGCTGTCGATGTCAGGGTCGATCGGCCTGGATATTGGCGAGGCGAGGCGAGGGATCGCTCCTTTCGAGAGTGAACTCATTCACTCGCAACTACTTGGGCGATGGAGAACGTAATTATCGCGGCAACTCTTGCAACAGTCCTCGCAACTTATCATTGCTAATCGTTGAAACGTCGTGCCGGTGCATGTTCGAGAATCGATCGACCTTCTGGCAGGTTCCTTGGCCAAGATCCTCCGGCTCGCGTTTCTCACGAATAATAATCGATCGCCCCTGGCAGAGACGAAGAAAAACGAGAGAAATTAAAGCGAGATAAATTAAGACAGACTGTTTGGTAGAATTTTTCGCGGCGTCTCGGGGTCGGCAAGACCCTCGTGTTTCGCCGTGTTCTCGCTTTCTTACTTTGTCCCCGATCTTGACAGAGATATTTAGGAATAATGCATCTTGCCCTCGCGTGCGAAAAGAAAGGAAATATCTTAGAGTCCCTTGTACGTGCCTCGGGCAATGCTTTTGCGGACGAGATTGTTGGAGAATCATCGGCACTTACGGCGGGGTTTAATGACAGAAAACACGACGGTTCTGTTGCAGGTAGCCGGTTCGATAATCGGCAAGGGTGGCCAGAATATCACCAAACTGAGAAGTCAGGTAAGCCTTTTGCTTGTTTCGTTCGTCGATTACCTACTTTTCCGTCGTCTCGTTCTCTCTGCTTCGTCTTCGTTGCTTGTCGAAGGCAAACACGAGAGACAGAGGAAGGCGAGAAACGGTTGGGACGTTAGGCGGAGAAGGACGTGAAAACGAATGCGTATGGCGAACCGCGCGGACTCGCCGAACTTTAGCCAGCCGATCGTTTATCGGCGGGGAGATTTATTTTCACGAGCTTCTCAGCCAGTTCCCGCGCGGAGCTGCGCGCGGGAACTTTGGAGGCGAACAGTTCCGACTCGGTGGATCGATCTAATCGTCGCCGATCGATCGTATTTCGCGTCGATGGTACTTCAGGGAAGTTCCGATGCGTGTATTTCTGGGACGTGTGTGGACAAAATTACGAGCTGCTACGAAGGTGCCATGGCCCTTCTTCTCGCAGTCCATGGTATTTGCAACTTCAGCCTAACTTTGTCGATTTCACAGAGAGTCAGAGATGTGGATAGAAATTAGGAGGCGATCTAGCATTTTGCAATCCTTTAAAAATCCGCCGGTCCCGGCGAACACGTAGTCGTAGCCACAGCCGCAACCGCATTGTTTTTACGGCCAAAATGCTTCACACACGTACGAAATGCCGTCATCGCACATTTGGTTCTTGAACTGGGAAGTTTCATTCGTCTCCCGCAATTACACAACTCGCATATTAACAACGTTTTGTTTCCCCCCCTTTTTTTTTACCCAATCGTTGTGGAATCTCTTGGACCGCGCCTACGCAACTAGTGCGCTGTAACTATAGTTATCCAAGGGAGCACACGAACGTAAAGCTGCATCGACACTCAACGGTTGATTAAAGCCTGTCGCACGCCTGCGCGAATCGGACGTCTTCGATTTCCCCGTCTTTCGTCTTTACTTGGGATTCAACGATCCATCCTCGGAAACGATCGATTCGGATAGGCGTGCAACGGGCTTCACGTTCGCCAACTTCCCACTCGATTTCGTTGCGCAACATCGATTGTTTTCCTCGGCCATTTGTTCGCCAACCTTGAGACGCCGACGAGACTCACCCTGCACGAACCAAATGATTAAACGAACACCAATAAAGTAGGTCTGCAGGGCGTAACGCTTGTCTGCGAGTTTCCTCACTCGCGAGGTGTGCAAACGTTCCTCGCGACGAGCGGGCAAACAACGAGTCGACGATGGTTCCGTTGCCCGACCGTGTTCCCAGCGGTGGTCGGGACGAAGGGTTTACTGGTCCTCGCGCTACACGGCCGCGAACGTGAGCTTAAGCCCATCGAACTTTCTTTCCACGTTTGTTCTTTTCTGCTTAAGCTCGCGTTGCCTTTCGAATTGCTCCACGATTACGCGCTTGTCTTTCAGCGGCCCGCGCAGGCCGGGGGGGAGAGGAGAGTGGATCTGGCTTGGCCTGCGCGTTCGCGGGAATAGAGACACTAAATATAGAATATCATTAACGTTTCGATTACCTTGAAGCCAGTAACCAGGCGCAAACCAGTCATCCCCTCTCGATCTTGACCCTGGTTCTCGCAAGTACCCGGCGAGAAGATATTCGTTTACCTGAGCTTCGTCGCATTACCCCTGAGATTCGTAGGTAACGCACCTGCGTAACCCCAAGGTGGAAGGCCAGGTACCCAGTTGGAGGGAGGGAGGGTGAGAAAGAGGGAGGGAGAGAGAAGCTTTGGGAAAGTGGAATATCTCGGGGTAAGATTCTTACCATCCGTTGTCCAATGTCCCCTTAGCAGCGAGCTCCCTGCGAGTCCGTCATTAAATGAATGGGGAATCGTGCGCCGCTTTGGGGAATCTCATGGCCGAGTTGTTGTCAGACAATGGACGATGAAGAATCGCGGAAACTTGGCTTAGAGTCGTCTCGCGCACGGAGAAATATTTGCGAGCGGCATTCTTGGTACGTTGACCTGTCGTGACGTTCAGCGGTAGAGAGTAAGTTCTGTGTATCGATTTAATTTGCCTGCTTCAACGGGAAATTAAAAGGAATAAGGGTCACCAGTTCGTAAGCCCACTGAAGATCGTCCCCCGTTATATTTAAATCCGACTGAATCCGATGACCGAGAGAATCGTTGGTCACAGCAGTGATTTATAATTCCATCACGTAGCCTGCGAGTTCACGGTAATTATTGAAAGTTCCTTTAATTAGCCACGTTTAAACGACTTCGTTAGCAATTGAAATACCGTTGGAATCGGTGTTAAGGTTCAGCTGGCCCGCCGTAATTGCAGATTCGAGGAGGAGAAGAGTTTCTTCAAAGCACTTTCGGTATATTTAGAGCAGCGTGGAAGTTGATTCGTCACCGACAATACAGTTGCGTTTGTTGTCCCATCAAATTCCCGCGAACCTCCTCTCGGCGGAGGCTCCGCAGTCATTTCTCTAATTAATTCCATTCTCCTTTTGTGCCAGCAAGGTGGATATTTCCATGAGAATCCCGGCGATCTCTTGGGCGAAACAAACAAGCGATGCCTCGGCGTAGCGGCGGCTCGCGCTCCGCTCGAAATTCGATCGATTCTGTGACAGTTCGCGCCGCGACGCGCGATCGTGGTGGAGCTTTTTAATCCACGAAGCTTCGCGGATATTTGCTCGAGCGGTACTGAAAGTGCACGTGGCAATGGTCGCTGTGCAAATATTTCTCCAAACGGTCGCGTAATTGAAGACGAGCTAGGTGGAAGAGGAGACGATGGGGATGCAAGGGGGTTAAGGGGGTGGGATAGGCTCGATGAAAGATCGCGCCGAGCGGTGTTCTCCGTAGCGGACGGAGAGGGGCTAGACAATTAAGCCGCGAATTAATCGAACCGTGAGAGACATGATGTCTAACTTGGTTGATGGTTTGTGCCCTGGCCCCGCCCCAACCCCGGCGTTGCCCCCCTGGTGTTGCCCTGCCGTTGCCCTGCCGTTGCCCTGCCCGGAACGACGGACCCTGACTCGATCGGCAAATGGACCACCCCACCAACAATCGACAACAACCACCAACCAACCACCAATGAACCAACCACCAACCACCACGGCCCGACAGTACAAAGCCTCAATCATTGTACCCGATTGCCCCGGACCCGAACGGTAATGACCAACACCACTACTTAATGTCTTATTTTTCTTTGTCTCTAATTACAAGAATACCTAAGGCGCCGACATATACTGATCGCTGTGCTGTTCTTATCAAACGACAGCAACGTTTCTCTATTTCTTTCTCTATATACTCTATCTCTATCTGTCTATTTATCTATCTGTCTTTCTATCTATCTTTCTTTCTTTCTTTCTTTCTTTCTTTCTTTCTTCTTTCTTTCTTTTTTCTTCCTTCCTTCCTTCTTATCTTTCTCTCTTATCTACATTCTTTGTATACCGTTTCTCTTTCACGTTCACTTATGTACCCGTCTCTGTTTGTCTCTGCCTTGCCATAATCGCCTGTGTCTGTTCGTCTCTCACCAGCCGCTCCGAACCCTGTACGTGTCCTCGACCAGCGTCTCCGACGTGGTTGCGCTATGATTCATTGCGAAAGCCGTTTGTCCGCGTGCCTCTAAAGAATATAAAGGAAAAATACGCGGCGCGATGTCATCCTGAATTGTGTTGGTGATCGCACTTGTCATCACGCGGCTGCATGTCCTCCCGTCGTTCTCTGTAAATCTGTTCTCCCTTGGCCGGAGATCACTCACGTCTCTCCTCATCCCGGACCGCACTTTGTCTCTTAGTCCCAGTCTTTTACCGGCTTCGCATCCACGGTACCAGAGCTTTCGTTGCTGCTCCGAAAGTTGGTTCCCAGGTCCAGGAGAAGAGGCCTCCTTGCAAGTTGCTTCTTCATCATCTTCATCATCTTGAATTGCACGCGAACGAGGATGCCCACCTCGATGCTTTTTAAACCTCTCGCAGCGATCCAACCGTGAAATTCGATCGACTTTCTTGTCGTTAATCTAGTCGAAAGCGAAACGCTTCTGAGCACGCTAAAACCACTGGAGCAATGCATCGGGACACTTGGCGATTTATCACACACAGCCTTGGCTAATAGCAGTCCCAGAAGGCTTCGAGGACACGCAGACTCGTCTTCCATTCTCTCCTCAAGTCCTCTGTGCGCGCAGGTACATGCTGGTAGACATACAGTGAAGTTATAAAATCCGACACACGTATTTCGGAGCGTCGAAGTTGCTCGGAGTTGTGTTACATTCAATCGAGGTTGTTAGAAGTCCAGGGCGCGCCACATTAAGCCACCGTATGTATCCATCAATGGGATGAATGGGGAGTTAGCGAGATGCGCGAGGTGTGAGGAGCGAGACGCAGCTACTCCTTACAACCGTAAACGAGGCTCGGGTGTGTATTTTCCCAAGTTCTTTTTCTCCACTCGCTCGCACCGACGCTCAAAATGCAGATAATTTAACGCCCGGCTAAGTTTACATCTCGTATTTCGCGGACCATGCATCCAGCGATAGTGGAAGAGAAATAGGGAATTAGGTCAACCGATTCAGGTGGCACTTTTTCATTCAGTTGCTCGTTAATTCCCATTGTAGGATGCAGCGTGTCCCGAATCGGGATGGCGATAGAACTTGGGGCGCTTCGTCACTGTATCTCTACCACCAAGTACGGTCTTCCTTCACGAAGCACAAGGTACATGGGCGATTCGCAAGCTTGTCCGAACACACTTACACGCGGAGGATCCGAAAAGCTTCCTGCTCACAATCAGCCATCATCAGTCTCATCGACATTCCTTCGTTTAATTCTGTTTCTTTCAAACAATTTCACTCCTCTCTCTCGGTCTCTCTGTCTGTATTTTCGTTTCTCCTCGGATGGTCTTGCGCGCGAACGACACGCCCGACATCACACACGCAGAAAAACCACAATTTCACGATTTGTAATCGGGGATATGTACACCGTTGTGTCTCTAATCTTGTGGCTAACACGGATCGCTAATCTGTGGAACTAGGCGACCGCCGATTCCACGCTTAACGTCGATATATCACGCTTACTTTTTAGGTACGCCCCGGTCAAGGCACGACCGACCCTCCTGCCAGAGACCTGCCGAAACGATTAACGAAACTGTCCGCAAGTCGAAAGTCATTACCGACCTGTTTGTCCCCGTATCTCGCTGTCACTCGACTCTCTCGTTGCTGTGGCTGATGGAGAGAAGTCTAGTCTGGTTTAACCATCAAACACTCGTTCATTTAATTACGCCGGGCAATTAGGATATCCGTTGGTCGACTCGGGACGCTGCAGTGCCTCGCTCACACTCCGGTCCTGACAAGAAATTTATCTTCCTCCCGGAACGTCACGTGCCGCGACAGTAAATTTTTTTTTTATCACCCGCTATAAAAGTCACCGTGACTGGCCTTAATGCGATTTCTATTCGCCGGCGGACGGACGTTTTCAGAATTTTATCGAGCAAGTTTTAACGGGGCACTTCCATATCGCGGACGTGCTTTTCCTCTCCCGTTCAAAATTCACCGTAATTTCAGGGGAAACCGAAGCGTTCGACAGCGCGCGATTAATTACGTATATTCGATATTAGCCCCGGAGAAAGATAGCAGAGAAAGGATGGAGCCTGAGATATAACTAGACTCGACTTCTCTAATCGCAAACTGCACCCACACATGTCCACATTCGCAACAGATCGAGCAGGCCCGACAGAAAAGGGCAGATTACCTTCTCAGTACGTCTCTGATGCCAGTAGGTCCTGACAGATGTTGAACGAGAAACGAACGTAATCAGTTTTCCCTTTCAACCATGCGTTGACTGACGTCTCTGCAAGTCGGAGCTTCGCGTTCAAAGGTTTCCAGAAGAGAGCGCCACCGTTCGGTACTTGTTCTCTTGCTCCGTGGAAAACTTCAGATCGGTCAGCATCTTTTTTGAAGGCGATGACTTTCGACCCGACCGCCCGCGCGTCCAGCAAACACACGATTCTCCGTTTCGTTTCAGCTTCTGTGACTTTTAGAACTGGGGAAATAGGGAAGAACTAGTTGGTGATGGCCGCTTCTCACGGTTCAGAAGTTGTATCTAATAATCGTGACACGTGTGTCTGATAGGAGGACATTAACGTTAAATTAACTTTGTGTTCCCGGCGATCCAACGATCTCACGCGTCGTCTAGAGTCGAACAAGGGTAGTGTGGATCTCTGTTGGAACCTCTGCTCTGCCAGTCGACGAGGGCTCGCAATAACGATAACCAAAAGCGCTCGAAACAGCGATTCGTCGACGATGTTGAATGAGGGATTCGATTTCGCAGCTGTTTTTCGGTCGATTTTATTAAAGTGTATCGAGGAAACCTATCGCAGAGGGGAAACGCCGAAAGAGCTTGCGGAGCGGATGTTAAGAGTGCTCGATTTATCGATCCGTGGTCGGGGGGGTTTCCTTTTTTAGTTTTACAAGCGAATATCAGTCGAGTACTTGGATAGGATAAGGGGGGATAGCTTGATCCTGTTATCGATACGCGGTTTCCGGTTTCCTTGGAGCACTCTCAAAATCAAAGTACGGAAATGATCGCGACGTTTCAATTAATCGACTCTCTCCTTCGAGGGAAAATTAATCAAGTGACAGCCGAGTGTTTTTGCTCGATTTTCGGTAGCCCCTCGTTGCTCCTAAAATATTCCAGTGGCAAAAGGTGACGATCCGTCTGATCGTAACGCGAATTGTTCTGTTGTCGAGAAGCGAGAAGGAGAAACGAGGCAAGGCGTTTGTCGCGGTGTCGACGGCCAAAAGGAGGGGCCATTGAAAAGTGGGGAAGCAGAGAAAGAAGGAAAGGCCGCGTGAATTTCGATCGCGGCTACAATTAGAGGAAGTTGCGACGAAGGAAAGTTCGCTGCTACAAAATTGCACGGAGATTGGCCGGTTTGAAGGGGCGTTGGTTCGCCAATTTCTGTAACTGCAATATGTGACCCAAGTTCCGTTGCAATTCGCGCCAGCCCTTCCACTTTTAACCGAGCAATCTCAGATAATTCGCGGCCAATTTTCCATGAAGGAGAGAGGGCTCGACGCGATTCCAAGTGCTTCGTGGAATACGCTCGCGTCGCGAGGAAGGGTATCTCGTAGAACGTAATCGCGCACGGCCATCGAGGACCCGAGTGATTGTTGAAGTCTTTCTGATTCTAGGGTGCTTACCATCAGCTCGGATCTGACCACCGTTCTTCAGGTGTTGAACGAGGTCGTACCTAATCTCGAGGAGGTAAGTCTTGCAACCGGAAGAGGATCGCAGGGGAAAAGAAACGACTCAGTCGCGAGACTTGTGTTTCTCACTTTGTTAAACTCGCTAGCCCGCTGCTCACGGTTAGATTCCTCCGATCTTTGCTCCTTCTTTTCCCTTCTTCGTATCGAACAGTCAAAATTCCTCGCTAATCGTTGCGCAAAATCAGGCTGACAGAATAGCGGTAGAAGTTTGAAAAAAGATTCGTTTGACGGCTGGCGATCTGACCGCGGATGGTGAATGCTGGAAATGATTTCAGAACGGATCGCGACATGGCAGCGATGAGATCGACGTGCGCATGCTGGTACATCAGAGCCAGGCTGGGTGCATCATAGGCAAAGGAGGCTTAAAGATCAAGGAGCTTCGAGAGGTGAGTCATATTTACAGCGTACCACTAACGCTAGTCACGGGCCGACATAACTTTTGCGATTGTCACGTTCGACGCGTGCCAAGGCCTCTGGCGACTATTGAGAGTCATCCGACGAATTTAGCAGAGCTCTCTGATTTACAAGATTTCTTATCCAGCGTGTCTAGCAATTCCAATACACGCGGAACGTCGCAGCACTGCCGGTAGACTATCGCCGGTACCTTGTTTGCAAAGCGATATTTCAGAAACGATTCCCGCGACAATTCGGAACACCGATTCGATTTCCTAATTTTCCATAACGCGCGCGCGATCATTGGGGAGACACTCTATCTGGGAATTTCAACCAGACGTCCAAGTAATTAGCCCGGAATTACTGTAATTATCAGCAGTAACTCGCGCGACGGTCCCGCCGTCTTAATTACGATCCCGCGGTAACGAGCGGTTTTAACGTTTTCACCGAAATTAAGGGCACGTTAACGCGGATCTCGCTCGTCGTCGCGCGATTAATCGCCAGAGAAAAGAATTTCTTATCGCCGACAGCTGAATCTTTAAATCCACGATCGGTTGAGGGGTGCAATCGTTTGTCGCCGGGCGATGATAGAAATTGGAGAAAGAACCGAGGTGCGCCAAGTGACGACGTGCAATAACGGTAAAAAAATGGGAAATGAGTCGCTTTCAATTAGTCGATCACTTGAGCCAGTATCGCGGCTAGGTTTTACGTAACAACGAACGGCGGGGCTAGGTCATGCCGGTGGTATGCAACGTGGCCAAGTGGCTCGTTACGTTTTCGCGTTCAGAAGAGGGAAAATCGAACGGTGCAAGAACTCTTGTCCGGGCTGGAGTCGCAATAGGCCACTCTAGTGCCGCGCGACTTTCCTTTCAGGCTTTGTCGGCTTCTCCTCGTCGAACTTGACACACTCCCTCGTATCTTTTGAGTTGCGCGCGTCTCTGACGAGTAACGAATGCATTATCCTTCTTATAACAAGGAAGAGAAGGAGCCATTTCCAAGTTGCCAGTAATTAATCCAAATGAACGTTTCCCTCCCTGCGCTTCAATCCACCCGTTCCGTGGGGGACTTGGCGCGTGTCTCGAGTTTCTCTGTATCACGGTGGAAAAAACAAACAAAGAAAACCGCGTGTCGGAGATAATAGGGCGTGCCGTTGCAAACTAAGCCATCACGACCAGCAGAACCACCGCAACCCCTTTCACGTCTTGGATGGTAGGGGGATGAAGACGTGGCACTGCCACTCGGCGACGTCGCCGAGTCGTTTTATTTCGACTCCTCGTCGCAAGGGGTGACTTTATTGATTCCGAATAGCTGCTTTTTACGTGCAACCAAAGATTTTATCCTTTCCACCCCGGATCCTGCAACTTAAATCGAGCTTACGAAAAACGATTATTCCTCTCGTCCGGCGCGAAGTTTCTCGTCCAGGACTCTGCGATTAAGATCAAGACGAGGTGATTTGTGCAAATTCGAGGAATTTCAAGGTAAATATAAAGGAAGCTCAAAGTGTGGAGAGGTCTGCATAGCAATCCGACTACGAACTTAATCCCAAGTTTAATGATCCCGCGGTTCACCGATCCGTTTTCCTCATTTTCCGCCGCTACTGCGTTCCCCTTTTGTGCTCGGTCGACTTGTATTGTCGTCACCCTTCTGCCCTATCTTTCTATCTAACAATCTATTTGTCAACAATAATCGACGCTATTCCGACGCTCTGGAGCGCACTTAACACGTGCAATATTTCGAGTAGAGAGACGCGTCTGGTGTATTGTGATACCTTGCAGAATCCCTGCTTGAAATCTCCACCATTGGAAGCAATAAAGCTCGTTGTTTGCACCGCGCCTTCTTCCCCCGATTTCTTGATACGGGGCACGACGGAATTGCTTGCTCCTTGCTTCGAGCATAGCTGGAAAGATAAAAGTTTACGCCTTTTATTATTAAAATTTCTCCCTCGCTTTGCTGAATTTTTTCTGATTCCTTTTTTGCGGGGCGGCTCTGGTTGCTCAGCTGGTGCTCGTACGTGCGCACCGAAACAAGCGGAACCCGGTCGATTCGGATGCACGTAGGCAATCATTAAGCGCACACGCACCCTAGGGACACGCTGGCCAGCCGCGTGCTTCATCAGGAAAGTGCGTTTTCACACGCACGAGTGCGTGCCCGGTGCACTCGATTAGCGCTCGTATGCGTTTCAAACGAGTCCGAGCTGAAAATTGCTTTCCCTTCTTTTTACATTTCATTTCTCGTGATCCTATCACAGATTGAATGTCCGCGTAGCTTCTCATTGTCCGCCGCGAGTTCGATAAAACGACGAAGCTGGAGCGACCGAATTTCACGCAAAAAAAAGCCATCGGATTCCGGCTGGTCGCGATAGGTTTCTTTTCTGGTTTCGTCACCGCCGACAAAGTCGCTGTCGTGCCTCGGGAACAACGCCTCGTCACGGACGGCGGCTGACCGTGGATCGTGAACGGAGGGTAGAAAAAGCTCTTTCAGGGAAGCTCGAAATTAATTCCAGGAAAGTACGGCGGGTAATTATGCACACGCGATGCCTTTATTATCTGGCGCCGGCGTTTCGTCTACGTTCGAGGTGGGCGCGACAAGAGCAGCCGCAAACAGCTTTGCTAATTTACTTTGGCCGCCGGTGCTGAACGCTTGCCCTTTAAAAGGATTTCGTTCGTGAAATCGTATATGACGATTTCGTAGTATTTGTCAGGGATTTCTGTTTTTGTCTAGGGCTGATTTTTTATTGGAAGAGTCACTGGATGTTTCTTTCTCTTCGTTCAGAGACAAAGGAGTCTGCTGTGGCAGAGCCTTGTTAATGGCGGGCTCTCGGGGCTTTCTACCTCGTGTTCTCCAGCAACATGTGTTGCTATGGGCAGTCCTCGAAGGTCCATGCGGCACGCAATCCGAACAGGTGCTGGGGAACCAGGTAACGGACGGTTTCTAACAGCTGCCGTGCCAGGTGCAGCTGCCTCTCCGGGCGAGGCGAGGCGACGTGACACGCGGCAACGGGAGATTTTCATGTGCGGGCACCGGCTCCTTCCGATTTCCTACCGCGTTCGTTTCAAAAAAATTTCCATGTTTCGGAGAGAAGCATTATTCTTTGTCGAGCCACGAATTGTTTGGGTTAACGGTTGAAAAATACTGTTTTCCATGAAAATTTCCAACTGGGGAATACATAAAGGTGCTCGGAAATTTTGGAAGTCGCAAGAAGAATGGCCTGGGAAACTTGGAACTATCTGGAAACACACCCCCACTCTGGATGAATGCAGCGCAGGGCTGGCAACTTTCCCTTTTCCCGGGGGAACGGTTCGGGCGTCGTGTCGCGTCGGTGCAAAGCTGCATGCTAAGACAGGAATAATGAAAAGCAGCGGCTGGTAATTCCCTTCCTGGATGAATGAAGGTGGGTGGAGTCTGAACAGCCGCCGAAACGGAATCAGGGGCGCATGACAGTCCTTCGAACCCTCTGCCTTTTCAGTTCTCGTTCGGACGTCCGCGCGAGAGGTTCTTACTTCCGCTTATTATCCCTTGCTCGGGGCCCTAGTTCATCGGTTCACTCGAGTCTTTTATTCTACCTTGTGTTTGTGATATTTTCTCTATCGCTGCTTCATCGGTCGATGGCTGTGGCGATGCGTTCCGGATTTTGGGGGCATTTCGAAGATTTACACAACGATATGGGTATGTGTGTCCTTCGAGTTTCATTATTTTACGGGTTTTCTACGCGATTGTAACAGAAACACGTGCTTTCCATTGGAGTTTTTCTTTTTTTTCCTTTTTCGTTTTCTTGTTAACGTTTCATTCCTCTCGACCACACGCTGGTACCAGGAGCGCGTCACGATTCAGCCCCACGAAACAAGGCGAAAGAGCAGCCGACTGCCCGCAACGCGACGCGATAATCTCGAAGATTGGATTCGCGATCGCCTCTCAGCCAATGTTTCCCTCTCTTAATTACGTAATACGCGGTCGGGACGGATGGTCGCACGGCAACGGACGTAAAAATGCTCACGTGAGCGCCTCACCTCGCCCCCAGTCTTACGCTTTCGTCTCGAGGGTGGCAAAGGAGCGAGTGGTGAGCAGAGATCTCGCGTGTCATTTCGCTATAATTCTCGCTGGCAATTTATGCTTTTCGCAGAAAAACTGTTGGAACTAGGGGTAGGCGAGCTAGAAAGAGAGAAGGGACATGGGGTAGAAACGAGGTAGAGACGAAAAGAGAATTCGCGAACCACTTTACCGGGGACAATATCGTATGTCTTAGCTACTTCGTAAAATAAACACCAACCCTCCTCCTCGCTCTTCTTCCACAACTCGCACAGGCTACATTTTCATACGTTCAACGCATCCACCCCTTCAGCGGTTGTTCGCGGAAGGTAAACTCTCGGCGTGCATGCGATTCTCTTGTCCTTTTCTTCCTAATTTTCCCCTTACAGTTTTCATTTTCCTTTCTGATTCCCCAGTTGCGCCTGTTTCTCTTTGTCGCTACTTCGCTTTCTTAATTTCCTTTAGACTTCTTCCTTAATTTAATTAATACTTGTTACGTCGTTTTAACTATTCGTATCTCCTTCCATCACGTTTCCTCCATTCGGCGTTACTCAGCTCTTTCTGGCTACCTCTCACACTTTCTTCCGCTACTGCAATTCCATTTCTTCCTCACCTCCTTCGTGCCCGCACGTCTTCGCTCGTTTCCTCTCCAAATTTTCTATCCTCCTTCCCCCTTCACTTTGCAATTGTTCCAAGCACGCTTCCACCGGCGTTTCGCCATTCAATCTTCCCTGTTCCGTGTTTTCGGAGAAAGGGGGAGATCCTCACGAGAAGACACCCTACCCCCCCGGATTGCCTGGTTGCATGCACACACAGGCCCGTATTCTTACGCAAGCAGCCGGCCGCACCGATGTGCTCAAAGACTGTTTATTAAAAAGCTTTTAGCGATATTAGACCGTCCACAAGGAAGTTTCCTACCCGCGTAGAGTCTGAGAAATTTTGCGGCGCTCCGTTGCGAGATGCTTCGCGGAAAAGAAGGTACGCGCAAAATTCGCGGAACGTAATTGATGGGGGGGGGGGGGGGGGATTCTTTTGAAAGGCGAGGCAGTTTATTAGAATTGGAGGGTAAAAGTTAGAGATCCTATTTGTCGACTATCGCGAATGAAAAGGCTGAATCGTTGCTTTCGCTCAATTACCACGGCTCGCGTGGCGCGAACAAAAGCACAGGCACCAAGTTTTTCCGACACCTGTGCAGCGTGTGCAACGGTGTGCATATTCCCCGCTGCCGCTAATTGCCGCGTTCTCGCGCCGCTGTTGACCGATCCGCCTCTTCTTCCTGTAGAAAGTGGCACTGACCGGTCATCGCGCGAGCCCGACTTCCTGGCCGTTCCGACGATCCGTCCACTTTCTTCTGCTCGTGGGTGCGGTTTACGGCGACCACTACAGTCGGCCGAATGGGCGACACATGTGGAAAACCACAGATCCTTCCTGCCTGTCGACCGTCCACCATCTGCCTTCCACGACCACTTCCGGCCGCTGTTCAACCCAACTCCTCGGGCCTCCCTCTCTCATAAGAGGATCCTCCTCCGCTCTTGCAGGTTTCCCCGCTTCACGTTTCGCCTTCTTCCGGACGGACTTCGTGTCCATCAAAAGCGAACGAGAAAAGTTGCAATCTTGGACGCTATAAGTTGCTAATTATCCTCCGGTACTTGGTTAATTCGTTCGGTTAACTTCAACCGAATCCCCTCCGCTCGTCGAATACCCTCGAGCGAGGGAACCTAGAAATTTGAATCGGCGATGCTTTAAATAGCACTCTCGCATCGATACAAACTCGAGTACACCCTATTAAACATTTTCTTTACCTTGCAAACGAAGTTAGCGAGACAAGAGGCATCTCTCCCCAATCGAAACGATCGATAAGCAACGAGACGCTTCTAGTTAATCAAAGGGTTGAGCGGTAACGCGAAACATTCCGGTGCAAGCCTCCCCCGGCGGATCCACCGAATCGATGTATCATCCGATCGATTTTCCGACTTCCCGAAGTGTTGGCGTCTCTACGAAGCCGTTTCGTCCCCTTCTCAATTACCCTTATTTTTCTTGCAAGCTCGTCCTGCAGATGAAAGCGAGGAACGGATCGAAGCTGTTTACGCTCGCAATTCACCGACCACCTCCATTTATCTCAGCACATTCAATCACTTATTGCCGCGTGTGTAGTGGGTTTGCCGGCTTTTCGGCTTTCCCAGCGGCGAACTTCAGACGAGCCTGTTACGCGCGCGTTAGCGTCATTCAGTTCCACAGCGGATTCGCTGAATGCCGGCCAAAGTATTCACTTCAGCGAATAAGTCTGGAAAAGAACATCGTCGTTCCCGCTCGCGCCACCCCGAAATGGTTTATTAGCGCGGGACATGCGCGAAAGAGCGTTTTTCCTTGGCTGATCCCCGTGCCCTCTCCAATTTTCCACACCCCTTTCGCCGACCAGCCGTGCGTTGTTAAATTCTCGCGCTCCAGTTGACGCCGACAATCGGCCCGCTTCGTTAATACCGAGGATTTTTCCAATTAGTCGGCTCGGATTATTCACTGCCTCTATTTGCAACTGGCGCAGCGAAAAATAGCTGCGAACCGAGCCAATTGCTTGGCGGTTACGACGATGCCCTGCAACTGTCTTGTCCCTTTTACTTAAGAACAATAGCGTTTTTGCCGATTTTTCGTGGATGGGAAAGGTAAGAACTGGAGAAGAGGGGTGCTAGTATAATTAGGTGCTCCAGTTTTCCGTGCAATGTCTTGGATAAAAAAGACAGCAGCAGCAGCACAATAGTTGGCGGAGTGCAAGGAGACGCGTAAGCGGTGGCATGGAATTCTATCGATCGAATCGCGTCGCGTCGCTTTCTCGGCTCTTCCGCTCATTGAAAGCTTGTAACGAGGCTTTTGTAACGCGAGCCATTCGGATGCAAATCCTCCCCGGGTTTCTTCTCGACGATTCGCTTAGAAACGACCGATGCGACGATCAAGTTGGTCTGGAGGAGGAATTTGTTGCGGTTCCAACACGGGTCACGGAACGATCGGGGCCCTATTCTTCGGCTCCATTCAATCTCCGACCGATTGACCCTGCCTTTTCCTTCTGCGTTCAATGGGCAGCCAAGAATAAATGATAACTGAAACTCGGGAAAAGCTTGCGCGCGTTCCCTGTCAGTTAAAACTTGGATGATTTGTGAGATCTGTTTCTGCTGGGAGAAAAGGAAGAGAGAATGGCTCGGTGACTCGAAGGATATATATATTTAACGTCTGTTCTCAAGCAAGGATGCCTCCTTGTCGCTCTATTTTACAAGGTGACAATAATAAACACGAAATAGCGAAATAGCCGCAGCGAAGTCATGTTTACAAGGAAACTTGCATTCACCAGACCTCAGGCTCGAGTGTCGGGAAACCGATAACCCTTCTTAAAAGAATAACACGCGCAGAGATTGATAGGCAGGCTTATCAGAACACTGAACATTCGCGTTACACTCGAGTGGCATGAATTATGCGCGGGTAAAGTAGTAAAGGACATGTAGGGATAACAGGACCACTCGCGATGGTTCTTGTTTACTTATCGAGGCGACGCGGTTGAGCCGCTTTACCTCGTAGCACGCAACTTTTCACACGTTTCGACTCTCTGAGTACAAAGGAATCTTGCCTGCCGCGAGGCTACAAGTAGATTAGGTAGAAGGTTGCTATGAGGACGACGACGGCAGCCACCACGAGCAGAACTGAACTTTGACCGTCGCCCTTCTTCTCCGGCTGTTTGCCGTAGGTGGACGCCCAAGTCTGCTTCGGCGACTTGTTGGTCCTCTCGGATTCCACCACCTCGCCGACTCGGTACTTTTGCATCAGCTCGAAAGCGTCCTTGGAGTGGCCAACATCGTCGAAGTCGTCGGAGCCGTCTTTGCCTCCGTGATCCAGCAGGATCTCCTCGCCGCCCGGGTGCTCGTTCAAGAAGCCCGAGACGTCGTACACCTTGTCGTGCAGGATTATCAGGGTCTTGTTCTTGCCATCGGTGGTCGTCAGAACCTCGTTCCTCGTGTACTGCTTGGTCATCCTTTCGCCGGGATAATCTGGATACAAAGAACGATTAGGTTTATTGCTTTCCTTCTCTCTCGACCAATTCTATTTGGGCATTTTTCGATTCGACTAGTTTTCGAAGGAGCGTTTGAAAAGGAAAACCGTGTAGCAGGGTACGATACTTTGTATGAATTTAATAGGTAGAGTCTTGTCACGTTTTCGTCTCGTGTATGCGATGCGGGTTTGCATGAAAGTGACAGGGAAGGCAGGGCAAGGCAGTATCAGGTTCGATCTTCAAATTTCGATATTTTCTTTCTGACGTGATAAACGCCCGGCTACTTATACGTCTTCCATTGCGCAACAATGGTCGAAGACAGCGCAGAAATACATATGTCGAAAATACGCATCGGGGATAAGTTATATAGTACTTTTTATCGGGATTTATCGTTCACCGTTTATCGGCAAGCGAGTGACGTATACTCCGAATATTTTTATCCGGATAACTCTCTCCCGTTCGCACACGTACTATACTCGACGGAGAAGAACGGCAAAGGCGCACGCTATCAAACGAAATTATGCGAAGGTCATCAGCATTACGCAATCTCCGTGGCGTGAACAATGACACGCGCTATTACAGTTTTTATTTCTGGAAAAATTAACGACGAAGCTAGCCTCGAGTTTCCATGCAGTCGCTAAGTCGTCTCTATCATTAACGATAGCAGAGTCCAATCAGCGGCTAATTACATATCCCCATGACGGTTGCTCGGAGCAAAGTAGTTCGAGAAGCTTCCCCACCAACGACTTCGATTGCCACTGCTAATGATTACCTGAAGTAGGCTTTTGTCTAAAAAATCAGCGTCTTTCGGTTCAGTTTCTCACGTGTGCGGTGATAAATTTGGGGAAACGTACGAGAACAGATATCCGTTGGAAATGATTCTACGACAGCATGTTTTGAAACGGCTCGACACTGTGTACGGAAGAACGTTGGAAATTCAAGGGGAATCAGTCCTCTCTGTAGTCGGGCACGCGAGCGCCGAGCTCGCTCGCTGAAGTAGTCCAGTGTGCTACGTCAGACATGGCGGCCAAGGCGACTGCCTGGCGTCAGCCACGCGCTCGTCCATTTGATGATGTATGAATAATGCTACATGCTCCGCGGTACACAAGGCCGGCACAGTATTCACTTCCGGTGGTCAAGTGGCCGTCGTCGATCGTAATGCTAACCGAGGATCAGTTTTGGCCGGCCGACCAATCCACGTACCTTCTCGTTCAGTCGTTTACGTGCGAGCCCGAGAAGGCGCTGCTCTCGATGCCTCGTAGCTCGATCGGTCTGTCTTGGAATTCCTCGGGTTAGCTCTAACGAGAGAGCAGGAGAGAGCCACGGAAAGAACGCGATAGAGTAATCTCGACGGATGGTTTATTTCTAAAGCGGTTTCTTCGCGAGGCTACACTAGCACAAACACTGTAAGGTCCACTGAGCTCGTAGTAGCTTTATCCTGGCCCCTCTCTAGATGCTGCCCCACTACCTGTTCCTGTCCCCTTATCATCTTCGACTCCCACTCGCTCGCGCTCGGTTCTCCGGCTCCTTTTCTCTCTCGCACTCTTGCTCTTTCTCGACACTGAAGCTGCCGAAGAACTGGACGCAAGATGCGAGCCGTGGTTCGTGGTAACATGGAACGCATCCGATCGCGATCGTTCGCTGTGCTGCACAATTCTGGATGGCTGTAAACGGGAAACTGGTGGGAGGGCAGATTGAATCATTCTTGACAGTTGTTTACGCTGCGCACCAGAGGCTAATATTTTTCTTTATTTGTTTATCGTGCAAATTCCATGAATCGATCGGGAATTTCGTTTCAGCGATTTAACCCGCGATGCTCGATCGCTTCGAGGCACAAGCTTCGTTCATATTGGCCGATCGTTACACTGTCACTATCCTATAAATAGAGTTAAGCCGCGTGTCCTCGATAAGATTAGGAATTGTCAACGGTTCTCTGGAGGTTAGAGGCAGCGAACAATACCCAACAACAACATGGAATTAATTCTCACTTCGGCATCTATTTAACCAGACTACTGTTGCTACTGGGTGACTGTTGAGTAGGTCGGAAGGTTTGAAAGAAACGGGATGGAATTTTGGTGGAAGGGATAGTCGACGCGTGTTCTTTCGTAAATTATCGAGGAGATTCACGTCAGACTTGGGACCGTGAAGTCTAGGTAAATTCGAATGGTCGGTATTGATCGGAACATGTGCATCCAGTGGCGGATCCAGAGCCCCCCCCAAGGGAAAAGACGCTGATTTTTTGCGAATTCAAAAAACAGTTCGTCCCATGATGAACTTAGCAATATGAGGGAAAATATGATAAATTGATACTAAAAAAAACACTTTTTCATTTAACAGGATAATATCGAAAAGATCTCTGGTTCATTACTCAGATCTACGCCTCCCCCCCCCCCCCTCAAGAAAATCTTGGATTGCCACTGCGCCCCCCCCCCCCTCACGAAAATCCTAAATCCGCCCCTGTGTGCATCCTCGTGTGCGGCTCTCCATCAGCCGCGTGCGACTGCATGCAACGGGAATGTTATACGCTGATCGTATACTATGAAGCATCAACTGTGAATGGGGCTTTATTAACTATCTGCGACTGATACCTGCTGATATCATTCTCCACGCGAACGCGATGCGCGAACGCGATGCGCGAACAAACAACTGTATACCCCTGTCACCTACTCGATTATATAAAACGACGAATCTAACTGAACCTGAAATGAGTACGTCGTATAAACAATCACGAATTTCGTGATTGTTTACGCATTCTTTCCCGGTGCTATCAATGAAATTGATCCGAAACAAAAAATCTCGCGAAATCTAAGTCTTGTTATCTTAAAGTGTTCGCATTTCTTGTTGTGAAAATAAAACCGCTAGTCACGCTGACGAACGAAGTTCCTTCTACATGCTAGGTCTTCGGTCGCGATCAGTTGAACCACATACATACCGCGCTAGTAAAATTCCACGTCACTCGGCGATGCTAGATCGGTTGAGATAGGATTCTTACTGGATTCTGAACTCGATCACTTTATTTAACATTCTCATAACACTCTTATCGCGCGGTCATTATCGTTACGCAAAAACAAACGTTTGATTACGCGCATATCGATAAGTGGGACCAAATTTGATAAGCAATCTACCGTTCGGTCTCGAGAGGGAATAGGTTCTAGATACGTGGACATAGAACGTATGCTCGATTCATTTTGACAATGGTGCACAAGAAAATTGACCCGTGATTAACTTCCACGCAGCATAAATAGATGGTTTATTCACTGTAATCGTACAGAGTGCCTATAGGGATATTTGAATAGTGATTCGAAATGTGTTGTACAGTAGCTCTTACGAGAAGAAAAAGTAATAGAATATGACGGCGTAAACGACGACTCCAGCTCCGACGAATACCGGGAGCCATGATGACGATTCATCTTTTGGTAGATCGTAGGTCCAATTTTCATCGTCTATCGTCAGGTCTTGTACACCTGGCACGAAAACAAACCAAACCGTTGAATTTATTTAACGAGCCGTGGCGTACTTCGTCGGAACACTTATTCGAAGTGGCATTCCTTAGCGGAACGTTAGCCTTGACAAGAAATCACGAACAATTGAGGCATTGATAGCAGAAACGGACTAACCCATATTCGAAAAAAATTAATTCTTCCTATTTTACATGATTAACACAATTTCGCAAAAAATGTGGCCCGTCCGTTTTTCCTCCCAATGCCCCAATTTGTGATCATTGGAAGATCGTACCTCTGGTAGATTGCTCGGTAGATTGTTCGGTAGGTTGATCGGCAGACTGTCCGGTAAGGGAGCCCGTTACTGTACCGATCTTATAAGTTTCTCGAAGCTGCACCGCTTCTGCCGTGTGCCCTATCTCGTCGAAGCATTTAGTGGAATCTTGCCCGCCTAAACTCACCAGCACTTCTTCACCGCCGGGATGTTCTTTTAGAAAACTCGTGAGGTCGTATACACCGTCTCCATACACGATCCATAGATCGTCTTCCTGATTGTGTTTCGCCACCTCTGCCCCCGTGTAGACGGTCGACATCTTTCCTGCACTATCGTCTTTCATACGCCTCGCTTCTCTCGAAAGATCGTCACCGGCGTGAATATTTTATCGCACCAAAAGCGTTAGTGGTCGATTTAAATGCAGAGCCGCTCGTTCGATTTCCAGCAGATCGAAAGTAGAGCAGGCTTATCGACCGATCTGAAACGCAAGACAACATTTTCCGAATCCTCCATTCGTAGAATCTACTCGCCGATTTCTCGCCGATCTATTCCTGCCTTCGCGGATATTATAATACCGCGGGATTATTGTATACCGGAAGAAGAAAAGTCAGCTCGTCGAAGCCTTGGACGCCCGAGGTATCGACCATGGCCGATGTCCGACCACGACGTTTCTTTTTCTTCTTTACTCCGCGAGAGCTGGTTTCTCGAGCTCTTTTGCCCGTCTTCTATCTCGACCGATCGGTCGCGCGAAATATTCGCTGGACGAAATGGTTGCGCACTCGACAGCTCCGACGTATTTCACTTGTAACTCACCTGGCTTTGTCATTAACCGATGATCTACTTTTCGCGTGCGTTTCCTCGTAGCTGCGCAAGGTTCCAAGCAATGCCCGCGGATGTTACGAGTCGACTACGTACGTGAGTGCTCCTCTTCCTTCGATCGTTGAAATTCATACTTCGAGTCGAACAATGATTTGATAAAAATGCATACTCCCACCAATCACACAAAGAGTCATTTGCATAGAATGGAATTGCGTTTACGATCAATGAATCGTTTATTTACCCTTGTAGATCGTGCTCGGTGCGTCTCTTTGAAACCGATGCTCGCTGTATTTTTCCGAGGAATCGGAAATTACTGATAAATATCGAAGTCGTTCTCTATCGCGTGAATCGTTTGGAGAAAATTTTATGGAAACGGATCGTAGTACCTCCGACTTTCCTGCCATTTTCAGCCTCTTTTCCCCTTATCGTTTCGAGTAATAAGGCTAACTTTTTCCAGACGCCATGCACACGCGACAGAACTTCGCTTCGAGTTTCCCCTCGGCAATCGCTTTTCCACGTTAGAAACCGAGAAAGGGAGGAAACGTGGCTCCGTACACGGTCATCTAACTTGAAAGTACCCGCGACCACGAATTTTCGTTCCTATTGAACCGCGATGCATCTTTTCCTTCGAGGTTCAGAGGCCTTGGCACTGTAATTACGTTACTCGCGTTTTAACAAATAAAAACGCGTGTCGGCTACCAGGAAGCGAGAGGGAGACAGAGCTGCCTCTGAAAGCACAATCTCGCGTATGAGGGGTTGCTTGTTAACCAACTTCTAACACGCGATCCACTCGTTGTAACCGAAAGGTAGGTTCTCCTATACGAGACTGGACGTAACGTCAAGACTTTCAAAGTCGATTTTCTTGAGAATGAAGCGCTGTATCAAAAAATTTTATTCTTTTTTCTCGACTTATTTACTTGTTATAAGTCGAAAAGAAGCAGTGACTTTTTTTTGATATCGCCCTTCATTCTCGAGAAAATCGACTTCGAAAATCTTAGTGGTGTATAGGAAAAGCTACTTTAAGACTGTCTCGAACGAGTTATTGAACCGAAATATATATACGCTCTCGCATCGTTTTTCCTACTCCCCCCACACGCTGTTCCTTGCTAAAGTGGAACTGGTTGATATTCGTGTTACAGAAAACTGGTGCGAGGATCAAGATCTATTCGCACTGCTGTCCGCACAGCACCGACCGGCTGATCAGCATCTGCGGGAAGCCGAACACATGCATCGAGTGTATTCGCGAGCTGATCGCCACTATTAAAGCTGTAAGTATAGAAAGATCGTACGTGTGTATCCATCGCGTGGTTTGCGCATGAACTTGGATCCTGTCCGTGGATTATCCGCTCTAATCAGGATTTGATACGGTGGTTGCAGTCGCCGTTAAAGGGTGTGAACAACCCGTACGACCCGCACAACTTCGACGACTTCTACGCGGACGACTACGGCGGTTATGGAAGCGGAGATGGTGGTCAGGGTAAAGGGGGCGGTTTCGGCGGTCCAGGGGTCCGAGGCGGCGGCGGCGGTGGAGGCGGTGGGGGTGGCGGAGGCATGCCACCGAGACGCGACAACCGCGGCGGTGGACCCGGTGACATGAACCGCGGTTTCCCACCACCACCGAGGGGAGGACCTCGCGGTGGAGCCGGTGGAATGTCCGGTGGACCACCCGATCGCGGCTATGGGGGTAGTCGCGGCGGCGGAGGTGCTGGCGGAGGCGGCTACGAGGGTGGACGAGGAGGCGGCTATGGAGGGAACAGGGGTGGCCCACCACCGTACGGCGGTGGAAATTACAACGGTAAGTTGCGAATAGGGAATACAATCCCGGGATCCAGACTGTTTTTTTTTCTATTAAAAAAATCTCGGGATTTTTTTAACCGGTTAACTGTCAATGTATCATATATGATCAAAAAAAAAGTCTGGCCAAAACTGCCAATTCTGAATCATATATGATCAAATGGAATAACTTCGTGATTCACTTAATTTTTCGATGTGCCAGTTAACCGGTTAAAAATGCGATTTACTTTATGAACACCTGAAAAAATATAAAAATAAACAGAATAAGTAGCCATAGTCATTTCATAATAATAAGGTAATAGTAATGATTTATTTAAATCAGAATATTAAGTCGCATATAACTAAGTAAACTATATTCATTTTTACAATGATATTCGCACTTCCCGCTAATTAGAAATTGCGTGAGTTGCAAATCGCAACTTGACTGAACACCTAAAGTCGAAACATTGTAGACATGTAGTTTAGCTGCTTTGATGTTTCTTCGTTCGCATTTCCAAAAATCTTCATAATGTTTTATTGATATTATTACTTATTGAGAATTGATTATTCCTCATTATTCTACTGTTCTTATTCTTAAAAATGATCTTAAATCATGTGTTAGACGAATAATAGAAAGTAAGTTTGTTTACTTCAAAGATTTAGAATTTTAATAAATCATAAACCATTTTAATTACTGAAATTTTCTATTACCCAATCCCGGGGGTTAGTTTCGTAATCCCGGGGTGAACTTAAAAAAATACCGGGATAGTAAATAATTTACCGGGATTGTACTAGTCACGAGTTTGCGGGGGACGCGAAGAGAAGTGCAGTGAAACAGCGTGCTTATTTTGATCGTTGTTATTTTTCTCAGGCGACGGATGGGGTATGCAAGGAGGAGGTGCGCCGAACGGCTTAGGCGGCGGAGGCGGTGGTGGAGGAGGAGGAGGCGGCGGTGGGGGTGGTGGCGGTGGCGGCGGCAACTCTGGCATGAGTGGGGGCCCACCCATGGGTGGAAATAATCAAGGGAATCAAGGCAACATGAGCGGAAACAAGACGAGCACTCAAGTCACCATTCCCAAGGACGTAAGTAAAACTTGAAGTTATACGTATAATCCTATCGGCGACGAGCAGGGTCGAGAGGGGTGAGTGGCCGAGTGACTGAGTAGAGGGGAATAGAATAAGGGTGGTCGGGAAAATTGCCATTCCTGCTTCCGTATCGTTTTTCTTTGCACAAGAACGCCAATCAATGATATTCCAGCAAGATGCTTTGCTAATCGTCGATCGCCCTTTTTGTCGACAGCTTGCCGGCGCCATTATCGGGAAGGGGGGTGCCAGAATCCGGAAAATCAGATCGGACAGCGGTGCTGGAATCACTATAGACGAGCCGTTGCCTGGTAGTAACGATCGTATCATTACCATTACCGGGTTACCCAGTCAGATACAAATGGCCCAGTACCTGCTCCAGCAGAGGTAATTGTTTCTCTCTCATTTTATCGTCGTTTCTTAAGCCGCGTCTTTGCCACGGCCGCGCATCTCTGCGCCTCTTTCTTTGCTCGTTCAATTTCATTACGATCTCTCGGACCGTAAGAGAGTCATTTAGAAGATAATTCTTAACCAAATGCAGCGGTAGATAACGATTATCGTTTGTTAAATTAGTATGGCGGTTCCGCTTGTCTGATATGGCAATATTAAGATTTAGGTAAGTAAACGTAGATTAAAGAGTGAATGCAAAAGTAGGTAGTAATTCTCCGCGAAGCGTGCGCTGAAATATCTTGCAAAGTACAGTTGCTGCATCGCGAGTGTCTTAGAAATTAAATAAGTAGAAGCTGTTACACCAGCATGCGTTCGTCGTAGAAGCAATCAACTTCGTTTACCCGAGATCGACATCGATAAAAGAAACCCGAATTTATCAATGGCGGTGCAGCACTATTCTCCGTACTAATGCGTAGGTCAGGATCAGAGAAACGATAGAAACGGTTGCAACGGAATGTATACACAGCGTAGCTTTAATACAATAACGTTGCCAGTTGCGGGCGATCGTGGTCGCATTGTCGCATTAACATTCATCGCTTATCATCACGATCGATAATATGTACGTAACAAGCTCCATGCTCTGAAGCCGGTGCCAGCCAACCAACTAATTCCATCTCACGGCTTTTGGTCGCGCATCGCTTCACCTCGCATCGCATCGCATCGAATCATCAACCCCTCGACACCTGCGATCCTGCACGAGGAACTAACAAAAATCTGACTAACCAACCGAAGGAGGGGGATGCGTGAGTGAATCTGTAAGCTTCGCGAAGGTGGAGGAGCGAGAGATCGAAGGTGCATCGTGAGACAGAGGACACGGTCTAGAGAAGCAAATGTCTGCTAGAATCAACGTTGCAAAGGGGGAGTAATCGAGTGCCGTTGTATGGAAGACTAGTGATTTTGTTGTTCTACTTTCGATGTAACAAGGAATCACTAATCATCCTACGAAGGCATTCGCGATCGTCGGCTTCCGAGACCTGCTTTTGGAACTAACATCAACCTTGCTGCGGATCCATTTGCTCGTCGATACACGCGCGACACACGATCTTTTCCGTTGCAACGGAGCGCAATATAACTCGTCTATTCTCGCTTGGAAATCTCACGCGTATCGCGCGCACTAGAGAAAGTGTAACGCGAATTAGCTAGATCAGGCGGTTCAGGCGAATTAGCCGGGCAACTACGAGTTCGGCGTGCGTGCGTATGGTATACATGTATTGTGCATCGGTGGCGTGCTTTGCGAGAGCAGTAGGCGTGCTTGGAAGAAGGCGAGGCAAGATAACGGAGCGCTTAGTTGTTAGGGGCAAGATATACCACGTTGAAGAATGCATGGAACGTTAACGACAAGAACAAATAACAGCGACGGGGCTACCGAGATCTAACGGGATCTAACGAATTGTCTGCGTGGTTTCTTCTGTTGCAGCGTGCACGAGAATGCGGACCATTATTAGGACGGTGGTAAAGGAAGCATTCGGGGGAGCCAAAGATGCGTTTGTAATTTTTTTAGGAATACTTCACACGAGTATATGTGCGCGAAATGTGGAAACCGGAACCGTAACCGTAACGACACGGACTTCTACCGCCTAAAGGAACCACAGGCGGAAACGTGTACGTTTCTCCTTGTGCGTTGCCTCTGACGAACAAAGCCTCTCTCAGGAAGAAAACTTGATCAACGTTGGCCAGACTAGACAAGGAGAGACACGATTTTTTCCATTCGATTCCATGGTCTCATCAGCGAACAAAACTGTTTCACGCCCGCTTCTTTCCCAGTCGAATCAAGCTCGACCGGCCTTTTAAGCCCCTCGAAGGTCTTCTAAGGCCCTTCTCCCGGCTTTCAATCACGCCAAGAATGATCTCTCTGCTTCAACGCAACGCTAGTTGACACGCTACGACGAGCGGACAGGCCCTTGGCGGCCTTGATCGACCAGTCGATCACGATTCGATACTATTCCGACCGGAGGAATCGAGAATCATTTCGAATCGGCGTTCGAGATTTTGCTTGGAGATGAACGTTCCTTCGTCCAAGAAAGGCCAAAGAAAAGTATTGTTCGTACGTCTAAAATCGTTCTCGCGAATGCGTTTCTTCTTTTCCCCTTTTTTTTAAACGTTTTGTATCGCATAATTTTTGTCGACGGCTTCAGACGAGCTTTGATAATCATTTTTTTCCATTTACGTCCCGCCCTCACCCTAGTTTTTTCTTCTTTTAATATAATCGAAATCGAAGGATTCGAGACCGCCAACAAATCACGGCCGGTTCTCCATCCACCAACGGACTTTTAAAGCGCACACATCATTGTTTACTTTCGCTCTTCGCCCTTTCGCTACGGGAGCCTCCACACGTCGATCGAATCGATTCCTTGCCGAGGAATAAGGCGTTGAAGGGCCCAACGAGAATACTCCACTCTTCCGACTTAACTTCGGACGACGAATCACCCTTTTCCAAACCCTCACCGAAAATGTCTACAATCGCTTATCGGTGACAATTAATTCCTATGGAAAGTATCAAGTTTAATAGCCTCTCGTAGCGGAAAGGTCGAAGAAGATCGGTGAATTGAGAATCAGTGGAAAATGTAACGGTATGTCGAAAGGAAGGGGGAGATCTCCGAGAGAGGAGAGACACCGAGAAACGATACGATACAGTTATTGTAGTATGCGAATGGAGTTTTGTATATACATATATAAAACAAAGGAAAAAAAGAAAGAAAAAGAGGAAAAAGAAACTACTAACAATGTCCTTTCCCTTTCCTTAATCGCCACGTATCACGTTTCTGCTGTTGCATCATGATTATGATTATTATTATTATTATCATTACTGTACGGTTATTAATAAGGAATAATTTTGCATTAATTATATTCCATTTCCTCCCCTCCCCAAGTCTTGTACTAACGATACCCTCATTCGTAGATCGAGCGCGTAACGGGCGTTCTTAATTTTACGCGGTATAATTGTTAAGTGTATAGAATTATGTAGGAAGTGTAAATGAAAGAAAGGGGGCACTACCGGGGAACACCAATCGCGGTGTTGTGTCATGGGTCGAAACGACGAAATCAAAAGGAAGAGAAAGGAAAACTTGCAACGAAGTCCGATATTGTGTTTAGAACGTATAGATACGCGCCGTTTAACAAACCACTGGAACCTTAAATTTTAACAACTGCATACTGAACGCACCCGTACGCGCCATGCATGCCTGCTTCCCCGCTACGTACAAAGTGTCTTTGTATTTTCTATAGACGATCGTCGATGCAGAAACAGTAACATTAATCCGACAAATACCGTTGGTTTTTACCGTTAAGCAGACGTGTGCGTTCAGTGTTGTTAAAGTTTAATGGATTGAACATCGAACACTAGGTTGAGACACCTAAAAGGGAACGCTTTAATATCCGTACTGCACTCGCAGAGGGGTGGCAACGATCCTTTCGCTTTGGGCTCGCCTCTTAATTTAACATCGATCTTTCTGCTTCTTATTATCTTAAGCGAGGAATAAAGAGCACTCGTCTCTTTTTACGTTTTAACAAAGACCCAGGGGAAAGGAGGGTTGTTCCTAAATGTCCCTCGGGCCACTTCTCTGTTTTCTTTGCCCCAGAAAATCTCTGGTATTCGGGTGTTCCTTTTTGCGAGTCGCATCCCGGAGAAGAGCACGGATTTACCGAACAGATAAGCCGCGGAAGAAGTCGAAAAGCCGACCTAAAGTTCGAACGAGATCGTTCTGTCTCCCTTCCGTAAAATACCAACTCCGTGCCCCAAGAGAAACTCCCAGCACCCTTGCCTCTCTCCCCTGCATTCTGCGACGGCACAGTTTCTTCCCGTGATGAAAGAAAAAGCGAGAGGGAACTATGAAAATCGCAGCCAGGATGCGCTCTCCTCGTCCGCGGGGAGGGCTGCGCGAAAAGGGCATTCTTTCAACGCACCTCTAAGCGACCGGCGGTCAATCGCGAAGCCGGTCTTCTCCTCGGTTCGATAAGATACCAGACTCCTCCCTTTAACCATCCAGCCCCGTGAAATCTTCGTTTCTCCGTCGCAGCGACGACTGCGAAAATCAAAAGTGAATTACGTCCGCGCGGTCGCGAACACGCGCATGCATTTCCGTTCGACTCGCGATCTATGCGTACCGTCTCGTGGATGGCGGGAGCGATTGGAAGATATTTCTCGCACTTTCCCTGCAAAGGCGCGACGAGACTTGTCGTTAACTCCGATGCTAGGGGGAAGAAAGAAACGTGCAGTCGGCCCACCACTAGCCTTCGTTCGTAATACTTTGTTCTTTCACGTTTCACCCCCCTATTCTAGACGCTGTTAACGTGCTCAGGGCGAAGATACTGTTCCATTGCTCCGCTACCAATTTGCGCAATTAGGATTACACGCGAAATAAAATACCAGGCATACAAAGACACACACACACATATATACACACACGAAATGCGTGAAAGAAAGAGAATTAGTTGCGTTTATGTGTGCGCGCGCGTGCGTGGAGAAGAAAAAATCTTGTAACTCTAAACTGTGAGAGGAGTTGAACGAGGGAGAGAGAAAGAGAATATGTGTGTGTGCGCGTGAGAGAGAGAAAGAGAGCCATAAACTCGCTCGTATCACGATGTGTGTACTATATAAGATATACAGTTTACAATTATTTGTAATGGATACTTTTTATTTGTCAAATAAAAGTTAGTACAAAGGAAGGTAAATTGGAGATGCAACTTTTCCTCTTTTAGGCGGAGCACATTCGCGATACGCTGCGACCAGTGCCCCTAGCGTTCTCTCCGATTCAAGGAAATAATATGAATTCTTTTCACATCCAGATATATTCTTGATATTTCGGGATTACACAGGTGTTTGCCGGTAGTTTCTACCATAATTGAGCATTAAGACACGGAGGAACGGGGTAGGGTAAAGGGCCCGAATTTCGTCCCCGCGCTTAATTTCGTCCCCCTGCATTTTTCGATTCCTATGGTTGGATTTTCAGTGTCGTATGGTGGTAAATGTTGCATTAGTATACATCAGTGTTCTGACAGACTTGCAAGTAACAGATTAGGTGTTTGTGCGTTTAGCGAAGGAGAAGAATATTTTCGAGCACGGCGAGTTTTTACAGACTTGAGTATGATAACACGTTACTCGTAGAAGTGAATATTATTTCGAATTCGAAGTTGTAACACTTTCTCGGGCATATCTTGTAGTTTCTTATATGCAATAACTGTGATGGCCATCACTCGCGTGGTCTGTTAGAGCGATCACCATATTGAAACTGCGCGAATTCCAAATTTCGTGGGGTGTCCTAATTTCGTCCCCGGAACTTTAAAGGAAATTGAGGTCGATTCTCTATAAATTTGTTATTTGAAATAAAAAGGGCTGAAGCGCGATCAGTTACAGGAGTGAATTATTAATCATTTATCGGTTTTCCAGCACTTTTTGTAGAAATGCTTTAATGTTTCGTAGATGCTGAAACGAACACAGTGGAATAAGGAGTTCATGCGAATCGAAGATGTTTATTTGCCGCGATTGCTTGCGCACATAAACTGTAAGATCACTAGAAACAGTAAAAAAAATTAATTTTTCAATTTGTTTCCTGTTTCACAACTATTTCCTTGGGGGACGAAATTAGGAGCACTTTTCTCAGGTCTCACATTTTGCAAGTTTTCACATGTTGTTTATTATCTCGTATTGACATGACACAATTACATTTCGCGATTCGTGGATACACAGAGAAACGCTGCCAAGTGCCAGCTCATTCTAACATTTTATACACCCTCTACAGGGTGAAATACAAATAGGGAACGAATTTTGGGCCCTTTACCCTAGAGAGAGAAAGAGAGAGAGAGAGTTCAGTGACAAGTACTATACAATATCGATTTCACGGCGAAATATTTAAATACCTTGTTTATTCCTTTGCATTGGGGAAATCAGACTCGCGATAATTATTAACATTTTACGGCTGACAGAGGACGTTCTTTCGCCAACGGCACCGCCACGCGGAAAGCACTAGTTGCCGTCGAGTCGCCGAAGTTAAATTGCGCCGGTGCGGTTGCTCGGATTGTTTTTCCATCGAGGAACGGTGGCGCGCTGTTGGCGAATAAGGGATTGTGGAGGGCATCTAAAACTAGAGTATTAGTCCCCCGTCTGATGATCCCTCGCAATCGACGATCCATCGGCCATTTGATGGCCCCGCATCGATTTACCTTTTACCCCGATTCCTCAACAGTTTTGATCGTGTTGATGCTGGCGGAAGGTATCACGGTAGAGGGAACTGGGCGTGCGATGCATCACCGTCACGTAGGAGCTCCCCGACGCCGGCGTCGTCGTCGGATTCGGCGTCGGCGTCAACAGCGGCGTACCCTGAAGACTAATGGCCAGTGGAAGGGCCGTTGGGGTGCAGAGGCTCATCGCGTTCCGGCCGCCCTCCGTCACCGAGCGATACCGCGGCGGCCTCGCCGACCTGGAACACCCATCCCTCTATTTCCAGCGAGTCGCATCGAGAAACAGTAATTGTAAGAATGTGTCCCCGGTGCCGTTGAGAGCCAGCGCAACATTCTACGGTCGGACTGTACGTACACTTACCCGCGACGCGGCATTCGACTCGCTCACCTGGAACATTTGCATTTCAATAGCCGAATGAACGCGGCCCTGAACGTTTTGTTGAAGACGGTATAAATAACTGGGTTGATGGTGGAGGACACGTAGCCGAGCCACAGGCACGTGTCGACCACGTGCCCCGGCACCGAGCACTCGGGGCAGGCGGCGAAGAAGATGTTCAAGAGGAAGAACGGCGCCCAGCAGAGGACGAACGTGAAGAAAACCAAGCCCAACACCTTGCTGGCCTTCTGCTCCGTCGCCACCGCGTTCGCTGTCAACGATCGCCTTTTCGTTCGTCCCGCTAGGAACCTGAGAAACGTGCGCCGCGTTTCGGGCAATCAGCGATTTCCACCCGCCTCACTACTCCGGTATTTCAGGTTCGCGGGATTTCGGGATTTCGGTCCGGTCCGATTTCGCGGCTGAGCGACGAGCTATTTGCAAATGCAAATAGCTACTCACGCCTCGGAGCTAATCCGCTCGGAACCTCGAGCGCGCCGTAACTCGTTTCCCGTTAACGTTAATGCAAGATCAACCTCGCATCGCGGGACCGGACATCGCGTGGAAACGGCGAGCCGGGGGATTTTCGCGAACGAGCAATTTCCGCGCGTCGCCTGGTCCTTTGGACGCGGCGAGGGGACGTGCTCTCGTCGAGGGGGTGGTTTAGCTAGCGATTTAACTCGGCGGGTCATCCGTGGCATTTAATGGCGACGCGTACAACGATCGAGGGGATCGGTAATACATTTACCTGAGATTAAGGGTGGTCGGCGTGACGTTCAGTTGCAGCTTTAAAGCCCTCAAAGTGAAGTTTCTTGTTTCACGAGCAATGTTCTCCGGTGTTTGAGTGGCTTGATCCACTTTCGACGTCAGTTTCGCAGCGGCGGTGCTTCCGGCCGGACCGCCTGCCCCGTTCACAGCGAAATTCAACTGCGGTTCAGTATTGCCCGTCCTCGCTTCCTTGCACCTGTTATATACACATATTTACAGGCAGCGGGGGGGGCTATAACTCGGTTAAACTGAAAGCTGTTGTCCCGGGCGAACAAGTTATCGGTTCGATGTACGTAGCGAGTAACGATAGAATAAAGTAATAAACCGAGCCGCGCCGTGTCTGACTATCCGCCGTCTAATACTACTTGCCGCGATCTTCGTATCGCTCGGCACCTCTTAACTATCGAGGGTTAGATACGAATCTGATCCTTGGGATATATTCGTCCAAACCAATTCCCGTCGAAATCAATATTTACGGAGTTTTCGAGCTGAGTCCAAGCGTGCGATTCGCCTCTGCTGTGTGCGTGCTCAATAACGCAGGTACGAGCGAAACGGAAATGGGGCTTTGCAAATTTTATTCCCTTTCGCGTCGCGCTGTTGCTCGTCGATTGTCGCGGCTCCTTTTCCCCCTCCTCTTTTCCTGCTTCTCTCTCTCTCTCTCTCTCTCTCTCTGCATGTTCTGTTTTTAATTCGATTGCCGGTGTCTCGTAGCAATTTCAGAGAACGGCGCGCACAGTGTTACCGGAGGCTTCCCGATAGAGCAATTTGGGACCCTGCAGCAACAGGGGTGCAGCTCCATCTTTACCAACTTCAAGTAAATTGGAAAAACAAAACGTTTATAAGATTATTGCTTCGACTTAACATTGAAAAGAGAGCACTGATTGAAAAATATATATTCATACAATAAATAGTAGGTACTGTGTTAATAAGTTCTTGTTTCTATTTTACGCGAAAAAATATTCTGTAATAAAAATATTAATATTTCTATTTTTATTTATTTACAATAAGTCGCTCGTTTGATATCGGATTTGCAAAAAACGTGCGTCAAACGATTTAGAATTTTTTTACATACCTAGCTACTGAATTGATAAGTTTTTGTTTCTAGTTTCCACGAAAAATATTCATTCTATGATAAGAATATTAATATTTATATTTTTATTTATTTGCAATCAGTCGCTCATTTGATATCGGATTTGCAAAAAACTACTTAGAATTTTTTACATATATTACACGTCGTAACTCTAAAGCTGTCAAAAATGGAGCTGCACCTCTCTCGCGGCAAGGCTCTCAATTTGCATTGCTTGCCCATCGACGGTAAAATTTCTACGCGCGCGTTACGACGATTAAAAGGGTAGGTACTTACCTGTGCTTTCCAATGCCACCGGGTATCCTCCAGCCACGTCGCGTGGAGAAGGATGAAGTGGTGGTGGTGCCGGTGGTCGACGTGGTGGAAGACGCCTTCGTCGACGAGTACCTGCCCCCTAGTCTGCGAGGCCAATCTGTCGACCCTTCAGGGTGTTCCGCGACGAAACGCGCCTTTTGCCTGAGCAGTTGCACCGTCAGCACGTACGTGGCCACCATGACGATCATGGGAACGTAGAAGGCGACCAGAGAGCCGAACACGAAGAACGCCCGGTTGTTTATCACACACATGCCTGGCCGTGGCATGATGTTCAGGGGGTTGATTATACCTGCGAGGAAAATTGGTGTTATACCTGTATAGAACGATTCCCTCTTATACGATCGACTGTAAACTTTGAACTAGGTCTCCAGCGTGACAGACAGGCAGCGAGAGAATTCGCAAAAGTATTTCGAGAAGCAGGGGACCACGTCAATCGTGGAATTCGACTCGGTCGATGGTTATACGCAAGAACTTGAAACGTTCGCTCGCGTCGAAGCTCCGACGGAAAGAGAACTGTCTGCGAGGAATTGCTCCCGATGATACAGCCCCTTTTTTCCCTCGGTTTACTTTAGTCCGAAAACAATTGCAGAAAAACGTGATCGCGTAAATGTAAGGAATCAAGCCTTCGTACGCGCAACTTTTTCGTTTACCGTGTCACCGGAGGAAGGAGTTTGCGAAACTTCTATTTGTAGCCCGGACACTTTCAATGAAACTCCGCCGCTACTCCACCCCCCCCCCCCCCAAACTACTCCGCGCGAAACGACTCATCTTCTCTGTTAGTTTTACAACATTTTCCTCCTCGATACGCCACGCCGGTCGCCGAGTGTCGCGTCGAATCGAATGGGTAGGAAGAATCGCTCGAAATTCGGATTAAGGCTGCAGAGCGTAGATGATGGTAATGAAATGGTAATGAGACGGGACTCGAACGGGACATTGTCGTCTGCTAGACGCTAGATGAAGCGGGGTGAAGTTTACCTAATACAGTAATGGAACTAGAGACCAACATGGCGAGCAGCCAGACGGCCGCGATCTTGAAACCGACCATCCGCTTTGTGGACGTGTGCCGCGTCCTCAGCGGATTCCGGATGCCCAGATAACGACCCAGCGAGATGAAGCACATGTGCATTATGCTCGCCGAACACGCCAACACGTCGCACGTCACGTAAACGTTGCACCAGAGCACGCCGAATGGCCAGTATCCTGCAACATAAAACGTCACGGGAGAGGGATCGATCGATCATGCCGATTGTTAGAGGGAACGCTCGTAAATCGATCCGCGCTACCTCTGCTCCAGCAAAATTATTTGCTACCGGGTCGGTAGATTCGTGTCCTAAAACCGAATGGAACATTTCCAGTAGATCGATGCACGGGCACTATAACTGAAGAGCTCTCTGAAGAGAGGGAGATGTTGGAGTGTTTCAGTTACTCGAAAGATTTCTTTCGAATCTATACGGAACAGAGCGAATGGGAAAGACAGCAAAATAAATATAGGTACCTATACAATGGGGCGAATAATACTCCCCATTGCTTTCATATTTTTATTAAAAATATTCTCAGAGAAAGGCACTTTTCTCTTTGACACACATTGTGTCGCAGAACAAGTCTCAGCTTCCATTTCTTCCTTCGTATTTAATTCAAAAAGAAATGCTTCATTTTCGACAAAAACGATTTTTTTATTGTATTTTCTGAAAGTAATATCTTTTCCGAATAAAATGCCGTTTGGTTTATATTAAAATTCGCAAAATTGTGAATGTGGCAGCCAAAAAGGTCAAGCGGTAACTTATAGCATCGCCTTTGCCCAGAAACTGTAAAGCAAATTTTTAAACAGGCTTCTTGGATGTCTGTTCCTACTTTATTATAAACGTAAATATTTTGCAACGAAAAAAATTACCAAGAGTTGTTTAATCGTGGCACTTTCAAATGCAAAAAGTTCTGTAAAAATATATGCTTCCGCTATTTTAAAAAAAATCACAAACATTCGCCTTTTCTCGGCCACTTAGGTATAACGCCTTAAACGGCGCCGAGGTTCTTTCCACTTTTCCCTCGGATTTACCGCAATAATCGATTAGGATGTAGGCCAAGTTATCTGTCCCATTCATTCCCGGGCACTCCACTTTTACGCGGATCCATTATTCGCCGGATAGTTTGAATAACTTTCCGCTATCTGCATATAATTATCTCTTAACTCCTCCAAGTGAATTGCAAATTTCATTTTACTTATCCACGTTTCGGTAACGTCGAATTCGGCCACGCGTGCGCGTGCCTCGCACGATCGACCGTCTCGATTCATTTCCACAGGATTCTAACTCGCGGAAGTCGATGCTAAACGTCCATTGTAGTTTCACGGGAAGCCGCGTGATAATGGTTTATTGTTTTATATTCGCGCGGATAAAGCGGCGCGTGAGCAACTGTTTACAAATTCGAAGGAAAGCTGGAAATGCGATTTCTATAGCGGGCTCGCACCACCTACCGCCGCTGGATCTCGTGCATCGCACGTGCTCCGTGTCTCGCGAATCGTTGCGAAAGGCAGACATGTAGCGAACGGAAGACTCGTGCTGTTTCGTTAATTCTAGGTGTTACGCGAGAGCAAACGAACGCGGCGTAGAACCTAGATTAGTCTGGCTCCGAATCCTCGAGTGTTTAATTAAATTTGTTCTGTCACTGGCGGATGGGAAGCCGCGTCGCGTGAGATTCGAGCGGGGCTCTTGAAAGTTGCGGCGCGGGTCTGCCGATTTTAACCGGCAGCAGCCACGCGGAAACGGGCGACTTCAAAGAACGTCAACGTCAATAGTCCGTTTACATTAGCGGCATTCAGCGTGCTTCTGAGTCCCGACTGTTTCGTTGGATCGAGTAACCAGTCGGGCCATCTGAAATTATCGAGATTCCATCGAACATTTTCCAGGCTCCAAAACACTGTAACATGTTATGACGTGATAACAGTATATTTCTAAGCATCGCGGTTTAAATTTATCAACGTGACAACACGTGAGCTCACGGAACGTGATAACAGTCTGTTTCCGCCTTCGCTCGCTCCCGGTTCGATATCAACGGCAAACGAAAGCTTTCTTTCGATTCGCCCGCCAAGTGTTTCTGTCGCTTTCGCGAAAGTTTGCCATACACTTGGGGAAACTAAACCCGATGCACTTTCGGAGAGCCTCGCGTCCGGATCGTTATGCAATTTCTCCATCGCGTCTGGGATTCAGTGGAAGCGGCCACGATCAGCCAGACTCGTCTCGCGCGACTCACGCAATTACGGCAGGTCTGAGTCAGAATCTGGGACAATTAGAGAGTCGCGAAAGCGGCTGCACGCCCCCCAGCTTTCTTCTCCCCGGTGGCTTCTCGATACTTTGGATCGACAGGTGACGCGTGTAACCGTTTCCTCGGCATCGCTCGCATAATTTTGTATCTAATGAAATTCCTCGGGAGCGGACCCCTCGATGGCGTGCGCGGCTGCTTTGAATTAATAACGCCTCCGTAGGAATTTTTTGCATACGAGTAAACGACGGCAGTCTCCAACTAATTGCGGCCTCGGAAGGGAACGTTGTTCTTTCGCCGCGAGTCAACATCGAACGCGCGTCTTTTCTTTCCAACAACCGAATTCGTCTGAACCGTCTAGCGAGAGGAAGCGGCCTGGGAAAATGGGGCAAGTGTTTCGGAAAATAAATCCTGCAGCTTGCTCCCCCTGGGAACGTTTCGGTAATCCGTGACCGTAATTTCGGAAAAATTATCTGCTCTCGACTGAGTTTATCCCTGAACCTCTCTCCGTTCGATGGAAGAACGTTTGAAGGGCAAGGGGAAAAATAGGGAATGTCACAAAACAGCTTTATCGGGGATATTAAGTTTCAGTACTTTAGTCCACCCGTAAAGACACAAGGTTCAATGAATTTATCTACATTCTGCGCAGCATGAAGCTTATACCTTAATTAGGCATCAGAGAAAAATAGGCAGTGAAATAATAATTGTTTTACAGTATTTTAATATTTTTTTCAAGCTTGAACAGGGCAGCATACTGAAAGAAAATGAGAAATTTCCACTTCTATTGTAATACAAACACATTTTATAAATTGCCAGATATTTTATTTCTCGCTTACTTGTTATGCATAAGTCAGCGTCTCGTAAAATCGCTAAATCTTAGAATCACTAAGTTTTTTAAGACCTTGAGGGCTTCGTATTTTGCTTTTCAAATAGGCAATCAGTTCTGTGTATTCTCTATTTGGAAGTTCGAACTCTCCTTTTTTTCTATTGCTGTCTCGTCTTTTTTCAAATGGGGATTTGATTACTCAACCAATAGCCATTATATGTAGATGGTTCGATAAAACATATCGCGTAATATTGGAAAGTTCTGTCGCCTTGTCTCTGAGATTCGATTGCTGACGTTCTCTCATCCAATGAAGGTTCCATGCCATCGAGCCTAACAAGTAGTGTTTCGTCGGGGAACGCTAGGGGACGTGCAGCATTGTAACGGTAAACATACGCGAAAGGAAGTTGAAAGATGAACGGGAGCGGGCTCCGACTTAAAATCAAATTTTGTACTGTCTTTGTGAGCGCATCGTTGCAGCATCATCGAGGTGAATCTGCAGGGAGTCAGGCAGCGAGCAGGAAAAACGGGGAGAAACAAAGGAGTTCAAGCAAGATGCTTCGGAGAACGTAAAGTATTTGCTGTAAATTCTGTGATAAAGGGAAAATAAAGCTATTGAAAGCAGACCTTCCGGTAAACTAAACTTGTTAGCTTGTTAGATACTTTACTATCGATCCTACGCAGTGCCGCCCAGTCCGCAATTATTTTCAAGATGACGATGTATAGAATAAAACTTCGCTTTTCTGGAGTACTTTTGTTAGCACTCAGGATTTAATCATTGGGGGAGCTGAGTTGAATGGATAAAAATAGGTTTAATACAAACTTATTTAACGTAATTTCATTTAATGCAAATGGAATAAAATTCATTAGGTGATTATGAAAATTGATTTAAAGAATAAAATCCTGTTTTCTTTTCTTTTTACAAAGCACCTTCTTTGGGGGTGCCAGGCAGGGTTTATACAAAAACCGACTTTTCAAAAAACCGGTTTTCGAATTTCACTATTCCCATAAAACCGGTTAAACCGGTTTTCGAATTTTCACAAAAAGTATATAATTAAAATAGTAAATAAATATACGTACTTATTTTACAAATGTTCAGTTTCCTTAAATGTATGGAATTGCAAGAATATAAACCAAATAAATAAATAAAAATTAAATTAACTAAAATCCGTACCAAATAAACTGCATACCAAATCAAATGAAAAAAAGAAAAAACTAAAATCCGCACAAAATATAAATCTTTTACAGTGGTACCAAATTATAAATCTTTATTCCATTTAGTATTTTTCTTCAGAAAATATGAACTCATGAAGATTAGTTTTACAGTAATGACTAAACTGTTACCTACTACAATATGCTTGTATCCAAGGCGACTTCAAGTCAAAATATTAACGTTACTAATTAAATAATTAAATCATTTCTGCATATTAATTCTAGTATATAAAACCGGTTTTTTAAATTTTAAAACCGGTTTTCGCATTTTACAAATTCATAAATAAACCCCGGTTTTTAAACCCGGCTTTATAAAACCCGACAAATCCTAGTGCCAGGGCCTCTTGGCCCCCCTCTGGATGCGCCACTGCTTTTGTGTTTTTGTAGATAAGATAACCAGCTGAAACATCGATATTCATTTTATCAGCTGGCGTAGACTCGTCAGAACGGAGGAAGGATTTTGTTCATCGTTAGTAGCTAAAAACTGAGTGGGACGAAGGAGTTTGGCAATTTTCCACGGTCCAATTCGATCACTCTCTAAGGTGGCTCGGCGAGCATCGTCCATCCCGAGCAATGGTTGCCAGCGAAAAGATTTCGATCTACCTCGGCCCCCATCCTCCCGAGATCCCATTAACTTTGCCCATTACTTCGCTCCTCCATGTTGTCGGTACATTCGCTGAAAATCTGGATAAGAGGCGAGCAGGAGAGGTGCTCGAAGGGATACGTCCACTGCAAAGGTGAGGAAGACGGGGAAGGCTTACGAAAGAGAATCTAGATTATCTAGAACCACAGACGAGGTGTAGGATTGGCCTAACATCTGAGGGCAGTTGGTGTGACTTTCCCGAGGAAATTGTACTCGGGGACAAACTAAGGGAAATCGACAGGACGTTTCTACTATGTACCATTTCTAGAATAGTCTAATTGTCTAATACTACTTCCACGCTGCACCCACACTGCTCCCACATAATTGCTTCGATATTTCTACATTATTCCCACATCGTCTTTCCTCTATATTCAGATCATTTGTCGGGGTTGTTCTTAAGGGGTCATTCCGGCAAGCGCGCCGATAAATTCAGCGATTTTTACGAATTTATTGCGACCAAAATAATTATAGTACCGGAATATAACTTTTTCTATTTATTAAACTAAATTTCTACAGTAAATAAAAAATATAAAAGTAATCAAATTCTTGGTTTCAAAATTCTTTCGAAAGCGGTCTTGATGACATGTTTAAAAATTCATGATTCGCTCGTGGGGGCGATTTCAGCTGTTAGACTTACAATGTTCAGATTTACAATGTAATGACTTTAATTAGTGATTTATCTTAAAAATTAGCAAAATGCAAGAAAAATGTTTTTCGGCTGTTTTCTTTTGCTATTTTCGATTTTAAAAATAGGTTAGACTCAATGAAAATACTTGGTTTTAGTTCCTACGAGAGTTACAGGTGTGCAGAATAAGTAGTCAAATTTATAAAGCAATCGGTTCGATAGATTTTGAGATTTTACCTTTACTTTTACAAATCACGTTTCGAGAAAAACGTGTTCAATGTTTTCATCTATAGAGACCGAGCTTTTGCGCTCCCTACAAAATGCCTCTGTAGAAGCTAAAATAATCGGAATTTTTTCATGAAAATTTAACAGTAAAAAATCGATTTTTTCAACCCGTCCAATCGGAATGACCCCATAAATTGCGCGAGGCTTTTTGGGGTTCGGGAACCTCCGTTCGCAACTTTGTGTATTTCGCGAGAAGTATAATTCGAAAAATAAATCCGAATACAACAATTAACTATACATATATACATCGGGAGATAACTCGACTTTTTAACCAACGAATAAGCGAATGATGGTCCTATCGATAGTAACTTCTCGCGATGGATCGTCAGGGGAAAGTTTTTATGATTCTTCATTTTATAACTTCGAAACCGTTCGTCTACTTCGGTGCAATGTTGAAAATAAATGAAGCTCGTACTCTGCAATCGCGAATCCGGCGCTATCGGATCCTTTTTAATATCGAAACATCGTTCGAGGATCGCGTTGCTCTCCGTTGATGAAAGCTTGCAGTGAAATAAAATAGGAGCCTTCGTAGGGGTAGAAATTCAGTTGGACGAAGGAGTGGCCGCGATGGACCAGCCGCGAGCTTTCAATTAATGCCTGGAATCGATCAGACTTTTTGAACAGCGTCCACTGTGTACACGCTCGTGAGTAAGAGGATGCAATTATCTTGAGGATAACGACAAGGACAGGCCGGAAGGGGTTTGCACAACCCTTAACATTCGCGGCAAATTGAATTTCGTTCGCGTTATTTTAGATACAATCCAGGCTGTTTCGTCTTGTCCTCTGCTCGGCCGCGAACTATTATTTAATCCTGTGAAGATGCGATTGGTCTTGTTTTATCTTATTATTTTCGCGAAATAAGCAACGGGGCCGTGACATTTTTATTGTTTTGGGAAGTGAGATTTAGCGGTAAAAGATGAGAATTCTTGCCAGTGATCATTTACAAGGTTCGAACAGACTTCCCCGGATGTAAGATTAATCTGCAAAAGTGTTTCCATTAATAGGACTATCGCTGCGGCTTTCTCACCACGAAGCGTGTGAGACGAAAGGCAGTTGCAGCGGTCACCGTGGCGAATATTTGACCGAACGCAAGAAAATCTCCTCGTAATTAGAAGTGTGGAGTCATGAGGCGGTTAAATTTAATGAACACATGTACGTAAACACATCGGAGCTTGGCTTAAATAAGCTTTACGCGAAGGAAGATATTCGAAAGACTCGCAGGAAATCGAAGAGGCACTATTCATTTTGATGCGATTAGGCCGATGTAAACCTCGTAAACATTAGCGTCCCTCTTCCGCGTGGGTTCCTTTCAGTTCCCTAGACGATAAAGAAGAGCCTCCGGCTTCTGTAGATCTACCTTCTACACGATCCCACTACTCCGCTCCCACGCTCGCAAGAAACTTCCTGCCGTTTTGTATACTTGGTGTACTTTGTTTGATACACGACTAGTTTTCCAACATCTTACTCTCGTAACATTTTCCCGTAGGGCGCCTGATATGTAACAAAGTTACTGCCTTTTCAAGTTTCCAAACTGACCAGTGGAGTTGGTAGATTGTCTACCTGCAGGAGCGAATGGTTAATAATTTCAAACGCTTGTATGTCCACCATCCATCAATTGTCATTGGTGTACTATATACGCGATAGTCACAGGTACACCTACCACTTCACGCTAAAGAAGATGTTAACGTTACAGTCGTAAGTGGAGAGAATTATATTAAGGGGACATTCCTATCAAATTGATCAAAAAGTAGGTGATCTTTAGGATTTCTTTTTTTCAAAAAAGTATACAACTTGCAGTAAAAAAACTTTATGGTCTTTCTTTATTCGTTCTTCAGGGATATAAAAACTCCCTTTTTTTCATTTTTCTGTAATGTGTACCGTTCGAAAAAAATCATGTTTCCAGATAAACGCGTTTAAAGTTTTGCTTGTAAAATCTATATCGCTACGAATTTCGTCTTACAACATTTACCGAGTATTTCTGAAGGAGATTTCCTGAAAATTTTTGATAGAAATGTCCCCTTAAAGGACACAGTGAGATATAGGGGGTTGATTTGCACGAGTGGAGAGCGAGAGAGAAGCAGACTGCAGGAGAGCAAGTGAAAGCAGTCCGGGAATGGTCAGCCGGAAATTACCTGCCGTCTCCATAAGTAATGATATCGAGTAGAAGTGATAAAATAATAAAATCCCACCTGTCAGATCGTTGACAGTTCTTTAAACTCTGACAACGACTGCCTACACAGCGTTGATTAACACTCGTTGGGACTGAAATTGGCCAGAGAAGGAGTGCCTACAGTTCTCGTAACCGTGGAGCGTTAAACATCGAATGTACACGATGACAAGCAATCCGAGCGTCGGATTCTCGAGTGAAAGCAAGTGACAGCTGTCTGTCGGCAAATTTCGCGTTAATACGCGGCAAGTGGTTGGAGCTTGGTCGCTGAGGAATAGCGTTCGCATGGGGATTGGCATTTTCAGGGAACTCCTACGACCTAGAGTCTAGAGAGCAGAGACGACTCGATCCTCCTTCCTAACGACCGAACAATGCTGTTGCAAAGATTTAACGGGAATCGCCAGAAACGTCAGACCTCTCGCTTCCCCGTTTTATGCGGTTACTAGAAAGATTTACGTAATCTCGAAACGAGTTAATCCTGTGTACCTGGCTCTTTCACCGGTACTAGAGATTTCATTAAACCGAAACCGAGGGCAGGTTTAATCAGCGCGGTTCTTTGCGCGTTCTTCTGTTGAAGAATTCCTGCAACTATCGCTGACCCAGGTCCGGGCCGGGACATTTAGGAAATCCGTTTACATCAAGGCTAGAACGTAATGCACCCGGCTAGGGGGAATCGTGAAAGTTTGTCCGCAGTCAGGGCGAAATACCACGGCTGTTTCTCGGAATTTCCCGCGACGTGAATCCGCAGCGGCAAATTCATATGAAAAATTAATTAATGCCGGTCAAACTGGCACAGAGAACCGGGCGACAGTTTGAACCGCAATGTTCCGTTTTTCCCCCGCCAAAGGCCGTAGCGAATTTCCATTTTTGACAAGCGCAAAAACCGAACCGCGGTCTATTGCCCGGCCATTCTGCCAGTCGGCCGGTCGACTGGCCACCTATAAAAACCATATATATCTCAATTGCGGCCGGCCCAGCTGCCGTTTTCACCATTGCTACCCTGTTTTTTCGACAACCCCATTTATCAAGTTGCAATGCAACGTCTCGCGGACGCTCGAATCTCGCGGAAACAATAAATTCTGCGCGTTTAATCTGTAGAATACGTTTGGACTCGTGATAATGTGGCGTTTTCAGCTGGTAAAGAAACAGCGGGGTTGAAAAATTAAACGGACGGAAAATAAACGATTTCGAATAATTTTATAGCTATATAGTTGCATATATATATAGCTGCGAATATTTGCTCGCCCATTTTTCACGGTGAAATAATCGGGAATCGACAGCTCGCGCTCTCACAGCTTCCCCGATGAAATGGGGAAAAATGTTGTTCGTTTCAATTCGCGAGGCGCGTTCGCCGCGTTTAATCTCGTTTGTCGAGGCGGCCGGTCCGAGAGCCAGGATGTGAAGAAAGTCAATCGCATTAATGCGTCTGGACGGTAATTACATACATACTATAACGTGACCGGTACGCGCGCTTGATTGCGATTTACTCGACACCACAGGTGAGCCGGGGCACCGTGACCCGAATTTCTCGGGAACGTTTAACCCCGGCTCGGTCATTATGGCCGCTGTTGGCTGAGGAAATTTCGTGAAAGCGCTTTGTACCGTGAAACTGAGAAACTTTATTGGTGTAGAGCATTAGCACGTTCGCTAGCGCGCGATAATAGGTGAGAATTAATGATTGCAATGCTGTTCGATAGTGGATCTTCTCCGCGAGGTAATAAAGAAAGCAAGCAAACCTTCCTTCAACTATAACAGCCGCGGTGATTCGAGTCGCACGGTATACAGTACTTACTCATTTCGAGGGTTTATCGAGCACAGGCATCAGAACTTTTCATCGTTTTCTCGCGAGCTGAAATACCTGGGGGAGGCGTATAACTCAACCGGTATCCCTGGTGCTTGCTCTTTCAAATAAATTCTCCGGACGGCGTATAAGAAGCTATGTATCTCGAATGCGTTTCATCCAGAGCTCTTTCTCACGGCCCCGCGAAACTTTTCGAAGCTACGCCCCTTGTACAGAATGCTCCCCGCTGTGCCATGCAATCGGGAGAAAAAGCTAGTTGCTTGGATAGAAGAAGGGGTCGAAATAGCGAAATAAATTCTGCGCTCGCAATCGGAGGGAATTGATTTCGATGCGATACAAGCGGAGGTGAGAAGGGTCGACGGCTATTTATTCATCGCGACTGATAATAATTTAACGAGCTTATGAAAGTCGACCGCGTCGCTTTGCACTCGCGGAGCACGCGACTCGACCCGCGGTTCGCGTTACAAACGTAATCAGAGCATACTCGGCGCGTGGTAAGGCAAGCTACAGTTGCTCGGCTTCCGTTTCGGTGGTGTTCAACGAATCCCCCACGGTCATACGCTTTCCGCGTCTCGAGCCGCCAACAGTTTTCTGCGCAACGATTACGGCCGCCACTCGATCAAAGCTTTTACCCGGTCTTAAGGAGGAAGCGCGTTTTGCTGCTCGTTAAGGAAACGAGGGGATCTTTTCTTTTCGAAAGAACAAGCAAACGCCCTGATCTCTAGGAGCGGATTATTATCGGTTGGGTTCGCGCGAAGCCCAGACAATCAGATTTTTATTCCTTCCCTGTTCGAGCACCGTCTGCCATCGGAAATCGTTTGTCAGCACTTGGAGGACGAGAAGCAGATCGTAAGCCCTCGACTTACCGTCCATTTTTTCGGCTTACCCTCGGTGTCCCCGTTTTCATTAATTCCTTTTCAACCGCGCGGTTTCCCTCCTACCGGCACGCTCGCCCGGCTCCACCGAGCCCCGTTCGATTTCAATCCGATTATTCGCTGATCAATATCGTACACGGATGAATAATATTTAACGGGGACCATGTTGATTTAAATCCTCCCTAGAGGTCTTAAGCGGAGTCATCCTCTTAACTCTATCGGCTCCCGTTCCGCTCGCGTTCGATGCAGTGACGTTTGTTAAGTTAAACTGTTATTTCGATGTTTAGTGAGACAGAAGGTAAAGCTCGAAAGGGTGTTACTTTACGAAGCCAATTAAACCAGACGCGATGCATCGCGTGCAGACGGTTCACTGGCTTTCCTCTAGGAAAATGCTGAAAGTTTTCTGGCATATGGGACTTGTTGGAAAAGTTCCCCAGTCTGCTGGTCGGGTTTGTCGCTTTATAATTTCACCCCTTCGCTCAAACTTCTCCCTCTCGCGCGCAAAAAATTCTGAAACCCGCTTCCATCGACGACGGAGAGGGATATACACTGCTAAGATCGACAATCTTTCCCGAGTTTATCAAACTCGAGGGTATTCCCGACTCTGACCATACTAACCATAAACCGACTGCTTATCTCCGATTCCTTTCACACTTTTTTCTACCGTCGATTGATATTGACTGGAGCCTACGGAAATGTGATTTCATTGCCACTGCTCCCTTCGTCGTCGGAATCGAACTGTTTTACTTTCTTTTTTTTTCGCAATGACAGAAAAACGTTTTCAATTAGAGCGACCATCGATCGGCGGGGAATTTCGTGGCCAATGGATCAGCACATTGCTACGGAACTTTGCCAAAGCTCTCTAATTCGTTCGATTTAACCGACTGATCGCCTCTCCTTTGTGCTCGCCTAGCTGGCATTATTCCAATGCCTCGGTGTCGCGGTTGCAGTTTGGATTCAGTTGCGTGGGTAGACGCGGAACCGAAGGAAAAGGGACGCGTGGATCAGGTGGGGTATTTAAAATAAATAGTCTTTAGGCGATAGGACGCCGACGTATACTTGAACTTGGTACGGCACAGCGGCAGTCTGTTGTTCAGCAACTTACCTAAAAATCCTGGTATCGCACCGAGCGGCATGACGAACAGGCTGACGAGGAGATCGGCGACGGCGAGTGACAGGAGAAAATAATTCGTGACGTTGTGCAGTCTTCTGTCGAGGCCCACCGCTAGGCAGACCAATATGTTACCCAGGCCGCCGGCCACAATGAACACCGCCACAAACAGGAAGCTCCAGTCGAAACGACGGCCCCTCGTGGTCGAATTTAATTTTCCCCGGTGCGTACAGGTTACCGTGAGATCATCCGTCGTCGCATTCTCTGCCGGAGTGCATTCTAGAATCTACGGGAGCAACGAGGTCCAGGAGAGTTTCATTGGGGCAGATTGCCGAGACTAGGCACCGCGCAATTCGTACAACTACTTTTTTTTCTCCCGCGGCTGAAGTTTTTCCCGAGGTGTCCCAATTCTCGAGCGACTACAAAACTTCCGAAACGTGAAACGAGTCTCAAGTTCGCATTAATTAGCGCGAGTCCTTGCCGAGCGCAAAGAGGATGGGAAGCATTACGCTTGCATTAATGAATTTTCCTCACCACGGCGACCGAAGCGTTCGAAACAGCGCAGACGTGTCGAGCGGAATTCTACAACTATCCGGGGGGGGGGGGGGGGACTTTGCTTACGAATGTTAATCCTCCGCGTAAACGAATTTGCAACACGAGACAGCTGTTATGCATTCTAAAAGTATCCCAAGGAGAGTTCCCGAGGAAAAGCGCGTGGAATTAAAACAATGATCTCGAGAAACCGAGGAGGAAGCCAGAAGCCGGAGAACTCTCACCTCGTCTTCGAAGTTCGTCTGGTTGCACTCCCTGAACCTCGGTATCCTCGACAGAAAGACACCCTCTATGCTCTCGAAGCCGCCGAGAACCAGCGACACGTTCACGTCGCAGGTGGAGTAGTCGCACGGTCTGCAGAGCAGCGTCATAGACGAGGCGAAGCTGGCCCTTTCCGCCGCGCAGACATGATCGAACCCTATGAAACCGGCCCCGCACTCGTCCACGCAGCCGAGGAAGCTGCCGTTGCAGGGCACCTGGTGCAGTATCGCCGTCAGGTTGCTCGCCAGGGAGGTCAGGTTCCCGTCCATCATTTCCCACGCGACGCTTGCCACTCCTCTCGAGCACAGAGGCTACGCTCCGCCCTCGGATAGAGCGAGGCGGCCGGTCATCTTCTTCATGTTTCTAGTCTCTACGGCACTTTGTCCACGAACGAGCAGCGCCTGTGCCGCGTGATCCTGGTCACATCCGCGGATACCGAGCCTTGACTTTGTCGTCCGTCCCGCATAGTCACCGCTCAAAGCTGTCCGCGGCGGAATCAGGGGGTAGGCAGGCCAGGCGACCGCCGAACCAGCAACAACCTCCGTTGCTCCGTTATGTAAACGCGACGTGGAAAGAGCGAGCCACCCTCTGCAACGTGGCCCCCGCGTCCTCGTAAAAGAACTCCATCCCCCGCATTGCTTGGGAATTCACCACGGACCAGCGAGACCGGCAACAGTTTATGGATTCCTCAGGTCCGACTTTACGACCGGCTGTACTACTCGCTTCCCAGGGATCGGCCGGCGTATTATTCCGACTTCTCCGCCGCCTGGAACAAACGATGACAATTTGAAATTCTCCCTGGAGAAATCGATTTATTGCCTCGGCATTGCCACGGGAATCGTTAGAGGTTTGCATTCCGAAATCCCCGTCATCCCAGTCGCCTCGAAACAGACAAGCACCCTTAAAAACATACTCGACGGGGGGGGGGGGGACAGAGGGCTGATCGAACGGGGGTGGTTCCGATGCGAGAGCCCAAACGACAGTTGCTGATAGAAACGTGGCGCCGCGCAACTTATCCCGTCACGGAGGAATCCACCGTTTCTTTTTCAATTATTGTGCGAGGGGAGTTATCCGTTGTATAAAAAATTAAGCCATATAAAATCTATCAGCTTTTTCATTGCTATGTCCTTTTATCGGAGACACCGACGTTGCCTTTGATGCTCCAAATGGAATATTTATTGAGGATTACAAAGCAGACAGGGTATCAGGGATCGATACTAATGCCGGAGGAGGAACAAACTCGGGGTATCTTCTGTGTTCCACGGCTTATATTTTATTCAAGGAGCGTCACCCGAGGATCTCGCGGCAGATATAATAATATTGCATCGATCAGGAATAAGGCGAGCTTAAGGTGACACCGCTGCCGATACGTATCTGGCTGAAGCCGCTCGATAAATCACGTCCCCGTGAAAATACGGCGATAGCCTCGATAAGCCGTCCCACTTATGAATTTCGCTACGCCGCCGGTGAACGCGGGTAGAAAAAATTGTTTTTCCTTCTTGCGCGTGTTCCCTATTGCTTGGAAAAGCTGGCCACCGAAATTACATCGGCCTCACTGTTGACGCGAATAAAGTAACCTCGCGCAAAAACGCTTCTCCTTTTTCGCTTTTCATCGAGCCTCCCCACGTTCCATCTCTCCGTCGCGTTATCGAGCACCGAATGATTCGGATATTAAAAGCTATTAAAAAGGATATTAAAAGTCTCTCGGTGGTACATTCCATTTACAATACCTCAACTTCATAACCGCGGTGGCGCTTTATTTGCGCCAGGGAGCTACTTTGTTTATAGGGAAATCTCGTTTCACGGACCCGCTGTTCATTTCAGATGGATTTTCACGCGACACGCCGTTCCGTGTCTTCCTAATTCAACCAATAGACCGCCGACAAGCTTCCTGATTTCGATGAATGTTTTCTCGCGCTTCTGTTTGGCTATTGGCCGATACTTTATTATCGACGGCTCCGATATACATACAACAGTCTCTCAAGAACGAACACCTGGGTTATCTTCACACCAATACCGAGAATTCCCGGAAATCTGTATATTGAAATCTGCTCGTAAAATATGTATCCCTGTGATATCGGTCACCCCTTCTGCGTCCTTGCTTCCGCCCTCATTTCTATTTCATCCCGAGAGGCTTGCTTTAAGGATGCCCAGCCGGAGAAAGGCTTGCAAATATAAATTACGCGACCATATTGATGCCTCGACCTCGCGTCCAGAAGCTTTATGAAGCGGCTGCTTCTTTGTCCGTCTCCCTATTCTCAGAGATGACCAATCTTGCTTTGTACATACATACCTAAGCCGGACTGGAGCCATTGTTTCCCCTCAGTGGGACTTGGAGCAAGAATTTGTTTGTTCGTCGTCAAAGGAACCCCGCTAATAAGCAGGCCCGATTTCGGAGCGCTCTGATTATAATTTCAGAGTGGACCCTGTTAATTGTCGTCGCGGGCGTAGAGGAATGCAAATGGGAACTAGAAATTCCGACGATACGTGGAAATAGCGTCGACTATATTCCACATCCGATAACTCATCGAAATAAATTCCACGCGATTCCGTACGCGCTTATGCATTCTCATTGTAATTTTCAATTATCTATTCGGAAAGTTATTAAAGCTTTTTGATCGACTCGTGCCCAAGGCAGTGCCAATTCATCCTCTTTCTGTTTGTGCATATGAAAAATCCCTGCGCCTTCTCCTCGGGTGAAAAAAGGCGAGAGGTGAAGTGTGGCTGCCTTTTCAGTCCTCCGATAGCGTTCGAGTTTGCACTTTTTGCTGCCGCTGATCGTTAACTGGCTAATTAGAAGCTTGTTACAGCGAATGCGAAGTTCCCCGGCTGATGATTCAGTGCGTGTAACTTTCTGCAAGTTACTCGCTCCTCTCAAGCTCAGAAATCTTTCAAAATCTTTTATGAGATTTAACGAGCAACCTTGTTTGCCTGGCTTCGTTCACTCGAATAATTTCGATCCCTATAGAAATTTGGAAAACTCGCAAAGTTTTCACAGCGCTACGAGGCTAACTTCGTTAAAGGTAATACTAATCATTCGCTTCTATTCACTTATGTTCATTGCATCGCGCGTTTATTTCGCCACGTAAACTAGCAACGCCGCAATTTAATGCGATCAGATTCGGGGGAAAGCTCCCACAGCTAAATTGCATGTCTAAGCGAGTTGATCGACGTTCAAACTGATAATTGGAACAGCGTTCGACAAATCCGCAATCAGGTTGCCTAGTTTTTCCACCCATGCAACGCGCTCTACGAATAATTCTCCCTATTTCCCCTGTGACCGAGAAAGATTTCCATCTATATTTCATTCTAAATCGATTCAGCGCAAACACTGTCGGCTTCTTACGCGCAAAGAGCGCGCACAATGCATCCCCCGTTGCGTTTCCGCTGCAACATCCGCGGCAACGCAAGGACGCGGTCTGGTAGATGTCCGCTGCGCTTGAAAGCGTTATCAATTTATATTAAAGTAAACAACCCGTCCGTGGAATCAGGCAACGAATGGACGAAAAGCAACGTCCCTCTGCTAATGAATGCAACGAATTCGGTAGTTTGTGATGCATGGAGATACGCGGACCATGTTGATGTCGAGTATCGATAGGTTGTTGCGATGCAGCCAGGCATCCATATTAATTTGCGCGCCCAAAACCATCGATGAAATTTTCGCCCCCCCCCCCCCCCGTGCTACCGGGCATGCGATTGTAGCTGCAATTAAGTGACGCGCGGGGAATTGTTGAAAAATGGCGCGGAATAATTGTGAACAGTGACAGAATTATAAGCGAAACAATTAACGACGAAAATACAGTGGCGCTAGCTCGGAACCACGAGACAGGGGAATTTAGGCACACGGAAATACGAGACTGTAAACATGTTGAGGTTCGAAATCATGGGAATACAGAACACGTAGTGAAGCAGAAATATAGCGGACCGAAAATGTGGGAAATATGTGTATGTATGAGATACGGAAATGCAGGGAAGCTGAATATAGAGAGCACGGAAATTTAGGGATGTTGAAATGCGGCTGTAAAGAAACATACAGAGAAGTAACTCTAGGGATTCGAACAGAAATATCATCGCTTCTCGTGTTCTCCTCCGACTTTTCCTAACTTATTATTAGAGACACTTCTAAACAACCGATACCAGAAATAAGAGAAATTCTTGTTTCCAAAGACGCATCCAGTTGAATGATGATTCTCTACGTTCGAACGAGCCGAATCTTAAGACCGCCTTTCTCCGCTTTATCGGCAACACCGACGCCGGAAAAGTAAGCTCTGTTCTCCTTCCTCTCGCCATTCCACCTACATTCCTGCCATTTTTCATTTGCCTGTATGGTCGCGGAGCAAACGTCGGAAGAGCCACGGCGTGCTTGAACGAAAAATTGTTCTACTTTGTAGGGAAATCATCTCTGCCGTGGGAGAGTCTTTGTGTGCTGAAAGTCTCCGCTAACGAATAACGGGCCGCATGTCCCTCGAATAAACAAGCTCTTTGCTAATTCCGATCCAGGGAAATGTGGAAATATTTGGTAAAGCCTGACTCGGTTGCGAGGCAAAGTAAATTAGCTTTTTAAATACTGAAGGAAGGTTTCTAATTAAGAATCGCGTTTCAAGTAGCACCGCAAGGGTGGCGCGAGTTCCTCCATCACGAGCGTCCGAGCGTCTTGCGCGTTACGTTTAATTACCTTTGTAATTACCGCGGCGATGAAGACCGACGTCTGCTAAATGAGATTTCCATTTCTGGGGAGGTGAAGACATTTGCGAGTCGGGGACGGTGGACTAACAAGCAGAAAATCGCGTTAGCCGATTCGGTTTCGCAGTTCGTTAGGGGAATCCGTGATATTATCAGTTAGTACGTCTAATATTTAATACGGAACTAGTTGGACGTAATCCGAATCCGAATGCGTAACGAGTTGAGTCCGAGCGGGCACGACCGATTGAATTTGCAAAAGTGCATCGGTGAGTGGAGACGTTATCACGGTCAAAGTGCATCGGCCGTTCTGCCGGTGCTATGGGGAGTAAAGCTTGGATCTAGTTGATGATTGCGCATCGACCGATGGGAACGAGATGCGGATGTAATTTGTTAACGGGCCCACATGGAAAATAATACCACTCGATAACGAGATATGACACACCAGCGGAGGTTACTAAGGCCAATGACAGTGATTCCCGTTACAATCGAGTCAATTTCTAGCCATTGTTCACTTGACCCTTTACCTAGGAAATTTTAATTCCAAACAACCGCGCCAACTTTGGAAGAGTATATTTTCACAGTGGCGCACTCAGGATTTAATCTTGGGGGCAGTCGAGTGGAAGGGGTAAAAATGTTTTTAAGAAAAATTTACTTAATGCAAATCCATTAGGTGATTATAAAAATTGATTTAAAGCTTATTAAAGTAAATTTATTTAAGTTTACTTTTCTCTTTAGAAAGCCCTCTCTTGGGGGCTGCCAGGGCCACTTGGCCTCCCTCTGTGTGCGCCACTGTATTTTTACATGACAGTATTATTACATTTTCGTTTAGCAATCGCGACTGCTCCGACATAGTTATTTCAATCGTATCGTTTGCTCCATTGGAAACCCTTAAAAGTACAAGCTCCCTGGATTCAAGGGGAGACAGCAGATTGCTCGAATTCTCTATTACTCTGGAGCACATAAAGCGCTGAATAGGATAAAGAAAAAACGTCGAGTACAATACCCGTCTAATTCAGTGAGCGAATAGAAATTCCGCGTTCACATTTTCTCGCATAGACTCAGAACTTCGATTACGGAACACGATCAAACATTGAGAAAATGAAATGCAGCATGGATGCGCGCTTCGCTAAAAGTTTTATCGAATTCCCTGGCCAACCAGTCGAAGCAAACGCGCGAATAACCGCGAACTTAAACATTTCTAAATCCCCGCATTAAAATGTAAATTCCCTTTGCGCATTACGTTCGCCGGCGTCGTCGCAGGGGATTCACTTTAAGTTTTATGAATTTCTTATTGTTTTACTATTATAGGATGCTAATAAGGCCCGTCAGCGTTTCTGATTTATTTGATCGCAGTTCATTTTCTTGCAGCTGATTTAGTCGCTTCGTGCTCGGTCCTTGATTTATTAACGCATTATTAATTGCTGAATATTTTATAACAAACACAGCCGGTGAGGCGTGTAATCCCTGGACGAAATACAGCGCAAAATTAATCGTCGGCTCTGCGACCCACCATTATCTGGCGTTCAAGTTGCTGCCCGCCCAAGTCTCTGATTTTACGAGCAGTTTTACGCACGACTCCGCGAGTTTTACGTGGCCATTGCGCGCTCATCGTAAAAAGAGAAGCCTCTCTTTGGCGAAGATTTTCATATAGGTGTGAAAAGCTCAACGAGACCAACCGAGAAGCACAGATTGACAAAATTGCAGTCCACTATGTTTATTTACAAAGCACCGAAATCAGCAGAAAGTATTCTGTACACCCACGCGCAGTTTCTTTAAATATCTGTGAAGATAGTTTTTTGCTAACGTTGTGTAATGAAAAACGATTCTTAATGTATGCTAGAATTTGAACTTTGATATATATCCGTTTAAGTGATACGCTATTTCTTTGGGAGGGAATAAAACGCGTTTCATCTTTCTTCGACTTTAACTGGGATTTTCGGGGTCCATTGGCGTGCGATATAAAGACGCTCGCAGCGAAACCGATTTCCCGACAGAAAGGAGCTTTGAACACGATCTGGCTACAGCTCAATCTCGTAGTGCACGCGACTTATTGGTATCTTGCCACCGAAGGAAATACGGCTTCGGTCTACAACGCAAACACGAGTAATCCAATCACGATAATCCGTTCTTCTTAAACACGGTATAACTTGCCAAGAACTTGTCACGATCTAATTGTTGGCAAGAAAAGAACGTTAAACTCTCTGATTACCTATCCTCGAGGGGAACGAAAAGGAGACGCTTAAGCGTGTTGCTAACGAAGGGTGGCCGCGTGCTACACCCCCCCCCCCCCCCGCCAGTCTGTGGACATGTAAGTTAGGACTCGCAGATCCCATAGATTTTCAAGAATTTATCGACGACGCGATGCGCGGAACGAAGGTAGAGTAAAAGAGCACTGAAATGAGAAGCAAATACGAGAATAACGGACTGCGATTGTTTTCCAAAGAATAATTGCTAGAAGCTATTAATTATCTAGAAGTTAACTATTTTTCTCCCCCTGGGGAAATATATTTTCTTCGCAAAGAGTTCCCTACTTGGAACATTTTCTTGCTGTTTAGAAGAATGGTATCAGGAAGAAAGCGATGAAAGTACTTATATTCAGGAGGGAGACCACTAAAAATATCGGAAAAATCGATTTTTCGAAAATCGGAAGAACGGATTTGTTTCTGAATTTTTTTTACCCTTCAATATGTACATATTAACAATACTAAGCAATACATTGATTCACTCGAGTTGTTTGTTTGAGAAAAAAATTCCGAAAACATCCTTACTTTTCAGACTATTACAGTGGTTTCGTCTCAAAGAACAGTATCTGGTAAAACTGCGGGGGTGGCAGTGCACGGGGTATACTATCCTGTTTTCCCATCGATAACGAGAGAGCAAAAAGGAATAAAGTACGGATGATACAAATTGCTTCTACTTGCCGGCCAGATTGGGTTATAAAGGAGCAACAGTGTAATTTTCGCGGTATTGCGCTTCGTTATCACAAAATCTGCACTATTATGGGGACGATGAAAGATGTTACAGACCGTACGTGCACCTCGCATCCAACCTCTACTGCAATTTAATTTAATTGAACTTACCACAGACTCTTAAACCTCGTCGTTAAATATTTGCTAAATAACCGATAAGGAATTTCATGCATATACAATAATAGAAATAAAAAAGTAATATGGATTTCGAGCATATTTCTCGGTCGATCCTCGTCTCTGTCATCAACCCTTTTCCCTTTTTCGAAGCTGCCTATTGCCTTCGGCCTTCGCTACTCGCGTTTCAAAATTAAATTAATGGTTGAGGAATCGAACGATCACCGATAATCGATAACCAAATGATTTGTGCGGCAATCACGCATGGTGGCGCCTCGAAGTGTTTTGTGGCCAACGTCAGATCGCAACTACTTACTCGTTAGCGCGTTCGCGTCGTCAGTTTCCATTTTAAAAGGCGAGGAAATCCGGTAGACGAAGTGAAAATTGATTGTCCTCGGTCCGCCGAAAGATCCGCGACGCGAGACGCGATTGATTGGCTACTCGTCCGAAATATCAAGTCACAAGCCGAATCGGAAAGTGGCTTCGTTAAATTCCGGCATGGTCGTCACAAATCGCGATCATACCCGATGACAATTCGTTCGAATTTTACCACATCCTCCCTTGAAGGGTGACTTCGAAGCATAAATTGGCGCAGTCGTGGCTAGACACTTTACGAGTCGACGAGAACTGTGTTAAACGATCACTCGGCGGCGAAGCTAAAACCCATTAGAGTGAGTTCGCGCGCGAAATTATCCAGGAGAGGGCCTCGCGAAGGTTTCCTGTTTCTTTCAGTCTTGAACAACGCGTCTCGTTTCCCCTCGTGTCTCGCGTACGCAGTGACCAGTGTTTTTTTTTACGTCAACCGAGAAGAATACACGGTCCAGGACTGTGAAATCCTGGTCTGCTTCGATCGAGCCAAGTTCTCGCCGTCACAAAGGTTATAATCTTGTCCATGCTTGGATTGCACTTCTCGATCATTATACACTTCTCGGTCTGTCGCGACCACTTTTCTTCTCACTGTATCGAACAACTTCAAACACTCACCCAGCTACGTAGTAATTTCAACGACTCCGATGAGTATCGGTGGAAAAGTTCCCCTTTCGAACATTTTGAAATTTCAAGGCTAGAATCGTGACATTCGAGAACCATGGAATGCAGAAGTTTGCATGCGAGCTTTTTATAACTCGCGAGATAAATCTTGATTCCGCGAGAAATCTCGTAGTGATCGACGCGGTTTAATTTATTTTGGAACATACCGTGGTGGGAACTGAGAAAGTTGCGAGGGAAAGTCGAAGTTGAAGGGTAATTGAAGCAGTTTTTGGTACAGATTCTTTCTTGAATCACAAGATTAATTAGAAGTGGTCAGCGTCGGTCGATGGTGGGTTGTGAATAAAAACACGAGCGAAACACAACATTACAGGCACACATCCTCCCGGTTAGACCGCGTGGATCGCACTGAACACTACGAGCGCGCGAGCAGTTGCATCGCAAGGACGCTGAGGGAACGAAAGGGAGGGAGAGGACCCGTAGCGTGCGCCAAAACTTCACCGTTCCAACTTCCTAATCCTAAAAGATTCTTCTGTTTCCTTCCCTCATTCGTTGAGGAACCGCATTAAAAAATTTTAAATCCGGATTGATGCGGTTTTCTTTCCGAAAATAGCAGATTGAACCAGATGAAATATTTTTTATCAGTTTCAAACCGGATATGCATGTAAAAATCTTGATGGTATTTATCTGTATTTCCTAGCACAATTTGTCATCGGTTCTGCTCGGATTTACACGAAGTAACTCGCATATTACTATAGTAAACTTCTTGAGTAACTTCATTCATTTAATGGAACCTATTGGTCTTTTCAAATTATTTTGCTACCAGTTCTTACACAAATTTGCATATCGTAAATGCATGCTGAAACACACAAATTTTTTGGAATCTAGAAGTGTAGATCAAAATTCACATGATACTCATCAGATTTTCCAAGCCATTTTAGTACCTGGTTTTACTTGTATTCGCGACACATTTATGGTCCCTCGACCGATTTACTCAGGTTATCAAGGAGGCGTCGAATAACCGTTACCGCTTATACCGCGAGCTGAGGTTTGATATAATTTTATTCTTAAACCTACTATATCAAAAGCTTCCGCCATATTAATCTTGCGTCCAAGTCTTGATCACGGAGCAAGCTGCCTCGTTAGTTCGCGGCGCCGATCTTATGGCCGGTATTCTCAGTCGTTGCTTATTCTTACGTTCGTCTTAAGCATGTTGCATCCTCTACTAGTCTATGAAGTTAGTCTCCTATTCTATCACAGTTCCCACACATCCTGACGCAATTTCAACATGGTTGCTACCTCAATTCCAAACCGTTTCTCAACATTATTCCTACCGTATTCCCACAAATTATTCCTATCATCGACGAAGTGGTCTATGTTCCTACATCTTTTCCACGCGCAAAATTGATTTCACAATCTTTGCATGTAAACTTTTTTAATTTGTTTTGATTCTAAATACATGAAGTACAGGTTAAATTAGAAAGATAATTTAATTCTATATTCGTTTTACATGAAATTATTTTGTAACACCTATCGTACTTTCTATAATACGCAAGTCAGGTTATTAAAAATATTTTTGTTTATGTTATAGATAAAACTTGGGAGTATTTCTCCGTGGACAGGAACTTCCAGTAGGACAAATGATGGAAAGCTGTTAACCTCAACAATGAACATAAGAAGGCAGTGATTTTATATATACAGTGAAGTGATTATATAGACTAAGAGTGAAAATATATTTATTATTTATATACTTACATAAATAATCATTTGTACATGATTGTATCACTTTTTGTAATATTTTGAACATGCTTTTAAGAAAATAAAGAGAAAAATACTATACAAAACTGTGTTATCATTGAAAAAACCCTCTTCCCGCGAAAAGTGCACAAAGTTGCAAAACTTGACTTATAACGAGAACGCACAAAGTTGCAAACCGAAATTTGGTTTCTCGCGAAAAAAGCACAAAGTTGCAAAGGCCAAAATTTTTGCAACATTGTTGCAACTGAAATTGGGGTGTTCGAGAAATAAAATCCCGGTTTGCAACTTTGTGCGTTTTCGCGGGAAGCTCAACAAAGTTGCTAACTGAAATTTAACTCCCCGTGAAAATGCAACAAAGTTGCAAAGGACAAAATTTTTGCAACAATGTTGGAAATGAAAATGGCCTATTCGTGTGAATAAAACCCGGTTTGCAACTTTGTTACATTTTCGCGGGGCGTCCAAATCCGGTGAAATCGGAATACTCTGAAGATGATATTGGAAGATCTTGGCGTTCAACAAAGTTTCTAACCGGAATCTGACTCCCCGCGAAATCTCAACAAAGTTGCAAACCGAGTTTTTTTCTTGCGAACAGCCTATTTTCACTTCCAACATTGTTGCAAAAATTTTAACCCTTGCAACTTTGTTACATTTTCGCGGGGCGTCCAAATCCGGTGAAATCGGAATACTCAGAAGATGATATTGGAAGATCTTGGCGTTCAACAAAGTTTCTAACCGGAATCTGACTCCCCGCGAAATCTCAACAAAGTTGCAAACCGAGTTTTTTTCTTGCGAACAGCCTATTTTCATTTCCAACATTGTTGCAAAAATTTTGACCCTTGCAACTTTGTTACATTTTCGTGGGGCGTCCAAATCTGGTGAAATCGGAATAGTCTGAAGATGATATTGGAAGATCTTGGCGTTCAACAAAGTTTCTAACCGGAATCTGACTCCCCGCGAAATCTCAACAAAGTTGCAAACCGAGTTTTTTTCTTGCGAACAGCCCATTTTCATTTCCAACATTGTTGCAAAAAATTTTACCCTTGCAACTTTGTTACATTTTCGCGGGGCGTCGAAATCTGGTGAAATCGGAATACTCTGAAGATGATATTGGAAGATCTTGGCGTTCAACAAAGTTTCTAACCGGAATCTGACTCCCCGCGAAATCTCAACAAAGTTGCAAACCGAGTTTTTTTCTTGCGAACAGCCTATTTTCATTTCCAACATTGTTGCAAAAATTTTGACCCTTGCAACTTTGTTACATTTTCGCGGGGCGTCGAAATCCGGTGAAATCGGAATACTCTGAAGATGATATTGGAAGATCTTGGCGTTCAACAAAGTTTCTAACCGGAATCTGACTCCCCGCGAAATCTCAACAAAGTTGCAAACCAAGTTTTTTTCTTGCGAACAGCCTATTTTCATTTCCAACATTGTTGCAAAAATTTTGACCCTTGCAACTTTGTTACATTTTCGTGGGGCGTCCAAATCTGGTGAAATCGGAATAGTCTGAAGATGATATTGGAAGATCTTAGCGTTCAACAAAGTTTCTAACCGGAATCTGACTCCCCCCGAAAACTCAACAAAGTTGCAAACCGGGTTTTTATCTCGCGAACAGGCTATTTTCATTTCCAACATTGTTGCAAAAATTTTGACCCTTGCAACTTTGTTACATTTTCGCGGGGCGTCCAAATCCGGTGAAATCGGAATACTCTGAAGATGATATTGGAAGATCTTGGCGTTCAACAAAGTTTCTAACCGGAATCTGACTCCCCGCGAAATCTCAACAAAGTTGCAAACCGAGTTTTTTTCTTGCGAACAGCCTATTTTCATTTCCAACATTGTTGCATAAATTTTGACCCTTGCAACTTTGTTACATTTTCGCGGGGCGTCCAAATCCGGTGAAATCGGAATACTCTGAAGATGATATTGGAAGATCTTGGCGTTCAACAAAGTTTCTAACCGGAATCTGACTCCCCGCGAAAACTCAACAAAGTTGCAAACCGGGTTTTTATCTCGCGAACAGGCTATTTTCATTTCCAACATTGTTGCAAAAATTTTGACCCTTGCAACTTTGTTACATTTTCGCGGGGCGTCCAAATCCGGTGAAATCGGAATACTCTGAAGATGATATTGGAAGATCTTGGCGTTCAACAAAGTTTCTAACCGGAATCTGACTCCCCGCGAAATCTCAACAAAGTTGCAAACCGAGTTTTTTTCTTGCGAACAGCCTATTTTCATTTCCAACATTGTTGCATAAATTTTGACCCTTGCAACTTTGTTACATTTTCGCGGGGCGTCCAAATCCGGTGAAATCGGAATACTCTGAAGATGATATTGGAAGATCTTGGCGTTCAACAAAGTTTCTAACCGGAATCTGACTCCCCGCGAAAACTCAACAAAGTTGCAAACCGGGTTTTTATCTCGCGAACAGGCTATTTTCATTTCCAACATTGTTGCAAAAATTTTGACCCTTGCAACTTTGTTACATTTTCGCGGGGCGTCCAAATCCGGTGAAATCGGAATACTCTGAAGATGATATTGGAAGATCTTGGCGTTCAACAAAGTTTCTAACCGGAATCTGACTCCCCGCGAAAACTCAACAAAGTTGCAAACCGGGTTTTTATCTCGCGAACAGGCTATTTTCATTTCCAACATTGTTGCAAAAATTTTGACCCTTGCAACTTTGTTACATTTTCGCGGGGCGTCCAAATCCGGTGAAATCGGAATACTCTGAAGATGATATTGGAAGATCTTGGCGTTCAACAAAGTTTCTAACCGGAATCTGACTCCCCGCGAAATCTCAACAAAGTTGCAAACCGAGTTTTTTCTTGCGAACAGCCTATTTTCATTTCCAACATTGTTGCAAAAATTTTGACCCTTGCAACTTTGTTACATTTTCGCGGGGCGTCCAAATCCGGTGAAATCGGAATACTCTGAAGATGATATTGGAAGATCTTGGCGTTCAACAAAGTTTCTAACCGGAATCTGACTCCCCGCGAAATCTCAACAAAGTTGCAAACCGAGTTTTTTTCTTGCGAACAGCCTATTTTCATTTCCAACATTGTTGCAAAAATTTTGACCCTTGCAACTTTGTTGCATTTTCACGGGGCGTCCAAATCCGGTGAAATCGGAATACTCTGAAGATGATATTGGAAGATCTTGGCGTTCAACAAAGTTTCTAACCGGAATCTGACTCCCCGCGAAATCTCAACAAAGTTGCAAACCGAGTTTTTTTCTTGCGAACAGCCTATTTTCATTTCCAACATTGTTGCAAAAATTTTGACCCTTGCAACTTTGTTGCATTTTCGCGGGGCGTCCAAATAGCTTACCTAAATACTTACCATATTTTGCGTGATCATAAGGCGATTGGTTCTTAAGACTAGAGTAATGTAGAAGTAGTGTGACGTGATGTGTTGAAGTCAATAAAGTGTGAAAGTAGGGAATGGCATGTTTAAAACAGTGCGTTAATGTAAAGATTTTTAAAAACAATTCAGTGTGGAAGGATCATTTTAGGTGTTCTTTTTATCATGTCTTTTATATATGACTTGGAATCGGAAGGAGCAAGTAGTGGAAGCAAGGCTCGTTAAATAATAATAGTCTTTTATCACTTAACTGCATTTTATTGAAATAAGTGAAATGCGATACAATCAAATCTTACAAATGCGTTCGTAATATAGTAGATGCATGTGGTATGTACTTCATAATTCAGGTAGATCCGAAATGCAGCAAGTGATCGCTTTTAACGCCTTTTATTCCCCCAAGCCCATGTTTTGGCCAGATTGTGTCGGTATACAGCGCGCGTTATTACTTGTGGCTACCCCTGTAACATAGCAAATATTATTGCATTGGCGTTCAAAGTAATACAGGGTATCAATGAGATATGTAATTCATGATTGCGTCCACAATATTCGCTTTATTCAACGAAAATGCGAACTTTCTGCGCACACTTTTGCACAAGGAACTATTCGTTGACCTAGCTGCTTTCTATTTTTCGTATAATTTTTCTTAAATTTTCTGTCCCTTTCTAACTCTTCTACGGGATAGTCAGTTTTTCTTATTTCCTCCAGTTCGAGCGATGGTTTAGCTCTCCTGTAACTCTTATCGTACTTCCAAAGCATTTTCTTATCTGCCTGATTGTCCTCTCTTCAGTTGTGTAATAGTCTTCATTTCATTTAACTTTTGAACTTTCTTGGTCAAATTTTCCCTGTTTTTGGTTCCCCGCGATGCAACGCTAACGTATTTTACCCTCTTCTCCGTTCTACCGCGAACCTTTGCCTTGCAATTTTGTTAAGACCGTAAATATAAAGAAGCACGGCGCTTCTCGAGCTAAAACTTTAAGCACATGATTAATTTGTAAAATTAATTTTAAAGAAATAAAATTAATTTTTCTTTCTTAATTTAGGGAAGAATGAATTTTTAAGCAACCGCGGATAGCGTATATTTAATTAGGTATTCTCTTTCTCTGTTATTTCATCTTGCACTCTAGAACCCTCGTCTATCGATGTAAAGATTTCTTTTAGTTTGCTCACTGTTCTTTTGTCATGCTTTTTCCGGTATGTTATTCAGCAGCGCAACGGTATGGAGCTTTTCCTTTTCCGGAACCGTGCTTGCTTCTTTTGCTTCTTTGTAGTACGTACCATTCTGTCAGAAATTTCATTCTACGTATAATTCGTTCAATGCTACAACGTAATGGAAAATGGGGCAAATAGGAGAGTTCGACCCTGTAAAGGTTCTCCGTCCGGTCTTTCTATACCCATCCGCATTGTTATTTATTCTACGATTAATGATTCTTATTCACCAAATAGCCATATAATTCCATTGCACAACACTCCTTCCTATCCTTTTATTTTCAATCGTGGCACCAACTAAAAGCCAGTGAAATTTTCTTGGGAATCGTTCCGAAAAATGTTCCCAACCGGCTTGCGAACTGTAAAGCACGACATACGCGGATATTCTCGGTAAAGTCACGTTTGATATTAACTTTGAGGATAGTTCCTGCTGGATAACCGAATAGCATATCCAATAACTATGGTATCGAAAATTCCTAGCAGCACCGAATAGTAAATTTCAATGTTCCTTGGCGAAACCGGAAATTTCCGCAGTTCGTAAGTAATCGCTAAACGCGCAGAATACGAATGAAAACGTTTCGCTGTACATCCGTTACCTTTTCGGAAACGAACAACACCTTTGTCGTGCTGCGTCATTAATCGAGGATAAGTGAAATTGTAACCTGGGGGAATATTGGCAATTACATAACACTGTATTAAAGAAGGAAAAAGATAAAAATTTTATGCACTTTGACACTTGGAGTACTTTAAATTCACAACAATGTTAATTTTTATATTCTACAGCAAAATGTTCCAAAAACACGCGAATGTTTTGCCCCAGTTTACGGAAGTGAGCGATCAACCATTTTTCCCCATTTACTCGTATTATCATCCCTATTGGCCCCCCTAATTTTCTTCATACCGGCGTAATATTATGTATAACACGCTTGAAAGTTTTCATATTGGGGTAGAAACTTCCTAATAACTTCCTACTAAATCGCACACCCGCGAAAGTGTATGGTTACATCGTAATGGTTTTCTTTGTGCCTCTCCTTTTGTGTATGCGCGCTCTACAGAATGCAAATTATTCTTACCCTTGGCCCTTTCTAACGAACCATGATGAAACGTATTTCGTCATCCATCCTCGATCTATTAAGTTTCTCCGGCAAAGTTGTGTCGTTTCTTCTTATGGACGGTCGTCGCGAATTTCAATCGTGTATATCAGTTGCTATTTATGCGATATCTAGATGGAAAGTACGCCATTCAGGGCGCGATAAAGTGCTTATTAAGGTTCTCATTAAAGGGCGGGATAGGGGCTTTAAGGCGCTATGTATTGCAAGAGTTTGTAAAAGGGGTTTGCAGTCGCATATAAAACTTCAAGTATAAAGTTGCAATGTCGAAGAACGAGATCCAATCTTTCCATCTTCCCCTAGGAAATAGATTGTCCAGATTGCTTCAAGGATGAATTTCAGTGACAATCTTAGCCAAAAGTTAATCAATTTCCGAGATATTAATCAATTGTCCGGAATTCTTGTGACAATTTAGTTCGGTGCTTGATATTTCTGTACACAAAATTTCAAAAACTTTGGCCTATTATTTCACTCTTAATTTTATAGTTATATTTCTCAATATTGCGTTTTTCCATAAGAGTACATGTTAAATTAATTTAAAAACTACCGAATCAATTTTTCTAAAATTCAGCAGGGGCTTTTAATATTACAGAAAAATTAATTTCTCCAATTTTTAAAGATTTTCGCTTATTTCTAATATTATTCAAGTTCATCCTTAAATTGAAAATTAAATAATTTAGAAAGTACCGAAACCATTTTTCTAAAATTTTGCAAGGGGTTTTACTACTGCAGACAAATTCATTCCTTCAATTTTCAAAGATTTTCGCTTACTTTTCATGTTCCTGAGGTTCATCCTCAAACTTCCGTCGTGTTGCTTCTCCCAGGTGGCTCCCAAAGCTCGAAACTACAAACTAGCCGTACCTATAATCGAGCTAATTACAAAGTGTCTGCTCGCTTTACAGTTATCGATTAAAAGCTGGCAGCGTGTTGAAGTATGTAGACCGTAATATGAGGCGACAGGTTCACAGAAAACTAGATATCAGTAATCCCTTTGGCGCACAGTCAAATACTTGTTGCTCGTGTATGAAAGTAAAGAAGAATAAGTTCAAAGCGGTTTAACTGTAGGTACGCTGGTAGTTTAATTAAGGTTCATGTTCCTCAGCTTTTGTCGGAAAATGCTGCCATGAAAGTAAGTTCTGCTCTACTCTCTTGAGTAATGCATGAAATTTATCGGTCATGTACTCTTCTACTCACCTCTAAATATTTGTGAAACGGTGGCATTGGTCCTCCCACGGGAGGAACAACAACTGAAAATAGAAACAACGAACACGGGTCCGATATACAGGATTTATTAAATTATTACAAGTATCACTATATGAGAATACACAATTTTTTACATGTACCTACATTATAATATATTACGTATCTCGCTATTTACTCTCTTCTTCCATTTTCTTTCTATACACACTTTTAATAAGATGTTCGCTTCGTTCACACTCTGTTCTCGTAGAAAAAATGAATTGTTCGGTGGACACGCGTCGTTCTTTTTCTCTTCATTTCCCCGAACCACGGCTCGCGGCGAATAACTTAACCCGCTTGAAACGCAATTTACACGTGACAACGCCGTTCGCTCCGTGCATTTGCAAACCTCGCCGTTTCTCATTTCGCGACAGGATCGCGCGATTTCGCGCGGGAAATCGAATACTCCGATTACATACCTACGCGCACTTGGACGTGGACGAAACTGTTCCTCCCTTTTCCGCGACTCGCGCGTCTAGCTTAGCCAACTATTATGCCCGCTGCGTAAATCTACGCGTTGAACGTGATTACACAATATACAATTTACTGCGAATACGCATCCTGTGTATCGTTTAGATTGCACCCCGAGGAGGTGTTAGACATATCAGTAACATCAACGTGGTTTAATGAATACATCCGACTCGTTCAGACGAGAGAAAGAGGAAAATCTGGAGGATGGCAGAGCGGATCGCTCGATATAAAACGTTCACGGTTAAAGCGTAATGGGTTCGTTCATGTTACATCGAATTAGCGGAATAATCGACACTACGCGCTCGTTAAAACGACACGGTACGGTTGTAAACAGCACCCATTATTGACTTTAGGAAGCAACGCTCGCGTCGCAATTTTTGTGCAGTAGAATGGTCTCTCTTCTGCTCCAGCTTGTACTCGTTCGTTCCAAGGTTCGCTCGACTCCCCTCTCGGTCTACCATCCGAATTTCGTTATTATACAAAAAATATTCGCGCGCACCCGCGCACTTGAATATAAAATATGTTCTCGCGCGTATTGTACAAGCCCGCATTCCTTCTATCCGTGCCCTTTCGCTCCTCCGCGTCGATAAATTTGGGGCCTATCGTCTCCCTTTCTTTCCACAGAAATTAAAGCGTAAAGACATACCTTCTGTGGACCAATTACCCTCCTCCCGCTCCGACCCCAAATTTATGAACGCTAACACACTTCTACCTGGAGGTAGTTTAAACGTTAAGTCGACGTCTACAATGAATTCCGTAGGTGGTTGGATCAGTAATTCTTAGAGAATCCTATGTTCGTTGGTGCGCAACATGCACGCTCGTACCTCCTGTTCGTCCAGAAGCTTCTTTGCTTACGAAACATCGAAGAGAGAGATGCTGGCTTTGGTATAATCGATAATCTCTCGTAAATACACTTTGTATATGCTAAATCGATAAAAAATACTATCTTTCCTTGCCTCCTGTATATACATGTGCACGTTAAAACGCCAGGAGCACGGTCGACGTTGTCTCTGGCTAAATTCTGTGGTTCAGAATTGAAGAGAACCGAACGGAGGGTTCGGAATTCGTTGGGTCTGTCGAATTCACTTTATCCCGGTTAACGCAACGAAGAAAAGATTTAGGAGAATCTAAATTCTAAATGAACGTTTTCGTTTTAGTTCTCTTTTTCTTTCTGGAGACGGTGCGTTCTTAAGACAATGCTTTGCTAATTAGTTCTCTTCAGTTTTGAGCCACCCATTCATTCTCTTTGATACATACAATTAGACTAATTGTAAGTTACACTGATCGGCACGCGAAGGTTCCTTTAATTAACGCGTCCGCGGTCGTCATAGTGTCCTCGGGAAAGCATCAATTAACATCGGTAAAATAACGACGAATTGACAACGGCCGCGTTAACGTTTGAATCGTGCTAATACAACATAGAGAGAGAGAGTGTTCCCAAGTTGCAGATCAGTGACTCATAAAATGCGACAAATAGAAGTAGAAATTATTCCAATTACTTCAATTGCTCCAAGGTTTCGGACACAACCTAAACCGTAAAACACACACCTCGCTTTCATCCTCTTAGTGTCATGTGAATTAAAAACCTTCGCGACATCGTCGAACTGTTAAATCGCTTACCCCTATCGTCTAAGACCTAAGACTTGGCTGAAATCGGAATCTTAAAAGTTAACTTTCGAACTGCTTGCGACTCGTAGTTTTCTCTGGATAAAAACACAGTAACATTCAGCGATACTATGATCGAGTGATCGAGTCAGATGACATGATCTGCTGCTTAGAGAATACTTAAATACTTTACGTTTATTCCTAAAGGCATATTTGCATATTACATTAGTCACGTACACCTGGAATGATCCCTTTCTCCCAATTGCGCTTGGAATTATATAGTAAAGTCTTTGTTTAGTTCATTATGCGTTATCCCTTGAGAGTCGCCATTAAATTGGCGAACACCGAACGTAAATTTGTTAAAGGATCCGTCGATTCCCGTCTGCGTCCGTCGAGAGATCTCCTCGAAGAAAGAATTTTTCAGTAGTAATCCCAATAATACGGATGGCACTGTGATACTTCGTTCGGTAAAAAAACGTGATACATTAAAAAAAGGAATACAAATTCGTAGGATTAGTAAGGTGGCAAAGAACCCAATGCTTTCTTGGCCTCGGTATAAACGTGTAAAAGCTAAATCACTGGAATTTGTCTAATCCTTGTTTATAACCGCTGCTTAATCCATCGTTAAGCATGTGACGCCAAGTTTTCATACATATATCTAGCTGTACACAACTGTGTGGTCGGTGTACATGTATATATATAAATTTTTATATATAACGTCTAACTGTAAGTAGGATTCGTTGAACTTGTTGCGATGTTTTGCAAAGAAATCCGCAGTGTTCGTTCGATATTCGATGATAGAAAAAAAAAGAAACATTCTTTAAAACGTGAAGTTCGATCGCGCGTAAGACATCGAGTATAAAGATAAAGATGTGGTAGGTATATCTACGATCAACGTAACACATCTTTCCAACAATTATTCGTAGCGATCATTGCTAAACATCCGAGACTTTTAGCTGACAGCTGGTAAAGTTGTTTGGTGAATTCTTCAGTCGTCCAAAGCTGTAATAAACCGAAATTACAAACGGTCCCAATTCGTTTGAAATCCTCGAGTGTTTCATTGTCGTTTCGCGGTCTGTAACGCTGGCAGAACGTTAGAAGCTCTGGCAGTTCTGGCTGCAAAGCTACGTTACACGGTAAATTATGCGTTGTTACGACGTAGGAAAAGAAATGTATTAGGTCTAACCGGATCACCTCCGCCAACTGATTGAGAGTTATATCCAGGCCATAGAGGATAGACAGATTCATTATTTCGCTTCTAATTGATAAGCTTACGGATGTAAAAATTGCCTGCAATAAGTCGATTCCTTTAAGACGACAAGACGGTAAAAGAAAAAGAAACGTTACCTTTCTATCGAGGATAACCGACAGGTTTACGGCAAAGTAAACTATAATAATTCTACGGAAACAAATAAATTAGTAATAGTCTATATTTCTCTTCTCCGAGCAATTGGTAAAACAAGTGTGAGTTTCTTTCGACTTGGATGAGAATGTAACGCGTGTACCCAAGTCTGTGACTGAGGATGATTAATTTTGCGCGAATCAACGTGCAACACTGGCTGCAATTACAATATAGGTAGTATTACTGGCCACGTAATTAAAGTTGCAGAAACACCTGCCCCGTTTATATTTATAGTCCCGCCGAGAGACTCTGCTTCGCACTTCTTTCTGAATGCGATCTCGCCTGTCCCAGAAAAGATGGATCCACCTCTCGTCACTCGTAATCGATAGAGCTATAATAAATACGTCATTGGCTAAAGTTTTTGGATATCCTCCTTCAACGGCGTGTTCAGTCTTTGATGCCTCGTTTTATTTGTCACGAACAGAATGCGTCAAAGTGCAAGGGCGCCTCGCCAGGGCGAGCGGCGCGGTTCTCCGTGGGACGAGCTTCCGAGCTTCCGCGACTAAATAATTATTGTTCTCGCAGTCCAGGACGACTTCGAGGTACATAAGATCGCCTGCTCGGGAGGCGTGTTACTCTTCCGCGCAAGAATTAGTACCATTCTAAACGTATGTTGGTCTCTCGTGTCGGATAGAAATTCGCGATGGACCGGCGACGAATTGCAAACGGATTCCTAGGGAATGGCTCGACGAACGACACACAGCTTTCTTTTTCGTATTACGTAAGCTTCGTTCCTCCCGAGTCGAGCAGCATTGCGACACGCACGCACACAGGTGATTCTTCGCGATAGCTTGCGAGGCGGGACAATTATTTCCATCGAATCGGAGTATCTTTTATAGAATCAGCTGGCGTACTTTCGTCGGCGACGCAACGTTTTTGAACATCGGACGCTTTGCCGTTTCGTACAAGTGAATGGTGTCGGAACAACTTGGTCAGGCCTCCGTCTCGCCTTTCAGCCTGAGGCGAGCAAAGTCCTCGAAGATTATATCGTCGTCGCCGTCAGCCTCCCTGCAACGGGAAAGACACGACGCAAATTTAAAAGGGGCTACCCCACGGTTATGGTGCCGTTTTCGGATGCTATTCGATACGCGGGAATGGGCAAGCGATGATCGCGCGTGAGCCCGAGGAGATGCGAACTGATTGCAAGCTATGGATGACAAGTAGCAAACGCTTCCCTTCCAAGAAAACCATCCAAGCGGCTTTCCCAGTAATATCGAATAAGAGAATGATTGTGAGTGGTGGTCGCGTGAGCGTCGAATGATTTCGTTGAAGCGAGCGAAACGATCCAGACCGACGAGAATAGCTCGAAAGCATTACTCAAATATTGACCACGTACGTGTCCAATTGGATGAGGTTCGTGTCGAGCGGTATTTCGCCGCTGTCTGCTTTTTGCGTCGGACTTGGACGCGCGGTGGGTGGTGCCGGCTCCTCTTCTTCCGGTTTAGGGTGCATCAAGATGAACGGCAGCTCCGCGACTAGTTCGCTGTTAACGTGACACGTGAAAACTTTTAAAATCATATCCCTCCGGCGATGGTACCTACGATTACACGTAATGCTTCTTCGGACTTACCCTGCAAGTGGGCTGAGGCAGAGTTTCACTTTCACTTTGTATTGGACGATAATCCCGAGGTTCTCGCGTTGCGAGGCATCCACCACACTGCGAAACGATATAATTACCATCCACATCTGGCTCCCATATAAATTAGATATTCCAAACTGAGCATGCACCATTAGCGCTACACGATTCCCCGCCGGAAATGGGGAAACGCTTTTGCATTTAGTGGACAACAGACATTCTGCACACAGATGATAGGAACAGCAGCGAAAGCGTAAGTCGATCAACACTTGAACAGGTTCTATCCAGATTCGAGGTTGTAGAAATGTAGATATACTTAAGGAGATGTGTAACTTTGTTAAATCTTAGAAAAGGAGTTGAAAGCGAACGTAGAGGTATAGAGTATAGAGAAGCGGAAGCATGCAGTTCCGTAGCAACAAGTACAAAGCATCCATTGAAACGAGAAGAAGCGGAAGGGTGGGATATGTCGATTCTGGCCAAGCTTGTACGCTTTGGAATTCGTACTATATGTATAAAATTCTTGCAAGTGACGATTACAGGTGAAGGGGGAGTGTCAAACAAATACGAAAAGAATTGGGATCTCGATGCAAGGTGGTAGTTGAAACGGTGTAGATACTACTGTCGAGAAATAACAAGCTTTCGATCTGTTTGGTACTTTTTCATAAGTAAAGACAAAAATGCTTATTAAGGGGGGATCATTTTTGAGCTAAAAACGTAGGAAATTTTTTTTTAAGAAACTAGCGATTCGATTGATCTGCATTTTGGATCGTGATTTTATGTATCTTTGAAGAAGCTGTAGTTTTTTATTATTAATTTTTAATAATAAACATAAGAGTTATGCATGATCCACCAACGCGCAGTGCAAAATTCCAAATTTCAGATCCATCGAATTGCTAGTCTCTTCTAAAAAAAATTGCAAATTTTGTTTAGTTTTTAGCCCATAAAATAGGATTCCCCTTAAAAGCATTGCCTGGAACTTAAAAGATATACAGTAATATGTACCTACATATTTAATCGTAATTTAGAGAGGAAACGAGAAAGTATTATAGGTAACATACAGTTAAAACTCTTTACAACAGCATTTGTCTTTGAAACAAGTTAGAATTGTTTGATAATCCTCCCTTCCACCGCGTTCATCAAATGCAATTCGTTCGTTTCTGTCGTATCTCTTCACGGATTAACAGTATTTAGGATTCGTGACAGTGTCGACGCGACGGAACAAAATCGATTCTCTAACGCGCCTCTAACGTGTCAAACTCGAAGGTACTTGGTATCTAGAACCCGTAATCGTTCCAACGATGGAACGCATCTGTTCTCAGCAGAGTGTAGAAGAAATCGTGTCCAGAAATACATACGCACTAGTGTTCTATCAAGCAGCCAACGTGATGCCTAAAGTTTCCTTTTTGTACTCTGTACTAAACGTGCCAATTCGCTACATCGTCAGCCAGCGATATTTCTCAAAAAGAAACGATTGAAAGAATACAGAGCATGGTATAACGCACACTAGTCTTCACAACTTCTCCCCTGTCATGCCGCAGAATTATGGTTCCCATATGATTTCCATAATTGCACGTAATTTTACCGTCATACGTTTGCGTCTTTATTACGCTATCGAAACCACAGACGTAACGATCGTTCCTTTTACAAGGATGGGATTGTCATTTCAACCTGTGAATTATTTAATCCGTCTGTTAAGAGAAAAATAATAAAAGGCGCCATAATTCTGCGAATGTTTCGTAATAAAGTTAGGACTGAGCGAAGCAATGGAACATCCTGGAGGAATATGAATCCAGATGATGTTTCACAGCTTCATCCAGGTTCTAACGCGTGACAGAGAGTTCTTCCGTTTGACAATGAGAAAAGTCTTGATGAGATCTCGTTGCGCAAGAGTCATATCGTAAAAGTATGCGTGTGCTCGAAGAATTTGGTCCGTGACGAAGTTAATCCACAAGACATTGTTTTACAAATAATGAGTATGACTTAGGTTGAGAATGAGGAAGCCACTAATTCTCAAATATCCGGTGCCTGAAGGAATTTTCCAATGAATATTCGAGTGCAAGCTGCTGCTTCGTTCAAGCTAGGGATTCGCAGCGATCGTGAAACTAATAAGAATATGTGAAATGATCAGCGACAAGCTGGCGTCAAAAGGTTGGCTCTGTTGAACAGCCGATCGATATCACCGAAGTTAGCTTGCGAGTTTGCTACAGGTCCCCTGGCACACGTGACCGCAATTTCGGGCACACGCAGCTTCGCAAACAGAGAAATCGTGATTGCACGCGTGATCAACCGTACAATGTTCATACGAATAGAGAAAGAGAGAAAGAGAGATGATAGATATATATATATATAGAGAGAGAGAGAGAGAGAAAGAGAGTGAGAGAAACAGAGGCAGGTACACACAGAACCGATCGAGAGTTTGGGTGCAACGCTTTTTATCGCCCGTTCTGAAAATTACACGCAGGAGCAATATCTTAATCCCAATTCTACGAAGTGACGGTTATCGATTCCGAGGGCGAATCGCGGCGATACGCGTTAAGCCTTTAAAACGTTTGTGCGGGTAATCCTGAAATTGCGTGGAGTCAATCATCGCTGGGGATTGAAACGGAAAGTGCGCATGGTTGAGATCGAGGTGGCATTTCGACATGTTACCCGGGCGTGATGGAAGTGGAAGAGTGGAGAGTGTACGAGAGATGGGACATGCGATGGAAGCGTCCGCGTTCGTTTCCCGCGCGAGTACATGCGCCAAAACTTTCGATCGACGGTGTCGATATTCATATGTATGTATATGTATATCCAGGCGTGTAGATGACGTCCATCGACAAGCAGCAGTTTCCTTACAGGGTGCTGGACGCCAGATTGGTGTCCTCGTGTTTGAGCTGGCCGTCGAGGGCTAGGCCCCATTTATTTTTGTTGTTGGCGACAAGCGGTGTCAGAGAGAACACTTTGCTCAGCGTGAAACCTGGCCCCACCGGGCACCCCTCCCTGACAAACACGTAGCAGAAGGGTGAAGGTAAACGTGCCACGGGCCTAATTATCCGGATCTCGGAATCCCGGCTCGCCCGGCTCATCCGATCACCGAAATAAGTACACGTGATATGTATTACGTTCTGCGCAATTTTCCATTCAACCTTTCCATCGTTTTCGTCGCGAGGTCTGCTTTTAGAATAGCGTAGGCTTCTTTGGAAACGACTGCGTAGCATCTATCGGCCTTTGGCCCTTTTCTTTTAAATTAGATATCCAAGTGAATGAAGCTACTTCCCGGGCGCGTTAATTGAAACTCTTTTAGACTACATTCATTTCCCGGCAGCTCTATGGAGCCACGGGCCGCGCCATAATTGCATTTGAAATTGAAATTTGGTTACGTTGCCCCCCCTCCCCCGTGGTTTCTCCAACCATCCGAGCAACATTCCTGCCGACGTACACTCTTAAACTAAAATTTTACGGTACCGTCGCTGGCACGAAATGAAAGCGCAAGGAAACGGTGACTAACGCTTCCGCGTGTCCATTGGATTTCGTTTCCTATCAATTCCTGTCGCATCGTACAATTTATGTAATCAATTCTGAGCAAACTGAATTCCGTTCGAGATCTTACTACATCTGACTAGCTTTCACGACAGATCCCACGGCTTGAAATCTCTGCTACGGGAGATTTGCATCGAGCCCGATGTACCCGGTTGAAACAGAGCAATAGTAAACTACACGGGCTGCGAATATTATGTATAAGTACACCCACGCGCGTGTATGCGTGTATTCGCGAAACTTCAGCTTGTGCGTCACACTGCAATACAGACTACGGATTGAAAGGGTCCAGGGAGATAGAGAGAATGAGAGGAGGATAAACCTGGGTGTTTTATCGATCAGCATATCAATCGTGGAAAGACACAAACATGGAGATAATAGAAAATAACGTGAAGGGGGATTGGACGAGGGGGTTAGAAAGGGGGACCGATGATCTTTGTACAGGAAAACAGTAGACCACCACCGACGAAGTTCCATATTCATAAAATGTTCCCAGCAAACAACCACCAAGAAAAATACTGGCATTCCACTTTGGAACGGTGTTCCCATACAATATCGTACTTCGTTTTAGCAATGGTCGTCCGCGAAGACAGCAAACGGGCCTGAATGAATTGCTAGTTTCGCCCCGGAGCGTAATCCACCTTTCAATTCGCGGCACGCGTGTCTCACTGTTGCGACAATTGTCCAGATCGAGGGGAAAGAAGAAGAGTCCCAAGAGCTTGGTGAACGGGGATACACACCTCTCTTGAAACCCCCAGAAAAGAAAAACAGGAAAGGAGCGAGGTCCATTAGTGTACGGAACGGCAATGTACATACATACGTTCTTGACTATTTTTAAAACAAGCCCTGGATCGATGGAAGCAGTGAGAGTTTTGCCTAGGATCATTTGGCCCGTTTCCAGTCTTCGTCTCCGAACGTTCGGCAAAGAAAAAAAGTACGGCGACCAATGTTTGAGCACTCACATTGTGCTAGATGCAAGATTGGTGTCCTCGTGTTTAAGCTGACCGTCTAGAGCAAGACCTCGCTTGTCTTTATTGTCAGCAAGCGTCGGCCTTAGAGAAAAGACCTTGCTCAGGGTGAATCCTGGCGCTACCCCTATACTGCCAGTGCAATCATCTTATTTTCCTTTTCGTCATTGCACAATATCCTTTCGGCATTTATCGCGCTCTATCATTGTACACCTAGCGTTAATACTAATCGGGACAGTCTCATGTAGTGCGTCACTTTCTTCGGCTGATTTTCCTGCGTACGACTAGTCTACCATCTAGTTCCATACTTTCGCGTGCAATTAAATTCTTTAAGTTCTTTAGGTTCGACTTTCAGGAAGCTAACTGCGAGAGAAACAAGACAAGCGTTCAAATCGATTCCTATCCACCGTTCTTACTCCAATTCTCCTTCCTAGAGTCGCCGAGAGAACCGACAACGCGTTCGGAACCCGATTTGAACGGTTGCCGAATTTTCGTTCGCCCTGTTCGCTCGAGTCGCAGGAACTGGTACAAGGTAGCCGGTGATACAAGTTATTCGATGCAATGCGAATATCCGAGGCGAGGTGAAGTTTATCATGGCTCTTTGCAATTTATGTGTTCCTGCGCTGGGGGGTCGATAGATCTCGAGTGGCCGGTGTCTAGTCACGGTGGAGAATCTATTACTCGTAAATTTTCAGTAGTTGCCACGGGTATATAAAACACTCGTTCAGGGATATCGACCAATCCAGAAGACAGAATATCTTGGAGCATTCTATAGACTACAGGCGCCGTGTTCTCAAAGTACGTGCATACATATATGTATAATGTATGAGATATAAGATGCTAGGTCAAGTGGAACGAGTCAACCATGATCAGACACGCGACTCTTGTTCTTCTACCACGGAAACGTCGCGAGTTCCTGAATGTTTTCAGTAGGGAGACTTCGAAAAACTTGTAACTCTTGCGAACGCTTGGCAACAGACAATAGTGAGGAGAAATTCGTACGGAATCTGTTTGCATCGCATCTGCCGAATATAATTGAAATGGCAGAGTATGTGGTCGATTCGCTGCCACGCATTCACAATGACTAAATTTTCACGTTTATCTACCGTTCGACTGTCTGAAAGAATAACAAATTGAATAATACTCACTCGCTCTCCGCCTCGGCGACGGTGCACTTGTACTGCGCCGTGGAGAACAGACAAATGTCCGCGAATTGCCTCACGGACACTTTGATCTTTTTAACAGACCGGTTGCTATTGTTCGCTATGTGCACGTTCACGGCAATGTTCTCGCCGTGGTGATAGAGTTCCTTGTCGAGGGACGCCTCGAGATACAGCTTGTTGGGCGACATCATGAACTCTTTGCTGACTTCGACGGAGGGCTGCTCGCCTTGCTTCGAGGGCGCGTACATAATCTTTCGAATGGCCAATCTCACCAAGTCTCTGAAAGGGGAGGAATTTGTTAAAAATAGAAGAAAAAGGGTGGAAAGTGTTTGGAGAGACTAGCTGGGTGGTCTGTTCGTCAAGATAAACATGTCTCGTACCGTTTGTGCGGTTTCTCGTCCTGCGTCACACCCACGAATGCTTTAAATTCGTAGTCGACTCCGCATGGTTTGCCGGTGTCGCCGGGCGCAGGTTGCAGCGTGACCGACGCAGGGCAATGGGGTGGCAGCTCGAAGTAAAATGGGTACGCGTTGCTGCCCAATTTCCTGATCAACCTCTCCTGCAACCGCGTGAGTTCCCTCTGCTGGGAGCCAGGTACCACGGGATAGATTTGATCGGCCGCGAGGTAGAGGTCCTTGCGAAACGATAGCCCGAGAACGTCCAGGTCCTCTCTGCCGTACTTGAACACGGCCAGAACATGGCCGAAGACTTTGCGATTCTTCACGTCGTCCGGGTCAATCAGCACGACCCCGTCTGTAACCATTCGACAGCTATCAGTCAGGAGGCTTTAAGCAGCCTTCACGCTTGAAATTAATTGGCCGCCGAGTAAATCGAATTTTCCAATTGCTATTCGGAGGTACGAGCGAGCGAGCGGACTTTCGAACGGCCATTGATTCTTTCGCTTGAATGGATCGTTCCAATGACACAGATACACTCGGCGTCGAGTAACCCTCGACTGATATCTTGCAACGGCCGTTGCGCAACTGCTAGTGCAAGGTCAATCTCATCTTGATCTTTAAACTACCGGCATGGGTGATCTAAAGACATCTACACCCCGATTCGACTTGTTAATTTGCTTTTGGGATTCTTACCGATAGGGTCGACGTGGGTTATGTGATCGACGAAATCTCTTTTCCCAAGGTACACCGTGATCTTTCCATTCAGACTAGACTTCTTGAAGACACGAGTAGCTTGCCGCTTGCTGGCACTGTCCACAGTGTCCATCGCGCAGATGTCGGGCCCAACGATGGCCCTTAACTCATTTGAGTACTCAGCCTCCGAACACTCGGATTCTGAACTGTCCCACTGCACAGAAAGATGTAACGATTATTGTAAAAGTAGGGAGAACGTTCCTTTCTTCCCAAGCTTCGCCTATTCCGCTTCTAATCAGGGTAAACCGTACAATGATTGGCACTCTATAAACGGAAATCCCAATTGGAATGTCTATATTTTTTTGTGAAGTTTTCATATGGTCTTAATTTTCAGTTATCTCGAGTACCTATTAAGTGTCTTATTTTAAAAATATTCAATGAAGGAGGCACCCTAATATTTGAAGTTATATAGAGAAACATATGTAGTTAAAAACGAAGTTTAAAGTGTTTAAACAGACTATTTCATTAGCTATTAACTACCCACAACACTTAGTAAATCTGTATTTCAATCCATTACTTAGTTATAAAGCGGCAAAATATACTTACCTAACCCTTATCAAAATTTTAAGAAAACGCCTAAACCTCAGCCCTTTGTCCCACTTTGTGGAGTTGCCAGATGTAAAACGACTAGTTCAACTACTGGGCTTTGCAGTGTGGTAGTGAAAGAAAAATAAGAAATTGTAAAAAAGTACTTTCTAAGCTTGTACTTCTTAATATTTGGCTTTTTAAACAGGAGTGCCAATGATTAGTGCAGTTCACCCTAATACCAGATTCTTCGCGAGCCGATTTTCAGCGAACAGTGCACACCGACATCTCGCACACCGGCATTCACCTCCGCTCGAGGACGCGACTCGCACGCATCGTGAATCGACAAAGCCACTGCATACCGTGACACGTAATGTACGCCGAAAAGGATCCTCATCGTCGTGCTTTGAGGACAGCGCACGTAAAACGGCCTTTTGATCGGCGCGCCGTTCAAAGAACCGCCAAAGAGAGGCAGAGAAGAAACAGTATGAAAAGGAGATGAAGAGGAGGTCTATGATACGTTTGTTTCGAGGGGAGCGCCCGATCAAAGCTCCCGGTTACACTATATTTCGCGAAGGGTGTCTTCGAGGATCCGTTTCCAAGAGACAGCGTTTGACGTGCTGCGCCGCTCGCTTCGTCAAGCGCACGGAGCTGGAACTTTGATTTTCAGTCTTGCAAATTTTCCAGCAAATGCACTTCGCTGATACAAAGAGTCGAATTGGTCGGAGGAATTTTTATAATCGAATTCCAGAACTTGTATTTATTAGATACTTAAAAGAGAAGCATAGAGTTTTCTAAATTGTCACCTTCGCCATCCTCGATTCACTGCGTTCTATCCACGCCACTGTTTTCTATTTTTCTCGTATCCGAGAATTTGCTGCGCTAGCGCGATAAATAATCTAATCGCGAAAAGCACGCCCGAGTAATCGTGTTTTAAAGAGCGTTCTTCGTTGAAATCGCTGGATAATCCGATAATAACAACTTCTTTTCGCGAAACGCTGATTTCATATTTCGTGAACGCTTAATTACATTGACACGAGCATTCCTCGATTCGTTGAATTTCTAACTTGTCGATGAAAACGTTGAACGTATTAGTTGACTAGATTTCTTTGGTACAAACGGTCGCGTATTAACGGCAGAATAAATAATGAACGTTGCCATCCAATTGGCTTCGCTTGAAGCAAGAAGAAACACTTTGGCTATGTAATTTCTTTCTTTACTGCAATACAGTTGGCAGGGCACGTATGTACATACAGATGTAATAAAATAAATGGAAAACTCGAAGGGCGAAAATGGCAACAGCAAAAGCGCGAGAGCACGAGCGGTTTTTCAGCAACAAAGTGCAATCCTCGCGGGTGTTGAGCACAGACTAAACAGGTCTTGACAAATAGATGTCAATTTCAATCGACGCCTGTGTGATCCCTAATGCGATCTACCGAGCGATTCATGCTCGCTGGAGCGTGCAAACACGCGAACAGGTTCCGTATCGGTGGTGAGTAGCGATAGCAAAAAGACCACTCCGGCGACTCCGAAAATTCGTTTTTCCGGCAGACCGAGATCCTTTTCCTCGATTCGCCCAACATAATAAAACGCTCGCTCATCGCGGCACTTTCCGCACCGCGAAATGCTGATGCTAGCGCGCAAGCACAAAGACCCTTCTCGAGCGAGGTACGCGTCGATCTGGAGATGTATCAGTCGTGAAACGCAACCGAGCGCGTTCGATGGAACATGCATTCTGCAACACGCGAATGATGCAAGCTAGATCAAGAACGCTCCAAACATGACAAGCGTACCTGCGCATTTAGTGTGCTACGTTAGCAAATGGTAAAAGGAATGAAAGATGCGCGCGTTTCACAATATTCCAGTAGAAATCCTTATTTTATGAGGCAGCCGTCAGAGTTTGCGAATGAGAATGTGTCGGCAAACTAACAACTACATGCGGTGAACGTTGACGGAAAATTCGCTCGAACGGCAAACATCGAGATAAACGGTCCGCCGCGAACGCAATGGATACATTCAAGATCCAACGATAGTTTCGAGCGACTCGCCGGGGAATTATTACGGCACAATGGCACAATAGATTTAAAGCTGGCTAGGATTAAACGGCTGTCGGTTTGAACGCGTTCTGTAGCACGTGAGCGATATAAAGAGCCATTGCGAGAGCGACCGCACGTTACGTCCCGTCCCGTCCCGTTCTTCTGTTCCTGACGCAACGGTTCAGAAAATACTACATACGACGCGGTTTAACATCGACAGCCAACGCAGGCCAAGCCAGACCTCCGTATAATTCCAGCTTCCCAAGCGACATATTCGTGGAGCCTGGTTTCAGGTAGACAACACAATCGCCTTGGAATAGACATCGTTTCGCGGAATCTCGGCGGAAAATCGTCGGGACGAAAGTCTCTTCACTTTTAACATCGCTGCATAATTGAATAACGTAGAGCTCGTGGCAGAAATTAAATCAGCTGAGAGCGGAGCACGGTGCCCTGTGAAGAAACTGTAAAGCTGATAAGCCGCCAAATCGACTCGATTAGCAACGGGGAAAAATCGATTTCACTGTCGCAGGAAGTAGAATGGCACCAGTCAAGTAAAATATAGTCGAGCGTGGGTTGGAACTTAATCTGTAACGTGGCTCCTACTCTGTTCACGTAATTCACGCAGCTACGTTGTCCCAATCCGAGGGAACCATGGGAATCCATTCGGCGGAGTGCCATTTCCAACGGATACAGTCGTACGATTTCGTACTAATTACGTCACGACTATTATTTCCAAGCTGATTGTGAAGCGAACTGGTAAATGTGACGGGGCTCGCTGAGCCTCCCAAGCAATCAGCTTCAACATGGCTCACGTGGGAAAACACACGAGACTGAGGCTGCAACAGCGCTGCTATTCTCAAAGCGGAGAAATATTTGAAAAAACGGCGATGTTCGCGAGAACGTTTACCTAATTTGCTGCAGCGATAGAAGGCGGATTGTTCGAGGCGGGATGAAAGTGTTCAGAAGATACAGGATTATGTTTGAAGGGGCAGGAAAATTGCTGCTTTAATATTGCAATTTCCTTCGGAAATAGACGCGTTTTCCACGGCTTTGATGCGGCAGAGTTTATATGATGGTTACGACGACAGTTTGTATACGTGCACCGAACGAGGGTGCAGAGGTAATGAACGTCCCACTATACTAAATTGCAAAATTTATTACTTATTATCAGGAACATGCGTGCACTTGCACGCGGTCAGAAGGCGTAGATCGCCAACGAGATCGTTTAAATTGCATGCAGAAAAGCATGGGAAATGGAAATGCCTGGGGATTTCAGCTATAGGTTCTTATAAATATTAAGTGAGAATGAAGTTGCGGGTGATGATAAAAAAGAGAGAAGATAAACGGGAGAAGGGAGTTTGGCTGCATATTCGAAATGCATTAATCCTCTGGTAAATTCATGGAGCACGTAACGTTACCAGCAGACTTTAATCCCCGGGATTAAGTGGCGGCCATATTTGTTATTTCGTCGTGCGTTTGTTGTTATTATTATATTAAACTCGGGGATTTCGAATTGATAGCGTGCGTGAGTAAGCCTCGCCATTGCGACACGATCGATAGCGCACTGATCGATCTACAATAATTAAATATCTAGAGCATTTGTCGTAAATGTCCAAACTGCTTTACCCGACATTGCTTCGGTAAATTTCATTATTGCCACGAAACTTTAACCAACTTTTGTCTCCGTCAATATTTAGTTATACAGTTTCCGTAGAACGGGTCGCGTTCGAGTAATTATTTGGTTAGTAGTATAAGAAGTTTGTTTCTCCGATATTCTGTCTTTTTCGTAATTCTAATTGATCATCACAACATGATAACCAGAGTTAGATAAGTTTCAACGACTTTGTATGACAGACTTGAAGATATGAAATCTTTCGCGACAAACCTGACGAGCGCGGGAAGGAAATGCTGCGATAAAATCGTAGACGAACACGCCTCCCGTACAAATGAATTATTAAGCCTGCTAATTAGACCGGCTGTATATTAAGTCCGATTCTGACGATAAAACATTTCCGATTCTACGTGAGAAAAGCAATCCAGAAGTCGCGCGGACACCGTTTACAATGAAAACGAGTGAAATACTACCTTGCTTTGTTTCCGAGGAATTTAATTGTGTTATCAGTGTCAAGAAAACCTATTAAAAACGGATTTCCACGGTTGTTACACTGTCGGTTTAAAATTGCAGGCGAAAGATCAAGAAAGAACGTCGAGCATTGCAATTGTTTTCCTTCCATTTTCACTTCCACGCTTCCAGATTAAATTCCACCGATCCAATTATACCAAGTCGTAAGTCAGCCAGCTACAAACTTATGCGGACGTTCTAGAAAAGTTGAACGATCCATTATTTCGCGCGACGCTGCGACACGGTAACAATTTCACTTGTGTCATGCTCCAGTAGCTATTTTCTTCGCGGAGAAAATCATATATTTGACTATGAAATTGATCAGCATCTGTGTCGAAGTGGCTGGCCATAATCTGCTTGAAAATTGAACGATACCTATGTTCATTCGCTAAGAACGTATCATCGATCTGGGAAACGTGTCGCGCGATTTAATCGCCCATTGCACGATCGCGCCTTTTAATCTTCAACGACGCATTTAAGGCCATAACGAATTCCAAAGAGAACCTTTCGACTGTTTAAAGGTTACCGTCATCGCATTTGCATCGAAAGCCGAACATGTGGCGTACGTTGCGCTTTGATGCAGGTCATGGTTCGCGGCCAAACGATTCTCATTTAGAAGCTACGACTGTTACTCACCCTTTCCCAGCGACTGGGCGCAAGGGCAAGAGAGTTTCCAAGTTAGAAATTTGTTTGCAAAGCCTGATAAGCAAGTAGCGGCGTCGAGTGCTAATCTATGAGAAAGGTGACATGCTGCTGAATCGATCGTGGCAGTAAACGTCGAAACTGTCGGGCGTATAGTCCTCGGCTATAGGCAAGATTCCTTCAGATTTCTTAATTAGGCTGTACGTGGTTCTTTAAAGAATCAACCGGTCTCCCGAAAATCCTTGTGCCGGGCGATCGGTGCCTATGACGGCCACGCGGTGCACGACACGCGATTAAATTTCTCGGTTTCGTACACGCGCGCTCTTTCTTTGTGACGCACGTAGAGGTACGCTTGTTATATTCATAGCGAGAGTACTTCCAGGAATCTTAACGGCGGATTTGAACGTTAAACACGCTGCGGCTGGAATACCAGCTCGTTACGTTGAGTTATTTTCGGTGGACTATTAAAATTTTCAGTCGTTGAACGCATTTAGGGTCCGCGTTCGAGCAGAGAAACCCGGCACAGTCGACTTGGTCCAGCGCTGACTCAATCATTCAACTTTCGGCACAAAATTTAGGCATCATAAAGAAGGCCGGCTCGTTGGCGGATGAAAGCGGCAGCGTTTGTGAGTCGGGGATCGATCATAGCCCCTCGAAGAAATTTGATAAACATTCCGCTCCTCCCCAGTCTGCCGGAATGTCGTGGGAATCGGTCGTTATTCTTTTTTAAAAGCCGCAGGAGGTACCACGGTAGAGCAACCGATATCCGTGAGAACGATTTTTGCGGAGACATGCCGACGATTCCGCGATCGCTCGAAGCCAATTTCTGTGTCACGATCACGATCAATCCGGATGTGCGCGCGGACACGATATGTTCGTCAGTCATCGAATACCGACTAATTCAAGGCCGACCAGTTCGCGTAGCCAGAGGTCCTTGATCAGTTTCGCAACGATCGCGCGTATACGCGACAGCGAATTCGTGCACTGGACGATTTTTCGCGGCTGGTCGGGACTGAATCGCGACGATTCTATTCACTCGAATCCCGAATATGCACCGTACCCAATTTCTTTGATCGCTTTCACCGGTAGTAACTCATACGCCATTTATGGAAATCTGTTGCAGGGAGGACCCGATTAATTTTGTCTTTCAGAAAAATTTATTTCGCCGCGGCTCGCGTCTCGTGCTCGCAAGACATCGTCGTTTCCTCAGGCGAAAAAGAAATTGGGTTAATTAATGCGATCTCGTGATTCGCTTCACGCGAGACACACCGCGAGTCTCGCGATCAAAGTTCCCTACGTGACCTACACAACTTACTGCGACTTGTGCAAATGATTCGCTGACCGTATGAAAAATTGCAACATTGCTCCGTCCGCCTCGCAGAATGATATTATTTACATTGCAAATAAGCAGCATGGCTCGAGGCACGGACGATTTACTTATTTTTCGTTTCGTGATTATGGGGAAACTGGGACGAGCAATATCGATGAAAGCACAGGGCTATATTTTACGACGTTGCATCGGGGAATGTTATTAAAATTCTACTAATAACCTACGGGTGGGTTGAATGCACGACGGAAGCCGGCAAATTCTTTCCATTATACCACGACGGCCTCGCAGCGGAGACGGATACAATAAAATTTATTTTTATCCATTATATTATTTGAGGATTTCCTTATGATCACGTACTCGCCGCACTAGATCCTTCACTTGTCTCTTTGCTAAGAAATGAAAAATCGAAATAATCAATATTCAATTCTGATCTAGTTATTCTATATAAGTCCGCAAATAAGGAATATGAATATAAAATACCACAAAAAACAATACAGTATCAATAATTGTCATATTTAATTATTTATTGAAATTTTGTATATATTCTATATATATAAATTGCTTTTTAATGTTTTGATAATACTAATATTGACATTTATTATTTTATTATAATGTTTTACTACAATTTTTATTATAATTACTATATTTATATACCTACTAAATCTTAGTTAACTCAATCAAAATAACTTTTAACCTAAACATGTGAATTATTACCATATTGTGTGTATTCCTTTATTTTTGTCCCAAATCCCCACTCAAGTGCGGCACTGTGGGCCATAACAAATCAAAAGTCGAGTCTGGACTGAAAAGAAACTGACTTGCGCGGTCGCGTTATTGTTGGAAAAAGTGTTCACAAGGGATGCCAAAGTTTTAATCAAGCACAGATGACATTCATGGGATCGCGAAAACGAAAACGTACCTACGGTGGAAAGTTTTCGTGCGTGAAGAATACGCCGTGGATATTACGTTGTTCTTCGCCCGGCGTCGTAAAGTTTTAATGAAAGATCCGAGAAGAGACGATCCCCCATCGCGATTCGAAAGAAACGAGGGGTCGACTTTCATTTTCGCTTGGGTTTTAGTAGAAAGGTACGAGCCACCGTTATTATCTTGTTGAACGAGGACGAAATTTCACTAGCCAGGTATTGTGACACGATTTCGAGGGTACGCACAGCGGTACATAAAACCACTTTTCTCAAATCAGTCTACAGGTCGTAATTTTTCATTGAACTTGTCAATTTTTTTTTAAATTCTTCGCAATTAAATTATCTATCGAGCTGTCCGGCCTAAATTTTGAATCGCGTTTCCGATTTTTTTGTATTTAGCGAAACCTTAACACCTTACAGCACCTTAAGAAGATCAGTATCGATAGAGAATTTAGTTGCGAAGAATTTAAAAAAAATAAACGTAAACTGATTTGAAAAAAAAAATTATGTACCACTGTGGTACGGCTAAGTAGCGCTGATCAAAGAAATTAGAGGTGCGAAAGTAATCAGAGTAATTAAGAAGAAATCGGTGGGATCAGAAAAACTTTCAGTATCGTTCGTGGCATTCCTTAGCTGTTTTATCGCTCGGTACAAACAGCGCGGCGAAATAATCCCGTCTTAATTGCACCGCCTTTCACGATCTTCCGGTGCTATAGAATCTTCCGGTCAGATTGACGATCGCCTTCCGGTCTACTGACTCCTCGAATAAAGCACACCGACCACGGAAACAGGTGGTGGTCTGGCAGAGGATGACGAACGGCCGTAACGTGGTGTGAAGTAGCCGCGCGAAAATCTCCGATTAAATTCAGCGAAAGTCTCATAGCTAACGTTCAAATGACCTGCAATCGAATTACACAAGGGAGAAGCATCAAGATACGAGGGTCGTCTTCGTAGAAATAGATTCCACGTCGATTATCCGAGGACCGAAAATAAACGGGGGTTGATCGCCCCGTAATACCGTTCGAGCTGAATAAGCAATTCATAAACCGCCGAGTCCAGATCGATGTTGGCCCTATCGGCCGAAATGCATGGCTCTCCGTCTACGACGTCGGCGTCGTGAAACGGTATTCGAGCCAATGAATGAACCTTATCTCGCAGCTAGTCGTCTTCGGGCCGTGGCGTGACAACAGAACCGCTTCGTTATCTGCCCCAGTTCGCGACGTTCCGCTGACTTCCACCGTGGAACTCTGAGCACGCACATTCCAGCTTTCAGCATCATCCCCTTCGAAAAATCCTCGAAAACAATCTCGGGAACCACTCCGGTGGATTAATATATGTATTCCCTGTTGTCGGCGAAGTGTGCAATGTTTTCTTCCCAACGAGATTCCAGGAGAAGATGCGTCGGGCCATCGTTACGGCGCAGATGGTTTTTTTCTCCTAAGCGACCGGCATTCCAGAAATGCCTATCAATTAGCGAATGAATCACACGCTTCGCGATGCAGATCGCCGTTTTTCCTGTCTACGGAACAGTATCTCGAAATCGAAGCGACTCGCGAAGGATATACGGATCGTCGATTACGCATACAATGAATCCTCGATCCCATTGTTCAATCGTGATATCCTCCGCGTAGCCTGTCATCGATCACCGATGGAATCAAGGACAGGGGGCATCGCAGAACACACAGCTAGGCTGCGTTTTCACTCTGTTGCGACAAAAGGCGTGATTTCAATGGGAAGAGCGAATAGATTCAATGCATGTATCGCTCCGATTACTGGCCAGCACTTCTCGTCAATCACATCATGATCCGTGAACTGTTATATTAACGGGTTATCGATTTCGATCGCAAAATCGCGACACTTATCGAAACTGACGCTAGTTGCAACCTTTGAACTCGGATTCAGTCGAATTAGAAGCTTTTTTCTCGAGTTTCGATCTACACGGTCCCGCTGCGATAAAGAAACTTGTAGTTTGCGCAATGTTTAATAGGCTTCGCTGGTCACGCTGATTAGCAGGCGTGAATCATGATTTCGGTACAGCGATACGTATTTTGGAGTCTAATGTTATAATTCACACGAAGAAACACGATTCTCCAGCTCGAGTAAACCCGCGAAATACGGGTGATTCTTTTGTCGTAGAAGACAGAGAAATTTCAACTGAAATTTCTCTCTGTAAATGAGAATTTATCCAAGATAGGTACTTCATTGACGGAGCTCGCATAGCGCGGCTTGATTGTGCCATCGCGATTCAACGGCATGGAATTTCAATGGAATTCGTTTATACCGCGCTGTCATTTGTGAAACTGTATCGGTGGATTCGTGAAAAACCTTCCCCTTGGAATTGATACCCTGTGAAACAGAAACTACCCGAACTTTGCGTCCGATCAAACGCCGCGGTGAAATGGAAAACGGGAGCTGAATGGCACGGGCGATACCCAGGCTGTCGTTTATCGGGAATTCTCTGTGCGTTTATACAGTGCCCAAACATTTCATTTACAATTCGATGGGGCGGGTATTACAGGGACCTTTACTCTCCCTCTCCGGGCAATTATTGCTAATCGACGATTATAAATAACTGATGATGCCGATGAGCGAGAGGAATCGTGTTGTCGCTGGCAATAATAAATACTTGTTAATAAATATGACGAAACTAGAAATGTATCAGTGAATGAGTTCTTTTTATTCGCCTGTTGAACTGTTCCATTAAATTTCATCCTTAATTCGGATTATCGCGTGTACGTTTGGGAATCTATCACTATCTACATATTTGCGTTTCCATGCGCAGTGGATTAGGAGGAGTGTAATCTCCGAGCGCTACGTCGCGTCGACGGGATAATTTTCGTTATCACGGGGGGGTTTCCCGTGCCGGCTGTAACGTCAACGGAAACGCAAATATGATCGAGCAATGGTAAAAGATCTGCTCGCAATGGTCGATCGTTGGACAGCTGCGCGGTGAGGAAGAAAATAGTAGAAAGGGGATGAAAATAAAGCGTGTGTAACGCGATGGCGCATCGCGCGAATTCGCTGTCGAAATATCGATAAGCGGCCGGAAACGTTTTGCGTGCAGAGGCGCATTTAATTTCGCTTGGTCGCTGGGAAATTAGTATGCAATGCGGCGTGCAACGACGCTGTGTCGTTACGTCCGCGTTCGACCACGTCAAATTAAAGGAACGAAATACATATGTAGCCTGGCTGAGGAAAGCGACGTAAGCACAGAGCAGCATACGCAGCGAGCAAACGCGCGCATACAAACTACACACGCACAGGCTGCTCCCACGGTGTTCGGCCATTTTCCCATGGATTTCGTGCAACCGGTTCCGAAAACGTACCGGGAGCCTTTAATGCGTGAATGGGACTCTGTACGGTCGCGGCCATTCACCTCCCGTGATTTGGCCACAGGCCTAGCTTTTATTCGTACGCATCCTACCGAGCGGACTAACTTTTTCCACGCCAAGCGTTCGCAGCCAAACGTTTCCTCTCCTTTTGCTCCGTTTCCTCTCGTTCGTCGCTTCTTTCTTTTCCCCCTTTTACGCGGGACCGTTGGCGGTCGGTCACGCGTTCACGGGATACCCGAGAATTTCCCACAGAAACGTTGGACTGGCACGAGACACAGATCGATCGCACGGCAGTGTCCGTGCATTCGTTTTCGACTCGCGCGAAGACTCGTCAAAGTAATTTCCCTCGAGGAACGTTGACACACCATCGGTCACACGTCCATCACGCTTGAACGCGCTTTTTTTTTTTCGCTCCCCGTCTCCCAGTGCGTGCACGCATCGCGATGGCACGCGGGTTATGATTCGGTTTCGATGATTCCATGACGACGAATCGATCGTATTTCGGATGTACTTTAAAGGACACTCTTGCTGCGTTGACTTCCCACGAGCTTTCGTAAGCGCGTATTCGTAGCACGGCACCAAATTCGGGGGCAAGGAGAGGATACAGCAGCGCGGCGCAGAAGTCTGCATTAAAACCGGACACAAATGCTTAACCTATATTTTCGAGTTAATGCAAGGAAGGGCCGGGGTCGGACTTTCGATTTCGCGGTTATAGATCTCGCCGCAGGCCGCCGTCGGTGGATACTTGCACGACCGACGCGACGGTCGGCTGTGCCTATTCGCGGCGACGGGAAACGTGTTCCCAGTTCGGCGATTGTTTACAACGACGGTGAAAGAGGGAGATTCGGTTTGCGAACGCATCGCATCGCTCCTATCCCGGAGAATTCTAATGCGATATTTCGTTGGGTTGGCGCATGTGACCGACGGAAATGTGGTGTGATGGTCCGTTTTTCACGCTTGAAAAAAAACTACTAGTTTTTACGAAGAGCTACACTAACCGTTCTTGTTTAATACAACACCCTCCGGTCACGCTATCGCTCCCGCTCCGAGAAGCACGAGCAACGAAAACGTCGTCGCGTGAACGTTGTAGCGAGATCTTACCTAATGTTTCTTGGCGTCGTGGCCCACACCCTTTTCGAGTCTAGACCAACTGTCACTGGTGACGCCCACGGTCGCACACGAGTCCTCGCCGCGACACGCCGCTTCACGACACCCACTGCTTTGCTCTTATTTACGTGGAAAACGCGAAATCTACAAAGGAGCGAATCGTCAGAAACGTACACTGACTGTGATTACTTCGCGAATGCCCCGAGCACGTCACGTATCGAGAAGCCAGCGCCGCAGTGCGAACTGCTCGCACGCTGCCTCCTGCCTCAGAAGCACGTCTAGGGTTTTTTGCCGCGGCTACTCCAGTCATGCCTGTAAACAGTAATTTTTTGTTTACATTCGAACCTTTCCTCTTCGCGTGTACGTTTTGAGTGGACGTCTGCGATCAACTTGCCCGTACTTTGTCACCTTTGCAATTTCTTTTGCGTTTCAAACGTTCAAGGAAATTGCTTCGTTTGCCCGGAGTCGGTCCTTTGCGAAAGATTTAACGACTCGGTTAGGGCAGCCCGGACAGTGCTAGGTAAAAATCACAACGAATTATTTAAAATACCACTTTAAACAATGGACGCCAAGGGGAATGCAAATAAAATAGTATATCAAATGTAACGTGTAGCCGAACAATTAAACAATAATATTTTATTCTGCTTTATACTTTCAACCTTGAAACTGTAACGTTAAAGTAGCTTGCATCAGAGAACATAAGGCTCCGGATGCGTCATTGCGTGTAGAACCACGTTCTGTTTTCATTGAATTCGGGAATAAAGTTCCTCGTTCGTTGTTTACTCTGTCAAACACGTATTTCGTCCGCCTCCGTTACCTATACTCTATTAATCTCAATCAAATAGAGCCCATTAAGAAACAGTTAATTCTCCGAAATAGCAACATGGTAGATGACACGAACGACGAGGCAATAGCAAACAAATCCGCCGAATGTAAAGACCATCCTAAAATGACAGCTGCAGAGGAACGTTCCGAATATTTTAATAAGTTGGAGAAATGGTTGCACGAAGCTTACGCCTGGCAGAGCATGGCTACGATGTTTCCATATTACCTAATGTCTGGTCAAATACTGAATCCAGCATCTGGTACGACTCTAGTTATATTTTTCTATCGCATTTCTGCGACGTTTACAATTTATAAATGTTCATTGCATTTCCTCAACATGATAAAATTATTCTATAAAATAGAATAATTATAGGTATACCGTCGTTCTCCTCTCAAATACCGAATATAGCGAGTACGCAAAGGTTACTTATTGGCGCGACTGGCCAGCAGATCGATCCGTTAAGACAGAGAAGGGCGCAAGACCGTATAGGACCTCCATTTCAACCTCCCGGAACCGAAGGTAGAAGGTTATAATGATAACTCCTGAGTTCATCGCATTCCAACAGAGGTTCAGCCAGTACCATATGTGCTTTTGATACAAAAACACTGCATTCCGCACGGTCGTCTCTCTCGTATGTAGCCTGTTTATACATCCGAGTATGCCCTTAAACAGTAACGTATAAATGTTTCTCAAATGCAGTATTTTTGAAACATGCGTCTTCATTGTTTATCATTTGATTTAAGAGTGACTGTATTTATTGAAATCTGAGGACATGTAATCTTTCAGGTTTCGAGTATCGTATACCGCCAGTATGGAAACGATTCGCCGCTGAGTTGATAGATTTGACAATGTTATTCCTCTTGAAATTCTCCATTGCCTTTATCGCCATTGATGTTTTCGCTTTCATGTACGTAAAAAGGAGAGGCTATGCTCAGTCTGTCCTTTCTCCTATATACTTTTAATATGCTCTATATTTATCAGCGTTGCATATTCTTCCAGAAATATAGACGATTTGCGGATGGACTTGCGAATCGATTATAAAATGGCTTTAGATATGACATATGGAATGTTAGTATTAGAAATGATCCATCGCGTGATAGTTTGCATTTTTGAGGTGAGTGCATGATCATTGAAAGGCGGCGTAGAGGATTGATTAACTGAGATTGGGAAAAATTATAGGCATTTTGGCTGCAACACGGCGTAAATGGTCGTATAGGTGGTGCGACCCCTGGGAAATCTATGATGGGACTAAGGGTGGTTCAGTGCCGCAACGTTACACCCGTCGACCGACCTGATGACCCCAATCTTGTGCTTGTTTCACCAGGAACAGATTTAGGTCTGCCGCTCGCGCTTGGCCGATCGGTTGTGAAGAATTTGATTTCAGCGATTCTATTCCCAGTAGGCTTTACGCTATTTTTCTTTAGATTTAATAGAACCGTTTACGATCTACTTTGTAACTCTATTGTGGTTGAGGATCCTTACAGAAACTTAAATATCAACAGACTCCATCAACAGTAAATGTGTACTTCGAAAGATCCAGATATGTATGGATGCGCGGGCGTATGTCATATGTATATAAAATGTATAAATCAACCATAGCGATGTTGCGACGTATTTTTCTAAAGTAAGAGGTGATTTATAAATGTACCAATGTAATCTAAAAAGACTATGTAATATATCGAAACCGAGTGTTTACGAGCTATTTAAGGAGGAGCAGTTAATTACATTAAACCTACGGAAAATGTACAGATTCTAACTATTACAGTAATTAATAAACCATTTTATAGTTTATCTTTAATTGTTTACACTTTACATATTTAATGTTTGCCCTCCAGAATAGAATAAAGGGGGCTTCAAGGGATTCTATTTTTTATCATATCATGCGTAGTATTTCAAATACGTTTGTTTTAAATTTCATTCAGTGTTGTTGTTATATTATAGTCTGGTTTGAACTAGTGCTGGGACTGTTTGTCGAATTTTTCGGTATTCGAATATTCGAATACTTCAGTTGCTCAATTATTTAGCGAATATAATTCGAATATCCAAGTATTCGGATACTATTCGAATATTTAATCCTGATGTATTCGAATAGTATGGTGTGAATTATAAAAGTTCTTTAGGTTCATTTTTTTACAAGCATTTATTTATTATAGCAGATTCGGCAATCGGCACTAGTGCGCACTGAGTGCGAGTTTTCTGGCTTCTACTTGGCTAAAAGTCGCACTCAGTCCGAATTCGATAATAGTTTCAGTTGTGTGTTCGTTAGTTTGATAGGGTGAAATCTTGTAAGCTAATAACTTGATTTATAATTCATACCATACCATACTATTCAGTTATGAATACATTCGAATATATATTCGAATACAATAGTATATTCGAATATTGAAATATTCGAGTAGTATTCGAATACTTAAATATTCGAGTAGTATTCGAATACTTAAATATTCGAGTAGTATTCGAATACTGAAATATTCGAGTAGCATTAGAATAATTAAATCTTCGAATAGTATTCAAATTCTTAAGTATTCGAATAATAACATTCGAATAGTCAAATATTCGAAGTTTATTTGTAGCATTCGAATACTTGTAAAATATTGGTAAATTAAATTATTCGAATAGTCCCAGCCCTAATTTGAACGTTTGAACGCCATCTGGGGAGAAGGCGGCTGGCGACTAACCAATGACGTCACTTCCCAGTTAAACGTGGCTGCCTTGCGATTCAAGGAAGGAGTGGCTTCGCGATCTGTCAAGTTAAATGATTCCTTCTGAAAGTTAATGACTCGTTGCATCGGTTAAGTTCTACTCGTGACTTCGGTACTGATAACTCATTGCGCAGTAGTTCTGATATACAAGGAAAATGTCATCTTCGGGTGATTTTGGAAACCCGTTGCGGAAATTTAAGCTCGTCTTTCTCGGCGAACAGAGCGGTATGTATTTTCCCCATATACTTCCGTCGATTTTCGATCAATATTGCCGATGTACCTCGCGGTTTTATCTTCCCGACGATTTCTTCTCCGCCGAAAACCATCGTTTCCGTCCATTCCCGATTATTATTCTAGGTTATAGATCAATATTTCTGCTTACTCTGTAATTTAATAGTTCCGATCGAATTCGGCGTCGTTCTTGTTGTCACCTTTTCAATCTTCTATTCAGCCTGCTTCGTAATATATTTATTTACATCTCACGATCCCCGCAATTCAACGCGGACTGGTAGAAACGTCCTTTCTCCCCGATTTCGATAAATATGTAATACCATTGATGTTCATAATTCATTCACCTTCCTTTATATGGTTGTATGGTGTATTTGTTTCCCTTTAAGCAGTCACAGAATACTTTGAAACAGCACATTTGTGGTGCAATTGAAAAATCTATTGGCAGTAGATTTGGTTAAATAACTTATGCTTCTCCCTGGAAGACATGATCTACTTATTTTATATTTATTTAAATTATCAACAATATAGTCTAATTGTGATGCTAGCACATCGTTGTATAAAACTTTAATCCAGTGTTTGGAAAAATTCATAATTTCAATTCTAATTTCATAAGTATTTAATAATGCGTAACTGACTTATATTATTTGTGTGATTTGGTGTTGCAGTAGGGAAAACGTCTCTCATCACACGGTTTATGTATGACAGCTTCGACAACACGTATCAGGTATGAAAAGTTTCTTCATATATACATATATGTGTGTTATAATATTTATATGTATTTCATCTGTTTTGTCAAAAAAACGTATGACTCTGACCTTAAATCTAGTTTAAATATATAATAGAGCAATAAAGGGTAGATTAATCCATTAAAGGATTACATAAATTCATTTGTCATTAAGATTTATTTTACATGTATCGTTTATGCATATTGAACATTACTTTATGGAATTTATGAGAACTTTGGCTCTTATGAATACTTCATTAAAGAGCCTATTACTTGTCTCCTTTATCGTTCAACCCACATTAAAATCTAGTGAGATCATCTGATTCCATTGACACACTTTCCAATCACCTTATAAGAATACAGCGAGTCTTTAATTTCATTTTGTTGCGTGCCTCGATTAATCGAGCTCGACAAGAACCTTAAAGTGAAATATGTTTCTATTCTAAAGAATAGTCAATATTAGATGTCAGGGGCAAATGCTAGCAGGAGAGGCAGTAGGGAAGCCAGAATATTGACTTTTTCTAATAGACAGATTCATAAAAACAGAATTCTAGGATTATCATAAGAATTTTATTATTATATTCTTTTATGAACAGTAATATCTTTTGATGAACATTAATTTCTAGCTCTTCTGTGATTAAGTATACATTGGTAATTAAAAGGACATTAACATTAAAGATGTTATAAAAGCATTAAAGATGTTAAGATAATCCATTTTCAATATGTTCGTTTCTCTCTGAAATATATATACAAAATTCACTGAAACATATGGTAGGGGTGGTGCACAAAATAATAATGTAACGCATTATTATTTGTTGCAGGCAACGATAGGTATAGATTTTTTAAGTAAAACCATGTATTTAGAGGATAGAACTGTAAGATTACAGCTGTGGGACACCGCGGGCCAAGAGCGATTTAGATCCCTGATACCCAGTTATATCAGAGATTCTACAGTGGCGGTTGTCGTGTATGATATTACTAGTGAGTGTAGTTTACAGTAGAAGCGCAGCGTTGGCGGTCAGGTGTTGTTGCATTGGCTCAAGTGAACTATTTACACAGATGCGAACTCATTTCATCAAACATCGAAATGGATCGATGACGTACGAGCCGAAAGAGGAAGCGATGTAATTATAATGCTAGTGGGTAATAAGACAGATTTGAGCGAGAAGAGACAAGTATCGATGGAAGAGGGGGAACGAAAAGCTAAAGAATTGAACGTAATGTTCATTGAAACCAGCGCTAAAGCTGGTTACAATGTAAAGCAAGTACGTGCTCCTGACATTAGCTTATACTTTCATTATACTTTAGCCATAATCATGAGATAATAATGGTATTTGGTTTAATTCTCAGTTGTTTAGAAGAGTAGCAGCAGCTTTACCAGGCATGGATTCCACTGAAAATAAGCCTCCTGAAGACAGTATCCTTTCCAAAAGATGCGTAATGTACACATTTGCATGATACATTTACATATACTCATATTTCAGGAATTTTTCTTTCTTCGAATCCAGCAGTACACCCTACATCCTCAATTTTTTTAATCGTAATTACGTTTCTTATGATCTTATTAATTACTTTCAGAGTAGTCTCATTTGAGTGTATCATATTTATTTATTCTATATTTTAGAGGAAATTATCAATTTCCGAAATTTCAGACATCTTCCAAAGTAACGTCGTACTTAAATATTTATATGCATAACTTCACGTGTCTTATTAAGGTTTGTCGTTATCGTTGTCGATACCGTCGTTTCGAATATATATTACTTTTAATATTATTATTTAACATTCTTAACATTTTCAGTTTTCGTTATATTTTTTGTGTTTTCCTTAATATGTTCGTAAACCCGTAGTGCAAGAAGTAGTTCTCAAGGACACACCAATTGAACTAAAACCATCGGAAAGCAGTTGTGCATGTTAAACCACCGATCAGCCTAATGGTAGACAAGGCACTGATTGAAGTTAAATTATAAATTAAACTTTCAACGCTAGGACAGTGAAATTCAGTCTGTGTCTTTTTCACAGTTTAAAATGTGGAAAGTAATAGCACTGTACTAAATAGCTATAATTCTTTATTCATGGAAAATAAGTATCACACGGTAGCTTAAACAGACTGCTTTTACACAATAACGTGTTCGCGTGTATCAGCACATTGTAGCATCCACGTAATCCGATTTATTTAAACTCTGGAACTCTACATCAAAGCTGCAGGCTTTTTTTAACATGTCGATAGCTGATTATTTTCATATTTAGATAGTGCATTGATCTTGTTTTCTTTTTTAATTGGAGAATAAATTTTTTTAATACATATTCTGTTCGTCGCGTGTACTTATCATAATTTTAACTTTAATTAATTAAAATTTCTGTATTTTGCATTCTGGAAAAGAAGACTTAACGAAATACTAGTCGTGTGCATGATCAGTGTTGCAGTTGCATGACGTGGTGCACTTATATATATATATATATATATATATATATATATATATATATATATATATTGCTATGTATATGTAAGATGCAATGAGGTGAATTTAACTGACGCTAAAATCGTACAATTGCGTATTGCGTAAATGCAGTCGAAAGAATAGTCGGCCACAATTGTTCATTCATATGAATCGATTGCGAGTACCAGCAATAAGAATCTTGTGTATCACGATTCCATTCAATTTACATTTGAACTGATATATATACATAGAACACAGGAAATCTCGTACATAGTACGTACTTGTGTGTGTACTACAGATGAATACAAAGAGAATAACTTTAAGAAAAAGAAGTGCAACGATGCAAAAACTAGCAGCTAATGTTGTCTCATTTTTTTAAGAATATTTTAAGAAGACATTGCTCACGCTCGATAGGTTTTCCTTGATTTGGAACTACCATTGCATACATTAACACATTGCATACATTTCCTACTCAAGTATTATTCATACATTTCGAACTCGATTAGACTCATTTATACACATATACAAAAAAGAAGAAGAAAAACAACGTGTAGTTAGAAAAAGTGATTCAGAAAGAGATACTGACAAAATTGCATTTGTATATATTAATTTAAAATCGGGATATGGCTAGGCAGAATGCTATTATATCTAATATTGTGACATTTTTGTTAATAATTATTGTAATATTTTTATTTATATAAAAAACCTCAAATAGCATTATTATTTTTCTTTTTACATTAATTTCTCAAAAATCCACACTCTTTTCTTGCCATTTTTTCCCTATAAATATACGTGTACGTATTTTTGCTTCACGATTCGCGCGAAAAAACTGGTTTCTTTCTGACTACTCTCAGTAGAATTTATAGATATACAATATTTTATACTATATCGTAAGATTATGATAAACAGCACTCAATGTATAATTTTAATTAAGGTGCTTTGTGGCTGTAAATTTCACTACAATTAATATTAGGGAATGCTCCGTCCCATTTTTGAACTATTTAAATTTTATATGCTTTTTAAATTACAGCTATTCTAGCTTCGAGAAAAAAGTCAAATACATATACTTAATGACTCAAATTGAATGGGACTAATTTTATGATTAATGTTAAGAGTCGTACCGTATGTGTTTTAACGATTCGTAACGATGTTACAATTGTACGGTGTGAAACTTGTTACGCTGCCTAAATGCAAGGGATAATTAAAGTCTACAATATCATTCCTAAGGCCTAACGTTCTTTGCATTAAATGTTTCTAACGAGGGAAGATCCCGAACCTGGAAATTCGAAAAATTCTGAGACTTTGTAAATATGTAGGGAATTTCCTCCTGAGTACAACGCAATTTTTATTTGCTGTCCAAATTCACTCTAAGGAGGTGTAATTGACCGCTGAAATCCGGTTATTTTTCGATTTTGTGTTATAATTCGTGAACTGTAAAATAATTTTTTCACCAAATCAGAGATCTAATTAAAAGAAGTAACATTTATCTGGAAATTTGTTTTCTATCTCTTACAGTTCGCGAGTTATGTCACAAAATCAAATTCAGTGGTTAATTTCACCTCCTTCGAGTGAATTTGGGTAGCAAAGAAAAATTGTGTTCTAATCAGGAGGAAATTCTCTACATATTTACAAAGTTTCAGAATTTCTTGAATTTTCGGGTTCGGGATCTTCCCTTGTAAGATAACAAATTTCCATTATGATATTACGCGAGAGTGATCCTTTCGGTAGAAATACAGCACCCAACGCTCTGAATATAATCAGATCTGTGTGGTGCGTACACGACGTAACGCGATGAATCTCATGAAATCAAATGGTCACTGTAATAACGCCTTAACACACGAAAGCAGCTGTCGACTTGCAGAATCAATCACCGATGCAGAACGGCTCCGAGTCGGAGGGGGAGAGCGGCTGCATTTGCTAGGGAGGTGGTTTATCAGTGTGCAGCTAATAATGCTAACTCCTTTGAGACATTCAGATACGAACCAAAACAATGAATCATCACATACTATTAACAAGATACTGGCTTCCTCCGATGTCTACATCGTGGCCCACATGTTGCGCGGCAAAGGCACAAAACGTTTCATTAATATCGTTCTTACGACGTACTGCCCTAATCGCTCTCATTTCACTTTGTTTCCAGCGAGATCTCTCGCTGATCATGTTACTCCGAGAGATAGCTTCGCGCGGTTATAGCGCGCGTTATGTCGTAGGTGCATAGACGAATCTCTTCGACGAAACAAATCTACGCTCTTTTCTGTGACGGTGCGAGCCGCAAAATCGACGTCGTTCAAACTACAAACCCGCGGCCGGTTACATCGATGTAAAGCTACGGTTACGATGATAGGGTGGGCACCTCCTTAACTCGCCAGGACATCTTTGTACGCGTCGTCAATGAAATTAATCGAAGCTTTCTAGGACTCGTACATATCACGATTCTCCGTGTTTTTCGAATCACGTTCGAACGTACCTAAGACTTACTATCCTTCCCGGATCATTCTGCGTTATTCACCTTCACCCTATCGTCGTTCGCTTCGATCGCTATTTAGAAGCGAGATCTACCCGACACGCACAACACACCGAGAAGCTTAGGCGAGCTTCTGACACGCGAGATCACGGGACTTACGAAAACGACTGAAAGTATTCAATTATCCCACCACAGTAGTGTCGAGGAATCGGACGACCGAGCAACTTATTTACGATCAGTTGCGGATAGTGTAATTCATAGAGCACGTTTATTGGCGAGTCTGTTCGATGCCGAGTTGTTCGAGGTTTATAATGTAATCGTAATTACAATCTTTATAGACGTTTTTCGATATTTCTTGATAATAAGCAAGCGACTCTTGACACGCGATCCGTTCATAAATTGAGAAAGAAGACGCGTGTTGACGGAGCAACCTAAAGTGCAATATTACACACGATAATACCCTTGTTTGAGACTTCAAGCCGCTGACAAATACTCGATGATTGCTTCTACTATTACGATTCTTTCGGGCAAGACTTAATCGTCTCTTTATTAAATTCACTGAGATCACAGCACACTGTTTAATCATAGGAGTGAGTAAAATAAAAGAGAGTATTACGCAATATTGCAATGTTTAAAGCTAGAGGCTGCAGCGAAGCTTCACGGGCGAGGGAAGATAAAGCTGCGTCTTCTTTCTTCCCAAGAAAACGAGCATATACGCGCAGAATTATGGAATGCCGGGATTAGCACGAGGATGTGTGCGTGCATCAATTCATGAACGTGTCTCGTGGGACGCCAACGTAACGCGCGTCGAGCGACGAAACACATTGCGTGTGTTTCATCAAGGAGACTGAACGCTTCTAGTGCGCCAATATCTAATTAACTAAAGAAATTAGAAGGAACTCGAGCGATGCATAAGAACGTATGTACCGAGCGATGATGCATACAAGGAACGCCTTGAGGGAGGGGTGACAAATCGTGTTTCGAAAGGGCCATACGATTGATCGAGAGTGCCACGAGCGGGCCAATTTTGCACCTGCTAATTAGAAGTTAGAGAACTGTAGACGCGTCCAAGAGAGAAATGTGAGGACGAGAAAGTTCCGGTTGGGGCGTTCCACCGCTGCTTGCAGTGCCGAGCGAGCGCAGCTTCCCCTAGTGTCGTCGTTGTACATTGATGTGATAAGGCTTTTTCGAGGAAACTATACAAAACGAAAGGAAGGAAAGGATGATAAGTCGTACGTTGTAATTCATTAATCCGCTGTGCTTAACGTGAACTCTACATGCCCTAGCACTGTTTTCTCAACGTTAAACTCTCTCCCTAGCGCAGCCCCTGTGTATAACGCGTCGCGCAGCGTCGATTCGCACCGTAATGTATCGCAGCGCATCAAGATCACGGGCCTGGGGGTCTGTCGATGCGAGTCCACGGAGACCAAAGACAGCGTTCCACTCTGTCCGCCGCCAGACACAAGGGGAATGATCCCAATGACCGCCTAATAGCTCAGACTTTACCGATGGACTCGTATCATTCGTCGCCGCGTCAGGATCCCTCGCGTTGTATTCGTAGCGCACGCGAAACGTATATATTTTCATTTGTTTCGACCTCGCGAGAGCGGAGGAGGCACTCGTCTGTAGACTCCTCGACCGGAAACGCGCCTCGTACATAGTTCAACGTAGGATAGATCATCTATGACTTTCCACACTGATCGTGAGAGTAATCGCGCTAATGTTAATCTCGCCTACTATAAGACTCGCTCGCCTAAGAGGACGTGCCAGTTGCGCACGGTCAGAAGCCAACCCCTTAAAGTTAGGGGGAGGTTCTGCGGTTCCAGGGACTGTCTCCTCCGCGGACAGCGAACCGGATCAATTCAAGTACGCCGATCTAATCGGAACGATCGACGCGTTGGTCGTTCAGTGATCCACGGTGCTTGTCTTTTCGTTGCGGTTTAACCCTTTCGCTACGGCGAATTCTTTTGCATTGGTTCCTTATAGGAGCTCGGTCTAAGAAGTTGGATATCTTGGATTAGCTTTCTCGTTGAACGAAACAATCGCAATAATTGGAATATCGTTGTAATGTATTGAATAATAACGTGGATAAATGGGTATCTCGATCTTTTAATTGTACCCTCGCTTGTACCATCTATCTACCTGTTTCTTCGTGATCGATTAGTCCCTATGATCGCTCTTCGTAGCGAAGGGGTTAATAGAGATTAATAGTACGATAGCGATAATGATTTGTAGCAATTTTCAAAGGAACACTTGCGAATGTAATTTGCAAGGCCGCCGCGTTCTGTGGCAAGGTTACTGTAGCCGATGTTTCTTAGTTGAATAGAGGTATTTGCTGTATCGTCTCTTTGCAATTAAATTGTCAAACTTTCACGTAGGAGTAGGGTGCGATATTCATTAATTGTAAGATTAACCCTTCGAGTCTTGACGTTATTCAGCCACTAATTAATATTAAATCTGGTTCAATTACCCCATTTTTTTTAGAGATTTTTTTAGACATTACAGAGATGGGGAAAACTGATATTTGTGATACTTTTTATGCCTGTGATTCCCTTCGTGTAGCACCTCATGCCATTTGTGGTTTGTCTTTTACATGGTTTAGCCTGTTTCTTGAAAAGCTCGAGACTCGAAGGGTTAAATATCGAGGCTTTAAGTTTCCCATGCATTATATAAAATAGAAAATAATGTACGCTTTTGTTTAACGTCGTCAAACGAGATCTTGCAGAAATATAATTGAAAATAAAACTCTGAGACTTTGTTCCTTCAGGAACGAGTACGAACAACCGATTAATGTCATCATCATTTTTCTTTCGTGCAAGGTATGAACGTCCCGACTGGACCGAAACCTAAAGTGCATTTGAGACTGGCACGTTAAACGTATATATAAATATACACGTATTTTATATCTACCGATCTGATTCGTTGGAGAAGAGAAAACGTAGATACCGAATGATAAACTGAACCTTGCTATTGTTTCTCGTTTACTGTAGCGCAAAAACGAAGTAGTAGTGGATAGCCACTGGCGCATTATCGTTTAGCTTCGAGCTATATAGTCGTAGCGAAACGCAAACATCGATTCTATTGCATAAATATTAGAGGACGCGTATTGTCTTTTCTCGATTTACGTTTTTGTCCGAGCTACAACGAACCACGGTCGGAGAAAACTATGGAGAACGATGCGCCTGTCGGTTGTCGAAAGGGTAATCACTTTTTTCTGGTTTAATCGTTTCAAGTTCCGGACAAAATTTTCGCGGTACCATTTTGTCTTTCAAAGTTCATTAAAACCCTTTCTACTTAGGTAGGATAACAGATTTCAGTTTCGACGACTTAATGCTTTTGTAGGGTGGGACCAGAATCAGTCACGGTGCTTTTCTTTTTGAAAATGTTGCATCGGTATAATCGTAGCAAATTGTCGATCAAGAACTTTTTATTTTTTCTGTTGTCAGAATTTGGCTCCGTGTATGGAATTAATTCTACAATCCCGTAAAATAATAATTTGTTGCGTATTTAGTTGCACCTATTGTTTCGATCGGGATAATATTAACGTCACCCTAGTTATTGAGAGCTAATGCCACTTTAATGAGATGGTGCTTTTGTGTAAATACGCGTAACACTGCCTGGATGTAGTGATCTGAAATGACCTACGTGACATCCACAATCTTTTTTCATGGTTTTCTGTTTTGCGGCGCACGTTTGTATCGCTAATATCGGAGACGAGTTGCTAAAGGGATGATATCGAACGCAGAAGGCTTGAATATATTTACACTAATGGTACAGCCTCGGCACGATGATTGTTTGATCGCACTTGGATCGCAGCTACATACAGTACGAAATTCATTATGGAAATAGACAGAGTACATTCGCAGAGCAATGACCTCAGAGCTTGAGACTTGCCTTCGCGGATGCTTTTAACCCCAGAAGCATGTCCCCGAGACGGGAACTTGCGATCCCGGGGTCCCCAGCTTAGCTTACCAGTGTAAGAAACCGTGCAACAGGCATTCTGGGAGCATTCTTCGAGCTTGACAGCTTCAGCCAGCTTCAATTAGTGTTCTCTTTTTAATGTTAAGTCAAAACAATAATTTTATAAACAGTTTTTACTAATTTACTCGAAGTTGGTAAACATGGAGCATCCCTCTTCAACCCCTGGCAACCCTCAATTCATATTGGATTTAAATGCAGCCTGTCGCAATAGTCCCAGACTCATCTCCTCAAAGACCATTGTCCACTTGATCTGACCGTGATAAATGCTAGAACTGATCGAGCTTGACTGAACCGCTAGTGTAAATGATGATGTGATTCGACGTGTTTGCTGGCCCGCATTTCATTGTCTACAGGGTGTAGACACGGATCCAGGGTGGTCCGTAACTTCGAGACGGTTGAAATTACGAATCGAAGGGCAAATTAAATTTCTCCAAGTTCGAAAGTTGCACCGTGAAGGAGAACATCGAGCTCTCTCCAGCTATCCATTAAAAATTGGATGAATTCACCGTTAAAGTTCCTGAATGAGGGTAACGAGAAGCTTCGTGAAAACTTTGGGGGCGAGGGGCGAACATTGATTGTTTAATGCTCTCTCCTTCTTTTTATTTTAACGTAATTTCAATTGCATCGAAAGTATAATCAGCCTTGGTCCGTGAACAACTTTTCGTTTCGCCAGGGAAACTTTTTCACGGTGGATGTGTTGGTAAGTCGAGTGGAGCGAGTAATTGCGTAAATCTGGGAAATATTGCGACCGATTAAAACGAAGTTAGGAGGAACGTTGGAAAATACGAGGGATAACGTTTGATTCATCCGAATATTTCCGGAGAAAGATCGTTGCAGGGGGTCAAGTAGTTGAAATTAAACGAAGATTCGGATTAAAGTGGATCCAGGCTGCTGGGGATTTCCCGTATTAAAAACAGATCGTGGGAAGAAAAATGTAGTAAAATCCCGCTGAGCCGTATTAATGGGCGCGACTGGCCGTACAAATGATATGGGGGCTGAAATTAACAAAATCCGCGCTGATGAGATTTCACCGCTCCGGACGCGGATCGGAGAGATAGAAGTACGATGAAAGCCTGTTAGTTCAGATTAACGGGATTGAGAAATGCTGACGCGAATGGGACCCAAATTAATAGAGGGGAGCATACAGTTGGAGAGATGATTAAAAACACGACTCTCTCTTTTTTTAACTCGAAAGAATTTGGAAATATATGCAAACTGAACTACATTTTAACGGGAAATATTAACAAAGACTATCGCAGACTTACCAACTCATGCCTATCGTGTACGTATTTTCATTATTTATATTTAGTGATGTGTGAGATGTTCAGCGAGACGATGGATCATGGATCATCGAACGTATCTCTGAGCGTAGAGTTCGTCTGTTGTTGCGATGACAAAGATACCAAGCCAGTTTTTTTGTACCGTGTCTAGTCATTTAGACATAGTCTCGTTTCGAAATAAGCTCACAGGATTTTTACAAACTTGTCATAACTGTATATCGCGTTTACATTATTAAACTAATGGAGCTTCAAATGAACGAACAAATAAAGGTTTGTGTTCACGAAATGCTCTTTTCGATTAATTTCAGGGATTAAAAATCTTTTAAGATTATTCGTTACGTTCTCCTTGTTTTATCATTAGCTGTATCGTCACTTAGAATCGCCAGTAAGGGAGAGTGGGGGGATCTCGAACACCTAAGCAAAAAAGCATTCAAAACGAAAACTATGTGAGCAATGAATTTGTTCATTATTTACAAACATACTTAAACTATTCATCTATAAAGTACTGTGACGAATTTTTGAAAAATTATAATAAAAATCAACTTTATAGTGAAAAAGCAAAACCCTTGATGTTCGTGATTACTCGACTGCTACGGGGTAATCACGAACAGAGTGCTAAATATCGCAGAAGTCGCACAGAAAGCGCGACTTCAATTGTCAACACATAAAAAATGTTGCTACAACCTATACCTAATGTATGTTTCAAATTCCTCTTCTTGTGCGTTAGAAAAAAATTGCAATTGGTCAGAATATCGAAAAAAGATAGTAAAGGTCTTTTTTTAAACATTTTTTTCTGAGCCTGTAATGAAGATTCAAAAATCTCTTTTGTTGATTCAAGTAAGTTTTATACATGCTGAAATTTCATCAAAATCGATTAACGTTGCTAATTTCGGAGGTTCGAGATTACATCATCCGAGGTGTTCGTGAATACCCCACGACATCAAAAAATAAAAAAGAATTTATTTCAGAGGTTAGAATCATAATTCAAGCAATGCCTTGGTCACAAAATGTTGGTAAAAAAGTGCATTATTTCAATTAAAAAAAACACAATTGTATCATTAATTCAACAGTAAGTACATGCAATTGAAATGGACAAAATATTACTTGAAACATGATGAAAATAATAAATTGTCTTTATGTCGAATAGCATGAGCGTTCTGTATTTATTACTTTCTGCCCGGTGTTGAATACGACCTAAACTATTAGCTAGTGGAGCGGGAACATCGTTTTTATTTTTTAAAACGCTGTAACATCGCATTCGCGATTACCCCGCGTTCGTATTTACCCCACTCTCCCTTACTACCTACTTACCTGATTCCTTTGACAAGCTGTCCACGCGTTAGAAATGAAGAAAACCTTCAGAGTCTCATTATTCGTAGAATTAAAGAGCTACAAAATTCCTAGAGTTGTTACGAAACGTAAACAAGAGATTCAAAAGATAGCTTGAAAATCTGGTCAGTTTTTTAATGGAAGCATTCGGTAATCTCCGTGGGTAATAGTAATTGTTTACATGGTTTATTGTAATGTCAATTATATACAAATTTAAAATTACGTCCAGTGCTTATACGCGCTCACACCATCTCATTGTTCGACGCACAGTTACAATCGGATACCCCGTTGTTCTTCGCCTCGTCCCATTTTTTTCTCTCGATACAACAACGTCAATGACTTCCACACACCATTAAACTTAATTATTCATTATTTACAGTCTAAACCTGCTCTCCGCCAAAGAGTCCGTGCCTTTTCGTCACTCTAAAAAATCTTACTAAAAACAACGCGTTCGTTCGGTTCCTCTTCACTCCTCACTTTGACTATCGTACATGCGATCGGTGATTTTTTTACAGCGAATCGATCGCCGTCGAAACAACAACGCTTCGTATTGACTCATCCTGCTAACTAAGTGCCCTTTGCAAACGTATGGCAGTATGCTGTTGTTTATTTTTAATGATAAATTGTCGATCCCGCGTTAATCCCGCTTCTCCGTTCTCTTCCCTTCCTCTTCCTCTTCTTCGGTAAAAAAATGAACTCTTTCGCTGTTTTTATTGAGCATTTAGGCGATCGACGTTACTTCCAGCACCTTGGAATTCAGACAGACTTGTTCTCTGTAGACCAAATAACGACGAATCAACCGAATCGGATCGAACCGAGGGCCTGTTGTCTTTAAATGACGAAATAATATCTTTTTCCCCACGGGTCTAAACCTCGAGGCAAAAAGAAACCAGACGTATGGACTACTGGACCAGAAATCCAATGAAAAATCACGAATCGTTTATGTTTCAAAAGATTATCCTGTCGCTGGAACTATCCGGCCCATGTGTGGATTCTTTTGCCGCGGTAGTGAAATGACTTGCGAATGAAATATTATCACTTGACGTTTCACGTGTTCTTAGAGTCAAGGGGCAGATTCTCAGATCGCTTTCTTGGGATACGAAATAAGGAATGAATGATCGAAGCGCGAAGGGTTACAAAATGCACAGACCTGAAAACATTTGGGGAACGATCCTTTTGGGTAACCGATCGGGCGATCGCCAGGAAGCGAGCTTCGTGTTTCTTCAGAGATCGGGTAGTTCTACTTATATTTCGCTATTATATATCGAAGACTACACGGTTTCTCGGCAGTTGGTCGCGTATTTTTTCTTTGCCTTTTTTTTTGCAGTAAGTAGAAAACGATAACACTCTCAGAGGCACTGGCTCTTCGTGCCAGCCCTCGCGTGACGATCCAGGCCGCACTTTCATACGTGTTTCTAAAGTGTTCACTTTACACAATAGTTTTCTCCGAAACGTGTTCACTGTTTATTGGCAGAGGGTGATATTTGATTCAGTCGATCGGACATTCTTGAGGATTTTCAAGGACCTTTCCGGGGATCGTCGAGAATCGCCAAGAATGTCTCTGATTCTTCACGTTCCCATTCATTCAGTTGCACTGTCGCGAATCAATGTATTGGCTCAACGTCTTGACGGCAGAAATTTTGGAAAATGTATGGAGGTTTTACCACGCAGCTTTGACGATACTCCAATGACTGATAGGAAACAGAGACCAGATGTTACTTGCAACGTTGAAGAACTCATCAACGCGTGCACCTGTCTGCCCGAAGTTTCACAGAATGGCCAAAATCTTCGCGACAAAGCTTCAGTCTATTAAACCCCTCCTCTTTAGAAGTCTCTTACCGCGGCAGTCCCGACTCAAGATTCAAGCACTCGAACTAACGCTCGAATCTCCGAATCGTCCCCTCTTCTCGAATACCACCACTATTCAGCAAACCAACTCACTTAGACATTCAACGAACACCTTGCTCAAATTCCCTTCAAAGCTATCAATTGTCCGCGACAGTTCCGCCCCGTCTACAAGGTACTCGTGGAGTCAGACTCTTAACTCGTCCATGACCTGTTGCTGATGATTGTGTCCCTTCTTCAAAGTCCCAGTGCCGGTCATCGCCATGCTCTCCTGCTGTAACTGATTCGGGCTGATGATCAGATTCTGGCCGGGCTTCCCCGGCTTGGTATTCTTCGGCGGCGGCGGCGGCATCGGCACGTGGCAGCTGTTGTTCTGTAGATCGGCGAATTCCGGCGGAGGGATGTGTTGAATGTGGTGCCTTTCAGCTGTCTTAGTCTCCAGATCCCCGCAAATGTTGTTAGGCATCTGTCCGTTCTCCTGCCGCTTTTTCGAACAATTGTGTTGATTGCTTTTGTCGCGCTGGTAGTAAACACCTGCGAATATCAGGACATTCAGGATAAGTAGACTGCAGCCGATCGCTATCGTGACGCTCAGGGCTGTGGAGTAGGCCGCGAAACCATCCTCGGGTTGTACGGTGGAATCTTCGAACGCCAGCTCGCTCGGTACCGCCGTCGAGACGTTCGGCGTTTTTTCCGTGATGGTCACTTCCACTGTGGTCATTCTGGTTGTCGTTGGTATCCTCTGAATGAACCTCGGCGGCACCTGTAACAGGAGGGCACGAATGGTAGCTGGGCAATTCGTCGGGAACATTCGCAAATAATAGGAACGGATTGGGAATCGTTTGAGCGCGTACCTGTTCAGTGTCAAGGAGATGATGCGACCTAGGAACATCGTCCGAGCCGGGTTTGTGGAGGTCGGGCACGAGGTTCAGCCAGAACGAGAGTCTGTGCGCCCTGTAGTGGTTCTTCAGCTTCGATTTCAGCTCTGAAAGCACAGATAGGTGATTCGCAGCGAGGTCAGCGGAAGGAAAAGGCGAAGGGGCGGGGGGGGGGGAAGGGAGGGTTGAGAGAAATTACTTCGCTTCGGAGGGAACGGGGCGGTAAGCTGTTCGCACGGTAACCCCGAAAGGCTGCTATTTTCCGGAGCCCTTTCGTATTAACAGCGGGGGTAATTAATTATTGTCGCGCTGTAATTCCATACAGAAGGTAGCTTCGTTAGTCAGCGCGCTTGAAAGTTCCAAACTACCGTCGAGCCGGTGCAGACCGCACTGGGGTAAAGAGCATCCAGACAGGCAGGAGTAGAGAAGAGCACGGTTACCCCTTAGGCTGACTTTGCGCCGACTTTTCTCCTTGCGGCCACGGCGCGGCATAGTTTTGAGCTGCGCTGCACTCGAGTGCGAGCCAACTTTCATGCACCAGTGTTATTCTGTTCGCGCCAACGATTCTCTTTCCTGAGGTAGCTTCGCGCGTTAGATGCAGTGTTAGCTGTAGCGAGAGGGATTCTACAATTCTGTTTGTTGCATCCCTCTATCTCTTCGGTACCCGAAGTTTTCTATTAGATCGCAATTTTTAGGTAACATAGTGGATGTAGCACTCCACAGTTTCGTGATTGCAGAAAATTGCATATACTTTCTCGCGTTTCTCACCCTTTGCGCGATTATTTGTCTCCCTTTTAGACCCGAAGGGTAAAAAGAGCGCTGCATCCTGGCTCGAGATTCAAAGCGTTAAAGGGTGTTGCAGATGATGCGATGCCGTTGGCTTTTCATTTCAAAGTCGCGATGCAATTTGAGGAGCTCCGGGAAGCTCTACTAGCAAAAGTGAACTCCCCCCCGGGACTCAGGTTGTTTCTGACGACCTGCCATTCTCATTCCTCTTCGAGAACGAGAATTATGCAAATAAATCTTCGCTGATCCTCTTAGTTACACGTACGTAGTGCGTGCAACCTCGCCCAACCTCCCTCAGCCTCTAGATTCATTATATTCGCTTTGTAACATAATAGGATTAAATTATAATTGTTGGCTCCGTTTCGAAACTCCACGGTGATCCTGCGAGAAGAACGGGTGGCTTCTAAGCCTATCACGTACTCGAGGTAAAGGTCAAAACATTTTTCTTTTTAATATTAACAAACGTTTTAGACATGTTGCGACTCGAGACTTTTTTCCCTTTAATTTCCTATTCTGGTCTTTGAATCACACTTCTTTATTTTTATTCCCTATCCCTACCCCTATTCCTATCCCGCGGATGGAAGAATTTAACGAGGGTAGACGTAGTCCGATCGCAGTTTCAGGAATTTTAGGGCTCGTAATCGTTGGGAAGTTTGGTCGAAACTAATTCCAAGTTCGTACTTTTTCTCGATCGCTCACCTATGCTCAGGTATTTCTTGTGTACGGCTTCGTAGGCGATCCAATCGATGTTCTTGAACTTCGTCCTCTCTGGCCTCATAGGTCCGAGCTCCGGCGTGCCCTCGTTCGGATTTCTGTCAGGTAACAACGGACACGATCGTTTACTACTGACCAGCCCCGGACATTCGGATTTTCGCTCACCAAATCGCTCCATCGCCACTCACCCTGTTCGCGCGAAGTTCGTCAAGTAGAGTATCACGCTCTCCGAGAGGGCGATCTCGGCTCTGGTGTAATTCTTCGGCCAGTGAGACAGACCACCCACTATGGGCGCCCCAAAGAAATATGGCAGGTCCTCGCCGTGGATGCAGCCCGGCCTCTGCAAAGAAAATTATGCAATGAAAGTTCGGGGAAAGTTCGATAGAGTTACTCAAAGCCCTGGTTAGCAAGAAAACCGAGACAATAAATTGTCAGAGAATCAGAGCGATTCGGAGTACAGATTGAGATGTTGTAGCATTCGCGCAAACCACCGTTTACCTGAAATATTCCAGAATTTCAGACAAATTCTCATCGAATCATACGACTTGCTCTTTCAATTCCTCTACGGAATGTCTGAATGTAATTTTTTTTTCTACCTCGAAGAAAGGATCGACGTCCACAAAGGCTGGCCTGACTGAAGTATTGATGGCATTTTAACGACGCGGGACGTCGCTCGTATTTCAAACGCGGAGAAAGGCTTTTCCGGCGGCACGGAGATATCGAGGAGGAAAGAGCCGGATGAGCATGGCATGATATGTGCTCGACCTCGGTTTCGAGATTACTCTCGTCCTCTTGTCGCTCGACTTGACCGTAGGGAAAGCTACTGCCCTTTCGAAACCCTTCGTTAAGTCTGAACGGTCGGTCGTCCCAGAAACTCATGCATACCCTCATCTCTTTTCGAAGGCCAGGTGTTGTAATCTTGTAATAGCGGTCGCGGGGATGACGATATTCATAAAACTTTGACGTAGACAGGGGCGAAGTTATTAAGTAATTTCCTTTGAGACTTCCCGCCGCCGTTAGCAAATTTTCGGTTGGCAAAGCGGAGAGACTGGCGTGTTGCTTCGTCCCCCATCAGTCGCGCTTCGATCGGATATCGCGAACGCATCTTTGGATGTCTCGAAATAAAGAGAAAGTCGATTCTTTTCGACAAGATTGGGCATTGAGCCTTCAAAGTTCCCTTTGAGTTCCCCTGTAATGGAGACCTTCTGCATCTTTTGTAGCTGCGCCGTTTTCTCCCTAATATTTCCCTTATCGATTTCCGTGTAAGCCTTCGACCCCTTTTGAGAATCATGTAGCTCGGTGCACTTCGCTGGATCCACTGCTCCAGCTTACTTTCGGTTTTCTACTGAAATAGAATTAAGTGGACGCGTGGCATTTGTACAAGAATGTCCCATGTTACACGCGTGACCGATCAGAGATCGAACGTTTAACATCTGTATGTCGATATTCGCGATAATAGGGCGTGGTATGCTTGTTGCACAAATCTGCCTCGTATCTCCGTCCTTCGCAACGCTACGCGTTGTTGCGAAGTTCCTCTTGAAGATGTCAATATCCCAAACCATTACAGCACCCCTGCCGTTACAGCTGTCTCCTGTCAAACCCCTGATGCACCAGCTACTTGTTAAACTTCGGCGAACTTGACGAACAGTTCACGGATGCTCGCACAACTTTCCTCCCCTGGCGAAACTCGAAATCTATCAATGATCAGTTCGCGAGGGCAGGTGCACGTATGGTTTTGCGAGTCGACGATTTTCCAAGACAGATGGAATCGCGTCGTTCCCCTTCAACGCGCCGGTTAACTCCCTTGCCACTCGCGGAATCTCTGGTCCCTACCGCGAACAACCAGCCTTGCGTAATTTTTCGTTCTATCAAGCTTCATTTGCCCGTTCCCGCGAACGTTGCGTGTTATTAAATAATTTTATATTCCGTTACTGCGTGCGCGTTCACAGGCCGGTGATTAATTATGCACGGTAACACCAGAATTCTATCTACTTTGCAGCTTTTATCTTTGCCCACCACACTATGTTTCTTCGTCTGTTTTAATTACGAATCGCCATTGTTTACCTTTCTTACCGAGCTACCGGATTCAATTTTATTTTTTACCTCCCACCCTCTGCCACGCTCTCCTTTACTTCACAGGGGTTGACGCCCCGTTTCTCATTGCGGTCACGAATCTCGCTCTCTCTCTTCCGCGAAGTTTTCTCCTCGTCCTAGAGCTTTCTAGTCCTTTACTTCCTGACTGGAGGCTCGGCTAGGTGCAATCGATACATCGAATTTCCTGCTACCAGTACACCCACGGACATCGAAAAACACGTCGAGGGGAGAAGTTGGAGTCCACGATTTGAAATGAGATTCCCGCCAATATCAATTCTTAGGATTCCAAGTTGGAATGGTCCGGGTAGTCCTATTAAGTTCCTACAAGTACGCGTCATCTCTTTCATTCCCCAGCTGCAGTTATTTTCACGCGAGAATTGTCCGTAATAAGGGATTATTTTCAGGAAAATTGTCTTCGCGTTTTCCGAGAAACAAAGAAAATTTCTGATGGCATTAACGCGCAGCCGTGCCATTCTCCTGTAGTGTTTCCCAAGTTGGAAACCCTTGAATGCGTTCCGCGCCTCTTTCCAACCTGTTCATTTCTTTTTCAACCCTTCTTTTCATCGACTTCATCCTGCGCGCCCTCCTCCCTAGTTCTCCCCATTTTGCATGCGAATACCCTTCCTCTTTGGTCCATGGAAATCGACGTTGCTGAATTTGCAATTTCCCCAACGAACGCTGCAGCGTCGTGACAATGCCACCGGCGAAATGAATGCGCGTTAAACACCCCTCGCGATAGCAGATACAGATGGATAAGCGTTCTCTCAGAGAAAATGTATGGAGAAAGATGATCCAGCGTTGATTATTGAAATCACTGCTCGGGAAATTCCTTTGAAATTGTTTTTCACTCTGAAAATCACGCGTCGTTAAGGAAGTTTTCACTTTTCTAAAGGAGACTTCGAACGATCGAAGCGGATTGTGAAGTCCCTTTCAGCAGTTGAAATTAAAGGTTTGCTCGGCTCGCAATGCCGAGGCGTCAGGTTGCATTTACGTGACTAAAAGGATTACATTCGCACCGACGTGCACTCTGACCCCGTTAAAACAGCTCTAATCTTGAGTGGCTTGTTAATTTTTCCCGATTACATTATGTATGCTGTTCTGCGCGTGCCATTATCATACCGAAGTGGGGAATTAAATATGAAATTAATTTCGCCGCCTCCTTCTTTACAATTCCCACCGATTCTGAATGCTGATTGCTAGTGGCATTACCATCGTTGGGAAACGGATACCCCATGAGCTCATTTATTCGTTACTGACACCCCACCGTGTACTTGTTATCGATTAATTTAATCGTGGAATTTAAATACTGAAAAGCAGTCGCCACTTTCTCGCTGTTTAAATGGAAATTGCTCCTCATAACTCGCTGACTTCGAGTTGGCGAAAGTGACACCTAATTTCTGAAAGTCCATAATCATTAACTTTAACGAGAAAATTTGAAAACTTTTAAAGTTGTCTTACTCACCCTCTTCATCACCGACGATCACTTTACTCTCTCCTCTTCTTAACATTTTGTTGCATATCGTTACGGGATTTTTTGTACTTTCAGAAACAATTATTTAAAGAATACTTTCAAAGGAACGAAACGAGAGAGGTTTCCTGATAAGCAAATGTTTTAAAGTAGGAGATTTAGAAACTTCTGCAGAACTTTAAATTCTTCATTGTCGACAATCTCTCCTATCTCCTCGTTCCTTTCGTTCGACTTTCCGCTTCCTCCTCTCCCTGCTTCTAAACTCTTTAATCCCTACGAATAATTCTTCCAGCACACGGAAACACCAAAAGTTTCGCCGTATTGAGAGAGGCCACCAGAGAGATTGGACGCGAAGAATTGCGAAGACAACAATGATACGTGTAATATACTATCGACGATACGAGTATCCCCGATTTCCTTCTTTACCGACTTTCTGTTCGTTAGTCCTGAATGAGCGTGTGATTAACAAAAGGGTGGGGGGAGGGGGCCGTAATCATTCCACGTATTTCACGCGCACGGACCTCAGAGTTTTTCAGCGCGTTTTCCCTCAATTACCGAGGCTCCTTTAAGCCCTCTGTGTACACGCGCAATCGGCAAACGGAAGTTTAATCTAAATTCCGCTCCCAGCTCGTCTTTACACAGCTCCGCTTTGACGGCGACGAGCACACAGGCGGTCCTTCTTGCGACTCGTCGCTTTGGGGTTTCAACACGCGAGCTGACTGAAATTTTTCGCGGTAGAAAAGGAAACGCAGACGCTGTGCCCGACGGTTTTTCAGAAACTCTCTACCATCGTTATCGGATTCTTCCTTTTCTGACCCGGCAGGCGCATTGCGAGGGAAGAATGACTCCGGCTTGTTGAAACTGTTTGATAATGCGTTTACGTTTCAATTTTAAATTTGTACAGTGTTGGTACGCTCTTTAGGATAGTCGGCCCGGCTGACAAAATGGCTATTTAAACTAACCCTGGTATTATTAATTTTAACAGAATAAACCAAATATGTTCAGAATTTTATGCCGATTCAAAGAAACTAGTAGATATTTGCTTTAAGTCCATATTTTTGGTAATTAGTTTTCAGCCATCTCTCCTAAGGTGCTAGGAGAAGAAAGCAAAATTATTTACAACTACAGATTTATCGAAATTTCATTTGTTTACGCTAAAGAAGTAAAGAACACATCAAACAAAAAGTTAACTACCTACTGGCGGTTAGTAAAGCAAATGAACAGAATATTGTGTCCTGTCTGCCAGAAAAATCCGACTATTAACAGAATATCCTTCGACGTGTAATTCTCTCTGGTTTTACGTTGCTGGAATTCGGCGGTCGAAACCCCTTGGAGAACATTTACACCCGAATATCGCGCGCTTAGTTTCAGTAAGCAGTCTCCTCAGAGCGTTCTCCAAAATCCGGAAACTCCACTTGAGAATTAATTCCATTACCGGGTTTGTCGCTATCAGCAACGACCAATCCCCCGCCGGTTTCTTCGCAATTAACATCGCCGACCATTTCCAGCCGTCGTTTCCTTTTTCAGCAACCATTTAGACAAGGCCCCTTATCTCGGCAATTCCCGAAGCCGCGGCGCCCGCGCGCGTACTTTCCCGGGGAATCGCAGCGTTATCGGCGATGATAACCGGATATCCGCGGCAAGCCGAAACTCCCACGGAAACGCCGAGTTCCTAACGTGACACACAACCGATGATCGCGCGCTGCCGCTACCGTAATTTTACAATTTCCCCTCGCGTATCCGTTTCCCGTGCGAGCCGACGCGCGGCGCAAGATTTACCGCGTAATGTATACCCGCTCGCGGTAATAATAATCGTTCCCCGGGAAATTCATCCCCCGGTTTGAAATTGCTCCTTCGAAGGCGAGAACGGAGTGGGGGCTCGAGTGGCAGCAAGTTTCAGAAATCTGATACAACGACCAAGCGTAATCGGGGCAGAAGCGAGTCGGGATTTCTGCCAAGACACTGCATAATCCAGCGGGGCCACGTTTGATATTTTTTTACGAACCTACCGCCGAGGATCGGGAGGGAAAAATTAGCCACGACCTGCCGGGGAATTCACTAGCCGTTCGCCACGCTTCATCCGCGGGAACAAGGTATGTAATTAGACCGGAAATTACCAGGACACCGTGGCCGCTGTGTGAAAAATTTACCGCGCGCGGTCGCAGTCGCGGGTGGAAACAGACCCCGCAGCATATTGGACGCATAAGCAGCGTTGCCTCCCTTTTAGAGCAGTTGCTTTCGTTTTACTTGGCTTTAGAACGATCGCGGGCTAGAAATTACATCCCCTCGCCGGGCGAACTGCATCGCCGGCAAACGAGTATCGAGGGCGATCCATCCCCCGCGTTTCAATTCCAGGGGAATTCGCCATACGCGCCGGTCGGGATGCAAAACTTGAAGAAACAGCGATGGAAGGCGAAAGATAATTATTCAAGAGAGGAAGATCGATGGAAGCACGGCGAAGGGGTTGAATTTACCGATCGACAGTTTTGTTCACCGAGCGGACGCAATTCTTCCTTAATTTCACGGCTCACACTCCGACAATGGAAAGCGTCTTTCGCTTTCCACCGTTAAACTGGGAAACGTCAGCATGGAAACGGATGCGCGGGGCGAAGAATGGAATTTAAATTTGAATGAACGAGGATGCGCGGCGAATATGCGAAGAAATAGCGTAATGTATCATCGTTAGTAATAAAATATGCGAAATGTGGGTTAATGGCTGCTCTCTTTGATTAAATTACTGACAATTTTGCCCAGCTTTCGCCGGCGCCACTGCTCGCAAGAGTTTTTCAACCTCCGGGACCTACATACACGTACAGTTAGAGCGTGCAACTGTACTTGATATTTAAGACACACATACCTGTGGGTAGTCTCCGAATTTCGTTTGGTAATCGAACACGTAGAGGTAGGAGTTGCGATGAGAATGGCTGTGAAGGTCCGCTGTTCTCGTTGCTGGCGCCACGGTGTTCGCATCCCCTAAAGCTTCAAGGGTTTCGTCCCTGGGAAATGAAAAAAAAAATTCTTGCATTCGGAGCGCACAGCTCCATGTAAATTTGAAGGGGTGTGTAATCTCGTGTTTCAGGCTCACTTTATGTTAACTGGATGTTGCACAGGTCTTTCCCAGTCGGTGTACTCGTTGATTATCGTCGCGAGAATCTCCGCTTGATGATAGGTGTATGTATTTCGAACAAATTCCCTCAGAATTTTGGTTCTCCTGTCGGCCTCGATTCCGTACTGTGCGTCGTCGGCGGTTAAAGAAAAATACGCCTCGGACCTTACCACGCCGATCATCAGATCGTACCTGAACAATCGACCGTCAATTTATTTTTCTGCGTATGTATATCGTACCTACATGCGACCGTGTAGGCCAGCTAATTACTTCTGAGCTTTCTCTGTTGCGGTTGCTAGGAAATTAAGGTTCAAAATTTCGCGCAGTTCTAATTCCCAAACGAAAACATCTCTTTGCGGTGGCACGTTATTCTATAAGTAAATGCAGTAAACATTTTTCCTTTGCGTTGAATCGCTTAACGCGGCGCACTTGTTAAATTACTTTTGCAAGCGGGACACTGTCTCGAAAATAGGGACAAAGAGGACGAAGCACGGCGAGCGTCTCTGGCAACGAAAATGGCTGAGGGGAAATGCGAGCAAAAACACTTGGGGCAAAAAGACAGTAATTAAAAGTGGAGTATACAGGGTGCGCGGAAAGAGACGGGGATAAAAACCCGTGAGTGAATGATTGCGGTAGGGAACGAAAACGAACAATTTGAGGGGAAAGGAGATGCGAGGATTCTGAATGCTCGAAGGGTTGGCGAGGGCGCGGCAGGAAGCAAGGATGAAAGATAAAGGGACACCCTAAATATAAAGAGTCGCGCGATAAAGGACGATATGGGCGAAAGGACGGAAAGAGGGGGATGCAGGACAACGTACGCGAAGAAGTATAGGACGAAGGGGTGGCGGGGGTGGTAAGATTGAAAGGCATAAAATGGGGAACTCGAGGGTGAAACGAAGAAATAGAAGAAGCTCATAGAATGACGCCAGACTGCAGAGGGGCGAGTCGCGAAAACGGTCTATTTATCACAGCTTCGGCCGAAAGCATCCCCCTTAGTTTTACCCTCGACTCGAGTTCAGTAATGAGTTCCCAGCACGCGTTAACCGATCTCTTCCCTGACGGAAGATAGAAGCCGGTACATGTTGGGCCGCAGAACTATGGCCCTGCGTTACGATGTTGAACTATTCAACGTGATTCGAGGAACTCGAGCTGTTTAGAGGCCACTCGAAAAACCGTCGCTCTTTTGGACGAAGTGTGCGTGAAAGGCGGCACGGAAGAAATTAGATTTTATTGCGTCGCGCCTCGTTTATGAATGAGATGATGTTAGAGGAGAGAAAGGGAAGAGGGCAACGATGGGCAGTAATGTGCCAAGAAAGAGAGAAAAGAGAAGTGGGCTACGTGGAAACGAAATGCGTAAAAAGTGTTGAAAAGGGCTACTCGTACTAGTTGGGTACAGTTCGCGTTCCGAATAAGACAGCTGTCAGTTTTTCTGCTCGCTGCGGCAGTTAGTTAGTATGCTTCGTTTAGCCACATAACGAGACCTCTGTTTTGTTTGAATCCGACTTGCAACGGGACCGTAACGGTGGACGCATTCGCGATTACGTGATCGCCTGGAATTCGCGGTGAAACGAGCACCGAAGTATGCCTGTCCCTATTTGGCCGGTATTTCGACAGTGGAGTACAGGAATCGGAAGCGAGCGCCGCTGAAAAGGCATTCGTGACATCAACCGAGCGGTTACACCCGAAATTCGTCGCGGAATTACCGAGCAGCTCGACGCTCGCCGCTGCAATTGACCCTTCCTGATTTCGAGCGCACGAAGTATCCGTCTCTTTTTCTCCTTCCTTTCTATTTTAGTATCATTGTGGTGGAGAGAAAGTTGGCACGATACTGTTCTAGAACAGCGTCGAAAACCGAAACTCCACGCGTGTAAAGTTGCGAGTGCATTAAGCTCTCGCGTTGAAGAACAGGGACCTACGTTCTCGCGCTTGCCATGCACCGGTTCGCAACGCATTTATTTCTATTTCCCTCTCGCTAATTTCCCTGTTTGACTGGCGGAGCATACTCGTGCAGTGTACTCGAAACTCCAGTTTCTTGGCACACAAGGAAACGGGTAGCGGCGCGGTGGCGAAGTTTGCCAGTCTATTTCTGCTGGTTCTCGATGAAACGGAACGGGTAGGAACGGATAGGAACGAGCCGGGAAGGGATGGAACGGCGATCGGAGGGAAAATACGAGGGCGGAAATGGAGAAAGAGCGGGGCGGAAATACCTCGAGAGTTTGGCTATGACGTCCTTCCGCAGCAAAATGTTATTCAGCGTATTGATCGTGTCGACCTGCAGGGTGAAGTCTTGATCCTCTGGATCACCAGGATCAATCACGACTCCGTCAATGCTGGGGCCAAATGCGGGGGCGAATTCCAAGCCCTTAACAGGCACCGCTACCAGAGCCTGCAGTGGCACTTCCCTCAGGCATCTCAGCAATGCCTGAGGATCACTTGCGGCCTGCGCAAACAGAACACGTTAGTTTACCTACTTGTACCTTGTACCTTTGTAAAAGTTCGTCGATCGATTCAGAATCTCCCTCCATTTTCCAGCCCATTCCTCTCACTTAGAACCAAAAGCTGACTAATCGGAAATATCGAAACGGAAAGGGCAACGCGTCAGGAACGAGGGGGGAAAAAATAGAGACTACAGTCTAATTTTACGGTTTTGCTTGCACGGGAACTGGTCCAAAAGCTGCAGGCGAGAAAAAACCAATCTCGCGCTCCGATTCGATCCTCGAAAAATTCCCAGTGAAATTGTCGCTCCCTTCCACCCCCCCCCCACCGTGCACCCTCCCCTTCTCCACCCCCCCTCCACCCGCGGATCGCAAATTGGAAACTCTTCCGCGGAATCGGTGTTTCCGGCCGGCACTCAGCCATATTAGGCCGCCGATTAAATTCGTCAGGCGAACGAATCGGCATGCGCGTGGCCGACAGCATCCTGCCCGATGATTCTGCACTCCCAATGTTCCCTCTGCACCGATTTCCTCGACGCGGACGCAGCATTCGTGAACCGACGTTTGATTGCGGCCGGCCTCCGTCTACGAGCAGCAGCATTTCCAAAGGCGATTACTGGCCGGACGTTGAAGCAATTCATTTGCGTGCAGCGAAATTAAAGTCAATCGGTTCACCGGCACCCGCCCGTTCAACGTCGGCCACGTTCCACCTCGTGCAGCCCCTGTTTACCGGGGGCTACGTTAATCCCTTTTCGAAGAGCCTCGTTATCCGGTTCGATTCCGTTTGAACAACAAGCGAGGAGCTGTTGTCACCGTAGAAGGTATTTTCACCTTTTCCTAAGTTCTCAAAACTTGCCACTACTCGTCGATATTTTCTACATCCCGTGGCGACATTAATCTCGCTATTTTTTCCATTCGAAACCGGCAACGATTATTGGCATAACATAATCCCATCCCCGTTTTCCATTTCGTTCGAAGCCACTTTTTTTTTCCCGCTCGAGGGAAGCAACGAGAGGGTGGCTCGAGGGTGGCCGGGGAAAAATCGGCGCCGCTTATCCCGATCCCGCGTTTAATCGTTATTTTCAATCGGCTGCAAATCGAGGGGCTGTTTAGGCCTGTGTACGTAGAATGTGTTTCCTGTTGCGAGCATTCCTGCCGCGTCGATATTGCCTCTCGACGAAATCTGCATCTCGATTCTCTTGAGCCACGTATCCCGCGATATCGATACGCTTCGGTTCGATTATGAAAATTCCTTACGATTCTTTAAAACGTTTCTCGAGTTTCGTACGTACTGTCAATTCATTCTTTCAAGTCATGGTCAGTAGTATCGATCAGTGATTCGTCAGACGCGCTCATCTGCCCAGCAACGTCCTTAATCTACTTGCCACTGTTTTTACATCGTTAGTCGTTGGCAATCTTTACCGAGTGTTTATCAACCTGTGCAACGTTTCTTCCAAACGATATTCAAGATTGATACCCCACGGAGAAACAGCGTTGCTTCTGCTCGAGTTTTACTCGCCAGAGAATCCCCCGTGTCGGCCACAAGCAATTTAACGAAACAGCGAGTCGACAGTGTCGAAACGTTTACGCAGTAGCGCTCCGCAGCTGGATATAAATTAAACTATCAAATTATACCGGTGGAAACGGTGTTTTTACGTCCGTTAGTTACGCACTACCAATTATATTAACGATGCGTTTCAATTAAGCTAATATGCGCTCTGGACATCGCGCGATTCCCCCGCCGGGAGTTGTCGCGTTTTAACGCGAGTAATGCGCGCTACGAAAATATCCTCTCGTCGAATAGAATTAAACTGCAAGCGATACGGGAGCGAAAATAGCGCCTGGCATTCGACGTTTTGACGTTCCCGTGCTTTCGGGTAATCTGTTCCCTATATTTCACGTCGCGCGCTAGGTTTCAGCCGGCTTTTTCTGTCGGGTTCTCTTTAATGCAGTTCCACGACCTTTTACCTACCCGGCTGTTTGACGTTCATGGGATTTCTACCCCGAGATCTTTGCGAAATACGCGAACGTGCCGACATATCAGACAAATTGTTTACATTCGAGGGAAAGCCGTCCAGTGGATTATTCGGTTCGTAGTCGTCACCGAGCTGCAGACCTTAATGTAATGCACTCCAGGCGATACTCACCCACGAGCAATTTAGATGTTTGGCAACTTGCAAAGCGTAATTTGCGGCTCCTCTCACCAGCGCCCACGGGGAAAGCGCGCTGCCAGACATTAGAACGCTGCGATGGAACAGCAATCCTGAAACATTAAGAAACCAATAATTCTGTCACACCTGCGAATTTGCAAAGAGAAAGTTATCAACCTGGTATTCACTTTCGACTAGGTGCCCTGTTACCCGAAAGTCTGCTCTAGAAACAGAGACGAGGGGCGAAATAAATCTGCGGGACAGCAAAGTGCACCCACTTTGGTTTCCGCTGGGGTCATTATCGTGGAAAAATCAAATACGCGAGCCAACATAGATTTCATCGGGAGCTGGGTAGTCGGTGGTAACGCAAATTCATTCGCCTGCTTGGCATGGAAGTGGCATAGGTCGTAGTTCCAGAACAGAATTCTAAATGGTACTGGAATTTGTAACTGTCTTCGCCTTGGCTCCCATTGCCAATAGCGTCTACTCCATTTTCGGGATCGTGAATTGATAGGGGACTGAAAATTCGATAAACTTTGGAACCGTGCTTCGATCCATACGTCAATCGCTTTATTTCAAATCTCTTCGTTTCGAGTTATCGACGCAAGCCTCCATTTCAATAAAAAGTGTACGCGCGCTACTTTTCATTGACGTGGCGCGACGAGCTTGATATACATCAGCCGGAATTTCATTCTGAGTCACTTAAATCTTAGAAGTCGTTAATCTTCGTATTGGGAAGACAGACTTCATTGGCGACGAGTAATCCTATCGCAACGGTTGACGAAGATACATCATTATCTGAGTGAAAGCCAGCTACGATAGCGGTGTGTTTTGAGAACGGGTTTTCCATGGCTTTCTCCTGAAGGAACTTCGATACACGGCGCGAAGTGTGTATTTCCAGTCCCGTGGTTATCGCGATCTTGGCTGGCTTCGGTGGTGGATCGAGATTACGTTGTTTCCTGGCCTCAGACAAAAGGGACTTGCAGCGTTTTCCCCGGTTACTTGTTTAATCGGAAACGTGGGAGTCGTTAATCTTCATATTGGAAGCCGAAGGTCTCGCCCTCGGAGATTTCTCCGCGGAGATATTTCCGCTTTGATAAACACGAAGGCGTAATTGTTTAAACTTAAAGTCGTAACAGTGGTGTTGCGAGTTGCTGAATAAACCAATAACTTTACCGAACTTTAATGTGCCACGAACCTACTTCAACAGCTTTATCGCGACGAACATTGTCGACATGCAATCGAAAATCTCACATAAACATGATACTCATCGCTTCTCGAGGTACATCAACCTATTAGCTTTATTTAGCAACGATGTCCACGTTGAAGCGGTTTAAATTGCGTCCCTTTCCACCATTAGAACCTGTCGCTCAAGGGACAGACGGCGACCAACGCTTTCCCTACGCTAATGCACATTTCTCCAATTTGCATAATCTTTATGGCAACATTATACCGGAGCTTTGGCACAAATAACGGAGGAAATTAATTTCTGCGACAGTCGACGTATCGATTGCTTCCCTTCAGCGGCTGCGAGTAATTGCTTTCAACCAGCGCTCGCGTCAATTTTCTTTTCATTTACTGTTGAATTTCAAAAGATCCGAGCGCATTTGTTAACGCCCTGGGAAACTAGCCTCGACAGCATTCATTTAATCGTCCTGCCGAAGATTCTGTCCGGGTAATGCGTGCCAAGACACTGTTATTCACCATAGCTGCTCAATATCCAGTCATGGGAAAATTAACCTGTCAGCTCACCCATTAATATGCATATGTCCCGGTGGGTAGCAGCCACGATGGCGTACTGCAACATCCGTCTCTAAAGAGTCGCCCACACTTTAGGGTCTATACCTATTAAGTTGCACCTGCGTAATAACAGCGATGCCTTAAAGATTCCAGCACTTTCGAGTAGACAGTAAAATCAGGCGGTGGCTGACAACTGATTGACTCGCACTACTTACTCGACAGGCCGCCACGCAGAATTTCGTTAATTTCGTTGCGTCCACTTAATCGATTAGTTGCGGAAATATAAGTACTAAATGAGTTTTAGCTGAATAATAATATCTCTTTCAGTGGCGCATTCAGGATTTAATCTTGGTGGGTGCCCATTTGAAGGGATAAAGATATTTTTAATGCGGATTCAATAAAATTCATTAGGTGATTAGAAAAATTTAATCTTCATTAATATTCTTTTTCCTTTTTCTTTGGGGGTGCCAGGGCCCCTTTCTTTCAAGGCTAAAATGACTCTAATTCTTGTTGCTATCCTTCGCTTCTGTAATCTGCACACTGATCTGTTCTTTTCTCTCGACTTCCACAATTTATGAGGCACAAAGATTCAAAATGGAAGTCACAACTAGCTACCACGTCTTGCTAATCAGCACGACACGGGAAAATTTGAGCGAGTGTAAGTGCAGGCGACGCGATGCGTAATATATAGCATACAGAAATAACGCCTCTGAATAAAAGCTGTCAACACTTACAATGCTGCCTTCCATTTCTCGAGAAGGTGACGATGTTCTGTCGCTGCGACTTGAACTCCCAAAGAAAAGGAAAATAAAGGAGAAGTAGGGGCTTGCGAGGGAGAGAATAGAGTAGAATTCTGGATTCGTTGGTAATATTTATAAGTTGCAAGCGGCTTACCGTTCTCTCCACCCGGAGTATTCGCTGGAATGTTTACGCGGTCGATATTTAAATTAACGGGGCACCCGAACAAGTTTTTCCTCTTTGCCCGCAGTTATAAATACAATCTCCGGCGTGAATATTCGCGGTTTCGTGGCGCATTAAGCCTTCGTTTCGCATTACACTTTCCATTTTCCAACGTAACTGTGAGAAGGAATCGTCTGGGAAAGCCAGCAAGAAAACGACTTTCCGCGGGTTATGCTTCCCGTGGCTTCTGTTTTCCACAGTATGATGATTACTCGAGGAATGAATAATCATCGTGGGAGGCGAGTGATGTAAAAAGATTACACGTACACCACGGCTCTCGCAGACGAATCCTCACGTCACGATCGGTATAGTTTTCAATCTATTTCTTCGCACAGCGTACTGATCGCGGTAAGCAGAATTTCCAAAATGAGGAATCATCGATAGTACCGTGTCATTCATTAAGGAGCTCAAAGACTGGAGACTGTGACAATCGATGCGCAGGTTGCATGCGACGTTTCGCGCGTTGCATACGCGTATGCAGCTGGGGTTGCATAGATAGGTATGCATTCGGTGCTGCGCTGGCAACTATACGTCATTCCGCAGTACGGTAATGGGCAGCCGAACGTTATAGAGCAATATCGATCCGTCGTTTCCTCCACATCTTCCATCCTCTCGCCTTTTCCTGTTCAAAAGTGCCCGCGGGGCATCGCGATAGAAGCTCAAACTTTTTCCAACAATCGCCTTTCCTCTCTCCGCGTCGTTAACTCGATGCTGGTTTGTACCTCGCCCTCTATCTTTCTCTCTATTTACCACCGCTCTCTACCCTCACTCTTGTCTCTCTTACCATTCCCCTTCCCCCGTTTTCGCTCGCCTCATCCTCGCGTTCGCTACCCGAATAACAGGGGAGCCATGTCTCGATTCTCAAGGTTCGTACGTTCGTTGGTAAGCTCGTGTAGCTTAATGCTTCTGAGTGTTCCGGTTTAGTTAGGATTCGTGCTGAAATGCCGAATGAATCGTCTCGATATCACAAGCTCGATCCGGATAATTGTTCCGTGCAACGTGAATACGGAGCGCCGCGCTAGTCGCGAACAATTGCGATGGTAGAAGGTTAATCGGGGGAAGCGAAACTGGGCTGATTACATCGATTCCTCGGCCTTCATGTTTTATTGAATACGCTCGTTGGCCGCGGCGCGAGTGCTCGCCTCTCGAGCTACCACTCGACCAAGAAAGAAATCGTTTGGTCGGTGACGATGCGAGGATTCCTCTCACGGTCAGAATCGTGCCGCGAAATGACCTCGTTAGGGGAGCGATTTGATCCGTGCCTTTGCCACAGGCAGGCGTGGATGACGGGCTTCAGCATCCGCGGTTTCTTTCTCCGCTCGCGTGTCCTCTTTCTTCGCGGAGGAGTCGAGTAGGTACCTCAGGGAGGAGGCTCTGAAACGCTTTAGACTTTGGAGTTTAGAGTTTCTACGGTCCAAGGTAGGTAGACGCTAACTCTGTACCGATGTCGATAGTCCTTCGCGGAGTTGGGGCTGATTCCTCAGCGTCGGGGAATATCCGGAAAGTCGCCTGAACAGAGACAGATGAGTGCAGGCAGGTAAATTCGCGATTCGCTTCGGTTTCGAAGGGATTCCGTGTCTTCCGAGTTCCAAGCGAGCTGCTAATACGAGCACATTCCCCAGGCCCTCGTGCTTCGAACCTTTTCCGATGAGAATAGTTTCTCAATATAGATAAAAGCAGTTTGGGGAGCTAAAGCACACCAGGAATGGCGAGGGAGCGGACAAGGGTGGTTCCTTTTACCAGATCGCAACTGATACCGGTCCTGTGCGGCTTGCCACATGATAAAGAGTTCCTAACCGCGAGCATTATCCACTCGGGTCAACCGTCCCGCGTAGATTAAATTCGATGGATTAGATCCCATCAGCGAACAGACCGCTGAAGGGAGCCGAGGGGGTGGGATGTGATTTCAAACAGTCGCTCGAGCAACGCTCGCATCTCGCGCAGGCATTTTCGTAATTGCGATCGAATGCCTCGGATACTTTCGTGAATGTAAGTTTCGGCAAGAGCTCTTGATAAATTCCGCGGGCCCGGGGCTTCACGAAGATTAACTGCTGCGGATTTATACGACACTTCACCGAGTACTGGCGTCGATTGAGGTATTTAATTGTGTTTCGGAATCTCCTCAGAACTTGGGGTATGCTTCATGGGTATTCCCTGGAAACATGTCACGGGAACTGGCGACCCCGGGGCACCATAATCGGTGCTGAGGTCGTGCAAAAGTTTTCTCACGAGCTATAGAAAAGTGGGGAGGCTTTTCTGAACCATCCTAAATCGCAAGAAACGCTGTAAAAACCAAGTCGCGAAAAGGTGTAATTATTTAGTCCTAATGCCGAGAGGGTAAGAAACATGGTACCCCTTGTTGGAAACGATACCGTAATCAGATAAAAAAACAGAGAGAAACTAGGATAATTTCTAAGAGCGACCGGCGTAAAGATGTTAATGAATCCGAGTAAGGTTTAAATGTTGCTGGTCGCGTTTCTAGTTAGTTGTCACTGTGTCTGAGTTTACGAAGAAAGGACGACATCTCGCGCGCCGAGTAGCGGGCAAGTTTAATCACCAGCCGTGTCACACGTGCCAGAAAAGTCGCGTTCGTCGTCAGGCCAAGCAACGTCGAGAGATATTACGAGGGGAAGACTCGTCTAATGAGACCGCGACTGGCAAATGCCACGCAATACCGCCATTTCTGTGATAAAACGCGTCGCGTAATTCGCGCCGTGTGTGGTGTAACGAGGGGTCGTTTATACGCGCATTAAATCCCCTAGAAATTAGCTGATCTAATCCCCATCGGCAGCTCCTAGCTGTAGCGAATTATCGTTCAGTGGTGGCAGCGATAAGTCGGAACCCTCCGGCACACTACTTTGCCGTTTTTCCTCGGCCCGAAGGTCGATCTGTCTTCTATGCACCGAAACACCCCCCGAGCAGCTTCCGCTCACGCGACCGTTACGAAGGAAAGGCTTGAGAAACGATTTTCAGCAAGGTTTGATTATTAATTTTACCTCGCGATACGCCTGCGTCGAGTTGAAAGAAATTTATGCACATTGCGATAACACATCGCTACACGAGATTCAGGGCTCTAGGGTGAATGGAACGGCGGGTGTGAGTCGAATAACTCAAAAGTGTATCCGAGTCTCTGATAGAAAGAAAGCACACTCGCGGGTTAGTCCCTATTCTTCTGACGACTATAGTCCCCGTCTCGTGACGTTGCTATTTCTGCCGAAATACGTGCCCGAATATGTATAGCAGAAAATGTCCATGACCTACAGTTTATTTCTGTCTAGACAGGCTGGCGAACGCCAAAAGAGAACCCTTTACATTTTTATCGATGGACCTCTTTGTAGACGAATTCAAGCAAGATAACTCGCGTTCGAAACGTCTACTGGAAGCCGACGACAGTTTTTGCGGCTCGGCATCGTTCAATGTCCCAACCCCGTGCTCCACCCCCTCCTCGTTTACATCTAACGCTTTAATCTCGAATATTCCGTCAGTTATTTCTAGACGCGGCTGTTAAGAGGGTTAGCGTGACCCGACGTTAATTATTCCGAGGGTCGGCGCGCGACAGAAATAAAATACACAGCGTCCTGTCCCCGACACGCTCCAAGGGGGTGAATTACCTGTAACTCGATTAAAAAGAGGCTGCCTCTCTCTCTCTCCCTGTCTGATGGCCAGAGAAATTCTTTTGATCTCTCGTACCGCATCGAATTCCCCGTGTATACTTGCTTTGGTACCGCCGAGACTTGATGCTTCCGACACCTTTTAGTATTGAAATAAACCCCTTTGACGCGGGTCGCCGGCACTGTCCCATCTCCATCAGAGAGAGAGAGAGTAATCCGTAATCTCGATTCAACGCGACCGTTCAATCCTTCCATTTCTATTATAATTTCCACCTCGTCCCGAAGCATCTCCGAACTTCCCAGCGAATTAAAGGACTCACCGTCGGGCACCGCGTGGCTCGTCATCAGGAAGTTGACGCAGGCAGCGCCAGTCCCGTGGCCGATCAACGTCACGTTCGCAGGATCGCCACCGAAGTAGCCGATGTTCTCCTGCACCCAGTGCAGCGCTGCGATCTGGTCCATCAACCCGTAATTCGCCGGCGACCGTAAGTGCGAATCCGTGTTAGCATTTAGAAAGCCTGTAATCAAAACAAGCCCGCTTATGGTCGCTGCGGCCGTCTCTGCTATCGTTGCCAGCCTGTAACTGCCTGGAAATTACCGTGGCCGTCGTAATCGGGATTAATTCGAATAGGCGGATCAGCAGCCGACGACGCGCTATGGATTACCGGCCGCAGCTGTAAATTATTCTTTACGAGCTTCTTCGGATGGATCGCCGGGGCGATTCGCCCGGGCAATTGTCCACGTTGTGTTATTTCCGACCCCTCGGGGTTTACCTCCCTCGAGAGCGGGCATGTTCGATCTACGCGATATCTCCTAGCTACTACACGATTCGAAAAATACCTTTGTTTGGTGAAACAATGAATAAGGATGCCAGTCGGGTGGAACCTTCAGGACCAGTCTTTGCGCAAAATTGAATAAAACATTATATGGAAACGTAGCAAATCGACTGCGCCTGACCTGGACCGTAATATGAATTCGTAGCGGCTCATCTGCTTCAGAAACACCTGGTAAATATGTACGTAACCGTGTATAAGCGAATCCACGGAGTTTCTTTTGAAAAGGACGCCGGAGGAATAAGGAGTAGCTGCGGCTTTTCCGGTTGCTGCTCTTCCGCCTGCCATAAATACCCTGTTCCAATGGGCTGCATCGATTGATAGCGATGCCTCGCGCGGTCCAACGATATGCAAAATAGAACACGTCGGGGAGCAGCGAATAAATCGTTCGATTATTTGATCGGCGAATACGCCGGTCTCGATTCATTGTCGTTTAATTGGACCCGACGGGTTCCAGAATTTTCCAGGATCCCTACCCTCCCCCACCCTCTTTCTACGCTGTTTCGAAAATGGTTTTGCAAATATTAACGAACGCGTCATTGGCGTACCGGATGAATTGTTTCATGTCGGTCAAATAGTCGCTCGTAAAATGCAAACAGAATGTTTTTGCCAACTTTTCTGACTGTGTAAGCTGCACCGAAACTCTCTCAAAATAGTGTCTATAGAAATTGCGAGCGGGTACAGTAATTGTGTGTCTCTGGATATACAACGGAAGCAGAAGGAGTAAAGACTGGCTGGCAACTTCTTTTCTCACTTCTTCTTCGGGGACCAAACCGCCGATCGCAGTCGCGTTGAGGCGAAGCGTAGCGTGATTCAAATTGTCAAACTCCATAAGAAAAGCAAAGGAAGAATAAAATGCGCCGAGGCGAGGCGTAGTGAGAGCCGGTTTTAAGGGGGAAGCCACTGTGAATTTTTTTTCCCCGCTTTTTCCTTTCGTGCACCGTCATAATGCTTGGGGTCTAAAAAATATACCTGCGCAGTTTCAAAGTGGATCTCGAAAAATTCTGGGAGCTGCGGAAGGTTTTGTAGTTGGTAATAAAGATTTTTCGTAGAAAGTTGCCTTTCATTGTAAAAGAATGCGTTGAAAGTATATTCTTAAGTCGAATACGCGCTACCGGAAAATAATTGTAGAGTTAGGCTGAATGGGTAACACGTGGACCCTGATCTTGATAACTAAACAGTCACAACGTCCACAATCCCTAGGACACGGAGCGATATACTCGGCGACCTATTCGCGCTCCCGACGTTTCAATCCTCTGGCAATTGCTCGTTTGTGCGACGATAAACGGAACGATTTGTCGCTTGGAAATTCCTTTCAACCGTCTCCCGTTGTTCGGGGGGCGCGCATTTTTCGACGAGTGTCGACGAGCTTTTCAAATTATCGATTTGGCAACGGTTCCGGTGAACAGACAGTGAAACGACGTTGACCCATTTTCGAAGGCTAGGAAAGCCTCCCTTGTTAAGAGACTAACGCGCGGGAGCATGTGTACAGAAGCTTCGAAATCCTCTTAGCTCCAGAACTCGCGAGTAATTTCATTGCAGAACGGAGAAATAAATGAACATTCCGATGGACATGTCAATCGACCAGCTATCCGTGACTTTTCATCCTGGAAAGGCACCTTAATTCCTTTATTCACCATCCGAGGGTAAACCGTGTCTCCTCGCATTTCCATGAAATTATTGCGTAGAAAGGAATAAAGTGCTGCTATTAATGCAAACTTTGAGCAGGAAAACTCCGTCTATTCATCACCAAGGAAATGTTAACAAATTGCTTGCCGTTGATCGGTCTCTCGTACATTGAGCCCGTCACGCTTAATTTCGGCGCACTCCGAAATGATCGATGAAAACGAGGTTTATAGGAACGCTTACGTTCTAAACAATGCATGTTGAATATGCATGCGCGATTCTCAATTTCCCGGGGTAATATACTGCGCGCTGCAATTTTCTAGGCTCCCCGCTCATTTTGCATTACCGCTTGATTGATGATACTTTTAAACGTATTACCGGACTCACAAGCTTGCATTTGAAAACTTTAGTTCATTCAATATTACCCCCGTCTAAGAGGCTACCGGGCGGAATATCTTCTGTCCAGCAGCTAACGCGAAATATATTGTCCTCGTACCGCGCCTCTGAAATAACGTTTGCGGGTCCCGACGTTGATGATTCGAATTTCGTCGATATCAGGTGAGAAAAGAGGGACGAGCGCGCGGTACGACCGGAAAAGGTGGTAGGATAGTTTACAGAGGGTGAACGGTAGGGGTAGACGTCGCCGAGAAGGGGGGAAAATCCGCGAAACTAGAATAGAAATAAACCACCACCGGTCATATCCCATTTGATATTCAACCTCCGGAGTATCTGTCGCGCTGCACTTCCGTGTCTCCTATTCTTCTCGTTACAATGGAACTGCTGAACGTTACTCGTTGATTTAAATTTTCCGGTACATGGGCGTGCATAGCCGCGGCTGGATATCGCGCCCACCCTCGTACCAGCCCGGCCCACACCCTGCCCTCCCCCCTCCCACCCCCGCGACTTTTCGTTCGACACAAAGCACCGCGTCACTTTTGCAGGCCCGAAGTGAAAACGAGAAAAATGAACGGGGAAAATTGCGGCCGCGAGAGGTACGTGCTTCCTGAAACCGAGCCCCTTCCGTTTCAACGAAGTAATGATGGAATCAAATTTCGATATTTTTCGAGCCACCATGCCTTTACCCTTGCCCATTCGCTCTGCCGCACCTTTTTTTTTTCGTCTATTACACAGCTCTTTGGCGTTCCGATGGTCAATTTTTTTTTGGTCAGGGGACAAACGGCAGATAGGTTACGATTGATCTTTTGCAAACGATACTTCGACACTTTACGGTGGTCGAATGTGTGTGTGTATTTATTTAAACTTTAAACGACCAGGGGAACTAGATTTTCTGCGGGCTCGCATTATTCAACGTTAAACGTACGGAAATCTTGCTGACGTTTAAAGCACCAGGGATGTAATTCAAGAAACGGAACTTTGTTATGTCGCCTGCATGCCGCGGAACACGTACCGCCAACGCTACACGCTAGCAGCCTAAAGGGACAGGCACCGAAATGCGCGGGGAAAAAAGGCAATGCATTCGTGACATAGTAAAACTGGATTCCCGCTTCATTTCCATACAGAATTAACGTCGGGCATGCTTAAAAATTCGGATTTACCCGCGGCCCGCTATTTCCCCTGGAATTTACGTTTCAAGAACGAGGACATGTGGTCTATGAAAATGCCGAGGATCCTTTAATTATCCATTTCGCGAGTGGGGCGAAAGGAAGGCAGGCTTTTTAGCTCGCAAAGCTGCACCAAGGGTATCGCAATCATATTTCCCCGCTGACTTTTAACACGCACGTACCTACCGAGTGAAAATGTATTGGGAGATGTATTATAGCGTTGGTCGATCAAAGAATAAAGGAGCTAACGCAATAGAATTAGAGGGAATAGCATTCCCCTAATAAACTGGTAGATAAAAAGTAGGAACTCTGGACGGATTTGAAATCTATTCACTGCCGCCCCATCTTGCTTCCCACTTTCATCGGTGTTCCCGTAATCGGAACGCGGGATTTGCTAATTACAAGAAGCTAAGCTCCGTTCGACAATTGGCTTGGCGTAAAATCCCGATTAATCTCCGCAAGGGGCACGAGCGTCGGCTTCATTTCCAGAAATCCGTGTCCCGTCGTCGACAGAGCAGCCCTCTCAGCTCTTAGACGTCGAAGAATCGCGCTGACGTCACTCGAATATATCATAGCTCGAAGAACTAGGCGGGCCGACACGGCGCGGCGGCGTATATTGCCAGAGCAGACACGAGAATAGCTGCAGCCGCTGTCACGGAAGCGGAGGCAGAGTCAAGAATTTAGTTTGGTGAAACGGAAGACCTGGCCGTAATGAGTTTCCTATTAGATTTGGTTGCCGAGTTGCCAGGCAACCCAGCTCAACTTTCAATCCCTTCGACTTTGGGCCCCACTTCGCGGCCAAACACGCCGTTTTCTTCTCACCCTTTCCTATCACTGCTTACCGATCGTCCTGTTTATCATTTGTATATATCAGGACGAAACGCTCGAAGAAGTTCCCGTGAATTCGAAGGACTCTGGTAGAATTACAGCGCCCGTTTGGCCAATGCTTTTTTGGCTCCGAGAGAAAGCTAGGGAAATGAAGAGCAAACTCGAAACGAGTTCCGATCTACTACCTACTAGTTTCACCTGACTGGCAAGATAGACAATCGTCCCGCTAATGACTATGCTCGTCTCATCAGCGATAGTTGTAGCTGCGTTCGCACCCATTCGACGAAGTTCTCCACGCACGTAATTAAGGCGGCGTTCGAAGCGTTAACGATCGGTTTCTGTATCGTTCCCGGCTAGACAGTTGAATTTCCAGAAACTGGGTGACAAACTAACTCCCTCGCACTTGCCGAGGGATCGGAATTAATTCATCGTCTCCCGCACCTATTCCTCCTATTCACCTTTAGACATTGTTCTCCGCGAAAGGACGAAATGAGATTCCCTTCGTCCCCCCCCCCCCCCGACCATTTATTCGCAAAGTAATTGACAACGCGTTGTACCGCGGGGCTTCCTCGACTACGTTCCGTTGAACGGTTATCGCGTGCTCTCTAGCCTAATAAACGAGGGGAAGAAACGGATTCCTCCGCGTAATCAATGGTGGGAAAAACAGAAGAATAAAGTGACTCACCTAAAATGCCGAGTCTGTAATTTATAGTGACGACGACGACACCCCCGTAGCTCGCCAGCACGCTGCCGTCGTAGGGGTTGCCGCTGCTCCATTCGTAGCTTTCCCCATGCACGAACACGATTACGGGGTATCTCCTTCCGCCCCCGTCCCTCGAGCCAGCTGTAATCAATAAAATTATCTGGTGATCGATCGGCACCGCTGGCACTTGATAGTTCACGTCGCGCATCCTTAAAGAGCCATTTTTCAAAGGCGTCGCGTCGCTCTATAAAGTTCTGACAGCGCAGTAAAGGATTATCGGTGGCTTCGCGTGCACAGTGTGGGGAAGGGGGATTGATAGACAAGGCTGCCGCACGCAAACGAAACAGTTCGCCCGTGTGCTAACGATTCCTTAAGTGTACGTGAAATTTCGGTTGACGCTGCAAGCGGCGTTGTAACTTCCACTACCAACGAACAACCGATGAACTTTGCAAGCTGGTAACTCGATCAGCCCCATCTTAACTCGAGCATCAAACGGAATTAATATTTCTACCAGCGGTCAAGCTTTTCTCGCCAGCCAGCCCATTCAACCCTTCGGTCTGACGACTCGATAAGTGTCGATTTATCGACAGTGTCTCTGATATCGATTTAGTTATCACGGCTCGGCTGGAGCCTGAAAGGAGAGAGGCGGCATTGTGACAATGGTTATTAAGCCTCTTTTATTTGTCTCCTTTCTAGAGCATCCCTTTATGCGCCACTTCCGCGATTGGTCGTTAAGGGTGCTCGCGGTGGCTCTCGAGATCGAAACGCCTTTTAAGATTCCACTTTGAATTTGCTTTAATGCCACACTCGCTCGTAATTTAAGAAGGTAGAATTATTTTTTTCAATCGTTTTGCTATTAAGTTCCGAAGACTTCGATGGAATTGAATGGGGGGGGAGAAAGCATTTTTTACGGATTGGAGATCGCCGTTTGAAAGATGGCACGCTCTTTGTAATCTTCCAAAAGGTAGATGAATGTGCTCGGAGAAGCAAGTTGGACGTCCCGGTCGCTTTTGTTCCTCGAAAAAGAAACAGCGTTAACTAGGTCATTTCGACTTAATAGTCGGTCCCTGGAAAGCATTAAAGATCCGCCTATTGTGGTTCGCGAGTTCCCATTATAGCGGTCGTAATTAGCTAAATTGCGTATTGCATTATTGACCGACTTTGCATCGGCACCCTCAACACCGCTGAAATCGATGTATTCTAGATATTGAAGTAGGTATCGACGTGGTGATGCGATTCTGTGTGCGACCCAATTGGTGTTTAAACACTTAGGATTTACAAGGGTATCTAACGTTGGAAATAGAAAGCTTCCATTTCCATTTCTCGCGGAGGGGAGATTAATACGAATCCTCTTCCAGAGTTGGAGGTACAGAGAGGAATTTGAAGAGAGGCGTTCAAATGTCCTGGCCGGCCGATTGAATCCTTCGAACATGACTCGTGGAACATTATCTGGCGACACGCGCCGTATCGCGTTCGAGGTAATTAAAACGGGGATTCACGGATGCGAGAGCGGAGTACGTCAATCGGATTTAGTATGCTAATACGGGGCTGGGACACACGTGAGCATGATCGTTGTGGTAGGCAGTAGCGTCGGCCATAATTCAACAAATCACGCGTTACCACCGCCGCTATGAGCAATACTGTTCATACGATGCTATTCGATCTTTGTCTGCCCGAATCACCGTTCGTTGGCTGTAATGTAATAGAAAGAAACGCGGTAGAAAGAAGAAGGGAAAGCAGTTGGCCTCCAAAGCCCACCGAGAGACCTCGCTTATACGAAGAAGATATAGAAAAAACTTAAGTTGATTAAATATTTAATTTAAGCCGACTCTTGCACACTTTCCCTTGATATTAAGCAATATATTATTTTATAAAGAAGACATTCCTGCCGTAGATTCGGGACGTTGGTCGTTCTATCTTTATTCTTTTTCATATGCAGGGGACATTGTCCAATTAACAGTCGACGAAAATAACATGCATCTTTCTTTTATGTTTTCTTCATTCGCGTTGTCTTATATCCTTTTGCCAGGGAACAGTTACTCACAATTCGTCTTCTTGGGATAGGTAGACGTCAGAGAATAAAAAATGTAATTCGGGAAACTGCTACCCTCGCATCTACTCTTTCCTTCTGTTCTCATTGGCGTCAGTTTAAAAACAGTTACATACATGTACGTGCAGAAGGAAAAGTTGAGAAAGGCGTTCGTTGTTATTTCAATTATTGAAGCACGAATATAATAAAATAAAGGCATAATAAAATACAGGTCTCTGCGATAACGTATTTTTCATATCCCTAATTGCTTATTTCTGAGTTAGTTTCGCTCAGTTTCCAGCTTCACTTTTCCCTGGCTTTTTCTTGCTACGGCGTATTTCCATCTGATTGCTTCTCCAGTTACTTATGCTCTCCTTTCATCTTATCTTTCTGCTATCTTTGCTTGTAAAACGGCCCCTGCTGTACGCTTCTCTCTCCCGTCGTGTTTCCACAAGCAACATTTTCCAGCGTATGGACCGTGAACCGGGTATATACTTCGGAAATATTTTGTAGAATGAACTGCGAGGCTTATCGGGGAATGCGCCCTTTCCCAATTTTGTCTCGCGTTTTATTGAACCTGAAAAGAAGTCGCGCTTTTTGCGTCGCTTCTTTCGTGTTTCCACTGCACGCGAAGCTTATACCGGAGGAAAACTTTCTCTCCAGAATGTAATGTCCTCCCTTTTTCGTTTACAAGGGAAAATGAAGTGACGTTCGTTCTATGTAAAGCCACAAGTATTTCACTAACCCCAATGGCGAGCCCCAAATGGAAATGCAAGGTGTATGTGCCATGGAAAGAGTTCAGTTATAATAAGAGAGCCTGATAATATGGAAAAATCCTTATCCGGAATTTCCGTGAGGGATTTTAGCATGGGAATATCGGAGAAAATACTGGCCACGATATCCTATCACTTTTCAACCCCTTAACCATTTCTTTCCCCCGATATACTCGGGCGAGTATACGGACGATAGAAACATTGTCTTCGTTCTGAATTATAACCGCTCGAGGATACTATGATCGTGATCCTCGATCAACGCCGTCATTTCTCTTGTCAACAAGATTCCCCGGCGCGGCGCGAGCAGGAAGAAGCCGAGGCTAAAAAAGCGTTATCGCGGGGCGCAAGCCTAGACGCCGCACCTAGGCGCTCGCGCGCCGAAGGGAGGGGAAAGGAATTTAATCGCCGAGCAAATTTACCCGATCGAAATTTTCGGCTGTCAGCCTCCGGCAGGTAACGATCGAGGATGATAAATTCGGCGGATCGGGGCGTTAAGGCGCGGACATTCGATTTTATCGGGCGTGCACGATACATTATTTCAGCCGGTGAATAAATTTGCCGTTGCACTGTCAATATTTGATACGATGTGCAAACAGTTTCGTGTGCCGGGAACGCCTCTAACGGACTTTACATATTCATAAAGCCGCGCCGCTCCGCAGTTTGATCGCAGATGGTAAACGAGGAGAACGAACCGTACATCCTCGCCGCTGCCGCCGAATCACTTTATTTTCAGGACGTGCCCCTGCGCGCGAACGATAGGTATTCCATTGCACAGCGACTCCACCGTCTCAGACAGTGGTCCGTGTCTTTCTTCTTCCACTGGGGACCATTTTTACCGCCGATGTTTTCCTAACGCATCGACCGATGTATCTGTCATTGAAGAATTACGCAGAATCAGCCGGCTTGACAGTCTTGTGCGCGCCGCGAGTCTCGCGGCTGACAGAGTGGTTTACCGTATTCATTCGAGGTGTCCGAAAACAAACGCCGCCGTCTCTGGAAAGCCGCTTCTGCGGCAAGTAAAAGGAACGCTTTCCTTCGGCTGGCTTCCAAGTTTTACGAACTTCTTTTCGGATCGTGTTTCCTGATAAAACAGAGCATGTATCTCCAAGAAGATTTTCTTAAAAGGGTGGGGCTGACAGTGAGACAGGCAGACGATACGGGATATATGAGCCACCCTTTACGTTTCGAAGGGCACATGTTCATAATTTTTAACCGCAACGTTGCTATCAGCTCCTGCCGTTGCGATTCTCAACAGGATTTTTGGTCGTAGCCTTCTGCTTCATGATCCGAATGATGAAAAAGTAAAAATCCCTCGTTTCTTTTCTCATCTCTCATGCGAATGCATGCGGGCGTGCGAGGAAGAGCCATCACTGCAGACGGGGTTATTCTTTACGATGGAACGAAAGCACCTAACGTGACAACGGTTCGTGGGTTTACGCCGTTTTAAAGCTCGTCTCGTCGGGCCACCCCCCTCCTTCGGGGGAAGTTGGACTAGATAAGGGAAACCCTCTACAACGGCGTACGTGCGGGGGCGTCGACGAAACTTTTATAACATCCGAATTGAATTTCATAAATCCCGAAATCGTTGTCTCGCAGACACCGCTTCCTCTTCGCGTAATCATCCCGCGATTCGCATCCAAAACCGTCGAATGGAAAGCACGCCTCGTTACGTTACCAATAAGAGGACAGTGCTGCACTTGTTTATCGTTATAACGTTGGAACGATGAAACTTTGGCGAGGCGACCCCTAAGCAACGGTATCAGGATTATTCCCCGATTCTCTCTTCAGTGCCACGCTCAGACCGTGCGCGTCGCAGTTCTAGATGGCAGTAACAATTCCGAACGGACTATAGAATATTCCACTTCGTCACCGGGCGCCAAACTATCTGGCCCCGGCGCTGTTTCATCCCCTGAACAATCGGGGGCTTCGTGCGCAGCCTGGGAGCCGCGTTTTCATCGACGCGTCCTTTCCGCCGAACAGGCTCAGCCTCGGACAATGTAGCGACGGGAATATTACGAGATATAAACTGGACTAACACGATGTAATTCTGCTTAGCATGCTAACTGCGTGTTCAGTTGTAAGTCCGAGCGGAGGGTGGCCATGGCCACCCTTATCCCGGAAACAATCTGAAACTGCTGTACGTATTCCACCACTTCCAACTACCTTCTAACGTCCCTGTGGCCTGTACCCTCCTCTCTTCGTGTCTACCCACGTTCATACCCTCGAAAGGAGCTATGGGGGGTGGGTAGATTCGCGGGTTGTTTGCGTCGGAGGGATGAAACGCAAAGAGAGCCTGTCCAAGTTCACTGTAGCATCATTTTTTCTGATCTTCTTGCTCGCATTCGTGATCGTTTGTTATTCAACTTTCTCGTATTCACGGAGATCAGGGTTAATGGGGAAGCTGACGCAAAGCTCAGCGCAGAGGCGGCTAATTAGTGAATGTGCCTACCTCTGCTGGCTGCTGATTTCAAAATTAAAATGACAACGAAGGGAGGAAATTATAAAATATTTTAAAATGTTTGAACATTCTTTTATGCGAAAGTTCACTTCTAATATCTCTCTTTTCTTTTATCAGCTTTGACGTCTGTATTACTTAAGAGATGCAAATTTATTTTTTATATCTATATAATCGATAATAGATAATAATAATAAGAATAATTATAGATACATGCATTTATTATAGAAATAGAAATTAAGAAGTAAAGTAAGATAATTTAAATACACCTAAAAGGTGGCGTCATCTTCCTCAATGTGTCTCTCTGACTCTACTACGCTCACATGTCGGAAGATCGTCACTATTTCCCCACCCCATAACTTGCAATCTAACGGTGGCAAAAAATAGATCTTTTCAATTTTCTCAATCGGAAGGGAAAAAGCATTGGTTGCGATGTGACACCGATAGAATCATCGACTAGACAAGCCCGGGGGAGGATCCGGCCGATTGTTTTTCCGGTATCCTCCAGGATGGTTTCCGCGAAACGACCTACATCAACCCCGATCGTTGGCACATCGAAATATAGGATCGTTTCTAACTCCCCGCACCCCGATCCACCCTCGTCGGCAGAAACAAGAAATCCATCGCGGATTAGTGAATTAGTACATGGACCGGAGAATATTTCGAGGGGGTTGTGAAGCTACGGCGAAGACTTTGCATGCATCGAGAAGGGGGTGGCTTTTACCCTTTGATATTCTTTCTCCACTGGTAGGGCGGACATTGTAAAAAAACGGGGAAAGTCATGGGGATTAGAGAGCGCGGATTAGTAGAATCTACGAGCGAACGTGCGCTGGTAGCCTCTGGAATGAAATTGGCACAATTTTTTTCGGCAGAGAAATGAAACGCAGATGAATGTACGGGAAGTGGGGCGGATGAAAAATGGTTGGGCAACGAAACGCGTTCAGGAACGATCGTTTCGGGGGAATTTGAACGCTTTTATAGAATTTGGTCCCTGCAGCGGAAAAAGGAAAACGACAATTTTATGTGCTTTCACGCCGCATGATGTTTGTTAAATTGAGTTTGTCGTTTCGCGCTCGGCAATGTGTGTACAAATATTTTTCTGCAGAAATAAGCTTTTACACGTTGAGCCACGATTGCCCTCATGCTCTCCGTCTTTGGCAGAGGACGAAACGAGTTAACAGCTGACAAACCATCTGGCTTAAGCGGGGAGATGGAATGGAAAGAATGCTGGGGGGGGGGGGGCAGAATTTTGTTTATACGAGAGAAGGATGCATAGGGACGGGAGGTGTGGCGGCGAAAATAGAAAATAGGCGTCGGCAGCACGCTGTACATGACGCGGCAGGTCCCTTTCCGGTGCAAGCGCTTCCGGAGAAATAAGGAGGGAACAAAAGGCGAGCAAAAGGCCCCGGAGGAAATGTCAACTTTTTTATTAAATATCTCGTGCACCAGCGCCCAAGAAAACTGGATGGTGAAGCAAAACGAATTGGATCCGCTCCACCTCGCCTCCACCTCAGCTTCAGTCAATCGAGTTTCTCGTTGACGCCCCCATACCCGCCAGACGGCTCCGTCAACGTCGCGACGGCTGCCCTTCGATTTAACGACACGTCCCACCAAGTAAATGCTTGTCGAACGAAAAAATACTCGCTTGTTAAGAACGGTGTCGCGTGTCGCTAGAGTTTCACAGAGAACAATGGAGGAGGCATTAACGATCGATCGATGTGAATTTCAGGGGAATAGAAATTGAACTGAACCCAAAACCATACGTCGCGTCGCGTCGCGTCGTCAATTCGCGACTCTCCAGCTCCAACTATTTTCGCGGACCTGATGCTCGAAGAATTCCCGGGGCAAAGGGTCTCGAGGATCTCGTTTATACTCGAGTACCCTTCACTCATTAATTAACTCTCGCGTTACAAGATCCTTTTTCCACCCGCCCGGCCTCCCCTCGCCCTCCTCGTTGCGGGGGCAGTTGAAGGGATTCCTTTTTACCGCGGCGACTTCACGCGACTTTGCCGCTTTATTCGCGAGGCCGAAGGCCGTTGAGGAGCACAGTTAACGGTAAGTTTAACCGGATAATGACCCGCGAAGCGGGTCATTACAAACAAGCTCGGCTGCAGCTGTAATGCAGTACTTTATGCTGCAGCCTTGCAGTGACACGGCCCAGGATTATAGCGTGCAGATAAGGACGATGACTGCGCGGCTATCGGTCGTGGGATCACCGTGCGTGTATGGCAGACGAGAGGCGTGTTCGACGAGATAAGGCTAGTTATTGTTGCGAACATCGTTGGACCGGTAAAAATTACAGCGGTGCCGCGAACGACGCGACCGGTCGTGAATTTGTTGGTTCCCGCCGAAAAGCGAAAAAGGGAAACAGAATTTTCAGTCACGCGGCTACGGCCGGGTGTAGAAAATTTTCGGCGACGGCACATCTGACGGTAAAAAAAGAATCTTTGATTTATTTCATCGAACTTCATCGGGGCCGACAAAAGGCCAGCGGGAATAAAAGAATCGATCGAGTCTGAAATTTGGATGACAGCCAATTTACGAACTATCTGCTGTCACTTGGGATAGTTTTTTTTTTTTAGTTTTCGGGTCGCGACGGTACCTGTCCCAAATTGATCCCCGCATCGCGGAACCGATCCGTCTTTTTTCTTACTTTATTTGGACGCGATTGTCGGCGGCAACGGCATCCCATTGCGTTAGGAAAATGGAAGACGCTCGGAGGGGAATAGAAGGGATGCAGGTGGGCGACGAGTTTTCTGGGGTGCGCATTTTCGCGGCAATCGTGGTAATTTCCCCGAGGATAGCGCCGTGCCTTTGGCGTCCACCGCCAACCAGAGACGGCCAGACTTATGCTAATTAAACGTGGAGACTGCGGTGAAAGGGATAAACGGGGAAAAATGAAATACTTGGTCCTATTGTGTGGCAGAATGAAGCCAAACGTGGCGCCAGCCGCCGTCTAATGTCTAAAGCGTCGCTTTCGTGGCTAATGGCTGTCGCGAGATTGTCCTTTCGATTTTACAACGACAATGAGGGTAGCAAAACGTATTTATTTCTGCTAGATTCCTTCCATACAGATCTGCCGCACCGTAAATCCTGCGTTATTCATAGCAGCCTTTTAATCTTTAAAACTTAGTTCGCACTCTTTTACGCAAATGTAGGCATTCTTCCCTCTAAGGAAGAGACTCGCGCCAAATAAAGGAGTCTCTGAATTTAAATAAAGAATGACTACTCTGTTCGTCGCTATTCTCCTCGCAGTTCTTTCCTCTCCTATCCCGCTAAAAGTATTTCCCCACGGGCGGAAAATTAATCTCCATTTGAAAAGCAACGTTTCCGAACCTGCAATTACCTTAACACATAGTAGCTACCTACCTACCCTCGAGTTCGAAAGTTCGCGATTACGCTCCATGAGCTCTGGTGTTTTTCCGACCTCTTAAGCCGATGGGGCTCTGCAAGATTTCCGCGCAGAGCCGCGGAATAAGAAAGTGACATTCGAACGATGAGAATTGACGTCTGATACAGAACAGACGCGTTGTTCGCCGGTTGGACCAGGCTGGTCGGTACAAGGCAGCTGGCCTGCCGTGTAATTTCAGCCGGTACGGAGTCACGGTTCCCTGTTTAATTCCCAAACTCCTTTCGCGGCCCGGCGGAATTAAAATACACGTGCAAGTGGGAACGAAAACGGAAAAGGTAACTCGTGCAATTGGTAGCGCGTTCACGAGCGTGCTAGAAGAAAATTTAATTTCATTACGAGAGCCCTTCCAGACTTTTTCTGGCCCACTGAAATATCGGCTGGAGCTGGGGGAAACGGTGGCCCTTAATCTCAGGCTTTTTACATCAACTTAGTTTTACAAAAGTTATCGCGAAACTAACGCAGGCCTTATATCACGAAACTTGCTTACTTAACTAATTGCTCCGACTGTTCTCAGCAGTTGGGGGGACAAGTTTCTTTAGAATAACGCGTACACGTATAAGAGAATCGATTGGTATAGATATGAAACCCCAAGACGACCCCCACGCATTCTCCAATTTAATTATCGCCGTCGATCCTTGCCGCTTCTCTAAAACTCCTCAAACGAATCCAGCCCTTCCACTGTTCAAGCTTCTCCGCCGGTTGAAGTGCCCAGTCGGGGCCACTCGAGTAATTACTTAACAAAATAAATTCAACCGGGAGAGTCCTTTCGGTGGCGCAATTCGGCGTAAATCATAGGGGGCCGTCCGCGGGGCTGCGCGGCGCTGGCCGGGTTGCCCGTGAACGATGCGCGATAAATTATTTAATTTAACACTACGAAGGATAAGGTACTTGGGGCCAAGAGGAGCTCGAGGCTGAAGTATGCACGGGCCAGGTCCGAGGGCTCGGCGGGAGAGGGAAAGGGGAGGAGAGGGAGAGAGAGAAAGAGATAGCCTTAACAGGGTCGGACGTGTGGCACCTCCCTTGGCGTGTACCGTATTAAATTTATGCCACTCGTATAGCTTTCCAGGCTGCGGGGGCGCGAGAGGGTGGCCGTGTATGCGCGCGTGTAAATGAGAGAGACGGCCAGAGAGGGGCCAGGGGCGGGGGCCTCTTCGACCCCTGCCAGAGACGTGTACCTTAATTCGTTCAATTTCGTGGCTCCTGCAAGAGTAATCGCGCCAGATTGGATAGCATTACTGGATCATAAAGCCTCTAAGGCGGCACAATTATGATAAGAAAGTAGGCCAGCGTTGCTGATGGCAGCGACGCACGAAGAGACCTTCGAGACACGAATCGGGGATCAGCGGACGTTCGATTCCGGCGGTGGATTAATCTTTGCATTAATCTTTATCTTCCGATCGAAGCTAACGTACGGCACGTTTCCTAGGTATGTTACAAACTCGATCTGGTCACGCGTTTCTTCACTTCCCAATCCGCGAGCCTCGGATTAATCTGCTCATTGCAACCGTTCGCAAAAAAAAGCTTTCGCAGCATCCCCGCGTCTCTGTCTGCCTCTCGCATCCTCCCTTTATTGTTTACATTCCCGTCTCCCTCAGCAGCGTTCTCATTTCTCGTTCTCAACCCTCGCCCCGTCCCACGCCTCCTCCCACGGTTTTCGCTTGGGAAAAGGCGCATGGTCCAAGTGCAGCGCAGCTACGCGACAAATGGAGATTATTCGGGGCTGCGAACAAGGACGCGACGATTCCTTACCATTTTCCGAGTCGTTGCCGTCTTTCCGCCGGGATAATCTTTCGCTCGATCTCCAGGATTACCGTTAACGCCGCGACGTTTTCGCAGTTCAAAGCGTCGACGAAATACTTGCCGGGGACGTGCCGGATAAAAGGAGAAATTCCACCCTCCCGATTAGAATCTAATTGCACGCGTAAGCGCGGTTTCCTTTCTAATTGAATTTATAATAGATACTCTGCTTTCCGGTTAACGCGGAGACTCGCAGGATTTCGCCGATGTTTGACGATGTTTAGGATTAAATATCGATTAAAGAAGGGTGCGGTAGATGAGGGGATCACCGACCGACAATTCAATCCCCTTTCTAAGAAGAATGTGAATTCTCGTTTAGCAAGTGCAAGTGGAAACTAGGAAAGGAAACCGAATGGCCCCTCCACCGTTGCCAAACGCGTCGTTTATGCAGCTCGTAAAAACGACAGCGAGGAATGTAATTCTCCTTTTTTGTTGCAAGCTTTCAGCTTCTTCTGTCCGCCATTAAATTTCGGCGTTTGCGTCATCTTCCCCCCCCCCCCCCATCGCGGTGCCATCTCCGCGGCATCATGGTAAATCGAATTATGTTCCCGGAGCAGCCAGTAGTTTTACCTCGGAGAAACGAGGAGCCGGAGGGGAATCGCGCTTGGTCAGACGTTGGCAGCTTAGAGCCGGTATTCATGCACCCTTTAGGACGCTTTTTATCGAGTGGTCGCGAGGGAAATTGGAAATTCCTATTAAGATGTGCCGTGCGCGGGATTCTGCATCTCAGCAGCAATCAGGGAATCCGAGGCGGCCCTGTCTTCGCGCGGGTTAGGAAAGTTAATGGGAAAGATCGAACGACAGTAGGCAGTAAAGTGTAAACGCGCGGGGAGATATGATGGTGTTAGGAGCCTTAAACAAAATTAGTAGTCGGCCAGCTCCCCGGGGTGTGGCACATTCGCTCCGAGCTAGGGGAAAATTCGGGGACGCGCGGAGAGATCAATTTCGCCGTAGTTTCAAAGTGAAGCCTATTAAATTCCGGGTTGCGTCTCTCGAGAGGCTCAAAGGGGTAGGGGTTTGGGGGCTGGCGTTAAGCCCCTTCCCGCACTCTAGTAAACGCGCGTATAAGCACAGGATTGGAGCGACGCTTGTAACGGGCCGGGAGGAAATTTGTAATCGGACAACACTTCGATATACTTGACGCTACCTTCGCATCGAGGGAGCCGCTCGCAATTCGCTCTCGCGGATTCGGGGTCGTTGCCGTTGCTTAGATATTCGAGGGGCTGGATCTCCTGGGAACCAGAAAGCAACCTGCGAGCTTTGGACTTCGCCTGCTCCGTCCTTGCTTCATCTACTCCTGCTATGTATTCAAACGCGCAGCTGCGTGTCTGATCGTGAGTAAAGAAGAGGCTGATTCAACCTCCTCCAGCAAACCTCCCTGCGATTACACGCGATTCGATACCCATAGAATTGTTGCGGTGCAAAGTAGCATTTGAAAAAGAAAGAAACGCGGGCCTTGTAAATTCAAAACACCGAACTAATCGAAAGAGGGTTCCAGAGAGGGAGAGGGGAAAAAAAGAGGCAGCGGGTCGTTAAAAATAACGAGTTCGTTAGAGATAGCCGTTCGAAAAGCTTATCCGGACAGTCGCGGCCGTCAAATCGAGTTTTGACTCGCGGCGCGGGATTTAGTGATTTAAATTGAGTTATAACGTCGACAGAGTTTTATTAAAAAAAAAAATAGATGAACGGATTCCTGTGCTACGCTGAATGAACCTATCGAACGAAACTGGAGATTTTCGTCGGGCTTTTCGAGATATTCTTCTGATTACTCTGGTTTTTCTGCCTCACTACTTCAATTGTCTCTGGTCATTTACACGAGAGCTTTGGAGGAACGGGTGGAAACGTAACGCGAAACGGTGCCGCGCTCTCACTGTTTCTCGACTACCGAAGTTCTCGAATAGAGGTATTACGAAAACGAGTGCGGAAAGATCAAAATGTTTCGCGGTTGGCAAATAGCGGCACGCGTTATTCATCTTGCTGGTATAAATTCCAGAGGGAACTTTCGGTCAAACTCCACCGGAATACTTGTGTAGGAATAGCTTGCTACTTCAAATAGCTGGCACTTGTAGAGCATCGTATATTTGCGTAGCTGATAGCGATTTCACTTGACCCCTTTATTACAACCGAGTGTTTCGGCACCATTTTTCGCGAGGTTTTTTTTTCGGCACTAATTGTAAGCGGGATTGAAACAGCGCGAGTATGACGAGTAGGTATAACGGGACGAAAGCCTGTAGACTCGAACGAGGTACTGCGTATAAAAATGTTTGAAAGAAGGGTTGCATTTCGCTTGCGGAGAACCGTACGGAGGAAAGCCGAGGGATCGAAGATGTTTATCAAGTTTTCGTTTCGCGACTTTTCGACTGTCGCCCAGGATCTGAAGTCGTCGTCGGTTTCAAGCAGTGAGAAATGGTGCCGTGGGGTAAGAAGGCCGCCCAACGGGTGAAAGAAAAAAAAGACGGGGCGGAAAGAGAACGAGGCGAGACAAGCGTCGCTGGAAACGTCATACCGGAGAAACGCGACGACTGTGAAGCGACAGGACTGCAGGCAAGTGGAAATTCAAGGAGGCAAGGAACCGGAAAAATGCGGACCTGGTCCGGTCGATCGGCACGCTCTTAAGAAGATTACGGTTCCTCCCTTCCCATCTTCTGGTCGCGAGGGGCGAGACACGATCCGAAGATGGCCTGGGCGCGGGTGGATCCTTGAGAGACACGCCGACTTACGAAACTTACGCTCGAATACGATCTCGATTTCATGCGACCGATCTTCTGCGAACTCTCGAATCGTTAAGGGGATTGTTTTGAGGTGCAGTGATCCGCGGCGGCGGGTGCTGTCCGCTGTCCAAGGATTGCATCCAGCCCACTTCCGAAAACCGTACGTCCTCGGGCCCCGCGAATTACGTAACTCTTTCACCCGTGAATAACGATCGACGAGAACGCGAGGGTGGGCAAAGGCTTTCAGTTGAGAATCGAGTGACAAGCAGACCATGAACGTTAAGGTGACCGACGGACAGGAAAGAAACTTTCGGTCAATCAACCCTGCCCTCTTTCTTCATGATGGCGATTACACTTTCGAGGGTGACTCGGCTAGACTAAAGTAGAAAGGAAGCCAAGGGCGGCGAAAAAGAGAGGAGAAAAAAATGAAGGAGACCGAAGAAACCAGTGCTGATTGCGTTCCCCCTTAATGTCGGTCGACTCTGTCCGATAATTCGGTTTCCTTGTATGGGGTGTTGCTGGTCATTACGCGCAATCCGAGCTGCATTTCGCTCTTCAAAATTCTCTACGGATAACGGCCGAAGCGAGTTCATTACCTAATGCTCGCGCAATCCCCATTCGGTTCATGATTTCGCGCAAATAACGCGACATCTTAGGTAGAATATCCAATAACTTTTTACAGAAATGGCAATAGAAAAGACTACTGACTTTCCAAGTGGTATATTCTTATTGTGGTCAGGCGGTAAGTGGATGGCCCAGTTAGAGGTCAGCCAAGTTGCACGACCCTGGCTGATATAAAAAAAATACTCGTTCAGTTGAGACCTTTACCGAGTTTTTAATGTCAGTTACATAATCAAATGGTGCTCTTGTTATTGAATATATGCGTTTGTCGTAAAAGTAGCCCTTTTAATTTGACTTTGTTGTTCGATAATTGCTTGGATTGTAACGATAAATGAAAATAATTGAGGCGTGGCAAATCATGTGTGTAGGTCTTGACGCTTAATCTTTTCTATTAGAAGTAGAGACCGAAGTGTAACATGCGATCGATTTAGCTTGGAATAGTATTTCGTGTAGAGAACGCATGGCGGTGCTTGAGGCAACGATTGTTCAAGAAATCTGTATCGTTCAATTGCACACGTTGCAATGAAATGGTATTTGGCGTGCTACTAGCTACGAGTTGTGTTAAATTGATACTTGTAACCGGTGCAGAGTGGTAATCCGAATGCTGTCTTATTTCACGATTGTTTCGATGAAATACGATTCCCGGTTCCACTTGATATGTGGAGCTTTGTTCTATCGCTTCTTTTTTTCTCAGAATTCCAGCGAGTATGGATCGCCAAGGATTGATGGACAAAATACAGCAGCTTTTAATACGCTTACGTTTATGTAGAATTCAAGCCTTCGGGCGCTTGGCATCATATTCGGTCCGCTGTTTCAACCCTCGTCCATGCCATTTGGTAATACAACGGACGGGGGCAAAACAGCCGGCGCGAAGTTAACGGCGAGTTAGTCGGTGGCCAGAGTCGTTCGGAACACCGGTTTGATATGACCATCCTCAGCCTCTGCTCGAACTGCTAGCTAATATGTCAAGCCGTTTATCCTCCATGCACGTTTGTAACTCCGCGCACGTATGTTCGAATCCACCTCTTCTCCGAGCGCCCTTCGACCACTTCCAGCCTCCCGCACACCGCACCCCTACGACACCCATTTTCTGACCCGTCTCTGCCCTCCTTCATTTGCAATTCACGCGCATACTAATTTCCTACCTCCTTTTACATTATTCTATTTCACGGGGCTGATCTCTTTCGTGCTTCCTTGTCCCGCCATAATTCTTCCCGCTACTTTACCTCCGCGTCTGTTTATAATTCACGCGCTGGCCATTTTACGAATTGCTTCGTTGCTTTTTACATACTACGTATTTCTCATTCGTATTTTTACGGGCACACCTACCTGCCTTGTCTGTTTGCTTTGCCATTTAGATGCAGGTGACTCTTCCTCTCTTCCGGCCCCCATCTCCGCATTGTTCTTTTCCCCGACAGCTTCTCTAAATCGTTTCCAAAACGAAAGCAAATCGGACGCGGTCGCGATCGAAATTCCATCGCACCAATGGTGCTCAGTTTCGTTCCCGCTTCGAGATTCGAATTACCCGCCGTCCACTGTGCCAGAGATAGGTATCTGGAATCACGGTACCGCGGGGATTACCCCGGAATTTTGGTTTATCGCTGGCCGGGTCGCCGGGGTTAACCACACGGGATAAAACGTCGCGTTTCGATGCACCCCGCTCCTCCACCCTGGCCCTTCAACCCCATAGAGGTGGTTGTCAACGATCGTCTAACTAGCGCCGCGAAAGACAAACTTCTACTTCACCAGCCGATGGTCGCGTTTCGAAAGCGATCGCTGTAAGGGATCGTCTTTAAATCAGGTAAAGCTTTTTGAGAGGGTGGTCGCGAATTTCTTATGTTTACCTACTTGTAGGGCGGTAGTAATTTTTTAACCTAATTTTCAATAAATACAAATTCTATCATTGACGTTCCGGAAAAAAAGTAATTTTAGTTTAAATTTCCCGCAACCGAGTTAAATGAATTTTATAGTCTAAGAGCCGCGGCTTAATAATGAGCGTTGTTTCGGATGTTGCAAAAGTATGGGCGAGATTTAATTATCTGTAGGAGAGGTTCAGACGTTTCCACGGATATTGTCGAGCATCGCGTAGCTGCGGCCCTTTTAATATTCACCCGACGTTCCTTTGTGCGAATTTCTATGTAAATCGCCCGTGCAACGTCTCGGACCTCCTACGGAAACGTATGAGACTCTGGGAGATACGGTATTCCAGGAATGTGGGGGGGGGGGGGGGTGGGTCTGTCTTGTCAAGGTTCGCGGACTGGAATGCTTTAATAGTCTTTTGTAATAGAATAAAGAAGAAAGTAAGTTCGCGGGGAATAAGGGGTGCTCCGTGAGAAAATGGTGTACGTAGGGGTTGAAAGGAGGGCGGTAATGACCAACCCGATTGAGCGCGATAAATCAGTTAGCTTTGTATGCAAATCGCTTCCTTTAAGCTGTGAATGAACCGCGGTCGCAATTTTCTTGGACGCGTGTGCGCCAAGATTGCTGCGGGCAAATCAGCCGTGAATAATACGCGAGAAGAAAGGGGTTTTATCGAGCGGACTCGCGAGATAACATTTGAAGTAGGAGGGCGGGAGGTTTGCGGGGCCGTGATATAATCGGTCCCTCACCCCTGAGGAATGGGCACTCGTTAGTTTCGCGAAACTTTCGCGGCGGGCTTTAACATAATGCGAAAATAAATCCAACGGAAAATTCCGTGGCGCGGAATCGCGTAATTTAAAGTCCGGGTGCGCATGAAAACCTGTTGGTTAAGGTTGAGGGATTTATAATCGAGCCGAAGAGACCCGGTCGTTTGCATTCAAGGCGAGCCCCGATTGTACTATCAAAATCTTTACAAAAATTCTATACAGTAACCTTTATGCAGCATAAAATGCAAGCGTTCCATTTTTGTACGGTTTAAAAAAGGATAGTTGCTGAACTATAATTACCGGCGTAAAATTTGCTTGCATAATTCTAAACTTCGCCCTGTTATTTCAAACGAATTCTGAACGTGTTCGCTAACTGCTCCGATACATTATACTTCTTACAGGTTTCGGAAAAGTTGTCGCGTATGCTAGTCAGGTATTTCAGCGTGCAAAACCTCCGAAAGGAAGTTGTAGCCCCGACATCACCCTAGGCTAGAGAAGGCGGGATGCAAAAGCGAACCTCCATTCGGAATTCAGACGCAAGTTGGGGGGTGTTTTTCGGGCTCGTTATGGCATGAACGAGCACGCGACTAGCCCTATCAGCTGCTCGGAACTCAGAACAGAATTCCTAATTTGGCAACGCGATTGTTATTCATCGTTGGTTTCGAGGAGGAGCGTTTATACTCTAGAACTGAATCACATTTCGTCTAAGAATATTATATTAGGTCGTACGTTACCCAGTCCTTCACGTCTCCATCCTTCCAGCCATTTTGCGGTTCGTCCTGGGTAACTTCATCGATGCGTCTGAAGAGTGCATCAATCTCTCTATTCTAGAGGTTTGTAGCTGAGAGTCGCGTGTTTCGGATACCGATTGTATTTGAAACTATAAGGGAGCGCGACGTGTTTTTATTGTATCATATTAATGTTCATACTGTATTAACCATTTAGCATCGGCATCTAGATCCCGTTGAGGGAAAAATATCCCGTTTTCTTTTTATCGTTAAAAATCGTCTGAATTTTTATATTTCTATTGTTTTTTCCACAGAGGTTAAAATGCATAAAACAAACGAATACAGGGTTGAGGTTGGTCCATTCTTCTTCAATGAATAAACTACTCTAAACAAGTAAATTTTTTTATAGTCCTGAAAGGTGATAGGATAAAGCTATAATCGTGCAAAATGATACGTGCAATACTTGTTTCCCTTTTTAGTTCTCGAAAATTATGTTTTTTCAGCTGTCATACTAGGAAGACTCCTTAAAAAAGCAGTTATATCGAGGTAATAGATTCGCTAACTCAGCAGATCATTTACTCACACAACGCAACAGATTAGAGAGCGTGGATTTAATAAATTTCTGTTTAAAGAACGCCGGGAATGAGGAGCGCTGCGTCTGACACGTAACTGACATGTTCTACTAGCTAGAGGAAAGTGAGGCGATCCGGTTGCCCGTTTCAAGCCTCTATCAGCTTCCAGCTGCTCTAGCACAAATATATCGCAGTTCAAACTTCCACTAACGCTATTTAATAATACGCGCAATTTACTGAACTCATTATTTCAGCAGCGCGAGCTGGTAATGAGGTCCAGGTTAACTGAATCATTTGCATGTCTTTTTCCGAGGCTTCTCTTGTCAGACTTCTCCGTTCGGACCGAGAGAGAGGAACTATTTTATTTCCAATTACATTCTGCATTGGTAAGCGTAATCCCGGCGGATGTAAAATAATCAGGAATAACTTTCTTGTTACGTAATCACTTTAGTTCGAATCTCCCTGCTGAGCGTTCAATTCCGCCAGTTAGAAATTCGTTGCCAGCAGGCATCGACGTGTTTACACGGCGTACAGGTCTCGTTATTTATACGTCGTTATTTCAGCATGTACGCTACCCTGTCGGCAGCGACATGCCGCGCATTATCCGAAGGAAAGTTTACGGTTAAGCCGGGTGACGGCTTAGCGTCAGTTATTTCAAGAAACTTCATCAAAACTTTCCCCATTTGCCTTTGCACCCGGCCGATGGATTAGAGTTCTCATTATAATTTTTCGCTTTCCGGTGTTAATAAACAACTTATTATTCGTCTGTCGCATTCGGCAAGCCGTTAAGCGGATATCCCCAAGTTCCTCTCTCACTGCAATCACGGTCTAAACCCGCCGAATCTTTCCTTCATCCCCTCCCGTACGTTAAACTCGTACGATACTCAGCGATGGTTAGGGTTGGAAAAATACTGAGAGTGTTCGGGCACCACGAAGAAACGTAAGAAACTGTTAAACGGTGACGAGGACATCTGCACGCGTCCCATTTCGACGAACAGAGATGTCAGTTTCACGCGCCATCAATTTAAATCCTCAGCCCCTCCCCCCCCCCGTCGTTAATATTTAACTATCCGAGCGGAATTTCTTCCGGCGAGCAGGGTTGGCGACAATTTACCAAAGCTCCTTCGTTAATTACCCCGGCGACGGGGTAGGAAACGAGGTACCAGTATCGAAGCCAGGCCGATAAGGCAATACCGACGGCTTGTTACGCGCCGACAGTAAAATTGCCCTTCGTTTTGTTCTTTCGGCGCGGTGATGGCTGGCGAGGGGTGGCGGCGGAACCAACTGGCTAAGGGGTACGGCACGGCACGGCTCGATCCAGCGAGCGCGAGGGATTATTCGATTGAATAATATTGAAGTTCCCCAGCCAGTGGTCGGTGCAGGGACGGTCGGATGGAATTTCACCCGGCCCCGAACCCCTCGCCGACGTTTCACCCTTCCGCGGAAGACGCTGCGAGCAAAAAGGAGTGGCCACAGCGGAATTGGTCCGGGAGACTGTATAACCTTTCTCTCCGAGGGAAGGTAGTCGACCTTTGTATAGTCCCTCTTCCCTGCTACACTCCAATCTCTCTCTTCCTCTCTCTTCCCCCGTCTCTATCCCTATATCCTCTACTACAGTTCTATCCCTCCGTCGGTCTTGACGAATCGTTCGTTAGTCATCGTCGCACGGTCTGCTGAAATCTTCGCAAATAATCAAACACTGCTCGGGAACGAAGAGGCCCGGTTCCGATTACTGAAATTACGCGATCACGGTGGCCGCCGGTTGGTGGAGTGGAATTAAAGGGAAGGACCAGCGAGAGTTCGTCTGGGAGTTTAGTTCTTTGGAGTCCTGTTATAACGGCTCTTTGCTTCATCCGCCATGTCAATAGATTTTATAATTGCTGGCTTGCTCGATTTTAAACATTCTTCGTCGCTCGATCATCTGCATTCTCGTCGGAGTGCAGCTATATCGACGCGACGCTCCGATAACAATGTCGACCGGTATAGAAGAACGAAGGACGACGCGACGGTACAGGGGATGCAGCCGGACGACAGTTCGAATCGACGACATATAACAGTGTTATCGCTGCGGCAGACAGTTATGTGGAATTTACGCGAGGCAAACAGAACACGGGGGCTAGAATCGTGTAAGTGAAATATATCTCAGTCGCCCTGCAGCAGGCATCACGAGAGCCGCCATCATCGACCAGTGGCGTTCATTTTCCTGCGAGGTTGTTCTGGTGTTTTAATTTCCGAGCTCGATGATTAAATGCTCGGTAGACCGACTTCGCACGGGCGACTGTAAATTATTCATAAGCGCAACCGGGAATCACTCTCTTCCCTGCGGAGTGTTTCGAATAGTTGTCGGAGCGTTTTGTTCGCGGAACTTGCCCCTCTTGATTGACTTATCGCGAGTTGGGAAAACGTGGAATCCGGGGGTTGAACTTTTCCTCGAGTTTTACTCTCGTCAGATTTCTTCCCCGCTTGTTAGCAATCTGCTTAATGAAAGGATTCGTTGGAAGAAGGAGCGAGCCGATCACGTTCTGCCTGTTTATCACGCGGAACGTAACGCGCGAGCTTGTCACGTTCGAGTGCTTTGCTCGCAGACCACTTTACACGTCCGTGAGAATGTAGTGTCCGAATTTGTCACCCCCTATCTGCCGTCTTTTTACCCCATTCAACTCCGATCGACCGTCTAAGCGGGGAGAATGTTATCGGGAGCCATGGAACGCTTTATCGTGGAAAAATACAGTCCCCCGAAAGCACACGCCGCGCCGCGCCGCGCGATCTGTCCCCGAAACAAATAACAGCTTCATGCTGTGTAACGCAACGAGTGCTCGCATACGTTCTCCCGTGATTGTTCCCCAGCGCGGCCATTCGCAATGTTTAATGTAAAATATTTAATGCCTCTGTCGCTCTCCCGCTCTCGGCTATCGTTTAATATCGTTCTTGAAAATGGGCACCGCGATCGACGCGTCACTCGAAATCGTCGCCAGCTGAAAATGTCACTCGTCGCCGGAGGTTTAATGCCACGATTATGAGTTTTGGGACGCGAACGCGGTATTTGCCTATACGCTCAGTTGGTTTCGATGCGTCCCACCATCGATCGCGATGCTCAACGTGCTCAATATTTACGAGCAATTATTTCTCGTCGCGGACTCTTTTCCATTGGAATCGCGGAAGCGAACCGGCAGTTCCCATATTCCGCCCCACTCGCCGGGCGGATGCGAACGAGTCCATAACTCTCTAACAATGCGCGAAATGAGCTGGCAGAATCGTCATTTGCGTTCGCTTCACGTATGACACCGGGGCCAATCTCGATCGCCGCCGTCGTCGTCGCTCGCAAAAAGAGATCGAACGCTGGGATTCGGGTCCCGTTGACCCGGCCACGACGTATCTCGTCGGTGCGCCGAGTGATCCTCGTCCCTCGTTCCGTCTGCGCTCCTCCTCCGCCCAGCGATGTCACTGAAACTGATGGTAACGTGGATCTCGAACGAGGAACTGTCCTCGGGAAATCGGAAGAAACGCGCTGGAAAAATGAACCTGTCCTCGCAGCCACTCGCATGGGAGCGTCCTCGAGTTCGGGCTCAAACGTTCAATTCGACCCTTTTTTTGAGTCAGTGGAGCTGGTTAGACCTTTGGCTGGCAATCTTCTCGAGACGTGCATGAAAGACAGAGGTTCGCTCTGGCCAATACTGGTAGGGTCACGATAAATGGTGCTGTGGACGTTGAATAAAAGCTTTCAATACGCTGTATACAGTTACTATAATTTAAAATCTCGTTTGACAGTTTTCAATGCACCTATGACATTTTCCCCTTCGGCTGGATGCTTTTAAAAAAATGGTTCGTACGTTTATATATTCAGTCTACATATTGCTGCCGGTGAAATCGGACACACATGCATTTTTGAATATACGTATCAAATTTGGAAAGTAGAACAGAACGACACGGAGACTAAAAATGCAATTACTCTTTCTGCTATCGATGGAAACACATGTCAAATATGTATACTAATTAATTCGGACCATTCTGTTGCAACGAGACGTTAAAAATATTGCCTCTGCGACGCGCTCAGCTGTACTGGTATTTTTCGACGTTTGCGGAATGTTCTGGATCCTAGAAAATATTCCCAAAAATTTCCACCGAGTCTTGCGCAGACAGGGGATGAAGTTGTAGCACGGCCAACAACGTAGCTCGGATCTTTTCCGCGTCATAGGTTCGCGTACAGATTGCTTTTGCGTCAAATACATATTTTACCTGCTCAACCGAGCGTGCTTTCCGAAATGGCGGCGAGTGACACGCATCTCGCCCTTTCTCTAACCCCCGGTCTGTCCCACGTCCTCGCAGCGCGCTTTCAGTGTGGGGGGGGGGGGGTGTGGTTGATTGCCGAAATTCATCATCTTTCGTGATGTTAGGTTCACCCTCGGTGCGTCATCTTGATGACATTGAATCTGACGGGAGGGACAGGATTTATAGGGCGAAAGGGTCTCGAGTGAACTTGTAAACTCCGACGTACGCCCCAATCGAACGTGACAATTTAGAATCCTCCTCGGCATGGCCCCATTCGAGGCAGATGAATTGAAGCGTCTCGCGTGCTGGTCGTTTATCGGCACCGTAACGGAAATCTGATAATTAGAACGGGGGGAATTCTTTGGACAAAAGGAGAAGCGGAGTCATTCATCGAGCATCCCGATCGGTTCAGCTACCATCGACCGTCAGCCACGCACGCGGGAATCAGCGGATCAGCGAATGGAACTGCTATGTTTTCCCGAGAAAGACGGATCTGGGCTTTTCATTTCCGCGCCGGGTTCTCGCGAGAAAGCGGTATCGTCGGATTTCTGACGGTGTAAACCGACGCAAAGAAGATCACGAGCGCCACTTTCGAGGAGAAGTTTCGAAAGGCGCGGGCTCCTGTACACATCTAGATATAGTCGTTCGATTAAGCTTATATGAGAACTTGGATTCGATCCGCTGGCGCTTTCCACCGATCTCGAGGCGTTATTGCGCGAGCGGCAAGTTTCTCGCCATTCAGCTAGCGCGCGGAGTGACGTGGAACGCTATTTCTTTCGCTGTATTTGATTTTCTTGAGTAGCGCGCCCGCGGGGACAAGAGTTCGAAGCGAGTCGCGAGTGGTGACAAACTTTTTAAGCGTTCGCTGCGGATTAAGAATTATCCGCGGAGATTTAGAGCCATCGGGAGGAGAGGATCCTTTAAATGCAGGCAGCAATATAAAATATTAAGCAGCACGAGATGCGCAAGAAAATTGGTATGCTCGAACCGCAAAGTCTACCCCGAGGGTACTCAAATTTCTCCAGCGAAGCCCGTTCACAGATTCGCCAATTCTGCTCGTTTAAGAGGAACCAAAAGCGAGTCTCTCCCCTTGTTATTTCGCGGGCAAAAGCGCAATCTCGTGTATATTAGATTATTTCGATCGCGAGCACTGATATTTAGGGGTAGCTGTACGCGCTGCGGTTTTATTGCGCCGGGGTAAAACAAACCATGCCCAAGGCGAAAGCTTGTACCACGCTTTTCCTCCTCCCTTTCCTTCGTCGAATTATCCGCGCCTTGTTTTCTCTCCAACTTTCTCCCCAATTTTTATTTTACCTCTCGTTTTCCAATTTCTTCCATTCCTATCCTTTTGCTTGTTTAATTTATCTGCAGCCGATTTCATTTCTCTTTTGGACTTTCATTTAAATTCTCCCCTCCAGCTGATTTTGTTTTCTTTGCTCGCTCCTCAATTATCCCTTATCTGTTCTCATCTCGTCCTTCCGCGTTCCTTTCCTCCTCGCACCTATTTCCACCCTCGTCTCCCTTACATTCAATCCGATCGCAACCGGCTTCTGTCTCTCCCTCGCGCCCCGCTTTAATCTCTATCTGTTCCTCGCCCATTCCTTCCTCGATCCTCCCTTATCCGCCCTCATCTATCTGCCCGCCCCTCCGCCTTCGCATCCGTGTCTTGTTCTCCCGGCTTTATCACAGCCTACCCTTCCGAACCCGTGAAAGAGAATCGAGATTATCTCGGTCGTGGGCCACATGGGCACGTACGTCGTCGAGGTTCGTTAATTATCTTTTAATTATCTTGTTTATCTTGGCAACCAATGGCTCGTGGAGGCGAACCTTCAGCCAGGGTGAAACCTCCCTCTTGAAATTCTCCGCTGCGAAACTACGTTGCTGTGAAATTTCAGCTGTTGTTTGTAAATCAAGTAATAACATCCCCTCCCGAATTTGAACATAAGCTTGAAACTTGTCTATCGAGTCCATAGTGATCGGAGATCATTCGGCAATGGTGCATGCCACTGGCTAAGTCCTCTCAGCTGGTGTCAAGGAGACGAAAAGTGGCGGCTAGTAAGAAGCCACCAGGTCGATGGGAAGCTCATTTTTCATTTTGACACACTGCATGACAATGGCCCTGCCAATCGTTACTTTTATACGGATTTTCAGCGCGAGCTTCAGAGATACATTATTCATTCGGCTGGTTATTAACTTTTACAACTTTTCGCGAAATTTACGAGCTCTCGGTTATCCTCGAACACCGAAAGGCTACACGGAGTGCCTGCGGAGACGCCTCGTCTTTTTTTTTTTTATTATTTCTATATAGATTTCGGTTACTCTGACAACGAGAGAGATGCATTTAGCTTTGACAGTGTTCTCAACGCGACAGAATTTCTATTTGATCGTTGAGATACACTTCACGCGGAGCCAACTGATGGTTTAATAACGCGGCAGGCAGCGGTTAATATTTACTTTGGCGAAATTAACTTTCCGTGAGTGTATTATGTTTGGACCCGACGCGTTCGACAAAACTGTTTGCTGCGGTGCAATGGAAAAACGATGACGGGGAATTTGTAAATATTATTCCGACCGGATAGCGATGGCCGAAACGAATCGCTAAAAGTCCAAGTTTTTTACTTGTAGATGAGGGTTTCTTGATTGCGAACCGAGTCCTGTGTTTCTTTTCGTTGCGCGGCGCCGATAATTGCAGCTATAATTCGTTCATTTTTTAATTAGATCCCTCGAGATGTTAAGGCACTCTAAATAATTGCTGCGCATCGGTTGCTCCGTAAGTTCGCTCATTTAAACTTTTTCAAACAACACTTTCGAACTTTCCGCCGCGCTTTAAATATCACCAGTATCGACAAAATACACTTGCCACTCGTTCATTTCTATCTGGTGTTTCAGGGTTTCGACGTCAGAATTTTTATAACTAATTTTTCCATCCGTCTACTGGGCTGGCTCGTCAAATTTGGCGAAGGTGTCTCGCAACTTTTTGTGGTTACCGAAAACGAAGGGAAATTTTAAAGTGCTTCTTTACATTGAAGAGTTCGGTAGTCAAGGAAAGTTTCACGATGCTCCTTGATTTCATACTTTCGCCAGGGAACACACTAGCCTATTCTGCTTAAAGAAAGGGAACAGATTTTGTTCATATACATTTATAATCCTGCGACTTAAAAGTCTGGCGGACTCAAGCTCGGTTCTTTACGTCCGAGGAATAAAGGCACTACCTTCTTGGGTAATAACTGGAGAAGAAGAAACTCCCACGGGTGAAATTTTCCATTTCCCTTGAGTCGCAATGTAACGTTTATTTGCGAGGAACTTGGAATGTGTCCACACTCGCTGCCCCCTTGCTGTTTAAGTGTTGTCATTGCGTAGTCGAATCCTTTGCCCCCGGCGAGGCAGTAATTTCTAAAAGAATGAGACAAAGGTTTGCGGTTCCCAGCGAGCCACCTAATTTGCGCAAATTGCTTCTGACGCTGAAAATTAGCTGAGCGGGTCGGTGTTTTTCTGTTCACACGAGGAAATCCGAGTGGACGCAACGCAAAGCCCCCGAGACCCCTTTACCTTTCCTACCCTTTTCTCTTTTTTTTTTTTTACAGAAATATTCCCGACACCGAGCAACGCGACGGGGCTCTTTTTAGCACTGCACTCTCCGATAACGAAATACCCGAGTATATCCGATTTTATACTTGTCTTAACTGTTCTCCGGATCCGAGGAATTCCTCTAACGACCGAGCTCCGCAGCGATAAAGATGTCTGACGGCTGGGAAAGCTCAGCCAAGTACGGGGAAAGAAGGAGCGGTGAAATTTAGTGGGAAAGACGGCTGGAGGGTTTTGCGGATTGTTCCTTTGTGATCTCTCAGCTGCATTTATCATTACATTCAACGATCCATTTCCAGCGTAATCCTGCGAAGCTCGCAGAGCTGCCATTTAGCAGCATTGTCCCCTCTGTTCCAGGGAGATCGTTTGACGGAACGCGCTCGCTATCGAAGCACCGCGATAGAGATGTTTGACCGCGGAAGGTGGCCGTTAAGGAGGAAAAAGCAGCGGGTGGTTTGGGTTTTTCCGGTGAATGGGCGTGCTCGTAACGGCCCGGCCCGATGGCAGACTCATTTTTCAGCGTGACGTTCTGCATGACAATGGCTCGCCGGTGTGTATCGGTAGCGGCGTAGCTTCGCAGTATCGGCAAAACCGAGTCATCCAGGCTGCGGCCACATCGTTTCACGGCACATTGCTCGTAGTCGCGAGAGAAATACGCGCGCCGTCGCCCTCGAAAAAGCTCTGGCCAAAGAAAATAGGTGACCGAGCTATTCGCCAAGCATTTCGATGCTGGTCGCGCCGCGGCGCCGTCGAGCGGCCGCTCGAACGTTTCGATTTCTACGTCATGCGGCAAGTCTGGGCGCTTTAGTTTGCAACGCTATTACCGTTCTTCTCGCAGGTGCAAACGAACCGCGAAGCTACACAGATTTTCGCCTTCCAACTTCGTGATTAAACGCCAACCGACCCTGGCTGAGAGCTCCGCTCGCCGTCAAGTCTTCGTTAATTTCCCCGAAAGGATTTAATTTGCTGGTGATTTAGCTTCCACAGAGGGACAAAGCGGCACCCTTTAATCTCGCTCCGGGTCCGGCCACTGTTCCTCTACAATGCACGCGAGAAGCTGAGCGAAACTGAACGCTGCCTGTCGAGTACCTACATGGCCTACTTTAGTCGCCGGGAGTCGAATTTCGGTGTCGGTGACGTTGCCCGGCCCTTCCTTCCCAAAGAATCCTATCTCTGTTGCTACAGAATACTCTGTTGCTTCTTTTTATCGCGAAGAAGAAGATACGATCGAGCGCGTCATGGCTTTTTCGTGGCACCTTTTTTCGTAGGAGTAATAGTTTTGTCGCGATAGGAAATGCTCACCTTTCTCTCAGCTTACGCTCTTCAACCCTTACAACCATCCCCTAGTTGGACCGTTCCGCTTAAGAGGACCATCGGTTTTGCCCTCCTCGCGCACGCCTTATCGCCGTCGTTAATAAGCCGATCTCTGTGACACGCAGTTTCGATGTCTCTGTCACTAACGATTATTAGCTATACCGCAGCGTAACGCAAGCGGATAGGTAGTAGGTGTGGGTGTGCAGAGGGGGAGGGCAGTAGTACACGATCGGGCAATAGGAGTCGGAACCACTACAAGCTGTTACCGAATTACATCCATGGCAATCCCGCTGACCATCAGACCGTGTGAGCGCAGTTAGACAAATTATGTAGGTACGTGCTCGAGTTGTCCCACGTTAATCCCTTCTAACCGGCTTTTCCCTCTGCTTTCTCTTTTGTCCCTGTCTTTCCAGCTTCTTTCTTTACCCCGGTGTTTAACTTTGTCAACCCTTCTGCTATTCGCGACCCTAGTTGTCGAGTCTCGACACTTTTCCTCTCCCAATCGTCTCGAGTTTGAAAAGTCCCACCGTGCACGTTCCCCGCCTTCCGTGTTCGAAGACTGGTGTACGTACCTCGCGTAGGTATCAATTTAAGTGAATTATAGCAGCCGAAAGAGATTCTTAAATTCTAGAGGAGTCGCGTCGCTTTTCAATGACCCCGGGAAGAATATACACATGTGGGTTTATTCCTCTGCACAGGGGGAAGGATGAACGGACGCGGAGCGCGGCGTGAGCCCGAAAACCGTGCGGCAGGTGGGCTGTAACGGGAGATATTAATATTCACTCGTTAACGTCCGTGGTCAATCGATACTTTGCGGACACCGTACACTAACAAGCTCGTCCGTGCCCAGGAAGCACGTAACAACGCGTATTCCCAAACGTTCCGGTACTTTGGGAATCGAAACGGAACCGGCTAAAAATAATTTCCCCTTCGCTTCGGTCCAATTGAAACCCGGCAAATATTTCTATCGAGCGGAGGAAAAAAGTTGTTGTTCGATCCCCTTTGGGGGGGGGGGGAGGGGGGGGAGGAACGTGGCCAGATATCTCGGGCGGCTTTTATAAATTAATTTCTTCCCGTTGTTCGCGGAATCCGGGTCTCCTTCCCACGTCTACGATCCGATCGATCAGCAATTTATCCAACCGTTCATAGGACGTTGCCCGAAAATCCAGCAGTTAATTCGTCACTGTAACCGCCCCCTTTCTTCTCCGTTCCGCCCACGTTGCCCGCTAATTCCTCAGACTACCCTCGAATCGATCCGCAGTCGGTTCGAGGGTCCGACGCGGCTCCCAGCCGTTCGCAAATTATCATTGCCTCTATTGGTGTCTGCCAGCGTGAAACCGCACCCCGCCGATATTCATGCAAATCTGTAGGAAAGTTCGCAACATCGTGCAAGTCGGAACTTGGCTGCCAGCCGCGCTAATAGCGGAAATCGCGCGAAAATGCGCGAGACCGTGTCGAAATCGTCTGGGAAGTTCGATAGGGTTTTGTTAAACGATAGCCGCTGTATCGGACTCTCCCCCCCGGCGTAGGTGTTCCGGGCGACTTTGGAACAGTCGCGGCGCTCAGCTGGTTGCGTTGCGCAGGAATGCGCCACGCATCCTACCGTCACGCCCCATCCCATTTTCAAGTGGCAGTTGACAGTTCTTGTGTACATAATTAATAGCATCGGCACGCTCGGCAGTGCACACTTAATCCCTGCGACTCAATTCGCTGCAAAGGCAAGCGGATTGCCTATTGCGTTTCCCGTTGTCAGTATGCGTGCAAATAAAGTGTCCCTTCTAGGTAGATGATCCTTACTGCACGTTGCACCGAATTATCGAACGGTAAATTATTCCGTGTGTGCGCGTGACGCGAGCGCTGTTTGCGACACAGCTGAAATGTGCACCGACGCCACGGCCGTCTGAATTAATAATTTAAACATTCGCCGTGACTGCTCGAGCATCGCGTCCGATTGATTCGCCAGCGGCGCTAGTAGTTTATGGGGATATGCCTAATCATCTAGCAAAAAAATAACACGATTTTCGGGATTTTTTTTGTGGAATATCTACTGTATACTTTTTTACAACTATTCACTTAATTTAAAAATATATATAGGGTAAACCGACCAGTGAATGACCGAATTGTTAAATGAGAAGCCCAGTAAATGACCGCATAATTTTAACAAGAATTGTACTTACTAATGTCTGTTTAATATGCGTAACTAAAAATATGGGATATTAAAAGTGCAACTACACTCCATTTATAAACACATAATAATTTTTAAATTTATGATTGACATTTTTTTGCCTAATGGTCATTCACTGGTATGCGGTCAATTACTAGTTGGTTTACCCTATGCAGTAACTCTCAGTAATTTTGTTATAGAAAAACGTTAAACAATGAACGAATAACAGCCAGTCTCGTGGAAGCTGTTTGGCGTAATCCCCACTTAACAGGCTCTTTCGCTTTTTACCGATATCATTTTTACATTCACGGAAATCCCTTGGGCTTTTTTGTTTGTTAAAGATACATTGTTGCATTCTTTTAACGCAGCACTACTCGACGAAGGTGGAGATTAATTTACGGGAGGAAAGACCTCCTGCGATTGGGTCTGAGAATATCCTTCCGCTGGGACGAAGAGCAGCGTATTAAAAGTGTAATTAAGTCGGGGCTACTTAAAAGCAGCGCTGGCAGATGTAAGAATCTTAAAATGCTCGAGTGCGCCAACGTAATATTAAGCTGTCGGCGACAGAATTGTTAATTTAACGCAACCCCTGCCCCCGATCTTCCCTCTGTCCCCCGACTATACAAGTTTACGGCTATCGGGCATCTCTATATCTGCTTGAAATTCATTTGCCGTTGAACAATCTCGTCCGTGGCTTGGGATTAATCAGCTTGTCCTATTTAGCATGAGCAGCTCCGAGTTATCAATCCTCCGCTGCCCCCCTCCGACTAAGTAGTTGCACGAATTTTGGTCGCGTTCGGAGCAAGTGTTACATTTTCCTGGGCACATTGTGCTAGCCAGCAGATGTAACGGGAAGTCCATTGATATAATTGTGGTCACGGAGACGATGAAGGACGATGCATTAGGCGCACCACCGTCTCAAGCTGTAGCGCACGACAGTCAGACGTATGTGCAGGTGTAACTGTCAGTGGGGGGGGGGGGGGGGGCAGAGCAATTCGCGTCAGGAACACAAGGCGTTGGTCCGACGGCAGTAAGGTCCGCGTTGCTTGGTAGTAAATTATCATTCAGCAGATGGTACGTTAACACTTCTACGCGAACGGCCGATTCACGTAACGGTGCAATCGAAAATTAGAAACAGTTGCCCCACCCTGGCGAGCATATTATCTCATTATCTCTTTGTCGTCAAAAATGATCGAATCGTGACTTTGTTCCGCGGAAGGATAATAAGACCGGGACGGTTCGATTAACACGCTTGACGAACGTTGCACATTAATTATCGAGCCGATGCGTCCCATTCCGTGCGCGTAATTAACGCGATCATTAATAATAAATTGATTAATCGCGTTTTCACGTAATTACCCCGTTGTTCGTGCGTGCGCCCATGCGTGCAATGATCGCGACGCGTCGCGACAAAGACGGTTTTCGGGGAAAGAAGGGTGGCGTTTTGGGGGATTTTCCATCCACGGTAACACTCGAATTAATCGTCGGGAGCCACCCCTCGCGGAACTTTCGCAAAGGCTGAAAAAGCCTTGATCCTCTCTCAAACGATAATACTTCTTTCTCCTGCTCAGCTTGCTGGTCATCGTATGGTTATTCATCAAACGTTCTTCCCTCGCGTAGTTTTTCACCGCGCAGAAGACCTGAGAAAAAACTTGCCGTCTCGAGGGTCCCGCCGTATGGTGGAACGCCGGATCACCCGTTTAGGCGTAAGTTTCTTCTGGCAATTTTTGGAGAGCAATTTTACACCATCAGCGGTACTTCGGACGTTTGCTCGCTTTCAGAATTTATGTGATTCCGTGCATTCGCGCGAGTAAATTGCGAGTCAACTTGCTGTAACGCGGTACGAACGCAAATATTCACAGGTGGAAATGAAATTGTAATTAACAGTGCAGAGAGCAAGCTTCAATGGCGATTAAATACCATCTGTGTTAATCGATTACACGCGTTTAAATATATCTGTCAACACTGATCGAAAATTCGTTTCTCTTTTTGTAGGTCGTCGGCACTTGCCACAAATGAGACGAACTCTCAACCCGTTCAAACGTCACAATGATCTGAGCGATGCTGCGCCACAAATTCTTCCCCGGATATGGATACCCTCCAAACGCAGCTCGTGGTGCTTTAATAGCGTCGATCAACGCTTTACAATGGCATGCCATCCATCAGCTTGAAAATAATCAGGAGCGACGTGAGGCGTGCCCAGTCACCCTCGACTGTTCGAAAATGTGGTCTGTTTCCTAGAAGTCAGACACGCGTTCGAGGGTCTAACCAGGCTTAGGGACCCGGCTTGGAAAATTGACGGCCCCCAGCGGAACTACCCTCCACTTCGCTTTATGGTAACTGGAAAAAGAATGACGACGACTCGTCTATAACGGAGCAACCCGCGGCCCGGGCTGCATTTCGCCCCCCAGCCACTGACCTGCGGCCACAATTGTTTCAATTGTAAATCTCAGAAATGTCAGAAATAATAAATTCACCCCATAAATTAAAATTCGTCGCTTAGTATAATATTAAGTATTAAATAGAAGGTTGCTCATCGCTGGTCTATATACAGATAAAGCTAAAAAAACCAGCATAAATTGCAGTAACTACCTTTGCATTAAAGGTAAAAACATCGTTCTATCATTCTTCGACTCGAACGTGCACCGTGGCACGGCGATAAAGCTTTAACAATTGCCATAAACAATTGTGTGTCTCCTTTCTTCAAGGGAGCAGTGCACCGGCCGTGGCGATCAAACCGCACCCCCGGCCTGTTAGCTATACGAATGAAATAAATTACGGCTTTCTATTTAATAATAGGTCCGCCATCCCTTTTCTCTGCGTTAACGTTGCCGGATTTTACGAGCATTTACCTCGTGCCTGGGGACTATTAAGTTTTATTGCCAGAGGAGGAACGGACTGCCTGGACGAAGGAAGGAAAGAATATCTTGCGAGAGGGTGGGGAGATTCTTTGGACCTGCAACCACTTTGGAACTTCTGCCTCCATTGTCTGGTATCCATGTATTGGTAACGGGTAAGTATATTTGTTCCCCTCTGGGACATATTGGATATTGTTTCTCTTCCTGGATTTACTGGCTAGCATGGTGGTCGAATAAGAGTTTGGAAGATTTTTAATACAGGCCCTCCTGTCGGCCACAGGGTAGGTCTCGCGGTGTTATGTCCTTCCTTGTCCTAACCATAAATCGATGCCGTACAAGATCCTATCACGAATTTTCGTGAAATTACTTCCCCAGCATGCTTGAGGCCTCTACGCGGCGGTATTCAGGCAGCCGTTCTGCAAATCATCGACGGGAGTGAAGGAAATGTAATTGATAGACTGGAGGATAGGTTATTTTTCCGGCTATCGTTGTTCAAACAGCGGCCAGGATACCAGTCATCAAACAGAGAACGAAAGAAGCCGAGAGGACGATGAAAAGCCAAGAGAACTTTGCTCTCGAAACATCTTCTCGGAAGTGAACCCACTCGCGGAAAGAAAAGCTCTCTATTACTGATTGTTCCGGGATCAGGAAAGCGCACGATCGACCCGCATACGTGCAATCGATCCCCCGCGATTACGAACTTCCCTTCGTTTCGATGTTTACTGGAAGATAGTAATTCGGCCCCTTTACCAACGGTTTTCGAGGTCCTTTCATAACGCGACTTCTCCTCGCGGAAACGTTTCACTGTGTTTTAACGAACTCTGCGGAATAATAAATTGTTTCCGCGGCGAGGGAAATTGAATTGAAAAGTTTGAAATGGAAGAGCGAAAGGGTATTCGAAATCAGAGCTGGTCATAAGTTTTTCCCCCGTACACGTGACTACGAAGCGAATTGTCCAGCTTGTTCCTCCATTTTTCCTGCAGAGAAATTAAGCTGATTGTAGAAAAGGGATTGCCGTTGCGTTAAAAACAGGATTCTGTGACAAAAGGGCGAGGACAGATCGAGGCAAGTACAAAGAGGAACAAACACGAGAACCTTCTCACCATTGTTTCGCACCTATTCTCTTCAAAGACCTTTGCAGATTTTCACGCGGAAACGCACACATTCTCGCTCACCCGTGAAACATTATTTGCTCCACATTGAAAACCCCTCTTCGCTTAATGAGAAGAAGCTACATAGTATTTGGACATCGCAATCATCGCGCAAATGTCCAATTTATAAACCGGTGCTTTTGGAAACGTCGTCCCGCGAAACAGAAATACAGACTAATAATAACCGCTCCTAATGATTTTTCCGGAGTAGATATATCGATGCTTCTCGTTAGCGGCTCCACACTTTCTCGGCTATCTGCGCGCGGGTATTGGTGTCTCTCGTTAACGGCTCTAAATTCCCGCGATTCGGTATATTAAATACAGACGTTTCCAATTAAAACTATCGCGGTAGCCGTTTCCTTGTGTTAATTAAAGCAGCCGCGCGAGGAAGCATAGGGGCGAACTAGGTTGCGGGGGAGAATTAGCGCGTTGACTCGAAGGAGCAAGAAAGTAGGCGAAGGGTTCGAATTGGTGGGGAGCGACGCGAACACGGCGCGGAAAAATATTCCCGGCGAAACGCGTCCTGATCGGATCGCCATTTTCAAATTAAATCCCATCGAGGAACATCCCGCGGGCGAATATCGTCCGACGAAATTGCTCGGCGAAGTATTCACTTATCGGCGCGAGTTTAGACTGCCTGGGAAGAAACTGTTCGAGCAGGTCCCGAGCGGATCGATCGGATGGGAATGGCGAAGCAGCCGAGGCGGTTCGGCTTTACGATCGCTCGTTTTCGGATATACCGTTTCCGGATGTTGGATGCGTCATTCCGCGTGCACGAGCATCGCTCGGGCCTCAGCCAGCGAAAACGATTCGGTTCTACTTGATATCCCTGCCTTCCAAAACGGCGCGACGGCAACTGCGTTTCTTGCGTCAGTATTCGATCCTCGTGTCTCTAGGGAAAACACTGGCTTCCCGGTTCTCACTTCGAGAGATCGCCGATTATGTCGGAAGTAGGTATTCGGGCACAGGTAAGTCTGCTCACCTCAGGAATAACGAATCGATCATCGGGGGTAAGAGATTTTACGTCGTCAGGATCGTGAATGAGATTGGTGCAGACGAGCTCGGAGAGAATAGTGCTCTGTTATCGGCGAGTCGCGAACGTCCATTGCAGCACCTTTACTTCCCGTTCTTTAACTCCGCCGAGGTAAATTGCAATTCAGCGACGATTATTTGCAAGGAACTCGTGCTTCGCCGTCGCACTCGCTACGGCACGTATTGACGCGACGCTGTTGCCCGGTTCAACAAAAACGTATAGAGGGAACAATAGGGGAGGGGAAGGGGCAAAGGGGCACAGACGGGGTGAAAGAAAGAGTTCCTGTTGCCGTCAGGTGGGTAGTAATTGCGAAAGTAAGAGGGCGGATCTCTTTTTCCTCATTTCTTTCCTTGTTTTTCCCCATCTGCTAGGAGATGTTTGTGATGTAAAGCGAGAACCAGGATTGAACCTCTATCCTCCTTTCTTCTCCTTGTCACTTGTGTGCCACTTTTGTCTCCTTTTAACTAGAGTGTATTCTTTTTATTGGTTTAGCGACGTGCCAGCTTGGGTTCGCGAGAGCACGAATAATACGAGCGTCGAAGGCTCCGATGTATATACGTATAGTCCGCGTTGGAGATCCTTAGAAACTGAACGGACGTTGTTACCGTTTCTGGCTTGCTGTCGTATCAGTCGGTTCGCCAAGACGGTCCCGCTAAGTTTTCACTTTGATCGAGCGAATTAATCGCCTCTAATGATTTCTGAGGCTCTAGAGAGAACTGGCTGAATCTATGAAACAGAATCGATCGGGGACATTAATTGTTTCGCAAAAAGGTTGGAGTACAGTCGTGGACGGAAGCTTTCATCGACGGTGGCCCACTCCTTGCAGGCTTCATCCCCGCAAATGGGAGAAGAGATAACGCGCTCCTGAAGCCTAGCCCCGGCTAGGGCGTTGAACGGGGATTGTCGTTAATTTTAATTAAAACGTTATACTGCTGCAGAGAAACGGGGAGTTTTATCTCGGCCAAACTTTCCGTTTATTTTCCCGTTGCCGCGCGACTCACGCTTCTCTTCCTTCTTGACTCTGTTTTGCGGGGCTTACTTAGAGGACAGGGATCCCAGAAACAGATGAATCTTGATAGAAGACGGAGTTGGACGTAGGAGAATTAATTTAAGTAAGTTCACGAAAAACTTCGAAATTGACACGAAAAGTTCCGGCCTTTTGAATAAAATACCGTCCCGACAAATCTACACTCCCGACGACATCGAAAAGATCTCTTAAAACGAGCAAATGAAATCAGAAAAATGGTGGTTAAATCTTTTCCAGGATATTATCGCGGAATACCGAGTCTTTTCAAGCGAATGAACGCCGAAAACATCCGTGTATTTCTTTGGCCGCGGCTAGGCGCTAACGTTTCGTAGCTCCTCGCGCGCAAAATAAATTCCAAAACACATCGCATCCGCCTGTAAACACATGGGCGTTGAAAATAAAATAGCAAACTGCGAATGCATTCAGGGAGCCGAATCCCCTGAAGACGAGTCCCTGGGAATTCCGGCCTCGACGGATTAATTAACGCCGCAAACATTCGCGAAACGCGTTCGCCAATAAAAGCCACGCTTCCGGGCAAAGTCTCGCGAAGAAAGAAAAAAGGGAGAAAGCCGTGAAAGGCAAACACGAAGCCTCCGCAGGGCCATCGAGTTTAATTAAAATTTTTTAATCGCTGAGACAAGGAGTTTCGCGCAGGAGAGCTGCTCGATGCGCCCAGGGCGCAACGGGGGTGAGAAAAGTAGCTTTCCGACTACCTTATGCGTAGTCCTTGGATCGCCAGGCCGGTTAGCACGTTCGGTGGAAATTTCGCAACATCCGAATGAACTTTAATTCAACCGCGGACACACTCGCGGCGGTGTGTGCGCGCGGAACGCGTGGTATTCATGCAGACCGTTAGCGCCACCCCCAGCGAGCCAGCGAGCCCTTTCCGCATTGTAGCTGGAAAACGGTCGGACAGCCTGGAACACATTATACAGTGGAAAAGCGAGCCGGAGATGAAGGTGAAACAAAAGTGTTTCAGCCAGCGGAATAGGAAATAGTCGGTAAGCCGGCGCGGGGGTTGGCTGGAGGGGCGAGGAAGGCCGTAGATATTGTCTAGGAACCGAGGGAACGTTTCTCGCTCGCTGAACGCTCGCGTGTATCGATAATGCGCTCGCGGAGTCTGTCCGTTCCTGAAGAGAACTCGGCACAACAGAAACGTCCGGGAATATCCGCAGAAACGCGCGCATATTGTTGTCCAGCGAATGGGTCCTGGCATAACACGAAATTCATTCTCACCTGACTTTTGTGCCTTCGTTCTCCGCAATTCAATTGCAACTCGCGGATCGAAATTGCCAGTCAGTCTAGCGCTCTGTGGGCTCGAAGACGACGAAAGATTCAATGGCTAGGACCACCTCGATCTGCTGGTAAACTAGATTCGACGGTGTGGCAAGGTAGCAAGAAATTTTCGATCTCCGAATCAACAGAGACGTCCGCAAATACTTATTGCACCGTTCTTGTAAATTACTTTGCGGGAGTGGGTTGTAAATGGTCTGGTTGGTTTTCGGTGTTGCTCGCAGTAACGGGAGCAGATGCGGCCAGTGCAATATCGACGTGAAATCGAATCCCTCGGGAAGCCCTGCGTCGTTTCTTGCTCTCCCTTGACACCTACCTCCCGTGTTGCTCGAGAACGGCCGCGGCGTTCCTTGCGAAATCGATAGTCCAGGTTCTCTCGCGTGGCCCTCGTCGGTAAATCGACCGAATGCTTTGAATTCGTTGGCAGGGAAACGACCCGATCGCGCCTCGAGAAACGCTGATGATCGGGCAAGGGTTCCGCCGAACCCTGTTTCGCTCAAGAGCACTACGCCCCTCTATACACTCTTGAGATTTTAGTGCTTTTTGAGGGCTCGTTTTACGGCGCTGTAAAACTTAGGGAGTTGCTAAATTTGAGGGACGATTGCGTGAAACGACTTGCTTGGTGAAACGAACATGTTGCTTGAGGGAATATTTGGAAACGATCAAAGTGGAGGGAGGGCCAATCATTTCTTTTATATCTGCAGGTCTTAAGCGACATCGGCATTTGCACAGGTTAAGCTATTCTTTCTTCCAAAAAAAAGTACAGTGTAGGTGGTTTAAAAGAAGCGCGAGTGAAGCAGTGATTTCATACCGCCACACTTGCCGTACAGCACCACTACTGGACGCTTATCGGAATCGCGCTAAACCAAACGGCTGAAATTCATTTCTAATTCGGCAAACGCACTCTCGCCCCGCTGCATTCTAATGAATATTTAAACGCAAAATCTAATTGCTAGAATACAGTAATTAAATCTTTAATTCGCAGTGCGGGCAATTTGGTTTCACGTACAAACATTCGGAAACCGCTCCGGGGATGTGTTGGAAAGTTTGCATTTGGCGAACGTGATACGAACGCGTAAATGTTGTAAATGTTGTAAATATTGTAAATGTTTCAAACGGGAGGTAACGCAGAATTGTGAAATTTACAATCTAACGTTTCGCTTAACGTATTATTAAAGAGACCAAATTCTGTTACCTACTTTATATTTTTTCCTTTTTAATATAGAACAAGAAGTTTCTATATCGAATACACAATTGTGTATTAATCGAACCGTTAAGCTACGTGAATCGAAGGTGAATAACACGGGATATTCAACCCGAACTCAAACACTATTTAAAGTGGACTGAACCGAACGAATTTGTCACAAATCCCATCCCGCTTTACGCCACGATTCGTGCAACTCTCAAACGCGAGTAGCCGTTTAAAAAAGTTCAATCGAGCGAAATTCATTTTCCCGCGGATGCTGTCGCACGGCCCCACGACTTCGGGCGTTTATTTTTTAATGGTGATCACAGGCCGGAGTTAAACGAGAGGCTTTATCGATTCCGTCTCATCTGTCCCTTCGTCGCCTCACATCCCGTTTCCTCTCTTTGACGTTGCACCGAGCATAGACCGCCGGCAACAGCTTCGATCTTCCTCTTCCAAAGAGAATTATCGATGCGTAAATTAAAAATTGAATTCCAATCGCGCACGTTCATCGATCCCCGGACGCGTCTTCAATCACACGAATTCTCTTCAGTCCTCGACACTTCGACCACGGGGTCACCGCTTTTTTTTTTATTTCCCGATCACGAAATTCTGGCGTGCCAAAGTTAATTGGAATGGCTAACAGGAAGACACAGGGAAAACGCACTCTAACTATTCAGTGCAGGAGAGTCACGAATTTCACAATCTACGCCCTCCTATTTTATTGATCCACAGCGCGAGTATTTCGACCAAGCACTGTTCGAGAATCAGCTCTGAAAGAAGCAAAGAAGAAGTTTGAGGTTGCAGTCGCACACGTGTGATGAATTCGGCAGGTGGAAATACCCGCATCGAGGGTTACTATTTATTATTTCATCGCGTACCGCGCCAGAGGACTGCTTGCTGTCGAATATCTTTCTTCGACTTTTTACGAAGCCGCACATCGGCCACTTCTCTTTCACTGCTGAAGCTTTTTTGTGAGCCGTTGGAAAGTGCAACAGAACGTGACGAACGGAAGAAGAAAAGAAGGGACGTGGACGGCCGCGGTTCGTGCATTCGATCGATCGGTACGCCGAAAGACAAAAGCCTCCGAATGAACCCCGAGGCTTTATTTCAGGTCGATTTCTCGTTGCAATGCGAACGAGTGGGGGGGTTGCGTTGTAAAAGGATAGTACCGATTTTTGTGTGCTTCAGTCGCATTCAAAACATCGAATGACACCAGAGAGGATGCTGTTTAACAGGGAGAACTGACACGTGCCCAATACTTAAAACATGTCCCACCGTTCAAAATGCAAAAGCACCGTGCCATTTACAGACAAATAACACCCCTTAAAAAAACTTTAAGAAAGTAAAAAAATTACGCCAAGTACATGAAATCAAATAAATCACAAAAAAAGAAAATAATAATAAATACAAAGTAAAAAAAAGATGTGAAATCAAAATGAGCTGCAAGTACATAAAGGTGCTTTCCCGCAGCGTGCAAAGGCGACACTGTGTAACACAATAAAAGACAAAAAAAGATGTCCGCGGCCTGGAAGTCAAATACTTGGCGTGGCCAGGCAAGGTATTCTCAGATCATCAATACCCATACCTCCCCATCGCAGGCTTTCAGATAATTTGTCCATTTAAAACTCTGACAATATGAATACATTTTCATTATATTCTCTTTTTAAATAATTATTCAGCGACACCTTGACATTGCCTGGCCACGCCAAGTATTTGACTTCCAGGCCGCGGACATCTTTTTTTGTCTTTTACACAGTGTCGCCTTTGCACGCTGCGGGAAAGCACCTTTATGTACTTGCAGCTCATTTTGATTTCACATCTTTTTTTTACTTTGTATTTATTATTATTTTCTTTTTTTGTGATTTATTTGATTTCATGTACTTGGCGTAATTTTTTTACTTTTTTAAAGTTTTTTTAAGGGGATCTCACTACTTTTTACAAAGATAATTTGCTTAGAAAATGACTTCAGATAATTTTTAATTTGATTCAATTTATATTAAGTTTTTTTATGGGGATTTCAGAAAACTCTAGCGAAGCTGCAGAGTGCATGTTTAAAATAATATATACATAAATAAAATCCTGAGTTTAGTTACAAATAAAAAACAGTTCGATGATATTTAAACATGTCGCAATTCAAATTTTGGCAATTTACCTTATGTTTGAGACTGCATTTTGATTGCAATTCAATGGTACGATACATATTTGTAAAAATACGTGGCATCTCAAATTTTGAAAACTTACCTTATTTAACACTCGCCAGGTTATAACCTGAATGTAAGCTATCAAAATTTTGAGATTGCATAGTGAAGGTAGCGTTTGACGAACGAAACATGTGTTGGTTTCGTTTTGGCTGAAGGTGTGCGTGTAACGCGTATATACGTATTATGGTTGACGAAAAATTTCTTGAAGAATCAGGAGAAGAAGAAAAATCTTAAAATTTACCGTTTCTGACAGTTCCAATGAGACGATATTATGATATCTCGGTCATGCGTGGACCGATTTTATTGAAATTGGTCTTATTCGAAAGCTGATATGCGGTTTACATAAGAAAAACGCCTTTAAATTTAGAAAATATTGCAGGCGTAATGAGATATAATGAAATAAGTTTCAGGGTATAGGTTGGATTAGCCGGGCGACGAGTAAAACGTAGCGGTAGCGACAGTCGACATATACAGGGTGTCTTTCATGTATGACTTGGTCTTTCATGTACTTGGCGTCGAGACCCTACCGCGTCTCTAGATATCTCATCCTTATTCAATTCTTAAAAGTCGTCACAGCTTCACACACTTTCGGTATCGCGTAGCTAAACGATTTCCCTCGCCGCATTTTCCCGCAGCACGTCGAACAGTCTATCGAGTGTTTACCATAGACGAGCGTTTGATAAATCGCAGCTACCTCTTTATGCCGTCGTCAGGCGAATGGTTAATTTGACGAAAATTCTGCATTGCGAAGAAGAAGCGTCTGGTTTCCTCACGGGGGGTGAAACGCCGCGAGGATAAACAAGGGAGCTCGTTTACGGGTTTAAAAAATTCACTGGATACTCCCGGCACGACTGGTATATTTTTGTACGATCTAATTTTCTCCGCGCATAAAAGGGGATTTACGATCATAAGCGAAATTTATGATTCACACGGAGCTGCTCGGATAGTCTACTTCGTCATGGGAAATATGAGATCGGATTAGTCATTTAATATAGCGCATAATCTCGAAGGCGACGCGTGGGGCTGCAGCTTATCGGCCGCAATCGCGATCGGCACTGTTCAAGCCTGCACGGACAGCGCACTTCGGGGCTAAGTAATTTTCAATTAATGTACAGGTTTCGCGGAAAAAAGAGTTTCGCGAGTTAGAATTTTACATTTCACGTTGGCCGGAGCCATCGGAAACCACCAGCTGCGCAATTGAAATCAGAGGTGTCCCTCGACCTATGGTTCCTCACCAGCAACTGTTCACGGATTTCCCTGTCACGGGTTCATCCGTGCTGGTGTATGCGCATGCAGGGAGATTTTTCGATATTGAAATTGACACTGACCGGAGTTTTCACGGTTCTGCGTTAACGGATTGCCAGTATCGCGTCGGATTGATTGAAATATACTTCGTTGGCTCGTAGGAATTGAATCGCAGACGCATTTATTTTTCAATGTTTAGCAAACGCGCGCGATTGAGGTGGCGGTGGACGGAATAGTCGGGCTGAATATAAAGGAGCAAGGTATGTATGGGAAAGTACGAAAATATGGTCGGTCATACCAACAACGAGAAGGGAAACTAAACTTAAGGCAAGAGCAATGAATATATCGAGGAAAGAATCTGTTGAAGTGACAGGAGAAAGCATGGATAGTTAAGAACAGATGTGAAATGCGTGGCGAGGTCAGAGGCAGACAAAGAAAATGCGGGATGTTGATATATAGAGGGAGGAGCATAGTCTTGAAGGCGACGTGTAGTATCGAGGAGAAGTATCTAGGGTGGTTTGGGTTCGCGTCGCACGAACACCGTAGAGATCCGTTCGCTTTTTCGTGTTCACGTCTGATCGATATCGGCCAAGTCGTTATTGGCGCAGTAGGTGATCGTGACTCTCTATCGAGAGGGAAAGAAGTAGAATCGGGTTCGGTGCATAGTCGGCTTTTGTACGTGCACAAGGCTTAATGGATTAGCTGCATCCGTATACCTGCGCGAGCAGCAGCACACATTTGGTCGAAGACGACGTTATTGCTGATGACTAATGGAACGAACATTCCTTCAAATCAATTTCAACGTTCCATGGATGAAATCGAAACTTTATCCGTCGAAAGGTGCACATCGTGACATTTCAGCGAGGAGAGAGGGATCGATTGGGACTTCAATAACCTAACATGTTGCTTCCAATTAGGACTGGGTCTATTTGTCGAATTTTTCGGTATTCGAATATTCGAATACTTCAGTTGCTTAATTATTCGACGAATATAATTTGAATATTGAATACTGCTATATTCGAATACTGATGTATTCGAATAGTATGATGTGAATTATAAATCAAGTTCTTTAGGTTCACTTGTCAGAGTGAAATCTTGTAAGCTAATTTTGACCCACTTCACACCATACTATTCGAATATAGCAGTATTCGAATAGCATTCGAATAATAACATTCGAATACTGAAATATTCGAAGTTTATTCGTAGCATTCGAATACTTGTAAATTATTCGAATATTAAATTATTCGAATAGTCACAGCCCTACTTCCAACGAGAACTTTGCGAGTGGATGACTATATATTTTATTTATATTAGAAAAGATCGCAACAACCTTTCGCTTCATTATTCCTAACCCATTACGCAACTTAACTCGGGAGTATCTTTATGTATATGTAGGAGAAAAAGCGAAAACTTTGGGCGATGGGATTCGAACTCACGATCTTCGGATCCACTGCGCGTTGGTCAGCCGCCTTAACCGATCTGTGTTTCTTTCGGACTTTACTAGGCAGTCGAAAAATCGATTTTTTTTATTGCATTTTCCAAAAGTACTATCCTTTCTGAATAAAATGCCGCTTGGTTTATAGTATAATTCGCAAAATTATAGATTTGACAGCTAAAAACGTCAAGTGGCAACCTATAGCGTCGCCTTTGCCCAGAAACTTTAAACGCGTTTTTCTCGAATATTTTCTTCTCTTTGTTTTTACCTGATTGTGAACGAATGGAAGTTCAGATCGACTTGAAAAAATTACAGAATGTGTAAAACATGTGCCATTTCCGACTAAACCTCTGATATGGTCCGTAAAAATTCGTGATTTTCATCAAAAAATTAAAAAGTCACCGGATTTTAGTAGCGCACAAGCAAGAACGAATTTTTCCCGGAAAAATCGCCGTTTTTCGGCCACCAATCGTATAAATTTGATTTAATTTCTGTTTTTATAGGTTTGGTCGGAAACTATGAATCCAACAAACAAGAATCACACCTTTAAAATCAAATTACGTCACATTTTAAGACCGATATTAGGGCAAAACGACGGAAAACCGTTAAAATGTTTACCCGTCTGTAGAACCATTTTTAAAGCACATATATATTTCTTACATTTTATTTCTCAATCTGTATGGTAGTAATAAACATTGGGTAAAAGGGTACACCTGGATGTGCTTTCATTTCTTTACAAATAAATAAAGGGCAGAGAGTCTCTTTCTCACGAAAAACGACTGCCTAGTCCCCATAATGTCCTACTTTACTCTCATCATAGATCGTTCCTAAACGCCAAACTCGTACATATATATTTGTTGCATTTGAAGATAGAAAGAAATGTCAGAAGAAAACGTCACATAAGAATTTTCAAATATAGTGGTAGAAATAAACTTTTTTCAGAGCCGCCATTGTAGCCGGGGAGCTCGAGGGACTAGATGATACGCTCTGAAATGAGATAACACAAAGTCGGCAAATTTAAGCCCACCTCATTTCTCGAGCGTGCAGAGCTGCGGTTCCGGCCCTTTCTTTTTGCGACTCTGATTCTTCGCGAATTTCGAAACAATGGGTTCTCCACGAGATTCGCGCGTCCCTGCCACTTTCGCGGAGAAGAAAGTGGTTTAACTTCAAAGGAGCGATGTTTAATCAGAGTTCTCAGCTGCCGTCGCGGTCGTTTGACGAAGTCCGACTTTTATTTCGGGTCGAGTGACGTCGCAACCCCCGTTTCTATTATCCCGCGACTACCGACCGGCCTTCATGTCCCTCCACTCTTCCGCTCACGCTAATCGAGTCGGGGGAAGAACGTCTCACTCGCGTTTCTTCTTCTAGCCAGCAGGTTTTCGTGCGAAAAACGTCCCCCGAATGCCCTACTAACGTCATCAACCCCCGGAATGCAATCGCCGTCCGAAACTTGGACGCGAACTCCCCCGAATGTGAATTACGAGTTCTCCCGGATATTTGGGACGCGTAACACGACACACCCCTTTCCCAGCCAGCGAAATTTGTAAAGCTCTGCTCCCGGAACGCGAACTGTTTAAAGGGATTACCAAACTTTCAAACCTCAAGAAGTCGAAACTCGAACGGCTATCGGACAGCACCGAGAACAAAGAGCAAGAAGGGAGGATCAATTTTTGAGGCGAGAGCTTAAACGTGCGGAAAAGTTCGTTTCCTCTCGAGTTGCCGTAGAGGCAGGGTACAAAATACATATTTCTTAACCAGGTTGCTTCGTGGAGGACGACGCCCTTTGCTGTCGTCTGTTTTTTTTTACGAAGAAAGTTGGTTAGTTCGATTGCGAGGTGAAATATGGCGCGAGAAAAAAGTTTCCCCCGGGTAATAGGAGTTGTGACTGCGTAATTGAGGAGCGGGACACGGTTTCTCCATTTTTAACTTGACGTAAAGCAAACGAATGGTAAACAGTGGAAAGCGAGAGTGCCGAGGAAGCAGCTAGCCCGAGGAAATTAACTTGGCGACTTGTTTGAGCGGTGAGAAAAACTTAGAGTGCTGCGAATTTACGAAGCGCAGATGTTACTCGCTAAGGGAAGAAGAGTAACAATCTGCAGAAATCGGAAACTAATAATTTGCTCGGAACTCTGCCGTCTCTGAAGGGGTCCCGAAATCGCCGAGTGTCGGGGGTCAAAGGAATAACAGCCGAAAACATAGCAGGTAATGAACCGAGAAGCCTGACGATTACGCGAAGGCAGTCAGAAGACGGGGGAGTAGCCTGGCGGAGGAAAGTCGGGCCAGAATTAATGGCGGGCACAGGATAGAACATTCCTTATGCTATTCCTCTCTGGCTTTCCTACTGACAACGGCCCCGGTAACAGCCTTCCTGTACTTCGTCCTTCGCCAGCTCCAAGGAATTATCGCCCTCCGCTGTTTCAACCACCCGCACGTACATACACTTACACAGACATACCGTTGCTCGCGCGTTCTCTGGCGCTGCTGCGACCGAAGCTGCGCTCGCGACCAAAACACCCTCTTCGTCGGTGTGACCATACCAACAGACACGTCGAAGCCTCGCGGCACTATGCGACCGTATATTTAGAGCGGCGTCAGTACTTTGTCTGACCGAATGAATGGCTGTACTACTGGCGGAGCGGTGAATGGCGCGGCGGCGGCGGCGGCGGCGGCGGCGGCGGCCCCGGCCGTACCTGCGCCGGTATCACTGGCAATAAAGGACAGACGGGAGTGTCGACTGCCATGGATGCGTACACCCGCACGAATAACTGGCCACCGGCGGAGGATTAATATTCATTTCGGGGGAAATACGAGGCCGATGACGGCCGGCTGATGCATGCTTTCGCTGTTTCCAGCCATGTAAGGCCGTGGACGTTTTCACTTTACGCCACGCCCATCGACGGATCATTGAAATTCCTCACTCGCCGGATCATTCGTTCTACTTGCACGAGGGACTGGAGACGCGGCTGTGGAGTTTTCCTCGCGGTACCGAGCTCCCGCCTACGGCTTATCTTGCTCTATAACTTTCGAAAGCTTCCCCATAAATTCGTGCATCAAAAATTGACGCCCGCATTGGGAAGGAGGCCAATACGTGACACGAGCACCGCCAGCGGACGATCTTACGCGCTCTCAAACTTTCATGGGGGATTTATGTCCACCGGCTTATCATTATCGCGTTCATCTTCAGCGTGTCGATGTTCAGACGGGGGGGGGGGGGAGGGAATATTTAGGGCAACAAAAGGGCTGGAATAACGAAGGTAATGTCCTTCTACTGTTCCGAGGACCGGTCCAGTGGAGCGTGCATCACGGTATTTCGCGATAATAATTCGAGACAATGCTTTTCTTTCTCCAATGAAACTCACCTCTTCACCTCTCACCTCTCCCGCCTCTTTACCCTCCGCTTCTTTTTTTCTCCGACACCCTCTTGCCCCTTCCTTTTAATCCCTTTTCGCTCTCCGTCTCTCTGCTACTCTCTCTCTCCCTTTCATTTCCCTCGCCTCCGCCTTTCGCTCCCTTTTCACGTTTTGTCCCCTCTGTTCTGTTTTCTCTCGGCGACAAAGCGTCCAGACGCGTAACAACCCCTTCCAAGTACTGCGAATATTGTTTCGCGTCAAGCAGCCGGCTGGAGGTATTAATTTACACCGTTCGCAGGGGAAAACAGGCCGTAGGTAGGGGGCAGAGGGATTCTTTAATTTCGTGGGAGTGTTCCCTTATCGGAGGAACGCGTTCCGCTCGAGCGGAGAGGGCTCTCTCACGCGGTGAAACCTTTTTATAATACACTCACTCTACGGTAACGTTGTTAAGGTCTCCTTTCGCGCACGCTGAAATTACGACGCGGTCTCCGCGGTGCTGGCATTTTCCTCGATATTTTTCGCGCCCCCTTGTTGATTGTGAAGCTCAAGTGGCGTTTATGCGTTACCCCCGTACCGGGGAAACAGCGTTGCCTTCGGCGATGAATTCTGATTGAAATCACGATCGAACATTTGTTCCGCGATGCCAAGCTTCTCGTAAACATTGCAGGATATTTATTTGAGAGAAGGACAGCGGATGGAAGAGCAGCAACGTGTACACTTACACACACGCGCGCGTTCGCGTCACGAGCACGGCAGGATTGGATGTTGCGCGTGGAACGTGACTGTGACACATGGAGGTATCGTAAGCGCGAGGCGTATTACGCCGCCGGAGCGATCTGAAATCGATTGACTCTGACCTAGAAGGAAGGTTAATTTGGAATCGCGTGCATAGGTTTCAATTAGGAGTTTGCCGGAATGCGTCGACACGTGCGGCTTGACATCTCGCGCAGCAGCGCGTGCACGGGGCATTCGTCTGTTTCGGCGCATTTTCAGCCGGATAGTTGGCACGTGCTACAGAAATTTACTCTTCGAGAACTTCGACTAGGAAAGTTTGTGGCACAGAAATGCCTTCTGGAAGAATTACACCGCCGTATTTTATGGCCACTCAGAGGTGGAAGGTTAAGTTTAAATACTTTGGTAACTCCAGTTGAAATGAGCCTCGCGCCTTCACAAATTTCGCAAGTTAGATTGGGTAACTTAAAGGGACACAGGGGCCAAGGAGACGATATGAATCGGCCCGTATGTAGCTGCCCGGTTCAACCTGTGTTCTTTACTGACACGAAAACGAGTGGCCCGGTGGAATGGAGGAGGGCGAAATCTGGGAGGATACAAGGGGGTTGGTGGCGGTACGTTCCATCGAGTTTGTCCGAGAACGTCTTCCGGCTGGGAAGCAAGGGAGTCTAATTACCGTTCGCTTCGGTCAAGTAGCGGCCGTACGAAGGACAAGCCAGCCCGCGGTCTGCGGTAATTGAAACTAAATGAATTTTGAATTGTCGTTCAAAGCCAGCGGCGCGGCGCGGCGCGGCTCCAGCGAAAGGTGGAAAGTTTACTGACCGTAAGCGGCAACCGTGACTCCCCGGATGACCCAATTCGTGGACGACACGGAAAATAACGAAACGCCCGGGAATTCAATTAACGACGCGCTGCCGCAGCCAGAATTTAGCCCAACTTTTCCGCTGGGTCTGAATTAACAATAAGGTAGAAATCAGGCTGCCGCCCGACCGCCGCTCCTCGTCATTCGCTTTAATTATCATTCGCGTGGCTCGACCCGCTCCGCGTAGAAGACGAGGAGCCGAAAGTTGTTACCAGAGTATGATGCAATCGATGGCGCGCGAAGGTCTGTGTCGTGACCCAAAACAGGCAAGACCGAGGGCGCAATATCGGAAACTATATCGAAGAAGAAACGCGCGTTGCCTTGATCCCGATTGATCGATTTATGGTGGATGCAACAGCCGCGCCCGCCCAGAGTTGCGGAGCCCAGACCACTCATCTCGCGCCGCTGCGCCACCAAGATACACAGATACACATTATCGTCTCGGCTGAATTACGAGGTCCGCTGGGGAAGTTCCCCCAGCCGACGCTAAATTTTCATTTGCCCGGGTATAAATCCGTGGCAGAAGCTGGCGATCCTGGCGTTTGAGCTGGCGGTAGGTACACGCGGTGCACGTACCGCCGCGTCGGGCAGTATATCGCCCAAGTCTGCAACTTGATGTCTCCGCCGCATACGACCGTCGCGTCGGCTCCTGCTACATAATCGTGCATAATAATTATGACGTCATCAATTAGCCGGCCGCCAGTGACATTAATGCGTGCTCGTATGACCGCGACAGGTCCTCGCCGTGTAGATTAACAGAGAGGTGCATCAAACATTCGTCTGTGCGCGCGCGTTCAAATCGAATTCGAGCCCCACGATCGCGAGCGAAATCACAGCTATTCCACGAAAACCGCTTCGTCTATTAGCGGGGAATCGAAATTTCTCTGATCAATCCCTCCCCGTCCGCGTCGCCGGCCGCAACTGGCCACCCCTTTGAGTCGTTTTACTCCCGGCGTCTAGGGATTTTATTGGACCGCCGCGCCGGTTAACCATGAAATCGTATTAATTGCGCCGGCGAAGCATCGCGTGGCAGGTGGAACGCGCTCTCCTCCACCCCCCCCCCCTCCCCTGTTTTTAATTATGTTAACGTATGCGGTCCAGATTATAGATACGATCGGTGTAATTCGTTATCCTTCCTCCGCTCGATATGTATCCGCTGTGACGTCGCGCCGCGCGGCCCTGCCGCATGCCGAGCCGAAATTCAGTTTATCGCTAACGCTTGGTGTGTTATTGTTTTAACGACAAATGACGTGACGCATTGCGCACCCCGTGTCCGTGTGTGATCAATGATTTCCCAATTTTCCCGCCTGCGTTTGCGCATACCTTCTTCCCGTCGGCGTACCTCAAACGTTTCGTGGGGACTGCGATTCGGGAGTCTTGCCGATTTCTTGCTACTGCTTTCTCGATCGCTCTTCTGATCCACTGAGAAGCAACAAGAAGTACAACTTCAGGTACAGGTGCACGAAATTTTGCTGACTAAAATTGCTGACATCAAGCCCGACTTATGTGGAAGAGTCTTCCGCAACTTGATCTCTCGAAGCTATGTGAACGGTGGTATTTTTAAACCATCACGGCACTGAATGTATGTACTCTCATCTGCAATTAAGATTCCCGCCGTACCTCGCATACACCTCTCTTTATTCAATTTCAATGACCGAGTGCCGTTATTGAGAAACCCTTTACTTCTTACCTAAGCTTCTTCGGCGTACAATATTATCAGGTTCGCCGGGTTAATTGGTAACGGAGAGACTCTGCAGGATGAAGCCTTTGGCTGAGCATCTGCCACTTTTACCAGGCACGACGGGGGGACCATTCAATATTTGATGGTAACGCGCTCGACGAGCTGTAAATGAACCCTCCCCCCTCGCCGGTAGCCGCGAAAGAGCGGAGCTACGCATAAAATAGAAGGTTGTTGGCTCATCTGCACCCACTCGCCCCATTTATCAAGCCCACTAGTGAAAGGTTTATGTGTTATCTGGGGAAGTTTTGCCGTTGATAAATTTCCTCGGCGAGAGCGTGCCGAAGGAACGTTTTCCTCGTCGAACGGTGCAAGCTGCCGCCGCGCCGTGTCCCAGCTATTCATCATAATCCTTCGCTTTTACGCGTTTTCCTTCGGGTATAGTTCCCTGTAGTTTCATACTTTCCATGCCCTTCGCTTCTGCCCCATGAACGTTAAGGGCGAGCGTTCGCGCGTGTCCGCAATTTTGTCAAACGAATTCAGTAGGAAATGTACGCATATTTGAGGATAATGAATATTTCATTACGTTTCATGTGGTTTTTGGGTAGAACAATGGTGGGACAGTTATTCGAAGCAGTTATTAGGGACCCTGCTCGACGTAATGATCGAATGAAAATTGTATATAATAGTCCGCAATGGCATATTAAAAAGGGGAGAATGACACAATCAATTACCGCGTATTAATTTATAATTAGCATGTGGGAAGGAACGTATCGTGGGATCGATCTATTGTACCAACAATATGTGCAAGTTACAGGTGTGTGGGAAGGGCTAGGTTAATTTATCCGATACAGGCAATGCCTTGTGTCCATACGAGAGGTCATTGGCAGCCTTTCACGCTCTAATTCGCATGCATGCGCATCTAGTGTAATTCGCTAATACGACGTCTCGATTTCCGCTTCATTGGCCCCCAATTAATAACTCAACATCTACATACTACCCGGCTATGCCTACGAGCCGTGCAGCTTCCGAATTCAAATAGGACGCGATAAGTTATGCGAGCGTTCCATGTTTATTTGCATGCTAAGACCTCTCCGTTGTGCCGTAGTCCCTGCGGCTGACTAAAGCCGGCTCGTTCCACTTGCGCCTCTGAACAGCTACAAGGCTCGGGTAAGAATTCCTTTTGCGTCGCATCTGCAAATTAATCGAACACATTGGTTACCCCGCAACGAAGCTAGCAGGGTTCTTCCTCGCCCCTCCACGCGCGGCAAGAGCAGCGCAAACAGACCGAGGTAAGGACCCCAGCTCTGACGGAGTACTAATATTCGCACATTTACGACGTAACAAAGGTCCGTTTGCCGTGCAAACGTCGCTTCTCCCTCGCGGTGTATCTGCAAGCTAAAACTCCCACTTCGTTACAAGGCGCAGATTAAGTCCGCCTAATTCGGCTAACACAAGAATACACGGGGGAAGCTGAAAGCTCGCTGCAGCAGGGACAGAGCAAACGTGTCAAGCGCGTAGCATTTAAGTTCGCAGGTGGACTACGCTGGGAACTTGTGGCGCCCGGCAAACAAACAGCAAACACAGCGCGAACAACCAACCTGCATCCCTGCTAAAAATGATAAAGTTGCCCAAACACGGCGCATTCGGACCCGAATAAACTCGTCGCGGAATTATGCTGAACAGATGTAGCGGGAAAAGAAACCGTTTGCACGCCGCGAGAAAGGAATTTAGCGTCGTCAGCTCCCCGTTGGAGATCTTCGTCGATCAGTTTCCTCGTCGATACACGTTAGCGAGTTTCGAGGGGCACGGGAGTCAGGGGAAAGCTCGGCTAAGGGAGTGGAGGATCAAGGAAGGACTGCGCCAAGGCCTTTCCAACCACTTGACTGTACTTAAGGCGACGTCTTCGGGCAGGAGTCGTGGTGGTGGGGAGCTGGTGCGATTAAGTTGATTCGCGGGGCGAGCTTCGACTGTTGCCTAACTAGAATGATCCGAAGAACGAGTTAGGAAGTTCCTCGTTGCGGTACACCCCCGGCAGCTGGACGGGAAAGACCCAGAGACAGGTCAGCCTCGTCAGCCGGAAACCATTCACTGGACTGTCCGGGGCAGAAGTCGTTTAACGGTACGTCCGAGAATTGCTGTAGATCAGGAGAACGATTCAGCGATCACAGCGAGGGGATAGCAATTACGGTAGTCTGTGCTGAAGCAGTACATTACAGAGTATGCACTCTAATACAGGCAAAATAACCTGCCGTTATTATACGTCGGGGGAAACGTAGCTGGTTAACGGGTGTCTGAGGTTAACAAGCGGCAAGTGGGTGAAAAGTGTTACGATTGTCGTTCGCGCCAAGTTCGCTGCCGACCGGCGCGGCTCTATGACCCCCTCAGGTGCGGAAAGTTAAGATGATTGCGCGAGGGAACTACCGAATAGCATTGCGGATGACTATCAGAGAAATCCTCAAGTTTTGTATAAGGTTCTCAGCGATCGCGAGTTGAAAAAGTCGGATAACTGTCGCCGCTTACATAATTGCTTTTGATCGTTCCAAACTTACTTTGTTACTCTTTCCACGGTACTTAGCATTGTTTGAAACTCGACAAACTTTCTGCGAATTGATCCCTGCACAGCGGAAATCTTCTTTGTACGGGAATTATTGAGATTCTTGCAAGTAGCTTGCAAGAGTAAGTAACTCCTTGGTCTGGAAAGTTGCAGATGTCTCCTCCTTCGTTCTGCCGCGTTCCTGTCCCGCTCTTGTCACCAGCGCCCTATAAATATTATCGTCGATGCTGTATCCGTTTTCCTCGCATCTGTTTGCACACTTTTCATCTCTTGTTATCGGATCCACGCCGAGCCTCGAGAGGAAGTTGATGCTTCGTCTTAAATAACCTGAAGCGGCTAAACAGTTTTGCCAACCATCGCGCCTCCCTCCCCCCCCCCCCCCCGCCCGAAACTTTCCTTTCAAACCGGGGAACGTTTTGCAACTTTCCCAGCCGCCCCTCGTGATAAATAGCTCGGCTCGCAAACGTTACCATTCGCCGACACGAATTTTCATTTTATCCACCACGCACGCTACATTGTCCGAGATTTTCTAGGGCGACACACGCTCTCATAAATTGTTCCACGCTCGCTGGAATTGTATGCGTTACGCGCGATACAATAGTGCCAGTTTCTAATTTGATTTATAGGACACCGTGGTGCGGGCGAACCTTGAAACGATCATTCCAGCCGGTTCTGGAGAAAAGTGGAAAATATTGTCGGCTGTGAAAGCGGTCAGTAGTATCGGGAAGATATAAATCCTTTTCGTTTTGCCGGAGAGAATAGTTGAGATTTCTGGCCCAGGAGCACGCCACAACTGTGCGGAAAGCGTTTCATTCAACGCGTCTGTTTTTTCCTCTTTTCTTTTTTTTTTTACCCTTTTCGAGAAAATGCACTTTATGAATTTATTGGGTGTCCGCGTACTCGACAGAAACGTCTCGGTGATTCATTCGCTGTTAAAACGCGAAGCGTTAACTGACGTATTGCAGAAAGGGCGCATGGTAACCGTGGAGGCACGTGCCGCGTCCGTCGTTTCTTTCCACTTTCGGGAGATTGTAAACGAGAAAACGACTTACCGATGGAAGTAAAATTCCCTCCACCATCTCCGACCATAGCTAGCCCCCTCGATCGTTCACGAGCTATCCCAGAATTTGCGCGAACCCCCCCCCCGCGGTGTATCGATCCGAGTCAGCCTGTATCGCGTGCGGGAGACAAACCCTCGTAGCGGGGGCTGATTCGCGACGTCGTGCCCGATAAAGTCACCGGCTCCCAGTGATTTCCTACAGCTTAAAACAGCTTTTAAAATCCCGGGGAGCCTGGCTCGATATCGGAAAATGTAAATACGCCTCTCCGGGGCCGTGGTTAAGGGTGGGTTTCAGGGGGGGCTGCGCGGCTGTCGGGACGGCCACGGCCGCGACCGGTCGAATTTGCCTGCTTTCCCGAATTCGCCTTTATTTGTTCGCCCCGTCGTATCCGAGTTCGCAAGTGGATAGCTGCCGCTGGAATGCGAGACAAAAGAGAATGAGCTGTAGAATATCCGAAAACAATACATTGTGCCGGCGATCGACTGACTGCCGTCCCTCGGCCTCCGCGCCCCGAAACGCGCCGCATAAAGATCTAGCCGCTGCTCCCGGGGCTATTCGGCATGATGCACTGCGAAGATGCTCGGCTTTCCTTGCCAAATGTCGGGCCGGACACGTTCACCGAACCGGCTACTCGCTTTGTTCACTAGTATTTACCCGCGGGGAGGGGGGAATGGCGGCTGCGTGCGTCGCGCAGGGGAATCGGAGTACAATACACGTACATAGAGAGAGAAATATACGCGCGTCAACCGAACGGACCGCAAAAAAAGTTTATCGATTTAAATATCAATTTCTGTGAAATCGATTCGATTCCCACGAGTCGCTCGGTAAATGGCAGGTGGCAATTTCCTCGTGGATCGAATCGTCATTAAAGCCTGGTAGCCGGGCTCGCGCCTCGCGGGACTTTAACGAACGAATCATTTTTCACGATGCATCGACGAACGGTGGTGAATGAATCGAAACGGAAGGAAACGACGAGGAGAAACGAGGGAAGTGGAAAAAAGGGGCCAACGTTGCAACGTTTACAGGTCGTGAATTTCCCGGAGCCGTCCATCGGGCCGGGCTGCAATTCCGTTTAAGTGGAAAAACTCTCGCCGGTGGTCGATCACTCTGCTGATAATATTTGCAAGCTTCGCAAGGGCTCGTGAAATTTTCACGAGATATACGCGCGTGCAAGAACCTGCAGGTTACACCGGTCGATCGATTTCCAAGGAAATGTATCGCGGACTTGCCTGGATCTCGCTCGAGCCTGTTGATCGATTTATCGGGGCTATCTCGAGCGCGCGGCAAGGAGATCCTCCGCGCTTATGAGTATTAACGATGGATTAGGGCGCACCCCCCGGGAATACTATTCGTCCGGAGGAGGCTGTTCGTCGGGGTTTTTTTTTCCTGGGGTTGGCTCGACAACGTCAACCCCATTGCGACGGGAATTAATCTCCATGGGCGGAAGTAGAATTTTATCGCGGCAGGGTAATTGGCAGTTTCGGGGCGCGACGAAATAAGGGGGTGATGTTTTAGTGGGATCTCTGGTGATTTCATTATCGCCCCCTCGCTTCCTGTATCATTTTTGGCCACTTTTATGCTCGGGAACAAAGGTAAACTTCTCAATTCTAAGATTGGAGATTGATAGAACCGGTTCTGCGTGGCAGTGCGCCCCGCGAAGCTGGTAGTGACACATTTGCGGCACGTGTATGCGGAGTTCCAGTGAAAAGTAATGACAGTTTCTGCACAGATGATCACACGGCGCGGAGAAATTAATTTCAAAAAGGAATAGAAGAGTCTCTAGGGGGTGGTAGCGTCGAGAAGCGTTCAAGAGAGGAAAATGGGAGAAAATAAAAGCATCAACTCCGTTGAATTTACACGAACAGAATAGGGGAGAGTGGTGCTGGTGTTTTCAGCCGCGGTATAGGACTCGTAAACCGGTGGATTTTTTTTTATAGTTTATCCATTTAATTCCAGCTGCGGCGACGGCGTCTCCTCTTTTTATGTTTAAAAATCGGAATAATAATTTCCCGTGTATTTGTTGCGTCGTGGACGCGGGAATATTTTTCTTCTCCGGACTCGGAATATTTTTGCGATGGAAATGCTTTCGGAGATGCGAATACAGGAATTCGAAGAATGCGGGAGATGGCAAGGGGCAGTTCAAACGGCAATGCAAACAATTATAAATACACTGAACATTTCGACTTTGAATTACACCATCTTTTGTTTAAAGCCCTTTGTCTCTATTAACGTACTCGGATGAAAAGAGAATGATCTCTCCGAACGCTGATCCGTTTCCCCGCGGCAGTTTCATCTACATGCCAGTGCATATTGCGAGCATCTCGCGGCGCTTGTGATCTTATCGCGAAGTACGCGAACAAATCCGACGTCAGATAAATTTCCAATTTACTTGTGTCGACTTTACGAGCTGGAGCGCGGCCTTTTAACGGATTAATGAAACTCGACGATGCCTGGCGTGTTCATCTGGCCACAACGATCGCTCAAGGAAACATAATAACCAGCCATAGCCACACTCAGATAAGAGCAAAGTGGCTCCGTTAACCCTCCCCCGAGGTTCAACGTCACAAGGGGTGGAAGTAACGTGCTCTCTGCACTTTAGGTGATATCTGGATCGTTGATCTTGGTCCAGCAAGTGGATTTTGCTTGACTAGTCGCATTCTGTCTTCTAAAAATTCTGCAGCCATTTAATGCCGAATTACGTGCTTGTCCCATCTTTTCCTAGCAAAAACAACTGTCCAACTGTGTCGATCTGCGTGGCATGCTTTGAGTAATTACTCTCAATAATATAATAAACTGCCTCAATTCCAGAGTTAAGAATAACTCGTTAATGGAAACAACCCGTGTGCACCACGCACTCCTCGCGTTTTCAACCCTTATCGAGCTCATTGATCCGCCAGTTTCCTGAAAAAACGACCGTCTATGCGAAATTTCATAAAGCCGTATCGTGACAGGGTTGCGAAATTGTGTCATTACGCTGTGCTCGCTCACGACGTCGGTCGTCGTCGTCGTCGTCGAGCAGTTTTAATGAGCTTCGAAATTACGAAAATGCAAAAAACACGACGGCAGAGCCCTGGGATGCTTTAAATGGTGGCAACGAATCACGGTAAAAAGCAATTTATTTTCCATTCTGCCTTGCAGTATTCCATCTTCCTAGCGGGAAGTATTAAAGCGCGAGGTTACTTTTAAAATTCAGCTTCTGTGGGTCATCGTCGCGTCGTCCTACAAACATTGGGCTCTGTCACTTATTGTTCATTGTGTGCGAATTTAATCGGATTCTTCTTGCTTTCAGGATGAAAAATCCGGGATGATGTTGTTAAATGGTTCTAGGAAAGAGCAGGCTACTCAAACGAAGCGAGTGCTTGCAAAGCAACTATAGTCGTACGCGGAGTCAGTTTTCCCTAAACCCGGTCATAAACATCAGAATTGTACGATGCTGCGCGATGTGCAGGCAGCCTATTTAAATGTATTGCCGTCATCACTATTCGGAGCGAGGTATTCCAGGAAATATACATTTTCGCGAAATTCGAGTGTTCTATCAGTTGTTCGATCGGTGGATTATTCCTTTACTGTTGCGGTTTCGATTGTTTCGAAATTGACGGGAAGCGGGAACGTTTACGCGAAGATAAGCCAGCGTAAAAGCGACCTATCGTGGTCAATCATCGACGGATTACCGTTTAATTAATCCGTCGAATTCGTTTTCGCGGGATCATCGCCAGCACAATGGCGTTCTGCAACCTCGTTTATCCGCGGGGAATTAGCGGCTTCGAAACGAAACCGTCCGTGTACTCGTTACTGTGCCGCGACCTACCTGATGCAGACATCGGTGACACAATTTCGCCGAGTCACTATGGGGCCGGGCCTGCACCATTCCCCATAGCCCATAAGCGATTCAACATTCGTCTTGTCACAGAGATAGCTCTGCTTCAAAACGCTATCCTTATTTGAGGAGCTTGCAGCAAAAAGGTTGCAGCTCCAACTTTACCAACTTCATGTAAATTGGAAAAAATTGTTTATAAAATTATAGCTTTGACTTAACATTAAAAAGAGAACGCTAAGTGAACCTGGCAGAAGCTGTCGAGCTCGAAGAATGCTCCCAGAATGTCTAACACTAAATATATATTTTCAACCAATAAGTAGTAGTTCCTGAGTTGTTAAGTTTTTATTTCTATTTTTGACGAAAAAATATTCTACCATAAAAATGCTAATATTAATATTAATCTTTTCAGAAATTTGGTTTATAGGAACCTGCAAAACTTGTGCAAGATTTGTCCGCCTGAAATGTGCGCGAGCTTTATGTGATTCACATTGTAATATCAATTATGTACACTAATGGGGACTTATCCCCGTTTATCAATAAAAATAAAAATTATTAATATCTCTATTTTTATTTATTTGCTATAAATCCCTTATTTGTTATCAAATTTGCACCGAATTTTACGTACATTACGCGTCGTACCTCGAAAATTCAAAAATGGAGCTGCACACCTCTTCGCGCAAGGTCCTCGTTGCTGCTTATAGATCGTACAAAGTGGCGGCGTTTCTTATAAGAAGAGTGTCGATGTCGAAGATATTAACGCCCCCTGAGAGCACACAAGCTTCTGCCGCTCGTAAATTCTGCATCCTCTTTATCGCGGAAGGAAAAAGTTTTACGACGAAGAATTATTTTAGCGCGATCGCTTACTTTTCGGATATGCCGCGGAAAAATATGAGCCTCATAAATATCAGCGGCTTTGGAGTGAAAATACCGCTCTCTGTATTGGGGGTTTCCACGGTCAAAATAGAGTATCACCTCGTTGATCACCGATTAATTGGTCGCTGTACGCTTTACGCACTTGTTCGCGTCACAGAAGTTCGATATCACAAATGATTTCGGTAAAAGAGATGACTGGGCTAGAAGGCAGCCTGGGAGAAATTCAGCTGTTATCGACTCGAAGGAAATTCCGATGATAACTCTGCCGGGGAGCGATGTACGAACGAGATCGGAAAGCGAACGCGCGTACGCGTATTCCAATCGTTCTTATTCCCTTGGATTAACTGGACTCCTCGGTATTCCGGGGAACTTTGCCGCGTTTCTTCGCGAGCGTATCGCTTGTTCCGAAACAATAGATGTTTACTTTATTGAATACTGTTAAGGGAGAGCGCGCCCGAACTATTTCTGAAACCGATCGTGCAGTAGGTACGTAGCTCCGGTGTACGTGGGCTGCATGCGTTCCCAGATGGAAAACGGATGGTATTCGGTTTCACGAATTCATCGACGCGCAGGAAGCTAAATGTTCGCTCCCCCAAGTGCATCTGCATTGGCCTGGAAACCCGCGCAGGTGCTCGTGTTCCTCAGACCTATCAATCGTTAATGAGGAAAAAGGCAATCAGCTTTAGGGATCGAACAGAAATTAATTCAGCTGGCTATTCCAGTGGCTCGAGTCATTCTATCGTAACGAAGATGGTTCATGAAGGAACGATAATGTGCCCCAGAGTGTTCCAGGGGTCGCAGCGTATGCGGGTGGCCGTGATTTCGCGACAGGCGACAAGAGCTTCGCGATAAATACCACGACAGCCTCCTTGGATAATTTATTCGCCAAGTTAACGCGCCGACCTGGCAGTCCTCCCTACGGACCACCATCTCGACCTTCTTACCCCTCGCCCCCCGTTCGTCCCGTTGCCCTATATCCCGATGGAAACTGGGTCGTCGAGGTTCGAGGTATCCGCGCGCTAAGTACTATCCCGCGAGCGAGTTTTGCCAAGGAAATTCGTGCCTCTGAGGGATCTTCGCCACCCCCAACCGCCACTATCTCCAACCCCTCGGTATTCCTTTTTTTTTTTCTAAGTCGTCGTCGTCGTCGTCGGCGGCGTCGTCGTTTCGTTCGCTTTTGCTGCAGTGCCAAGAACTGGCTGCGCGTAATGCATCCCTGTGTGCCAGCCAGTCCTCCCTAATGAGGCCACTTCGAAGGTTTCGCCACGTCTAATCGAAGGGGTCGGACGGTGTCAGGGTTCGTGGAGAGCACGCGTCAATGTCTCGGCTGAAGCCTAATGCGGCCGCTCTGATCCTCAAAGTTGCAGCATTATTCTTTAATCGCCGCAGCCACTCTGGCAAAGCGGTCGTTTCACGAGATGCATCCAGCTAATTTGAATCGGATCCATAGCGAAACTTCATCGCTGCGAAGTTATTTCCGCATACATAATTGGAAAGCATACGCGGGCCGCAGCGAATAAAGAATGCATGGAAATTTCCGCGGAGCGTTCGCGAATTTTCGAAATGTTACGAACTGGGAGGGAACAAGCTCGTACATTCAACCCCGGCTAGAACTTGTGTAATTGCTTAACGCGTCGTGGCGCATTGCCGGCGAACACGAAACTGCGTTCCCCGCCGGGAATGGCTCCTTGACGGAATTATTACTTGCCAAGTGGAGTTTGTTGGGCGTTCGAAAAAAAAAACATACTTCCCTCCTCTCCTTTTTCTTTCGCTACCCTCGCCAATAAATATGGCCTGTCGTGGAATTCTTCCCCCGCTGCGAACCTCTTTCTTTCTCGAGCCCGGCTGCTGGAATATCATTAAGCACGAGCTTCTTTACGTCGCTCGCACGCTGCCCGCCGCAGAGATTTTAACAGTGACCCTTCGTGGACCGAGTTACAACGATTCCGCGCGTCGAGGACGAACGGCGCACTCGTCCAGGAATATATAATCACGTTACCAGGGGGGTTAATTAATCCGCGGCCGAATAAATTGAATTTCCTCGTGGCACCGCTCGTTCCCCTAGCGTCTTCAATTACGTAACGATTACGCCCACTCGTATTTCATGAGCGCCATTAGCGCGGCAATCCAGGATTCAGGTTTACATAGAAGCAAGGCGGACGGTAGAAAGACGTTTGTGAAAATAGTATTTTCCTGGGACACTGGTATTAATTGATTCCGACCTTCTACGCCCGGACTCTTGGTCCTTGGAGTGCTTAATTAACCGATCACGCTGATAACTGTACAAGATTTCTCGGTTTCCTCGAATCTTGAGGGATCGTGTTCGTTAAACCGACTGACAAGGGAAAGCCACCACCTGTAAATTCAAAAAATGATGATCCTTTGTGGATCTGTGGAGGATAGATATGTATGTATCACGCAATCTTTTCTTGTTGCCCAAATTCGCTCTAAGGGGATGAAATTGGCCGCTGAAAATCTGGCTATTTCCCGGGTTTCTGTTGTAACTCGCGAATTGGAAGAGATAGATAAAAGAGATAGATAAAAAGTTTTCAGAGAAAAGTTACTTCTTCTAAGGAGGTTCGATACTGGAACAAAAATGATACGAAATCTTTGAAAAGCGTTTTAATCTAATGTTCAAAGTGTAGACCGCATTGTGTCAAAACTTCAAGTCGATTAATGGCACGGTTTTTGAAAAAATTCAAATGAAAGTTGCGCTCTTATACACAGGCTCTGATTGGAGAAGCGATAAAATTTCTATATGTAAAATGTTACACAGAGTCCTTAAAAATGAGAAGAAAATTCTAAAAAATGTTGCAATGTCAGGCTTAAATATTCCTGTGAAATTCTAAAAAAGAAAATTGTATTTGAACCGTACCGGTTTGTTAGATAATTGAATAAATAGTCAGCAATGTTCTCGTATTTTTAAATCTGACTGAAGGAACTGCTTGAAACGTGGTTACCCTATATGCCGGGTAGTGATGTATACATTGCACTAAAAAAATTTCGTAATACATATCTATATATCCTCTACATATCCCCAACGTTTTATAATTTTTGGAATTTCCGGCTTGGAGATCTTCCCTTGTGAATCCCACTCGAGGTCCGCCTTCTGTGATTGACGATATTTTATTCCCATTGCTCCACAAAGAGGCGGTGGAAATTACTGCGAGCCGAGTTCGTAAAATAATCACTCTGTCGAGGAGGCCCGTTTGGATGGAGTTAATCGAGTACCAGACAGCGATACGGGTTATTTTACGGGTAATAGCCAATAACTAGCTAGGAAAAGTAACGTAAATCGTTTGCAAAGCAGCACGAAACTCTGGCGACCGTATCGAATCGTCGCGTCGATACTTTTGTATACCCAGAGAGAACCGGTCGACTGTAAATTCAGCCAGCAGCGTTCCACGGGGGTCGCATCAAAAGGCCGAATCGAATTTCCCGTTAATTGCCAGAAGCAGCCGCGCAAATACCTATTTCCAGGCTCGTTCGATCTATTCATCGAGGAAAATTGCAAAAGATAAGCGTCCGCCTGGAGGGTAACGAATCGAAAGAAGACGGCCGAACAGAGCTCGAATCGATGGCATCTTGCCGTGCTCGCAATGATAAGCATTTCCCAGCGCACCGATGCCTGGCAATATTACCGAACATTTCATCCCTTTGCCTTCGCCCCTGCTGCTCGCCGGCAAGTGTGTCGTTCGTTAATTCCGAAAGCCGTCACTTTGTCGGCTTTAATTACGCGACTCAACGACGAAGAGACGTTAAAACGCTTCCCGGGAAGAAAATTTCGCGGCAAATTGCCCGGTACGAACGGTTGAGCGGCTGAACGCGCGGTCAAGTGCTCGCGCTTTATACTTGTGCATGGGGAAGAGGTTTTTTGTTTAACGCTGCGTAGCGGCACGGCTATTACGCTGGTTATAAATGATCGATTGGAAGCGATAGCGCCGTTCGCGTTGTTGGGGCTTGGAGGTGTTGGCACGATACCGCGAATAGTTGCCAACGTCGCCACCCCCGTGTTTTTAATACACAAGCCCATTGTCCGGGTAAAAATTTGAATTTCATATTCGCTTTAAATCGCGTCTCGCCTGATCGGCAGTAGGTAATTATCACCGGAAGAAAGAACGCTACACCTCGCACAAATCCCCCGGCTTTTTGTTAACGTGTCACTGTTAATTTCGGGTCACGCAGGATAAGCGAAACAATTCCACCAGAGTTTCTTTCTCGCTCGCCTTCCAACAGGAATACACAACGGCCCGCTCAAAATACAATAGAATTCCATTATCCGGCACTCGGGGAAAATTGTAGAATATAATTGCTCGTCGGCGAATCCGTTAAATCGTTTACTCGAACAAGCGATGCTTTAACGAAGCACGGGCTAATTACGAATAATTCTCGCCGATTAATGATGCACCGTAGACACTACGATCGCGCCGAAACGCCAGCACGCGTGTCGCTTTTCCGTTCCCGATCTCCCTTTCCTCTATCAACGTTATTCCCCCTTTTGGCTTTTTTTTTTTTTATTATTTTCACCGCGATATTCATCGCTCGTTTACCGAGCCGGACGTAACGCACGATTATTATCGTGTAGTCTGTCGGTGTGAGATCGATTCTAGCCGTTGCGTTGATTTTTTCCGCACACGGGGGAGGATGTCTCGTAGCTGCGCCGGACAGGTGGACACAGTTTCACGCAAATCAATCGTTGTTTAACCGTGAGTGCTCGGTGAAATAATGTCAGCCGAACGCGGAGCCGCGCCCCGCGATTGCCGCTGGCCAATGCTTTTCAGACGTTCCGAAGCTTTATACCCTGGTTTCTTTATCGCTGTACTCTTTATGAAACATTACGCGACGCTTCGTTCCCTCCCATAGCTGCCGACAATCAAGGCAATCGCCGGGACGTGCCATGTTTACAACCCCGCTCGTACGAGGGGTAGTAAAACTCGCGTAACTGTACGTCAATCTCCCGTGCGCAATTACAGGCGTCGCGAGATTACAAATGCCTCCTCCCCCGGGTTTGCTTTTGTCGCGAAATTGGGAGGGGCGGTTATAGTCGTTCGATAAAGCCGACTTATCGGGCGAGGTCTTTGACAGAACGCGTGCGTAACGTCCCCGTAACTTTCGCCAGGGATTGCGGCATAATTGCACGTGAAATTTCATTCTCACGTACACTCGAACCTCGAAACCGCGCGAAACGGGCTGCGGTATTCACGATCCACTTCCGTCACCTTGGATACGATTCCGACGGATCTCGAAATTAAAGGGCACCGGGCGCCCGCCAATTTTAGCCGGAAATGTCACATTAAATAGGAAATCGGATGTCAGCCGTGAAAACGGGTGTAAGCCAATTTTACCCCGTTTATTCCCCGGCCGGGTAGAAAAGTGACGAGCAGTTTCTTCGTGACAGCCGGCTCGTTATGTCGAAAAGAACCGCATGTCGATCGATGAAATTGGTGGCCAATTCACGGAGCCGGGACGTGGTATTATAAAACTTCTCAGCGCCGCGGCGCTGGTGAAAGCGGCGCGATTGAATTTTATTTCCCCGGTCACGACGTGTAAAAATGTGGCGGCGGCGAGAAGGAGGAACGAAATGAACCGGTCGCGGCATTTGCTTCAACGTTCCCTTGACTGATTTGATTTATCCGAGCCCTTGATTTATCGACCGACACCAGCCGCCGGCGATTTCGCTCGGATTCGACCGCCTACTGGCGTTTACAAGGAAGAAGGGGCTGCGCCGCCGTTCAATCGCCGTAACAATTAATTGAACCGGTTATTCGGCGGGGCCACAAATTTTTCAGGGACCGCAGGAAACTGGAGCGCTCCTATCGAGGTTGTTACATCTGCCGGCGAGCGGACGAAGAATGGCTGACATAAACCCCTCGATCTCCTCGGCCACTTCCCGAAAAGTCGATACATCGCGCGGCGTCGTATGTAATTCCTACGTACGTCAAGCTACGAAACGACAATGACCTCGTTTATTCCGCCGTTTCATCGACTTCTCGGTTGATGGAAGGGATTATGCGCGCTAGGGTAGCACGGGAAAACAGGGTGAATCAGAATGAAAGAGGGTGGCGATCGAGTGAAGAAAGATTGTAGGATTACGAAGCAATGGCGTGCCGCCGCTGGCCTTTCTATCCGGTGTATTCTTCTTTATTGCATCTCGGGGTTTCTTCCAGATCGGCGGTAGAGGAAAAAAAATACTCCGTTAATTGATCGCTCGTCGAGTTTTGAAGCCGCCTGGTATCTAGCACCTTCATTTCCAAGCTTCTTCTTTATTCCCAGAGTCGCGTGTCGGTGTTAAACAAACCGTCCGCGGTAAGAACTTTTTGGAGAGGATGGAAGCTGAGAGTTAGAGGGAGTGGTTTATTTAATCCGCCGTGGAACCTCGTGTTCGCCCGATTTATTGGTTTCCTTTCAGTCGCTTTAAGACCGTTCGAGAGGGCGAAGGAACGTGTTTTGTATTTCGAGTGGTTGATTTGCGCATTGTTAAGTGGGAGTTTTTCTCCACGGAACTTTTCATTCGTCCAGGGCCCTCGCGGCTCTTACAAATAGCAGCAAAAGGTGTTTTATGACGTTACAACTTTCCCCAAACAACTTTCATCGCTCCTCCGGCCGTGCGAGTGTGTATACCTATCTAACTTCTTTTGAATCCCGTGTGGGATGATTTTCAGAGGCAACACTGGCTGCTTGCTCCTCGGGAGCTGCAGTTTGTTGGGAATCGTGTTACGCGCGCCCGTAGTTAAGAACGAATTGAAATGTATGAATGGGGTGATCTGTTTGACAAATTATTATTCCACGTATTTCAAGCAGAACACGTCACGACCGCGCGTGGGTCGAAATTCGAGCGGAACGATCCAACTTTTCAAACATTTTAACGAGTCTGTCGCTCTGAAATAATTCACCGCTCCTTTCAAATGTTACAACAGAGGCGAATTATTTTCACCGACACGTCCCCAACAAATGACCTTTTTCTACAGAAGCTTAATATAAAAATTTCGTTCCGAAGTTGTAACACGATGGTGAAAAGGAATAAAGTGACGAAATTCCGCTGGTTATAACATCTCGGAAAAGGCGAAATATAAAAATGATATTTTAAAGCCGCGTAACTACAAAATGGTTCCACGAATGGGTTTAAGAGACGCATCGCGCTGTGGCGAGATCACGCCTGCGCCCCGGTATATCGCGTATTGTGTTATTCCCTGGAATTTAGCGTCCCTCGGATGAAGCTTGTATCCGTATACGCGACACACATCTTCTAAAAGGTCGATGCGAATTTTCTCTCGGAAAGTTCCCTTCGGTTACGCTTCTTGATAAACCGGATTTCAGTCCATGGCACCGACAAATCGGATTCTAGTTTTCGCGCGCGCAGCACTCGGAAGAGAAACGTGTACAAACGGAACGTAGAATAGTCTCGGTCCACCAAGTGTGAAGTTTATGGTTTACAGATAACGGGGGTTAAGTGCTCCTTTTCTATTGGTCGTGAAGCACGTTGCGCTGGCTCCTACGCGATTCTCTTTCCTCGTTCTGATTTCCCAGCCTTTCCAGTTTCTTTTCCCTCTTCCACCCTCCTATTGATTCCTCCCCCTCTTTCTTGAACTTTCACCCACGGCAATAGTTAGTCCGCGCACCAGGGCCGTCAGTGTATTTCGCGTTTATTTTATTCCTCTCTTCCCCTGGAGCAGGTTCCATCGACCAATTCAACTGTTTACTGAAATCGCGCTTGCTGCAGAAGCGTTTCCGTAGCGTGACTAGGATGGCTTAAGAATCGTTGCTCGACCGTGAATAACAGAATCTTCTTTTTCCGCTGTTATATGTAGTTCACCCTCGTCGACACAGATTCCACCCCTATTTCCCTATCACCCCCACCGCTTCGTGGCACTGGAGTCTCCCCAGGAGAGTCGATCTACATTTTCCACGAAACACAAGTTCATCGGCTGAACGGGTAAGAGGAGACACCGGCAAGTAGAGAGAGTCTCCTGGACGAGCAACAACTTTACGGATTACAAATGCTCCTCTTCACCTGGCAGCTCGCACTGTGTGCATTTCAGCGCCGACCTCCCACACTCCCTCCCCTCCCCCCCCCCCCTCTGAAGTCTCATTCTCCACGCTTTTTACATCGCTTATCTTAGAAGAATGCTCCTGCCGTCGACAATTACATAGATCATCGACCGAGCAATATCATAGATAGGCCGTCCCGTTGGCGCGTCACGCATAATGGTTGAACCCCTCCTATTAAGTGATTCAGCGTTTACGTGTCGAGATGTCAATGCGCCTCCTGTCTGCACGCTTGTTACCACAAGGACGCGTAATCTTGCCGATATCTTGGTACCAGGTCCAATTGGATTCCCCGGCGCTCGTCAACGGCGTCTGTTTCGGCGTGTGATGCGTTTCACGCGAATTATTATTCAAGTCCGTTGAAGGTAATGTGAACTCCTTGAAGCTTGGTGCCGGGACAGAGGCTTTAATAGAACGTGAAACAGAGGGCTACGGATGTGGAATGAAAAAGCGAAGCGTAGGGCGCGCGAAACTGATCGCAATCGGATCCGGAGGAACGGATTCATTTAATTATATTTCCCGGCATCGGGGCATTGTATTCTAACAGAGCAGTGGTGTTCGATGGAAGCGGCAGGATCGATTTGCAATTAACATTCGTTCCAGCTGATCCACCTCGAAAAACCAATTAAAACGTCCAACGTGGCGGCTGGTTTCCACAACGGTAGACGACAACAACGCGTGTATCCGTATCGTGCAGGGCCGAGGGGGGGGGGGGGGCGAGGTAAACGCCGGCAACGTGCGCGCGGATTCGGTATAGAACAGAGGAGCGACCGGGGAAAAATAATTAATGAGCGAGAGCTAAGCCATTGTCAGGTGGGCGCGAGTTCGCCGATGATGGATCGTGTCGAGATTATCGGGACCGGTTCTCTTTCCCGTCGCTCGAGTGCCAGATAATGAAACATTTATGAAAGGACTTTTGTGCCGGGGTACACAATCGACGACGAGATAACGAGATCGATGGCTGGCGTAAAATCGTTGGAGCTGAAGGAATTCGAACTGAAAATGTCGCATAAGACGCCGATAGGCATCCACCGACGAACCCTTTCTTTTTTACCGTCGCAAATGATCGAGGAATGTGACGCGACGCGGGAACAAGCGATTCTGCTAGAGTTCCAGTGGAACAGCCCTACGAATTGCCAGACCACGTCACCCATCTCGCAAAAAGTGACTGGAGAAGCTCTCCATTCCAAAAATTCCCTGTAAATGCAGCGACTAGAGATTGAAGGAACCTTTCCCAGGAACTTCCTCGCTCAATTTCACCCGGGAACTGTTCAGCTGCCACGGACTATCTTCACATTTCAGACAAACGAAGAAGTATCGAGGCGCGAGGACGGCCAGGTCCCCCTTGCGATCACTTCACGAGACCGGTCGAAACATCGATTCCGAGATGTAAATGGGTTGCCGAGGATCACCGGGCTATTCTATTTCTTCCCCATTTCCTATCCCCGGGAAACTGAAACCTGGCAACAGGGGTTTCCACGCTCGTTTTCCTTAGATGTATCTCGCAGCTTCCCAAGTGCTTATTACACGAAAAAAGGGGGCGCAGAGGAGAGCCCTCTATATCACTAACGCATCAAAATTACGTCCACATGCACTAAAAAGGCGGATATCTCGCCCTCGTTGCCGAGCCCCTCGGCGAACTTCCCCCTTGTAGCTTGACAAGAACGGGAAAGCTCTAGCTCGCAGCGGGGCGAGAAAAACTTGGAGGCAATATCCCGGCTGAGGCCCGGGCGACCTTAACCGGCATAACTGCCAAAACGTGGATCCCATTTTGTCGTGGGGAGATAAAGCGGGAAAAAGCTGGCCAGACGTTCGTACGTATGGTTCCACGGTTGGAGCACCGCGGCGGGGGTGGGAAGTAGGCGGACGTGGTGGCTTTCTTGCTGCCACGAATGTCGTTTGAAAGTACTGGCGATGCAACCGCTGTCGTTAGCCAGCGAAACAGGCGTAAGTAGCGCGGACGGAGGGGCCGAGACATGAGCAGGGTACTTGGGCCAACTGACACGGCACTGTTTTAGCCACTGTCACTGGCAAGAAACAAAAGCCCTACGGCAGCGTCCTCCAGGGTCGAGATAAAATGGAAATGTACGTTCTATCTGCGGCCGTGTACCGTCTGGTTCTACGCGACAGTGTGCGCGTGTTCGCGTCCGGATTGGGCACGGGGTGCTTTGACTTTAAGCTCCTCCGCAGGGGTGTGATAATATTTTGCTCGCCGCGTGTTCTCGCTCCGCGTTATTTTTGCCGTTGTATTTTGCCTAGAGCGCGTATCGAAGACCGTGCGCGATGAAATTTTCTTTATTTCTGTGGGAGTGTGTCTGCATATTATAGAAACTCTGTAGTTTAGAAGCAGCTGTGCCAGTCAAAGTTATGATGGCTAACGTGGCTCGTTAAGTCACGCTACCGTCTCGTCGGAACCTAATTGGCACACGCTGCCACTAATTGCGCTGATTCGCGGCGAAGTAAAGCATTGCATTACCGGCAATGGAAGAACTTGAGGACGAGTGGCTCCCCACGTATACCAGCGGCGAAGGGGGCTTGAAACTTCCGAATTATTACAACACGCAATCCCGTTTCCTTTCGAGTAGCAGAAGATTACTTCCGGTGGAATTGAAATTCGTCGATGCTTAGTTCCTCGCAACTCGGGGGCGTGCAGTAAGATTCTCGTGTCTATACGGAGTTGGAAGAACGTTCGTCGTTTAGCTCTCCGCTTTGTAGTTGCCTGGGAAGGTGGATATTCAAGTTCTGCACTTTGGAAACTTGAAGAACCCCCTGTTTGGTATTTAGTCCCTCGTCACTGGGAGTTACAAGAACAATTTGGATATGTAATTCTACGATCCGACGGCGTTAGAAGTTCTGAGGAGCTTTCGGATAGTTGAGTGGAATTCGAATTCTGAGTTATTCCGGAACAGATAAGTGAGCCCCCGCCCGGTCTCCGTCGTTGGGATTACCTTGCTAGCATAAAGCGACAAAACGAATTTCCGAACTCGTTCAATTACAGAGGAGCCTGGAAACCGTCCAATCTCATCAGGGAATTTTTCTTCGGCGAGCAATCGCGATCGGAGGAGTGGAGGATCGATTAACAGGTAACAAAGAGGGTCCGCTCGCGTTTGTCTTGTCGTAATCCTACGCGAAAGTAGCGCGATGGCAGACGAGGGGATATGGAAGACGTTCCGTCGTTAACGCTCGTAAATCGTTCGTAATAAAGTCATCAAGTCGGCGATAAATCTTGTTAAGTGTTATACGCTGCCGCGAAACCGACTGCTCCGGTCGTATTACGTCGTATCCAAACGAACCCGTTTCCCACTGCAAATTAATCTCGCCGTCTAATTAATTATTCGGTTATCACGCGACGACTATTCCCGAGAGAATAGGCTCAGCCCATTCGAGTTCATCGTTCGTGTAACTAGCACGGCGACCAGGTATACTGGGTGTGATTCTCTTCCTCCCCTTCTCCAGCTGCGAGGAGAGACGTTAAATATGGTGGTAGGATAGTCAGTGATAAATGAAACGGCCTTCCAGCTCGTCGTACTCGTTTAATCCAGCCGCGAGAACAACTCGATTCTTCGTGGTATCCGTGCGAGTGTTCCTGCGCCGTTTCCCGGCGAATCTGTCACGCCACTAGTGACAACGCAATCCATAGTATCCGCGGCTCTGTTAGGTCTTATTATCAGCCGTAGAGCGTTCCCTTTCCCAGCCCTTTCCCGCTTTGCACAATCATAATCCCGCTACCCGAAACTGTTCTCTGGCTTTTCAGTTGCGAGTTCATTCCGTGCAGACATCCAGCGCATTTGTTTCCTGCGTCGATACGGCATATCCACGGGGATAAATCGGCAACCCAGATATACCTACCCTCCTTATTCCTACATTTCGCGGAATAAAAATCACGGGGTGGAAGCGATTCGAGGTCGTTAGAATAGCGAGCGAACCGACGTCGTTCCGTTATTCCAACGGAACAGATGACAGCGACGCAGCGACTGAAAATCGAATCGTTACGCTCGACGTTGCCTCGATTTTATTCAGCATCGATCAAATGGACGAGCATTACAATTTTCAATTTCTGTTGCATTTGCCCGTTACGATGTTACCGAAGTAACTCATCGCAGCGCGTTGGTTATTCCATTCAGTTAAAATCGTTCAGCCATCGAAATTTCACGGAATGCGTCGATTTTAAAAGATACCAGATAGAAGTGGGGGATAAATGGGACGGCTTATATGTATGATCGATTATTACCAAATAAAAATGTCTGTGATGCACCTTCGATTCACAATGGGCCACGAACGAGTAAATAAAGCGTAGCTCGAAATTGCAAAGTTTTATTGACCTCTGGTGCATTTAATGTGAATTCTGCCATTGGCGGAGACGGGTTAAATACTGTTTGCAAAGGGACAGAAAACCGTCCATCACCATCAACAGCGACTTCCCGATTGATCCTGGGAACAAGGTCGCCGCGGGCCGAGCGACGTGTTCATTTATAGAAACGCACGCGTAAATTCACAGCGCCGCCATCCCCCTCAAAAGTACAATTCATTACCGGGGGAAAAATCAGTCAATTAATCAGCGGCAGGACGTTCGTTCCGCCCGATGGAAATTACAGGCCGATCGTGTGCCGGCCTTCCAATATTTTATACCCGTTGTTTAACGAACGATTCGCGGCGCGTGAAATACGCGAGCGTTGCAAATAAAATGAAATAAAATAAAGAAAAACCGGGCGCAGAGGTGGAAAGGGGATGTGCCCGCGAAACGATCCCTGCATAATCGACGCGTAATCGGTATTCTATGCCACGCAAAAAAAAACATCGTATCCTATTTGCAAGTTAATCGATGTTCCGCCAGTGTGCCCGTTGTTCCATTGACTTATCAAAATTTTAGCGCTTGTTACGTCGTGCCTCGGAGCCCCGCGCGTTTCCTCCGTCCTCGCTTCCACGTTTTCCGCCGTCTCTGATTGGCTGACGTTTACGACTCAATTAATTAAATTTTGACGAATGGCTGCAACTGCAGACCGCGCTACGGTGTAGATATACGTGACGCTCGCGGGCTGTTTTAAAAGCGCATTCGGCTACGCGTCTGGGATTCTGATTCGTGCTCTCCAACTAGAAATCAGTCTAGCTTTAAACTATAGTTTCTTTTATATTTCTGTGCACGTTCAATTAAATAAGCATTCGAAGAATAATACGGAGTTGAGAAGACCCCAAGTCGACTAAACGCTGGCAGACCAGCTTCCCATCGATACACCCTCTACCCCCGTAGAATCTTTCGCGACGATAAACAGAAGAATCGTATTTCTCCTGAAATTAGTTCTGCTCGATAAAGCAGCAAGGAAATGCTCTCGATATCCGGCACTGCCGCGTGTCGTCGAAGACGATTCACCAGCCACTTGGCAATTAGAGCAACCCCTATCCTTGTCCTCGATTTTTATACAGCTTTAGATCGATACTGTTACTCAATCTTCCACCGAAGAACGATTCTTATGACTGCACATCCTACACGGCATTAAAGATTCTAAAGCAAAGATAAGACTGTATGCTGGCCGAAGCATCGACTATCACGTCGGTCGCTCTTTATTTCACAATGCCGGATTCAGCAATGCGTGCGATATTTTAAACAGCAACCGAGATAGTAGCACGGCTCGCGTTCAAGAGTTCCTGCACTAATATGCGGCAGAATCGTTGTCCAATCCACAGGGACTACACAGCAACGACAATCGTAACCGAATGGCTGTACATGCTCACTTAAGTAACATCGCAGCTGACCCAATTACGGGCCAGCCGTAGCCGAGACGATATACCTGCTGTGTTCCGAGATATCTAGGACTGTTCAGCAAACCCTTCCCCGCCCCTCGAGCTCTGATTTCTTTCCCGAGATATCTTTCGAATGGTCCGGCGATCATCTTATCATCATCGCTGTGCAGAAAAGTTTTCAAGCACGCATGGGGGAATTACTTTATTGAAAATCGCAGCCTGATAAGTTGAACAATGGCGAGTAGAAGCTCGCAGTTTCCTCAACGAACCTCCCTTCTACGATAGCCATTTTACCCAACCGATACTCGACGGCGCCTGATTACACACAATCACCATTGGCCATTCTGTAGACCAGTCAGTTGCCTTTGTTTTATCGGAATGTGACGCAGCAGGCTCTGCTGCGACGGAGGTTAACGACTGTTAAAGTCCACTCTATCACCAGAATCGTACGTACGGCCTCGATGCAGGTTCTATGTACCTACGCCAGGGTTGCATCGTAATGAGATGAGTTGCCCGTTAAAATTCACGACAACCTCGGACACTTCGAACGTCCTATTCTTCCGAGGATTGTATTATTCCCTCTTCCTCGTTGCTTCTTTGAGTTGTTTGCGCGATTGGAAGGTATAGGGGGTGGAGAGAGTACAGAGAAAGAACCTGACCAGTGCAGGCCGGGGGCAAGAAGCTTCAAAGCTTTTCAATGGGATTGGAAATGATGGATTACCTGCATTCTCCGGATATGACATTCGTTTTTCTGTTGTTCGTGACAAATGCTGCGAGATAATAGGATCGGAAGGAAAAGAACGTTGTGGCTCCAATGATGGACTAACAAATTTACAGGCTACCATCTGAGGGGCATCGAATTAAAAACAGATTTAAGTAAATCCTTCTCGATAGTATTAAGACTCTCAGGCTGACGCGATGCGGTAAGAAGTATTTGGAACATGATCGAGTAGGAGAACGCCAGCAAGAAGACTCGAAAGAGGATCGGTTTCGCACGAGTAAAATTGGACGATGAAATATTGAAGAAGTTCGGGCAGAAGAGTAAGGCCGGTGTAGGGTAGTAAGTCGCGGCGAGACAGAAAAAGACGCCTCTCGTTTTTAGCAATATCGATATCACTGGTTCCGTTGCTTGGCACAAGTACCATAGCACGCGTAAATAATATATCGTATGCCGCAGGTAGGCTGAAACTCGTACGGAGAAGGCTGGAGACGGGAAAGAGTTGTGTGATTCGATGAGAAATGCATGAAATAGAGCAACGACGTGGAATGTGACAGAGGGTCAAGAATTTATTGAAAATTCTATACTTCCCTTTGAGTGATGAACGAACGGTAATCAACGGATTCCTTCGCGAATCTTATTTTCCCGCATCGGCGCGGGATAAAATAAATTGAACCTGAAAGAACAAAAGACTAGCGTAAAATGGAGCCAGTTACGAAGTGGGATTGCATTAAGTCACGCTTCTCCTCACTTCTATCGATGCTCCGACTCTGTCCCCGTGAAATTTCGATGCTGCAGAAGGACAGCGAGCATTATGGCTCGTCGAAATTGCGAATACGCGGACTGCGCTTCGTTCTGGCAATGGCTGCGAGAAACAGACGTTGTTTGTTTAGTATTAGCTGCTCGACTTTCATCACTTCTAAGTAAAGTACACAAGAAACCCTTCGATCTAAAGAATTTCTTGCAAAAAGTGGAACACTCGAGAGTTCTCGAAATGTTCGTCAGTCCCACTTTTATTTATCTTGTTAGCTTACGTACCTACACCTTTCGACCCAATTTCGGATCTTTCAGAGCACGAGCGAACGACAATGCTGAAGCTCGAGTGCGGGGCACTTTCTATCGAGTGCATTCGCGGAATAATAGTCAAGTTTCATAACGATGGAACACCCGTTCAATCGTTAGTGGCAATTATTTCGTATCAAGTGGCGGGAACTCGAGACTTATCAGGTTCATCGATTAATTATTTAACGAACTTCTTCTTGCCTGTCGCTGTTATACGGTCCACGCTTGGCAAAATTGCGCGCTCGTATATAAGTCCAAAGAGTTCCTACCGCGATTTCGCATAGAGATTCTTTTCGCTTAAAATGCAGATGGAAATCTAGTGGTTGTAACTAATAAACTTACATAGAAACGCTAGAGGGAGCTAGAAAAATACTATTACACAATTTACAACGAAGGTAGGTATAGTGTGACTTATTGTTAGCAAAAGAATCATCGACCTACATCCGAGTTCCGACCGTTATTAAATATCAGCTCCTCTTGCAAAATACCTTCGATATTGTTTTTGCCGATTTTATCGTTGTTTCAACGGTAGAGTCGCCGTGAATTACACGATCGGCCCGTTACAATTTCAATTTGCGAGTACGTATCCCGGTGCGAAACTCGCGTTTTCCAACCATACTCCACACATCGTATCCTCGAAAAAAAAATGTTACATTCGCTCGGTAGACAGTGTATGTTAGGGTGTATGTACTTTCAACATTTCAAATCAATACAACAATAATAGCAATGATACATTCGCTAAATTGCTAGAAATTTGCACAGTAAATTAAATTGCGAAACAATGTCGCTGGAAATACTCTAATTCGAAACGTTGTAAGGTGACAATTTGCAGCAGTACATGGAATTGGAGCGAGTAGACAACAGCACTGTTGCGCAAATGGGAAAAAACGAGGAGCGCAGGGTTTGAGGCCGAGCGGTCGTGTCCAGGTTCATACATCAATTAACAGTGGCTCTACTTGCAGTTATTTACCGTAAATCGATGAAGACCGTACGGGGATTTTTGGACAGATTAAAGCCGATTCTACCAGCACTATTGCTACTGGTTAGCGGGCGGAGTCCGCGTGACTGCTAGCGCTTTTAATCCCATTAAAATCCCATCATTCTAACCCTCGATGCCAGGCTACTAGCTGTGGGAACGCAGCCTCGTACCGTCCCGCTCGGAGATTATCTGCTTCCGCGTCCTTCCGTGTTTTATTTTAACCGGTTTTTGCGCCACTTTTACGGCCCCGGTTGCCTGCATTGCGGTAACGAAGAATGTAATTCCTGTCTTCGCTAATGACACTCATTTCACTCGTGAAAACAAACGACCGCCGTCCCAAGATCCTCTCTTAGATCGATATCCTTCGTTTTCGGGGGAATTGAATTCCTTTTTACGGGGCTGTCCCGGCCTTACAGATCGCAGACTGTTACTCCAACAAGCGCTCGCTCATGTTCGCGTTGCAATTTCGCCAGCGACAAGCTCGTCGCCTACGAATAATACAGTCCCCCACGTCGTAGCTTGGCCGAAAGGGGTCGAAAACTCTAAAAGCAGGAAGCACCTCACTCTCATCGAGATTTAGAGAAGGTTGATGGACAATTCCCACGGTCATACGGTGTCATGTGCGCTACGTGCCAAGCACCGCCGGGCATCAAGATTATCGATAAGTCTGGCCAAGGGGAATTTTATAGTCGCAAAACGTGCCCCTCCAATAGATAGGACGAGAATTTGATCGGAGACACGAGACTGTCAGGGACTGAAAATTTTCCAAGCGTGGCAACTTTCTTCCTCATTGTTGTGGAGATTCTGCAGAAGTGGGGCGCAACAAATCCTTTGGGTCTCTGCTCGGATAACCGTAAGAAAAGGCCTCGCGAGATGTTCACTTTCTCCGCGCGGTAACTCTGTCGAATTTTTCATAAGAAAAATCCCCGGATCGCCCTCGACATGAATAATTCGTCCCAGGCTAATCGAGAATGTACTGCGGTATGTACTGGTCGGATATAGAATGAGACTTTCCACTGGGAAAAGTGAAAGAATTGGACAGACTAGCCCGTTGTTAATATTTATTCAATTTTCACGAAAGGGCAGTGTATTTCACTCGGCACCTTACACAACTGTCCATTACGCGATCGACGCTCTCGAAACGTGCAAATCCACCAGTGTTACGTAAAATAGAGTTCGTCCATTTGCAGGGTCGTGTCCGCATAAGCAGGCTGAGCAATCTCTCTACCGATGCGCGAATTATTCCGCCACCATTACCGCGATCAGGAAGAATAACTGGCCGTGCACTTGAACGAGGAGTGCATCTATTGAATCCGAGCTTATAAAACGTTTGCGCGCCGTGCAACGTAAATAATCGAAGGCCACGAGATGTGACGCGTTTCGCTCGGTGCGTGGGCGTCGTCTCGTCTCGCGGAACTCAGCTTTAATTTATCGGCTGGCAGCGAGCGTAATTTGTTTGCCGACCGCGTTTAATTGTGAGTAACGCTCCATGTAGCCGGTGCTGCCGAATTAGCCGCGGCGGTTTCGCGGAAATCCAGCTGTTCCGCCCCCGCGGAATTCACGTCCGGCATTCGTATCAGAATTTTTGTCGCGATCGTTTCCCCACCGCGGACGAGAAGAGAAAAAAGTCGACCGCCGTGATTTTCGCCGCTATTGTCCGAGTCCGGGGGTCAAAGCCCGCCGGGACGAACAAAGTATAACGGATGTTGGTCAGCCGGCGTGGGAAATGGAAATGCCCGCCAGTTGCCCGAAAATGTTTGGCCGCCCAGTGATTGGCGGATTTGCCGTTTTTCGCGAGATATTTATATAAGTACGGGGAAATATTCCGCGCGTTGGTCACGCGCTTAAACGAAGTTTCGCCCCAATGCTTTATGCATGAACCTCCCTCTATCTTCGCCTCTCCCTCGCCCCGATTTTGCTTCCGACACGCGTCACGTTCGACCAAAAAAAAAAAAGGGAACTGTACGGTTTTTTGGGAGTTGAAGCTTCAACGCGGCCCGTCACGTATTTATTTGTTTATTCGCGGGGTCTGTTTTAAATATTCCATAGTGCGCGATCATGTATTGTCGGGCGCCGATCTGCTATTCCATTTTTACCGTTTTCGAAGTTGAATAGCAGCATTTATTAGCAACGCTTCGATTGGCAAGCTGTTATAACGTCTGTTCGCGATGTGTAGGTACGTGCAACGTTCGAGTACGTTTAATCGAACCTTGTCGAGGCTCCTAATGAGAGATTAGATATAACAATCGTTAATAGTCTACGAGAGGATAGGTCGTAGCACTCTACGTGGACCCGAACGGCAGAATTTTGGCGGAACTATACTCTTCCTAAGCGTTTCAGCAAACTGCAAACCGCTGAATATTGCAGCGGAATGTAAACACTTAGCTAGTACCTTGGCTGCGTAACTTTTCTCTAGTGGCATTGTTACATCGATCCTGTCAGCGTGCAGGCTGACCACATATTGGCTGTCAGAATAGGGGTATCTTGTAATAGAGGTAACCTATACAGCTAGCCATTGAATACCGGCAGCCACAGACGTTTGAAGTGGTACTCTGCAGCTTAGAAACACTTTGGTTAACGCTGAATGCCTGATACTACTTAATATCTTGTTACGGTGCGATGAAGTGCGATGTGCCATGTGCACAGCTAAGGCTAAACGGTTTCTACGCGGAACTTCAATCGCCCTTTATTACATGCGTGCCGTGTCTGGCAATTAAGAGCTTCGAAATTAATTGCACCCAGGTATTCGGCTTTAATATCGTAAACCGGCAACTTCGTCTTCTCCGAAAGATCCCTGTAAATGAAATTAGCTCCATCGCATCACGTTAACTTTCCTCGAAAAGTCCTCCTTCCTGGACTCGCTCGCAAATAGTCCAAGTTAAGTTCTCTTTATCTCGTTGCCATTCCTTGTTTACATCCTCTTGCAGTTAATAATTACATTCCGACTGCTTTAAATAATGTTGGCTTCGAAGGAGCCCAACTCTGATGCCCTTACAATTACTCATTGTAAGCGTCGCGAAACTTTCCTTGGATTTTCTTTCTCTTAAGTAGTTTACAAGATCCTCTCGCGATCGTTAAGAGTATCGGAAGAATTTTCTTTGGGAAAGTTTACTGTTCGAAAAGAATTCCTGTTGCCTCCGCTAATTGTGCACCTGGTCCAGTTTAATTAAATCTCTCCTCTCGCACTAAATATACAGAATTCGATCTTATTGAAACGGTGTATCGAGACGGATATTAAATTGCGAAATTAGAACTGCGGGGATTTCTGTTCCTCGTTCCAAACAGCAGGTTCGATGGGAATATAAATATGCAGAGGTGCATGAAATATTATCAGGTCTTTCGTGCTCGATATAGATTCGAACCTCGCGTGTTTCAAGCAATAACGACGGCTGTTGAGTAACTGCGATCCTCTAGTAATAACGAGTAACGCAACTGGGAAGGTTTGAATAAAACTTCGATCTTCCAGTTGAAACTTTGCAGTTCCCCAAGCGAGCATTCCCTTTTCGCATAATCGCCCGCTGAAGTTTGCTTATGAATAAATTTCGTCGTATCATCGTTCTTGGCCTCCCTTCCCCGTCACTCACCCTCGTTATTACTTTCCCCGGTTTACTGCCGCGTTAATTTACTTAGTTCTTCGTGCAAACACCAGCGGAGACGAACTTATTAGGCGTGCTCGTCACCGTGAATTCACGGACGGACTTTCTGGCCACGTATCGATTTCCTGTTTTCTTCTCGTCAGACGTCGAACTCCACCTTAACGCAACCATAGAAATTCCCGGAATTGGAAAGGTCCCGTGCATCCTTTCACCGTTTCTTACAATGGCTACAAATTATCGCGGACCTTACCCAAATGCCATTAAATTGCGATTAGTGTAAACCTCCGCGAAAGCCTGTTCCTTATTTAAACCGCCCCACCAGGCTATTCCTCCTTTTTTCTCGTTCATTACGAACCAAATTACCACCCATGTTCTCCATCGATTCGGTTCCCGTCTTTTTCCGGGGGCCCTGGGTTTCCGGGACTCGAGGGTATGTCGCTGCGATTCTCTGGCGCCGTCTGATTAGCATACGCATCAATCCTCGAGACAAAATCGCCGTTTTTGTCTGTAGAGGGTGGACGTGCGACATATTTTCGGCGCCGAACATTAAGGCAGCCAATCGGTGACGAAGCGTTTCTCGATAGAGGGAACGTCGCTGCGGTTTGCCGTTTCTTTATGGCCCTCCTGAATCGTTTAATCCCTCTTCTTATTTTCCGCCATCGCGTCGCTTTTCGCGGCGTCAGGGTGGACAAGAGAGTTATGCGCCGAAAGCTTGTGACGCTGGCTTTCGCGCGTAGAACTGAGTTCACCGATTTTTTTCGACCCGTCGAAGTGGAGCTTCTCCGACACTTCTTTCTTAACATAAATTCAAGTGGACGCTGTCACAGAAGTTCCTCGGGCGCGGCAAGAAAGTCGCGCCCCGTGTTATTATTTTCAGTTGCCAGGAAATTGCCGTCGCGCTCAAGCAACTCGGACGGGAGACGGTAGCGACGCGAAAAACAGTAGCGCGTCGCGTCGGCGTCGTTCGGACGGAAAGAAAGGTTCGCGCGAGCCAGGTGGCTGGCGAGATTAGCGCGTTCACAATAGATTCGTTTTATGAGCGGTTTAATTGAGCCGCTAGTTCGAATGATTCGCGAAGGCGCGGCGACTCTTATTTCTGATTAAACCGCTTTGCGGCAGAGGTTAATGAAGAAGAGAAACGAACGCTAGATTTCCCCCGGTGCCATCGGATTAAACGTCACAGCTGCCGGAAATGGATAGCGTCATTTTCTGTTCGACCGTATATAATCCTTACGGAAATTTATTCGACTCGTTTGCAGTCGCGCGAACCTCTGTATTGCGGAGTGTAATCGATAGATCCCCCCGAGATAATGACAAATGATTCGGCTGTTTGTTCGCCGATAAAGACCTTGGACGTATCGCGCAGAGTTATGATCTTTCCTTTGTAAGCGTATTTGCAAGTGATTTGTCGCGGGCAACACGCTCCGGCGTAATGAAAAAGATTGTAAAACACAGCGGGGATACGTACACGAACGGTGGATCGTTGACTTTACAGTTCGCGACGTAGATCATTTCGACGGCTTCTGAATTAAATGCCACCTCTTCGCTGCGGCACGAAGGCAGAATTATGGAAGCGCCTTTCGGGGCAGATCCGTTTATGAACGAAATAATATTCAGCGATAAATTTCATTTCCGTGAATTCGGCGAAGATGGGGTTTATTCTCTACATGCATGCATAATAATTTAATAATGTTACGCGAGATGCTTGCTCCTGATTTATAGGGGGGGAATTAATGTATCTACCGTTTTTAAGTGTGTCGCCCATGATTCGGCGATAAATTTCAAATTGAACGTATCGCGCGATGCGTTGTGTTATTACGTTTAGTGCGCTGCAATTTTGTGACGCTCGGAGAGCGTTCGCCACGGGTAAATCCCTCTTAATTTTCAATTTACTTTAATTAAAGCGTCGTTCGGGGCAACCAGGTATATCGACTTACATCAGTTTGGCGGTTTCGCGCTAATGGATCTGACCCCCCGAAACGTTTACCGAATTCCAAACTACCTCTATCGTAGATCAAATATTTAGTCCCTTACTCACGGGACACGTACGTAGATCAAAGAGAGCAAACCAGAAGCGATTAGCAAATGTTATAGGTTCGCTGTTTTTCCAGCTACTTATTTATCGTCTCACGCGTCAAATTATATTATAGACTGCGGCTCTGATAAGTTATCATTGCTGTAGGTTAACTTTGATTTGTCATTGTCGAACTGTACGGCTTCACTCGCAATCAGCCGTAATGCTTGTTTATGAAAACTCGACGAATCTTCGCGTATAAAGAAGTTGCGTTGCTTTTGTCTTCACATACCCTCTGTTCGTAGTCCCTGAACGATAGCACTCACAAAGACTCTGAACAATTCATTTTTATACACGGATCTTGTGTTAATTAGACTTCCAAAGTTCGAAACAAGAGCACGCTAATTATAGAACTCGCGAAGAGATTTCCCAACGAGTCTTTCAATTTCATCGCTGGGAATATTAACGTAATTAGACGGCTCTTGGAAACGTAATGTAAAGCCGTGATAGTTATTAAAATTCCATTTTAATATCCGTCTAATTACGGTAGAAGCTACTCGAGCTTCGATGGCACGTAATAACATCTGATAAGAGATCAGTGGGGATAACAGGCGTTAATTAGCCCGCGATTGGCCATTGTCAATGCGATTATTTATAATAAATAATCCTCCAATATTTGTTCGTATTCCACACTAGACGTTGGAATATTCTTTAACAGAATATATTGATGCATATACGTAAAGAAATACCGGTTCCTTTAAAAGGCAGTAGCGGAGATGATTTGTGAGGCCTTTATAGGAGGATTTGTGGTTCCTCCGGCCGCAGAACGCAAATATATTTCCCCCTGATCCCTCAAATTACCAAATTATCCGACTCGAAGAGTTCCAACTGGGAAGATCCACCATTTTTATTGCCCCGACGAGACTTTCGGGAACGAGGATATTCTATACATGGGTCTTTTATTGTTTTCAGTTTCTTTTCCAGCTGGACTGCTTCGCTATTCTTTGGATTACGATCGAAGCGACTTCAACAAGTAAACTTCCCTATGCAACCAAGTATTACTGCGCCCTACGTCGAGTCCTCGTTTAAACCCCAACTCCGAATCAATGACAACACTTAATATACTTGATTTAATGCCCGAAACTTCGATCAGTCTCGTGTTATTCCTCTGGATTTTATTTCCCGTCTGGCACGGATCTATCTTATTCAAGTTCAAGCGAAGTTCCCAAGGTGTACGGCCATTCACAGAGCTGTCTGCTTTCAAATTGCAGCCAATGTTCCCAGTTTTTCCGTACTAGCCTCGAAATACGAACTTATCTAGTTGGAAGGGTGCGGTGTTCGATACTTTGTCTCGACGAGTGAAAGAACGAAGTCCCGGAATGTCGTTTAAAGTTTCAGACAACTTTAACAGTCGCTGGGGCCCTCGCTACGCTTCCCTTTCTCCCTTTCTTCCCTCGTGGGCCATTCGGGGAGCATGTAATCGCGTGTGGAACGTCCCTACAGTTTCTATATATTATAATTACTCTTTCGAACCGAACACGAGAGATCGGAATTCTCCACGTTGCCTCGCAACAGCTTTAATTCTTCCAACAATTACCACCTTATGTACAATACTCTGAGAAGATCGATTCAAATGAAAAAAAGCTACGCCGCAGTAATTGTGCGAACGACGCTTCGCTGTAGCTACTGGACTGCAAATTCGCGGAACAATAAATTGCTGAAGGGAAGGGCGAAGCTTGTTAGAGACAGACCAGCGGCATATTGACCCGTCACCCTAACTGGAAATGATAGTACGTAATCGCGTGGAACGGCAAAAGGAATGGAAAGAAAGGGCTTCTTTCGCGACGGGAAACGCCGGGAGAAAGGGAGGAAATGGGTTTGTAAATAAAGCAAGAGGGAAACAAAAGGGAAATGGACGGATATTGCAGATAGACACAGAATGTACGTCAATTACGGTAGCTGATCAATAATGGTGTCTACCTTAACGAGCGGTACTCTTACATCGTTAAAGTTGATCTTTCTCCGACGGTCAAACCCTTTGAGGATTCTGGGAAGTGGATGAAAATGCGATAAAAAGTTTAAGATCCACCGACGTCTTGGGTACATTTCGCCGCGGTCGGGAACCGTGGCAAATCAATATTGCAATGGCTTATCCAAGCAGACGTTTGATAATTACGTCTCAATTAAGGGATCTGACTTAATTTCAGACGTGGCTCGTTGGCTGCTCAAGACCAGCTTCAAGATCTTCCGGCTCGGTGCGCTTTCAGAAACGTTTATACCCCGGTTGCGGTAAATACCTTAAACGGCGATGAACTTGGAAACGATCCGTGCACGTAAACCGCAGTTTCATTATCTTCTGTCCTCGTACAGCGGCCGCAAAGTTCATTGGTGCGAGGAGATGGTTATTTCACATTGGAAATTGCCTTCCGAGATTATCGATATTAAGCGCCTTCTTCTACCTCCCCGGCCAAATTAATTACTGCCGTTTCAGAGTCTCAGATCCCGCCCGAAGTCTCATTATCTTCTCTAAACACGTGCCGGTGGTATATCTCCTAAACGGACACATTCAATCGGATTTACTGGTATATTATATTAAACGACGAGCGTTCGGCCCGCTTGCGCGAATGTTTCCACTAAACGGCATGCCGATTACCGAGCATTTCATTTCGCCAATCGATTGTAGTCGTAAGTAGTTGTCATTCAGCTTAACAAACGTCTCGGCGCCTTAGTTACAACATAATTGCCTTTCATGCCAGAGGGGGGACAAGGAGAACCTTTGAAGGAACCTAAAGACCTCTCGGTCGTAGACGGTGTACGTCTTAATAAGGCTTAATTTGCAAAGTATCCTAAGTAGATCTTGTCCCGGCAACGATTCAGTTTGAGAGGCTGAAAAGAGGGCAGGGGATGGCCTAGTTAGGATCATCCCTCTAATTTGTATAAAATTTACTTTCCGCCGTGGTTGCCGCTGCCCGCTCTTTTGCCGCGAGCTAACTTAATTTAAGTTGGAAAGTTAACATCACAGCTGTGGATCGTGGGTACTTCAAGTACACTCTTGGGTGGTGATGTAGATTTCCACGCCCGTTCACCGGCATTAATCTTCAGTGCATTAAGGCTCGAAAGTCACGAGTAGTGTTGCCCGGTAATTAGTCAGACATTAGTTAGGCATTGCCTGCATTCTCACGCGAGTGTCATTTTTTTTTTGCTGTAAAGGTGTAAATTCGCGATGAGATTTTGCAACGACTAAATTGGAATAATGGAAATAATCTCGAGAGATGAGATTTTTTAAAATATCTAGTCTAATTTAGTGACAAAATAATTAAAAAATATTAAATAAGTAAATAATTATTTCGTCAGATTAAAGTCTCACGCGAGACACGATAAATTTGTGTCGTCGTGGATTTGCATCTTAACGAATAACGAATGCTAGAGAGGTAAAAGAAGGGTAAGGATTCTGGTTAGAAATTACCTTATCGTTGCCGAGCTTCCTCTTTGAATCGCGGGCACGGAAGTTTGTAGGAGGATTCCCCAGAGTGAACGCAGTATGTTTCCGGAGCATGTACGTCGACCGCGTGTGATTGCACGGGAATCACCGGACAATTGTAATTCCGCGCAGCGATTCCTGGATAGTGTCCTGCAATTTTGTTACACTTTGTTGCGCGCTTTTTGTACGCCTCGTCGTAACCAACGGCGTATCGTACGTGCCAGGAATAAGGGGAGCACGTATGCCAGTTAACTCGATGAAATAATGCATTTCCTTGAAACCACAAATAGAGGAATCGATGCCACGCATAGAATATCCGTTTTTTCGAGGGCCAGAAATGGCTTCATCTATTTCGCAGGGAGCAATAAATTTTAGAAGTTTCCGGCATATTGAGGGCCAACGAAGGAGGGAAGGGTTCTGCGGCGTGCTTTTAATTCCATTTGTCCTTAATCGGGAAAGTTTCGCTGCAGCTAGTTCCAGCGCTACCGTCGTTTGTTGAATCTGTTAATAAAATTATCTTTGGGATTGCTGAGGAATTGGTGGGTTGTAGTCACCGGGAACTTGCTGCCCGCTTAATCAGGCTAGAAAGCCCGAGTTGTATTCAACGCGAGGTGCGAAAAAGGATCGTGCAGATTTTCGTACAACCGACAACGGTGTAGATAGCCCGGGGTAGCAACAAAGAGCGCGCATATAGAGGCGTGCATGATCGAGACTCGAATTTGTATCCGTAAATGGAAGGGTTTAAAAACAGACGTGCCATAAAGTTGAACAAATTAACCGACGATTACCGCGCGAACGACAAAATCGCTGGTGGAAAACGTGCTTCTGTCACGAGAAGGGCATTAATGTCCTCGCTGCCGTTATTTCTGTAATGGGCAACATTAATAGTTCCACGGGGAGTGTCGCTTTAATGACATCGCGGCAGAGACAATTGCAGAAGCTTCGCGACTTGGAGCTTTAAAGAGCGAAGTATCACTCCGCGCACCCTCTATTTGCATCCCCCCCCTGTCATTGTTCGCTCGCCGTCCATTTAGGTGGGACGGGAAAGAAGCCCGCGCCTCCTTGGAAACTTCTCTCCCGCCGATTCGCTTGTGCGGTGTGTTCTGCCGGCCTGCTCCGTATCGGTCCGCGTAACAGAATCGACGCGGCCATTTGCAAAACGTCCAACAACAAATTCCCCTTGGCCTCCTATTAGCCAGTTTGCTGAAACTCGCCGCGACCTAGAATTCCTGCTCGCTGCTCCGGGCCTTTTCAACGCACGACTTCCGACACCTTGACGTAAAATGCTTTTCAAACGCGCTGTCCGGTAAATGATTACTTTTGTCGCAAACTGTCTGCACGGCAAGAGAGGCATAGATTAGGGCTTGCTTTCAGGTCGCTTTTAGGTCACGAGCAACTTCGCGCGAAACGAGAAATAAATACCTCTGAATGTTACTTGGCATACAACCCGCTGCACGCGCCCTCGTTAAACGGTACTCACTTGCTGAAATTATTCGGGCACGCGGGGGTTATTGTGTAATTTTTAAGAAAAAAAAAAACAAAAAAGAAACTGAGGGAGCGGCGGCGCCAATTATAGTTCGCAAACAACCCCCAGCGGCTATGGAAACTTGTAACAAATTTATCGACGGTCCTTCGCGTCCATCGAACGCCAAGCAACATCCAAACTGTTGACCTCGGCTGTCCATCGAATAATTTTCCGCTTTATTGCTTTGCACATTGCAAACGCCTGAAACTTGTTCGCTGACACTTGCCCGAATATTCCCATCGAGCGTCAGCCACCGTAAAACTTCACGCCGCGCTGCTGAACCGTGCACCACAACCGCCCGACAAACATCGTTTGATCTCGAGAACGTGAGAACTCGTTACGGTAAGGGACATAAAAAAAATGTGACGGACAGGCTGCCAACCAAAACGATTTCCTTATCACTGGAGAACACTCGCGATAAAACATAGCGGGCGCGCGATCGTAAAAACAAGCAAGGCTGAAGGGAAACTCTGCTGGATGCACAGGTACGTAACTGTTTCTATATCGGAGCTTGAAAATTTCAATGGAATATCCCCGAAGTCATCTGACATTTGTGAGTTCTCGTGATGCCTGTATTAAAAGTTCAAGGCGATCGAAACGGGAGGTTCATTATCGGTCGCGCAGGACCACGGGGAAACGCACGTTGCCTCGCGAGGAGGCTTCCCGTTGGAACGACGGAACGGCTCGGGCGCAAACGTTGCAGTCGACGCATGATTGCTTCCGCGGGAATACAATCTGGAACAGTGCACATTTCCATTTACCGTTCCTCTCCGAGATTTAGAGGCTCGTTGCCAAATGTCAGGGCGCCGAGCACCACCCCCAGTAATTAAGTTTACTCCAAGAAACGCTCCATCCGATTCTGCCCTGATTCTACCCGTTCCCGTGTCCCTGCGCTCCCTGCAGCCTCTCTTTGTCGATCCACTACTTCGCCCTTCCACCGATTCGTAAGCGGGTTTCGGGTCCCGCGCTTGTAGGACAAGCTCTTTGTCGACGAGCAGCCATCAGAATGAGGCATCTTTGCTGTTACGGCACCGGCAACCTGCGGGCTTTTACTCGCTGCGTACTCGATCGACGGTAGTCGGGCCGATTTGCTTATAAAGTCGGCAGAGAATCGTTCTTTTCTCTGTTTCTGGCTCGAGTTAATCAACTAATTAGCACTCGAGGGGGGCTCGCGAATGCCGGAGGTGTTATTCCAACGCGAGGCAAACTCCCGGCAAGCGTGGAAATTTCGTGAACTGTGAACTCCACCCCTTCTTGCTCGTTTTCCGCCCCGCGGTGACGCGCTGTTGTGCCGACGCCGACGCGCTCGCGAAACTTGTGCTCCCAGCATCGCGAATTTCGAGAACCGCCGACGGGCCGCGGAAGATGCAGGAAAAAACGCCGACACGTAGCGGCAAAGTTTCTCGGAGGATGCTCGCGGCCATGCGCAACCCTCGCTCCGGGTGATCTCTGGAAGACTCGACGTGTTACGCGACTCCGGCCTGAAATTTCGAGGCAGGCTCGGAGGGAAATTGCGAATAACACGCGGCAAAGGATTGCGGAAACCGAGCGTTAACTTTTTCGTTCGCGCGCGAGCCTGAAATACGTGCATGGTTTCAGGGGACCGGGGAAATTGAAATGCTGGGGGGACTTGAAGATAAAACGCGCTGGAATTACTTTCGGTCGCGAGAACAAGGAGTTTGGAGAACGTATGCAATTTTTGGATCCGCCTTCTCCAGCCACCATCCCGATTTCCGAGCCAAGTTATTCCTTTGGTATTCATTCGCAGCTTTGAACAATAGCGTTTTCTTCTCTTTGCAAAGCCCGTCTGTCGATGCGGCCGCGAACGTGCGATCACAATTCGTACGGGAATAACCGTGGAGCTGCAAGAAATCGGTCGGGAGACCGAGAAGCGAGGTCATAAATATTACCAAGTGCGAAGTCGCCTGTCTAAACGCATTGGTATTCATACGGCGGAATTCACATTTCGCCGAAAGTGTATAATAAAATTCCGCGGTCGGAGGTGTTCGTGGCTCAGCGACGTAAGAACGGGAACGGGGACGTTATAAATGCTGGTCCGTGACTCGGTCCCGTTACACACGACGTGTTAATAAAAATCGCGGGCGATTTCTTCGCGGGCACGCGGAGGGTCCCGCACACAGTCGCAGCGAACAAGTGTCGCGGAAACTTAAGGTTCAGAATGCCTTCCCCTGGTTCTTGCCGTGGAAATTTCTCGGAAGATATCGTTTCAGAATATACGACGCTTCGCAGAGTTCGCGTGCCTATAACTGTGATGCGTCTTGACGGTCCTCGCGTGCGATTCTTTCCTTGGCAAACATACGTCGGGGTAACTAGCCGTTTCTCATATAGTATTTTAATTCACCTGAAAATGCGAGCCGGCCAGGTGTCGCGTAAAACAGCGAAAGCGTGGTGAGAAGAGTGACAAGTGCGACGAGAACAGGGCAGGTGGAAAAATTTTCTCCCATGTCAGAATGCATATCGAGGTCGGCGTGGTATCGTGACGTTCCAACAGCTGCTGCACCATGATCGCTCGAACCGTGAAATTACGGTGGAATCGATATTCGAACTAGCTGAGGTTTTTGCGGAGTAATGGGAGAGCTCGATGAACAAGAAAATACCGATTGGAGTCAGACTTGGAGGTGAACCTGTTTCCTCGAGATATTCGCGACGATGCGACGTCGGCGAAGTTCCTGTGATTCCTAATTTCACTTCCCCGATCGCCGGTTAAAAAAAGGATAATTATCGTGGCAATAAAGGGTCGTTCCGAGTGGCAACAACTGGGACTTGATTGATTTCGTCCTCTCGTTTCCACGCAATTACCACGGCATTACGTCCCGAGTCAGATTAGTGCAGTTTCGAGCAATCAGCTTCGGCTGCGACTCGATCAAGCCATCTTCATCCGACGACAGTTCATCTGTCGGGACTTTTGAGGGCAGGCACGAGGTTAAGCCGCGATTAAGTACAAGCGTGCTCGACGACCGGCCACGATAGGCTATGCAAGTGTACAGCCGAATTTCGTGCTCGATAGCTCGCTCGCGTGTACCTCGAATAAATCTGTTTATCTAATGGCCAGGCCACAAGGAGACGGCCCCTTATCGCATACGCCAACATCGTTCTTTATTCGCATCGCGGGCCTGTTTTATTCACCAGCCGACCGTAAACCCGCCCTTCGGATAACATTGTGACGCGATACCACCCCCCGCGGCCATGTTTCCTCCCCCGCAACAGATAAGTCTGTTCCCTTTCTACGCCGATCGACAGCCATTAGGGAAGTTATGGTTCCGTCGATGGGCGGCTATTGTATACAGTATAGAGTATAGCGTATAGAGATATCTCTGCTAGCTCCTCTGGATAGGCACCGACTGCGTATTTCCGAAAAAGAAGTCCAGCCGCTGCATGAAACGGGACTGTTAATTCATCGCTCTCGATTCCGCAACGCGTCTCAATCGAGCTTCCTCTAATGAAAAAACCGATACCCGGGTCTCGATGTATATTCGTTTATCGAATTACGATTCGAACGGGAGAGGGGAAGCTTTTCTATCTTTATATCGAATAATTGAGAAAGATCGAGGTTGGTTAACGGCTGTGATAGCTACGAGAGTAGCGGGAGCGAAGCTCGAACGAGCTGAAGGGTGTAATAAAACTTGGAAGGCGGGTGGTGGCGGAGGTTTTCGGGCTGCGACCCGTTTCCCGGGTTCCTCGACTCGCGATTTCCGGTCTGGTCCGAAAGTAACGAGCCTGTTGGGCGGAATAAGGAGAGGATAAGCACCTGCTACACTTTTTAAAGGAAGGCACAAGGTGCGAAGCTGCTGGCTCTCTCACGGCCTCTGCTCTGAGACGCGCGAGAGATGAGCCAAAATACCCGACTGAGAAAAAAGGTGGGAAGTTGCTCGTACCGCGATGAAACGGAACCGATGGAACTCTGGCTTTCTTCAGCACCTCGGGAAAATGTCTTGGCAGTTGGATGGAAATTCGGGGGGTCGAGTCTGACGCAACTGCGATCAAGTCGCGTAAAAATTGGTAGCTGCTCGTTTTTCTTTTTTTTAAGAACAACGCTCGGGCACCGTCTGCGCGAATAGAAATATCCGACACTGAGAAGTGGAAGAAAATTGAGTGGAAGCTCAGTTTGGAATAATATCCGGCTAAGTAGATTGAAACGAAAAAACTACCTCGTAATTCTGGGAACTCCTGTACCTATACCTTTAGTTGATAATTATAACCCCATTTCTTCCATTTCACCCATTCCCTCCGTCTCTCTCGCTCATTTATTCCAACGATTGCGCACCGACTCCACCACTTAGCTACTCTTCCTGCACCTCGACTTTATTACTTCACTAACTAGCTTTAAACGCGAACTTTAGTTTCGCGTCTGGAATCTCAACTCCGGAATATACTGGCCGTCGCTAAAATTACTTCACCTCGGAATCGTCAAGAGCCACTGCAAGTAATTAAACGCCGTGGGACCATTTTCAACCACCGGGAAACGTCAATCGCCGTTCGTACGGTCAATGACACCACGGCGTTTCTATTATAAGTATTATATTACCGTTAACCTGCGCAGCAAAATCGGCTGTCCGAAATCAAGGGAATTAGGGGCGGCAGAAGGTGTCAGCCTTGTCACCCGATCAGAAATGTCCCCCCCCCCCCCCGATACCGTGACAAATCCTTAAACACGCGGGGTAACGATATACAAATAGCATTGTTCTCGATAACAGATACGCGAGCAGAATCAATAGAATCTTGCCGGGATTTTGAAATATTTCTGCGCAGAACAGAATTCAGATAGTATATGTGATTTACGGCAGCGCGTCTGAAAATAAATATTGGCAAAGAAGAATCCTGTTTGAGAGTAGGATAGGGGACCGTTTGTACGAATATCAAGCGTTCAAATTCGATCGAAAGGGGAGGCAAATTTGCCGGTGACGAGAAGGATTAAAGCCTGCCGTTGAACAAGGAGGACGGATTTGCGAAAGGATCTCGTGTTTGCTTTGGATCCGGGGATCTCGTCCGTTTATAGCCTTACATCGAATAGAAGGAATAAACAAGGGGCGTTCAGGTCGCGAATACGTTCAATCTCACCCGCTCGAGGAATCCTTTTGACGGCGCGGAACGCTGACTCGCAGAATTGAATTTTCGAAATTACCAAGCGAACGAGGTGACGCGGGCAGAATTTATCGGGTCTAATGCGAAGTTGTCGGCCCTCGGCGGTTACCTGGCCAGATCAATCAGATAGTCGGCGCGGGCTTCTGCTTTATTAGATCGGGCGAGGGAGGAATTTTAAAGGATCCCGCCGAGGAATAAATTCGACTGTCGAAGGGGAGCAACGCCGTTTGCTGACCTAGAGGGGACTGCTTCTTTGATGAGGAACGAACGGGGTGGTTTGTTTTTCAGCTGCAGGTTGGAAGAGTTCCGTTGAAGCATGGAAAAGCGACGTGGAAGTTAAACGTGGCCGTGTCAAAGGGGTTGCGCGTGTCATTAGCAGACATGCGTTCGGCCGATAGGCGGAATTAAAATATTTGACGAGTGAATAATTGAAGTGATCGCGGGTGGCAAAGGTTAACGACTTTGCTGTATTATATCTTCCGATTTCAATGCATTCAATTCTTTCGGGTGTTGAATTCTTCTGAGCCGAGCGATATCATTTTGATAACTACGGACTAGAAGGACTCCCGCCGTTTCAGAGCGCAAACAATAAATAGTAAAGAGGCAACACGGTAGCCCTAACAATAAGGTCTTAATAGGGATCGAGGAGGATCGCAATTAAATCCATTGAAACAAGTGGATCGCTCGCCGCGCCTCCGTCTCGTTACTCGAGATAGGCTGTCGCGCGCGAATTAAGGATTCGTAGTACGAGTAAGACCGACTGTCCCCCTCTCGCCAAGACCCTACATTATTATCCCCCGGAATTTCTAGAATTTCGTAGGAACAGTTAGGGAAGTGGATCTCGACGGGAGTCGGTAATTGCTTCCTACGTGCAAGACGCGCTGATTAAACTAGTTGCCAAAAAGTGTAGCTCGGCTGTGAGCTCAGTTTACCCTCGGAATACGTATTAATTTGACGCGGCCGTTGTGAACTGTTGGCCTCCGGATTGTCAAAACGAGTCAGTTGTACATTTCCCAGAAGAAAGTGCCGTCGAAATATTAAATTTGTTGGTTGCTCTTGGACGCCGGGCGCATATTGTTCGTCTGTTCGAGATTTATGTGAACGACCTGTGAAAATTCAGCCTCATCTCGTCCAGAACTGGGTGTGTCGGTTCTAGTATTGCCTCCGCTCTTCAAAGGGGAACCGCCTTCAAGGCCTTCGCCTATCCTGTTGCATCCAACTCAATCCGGGAACACTTGCAGCCTCCCGAGACTTTGTTCAAACGAGTGGTATTTCAGCTCGAGGCCTTAAGATTGCTGTTTCCAGACGGCGTCGGTGGATCGGTACACTTACCTCTGCCCTTTAGCGAGCATGACAGGAAGCTTTAGACAGTGGTGTGCCTCAATAATTCCTCACAGCTGTCTACATCTATTTCTACATCTATCCGGTATTGCGGCCCTTTTACAGGATCCTCATCCCGACGGGACACGGCACCATAATAGTTTGATCTCTCCAGTCCTGGCCCCTCCAAGTATCGATCAGGCATCGTTCTCAAAACAGACTTCCCACCTTCGGGAGGCTAGCCTGAGGAAACTATACGAAACAGGTACACCTTAACGAGCCCGATGACTTAAATTGCTCATAATCAACATTCCACCCTCGTGATTTTCTGAACGCAGACGCACGCGTGTGGCTTTGTGCCCAGTAAAAGCCAGCGAGCCTGAGCTTTTCTTTTTATACAACAGGGAGTTGCCTTAGGGTGAAGCGCGTGCCGCATTTCGAGAGAAACGGGACGATGGTTTCACGTGAAAGCGGCACCCTCTAAATCAGCCGAAAATCAGTGACAAAGCAGGGTGGTATACACATGCACCGGTTGGCTCGTTTGTCTTGTTTGTGCCTGTGCTTGGGGGTTCGTTTGCTCACGGGCACACGCGTGTGTTAACGTTAATATGCACCGCTGCGTGATATTTTGCCCATGTCGCGATACGTCGCTGTCGTTTGCGTGTGACGTTGCTTCGGGCCCAGCGTATTACAGCTAAACGCGCGAGATGAGCTACCGGTCTCAAACCATGGGGCCCCTTTGTCGCCATCGGACCTGGAAATTCTCTATTGTTTCTGTGGGCTCCTTAACTCGATGGCGAGCTCGCCAGGCGGTCCTATGTCAAGCCACTATCTCGGCTACAAACTTCCTCTTCTGTCCGCCTCCCCACGCGCTTCGGTCTCCGCTTTTCATTCAAGAATATAGCTGCGTGTGCAATTAGACCGTGCGCTGACGACCAGACAGCTTTCGGTCTCCACTTTGCGGTGCATCAAGTCTGCGAATATGAACGTGGTCTCGTGCCATTTTCAGCAACCGTCCGACACACCAACGTTTGCTCCATCGAATTCCTTCGGGATATAGTTTATAGCTGATACCTTATGTTTCAATATAGGAACAGAAAGTCTCCGGAGTATGAAAAATTCAGAGATATTCTCTCTTTGCTCGATATCCCTCTTCCGCTGAAGCAGCAGAGTTTAATATCGATGTGTGGAAGCAAAGATCGGTTACTTTGTCCGCGTAATTTTATGCCGAAAGCTTTCCGAGAATCGTCCCCGATTCTGGGGATCCGGATCAGTAACGATTCATATAGAATTTTTCATAAGAGAGAAACAGAGCAGCCGCCGTTTCTCTCGTGGTAGCTCGAACCGATCGTAGAAAATATCGACGCCACTTAAACGGCCACTGGCCAGCAGCGAGCACACTGGTCGCGCGATAAATTTCCAACGCAAATGTTCGAATCGATGAGAGCACGTCCGGGAGGACAGTTACAAAGGAGATGCAGCCTCCGTCTGAAGATGTATGTACTTAGCCCTGCACTGTAAGAAATATATTGCAGCCCGCCGGTTGCGGCGACCGAGGGATGAGATGGTTTCGAGCGGATTGATCAGAGGGACTTGGCAGGATATTTATCTGGCTGGCTACTCGGTCCCGGGGAATTATCATATTTTTGCATAATGGAATCAACCGCGACCTATGTGTGTGAAACGTTCACGTGTACGCGCGCGGGCCATGTATTCAAGGTACCCCTAAAAAATAACGCCGTCGCCTGGAAATTTTATGGGCGCGATGAAATTCAAGTCGAGAAATTATGCGGGTTCCTGGATCGCTGGATTTCGATAAATGTAAGGGGGTAATAGTAGCCATCAGCCGGAGCTGGTTATCTTTATCTCTTTCTTCGTATTCGCGCACCTTCCCGAGGGAAAATCGACGAATGCTTTATGCGTGAACTTTTGCTTGACGCTCAGCGATCAGGGAAGTGAGGGGCGAAAAAGGGGCAGTGAGTTGTTAGAGTAATTATGGTAATTCAAGGGTCTATAAAATAATAAGGGGATGTAATGATCCCTGTTCTTTCCCTGTAAATGATCGAGTCAATTGTTGGGTGAACATAAATCGCGGGGTAATACTTTCAATTGGTTGAAAGGCAAAAATAAAAATTGTGTGACTCTTTTCTAATAGTGGAAAAACCTGCCTTCAGCCTTTCAGATTAAGGGGGTCTTCTAGTGTAACGAAGCATTTTTTTACGTTTTTTCGGAATTTTTTATGAGGAGCTTGTAAAAGTTATCGCTACCCGGTTTATTTGTACACACTTATCTATATTTCGATTAAATTTTCAATTTTTTTTAGCACGAAAAGATGCAAATTAACTCAAGTGGACTACTTTGTAGATGCTTTTGAAAAAAAGCGGTGCCCATACGGTGTCCACTATTGGACGGTTTGTGATCATCAGAATCAAAAAATTCAAAGGGATTCCTTATTTGTATGTCCTTGGCTATAGCCGGTACCAGAATGAAAGAATAATATTGAAAATTTAAAAAACGGCGGCACTTTGAAGATTAAGTTTCGATTTTCACACATTTTTTCGACTTTTTGGGGCTGTCGGAATGAAAAAAAAAGCATTTTCACACAATTGTGGTAGGGGCGATAGCCACACTTGTGCTGAAGATGTATGCAGAAGTTGACCTTAATTGGTCAAATCAATCTTGAGATATCGTGGACACCAGTTTGAAAAACATAGTTATAGCCATTTGAGTAGCGGCAAATGCATGGTTAACAACCGGCCACTCGGCAGTCACGTAAAACTTTAAACGCGGTTTTCTCGTAACAGTGTTCTCAAGGCGGTGGGACCTGTATCTCCTAAAGTTATTATCCGATTCGATTGAAACTTTCTTTATTTTGAAGAATATTCTTCTGTCTAAAGGGGAAACCAGAAAAAATTACAAAAACTTGAAAATTTAAAATTTTCAAAGGCGTTGAATGGACGAAGAATAAAGGGAAAAAGTGATTTCAAACTTGAAGTGTGGTTATTTTCTAAAAAAATGTCATTTTTGTAATCTTTTCTGCCACCCTCCCCCCCCCCCCCCCTAGCCAAAAGTATATTCTTCAGAATAAAAAACGTTTCAGTCGAAACGGGTAATAACTTTTGGAGATATATGTCCCACCGATTTGTATGAATTTTTTGACGCCTGGACTTTAACGGCCAGCAATGCATAACGAGTGCCGTCTGCAATGATCAATTATAAAACAAATATATTTCTGTAACTTAAGAAATCCTTAATACAATGCAGAAAGTCCCATTAATTCATATATAATAGTTTTCCTTTAATTAATTCCTAAAGATCATCTATTTTTATAAGCCTGTTTTTTACTTTCTTTTTACTTTTTAATGTTTATTTCAAAAGGAAGTGATAAAGCGATATTCATAAAATCATTCAAATTAATGATTTTTAACCTCAAACAATTTATCGACCACGCTCAGATTTTGACAGCTTAAATACCATTATAAAAGGCACCGTTTGCCAACTATTAACAGTCATGAATTATACAAAAAACTTCTGCCCCTATAATTCGTTCGGCCGTAATTTTCAATCGTCTAGAGTTGTTCCAATTCAAGCTTCTAATAATTCATAAAGCCACAAGCATTTTCGACGGCTGTAGCCGGTAAATTCGTGCTCTCGTTACCCAGTGGAACCGGACGTTATATTATAGCTGCACGTTCGATTCCCAAGCCGAGGGTAGCCCAATTTTCCAACCCTTTCTGACGTACAAGTGCGCAAACGGACGTACTTTGGATTACACGCGCTGGGCCGAGCATCCGGTTAATACGCTGCTCCTAATGGTCGAGTAAACTATTATTGTTATTATCACGGTTACGGGCGAGGCACGAGATTTGCGGGGGTGGGTATACGTAACGATCCAGTCGCAAAAGGAATAACCCTCGGTGGTCTGGGCATTACCGATGCGAACGGCTCGGTGCGGCGCGGCGCAAAAATTAAGCAATTAGGTGTACGGCTGATTACGGCCACGTTACGAAAGTTCCTTGATTTTCATACAGTCAGGCGCCCTCTTTCTCGACCAGCTGCAGCTGAGAGCAGTGCTTCCGAATCAGGTTATTTAAAAATGTTCTCGCAGCTGCTTTGGTCGAACACGTTCGACGTGCACCGATATAATTGAGAAAGCAATGGATCCCGAGGCAACGTTTAAATATTGCTTGACATCGCCGACGCTCTAGTAATGGTGATCTAGGGAACAATGGGCACCGATTAGAGATGGTGGCCTGGAAAAGGGTGAAACGCGCGCAACAAACACAACAGCTGTCACGCGAAGCGTCGGTATTATTCGTGGCTATTAACACGATCATGAACACGTACTAAACGCAATCGATTAATATCCGTATTACCCAGCAATTCGGGCAGCAATAGAGTTACTTGCCCCCATCGGGCAATAAGCTAACACCGTGTCAGGGTTCATAATCGACAAATAGCGCGGCTATACCGTTGAGACAATGCTTGCCTTGCTCCGATTCTGAAATGAACAATACCACGCGCTACAATGTGCCGCCAATGACAGCTCTGGTAGTGCTTTTCGCAGCAACATTTCTGCCCTGCAGCGGGTATGATATTCGTTTAACGACATTCTAGTTAGAAGCACCCGAGGGGCAAAGGATTCCAGTCGCTGGTTATTCGAACAGGTTCCCAGAGCGCCTTTGCATTTCTCATCTTTCTAAATCGCCGGACAAACAGGGTCCACTAGCTTGAAGCAGGTACCGCGGTCTGATCCTCTCGCTCTGCAGATCAAAAGCGCCGATAATTGAAGGCACGATGATGAAGCAACCTCACCGTGGATCGCGGCTAACGATGTCGTTAAGAACGTCTCTTTTGGGACGTTGAACAAGGAATTTGGGCTTTTAAGCAAATCCACGACCTAAGGGAGTTTCAGAGAGGTTGCCTGGCGAAACGGATTGACTTTGCTGCACGAGCATTTGCCTCGGTTCCGTTAACGGGGTAGATGCGTGCTCCAGATGCCACCGGTTTTTGCGCATATCGGTGGGGTATTAAATCGTCAAGGCAGTGTGTAGGCATTAGCCTTTGGCAGGCAACAAGGTTTCGTACTTTAACCGGCGCGGCAGCCGTCGTGTTCAACCGGGACTCGCAGACAGGCATTATGGAGCAAGGCTTCTGCCTTGCAGCGTTTCTGGAAACGATTCTCCGGCGATTAAGCAGCAACCAGCATGCGAAGTTAACTCCTGCGAGCTGCCGACAGCTCGTTGTTCGTTCCAGTCTTGACCCGATCGACCCTTGAATCTTTGATCGTCCGGCGCACTCGTGCGAGCCAAGGAGCCTGTGGAAGGGAATTCAGAGCGGAGATCGGAGACAGACGGAGGACACCGGAAGAAAAGCCCTTCGTCGCGCAACGAAGATATCCGATCGCGACGGCACCTTACATTTTCAGTGGCACAGAAAGGATCCCCCTTTGTCGTCCCTTACGTCTGTTTTCGCGTCAGCGCGTGGACGCGGCAGCTGAAAGGAGGGCGTCGTTCCGTTTCAGACGCGCTCGTCTTTCCGACATGCTCGCGTTACTCGCGCATGTACGCCCGTAGAATTCGGTTCGGAACGGGTGATGCCTGCGCGTCGCGACGCTCGTTGCGCCGTGCCGTTCCGATGGCTGCCCTCGAGAAACGGGGGTAACGATGGCAAATGGCTGCGAAATTTATGGTCGCGTGGCTCCGGGATATCGTGAACGCTTCGCTAATTGTACATCCTTTCCGTCAGTTGGTTGCAGCGAAAGCAAAGGGCGAAGAAAGTTCTACCTACTCGTAGTTCGTATGGAGAAGGTGGTGGGTTCAGTTTAGGGGATCCGGAGGGGTGTATTAGCGACGCCCGATAAACGGAAATGCACGAGGCCTCTATCCGGGTGATCCGCGGCCTGGAAACCGCGAAGGAACGTGGCCCGGCATATGCGCGGGGGCCACGTATCCCGGGAACGAATAGAATTCAGCCCTCGTTCCTTGGTCCAGGCATCGCTGCAGGTTCAATTCAGATAGCCTTTCTACTCGGCATATTAAATTTATGGTATGCACGCCGCACATAACTCACCCCACGGGGGGTGCACGCGCGACGCCGCCTGAAAAGGACGCGGCACCGACGCGGCGTGGCGCTCCGTTCGCTGTTCTTTCCTCTCGTTTTGCTATTTCCCTTTTCACGGTTATTTCCGCGCGGCCACCTGAGAGAATGAATCTTTCGCCGCTTTTTTGCCGGGTCGCCTCCCCCTCGTCGCTTCGAATATTTACGGCGCGCCCTTTCAGCCCCGATTTTCGTGGCCGCCCACGGCAGGGGACTGCGAATGTTCTGCTACAGACTCGCCGAGATTCGGGAACTGTCATCGTGGATGATGGCAGCGGCGAGGGTACGGAGGAGGAACGTAGCAGAGTTTTCATGGTGCTCCGGTCGAAAAAGGTGTGTCTAGGTACTCTGTTCAAGTTCTATCGAAAGAACAAGGTGGCTCGCGTGGCTGAAAACTGTGCTTTTCTGGGGAAAAGTGAAATCCGTAATGCCGATGATCGCTAGGGAAACACTTATCCGCATGCAAGATGCTGGTGCTCCCTAAAGAGCATTACAAAGAAAATGTCATACACTTTCGTAGCTCCCCCGTGCACGGGGAGGTTTCGAGGAAATTGGAGGCCACCCCATCGGCGTAGGAAACCACGAGATTATTTTCATCCGATAAAAGGAGCGAGCTCGGCACCACCGATATACAAGTCGACTCGTTATTTTTGCACGAGTCCTCCACCACATCCACCACATCCACCGCCTCTATCAGCTCCGCGACGCCTGTACTTTAGGAAATATCACGTTGCTCCGTTCCAAGTAATTTGCGAGTAAAGTTCAGCGCACTTTGTTGCGAGTAGTGGAGGGAATCGCGCGAAATCGAGGCAACTGTACGTCGGTGGTAACGGCGCGGCGGAGTAACGGAAAAAGGAGAGAACGAGATCTGGAATAGAAAGGAAGGAGAGTAAAAAGGGACGGTGGTGGAAGAAAGAGAGGAAAGGGGGCGCGTAAAAGAAGACCCTCGACGTGGTCCACCGCCGTCACGCTTCCGTAATTGAACTACTTCCGGCCAATTATAAAAACCGCTGACTAGCGTGGGCTTGTTAGTCGTTGGATGAAGATGGAAACACTCGGTGGGTGGGTATCGGTATCCTTCTTCCTCGGTAATTCCCGTTTCCTTCCTTCCACCCCCTCGTCCCCAGCGGCTTTTAGGAGCACAACTTTTTCCCTATCCTCCTCGATCAGCGTTTGGCCAACCCCCACTTTCATCAAATTTCCGCTCGTACGAAGCTATCTTCCTTCCATTCAGCCGCGCCCAAGCCTTTCGAACGGCCCTGCAAATCGTTCGCCGCCCAAGGAGCCATTCGCTCGGATATTATCGTTCCCGTGAATGGTTAAATCTTCGCTCGAGAAGATCGATGAAGTGAAAAGAGTCATTGTGCTTGGCCCGGCACGGCCGAGCACGCTTATGGAAAAGAATCTTGGCTGCGAGTGACCCAGAAACTACGTCAATTATCGAGCAGCTTGATCGGTGCTTGGTCCTGTCACCAGCCGATCGGCCACGCCGGGGGGGGGGGGGATGATTTCCGGTCGGCTCATTGCACGAGTCCCAATTAAATCAATTTCTGCGCGCTCCGGCGAAAAACAACAACGGGCTCGAGTGGGGATCGTTGCCGCCAGCAGAGAGGAGCAATTCATTATTTCAAGTGTAATAAAGGTAAAAGTATTTGCGGACAATATAGCGGATCCCCGACGGTCGCGCTGACGAAATTTATATGCAAAACCGTGGAAACTACTGAAAAGATCTCGCCCGCCACACACGAAACATTTCCACAACGAAACCCCCGCTTTTGTTCGGTAATAGCTATTGGAAAAAAAATTCTGTCCGCGTTTTTTTTTCGCCGCACCGCTCAAGCTCTGAGCGTGTTAACACGCTTTCAATGGGGCTGGTTTAGTTGAACTCATGCCCCCCCCAACAAACAAAACAGGCTTCCCACGATTTCTGAAAACTTCATGCACTGTTTGCGCCGGGAGAAATCTCCGCCCCTACATTATCCAATCCGCGGGCTTTCATTTCGCGTCGTAAGCGAATTACGCCGATAAAACGAGAATAAACTCAATGTTGTTTTTAGGTTGAAATTAAATATCGCCCGAATTTCGAACTCTATAGAAAAATTCTCTATACAAATTTCTGCTGGCCGCATAAAAGCGCGGTCGGCGCCCATCGTTGTGAACGCGGAGAAGGGAAAATTAAAATAATTCCGCGTTTATTTTGTTTTCGCATGAAATTCTTTGTGAGAGTTCTCTGAATGAAATGTCAAGGAGCAAACGGGCAAATAAACTCGCCCCTTTCTGACAAAGCAATTGCGTTAACTTTTACACCGCGCCACGCAATTACAGTTATATAATACAAAAATCATTATGGCAGCGGGATTCCCTTGTGTTTGTGGCACAACACTGGGAGTTTGCTAGCACGAGTACCAGCTCTTTTTTCAACCGAGCACGGAAATCGAGTAAAAAGCCATTTCATTTTTAATGAACGTCGACGTAGATCTGTGGCATATTAATAATATCTGTTATTACGTTCGAATATTCCCTTTGTTTGAATAATTCAGGGTTGATAATATTACACGTGACTGGATAGATTCGTAACTGATATCCCCGTTTGAAAATGGCCCGACAGCTGGGTGAAAGGGTAGAATTGAGACGCGAATATGACACGAGAGGCGAGGGATGCTCGTCTGCGAGAGGGATGAAAGGGAGAACGTGCGTGGAGGAGCCAAAGTTTAGGGTGGTGGGGTCAAACGCGAGTCCACGAACCTTGAAAGACCTCCGGTCGACAAATTCTTCGGAGAAATATGATCGGGGAATAATCCTTGACTCTGGTACTCGATAGCGGCGAGATGGATAAAGTTACCGGCGGTTTGTGCCCGCGGAAAGTATAATAGATCCTCGGTGAAGGAGCATCGACAGCTTGGCCGCGCGTCGCTTGAGAATGAAACGATTTCGGTGCGCTGCGGTTGAAGCATTAAAAATAGACTGTTTTCAGACTCGTTGGAATAAGAACCGGGCGTGTGTCAACGTTAAAAAGTAGCGTAAAACCGCGAAGAAACATTTGTAGATTGGACGGAGAACCTGTCGCGCAGAAAATCTGTCGTTCGCTCCGAGACCGTCCGAGGGACGAACGTTGTTCTCGATGGGCGATCGAACATAAAAACTGCTCCAACTGTCGAGATTGTGGTCGGACGAAGAGTAATGACGCCGCGCAAGTCGGAGAGAATACGGAAGGGAGAAAAGGTCGAGGGGTGAAGCGAAGGGAGACCGGCGGAGAAAGATGAGACGGGAATTAAGTGGATGAGGAGAGGTCGAGAAGGAACTGGGACCGAGAGACGGAGCTTGGCCAGCACTTTAATATGTCTTCGACCATCTTTCGACTTGTATGGAATATCGCTTAACTGCAATCTGCCCCCCCCCCCCGTTCTTTGTCTAGTTATTTGTGCCGCCAACCCCCATACAAATTAGACCGTAATAGATGGCCGTTTTGTGAGGAACTACAGCGAAATAAATGTCTGTTTACGAAGAACACACATGTGGAGTCCCGATGAGGTTGAGGTATTTGTTGATACACGCCAAAAACCAACGTGGCAGAGCAAGTTGTCGCGTTTACACGGGAACGGCCACTTCTGTATTCGACGCACGTGCCAGTGGAAGAGACAAATGTTTGACATTTCAGCAGGAGCCGAATAAACGCGATTGTTGACATTTAGTTACGCGCGGACAGGTGCGCGAAGAAAAACGTTATCGCGGATCGTCACGGGAAAATTGAATGCACACGATCGTCGTAACGCGATGTGAACGGGGCGCGATAATTACTTAACTGTCCCGCGACTTCAAACGCCGTTGCAACACTCGCGGGCCGAGTTTGTCCGCTAAACAATCGAAGGGACCAGTGGCAACGGGCGTGGAAATTATTCTTTTACTGCGACAACAGCCTGAAAACGGCATTCGAATCACTTGAATTACACGCGTTGGTTTACACAACGCCGCGTTTCATTCTTGACAATTTGCATCGCGTAGCGTTCTCCTTGTTTGGAATCGCTGCGACGTTGGGAACGCATTAATATTTATTCGGGGAGGTAAATGAAAACACTGGAGTAATTACGGGCCGGTAACAGGGCTGCCCCGTGCGAGTGGGAAATTTTGACGAGCAGCCAGAGAACAGGGGGTGGTTTCCCATCGTTTCTGCCGACGTGCAGGCAAGACCGATCGCTTTTTAATCAATTTTAAAAAGCAATTACACGCTCGTTAAGGGCGGAGAGAAATGGATTGAGAACGGGCTCGCGAAATGTCGCGCCGGAGACCTCCCCCGTTCTCGCGGTTATTATTTTCCAACCCCACTGACACGTTTTTGCATGACGGCGTTACATGATTGATGCGCGAAAAATCGTACACCCGCAAGCTTTCTGCGGCGACTGTAGAGAGAAATTCCGCCGCGATTTGTCCCGGACTTTCGCCGCGGAATTTTAGTGCTTACCGCCACGTTATACCTGGGATAAGAAGGCTGCGCGAGTATCCCCCGGGGACATTTGGAGCAAAAGCTTCGCCAACATTCTAAAGTATGTCCACTTAAACGGATCGAGGAGACTCATCTCCGGGGGAAATCTCAAGAAAACTAATTGCCCGGATTCTATTCAGCCCCCGAACTTTATTTCCATTCACCGAGTAGTCGGCGTCGTTTGCCGGATTCAATTTTCGTCGTCGGTGAAATGCACTTCCGGCTGGTTTCCGTGCCGCGGCGTCACGCGCGACCCGAAACACCGGGGCGCCGAAAGTGGCAAGGAACGGCCCGGAAACGTGCAATCGTCCGATTGTCCGTTTTTATGAAAAGCTTCGGTGCCGGCGCGCGCGTGTTGTTATTCACCGCGGGAAAGTATTGGCCCTGTCGACAAATAACGCAGCCCTTACACGTTCCAACTCCTTCGATTAAGGTCAAGACAAATGGAGCTGGATGTCGGTCGGAAATTAAAATCTCGAGGACGCGCCGCTCGTTAAGCGCCCGACTGCTACGATCGAACGGGAAACCACCGCCAGCTCCACGAAATTCGCCGAGAAACTTGTGCCCCGATTGAATTTTTACTCTCGATGCGTCAATCGGTTGCATTCTCCACTTTTCTGTGCGTTAGAGAGACCATAAGTAATTCCCGCTTCGTAGAATGTTCAGCAATTTCTATGTAAAACAGAAGCGTGGTCCACGTCAATGGAATAGAATGGACATTTTGCACGATTAATTCTTTCACATTTTGCGGGGAGAATTCTTTTGTCGATATAATACACTAACTAATTCCAAAGGGAACTCGAGCGCCGAGGACTGTCGCCAAAGAGTTTGCTCCAACTGCGATAAAAATAACTTTTAGCGAGGTTCCACGTAGACTCGGGTGCAAATCGACGCGCAAAGCTGAAGGTTCGCGAGCAATCGCGAGCCCATCTCGTACCTCCATTATCCGTTAATTCAAAATCGCACCATGTAACCTATGTCACCCCCTAAAATGACGTCCCGAAATGAAAACCAGCCACCGGTGATTATAATATGGTTTCTGATGCGCGGATCGTTCCAATTCACGCACACCAGCGAAAACCTGCCAGAAGGGAAGTCTATTTGCAGGTTTGGCGCATAAAACTAAAACGGAATTACAGGGAGCATGTAAGCGCGCTTACTGCGAAACAATTACGGAGGCCGAACGAATGCGAGGTGTATTTGCATGAGAGCCGCGTTTCCTCGCTCGTGGTCTTCCACACTGCAGGCTTATTTCAAACTTATTATTCTGCCGGGAGAAAAGAACGGCAAGCTAGTTTCGGCTCTGACGACGTTCCCGAATAAGAATACGTATTAACATACCGCGCTAGCCTTTCAGCTACTTCGCGTGACTCGACTTTAATTAAATTCCTTTGAAATCCGTTTCAATATGATTTCTCGCGCAGTCACGGTGGTGGTAAATTATGCTTAATAGCACAGAACAATGAACGTTTGCGTTCGCTTGACATCACAAATTTCCCGGCTCGCCCGCGTACCGGCGGACAAAGGTGGGCCACGTTCGGCGAGCCTCCTCTTTTCCAAATGAAGAGCCAGCTGGGAGAATATTTTCTTGTGTTCTCATGGAGAAATTCGGGGGGTAACGCAACGCTGACCTACATGCATTCGCATACATTGCTTTTAAGGGCGGTAAAAAAGGAAGCTGGGGGATGACAGAATGAGCGAAACGAATGGAAAAGGCGATCCTACGCTTCCTGGGCCACGAATTCCCGCGAATACCTCGGGAACGATTCGTTCTGAACTCTACACGCTTCCGTTTCCCTTCTGGGCCGGCGGAAATTTCAGAAACGACCTGAAAATAGTTGCACCATCCGACATCGAGCCAGTGTGTAACGGGCCGTCAGTCCCTGGCAGGAATACCACCCCCGGCTTCGGGACTCCAAGTTTCGAGATAAATCGGCCTGCTTGGACGGATGTTCTGCTTCGAAGCCGGCATACCCGCGACGTTATATTACTTGCCGAACTTTCTTTTTCCTTTCTTCCGTCGCGACTGCTGCCGGCCGGGGTCGAGGAGGATTGCATGAGCAACACGGACGCCAACTGTTGGCTAACGACACCACCGTAGCGTCCGGAATAGGAAAAGTTTCCACCCTTCGGGCGAAAAATTCATTAAGTCGTCCGGCTCGCGGCCGGCCTCGCTTGGCCTTACCGCGTTTCCGGTGATGGCCCGTTTTGCGGTGACAATTGTTGGCACGCGGGGCAACGATTAACCGCACGCGTGTACCTTGCCCTCTCCAACTTTCATGCTCCCCCTTTTTCACGCTATTGTTCGAATAAGATGAGATAGCCCACTCGTCATTGTCTGACCAACCGCGGACGGAGAATACTACTGCGTTCCAACCGTCTGACCGAGCACATTTCTTCACTACATACTACCAATTTGGACGTAATAGAGGCGCGCTCTTCAATAATTCGGTGGAAATAATGTTTTGTAAATTAATTGAATGTTTTCAGGCTCAGATCTAGGGGGGCCAAAGTCGGGCAATTGCCCAGAGCGGCATATTTTGGGGGCGGCAAAATTGGTACACAAATACCGTAAAATGGGGGAACATTGGCAGCAGGGGGTAACATTGGCATACGCCGGAATTACGTTGTTTTAGTTCAGATTAGTAAAACTTAACCTGTTAATGCGATTTATATGATGAGCCTACGTCACGACTTGATTTTAGTTACGATGTATAAAATAAAATAAACAAATTTAAGTTTACTGACCTCATATTAGTAAAACTTAATCCGTTAATGCTATCTACATGATGTGCCAATGTTACCCCGGTATATCAACGTTTTTAACGTGTATTAAAGAAGGAAAGAACACAAATTTTATGCATTTTAATGACTGAGAATACCGCACTCACTGCCATCCATGGAGACAAGCATCTCCCTTCAGCAGTAGCTATTCGATCTGCAAGCCAATGTCCCGCAGCTGCAGCGTCAGTACCGAATAGAGCGTGTCACACTCGCAAATATGTCGCATTAATTTCGTGATGAAGTCGCAATAAGAGCACCGGTGCTCTGAAATAGTTCTAGATGCGTTAAAAACACTGACTCTACGTGCGTGTTAACATTACTAACACGTAGGACCACTGTCCACTATGAAATACTGTATCCCGAAATAAGCACTGACTCTACAATCGCATTTCACGCTTTTAAACATCTCTCAACAGTGGGAAGATTTGTTCGGACTCGAGTAAAGTGTTACCAAAATAGTCCTGTAGATACTCAGTGTAATGTAGTGGAATTTTGTTAAAGGGCCAATCACGAAATAATATCCTCTGTGACTGCACAGATATTCAGTGATCCGATCACCGTCGCGGACGAAGTAGAACTGTTAGGTCACACCGTTCGGCAATGTAGTGACTTTGGTAGAGGTTGTTGATGTTTCTGTCGCGCTCGGCCGGCTCCCAACTAACTTGAAATTCGTCAAGGCCAGAAATAATATTATATAGCAATGTCCATTACGAAATGTTCACTTTTCACAACTACAGTCGTGCAGCCCATACATTCTACACGTATTTTTATCACTGCGATATGTGATCAAACACTAGGCAACGCTTCGTCAAAAAGTCTTCTAGATGATAGGTACATATTTTCCAGTGAAATGTTGTTAAACGGTCTTCTATTAAGTTCAGTAGTCAAACGAATATGATGTAGAAATCGAGAAATCAGGAAATAATATGCACCGTGACATTCACAGATATTCACCGATCCGATCACTATTGCGGATAAAGTCGAACTGATAGCTCACACCTTTCGTCAATGTTGTCACATTGGTAGAGGTTGCCGTCGACCTCAACTGTTTCCCATGCAAGTTGAAATTTCTCAACTTCTAATGACTCAAATGTAATAATTACTGTTAAGAGAGAAGATTTGAAAGAACTCACACGAAAGAGTTTATCTTCACAAATGTATCTCGTATTCGACACATTAAGCATCCCGTATGATTGTGAAATTAAACAGTTGCAGTTGCATCCATGCACCCCACAACGCTCATGCATCATGCAACTTTCTGCAAAGCTTATAAGAATTAGATTTTACTGTAAATTTCTAATTAATACTCGGGGCAAATAGAATCCAATTATTATTACTTCAATAGAATGATTAAACAGTGCATTAGAAACTTGCGGGAATGTCAGTAACAGCGTCAATTTGTAATACTTTACGGCGTACCAGACCCAGATCTAGGGGGGCGCAAGTAGGGCAATTGTCTATAGCGGCAAATTGGTAGACAAATACCTACAAAAAATTTTGCTCAGTGTCAAAAAATATATTTTAATATACGTCAAAAATCACTTTAGCCCAGAGCGGCGGAAGAGCTAGATCGAGTCCTGAATTGAATGCTTTATGGAAATGTTGTTCAGCTATGAAATGATGTTGAACGTTACGTACTAATGCCTCTTAGCGCAGATCATTAATATGGGATAGCGTTTGGAACGTTAACGCGATTAAACAAGTGATCCATCGAAATGTTACGAGATAAGTGCATTTAATTAAAGGAATTTCAATGCAAATAAACATTGGAACTAAATTAAAAAGTTTTGAATGAATTGTTCGTGCCTGAAGATCATTATGGCTCGCTTTGATTGCGCACGTAGCAACAATGGCCCTTCCATCAAGAAGAAAGAGTTTTATCTTGTGAAAGATGATGGCCACTTTTGAGTTTCGAGGATCGTGCAGAAAATATTTTGGCGGGTTCGTGTGAAGAGTGGCAGTTTTAAACGAAGAACCTGTTGGCTACTCGGGAGGTGATCGATGGCCTCTCGACGGGAAATGTTTCTTTATTTATCCGACTTGCAAGCTCACCAATTTACGCAAATGGCTTTCTGCGCGTCGAATCGATAGCTTGTAGAAGAAATATTTTCACGGCGTTATAGGATTAATCGGGCTTCGAGTCGTGCAATTAAAGGCACTGAATCATCTGTACTTTAATGAAACTGGCCCCCGATGGCCGAGCATCTCAAGCGATGGCTCGAAAGATTCCACTGAATTAAATACTCTCGAAATACCGATACCATGTTTCTGTCTGGAATTTCGTTTACTCAGAGTCCAGAGACCCTCAGTTTCACTGACACAAGTAAAATTATTGGATGCGCAGCTTTCGAGGGTTCAACCCCTGTTTCATCATGTGACGCCTGCTCATACGAATATTCGTAATTTCAACCTTCCCTCTCTGAAGGGCAGATTCGACCCTGGATTTCAAAACGAGGGGACACGGGGTTGCGTATGAATTTCTGGGTGAATGCGAAAATATTTCATACGGGAGTTGCGAGATTGCGGAGCGGCCGAGATGGTCTCGTCTCAAAGAAATTTATCACAGAAATAGAATATGTATTGATGTCTTTGTTCTTTTTAGTTGCGTAATTCAATGGTAAAATATCGAGAACAAAGCAGCAACGCGTTCGGTAACGTTTCAAACATAAACAGGGGGATGCACAAAATTCCCTGCATTAAGGGTGCACTCTAGTGTAAATGCCCGTTTTTCAACGCCATCCTCGGGAATTTATTTAACACAAATTTTAAGTTTATACTGTCTGACGTTTTGCTTGCATATTAAGGTATGCTTGAAGTAATATATCGAATTTTTTTTAGCTTTTTTATCGCATATATACATAGATATAGTCGGTGGCGCAAGCTTCCACAAAAAAATTTCCGACGGACCACGGTGTGTAGACTGTTATAGTTATAAGAAATGGAAAATTGAGGTTTATTTTTTATTATGGTTGCCGCTATGATTAGAACCGCGGGCGAGTTTCTATTTTGTAAAAACTTAATTTTGCGGAAGGAAAGCAGCTAAATTTTTAGTAAAAATCGAATATTTTTTTCAAACTGCTGTCATACTGCAAGTTTTTATTTTTAGCCTCCGTGGTTCGAACAATAGCGACCACCATAATAAAGAAAATAAACCGTAGTTTCCCCATTTTGGATGACTCTAACAGCCCCCAAATCTGGCAGTTACACTAGAGCACCCTCTTAAAGGAAAAATCTTGATACATACGCCAATGAAAAACGAGGGAAAATACAGGAAAATGAAGGGCAACTGGTCCTTACGCCAATGCGTAAAATCCTGCAGCTGCCTTGCAAAATTGGTCGCCCTCTGAAGGTAGCGGGTAAACACTGCTGCGTCAGTTATGTTTACTTCCTCCTGCATGCGTATGCATTTCCGGGATTTATGTGGGTCAGTCGGCCAGTCCCCACTCCCCGAGGTAAATAGAGAACTTAAACCGCCGTAACTCAGCGTAGAGTATTCAGATTTGCCGCGAACAATATTAAAATGAAGGGGTGCGCCTTTCTCTGCGTAACGAGTTGTCGCTACGGCGTCTCGAATGTTTGAAACATCCTCTGTATCCTGCTGCACCTGCTCGTTCACACAGGGTGCCAAGCTACCGTCTACGTCTGTGCGGCAAATTCTCGCATTATCATTTCCCCGGGGGCACCGAGGGACGTGGTGCGCACAGCCGCGCGATCCTTCGATATATTTACGCTCGGAACGGAGTTCCCGCGGTGAGCGTATCCATTTCGCGAGCCAGGACAATATCTCATCGTCGCTCCAGACGCAAGAAACCAAGTGGAGAGTTTGTTGGTCGCTCGCGCATTTGTTGCGTCGCCCAGAGCTTCGTTTTTTTTTCCACTTTGCTGTCAGACTCGCCGCGCCGCTTATCTGGCCGCTGGGAAAGCGACGGTCGACGAGCATCCATCGCGCGAAACGACAGCCTGCGCTTTCCTTCTGCCGCGCCCAGCTTCCTCGAGCTTCGCTCACGCGAGTCGATGTTTTCCCCTGCGAAGCGGTCCCCGCCAACCCCCTCGTTGCCCGACCGTGAGAATTTAAGGGTGGTATCAGCGTGTTTGCGTCTCGATTTCGGCGCCTCCTTATCGTTCATGATTCGCTCGGGAGAAAGTGGAACGTTTCTGCTCTAACGCGCTCGGCGCTCTGTCTTCCAACGTGGAAAATTGTCCCTTGGCCCCGAGGCGCATTTCGCCCCAGCAATAATTGCAAGCTTGAAGCTCGGTTAAAGTTCACGGCGACGCGATAGCGAGCAATGGGTGTGTCCTGGAGACGACGTTCAAGTAACGGAGCGGTGTGCGAAATGAGCGCTGAAGAATTCAAGTGATCCCGAAGGTGTCATCCGTGACAAAGCATCGACATTCGGGAGAGGGAGCCGCGCGAGCGCGGGCGACAAAAATCTGCCCTGACGGTGAATCGCTGGAGCATCAGTCGGCCGTCAAGCGGAAGCTTGTCAAATGACCCAGGCCTGGTAATAAACAGCGAGGCACGAGCAAACTGGCCCGGTGATATTTTTCATCCGGTCCCGGGCTTCGGTTTCGAGACGCTGTATAATGCACCGCGCCGCGCCGAGCCGGCCAAATACAAACGGGGCGCATAATGCACGGCAGTGGTAAATAATGCATGTTTCGCGCATCAAGAGGACTCTATAAATATATTATACGTCAGCTTTTCCAGCGAGCCGGCGACGCGACGCGGCGTTTCCACCGGGTGGCCGTGGGAAACGCGGCGAAACAGCCGACAAATAATCCTTGGGAGGTGGCGGTTCTCGCCGCGCATCCGCCAAACACAATACCTCGCAATTTAGTGTAACTGCACTCCTTTAACTGCAGGAATTTCAATAAGCGCGGAACCGTGGCCGAACGACGCGCGATTTTTCGTCAGCCGGAAATTTCGCTACGAACGAATGTAGGCGGGGGGAGGGGGTGGAGGTAGGAGAAGGATGTGGAAGGATGGGGAAGTGGAGCGAGAGGCAGAAAAACCCAAATGGCTTCGAACGCCGTTCGAGAATGCCGGACGGTTTTTCTTGCGCGGCTCGGGTTTCGATGTTGGGCGCAACGATCCGTACCGGACGCGCATCGACGCGTGCGACTTGCAGCATGTATACGCTCGCGAGCCGCAATAATAACGCGGGGATGACGAATAACGCGCCACCGATGCATTATGCAATAGACTAAAATATTCATGATCGCTGTTTCCTGCGCCGGCTATTGAACCGTAGCCGGTCATGATTTGCAGCTCGACTATCGGCAAACGCTTCGCCGCGATTGTCAACTGTTGAAAAATTGATGCTGACGCTCTGGTATCGCGACGGAAGGGATAATTGAGGGCACGTGTGCGATAGAACGACACTTGGATCGTTGCGATACTCGATGTCGTAATCTGAGGCAGCGAAACGGTGAGTTGTTTTCTTAAATAGATTATGCTGACGTTAGGGTAGGGGAACAAAGTGTACACCTCTACCCTTTCGGGTAGAAAACTATGTACATTTACTGCGCCAGCACGCGCGGCTGTGCAGCTTGAGTAAAATTTGTTCCAAGTACCTGCAATAGAACTGGTCTCCTCGCGTTCATTGTTTTCTACAACGGCTCCAATTCGGCTCCCTTTACCCTTACCTGAAACAAGGAATGATACCAGCGTTAGTTGCAACATCCCGCCATTACGCGGAATACTGAAACATCATAGAAGCCTCCGATAATGGTTTCATAGAGAGAAAAAGCGAGGCTGAGCTCCGGCAACAGATATTGCCACTCTCGAAATGACTTGCCGGTGCAGCCAAGTGAAAGACGTACATAGGTGGGCAGGAAAATTGAACAGCATTCGCTTTTTAATTTCGTGCTCGTTTATGTGATCGCGGCTGCTCCGCCGGAAATTCAGTTCCATCTTCGCGATTTATTTTTCGGAAGAACAATCACAGTTTTCCAACGAATATTCGGCTTTAAATGACATCCACCGTACCATATCCAATTCCAGTGACTCACTAGAACTCGATTACCAATTGAAACCAGACACCTATATTTTTCACACAAATGAATATTCGGATTTTGGTATTTATACAGAAATAAAATGTAGACAGTTAATTTAGCGGTAGATTGGTTTCGTATTAAAAGGTTCGATGGAACGTCGAACGGTGTCAAGAGGTCGCTGTTTAAAGCGCTGCCATTTTCAATACTTTCCTCCGGCTGTCCCGCGGAGGCTGGAACTCGTATTACGGTATCTATGCCCGAGATAGTTACATCCCTGTTTCTCGTTCTCCTTGGCGCGGTGCGGCGCAGCGCGGCGCAAGAAACTAAGACGCGAGAGTGTTCTTCGCGGGAACGCACACTTCACTTTTTATAGGGATTTTATTCCTCCGCCGCCGCGCCGAGGGAAAACCAGCGCGGCACAACTGTCTGGCAAGTTCCTAAAGCAGCCGAGTGCTTCCACGGGGGTTTCTTCTGATCCTCAGGCAGTCGGGTTCACGCGTATACTTTTATTTTCCTCGCGTACCGCGTTCCCACCGCGAAAAACATTTCGGTTTCGCGCTGACGGGCAAGTGGCGCAACAAATATTTCTTGCCGACCGCGAGCTACTGCGAGGGGATCAGTTTAACAACTACTTAATTTTCAAGGCTCTCGCGATGGGGGAAATTGACAAGGAGCACGTGACCGAAGCTGTTGGAGAAAAAAGTGAGCCTCGGCGACGGGACTCGAACTGAAGATCGGCGGGGTACCTCTATGTAGTTCGTACTATCGGGTTAATAGTAAAATAGACATATAAATTCTTGACTTCTTTGCAATAAAGGAGTAGATCGAGCACGGCGAAACCGGCGACAGCCAGCAGCCGTTAGAATGTTTTAAAGTAAAGTGTCACGGGCCTCCTCTTTATCCGCAAGGTCCCCTGACAGGGTGACAGTTTTTCCCCGTGACCCCCGCGGCGCGGCGCGCGGCGCCGGGACGCGGGCGCGAGAATAAATTCGTGAAAAGGGGGCGAACGCCGGACGTCCGTTCTTCGTAATAAACTACGCTTGCTGCTGCGGAAATATTCGCGTCTACATTCAGCGGCCACGCCGGAAAACAACCGTGTTCGCGTGGAAAATAGAGGGCTACAAGTCGAAAATTCTCCCCCTCCCCTGTTACCGTTAAATTATGTTGGCCACACTTCAAACGTCCTTGTCTACCTTGCATTCATTGCCAGCTGAATTTATGGCTGTATGCTCGCGCAACGCTTATCTTTCGCGTGTTACGGGGATCTTCATCTCCGTTTCCTTATTATCAGAAACACTAAAGCGGAGTTCTATCCCTGTAGCTGTGTAATTCTTGACAAATTGTCCCCTGACCTGAGCACGCAGTCGTTCAACTAGTTTCTAATTGTATCGCAGGATCTTTCCGTCGTATACTACTTCATCCCGGTTTAATCTCCAGAGATCCAGAGTATCCAGAAACTTCCCGATCGCTATCCGTACGACGGGAAGCCTGCAAAGATCCAACAATGTCTCGATGTCGACCACGTTCTCGTTACTAGCTACAAAAACTGTTCCAATTAAAGACAGAATTAAATGATTTTCGTGAAGTTAGACTGAACCATCCGGCGCTCGTTATCCTCCGTTCATCTACACCTGCATAGTTCCTAGAACAACTTGTGCCGTTCATTTAATGAGTGCACGTCGAGCTAAACAAAGGCAATCGAACCATGAGGAGAAAAATATTCCTTAATGAGAATCGTGACGGAACTGTTGGAAAAGGCGACGCGGTTGGTGCTAGATAGCCGGTAATCGCGATTCTTTCCCCCGTGCAATTAATATCATTAATTGCAATGTCAAGAACAGAAATGATCAATTGTTTCGCGCAGTCATATCGAGCAGCGCGTTTGTATAACCTGCTTTGCGACGGAGTGTAATCAAAATTCTATAGTATCTCGCGGAGGGAAAATATTTTCAACGTAACACGCTTGAAAGGGAGACCGAGAGTTATTTATTTACATCCCGTGACATTTCGACAGTTCATTATTTTCGCATTACGACTCCCACATTCATTATATTAATGAAATATCTCATCAATCCAATATAACTTTCTGACGTTCCGCGTTACCCGATATGCGCGCCCTCATTTGTTGAATCGATCATCATGTTTTATGCTGCTGCTTTACTACACGGGAAAGAGCGTGTAATCAAAGTTGCATGAAAAGTTTGAAAAGTGTGACAGGGGACATTTTGATTCCGTGATTGTTATCGAAGGGGTGGACTGGAATGAATCGCCGAAGGATCAAAGTAAATAGCGAAATAGAACGCCTCGCGGCCGATTGGATGGATCTAAGGGTCGAAAAATGGTCCGACGCGAGGTCGCACCTGGTTCTCCGCCTGCAACGAGACGTTTTACGCGTCGGAAACGATGCATTCCCCGGCAGACAGCCGCGAACACCAGAATACACGCCGCCGGCTGGAATTCCTGGTGGTTGCCGACGCAATCACTTCATCGCGGCGCGGCGACCGAGAGAATACAGTCGGCTCGCTGAAGGAGCAGAATTGAGACTGAGACGCAGGGGAAGGTCCTTTGTGTCCTGCCGTTTACCACACTTGGAGTCTGACTGCGTTGCCGGCTACCTCCCCTCGCAGGCTCCCCTTTTCTCTGGTACCGAGCTCCGTTTACCCCTTTCTCTCCCCCCATCCTTTCCTTCGCGTTTCCGTCTCCGCGGTGGTATTGTCGCAGCAGCATCGATGGGGAAACGTAGCGCGAACCCACGGCAAATATGCATGTGTACGTCGCGCGCAGCGAGATGCACAGCCACAGCCACCGAGCCAGGAGCGATTTAATTGGGATCGCAGGGTTCAGCTTGCAAGCATCCACAGATACGCTCGCAGAGGCTAGAGATCCTTGGTTAGCATTGTCTTAAATGAGCTGAAATGGATCGAGTATCCAAGTAACACGACTCGTGTATCAGTTTTTACACGAAGCCTACCCATCTGACAATCTGGCCGTTGTATGAAAAAGCAACGCGCTCCAACGCCACCTCCCACAAAGTCGAAGCAATCTTGCCCGAAACGCGCGACGCTATTATCATTCGCCCCGAGCGCAAACATCAAGCGTGACACTCGTCAGATCGGCTGCATCTCGTTCGCGTTCTCTGGCTCTCTGGTTCCCTCGTCAAGAGACGAGCGCCGCCGCGTTCACGTGCCAGCCAACCGGGTCGTTTCGCTCGGCGACGCGTAATTTTACAATACAGGAGCGCGTGAGCGTGGGAGGGGCACGACACTGCACGACAACACACGGCAGAAGGAAGGAGATGGTATACAAAGCTCGGCCGAGGGTAAATGTTTACGCACCTAAAGTTACGCGTTCCAGCGACGGAATTACACGACGTACGAGGGACGCCGGTGCGGCGTTGGCGTCGCCGTCGACGCGATGTATCAGCAGAATTAAATTTAATGAATCCCCATAACGTTGGAGCACTGCATTACCCGACCTCCTCTCAGCGTACTCTGTCCAGCTTATACGACCGCTAAGGCGAAAGGCTACCGTAATTTGATTTAGCAAATGCGCCAGCAACGCTGTTACCGCCCCTGCTAATCTAGACTCTTCGCTTTTCGACCCCAACGGCGGCGTGCCTCGTGCCTAGTGCCTCGCGCAACGAAGTTGCGTCAAACGTCTATGGAGGACTCGGAGCTTGGCGAGCCTTGCACAGATGAAAAGCACTGTACTTCTTTTTCAGCGTCCCGAGTCCGTTGCTATTCGAAGGGATTGCCAGAGATTGTAAATCTCGTTTACGTTTAAATCGCGATGAAGATCCATCCAATTGTGGAGCTCGAGTGTTATCGCAGGTGCTGGTGTTCGCTTTTCCTCCTGGAAGACGTGAGCATTCCAGTCGAAAATACGCGAAGGGAATGATAAAAATGCAGTAAACCGGCGACATCGATTGATGGCTAATTCCCGAAATTGCGAACTTCACTTTGCTCCTCCTTCATCTGTGTCACCAGAGGCAAATTGTGTAACAGCAAACTTGCCAAGGACTGTACGACATCCCCTCTCAATGATATTTCGCTGACAGTCGAGGGAACAAAATCTCGCCATCGCGATCTGTTAAGGACAGTCCCGAGGACGAGAGTACTTTGCCCGTTTCCAAGTTTATTCGTTCATAGCCCGGAGGATCGCGGAATCTTTGCTTTAACCAGGAAACTTTAACCAGAACTTTGGAGATTTAGACTCTCCTTCGGAGTCCTCGGTAACGACTGACCTATTATAAACAGACGTGAACGAGAGACTTGGGCGATGAGGGACTTGAGAAATAGCGGATTAATCTTTCTCGAAGTCAACAACGCGGAATGAGTCGCTGTTTCGAAGGAAATGGCAAGCTTCCCCACCACCCGACGTCGAGATTCACTTCTCTATACCATTTCGAGTTGCACAGGATGTCGCAATGGTTATCGGTCTTGCTGTGAAATTCTTTTGCGAGCAACGTTGACGTCACGTCGACAGAAATCTGTGTAGTAGGCTCGCGTTGCGACGGACACACCGTTGCCAGAAAAGTGTTGCTAGGCGCGTTATTTGTACACCTCTATTGTAAAGAAGTCAAGAATATATATATCTATTTCACTATTAACCCAACATCTGGGCCGTGAATTCGCGTGCAATCAAACGATTTATGGGTACGTTGAGTCAAATAGGGCGGCAGGATCGTAAAATTTCCACGGCAGCCCTCATAAAAGCCACTTACGGCGCGGAAGCGGTTGTGGTTTTGTTGATGACACGGAACGGCATAAGTATAAACTGGCAACGCCTTCGCGGCAATAATATTTGATGGCCACCGGCGATAGGATTGTTGTATCCTCGCGACCGAGAAACGCTCGGGATTAATCTTATTGCCAGCCATTGTTGCAGTCGCCGTGAAAGTGTAATTGGTATCGCAAGAAGTTTCGAATGGATGGTCCAACTTGGACAATACCAGGCTACTCGAACCCACTCGCGGCGGGGTCGTGTGAGAAATAAAGTGTGAATAGTTAGGGGGGGGGGGGGTCGGAATTGTAAAAGCTATCCAGCCTGGATTCACCACTCGTCGGCAACGATGGCGGGCAAACTTGACGAGCTTATCAGGAAGGAAAGTAAACATCCCCGAGACCTCTCCTGAGGATTGGAAAACGTTTAGAGGCGGCGGCGCGAGTCACGAACACTGTTTGCACTGACAGCTTCGAGGGGAGTGTCCTTCCCTCCAGCCTGCCCCTCGTTACGGTGAAAAATACAGTTAAAAATGGACTCGTAAATTCTTCCGCGAGTGCAATAAAGCCCCTACGTCCGCGGCTATCGCGTTACGTAACCATTCGCTAACGAACACAGACCCCGCGCACGATCACCCACACAAAAATATTATTCCAGAAGGTTTCTACGTCCCTTCTCTGGCGCCCATCGCCGCAGAATAGAAAATCGATTCAACGTCTGAATACTTAATGTAGCCAACCACTCTCTTTCGCGCGAATATCCCTCCAGCGTTCCAGCACACCCTGCCGCCCCGCGCCCCGCAGACTGCCAGGATCCCGGGATAATGAAGCAGAAATTATTTAAACAAATGCCGATTATCATGGAGAAACTTTCGCTGGCTCGCGCGCTCACCCCCGCCCACCGGGACCGGTTCGATCCACGATGGTCCAAGTTCGAACTTTCAGCAGCCCTGGCGCGAGGAAAAGGGTTCGCGCGGGCGGGCGGGGGGTCAAACCACAACTTTGCTCAGTTCCCGTGTAGCCAGGCGGAGGCGTCCATTATAATGCGTCGCAACTTTGCGCCAGAAACGGGTTCCCAGATATTTCTTCATTAGATTCTTCCGCGTTGTTGATCATACAGTCTTGGTAAACAATCTCGTCGCCGCTTCCGGCAACGGAACATAGAGTTTCGAACGTGTAAAACGATTACCGCGAATTCTCTGGATGCTGTTGGTCGAATGAACTGTCACTCCTGCGCCGGGCGTTGGGGCGTCTGACAAATGGCGCGCTCTACTACTTGGACGCTTTCGAATCCCGCGGCCGGCGAATCATAAGTCACACGACCGTCTGTATTTGCCTTTGGGAAAGCTTGTCGAAATCATCTCAACGTCCCTGCGATGACTATGGAACTAGGAAAAAGGGTCGTTGATGCCATTCACAAATCGATTTCCAAATGGTAACTCCTCTACGCCAAGCGTTAAACAGTTAGCAGTCCGTTGGCAGTCAGCCAGCATTGAATCGACTATTAATTAGCAATCAGCTGGCTATCAGTCGGCAGTCAGTCGGTAATTAGTTGGCATTGAATTGACAATCAGCCAATGGTCGATCGGCAATCAACAGATAGCTGTTAGTAATAATCGGCCACTTGTCAGGGGAGACAATTTCGCTTAGAAGTAAAGAATACGTACTTTTTCGACCACATCCATTAACATGGTTTTGTGAGGCGGATAACTAGCTGGAAATTAAAACAACAGAGTGTACATCCAATCGCTTTTAGTGTATGGAACAATGTAGTTGAAGCGAGGCGACGTCGCCCTGCACTTAAGTTCGAGCAGAATTCGAGGAAAATTTAACGATACCGCTGTACAGTGTCTTAATTTCATTTACGCCGAAAGAAACGAGAAATTTCTCGGGTGGAGTGTCAGGTAGAGGGATTCTCGCGGGGAGAAAGACGGGTCTGTGAGCGACTTAATATATTAAGCTCCCATTGTAGACCCGTGACGCGCCCATTCTCTCCTTCTTCCCTCGTTTCTCGCGTACTTATTTCCTCGTTTCGACGGAGCTGTTCTCTGTCAAGCGTTCCCCTTATGCACGCTGCCAATTTTATACCGGAATATTGCGCGATGGCTCGCTAGATCCTTTTACCTCCTAGGAATATTCATCGAGCTAGGTGGGGGGGTGTTGAATCGTCAGAAACGTGCAAGATTGTTACGAGTGGTCTTCGGACGGAACATTGTCCGAACGTCCAGAGAAGTGTTCAAGACCTGAAGCAGCAATTCTGATCGCAGCAAAGTCTCCCGATGGCGGACGCGTCAGTAAACCCCCAAAAAAAGTTACCACTGAATCGTCGTTTACCAGGGTGAACGACAACCACCGAGAGCGGAAGCGGTTTCGCGCGGCGAATGGCCCGACTTAACGAGAGACTTCTGTATGGGCGTGAACCGTGGGAAACCGCGGGATCGAGAACGATGCGGGGAAAAAAAGACGGGGAGGCCAATTGTTTTAATTGCCCGGTCTACGACTAATTGCCACCGCCATGTCCAACCTCCTTCCGTCTCGCATTACAGTTTTCTTCGCCGGGACATGAAAAGTGCAGCCTGGCGGAGGAGAATTAAATAATTAGCCGCGGCTCGGCCGGCTACCGAGGAGGAAATTAATTGAAACCCTCATGGAACAAGCGTCGCGATAATTAAAAGGGGAACGTTAGAATCGAAAGGTTCTCCGTTTCTGTCGCGCTTCCGTGGAAATCGCGCGGAAAATCGAGAGCCCTCGCCGGAAGGGAAGGTGGAAAGAATTAATCCGCCGCCACGAGAAAGGGAAACACTCGGGAAAAGCGAACAAGGAAATCGGATCTGGCTCCGGCTCGTTAAGTTCCGTAAATGGACGGACGTTCGCACAGCATGTTCGGTATTCAACGGAACTCCGATTTCGAATCCCCGCGCTGTCGACTTGCATCCGATGGCTGGCCTCGCTAATTTTTCGAGCTGTTGATTTTTCAGGGCATCCTCCTTGCCTTTGATCTTATGGAAGCTGAAGGTTGTCGTACTTCTAATGCCCCACTTGCCCTCCAGCAGACTAAAGGGTGCTTAGAAGTTCTTGAATTAAGCAACGCCAAGTATTTTAATTGAAGAATGACGTAGCCGATGGAAAGTAACGGCCAACGATAACGAAACTCCACCCTCCAGTATTTCCGGGCCTTCTCTGGACGAAGCTCTGTCGAAGCTTATGCGAAATTTGCAGCTGTTAAGGGCGTCTTCCGTTTCCCTGGGTATTAGTAGCTAAGCTTACGTATTCCCGTGTCGCAGTGGCTCGACCATCGCGAATTGAAAGCGTCCGCCAGCTCGGCCAACTTTCATTTAGAAAATTTCTCACGCTCAGCGGAAGCTCAGGGTATCCCCAGGAATTAGAGTGCTTGAAAATCGAGAGGATCCCACGGCCAGGATTCACCCAGGCAGCCACACCTTTTCGCTTCCACGGCCACGTTCAAATTTCTTGTTACTCTTACTGCTTTGTGCCCCTATCGAAACTGATCCAGTCCGGATCATCGCTTTTCAGCATCCAGGATCATCCTCCACCAACGACAAGCTTTCGTTCGAGCCGGCACCTTTCACTGTGGATCTTCAGCGGTTAACTCTTGCGGCCGGGGGTGCTTTTAATGTCGACGTACGAGAATTGGTTTTTTAATCGCCTACACCGACCGATGCGTGTGGGTTCGCGTAAAAGGAATTCACCGAGAGCTCATGGAATAATCCTTTATACGATATTTTGATGCACGAAGCTGCCGTTAGGGATTGCGATCCCTTTGTTCGTTGTTGGTGTTTTTTTTATTAATCTCGTGGCTCAATCGCTTAAGGTAAATGTACCAATGCCCGGCCATGTCCCAGTACCTGAACAGCAATGCGAATTTTATTTATTTTTAAGCTTAATTTTTAATGTAATTAAAAACAAAAAATAGTAGCATAATGCATAAGAATTTAGCATTATTATTTAAAATCATTATTATAGAAAATTAACAATCGTTAGATAGAAATAATTATTTTGTAACACACTTCGTACGCATAGCAGATTTCGAGAAATTTCTATGGCTTCTGTTAAGAAACCCCACTCATGTACTAAGAAAATATTGACAGCATTTCTTATTTATATATTATAATAATACATTATTATAATAGTACACTAGATTTAAATTTAGTTTAAGATGGTTAAACTTGCAAGAAAATTAATATTTTTTTAAACAAGTCTAAATTTATTTATGGGTACAATAATTTCGTGAATGTACCACATCGGGACATGCATTTTTAGGTTGTCCGCTTACTGGGACGATGTAATTCAGATATTGGGACATGCAGTTTTAGGTTGTCCGCTTACTGGGACATCTTCATGGTTTCGTATTTTCATTAATAAATACGTCTATTAAAATACATGAACTTTTTCTTCATTTTCTGATAATATAATATTGTCTTATCTTCAACAGTTCAACAATATTTTCCTATTTCATGATGGCTTTACAAATTAAATTAGGAAACAAACTTTAGTGCTATTCCTTAAGCGGCTTAAGCGCCCGGGTATTGGGACATTTACCTTAATTCCTTGTTTTGCGATGTGAGTTCGTTTTTACGTATCTTTCTAATCGCGAGCGTCATACTTTCGTTGGTTTTTGCAGTGCGTTACTTATTGTTAGTTGTCGAGGTAAACAAAAATACTAAAATCGTGGATTGCTAGGAATAAAGTCACAGATATTAAATCTTTCGGCAGAATTTTCTCGATTGTTTGATTAACAAGTCTGACATTCTGTTGGATGGGAAAGGCCCGTTTCGATAAATCGGGCAGAGAAGGTCGAGTGTGCCTTGAAACTGGATGGCGTGACGTGATCGCGTCCACTTTTCCAGAAGGAAATTTCGTTTCGGAGAAAATTCCAGGATCCAAAGACGCTGTCTTCCCTTAATCCCGTAGGATACCGAACACCCGGTCTCGAAGAAGTTCCTTGCACTCTGTCAAATCCGCCGGTGAATTTAGATGCGACAACCGCGGCGGGAAAGCTTAAGCCGCGTCTACCTTGTTAAGTTCTGGCTGCTTTAACGAATTCATCGTCATCGAATCGCGAACTATCGGCTCTTCGGAGCTTCGTCCTCGATTTTCTCATTTTCTCTCCCATCGTCCCATGATCAACGTTAAACCGATACTTTGTCGTCCATCAGCTTGATGAGAAAATATGGCCAAGAGCGTTCCACTCGCTTTGCCTTCGTCCACGTTCTCGTGATCACGCTTCTAGCTGCAACACTTTAAGAATATCTTGGGGGATGAAATTACAACGGAGGTACACCGTGCCACCTTAATCGGATGCCTTTGAACCCCAGTGAAACGCGTCAACAATTTTACCGAAAATTTCAACGGCTCGCGTTCAGCGGAGACAACATGCAACGTTTCCAAGGTAAATTGACTGCGTCGCGAACTAAATGATGCGAAATTATCTGGTAAACTCGTTTATTTGGTTGCGAGGGATCTAGAGTAATCTAGACGATGCTAAGCCTGTCTGAATAGACCCCGTCTCCCTCCACCGTCAGCTTTCGTCAATGGCGACAGCGACAGCGAGATGCACATAGACAGTCGTGCGCACTTTTCACGAGCAGAGTCGGATTGTATATTCTGCGCAATAAATACAGCTCGGGATTCAGCGGTGGCCCCCGAAGGTGAACCTCAATTGAAACGTCCGCCCGCGTATAAACGGCGCTTCCGCGGCAATGGGACAGCCGTTGCTCCTTTTTCCCCGCAATAGGGAGCTTGTTAGAATGGATTACGTTTGTTCGAGTTTCATAATGCGAGCAGGCTTCTCGCTGAGCTTCCTTTAGGGGCTGTTTCAATCGCGCTGCTTTCCCAGGGGAGAAAAGAAGCCACCGTTGACCCCTTGAGTCGGTGCTGCGACAGTAATTGCTTCCAAGCAAGCATATAAACCTTATTATCGTAGACAAGGCCTGCACGAATGGAGCGTTGACAATTAGTTGGCAATTAGTCGACAAAGTATCGCGCGACACGGTGCGCCAATTTGTCCAATAACAAACTGAACACTGTAGGCTACCTGCCTGTGCTGGCGCGTAATTTTCATTCGCCACGACGCCGCACAGTAATTCTCAGCCGCTTTTATTTTTCTAGTAACGAGCGCGTCCCTCTTTGCGGGACAAATTTAAAATTACTCGCGCACCGTGTCGCCCCGGTCACTAACTGCACCGCGACGTCGAATAATTTGCGGCGACGAAACCAGGAATAAATAACCAGGTCGGAAGCGCGTGATATAATTAACGTCGGATACGGTCCCGTGAAACAAAAAAAATCTAATTTCATCTTGACCCGGAAAGCAGGCAAATGCGCGCCGAGAACGTTCCGCTGACATTACAGGAAACGGGCATGTGTAATCTGCGATGGGAATGGACCACGGGCACGACTAAAATCATCCACGGCCTTGTCGACGCATCGGCAAAGAGAGCAGATCGTATTCGGGTCCGGCCATCTTTCCTACTTCATTCGAAACGCGCACAGTTGAAGCCGCACGGCGGCGAGCGTATTAGTAAAACGATGATTCCGTTAACAGAATTTAACGAACATTATCCAAGGGAATTATCGTTAGAGAAGTGCGTAAAAAAGCTGATGGAGAATGCAAATGCGTCGAACGTGACCGCGCCGGGGAAATATGCAATGTGGGTAGTGAGGAGAATTAATTTTTCATCAGGAGCGCAACCTTTCGCGGAATATTTTTTCATATTAAGGGCGAATCGTTTTTTGCGAACACCCTTATTTCCATCTATCCGAGGCTGAGCCCCGCTCACCGGCGTAATTAGCTTCGTTGAATATTACATGAAGCTCAAATTTATTAAAATGGTCTTCAGCCCCGCGAAATTGCGACCGAGTCACTACTACGTAAACGATACCCCGTTACACTCGTGATTTTATTAATCTGTTTATCGAGAAATCGTGCCTGGAGAGATGATTAAACGCGACGTGATCAAGCAATCGGTCTTTGTTCGCGCCGCCCGCCCGTTCCCATACGTAATGCCCTCGGGAATCTGTGATTGGCAATAATTGGTGATTAAAATTTTACAGAGACGCGTAATTTGTTTATCGCAGTCCATGAATTACGATACAGTTCATTAGCGACGAGTTCTTCTGTCCAGAAACAAAGGGTAGACGCGAGTTCTCGCACACATTTCTCGAACATTGTTGTCACTTCTCGACACAACGAAGCGTTCGCAGATCTCTTGATTTCGATCTAGCGCAGTAGCGACCTCTAATTAGCGTGATGAAAAACAGAGAAGGTAATACGCTCCCTGAATCTCAGCCGGAGAAGTCGCGGAGAGAAATCTCGAGAATTCCAATATAAAATGCCCTCGAGAACCTGAATGCACCTGCTGCTGTTGCCGCGAATCCCTGGTTCGACGCGCGACGAGAACTGCATCCGTCTCTCAGTCGCGCCGCGCCGTAGAAATCCCCTGGCTGGAGTAGTTCTTCAGGGAATACGAGTCGCGTGCATTTCATTCGTCGTCTAGCTGCAGGTGCACGTGTCTTAAGGTTTTACGAGCGTGCTGCACTTTCAGTCCCGTTTGTGCCTTCCCCACGCGTCCCCATGTCCGTCCTCAGCCTCGAGCTTCTACCTCACGAAATGCAACCGTTTGCCAGTCGCATTATACGTCTGCGATACAAGCTCGACTTCTCGTTAAACTTCGAACGGATTATCGGGAACAAACGGAGGAATATAAGTACGAAAGTTCCGCGGCGTCTCCCAGTTGTTCCATAATATCGGGGAAGATTATTGCACACTTGCAATCCAGCCGGTTAAATTGCGGTCGCGATCCCAGATAAAGCGGAATCGCGAGTCCGCGTGGAAGATATCGCGGTTGAATTTCTTTGGGGCCGCTTGGTGGCCGGCAAAGCAACATTAATCAAAATTCCAAGCGTTGCCTCCGCGTGGAAGGTCTCTGCGGATGCAATTTATTAAGGTTCTCCGGGGCCACTTAATTACTTGCAACGCGCGGCCCGCGAGCCCGGCATGTTTTCTTCATCTGGGACGAGAGAAACGGCGACCTGCTGCTCGCGAAACAAAGATCTCACCGCGAGCTGGTACTTTCCAACGATTCCTCCCTCGATCCGAAGCATTGTTGCCCGGAGCTGCGCCGGCGGATAAATCAAATTCACCGCAAATAAAGTGCGCCAGGTCGCGGGATAAACGACTCCGAACGCTCACAATTAGAACTCGCCCTCAGTGAAATATGTATCGATCGTGTTCGAAGCGCGGCGGGTCGCGGCACCGCGGGGCGGGGCGTGCGGCACGGAAACCAGCCAGCGAATATTTTTAACCGTGCGCCCCGCGTGCAAATCGCTCTCGAATTATTCTCACGGAAATATTGTTGCCGACGCTGGAAGAGTGATATTCGAATTACAGCTGGAACCTCCTATTTCATCGAATATCATTCGACGCGAAAGTCAGTCGGGGATCGTTGAAATCCGAAGGATCGAGTTCTTCCAGCCATCGGGTCTAAAGTTTCAGGACTCGGCGCTTCCACTGCGACAGAGATATTAACTGTTTAGAATTCCGCGGTTAAGCCGCACGCCGCCAGTTCGGTATACTTAACCAAGTATTTTGGGGCCGCGGGGGAGTGGAGGAGGAGACAGAGCAAAGGAAGTAAGCCGCAGAAGCTTAGTGCGACCCTAGAGCCTTCCTTCCTCTTCGCCGTTCGTCTTCAGCACTTGCGGGTCAAGTATTTTCTCCACCTTCGTCTCTATCTCCATCCAGAACCATTTTCACGTCGATGCTAACGCCAAGTGATACCTCGGGCCCGAAATTGCCAGCTCGAAAATATCGCACACTTAAAGACCACCTACCCGCGAAGGAATTTATTAACCGAAGCAATTCAGCCGCTTAACACACCGAACCGCTTAGCGCGGAAACATCCCACCCTCGTGAGATTCTTCCCTCCACCCACCCCCCCATCCCCCCTCCATTCGAATCCGTTAATGCGAAAATCGATTATTAATCGAGCGTGAGATTCGTCTCGGACGAAAAAGCAGGGTTCGCCAGGCTTTCTGGTTCGGTTCTTGCGAATTTTCGCAGAGAACAGAGCGCTTACCCAAGACTGACGACGTATTTAACGCTGGAGATTAGGTGGACCAAAGAGGGTACGCGTTAACCACTCCCAGCGGCCAATTTTTTACACTTAATCGGTCGGGCTTTCTGTGCTTTCGTCGAGCGACTTAACGGGGAACGCCGCGCGCCGTATTCTTTACCCGTGCGTTATTTACTTGTTGCTCGAGCCGAGGATAAATCTCCACAGAAACGAATCGATCGGCTTCGGGCTCCCCTGCTGGGTAACCGGGGGAAATCGATACGCGGCGCCGATGGAAACGGAACAGCCGGACGAAAAACATTGCATCGATTCCCATTTCTTCGTTGAAATCAGTCGACGGCTCGTGACGTGAAAGACAAGCCGAGGTCGGATTCAAGGGAAACGGAACGGTATTCATGAGACGGATCGTATTATGTGATAGGGGAGGAGTTATTCGAAACGCCTGACGTTACTTCGTATGATTCACACGCCGGCATAGATATATCGGACGTGAATTCCGCGAGATACCTCGATCTCGGAATTCCCCACGATAAATACACACGCATAAATGTCAATTTTTCAGTTCCCTCCGCGCGAATATGCCATTCGGTAAACGTTATCGAATAAAAGAGAATGTACGCCGCGTACGTGACCCTTCAGATGGCGAGCACCGCCGCCGCCGCCACTAGGCGGAATATATTCATTTCCTGGAATAATTCCGTTGTTTCCGGGGCAAACGGAAGGCGGCTCTTGCTCGAACCGCGTCCTCGGCGAATTTGCTGAAATTTCGAGAGCGGCGAGGGCTCGTTGCCCGGCCGCCGCACTGAGAAAGATCCGTTCGCCCGGATCTCGTCCGAAGGAGAAATCACGTTAAAAATGTTGAAGCGGCAGCCGGGGTTCATCGTTCTCTTTGGCACTCGATGAGTCTTTTTGTCGCCGCTCGACGTCAAGATTACCGATTTTTGAAGACGTCTGCTTCGCGAGGGGTGATGCACCGCGGTGGAAAGTTTCTCAAGCACGTAGATGCCGCGTCTCCGTGGCCGGATTACATCGGAATTCCTCTGTTTCGCGGCGTTTTCTATATTCCCGGTGCCCTCTCCCGCGCTATGAAAGGGAGAGATTGGAAATCCTTCGGTGTCGTGGGTATTGCGAATCTGAAAGGCGGAGAGAGGCCGTGTGACACGTGTCAAGAATACGCGGGAACCACGCGAGGAGCGAAAAATAGACAAATCCTACCCTCTCCTTCCCTTTTTACTTTCTTCCTGCTCGTGTACGTTGTTTGAAATGCACGTCGGCGGGAGACTACCCTGTCTCTTCATTCTCTACCGAATGCTCGCCCCTCTCTGTCTCATTTCAAGGATATTTTATGACGGGCGAGCGATCAAACGGTCATTAAGGGGGTATTCTACTGCGACGGTCGAAGAGAGGAAAAATCGGCCCTGCAAGATTTCTTTGAGAAAGAGGAAGGTGTTCTCCGTGGACCAGGCGTGGCAGATTAGCATTAAGTAGAATTTTCATTGCCTTAAACGCGGTTTTCTCAAAACGGCATTTTAGAAAATGCTTGCCACGATATCTCAAATTCTACTTCGCGTATCAACTCAAAAGTTCGGCATAAAAATCTTTCATTAAGTCCATAAAAAAGAACCCTGAAAAAGTTAAAAAATCACATGTCACAGTAGAATACCACTACGAGGGAATCCGAGTCTAGAGAACCTCTAAAATTCGTGGAGAATGCTTCGCTAGAGAGCCACGTTAATTTACGTAACAGGCTTTCGCGCCAGGCTAGAGCCGTTGTATTTTTTCACGAGGTCTTGATCTAAAAAATCCGCAGTCGAAAGAAGCCCGCGAGTCAAACGAGGCGACAGAACGCGTTAGTTAAATCGTAATGCGATGCAATTAATTGCTCCAACAAACACGTATGCTCCGCGCGAGATTTATACGTGCCCGTAAACCGCAAACAAGGGACGGGCTGTTGCCCCGGTGCCCGTGGAAAGAAATGCCCGGGGTGGAGGGAGGGCTGCACGAGAGCCGGGCAGAAACAAAAAGGAACGGAGATATACGAAAAACAGGACGTGAAGGAAGAGCGAAATAGAGAGGACAGTGCAAAAGGGAATAGAACGAAAGCGAGGGAACTGGAAGAGCGGAGAAGGAGGAGCAGAGAGAAACATTTTAGCTGGTTATATACAGTACGAGCTGTTGCCAAAAAATATCAAAAATCTTTTGGCCGCTGGCCAGTGGAGGTTGGACAGAAACCGCGGACCACACGCACGGCGAATAGCCAGCCGAATAATAGGACTTTATTGTTCGACGTAGAACTCCATGTATGAGCCGTACGTGTCCGTTCATATATTTTCCACGCAGATATTGCCCTTCAGGGGGTGCTGATCGACGGGCCGCGGCCGATTCGTTCGAGTCACGATCCATTCGTTCGATGGTAGGTACCTACAGAAAAGCCGACGGACTTGAGGAAACATAGAAAATTAACTTGATCGATAAACCTTTGAACTTTGGCCAGCTGACGGGGCCCCAGAACTACTATCTCAGCCGGCGCGGCGTAATCTTCTTTTCCCTTAATCTTCTGTAATCAGTTTTCTTAAAGTGCAATCTCCAGTTACGGAGCAGCTTCCCTCTGAAGTATTATGTCTCTCAGCTCCGAGTCGAAACATTTTCAGATGTCGGTAATAATTTCCAAGATGAGATCGTGGATCGAATGGAACGAGCGATTCTGTATAAGAGCGAACGGATTATATGGAACGAACTGCGTTTATAATTCTCGATTGTACCATGCGCAAAAGGGAGCATGAATGGCGCGGAACAGGCAATTCAATAATCCGCCGCTGTCCATCGAGTAAAGCAACTTTCTTTGCGTCTCATCTACCCATCCGTTCCCTCCCCACTCCCCCCCACCCCTCTACAGCTCCTCCGGCTCTAGCATCGCGATTCAAGAACGGCAATAGAAAGTTTTCTAGTTGCCAGCGAACAAGCATTCATAATTAACGATCGAAGTTACACGGCTCGTCCGCGCGCGCTGGCTAGACCGGGTATTATCATCAATTTCGTGTAATTGCATAACGGGCCTGTATATTAGGGAATAAATTGACGTCCTGTGTCATCTAATTAGCGCGCGCGCCCATACTTGGAATTGTTTGAGCGTGTAATTATCGCGAATTTCTCGGGCACCGGTTGGTAATTAGTGATAAAGCGTTATCAAGCTGTATAATCATCAGAGACGGCTACGTTCCCACGTACAATGACACGTCGCCGGAAATCGATACGCGATGTTTTCGCGCTTCGGTTCCTAGACCGTAGCCCGCGACGATCGAGTTTATACGTTGGTAGCCTGGTTGATATCGCTTCTGGTCCCGGTCCAATTCGATGGAAATGAATCTCGTTAATGGGGGAAGATGCGAGGACTCTCCAGTCCGCCTTGGCCCCTTCGTTTCGCAGCTGAAACTTTGCAGATTCCCCTGTAAAATGGCTGACCAGCAACCCCAAAGGTCCCGGAACCTCTTCATACCCAGGATTCCTCTGCGCCTTGCATCCCTCGCACTGTCGTCCGAAGGAGGAGTTCTAGCAAGTGTTCTTCTCTACTTGAAAGGCACAAGAATCGCTAGACTCGCTCAAGTGCACCACGGCGGGATTTCAATCGCGTAAACAGTCAGATCTAGCAACAGGTACTCACCATACCTGTCATACTCGCACGTAAATTCCACCAGTTGGTCGAAACTCAGGGGAACCAGCAATTCGTTAGCGCCACCGTCCCTGTCTGGATGCCGCGCTCTTATTCCACTTCGTTTGCGGTGAAATGGTCAGAAAGCTGTACGCAGCTTTGACGCGGCCAAGGGGAAACGGAGTTCGTCGCCCCGATTGCACTAAGCTGTAATTTATCGCGCGCGTTCCCGCGCAGCTTCCCTTTGCGTCGCGTCACGCCGTAATTGCAACATTTTTCCGTCATTGCCGGAACTAATTAGTGTCGCGACGCCACTTCTGCGGCAGTTTTAGGCGCTGTTTAGCTCGCTTTCCGCCGCGGCGATTACGCCCGGTATCCGAGCTTTCCCCTCCGACGCGATCCTACTCACTTTTGTTTCTCGAGCACGCAATTTCGCTCGGACTGCAAAGAGTCTGCCAGCGGAACCACTGGACTCCTTTCGCTCGCCGTTCGAATCGGTGTCGACGCGCAGAGGGGTTGAAGGGTGGCGTCGTTAGTTAGAAATTTCCGTGACACCAATCGGCGGAGGGCGAAGACCAGCGCCGGGTGTTGTAGGAATTTCGCATGGCTCTTTAGAAATTGTTAAGTGGAAGTATGCAAATGAAAATGCAGTTTGGCTTCGGTATAGGGGACGTCGTAAGTCGCTTAGGTAACGCCGACGGCGGTGAATCGATAACTTTTGTGTTGGTCTGGCATGAATTATCGAGAAATACGTGTAACGATAATTTGGAGAGGGACGGGGCTGCTCTTCCGAGAGCGGTTTCGCCGCGATTCTCCTCCGGCGCCACCTCTCCAGAGTAATTTAAATTCAAAGGGTGCCGCAATTAAGGAGACCACTCGAACGAAGTACCGGCGTGTTCGTGTGGACTTTTCTATTTCCGTTCTTACGTAATTTGCGTCGCTCGGTGGTAGGAGCTTATCGCGGGTCACGCGATTATGGCCCGATAAAGGGGAATTATTGTTCGGCGGGGGTGAAATATGCATCGAATTTCACTTGGCATGCACGAAACCGAATTCGGCCGTACGTGGCGGCCATTCAACAGAAATTAAACGACTGATTACGCTAAACTGTTGAAATTTTCTTGGCCTTAGAGTAAATTAGATCCGTTAGAGGGGGCTCCAATCTCGAAAGTGGCGAAGAAGTCACGTCCCAAACCCTATCAACCGCCCCTAATACCTTTCTCTCATATATGCCTTCTCCTCTGTCCCCGCCCCGCGTCATTCTCACCCCAGCCTCTTTCTTTTATTCGAGGGTAAACGATCGTCAGCTTCTCCGGATTCGCGTGTGGCCCATTGATTTCGCCCAAGTTTCGCCGAAAAGGCGATTAATCTGCCCCGCGCGTCGCGCCGCTCTCTGCTTCGAGGGGGAACGAGCGGCTCCGAAGGGGGAGTTTCGAAAGAGAGAAGGGTACGATATTTCAGGCAAAGATCAGTCGCGCCGTATGCCGGCGGACTTTCTTCGCCGGCGGCCATTAACTCGAATTACGGTCGCTTCGGCGGCTGGCCTGAAAAGAGGAACTTCAATTTGAACGCTGTGCAGGAGACCGCGAACCGTAAGAGAGATCTTTACGAGTCCCCGCGATTGGTCGGACTCGAAAAACGCTCGCCAGATCCTTCGCTACTCGTAAAAGCCTAAGGAGCAACGTGACGGCGAGTTTACGCGGCCGCGCGCGGTAATGTCCCTGTAGAAATCGCCTAACCGATCTGGTCTTCTTCGTTAGATTCCGAGGGATCTAGTCCGAGGACCGAGGAGGAATTGGTACGTGCAGCTGCCTTGGTCCTTTTGCCCTTAAGAGCGCTACTAAAATTTCCTGGATTTCACATTTCCCTCGCGTAGCGTCATAACAAAGCTGAAGCGGAAAACGCGGGCGGTTTCTCGCGCGAGATCGTTGGTTGACACACGGCGCACTTTGCCTCGCGAATTCCTCGGGGACTCGCGGATTTCTTTGAAAACTGTTTGCGAGGTAATCTCCGTGGGGCTCGCGGAGGAAATGTTTTATGTTTTGTGCATGCCTGCTGCCGGGAAATGTTTGCCTTTCGCCTCTACCTTTCATTGGAACTGGGTTACAAGGTGTTCCTTACTTTTCAAAGGAAATATTTCATCATTCAAATACGGGTAGACACTTATTCGCTACCGTCTACGAAGAAATACTGACCAATAACAGCGATAATTCAGTCGAACGAGAAATCATTTTAATAAGTTATTCTGTTTGCAAAGAAGTCGCCATTCTCCCGAGGGACCGGATTTACAGGACGGAACGGAGAGAAGCCTGTTGGAATAGGTGCAACGTCAATTTCTCTCGCGTTAATCGACATTTTATTATCATCCTGGTGGCGATTCTTTCGGTAACTCCATTATCGATGCCCTTTGCTCGGATCCTGCCGCGAATGAAAGAGCCTTCGAGGTGAAAGCAGCCCCGCGATAAAAACCTGCTAAGACCCTTTTCTTTCTTCCTTTTAACCCTGCGAAAATTACTTTGACGCCTCTTTGCCAGTCTAATCTGAAACGTCCGCGAGGGTGATTTCCGTCTGGCAGGCTTTGATCTTTGATTTTCGGAGAGCCTTGCCGGAGGGAATTCGCAGCTCCGCGAGTATCTCTCGGCTCGCGAATCACTCGATGGAAATTTCTCTGAGAAAGTCGCGGAAGCTCGCCTTCCCCAAACAGAGTAGCAGAATTTGAGGGACAACTATTCGAGCAACAAGTAATCAGCGCGAACGAGATTCCGGTGGAATCCATGATAATAATAAAGTGGTGGTACAAGTTTCTTCGGATCGAAAACAGCCCGGCGAATGGGAGAGATCCGGAGAGCGCGAGGAGGGAAGAAAGCAATCGTGAACCGTAATTAGATTCGTGAATAATAGAGAGGCCGGTGTGCCACTTGTGCGAGTGAACTTATGCATCGGGGAAGGAGTCAGGTTAACAGAAAGTAGAACGAGCTCTTGAGAACGGGCCGATCGCCGAGCAGAAATATACAGCCGGCACGGTAAGGGATTGACCGTGTAAATTTCCCTGGAAAGACGGCCGGTAGCTTTACGCATTTACGGCGGGCATAAAAGAATACGGATATTATAAATGAAACATTCCGGTTTCACGGGAGTGGCAGGACGCGAGGGAAATAAGGCGGGCGCGGCTGTTACGTGAAATTTTCAACAAGCCCGATGCCGTCAGTGCCATTTGTTAACTGTTTATGTTCGTTGCACTCCGGCCGAGCGAAATTCATTTCCCGCCTGTCTGGGAATTTCGTTCAATGATAATATATTGCTTCCGTGGCGGTTATCTCGCCTCCCCTTCTACCTCTTTTTTAATTGTCTCCTGGATCGTCGTGCGAATTGCATTCCTTTGCTTCGTGCTTCATTTTATCATAGCCGCTCGACAATTTGAACTTCAGCTTCGTCGGACTTATTGCCGGAGCCTGAAGTCACATAGGTACCTAACGTCGAGCCTCCACTAGAACGCAACAGAGTGATTCATTATAAATAATACATATCCCCGTTGCCGTGAAATATCTATTTGTTTATTGCAAGTCACCACCCAGTTGCGAGCTGGAACAAAAGGGGTTGAAACGTTCGAGGCTGGCCCGTTAATCCGCAATATACGCGGTTGCAGTTTAAACCGTCGATCCCCGCGATTCAACCCGTTGATAATCGATTCCTGATAATTATATTGTATTCGAATACACGCGGATTTTAATTATTCATTGATGGCGGTCGCGCGAATCCCGCGTGAAATAATAAGGTTATTAATAACATTCCTGGCGCCCTCAATGGGAGGCTATCGCGCGGCCAGTCTGTGACAAATGCGGCTCGTATCGATACCTTTTAATGATTTATACAGCTGTACGTTCCGCGAAATATACCGGGGGTTTTTCTTCTTCGGCCTCGCTACATCGAGGTTTTATGACCGCGAACGTGAAGGAATGCTCGAAATAACGAAACATGTTCGCCGAGTAGTACGACCATTATGAAACAGTTCGCCGAAACACTGACCTATAGTACTAGATACGCTAACAGGGGAATTCCTCGAACGCCCCCAGCAGTAAATTGCCAAGTCAGAACACGCGTAAGACTGTATCTCTCTCCTCCAGCGGCCTGTCTGCGTCTGAAATTATGTAAGTCATATGGAGTTTCCTTTCCTTGAATATGCAAAGCATCCTGGACAATGGGAACTAAATTGCCTGAACCTCGCGGCTCACCGATGTAAACCGAATGCAGACGAGCACGCTGAATTCAGTAACGTGTACCATATAACTTGTTGCAGATTTATTCCAGCGGCATTCTGGATCTAGATCACTTGATTCGTTCATTATCCTTACTTGCCAACCATCATCAATCTCTTCATTTCTTCACCATGCCGTTCAAAGTCACTCGAACGAATAGACGGTGAGAGTTTGCACGAAAGAATTAAATGACTTGAACGAGTAACGTAGGCGAGAATGCAAGTTCAATTCCTTCGATGGTTATTCGAGCAGAATAATCCCAGGCATCCCCGCCACGTAGCCAGTGTTCAATCGCGACGGCGTCTCGGAGTTGTTCTCGGATGCCCGGTGTAATTATGCGCAACGATTCCACGCGCGTTGCATCCGGGCTGCGTAGGTGGGCCGGAAACGGGATACCGATACCGGCGAACGATCGGATGCAAGAGATTTTACCGTCGGAATTTCAAAATGAAGCGCTCGAATCGCTGGCGGACCTCTGCGAGGGACGTCGCGATGCAAGCGGATGCGGATGCCGCAGAAATTCTGCAGCGTCACGACGTTCTTGAAGGCTTTACGATTTTATCGGAACACCGACTTCCGTCGACCGGGACCCCACGGCGGTGGGAACGGTCCGGTATGCTCGCGCATACAGCCGTGATAAGCGTAAAGTTGACAATTCCCGACGCTCGTCTCGAACGCAGCTCCCTGGTGGTGCTAACGTTCCGGCTTGCGAAATGACTATAAAGGAAGTGCGGGATCCACCGGGGTTCCTGGTGGTGGTGAGGAATTTACCCAGCTATGGAGAGAGGATTTCGAAGGGCGAGTGTATAGCGTCCCTTTGCTGATGACAAAGGACACCAGAATCCCCCGAAATCTGGTCTCCAATGTCATCTCTGCGCGACTGATCCCCGATAGTTACTCGTGTTTCACGGGAATATCTGGGCGAGCGGTGAACGGAGCTCGTAAAAGTCTTGGGGAACCTTGCAAGAACTACCCCACGGCGGTTCAATCTGTATATTTTAATTACGCGGCCATCGATCATCGGCGAAATTAATTATGGATACCGAAGGCAACGTCACAAACACTGCCCGGTAGCTGTTGATCGATGGCCAGATTACTCTCGGCATATTCGTATAATTACTTTTCGTCCGAATGAAAGACACCCTCCGCGCCGGCGGGTATGTATTCGGTAAATTAAAAGCGGCCGCGTTTAAAAGGATTCGGGTGTAATTTCCGTGGCCGGTTATGCGGGCCCGCGTATGCACATCGCGCACACGAGAGGGCAGGCAGAAAGACGGGTGAGTCTTGTTTCGTTGGTTTGAAACCGAATACATTAGCGGAGGGTAGCTCGGGAAATATTTCCCCCCCCCCCCGCCTTCCCCGTTGTTCCCGGGAAGCAGTTAATTCCCCGCGCGACTCGAATCCGTATGCCGCTTTATCAAAGCGTGGCTGTATCCGAAACGCGACCAAAAATTCCCTGTGTTTTACGACGGAACCGTCCACCCACGTTCCTCCATATATTTCACGATTCTCGATAACCGTGTTTTACGCAGCCAGCGGAGGGGAAACGATCGCGTGAAATCCAAGAACAAAGGGTGTGCCGTTTCAGACGGGGGAGTCCTGAAAGTGAGCTCGCACCTGGCCGAGTGACGTGCAGGTGACGACCGTGGCTAAGAATGATTTATTGGGCGCCACGGCTGGAGAATAATGCCAAGGAATTTTACGACGGCAACGGTAACGACCTGCCTCTAAAATGGAGGGGAACATTAGCGATTTCGGGGCGAAAAAAAATGAATAACTGTCCGTCGTCCCCTCGGCCTCGTATATAGAAGGCTTAGATGGAAAAATTGCCGAGATAAATAAGGGTGACTGGGTGTCACCCGAAGGGGGGAATGTATTTCCAGCGCGAGATACTTGCGCGTGATATTGGGAACTGTGGAGGATTCGGCGAGCTCGTCGCATAAAAAGTGCGTAGCGATTCCGAAGTAAGGTTTTCTGAAAACTCAGGGATCCACAGCCGTAAAGCTGCAGCGAGAAGTGGGCCTTGGTATTCATCATATTTCAAGCTGTGATAAACTAGTTTTCGACCTGCGGATCGTCAAGATTCTGACGTGCTTGTAGCTGCATGAAACGCAGCTTGTCTCAGCCCGAAGCTCAGCTGCCACGCGGAAGAAAAAGTTTGTCCGTGCCGCGCTGGAAAATATATTAACCCATGAACACAGGGGAAAACTCTTGGCGGGCGGTATATCGCACGCTGCAATCTGTCTCTTGCAGGATTCTTTTCTATCTGCTGGGAAATGCTGACAAAATTTCGTATCCACCCGAGTATTGGAGCATTTGTCACGTGAACGCGCGAGTGACACGAATGCCGAGCGATTATTCGTTCTATTCGCCTTGCGCGGATAGAGGGGAAGTCTCGTTGAGTGGCAAAGTAGGTACAGCGTGACAATTAAGCGAAGCACTAATCACCCTGAAACGTTAGAAATCTCGAGCGGGCAGCTCATGGAAACGTGTAAATTGATAATACGCGGCAAGTATCGACCAACACCGCTGCTCATTTCCACGGCAGAGGTAAAAAGGGAAGAGGAACAAAGACGAGAGGGAAACAAAGTGAAAACCTGCAATCTGTTATTAATTCCGCGGCGCGTTGCTCGCGAGAGTTCGTTTTCTCGTTAACTAAACCGTCAGCGGCACAGAATTTATCGCCGTCGGAATTATAAGCAATCCACTGAAAGTGATTTAAAGAGGGAATAGATGCTAGCAATTTCTGCTACGTTCATCGTTCCCTTCTGCCTAACGGAAACAGCGAACTTCGGGTTTTGCCGTTTCACCCTTACTTCCTCACCGATTGGTGAAAGGAACTTTTTGAAGCGAAATGAATCCCTGTCGCCGCTGTCACCAGAAATGCAGAAAGGCAATACCGATTTTTCACGCGCCTTTTCTCCTCTTTGTGCAATTTACGTACCCTGCCTTCATCGCTGTTCGGTGTTCTCAGAATTGGGTTGCTGTTCCCGGCGATCCATTTAGGAAAATCCTTCTCACTACTGACCATTTTCTGTAGAGCTGTTCGAGTAGCTCGAAATTCGATTCGAGCCGAGACTCGGTTTCCAATCCGATTATAAGGTTTTTGAAACTTAATGAACTATATCGTTTCCGATGAAACGAATTTGGCGGTGAAAATGGAAAATGGATATCACATCGTGATACATTGATTGTTATGAATCTGATACTTTCCTGGACATTTTCTACGTTCTGGTCAAATTTCGATTCGACGCACTTTACATCGACTACTTTTTTGCGCATACGTGATTTGCTAATTCCTGTGAGGAAACACTTCATACACTAACCACCACACTTTCCCTAGCATTTTCTTCCCTACACGTTCTGGAATAAACAGACTGTCGTGAACCGTGCGGCGCTCGAATTTTCACCTTCATTCCAGGAGAAAGGCACTCAGTCGAAGGGTTAATCTAAAGGGAGCGTCGTTTCGTTTGCATTCCCACCTTTCGTATTTAAATATAAAAACTTTTCTTCTCTTTCCCCGGCGATGGAACGATTCGACGTCGGGAGCGTTAGCCATTTGGGAGGGGAAAGTTCCCGGTTTATTCGACTTGCTACAGGCTCTCCCCGCTGGAAAAACGAAGTTTCGCAGTTTTTCAGGAAACTTTCTTATCTGGCAGCAGGGCTACGAGAGCGAGATAAAGCACGTCGATTGCCGCTGCTGCGAAGATAGTCGCGCACCAACTTTTCGGTCACGATTACGTATCTAATTACGGTTAATCGGTTCGTAATACATAAATCCGTTTTATCCGTCCCTTTCTTATCTGCCGCACCGCTTTCGCGTTCAAAGGGGCCGTCGGATCGGCGAACCGCTTAGAATATTCTTTCAAGTGTAGATATGTTAATGAGTAAATTTCGCTTCTCTGAAATCAGTTTCGATGCTTTCGTTTTCTGCTCGAGGGAGTGTTACAGTTTTCAGAAGCGAAATTAAGTCAAACATTTGAAGTCAAACATTTGAATAAATAGCAAGACCCACAAAACTGGCGACAGAGCTTTAAGATGTTTCGAAGGCAACGCAGTAGTGGCTTGGAGAATCAACAAGAGCCTCGGGAAAATCTACTGGCATTGGCCGGGCAACTCAATAAATTCAAAACTTAAACCCTCTGCCGATGATCGGAGCAGCCGGCTGACCTTTATCGTACCTATACTACTCGCGGCTCTCGGGGAACCGCATGTGTCCAATGTTTGCGCCCTAAATTTGGTTTGCTAGGGATTCGAAACTTCGGGGAGATTGTTAGCGCTTGTAAAACTATCGCGAGGGTCCCGTGGTATTTGGATTTACTCGGATGATCGATTGGAAACAATCAGAACGCGAAGGAAGTTCAGTGTTGAATGGGGCGAAAGTTTCGAGGAACACTATTTAGCATTTTCACACCGCTACTCGCGAAAAGTACTTCTATAAATCAGTTCCGCGTAAGATTCATCGTGGCAGTTGGTGAAATTCGTTCTCGGTGGCCGGCGAACGTCACCGTGTCGTTTCGCTCGACGTCAAAGAGCGTTGAAGGGTGCTCGCCACCCTCGCAACTTCCTCCGCGGCGGAATTCAAAGTGGTTCCGCATTGTGTCGCGGCTTAAATTCACCGCTCGCCGCGAATCGACACGGTGAAATCCAGCGAGGTGGCCGCGGTGTACCGTGTCCACGCGAGTCTCGAAACTCTAAGCCTGGTATTCAACTGGGAATCGACAATGGACTGCGGAGAGAGAGAAGGAAACTCTGTACCAAGATTTAGGCGAATCTCGCGACGTCCCTGCTTCATTGTGCCTCGCTGAATGGCTTGAAGACGCTTCACGGCGCTGAGCGATCTCCGCAGCCCGAGAAAAATGTCGAGAGACACGTAGTTGGTGTGATAGGCGTTTCCCCGGAGTCCAGACAAGCAAACAGTTTAGGTCACATTTCCCACGAAAACGATCCTACTTCTGGAAGCTGTGCACTAGCGCCGTCTCCTGTTGCTACAGCTATTTCCGTATCATTGGGCTTTGCTATTGTTTCGCTAGTATTCAGCATAGTTGAACATAGAGATTCAACGGGGTTGCCGCGGCAATTAAGAAATTTATAAAGCTGCAGTCACGATCGCAGCGGTCGCAGCATTTAAAGGGATTGTAAAGTGGCTACGTGCGCTTCGCGAAGCTGTGTCCCCGATGCACGGAACGCTTCCTCATTACGGAAACAACGCTCCCGACGCCGTATTTCAACCCTAATCTGGCTGGCCATTACTTGCCCCGAATTAAAAATATCAAAACAATTTATTCTGCGGCGCGCATCTCGATGATCTACGGGCAAATTACGGCCCGCGGGTATGAGTGCCCACCCGCCCCGGTGCAGAGTGATTCTAAAAACTGAAATGGATTTCGTACAGAGAGCGAACCGCCACGGTGTCAAGGATAGCCCTGTATATTCCTCTCGCTTTTTCTATCTTCTAAGAGTTCGGAAAGAGGATTATAGGGCGAGTTATTACCGAGGCGCAGAATTTGTGGCCTGGCGCGATCATACAGCGTAAAAAATTCCACCGATAAGGGTATCGTAGCCACAGTGGCCCGTGAAATGCAGAAAGATTAGGAGCCCTCGAAATTTAGCACGGGCGAATGCGTTCGCTCTTTAACGACCGGGGATTATCTTTATCGGAGTCCACTCTCCAAGCAGCTTCAGAGAAATGCACGATAATAAGTGTCAGAATGATCGCGTGATATCGTTGGGTTGGTCTGTACTAAAAATTCCCCGCAAAAAGCGGCCGTTCTCTGAGAACCTGACTGCTCATTTGGCAAGCATTTGGAATGCGGGGAATAGCAGGGCGAAATCTCGGAATAGATCCAGAATTTCAACAATATCCGGGCTCGTCGGGGTTCCAGAGTGGCACAAATCGGTAGATTGCAATACCTCCGGATATTTGCCGATTCCCGTTGAATACTCAGGCTTGTAATTAATAAAAGATCAGGCTAAAAACGGCTGGAAAGAAAGGGGCACGATCGTAATCTGTGGTAGCGACAGGAAAATTGATAATTCATCGTTCGCGTCCGATCGAAACGAACGTGATACTCCTGCCTCGTGATAAATTCGTAATCACCAGGGACTCGAAGCGTGGGCGGGGCTGCACATCGCCTTTTTATCGGGACACCGTGTCCCCGTATAGTTGGCCACCGTATATTGTGTCGCATGCAGAATTTAATGTCCAGCTGTCGATCGCAACTTCGTTCCACGGGACGCTCGTTATTAACCGGAGGGAACTCGAACTTTTCGATTTTCGCGGACGTTGCTTCAAACGAAAAGGACCGAGTGTCCTCGCGGGCGGAGGGAAATGTAGTAAATAACAAACAACCTGAAGCCCGCAATTCCTTTCAGCTATGTTTTCTTCTTTTTCCGCATCCCTGAGTGTTATTTCATGGAAATTATGCTTTCCCGACAAACACTGGAGACTGACGTAAATATTATCGTTGCAAGCTCGTAGCCTGTGCTACGAAATAGACACCGCGGTAAAAGTAACGTTTAAATACGGTTCTTCCTATTTCTACTCCTATCCTGAGCTGCACAGATATTCAAAGTATCCATAAGCATCGAATCGAGGATCAGAGAATCCTTTGATGATCTCCTGGCTCGCCCTCTGAACTCCAATCATAAATAGCGGAAAGAAGTCGAGAGAGAGAGAGCTTCGACGACTGGTTCATGTTTTGTGGAACAGTTGGATCTAGCGCTCGTAATTATTCGATGGCGTGGGTCGCGCGCGAAAATCTCGTAAATTCGGCTTAAAAGCTAGCGTATAATCGTGGATTACGCGTTAGCGTATTAATACGGATACTCGTAGGCATATTCGAAATTCACCGACGAATCGATCGTCGGAGACTCGAGCGTGTAATGAGTGCAGATTGTTTATAACGATGTTTATCGGGCAGCCTTGTAGGCCGTATTCCAGCTTTATTCCTCCCATACATATTATCCAGCGGTTTGCGTCTGTGCTATCTGACAAGCAATTAATGCAAACGCATTGGCGTCCCCGACGCCGTTAACGAGGCAGTATTTGTTTAAATAATATAACGGCAGCTGGTCTATACGCAGCTTTCGGTTTTTCGCAACGCTACTTGGCACTGCTCTTGCAAATGATTCGATTCATGTTGCACCTGCAATGGAAAAAGCACGAAAGTGGAAATTACAGAACAGACGAGTAACGCTAAATTCGCCGTCGGAGGAAGCGTTATGCAGTTGTACCAATTTAATTACCGCACGTTATCGTTCTTTCCCCGCTCGGTATCGACTTTACAGCCGAGAATTATATTCGCACCTCTCGCCATTATTAAACATTAACGGACTGCCCGTACGAGCTGTTAAGCCGCTTTAAGGACGGCATTTGCAGGACGTGATAAGGCTTCTTATCGCGCGACGGCTGGGATAACGTATATCACTCACTCTTGAGCTTGAAGCTTCGCGCAACATCGGCATAAATTTCGTTTCTCTTCAACGTCGTTATGCCGACGATGTGCCATGTTTTGCCACTGAAAAGTAGACGTGGAGGGTGGGTCGCTGTGATGTGATAACACCGTTTGATTCGGGTGAGACAGCGGCAGGTTTGACGGCCAGAAGAGTTTCGCGCGAAGACACCGGATCGCTCTGTCCGAATTGTGTCACGATAAACGGCAGACGAGCTGGGTGTCGCGAAAAGCGGCCACTGTCGGGGGCCGGTGCCAGGTGGCTGACCGTTTATAGATTATCGATTCGGCGGCTATGACGAACAAAAGCCACTTCGCGGTGAATGGTCGAAACTTTAGTCGTTAAAACACTCAGTCCTCGCGGTTCCGCGCCACTCGCGCCAGCGGCTCAATGACTGATAACCGCGGCTGATAGACGGTAAATCCAATTTCGGGGGAAGTTAGAAGGGCCGTAAACGTCCGATTAAGAAGCGAACGATCAGAATTCCACGCGGGACACATCGCGCGTCCCTTACATCCGCGTCATCGAGGGGTTAACGGTTCAAAGTTGAAAGTACTTGGTCCATGCATCCCTCCGCGGAGTCATCAGGCCCCGATTCCTCAAACTAAACGATTCAATTCACGGGTGTCTGCGTTTACAACGAGTCCTGAACGGTGAGTTTCATCAGCGACAAGATCGACGAGTAACTTCTCGCAGGTTTTCACGATTTACCGAGACTGGCGTTAACGCGTGATTTCGCAGCTACCACGTAACATATGGCCCCGGTGAATCAGAGGAGGGAACCGACAAACGATTCCGTTGGAACGATAAGTAATGGTTGCGCAGCTCGTTGAAAATCGAGGTAACGAGTCGCATATTCTCTCTGCTTCCCTTCCGACCTCGTTTTCTTGCTGCAACGTTCCAGCCAACGCTTTTGGCTTAGTCGCCGGTGGAGATGCGCGGCCCAGTCCGACCCGGCTAAGTATTGCACCGTTCCTATTAGAGGGGACGCTGTATTGGAAGCATTGTGCGCTGCGAGAACAGGAAACTGGGCCATTGCGTACATACAATAATCGTGCGCGCCGCTGTTGTAGCGTTACGGAAGCAGCGTGAACCGTAAGAGATACTCGGGGACACACGCGCGCGAATCTTGCTGCGGATTAACCGAAGATCGCGTGGAAAAACCACAGCGAGCCGTAAGGCGCGGAGCGCAGAGCGCAGCAGGGAAGTGGCGCATTATACACAATAAAGGAGAAACAAGAGGGTAACGTCAGACACACTTAACGTCGGAACTTTTTGCCAGCGGCTCGGCCCATCCTTTTTCCTGCTGGCGCGGGGACCAGAAGAATGAAAGGGCAAGAAGGGGGAGCGTTAAACCCAGAGGCAGGATTTAAAACGTTCCCGGCCAGCCTGCAAAACAGCGCCGACAACGACGACAACGACAGGCCGTCCCAGCAGCGACGGACCAAACCGGACCGAGGAAAAGTTATTCCTGAAAGCCGGCAGAATTATTCCGGGTATCTTTAATCAGGAAATGGAAACCTCTCCCCCTTACAGCGAAGTTTGCTGTTGATCGATACTGCGCGAACAATTACCAAGCTGATTCGATTCGCTCCGCCTCTGTTGTTTCATATATCGATGAATTTCTGCGTAATGTTAGCAGAGAGTACATAATCGGACTTGGCCAGCAAAGAAACAGATCCTCGAGGTACTGTCGCTGCGGGAACATTGATTAAATCGGATATGTTTCCTGTTCAAACTGTCCGTGCATTTGAGTGGGACACGTTTAATTGTGTCGACGCGTGTCCCGGCGATAGCTGGAATCAAACGAGGAGCTCCCGCGTCACACATCATCAACGGGGAACAAAAGGGCGGAGAAGTATCGAAAGCGATCGACGTCGAAATTAGCGATATGAAGTAGAGGCAGCCCAGAGCGAGCAACCGCCGGCGCTGTGCGTCGAAACGAACTGGCAGCAGCAGCAGCAGCAACAGCGCTCGACGATCTTTCATTCCCAGGGGATTATTCGGTCGGGCCGATTGAAAAATCAACGGAAGGCTGTGTTGCGCGAATAATTTCGTGCTTACCCTCTCGACGGGCCCTCGTCTCCGCGGAGGGTCATCAAGCAGCGTTAATTCGCGAAACAACGATCGCGGCTCGGCCGAACGGCGCGCTCCACTTCGACCCCCCTCCCCCCTCAGGCTCAGCGATAATGCATCACGGTCAATTTGCGACCGGTACTTTGTAATTCCTGTGTTTGTTTTTCCATCGTGGCCCCTTGTGAACCGGGGATTTCGATTTACGGGGGAATTAACGACCGTTTATATTGTCCTTTGTATCTCGGCTGGACGGTGCAGGAATTTATTCAATTCCGCGTGTGCCGCTGAATAATTGCTCCTCGGATAAAGGCGGGGGCATTCGAAAGAGAAGAAAAAGGGCGTGTTGCCGGTGGAAACTGGGACAGAAATCGTGTCGTTCCGGCGCGTGTGCGCAGCGCCGGCATTCGCGGAAGCCGCTCGCGTTGTTTCGCGAGCAAGTTCGCTGTATGCGTTATGTTTCCACCTCTATATCATCCCGTTTCCCATATCGAAACGGCTGGCCAACGAACTCGACGAGAATGCGGCAAGTTACAGCTTCCAGAGCGCTGTCGGATGAATGCGACGTCTTCTGTGCAATGGATACGAGATAAATGATCGGGGTCGATGGCGTTTATGAAATACTCCGAGGTGGGGGCCGTTATTAATGGGTGGGACTCTAATATCCGTAGCCAATGCGAATGTTAAAGTAACGAGTTAGTTCTTGCACGGTCCTCGGGGATATTTCTACTAACGGACACGCCGTCGTATTATAATTAACTTAAAGAAGGCACTGTCGGCCACAGTGCGTAAGTGATGGTAAAAGTATGCGGTGGAAAGAAAAGTGGCCGAGGGGACGGGAAGACGGCGAACTCGAAGAAAAGAATTCGAATAACGATGGCAACACGGCGTGTTACTTACGAAAGCCCCAGCAGCTACTTAACGTCACAGCTACGCTCAGCCCTGCCATTGTGCTTAAAGCAAACTAGCTTTTTGCAAAGTTTCCGCGCGAGAGACACAGCAGCACTCTCGGCAACCATGGGACACATTTCAGGCACCCTGGAACGATCCCGGTTGCACGCTTTGTCGAACATCAAACGCACGATCTGCTCGTATAGAGTTGCTTCGGCAATTTGCGCTCTCAAATCCAATAAAACCGCGATATTCGCGTACACCGAACTTCGAGGCGGACAGCATAGGTACTGCCGCGTGTTCCGACAGCAAGCTAATATTTCCGCAGGGCTGTCAAGCCGCGAGGCGGTAAAAAGTTTCAGCACGCGGTAAACCGAAAAACGTTACGAACAAACCTCTCTGTCGCTTTTCTGTATTCTCGCGGAGGCCGAAGCATTTCATTAATAATTCGCGACTGCGAGGAGGTTCCTTTGGTAGCAGCTTGTTAACTCGTGACCAAATAGCCATTATACATATCCGGCGCAGTAACCGAGGATCGTCATACGGTTGCGAGCTTTCGCCCGGCAATTAAGCGGAATTACGAACAGGTAAACAGCGGAGCGGTGATAAAGTAGCTTGGCCAAGAATCCCCGAGCTTCAGACTGGCGGTCACGTCCCACTGGGGATTCGAGAGATAAAGGACAAGTCCGAGTGTGGTGCTGCGGCTGCGGTGGTGGTCTCTCGAGAAGGCGCATTAAGCAAGAAGTCGAGTACGGCCGTGATCGGTACGGTCCGCAGCCTTGCCGCCTTATTTTCTTCCCCCACTGACAGCCCCGTGCAAGATTAATCGCTGTCCGATGCGTTTCCCCGCGAATTGAAATGAATTTTTCATCGAACCCCAGGGGGTTACCTCCGTCTTCCTGCTCCGCGAGCGCAAGCTCGTCAAACTCACGCGACACCATCAGCCCCGTAACGGTAACTCGACAAACATGTGCAGGCGTGCGCATATATTGGTAATTACCGTAGATTGGCCGCTCAGCGAACTCGATCAACGACGATATCGATCTTTCGCCGGGTCCACGGTGGTTTCACGAAGGAGGTGGAACGGAGCGCGGTAATAAAAAACGATAACAGCGATTGTTGTTTCATTAGACGGAAGAAATGAGCGCGACGGGGGAGGGGGGGGGGGGGGGCTCCGGTTGCTTGCCATTGCCTTCCTTTTGAGCCGTGGCACGTTTCGCGAGATTAACGGGAAAGAGCGTCATCGCCAGTGGTAACGGAGCTATTGTTGAATCACGCCGAAGCCCTTAGCCTACAACACTACTGCGTCCTCGTCCTCGCGCGTACAGGCAATTATTGCGTCGTTAAGCCGTTTGTTAGTACTTGAAACTTCCTTTGTCCTTTCTCGGTTGTCACGCAGCCACGCCAACCCGTCGCAACCAACGTCCGACCGTAATCTCTAGGACGTCACCGTTAACGCAAAGTGCTAATCCAATCGTGACTGCGGCGCACAACGGAATCGTTTTGCGCGCCATCAACCTAATTACGCTGGAAAAAGCTTCGATGAAACCGGCGCGGTTTTGTATCGGAAATGAAGGTGTCGGTGTTTGCGCCGGCTCCGCGGCTGTCCGCCTCGTTTCACCATCAATTTTCCAGAGCACGGTGCTCGTAAATCCATTGGACCAGCAAGACCCGAAAGCCGCGCCGCTAAAAACCGCGTTAATCGAAACGGCCGTAGCCGGGTCTCGGGCTTTCCTCGAGGAACGGTCCCGCGGTGCTTTCCGTGAGTTCCAACGGGATGCAGGGGTTTAACGGTCCCGTAATTATTTTCGCTGCGACCGCGGTAAACCCAGCCCTTGTATAAAACGTCACCTCCAGCGCTGGCAAGGATCAGTGCCGAAACAAGGCGAAGGCGGAGAGAAAAAGCGAAAAAGCGAGAAAGCGAAAAAAGTGAAAAAACGGGAAAAGAGGAAGAAGCATGGCTGAAGGAAACCGGGAACAGGAAGGGGTGGGGGAAGGGGAAGAGAGGGGGGAGGAGGAGGAGGAAAAAGGCGGCCCGCGGCATGGCAAAGAACTTTTCCTCGCTCTTTTCCCACCGCTTCCTGCCTCTTCTCCCAGCATTTTCATTCGCTGCTCCACTGCCCGTGGAAAGTCTTTTTTAATGACCGTTCCCGGTCCGAGTGCGGACAGAGGCCGAACGGTCTTGGGTCTGGCGGGGTTAGAGGGGCGCAGGATATAAGACTTGTTCCCTTAAAGCGAGTAGAAGCCATTAGGGAGGAATATAATTTTTTTTACGCTCTCTCCTTTCCAACCTCTGTCTCGTGGTCCACGCCTTATGCCCTCTTTCGCGGTCTCCGTCTCTTCCTCCTCCCTTCCGTCCTCCAACCTCCCCCCCCCCCCCCCTCCTACCGAGCCGGCCGTAATTCAAAAAGTTTTGCCGGATTAAAAATGTGACCGGACTGTCGCGATGAAGGAGGTCGTTCGCATTCGCCCGATGTCTTTGTCTCTTCAGTCTTCACCTCGCCTTTTGTACAGCACCCCACTATGCAGACCCTTCGTCAGCTGCTCTTCCGCCCTCTCCACTGTGCGCCGGGAGAATTTTTTTGCCAGTCAGCTCTATCTGTGCCTCCGCGCGGCCAGGGCCACGGAACGCGTACGGACGTGCGCGCCCGTAAAGAGGAGCCCATCCTCAAAATAAGAGAAAAGGTTCAATCAGAAACGGGGATAGGGAATCGAGCGCTGACTCCCGTTCCCTGGCCGGTATCTCCGATCGAAATCTGGAACGATCGACCCGCTGTTTCCGACAACCACGAAAAAGATTGCTATAAGCTCCACGACGTTGCTCGTAATAAATCGCGAAGTGGTTCTTCCAGGAGCGTGGAAAGGCCGCCTTGAGCGAAGAGATTGTTATCTCGAGGCTCGGAGATACCGCGGCGAGTTTGGTGTAATCATAAAACTCGTCGAACACGCCCAGGGGCGACGTTTCGAACCTCGTGAACGCCGCCACGTCGCGCGTAGACAGGAATGCGTCATAAAGGGCGTTTCGTTAAGGAGGGAACAAGATGAAGATTAAATTCGCTGGTGCGTACAACGAGTCCTCTCGCTTCGAGGAACCTACGTTATTCAGAAATCGAGAATCATATCGCGTGGGAAATATTCTTAAATGTCACGCGAGATTCGCGGCAGTTTGAAAGGAATTAAGGTTTCGGAGCAGCTGCTCGAATCATGTTTTCTTCGGGTACGTGGCTCGTAGCTCAAACGTGAATTGTAATGAGTAGGGAATAAGAAAAAGACAGGGAATGCCATAGGACAGCTTTATCGAGAATACTTTAGTCCACTATTAAAGAAACAAGGTATAATTAATTTTTTATATAATTTTCTTCATAAATAATAATAATCTTGTTTTACCTTGATACGAGAAGATTGAAGCTTGGGCTTAGGCAAAGAGTGGGGACATTCCGAATTTCGTCCAGTGTAGAGAGGACATTTTCTATTTTTAACGTTATTTTAACGTTATTTTAACGTTATCTTACGGGGGTACTTGAACTTTATAATCCCGCGTGATTCGACAGTTCTGTAGTCCCAGTTGCCACCAACAAAATATGCTATAAATCTGAAAATTACGAAAAATGGACAGTCCCTGTTTTTTTCTCGACCCTTCAAATATTATTTTTATGCCGAATAACACAACAAACTCGTCGATATATGCCCGCAATAAACATTTATCTACTATCAACTGTTTCGTTCCACGCCCCTTGGAAAATCGATAAAATGGCGCCGCATGTCGCATGTTTATGCAGCATCCTATTTAAAGACGTCGTTTGGCGGTATTACGCGCGGCAATTTGGTATAGTTAAGCCGTGGTCTCGACGATTATTAACGAATTCCAGTGTGGCTGGCGAATACCCGATCAGTAATCGTGTTTGCAAACCTGGATAATTACCGCGGGACAACGAGTCGGTTGCAATTTTCGCGGAGCTGTCACGTTATTGGTTCGTGAATCCATTTCCGTTGATTGAGCGGAGAAAAAAAGATACAGGCGCGTGGAGAGATGGCCACGGTAGTAACGAAAAGGCTCGGAGTGGAACATTCGATCGCTCGGTGGTTAATAGCGGAGATTAACTGGTATTAGGTAGTAATGGAGATCGAAAGGCCAAGTAATTCCGCGAGAACTTGAGAATGTATAGTTCCTGCGACAAGAATACCAGTCACCCATAAATTTCGATGTGGTATTAATTCCGAGGAATACCTGAATTCCTTGCGATGCGATCTGCTGAGGGGCGGCAAGGGGTCTAGCAGACTTTTGAAGCGATGCTCGTTTGGGGACATATTCACGGTCTATTTGTCAAAGTGGTAGTAAGTGGTATACCGTAAGGTCTATTTTTATTAAATAGCGACGCGAGATTCGGCCACGCAAACAGCGTAGCGGGGCGCACTTTTCACCGCGGAACGGCCAATAAATCAGTTTTTGAACCGCGTAACGAGAGTAATCCGCGCGCGGACCCATTAATCTTCCGCCCGTGATAAATCGTCGCGGACTTTCGCTGCTTACGATCAACTTTCGGCGACACTTGGTTCTCGAGTTGCGCTTATTATTTCCCAGGTAGCTGGTCGCAGCGTGCGCCGGCAACGATAACAACGTCTTTGTCCTGATCACCCAGCGCGTTTCGTGCACGGCAACGTAGCCTCGGCAACATCAGAGTCTTGTTGGGTATAATCTCCTCAACGCGCGCAACGTCTGACGTAGATTTTCGTGTTGTCGGCGTGATGCAATAAGCGTAGACTCGAGACATCCATTCACCTGTGAAGCTGCTCCCTTGTATCATCGCGAGCAGCTTCGCTTTAATTGAAATTGCTTTAACGAGTGCGAGGAATAGAGGTGGATGGCACGCGAAATCTAGAACTTTCGACTCCCGCCGCTCCATCAACGAATCTTTCTCGATGCACACGCTAGCCATTCGCCAAGATCTCGGTCGATCATTAATCACCCACCGGCGCAAAAAGCTCGGGGAATAATGTGCCTCGAGGACTCTTCATCGGCTCGTAAATCCTTGAGCAGAGACTGCACGTGTCGTTGCTAGACAAACTTCGTTAGCTGACGATATTGAGTACGACGTGAAATTATCGACAGATTAAGGTATCCACCGACAGCGTCATTGTTGTCTTTCAGCTGCTACCCTCTCAAAGTGCTTTAGAAGTCAGCTTACACGTCGGGGCTCACGGCTCCATCGAACTTGTCCCTTGAAAGTATATACGGCTTCAGAATCTCCACCATCGAACGCGATTAGTCTTACGGTGCTTCGCGTGTTTGGTGTCCTTTATACGCCTGAAGCACGGGCGTGATCAATATCTCCGCGCCCCTCTTCCCAGAGGACTTCTTTAAACAACTCGCGGAAATATGATATCGGCCTCCGTAGTTAGGTGTTCAGGGCAATTTAAATATTTATCTGTCCGATACCCCTTTCGCGCTGTTAGTCGCGGCCGCTCTTGCGCGGAAATCCATTACGGACCATTCGGCTCCGATTCTGCAACTGACAGCTCCATCAGCTCGCGCTGGATGATTGGACCGTGGAGAGTGTTGCTTGGTAAGAGAAGCTTCTCCACTGGAACTCGCGCGACTCACAATACTTTTGAATTATTCCTTACGCCTTTGTCGCTGTGCTCGCGATCGGTACCATATTTTTTTTTCAAGCCACTTATTTTCACCGCGGCTTTGTACGGCTGGAGGATCGAATTTTTCAACGGTCACGTTTCTCCTTTTTCCCCCGGTGTCTGAGAAACGCGGTCATACGTGTTCGGCGATAAAAGCGCCGGGGACGTGTTTTGTCGGTCGTTAGAGCCGCGAGCTATCTTCTTCGGAACAGTTTCTTCTTTGTAATTGCTAGTTTTAAAAATCACTACTTCGAGCTCGACACACGCCTGATTTAATAACTCGAATTATACGTAGGTAGTTCGTTTCGGGGAACGACGTCGTAGAATTCGCGGGGCAAAACGTATCGCGGGGAACGGGAATGCCCGAAGAAACGTTGCAGCGAGAAGAGTGGAACACCTCTGAGCTCCTCCTCCCAGAAACAAAACCCAACTCGAGACTGCCGGTACAGCAGGCGCTGGGACGACGTTAGATAATGCAAACCCCGGAATAGTTATCGAACAAGTTGCAACGTTTCCCGACAATGCCCGGAAAATTAAGGGAATTATTATTATTGTCTGCGTAAGCTCTCCCCCGTGCCATGTCGCTTAATGCCTTTACTGCTTACTCCCAACTACTCCAACATTTTGCAACCGATTTTTCTCCTCGCAGTTTCTCACGACTTGCCAGTACTTTGCACCGTTTTAGAAACGTTTCATTGCGCAGGTCACGTGGCAATTGATTCCTCACAATTAACGCTCAACGTACCAGCCATGATAATTAAACGACATTTTAGTATCCCGCGTCCCTTTGTATTTGCGCAGGTATAATGCCACCACGAATGCATGATAATCACTGTCTAATAGGTCGACGAGGTTGACGTTTCAAAGGGTGGAGTATCATGCGATATTTCCAGGTGCGCTGCACGCGTGACGCTTTCGTCATTCGATATCCCGATAGAATATAATGTGAAACGAGGACGATGAGGTGCGAGAAGGGTGAAAATGCGGAACTGCCACCGGTAAATCATCTTTCTGTCATGTTTAATGCATGTTTTTCAATTGTTTCAGGGGTCACGTATTCAGAGGGCTATTCCTTCGACGCGATCGATTTACTGCCGTCACTGTATTGTTTGGATTGCGGACGTCGTTATCGAGTTTGATGTTTTCCCTCTATCCTCGGAACCTCTCGGTCCACTGCGCGAACTTTGCGCAGGAGAAAAAAAATAGGATATGAATGAACTAAGATTTACTGGTTTCTGGAGAACATTAAACGTTTCTTCTGAGTTTACGAGTTCTTTGAAGTCGTAGAAATGTATGCAGAATATCGATTGCAACTCCCAGCCAGAGAAATGCTTCCAACCACTGAACAGGATTTTCCTGCGAGCTGAACTATCTTTCTTGACACGATTAACCGAGCTTATATCTAAAAAAATGCTCTTTTTACTGAAGATGAAGGATGAAGGGATTCATTGCCACGCCAGCTGCACGTATTGTGGCATATATTAGACTCTTATTCCACGCAAAGGAGATTTGCGAACTCGTTAACAGAAATGTGAAATAATATGGACGCTGAACTTTCACACCTGGACGCTCGACATTCGTTTCTTTTCTGCAATTTTTATTTCAGTCCCTTCTCGCATAATTGCGTAAAAGAAGGAAAATACGAGAAATGTTTCAGTGATAAAATTAAGCGCGAAAATGCTTCGTTTCTCCGAGCCATGAATTTTTCCCCGCTTACCGCGTCACGCGGTCCCCACCTCTGTCTGATATGTGACACTCTTGTTCTACTTACCGCGGCCGGTTTCGCGCTACGGCAGCTACTGCTTCAGTCGCAGCAATCGTTAGAAAAATTAATGTTGCATAGTACATCGATAACGCAATCCTACGACATTTTAAAATATTTCTCCCATCATTATGAAACGGAGCTCGCCAGATTCATCGCGAAATTCGGCCAGCACAACCACGGAGCACAATGAGCGGGTGCTTTTTTTAAATTTTCCAGCGACGCGGCGGAGCTCACCGCGTAAATTCCGCAGAGTTTACCCTCGGCAAATCTATTATCCGGATGATCCGATATACAGTCGCGCGCGCAACAGGATTCCCGCGTAACCCAACACTTTGCCCAGCGGTGTCAAAAGAAGCAACGTTATTCCTTCGAAACGAGTTCTCCCTTGAAATTGAAAAGTCCTGCCAGTTCTTGACGCGCACATGTCTCCTTTACCGTCGCTACACCGATGTTATTCCACGAATTCCATCCGATCGTGATCCCTGAAATATCACCGAGGTCTCTTCCCTGGAAGACGAACCGAGGAAACGAGAATGGACAGACGTGTCGCGATATCTTGGAAACGTTGCCCCGGAATAGAGCGTACAGATAAAAAGGAAGCCTTCTCCGATCGTATACTTGTTGTCCCCAGTCATTCGATGCTAATTCCACGTCTGATGGCATTCCTCGATACAGCAAAGCTCGCCTAGCCGCGGCGTAGAGTGCGAAATGTGGGAAATCCCGACGGTGGCATCAAATCCCGTCTATTTCTCTCGCAGTAAATAAGCGGCTGAGTCGTTTCGCGTACCTTCAAAGCCTCACACGTACGAACGCGGCGGTTTAATTAAATTTCATAATTAGTCGCGGCGTGTAAGATCCGTCACGAGGTTAGCTGCACCTTAATCTCGCCACTCATCAGCGGTCATGCGGCTCGATCACTGGATCTGTGAATTAGACCCGCAAATGGGACGGCGGTTTAGCAATTCCGTTCGACCGATTGTGGAACGCCAGTGAAGTTCGTTCCCTCTTGCACGTAATAAGGAACGACTGGATTTTCCCGCGGAATCTCATTTCCCTCGGCATCAAAGAACAGTCTATTGCTCCAAGTTGCGATAGATCAAAGTATCCCCGGACATTCGCAGGTAGACGCATCGTACGCGCCAGGAGGATCGATCGACCGTCGACCGGCTGGAGAATCCTGCGCGGGCATCGAGCAAGCCGCGGTGGAACGCAAAATGTTGCCGTGAATTAGCATAACAGGATTCCGTGGTGCACGTAATGCAGCAACGCCACGGGCCTCCCGCAGATTTGCATGGTCCATTTAAATACAATTTCTTTTCCTCGATCAAGAAATTACGTGAATACGCAAGCCAAGCAGCGCAACGCTCCCGCATGTTTGCCCCGGCCGAGGGCGGATTAAAGGAGGCTGGCATTAAAGCCGCCAGCCGAAGAAAAATACCGCGATTCACTACCGTTCCTTCCGCCTCATACACGCTTACCGTAATTAATTCTGTTTGCACGTTAGCTACGCCGCCCTTCGCGTCGCTCGGGACGCTTGGACACGAAGCACTCTAGCTTTCCTTCAGCAGCATGCTTATTCCAGCTGCTTCCGTCTTCGCAGTGGCAATCCCTAAAAGGAACTAGCAAATCCCTTTGTGCAAAAGAAGAAAAATGTGTCGAAGGAATTACCGCTCGAACGTTGCTTGCGATCAACGCGTAAGTAGAAACGGTATGTCAAAGTCAGACGACCGTAGGCGAGGGTCCCTAGAGATAACGTCCGAAAGAGTGACACTTTCGGATCCCATAGCCCTGCTGTTTCGTCAAACAAACTTTCTCCATAAATTTCGCCGATTACTCTTTGGGCTAACAGCGTTTCCAAGCTTGTTAAGGAAAAGTCGCGAAACGGTCCCCGAGATTTGCTTGCCGGGTAGGTTGACCTCGAACGGTAAAACCAGTTCGCGGAGATCCAGGCCGGAGGAAGCTTCTTTCCGGAAAGAGAGCTTCGCGTCGTTTTTCACTCTCGAGTCGGTAAGCGATAAGCGGGGCCGGGAGGAGCCCCGAGGAAGATAGAAACCGACTGGCTAGATCTTTTGAAACAAATGCCCCGAACGTGTTACCTCTCCGTACGTACGGATGTATTTTCGGCTGGCTGAAGCGATCTGCAAACACGTACCGCGCCGGGGATTACGTCTAAGTATCGCGAACGATACAAAATAAGTGGGTAGAACGGAATCGAAATCGACGGCTTCGGCAAGGCGCGGCCTCGCCGAGGCCAGAGCAACCCGCTGCCTGAGTTTGCGCACACACGTGCAATCGTGGACGAGATCATGGGTTTACCACCGAAATGTCCACGCGGATACGCTCGCAGGTTTGCGTTTCGGCGACCTGGAGATGCTGGAGCTCGATTCGCGAGCGAGGGGGAGGATCGTCGAAGGTGGAATCAATAATACTTTTAATATTTCGGCCGCATCCATGAGAGACGTAAAAAATCGAGGGTACGTGTGCGGCGCATACGCGAGAGCGAAGGGCACAAAGTGATGCATCGTAATGGCGGAGAGGGGGGGGGGGGGCGAGCAGGGTGATCGGGTAAATTCCACGGGGGGCAAAGCGATTTATGGCAAGCGAACACCCGGCTATAAAATAACACTTCCCATTCAAATCGGCAAATTAATGGCCGTTTTCGCGGATTCTTTGTTTGCGCCGGCTAACAATAGCTCGCTGCTGGGTTATTATTCCGAAATAGTGCGGCCAAGTGGTGAACGGGTTCGAGCAAAATCCGTGGAACGTAGGCCGGCTGGAGTCCCTGCTTTCACCGACAGCTTTTTCCCCGGTGATACGGCAGTTTGAATTAGGGACAGGGGATTTTGTCGTATCTGATCTTGTGCTAATCGTGAACTGCGTCGGAACGATACCAGTCAAATTCACAATTTTACGTTACCGAAAGCGGAGTGTTTTGGCATATTCGTTGGCTAAACGGTTGCCAGCGTCCTATTTGCAGACGGCTCCCTATTTTCCCTTTGCCTCCTGACGTTTTTGTATTGAAATTAATTCATGTCACCAGCTAGACGCGCGGAAATGCATCAAGAATTCCTTTGACAGCGGCGGAGCGTCGATGAATGGCCGTTGAAAAATTGGCATACATTTCTGCCGTTCGAAAGGACTCCGGTGCACCTAGCGCGCACAAAGAGCCTCGCTGTTGGGAATGAAAACACGAGAAGCAGACGAAAGGAAATGGAGAAAGCAGAGCGGGGAGGAACATTAACTAGTCTGTGACATTTGGACCTATTTCGAGGAACCAAGGATAATTGAAGTTAATTCCTTTGAGCCTCGTTGCTAAACAAGCACTTGCCTGATTCGCTTGATTAAACACTTATGTATTCAATCCATATTAATCACCCCTAATTTTAACGGCCTGAATGGCGGCGTATCAGAGAATCTGCCGAAAGTCCCGAAATGCGTAGAACGTCAGCCTCCCACGCCAAGCGAAACGTCAAGCTTACTGCCCAAGCAGCTGGCAGATGGCAAGACTTGACAACTTTTTCGTGGTATTCACGAACGGAGGAAGCATTTGGCCCGACGTGCTTCTTGCGGACCGTTGCTGGATCCAAAGAATAATCGTCCGACGAATGCTGCAGAAAATTCCAAGCGTGCTTCGAGCAAATAAAGGCAAATACAGTTGCGCGGTATAAAGAAATTCCTGGCACAAAGGGACAAAGCAGGGGAAACTCAGGAAAATGACGAGAATTCTTGAGTCCGTTCAGTTTGAAATTTTTACCTTGAACCGGCGCGTAAATGTTGAGGTAGAGACAGTCCTCGCTCTGGTTCCTCAGGTAGGGCAGCAGCCTCCTCAGATAATCGAGCCTCCCTTTGGGCATCTTGTCGGTGAGCTCCGGGAGCCTCTGAGGGCAGACGGGCCCAAACTTGTCAGCCACCTTGACACCGTGCCAGAGCGCGCCGCTGACGGGCGGCATGAATCGTAACGATCCGATCGGCGGCGACGCGTACGGAACACCGCGGAACACCTCGACGCCCTCGAGGTGCCGATCGAGGGTCACGATCACGCCCGAAAGTTCCCCGTACTTTGTCCTGACGATCCTCGAGCTAAGCTCGGCGCTGGCGGACGCCAGCACGAGACCGAGCAGCGCCAGGATCGACGACGTCATCTTAGTTCGCGCCCTTCAAACCCCGTCCCCACGCCTGCTGTTCACTCGATCCACTTGGAACATTCCATCCCCTGGCTTTAGCCGCCTGCCGAGGCTCGGACGTACGCGATCGTGCCCACCCCGTTGCCACGAGGATCGGTAGCGCGTCCAGGAGGCATCAGAAGTTGCCACGATCGACGCCAGGAGGATTTCGAAGATGGTAACAGTGAACGATCCGTACGAGACTCTGCTTCCTGGATCACGATCGACCAGCTGGACAGATTCACGTGATTCCTCGATCTTCGGAGGTTCTGCTGGCTTTTATGTTGCTCTTGGTACAGGGTTAGGGGGATTAATCGAACGCTACTGTTACTCTTTAAATTAAATCAAGTTGCTCAGCCACCTCTGTTTGGCTACCTCCGTCCGCTCGGAAAACCTGCTGACGATTTTCCGCAGGAAGTCAACACGCGTCGGCAGACATCCTTGATTCAGCGTTCTGAAGGGTAAATAGTGAAACTTTGCGCGGTAAGCCTCCTCCACGGAATTCCCGAGCTTTGTTTCCGCTACGCCTGGCACAATCCTCTTCCACTCACCGACGCGTATCCTGAAGATGGGATACCGCTTGTTCGACGATCATAGAGAAACGCAGTTCACCGGAGAATAGATTGTTCTTAGGTTGCGCTGGTCCTGGTCAATCCTCGAGAACCGAGTCTACCCTTTTCGTGGCCCTGGTGACCATTCCCAGGCTGTCTTTCCAGGCTTCAAGTTTATCGAAGCTGCTTTCGCTCGAGGATTGAATTAGCTGCGGGGTTTCATTTGGAACCCATTAGATCGAGTTACAGGAAGACGATCTCATTTCTAATGGCATGCTTGATGTGTCGGTACAGATAAAAAGCGCCTGCCCTAATGACGCCCAAGAGAAATCCACCCCTCGAGTGTTTACCGGTTCGCTTCATCCTTACGAGCCAGCTACTTCGAGAAGGCAGGGCAAAGAAGAGACCGGAAGCCGTGGAATTGTGTCCACCGTTACCACCGGACGCTTTATTGCCCCTTTTCGCGAGACCTCTCTGGACGGACCCAAGCTTCGCAAATTGCTGTTTCCTGCTGTCACACGGGCATCGCAGCTCTCGCGCACACCTAATTCTCGCAGAATCGTAGAAGAATCGACGATTCGGAGATTGGACGCGGAGAGCCGATCGGCCCCTAACATCACCATCGAACGTGGATCCTCGGCTGAGTCGGTGTAACTTTAGAGATCACCATCCAAGGATATCAACTCCGATCACTGGAGACTCGCGGAGAATCGGCACCGAATCACCACCGTCGCACTACATCCCGCTAGCATTGTCTCGATTGAGGGAGAAGAATTTCCATGCTCGATGATAACTCCGAGGCACTTAGTCTCGCTACACCGATCTCTCCCTGACCCTCGATTAGGTTAGTTCAAACTCCCCGAACCGACTGAGACGTCGCAGGGACGGGTCCCTCGATTTCAGGCTGCGTCTCAGCGGACCCAGCCGCGAAGAAGCAAGCGGATCCCCGTTGCCAATCCGCTACGGACTGGCTCGACGACACACGCGGACACTGGACCCCGGGCACTTGACACCGACGCTACCTTACGCACTTCACTCCCGTTGCGACCGGTGGTGATCGACGTCGCGTGGATCCAGCGGCACGACGTGAACCGATCCACGATGATCGCGGGGGTGAACGGAGAGGGTGAAAAAAGGTCGAGACGCGGCGGCAGGACGCGCTGGATCAGAGGAGCCGATGTTGCTGTCACTTCGACCTCGGGCAAACTGGCATCAAGCGACACCGCTCGTACAGAGATGCGCATGCCCCGCGCAAACGTTGCCCACTCTGTACGAGACATGGGCGTAAGTCCACGGGCTCGTCGATACGGCAGCATGGGATCGATGTCTGTGGAAAGCTGGTTCGTGTCTGGGACACGTTTGGCTGTTTGTTGCCACTGCGACGTCGCGCGCCGCTGGGACGAAAAACGCGATACAATTAGGACAATTAGCCCGATGATCGTTGCAACTGTTTCAGTGTTATGAGGGCCGGTGACTAGCGATGGGACCGAGTCCACTGTGAACGCTCGAGTCCGGATCAAAGCGAGACATTTGACGTCTGCGGTGCAGCGTCACAGCAAATTTGAGGAGACTAAAGCGACAACCAGAATCATGGCCTGCTCTCCCGGAGTGTATAGGGAAGTACCGAGACACTGACAACATCGACCGTGATCGCTACCACTTGAGTTCTATTTGAAACACTTTCCTCCAAGTTTTATGATCGATCAGCTTAAGTGCTACTCGCAATCCTCTTAAACTCATCTCAAGTCGCGCCTTGCATAGTATGGGCTGTACAGCTGACAGATTTATAAACGTTGCTTGAGAATATGCGAGACTGGGTGAAAGATGGCCGAGGGGGCTGAATATAATACAACTGCAGAACTGATACGGTCTTATCTGAGAGTTATAATCATGTTTGTGTTACATTGATCCTTTTCACAAACTGAACTAATATAACTGGATTCATATAACTGTTTGCAAACACAATTTGATATTCGGTGTATGCTCTCGCTGATTATTTTGTAAACACGACAGCCCTATGTTCTATGCGCCCCGAGTCATGTCTGCTTGCCCCCGCGGTGAAGGCTCTACGCGTTGATGTTTATTGTTAAAATTTTGCAGTAACTCCGCGACGCTCTTTGATAATAGAGATTAACGAGTACCTAACGAATGATATTTTACAGCTCAGATGACATTTCCAATATGATCATTCTATCTCACAGCAGGTAACTTTAAATTGGCAATTAGCAACGAGGTAACTATGGCTTTGCCTTAACAGATTTTAATCCACGGTAACTTTTATTTGACAAACGCCTGCATTAAGATTATAATTCGATTATTGTCCGTAGACCGTATCCATCGCTCTGAATGACGTTACGTAGATAATTTCGATCAAAAGAAAACGCGATGCTAAGGGAAAAATTGGAATATCAGCCACATAGAACGGGAAAACTTTATAACGAGAATTTCAGGGAAGAATGACTACAAGCGGTCGGTTTCTTCGCAAAGTTTCGCAATGTACTCAGCCTCGTCTTCATAGTTTACCGCGTAGTTATCCTTGTTAACAAACTTCGATGCTCGTCGAGCTCCCGTTTAAAAACAGACGGTGTCCCAGCTTTTGCACAGATGCGACTCGGGCTAGGCTTAGGAAAACGCAAAGTGTCTTTATTAAGAGCCCTCTTAAACGCGATAATACAGGCTGCACGAGTAGTCGCGAGCCCCTCGAGTCCAGGGCCCATGATTGGCGACACACGTCGCAGAAACGAGGTGGAAATCGATCTGATCGACCTAACCGAGGCGAAGAACAATAGGCACGGCGGTCTCATGCAACGAGATCGCGCAAGGGTTTAATACAGACGCTCTATCGTATCGTTGCTCGAAGGTGTTATCGCGAAAGCTGTCGACCGTAGCCACCCTGTACGACGAAGTTTACTTAACGTCGAGATAACGAGGCCGAGAGTGCCTCTCGGACGACCCTTCATGAATTACCGACTTAATTCTTCCGGGCACGGAGGTATAACGCATTTAACATCGTTCCCGTCGCGTCGTCGTTCTGGTGCGTCAACTTTGCCAATGCTATTAGCTCGTATCCTAAGGCTAACGTCAGCCTCGCGGTGCTCCCCCTAATCGCGAGGGCGCGACGGAAGCCTACGTGTTGTTGCTCGTCGAAAGCAATGCGTAATTCAATCAAGCACCCTTCTCACGAACCTTCGCCCCGGGCCATCAAGCGTTAAGATAATGGATCGATTGAAATATGATAGCATAGTAGGCGTGCGAAAGATGAGCCACTAGCTTGAGAAGGGCTTCCTACAGTTTTCAGATGCCTGAAAGTCTGTCGGGGCACAAGACACTGGCTGGATTCTCTGATTAACCATGTACTCCGTCATACTCCGTCTTATATCCTCGCGTGCAACCGCGATACATCTCGTACCGCGCGCTCAACCGCGTTAGAATTGGCGAATACAGTTCTCCGGCCACTAAAAATCGACGACCCGTACAGCCGACCTATGGTCACAGTTGACGGTGGCGTAGCCGAGGAAGAAAGTAGCTGACCTCCCGCCGCATGTTTCCGGTGACACGTACGCCACCCTTAGAACCGCCTTCGATTTATAATGATGCACGACCAGCATCCACAAGCGTGCCAGTCGTGTCGAATCCCTCTCCCGATGATAAATCTAGCCACTCTGAGCCACGGATTCTCTCTCCGGTGAATCCTCGTGCCTCGTGGTCTGCTAATAAATCGAGAAGTGAGCGTGTACGGTGTATACAACGGACTTTTCATATCGATTAGCGAGCGACCCTGTCGTCGGGAACTCGTCAAAGCTGAAAACGCAGTTTTTATGGGCTGCAGGCAAATGAATGTCGCGTAAAATCTGCGGGATCGAAATGCGCGTGTCCTATTTTTAAAATTGCATTCGGTAATCAACGAAAATTGTAAATGATTGTACCCTTCAGAGGTGATTATAACGGTCAGTGGCTTTAAATGACCATTTTCAATTGACGAACTTTATGGTCACTTTTAGGGGTGTCGTAAGCTTTATACCGTAAAGGATATCGAGGCTGAAGGCGCGGACGTATTTAGCGTCGCTTGTTGAGAATGCGTGGAGGAGGAATGATTGTCGAGGACAATTAAAAGACTCGTTTGCATTACAAAGGGCGCGAAGTCAATGGATGAACAGAGCGAGAAGGACAGGCAGGTCCCTGTCGAGGATGTGATTATGATTCACAGCGCACGCCCGTGAGCAGGAAATTCTGCCGGTGGATTCAAATCGTTATGACTTATTCATTCCCGTTAAAGTACCCTGTCCAGTGGATGTCGCGCGGGAAAAGTAGGGAAGAGGGAACGGAGGAATTTATCTGAACGAGGTTCATTCCAGGCCACCACGGTCCCTCCATAAGGACAAAGGACCTGTCTTGGAAACGGACAGTTCTTTACGAGGATCTCCTTGGTCCTGGCGTTTCACATCTCACGGAGCACAGCTCGGATCGATAAGAGTTTGAGGCGCCCTCAAATCTGTCTGTCACTATCGCACAGTTTTGGACGATCTACATTTTACTGACGCTGGCTAGAAGATGAAATGCGCAGCTTTTATTCTAGAGAACGTCATTTTATGGGAATTGTAAATGAAAATGTAAAAGTGGTTCCCACTGGAAAGATGTAGCGAGGGAGAAGTACCTAGCATAAAGTGTACCATCTTCATCTTCTCCATGAAAGTGCTTCATACTCAGGAGTACGTAGAAAAAGGCAATTTAGGTGTGCGTAGAAAAATGAAGCAATTATTAGCCGAGGAAACGTTCATCGACGTTAACCAGGTGGCGAATCGATTATTCTTTACTTGGAAAAACGCGATCCGTAGCAGGTGTCATTGTCTTCAGTTTCGCTCCGCGATTATTCCGCCGTCCAGTCTTACCGTTCTCGTCCATCAACGATTTTTCTCCGCGCGAGGGACGTCCTTTATGTCCAGGGCATAAATTAATTTCGTCGCGTGCGCTCAATCGTAGGACGTACCTCGGCTGTCTCGTAAATTTCTCGAAATTCAACGAGCGACGTGGAGGAAACGCGTCCATGCAACTGGTCTCTCCTTCCGAAGGTAGTTCATCGTTGTTGTATCGAGTGCTGCGCATAGTCAAGCGAGAAACAACGCGACTGTATCGAATGAAAGGGAGTTCCATCGATACGTAGCAAAGAATTTCAGTAATGCAAAACCTCCCTGAGAAACCCATCTCCATTCGACCCCCGTCTGTCCGCATTAATTAAGAGTCTTGACTCACACTCGAAGCTCTTCAACCGCGGCTACGTGAATAAAACACGCGAATAGGGATAGCGGATCGATCTAGCCGGATGCATCTTGAATACCGAAGCGTAAGAGACGCACACGCCGCTGGAGAGTCGAAACTTCCCAGCCGTTTGTGGATTAAGCACGTGGAAATGATGAAAGAAATTTCATTCACTTCGGAGAACGCGTTTACGATTCACCGTTCATCCCAACTTCTATGCTTTGGCAAGCGTTTACGCGTAGACGGACCTAGCCCGGACCTCTCGACAAAGCCTGGAGAGGCAGAGAATGAATTACAGCGAAGATTGGAGGTTTAGGAGTTAACCAAAGTGCTTTGCAGAGGAAGAAGGCGAGGATGCTCTTTACGTTCAATGCTGTACTTACGGCGATGTTTCATCAGACTCGAAGCGAATTCTGCAGTTGAAAAATACGATATCAGAAAGAAATTGGTGCGGAGAGGAGGAGGGAAAAATGTAGTAACTCGGAGAACGTGGCGTGGCGGGGCTGACTACGTCAGATCCGACTTCCGCGTAGTTCTGTATAATATTCGCGTAATCTATCAAAATCTATCGGGAGAGATGATGCTTCGACGTCCACTGTCACCTCTTCCGTGTCAAAATCTGTCTTCGTGTCCCGCGTGCCACAAAGTTGGCTAAAGTTCTTCGCGGTGGAAATTCGTGGCGGCCGATATGCGTCGGGGAAATGTAAGAAGCCACGCTGGACACCCTTTATTTAATAGAAATGTTCCCGCGAATGTATCGAAAAATAAAGCGCAATTTGTACATCGCGCGAAACAGTCGAGCGAGTTGGTAGCCGTGCGATCGGCGTCAATAACTGTTCTCCATCGGAGGAGACGGTATTTTCGTTCTTTACGACAGAGCTCGCTTCAAACGATTTCCCCTCGGCTCTGCTTTGAGTTATGAAAACACTTTTGGAACCTTGCGCACATTCTAGGGCGATGGCACGGTCGCAAAGGAACGATCGTAAACGGGATTTTTCTCCCTTACACGACGCTTCGTTTCCTTTCTCTGGATGCTGGGGCGTCTATATCTTGCCGTAGAGTGCGGTCATCAAGTACCGCGTTGAAATTACGCTGGTAGGCGAGTTTCATTGGCGACCCGAGATATTTTCCCTCGCGATCTATCGATATTTGTTCCGCTTGTTTCCGTATCAATGAGGATTCCGCCGTTCTGCTCCCCGATGGAAACACAAATGGAGCGAGTCGACCAGCCCCGGCAGTTCGAATTTGAAATAAAAAGACTGTTAACATCGGAGCCAGTATCGCGGGAACGGACTGCTGGATAATTGTACGGCGAATAATACGACGAGATCCAGCTAATCCCAGAAAAATCCGCCGTGAATGAAAGCCTTTCCTCCTCCTTTCATCCGTCGCGCCGTTTAATACTACCTGTTACGTACACGGCTCTCACTATTTCCTTCGAATTATCGCCTCGCCATTGGATAAATGTTATCCGACCATTCGATACAGATCCAAGTATTATTTCTCTCCAAGAAGGAACATAAATTTTAAGCGAACAAACCCGCGATACCACTGGGAAATTAATCGCTATTCCTCTGGCTGGGAAGGGTCACATCTGTTGAGATTCATTTAGAAAAGTTACGAAGACTCGTACCGGATGCAATAATTCGCAGCATTTTCCCTGGGAACTACGTTATCGACGCAATTCACTCGCGAAGAGCGGCGTGCTCTGTCGAGACGTCTCGTAATAGAGGAAAGGAAAAGCAGCGGATAGCAGGAGAGGAAGTTCAGGAGGGATTTTTCAAGGATTAGCAAGGGCCCGTACCTTGTTCGCGCTGTGTTCGGAGTACGTTTTTCCATGCGGCTATCGTTTCAACATGCCAGATATACGTGCACGTTCTTCGAGGTCCACCGGGCTTGGTTGTTTTTCTTCTGCGGATAATCCCGCGGGCGTTTTACAAGTGCTACATTATTTCCTGTCAGCCAGCGGGCGGGCTTTCTCTAAAACGCGGAGAGGTGTCCCCTTTTTTATATTCTGTCTCTTACATTCGCGGAAATGTTGGGAGTGTCAAAAGTGTGTACTGATTCTCTCGTGGACGAGCATCGCTCAACACCCCGAGGTACGATCAATCGAATATTCCGCAACAGTTAATCCCCCACCGTGGCTGCGAACGCTCGCATCTACAACAATTAAATGCCCGTGAACCCATGGGAGTATCGTTTAAGGGTCCGTCGATCAAGTAAACGCACATCCTGTACACGCGCAGGCCTAGACATGTATCTATGTATACTGGAATTGCTCAGCGCTTCGACGTGGCCGAACTTCAATCAGCCTCAAAATTCAACTATTCCAATCCTATCGTTCCGTTGGTTCACCGTCGATTGGCCAAATCAAACACGATTACCTGGCGCACGCCTCTCTTGTGTCCCTAATCTCATGAACCATGAAATCCCATCGGCTGCTGGTTTTTGGTCCGACTCGGTGTTTGATTCGAAATCGTCCCGGCGAACGAGGGCGGCAACGATTGCTGACTTTCCCTTTTCATTCCCGAAATAGATATAAACGTACATTTCGCTGGAGCACATCGACGAGCCGGTTGCCGCGCGTTTCCGGAGTAATTTTCGCCGGGGACGACTAGCTGCGCGAAAAAGACAATTTTGCAGCGGGTCGTTCATGAGGCGTCGCGAGTTATACGGCGAGTTGCTCAAAATTTCATGAGAGACTGGCAGCATAGGGGATGCACCGCGGAAACGTGTATAATCCACTTTCTCTGCAGATACCGAGGCCTGGGGAACCCATGTAACTTTCAGTATTACGAGCAGATTACGTTCCTTATCACGGCCACGAAACCGTGGATTTAAATGAAATTTAAATGAAATTTCGCCACGGGCAAGGTACACACGCGAATTCTTCTGATAAAATTCCCTGTCACCGGCGTCGCTCTGAAATCGCTTAAGGGGCGTCAAGTGGCCCGGGCATACTGTGCTCGCTGGATTTATTAAATCGGCAGCGAAAAATCTCGGTGGGAACGTTCCCGGCGAAACACCGGGGCGATGTAAAATAACGCTGGAGGAGGACGCGTGGGCCCGCTACGGATCCCGAGCATTATAACATTTCAGCCGTACACGTGAGTGGTGGAATAATATGGTAGACTGCAAGCGAGGCGTTTACGTAACAACCCCGGGTTTCAAGGAGATTGTAATTCTGCAGCGGACCGTGCGCTGGTCGAAAATTAGGAGCTTTCCGGAGTTTATAGGCCGTGCGGGTGAAACGTTTAGAGAATTGACGTTTCACGCAGAGCGCAACAAAGAAGGGAATCCGAGGGATCGGGGAGGGAAAGAATGGCAACCGCGAGCAGAGAAGTAGAACGCGTTCAATCCCGATTTTCACGAAAGAACCGATACCGAGCCCTTGACAAGCAGAGGAGCCAGAGGAACGCCGAGGCGGTGGTTATCGGGGCGCAGAATCTTGTAAAGTAGGTAAAGTATAACACGCTGGGAGTGAGAGCATGGGAAGCTTGAAAGAAGCCACCACGGGGGTCCCTTTCTTTTACTCCCTACCCTCTCCGCCAGTCGAAGAATCCAAGAATCCGGCCTTCCTTGTCAAGATCCCCCCCATCGATTCCTTGGATTTGAATGTTCGACAATCCAGGCACGAACTCCCTGCGTCACACTCCGTCGGCTTTCTTCCCTCCCGTCGAATCTCTCCCGCACCCTTCCACTCCCGGAGGTCTACCCTGCTCCAATGTCTCCTGTTCCTCCCTCCGAGGCAACTCGCAGCCCTATCTACGATATATCGAAAGACTGGGTAGTGTCCTCTCGGACGACCCCATCGGGCTTTTCGATCGTGATTAATTCGTCCCCTGATATCGATCAGGGTAAAAGGAAAGCGATACGCCGGCCACGAGCTCCTGGGTATTCAGAAACAAATTTTATGGGCAACTTCTTCGTAGCCTCGCTAATGTTTCGTGGAACGGACGTTCTACGATTTCCACTCTATTTAGTGATGATGCTGCAAGTATTACCTTCAGTTTCAACGAATTCACAGATTTTCCGAGAGGAACCAGCGACGACGCTACATCCCCCAGAGGCTGCACCCTTTTCACGCTTGAATGGATAATGCAGTCTATCTCCACACAGCTCGCGCAACTACGCGTCGTAAATAAATAAGTTTCCCTGAATATCTGGTCGCGAGGGCTGCGCGGTTGCAGCCTCCATGTCGAACCAGCAGCATGGAACTCTCAAAACTAAGATTCGTGAACTTGGCTCGCGTACACGGCCAATAAAATCGGCGGAATAAATGGAACAGGGGGGTGCAACCTTGATCGAACCCTGTGGATCCACTGCGGAGCCCCTCCCAGCTCGTACTCAACCTAATTTACGCTTTCCAACTTTCCTCCCACACTTCCGTTCATCCTCGCTTCGTATTCAACCCCCGCTTCCAGCGACTTTTCAGTCGCCTTTTTCCCACAGTTTCAAACTAACCCGTAAACTAGTTCCCTTTAACGTCGTTGCTTGTCCTCCGCCGTATCTGCATCAGCTGACTGTAAACAGGGTTAAAGATTACATTCGGCGTTCGTCAAAGGGATGAAAATGTTTCGCGTGAATCGAGTGACCAACTTTTCTCCGTGCCTGCAGTTGAGGGAAAAGGTGACTTGTCACATCAATTTATTTGAAGGAGGGAAGATACAGTTTTACTTGGCGAAGAGCTACGACCATTCAATGGAGCAGACTATGATTCCTTAACTTCGATAAAATTACTTCAACGAAAATGAATCGGAAGTTGAGACGAGTGTAACCGACCGCGAACGGCAATGACTCTCGCGAAGATTCGAGTTGATCAAGGTAACCAAAGTTCGCCGAAAAAGAATGTAGGTTGGATTCAAGACGGCCAGGGGGGGAAGAAAACGAGGGGAACAATTTCTAATAACGCGACTTGGCGAGTTAAAAGTTGGGTAACCGCCATGCCGTGCCGTCTTAAAAATGGAAGGTTAATTATCCGCCCCCATCGTCCGCGGTTCCCGTTGCTTTCCCATGGTCATATTTTATAAAAGAAGAAACTTGCTGCGACCGAACCACGGTCTTCGCGGCAACCTCTGAGAGTGCATTATTCAGGGCTGGATGGCGGCCCGCAATTAGACGCATTTAGTACTTCGCTGGGTGAAGTTGCGACAGCTTTTCTTGCACGATTTCTTTCGCAGGTACCGTCCCACGACACTTGCTTGATTTACAGACCAGTCGAGTTACTGCTGTCTATTTTTCCAACGACCTGGTCTCCCAGTATACTCGACAACTTACTAAGCACATAATGTGAAAGGAAGACAGGGTTCCCAAGTAGGAAAGACAATTATGTCTCTCGTTCGACCGATTTTCCTGTCCGTGGAAAAAAATATTTGCCCAGGAAAGAGGGCGAGGCGGATGATTTCCAGCTGGACTGAACAAGCCAACTTCGAAGACGGATAAATTCTCCGGGGATTGGCATGTATCACGAACGAACTGTTTACGCACCACATGCTATTTATCTTCATATCGCAGGCGTTTGTTCTACGATCGGTAGCCAGAGAAACAGTACGTTTCACCATTGTGTATGCATAGTGCTTCGGTTGAGAGAGCCTGTTGGAAAATATTGGAAAACTTCGCGGATGTTGTTAAGATGGAGCACTGCATTCAAATTAATTGTGGAGTTTCATTCGCGGCGGTCGAGAGTTTCCCTTGTAAATACCAAATATAACGCTCGGCTGCCTGTTGGACGCAGTGCAGCAGGCGCTGGGTTGAAACTTGAAACCGACGAAATAGTTCGAATCGTGCAATTGATTCCATTGAAATGATCAAATTATATGCTCAATTATATTCGTTAATTAAACGGCGCTCTTGATTGTTGTTGCGTGGCTATAGGGGTGGGTATATGCACCGCGAAGCGTATCGTTAAATTTTTCGAGCCTCCTGTTACCATGGAGGGGTCGTGCACTTCCCTCATCATGCGTCTCGAGGACCAAGTAAATTCATTAACATAAATGAGGTGTTTTTGAAGGGGAGCCACTCATCGACGAACTCCTCTCGCTCCAGGACTTCTCCAAGCCTTCTTATCGGTGCTTTAACACGTCGTTACGTACACCGACGGGAGACGCGTGCGCGTGCAAACTAATTCGGAAGAGAACATTTCTAATCTCCCTTCAGCTGTCGAACGTCAGCTATTATTTCCTCGAATTTCTTATCAAAAAAATTTTCTGGAAGAGAACCTCGGGAACCCGGCCCATAGACGCGTGCACGAAAATTTTATGGGCGATCGTGAGACGTTGCTCCGAAAATAAAAGTTTCAGCTTGTAACGCAACCGCCCGGCGGCGCTTCCTCCTCAACGTATTCGTGTTTTAATTTTAGCACACACGGACTCAGTCCGCTCGCGAGTTCCATCGAGGCGAAACTGAGTTCGCGATATTCGACGTACGTTCAACGATTCCGGGCGTTAATTCGGGGAAACTGGGAAGCTGAGGGTCAGCAAGGCTCTCCTCTTTTTCATCGTTCTGATTGCAGCTTGTCATGAAAGGGGGGCTTGCGTGAACGTGTTCACGTTTATTTCAAATATTCTCGTCCCGAATTCCATCGAGATCGGTCTACGTGTTTTTGTTGCTCAAAGTAAAGCGAGTGGGCTGGTGATTAGTTGAACTATTCGCCGGTCGATTTTCATCGCGGTTTATTGTTAGAAATATCGACAGATCAACGACAGAACAGAAAGCGGCATAACGCGGTCCAAGAATATCCGTGTCGCTTGGAGCAAGGGCAGCCAAAAGTTCAATATCCTCGACAAAAGCAACGCGTACTCTCCCGCCCTTATCGCAACGGATCGCTAAAATATACGATAAATCGCGACCTACGGTTTTCCTAATACCGTCAGTTTCTATTCTACCACGCCAGAGCGAAAGCTCTCTAGCGAAATCACGCGTTCTCGCGATTGAATTCGGTATTGCGCATTCATCGAGAAAGCTCTCGCTCTCACTCGACGTAATGTGATTCGGTTGCGTGTAAATCGCGTCGGGAAGATCGATAACCGTCGCGTAGCCGTGAAACTTTACGCTGAGGTTATTAAAAGAGAAATGAAAAAAGGACCCGAGCGTAGAAAAGGTGGGAGAGGAAAATCACCAGGTGGGATTTATTCGGCCGACAATTAGTCACGATGTAAATCACGGGTACATTCATAATTTAACGCTATTGACCGCCTTTAAACGCGCGTTAAAACGGCTCTGGTTTCAGTTCGCCCCCCACATAATCCGGTTTTCCGTTTCGCGCGCGTGGCAAAGTTTTTTCGTAAATTTCGTTGAATGATTTCCACGACGAAACAGAAGCGCTTTTGATGGCTGCTTTTTCAGAGGCGTGAATGCAGTAAATTGACACTTTTCCCGCCCGGTTCGCTCGCCGCCGCTGGACCTGGTGTCCCACACCAGTCGTATTTTTATTTCTTTCAATTAGTTCGTTGAATTAATTATTTCTGTCGATGGTATAGTATCGACTTGCTGAGAATTTCTTCTTCGACCCGTCTTCGGTTAAAACAACCCGAGATCGTTGAAGAAAAGGAATTCTTTTAACGACATTACAACGAATACTCGTTTCATTATCTGTCCCTCGTAAAATGAATGTGTTCTGAACGCTGCCATCACAAAGAGAGCGAATGAAATCCGCCGAACAAAAGGTGGAAGCATTAGGGATTAAAAATTCATGAAAAATCTCATTAATCCTGGCTTGAAAATGTTCTACAGAGGAAGAGGAGGAACTTGGCGTTCTAGCGCGAACGTGCGCGAAGTTTACCAACAGAAGGAGCGTTCTATTTAGGTCGAAAATAGAGTGCGTGCACGGCCCGCTCTTTTTCTCTCTCTTCCTCTCTCCTCGCGTACGTGCGTTCACCCTTGTTCAGTCCCAAGAATATCTCCGGTGGAGGACAGCGTTAGAGAGTCTTCTTGCCTGCTTTTAATCGCCATCAGGCCGGTCAACGTAGCACGAAGTCGAAGCTGCGGTGCTTTCGTGGCCTGTCACCTATATTTAAAGCGGCCGTGGCGGAACGAGAGTCTCCTCAGACGTGAAACTGTAGAGCTTGACTCTGAACTTCCCGTTCCGTTTGATCGTTGGACTTAGAAGGTGCGACGAAGCAGTGCAGTGCCGCGGGATTGTGAATATTTCGGTGAAGATTTAGCAGACAGTTAAAGAAGCTCGACAAAGACTGGACCGGAGGGGCTCGCGAAGATGTGACATCGGAGAAGCTGTCAGTGCATCGATCGGCAGCAGAGGAAAGGAGACCAGGAAGTTGTCGACGAAAATGTGAGACACGCGCGCACGTGGTGCCAAAACTGACTCGAAACGATTTTGGCACGGCGCGGCACGGGGGAAGATCGTGTGCCTTTCGTCCACCAGCGACGGGATAGTGCCGCCCGTGAAAGCTAAAGCCCCCGAGCGATAACCGAGGAGCAACCGGCTTTCCCTCGCATCCGGTGCAAGAGCGGAAGAAGCAGAAACGTTGAAAAATTATTTTTATCCCGCTGCTCGACCGGTTTCGCGGCGCGTGACTCCGTCCGGGCCAGCCGAGTCACAAGGTGTTCCCGTGGAAATTCATTGCCACGCGTTCCCGGCCATCGAACGACCAAACAAATGTCGAGGATGCTGCGTTTGGAGCTGGTAGGTCTCGTGCTGTTGGCCTGCACCCAGATCCTCACGGAGCACCGCGATCTTTACGAGTCCAGGACCCAATATGGCTACCACTCAAGGTTCCACGAGCCTCCGGAACGTCCGACAAGAGAGGTACGGGTGAAACAGGGACGTTTACGGGGCAAGGTGGCCCAGCCGAGGACCAATCACGATCTGCAGTCGGTCGACGTTTTCCTGGGTGAGTGTCGAGTCTCCAAACACCCTGCTAAATCTCATTGCATCCACTCCCGCGGATGGTGGATCGCATACTTGAATCGAATACTGGGAAAGTTTCGATTGTCACGGGATTGTTAAACAGTCTTGATTGTCTGCCGTCGCGCGCGAACTTTCCGAAGTAACAGTAACCGGGGAATATGTGGCGTTAATTCCATCACGCCTCGGCGAATCGTATCTGTTTAGCAGAAATTTGTAAATTAATTTCGTTCTGGGAGGAAATTTGATACCATGAATAAACATGAATCATATCCGAACGAATAACATGCGCGGGGACAATATTTCATTTCATTCCCTGCATGAATATCGATTATCTGAAAGGATTAGTTGTTTAATACTAACGAATGTGACCACGCGCCGGCGACGCTAACGGTGTGAAATAAATAGGCTAGTAAAGTTGACTGCCTACTCTAACGGACAGAAATTCTCTGCGGTAAAAGCGGAGGCAGGGTAACTGCCGAAAGTAAGGTGGAATACGTGTTTAAATCTCGGAATAGTCAATCACGAGCATTGAAATCCGTTCACAATCATGGTTAAACGGCGAATGGCAGTAAGTTCCGAACTCTGGGCCCAATCATAGCCCCCTCCGCCCTTTCCCAATCGAGCCCTATCAGTCGGGGGAACGATAGTGCGCCACGATCCCCAGTGCCAGCCCGCCGATGGTTGCTGAACTTTGGTCAGCGAACGAAAGTTTCCACTCAGCTGCATCAGCTTCCCTGCTGCATTACCACGATGTATCCGCGCTCCGAGAATCCCGATACGTCAAAGGCTCCGAAACGAGAGGCCGCGCTGGCTATTTCAGGTACAGACGCTACCCTTCCCCGTCCTTCTTCCATCGCGCGTATACCGCCTCGCTCGTTCGCACGCCAGCCTACAGCCGTGCACTTTCTCGAGTTCTACGAGAGCCCCTGACATTCCTTGGCAACGATTCGTCCTCCACCACGATCGCTCGCAACGCGTTTCGTCGCCTGGAAGCGACCTTACCGCGGCGAGGAATAATCTCCAATTATGCGGGGATGATTCGACGCTGTTTGGAAGCTGTTTCGATCTCGCTGAGAAAGAAAACCCGTGGCAAGACGGGTAATCGAGAATTTCAAAGTCGCTCCAATTTCGCCCATACGTTTCTAATGCCACCGTTCACAATCAGGCTTTTCGATTTGTACCCACCGCTCAGGCGACGCGCGATTTAATATTTTACGTAGGAAACGGGGGCCCGAGAATCCAATTTACCCGGGAATTGGATGAAATGGATCGCCGTGATCCTTGCCGCCAAGGTGGAGCGTGTTAACACGACTGCCGGACGAACGCGATCAATTTAATCGATCCGAGCATGGTCCAATAAAACTTTACGGTGATTGCCTTGGCGATAATTCGCGCCAGATCATCTCCAGCCGAGCTCCCCTCGCTAACAATAAGGACTTTCATTTGCCACGAGAGTTTCCCTTGATATATCGACTATTTACTGCGAATGCAACCGCGAACGGGAAGAATATTTCGCCTCTGTATTCCCTCGGTGCGCCAGACAGCTGACTAAAAATTCTAGGAGGCAGTTGTTTTGGTCCAACTGCAGTTCCCGATCCCCTTATTACCCATGAAGCCTGGCGGTGCCTGCCGCGCTCGGAAAATGGTCCCAGTCAAGCACTGGTGAGCTGGGTCGGGTCCCCGGGATCGCCAGCTCCCGCTCTGAGCACGTGCTTCCGGGGAATAATCTCCCATGAAACAAGCACCGTGCCCCGGGGATTTACCAATTGACAATCATGCTAGCCGGGTACTCGATGTTCCAGGAGTGCCGTACGCGGAGCCTCCGGTGGGATCCTTGAGATTCTCCCCGCCGAGATCGCCGGAACCGTGGCGCGGTGTGAGACAATCCCTGGAATTCGCCCCCGTCTGTCCGCAAGTGGTGCCAAAACTACGGGACGAGGTGAAGCCAGTTCGTTACGAGTACCTGGAGAAGCTGTTGCCGTATCTGAAGAACCAGAGCGAGGACTGTCTCTACTTGAACGTCTACGCGCCGCACCAGCCCGAAGGTAAGCGACCCCGTAAATGGAGATTAATTGTTTCCAAGATCCTTGAGCTCCCGATGGCAGTTCGGAATCGAGTTACCGCCCCGGTCGAAGACTAGTTAGGTGTTTCGAACGTGTCTTATGAGCGCGTGGATTCGTTCGTTCAGACCCAACTGTTAATGAGTTCATGAGACATCCAATTTCGGGCTTGAAGAACGATCTGTAAGGCAGGTATATCGCGCCGGATAGTAATCGGGGCTGAGACGCCAATTTCCCGGGTCAGCGGGAAATTAAGTGAGCGTGGATGTCTGGGATTGCGAATGTATTTCATTCCTGACAATTGCTGCCACTTATCTCCTTCGGCGATTGTACTCGGCAGTAATTAAATATTCCTCAAAATATGCTTCGGGCCAACTTTATTACCTTGTAAGAAGAATACCGTGCTATTATAAGAATGGCACGTCAAAGTGACGAGCGTTCTTCGAATACCACCCTCAGCTTTATGAGGAAATTTTTTCCAAAAATTCCTGCATTCCCGAAGCTCTTTAATGGCAGACACTTCCTTATAGCTGAATTGATAGTGTACTAAATTTCTATGGCGCTTGCGAACAGAATGATTGATATTCCTAATGTGTAATATGTCCTGTGAGGAGTATAATATCACACCTGATTTAAACAGAAACAGTGTGTGTATGCGTTTCCACAAGACGACGATGTTTTACATTCTCCCGCACAACCGTTGCGACTGGATACATAGGAAACATCCATTCAAGCGGCAGTATTTATCACGAACTTTCGTGTATGTCGGCAGTGCGAGCGTCCACGCAGCAGATGCACGCGTCGCTCTCGTTCAAATGAGTCAAACGCAAGGAACAGGGAAATCCTTTCACAAGAGAACGATAAAGTATCAGCGGTGGACATCCTTTGAGTCAGAGCTGGGAATTAACTAAATAAAAAGTTATTTAAATAATGGATTCAATAAAAGTTATTTTAACTTTAGATTATTTGACGGATAAAGTTATTTTTTTATTCGTCAAGTGTATCGACTCGGGGGTCGAATGAAATTTTCAAATTTAACTTTAACTTTAGGTTTCTCCGATACATGATGAATAATTTTTTTAACTTTTATTTGATACTCGTAATTTTATTTAAATAAAAATTTACATATTAAACGCTGAATAAACGGGGCGACTGGAAATAAGAGTTTGAACAGTATTAGGGCGCGTGGTATTTACGAAAATGGATAAAAATTCGTTCGGATAACAAATGTTTGATATCCAACCCAGTCGGACTGAATTGGAATCCGTGGCTCTATTAACTAATCCCTTTCGTGAAAACGGTTTTCCGAGAGTCTTAACTGTATGACTGAATTCAAGCGCGCCATGTACGTCTGAGAGCTTAACCGTTTCCACCTTCCCTGTCCCCTTCAAGAAGCTAATTAAAAGTAATCCCTCGCGTTTGCGATGAGCAGTTAATTAGGGAGAAAAAATTGTGGAGTGCGACGTCGATTATTCCACCGGGGATTACGCGAGATTTCCTTCCTTTTCCTCCTGCCCAACGCTGCTGAAAACTTTCGTCTCTTTACCTCGCCCTCGTGGCAAGCTTCTTTTTTCTGTCGCGTCGCAATCAACATTTATTTTTCTCCGCTCCGCAGATAAGGCTAAGAATTAACCAGCAGCGGGTTTGTTTAGCATTGAAGAGTAAGTATTATTAGCTGCTGGGTGTACACTTCTCCGGTGCGAAACCGGGAGGAAAAATGTTTTCCTTTAGAATCCTTGATTTCCTTCCCCAGGAATCCGCGGCGCGTCTCAATATCTGACGCGCGAAATAATTGTGGCAATCTATAAATATTTCCACTTATTGTCCGTTAATTGCGATTCGAAGTCGCGTTGCATCCGCTGGGATAAAAAAAGAAAAGAGGAGCCGAGCTGTGTGATTGGGCGGTGCGTTGAGGGAAACACGAACGGTCGATGAAAGATGCGGCGGCGTTGCAAATAAATTGGAACCGTCCGGCTGGGGGTTGCAAGGGCTGTTCTCAGCAAGATATATATGGCCCTCTTAAATACTGGAACGAGTGGTGCTGGACGCAAGGGTCGGGGATGGCGGACGTGGAGGAAGCCGCTTTCAGCGGGCTTGCGTCTGCGATAGGGCGCGTGCCCCCCTCCCCCCCCCCCCCCGCGAGCTTGTAAAATATCGGGAAATTCATTAACGGTCGATCTGCTGGGCTTGGTCAAATAAATTTCGCGCACGGATGAAATTTGCTGCGGCTGCACGCTGGCGCGTTCACATGAAAGCAGACAGCGGCGTCGATACCCCACTGTTTCTCAACAGCTTTGTCATGATCAGGATGCTGTAGACGTTATACTGCCAATCCCTTTCTGCCTCTTACCTCGCCCAAGGCTGCAGTAATAAAGAATATCACGTTGAACAGCGTGGCAGTCACATAATTGGCAGAATTTTATTGTTTTAAATTATCGTTCTATTGTAGGGTGACTGTACCTAATATCGCCACTGTTCCTAATGTCGTCACCCGCTGTATCTCGCAAAGTAAGAACTAAAATTGATCGATTATGCACTCAATTAGTACCTAAACATGTGTAGGAAGACATACTGTAATTGCAGCGTCATGTGATCGACAATTACAGAAGGGGAAGGATTTTAAAGAATCTCCATAGTGTAGAAATTTATTGGACTGCCACAATTTCACATCCCATTCGGAGAAGGCATGTCTAATAATTCCGTGATTGCAATTAAAGAATATCTACTAGAAATATCTAATTAATGATGTACGTAAGGAATGAAATCGATTCAAATATTTTCCGTGATGAAAATAGTGTTTTTCTTTTAGCAGAATAGGTGTCCTTGATACCGCCTACCGAAGAACAATGGTTTCGATGTAATGTTTGTTACAGGTGTGGTTACGAAATGTGCCGAGCAATCGAAACAAACATTATTTGTCCAATATGTACATGGGAACGTAAAAAATAAAATATTTTAAAAATCTATATTCTTAAATTTCTATATTTTTCTAATAAAAATAAAATCAGAGATTGATAGAAATACAATTATAGTGCAAAAAATAATAAAAGTACATGTGAACATGACTTTAAAAACTCACGTATACATGAATTAATCAATATTTCTTAAGGTGGCGATATTATGTTCACTTTTTCAGGGCCCGATTTTTGCATGTTTTACGTTTTTTGAGTCAGAATTAAAAATGTGTAGGTTTTAACGATTCTATCTTATGCTACATGAAAGATGAATAATTTCTCGTTACTTTGAAACGAACTGTATGCAAAAATATCAATTATTTTTCAATTGACAGCGATTTAACTTTTGCCCGGAGATATTAGGTACAATGACCCTACAACATGGACGAGTACCGAAAAACTCAATGCCGTGGTATTTCAGACAAGAGTGAAACTACTTGCGTTTGATCACCACTCGTGTCCATAAAGCTTTTTAATTTGCCTTTACACAAAATTCGGTAAAAATATAATAATCCGATCAGTCTATAACGCTGCAGGTTGACTTTTCAAAGCGAATTCGACTCATTCAACTAGCCAAACTCGTATGATATCGTCCCAGAGATGATTCTGTTTTAACTTTCGCCGAAAGCCACTTTTTTGTATCATTTGTACGAGTAACTTCATTTCGAGCTGGCAAATGACGCGAAGTTGACCTGCGAACCACGTAGCCGCCGCGCGCCGGTAACAACCTTTTCGGTTCTTTTATACGTGGAAATGAATCGCACGGTGCCACGAGCGAACCATGCTCGGGGAATAATAAAGAATCAACCGTTTTTATAATGTAGATACTGCATGATGCGCGTATACGTGAGTAGGAGCCTGGGGAAATTCGACAGAGGCCAATTAATCTTGGAATAACTGATAAGACAGCAGGCTTCTGGGTTGCGCTGGTACGATTCCTCTTCGCGATACCCTCGGGGAACAGGGAGAAGAGAAGGGACAAGGGTGAACAGGCTGGGCGAAGCAGTTTGGAGAAGTAGTGCCAGGTGTGTAACCGGAAACACGTCGACGCTGCTCGATTCTCTTCGCGTGGTTCCGCGTCGTTCCGCGTCTACGGATTTCCGCCAAATTCAATTTCTTCGTCGGCCTTAATCCTTGCCGTTCGCAGGATGCTCGTTGATCCCCTTTGTCCGACATCGGAGTATCGGATCCCCGTAATCCTGCGCGGAGACAAATTTAAGGCAGGACGGGGTGCTCGAGCAAATTTCGTTTCCTTCCTCGGAGCGTCGCGCACTTTGATCCCTGGAGCTGCCGTGGAAATCGCGTCTATTGCTTCTTCACCCTGTTTAAACGCCGATCCGAAAACAGGGTGTCCTTGCTTTCATTTCCACCACGCGCCCGTTCCCGTCTCCATGTTCGAGTTTTCTTTTTCTCTTGAAATCGCTTCAAGAACAGGTAGCGGCAATCGAGGCCGCGGGGATTAGGTAGAACGGTCAATGAGAATCGAACAGGTATTGTAATTGGGGGTGCGCGGGATAAAGGCTAAACGGAACGGTCCTGGGGATCAAAAATCTATCGGGGGTGTTGAAATTGAATTTTACTGCCACCTTTCATTTCAGCTCTCTTCTTACTTTCTCTTTTTCCCAAGTTGCTTTCTCTTTGCTTTCCTACGTTCCTGGGAGGACGATTTTCTTGGGTGCTTCTAACAGGTATTGGTACATTTCCATACATGAATTTTCATTTAAAACGAAACGGCACTAGTTCCCTCGCAAATTTTCCGCATTTTCCGCAATCAGCAAGCTACGTTACACGCAGGCTGTCCCTCGGGCAGAAGTTGGAAGAAACACGCCCGAATCCGAGCGAGGAAAAAAGCAGAGTTGCTGCGCCCGGCGAGCAGAAAGTTTATGGATTCCAAGCTGAGTGCCCTTCTTCAGGAAAGCGGTCGCCGCGCAAATTCCTCAGAAGTCAAAAGTCCAGTGAACCGAGGCGAACCTCTGAATCAAAGACGACTAATACACAAGACCTCGTTAAGAAGACTTTATAATGACCCTGGCGAGCCGTGGAGTAGCTTAGAGAGCAGCATCCTCGAATGGGGACGTCGCGTCAAAGAAGATTCTTGACAAGGTCATCGAAACCTCGAACTCTCCATCAATTCACCGGGTTCGACCCACTTGCCGTTTCCATCGTTGCGATCGGAAATGGCACGAAACGTTCTCACAGCGGCGCCGGCGTTCAACTCTATCACCAGCGCCAACTTATTAATCAAAAGCAAACGACGATCGTCCGTCTGCAGGTGAGCCCGAGTTTCGAGGTTGAGAATGATCCGAGACGGAAACGTGTGTTCGAGTGCCACTCAGCTGACTCGAAGCTTTTGTGCAGCCTTGTCCTCGCGGGCTTCCAGATGGTTCAGTTCTCTTTGTACCGCGTTTTATTTCACACCAGACAGACCGACAGAGACACCATCCTGTTTCTTTCATTCATTCCCGTTGCCCTTTCCAACGTCTGTCTCAGTTATTACCAACTTGATGTGGTAATAATCCATTTCCCAGTAGATCTGACACCACTGTCCCGATGCAACTTTGAAAAAAACCGATTCCCAGAAATGCCGACGAATTAGTAATCACCGCAAATCCATCGCCAAATAGGCCTGATCCCGCTCGCTTCTCATTTCGCTGCGAATGTCCCTGCCGCGAAATTTGAATTTCCTTTGAAAGTTGTGCTAATTGAGCGTCCACATCCCATCATCCCGCTAAAATGTTTCGCGAGCAGTTACCGGCTCATTTGCCGGGCAACTGCGTTGGAAAGCGACGCGAACCGTCCCCTATCTCCGGAACAGAGTGTAACGAATGAAATTCCGCGGCCGCCTTTCCCCCGTTGATACTACTAATTAATAGTAAATCAGTCTGGTTGGGTAATGGATGACGTTTTACCAGGTTGCATCAGCGCACGTCGGCGTATCGCGAATAACAGGCGTGCTCCATGTCGGGCCGATAACGTCGTTATCAGTGCATATGGGTTTCAGGGCCCACGTGCGTTTGTCATATCTGCAGCCGTGACGTCGGCGTCGGGGGTTGGCGGTTCGGAAGAGGGTCGAACGACAGAAGAGGAGAATAGTGGCCGTTCATGCATCCTTCTGCCGCTCTCCTCCATTCCAACGTCCTCCCTGTCCCTCGAGGGTGGCGTTCCAGCATTAGAGGGTTACTTGCATCCTACACCTTAATATGGAATTTAAACGGGACGGGAGGTCTTTCTCCTTTTCACACGCGCACACGTGTTGATAAAGTTTCGTGGAAGGTCCTCGGTGTATCGGGAAACCGTAGCGGTTTGTCTGGCCTCGCGGACGTCCGAATCTTCCTCTGTTTTCCTTCGTTTCAACAGCCGACGAAATAAGTTTCCACGCGTTCGCGCTAACTTGGCACAGCTTCGTAAATACCGCGAGTTCTCTCTCCCTGCACGAACGGCTGATCAAATTAGTTTGCATTTTCGCGCTGGGAAACTTCCAACGTTTGTTCCGAGCTCCTTCCTTTCTGGTGGATTCTTTTTAATGGGGCGGACTAGGGAACTTTGTGATTTTAAGCCAGGGAATTTAAACTACCAGAGTCTCGCGTCTATTATCGTGATTATTTCCTTCTCTGGAAGCGAAGAGTAAAGTAAATCGGTGCTTTGAAGCTTCATTACTTTGCGCGAGGTGATTCAACGCGAAGCAGGTAGAGATGAAAGGTATTTCTAAATCAGAATGCGTTTATAGAAACGCGGAGGATCACTCGTTAGGATCTGAGCGAAAGAAGCGGGGAAATGTTCACGAGGGTTTTCAAGGATGTTCCCGATGCTCGGAAATTTCAGCGACTGTTCCTCGAGGAGCGTCTTCCAACGACGAAAGTAACTCCGATAGAGAATATCGCGTTGGAATAGATCAAAATCTGGACCACCTGAGTTCCCGAAACGGAAATTGAATATCTAGTCAGACTGTCGTACATCACGTCGCTGCGGAAGCAATGAAAATCGCGGGGGAAGATGAAACACTTCCCGGACGGGAAGTATTTTTCAATTCACTCGATAATATTCTCCTACCTCCATAAGATGGTCGTCCGTCACTTTCGGAAACAAACAGATTCAATCGCGAGTGTCCTCGGCATTTCATTCGGCTGTCCTACATTAAACAACGAAATCGAAAGCAACACAGACTTTTATAACAAATTCTATTAACATCGCGAGGCAATTGGTCTTCCCAAAAGAAGGAAGATCGATTCACATGCTCGAAGTTCAATCGAATCACTACATCGACATCGTAGCAAACTAAGTTCCTTAAAGTCTGACGCTAAAGTCAGACTAGCCGTCTGACCATATACAGGCGCTTTCCACTTGGCGCAGTATCGTGTCGCAGGTTGCACGAGGATGGGGCATGAAAAAAGAATTACGCGAGAGGCGATGTTGAGGAAGAATGCCGGGTCGTGAAGAAGTTGGTCCCGTTAGTGGTGTTATGGGATCGAGCCGGGAAATTGGCTTTGTTAAGACAGGGAGTCGTGCGTTTCCTCGCGTCGTCGAGTTTTCTGAAATACTTGCACGCGTCACTTAAAAGGAACGTATAATGGCTTGTGTCGCGAAAGTCCTTTCCGTTACGACACCTTCTCTCGTTACAACAAGCATTCTCGACATGTCACGTGTAACACGCAAATATATTAAACGCCAGCTACTTGCCTCGCAACACACACTATTTCTCCCAATCAGCTGGAGTATTGGACATTTCGGAAACGTGAGAATTCAAGAAGCTGCGGTTTTTTTTTTAAATACGAAAAGAAAGGGAAAAATGATCCCTCCGATTGGAACATTTGCCAGGTCATCGACTTCATCGGGTGCAGTACCGCGGGAAAACGTTAAACGATCGATTATAATGAGGGGTAGGGACCAATAGTCGGTAACGATGTGCAGCAAAAACGAATGAGCCTTCAACTGCTATATATAAAATTTGTCTAATGGTTCAGAGAGCGCGCCATGCCGCGCCGCGCCGCGTCGTCCCCCTTACTCCATCCGCCCTTTCTTTGCTCTATTTCCAGCACGATACCTCCGCTCTTTCGCCTGGCAGCTGACCTTTCTTTCCTTTTCCCTATCTCTTCCTTTGTACCACGGCCACCCCGCCGAGCCCCTGCTGCTCCTTCACCACCGACGCCTTCTTCCTTTCTCGGCGAGTGCGCCGGAGAGTTTGAAAGAACTTAAAATAAACGGCGCGCACCGGCTACCGTTCCTCTCACCGACCGACAATACTTCCTACCGTTTCTACCCCTATCATTGTTGCTTCTGGAGAGCCGAAACTTTTGTCCCCGTCCACGCAACTTGCCCGAACAGTGGCCACCAGAGCAGCATACGTGCGCAAGGACATGTTTGTGCGACCTTAAGTTTCACGTTTTTCGCGATTTTTTTATAGAAATTTGTATTTAAATTTGCGCTATCTATGTGGCATCGTAATCGAGGGTGCCATTTATTCGCGCTCGAGACGCTCGCGCCCCACTTCTGCTTCCTCTCGAAACGTAGACTGGATAATGTAACGGAGAACAGAGGAAACAGCTTGCGCGCCTGTAACCGGTCTTCTTAAAACGTTCGTTAACTAAATAGCACTTTAGCGTATAGCTCATTAGTCGGTAATAGTAATTTCCTGGAACGACGCAGCGGAGGGTTCGGGATCGGAGGCGCACGTCTTGCGAGGTAGCAGACACTGCGGGCGTTGCGGACGTTGCACACACGACAAGCTCGACGACATTCACCGGCCACCCGGTGAAACCAAACGTCTCCCGGGACCCGCGGCTATTTGCATTCCCTATCTCCGTAGTTAATCGTTATTCGGTAAACAACTGTCCGTGCCCGGACTGGCGCAGCCCATCCAGATTGACACTCCCATACAGAGTGGTCCGTTTCGACCTAACCGCCCTGCCGCGTAATCATTTGAATAAGCGGAGTATTTTAAGCAGGCTGCCTTGTCTCTAGCGAGGCCATAAATGGAGGGAATGATATTCGCAACGGCCATCTGCGCATCTCCCGATGACAACGCGCGATTGTGCAAAATGCCTTTTGTTTTGATGCATATGATAATGAAGTCAGCAACCTACTTCGTCAAGGTCGAACCAGGTCACAGCCCTTGTACGCCGGAGCGCGGTATTGATAAAAGGTTTCGCGTTGATTAAAATTGTGATTGCGTCACGAACGCGGAACGGAAATAGCGTCCATTGAATTGTAGCGCCGGTCGCATTGATGTGCAGCACCATTCATTCGCGACATTCCCGTATTAAAAACGTGCGCCGTCATCGGCCCCTCGAAATCACGAAACGCGGAATTATTAAATACTTGATTAAAAGCGCGGGGCCAGCGATGCATCAGCGTATCCGTGTGGTCTCGCGCGAGCGCGCCAATGCGAGTGCGGGTGCGAGCGCAGCGGTGTAATTACCTCAAATGGTTTTTCCAATGGAACGCGTAATTACGTTAAAGGATTACAGACAGGCTGGAAAATTAAAAATCGTATTAACCTCGAGCACGTACACCGTCGAACAGCCATTAACCGTGACTAATTGAAATCTGACTTAACGAGCCGAGTTACCATCGCGCTGAAAGCACGTGCTGAGGGGTAACGTCGAGCTGCTGACACGAGATTGGTATTTAGGCCCTTGGTAGGAGAAGGTGTTAAAGAAAGCTGGCCCATTCAAAGATCTGCAACTCGATCGAGAAGCCGATTTCATTTGAAGCTGGACGACCAGGTCCTCCGATTTAATCGTCGCGCCAACAAAATGTGTAGCCACAGCAAAAGACTTGTTAGCAAAGTTACTTAATATGGAGGGAAAGCATTATTCGGTGCGACTGCTGTGCATGGCCTATCTGCGGGCGACCAGACGCCGGCCGCCGTGGCAGATAGTAACATATCGGCGGTGCATGCTACGGGTTACGGTTCATCATTATGGAAGTCTCGAACCGTGCCGCATCGAAGAACCCCTCCGATAGCACCAGCTCCTATGAATATCCGTCTATTCAGCTGGTCGTGTTTACCCGCGGTTAGACCTTCGCCGGAGACCACGTAAGGAATAGGAACGTGAGCTTCATAATGATTGTCCTCGGTTGCCGCGACGTGGATTAATTTTCACGTTAAATGTTGGGAGCCCTTGATTATACGAGGACCTTTTCAATGAAACGCTCGATTGATCCAGAGACGTAGGTACCTGCTTCTTGCATGCCACGAAACTTGATGCGGTTTCCCCGATGCTAATCCATCGCGGATAGGAGGATTATAGCCGAGTCCTTTTTAACAACCGCGCACAATCAGCCCGTTATTAATAGAATCCGCCGCAATTCGGATTCTAGAAATTCTGGAAATTAAATTCCGCCGTTGCGTAGATTCGGGTGATTCGACATTTTCGAGCCGGCATCGTTATCAATTCCCTTGTTCCGCCGCCTCTTCCACTATTTCGCTGTCGAATTTCTATCCGTCGATCTCTCGCGGATTAATTTCGCCGCTAAAAGTGCAAATTAATATCGCCGCGGGTGTCGCGCGGACCCATTTTCAATCCTCCAATGTAAAATATCAATTACCCGTTGGGGGTTGGAACGTTTCCGCCCGGGGGATATTAAGAAAGTTCGAAAACAAAAACGCAGGGCGCGTGCGTCGACCATCGACGTCCCGATCGGCGCAGATCGATCCACTGAACCATTTAAACGCTCCGCTTTTCCTGTCCCTGATGAATATTCAGTGAGGGAACCATAAATAACTGTGACATCCTGAAACCTGCGAATTTTGAGTCCCCCTTATCCGACAGCGGACATAGCCGAAAGTTCTTGTTCGAATAAATGCTCGGTATCTTGAAGATGTAAGGCGATTAATCCAGCTCGGGTCTCGTCGCGGGACCGAGACTTTGTCAACTGCAAAATTCATTTTGTCACCCGCCACCGTGGACGTATCGAGGAATATTCAACGTTGATCCATCGTCCTCGTCGCGGCAGAAAGCTCGATCCTCGAGGGTTTCGTTTATCGTTTACAAATCGTGGCAATCCAACGGGGGATCGGTTCGAGGGGGCTACTGTAAATTCATGAAGCATCGATGGGACTCGAACGAGGCGGTTTCGCGCGCGGACGGGCAGAAACGTCTGCACGATGAACGGAAATAGACGAAGAGCTGTTTGGATCGGATCACCGTCGCCCCAGGGATCGATGGATCGGCGTTCCTTCGCGACGTGACTCGTTTGTCGCGATAAATGACGCGCGAAACGATGCTGTTTCTCGTGGAAACTTGCCTATTCCGATTCCTTAGCTTCCGCCCTCGCCCCTGGTAGTTTGAAATTGAAATTAGAAAACGGAAGGGAATTGGGATCGTGGGCGATTCCTTCGATCGCAAGTGTCCTCGTATCGTACCCATCCATTCCCCGCGAAGATTAATTGATTGCCTTTTCAGTAATTAATTTAAAGTCGGCACACTCGAATAAGGTAAACGGAATTCGAGCAGAATTTTGAACAGTACGATTTGCAATGTAAATGTTACTTGTGCATAAAAACTTGTGTTGCATACATAATTTATCGTGTCTTAAAGTACCCCTGAGAACCACTAGAACTAGGATTCGCGGTGTATGATCAAATTGGGACGATGGATATTCAAGGGAACGTGTACTTGTTACAAGAAAAATAAGCGTTTGGACCTTTTTATGGCCCTTTATCGATTACGAAATGAATGAAGCGAGGTTCCACTTAAATCATTGTGAAGTCGTTAAGGGATTTCAAACTAGATAAAAATATTTTAGAAAAGGTTCTTTCAACAGTGGTACATTGCTCTCTCCATTTACCTTTATGTGGTCCACAGTAGCTCCGGTTGTCGGATGTACCAGCACTCGAACTTGTCTGAGGCAGATTTGCATAATAAGAAAGTTATCGAGATGCCTTCGGGTGGAATTGTCACCCACCCTCGCTCGAACTTGCTGCCGCTTAGGCAACGAAATGCCAGCTAAACTTTGAAATGTTACTTGTTGGTCGTTACGCCTGTACGTATACATACACGAGTGACTGAAGCGCAATTCGAAGATCAGACGAAGTCTGCTTCTGGTAATCCAGCCACTGTGCTGGAACTGACTCGCGAGAATACAGTGCACTACGAGTTCTTTGTTGACTTGGAGTAAAGTTAATTATACGCCAGTGCGTCGCAACCAGCTCGCAAATGTGATTAAACGGGGGGGAAAAAGAGATATCGGAGAAATTGAATTGGAGGGAATGGATAACAGGAAGGTGAAGGATTAAACCAACAATCCCATCAATTTTTCATTTCACTCGTTCGTTGAAAACGTCGCGTCGCCTCGGACATATCGACGGATCTATCGAAGAATATCAAGCGTAACGACACCGTCAGACATTTACGAAGAGCATCAATTTAATAAATGTCTCGCGACCGGATTATTGACGACTGCACTCAACTTCGGGGCTTAAAATCAATGCGGTCTCTCCGCGTAACGAATCCTCCCCTTGCCTTGAACGCAGTGGATTGGCCGTTCGGCGCTTGCGACTCCGTGCCGCGCCGTCGAATCGAGATTTAAGTAAGGAGAAAACACTCGCGACTCAAAGCGACGAGAAAAAGCAGACGGGGAGGTCGGGAGGTGGGACGAAAAACGGAGAATGTTAATCGATGTCCCTTTTGCACGGCTACGGAAACCATTAGCCCGCCATTCTCCCCCCCCCCCCCGGTTCGTTCGTGGGGGGGGGGGGGGGGAATCGTAATGCACGACAGGGAGACGGAAGTTTTCAATCTCGCTAATCGATGTCTCGAAACTTCTTCCCGGATACGGAGACTTCGAAACTTCCGGCCCTTCGTTCTCCGTATTTCGCGGGGTGCGTGAGATCGGGGGCTGAAGCAACACGGCCGGGGGATGATTTATGAACGGAAGAAATTTGGTACTCGTTCGCGGAATCGCAGGAAGGGAGCTAAAGTTTTCGCGGAAAGTAAAGCATTACGCGTTGCTCGAGTAACACTCAGGTGCAAGTACAAATAACGAATAATTTAATCTTCCACTGTAGTACGTCGCGTCAAAACAAGAAAGCCGGGGAAATTAATATATAGGGGAACGCGACGAAGGAAACTTCGAAATCTCATCGAAACACGAGAAATTACAGAAACGCTCGAAACTAATCCGGAACGAGGCCAGCCGATTCTACGCATGCGTAAATAGCCGCTCGGGGGCAAAGGCCGAGGGTGCAAACCCCCATTAAACATTGCCAAGCTGTAACTACGCTCTAGCATCAGCCGACTTCTTACTTTCTAATGAATATAAATATCCATCCGTTCTCTTTCCCCGTCTCTCTTTCGTCCTCGCTAGCTCCCTCTCCCTCGCCGCGTCTTTTTGTCTTAACTCCTCCCCGCTCCTCTATTCCCCGTCCTATTTCACTTCCGCCTCCCTCCTCGGTAACCCTACCTCTAACCCCTGAGCCCCCATATAATTGTTTCCGAGCGAACTTGCGGACTTACAGATAAACTTCCTATTATTTTACTAACACCGCGCTCTCTCCACGTCCCTTTTTCTCAAGCTCAGCTTCTCTCTCGCTTGTGGCTTCTCCGTTTCGCCTTTCATTCCGCAAGCCAGTCCGGAATACCCAAGAAATTGCCCGCCTCCCTCTTCCGCGCGCTCGATAAAGCCTTGCGAAGGTTCAGACAATTTATTCGATCCATTGTCAACCCACTCTGTTTCAGGCGATACAGGATCGTTGAATATGTTCTTCTTGATCTTTAATTGGAATTGCGTGATCTGCCGCGCGTGTTCTTATCGGAGACGACTGAACCGCAGCGAGTACAAAGATAGCCACTCGACGAAATCTCGCGCTTAAACAGGCAAGGCACACCCCGCGAGGACGTCACGAAGGGGATTTAAAGTGGGGTGGCTTTGTTAGTCATGAATTTTTATGACGTGGATTAGCGGCCGGCCAACGGAGCAGAGAGGGTCAGGAAATTTCATTTAAAGTTATATACCGTGTCACGCTTCTTTCCTGCGCCTTCGAAGCGAATTGGCGCCGGGATCTGTTCGTTGTCGCGATGTCACGGCACCGGCTAACGGCTATGTGCGCCTTTACATTTAAAATCACCTTCCCTGAGAGCCAATACACGTATACATGGGCTCGCGCAACAGCGTTCTAATACGATTTCTGCCCGATAACTTCCGGCACCGATAGGACAGCTTAAACGGTAATTTTCCGCGTCCACCAGAGAAGCCGCTTTAATCGATTCCAATTAATTCCGTGCAATGTAGGACGCGCCGAATTTTTTGCTCCATTCAGGGGTTGCTACACGCGTTGAATTAATTCGAAGCTAATGAACGCAGAAGGGAGAGCATTGGCTTCGTCCCTTCTTTCGTGTTCTCGCAGCTTTTGCCAGGGAAGACGGCGGACGCGACAATGTGAGTGGTGAAAGTAGACCTCGTTGTTCATCTACTTAAATCCCTCGAAACACGAAACAGAAGCGCCGGCGCTAGCAGAATGGACTAATCGCGTGCCGAGTCGCTTCATGTTGCTCTTTATTCGGGAACCGTGAACCCCCCGAGCCGCGGAGCACGAGATTTTTTCCAACCGTACATCAAGTACAGATAAGGGCTCGCCACTTATTGCCGAGAAATATATGGGGACCCATTAAGCTCTGTAAGAAGCCAGGCAACCGCGTTGCTCTGATGATTTACTGGCCGCCCGCTGAAAAATGCCGCGCGGCTACGTTCGAGTTCGTGCAACGGTGTCCCACGTTCCGCGAATTTCACGGACGATCGCCGTTGCACAGAATGAAACGGATAAAAACAGTGCGCCGCTGAAGGTACCAGCATTCGAGCAAGCGACGAGAAAGAAGCTACAATGATTCCCGGGGCTTGAGAACGCGTCTACCTTTCCTAGCAACGAAATGCGATAATCGAATAATGAAGCGAGTGACACTTCTAAAATTGAAAAACCTTGGTGCAAGATGGGTGCAGTTTCATCTTTACCAGATTCAAGTAAATTAAAAAAATTATTGTTTTTACGTAAAATTTAAAGGGGACACTAATTGAAAAATATATATTTTCACGCAATAAATACTATTAGTTATTGAGTTGATAAATTTGTATTTATACTTTCCACAAATTTTTCAAATCTGAAGCATTCGTATTGCGTAAAACAGTAATGGTTGCTGACTCAAAATTTGCAATAAATCGCTCATTTGTTATCGGATTTGCATCGAACGTGCACCGCACGATGTAGAATTTTTTTTATGTATATTTCGCGCCATAACTCAATAACTGTCAGAAATGGAACTACACCCCTCTTGCCGCAAGGTCCTCAATTCTTAGTGCGCGGCATGTGTAGACACATTCACCAATGTGATTGTTTCTCCCCTGGACGTAGCGATGAGAATTAGTACGCCGGGCAGTAGTATAGACCGCCATTGGTCAGACAGCCTCGCTTCGAGCCTCCTTCCGTTCAGCCATTCGGTTCGTCGTGATTAACGACTGCACGCATTCCCCCGAATCCATCTGCGCGCGTATTTATTGCGCCAGGGATCACGGCTACAATTAGTCGGCTGTTCATAATTCGTAATTAATCGTTGCGCATCGTTACGCGGACTTTTTCGAAAGTCGTGCTCATAAATCTGCTATTACGCGCGCTCGTAAACAGGGTGACTGATCCATTAATCAAGCGTGGATCTATCTAATCTGTCTTTCCAAGATGTTTGTCAATTCGAGATAGATGTTTATCTCTATCGTTATGATTCCGAGGCTCGTGCTTTCGAACAGGACCGATTCCACCCGAGCGAGGGCCGCTTCGCAACGGAATGCCCTTATTGGACTGTTTAATGTACCGCTCTACTCAACTGTGATATTCCCGTATAATGCTGGGGTTGTTAAAGGACGCTGTACACGCACGCAGCGGTAGAGCTTTCTATCAAAGGCGAGTCATTGTGCGTCCCTATGCAACTACGCGAACGAGACCAACACGCTCGGTCTGCCGATCGTTCGAATGCACCGATATTCGGCTGTCCGATTTCGCTCCAATGTTTTCACGACTTTTATCGAATTTTCTACCGGCACGGCCGCTTTGTTTTTCGTCGACAGTCAGGTGAAAAAATGTCACGCATCGAAAAGCACGAAGCGCGACTATGCGAAGGATCAGGGTTTAATTATCACGTTACGCGGCGTAGCGGCCAATCTCCTACTCGTTTAAACTTGTCGCGTTTGTATATAACGCCCGGGGATTTTATGTATGCACGTCCACCGGAACCATCCAAAGAGAACAGTCACGTCCGCGTCTGGTTGAGCACAGAGCCGAGGAAGTCTCTATTCCTGCGGGAGGGAGCGAAGAACTCGGTGCAGGAATTCAAACGTGCGCCACTACGACCAATTATCGTACTTGCGGTAGGCTTCGCAACGCGTAATGCAGCCCCGTAACTTCTCTTAACGCGGCACTCAATGGTGGAGCAGAGCCGGTGTTTCCGTGAGACCGGCTCCGCTGGAACAGCCGAGCTGTTCGTGAAATGAACGTCGCGTGTGCATGCCACTCAGCAGATTGCACCCGACTAAAGTCCGGGCCTCTGAAGTGGTGGCGTTTTTGAATGGCGTCGATGATGCTGACGGCCGCGGCCGTCCCGTTGTCGAGGATTCGACACCCGCCGACGGTGCCACGGACTACGAACAATGCCGAGCTTAATGAGTCTTTAATTATTGTGTCAACGCGGAAGGTTATCGCGCGACGTTTATTAACCTCGATCAGCCGGCTGGACTTAATTAATTAATAGCTCAACACTGCCTTCGTTAAAGAGGCGGACGGCTTCGCCCTCCGCAGGGAATTCTAGCATCGGTTCTTGTAGCGTTATGGTTTCCCGACGAGTTCGATATAAGGCGAAAGTGTCGTGACTAGCTGGTTGGTTTATCTCGGGCAATAATTTCTTAAATGAACATTCACTACTTGAATTCATGGTTGAGAATAAATACGCCTGAAAGTTTTACACGAGAGCATAATTTAATGTGCAAAGACCTGTACTTATCTTACTAATCTCGCTGCGCAGTTACTGCAACGCGCTTTACTCTTACGCGCTGAGTTACGGTTTCGTGGGAGTCACTCGTTAGGATCGTCGTTTAGCGTGCGTACTTCTACCACGCGGAGTACAAAGTCGCGCTCAGTCCGAGCTCTCACGTTTCGCGAACGAGAAGGCGCGGGACACCAGTGATTCACGCGAACCGAATGCAATGGCAGGACGTGAAACGTTGGACAAATATTCGTGGCTGATCCGCGGAGTTCAACGGGCTTTTAGGGCAACGGGGGGCCCAGGATGGGTCAAGGCTCCGCCGAGATCCGTGTGCAAAGATAACGAAGAGTAATCAGTAGCACGATGGACCCAGGGAAACGAGCAGACGCGTCTCCAGGCGGCGATTCCCATTTCTTGAAAGGTATTTCCATTCGCTGAGTGGCTGCTTTCCATTTAATTATTCCCTCTTATCCCGATATCTCACCGTTCGTTGAATACCTCGGTAAATTAAGTTACCCGTTCCGCTCCGGGGAAGCTTTGAGAACGAGACAGCGGTCGAACGAGGAAAAGGTAGGATTGGGATCAAAGGGAGAGGAGAAAAGTGCACGGAGCCGGAGACTGTCTTCGCTGCAACTGATTCAAACAACGGATTCGTTTCACGCCGAGATAAACTAGAGGAATTTCTTTTGATTATTAATAACGTAGCGGTTGCGCGCGCTGTTTATAACGTGATTTGCACCGGCAAAAGTCATGGCGTTCTTCTACCAAATAACTAATTTCGATTCAGTTCAATGGCTCGCAGTGAGAATTGAGTCGAACATTATGAATATCAATCGAGCATTGAATCGAAATACCCGTATCCTTATCGCACGGTTTTTCCATATAGGAGATGCTTGATGCGTTTCCAATTCCCCAAGTTTCTCCTTTATGCGCAGTCGGAATTTCGGTTCAATTAGTGGCGCGACATTGTAGAAATTATTGGCGATTCCGGCCGAGAAACGGAACGCGAAATGTCCACTGCGAACGTGGTATTAAAACTTTATGACGTGTCGTTCCGGGGGATATTTCGCTTCATAACTCACGGTCCGAAGCCAGCTCGGACCTTGTTTGCGCGGCACAAAAGAGCGGACGAATGCTTTCGCCTTCGAGCCGACGACCGAGCCGCGCCGTTTCTTATTTCACCGTGAATATTTTCGAACGAGCTCGCCGATCCGAGGAAATATCACGGGAATAAATCGGACGGCGTTCATTGTAACGTCCGCGAGCGGAATTACAGGAAACGCTGGAACGTACGTTTCTCTTTAGCGCTTGTGAAACGAATTCCGCTCGATATTCCTTTGCCTCGGGAATAAAACGTGACGATTGATAACGCGTTATTGCGAAACGGCATCATAAACGGAGGGGAAATTAAATTTTCGTAGCAGATGGATGCGACACGGAATTCACGAGTAAAGAAACTCAGAAACTCGGTTCCCCAAGTGGGCAGCCTGTTCGGACGCGAGCTGCCGCGAGCCCGGATCGATAATCATTTTCGAGGCTTTCGATCCCTTCCCCTCGGAGGGATCCAAAGACATTTTCCTCTTCTCGTCAGTGTAACGGCCCGAATAACGGCCCCGGCGATAGCGTCAACTTCTCGTGACGTCGAGCGTTTTCCACTTGGCCGAGCCTCGGCGAAATATACATGCGGCTTCCCTCGGTTTTCTTCAATCAGCCAAACTCCCACGATGTCCCCAAGCGTTCGCAGGCAGCGCGTTCACTCACGCAACGAATTTCAGATACCGCTCTCGTGCTGGTCTGTATTTCTAGACTCTTAGAGTCACTTAAACGAACTAGAATTTGCTATTTTCTATATTCGACATCCTCGTTCCATAGGAGAGTTCTAAATGGCTCGTCGTGTGGCGACGAAAATATCGGGGAAATCGATACAAACTGCGAGGGAATGAAAGGAAGAGGGACAAACGAATGGAGAAAGAGAGTCGATCATGGTGCAGCTTCGTGGTACAAGCTGCGCGGCGCTTTTCGATGTCGAATAATTTCCAAGTGATTATCGTCTCCGATGACACGTTCAATTCTCTCGGCATGCACACAGGTGCATCCGAATGTGACGTGCACGGTTGGAAATGTCAGTATCAGCCTACCGACGCCAGCAGCGTGCAGCGTGTCGACTGTACAAGGAACGGTGACGTCAGAGCAGAAGGAGGTGGCTCGGCGGCGACCCAATTTTTCATTTTGCAACCGGGACTAAAAGAGTATGCGGGGGCTGTGAAATCGGGGGCTCGTAGCGAGGGAATGCGATATCTCGGCGAACTTGTCTCTTTTCCCTCTTTTTCGTCTTCGGCTGTTCGCGTTCCTTTATTTCGATACGTTGTAAAGTTCTTGCGGCACGAGGGCGGCTGGATGGCTCGTTTCCACGCTGGTGCAGCAGCGCTCCTCGAACAGAAGTATGTACCTCGGAACGTGAAGTTTTTACGCGTACGGTCATTTGCGTTTACATTTCCTTTTCAATCGCGCGATGCGCAGCTACCCATCCCCATGCACCGGGGTTTATTGAAGGGTAGTAAAGAGGGAGATAGGAGGGCGCAGCGAGCCAAGGAAATTTCAAAACTTTATTTCATGCTATTGTATATCAATCAGCGACACATCTGGACGTCGCGCATCCAAGCAGTATCGAGACCGTTTCATTCAGCTGACCCCCGAGTTCTCGACAAATTCAAACTTTCCCGTTGAAAATATTCAGTCGGCTAATAACCGTTAGCATTCGAGTAATTCCAACAATGACGCGGTATCCTGGTCGATAAATTGCGCGGGATAACTCGGTAACGATTGAATCCGCAATGTTATTGATCATTATGGCGAAACATTCGTGTGAGGAATTTTTATTCGGATGCGTGAGTAACGGTGAGCAACCGATTGAAATTCGTGAAATACCGCGCAGCGAGTATCGATGCGCACAAAAGGTACCCGCGATACCCCAATTCCATTTCGTCGTTACGAGTGAACGCGAACTTCTATCCGAGAGATTCTTGTAGCACCGATTGCTCCGATTCTTACCGAATTCGGTACAGGCATCTCTGCCACCGAAAACTATATCGCTTAATGGAGTGGCAAATGGCGCTAGTAATAACGACAGCAACGGCCGCGGATGGGCCAAGAAATGTGGGACAGCAACGGATCGAAATAGCCGGAAAAGGAGGAGAGAGGAGGTTAAAAAAAATAAAACGTACCAAGAGAAGTCGATATCCCAGGGGCGCATCAACGCGGACGGCGCGCGTTAATTTCACGGTGCAGCCGGTGCATAAAGTGCATAAAGTGCATCTAACGACACCGATGACACGAATTCACCGAGTCGTGAGGCGCGAGCGGGCGGAAAGAAGCGGCGCGGAACGGAGCCGGGGCTGGTCGCAAAGTAAACAAGCCTGGGCTTATTAATGCGTCGATCCGTCGAAACGTCATTACGCGCGCGGCCGCGATTATTTCGAGTTCACTCCCGGCGGCATTAGCGCGCGACCGTCGCGAATACTCGAGGCCTGCCTACCCCCGTCGCGCCGCTGTGTTACCCGATGATTATCCGAGGGGGTTTGATTAATTGCTTCGTTAATTCATTCGCGGGGACTCGAGTCGATGCGCAATAACCGACGGAGGGTGATGCGACGCGTGAAAGGCCGGACGGGACGCTCGTTT